>OY728122.1:1512533816-1517533816 GCA_963277665.1 Viscum album | reverse complement strand
ATATTTTTCATTTAGAATTTTTTATTGAAGTAAAATATTTCAAATGACCTTTAGAAACAATTGAGTATAATGTAGAATTTTTCTTAAAATGTTTATAATGAAATTAACCTGAACTATACCTAATACCCTGGTAAACTGATAACTGGGCCGATCCTTACATTGTATGAAAAATTTTCTCAATCCCCATGGTTTTTCGAAAATCATATAAAATAAAAAAAATATTAATGTGGGAAACAATTTTAAAAATCACACTGGAAGGAAGATAAAGATGTCAATATTCATATAAGGAAAACTATAAAAGGATAGTTATACCAAAATCTAAGCTTGTATAAATATCACAAAGTGATACCCTGGTAAACTGATAACTAGGTCGATCCTTACATAGTATGAATGATTTTCTCAATCCCCATGGTTTTTCGAAAAGCATATAAAATAAAAAAAATATGAATGTGGGAAACAAATTCGACAATCACAATGGAAGGAAGATAAAGATGTCAATATTCATATAAGAAAACCTCTAAAATGATAGTTATACCAAAATCTAAGCATGTATAAATATCACAAAGTGAAACCACAAGGTACCATAAAATAGGATAACCACCCATGCCCTAGCTAAAACAACTCTTCAAAACCAATGATAAACAATTACATCCACATCCATCTGGCGCATTACCTTTTGTTTAACCTATAAGATGATAATATACAAACACTAAAATACATGTGTAGGGTGTGATATAAAATCCCATTAATGTGTCCCCAAGGATTAAATATTAAGATGCTACCTTTAATTAACCAAATAAATAGTTAAATTTATAATATTTATCAATAGAGGTTCAAAATAATATTAAAAAAATCATGATTTAAATTTAAAAATATAAAAATACATAAAACCAATGGATTGATAAATATTTTTTATAAAATTGTTTATATAAATTCCCAACGGATGTTTAAATAATTTTACAAGAAATGAAATATATTCAAAACGTTAACAGAGATAAAATTGTCATATTCTAAGACAAACTAGTGTTCTATTCTATAATATCCTTATACAATTGGATGTGAATCAAATAAATATGTGTATAAGAACGTCCCTCCAACACTGGTCAAAGAGAACCTAGCAAAATCCCATCTATAATGTGACCTGATGAAATATGTTCTGTTTTAGTTGAAAAGAGTCAAAGGAGTGCTATTCGAGTAAATCAATAACTATCGGGTCTTACATGTGATTTAATAACAATTAGTGATGATAAATTTACTTCAAAATGTTTTTAAATAAAATTCAACCCATTATTCCATTTTAATAATCAAATTTCCATTAAAAAATCATTTTTAATCAAATAATTTAATTTTAGAAGATAAAACCCATGGATTTCAAAAAAAAATTATTTAAATCAATTTTATCAGATAATACATTGAAATAAAATTCATAAAACCAATTTCATCAATTATATTCAAGAATTTAAATTTTGAAATTTGACAATAATTTGACAAACACACCCCAATTCATTATAACTTGGGTTTTTTCAAAAATTCATTCCAAAAAAATACATATCCCTAATTCACTAGAATTGGGTTTTTAATAAACCAATTAGATGAAATTATAGTTAAATAAATAATAATAATTTAAATAAAATAATTTATGTTTAATAAATTAGCTATCACAAATTGAACCACCTACCTCAGGATCACCAGATCAAAAAAAGTCTATAATCAATAAACACCACTGAAAAATGCCGACCCCAAGAATCCATGAATCAAACATAGATTAGATACCATTAACAAGGGTTATTAAATCCAGTAAAAAATAATGATATACTAAACCCTAGGTTGGATAGAATACAGTGTTAGATAAATGGAACTAGAAGAGTAAACTTATAGGAAAGATATTGAATGTTGTTCTCCATTATTTGATTGACATGTGCAGTGGTGTAGAGGACCGAAAATAACCACATTGGACCCTCCAATGGAAAATAAATTATATTATGGTTGTATAGGCCCAAAAGGAAACAAAATATATGGCCTAAGGTTTTTATAATAAATTTTCTAATTAATTAAATCGCGTAAAAATGGTTAGTCGGGTAGGGCTGCACTGTCAGACAAACCATGCGCCCAGACCATGTTACCCATAATTTTCTGTTTCATGATATATCCTTGTGGTCTCATGTTTTTAAAACAATGCCCCAAATATTAATCCATTCAATGTCTTTGTTTCCATAGATTTCATTAGTAGGACACACAGTTTGGGAAAGAGGTGCACCAATCGTGAACAACCTAAGAACATCCATGATTTTCCAAAATTTCCCCCAAAATGACCCAAAAAAACGACTAAATAATGATAAAAATTGAGGGTTAGTAGTAACTAAAATAATTAATATGATTTTACAACCACCCTTAAATAAAAATATTCTTTTAACATAAATCGTGTTATAAATATTCCATGTCAAAATGATGTGGCCACTCCTATCTCAATAGATACTCCCTCTCCCACCTCTCATGAGAACCAAATCAGTGATTCCATATGAATATAACCAATTTTATAATCATTCTACTAACCACCTTGGTTTTAGAAATCAACTATCCTAACTGGACTGTCTTTCATAGATAAATAAGTTACTATCTAAAGATTACTCCATCTAAGAATATGAGATAGATTAGATAAATACGTACATATCTACGATACATGGAACAAGTTAGGCATTGATATTAATTTTATCTGATGTTATTAATGCATTGAAAATTTACCAACCTACTTAACAACATCAAATGGTCATGCAAAAGGAGGAGAAAATTTCTCATTCCTCTCATGATGTCGATGATGCAAATCTGGTAGTACATTCAAGAACACCTAGACACCAACCAAAAGTTCTGATGGTCTACAATTTCAATCAAAATAATAACTATACCAGTTATGTGTCTCCATCAATATAAAAATAATCAATTTAATCTTTTATTTCATCTCTTAATCCACAGTCAGTATAGTCGAGTAACATTCTCCTATCTCCAACCAACACAACCTAGATTTACAAGGATGTATATATAAAGCCTGAAAAGAATCCATTCTGATCATGGACTCGTAGTTATTGTTATAATATAATCATATAAACGCCATATGGTCATAGAAATCCTTAGCGAAGTCAATAACACATCCACTAATCATATTCTCAAGAAATTGTATAACTCTTCTTATCTAGATATCATATTGTTGATGGTATTCTATGCTCAAATGGACCTGAGTTCCTAATGCCTAATGATGACCTCACTAAAATTGAAATGTAAATAAATGGTTCTTATCAGACACTATAACATATTGAACTCTGTGAAAATGACCAATATCTATCACATATGGATTTCAAAGAACATCAACATTGTTTTTATCACTAATGACTACAATGTGATCATATTTGGTCTTCCGGTTAACTACAACTCATATAAAAATTTTCATTCTCTGTGTATAATGAAACCATACCACAATGTATATAGTGATATATTCCCACATCATATTGGCACTGTATATGGATAATGTAATCCCTATGGTATTTGGTTCTTGAACATGACTTATTGGAAAATATAATGAGTTAAAAATTCCGTAATTCCATGTCCCATATATGGCCACTAGAATTTTCACTACATCTCATAGAATATATTTTTGGTGCTTGGGTGCACTGTCTATTGGGAGTTATGGAAATCCACAATCATAGATTTCCATAACAAAAATGTCACAACAAAAATATTATGATGTCATTAACTTCCCTCTATAGAGAATGACCAGAAAATTATGGTCTCAACACAAATTGGTAGTCCTTAGTGATACAAAACTCATAATCCATATGTTGTTCCTCAATAATCAACTCAAGAAAAGAGTAGTTCAAATGAACACATTCCAATGAAACATCATCCCCTAATTACAAAACACCAACATGCCACTATGAAAATATAGTGAAAATTTTCAATTCTTCAGAAGATTCATTCATTACTACGGTCATCTGTTTCCTAATAAAAGCATTAGTGATTACATTCCCCTTCCACAGGATATAATTGTAGTCAATCATGAAATATTTTAGGTATTCCAACTAATGACTATGCCAAATATTAAAATATGTTTATAAGAAAATATTACTGAATTGTTTCTTGTTGGAAAACCTAGAAAACATTTCTCCAAAAAAAATTCCACCCATTCATAATTGTGTTCATCATAGCTACGAGTTCGAGTTCATGTGGTGGATAATTATTCTAATTTGGACTATGATATGGAGATTCATAAGAAGTGACATGATAAAATTACATAATAATGAATCTGAAAACTAAACATAATGTGTCCCAAAATACCACATAGACATGCACATCCTTTAGAAGATTTAACATTGACATAGTAATGTAATGAAATTTCAGATCAATAAAATAATTCTAAAATTCTTCCAACAAAGCAAACATTACTCCATTAAATTTTTGAGAATTTGTGATCAGAGAGACCATTTTATAGAAGTATTTAATGAACATGCAATAATATTCAACTAATCCAGATGTTCTAGTAGATTTAAAATCAAATCCAATGTTGTTATTGTTCCATAAAATCATGTACATTCTTAGGATCAACTGAAATACCATGTTCTAATACCACATGTCCCAAGAACATCAATTATCAAATCGAAAAATCTCATTTTTATAGCATGTAATATAGTCAGGGATTTATAAATATTTCCAACAATTCTTTCAAGTGATGTACATGATCCTCAAACATAGAGATTACAAGGTTCTTTTCCACAAATATGGCCCCAAAAGTATCACGATTCTTGTGGAATATCATTTTCATTAAAGGCATCAAAACAAAATTAGAATTGGTAAATGAAAATGATAAGACAAGGTATCCAAAATGAATTTACCTAATCTAAAAGGTTGTTTTATGAATGTAAGATTCATTTATCCTTAATTGATGGTAACTAGATCAAAGATCATTTATAAAGAACCACTATTACTATTTCGACTATTCAGTCAAATCAACAATCATTACAAAGGATACTTTTTAATTACCTTAACATGATTGAGATTTCGATAATCCAAAAAAGGTGATGTTTCACATCAGTTTTATTAGCAAATAGAACTCTCTCTACCCAAGGTGAGACAATCTACAATATAAAGAATTTCTCTCAAAGGTCATACAACTAATCCTTTATCTCATTCATTTCAATTGGTTCCTTACAGTATAAAGGAATAAACAATTGTTAGGTACTTAGTACAAAGTATATTTAATAATCTCCCTCCCTTACTAGTGGAAAACTAGAAAAGTTAGGGATTCAAATATGATGAAACAGTATAACCAAGGATTATTAGGACATTCTAGATATTTTATATGTTAGGAAAGGTTTATTATGGAATTTACATAAACTCACATTATGAGAAGGTGCATGATGATTTCATTGTGTCCCAACAATGATGATATGTGAAAGACAACAGATGTGTTATTTAATTAAGAGAGATATAAATTGAGGATCAATCCAATTTTTTGGATTATCTAGCGGAGACAGAGGAATGGTGGGATAGAACCCATCAAGTATGGACCATCCCATTGGTTTGTGTGTCATGATAGAATGGAAGCATACAGGAGAGCTCCTAAGAGAAAGATAGATAGATTTGACCTTATTGTCCAAATATTTTTATCTCAATTTCTCATTTTATGGAAGAAAATCATGAAATTTAGAATAATTTAGAGGCCTTATTTTTTTCCTATAATATATTTTAGTATATCTACATACTTTTTTAGGATAGTCCCTTGGAT
Organism: Viscum album; assembly: GCA_963277665.1. Classification (NCBI taxonomy): domain Eukaryota; kingdom Viridiplantae; phylum Streptophyta; class Magnoliopsida; order Santalales; family Viscaceae; genus Viscum; species Viscum album. Next base: position 1,517,528,043 of record OY728122.1, on the reverse strand, counting down.
TAAGTAGATTCTGAGACCCAATGAGACTTAATTTAATTTTATAAAAATATTATATATATTATATATTTCATGTATAAAAATCTTAAATAATATTAGATAATTTTTAATTGGATAATTTAATAGAAAATTTGACACCATATTTTAATCATTAATGTGAGGTTTAACCTATGAACAACCAAAATTTGGTTGGTGTGTGGGGAATCAAGGTTATGTTGGAATCGGCAGTTGAAATTAAAGAAATGAATAATTAAATAATTTATATGAAATAATATTGATAAAAATAATTTTTTTTATAAATTAACTATTATTGTAGATATCTAGGGTAATATGTGTATTCCTGGGATAATTGAGAGGAATTTCCTCCAACATTCGTTGGAAATTCTAAATCAGACGAAAATGATCCATTGGATCCTATAGATTTAGGGGAAAATGTAATAAATTCTCTAATTAGTTAGTGATATTTTTATTCATTTATTAAAAATACTATATCATGTTAGAAAATACCAATTTCTATATTCTATAAAATATAATTCAATTGATTGAGCATGGTCAAACCCATTACTTAATATTCATTAAATTAATCCTGTTTATGCTCCTATGTATCGATTTTCAATTGATTACTAAATTGACAATTGATATTCCATTATTCTCACACAATATTACACAATCAATATTTTTTTCTAGTATTTCTTGTCCAAATATTATTACACCTTTTTTTTTTGATTTCTACCAACCCATTCTTCATGTTCTCTTCCACTAGGCAAAGGGACAATGGTTCAACATTGATGGGAAGGATCAAGTCTGATTGACCCCTTTATTCAAAAAGGATTCACATGTGAAGAATAGTTCGAATATCGGTAGAGGGTTTTAGTGATTTGTGGGATACCAGATATTACATCAAGGACTATAATACCAGTGATGGGGTATTATTTTTATAATGTTGTGGCATTCTAAGTCATCCTCGTGTGGTATTTGTATCAATCAATAGAACATCATTTTATAGTAAATAGAAATCCAAAAAATGATGGATTGAGTACTGACATTCAAGATTGGGTAGCCTTTAGGTGACATACAAGGATGAGAAGCTAAATATTGAATATTGGGAAACAAATATAGAGTTCTATTAAAATTTTGAATACATTTTTTGTATTTCAAAAGAGTATACAATTGTTATGTAACTAGTTATAGAGAATTGTTTTTTTGTGTGAGAATAGTGCCACACTCCATGTGGGAAAACCACATGCAATGTTACACATGTGATGGATACCCAAATCGTACCATAGAAGTACACAAGAATGTTCCAATATTGGCATGTTCTATATATAGTCACATGGCTAGTGTAAATAGACATAGGAAAAGAACATGGTTTGGAACCCATGTGGTAGGACACATTGTGCACCAGGGTAAATGGACTTGGGCAAGGAATATGAAAACAACCAAGAGAACTAGCATGACCTTAAGTGTAAATGTAACTCCATGTAGTCCCTATAACCACTATGTAGGGATTTAAGGGTAGTTAACCATGCACTATTATTGAAACATCTTGATAGTGAAGTGGGACCATCGGTCATGTGGGTCCCCTTTTATCCTGTGTATCCTTAATTTGTATTTGAAGAAACTTTTACCTCTCTTATGTCCTTAATTCGTATTCTAATTCAAACCCATAAATGTTCAATTCTAAGTGTTTTTTTATAGATAACATAATTTAAGAATGTATGGTAGATTTTTAGATATAATGGTAAAATTTTTAAGTTTGATGCTTCCTTATGAAATGATCTATGATGGAACAATCAGTCAGGGTTATCAATGATATTAGTGGTCACCATCCTCTGAGGAATGTGCATGGGTCCTCTACATACTATTAGAGTTTTACTCTCTTTTGGGGGTTTTAATGGGTCCTCTATTAACCATTAGAGTATCACCATACTGATAGGATAAGGAACAGGTCCTCTACCTATCCACTGAGTGGAACCATTCTATATATTTACTCTGTGGGTCTAAGACTATTACAATAGAACCCTCTTACTATGTAGGGTATGAGTCCTCAAAAAACCATTATAGTGGAACTCTCTCACTAGTGATAGGAATGAGTCCTATAACTATCCATCAATTTTCAGCCTCATGTAGAATCAGGGTATGGGACCTTGACTATTCGAGTGGCACCCTCCAACAATAATAGGAATGGGTTCATTACTAGTGTCTAGAGTGAAACCCTCCAAATTGGATGAGCACTGGTCCTCTACTAATTACAAGATTTACATTATCGAGAAAGATTGTGTATTGGTCCTCTACTGATTAATACAATGGAACTCTATTTATAGGACATGGTAAGGGTTCTATATCAACTTTTGAGTGTACCTTCCTACACAGTTAGGGCCCGGTTCCAAAACCATCAGAGTGGAACCATCTTGTAGAGTTAGAGTATGAGTTCTCAATATACTAAATGGAACACTTATGTTGTATTATGTCATGGATCATCTACCTAGTGATAGTTCTCCAAGATTTTGTGGAACAATATTGTGGTGTGGGTTGACCTGGATGTCTCTTTGGCTAGATGTGCATGACAATGGGAATCATTTGTAGACCTTATAAAATATTTTCACTATTTCATAGGGTGGTCTATGTGATGGAAATCCACTTTATCTCTTGATTGGTATTCATAATTTATCCACAGGCACTCACACACACAGATATATATATATATATATATATATTATAATTCCATTTGTATTTTTTACCCCCTTTTTATGGTATCATATGTCTTTTCCTATCATGTCTATGGCTTCCCCACCATTTAATTTGGGGAGATATAATGGGTATGTATATATTCACCCCTTCATGGGTGTTACTGACACATGTTTTGTATTATGTAGATGATATAATGGGTTGAGATAATTATATAGGATTATAGGAATAAATGTTGTATTTAATAATGTACAGTGGTCAAAGAATTGAGTTTTAGAACTAGGATCCCTAATCATTTATTTTTATACTTTTTTTAGGATAGGAAATCATTTTAGGTGTGTGTGTATTATTACCTTATTACTTATCAGTTTACACTGACGTACTCTAGTACACCCTAGATGATTTATATTCTTATAGTGTTCTCTTAATGTTGCATACTTTATTATTATTCATCTACACTTATTTATGGAGATGGTTGGGTGTGTACCTATAGTTACATTGCTAAAATACATCAAATATTTTTTTTACCTTTCCCTTATTGTTTACAGCCGCTGTCCTATAGAGGTGGGTTCATGGTTATTTCTAATCTTTCCTTATTTGGTCAGGTTGTGAAAATACTCTCAAATTAATTTTTGTGTGGTGCATACACTACATGTGAAAACATTGAATGGTTATTATAAATAAATTAATGGAGATTAAAATATAAATTTGAGGATCTATCTTCCAAGGTTTATATATATCATATCTACCAATTTTGTAAGTTATTTTTGTCTCAATATTCCATTTATGAGATATATGTTATATTACACAATGATCATTTGTTATAATGTGTCTATACTACCTGTTTAGAATGTTATTAATCTCTATATTTTCATGATTTTAAATTATTCATATATTATTATTATATCATTGGGATTATAATCCAATGTTACCAATGTGGAAATATTATTTTGGTATAATCTCATCATTTATTGGGATTATGTATGATTAAATCTAATATTTTGAAAACCTATAATTATCTTGAATCATATAATCCCCTAGTTTTTCATTATATTATTGAGTAATTATACCAATATCCTACATATATGAATATAAAATTTTGGTAATGTGTTTTTATGAAATTATAACGTCATTTCTCTTTTCTCTTGGAAATCTTATTTTATAAAAAACCATGTTTTCTTAAAATGTTTTCATAAATATTTGAACATTTTCAAAATAATTTATTATTTTTTTTACTAAACAATTCATTTAAATAATGGTTTAAAAAGAAATATAATCATCTATTTCTAATCAAGGAACCTTTCTAATAATTTTACCATGCAAGAGTAATGTTATTTATAGAATTCATGGAAATTCCAACTCAACTAACATTCATCATTTTGAATATTTTAGTAAAATTTTACATGGTTTTTCTAAAAATAAATTTTTTTATTAATATTCTCCACATTATTGTTACATAAAATTGATTTTCCCTGAAAATAATTTCCATATGTTTTATTTTTAAAAAGATATTTTCGAAATTAAAATTATGTTTTTCCCATTAATGTTTTAAATATTGTTTTAATGGTATTTCAATTCATCAATTTCAAAAATACTTGTTATCACATATCCTATACTAAGAATATTTTTTAATAATACCTTCCTCTTTATTTATTGGATGCATTAATATTGTTTCAAATAGATTTTCATTGAACCAATTTCACTTTACATGGGTTAATCATGTTTTAAATAGATTATTATATAAACCATTTCTTTTCCGTGATTTAATATTGTTTCAAATATATTGACAAGAAAACCATTTCATTTCTAGGGGTTTATCAATCTCTAAAATAATAATTATTTTTTTATGGAGTTTTATAATGAAATATACATATTTTCTTTCCATTTTTTGGTTATTGGACATCTTATATGATGGGGGCCTAGATATCACTAGGTGAGCCCATTAGAACATATATGATATGGTTTCCCAAATAGATCTTAGTGAACCTGTTACATCTTATTCAACATGGCTACCCGGATTGCATTACTTGATCCTATTGAAGATTAAAATATGGATGAACCTCGATATCTCTCCTATGTATTTAGTAATATCTATTTCCTTGATTGGAAATATGGAGGGAGTTTCCTAAAGTGATTATCTTATGGATGTAACATGGATCCATTTATTTTTAACTTTTGATTAACATTATTTATGAAGACAAATGATCAATGATATCAACACTATTTTATTATAATTTATATGGGTTTACAATGTTTATTATGATATTGATTGATATCACATGGATTAGTATTAGTAATTTTTTATAACTCTTTCCATTTCTATGTTATCATGTTATGTTACCCTTGTATTTAATGGTATGAAATTTATTATGTTATACTCATGAAATTTTATTCTGTCATCATGCACTTGTTTTCGTCTAATATATAATGATGAAATTTAATTGATAATTCTTATATTATGTTTACTAATCCTTTGATCTTAACCTTTTTATGTTTCCACTTCTAATGGTTATAAATAGTTTCGATAAATAAATTACTTATAGAAGGGATTTCAAATGGATGATGTTGATGACCTAATGTGAAATAAGAAAAGCAGGGTATTACTGAAGATGTTGTTCATCTTTATGTAAAAGTATTTTACAAATAAATGTTGATATGAGATGATCCTAATTCCATAAAACCCTGTGCCTAAAAATTCCATGGACATAAATGTAATCAACTATTTATATTTGATTTTGTATATTTTTATTAGTGAAAATGGTTTTAGCTTCATTGGTATCAAATACGAAAATATAACGATTGTTAATTAAGAAGAATATCCAATAGTGTATGTTCATAACTATTATATTTTGTCTTAGAGAAGGGTTTAAATAACATAGGAGATTATGATGTTTCCATGTGTGTTTTTCGTAAGACTTATGGTTACCGGTGTATGCCAATAAGGATGTGGATGATCATAAGTTCAATGTATGAGACACGTTATTGAGGTTTTATGTAATGAGATATTTAAGTGATTAATGTTAAAAATTTTAAGAATTTTATATGGTTTAATTGTATTTTACCGTAGTTTATATAAAAATATTTATTTTGGGGGAAAATATTTTTTTAATTTTTAATGAAATAAGGACAACCTTGAGACTAGGTGACCACCTTTCCCATATGACAATTCCACTGGGTTTAAACACACTACTAAAGTGACATAAGGATCTATTGAATACCACCGACCTACTAGATGTCATAATTAGTATAATTTTTTACACATAATGATTGTGTTTATTTCATAAATATATTTGATTTTATTTTATGAGTAATGGTTGATTAATGATAAATGAATATATGATCAAATACTTCTAATATTTGGGTCATAAACATATCCAATTAATTACTAATTAATTTTAGGGATAGTAATTTTTGAATTTTTTGGATTCAACATTGGGTATTACTGTTAAAATTTTGTGATATGATGGTTTATTCAATTTGAAATTACCATACCATTTTTAATCTATTTTAGTTTTTGTTAAGTATTAAATACATGTGGAATAGATTTTTTACATTGTGTTGTTTTGTTGTATTTAAAATATGATTTGTTTTGGACCTATAAATTAATCCTAAATATACTCAATTGATGGAAAAGATAATATTGTGGGTGGAAATGATTGATGGATGAAATTATACACATCAGTTAAGTATATTTACATATTCTCTTAGTCAATATGGTAAGAGGATTCATGAAAAGTAGGAAACAGATTAGGAATCAATCATATAATATTTATAAATAAAATTGTGATGAATGGATGTACTTTTAGACCATCACTGATTTATGGTTTTGTGTCCCATAACATTCCATTGATCATTCAATACCTTATGATCAATAACCATAATTACTCTCTATAGTTATTTATTATTTTTCACAATTACCTTATATAGTCTACTAATTGAAACCAAGTTATGTCTTCATCTAGGTGAACATCATACATAATTTTCTCTCTAATTTAGAGGATGTTTTATTAACCCTTTTTATGATGTGGGTTTGAAAAAAAAATCAATGTAGAACATTTTATTACCAAAATAAATTATATATTAACATGATGAATTTAAATAAATGGAGGGGGGAGGTTTAATAGACAAATATTTTAGAAGAAGGAAATTATATTCAATATCCAAAAAGAGATGTTACACTATATAATGATTTAACTAACATCAAAAACTTTTTTATCTTTCGTTACATGAAACCAAAATAATTTTTACGTTCAACATATTATTCAACACACAACATCAATATTTAAAAACCCATGATTTATATTAACATTATAAAATAGCTAGTATGGGAATATGGTTTATACTTGTATATATAATGATTTCCTTGGTGACCTATAAATTAAAAATGATAATAAACCATTTTGAAAATAAAATAAAATCTTTTTTAGAAATAGTAGTGTCTCCCCCACGATGATAATATCTTGGGTTTCCTCAGTGGTACCTCGGTGGGGGGAAACTATCATGTCACTTCTCTAGATTCATCTCCCCCTATTCCTCTTTCATTCCTCTGTCTTCCTTTATTAGTGATTACATCATCGCATGTTTTCTCCTTTTTTTGTTTTAGGAATGGTATTCACTTGGAGGTGGCATCAATAATTGGGTTGTACTATCATCCATGGATGTTCTTATCTATTGAGTCCCTTCTCAATTCTCAGTTCATTGGCTTCTGTTTCTTTATTTTCACTCTTATTTGGTCTGTGATGGTGGTATCTTGTAGTATTTGGACTGACTGGTTTGACCTATCATTGATGCTTTTAATGCACGTCCTCTACTAGAATGAATTTGTGTTGTAGGGGTCATTGCTTTTTATTTTTAGTCTACTAAATCATGAGTTCGATTTACAATATTCTCAATTCGGTTTGCCTTCTCGGAATGATTGTGGTTCATTGTTCAGGTATCAATGGCTACCAATATGACTTGGACTCAACTTCCGACCACTCCTCTCTCAGTCAGTCTTGTTCGGTTATTTTCAGGATGCTTTGTGATATGATCTTGTGTGACCATTGGGTTTCACGATGGATCTTCTTCATTGGATCTATCCCTTCTTCATTACATCTGACATTCATCATTGGTGGTGATCCAGTGGCGATGTCAATTGAGGTTTCCCAGAGGATTTTTTTTTATTTTACATATGTTCCTTAGATGATGGGATATCAGAGTTGTCTACAATGGTGACTGGATATGATGTTCAATGAAACTCAAGGTGTTCTATGATGGTAGTTTAAATTAGTGGTGGGATGTGATCCATTGGGTATACACCAGTGAATAGTGTAAGACAAAATCAAAGTGGCTCGTGACTCTAGATGTGACCTATCATATGTAAATGTAGTAGTAGTTCATTTAGGAAGTAATGAAATAAGTTTTTAAATTTTTAATTTTTAATCAGTAAGAGTTTATTTGGATTGGTTACTATTCATCCAAAAAGTTGTTTTTTTAAATAATATTAAAATAGAATTTTCTAAAAAATATTTTTCTAAAAAAATATTATAATGGACACAAGTGTGTTTTATAATAATAAATTAATTAATTCCCTATTTTTGGATAATATCCATCACATTTGATGTAATATCAATCTATGTAATGTTTGTGGCATTGTAGTTGGTATTAGAGGAAATTTAAAGTTAACCTTGAGAAATTAGGATGATAATACATTATTAAGAAACCTAACTATATGTCAAAGTATATTTTATAATCCTATTTTATTATAAATGATCATGAATAACATAGGATAAAAGAGAATGTGTCCAACATTGAACCATTATTCCTGATTTTGTGTTAATATCATTATTATTAGTGTTGATCACAATATTATTCTTTATTTTATTCAATGGATATAACCTAAAAGAAATGAATTATTGATGAATGTGACAGGATATGCAGTGATTTTCCTCCTAAAAAACCAAATGTTATTGTATATATAATTAAAAATTATATAGCTATTCTCACACAAATTTCTCAAGTAATGAATCATGAAATACGTCCAAAAGAGAAATGGAGGGGAAAACATTTTGTTGAGTCAATCTGAGGCAGCATCCACATTATTTCAGTTGGACTTCTGTTCCACTAGTGGATTAAAAATATATCATTACCACTCAAAAGATATTCTCAGTTCACAAATGTTAAGAAAATGATAAATTAATCATAGTATTGTATCATTTGGATGTTCAAGAAGATCAATAGTGGAACCTTATCAACAATATGATGAAATGTGATGAAATTGAATCCATGGAATATGATGAGTTCAAGGACATATTTTTTATTAATTATGTTCCTAAAATTCATCAAACAATGATAGAGTATGAGTTCCTTGTTCATAATAAAAAGGAGGATGAATCCTTTTATACATATTAATAAACATTTACAAGATTTAAAGGTACGTTTCTGAAATTATCATCTAACTTGAGAGTCAAATTGATCGATTCATTTTTGGGTTAAAAACATGTATCCCAAAAGAATTTGACACAAGTGAATTAAATATCTACAATGAAATCATTCGATTCACTCACAAGGTTGAGATGGAGATTATAGTAACCCCTCAGTCCTATGGGTATGATAATAAGAGAAAAGTGTACTTCATGGTAAAATATAAAGACCATACTAAAACGAAGATGGGTTTTCCCTTATGGTCAATATGTGTAATGAATCATAGATGTGATTGTCTTAAAGGTACTAGTAAATATTTTAAATTTGGAAAAGAAGTTCATCAGGTTGTTAAATGATGAAGTGATGGGAAAAAGATGTCAAATGATGAAAATAGATAAAAGGATACTAAAAATGAACCTCTAACACATCAATGTTACAAGTGAATGTAAATGGGACATTATGATAATTAATTCCCTAATCCAAAGGTTATTGATGATGATTGATGCCAAAAAACTCTTAAGACCAAAGGAAAATGGAAGTCACAAGCAATCACTATCGGTGATGTGGATTGCAATAATTATGTGGTGAAAGGTACACTTACCATATAGTCTAAAGTAGAAAATGTATTGTTTGATTTTGTATCAACCAACTCTTTTATTTCTAAATAATTTTCATAGGGTATCATCATATTACATCCAAAATTAGATGTTAAGTTAACTAAATAAACTCCAAATGGCACAACTGTCACATTAAATGTTTATTTTTCTTCTCTAGTTGAATATTGTGGGAAACATATTCCTACAAATCATATGATCCTTCTTATAGTGTAATTTATGTGATTATTAGAATGTATTTTATTTCTCTATATTGAGCTCATATAAATTTCCAAGGAAGTGATGTACCATTTCATATTCTGGATCAATCTATTATCATATATATGTGCAAGAATTTATATAACATTCTAGTAGAAATTTCTTCCATCCTATGGGTATTGATTCCTATAAATGAAAGTTATTTATCTCAAATGGATGGGGATAAACCCAAAAATAAGAATAAACCCATTTTATGGGAGTTGGAGGATATATTTTCATAATAATTAAAAGGTATTCCACTGAGTCATGTGGTTTTGTTTTTAATGGTACTCACACTAGGTTCTATGACTATTCTATAGACACCTTATAAAACAGAGACGATTATGTTGCAGGAATTGAACAATAAACTCTAAGAGAATATTGATAATGGATTCATATTCCCTAGTGTTTTACCTTTGGGAGAACCTATTCTATTTGTTATATAGAAATATGGATCAATAATACTCTACATTGATTATCAAGTACATAACAAGATCTTTATCAATAAAAAATATCATCTTCCCCGCATTGATGACTTATTCGACCAACATCGCAGAGTGCAATACTTTTCCATGATTTATCACCATTCATGATATCATCAATTTAGTTTCAAGTAGGAGGATATACCAAATACGGTATTCCATACAATATATGGATACTATGAATTTCTAAAGACACCTTTTGGTATTACAAATTCCCCCACTAACTTTATGGATGTAATTAATTGATTCTCTAGATACTATCTTGGTTAGTTTGTATTAGTCATTATACAAGATATTCTTGTCTAATCAAGGAGAAAGGAAGAGCATAAATATCACTTGATAAATGTTTTGAATATCTTGAGAAAGGATAATATTTATGAAAAAATTACCAATTGTGAATTTTATATTTGGAATGTTTCAATTTTTGGTCACATAATCTCAAAAGAGGGGATATATGTGGATCCATCAAAAGAAGTTATTAAAAGTTGTCAGATAACAAAAACTATAACTAGGATATGAAATGTTCTTAGTATGGATGGATATTCTCAAATTTTGGTGATTATTTTTCTTGTTTATATAATCCACTCACCATGTGTACTTAGAATGGAGTTATATTCTTGTGGACAGAGGAATGTGAAGAGAATATCAAAGATATCAAAAGAAGGTTAGTCAGTGAACCTGTTCTCACACATCCTTGTAGTGGAGAATGTTTTGTAATCTACACTGATGAAACAAAAAAATGGGATGGGTTTTGTACTCATGAACAACTATATAGTTATATCTTATGCCTCATGGAAATATAAAATCCATGAGAAAACATAACCAACTCATGATTGGGAGTTAGGTGGGGTAACATTTTATTTAATGATATAGAGGCATTATCTTTATGGTCAATGGTATGACATTTATACTGATAATAAAATTTTAAATATATTTTCACAAAAATAGAGTTGTATATTCATAAAATAATATAGTTGGAATTGATTAAATATTTAAACATCTCAATACATTACCAACATAGAAAATTGAACAACATGGAATATGCTTTGAGTCAAAAGGACCATGAAATCCTATCAATTATGAGGATCACAAATTATCATATATTTACGTATTTACAAAGGATGGATCTTGAATTTTTAAAATAAGGGTAAAAATATTATCTTTCTCAAATGGTTTCTCAACCATATATATAATTGAATGCTAAGGAGGATTAGAAGGAATATATTATGCTAGAAAACAAGGTGACAAATGTTCCTGAATTCAATCTTGATTGTAAATGAATAATAAGGCTCATGAATTGGTTTTTTATTCCTCCCATTTAAGAATTAAATAAGGTTCTATTGGATGAGGCTCATAGTTCTTCATTCTCAAATCACCCAAGAAGCATAAAGATATAAAGGGACCTGAAATAGCACTTCTGGTTGGATGATAAGAAATGAGATATTGTCGAATATGTCTATTGGTTCTTGGTTTTTCCAAAAGTTAATGTTGAGAAACATAAGTGTAATGGAATGTCACAACCATTACTCAAACCATAATATAAATGGGAAAACATCACTATGTTCTTTGTCATCCGACTTCCGAAATCATATAAAAGACATAATTCTATATGTGTTATATTTGATTTTCATACTCAGTCAGAACACCTCATTTCTATTAGATAGGATTTATCTCTTGATCATATTCCTAAAATATATGTAAAGGAAGTGGTAAGATTTTAGGGTGTACCACATTCCATTACATTTGATTACAATCCATGGTTTACCTCGATTTTCTGGAAAAGTATTTAGGAGGCTCTGGATAGAGATTAATGTTTCATCACAACTTATCATCCTTTGACAGATGGTCATTCTGAGAGGACAATTCAAACTCTAAAAGGCATATTGAGAACATGCTCTATGGATTTCAAGGGTGGTAGGGATCAACATATACCTTTGGTGGGATTTTTATACATTAATAGGTCTCACTAAATTATTCACATTTCTCCTTATAAATCCCCCTATGAAAATATATGATGAATGCAAACTATTGGGATGAAGTTGGGGAAAGAAATCTATTAGGACTAAATCTTCTCAATTAAATGGCTGAAATTGTCAGATCTATTCAATAACACATAAGTGCATCTCAGAGTTGAAAAAATGTTATGCTGACAACTGAAGAAAAGACCTGGAGTTTGATATGGATTATAAGGTGTTTCAATGAATATATCCTTGTAGGATAGTAATGATATTTGGAAATAATGAAAATCTAAGACCTTGAAAAATTGGTCCTTTTAAAATTTGAGACCATGTTGGGAATGTACATTACTGATTGGCGCTTCCACCAAATTTTACTCATGTTAATGATATATTACATGTATATAACCTATGAATTTACAAACCTAATACTTCACATTTACTGAATTGATAAGTCGTATATATGGAGAAATATCATTATTATGAAAAATAATTTATAGATATTATCGATCATAATGAATTTTTTTGATAAATAGGACCACTTTCATGGTTAATGTTTTTAGTGGAAAAACCAATATGTGGAAGATATATGTGAACTTGAGGATATGATGAGGGAGAGATATCCTCAAATTTTTGTATCCATGTAATGAATTTCATGGGTGAAATTCGGTTAAGGTGGTAGAATGTTACATCTAGTTTTTTTTATAAAATATTTTCATTAAATTATTTTAATTCTTTAATAGATTTTATTTCACGCAATCATGAGTTTTCATGAACCACAAGATAAACTTAGTAGAAAATTACCATTTTAACCTAGTCGTTAGGTTAGTGGGAATAAGTTTAACTAAATTATAAAAATGTATGGGGAAGTTATTCACCTACATTTATTTATGAAAAAAATATATCAATTATAAATTATTATTTTTTTATTAATAAATTGAGTGAATTTATATTAGTTAATGAAATTAATGAAATATATATGTTATATACTTAATAAAATAATTTTGATATTAACTAATAGATATGTTTCTCATATGGTATATATTAAGGGTAAAATGAGTAATTAAGGGGATGAATACATTAAGTAAATCACCCTAAATCGTGTCTTAATATCATTTGATGAGTTTTATTTGACTTAAATCATCCTTGGGTTGACATGGTGACCTTTCGAAGTCATTTGGATGAGATTAGAACATTTAATATGTGACACTAAAAATTTAATAACAAAAACATTTTTATATATCGTTACACAAAATACAAATTCGATTATATGTAATCATTTGAATGCAAAAATATTTTTATTTATCATGAATTTTATTTAATTTTTTATAAAATAAATAATTACCTTAATGACTTATACTCTGATTATGTAAAAATTAATTAATTTATGAAAAACTAAGAAAAAATTTTTTATTAACAATCAACGGACCCAAACACTTTCCAAATTAATATTTCATAAGTATATCTCAACCATTACCATCCATGGGTCGAGGTACTATCCATTTGGAGCATTATAGATGTGATTTTGGAAGTTATATTATTTTATTTAAAGTAACATTAAAGTTATCACATTCATAATTTAATAAGTACAACATTTTAATTGATAGTTTTTCTATAAGATAAATTTGAATACTTATAGTTTTATGATATCTAATAGATTAATCCTCATTATAGTATTTTATTTTTAATTTTCATTCAAAAAATAAGTATAAAAAATAAATACAAGTGATTTATGATGTAACTATTTTATTAATGGAGATATCAAATAAAAAAATAAAAAATATTAGAATAAAAAAAATTGTGTTAATTAATTTATCCAATGATTTTTATATTTTACCTCACCCTCTAATGAATATAATTAAATAGTTGGTTCAATGTTAACTTGTTATCTAAATATTTCAAAACATTTATGAATTGATATGTGTCAAAATTGAAACTCTTGAATATTTATAAAAATAATGTTTTGTTAAATTAATTGAAAATCATAAAACATTCCCAAAAATATAGAATAACTATTATTTGGCTGAAATTTTTTATGGAACTTATTTTTGGTCTAATTGAGGTCAAGTAAGTAAATATGTGTCCATTTTAGAATTTAAATATTTTTTATCTTAATTAAAATTAAATAGAATAACATGGTGTTAATTTAAATGATAATTATTAAATTTTCATTAAAACGTGTCTAAAATTTATTTTTTTTATGAAATTACAACGCTATGTTATCAAATATTTGAAATTGGGTGATTTAGTAGGTTTTTTAGTAGGGTTTAATTATATTATAAATTAATATATTTGTAGAACCCAAAAGTTCCCCTTACCTTAGTTATAAATGGGTACGTCCCCCCTCACTTCTTTACTTCACTTTGAGCATCCATTCTTTTTAATACCCTACATTTTTTCCATCTAAACTACCCTTTTTAAATTATATAGGTTTTTTCTTCTTCAAAGACTGACTCTAGTGCCAGAAGAGCATATTTTAAGGAATAACATTGAAGAATAGTTAATATCCTCTATTGATTCATTCAAACATTATTCTTCTTATACTTTCTCTTAATAAGTTGCTTCATTATAAATTAATAACTCCAATATCACTTATATACTGAGATGTTATTATAATTATTAATCAACTATATTCCACTTTCTATTTATCCTATAAAAATGAAATCACCATAACTGAGTACGTACTACTTGTCGTCTCTACACTATGGTGTAATATGTTTTTCACAACCACTTAACTTGGATTGGTGTATGGATGGAAATAATAACTATAGATGATTATTATAAAATGATATTAATTCTGAAATATTACACATCATCCAATTCAATACCACTGAAAAAATAGGTTAATGATATTGTAGTTCATGTGTGAATATGACCTACAATATCAACTCTGTGGTGTAATATATATTTTCCCCACCACATTACTTGGAATATTATAATGACAGAAATAATAACTATATATTATTATTATTAATATGGTATATTTAGCATCCATATCCATTTTCCCTAAAAATGTAATACTATTTATATTATTATAAAATTTTGTTAAAATAAATATTACCCATTGGTGAATTTTTACTGAATTTTATAAAAGTAATTTTTTGTCATTATTTGATACAAGGATCTTTTTTTACTATTTCGACAAAAAGTATGAGGAAAGGTTATTTTAACTTAAACGATGTGAACAGATTTTTAAATCCTCATAATGCCTTATTTCCATGAAGCTTACTTTCATGATATCAATTTTATTTGATAATAAATTTATCTCTTTTAAAATTTTGTGACATTTTGAGAAAATAAAATATTTTTTAAGAAGAAAGGATATTTTTGTAATGAAAAATTTAAATAATTTTAGCAAAATTATTTTACATCTAATATTAAATTCTTTTTGTTGGTTTATGTTTCTATCCCTATTATTAATATGGTTTTATTATTCTCATGATGGATTTCTATTTATTAAATCTATTTATATTATATGTATTATAATGGAATGATGTTTTGAATTCCAATTTTATTATTTGGGTTATTCAATGATTCGTGATTTTTATATTAGGGCCCTTGTAAGAATTATTTCATTATGAGATGGGTTTGACCTATATATATCTATAATTCATTCGTTAAAGATTTATATCTCATAAGATTGACATGGATGGATTGGGAAATGATCCCAGTTTTGTAATATATCGCTCGAACAAGGAGTGAACTCGGTTGAGTAATGGACTTTTTCAGCCATGATGGACTTGGAATTGAGCCTTGAATAATATGATATGATTTTCTATGATTATGTGTATGCCAGAAATCATTATTTCTTATTTTATGACTTTTGGGATTATACTCTTTGATTATTATGAACGTTTGTGATTTATCCCATGGCATGATTTCACGATCATTCATATGTTGGATACGATTTTGGTATTTTATTTGGATATGTCTTATGATAGGATTGATATTTCCCTTCTTCACCCCCTAGTGAGACTCTAATATCACCCTATCATATGTTTTTTTCTCAAGGTCATGAAATACGATATTAAGTATGATACGCAAAAAATGGGTCTAGTTATAATGAAATTAGTGAGAGAAAATGAAGATGTCTTATGAACCAGTGTTTTATGTTTCCCTATTTCTAAAGATTATATAATTATAAGTTCATTTTTTAATTTGTTATATTTTGTAATGAATATTCTTCATCATTAATGTAATATTACTATATGTAAAGTATGGGCAGATAAACATCGGTTATTTTACCCTATTGGAGTAATTGAAAGTTAATGTTTAGTTTTATGAAGCCATACCAAAATAGAGCTTACCCTTTTGTGATGCTTGAAATTCCACATTATGTTTATGTAGTGGAATTATTACTCATAGTTAACCCATTTAAAAAATAAACATAACATTATAAATCTCCCATCATCTAGGCATTACAAAGGTAGGAATATTTTACCTATACACAGACCCAATACTATACATTATAATGAAAGAATTAATGTTGAAATTTTTAAATTTTCAGACATCATCCCTATGGATTTTTTTCCGATAGTGGTTTTATAAACTCTTAATAAATTATAATTTTTTAGTCATGTGTTTTATTCATTATAGTTTATACTATTCATAATTTTTTCCAATAAAAATTCAATACACACTAAATTGAATAATGTTATATTTTAAACTGTTTTTTAAAAATAAATAACTTTTTTTAAATGGAATGATCTATGATTATGTATTTAAATGTATTTCTCTAGATTTTATGAGTGATAATTTCAAAATTATAAATTTTATATTGATGGTATGGTACACTATAAATATAGATGATGAAAGGTGAGCCTAATATAGCTCAAAATGATGGTAGTTCCCTATATAGATCACTTATGTGTGGGGTAATGATTATTCTTCAAAGGAGAAAAATAAGATAAATAAAAAGGTAGGTTACTTCCAAGGAATTAAATAGGCCTTGGTTATTTATTATATGGGTTAACTATAAATGAACCTGAGTTATTGATATTATTCAAAATGATATCCATTATATTCTTAGAAATAGTTATTATGATTATTTTTAAATCCATGATGTGATTAAATTTTATGAACATTTAATAGTGAAATGTATTTATTGATTTTTAAAATGTTTCCTAAACATCAATGTAATTAATTGTTTTCTTAGAATTTATTATGTCGATTCAAATTTTTTATTTGATCAACATATGATTTTGATATTTTGAAATATTTCTTTTGTGTGATAAATGTTTTATTGGTAAAATGTAAAAAAATTAGTTGTTTTGAGGTTTCCACTGCACTAATAAGACGATCTTATTTTCATGACCCTTATAAATATTCATTAAAACATTTTAAATTAATATCTTATTTTAATATAATGGTTATTATGAAATATATATATATCCCATGTTCATCCTTGGTCTCTTTTTAAAAGAAGAAAAGGTTTCTTGAGTAAAACTGTATGGTATACCAAAAGCCATATTTATGAATAAAAATTACATTGTTTATAAGTATCCACTTTTTTATGTTATTTATTAATATTTATAAAAATCACTAAATCCAAACTATTATGTAAATTAAAAACAATGAAATCCATACAATTAAATTAATATATATGGGTTATTAAAGTAACTAGCCATTCTCATTGGTATTATTGAAATTTAACAAAAAAAATTAGACATCCTGATGATTTATGTGAGGATATTATAGGAGTAATAGAAAATATAATTGGATAATATATCTATGGATGATCATATGGTATAGATACCCATTTTTAGTACTATTTTTATTATAGTTTATAATGATTACTGTTATTTTAATTAATATTTCATGAAATATGACACTTGGGTTTTATATGTTCATGAGTGAAAATAAAATTTGAGATGGAATGAATTTATATTTTTTAAACATACATTAAATTGGGTTTAAAAATATCATTGATTATGAGTATAATATGATTAATCAATATAAAGTGTTTCTACATTATTTGAAAATATTTTTTATTGTATAGTTAAAAATGTAATTTAAAATTGATTTAAGAAAAATGTGATTAATTTAATTTTTGATGAAGTCCAATATTTTGGAACAATATTTAATTATGTTAACTGAAATATAAGGAAAACATAAATATTTAATTTAAGAAAGTATATAAGCTATTCATATGGGATAAAATTAGTATATTTTATAGATAAAATGAATATAGAAAATATGTTATTAGTATATTATGATTGATTTAAACTATTTGAAGGTAAATTTTATTTTGAAATCAGAAGAATATGTGAAAATATATTTTTTATTTTTTTTTGGAATTAATTAATGTATACTTTGGATAGCATTATGGTTATAAATTTAATGAATGTTGGAATTGAAAAATTACAATTTATTGATGTGGATTTGAAGATTATTTTAGTATTCATTCATATTGTGGTTTATTAAATTAGCTATTATATTATGTTGTCCAATTTTTTAGGATTATGATATTAGATTGAAAAATTATAAATAACTTATTATCCTGTTGTGATATTTTCATCCATTGATAGTTAATTTTATTTTATTAGGCCTAAAAAATTATCATTTATAATTTATAATATTGGATGATATAGTGTGTGAAAAGTACTCACTTCATAACCAAATGATGAAATTAAATTCATCGATTTTATGAAATAATGTATCTAAATTTTCATTTTCACTCTATCTTGATAGTAAAATAATCCCTCAAATTATACAAAAACGTTTTGGAAAAGAAAATGTTTCTATTTTCTCATCATTTCTAATGACCTGATGGACACTTTTTTTTCCTTTGGAATATTTATATTTTAACAAAATCAAATACCTCGGTGAAATTATTTTAATTAAATTTATAATGTTTTTAGGATAATTTACATCAATTTTAGTGGTGATTTCTCTTCTATATCAAAAGATTCACTTCATTCTAATATTACCCTTATTCGGGAAGCTAATTATCTATAAATCCATATGATCAACACATTTCCCTTTTAAATTTTTTTTAAAAAATATTTTATAGTCCATTTTAACGATGTCAAATATCAAAAAAGTTATTTGTATATATAAATTATTTTCTATTTTTATAATTTTTTGTTTTATAATTTCTTTATTGAGTTGATTCAAAAAATGGTTAAAACATGGGAAAACTTATAAAAAAGTAATTCCTTTATATAAGGTATAATTTAACAACGCATGATTTTAGAATATATTTTATAGCATGTTAGAAACAAAACCTCATGATTATATAATTTATGATGTACTATAAAAGTATAATTTTTTAATTTTTTAAGGGAATAACCCTAACGATTACATAATCTAGGGTTTTCTGACTGTAATACACATTATTCATTCCAAAAAATATTTTTTTAGATTATTTGAGAGTTTTCTCATCACCATTACATAAAACTAGTTTTACATTTATTGTTTTGACACTTTCACTATGTTTATATTTACTTATTAATAAAAATATTTTAAAAAGAAACATGTTTTCATGTTTTTATATATCTTAAAAATTGATATTTACCTTATCCTTTACATACTAATCCTTAAAGCTCATTGAAAAACGTTTTTATATTTTGGATGAGCACAAAAAAGCACAATATGGTACATAAAAGGAAGAAATATTTTAGTGAAGTGAAAATTATGAAAACTGATATAATACATATGATGAACAAATTAATTAATTGGAACAATAAATAAATCATTTCCAATGTAAAAACAAACACATTTTTCTCAATGAAAATAATTATTACCTTTAGAATGAAAAAGAAAACTGTTTTTTAGAAAAATAAAACATCATATCCATAGACATATTAAAATCCATGTAAAAAATAACATAACCCTTGTTAAATCCATAAGATATACAGGATGAATTAATACCATCCTTCCTTTCATTCATGATAATGAATATTAACCAATGAATTATGAAATTATAATGAGGCTCTCCATTCATATAATTTACAATGTGATTACTCATTTTTTAGAAGATATAATTGGAACCAACCGATCAAATAATATGTATCCGGCTAACCCATTTTACATAACTATTTCTTATATAGAATATCAAGAAGAAATAAATTTATTCTTTCACGTTTTCATTTTAAACCCTTTCAAAAATAGTATTAAAATGTACAAAAAAACATTTGGATATTGAATTATTAATCCATTTAAAGATATTTTTAAAAACTAAAATAAAAATGAAAATAAAAATATGGGTTTTCATTGAATAAAAAAATAATTCTAGTAATGGAATTCAAAATAAATAATGGCTATGGTGTCTCAAGAAGTCATTATCACTATCTATGTTAAAATAGAAAAAAAAATTATAGAATGTAAAAAAAATTATAAATAGATTCATTTTGAAAACAAATACATGAATTTCAAAAGAAATATAAAATTTTCATTCAAATTTATTTATATCTATATAAATTCATTAATATGATATTTTAAAAAACATGGACACAAAAGAAGATGAGTTGTAAGGGAAACATTAAAAGAAGATTTTTAAAATGTAATTCCTTACAATTAAACATAGAAATAAGTTTTCATTTAAAAATTTTATTGAAGTAAAATATGTTCAAATGACCCTTAGAAACTATTGAATAATAAATACAAATTTTTCTTAAAATGTATATAATGAAACTATATTGAACCATCCCTGATACCCTAGTAACCTGATAAATGGGCCAGTCCTTACATAGACAAAATAATTTGTTCAATCACCAATGTTTTTATAAAAGCACCAAAAACAATGCTCCAACTAGTAAAAATGGTTAGTTGGGTAGGGCTGCACTGTCAGAAAAACCGTGTGCCCAAACCATGTTCCCCATAATGTTGTGTTTCATGATATCTCTTTGTTAGATCATAGTTTTTAAAACAATGCTCCAACTAGTAAACCCCTCAAATTCTCTATTTTCATTTATTTCATTAGTAGGATGAAAAGTTTGGGAAAATGGTGCACCGACCATAAACAACCCAAGAACATGTAATATTTTCAAAATTTTCACCAAAATTGACCTAAAATGAAACCCAAATAAATCATGGTAAAATTTGAGTTTGTGTAGTACATAAAATAATTAATAAGATGTTACAACCACCATAGAATAAAAACAATCTTCCCCATAAATCATCTTATGAATCTTCCATGTCAAAATGATGTGGCCACTCCTCTCTCATTAGATACTCCCTCTGCCACATCTCATGGGAACCAAAATCGTGATTCCATATCACTCAAACCATTATTATAATAATTCCATGAATAACCATGGATTCAAAAATCAACCATCCTAACCGGACATTCATTCATGGATAAATAAGGTACAACCTAAAGATCATTCCATCTTAGAACATGAGATAAATCATATATATACATACATATCTACAAGACATGGAAGAATTTATGCATTGACATTAAATTTTTGAGAAGTTATTAATGTTAATAAAATTTCCCCACATTCTCAATAACCTCAAAAGGTACCAAAAAATGAAGAGAAAATTCCTCTATCCTCCAAAGATGTTGATGATAAAAATGTGGCAAGACTTTCAAGAACACATAGTCACCAACCAAAAATTCAAATGGTGTATGATGTTGATAAGAATAATACATATACTAGATATGGGTCTCCAACAGTATAAAAATAATCAATTGAATATTTTATTTCATATCTTTATCTATAGTCGGTCCAGTCAATGAACAGTCACCTATCTCTGAACAACACAACATATATTTACAAGGATGTTTATATAATGACTAAAAAGGATCCATTATGATCATGGACTCATAGCTATTGTTATTATATAATCCATGAAATGCCATATGGTCATTCATTCCCTAAAAAATTTAATAAAACATCCATGAATCATATTCTCATGAATTTGTATAACTCTTTTTATCTAGATATCTGATTTCTGCTTGTATTCTATGCAAAAATGGACCGAAGTTCCAAATCCCTCATGATGACATATCTAAAAATGAAATGTAAACAAATGGTACTTATCAAATACTATAACATATGGAACTCTGTGATAATAAAAAATATCTTTCACCAAGGGATTTCAAAGAACTTCAAAATTGCTTTTATCACGAATGGCTATAATGTGATCTGATTTGGTCTTCCTATCTATTACAACTCAAATCAAAATTTCCTTTCTCTGAGTATAATGAAACCATATCACATTGATTATAATTAATTATTCCCACTTACATATTTGCATTGTATATGGATAAAGTAAACACAATGGTATTGTTTTCTTGAACATGACCAATTAGAACATTTGATAATGAGTGAATTAATCAATAAAGCCTTGTCCCATACATGGCCACCAGAATTATCACCACATGTCATAGAACCTATTTTTAGTTCTTGGGTGCACTGTCAATAGGGAGTTATAGAGATCCTCCATCATAGATTTCCATAACTAAAATTTCAAAAGAAAAAGATTTAATGTCATTAAATTCCATCAATAAAAAATGACCATTCTATTATGGTCTCTCAACCAAAATCATAGTCCTTGATGCTACAAAACTCATTATCCAGCTGTTGTTCCTTAATAATCACCTCAATAAAAGAGTATTTCAACAGAACATATTCCAATGAAACAACATCCGCTGATTCCAAAACCCCAATATTCCACTTTGAAAATAGAGCCAAAAAGTTCAATTCTTAAGAATATTCTTTCATGATCGGGGTCATCTCCTTCCTACTCAAAGCATCTGTGATTACATTCCCCTTCCCCAGGATATAGGCGATGTTAATGATGAAATATTTTAGTTATTTCACCTCATGACTATACCAAATATTAAAATATGTTTGATAGAAGATATTACTCATGATTTAATTATTGGAAAACATGGAAAAACATTCTATAAAAATCTAATTCCACCCACTATTAATTTTTTTCATCACAATTGTGAGTTCAAGGTCGTGAGATGGATATTTCTATGGATTAAAATAAGGAGATGCATATTAAATGACAAGATAACATTTCATAATAATGAATCCCAAAAAAACTAAATACATCCTAGAAGACCACATAGCCTTTCCCATCAACAAGAAGATTCAATACTGATAGAGTAATGAAATGAATTTTGAGATCAAAAAAATAATTCAGAAATTTTTCATCCTAAACAAACATTAATCCCTTCTATGTTTGAGAATTCATTAGGGAGACAATTTTTTTGAAGTATTTAATGAACATGAAATAATATCCAACTAATCAAGAGGTTCTTGAAAATTTTAAAACAAATCCATAGTTGTTCCTGTGTTATAAAACCTTTCACACTCGTAGGATCAACTGAAATACCATGTTCTAAAACCACATGCCCCAGTAGCATCAATTCTCAAATCCAAAAATTTCACTTCGATAACATATAATATAATCGGTGATTTATAAACAATTCCAATAATTCTATAAGATGATCTACATGATCATTCATATAAATAGAGATTACAAGGATTTTTTCCACATAAATGGCCACAAAAGTATCAAGATACTTGTGGATAATCATTTTCATTAAAGGCCTCAAAACTACATGAGAATTGGTTAAACCAAATTGTAGGAAAAGGTACCCATAAAGAATTTTCATAATCTAAAAGGTGGTTTTCCAAATATAAGATTCATTTATCATTAATTGATGGTAACCAGATAATAGATCATTCATTAAGAACAACTTTTTCCTTTTCAACTAATCAATAAAATCAAAAATCATAGAAATGGATACTTTTTAATTACCGTAACTTGATTGTGTTTTTGGTAATCCAAAAAAGGTAAAGTGACACATCAGTTTTAATAGCTAATAGAACTCTCTCTTCCCAAGGTAACACACTCTACTGTATAAATACATTCTCTATAATATCATAAAATAAATCCTTTAGCTCATTCATATCAATTAGATCCTTATGGTATGATGAAATAAACAATGGTTATGTACATGGTACATTATATATTTAATAATTGACCTCCCTTACAAGTGAAAAAATAGAAAAGTTAAAATTAATTTCATTGGGAAAATCAATGGAAACTCGAGGTTGATAACCACTAAAATATTCTTTCTCCAGGTAAAAAAATTATAGATTTTACTTTCCCCACAGTTAGATAAAATGTTCAGGATCCACTAGACCTCAAGTGCCTTTTTCCTCGAAAGATACAACAAACCACTTTGGGAATAGTAAAGGAGAAATTTCGAAGATAACTATTAATTAGGGATTTATTGGAAATGATCCAATCAAACTAGAATATGATTTCAATAGGTTTCATATATAGAACCCAAATAACCCACAAATACTCAACATCTGATAATGATAAAAAAAACAGGTCAGACAATAGAGTTCATATTCTCTCTTCATTACAAGTTGTGTAGTAATATCCATTTCATAGGATAATATCTCCAAAGGAAAATTAAGAATATTAACAATTCATGGAGAATAAAATGAATGAAATGAAATAGTATAAAATAATACAATCACTAATGATGAAGATATTGTGATGGTACCAATCATAGTCACAGGACCTCTATATGATGCATATAAAGACTCTTCCACTACATGGAGAAGATTAATTTGAGATACCTTTAATAGGAACACATTTGTTTGAATATTTAGATTACAACATTATTTTAGAAGGAACTAATGATTTCATTCCACTATTTAGAATATAAAATTCATTAATTAAATTCATAATGTGACTCAAGTGTCCACATGAGACACATATCTTGGGTCCCCTAGTGTAAACCGGTTAAGAGTAAATTGGATGGCCAGAATAGTAGAAAACAAAATGGCCAATTCCAAGAACTACAAATGGTATAGAATAACCGTGGTGTAGATAATTTCTATGATAATCATCATGATTCATTTTTCCCATTATGGGAATTCACAATTTCATATGGATAAAATGAAACACTGGATAACCCTAACATGCCATTCAGGTCCATTTCAACCATGAAAAATATATACACCACATAAGTATAAGAGGGGATATTTTGCAAGAAAACCTTAGAATAATTATCAGATTAGAGTCCCATATCATCCCATTGTGTATCTATCTTCTCATTTGATACTTTCTTAGGTGAAAACAAAAAAAAGATCAACAAAGATGTTTTAATATTCTATCAAATTAATTTTAGAATACTCGAGATTGAAAAATTACATAGCCTTGTCCAACACCATCGACTTGGGATAGATCTGGTCAGTGAAAAGAGCCTTAATGTATTTCCACTATATGTACTCATGATTCTTTTAAATTACCATCACGTTCCATTATATTTTTCTTATTCCCCAAGCACAAGGGTGGAACACATCAATATGATTTCATCTCATGTCAAGAAGATATCAAAAAATGGTCAATATTGATCAACCATTCCTCAGCCTCTTGGGGAACAATGGAGTATCTGATCCTTGGTAGCATCTAGTGAAGGAACTCCCCAAAACAATTCTCGAAAACATCTCATTGATGATCCATAGTTGGAGCCCTAACTGAAGATGGTGCAAGTGTTTATCCCAGATAATGGACAGTACACATGATCACCTCAACCAGAATTGAGTTCATTAGAGGATTTTATTGATGCAATTCATTAGTGTCTTCCTCCTAGAGATTATTCAATCATATTATTATGGTCTTGATGATACAAAACATCATCAGAAAACATCTAAGACAAAATATTAACACTCAAACATAGAAACTTGGGAAATTAATACCAACAGATAAAAACACATAATTCGGATTTCATCCTATCCAAATAAAAAAGTAGGAAAATACTATAACTAATCCTCAAGATATCCAAATAAAAAACCCCTTAGTGACTTATGTTTAATTATGGTGAGAGATAGTCAGGAAATCAATCATAAAAACCTCCTATGATTCGATATGATTTCACAACTTTATATTGACTTCAAGGAAAACCAACATTTTATACCACCTTTTCATGAACCAACCTGGATACATTGGTAAACTAATAACAGAGCCGATCATAACATAGTTATAAGGGAATTAATGATACCCATGGGTTGTATACGATCAATTGTTATGAAAAATTTGAATGTGGGAATGAATTTTCAAAAAACGCAATGGAAGATGGATAAAAATTCTTTATTGAAAGAAGAAAATATACTTTGGGATAACTACTCCAAGATTCAAAAAAGCATAAAAATCCTAATTTGAAACCACATGGTAGAAGAAAACATGATAACCTCCCATTTATGAAAGGATACAACTCTCCAAGCCAAAGGATCAACAATTAAAAACACATTTAACTATCTCTTTTTCATTTTTTTAATATTGGAAGAACATAATCTGTAAAATCTGAAGGCATGGGTAGGATGTGAGATAATATCCCAATGGGGTCTCACCAAGGATCCATTAATAAGATTCCAAATTTAAGTAAATAAACAATACATTCAATTTAAAAAATAAGAATTGGATTTTACTTTCATATTTAAAACAAATCACCCACTACATTTCAAATGATGGAAATACATTAAACAAATGTATTGATAAACGATTTATATAATAATGTTTATATATATTCATAAGGATTGTGTAAAGAATTTGACATGAAATGGAACATTTTAAAAAAAATCAAAATTAAAGACATGGTCATCTACCAAGAGGTATGATAGTTCTAGGATATGGGATACTAACATACTCGAAAGTGAATCGCTGAAATTTGTGTATACAATTGTTTCTTCTACATTGGTGAAATAGGACTCATTGCTATCCCATATAGGATGTGACTTAATAAAATAGGTTTTCATTTAGTTATAAAGATTCAAATTAGATTAATCCCATTAAGTTACTAACTACATTGGATTTCATGTGCTTAAATAATATTTTTTATGGGAAATTTATTTTTAAAATGTTTTGAATACAATTCATCCCATTATTCTATTTCAATAGGAAATTTTTTATTTAGAAATAATGAAATGGAGTTTTAAAAAAATAGTGGATTTTTCTAAGATAAAACAAATTTTATTTTATAAAAAACATTTTTAATCCATTATTTCCATATAAAATTTTGAAATAAATTTCATCAAATCAATTTCAAAATTTTAATTACACAATTTTAATTTCATAATTTTCCATAAATTTCACAGACACATAACAATTAAATAGAATTTAGGGGTTTTCAAAATTTCATGCCATGTCAAATCCAAATCCCCATATATATAGAAAAAGTTTTTAATTAAATAATTGGATGAAATTAATTTTAAACAAATATTTTTAATATAAATCATGGAATTTCTGTATAATCATGTTGGCCATCAGAAATAGAAACACTTATCTTTGGATCAAGTGATAATGAAACAAAAAGTGGAATTGGCTAAAAAAATAAATAATATCATAAAAAAGTATCCCAGAATCATGTAACATCTTGATTTTTTTTGAATTTTTTTTTGAATTAATTTAATCCTTTTGATATTTTCATTTCACACAACACTACAGATAGCTTATTTTATAGAGAATCACTATGTTTGGGTTGTACAAAACTGTGTAAATCATGAACTAAATAGAAGATAAGAATTAACTTGATATATATGGAACACCAAGGATATCTTACGTAATATGTATCATTGGGATTCCTTGATTTCTTATGTAACATTCAAGACTATGGATTAAAGAAAAATAATATATTATTAAATTGTTATTAGTTAATATCACAATATAAAATAAATATATTAAATTTTAGGTTATGAATATTATAATCTAATTTATGAAAAAAAAAATTAGAAAATATAATATGAATTTACTTGTAAAAACATAATTATAAATTAATATGAAATCCAATTTAATAAAAAAAGTAATACTATTATTTTTTTGGTCATAAAGTTTTTTTCGTAATAAATGAAAATAATTAAAATTAGTGAGTGATATTAATTTAAAATATATGTTATTTATTAAATAAAATATTTTTTTATTTATCCAATATATTATATAGAGCTAATATAAGAACAAAAACTTATTTTAGGAATAAAACTCTATATTTTTTAAAAAAAATAGTTTTAATTACTTTTAAAAGAGAACCCATTTTAAATCCAGTTTTTGGCACATTTATAGATTCAATATTTAAAAACAAAAATAATATTTTAATGGTAAATATTAAAATTATGTGAGGATAATATTTTGGTAATTTTCTCTATGGTTTTTTTACAGAATATTTAAAAATACGAAAATTTATTTCAAAACTATTTTTCCATATAGTTAATTTATAAGGTTAAATTATATTTTTAATTTCCTTAAAATTTTATTTTGATTCATTTTTTATTGATAAAAATAATTTTGATCATTGATATCAATTTCAAATTGAAATTTTCTAAAAGCATAGTAAATGTTTGAATGAGTTCACCTTAAATACCGTCATTGTAAACACGGCTATAATCTTAATTTTAAATTAATTTTTTCCACTTCTCTGATTATAATTTATAAAAATTAATTGAATATTTTGTAATATCATAACATATAATGTCTAATATAGTCAACTTATTTTTTGACCAAAAATATATGTGAAATTAATTAAAAATAATTACATTGATTGTGGTAAAATTTAGCATAATAAGAGACTAATACATAACCTTAAGTCTCAAAACGACCTATAAACATGTCATAAATCAATATAATGAATATATTTAGACCATATACTAAATATATTATACATTTTATCATTATTTGGTCAACTTGGAATAAGAAAAATGTGTGTGTAATTCTCTCTTCAAATATTTACAAGAGTGAAACTCCTCTTTCTCTATAAAAGGCCACCAACTCTCCCTCTTCTTCACATCACTATAACAACTTTGGTTCATCCAAGATCTACCCAATACACTTACCAACATCCCTCCATTACACTTAAAAACCTCCCTTTTTGCAGAAACTCTTCCATGGATGTATTTCGGCACAAACCAAAAATAGTTACCCAATTAAGAGGTAACAGCTTCTCTAAAGTGACTTTCCTTATTTTCCTTCTCCACCCTCCACCCTATTAATTCTATGATTTTATAGAAACACAAGTATCATAATTATACTATTATGTATTTATGATAATGTATTTTTTTTACAGATACACACAGCTTCATATAATCGGTAATGAACACATAGTTTATGTGTATAGAGAACTACCACCTCACATAATGATGATTGTTCAATTTTCCTTAACACCTATCAGGGTTAAAGTTATGATGGGAAAACTAGTTAAATACATTATATATTTTAATTATTATGTATTTGATATTATTTTTTCTATTTTACAATACATTTCTTTTCACATTCCATTTTCTGTTAATATGATTAATCTATTTAATGCAGTGTGGACTGTCGCCCCCTCGAAGTGATATAGTTCATTCATACACTAAATGGATTGTATTAAGGATGATTTTAGCAAATATATATGAAAAATATGATATAATAAATATTATTTAAGAATTATATATGTAAAAAAATATATATACATATGTATTTTACAATCATTCAATATGACAACTAACTGGAAATAGCATTCATGTGTATGCACATCCTTCTATCTCCATGAATGGTGTATTCCATTACATACATATATATTCTATGGGATATTATAATTAAAATTTAATTTAAATAGATGATATTTATATACTGTTTTAAATTATATAAATAATTATATATATAGAACAAATATGTAATAAATTAAGACACCTAAAAAGACAAAACAAACATTACCCTAAGCACAACCATAACACGATATTGATAACAATAGAGTAATATAAAGTTATAATCAATCCAGATACGAAATTAGAAATAAAAATATTTTTATTTAAATATTATTACTAAATTTATATTTATTAAACAAGAGTTTTGAAAGTGTACAATGAGAGAAATACATAATATAAGCAGATCTCATCTATCTTCTGATTTCTGTGAGATACATGTTATGTTCACCACTCTTTAATTTTTTTTAGTATATATACATCCGATGATTTTATTATATTTATATTATTAATAAATTTATAAGTATTCAAATATTTATTTTAATATAATTCTTTCAAGGGGTTTAAGTTTCAATAGTTACAAAATTTGTGAAATTGTTTGGTCTCAATTTGCCTTCTTTGAGACTCATGTTATGTTATGCACCTAAATAAAATTTTTATGTGTATATACTTAAATTATACATGTTATATAATTAATTTATTTATATTCATGATTTTATAAGTTTCATTCAAATTTATTTTCTTGAATTTAGAAAATTATACCAATTTACCATGTTATAAGAGCTTACTGAGATAAACTCATCACTCTTCAAGAATATTTTTGTTTACGCTTCCTTTAGTGAAAAAGTATGATCCATATCTCATGAAAATGCATGAATTTTATTCTCATGTAGTAATTAATGATCTATTTATATATTGTTATCATTTATTCCCCTATCTAGAACATAATATATTTCAGAAAATATTTTTAAGAATCCCTGAATTTACCCTCGCTTCGATCATAAATTTTTGTTACCTTAAAATTATTAGTTTATAAAAGGGTTTGTAGAATATTATAATATTATCTTATTATAATTAATATAATTTTTTATCCATTTTATATTTTCTTATTTTTTTAAATAAATCTTCTTATCTCATTCCAAACAAGTAACTTTGTTATCCTTTTTATAGTGAAACAAGAATGTTCTTTTTACCTCATATGGCATGTCTAGATTTATACCCCATGAATAATTTGATGATTTATTTTCATATTTAATGGTTGATTTTGAATAAAAAAATTTTTAAAACATGTTTTCAGACAAATTGATTTCTAATTGTTTTCAAGAATTTTCTATATGTTTCAAGGTAAATGGTTATAAAAAATTTTTAAAACATATTTTTTATGTTTTTGAGGAAAACGGTTTTCAAAAGTTTTTCAAGATTAATTTAATAGGCCTCATAGAGAATTATTTTCAAAATTATTTCATGATATATTTCCTTGTTTTCAAATTATTTTCAAAGAAAATGGATTTATAAATGGTTTTATACTTTAAAGATAATTTTTCAAATAAAAAAATCATATTTTCTCCAATAAATGTTTTCAAAATAAATTTAGATATTATTTTACATCAAAGAGGAAAATATTTTATTTTAATCATGCCATTCTAGGAAATTATCTAAAGGTTACATTCATATTCATTCTTTGAAAGTGTTATGTTTGATGACATGGACATTATTAAACATGTTTATTTTTAATGGTTTATATCTTTATAAAAATAATTCCTCACTCATGGGTTATATGTTTATGAAATATTTTTCTCTTTCATGGTTTATATGTTTAGGAAATAAATTTCTCCTTCTTGGGTTATATGTTTATGAAATTGGTTTCTATTTCAATGGTTATGATTTAATTAAGTTGTTAAGAAACCTATATATTTTCCACATGTTATGATGGGATGAAATGTTAATGATTACCATTTCATTTCATGGTTTATGACTTTTTTCTATAAAGACCATAACTTATGTAGGTCATAATAGAATTTATGTTTTATCACCCTAAGGGACATGTATGTATGCTTTTTTTTTGATGGGTGGAACCTATATCCCCATCCAATTTATTGGGAAATGACAAGTTTTATTTGAGCTAGAAGGGTACCCAGGATGTAGCCCAAGATATAAAAAAGTAGGTACATGGTTTATAACCCATTCCTAAATGGAAGAAGGTACTCAGTTTGTAGCCCATGTATGAAGGAACTTGTATAAGGCCCAGACCTTAAAACATACTTAATATAGAATTAAATGAATAATTCAGATTGAGGATCTTTTCAGGTTTGGAGTTTTAGAGAATTTGGACATAACTATTACATCTCAAAAGATTAAAAAGTAGAAACTTCTACTAAGTTTCCATAAAATAAAAACACATAAAAAGAAACATGTCTAGTTCCATGTTTAAGGTAGCATGACTTTCCCTTGATCCCATCCTTGACACTATTCCACGTTAAATCATGTGAAAAACATTTCAAAAACTTGGGATGAGCATAAAAATCTCAGTAAGGGATACACAAAGAATTAAAACTATTCGTTTTTTAAAAAAACAAGTAAACCATGTATACTTTATCAAAGTAATACTTTTCACCTTCTCAAAGTAGTAAAAACTATTCACTGAGTAAAATTTCATTACTTACCCTTCTGTAACCAAAAGATTACAATAAAATCCATATAAAGATCACATAACATATAAAGGTAACATAGGACATAAACATACTTAAGTGAAATAACCATATGGTTGACTTCCACACATATCACTTAATGGAATAGCCATACGGACAACTTCCACACATACTTAATGGAATTTCCATACGGCCTACTTCCATACCCAATGCATTGGAGGTTATAACGTAACCACCCGTCCTAGTATTAACAGCCCCACCCATCATAAGGTTTATCACGTAACCACCAGTAAAATGTTTAAGTACCATCATTACACATAAAATATTGAAAATATAAACATTTCAATAACAACATTTCATTTTCAATCACAATAAGTAATTCGCAGATATTGAATTAATCAATCCATTTTTAAAAACAATTTAAAAGAGATTTTTGAATCAAAGTGTCACATACCACTTTGAAGATTTTAATGGAATTATAATTTTAAAATGTTAATGTCCATATAAATAAATACTGAAAACCATTTCGAAAACATTGACATTAAAGATAAAGATTTAGAATAATAAATAATTAAAACATTTAAAACGATATTTTTGTTAAATAGTTTTTAACAAAATGAGAGACTCTTGAATACAAATAATAGCGGAATAACATTTAATACGAACTTTATAATATCATGAGAATATAGGGATTCATGATATAATATGTCAAAGAACAGTATACATAGCATATAAGAGTGAATTGGTGCATAACAACAATGAAGTCTAAAAAGAAATGTAAAATGAGATGAAATCCATTATAAAGAAGGTATCCCTAAATTAAGGATAAATCAATCTCATAATTATGTGTGACAAATATAAATACACCCAATATAAGTCGATATTAATTGTAAAACAATCAATTCTTATTAACACATATTCAAAGGAAGACATATTCAATAACTACATGCTGAATCCAAAGAAATCGAAATTGGGTTAAGATGTTCCCTTGGTAAAACTCGACAGCCTATCGGCGTCACATAAAATTTTACGAAAAGGGTTGATGAGAGAGATAAAGGGGATCTCATCACTTGGACATAAAATTTACATAAATAAGGATATATAAGAACATATCCCAACATAATAGAATGTGAATTAGAAGACATAACAAAAAAAAGTTTTTAAAAAAAAGGAGGGTGAAAGGTCCCCTTACCGAGTTGGGTAACTTTGGAAACGTACACCCCATGGAAGAAGGGTCATACAATGAAGATGTGAATACCCATAAATGAAATTATACTACAAAATGTGTATAATAATGGGCATTACATACACCAATCAAAGGAAATTGTGGCAAATGTAGCATAACTCTCACGGGAATAAAAGTGAGATGAAAAATCCCTTATGAAAACTCGGCAGCATAATGGCGCCACTTAGAACTTCCAAAATGGATTAATGAGAGGAAATAGGGTCTCTAATCAAATCAACATAAATTTTACAGAAATATTAATACAAAAGAACATCCCCCAACATAACACAGAGGAGCTTAAAAGAAGTGACATAAAGGAGAGTACTTAAAAAGAAAGAGAGAGGTAGGATCTCTTACAAAAATTCGGCAGCCTAACGGCGCCACTCGAAACTTCCAAAATGGATTGATGAGAGAGAATAGGTTATATAATCATATAAACATGAAAATTACAGTAATAGTAATATAAAATAACATCCCAATCTCAATAAATATTATCTTAGAAGGAATGACATAAAAGAGTGTACTTAAAAAGAAAGAGAGGAGTAGGATCCCTTACCTCGTGTCCGACATGACTCGATCATTTTTTAATCTCCTGAATAATAAAATTTGGTCAATTTATAATTTCTTAAGGAAATCCTTTAAATATTATTATTCAGTTCATATCACATATTATAATGTTTTAATAATTGGTTAATAAAGTGAGTTCGTATTAGACGTTTTTGTCGATGTTCAGTACCTGAGTAAAAAATTGAACATGTTGGAAAATGTAGTTATAGGTACATCATATCCAGAATAGTATTGATGTTTTAAATATCATATATATCCAGTATATATTAATTTTATACTATTCCATATCATTTGGTGATAAAAAATTACAAGAACCGTTCATGGAGACGGTAGGCCGTACGTACGCATGAACGCTACTTTCATTTTTTGTCATATTAATGGAATTAAAAAAAATGAGAGATATATATATTATAATTCCAGAATGATATCCATAATTTAGATGTAATATATTACATATATATCCATTATATATATGTACTTATAATAGTACATAACATTTGGAGAAAAGAAATGAAATGCATAGTTCATGGAGACGGTAAGCCGTACGTACGCATGAACGCTACTTTCATTTATATCTCATACTTTAATGGAAAGAAAATAATAATGATATAAAGGTATATTATAATTCCAGTATAACATCATATATAATAACTTTAAATCCATCCTTTATACATCCCACATATGGCATTAAACAATCAAATCACTTTGAGGGGGCGATAGTCCACACTTCCTAAAATGAAGATATCGCGTTTACCCATAATGGAAACCATAAAGGAATTCCATAAATGAAAAATACAGATGCTTATGTAAAACATAAACATATTATATATCATATATAAATATAGTGACATCTTAATGTCCACCTTTGAAGGTGTTATATGAGTGTTGAACAATCATCGTTTCGTGAGACAGAAATTCACCATCCACAGAAACAGTATGATATTTAACCATTAGATGGAGTTGTGTGTAAGTTTAGCTCGAATAATTAACATAACAACATCCTAGTATATTGAAGATATTGTTGTTGTTACAAAATTAAGGAATAAAAATAGTTTAGGGGGTTGGAGAAGCAAAATAAAACAAAAGGACTTAAGTGAAGACATTACCTTAAAATCAGGTAACTCCCTTTGGTTTGAGCTCAAAGGCTTCCTTAGAAAGACTTCTTCCCAATGTGAGGGTTCAAATAGTAAGAGAGGGATGTGGAGAGAAAAAATGGGAAGGGTTTGGCCGAGCCAAAGGCTTTAGAAGTGTGGGTAAGGTGGTAGAGGTGGGGGCCTTTTATAAGAGGAGAGGAGGGGCACTCTTGGAAAGGTATAAAATGTAACTTTATTTTCAATTGGGTTTCAGATTTTAATGGTCCCACATTGATTTGTTTCTAGGATAAGGTGATAAGAGTTCGAAATACACCCATAAAATAGGTTTTGTACATGTTTAGTTCTTATATTTTACATTATCTTTCCATTATAATTTAAATCGTAAAATAATGAGGTCATCACTGCATCATCATGATGTCATAAATAATTTAATTTATTTAATGTCTAAAAATTATTAAACAAATACTATGATGTAGGAAAGATTTTTATCTTTCCAAAGAATATTAATAGTCTAAAAGTTCATTTATGTAGACAAAATTAACAATATTTTACTTAGGTGATACATTCTTTGTTACATTTAACATTCTTTAAAAATAAAATGATAGAAAGTCACTTTCTCACAAAAGTGATTCCATGGGGCCCCCATGTTTGGAACAAGGAATCCCATGGTCGGCCATGAGACAACCAGTATCCTTAGGACACATTTTGTGGTCATTTATTATTATTATGATATTATCTTATTTTCGTTAACTACCCGATTACTCATTAATCAATATAATTAAAGATAATTACAGTCGTTACTATTCATAATTTTCAAAAACAAAAGAGTCTTAATTACATAATTTTGACCTTATTATTCAAAATATGTAATTCATTTTACCAAATTCCAAACACATAAATTTCAATAATTA
Source organism: Viscum album (assembly GCA_963277665.1). Taxonomy (NCBI): domain Eukaryota; kingdom Viridiplantae; phylum Streptophyta; class Magnoliopsida; order Santalales; family Viscaceae; genus Viscum; species Viscum album. The sequence continues at coordinate 1,517,491,785 of OY728122.1, read as the reverse complement.
ATTTTAAAAAAAACTTCCCATTTTCGAAATAAATAGCGGGTTTTTTAGAAACAATATTTATGAAAAGTTTGGCACTTGTTTATGCCCAATTCCAAAGTGAAATTAATCCCAATGACCATAATTTAATAACATGGTAAAAATATATTCTAATTACACTTTAAAACAAATTAAAAAGATAATATAACCATATAATTAAATTATATGAAAAAGCAGTTTTGATGTAAAATGTCGTATTATTCACTATTCATTGAAAAATGAATATTGTCAGAAAAATACCAAATATTTTCCCAAGGTAAATTTCAATGTCCCAAACATAAATAATATGTTTATTTTGAAAATTAGATCTTATAAAATTTTCAAAAAGTTGATTTAAAAGGGGTTCTCCATCAAAAGCTGGTTAATCGACCTTTTAAGGAATATTAGAATGTTTACGCTTAAATACTGGATTCATTTGCATTTCTAATCCTCTAACATTTATTGTAAAGAGTAAAAATATTTTACAAACATATATAATCATTTTTTAGTTAGTTCTATTCATTACCTCCATTACAATGGATATGCGTTAAATACCATTTAAAATAATATTATTTTATTATTAGAGTGCAACGTAAGATTCCCAAGAAACTCGTTGTTGTGTATTGGGTACGCCATCGAGAATAGCATCCCCTTTAAAGTAATATTAAAATTTTATTAACAAATATGGATAAATATAATGATTTCATATTCTTTATGTACTTGGGGTGTTACATCCTTCCCCCCTTTTGGGAATTGCGTCCTCACAATTTTAAAATTGAGCTTGGAAACATCCTTGAATGTCCCACATCGAAACAAGAGTCGTTAAAACAATCACTTTAAAATAAAGAAAGATAAGTACAAAGGACACCTGAGTTAATCCATACTAGGACTCCAAGTATGAAAATATGGACATGGAGGAAAAAAACAAAGGGTCATGTTCTGATGGAGAGTGATAGAAAACATGTTTTGGAGAAAGTTAACCACAAGAAAATCACAAACTGTTGATGGGTTAAACGGCATTCGATTCCCCAGTAGGAAAAGTTAATAGAAAAAATTTTTGTTTTATGTTACTTTTTATTGAGGAATTTATTCATAAGGAAACATAATCACTTATCATGTTGACATTCAACTTTTTTTATATTCCATACACAAACTCATATTTTCTCCAAAAGATGAGTATTTAGGAAGAGTTGTTCACATTAAGATTACTATAATCAACTTCTAGAGAATCACCAAATCCAAAAAAGAGAACTATATACTTCCTATGTCATTAGACATTAACCAAAACCAAAACCAAAAAGGTTATTACCAGATCAGATAATCCAGAAAAGGATAACCCTTTAGAAAAAGAAAATCTATTCTTAATCTCAAAAATTTGTCCAACAAAACCAAAAGTTCAACGAGGACCATTCGATAAACAAATTGTCCAAAAAATTCATCAATGTAACCCAAAATAATATTGAAACCCAAATATTTGAAGGATTTAGTCACATAGTTTTCCAAGTTAAATCGTAACATTTATCTCCAAACAACATCAGTTGCTCTTAATGTCTCGTATTGAAAAGAAATTAACCTAATCACATATCCTCCATGATAGGTTAATAAATTTCCATAAATAACCGAAAATAAACTTACTATTAATTTGTAAAATCATCTATCTAAAAAGAATCAGACAAACTAACCAGGGACTTCACGTAGTCTAGTGGTAGGCGATAAATACCAGTCACACTTTCGTTGTGGGTTCGATTCCTGTAGCTTTGTCTGATGCGACGGGTTCTCACACAGTCTGCGTGTTGTCCTTTTTCCAAAACTATATAATTTTAAAACATTCCCCAAAATGAGTTAAAATCTTCAAAAATTATCATAACATATTTTAACCTCAATTTTATCTCATGCCTTTCATTTTCCAGAATATCATATAATAACCCATAATTACCTCAAAAGTAAGGATCATATAAACTATAATGGTTACCTTTATAAATATTACATGAACTTCCACATCGATTGGTCATCTCGTACATGATGCATTACAAATCATACCAAGGTTCAAGTGGTTTATCATGACTCCTTGATAGTTGGTTTAGAACAACCACTAGTATCCTCATTGAATCCCCCATTTTATCTAGTATCTTAAACAGAGAACCACCATAGTTTCCTTCAAACCTATTGTCTCTTTGGTGCCTGCTAGATCAATCCATTCACTAAAAACAGAAAGGTCAGTGTGAGTATATCAACAAAACCATCATGTGCTAATGAGGAAGATAAACACTATTATATACATACTCATTCACTTTATCTAAAACTAGGAATCTTTCTCAAATCCTAACCATTGTGGTAATGTCACTTATGCTTAGAGGATACCCTAAAATCTAATGTTATCTAAACCGACCTTTGATACCAACTATAAGGCCCCGACCTTAAAACTTACTTAATATTGAATTAAATGAATAATTCACATTGAGGATCTTTTCAGGATTAGAGTTTTAGAGAATTAGGACATAACTATTACATCTCAAAAGATTACAAAGTAGAAACTTCTACTAAGTTTCCATAAAATAAAATCTCATAAAAAGAAACATGTCTAGTTCCATGTTTTAGGTAGCATGACTTTCCCTTGATCCCATCCTTGACACTATTCCAAGTTAAATCCTATGAAAAACATTTCAAAAACTTGGTATGAGCATAAAAAGCTCAGTAAGGGATACAAAAAGAATTAAAATTGTTAGTTTTTCAAAACAACAAGTAAACCATGTATAATTTATCAAAGTAATACTTTTCAGCTTCTCAAAGTAGTAAAAACTCTTCACTGAATAAAAGTTCATTACATACCCTTCTGTAACCAAAATATTACCGTAAAATCCATATAAAGATCACATAACATATAAAGGTAATTTGGGACATAAGCATACTTAAGTGGAAAAACCATACGGTCGACTTCCACACATATCACTTAATGGAATAGCCATACGGCCAAATTCCATACATACTTAATGGAATAGCCATACGGCCGACTTCCATACCCAATGCATTGGAGGTTATAACGTAACCACCCGTCCTAGTATTCGCGGCACCACCTGTCATATGGTTTATCACATAACCACCCATAAAATGTCCAAGAACCATCATTACACATAAAATATTGAAAATATATACATTTCAATAACAACATTTCATTTGCAATCACAAGATGTAATTCTCAGATATTGATATAATCAATCCATTTTCAAAAACCATTTAAAAGATATTTTTGAATCAAAGGGTCCCATACCACATTGCAGCTTTTAATGGAATTATAATTTTAAATTGTTAATGTCCATATAAATAAATACTGAAAACCATTTCGAAAACATGGACATTAAAGATAAAGATTGAGAAAAATAAATCATTAAAACATTTAAAATGATATTTTTGTTAAATAGTTTTTAACAAAATGAGAGACTCTTGAATACAAATAATAGCAGAATAACATTTAATCTGAACTTTATTATATCATGGGAATAAATGGATTCATGATATAATATGTCAAATGATAGTATACATACCATATAAGAGTGATTTGGTGCATAACAACAATGAAGTTTCAAAAGAAATGTAAAATGAGATGAAATCTATTATAAAGAAGGTATCCTTAAATTAAGGGTAAATCAATCTCATAATTATGTGTGACAAATATAAATAAACCCAATATAAGTGGATATAAAGTGTAAAACAATCAAAGGTTATTCACACATATTAAAAGGATGACATATTCAATAACTACATGTTGAATCCAAAGAAATCGAAATTGGGTTAAGAAGTTCCCTTGGTAAAACTCGACAGCCTATCGGCGTCACATAAAATTTTACGAAAAGGGATGATGACAGAGATAAAGGGGATCTCATCACTTGGACATAAAATTTACATAAATAAGGATATATAAGAACATATCCCAACATAATAGTATGTGAATTAAAAGACATAACAAAAGAAGTATTTAAAAAAGGAGGGTGAAAGGTCCCCTTACCGAGTTGGGTAACTTTTGAAACGTACACCCCATGGAAGAAGGGTCATACAATGAAGATTTGAATACCCATAAATGAAATTATACTACAAAAAGTGTATAATAATGGGATGTACATACACCAATCATAGGAAACTGTGGCAAATGTAGCATAAATCTCACGGGAATAAAAGTGAGATGAAAAATCCCTTACGAAAACTCGGCAACATAACGGCGCCACTTAAAACATCCAAAATGGATTAATGAGTGGAAATAGGGTCTCTAATAGTATCAACATTAATTTTACAGAAATATTAATACAAAAGAAAATCCCCCAACATAACAGAGAAGAGATTAAAAGAAGTGACATAAAGGAGAGTACTTAAAAAGAAAGAGAGAGGTTGGATCTCTTACAAAAATTCAGCAGCCTAACGGCGCCACTCAAAACTTCCAAAATGGATTGATGAGAGAGAATAGAGTCTATAATCATATGAACATAAAAATTACAGTAATAGTAATATAAAAGAACATCCCAATCTCAATAAATATTAGCTTAGAAGGAATGAAATAAAAGAGTGTACTTAAAAAGAAAGAGAGGAGTAGGATCCCTTACCTCGTGTCCGACATGACTCGATCGTTTTTTAATCTCCTGAATAATAAAATTTTATCAATTTATAATATCTTAAGGAAATCCTTGAAATATTATTATTCAGTTCATATCACATATTATAATGTTATAATAATTGGTTAATAAAGTGAGTTCGTATCAGATGTTTTTGTCGATGTTCAGTACCTGAGTGAAAAATTGAACTTGTTAGAAAATGTAGTTATAGGTATATCATATCCAGAATAGTATTGATGTTTTAAATATAATATATATCCAGTATATATTAATTTTATACTATTCCATATCATTTGAAGATAAAAAATTAAAAGCACTGTTCATGGAGACGGTAGGTCGTACGTACGTATGAACGCTACTTTCAGTTTTTGTCTTATTAATGGAATTAAAACAAAATGAGAGATATATATATTATAATTCTGGAATGATATCCATAATTTAGATTTAATATATTACATATATATCCATAATATATATTTACTTATAATAGTACATAACATTTGGAGATAAGAAATGAAATGCACCGTTCATTGAGACGGTAAGCTGTACGTACGCATGAACGCTACTTTAATTTCTATCTCATACTTTAATGGAAATAAAATAATAATGATATAAAGGTATATTATAATTACATTATAAAATCATATATAATAACTTTAAATCCATCCCTTATACGTCCCACATATGGCATTAACGTATCAAATCACTTTGAGGGGGTGGTAGTCCGCACTTCCTAAAATGAAGATATCGCGTTAACCTATAATGGAAACCATAAAGGTATTACATAAATGAAAAATACAGAAGCTTAGGTAAAACATAAACATATTATATATCATATATAGATATAGTTTCATCTTAATGTCCACCTTTGAAGGTGTTATATGAGTGTTGACAAATCATCATTTCGTGAGATAGAAATTCGCCATCCACAGAAATAGTATCTTCTTTAACCATTATATGGAGGTGTGTGTAAGTGTAGCTCTAATAATTAACATAAAAACATCCTAGTATACTGAAGATACTGTTTTTGTTACAAAATGAAAGAATAAAAAGAGTTTATGGGGTTGGAGAAGAAAAATAAAACAAAAGGACTCACGTGAAGACATTACCTTAAAATCTGGTAACTCCCTTTGGTTTGAGCTCAAAAGCTTCCTTAGGAAGACTTCTTCCCAATGTGAGGCTTCAAAGAGTAAGATAGGTATGTGGAGAGACAAAACGGGCAGGTTTTGGCTGAGCCAAATGCTTTGGAAGTGTGTGTAAGGTGGTAGAGGTGGGGGCCTTTTATAAGAGTAGAGGAGGGCCACTCTTGGAAAGGTATAAAATGTAACTTTATTTTCAAATGAGTTTTGAATTTTAATGGTCGCACATTGATTTGTTTAGAGGATAAGGTGATAAGGGTTCGAAATCCACCCATACAATAGGTATTGGACATGTTTAGTTCTTATATGTTACATTATCTTTCCATTTTATTTAAATCGTTAAATAATGAGGTCATCACTGCAACATCATGATGTCATAAATAATTTAATTTGTTTAATGTCTAAAAATTATAAAAAAATACTATGATGTAGGAAATTTTTTAACATTCCTATTAATATTTATAGTCCAAAAGATAATTTATTTAGACAAAATTAAAAATATTTTACTTAGATGATACATTCTTTGTTACATTTAACATTCTTTTAAAATAAAAAGATAAAAAGTCACTTTCTAACAAAAGTGATTCCATGGGGCCCCCAAGTATGGCACAAGGCATCCCATGGTCGGCCATGAGACAACCAGTATCCTTAGGACACATTTTGTGGTCATTTTTTATTATTATGATATTATATTATTTTCTTTAACTACCCGATTACTCATTAATCAAGATAATTAAAGATAATTACCGTCGTTACTATTCATAATGTCCAAAAATAAAAGAATCTTAATTAAATAATTTTGACCTTCTGATTCCAAATATTTAATTCATTTTACCAAATTCCAAAAAAATAATTTGAAATAATTAATTTTAAAAAAATCTTCCCGTTGTCATATCAAATAGCGGGTTTTTTAGAAACAATATTTATGAAAAGTTTGGCACTTATTTATGCATAATTACAAAGTGAAATTAATCCCAATGACCATCATTGAATTACATGGTAAAAATATATTCTAATTACACTTTAAAACAAATTAAAAAGATAATATAACCATATAATTAAATTATATGAAAAAGCATTTTTGATGTAAAATGTAGTATTTTTCACTATTCATTGAAAAATGATCATTGTACGAAAAATACCAAAAATTAACCCAAGTTAAATTTCAATGTCCCAATCATAAATAATATGTTTATTTTGAAAAATAGAGCTTATAAAATTTTCAAAAAGTGGATTTAAAAGGGGTTCTCCATCAAAAGGCCGTTAATCGACCTTTTAAAGAATATTAAAATGTTTATGCTTAAAAACTGGATTCATTTGAATTTTTAATCCTCTAAAATTTATTGTAAACAGTAAAAATATTTGAAAAACATATATAATCATTTTTTAGTTAGTTCTGTTCATTCCCTCCATTACAACCGCTAGGCGTTAACTACCATTTAAAATAATATTATTTTATTATTAAAGTGCAACGTAAGATTCCCAAGAAACTCGTTGTTGCGTATTGGGTACGCCATCGACCATAGAATCCCCATTAAAGTAATATTAATATTTTATTCACAAATATGGATAAAATTAAAGATGTCATATTCTTTATTTACCTGGGGTGTTACAACTTGGTACATGGATTTTAGCTTAATACCGAAATCAAGAAGGTACATGGGTTTTAGTGGAAGCCTATAATATAAAGGCTTGTGTGTTTTAGACAGATCCATAATCTAAGAGGGTACACAGGTTGTTATCCAATGCCCAAAGCATCTATATAGGTCATATACCAAGCCTAATATTTTATAAAGGTCTTGGTAGGTATCTTTAACATATGATTTTCTATTGTTATGTACATGACAGAAATTCCATTTCTTATTCCTATGTTATGATTTCATTCCTTATTCTAATGATTATCTTATGATCTATGTCTAATGAAATTTCAATATTTATTATGATCTCTAATATTATGGGTATGATCTTCAAATGTTATGCTCAAGTTCGTAAATCATTTGTTCATGTTATGCTTACACATTTCCTTTATTTACCATTATTGGTCATCTGAGCCCAACCGTTTCTTATGATTCCTTTAACCTATTAATGAAGAATGGTTATATATAAAATTAACAATGGTGGAGATCATTATGGGAGTTGTTGAAGATCATTCACAATGATAGATGATTTTTTTCATGTTTTAATTTAAACTAAACTATTACGGTCCTGAGGCTTGTATTTCAATAATATATCAAATAATCAACTAAAAGGATGTAATATCCTTGTATATTAACCCTGGGTAATTATAGCTATTATCAAAGAAAATTTTTAGTCAATCATTGGAAACTAAGATGAGAAAATAATAGTGAGATACCTAGATATATTTTCTAAGGATATGTCTAGCAATGTCTTTAAGGATATTTATTAGGATGATTCAATGTTTATGAAAATTTCCTAAAATTTTGGTAAAAGATAGAGTGAGTGGTTTGATAGAAATAAATCTTTTTCTAGATAATCAATGTGTATGTGGCACTAGAATAGATATAACTAGGGGTAACAACTCTGAAAATATATCTTGTGATTGACTTGGTGTAATTTGGTACACGTCAACAGGCCTTGATGCACGCTTAGTTTAACACTCTCGGGGGGTTTACTTTGGGAATTCAAAACTCTTTTACAAACTATCATGAAGAATTTAAATATATTATGACAATATATAACTGAGGATAATATTATCTTATTATATATTAAATAAGTAAGATCCATGATTTAGGAAACCTATATGTAATTTTTCAAGATTATATGGTATCCAAATATGATAAATGTTTCTCACAAAATGCTTTCTAGTTCTAGTCAAAGGATAGAACTAGAAGGAACATGGTTTATATTTAATGTTTCAAATTTGAAAAGTATAGGAATTATGTAAATCTATTTCCCAAGTAAAAATATCATAAATAGAATTATCAAGGTTGTATATGTATTTGATATACATATAAAGATAAAGAGGTATAAAATTACTTGTGAAAGTTATGTGATGTTCTCTCAGTAATTTTTACATCAAACATAAGAAGAATTATTTTATTGTGGTTGAGAAACATTTATAAATAATTTATTTTTAATAATAAAGTAAAAAATGTATTAAATAATAATTTTACAAATCTATGTAATGGATTATGAATAATGTTAGATTAATGATGTAATTATATTTCATAATTTGGAGATTAGGTTATATGAATCATGAAATATATAATTATTTTTAGTATGAGTTTTCATTATGGATATAAAAGGATATATTGAATAGTGATGAAGACATATATAATTGATTTCAAAGAAATATGATCTTTTGATTAAGGAATCGTAACCCTTAATTATTTTTTGATTTTTAAACAATGATGCTTCTATAAAGATATTATATATATTAATAAGTAAATTGGATGGTATGGATTACCCTATAACTGATTATTTACAAAAAAATTTATGTCATCGTGGATGAAGTTTACAACTTCTTTTATTTAAAAGATATATCCATTAATCTTTGAAATAAGGAAGTATTAATTTAGTTTGTTAACTTATTTCAAGGTAATATACGATGAAGGTATTAACATGTTAGGAATTTGAAAACTAGTAGGTATATTATGATATATGGGGGATCAATGTTAAGACTATTTCATGAAATTCTTTCCAAATAATTGAATTTTCATCTTTATAAATGGTTATAAGGTTAATCATTTATGGAATTCATAATTTTAATACTAGATGATGTCATTAAGATTATACAGTTATCTCTCCAAATAAATTTTTATGCATATTTAATAGCATAATCAAAATTATTTTTGTAGATGAAAACATTTGACAAATGGGATGTCATATCATGGTTATCATGATCAGTTAGTAATTCAGGAACAAAAATGTCAACATCATTTTTAGAGAATGTGGTTAAGTGAATAAAATAACAAAAAAGGGTGAATTTGTACTGAAATCATGAATGTATATATTGTCATTAAAATTATTCAATATTATGAAAATGGATCTTGTGACAAAAAGTTTTTCCTTCTACCTATGTTTATGATAAATCAGATTGTCCCTTAGTATATCACAGATTTATGTATTTATGATTGTTAACATTATCTTGAACTTTTTCTCTATCACTATCTATTAGAACCTATCATTTATATTTTCTTAAATTCAATGTTTCCACTTACCATATATAATCTCCTATGTGGAAACCTAGTTATATGTTACTTTGTGTAATAGTTATGGTTCCAAAATTCCCTTTTTAAAGAATGTTTAATAGTCATTTTTATGATTTGGGATTTTATGAATGAAATATTCAAGTATAAAACCATTTATAACACATATGAAATTCATGGGAAAATCATTTTATGGGGCGTAGAATGTATCACCATCATATTTTGGGAATTATTTTTTCATAATTAATTTATCCTTTTTGTTGTATTTAATTTCATGAAACATTGATGAAAATTTATTTTATATTAAAATACTATGTGTGTATTGGAAAACACCATGTTAATAATTCACTACATGAAACATAAGCATTATCTTTCTCTAAGTGGAATACTGATATTATCTTATGTTATACATAACAATGAATTTCTCGATGTCTTGTGTAACATGCAAGACCACAGTTTATAGAACAATAATATATAATTAAAATATTATTATATAATATAATAGGATATAACCCAGATGTTAAATCAGTGGTTATGAAAAATATAAAATAATTTAAGAAAATATATTGTTTACGCAATATAATATGAATTCATGTGTTACCGATTAACTATAAATGAATATGAAATACAATAGAATAAAAAAAGTTAACATTATTATTTTAATGGTCAAAAAGATATTATACACTAATAAAATAAAATAATTACAATTTTTTAGTGATATTAGTGTAATATAAATTTTATATATTCAGTAAAATATTTTTGGTATTCTTTTAATTGATTAGATGAACATAAAACAAGAATAAACTTAATTTTATGTTCAAAAACCTATATTTTTTTGAAATTTATTTTCAATCCCTTTTAATGATGAACCCATTTTAAATCTATATTTTAGAACATTTTTGGATTTAATATTTAAAAATTATATTCATCTTTTATATTGAAATCTAAAATGTAGGTAAGGATAATTTTTTGTTATTTTTCTGTATAGTTTCATTTTTTAATGAATATTTAAAAACACAGAATTTTAGATCAAAACCATTTTTTCATATAATTAATTTATAAGGTTAAATTATATATTAAAATTGTTCAATTATTAATTTAATCAATATTGTATAAATTAATAAAAATTTAGGTCATTTAGATCAATTTCACATTGAAATTACATATAAAAACATTGCAAAATAATGAATGTTTTCACCATAAAAACCTACACTATTGACCCGACTGTGGGATGAATTTTTAATTTATATAGGATAATTATGTGATTTTAATTTTGATAAATCAATTTTTTATTTGTAATCAGAATAATTTATAACTTCTAATAAGTTTAACATAGTATTTATCCAAAAAAAATAGTTAAAGTAATTAAAATTAATTACGTTGATTAAGGTTAAATTTAACTTAATATCATAATAAAACATAACATTAAGACAAAAAAATACCTATAATATGTTCTAAAATAAATTAAATGTCTATATTTAGACCCTATAGTCCCTTTTACTGACTTAAGATCATTATTGGATCTAGTTTAAATAAAAAAAACATTGGTGGAATTCTCTCATCAAATATTTACCAAAGTGTCGCTCCTCTTTCCCTAAAAAAAGGTCACCACCTATGCATATTCATCACCCATATCTAACCACTTAATCTCAGAAAATATATTCCAATTAAACCTAAAAACATTCCTACCTTACTCCATGAATTATCCTTTTGGGAATAAAGTCTCACAGGGAAGTATTTTGGCACAAACCAAAAGAAGTTACCTGAATAAAAGGGCACGCCTTCTCTCAAAGTACTTTCGTTTATTTTCCTTCTCCACCCCATACACTCTCTTTATTATATTATTCTATAAAAACAAAAATATCATAAATTTAATACTATGTTTTTCCTAATTTTATACCTGCAATTACACACACCTCCATCTAATGGGTAACAAACATACTGTTTATGTGTACAGTGAACTACGACCTTGCTAAACGAAGATTATTCAATTATCCTTAATACCTATCATGCTGGAAATTATGATGGAAGAAATGTTCATATATGTTATATATTATATTTATTTGGTATTTACGATTATTTATTCCTTTTTATGACATAATTTTTTTTACATTCCATTTTGAGTTAATATTATAAATTCATTTGAGGAAGTGTGGATTCCTTGACCCTCAAAGTGATATTATTTTTTCATGCACTACATTGATTGTATTAAGGAAGGTTTTAGATAATATATATGATATATAAGATATATTAAAGCAATTTAATAATGATATATATATATATATATATTCATATATGTATTTTACATTATTTCAACAACATAATTAAATGAAAATAACATTCATGCGTATGTACCGCATATCATCCCCATGAATAGTGTGTTCTGTTTCATACATATATATCATATATATCATTGTCATGAAAATATAATTTATATAAATGACATCTATATCATTTTTTAAATTATCTAAATCATTATGTAAATATAATGGATAAATATATAACAAATTAAGAAACATGCGAAAAATAAAGCAAATATTTCTTAAAGAATAACCTTAACATGAAATTGCTATCAAGTGAGTAATATAAATCCATATTAAATATACCTATATATTTTATAATATACAATAACATAGTTTTTTAAAATATTCCTTATAAATTTATATTTATTTTACAATATTTTTGAATGATTGTGATGGGAGTAAAGACACATGGTAAGGGGATCTCATCTCACTTTTTATTTTCATGAGATACATGTTATATACTCTACTCTTTTCTTTTGTGTGGTCTATATACTGCCCATGATTGTATTATATTTATATTATAATTAAAATTATAGTTATTCAAATATCCATTTTTTTATGTTTCTTTCATGGGGATTGTGTTTCAAAAGGTACCAAATCGGTGAAATAGTTTTGTCTCAATTTTCCTTCTTTGAGACTCATGTTTTGATATGCACCTAAATTCTATTTCAAGGTGTATATAATTTAATTTTACATTTTAAGACATGAATATATTAATATTAATGATATTTCACGATTCATGTAATTTACTTTCTTAAATAGAGAGTATGATCACATTTTACCATGTTATAAGAGCTTATTGATACAATCTCATCGCTTTTGAAACTTGTTTATGATTATGCTTCTTTTGATGAAATACTACAATCGATATCTCATGAAAAATAAATATTGTTCTTATACTATGGTTATTTTTGATTTATTCTTATATTTTTACCATTTATTCCTCTCATTGTTATTTATGATATTTAAGAAATTGATTTTATGAAATCCTCACGGTACCCTCTCTTTGATGAGAAATATATGTTACATTAAAATAATGTTTTCTAAAAATTTGTTTCCAAGAATATTATTCTATTATGTCATAATCGTTAAAATAAAAACATACAATTTCTTCCAATTTTTTCAACGGAATATTCTTATCTCTTTCCTAACGTGGAATTTCTGTAAACTTTTTACCATGTAAAAGGAATGTTCTTTTTACCTTGTACAACAAGTACAGATTTATCCGTCATCAATCCTTTGATAATTTTTTTAATATTTAATGAATAAATTTTACGATAATTTTTAAAATATTTATTCAATGAAATTTGTTTCATAGTTTCGTCAATATTATTTGATATTTTTTAAAGGAAAAAAGGTGTTCAAAATTGTTTCAAGGTTTTTTTATAATATTCAATGGAAAAAAAATTTCAATATTTATTCAAGATTTTGTTGCAATTATTCATATAAAAAAATTTGACATTGATTTCAGGCCTTCATTCTATGTTTTCAATGTATTTTCTACAAAAATATATTTCAAAATGATTTTATAATTTAAAAATATTTTTTCAAGTAATAAATCATATTTTACTCAGGAATGTTTTTAAAAATATCATTCCATGTAATTTTCTATATAAGATGACATATATTTATTTTTCTGATGACTTTCTAGGAAATGATGTAATGGTTCTATTAATATTCTTTCTCTGAATGGGTAATGCTTGATATCATTGTCTCTATAAACACCATTTCACTTTCATGGGTTATATCTTTATAAAACCCGTTTCTCTTTCACCGGTTATATATTTATGAAATATATTTCTCTTTCACTATTTATAAGTTTATGAAATAATATTCCCTTTCATGGGTAATATGTTTATGAAATTCATTTCTCTTTCACATGTTATTCATTGATGAGATGATTAAGAAACCTGAAAATTTTCTATAGGTCATGATGTGATGAAATGTTAAGGACACCCATTTCATTTCAGAGGCTATGAATTCTGTCTATGAAACACATATGTTTTAATGGGTTATGATATAATGAATGCTTTATTATCCTTTGTAACATGTATATATGATTTTTGTAAGTGAATGGTGGGAACTATATTTCCGTCCAATGCATTCGGTAATGATATCTTGTATATGAGATCAAAGGGTACAATGATTATAGTCGAAGCCTAAAATAAAGAAGGTACATAGGATATATTCCAATACTAAAAGTAGGAGGTTACTTGGGTTGTAGCCAAATCCTCAAAACAAGATGGTTCACAGGTTATATACCAAGCCAAAAAAACAAAAAGTTACATGGGTTGTAGTCCAAGCTTAATGAAGGATGCAATATGTGTTGTAGATCGAACCTAATTGTAAGAGGGTACACAGGTTATTAGACCAATCCTGAAGCAAGTACACTGGTCGTAGCCCAAACCTTCTATGTTATAATGATCATGGTAGGTAGCATTGACATAATATTTTCTATTCATATCTGCATGCCAAAAATTACATGCCATATTGCTACGTTATTATTTCGTTACTTATTCTCTATATTATCTTATGATATATGTCTTATGAAATGTTAATCTCTGTTGTGATCTAAAATATTATGATGCTGATTTTAAAATGTTATTCTCAAGTTCTATACAATTATATTCATGTCATGCTTATGCCTTACCTTTATTTTCCCTTACTGAGAATCTGATCTCACCACATTCTTATTTTTCCATTAACCAGGTTATAATGAAAGTATTTAGATAACATTACTAACTATGGAGATCTTTATGGGGGATGGTGAAGATATTTCACTTGGATAGAAGATTTTTTTCCATGTTTTCAATGATAATTAACTATTACGTTCCTCATGCATTTAATTTTTTATTATATAAAATGTTCATGTAAAATGATATAATATCAATGTATGATAATCTTGGGACACTATAAATCAATCCTCGATTAAAGATCTGAAATAATCGATATTAAATCATAGAAAATAGTAGAGATCCACTAAACACTATAATTCATAGAATAAATAGAAGGAGAAATTGAAATTGAAGCGGAATATTAATATGAAAAGAACATACATCATTTTCTAATATTAAATTCACTCTCAAAGGGGTGTATATGGGAAACAATTACCTCTTTGGATCCTATAAGGAAGAAAAAATCATATAAGGAATCTATATGCCCATAGGGAACATCCACTGAGGATTTATGGGTTTTGAAATTATTTTATGGATTAATTATGTCTTGTATGCACGATCAGTTGGGTATGGATATTGTGTTAGAAAATCGATTTTCCATAATAATTAAACCCCCAATGTAGTGTTACATGGATTCTCCTTATTGGGATAATGGATTTTCATACCATGAAAAAATAGTTAAGACCCTCATTATATTGGTTTCCTTATTTTTAACTAAATAAGATCATGGTTTGGAATAATCGTGTGCCCACCATGAACAGACCAAGAATAACCAAAATGTTAAAAAAAATCATATGAAATGTCCCTAAATGAAACCCAAAAAAAGAATGACCATAATAGGGGTTTAGTAATATCTAAAAATTGTAACAAGATATTGGAACTCAACACCATTGAAACTTTATGTCCCTAGAATTCATATTAAGATGATCCTATGTGAAAAATATGAGCCTGATACTCTCTCATCAGAGCCTCCCTCTCACATATCTCATGAGAATCAGAACCATGCATCCATAACACTCAAACCAATGGTATCAACCTTCTATGAAGAACATTGATATCACAGTCAACTGTATGGACTAGATGTTAAGTAACTGATAAATCATGTTTCACCCCAAGATCACTCAAGCCCAGATCATGAGAAGGATCAAGTGGATAAATCTATAACTGTGATACATAGAACATGTTATGTATCATTTTAAAATATGGAGAAAGTTCTAAACAGAAACATTCCCCACCTTCTCATCAACGTCAAAAGGAGCCAAAAATAGTGATCATGTGTACCTTTCCTCTCATTATATGTATTTCCCAAACATGGTGAAACATTCAAGAACAACTAGCAAAAAATAAAGATTCCAATATTCTATTATGAAGATCATCATAAGAATTATTCTTGATTTTTTCTATCGACATTCTATAAAAAATAAACTATTTCTCGGTTTTCATCTCTTTATCCTTGCTCGGTCCAGACTTTGAAACTCTCACCAATCTCCAAACAACATTATAGATATTTACATGGCCGTCTATATAAGGCCTAAAATAGGGAAATTATATTTGTTGAGTGGTAACTATTGTTATATGAAATCCTAATCTACCCAATATGGATATACCACACCCCACCAATTTCATGAATGGAGGTGCGGATCAAAGCATTACTAATGTATATATATATATATATATATCTTTTTGTTTGAACATATGTCTATGGATGACATGCTAATCCCAAATGGCCCTGAGATAGTATTTCCTCATGAATTCCTATATAAAAATGAGATGTGAACAAAGGATCCCTATTAGATGCTAAAACATATAAAACACCATGAAAATTATCAATATATTATATATAGATACTTCCATGGTCTTTAACATTGGTTGAATCAGGAATGGGTATTATGTGAGATTATTTTTTTCATCCATTTGACAACAACCCTTATCACATTCATCTTTCCTTAAGTATGTGATACCATAACCACAAAGTCCATAGCAATCACTTTGAATTCCACATTTGTGATAATAGTGTATAAAAATGAACTGACGGTTTTTTGTGAATAACCCGGAAAATTTATCACATGTAATAATGGGATACAAAATCAATAATTCCCCATATCATACATAGTCTTCAAAATTATTGTCTCATTTCAAATAAGACCTTTGTGGTTGTAGGGTTAAATTACCTTTTTGGAGTTAAACCAACCCCCATTATAGTTTTAATTACTAATAGAAACACAAAAAGGTAATTTGGATATTATAGTGTTTCCATGGTGGAGAATTACAAGTCAGGTATGTTATCCCCATTATAAAAAAAGTATTTAATTCTATAGAACTCATTATCAAGATGGTGTTCCTAAAAAATCACCCCAAGAAGATAATAGGTTAGCTTAAATCTATCCAAATGAACCTCAATATACAATTCTTGGAAATCCATAGGAAAAAATGAAATGAGATCCATCATGTTCCACTCTCTCAAGATTCTTTCTCAACCTATGTCAGAAGATTCCTATTCAAAGAATATGTGATGACATTATCTTTATCCAGGGTATATGTGATGTTAATTGGGATATATTGCAGGTATTTTACCAAAAACCATTGGTATATAATATATTTTTTAGATAATATATATCTCAAGATTATTTTCACAGAAAATATTGTAAACCATTCTCATAAAAATAAATTCTACCAACCCTTATGTTCATGCATAAAAAATGTGAGTTCAAGGTTATGGGTCAGATAATTATTATCATGTAGCCTTAGCTGATGAGAAAAATATGTAATGACCTAATCAACCTTCATATTAACCTAGGTCAAACCTAATCCCGATGAATCAAAAAACTCCAAATAGACCTAATCGGCCTCTCGATGATTCAACACCAGTATAGTATTCAAAATATGTTTCAGCTCAAAAAAATATTTTTGATTTTTTTTCACACAAGAAAATATTACTCTATTGGGAGTTAATTTAGTCATCCAATAATCCAATTTTTATAATTCCTTAATAAACCATTGATAATATAAATCTATGACTAATAATATCTAAAAGTCAAATAAAATTATTTTTTTTCATTTCATAACATATTTTGGGTTTAAAAGATAAACTAATATGCCTTCTTTTGAAACCACATTTCAGAATAACGTCACTTTATGAATCCTAAAATCTCATTTCGATATCTTGGAATAATATTAGTGATTTCTCAATAATTCTAGAACTACTCTTAGATGTCATACAATATTCTCCAAAAACATTGAGTTAAAAAGGATTCCATCAAAAAATAATACCAGAAAATAATTATGATTCTTGTAGAAAATCATGTTCTTTAAAGAAATAAAAACTGAGGGACAATTGGTTAAATAAAATTCCATGAAAGGGTACTGATAATTGACGTACCTACTATGAATGGAAATTATATTATTGCCAAATTCTCTTATCCTTAGTTGATGGTAACCAGATTGATGTTCAATCATTGAGTACCACTTTACCCCATTAAACTAGTCAAATAAATCATCAATCCATGGTAATATATAATTTTTCTTTATTGTAACTTGTTTGAGTTTTCAACAATACACTTAATGGATAATTAACCCTTAATAATTCATAGAAAACAAAACCAATTCCACATAAAGTTACACACATTAACATATAAATTCAATATATATAAGATCATCCCACAAAGTCTTTATATATTTCATTTCATCTAGTAACATGTATCAAGAGGTAATAGACCCCGTTTGACTACCAGTTACTAAAAATATTGAAAAATATACCTCCCTTAATAGTGAAAAACCAAAAAAATCATAAAAAACACCAGGAAACTCAAACCAAACTTGAGAAAGATCACCTCTCAATGAATCACGCTCCATATCCAAAGAAAAAACAAATATTACTTTCCCCATATCCCGATGAGATGGTCATTCTCTATTCAAACATGAGATCCATTCTCCTTGAATGATACGACCCACCTTATTAGGTTTAGTAAATGAGACATATAAAATATAACAATCAATCCATGAATTATTAGAAAATATCCCATATATCCCAAATATTACATCTAACACATTCACATTGACAACCTAATAATCACAAAAATATCAAAATCTAATAAAAATAAGAAACAAGTATGAATATGAAGACCCGTTTCTCACTTCATTCCATGGGGTGTAGTATTATTTGTTGAATAAGATAAAAATATACATTAAATGTTAAAAAAATTGAATATATATATATAGAAATAAATGAGTGGGATAAAGTAGCATCAAATAAAGAAATTCGTATTGAAAAATCAATATTTATCACACCCTCATAGTAACTAAAACTGTGTCTGTATCCTCTGAAGACTCATCCACTACATAAAGAATATTCGTTCTAGATTCCTGTGGCTATAACCACTTTTCTCATGGATCATCTAGTTACACTATAGTTTTAGAATTGGATGATGATCCAAGACCACTATGTGGAGTAGAAAAGACTAGGAAGAACATTTTCAACTAAATTGAGTTTCCATAGAATCCATATATCATGGGTGATTCAATGTAAACCCATTTGAAATTCCTAGGCTTTCCACATGGGTAGAATATCAAAGCGCCTCTGGAAGGAAATACATGAGGACTAGAAGAACCCTACTGTCTAGAACATCCATGTGAATCATCTTGATTCCTCTTTATATAAGTGAAATTCACACTTGCACTGGAAGAAGAAAAACTACCAACATCCTTGAAATGTCGTCCTTGCCTATTTTGACCATCAATGATATATCTATAACATCAACATTAGTGGGAATCATTAGTATGAAAACTAAATAACGAATATCAGATCAATGTTCCTCCTCGAACCATCGAGTCCTAATATTCCCATTTGATACTATATCTAGTAAAAATTGCACAAGTTCGAAAAAAATTCTTTCCATATACTATCACAGTCTTATCATCCTCCTGAAGTTTGAAAATCTCAAAAGCCAAGGCTAAAACCATCTACTCTAGATATAAATTGTCAGTGAAGGGACACATAAATACATTCCTCTATAATACCTCATTCTTATTTTCAATTACCATCATGTCACAAAAAATCCTTCTAGGTCACTACATCATGAAGGTGTTCCACTTCACCTTGATTTTATCAACTACCTCTAGGAACACAAACAAATTCACAAACCTACACAACCATTACTCTTTTTCATGAGGATCATTATAGACTTCAAACGCTGGTGGATTCTAATGAATGACCTCCCAAAAATTATTATAGAAAAAAACCTCAGTGGTTCTACATCTAGATCCTGAATGGTAACTGTTGATGGTTACTATCATAGGGTATGGATAATGTGGACAATAACATTAATTTTACTCAGGTCCACAAGAGTATTTTCTTACTTTAGTTCATCAACATCTTCCTTCTAGATCCGATTGGAATGTCTTCCCAGAGGATTGATTGATTAATACATTAGCAGAATTTATCAAAGAAATCATATTAACACACAAATAGGGAAAAAGGGAAACAAATCCCAATGGACAAGAACAAATGATTTATATTTTATCTTATTTAACTAAATATTAGGGAAAAGCATAAAAATAATCCTATAGATGACGTACCCAAACCACCCCTTATAACTTAAGTCTTTTTTGGTAAGAGTTTTTCGGGAAATCAATTGTAACAACCACCAAAGTCTCAAAAAAATTACAAAACATTATATTAAAATCAAGAAAATATGAAAAACCTCCACTTTATACAACTTTTTGATGAACCAACAAATAAATCCTAGAAACATGATAACTATATCAATACTTAGACAATATGAATGATGTTCTTGGTCCCCATGGGTTACAAGAAGCAACTGACGTCAAACAACAAGAAAGTGGTAATGAATTTTCATCAAAATCAATAAAAGAAATATAAAAAATTCAGTATTAATACAAGAAAAAAACATAGGGAGAACTATATTAAAAGTCAAAGAGGTATAAACAAACCAATGCAAAACCATAAGGTACCATAAAATAGGATAACCACCAAACTCCCATTGGAAATAACTCTCGAAGCCCAATGATCAACAATTATAACCACACCTATATAGAACATTATCCATTCATGAAATTGGAATAAGATAGTCTACAAACACCCAAAGGCATAGGTAGAGTGGGAGCTAAATTCCAAAAGTTGTCTCACTAAGGGTTCCATTATATGATGCCACATTTACCTAATCGAATAAATAATTCAATTTAAAATTAATAAACATCATATTTGATAACAATATTAAAAATAAAATAATTATTTAAATTTTAAATAATGAAAGTACATTAAAAAAATTTCAACATATTTATTTAATATAAAATAGTTCTTTAAAATTCAAAATCCATGGGTAAAAAAGTTTTTATATAAGGGAATATATTCAAAACATTATCAAAAATAAACATTGTCATCATCTAAGAGGTAACATATTACAAAGAAACAGGATCCTCAAATAAATTATGGTGAATCATAAAAATATGTGTATACACATGTCCCCTAACACTGGTCAAAGAGGACTCATCACTATCTAATTATAGATGTGACTAGAAGAACTAGGTTTGTTTTAGTTGTAAAAAATCAAAACAATGTTATACTAATAAATGTATAAATAAGAATGATTTTGTGTACTCTAATAAAAATTAGTTTTTGAAAATTTATTTTAATGCTCTCCAAAATACGATTCAGTCAATTATTCAATTTCAATATGCCAATTTCCCTTTTTAAAGACCAAAATGAGTTTTTAATAAAATCAATCCATTATTATAAAAAAACTATTAGTTTTCTATAAAAATCATTTTATGACATTTTTCTAAAACCAAACATTGAAATTAATTTCATGAAACCCATTTCACAATATAAATTCGAAATTTTAAATGTCACAATTTTCCATAAATTTAAAAAACACACCCCAATTCAATGTAATTGGGGTATTTTTCCCCAATTTCATTCAAAATTAAATTTGAATCCAAAATTCTCTATAATGGGTTTTTTAATAAAAAAATTCCATGAAATTTTACTTAAAGATATAAATTTAATTTTAATCACTCAATTTACCATTAATCAAACTGGCCATCAAAAATGGAACCACCTACATCGGGACCATGAGATCACGAAAAAAGAATCCGTAATTAGTAAACACTAATGAAGACTTCAAAAATGAGGATCTGGGAATCAAATATAGATTCAAGATCAAAAATATGATTTATTATATCCCCTCACAACATGGATATATACCAAAACCTAGAGAGGAGAGAAGAAAGAGAATGATAAATAGAATATAAGGATGAAATCTAATCGAATGGGATCAATCATTGCCACCATAGCTTCAATTTTCTACTAATGTAGAGTATCAATGAAAAATCACCACTTTGGTACATAAAAGAAATAATAAATTATATTAGGGTCTTATAATCCCATCGGGATCTTAAACTGAGGGTTTTAGTGTTATAAAATTAAAGTTCAAAATAATTAAATCTCATACGCATGGTTACTTGGGCAGGTCCACATGGTTCAAAAAATAATTCACCCTTAATATTACCCCCCTTAAATATGG
Organism: Viscum album; assembly: GCA_963277665.1. Classification (NCBI taxonomy): domain Eukaryota; kingdom Viridiplantae; phylum Streptophyta; class Magnoliopsida; order Santalales; family Viscaceae; genus Viscum; species Viscum album. The sequence goes on along the minus strand of OY728122.1, from coordinate 1,517,469,342 downwards.
TTTCACAATTTCTCCATGGTGGGTTAATGGTTGGTCAATTTATGTTCCAGTCGTGAGAACCATAAATTTGTGGGTTTTTATGGTTTTCACTAGTTAGGGACACAGTTTGGGTAAACGGCCTGACAATCGTGCACAACCCAAGTATAAAAAAAATATTCCAAATGTTCTCCTGAGATGGTCTGAGTCATAACCCAACTAATTAATTATCAATATATTGGTTTTTTAATACATAATATTAATAACAAGATGTTATAGAAATAGAAATGGAAGAGAATGATAAATATTGAAATCATTTAAAATGATGTTTTTAATGTAATGTACCCCTTTCTTTGATACCAAATAATCACCTATGATATTTTTATTCATTAATAATAATGTTATACTAATTATTTAATTTATTAAGAACTTATTTATGGTTTACTGATACTTTTATTTTTAAATAATCTTTTTCATAATCAATTATTGTTATGTTATATGTTTTAATGAAATTCACATAGTATATTCAAAATGATATCAGTAGGTTGAGTATCATCAAATAGATCAATATTATATCATATCAATAATAAATAATTTGAAATAATAATAATTTTTTCATTAATTATTTCTTTATACTAATCAGGACACTTGGTTATGAATAATGTACTATGTTACAATCGTGGAGACGATAGTTCATAAATACACATGAGTATCATTTTCATTGTTCAATGATCATTATTGAAAGAAGGAATGTATATTTTTTATTTAAAAATTAATCATTATATAATAAATACAATATTATATATTTAAATATACTTTTATATATCATACATGTGATGAGTTTATAATAAATTAATCACATCACTTCATAGAGATGGTAGTCCAAATGTACATAAGAATGATCTTACCATTCATTATGGAATAGAAATTTAAGTAAGTAGATGATATATTATCTTTAAATAGTTATAAATATATCATTACTATTATATATATAAACAATAATTCCATTGTTATATCCATACCTTTGAGGCGATAGTGGAAATTGAATTATGCTGGTTTTCGAGGGATTAGACTATTGTATACATGAATGTTAGATTACATTCCAATTTAATGGAATTCAAAGATGGATATTGTTTAAGAGATTAAAATATTAAATTATTATTATATGGGACATAAAAATTTTATTATACAGTCATGATTGATGAATATTTTAATGTGGTTTAAGAATAAATCAAAACACTCAATTAATCTCTATACATCATTTTTAGAAAATATCTTATTCTTTACTAATTTAGATATATCATATTCTTATTCACCCAAAAATAATGCATCTATAATGATGATAAGGATGTAAATAATTTATTTGGGTATCTATCTGCTGATCGAAAAATTATTTTATGTTTTATGAAATGAGAACACTTACACTTTCATAATAGAGGGGGGGGGGGGATTTTTGAATTTCAATAAATAATAAATTAATAAAAATTAATTTTGATGTAAAATTGGATCCAAATTTCTCTAATTTGATTATAATATGATTATGATTCTAAATAAAATAATATAATAATATTTGGACATTTTTTTCACATTTAACCCAAATCTTTTTATATTAACTCTCTAGTAACCCATATTACAATTAAAGTGATATAAATGTTTTAAATGTGAATGTGCAAATATAGTTACAATAAAATGAAAAACATCACATCACTATAATTTGGTTTGGGTAAAAATCTATATCTCATTAACTTGACGAATTATAAAAATTTTAGGAATTTTAAATCATTTAAATATTAATTATTTAATAAAAAATATCATTAATGTTAACTTTTAACTATTGGTATACATTAAATTTTATATCATCAGTAAAAACAAGGAATCAAAATCTATTAAATATAGACATATATAATATTTCATTTTTATCTAAAAATTATTGTATCATAATTAATCATTCAAATAATATTACTTTTAACATATATAAAATCATTTATTTTCATTTTCTGAAAATTTAATAATTACTCCATCAATGTTTCGAAAGTTTTTATAGTAAATATTTAATCACTAGAATTAAAAAAATTACCATTATAAGAATAATAATTTACATTTAAAAAATTAATATTATGTAATCTTTGTTTAATCTAATATTAAAAATACAGATGTTATTAAATAAAATTGTGTGAAATTTATGGCTTTATATTCATATAAATATAATAATGATAAAATTCATGTCCAAATAGAGAAAAAGGCCATATAATAATCATTTGGATGATTTTGCTTGAGATATACTCATTTGATAAAAATATTTCATCTTTTAGGGTAATTTTTCAGACCACGTAATATTATTTTTAACATTAATTACCCGAGTTACCCATTACTGTGGTAATAATATTACTGAGGGTGTTATTCATTTTTAAAAAATGAAACTATTTTAATAAATATAGACCTTGTGATTTCATATATGTAATGAAATTTTTAAAACAGAAAATCCTTTTTTTTGTAATATAATATCTAATGGAATAAATAAAATGTGATGAAAAACATTTTTTATAATAAAAATATTTTTTAAGCATAAAATGTTTTTATAATGAATAAAATATAATTTATTTTACAAAACCCATAATGGTTTTATTTTAAAGAAAAATTTACTTATGAAATTTAAAAAAATCAATGATAGAATCATATATTACATATATATTAAAATAAAACAGTATTTTTAATAAAAATCCTTATTTTTTACTATTCATTGTAAATCCAATCTATTTAGAAAAATTAAAAAATTTCCATCGTTATATAATTATGATATGCTAATATAAAAAAAATAACATTAATTAATCAAAAAAAAATTCAAAATATATCAAAATTAAATATAATATTTTCTTATAATAAGAAATAAAAATCATATTTGAAGAAAACATTTTTTTAAAGTAGAAAATGTGCTTTCTAAAAAATTGGGTGCCTAAATATGAAGATATAATAAGTAAATAAGTATTAATTAGGACCATTATATATATATATATCATAATGTATATGATCTTTTTCAATTCTTGTAGTTCAATGTTTAGGTTATAATGGTCATATATAAATAATAATATTCCATTGTTTGTTTATTCTTGATGTTTTTTCATTTAAAATTTCAAATATAATGAAATTGTTTAAAATTAAAAGTTTGTTACATTCTCCCCACATTAAAAAAGTTTTCCCTATAAATTTGAACTATATCATATATTCTAATGGGTTGATGTTACAAAATACCATTTTTGAAATCACAAATTGTAAAATAGGTTGATAAAACAATCTCTTGAAAAGGGAAAAAATAAATATGAAGATAATATATAATAAAACATGAAATGATTTTCATATAAGATAAAAATGTTGATAAATAAAAATATGTACCTATATGACAATTCATATTTTAAACTAATTGTTCAGAGATAATGTGTTCATTGATCCCAAGATATTTAATGATCAAAATAAATCCAATGATGAAAAAACATATAAAAAGAGATGTGAGAGATAAAATAAATTCATTATAAATGAAGGTCGTTGAATAAATTTATTATTTAAATATTTTATTTCTATACTTGATGAATTTCATGCCCACATAGAAAAATAACATAAGGAAATATACTGACTTGATAATTATAATTTCATCCATAAATCAATTTCATCCCCAACTCATTTTTTTCTCTAAGGGATGTGTCGTAAATAATCATTTTTATGCCCTAAATCCATCTTTTAAAGGATCACACGATCAAAAAAATTATAAAATAATATTTTACCAGTCTATAAACATTAAATGAATACCAAATGGTTGGAACATGTTAAGATAATTTCCTAAAATGAATAAACATTTGTAAATTAAATTAATATATTAATATCAGAAGTTCAATAGTATTACATGAGGTTCCAATTAAATCCATTTCTAAATAAGTATACCTAAATATTTTTCAGGATGTCCCTTACTATGATTGAAACTGAATGATTATAATGATAGAATTAGATATTAATCAATTATGTATATCCAAGTCACATCAATCAAGGTTTAATTTTCATTCCAAAAATTTATAGGAAATTGTCATATAATCTCCATGTTATAAAAATAAATTCAATGAATGACATGAATAATGATTATGTCCCATTAAAATAAAATTATCTTCAAAATATATTTCAACCATTAATCCTCAAATAATCTCTTATGATTCTTAAACATATAATGTTCCCAAAAATTAGTGACTAAATTAAGATCATAATCTCCAAGTCCCTTTTCTGACTTATATTTTTCTATTTAATAAAGAGAATTTCCCAATATCAAAATACTTTTTTTATTGAAATACTAACTAGGAGACATATAGGCTGATGGTAGGCGATGCACCCCTGTCTCCCCTCATTTATGGGATCATTCCCTATTAAATTTCAATGTGTGGAAAGTTGTCTTTTTTTACTATAACTATATAATTAATATAACACTTGAAAAATATATTCAACATCCTCCAAAATATTATTAACCATAAAATATATTCTTATGTTTATGTTTTTCTATATAGCTCAAAATTTTAATAATTCAAGATCACTTTAATTCCCATAACATCAAACACATTTTTTCGGAAGTGTTTATATATTCCTTTATCATATATCATTAAATTATATTCTCTTTGATACGCCACTTTTCATTTTTCCAAATGTTTTCTCACATATTTTTCTATCTTTTAAAAAAATATAATATAATAATATTTGTATATTTCTTTATTATTATAAAATTTAAAATTTATTATAATATCATTGATAAAGAAATTATTAATTCAACTTTTTTATTAAACCATTAAAAAAATATTTTCATATATTCATATGGTATTCCTATATATATTATTAGCATCAAATTAATAATTATTACATCAAAGATGATATAAAATAATTCGTACCTTAGATAAGAAATTATGGACTTTTATAGGATATTTTTAATCCGCTTTATCTTTAAACATAATTTACATATCTGCAGAAAAGAATAAGTAAAATCCTTGGTGGTATTTTCCTTGAGACATGATATGGTAGAGTTGAGATTTTGAAATAAATTAATATATTTTCCATGATACATAGTTATATTATAAATGAAGAAGTGTTTGCTAGATCAAATAGTTTATTTTAGGTGCTTTGGATGTTTAATAGTATTTCAAATTATTTTGAGCACTCTTTTCCATTATATAGATGATAAAATCATTTGGAAGTTATAATAATGTTGTTTTGATTCCTATTCCATTACTTTTGTTAAATTATAATTATTATATAAATATAAAAATAATTGAAAAATTAAATGAATTATTTCATGTTAAAATGATTATTTTCTTGAAAAGACAATTCTTATGGAAATTCTATAATTCTTTGACCTTAAAATCCCTAAAATAACTTTAGTAACATTAATATTAAATAAATTTTTAGCATCAATTATTGTCTCAAAAATTTAAACATATATATCCAATATTGTATTTGTATTCTTCTATAATAATACATCATGTTAAAACTATGGGTTAATTATACTTCAAACTAAACAAACTTCTCCCCAAATCCCCTTAATGTAAAATTCAATCCCCAAAAATAATATGAGTGATTTTAAAATAAATTAACCTTAGAAAAAATATAAATTCATTAACCCATGACGGTATTTATAACTCTAAAGATAACCTCTAATGAAAACATTCCAACCTACAATATTTTGAAAACCCTACTCTGATACCAACTGTAAGGACCAATATTAAACATTATGAAATATTTTGTTTTTATTGTAGAAATAAAATTATATCATTTTAAAATTTCATTTTATTTTACTATTTTATATAATTATTTAATCACCATAAAAAAATTGAAATTACATTACAATGATAAAACGTCCACATTGAATCCATTTTATCTAAAATATAAAATTGTTAAAAAGATTCATGTTCTTTTCATGACATATCATAAAAAAGATCTTAACATCATCATTGTCCCATATTATCCATAAAATCCAACAAAAATCATTTTAAAATTGTATTGAGCACAAAAAAATCATATGGGACAAAATATTTAGATATACATTACCATGTTGAAATACATTAGTCCATTGAAAAAATAGGAAAATCCATAAAATATATAATTTTATCACATTATACATCATGAAGAAGAAATAAATCATTAAAACAGGAATAAAAGGCACGCAATAAATTTGAACCCAAAATCATTAAACACATATCAAAAAAAATTAATAACATTTTTAGAAACATGGATAATATTATTCATAACCTAATTTAAAATCATGCCATAAATGACTATATTTTAGTTAAATTTATATAAATATCCACATTGGTTAACTCCCTCCTTCATTCCTTTGATTACATGGATCATTACCCATTACATTAATGGGATAAAATGGCCCCACACTTTATATAAGTTATATCTGGATCAATTTTTTATGAGATATAATGTGGATCAACTAGTCATAAAAGATCAATCCATATCACATGTTTCTCATATGTAGTGATAATGTATTGTATTCTGAATAAAACATTATTTCATTCACTTTTTCATCATAAAGAGTTTGAAAAATTCCATTATACCCATATTTAAAATACATCATAATTTTGAGTTATCATTTCTCAAGAAAGCCCATTTTTAACCTAAAATTATGGAAAAAGGAAATTAAGGATTATTATTTTTTAAAATATGATTTATTCTAAAGGGTTTTAAAAAATAAATTTATTTCAATGGAAGTGGAAGAAGTCATTGTCACTTTATATGTTTAAATACAAAATTCATTTTGTCTTTTATGAAGAAAGTTAAAAAATCATAAAAATATTACATAATATTTATTTTTTTGAATGTAGAAAGAAAAATAATATATCCTTAAAATTTATTTTATGTCTACAAAACTTCATTAATAATACATTATTAAAAAACATCAACATGCAAGGAATTATTTTTGGAGGTAATCATTAAAAGATTATCTTCAAAAGAAAATACTTTAGGAAAACCCATAAATTGATTACTTATTTTAAAAACATTTTCATGACGTTAAGTATTATCAATAAATACCATTGTAATACCTTAAAGTTTAAATCAAAATTTTTTATAAATGATTTATATGGACATAGAGATTAAAGAGTATGATAAAAAATGAAAAATAAAAAAAGAGGTTTCTAATGTATAGAATCCATTACAATGAGTCTGATTCATCATATATGTTATTTATCATCATAAATAATAAAATTACGTACATTAATTTATTTATTATGAGTTATTATCATGGATACATACCCTTTTACCAATTTATAATCAATTAATTAATCAAATAACTTCAGTTTAGACAATTTGATGATATTTAGATCATATATTCCAAATGACATCAGTAGGATGACTATGGTCAAAGAGGATATTATTACATATTAACCAGAATAATAATATTGAAATAGTAATTATTTTTTCAGGAAATTTGAACTTTTAAAACTAATAATGGAAGATCATTTTTAAGAATTCACTACATTACATTGTTAAAGACAATATTCCATACATAGCATTGAGTAATATATCCATTTTTCAACGATCATTACGGAAAAAAGAAATGTATTATTTTATATTTATATAATGATAATTATATCATAAATACCATATCATTTATTGATAAATTATTATATACATCACTCAGATTACTTGTTGATAACAAATGGATCACATCAATTTTGGGAGTTTGTGGTTAATACTAACATATGAATGTCATTATAATTCTTAATAAATTAAAAGGAAAAATGTAAATTATATATTATCCTTTTATAATGATAAATATTCCATTGATATCATATATAAAAAATACTTCCATCATTATAACCATCTCTAAGTGTAATTTATTGAAAATGAATTGCATCAGTTCGTGAGGCTGTAGACTTCCATACAGATAAATGATATATTCCTTTTTGTTTTTTATAGGATATATATGGATATAGGGTAAAAAATTAACATAATAATATTTAGATAAATTTTATATATTTATGGTATTATATAGGTGTGTATAAATAAGATTTGAATGTTGTGGAATATGAAATAATTCCAAAACATTGAGATAAACATTATACCTCTTATTTAAAAAATATAATTTTCCATAAATCTTAAGACCTCTGAGATTGGTATTATTATAATAAAAAGGCTTTAATAATGTGAATATGGATGTTCATTAGGAATTTCAGGATCTATTTTCCAAATACAATTATTTTTACTGTGTAATGAAAATAGAAAAATTTGTTCCCATTTATTTGAGAGGGAAGCACTTAATGAATTTTTAAAATATTAAAATAATATAAATTAATTTGGATTCTCTAAATGGATCGATATTTATTTTATTTTAATAAATATGAGTATTAGTTTAAATTACATAATAAAAAATTCGGAAATTTTTTTTTCACATTTTTACCCATAGTTTTTTTAATGCCACATTATACATTTTTGACTATTAGAATGATATTTTTGCTTTAAACACATAAGGGGTTATATCTATACTATAAATATAAAAAATAAATTTAAAAGGCAATGTATGATGTTATCAATGATATCTAATTAAATTCTTTTATGATATTATGTTTAATAATTTAAAATAAATTTTGATAAATTTTTAATATAAAAAAATATTAACAAAAATAATTGAAATATATATTTATATTGACATAAATAACATGAAGATAAAAATAGAATTATAACCCAATTCCTAAAAAACAATTCAATATATAATTTTATTCTTAAAAATTATTTAAATTAATGATTCTTTCGAATAATATTTTTTTAGCATTTTTAGGATCATTTAATTTTAATATACCAGTTGATTAATTACTACGACAACATTGTTGTAATTTTTATGATAAATATTTATTATATAAAATTAAAAATAAAATAAATTGAAAAAAATATAATATATAAAAATAATTTTTATAATATATCATATACACTATCTATCGCTATTTTAAACTATTATACAGATTGAGGGCAAGAGTGTGACATTTCCATCTTTATATTAAAATAAATATTATAAATATAAACACCTTTTCTAATTGGGAAAAAGTTTATATAATTTAATTTGTGAATATTATGGATGATATATACTCACACAATAATAAAATTCTTGGTTTATGGTCTTTTGATAGCCCTTATCATTTTATTTTAACAATAATTGCCCAATTTTCACTTCACCATTATAAAATAATGTACATGTTAATTGGTAACGTTGACCAAAAATAAATGGGAAATATTTACAAAATTTGGAACTCAGGATTAATTTATTTGAATTAGTTATTAAAAATTTGGAATATTTATGTGAAAGAATTTAATTAAATGTTATGCAAGAAAATTGATTTTTTATGAAAATCCCCCTTTTTGTATAAAATGTTTTATGCTAAAATCCGATACACAAATCATTTAAAAAATATATTTGGAAATTTTAGATAATAATTTGACTGTAAAATTTTAAAAAAATTGATAATAAAATTTTACATTTTAAATACATTAAGAGAAAGCATATTTTTCAATAAAAATTAGTATTTCCCGATTCATTAAAAAGGAAAAGTATTCAAAAAAATAAAAAAATTTATAAAAATAAAATTTACATATGATGATTTAAAAATATCATTCATCTTATTATGTATATTTTATAAACATTACTAAGTTATTTAAAATATTTTTCAATATAAATAAATAAATAAAAAATTGGAGAAAATTTCTTTTTTGAAGAATAAAATATTTTTCTGAAAATTTATTTGATATTTTAAATAATTAACCAATACATTTTTATTAATTATATATGTTAGATACATTTAAAAATTTGGTTAATCATATCAACACCTTAAAATTTACTAGCTAGGTTATAAGAGTCTCATTTAAAATAGTAATATTAATGTTATTTGGCTAAGAACATTGTTTCATCTCGAATATGATATCAAATATAGCCTCCAAGTTTAAATAACTTGTACTGTTATAAGATATTGTTATTAAAACATTTTTATAATATTTATAGGTTTAAATTGGAGTTACTCATTTTGAAATATATGTAGAAAATAATTTCATAATAAAATTTATAGGCAATTATACATTTATTATATATTATATTAGATGATTTGGGATATAATTACATTAAAACACACCCACAGACACCACACCTGATAATAGACCCTCCAAAAGATAACCCACCTAATTTTTCACTTTTTTACATTATATATTAAGGCTTGAATAACCAGTGTGCATGAGGCCCATATCATGGCTTGTAGGACAACCATTGGATGGATCAAAGGACTTTATTTCATTATTCCTCTGTCCCAACCCCCTTGATGGAACAAAGGTAAATTGGCTAGAAATACAAATTGGGATGAATAGTACATCTCCTATTGTACCCAGCTACAGTACCTGCACTTGTATTGTGCTAATGTGATGCTAAAATTCCTCCAAAAATAATTCTACTAAACCAATGGAGATTCACTCCCACTCAGATTTCAAACCAAGTATGATGGAAGATAACTTGGAGCATTTACAACCCAGTTAATCCCCCATCCATATCTACATTTTTTATCATTTGGTTAAAAATGATGATAATATATTCTGAAATAAAAAAGGGAAGTTTTGCATAAAATTGTTTTTTTCTTCATTTAATTTTTTTTAATAAATTAATTTAGCACAATGAATAAATGATCATAATCATATTAAATGATTATATATCTTATTATAATAATTCACATTCATTTGGATTTATTTATTAGTGAAAGAATTGGAATAAAGTCTTTTTATTCTACAAAAAATATATTTTCTTAAAAAGGTTAATTATTACATTTTTTCATAGATATTACAATTATTACATATCATTTATATAAATTATATTTGATAAAATGGAAAGAGTTTTATGAATTTTTCATTTACTAATAATATTACGACATTTTTCTAGGTTTTTTCATAAAAGTCGTATTTTTAGTAAATAGTTGAAAATAAGTTTTTTTAAGTATCATTCTATTTAATTTAAAAAATTATTTTAAATATTAAATTTTTTTTATTGATTTATTTTAAGGATAAATATGTTTATTTTCATTAAAAATAACAAAATTAAATCCCTGGAAATCAAAATTATACATGATGTTTATATACAATCATTTTTATTCACTAAAATAGATTTTTTCGAAAATGTTTTTTAATTGTGTTTAATGATGTAAGATTAAAACATGTTTAAAAAATTATAATAATTAAATAATAAAAAATTAATTTGACATTTTTAATCTAAATATTAAAAAATATTAATTTTTAATTTTTTATCTATAACAAATAATAACAATGATACAATCCTATCAACCATGTTAGGGTTAAAATGTGTCAAATAAGGTTATAGAAACTAGATATGTTATAAATATCAATCCATGAAATACCATTATTTCATTAGATAAGTTTATTTCAATCAAATTATCATTATACTACAAAATATTATATTTTGGTGTAACATTCCTTTGGTTAAAACTATTACATTAATTAAATTAATCTATAATCACAAAATATCAGTTTGGTTCTTTTAATGTAAAAAATATATTTTACATGAGATAAAAAGAAGTTACTAATTTCTATAAATGTTTTTTTAGTAGTATATTTAATTTAAAGGTTACTGGTGTTATAATTACCTTGGTTTTTTTTGCAATGCTATGCCATCACTAATGAATTTAGTATGGAAATCAAGTAATTAATTTTAAATACATTAAAAGTAAATGTTTTTAATGAATTATAAAATTACACCAATTAAATGGATAATTATAATTTATATATGATGTTGAAAGATTTTATATTTGATTTCATTTATTTTCATGATATGTGTAATAACCAAATACTTTTTCAATAAATTTATATTGAATGCATGAACCACTAAGTCTCTATAAAACATCACTTTGTTATAATGTATCCAATAAAAATAATTTTACCACCTCTGTGATTTGAATTCTGAAAAACTGACATACACGATTGCGTTCAGTAGGTTATTTAGAGCCTGTTAAGGAAAACATAGTTTTTGATGAATTATAACACACACTTATGAATTTTAACATAAAATTATAAGTAGTAATGAATATTACTGAATATTAAAATTTCGATAAAAATATATTCTACACCCATGAGTGTTTAAATACAATTTAGACATCTTATAAGTGAAAAATAGATCATAGTATTAGTATTGGAATTTGTGTATGTCATAAATATTTTAATTAATTTTTTTGAGTAATTATCAATTTAAAATGGAATCTTATCTCCATATATGTAATCATAAATTATTACCTTATTTTCTTATGGTTATAGGATAATTTTATGGAACCTTAATTAGTTTATCAAGGTGTTATAAAATGAGTTATAGTTTAAATGTTGTTTTTTGGAATAAATTATGATTTTATTTAAAAATTTAATTCAAAATATTAAAAAATGTATTTTCAACATAATTATTTGTTTTTTTAATTATATAAATTGAAAAATTAATGGGGTAAATTTTAGGTATTTGTTGTAAAGTACTTGAATACTGGGTGAATAATAAAATACGATAATTGATGATAATTGTTAAATACGTGATTTATTGGGTCATAAGTGATGTAAGGCTAATGTAAGTCCACTAACTTCAAAATAAAATGCACATATTACTATTATGGGTCACATGAATCAACACTATTGGTTTTGATGAGAGAATTAATAAAATAATGAATAAAATATTCAAAATCCACTTCTCGCCTTCACTATAAAACCACCCACACTCCCTATTCACTTCACTCCTCTAATGCATTTTTACTTATCTATTATCAGCCCAAATACCCTACCATATTACCTCCCCACATCCAGGATCTATTGTTCTTTCCAAAATACCAAATTCCCTTTCCATAAGGATGTTCTCAATAAAGTTATTTCAAGAGGTAAAGCATCTATCTTTTTCATTTAGTTTCATTTTAATTTATCTTCTTTTCTTGTTATCTCCTAAACTCATCTATCCATTTGATACTTAAAAATCTATTATCCTATATATAGTGGAATTATTCCATGTTAGTGTAAGAACAATTATCAATCATCTTATACACTCTCTCTCTTATAAATGGAATCATCGTTCGTGAGGTTCCAATTTACAACATCCATGGATGACGAAGTTCAGTTTTTCAATTGACCCTTCAGTACTGGTCATGAAACCATTTTGATGGTTGATATAGGATATAATATATGTTTTATAACCTACATAATTTTTAGGAACTATTATATGTTCATAGTATTAATTCGTATGACAAAATGAGTTCATAATAATCCAAAAACCACCAAATAATCTATGTAATTTTCCTTAATATTTCATCTAATGATTCATCTTTATACTAGGAAAAAATTGTATATATAACCATTAAAACATTTTTCTATTCATAAATAATATATAATTTCCATTCAGCTGATTTACATATTTTTCATATGAACATCCATACTCATATACAAGTATAACGATCATGAAATCAAAGAAAATATACACTCAAGAATGATGGAATTCAATATGATAACTTGTAAATAAATACATAATGAAATTAATAAAATAATTATAAAATAAAAAAATTTCAAATTGGTTTTCAATTAAGTTATTAATGGTTCTAATTTCTTATTCCAGGACCCTATGTCCACGGAAAGAACACATTCGGAATTAAGGTTAGGTGATTCATCGCCTCACGTCCATTTTTGTGAGATATTCCTTATTCACCACTATTTGTTTTTCATATTGTATGTATATGTCCCATTGATGTTTAGTATCACTAATATTTTTATTTTTATTTTATTTAATATGAAATTTTATGATTATTAATTATGGGGAAAATGATTCAATTGATTTCAAAGTTGTAAGTATTTTCTTCCCGAACCTCCATCTTCATTTGGGTATCTCTTATTTTTTATTCACCTCAATAAAATTATTATTTATTATTATTTACTCCTCATAAATTCTATGTGAATGTTATAAATATTTTTAACAATCTTATTCCTTCTTTATTTTATGGGGAGTTACATGTTTTAAAAGAATCATTCAATACTTATTCCAAAATACAAGCCTGATTCAATGAACATCTTTAATTCTTAACTATTTTTATGTTCATTTAAAATATATTATATAACATATTTATCATTATTAATTAACATATTTTAACATGAAAATTCTATTTTTTTCATTTCTGGTTTTATGAATGCCAACAATCCTTTCGTCTTTGAAATCCTTTAATACTTGACTTAAACCGCACTAAAATGTTTTATATCTAAAGATTCTTTAAAAACACTTTTTAAATGATTTCACATCAATAATAATTTATTTAATCCAATAATGTAATTTCATTGACCTTCCATTTTATTTTCTAGGATTAAAATTTTGGCAATCTGATTTCATTAAATATATAATGGATTTTCCTGAGGAACACTTCTTTCCAAAGAAAAAAATATTTTTCTCATATCACATTATATTTTATGATATATATGCCTTTTTCACAACTTATTTATTACATATGGTGTATAAAATTACCTTTGGTATATCTTATGAAGATTATCCTTATACTCATGTTCTTCTAATGGATTCTGATTCGAATGTTTCAAGGTGGTATGGGACACATTGGAATGCTTAATATTATTCCCTCAATGATGTTTCAAAGGATTCATTTAAAAGTAAATTCATATATTTCTACATGTTTTGTTAAATCATGTAATTCATGGAAATTTATATCTTGTGATATCATCCACCTTTTATTATTGAATGTTTTATTATTAGTTTGGAAATGGATGTGCTATTGAAAAACCATTCACCAATTTACTCAGAATTGTTAGTGTTTATGATTAATGTTTCAGGGATGTAATTGAAATTTCATATATTAGTTTTAATATGAATGTATATTTTTTTATGTTAACATAATTCATATTAGTAAGGAATTGGAATTAGTATGTGTCTGTTTGGGACTGTTATACCTTCTTGGTGTATTGGTAGGTCTCAATAGACAAACTACGATCTTGGCACACGGCATTGACAAAATGATTATTTGTGGTCTTGGAATGAAGCCATGATGAAATGTTTATGATTTTCCGAATTATACATTCCATCATCATGAAAATATTGTTGATGTTTTATTTGGTTATTTAACTAGTAGAATACCAATGATTATGTTTTAAAATGGGATTATTTATTCAGATCTTATTCCTACAATATGTGTTCATGTTTTTGTTAAAGGCATGTGTTTTTAGTTATTCAACATGACTAATGTTTATGTTTATGATATCTTATATTGTATTGCTTACCCTTACTGAGCATATAAACTCACCCAATTATTATGATTCATTTTCTAAGGACATTAATATTTTTATGATGAATGAAATGTTAAAATAACCTTGGAGTTATGGATGTTTTCAAATGAATTTTTATGTTGTTTTTTCATTTCAGGTTATAATTATGAGCATATGTATATATATTTCTTCTAATTATACTAAACTACTCTGTCTTTTGAGATTCATATTCCTTCTTTATATGACAATGTAATTAAATAAGACACTATTTCTAGGAAACCATGGTCGGGTCCTTACTATTTGTATCAGAGCATGTTTAGTAGATAACATGGAAACTAGATTTAGAGAACATATATTAGGGAAAAAATCAACATGGTTGTATTTGAGGATAAACATTCAAAAACATCCTATTATTTTGGAAAGTAATAGATTAATTGTGTCATTCTAGAAAATACATCCATGTTTCAATATTAGAATTGGGTGTGGTTCAAACACATATGTACCTAGGAGTGAAAACTCTGACAAGGAGTTTTAGGCATGACCCAGGGTATCGTGATACACTATAAAAATCCATACTTAGCACCTTTTTTGAAACTCCTGGGGGATATACTTTGGATAATTCACATTTTTTACTATCCATTTTTAAGCATTCATATATAAACTTTTCATCAAAGAAAATATTTTTATGATTATGAGAGTAGCATTGTATCGAATTTCAAATTATGCTAAGTATTTTTCTTTATTGAGATAACACATTATGATTTATAACATAATATAGTGTATACCATTATTTAGAAATGGTACCTATTAGAAGGAATGTAAATTACATAAACACACGTCTGCCATCTAGGGATTTTCCTCTGATTCAAAGTAATGATTCTTTCTCTAGTGTTGTGGTTGGTGATGAGAAACTTATAAATATACTGGGAAAACTGTCTCAGGTTAGGAATAATTACATTACCTATATAGATAATTTGAGTCCACAACGTGGGGGAGCTATGTTGGATAACTTTATGTTACAACAACCTCTATTATTCAAAGGAAAAAACCCATTTGTAGCTAAGCATTGGATATGTTCCCTAGAGAATATATTTATCTCTTTGGTATATAACAAAAGATAGAAGGTTTTCATGGATTTTTATCATCGATCATGAGATATGGATTTGTGGTGTTCATTAATACAAAACACAAAGGATGATGAATAAATAAAAGATTTTGAATTGAGGTATTTTATGGAAATATTCCAAAAAAAGTATTTTTCCTATGAAAAATTAGTGAATATAGAAATGAAATTCCTAAATCTGAAGTAGAAGGAGGTTGATAATGTTTCCATGTATGAATGTATCATTACAAGACTGGTAGTACATCTTGCGGAAAACATATGTAACCCAAGGAGAAAAATGATCGATTATTTGGTGGTTAAAAACCATTCTTATTAAGGTATCTAGTCTCTCAATTTTTCTCATCATGTGAAGATATATTCTAAAGAGATATCAAGATAGAAAAGGAATTTTCTTATCCTTGGGACATTAAATTATTGCAGGAGAATAATAGGGCTATCCAAAACTCCCAAAAAGGTAATAACGAAATTGGGAATAAGGGAAATGTTGACCTACCATCCTACATTAATTGTGGGAAGAAACACCCTAGTACTTTACTAAAGGAAATGGGAGTCTATTACAAATTTAGTTGAAAAGGCCACCAATCTCATGATTTCTAGGGGAATAAAGAAGCTACCAATGTTCAATGCTACCATTTTAGGGATATGGGACATTATGAACATTAATTTCTTAATCCACATGGAAACATTCCACAATGAAGGCAATGAGAGCAAGGTCATGGGAGAAAGTCCAAGTTTATGTGGTCACAACTATGGAGGATGTAGATCCTAATGATGTGGTGGAAAATAATTTAATTGTTTCCTCAAACATAGCTAATTATTTTGTTGATTATGGATAATCTCAATCTTTCATATCTTTCTGGTTTTCCCAAAAAAATTTGATATTTCCAATTTGATTTGATAATGGAGTTATTAGTAAAAAATCCTAAGTGGAGTATCATTGTAAAAAAATTACTGTCATGAAGTCCCCATTGTGGAATATAAATGTGATTTATCTCCAGATTTTATTTTCATACCCATGAATCACATAGATATTATCCTCGGTATGGACTATCTTTCCTACCTGATACAAAAATTTATTGCAGGAAGGCAAAGGATACAATTTTTAGGACGATGTGGAATCCAAAATATTTAGGGAAGGAACATCACTATATGATTCTCATCTATATCTACCCCTGGTAGCTCTAATGAATTCAATTATTGTGGAAGAATGTAATAAAATAACAATGGGTGGGGAAATGAATGTTGAAATAGAGGGTGTACATGTTTTTCAAGAATATATTGACGTCCTTCCAGAGGATCTACCTAGACATCCTTCCGATCATGAAATTGAGTATTCCTTTAACATAATTCATGATTCATGGCCCATATCAAGGGCCCCTTATAAAATGTCCATTTTTTAATTAGTGGCATTGTATAAACAATAAGATGAATTGGGTGATAAAGTATTTATTCCTAGTAGTGTTTCTCCCTGGGGATCCCATGTTATTTTCGTTAATAAGGATGATGGATCTATGAGGTTGTCCATTGACTATAGGGAGATTAATTCTATAATAATAAAGAACATGTATCATCCACCACACATTTATGATTTGTTTGATCAACTTCATAGAGCCCAATATTTTTCAAATATTGACCTTCGATCTGGATATCATCAGTTTCTTGGGAGGAAGAAAGACATTCCAAAAACAACATTTCTAACCAAGTATGGGCATTATTACATTTAAGTAATTCAATTTTGACAGACTAATTCACACTTTATATTCATGGATATAATTAATAGAGTTTTCAAAGAATATCATTATGAATTTTTGGTGATATTTAATAATGATATCTTGTTGTACTCTAAATTCTACGAAGATCAAGAAAATAACATTCACACTATTGAAAAGACTCTAAGAAGAAATGTATTATATTGGATGTTTATAAAATGTGAATTTTGGATTTAATATGTTTCTTTTCAGGGAAACATTGTCTCTAAAGGTGGAATATATATTGATCCTACGAATAAAAAGGTTTTTTATGAATGTGATACTCTAACGACCATAACTGAGGTATGTAGTTGTATTGGTTTTGCTGGTTATTATTGGAATTCCATTCAGAAATTCTCCTATTCATCCAACCCAATTACCAAGCGTACATGTAAAGGGGTTATGTTAATGTGGAAAAAATAATGGGATGACTTTTTTGAATAATTGAAGAGGACATTGGTGAATGCACCAATCCTAACTATACTCTCGGGGAATGTTGAGTTTGTGATCTATAATGATGCATCAATGAAAGGAATGTGGTGTTTCCTTGTGTATAGTGATATAGTTATTTCCTTTGAATTAAGGTAGTTAAAAATTAATTAAAAAAAACTATCCAACTCATGATCTAGAGTTAGATTCGGTGACCTTTACACTAAAAATATAGAGTCATTATCTCTATGGTGAAGGATTGGAGATATATACATATCAAAAGTGTCTAAAGTATATATTCTCAAAGAAATAACCCTACATAAGGAAAAGGTGATGGATATAACTACTCAATGATTATGATTGTACCATACAATTCCACTCAAGAAAAGTAAAAAATTTGTTTATGCATTGAGAAGGAAATGATCATAGTGTTCTCAAAAAATGGGTATTTACAAGAATCATTTGTACATGGATCTATTGAGTATTGTTATGGGAATAACCAAATAATGTGAAACATCCATACTTTTTCATTTGTTTTCCCAACCATCATTATTATAAAGGATTAAAATATCTCATCATGGTTATGATAACCTAGAAAACAAAATTAATGTTGTGAAAGATCGGATGATGGATGAATTCATGTGTGAATATAGAATTCGTAAATTTGGGAAGATGATATGAGTTCCCTCTAGACCCGAGATAAAAAGGGAGTTATTGGATGATTAATATAGCTCAAATTGTTCTATACACTCTGGGAGAACTAAAATGTATATATATTTGAATGAATATTTTTGGTTGGATAACTCGAAGAGGGAAGTTGCTGATTATTTATCAATATGTTTCGTCTTTAAACTAGCGAAGGCCAAATGACAAAATCTTAGAGGATTCATGCATTCTCTTCCAATTCCTACATGGAAATGGGATGACATCTCAATGTATTTTATCACAGGATTTCCCAAATCTCTATGATATAATCATGAAATATGGGTAATTGTTGTTCGACTTACAAAATTTACACATTTCCTAGCTATAAGGGATATTTTCCAATGGATCATTTAGTATAAAATTTTATCAATTATGTTTTAAGACTTCACGGAGTACCTATTTTTAATGTGTCTGAACATGATACTCGATTTACATCGAAATTCTGGAAATGTATTCAGAAAGATTTGGATATCGATCTTCATATTGATTACTGTATATCATCCTTAAAATGATTGGAAATCAGAAAGGACAATCCAAACATTAAAGGACATGTTGATATCATGTCCATATGACTTTCAAGGTATGTGGGATCAATATTTACCTTTATTTGAGTTTTACTACAATAATAGTTTTCAGTGTAGTATTTAAATGGAACCATTTGAGGCATTGTACAGAATGAGATGTCGTACAACAACATGTTGGGATGAATTTCCTGAAAGGAAGATTGTGGTATGCATGCTTGTGGAGGAAAAACTAGTGAAGGTAAAGACTATTCAATGCCATATCAAAGCAGATCAAAGCAGAAAAAAATATACATGCTGATAAATGAAATAAGGATTTGGAATTTCAAGTGTGAGATCATGTTTTCATGAATGTATAACTATGGAAGGGTGTTATAAGATTTGCAAAGAAAGGGAAATTGTTCCCTAGGTACAAAGTTGATTTTGTAATTATAGAGAGAATTGGAGTTGTTTCATATCATTTGGGTATTCCACCTATACTTTTAAAGTACACAATTTTTTCTATGTCTCATTGCTGAGAAAGTACATGCCAGACCCAACGCATGTTGTCACTCATGAAGGCATAGAATTAGAACCTGGCATATCTTACTTTGAAGAAACTATTTGAATTCTAGACACTGAAGAACAAGTGTTTATGAATCGGAAAACATGAATGGTAAATATAATAATGAAAAATCATAAAATCTAAGAGGCAACGTGGGAGTCTGAGGACCTTATGATGAAGAACTAGCCAAATCATTTTTTGAGGTGATATTCTTGTAAGTTTGGGAATGAAATTTCTATAATGAGGGGATTATGTAACACCCCAATATTTTGAAAATACTTTTCATATTGAATGCATGAAACCCTAAGTCTCTAAAAATCTCCACTTTCTTATAAAATAGTATGAAAAAATAATTTTACCGCCTCTATGATTTGAATTTTTAAAAAATGACATACACGGTTGCATTTAGTAGGATATTTAAAGTCTCATAAGACAAACATAGTTTTTGATGAATAGTAACATACCCTTATGAATAGTAACATAGCCTTTTGAATATCAATGACTATTATTGAATAGTAAATCGACCATGAAAATAGAAATTCCACCAATTAGTATATAAATACAATTTAGTCATCTAATAAGTGAAAATGATCATAGTATAAGTATTGGTATTTTTATATATCATAAATATTTCAGTTACAATTTTCTGATTGATTTAATAATTTAAAATGGAAATTTATTTTTATAAAATGTAATAATAAATTTTTACATTATTTTATTATTGTTATTTGATAGTTCTATGGGAAATTCATTAATTTTTCAAGGAGTTATAAAATGAGTTATTGTTTTAAAGATGTTTTTTTGGAATAAATTATGATTTTATTTAAAAATTAAATTGAAAATATATGGTAATTTTATTTCAAAATAATGGATTTTATTTTTGAATTTAGTTCATCAATAAATGGATAGGGTAAATGTTTGTGATTTTTCTAAATTACGTGAATTTTGGGTGAATATTAAATTAGGCTAATTTTTGATAAATGATAAATACCTGATTTATTTTGTCATAAGTTATATAAGGATGTTGTAAGCACACTATATTCTAACTCACATGAACTTATTACTATTATGGATCACTTTAATCAACCATATTGGTTGTATTGAAGAAATTAATAAAATAATGAATATAATATTTAATATTCACTCCTCTCCTCCAATATAACACACCCCCACACACTCTACTCTTCACTCCTATCAAGACATGTGCATTATCTATGTTCAACCTGAATACCCTTACATAGACACTCACCACAATAAGGAGCTCGTGGTATTTCCAAAAGACAAAAAAACCTTCCCTTAAAGAGTATCTCAATGAGGTAATTTCAAGAGGTAAAGCATAATTCTTTTCCAACTAGTTTCATTAGAATTTGTTTTCTTTTCATATTATCTAATATCCTACTCTATCCAGTTGATGCTTATAACTTTGGTATCATATATATTCTTTAATTATACCTTGTTAATTTAATAACCACTATCAATATTCTTACACTTTCTCTCTCTTATAAATGGAATCATTGTCTGTGAGGTTCCAATTTACAACCTTTATGGATGACATAGTTTTGTACTTCAATTTCTCCTTCATTATTGGTCATGAAACCATTTTTATGGTTTAAAAAGTATATAATATTTTTATTGTAACCTACTTAATATTCATGATCCATTATATGTACATAATATTAATTTATTTGACAAAACATGTTCATAATAATCCAAATACCACAATATTATCTAAGTGATTGTCATTAATATTTTGATCCAATGATTCATCTTCTATCCAATTTAAAAAAACTATATATAAACATTAACTCTTCTAGATTTTGATAAATAATATATAATTTTAATTATGTATATTGACTTCTTTTCCACATGAACATCAATACTCATAAACAAATATACTGATCATGAAAACCATGGAAACGAACACTCCAGAACAACAAAAATCAATCTTAAAACATATAAATAAGGGAATAATGAACATAATAAAATTTTGATAAACTAAATAAAAGTAAAAAAAGTTTCTGAATAAGGTTATTAATAATGATATTTTTATATTCATGGACCTTATTTTCAAGAACAGAACACATTAGAATTTTTGGTAAGGGGATTCCTCGGCTCACTTCCATTATGTGAAGGATTCCATATTTACTACCATTTCCTATGTATGGTGTATGTATACTTCCAATTAATGTTTCATATATTATATATCCTTATTTTAATTATATTAAATTTCTAATTTTATGATTATTAATTTTTGGGCATATTATTCAATTTATTACAATGTTATATGTATTTTCTAACTGAACCTCATCTTCCTTTGGGTTGCTCTTATTCTCAATTGACGTCAATGAAATTATTATTTATTATTATTTACTCCTTATAAATTATATGTTAATGTTCTATAAATTTTTACCAATTAGAATCATTATTTATTTTATGGGTAAGTACATATTATAAAATAATATTTCAAAAATTCTTCTAAAATGAAAACCATATTAAAGGAACAACTCAAATTCTTACCAATTTTGATATTCATTATATAATCTCTCTTACGAAATATTTATAATTATAAAATCATATATTTTAACAAAAAAATAAATTTCGGTTCATTTCATGTTTTATTAAATAAAACATTCATTTTCACTTTATAATCCTTTAAACTTTTTCTTAAACCGCACTAAAAAATATTTATTTCAAAAGCTTCGTTAAAAAATATTTTTAAATGATTTCACATCAACAAGAGTTTATTTATGAATAATTATAATTTCAATTTCCTATATTTTTATTTTATGTTATTTAAATGTTTATAATTTGATTTCATGACAAATACAAAGGATTTTCCAAAACAACTCTTATTTTTAAAGTAAAAAAAGTATTTTTCTCATATCACTTTATATTTTATGAGATATATAACGTGTTCACCAATTATTTCATTATTTTTTTTATGTACTTCCCTTTGGTGTATCATATTAGGAGTCTCTTTATTATCATGATATTATAATGTATTGTCATTTAAATGTTTCATTGTGGAATGGGACACTTTAGAATGTTTAATGATTATTTTCTAAAGTATTTTTCAATGGTATCATTTGAGTGTATCTTCATCTATGTCTACATAATTTGTTGATTCATGTAAATAATTGAGGTTTATCTCAAATGATATAGTCCATCATGTTTTATTTAATGTTTTATGATTAGTTTGAAAGTGGTTGTGTTGTCTTAAAACCATTCACTAATTTACTTTGAATGCTTAGTGTTTATACTGCATGTTTGGTGAATTTTGTTTACATTTCATATATTGGTTGTAAAATTAATTTATTAGTTATTATGATATCCCTATTCATATGAAGAATTTATTAGACTTGGTAAGTGTCATGTGGGGCCCACTATAGCCCCTCAGTGCATTAGTATATATCTTAAGACAATCTATGGTCATGGCACATGGCCTTAACAAAATGATTATTTATGGTCATGTAACAAGGCCTTGATTGTATGGTGATGATGTCCCGCATTATTCATCCCCTCATTATGAAAATAGTATATATGATTCATGTGGTTATTTAACTAGAATAATACCCATGATTATGTTTTAATATGGCCTTATTTATTCATCTATTATTCATGCCATAATGTCTTCCTGTTTTTTGTTAAAGGCATGTGTTTTTAGTTATTCAATGTGTCTAATGTTTATGCTTATGATATATTTTGACGTATTACATACCCTTAAAAAGAATTTGAGCTCACCCCTTTCTTATGTTTCATTATCTCAGGACATGAAGATTTTTTTTTGAATGACATGTAGAAATAGACAATGAGTTATGGATGTTTCTGAATGAATTTCTATGTTGTTTTTTCATTTCATGTTATAATTCAGATATATGTATACATCTTGGTTCAAATGCTACTAAAATACTCTTTCCTTCAAATTTCGTATTCCTTTTTTATATGCCAAAGAAATTAAATATGGAACCAGCTCCGTGTAACTGGGGTCGGGTCCTTACAGTATATGTAACGTCAATTATTGTTAATATCCTTAAAATTTGATTAAAAAGAATTTAATGGTTAATTATAATATTAAAATCATTAAAAAATAATAATAAAAATATAAATAATGTTGATTTTATGGGAATGTTTCTACTTGATCAATAATTATTCATATGTGACCCACTTGAAAATTTTAAAATCACTTTTATTTCCCCTATTGATTGGAAAAAAAATATCATACATAATGTTAAATAGGGTAATAATGTAGTTAAAATAAGAGATAAGGTTAAAATTGAACATGAACATGTCTCAGATTTATCAGTAGAATTAATATTTAAATTATTCTCCTTTTATGGAAATCAATGTAATTTTGGTACCATTTTTCATGAGTTATATACATAATCTATATAAATATCTCATGTATTTAAAATACTTCCACCAGCATCACTTAAATAATGAAACCACTTATTATTTGTTCCTCTCACCATAAGATCCATTTTCAAAAAAAAAATTACTCCCCAAATTAGTTCCAATCCATCCTTAAAATTTTATAAAGATCATTTTCTCACTAAAAGACCAACATAGAGGGCCTATGTAGTAATATAAAAAAGAATCTAAAGTAGAGGTAGAACTCTAAAATAATTGTTTTCATGTTAATTTATTCTTCTAAATAAATTAAATATTATTTATCCATGCTAATATAATAATATAATTATAATCTATATAAATATAATTTATTATATTAATATCAACAACCACTTTTATTTCATTATATATCGAATGGTAAATGAAATATAAGGACTCGACCTTTAACATTACATATTCTAGTTATTTCAATGAGATTATATGTCATTAAATTCCCAAAGATCATTTCAGTTTATAGTTTTATAATGTTACCACATAACTCATACATATCATCTCATTAGAATACAATGTTGGTACCAGGAAAAAAATATCAATTTCATCCAAAAAAATTTTGAACACAAAACAACGACATGATTTCTTTGATAGTCCATCAAAAGAATAAAAATTAATTCCTTATTTATCTTACATATCTCTATAACTGGTTAAAATAATTTAAAAACATGGTATGATCATAAAAATCTCAGGAAGGGATATAAAAAGAAGGAAACAAACCATTAATCCATGAGTACTTATAAACATAAGATATCATTTCATGAGGACATACTTCTCTCCCATATATATAGAATTTTTAAAATATGATATTTTAATAGAACATTAAGGATAATATATATAAACATAAAGTTATATTGAATAATTACTTTATTATATTTTAACCCTCATAGCTACCTTGTGATTTTTAACCTTCACGACTACCTTACAATGTAACCCTCAAGGCACTAATATGGTGTAACCATCACTGTTACAGTTGGAGTAACCATACGTATGACCTCACACATACACATAACCAATGAATTGGATGGAGATATAGGTCACCAACATAATCATAAAATTTTCATAAGAACCAAAAAATAATCATAAAACAAGAATAATTTTGTAAAAACATTGCTTTATAATTTTCTATAATGGAATTTTAAAAGAGAATTTTTTAGGAAAAGTACCTAACCAATATCATGTGATTGAAGTGAGAATTGATAGGATTAAATAAACATGTGTATAAACTGTAAATAAAAATAATAAAATATTTTATTAATTAAAAAAATTATACAAATAATCTTAGTCTACATAAATAATAAAATAGAGGGTTAACCCAAAAAATGGAAAATGGGTTAAGAATTCCCTTACCTCGGGTTTTTCTAACATAAAAATTATTTAAACCACCTGTATAATGGTTTAAATAGTGTTATTAATATTTTCATAAAAAAATATTCATCTTTATAAAACCTTATATGTTAATTTTATAACATCATTCAACACTTTTATTAATAATATTTCGTTATTTACATTTTTTGGGTGCATGCTTCACATCATTTCCATGGTCGGTTTGTAATGGGTTTTCTTGTCGAATGGTATTCCAACTACATAAGTGGAATGAAATGGTGTATATGTGCTTTACAAATATTAAATTATTCAATAAATCATTTTTGTAATATGGTTTGAGGATGAATCATTTGATAAATCATTAGTGTTATTTGTTTAGATCATTTTGGTGGTTCTTCGAAAATCACAAGCCTGTTTAGTAATATACCATTAATATTGTACATATAAGTTAATTATATAACATAATAAAGTTAATATAATAAAAATAAAAATCAGTTTCATCCATTATAATGGTTTAATAACTATCATTGAAGGTTGTAATGGAAATTGGAAACACATTGTCCAAGGTTTTGGTAAATCAGACTATCACGGACGTTGTTTTTATTTTTAATTTAATTTTGGGAGGAGGAGAAGTATTTTGATTAATTTTTCTATAAAATGATAAAATACATAATACATAATATTCTAGATCTTTTATTCCTCTTGGATAAGGGAAGGTGAAAATATTATAAGAAAATAAAAGTATTGAAAAGAAATCACAACAAAATGAAAGAGGATTTTTACCTCTTTATCTATTCTCCTTACGATAATCCACAATGCCTTTGGATTTGAATTTTGGGTGATACCAGAAATTATTTTATGTGGGGAAGATCCTCTAGAAGAGTATTGGGTACAATTTAGGTAATTATCAACGCTTTTGAGGTGTGACGGGAAGAGGGGGGTGAGGGAGGCATTTATAGGGGAGGAGAGGAGGGGTTTTCCATTATTTTAATCATTAGTTTAATATTTTTTTCTCAAGAATATGAATAGTCTTTCATAATGTGACTAAAAATAGAAATATGTTCATATGAGATCAAAACAATGGAAACTTACATCATCCATTACTCAATCATGATGTTTAAATTCATTTATTTGTCATTTTTATTAAATTATTGACTTTAAATATTCACCAATAATTCATGTATTTCAAAAAAATACCAAAAAAACATATCATATTTAATTGTGTATAATTAAAAAGTAAAATATATTTTTTAATAATAGTTTTCTGAAAATTATTAATTTAATTATTAAATAAAATCATATTTTTTCCAAAAATAAATATTTTTAAACTATAACAGATTTCATATAACCTTGAAAATTTAATCAAGATCTCATTATATTATAACCTTATGAAAAATAAATAATAATATGACTTACAATTCATAAAGGTCATTTTACAATTCATAAGGGTATGCTGCTATTCATCAAAAAAATTATGTTGGTTTTATCAGACTCCAAATAACTTACTGAACATAGTGGTAGCTATCTGTTTTTCGAAATTCAAATCCAAAAAGATGAAAAATTATATTTAAAAGCATGTTTGTAACTATCTCCTTAAAAAAGTGTTGTTTCATAGAGTCTTAGGGTTTTATTCATTTTAATTTTTTTTAAACCTTGTGGTGTTGCATTCTACCCATCTTCAAGAAATTGTTTCCTCACAATTTTATTTACTTATTACACTAGGGAGAGTACCTTTCCATCATAGAAATTTTAGATTCCCATGTTTCTTATTCAATAAATTGGTTTCCCCAAAGAACCATTACCTGGTGGATTACTTTATTCTTCAATATTTGTTCTCTTTGATCAAGAATATAAATAGATTTCACTTCATATGAAAGGTTATCTTCCAACAGAACTGTTTCTGGGCTCAAAACATGAGATGAATCCAGCACATACTTTCTCAACATCGAAACATGAAAATAATTGTGTACCTAAGGAAAACACTATAATGACCCAAAATTTCCATGTAATTTTTTTTAAATATATGGGAATTTAACGAGTCTTTGTAAATTGATGGACGGTGATTTCGAGGGCCGGAGTGCCCGGAATAATTTACTGAACTTTTTTTCGGGTACGTTCAATAAATGTGCGAGTGAGTTTCTTCTAACTTTTAAACCATTCATCAGAATTGAAATATGAGGGAACCATTGAACATGTAGTGCCATTGTTCACTTAAGAAGACCTGCAGCTCAATAAAAGTTTGTCAAGGGTGAAAGATAGTATCTAGGTTTTTCGCGAAATAATAAAATAAAATAATCACACGTTTTATTTTATTATGTTGTAACCATCCTCCATATGGATGTTGGTGGTGGGGACCACTAGACCATAACCTCCCATGAGAAGTTATGGTGTTGGGGACCACCCGAGCCTAACCTCCCATGAGAGGTTATGTGGGTGGGGACCACCCAAGATGAAACCCCCTTGAAGACACCCTTTAATTGGAATAAAAACCTCAACTCCCTCATAAATGTAGGGAATCCACTTCAACTCCCTCATTAATTTGGAAGAGCATCATGAGATTCCTCCACATTAATTGTTCCAACCCTCCCCCACTTAATTATTCCAACTCACCTCTTAGTTGAGCTAATTCGATTCAGCCAATATGAATTGTGCTAACGATTAAATTTTGGATTCACATTTTATTACATTGGCTATCACTTTTTTGTGGGTTCATCTTTTCAGAACATTTTTTGGAAAAGGAGAGAGAGCTATTGGAGGGAGAAAACTCTCCAATGAAGAACGTGTTCTTCCACAAAGAATGGTCTACCGACAAGGAACACCAGCCTCGACTTCGAACTTCTTCCTCAAGACTCTTTCAGATATAGGACATCTTCATCTTTGATGAATCGATGACAATACATCCTCCTTGAACCAGCATCATCAAGAGAATGAGGTAGGGGTTTATTCCTAAATGTTATCACATTCCATGCACTACATTCTTTTATTGTGCGGATTGGGAACAAACATTGTGGATGATTAGTGTTTCACGTTTAGGCTTTGTTCTTTATGAACCACTTGCTACCACTCTAAACATAGAGGGTGCGTGCCAAAAAAAACATGGCCCTACCCCTTCGGTGTTATTATTTTGTGTATTCTCTGAAGTGGAGGATGGTGATGAAGACAACGGAGGTAACAACGCCACCACCCGTGACCTCGTCGTGCTGCCCTGGCCGACCCGCGGCCTCGTCGTGCCACCCCGGCAGGCCAGGGGCCTCATCGCGCCGCCCCGGCCGAACCTTGGGCCACTTTGGGCCAAGCCTCTGTCCTCTCCAATCTACATCACCGTCCGCTGAGCCACACCGCCGTCTAAGCCAAGCCGCACTGCTGAGCCGAGCTGTACCATTGTCTGAGCTGAGCCACACTGCCGAGCCGAGACGCTCTGCCCTCCTGACCAAACCACCACCGAATTGCGGCCAGTTTGTGCCCTCACGGCTAGTCCGCATCCCTGCTATCGGTCTGCCACCCTCGCGGCCCTCACGGGCTATGCTGGACCCAATGGGTCGAACCACACTACGGGCCAGGCCAGACCCAAAGGGTCAGGCCTAGTCAAGCCGGGTTAGGCCAAATGGGTCGGACTAGGCCCTAGCCTACAACGACCCTTTACATTCATTGGGTCATAACAGTGGCACTAGACGTCCATTTGAGGAACTGTTAGTGGTGTTATAAATCTTGGAGCAAGACAGTCCCTTTTAGTGATACCCCACTGAGTATTGTTTTGAGATGGGGAATGGTCAGGTTGGATCGAGCAAAAATCCAACAAGGCCCCCAGGAAAAAAAGGCTAATAACTCATAGACCAGGCATCTGATTGACGCGTCATCAATTATTTTGAGACTCATATAATGTGGCGAACCTTGGAGATACCTCTTCATGGGACTTCATGATAGTTGGAGTATCCACTAGTAGCTTATGTAACGGATCCTCCCGGTGACATGTGAGTGTAGTGCGGAGACATTGTAGCTGGCTGAGACCTGACGACTGCTGACCAATTTGACTTGGAGTGACTCGAATAGCACATTGGGGAGTTCCTTGGTGTCGTGGAAGACCTACAGTGGGGAGTGCCTTGGTGATGTGGCAGACCCACAGTTCATGACAGGAGGAGTACCTCAGCAGGCTTTGAGGGGGAGCGCCTTGGTGACACAGTAGTCCCACGGTACTCGAAAGGATGAGTACCACAACAGTCCATGGTTAGTGGGAAGCTCCTTGTTGTCGCGACAGGCCCACGCCACTCAATATAACAGGAGTTCTCCAGAAGTCCAGGAATCAGCAATGTGACTAGGGATGTCATTGGATACTACCCCTAGAATAAAATCCTGGTTTGAGCTCAGTCAGTTTTTCTATGTTTTCCTTATGATTGAAATGGATTACATGATAACTTATGTATATGTATGGTCATATACATAAGTAATATTATCTTTTGATTTCATACTTTTTGGTTTATCCTTTGTGGGATTTTTTGATACCTTGAGGGTCTTGGGGTCCCTACTGAGTAACGTTATACTCACCCCTTCATGGGTTATGCCCGCACCTTGTTGTATTGGATGCAGACAATAGATAGCACTAACAGAGGCTGAGAGTATGAGGACTGGATGGTACCTGGAGGTGGACCATACGGTGTAATGGTACTCAAAGGAGACGGGTGGACAAGGAGTATTGAGGAGGCGATCTATACCTATCTTTCAGGTAGGAACCTCAGAGTATGATCAAGTACCTGTATTTTCTTTTTCATTAGTTGTATTTCATTTCAGTTGAACTTGTACTTTTCAGTTGGGCTTCTATTCTGGCCCCTTTTTACATTCTGTACTCACATGGTTACTGTACAGTAAACATGAGTTCATATCTTGTTGTGTGATTTGTTACACGTGTTTATAGGTTATAAAGGAAATACATTCCCAGTTTTAGGTAATACACCATTGGTGCTAGTCACCAAACCCTAGCCTATGGAAGGCGGGATTGGGGTTGTAACAGCACAGGCCCCGGGTGATGGGTCAGGACAAATTTGTATTAGAGGAGTCTATTCTACCACATAATGTAGGACTCTAATCTTTTCATTGACAAAATAGTGTTTAGCATAGTGAGTGAGGTTTTTAGTTCAGGGAGTCCAGTTTTGGTTCGGTGGTCGACATATCCATACGCCAAGACCCTGACTTATGATTACCAACTTAGTGCACAAAAACACTGATTGTGTGTGTGTTTTTAGAAGTTTTCTTAAAGTTGACTCACCAGAAATCTCAACAAGTATAAATTTTTAACCGTAGAACACCTATTTATTTTTAGGATGCCTCCACGTAGATATCCTTCTAGTGTTCGGAGATTTGTACACCCTGATAGCACACCGAGTGACAAGGCCTCAGTGTAGGGCCCTCTTCAAGTAGAGAAATCATCGGTGGCACAAGTGGTACCATTATCCGTTGGGCCACTGATGTCTCCAGCCCCATTAGTAGATGGTGCCTGCTCCATGAGCGTGTTTCAGGAGTTCCTTCACCAGAGGGACCCAGGTTTAGGGGAGAGAATGACCCACAAGCAGTTGAGGATTGGCTGGAGGCTATGGTGAGAGTTATATGACTGGTAGGGACACTAGTCGACCTCATGGAGATTATTGCTCCAAGCCTTCTATAGGCAGTAGTGGGAAAATGGTGGTTTTTGATTCTCCTGTTCCACGAAAAAGTGGAACTTCTCTTGGCAGTCTTTGAGAGCCTGTTACCAATGGAGTTTGTTCTAGTGACTCTTCGCAAAGTGCGCACTCATGAGTTACATTATTAGCAGCAGGGCTTCATAATTGTGGCTCAGTACTCAGTGAGATTCACTGACCTTTCATGGCACTCCACTGATATGGTGCGAGACTCATTCATCAGTGCTCGGACCATTGATCAGCGACTCGGGATGGGAGATCAGGGATTCGGTGATCTCACTCAGCATCACGAAGCAGCTGGACATGTTAGAGAGAGCCCTCTTGGTGGGGAGTTTCATTGATGAGCATTCACCAGCAGCTAGACCCACTACCAGTCATCAAATAGTGGAGTCTTTTGCATCTGGTAGCAGACAGATGTCGAATAGGTCCAAGGGGAACAGACCTATAGGTGGATGACTGCGTGACTCAGGAATGGTAGTGTAGGGCACCCAAAGCAGTGCCAGTTATGTCAGGAGTGGGAACTGTTTATCATGTCGTGGTAAGGGTCACATGGCTCGTGACTATCCGACCTGCCATACGGATGATCAGCAGATGGTCGAAGGACTTCCAAGGCAGAGACATAGATTCGATCGAGGTAGCCCGTAGGGAGAAGGGGAACGTTGTAGAGGAGCTTGTCATGTAGCTAACGGTGGTCGAAGATTTGAGATGTTACCCCCATCATCACTAGGGGATCCAACCCAACCACATGGAGTAGGTGGATAGGGGAGATCATAGCTTCAGGCAGCTAAGGCCTACGATCATGGTGCTCTAGAGAAGATATAGGGAATGATCTGTGTCTACTCCACCTTATCTGCAGTACTTATAGACAAAGGTGTTAGTCATTCAATCATTTCCACTGCCCTCATTCGAAGATCAGAGATTCCAACAAATCCATTGGCTTGATCCTTATGGCCGGAGACTCCTATGAGAGCAGATTCGATGATTACACACTAGTGCTGACAGTGCGAGGTTACCCTAGGAGGCGAGAGATTCAGCCAAGATCTCCTAATAGCAGCGTCGAGGCTTTATGACATCATCTAGGGTATGGACTAGTTATCTATATTCTATGCTCAGATATATTGTATTAGGCACAAATTTCTCTCTTTCTGCATGGATGGGACCAGGTTTACCCTCACCGGTGACAAGGGAGCCTTTGCAGCACATGATGGACTTACCTGGAGGAGAGTGCAATCGATCAATCATCAGTTGGATAGCCTTACCCAAAGATCTGTTGATTTGGAGAGTCTGATCTATCCTATAATTGTGGACTAGCACATGGATTTATTCTATGATGATGTTCTAGTTCTACCTCATCATAGAGAGGTGGACTATTACATTGAATTGTACCCCAAGACGACACCAATATCTACACCAGCGTATCGGATGGATCTTGTGGAGCTTTTTGATTTGCGGGTACAGCTAAAGGAATTGCAGGCGAAGGGGTTAATTCAGCCTAGTGTTTCCCCTTGGGAAGCCCCAATTCAATTTCCCAAAAAGACGTATGGGAGTTTGAGACATTGTGTAAACTATCGGGGCTTGAATCAGGTGACCGTGAAGAAAAAGTACCCACTCTTGAGGATTGGAAACCTCTTTGATCAACTGAAGGGAGCACAGTGGTTCTCAATGATAGACCTCAAATCAGGCTATCACCAACTCCGAGTACGAGATGATGATGTGTGGAAGACAGCCTTCAGGTGTTGGTACGACCACTACTTGTTCTTGGTTATTTCATTCACCGTAACCAATGCTCCAGAATTCTTCACGGGACACATGAACACGATCATTCATCCATACCTTGATCACTTCGTAGTAGTCTTCATCAACAACATTCTGATTTACTCGACTGCAAAGAGGTAGCATGACTACCATTTGCGGGTATTACTAGACACACTCCAAGAGAACCAGATTTATGGTAAGATATAGAAGTGCTAGTTCTGGATCCAAGAGGTTCACTTTCTAGGACATTTCATATCGGAGGTAAAAGATGCATTGGATCTAGTGATGATTGGGTTAGTACATTCATGGGATCCACCTAGGAGTGTGACATAGGAAAGAAGTTTCCTAGGTATGGCTGGATACTACTAGATATTTGTGCCAGATTTTACCAGAGTTTCAGCACCACTATCAATCTTGATGAAGAAGTGGAAAACCTTTGTGTGGTTGATGATATTCCAGCAGAGCTTTCAGGAGTTGAGGCAGTAGCTGACTACATCTCCCATCATTATTCTTCTAGAGGAAGGCGTAAGGTATGTATTCTACTGCAATGCATTAGGTACTGGACTCGGATGTGTCTTGATGCAGGAGAGAGCTGAGATCGCATATGTTTCTCAACAACTAAGACAGCATGAGCAAAACAATATTACCCGTGACATGGAATTAGCAGTAGCGGTCTCCACCTTGAAGATGTGGTGACACTATCTGATGGGAGAACATTTTATACCGTGCTATGATCATAGGAGTCTCAAGTATATCTTCTCTCAAAATGAACTAAACCTGATACATCATTGTTGGATTGAGTTCCATCAAGACTATGACTTTGAGATAGTCTCTACTCTTGGGATGTAGAACGTTGTTTCCAATGCACTCAGCAGGAGGTCTGGTACATAACTATTAGGCGAGGCGACGGAGCATCTTGCCACTATGTAGATATCCATTGTGGATAGAGATGGAGTAGCTTTCTTCAATCTCTTATAGTCACTCCCTCACTTAATCAGTGAGTCAGGGAGGCGCAATGTGGGGATACTGACTTCAAGGCACGATGTGCTTAGATATCCATAGG
Source organism: Viscum album (assembly GCA_963277665.1). NCBI lineage: Eukaryota > Viridiplantae > Streptophyta > Magnoliopsida > Santalales > Viscaceae > Viscum > Viscum album. The sequence continues at coordinate 1,517,434,800 of OY728122.1, read as the reverse complement.
ACATGAAACTGATGGATTTTCTAAGGGTGGGGAGTAGGTCATCCTCTTGATAGGGCATACCATTGTACTAGTTTCACATCATGAGGAAGTGTTGAGGGAGTTCCACACATCCCCTCTAGAAGTACATCCTGGAGTGGCGAAGATGTACCAGGATCTCCGACGATAGCACTGGTTGCCTATAATGAAGAAAGCAGTGGCAGAGTTCGTCTTGGGATCCCTCACTTATCGGCAAGTGATGGTGGAGAATTAGGTACCAGCAAGCGTGCTTCATCCTTTAGAGGTCCCAGAGTGGAAGTGGTATGGGATATCCATGGACTTCATGATTGAAATTCCACATACGTCCCGAGGACATGACTCGATTTGGGTGATCGTGGACCGACTCACCAAGTTATCCCATTTCCTGCCGATCAGAGAGTAGGGTTCAGTGGAGATCTTTAGATGCCTCTATGCATAATAGATTTTTTGGCTACATGGATTAACTTTTACGATTATATGCTATCGTGTTTCTCTTTTTAATTCTTGACTATGGAAGGGGTTTCATGATGCTTTCGAGATACATCTTAGTTTGATCATCGCCTTCCATCCTCAGACGGATGGTCAGACTGAGTTGACCATTCAAACCCTAAAGGACATGTTGTGTGCTTGTGTCCTCAACTTCAATCATTGCTAGGAGGATCACATACCTTTGCTTTTGTTTTCATACAACATAGACTATCACTCCACCATAGGTATGGCACCTTTTGAGGTGTTGTATGGGTAATGTTGAAAATCAACTTTATGCTGGACTAACCTAGGGGAGTCATCACTTCGGGGACCAGAGATGGTTCGGGCTACCACAAAGAATGTTCAGATCATCCAGGAGTGGATGAAGACTGCACAAATCAGGCATAATTCATATGTCGACAGGAGACGGAGGACTCGGGAGTTCGAGGATGCTGACCACGTCTCTCTACAGGTCTCACCCAAACAATGTCTACAATGATTTGGTCGAGGGGGAAAGATATCTTCAAGGTTCATTGGACCTTTTCAGGTCCTCGGAAGAGTTTTTGAGGTGGCATACCTCATAGCTCTTCCACTTTAGTTGCATCGGGTGCACGACATCTTCCACGTACTCTAGATAAGAGATACATGCACGAACCTTATCACATCATCGACCTTGGAGAGTAGGATGTCGACGATGGGGAGACTTTTATGGAGGATCTAGTGGAGATTGAGGATCTACAGGAGTGGGTCCTTTGTGGACGGTCGATACCAATGGTGCACAATCACTGGCAGCACAAGAACCTCCAAGAGAGGACATCGGAGCAGGAGGTTCAGATGCATGATCAGTACCACCACTTGTTCCTTTATTTTGAGTTTTTCTTAGGAGGATGTAGAGCCATGAGTTGGGGTGAATGTAAAAAACTTATAATTTCCATGTAATTTTTTTAAAATAAATCACAATTTTATGAGTTTTTGAATATTGACGGTGAGTGATTCTGAGGCCTGGAGTGCTCTAAATGAATTTATGGTATTTTGTTCAGGTACATTCAATAAATGTGTAATTGGGTTTTTTTAACTATTAAACTGGTGCTTAGATTTCAAATCTGAGGGCACAGTTGAACTCAGAGCACTGGTGTTCGCTTAAGAAGTCTTTCACCTATATGGTAGTTGGTTGAGGTTGAATGATAGTTTCTGTGTTTTTCCTAGAAATAATAAAATAAAACAAACACATGTTTTATTTTATTTTGTTTTAACCAACCTCCTTGTTGAATTTAATGGTGGGGACCACCAGACCATAACCTCCTATGAGAGGTTATGATTGTGGGGACAACCTGAGCCTTACCACCCATGAGAGGTTATGGCAGTGGGGACCACCCGGGAATAAACCCCCTTGAAAGCCCCCTTTAATTTGAAGAAAAACCTCAACTCCCTCATAAATGTAGGGAAATATGTTAAAATATATCATTATTTCGGAGTATCCACTTGAGCTTCCTCCACATTAATTGTTCCAACCCTTCCCCACATAATTATGCTGACACACCACTTAGTTCATCCAATTTATTTAATCCAATTTGAATTGTGCCAACGATTAAATTAGGGATTCACTTTTTATTATATTGGCTATATCTTTTATTTTTGTGGGTTATCCATTTTAGAACATTATTTGGAAATGGAGAGAGAGCTCTTGGTGTGAGAAAACTCTGAAATGAATAACGCGTTCTTCCATGAAGAACTCTCCATTGGTGAGGAATGTCGAACTCAACTTTGAGCTTCTTCCTTGGGACTTCTTCCGATGTGGGATGTCCTCATCTATGACTAATCGACAATCGTACTACCTCATTACACTAATGACATGAAGCGAAGAAGGTAGGGTTTGTTCCTAAATGTTATCACTTTCCATGTATTCCCTTATTTTCTTGTGCGGATTGGGAACAAACATTGGGGAAGATTATGGTTTCATATTCAAGCTTCGTAATTTGTAAACCCCTTACTACCACTCTAAACGCGAAGGGTGTGCACCAAGAAAACATGGATCGACACCTCAACCATTAATGTTTTGTGTGTTCGTCAATGTGGACGAAGGTGCTAGAGACGATGGAGGAAACAGTGCTACCCCCCACGGCCTCACCACACCACCCAAGCCGACCCGCAACCTCACCGCGCCACCCGGGATGACCCGCGGCGCCACTGTGCCACCTCGATCGACCCATGTCCATTCCACACCACCCCAGCCAACCCGAGTCCTCGAAGCACGACCCCGGTGGACCCACAGCCTCGCTGCGCTGCCCCAGGCAATCCGCAGTCTGAGCCAAGCTGCACCGCCATCCACTGAGTTGTGTCGCTGTCTGCCAAGCCGTGCCGCCATCCGCTGAGCCGCACATCCATACGTGCTGAGCTACGCTGCCATCCTCCAAGCTTCGCTGCTATCCAAGTCGATCCATGCTTCCATTCCCCAAGTTGCGTCGTCGTCCGGGCCGAGCCGCACCCCCGATCAATGCTGCATCATCATCTGAGCTGAGTCGCATCGCCGTCCTCCATGCCACGCCTCCGTCCAAGCCAAGCCGCGCCACTGAGTCGAGCTTCTCCACCCTCCTAACTAAACCGCCACCGAACCGGGCCAGTCCACGCCCTCGTGGCTGGTCCACCACCCTCACGGACCTCTCGGTCCAGGACATAACCAATGGGAAGGGCCGTACTACGGGGCGGGTTAGACCCAAAGGATCTGGCCGGGTCGGTCCGACCGAGTCTACCGGAGCCAGGCCCACTATGACCCGTTACCTTATTTTGACCATAACATTGGAACCAGACATCTGTTTGACGAACCGTCAGAAGTGATCCAAATCATTGAGCGAGATGGTCCCATTGAATGATACCCCACTGAGTTTTGGTTTGAGATTGGGAATGGTCAGGTTGGATCAATCACAAATCCAACATGGTAGCCGGACTAAAAGGCTAATAACTCACATGCAAAGAATCTGATTGACGCACCGTTAGTTCCATTGAGGATCCTATTATGTGGAAGTCCATTTTGATAATTCTTCGTTGGGCTTTGTGATAGTTGGAGTATCAACCAGTAGCTTGGGGAACGGATCCTCCTGGAGACGAGCGAGCGTAGTGTGGAGCCCTAGTTGCTGGCTTGGACCTGATGACTGCTGACCGATTCGACTCGGAGTGACTCAACTAGACTATTGTGGAGTTCTTTGGGGTCACGACATAACAACAGTGGGGGGACCTTGGTGACGTGGCAGACCCACATTGGGGAGTGCCTTGGTGACGTGACAGACCAATGATACATGACAGGAGCAGTATCTCAGCAGTCCAAGGTTAGGTGGAATCACCTTGGTGTCATGACAGACCCATTGTACTCGATAGAGGAGGAGTTCTACATCATCCATGGTTTTGGAAATGTGACCGGGGATGTCACTTGATAATACCCCTAGAATAAAATCTTGGTTTGAGCTGAGTCAGTTTTTCTATGTTTTCCTCATGATCGAGATGGATTACTTAATAACTTAGGTATATGTATGGGCATATAACTATGTAGGGTTATTTGTTGATTTCATACTTTTTGATTTATACTTGGTTGATTTTTGTGGAACCTTGAGGGTCTTGGGGTACCTACTGAGTATTGTTATACTCACCTTTGCATGTCATATGCCCACACCTTGTTATGTTAGATGCAGAAGATGGATAGCGCTGACTGAGGCTGATAGTACCAGGACTGGACAGTACTTGGAGGTTGACCATACAGAGTGATGGTACGCAGATGAGATGGGTGGACGTGGAGTGTTGATGGGGCGATCTATACCTACCCTTCAGGTAGTAACCTCAGAGGATGATCCCATAGCTATCTTTTACCTTTCATCTATTCTATTTCATTTCATATGCACTTGTACTTTTCAGTTGGGATTCTATTCTGGTCCCTTTTTACTTTTTGTACTCATGTTTTTACTATACAGTCGACTTGAATTCATATCTTTTTGTTTGATTGGTTGTTTCTGTTTACAGGTTATAAAGGACATGCCTTCCCAGTTTTAGGGAATACACCTTTGGTTCTATTCACGAACCCATAGCCTATGGATGGAGGGCTTGGGGTAGTCACGGAATAGGCCCCGGGGGATAGGTCGTGACAAACATGGAGGAGAATATATTCAGTAGGAAATTGATCCAACATTCTCCCATATTTCAAAAGGTCAAATGAATCATGGGTTTAGTATTCATTTCTTACTAAAATTTATAACACTTTTCCATGATGATGGTATAAGAAAAACATGATCACCAACCTCGAATGAAAAGTCTTTACACCTATTATGTACATAAAATTTTTTCCTACTCTGACCTATCATCATGTGTTACAGGATCATCTTTACATTCTCAGCCTCTTCCTCTACTAATTCTAGTTCCATAGTCTTCTATTCCATAACTTCATCCCTACAAGTTTGAGTTCAACATGGCTTCCAATATAATTCTCTAATAGGTTACATCAGTATACTAGAATGAAAACTATTATTAAATGAAAATTTAAATAAAGAGATATGTTGATCCCAAATTCCATAGTAGTCCATTGAACAAACTCAAATCATATCCTCTAAAGATTGAATAATCGGTTTTGAAATCCATCTAGATGTGGATAAAAAGGTCAACTAAAAATTAATTCTATTTCCAAGGACTTATGAAGGTTTTTCCAAAAGTTATAAGTGAACCTTGGATCATAGTCATATATATGGACAGAGGAACTCCATGTAACCTGAAAATATTTTGGAGGTGTAATCATGAATTCAAATCCAAAGCCATAACATTTTGAAAATGATGTAAATGATAATATTTAGTCAGTCGAACAACAATGACCAATATTTCATTATTTCCTCAAGAAGTCTTTGGTAGTCCCACAACGAAGTCCATGGATATATTTTCCCATTTCCACTATTTCACTGGTAAATGGTGAAGCATCCTCTTTAGTAACTTCCAAACTCATTTAACCTATTTACATTTAAATCATTTACTAGTAAAATCTTCTATATCTCTATTTATTCCATACAACTATCTATAGTCCCGATGGTCTCTTGATATCTCTGTGCTGGAAGGATGATCTAAAAACAGAGAACTATGAGCCTCACACAAAAGCTCTTTCATCATATGAGAATCAAAAGGCACACCACCTTTTTTCAAATAACAAAAAACTATCTTTTTCAATGTTAAATTATAAAAAATTAAATATTTAAACAAATCATCCAATTTTTTTATCTCACAGTCTCCCTTATCCAATTACATTATTTATTCTATCAAAGATGGCCGCACTGAAACCTGAAACAAAACAGAGGAATTTCCATAATGACCAACCACAATTCCAAAATTCATTTAAATAATTATTCAAGAGTTCACATTCTAATTGAAACATTCTTAATGATGCATGATGTTTCCAACTAGAAGAATCTGCCACTTTTTTTGTTTTTCCCAAATGGTAATTGATCGTGAAATAATAATCATTTATCAATTCAATCTGTCTTCTTAACCTCATGTGTAGTTCCTTTTGAGTGAATATATACTTCAGATATTTGTGGTTGGTATATATTTCACATTTTACTGTGTTTAAAGGTTTCATCAAAATTTTCAATGAAAAAAACCGAAGATGCTAATTCCAAATCATTTGTGGGAAAATATAAATCATGAGGTTTTAGCTATCTTGAAGCCTAAGAAATTACCTGATCATTGTACATCAGAACATAACAACAACCCTTTAACTAAGAATCACTATAGATGAAAACTCTCCATTTCTGGAAGGTAAGTTCATAACTGAAGCATTCACCAATATTATTTTCAATTCTTGAAAAAACATCACATTCTTCTATCTAAGGAAATTTAACCCCTTTTCATGTTAACTTAGTAAGCAAGATAGATAACCATGTAAAGTTTTTAAAAACATGTTAGTAATAACCTGTTAATAAATGAAAAAATGAATCCCCATATCATTTTTAAGTATTGTCCATTCATTAACCAGTTTATTTTTGGAAGGATCAACTGTTATTCCTTACTTATTTAAAATAATCCCATGAAAATAAATATGTTGAAAAAAAATCACAGTTTCATTATTTTTGATAAAGTATATTTTATTTTAATTTTTTAAAAATAGCCCTTAGGTTTTTTTGGTATTCTTATTTACCTTTACAATATACAAAAATATCATCAATAAATACATCTACAAACATATCTGTGAAATCATGAAATATTCTATTCATAAGATCCATGAATAAAAAAAGTGTATTTGTTAACCCTAATGGCAAGTCAACAAATTCGTAATTCCCATATATTGTAAGGAACACATCCTCTGAGATGTATACATCATTTACTTTCAGCTGATGGTGACCTGACCGTAGGTCAACATATGAAAAATATTGTGCACCCTAAAGAGGATCAAATAAATCATCTATATGAGGAAAATGATACTTTTTTAAAAAATTGATATTATTAAAGGGTCTATAAACAATGAAAAGTCTTATTGAATAGACATTATTCTTAAAAAATAAGACATGAGAGCCCCAAGATCAAGTGCTGAGGAAGACGAAGCCTTTGTCTAATAATTCATACAACTGCATTTTAAACTTTAAAATTCCCATTTGATCCATTCGATAAGGTGGTTCTGAAATAGGCTTATCATCAGGAACTTAGTCAATATGAAATTCAACATCCCAATCAAGGTATAACATAGGGTAACTCATCAGGAAAAACATCAAGGTACTCATTAACTATTGGAACATCATTAATCTGAATGGTTCCATTATTTTCAACAATATGAGAAATATAACAATAATTTCTATCCTTTAATAGATTCTTAGCATAGTGAAATATTATCAATTGTATGGGTTCGATCTGGTACACTAATTAAAACAATTTATAAAAACAACTTCTTTATCTCTATAATAAATCTTTTTATGATAAATAGAAAGAAAGTCCATACCCATAAATATATCAAACTCCAATAAGGGAAAAAAACTAGTATTTTAGGTAATTTAATTCCATAGACCATAATTAATTGATTCTTATAATTCATCCATACAGTAATATTTCCCCCTTGTGTTTTGAAAATAATTTTTTGTCTCATTTTTTGAGGTGGTATTTGCAATTTATCAGAAAATTTCTATGAAAAAAAAGAATCTATAGTCTCATTATCAAAAAATACATTGGAAAAATATGATTAAACAAATAAGGTACTTGATAAAACGTTATTGGATGGCCCAGTATCTGCTGATGTTTCCACAAAGGAACTCACTACACCCTTCTACTTATTGTATGGTTTCTTTTCATCATTACGACCTCTCTTTTGGAAGGAATTTTAATAATAAACCATCTCACAACATTTAAATCACATTATAGTATTCTTATTTGGATTATTCTTAAGATTATTTTCATTATAATATTGGTCCATATTTCCAAACATACCCCATCAAAAACACCTCTTAGATTTGTTGAGGCACTACGTGAGGTGCTTTTTACCAAACATTTCACAAACTAGAAACTAATCACTCTTACCATCAGATTTGATTGATTGATTCTTATCCATCGCTTTCCATATGTTCAAATTATTTTTTTTTTAAGGAAAACATGGTCATTATGAAACTCCATTTCTACCCTCTCTACACATCAGACAAGTTTCTCAAAACTTTTGAAATCATAGGAAGCTAATTCCCTTCGATATCTTTCCATAAATACTAATTAAAATGGATGATTTTTTTATTGAGATCCAAAATATAATTTGGAGCATACCCCACCAGTTTGGTAAGTTTCCCTTAATACATGTCCACCGAAGGTTCCTCCTTTTTCTTCCATTCAAGGAATATCTTATCCAACCTATGTCAAAAAACCCTTGGAAATATTTGTCAAGGAAAAAACATTTCAATTCACCACACTCTAAGAAATCAAAATACTATTAATCCCTGATATTATTGAATATTGACCACTGATGACCTGCTTTAACTACAAAATGATAAATTGAAATACTAAACAACTAATTATATAATCATATTCTAACATTGAATATCATTTTAAAGGTATCAATCAATATTTCAGCCGATAATGGGTCAGAAGATGCACTAAAAGTATGAGGTTTTTAGCTTAAAAATATTCCACAATCATCATGTTAGTTTCTTATATATCTAGTTTTTTTATTTCATGGAAGAAAATTCAATTTATTTTCTATGTCATATTATCCATTACTTTCATAAACTACTGGGTTAAAATTCCCACAATTCATGGTTGTAGATTCAGAAAGATAACACCCTCTCGGTTTATTACAACTTCAGCTTCCCTATTTATTCTATATAAAACCATTTGAAACAGAAATATATAAAAAGATTAAAAATAGTAATAATTAAAATTTATACCATTTCAACATGAAGATATGGTAAAAATAATTTATGTTATTCTATTAACATTATACCAACATGTAAATTTATCTAAATCGTTCTATGGTGTCAATTATATGATCACATCCTTAACCATTATGTAATCTAGTTATTTAAACTTGATTTAATATATTTAAATTCCCAAAGATCATTTTGGTTAATATTTTTATAAATTTAGAATATTACATATACATAATAACCCAAAAACATACAATGTGGGTACCATTAAAATAGTATCCATTTCATCCAAATCCTAAAATTTTAAACATAAGACAACAAAATGATTTCATTGAAAATCATCATTATATTTAACTTGACATAGTTATTTCTCTTAAAAACCTTGAAATGACATGAAAAACATATAAAAACATGCGATGAGACTAAAAAGCATAGTAAGGGATATAAAAAAAGGAAGAAAACCATTAGTCCATGAGTACTTATAATCATATGAAATCATTTCACAAGGACATACATCTCACCCATATATACTTACATTGTGAAACATGAGATTTCCAGAAAATATTATGGAATATATATATATAAACATAAAGGTATATTGAGGAATTACATACTTATATTTTAACCTGCATGGATACTTTATGATTAGTAACCCTCATGACTACCAAACAATGTAACCCTCAGGGCTACTATATGTTGTAACCATCAGAGTTACATTTGGAGTAACCATATGGAATACCAATAACATACACAAACCCAATGTATTGGAGGGATATATATGTACCAAACATAATCATAAAATATTCCCAATAACCAGAACATAATCACAAAACATGATTAGTTTCATAAAGACATTTCTTTTCTATTTTGTAAAATAAAATTTTAAAAGGGGTTTATTTATAGAATTTACCATATAAACATATTATAATTGGAGTTATAATTTATAGAATTAATGGAATATGTTTATAAAATATAAATACATATAATAAAACATAATATTAATTAAATTCATTACATTAACAATCTTAGTACAACATTATTAATTAAATATAAGGTTAACCCAAGGAATGGAAACTAGGTTATAAATTCTCCTACCTCGCATTTTTCTTACTCCAAACTTGTTTAAAAATCTTTTTTAATGATTAAAAGAGTTTTATTATTATTTTATAGAAACATATTAATATTTATAACACCTTATATGATAATTTTTTAACATCATTTGACCCATTTATTAATAAAAACTTTTATTTCCATTATTTCGGGTGCATGCTTCACATGATTTCCATAGTCGATTTATAAAGAATTTTCTTATCGAATGAAATCGAAACATGATAAGTGGAATGAAATGGTATTGAAATTTATCTAGAAATATAAATTATTCCATTACTCATTTTAGTTATATGGTATGAGATTGAATCATTAGATAAATCATTAGTGGTATTCGTTCAGATAATTTTGGCAGTTCTTCAATAATCACAGACTTCTTTAATCATATACCTTTAATATTATGAATATAGGTTAATTAAATTAAATAATATAGATCATACAATAAAATATACAATCTATTTCAGCCATTAAAATGGTTTTACCACCATATTTGAAGGATGTAAATGAAATTTGAAACACCTCATCCACGATTTTGGTAAATCGGCACATCGTGACAACGCTTTTATATTTAGAATAAGAGGAGGGAGGAGAAGAAGTAATTTGATAATTTTTTAATTTATCATTATAACACCAGAAATATATTTTATATTGTAATTTTCATTTCTCTTCGATAATGGGTGGTGATGATAGTTTTAAAAAATAAAATTATTCAAAATAAAACACAATAAAATGGTGGAAGATCTTTACGTCTTTTTCTCTTCTCCTTGATATCCTCTTTAAAGTCTTTGGTTTTATCCTTTTGGTGATACCATAAGTTATTGGACATGGGGAATAGCCTTAGGTTGTGTTTTTGGATTAATTTATACAATTCTCAAATCTTTAGAGGTTTGAGAGGAAGAGGAGGGTGAGGGTGGTATTTTTAGTGGATGAGAGGAGGGGGTTTCCATTATTTAAATCATTAATTTAATATTTTTTCTCAAGACAGTTTATAGTATTGATTCATGTGGCCCAATATAGTAATAAGTTTCTATGAGTAAAAAAATTGACATTTACATCAACTATGACTCAATCAGGATTTAGAAATGCATTTATTTAGTATATTTCATAAATTATCTGATTAAACTATTCACAAAAATACATGTATTTCAAAAAACCCCAATAAACACCCTTACCATTTTTAGAAATTTAGAATTAAAAATTGAACTCAACGTTTTGAAAATAATTTTCTAAATATTATTAATTTCATTTTTTTAAAAATCATATTTTATTCCTAAAATAATAATTGTTAAACTATAACTGATTTTATATCACCATAAAAAATTAATTAAGATATCATAATATTATAACCATATGAAATCAATAATAATATGATTTACTATTCATAATGGTCATATTAATATTTATATTACTCTTCATAAGGGTATCTTAATATTCACCAAAGAATCTTGTTTGTTCTATCTGACTCCATATAACTTTCTGATCACAACCATAAATGTTTGTTTTTTGAAATTCAAATCATAGAATTGGAAATATAATGCATAGTAGAAATTTTGTAACTATCTCCATAAAAAAACTTTTTTCTTCATAGAGATGTAGTGTATCAGGAGTTTCAATTTATTTTTTTTAAATGGTGGGGTATTACAAGAAAACATCAGATTTCATTAAATGTGGACTATGACTTCTAAGAATTGATGTATTTCATTATTCATCACATGATTATTGGGATTTTTTAAATGACACCTAAATAAATATATAATTTATATATGTGATTTAATTATGATCCATTAAATAAAATAGGTTATATTTATTCTTACCCTTCTATATGTTGTAAAATTTTAACTTCACTCATGTATATTAAAGGAAAACCACAATGGTAATGTGTTCAGAATTGTTTTTCATTTACACCATTATAGGGATATCATTAGGATATAATTAGTTTTAAATATTTCATTTATGAATTAGTTTTTTATTCTATAAAATTAAAATTGTAATTACATTATTTCTTTTCTACCTAGTGGACAAAAGAAAACCTCATTCATGTAAACGTACAGACTACCATCAACCCAAAATAATGGGATTCATTTTTCCATTAAAACATGAATGATTGGTAAAATGGTTTATATAATGAATAAATATTATAATTATAACATTTTTAATATTTTAGAGGAAACAGATCTATATCCCCTTTGACCAATGTCAATAAAACTATGTTCTTTTGATTTTATAAATAGGGATACCCCAAAGTATCAATCATGAAATTTACCATTTTAAAAACTAAAAAAAATTATTAAAATTATATATTTTGAGTAATGATTATATAATGGGAAAAATGTTGTATTTAATATACTAATTACATTAATTATAAATGAATGAAATATTATATTTTTAACATTTCATGTACAAGTATATTTGGACTCATTATACCAATGTGAATAAATAATTTCTTTTAACATAGAGCATGATCAAAAATCCCCTCAATAGTGTCATTTTATCATTATAAATCATATGTTTTATATTATAATATATGTTCTAATAAAACAGATTTCACATTATTTTGGATCATTTTTTTTACTATGTTTTCAAATGGGAGGGGAATGTTTTATTCATTTTTATGAGAAAATGAAATGTTTTGTGCTTATGTGAATAAAATAGATTTTTAAGGTATTTATGATTAAAATGTTCAAGATTATACATTTTTTCTCTATTATAAGCAACATTATAATTATATATGATGAAAATTTTTACCAATATGGTTCATAATAATTTGTTATCCTTATAGAGTTCTTTAATTCATGAAGAAATTATTAGACATAAATAGTAGACAATGAGCTAGACAACTAAGTAGATACTCCTATAGAATTATCTATGAATAGGTAAAATTTTTCATGTATTAAACTTTAGTGAACAATGAACATAAATTAAATTAACTGAGACACTTGTTTTATATTTTAAATCATTTTTTTGAAATATTTTGATTTAATTTTGTAAGGACTATTTATTTCTTTTTATAGAGGAATAGTTATGAATTATTATCATCAGTTCCCACGTGCATCAAGATATTTTAATAATTTTTCTATTTTTTATAATAGGTTATAAAATTTAATTACTTTTGAAAAGGATATATATATGTATATTGATAAATTTTATTTAGTTTCTCAATATTATTTTGAAATAATGTACAATTTTCAGTGGGCTTTCATGCTTTCATTGGACTGACTGGACCAAATTATTTGTATGTCCTTCACATATTTTTCTCACATTAAATATTTTAGAATTATTAATATAAAATATATAAATGTGTATAAACATTATAATTGTCAAACTTTCCACTTTAGGAACAAATTAAAAAAAGTGTTGTCTTGAATAAAATATGGGTGTGATATGAAATCCATTATTTGTAGAAAACAATTCCATTATGTGGAAGTGTCCACATTGTTAATATTTTTTTCAATTTTCTAAAACATTAAACCAAAAAAGTACATGGTAATGTGATAATGTTATATCCATTCTATTAAACTCATATTCATGTGTTTTCTAAGTAAAAAATAAATATATGATTTGAGGGATTCCTGGTAAGTGTTAATTTATTGTTAATATTTTGAATAAATTTATTATCCTTAATTTGCAGTTAAATAAAAGAGATGAATTCATCAATAATAGAAGAAAATGTATGGGGATTATTTGAAAATTCATTATCATACTTAACATTCATCATGTGAAAATTCCAAAAGCTGTATAGAAGAGAATAAATAGATAAATCAAACTTTATTTGGAGACAATCAAAAACAATTGAGAAACATATTTCAAATGACATAGTTAGATGATCATAATAATGAATACTATTTTCAGAGTAGATTCGAATATATAACAAAATGAAAATTTCCATAGATGGAAAATAAGAATATTTTGATGAGAAAATAGGGTTTTGTGTTGGTAAAAATGAAAAGTATCATGTTGAATAAATGTTTATGATAATATTGATGGTCAAAAGTCTAACAATTGTATAGAGGATTAGTTGAGTAGAAATATTATTTAGAAAATTAATATATAAAATGTTATGGGGATTGATATACATCATGTTGAGATTTTCCATTAAAAAATATGTTCTGATTTGGGTTGTGTAGAGGAAAAAAATACCAAAAATGACAAAAGGATTTTGGACTACATTAAATGTCATTTAAATATACAAATATACTCAAAGATAAAGGATAGATCAAAAATTATTGTCTATATTGACTCACCATCCTCTTCATCTAAATGAAATTAATGGTAACGCTCTCCCTATATACATTAATTATATTAAACTCTTTTAATTTGTGTAGAAAATTGACGCACATACAATCAATTGGGCATGTGTTATAAAAAGCACCTAAAATAGTGTTGATTTATTTTATGTTTCAAAATGCTTTTATCATGAAGTTTTTAAAGTATACCGTAGTGTAATTTGTATCATTAGTGAAGTTTCATACTAGAGAAAAATTTTATGATAAAAACTACATTGAAAATTAATTAATGGTGGAGGAAAAGGTGCCCTACCTAAATCAACCACTACTATCATAATAAATCTCATAAATAACTGTTTGTAAAATGAAATTACTTTATGTGGTAACCTTCACATGAAATATGATGCAATGGAAGAAATAAGAGAAACAACTAGATTTATTTTCACGTTTAAATATTTATATTTTTATAAAATTGTTATATTATGATCACTCTTTCAGAATATTGAATAACACAATTGAGGGGGGTTTATTACCACAAATTGCAATCGTAATGATAAAAAATATTTGAATTTTTTTATTAAATAGATGAATGTAAATTTTAGCTGGAGTGAATGATGATATTTCAAAGCTTTCTATGTCTCATTATTTAAATAAAGAACCATTGAATTAAATTATTATGTATATGAGAAGATGAATTAGAACAATAGAATTTTAAATTAGTTTAAATTTAACACTCATTTTATTTCACTGTACCATTGTGATTTTATTTTATAAAATAGTGGTTTTTTAAGATTTGATGATATCACACGTTATGTAATATTCATAAAAAGTGATATGAAAGGATGATTACACTAAACCATTGGATTTTAGTGATATGAAAGGATTATTTTATAACCCTTAATCCAATGCTATTATAGTTCCTTAACTAATATTCATTTTCACAAAGTAGAATCACAAAATATATGGATTAGTTACCAAAATGTTAAAAAGTGATATGAAAGGATGATTACACTAAACCATTGGATTAAGGGTTATAAAATAATTACCATTATTTTAATATTTTGGGAAATGTGAATTAAAAAATAAATAGTATTTAAATCTAAATTTCATTGAGAAGAGGGAGTTATTGTTGTGTAACAAAGAATGTGACTAAATAAGATTTTTTAACTCATTTAATTTTATTTTAAATTGGAATAAGTGATCGATATAGAAAAATAAATAAGATGAAATCAATGAAATTCAATTGAAGTAATGGAATTTGTCTCCATGAATACATTATAAATGTTGATGTTGATAGGGGAGAATTTTAGAGATTGCATATGAAGGAGTAAGAGGAGATTAAATGCATCCATAATAATATTCTAGGGAATCTACAACAATAAGTGATATTTTTAATAAGAATTATCCCTATTTTTCTACATTTATTTAATATTGAGTAAGGAGAGTGGATGATAAATGGAATTGATCTCGAAGAGGTAAGCGATCATCAATATTTTATGAAAGCATAGTGATCTCCGGAAAGAGTGACTAAACCACAAGAAGAAAAAATTAGTGATTTTTTATACTAAAAAAACATTATAAATTTTAAGATTATTATATTAACACATTATTTTGAGATGTGTATAATTATTTGTCTCATTGTATAGATTTTATTATTATTGGTAACACTCATACAGAAAAATTGGGGAAAAATAATGAATAATATCTATAAAAAGGGTTGATCAACGGAAAATATAATTAGATCAATGGATAAAAAAGTGAAAATAATTATCCTTATACAATAGTGGTTGTGATAATTAGGTTTGTGTGGATTTATTTGAGGATTTATTAAATTTCCAATGAGTTCCAAACACTAATTTTCCCCATTATAAGGGTATCTCTGAATTAAGTACATTGAAAAACCATATAAACATTCCGTTATCTCCCAATAAAGTTAGTTATAATATTTTAAACATTATATTAGGTCTACATTTGATTTTCAATATTGTTTCAAAATATATATTTTTAAAGCCAAACCATAATAGTATCCCTACCACCACTTTCCAACTCCTCTTAAAAATATTTTATAATATTAGAAAAGGAATAGGGAAAGCTTCTTCCTATTATTTAATATACTTTAATTACAATATATTCCAAAACATTATTTAATTTTTTTTAATAATACCTAATACAAATAAAAAATTAAATTAATTGTATTTACATTAAAAAAATTACAAAGAGAGATGACCATATAAAATATTGTTGTGTGTCTAATTTTGGAAAAGGTCTAATTAGATAAATTATTAATTATTATAAAATAATTAATCATAATTGAAAAAAATTATTAATATATTACAATATAAAATAATTATCTTATACATTAAAAATAATTAAAAATTAAAACAAATTAATATTGTATTTTTAATAAAAAATTATATCATATATCAAAAATATTAAGTAAAATATACTCTTCATTTAAAATTACACAAAAATTTATATTTGAATGAAAATTTTTATAAGATAAATATATGATGAATTTAAAAAAACCTTTATATATATGTTTAAGCTCATTCTTCATCTCTTCCATCTTGTTTTTCCACCTATCATCAATATATATAGAAAAAAAATAAAATAAAAACTCAATTGAATATAGATGATCTTTTCATTATAGATCTAAAACATAAGGGTAATTAATTTAATATTTGAAAATTAAAAGAAAAATCATATTAAAGATATAAAAAACTATTTATTCCTTTTATGAGAAATTTTTTATAATATTTTAGATATAAATGATTACTGTAATTTATTTAATATAATAATATACAGATGTAGAAAAATCTAGATCAATGAATGGTCTTTTTATGATTGGTCCTCATGTAAAGGTCTTTATTCATTATCTAAACTCACAATAATTATTACATTATATATAATCTTAACCATTAAAATAGGTCCAATGCTTGTATCATTGTATTATTGTAAAAAATAAAATATTATTTCATGAATCAATATAATTTATGGTTATACTTTCTCTCTTATTTCATAGAATCCTTTATAACATCCTATTCCCATAATAAAAGTCCTCTTATCTCCCTATTTTCATTAATTTATACCATTTTTTATTCCTCATACTTTCTCTATCTTTTCTCTCATTTGTTATAACATTATCCTAGACTATATTTCTGTAGTTTTAATGAAAATCCATACCTTCCCCATAAATAATTTTCATTGATTCATGTATATTTTCATTAGGACTTAGAAAAAATAATATCCAAGACAACATTCCACATTTATTATCAACATAGGCACTCCAATTATTAAAAATATCATTTCTAGTGTATGAGATATTGTATCATTATATATTTTATTGATAGTAAAACACATTAGTAATTAAAATTTATTAATTTTAATAAAACATGATAAATAAATCCTTGGGTCTAAGAAATCATTGAATCATTTTAATTAAGTGATGATTTATACGATTCATATTATTAAATTCTATGCTTTTAAATAATAAGAATCAAAATATATTCACACTCTCACCAATATCAATTTTTTTCAAACATTTTTTTTAAATATTAATGACAATTTAAAAACATCACATATATTATGGCCTCAGTATTGGACATTTTGAAAACATTTTTAGACACAATTAATTATTTGGAAGCTAAAGCGTCGTTTAAGGATATTAATTTTTTAAAATAATAAAATTATAAAAATTTTATTCGATTTTTATTAATAAGAATATTATAAAAAGGGATTTTTTTTATATTACGATTCATAAAATGTTCAATAATAAACTATATTTTATCCTTGATTATCACTTTCTTCATCCACTATTCAAATATTAGTGGTGTTTTCTTATAGTTTTTAATGTTCTTATATATCATTCCTTTACTTTATAATTAAATTTTCTACATAATTAATCATTTTTTTTATATTTTATTCTCTTTATGTATACTTCTTTTTATTGTACACTCTACCATGTATTTTTTCAACTATAATGTTATAGCTTTAATATATCTAAATAGATTGACCCATTTATCACAAAAACACTTTTTCCCTTTAACTATTTCATTATTTTTCAATCATAAAAATAAATATACTAATTGAACATATTGGATCATTTTAAAAGTATTTTATATAATGTTGGAAAGTCCCATTTCCTATCATAAATATTGTAGTGTTTCCACCTATACTATTATTTGAATATTAAATTATATCTCCTATATTGTTGTTGGAAATATGATTCTCATTTAATTTTATGAATTATAATATTTTAATTTATCATTCATTCTAATGTTTTCATCATATATTAGAATCAATATAATTTGGATATTAAAAGAATTTTCCCTTTAATTTATTCATTACTATAATTATTTTATAAATTATTATGGAAATATTGTTTCTTCTTATATTATAGATAACTATATGGAATTTCGTTGATGAAATATATTGTATTTTAATAGAAATAAATTTTAATAATTTATTACTTTCTCTCAATGTCTTGATCATAAATTCCATTGCTTTGACATTACCAATGACTAACCTAATAGATTGGGACAAAACATTGTAAATAAATGTAATATCTCTATATCATAATTGGGAATCATTCATTGAAATTACATAAAAATGAACCACGTAGTACTATGTAAGTCTGATTAATATATTTTTTTGTTTGAGGATATTTAATTAGTGATTCACTGTTTTTAATAGGGGGAATATTTTTAATAATTTTCTTACCATCTAAACCCAAGTAAGGATAGAATGCATTTACAAGAATTTTATTTATTAATTTTCACTTTCTCTTTGTTAATATGTCAATAATTGAATAATCATAAAACAAAAAAATAGTTGGAATGTTCCTAAATGTACAATGAATTTTTTTTGTAATAGACACATAATCCAATTACATGTATTATTACATGATTTTTAGTATATTCATCTAATGAATACAACCCAAAGATAGTAATGCCTACTATATTTGTATGACTACATACTTAAAACATCACATGAAAGTAAAACGTAAAATCATTATTTATGTTATCCATACTGATCTCTTAAAATGCTTTAAACTTATAAAACTATATATGATAACCTGGGGAATACATCAAACAAATATGGTTTCTATAGAGCCTAATGAGGTAATAAACATGACAATGATCTATAACATGATATCATAAATGATATTTATCATTAGTAATAATATTGGGGTATAAAATAAAGAATAATATATCACAAGATCATGGAATCAATGGATATTTGGTAGAAACACAACAAATGACCTAAAAACAAGTCAAAAAAATCTAATATATATTAACATGGTTAAAAAAGCCTCATAGTTAATTATGATTACCAATTAATCCCACACATAACATCTCATGAGACAGATGCTTGACCCAATGAATTATAGACATATCTACATAGATCAATTTTATCATTTTCTTGATTGCGTATTTTATAAAAATGAAATCAATCACAATGCATGTGTATAAGAATTACTAATGGATAGAAAATGGGTTGCATAATAATTCCTTATGTTATGATAAAAATAAATTATATAAAGAATGAATTTGGTAAATTATGATAGGGAATTTATTAAATATCAATTGAAGGTGAAATTATATTTATATATATATATAACATATATATATATTATATAAGAAATTCTTAATGAAGATTTTGTCATTTTTTTAAAATTTATTTAAAACATAACATCAAATACTGCATGAGGAAAATTCCCATATCCCTTTCAAACCACTTATTTTAAATAAAAAATGTACCATAATATTATAGAAATCATTTTCCAAGATAGTAATGATGGATAATTTTAATGGAATCATCAAATAATTGATCAACCAATGTGGTTGAAATTTTTTTATGCCATAGAATTTAAAATAAAACATTTCTTTCACACTATCATAAAAATTTTAAAAAATAAATTATTCCCAATATTACATAACAGTACCATTTAAACCATTTATTAAATTTTAAAAAATGTTCAAAAATATATTTAATAAATAATTTGAGAGTAATAAAAACTTTTTATAAATGTTTTTAAGGAAAATATACATGTCAATGTGAAGTATTCTTGATAGAATAGAATATATAAGATCAGTATTAATTAAAATAAAAATTCTTGAATTCTATTTGTAAAATGAGGGTGGAAATGGAAAAAGAAAATTAAACCACCTTCATGTCAATATTATCATTAAAATTATTTGGATAATGAATGTAATTGTATATGTAATCCCCTTGACTGACCATGATCATAAAAAACTGGAAAAGAAATGATATTATAATATTGGGACTTTACTATCATGACCCCCTCTCTATAAGGTGAACCCCTCCTAGACCGTCAATTCTATAAGTGAGATAGTGGCACACCAGCCCTATATCTAGTAGGCCTCAAGTTGGTTAATAGAACTGAGGTTTTAGTAAAAACTCATATGGGAGGAATTTCCAATAAATAACTACTACATCTAATGGGAAAACAAAAATTACCCAATGAAAAGTAAGGACGACATCAACCATGAACCCCAAAACAGCTCATGTTAAACACCTAGCTAGTAATAACAAGCCTTATATATAACCATTGTTAAAATACTTAAAAAAAAGTTTATATATATGTTGGGTGAGTATTACAATATACTCTACTGGATCCTCCCTAGATCCCCTCACGAAAAATGTTATGAAAGCATGATAATTTATATTGAACAAAATGTGAAATAAACTCATCACCTAAACAAGAATACTATGTTCTAAGCCTCACCATGGCTACTCTCACAAGTATCACATACACGATCATTTAATATAAAAAATAATATCAATGGTAACTCACTATCATTTCCCCACTTGTTTGTAATTAATCCCCAATGTTGCACGTCCTTATCATCTCTCTTCTAAAGGCTAGCCCACTGACACATGGTAAAATCACCACAAATTCACCTTAAGAAGCACACCTCCCCATCCATATAACAAAAAGTAACCAAGTAGTTTCTATGATCCACCAAAACACGTATAACTTGTTTTATACATTGGGTATTATTTCTCAAGCCTCAAATCCCATAAACCATGTATGGAACCCCAATCCATCACAACCTAGACATGTTATACATATAGTATTACTTATGAAAATATATAAATAATAATTTTTTTTGAATTAACGTCAACTCATTACAACCCTCTACTAGAATATTTGGGGCAAAATTATTATCGTGCATTCCAGAACATGTAACAACCAATACAAGATAGTGGGTCCAATATTGGTTGTCATCCATCCATCCACCCACTGAGGTGATGAAAAAATCAACCCCATATGGCTCAGAATCCCTTGGGAATTAGTATTACTAAATGATAGGGTGTATTAGTGTATATAAATTCAAAATTAAAAGATATAATATAGATCACAGACACACTATAGTAATATCCTTCTCATAGACTCAACTATAGCTAATACCTCTAGCACTCCCGACTACCACTACTATGACCAGATATACTATAAGAACAAAACCATTTAAAGAGATATATTAAATTATTTTATCACGTTTAATTAGTTTTAAATTAATTTAATTAATTCCTTAACCATTAATTAACCATTAATATTTTCTATATTTCATTTCATTACCATTACAAAAAAGATCCATGCCTTTGAAGAATACGAAAAAAGAGTCCACAGCTTCTCAGAATTATAACCTCCACATTGCATCACAGAAAGATCCAACCCCATGTGTTAAAAATTTATTTATTTATTATCAAAATCAAATTTCATATTACCTAGTACTATAGAAAAAATACTAAAATAAAAAATAAGTTATATAACAAAGCCCATCAATCTTTCTCATGCAGTGGGGATAGGATGGAAGATTAAAAAATAACCCGACTGGAATCCCAACAGTTGATTCAAACTAGAATAAAACATGAATATCAATCTGTAGTCCCATCATAAACTTGTTCCATCATCCCTAATGTCCTATATAACACCCACATTCATATGTTAATGTATCCCATTATCACAAGTATTATCTCCTACCATAACAAATGGTCCTTCCCTCCCCATATACCACAACATCTCTCCAAGATCACCCATCCTAGGCTCACATGACATTCATACCTCTTCATCCAATATACCACAACAACTCTTCATTCTCATCCATCCCATGTTCACATCACCTCAAAATTATTATGAAATAATGTTGAAACCAGGCTCCTGGCCCTAATTCAAGGTATCCAACATTCACACACAATGAGGTACCAAAACTCCAAAGAAAAATTCACATGGTCTTTACAATAATCTAGGAAACTAAGTCCTTACAACGGTTTTATCTTTTCTAAAAAAAATAGTTCATACTCTCTCTTTAATTAACTAATTCATTATTTATGGTTTCCTACTATGGGAATCCAATATAGAAAGATGTAATAAGCGACAAAAATAACATAAACTACTAATCTATCATGACATTAATTATTTTTTCAACAATTATTAAAATGCATTACACTTTATCCAGTTCTATTAATACATATAATATAAAATTAATTTGCATGCATTCATTAATAAGATTTAAACATGTATCATTCATTAAAAATGATTATTTCATATTTTATCTATGTTATTAAAAATAAATTCTAGTTTTATGTTCTTTACATATTCGACAGGCTAATATAAGAATAACTAGTATATCATAGATACCACATTATATAGAAAAATACAAGGCAAACTATTATAATTGTTCAAAATAGAATCATCGCCATGCGATCAATACAAGTTCATTAATCAAATTCATTTACTTATTGGGTTAATCTCATTGGAATCCAATGGGATAAATCATTCTCAATTTATGATCATTAAAAAATAAAATAGAAGAAATGAACCCCTACCTCAAAATGGTATCAACATTCTTTGTCCAAGAACAGACTGATATTGTGGATCCCAATCACCTCTCCCGCAAGAATTGAATCCACCAAAGGACACAACCCCACACCCATGCCAAAAAACAACCGTAAAACTACATTATAAACATGGAGATCAAGTTCTATCACATGGAAAAGATGAATTGGAGAAAATAGTTCAATGATTTAGAAATAATAGAAGTAGAACAGACCTTGGATCACTAAAGATCTCCATGGATAAAAGACAAATTTCCAATGACCTATTCCCATAAAAAATCATTGAACCACATATAAGGTGGCCACTTTCCATTTTAAAATGAGAAGAAGTGCAACAACCATAGGTTTTTTGAAAAACATGAGTGGATAAAACATTATAAAATGTACAACATTAGGGATTTATAGGACATGTATTCCCCTTTCTTGTCATGTAATACTCATGCTTCAAATTCCATTAAAAATGCATCACTTATTTATTATTTAACCTAAAAACAAACACATTTTGAACCTTGTGTACATGACTTATAATTCATTCATGGCATGTAAATTTCATATTTCCTTTATTTTCTAGCTAAAATCCTCCAAACCACTTCCAAGCCTTCTATGAGCTTTATAAGCCTAAAAACATGAAAATGGATGATCCACGTTGATTAAATCACTTATATTAGATAGCTATGAAAAAATAATTTTTTTCGATAATCACAAACCAACCCAAATTGGAAACCAAAAATGGTCATCTGAATAACTACACCATGAGATACCTCTCAATTCACCCTCCACCATAAGAGCTCAAAAAACTCAATGAGGGAAAAGTGTGAAATTACACAACATGAAGAACTATCTCTTAACCAATCTCATGGTGGATATAAATCTCAATAAGAGTAATCCACAATAAGAATCAAGAAAATTCCATCTCATACACTAGACATGTTCTACCAGAACAAAACAAATAGTGCTATGAGAGAATAGATACTCCTAAAAAAAATTAGGTTATTGGGCACATATCTAGGATTCAAGCTGCGAGGTACTCTCCTACACACCACTGTGCCACTACTATACATGAACCAAGAAGACAGCACACCCATGAAACACCATTTTCTGGAGGTCATGGATCACTACTGGCCACTCCTCAGAAGTAGCATCATCATAACATTGTTCTTTCCCCAATCAATGATTTTAGAGTCACCATGGAAATATGGAAGATTATGTGAGACATGAAAAACATCATGTATCTCTATCGTCTATGGGGGGAGTTCTATCTAATATCCATAACTTAATCAACATCTAACACCTCAAAATGAACAAAAAACAAGAGAGAATTATTATTCCATAACCAAATCATGGCTTCCCATGATGGAGAGTCACTTTCAAAAACTGATGATTCCCAATATCTATCTCCATAGGTATCCTCCTGCGATCTACATAAAATTTTTTATGGTCTTTATCTGTATTCTTCCATTTAGAAGTCACATTAACTATCTCTCATGTATCTTGTACGAGTTATAACTTGAGATTTGATTACTCTCTAACCCTAGTCTAGCTAAACATAGAATGTCCTGGTTAACCATTTATGTCGTTAAGAATGCTATAATGAAGGTGGTGTGAAAACAATTATTGTAAGATTACTCTACAAAGTGTAGGTGCCTCATCCATGAACCCCCTAAATCTAGGAAGCAAGTGTGAAACATGTCTTCAAGTATCTGGATGGTCCGCCCTATCCGATTATCCATCTATGGATAAATATTAGTTCTAAAGAATAGTTTATAACCAAAATCATGTTTGAGAAATCTCCCCACCCTAGAGGTAAAATGAGGATCTCAGTCAAAAATTATAATCATCAGGACTCGATGGATCTCACCACCTCCTCTAGATACTGAATTGAGAAAAACTCCACAAAAATCGACTCCTTGATCAAAATAAAGTGGACTAATTTTTTAAAATGATCCACTACAACCCATATAGCTTTATACCCTCTATGGTCTCGAGATAAACTAATAAAAATGTCTGTAGATATTTCATACCACTTTCAATGAGTGATATCTAATGGATGGAGAAAACTACCAGGAATACTTTGTATGAACATTACCTTCTAGGAGACTAAGCATTGATATAAAAACTCTGCAACTACATACTTCAACCCAGGACACTGAAACTAACATCTAAAATCTATGTACATCTTTTTCATGCCAGGATATACAGTCAATGGTGAACTATGGAGTCCTCTGAAAGCCCTCTAATTAATTTAAAACGGAACATAAATACCTCCACGAAATAACACATAGTGATGTCCATCCTCAGACTGACCATTATGGGCCTCACCACAAACAACTCTGTCTATCCAGACCTCCACATCAAGATAACTTTATAGGGGGTCTTCAACCAGTTTCACCATAGAAGACTGCACCATCATCTACAAATGACATCATTAACCCCCAACTACTCCCATATTTGGATGTAATGCTTAATGTTCATCCATTAGTCCCTAACAATCACTAGATTCACATAATATATCACTACACAACTTCCTTCTCAATGAAACAGCCACAAAATTCACGTTTCTATGTTAATGTGGAATCCCAATGTCATAGTCCCTTAAGAACACTATCTGTTGAAAGTGGTTAAAAGTCATGTCATTTTGGGAGAAAACATACCCCAGGTTCTCATGATAGTGAATACCACAAATCGCTCACCGAGGAGGTAATTTCTGGACAACTTCTTGGAAAACACCACCATCAAAAACTAAATATCATTGGTGGAATAGTTACTCTAATGGTGATGTAACTATTGTGACCCATTACAAATTAATTCTCTCTACTACATTATAGGACATCCCAACCCAAGATATGATGAATAATAGAAAAGATGAAATAGAAATTCTTCTGTTGGTAGACAAAGATCTAGAGAACTGACAAAATTCTTCGTCAAATACTCAAAAGCTATCTAACACTGATCATTGTAGAATAATGACAAATAATTTTTGTTCCATGTTGTCAGTGGAGTCAAAAACCAAGAGAAATTGACTTTAAACATCCTGCAATATCCTACAAGACCAAAGAAACATCCCACTTATACAAATTTCATAGGGGATACCTTAGACAAAACTGTTTCTATATTTGATATATTCATAGATACTCCATGTTGGGATATAATATTCCCCAAGAAATTATTTTCTAAACCCCCAAAAAACATCCGTTACTTCTCAAAAGAATGATCAAAATCAATGAACTCAAAAATGGAATACAGATGATCTACATGCCCCTCCACAGATGTAAGGAACATAAGGATTTTTTTTCAATGAAAACCACCCTGAAATTATTTAGGAACTCACAAAACATAGTGTTTGTCACTCCCATGTACACATCTATAGAATTCATCACATTGAATGACAACAAAACAAACATAAATGCCCATTATGACAATAGAAAGTAGTATTCGGGGTATCCTTATCCTTTTCATGCATATAATGATTTCATAACACAAGATTGATCTTTGAAAACCAAATTCCACCCTACAGTTGATCGACTAAATCATCAATCCAGGGAAGAGGATAATGGTTCTTCGTCATCACTTGGTTAAAGTGATGATAATTGATACACATCTAAAAATTCTATCAGACTAGTTCATAGATAGAACTACTACACCCCACAGTGATAGACTCAGTTGAACAAAACCACATTGTAATAAAATATATATCTATATACACAGATCTCACAACTCATAATGTTTCATACTATATGGAAACATCGAGATTATAGAGACACCTGTATGTAGTTTGATCTCAAACAGGATATATTTTCGATGGGGTAACACAAAAAAACTCCTCTGGATAGACATTAGGTTATTATTCATCATCCATGGGAGACAACAATTGTAGAACCTTCAATGAACTTATTATTAACCAAATCATCAAGGATGATTAGTATGGAATGTGCCTCTAACCCGTTGGAGAGTCTCACTCACTAATAAACACAGATGGATCCCCACCACCATCAAATATCATAACATGATTCTAGAATCTGTCCACGATAGTATGTAATGAATACAACCAATCCATTTAGAGGATTATGTCATATAGTGGTATTTGAAAACATACAAACCATCCCCATGAGTGGTTTTTCACTATCACTAGCTCAGAGTTTCTACATATGTCAAACTAGTCAGCTCGACCTCCAATTGGCATAGTCAATGACAAGGGGACACGATGTCCATCTACCTCAAGTCTAAAATCATGGATAAGGGATGGTGATATGATGGAGTTTTTCTCTCATTAAATAAACAAGGAATGAAAAATATATATATAATGGTATTAAAAACAACTTCTGGTTCACCTAGATATTGAAATTTTAAAGCCTAAAGTTGATCATTACCTGCTACATGACCTCTTTGAACATGTGGATGACCAATTAACAGATGCACTTTTCTCTATGAGGATGAGATGAATCCTAGGGAAGTCATATGATTACCCCATCTTCTCTCTGCTAATACCAGTCTTGGTCAACATGTCGGTACTTCCTAGGCTAGAATGGCCTCAGTAGAGGAGCTTGAAGTAGAAGAACTGGCACATGTTGATATCTCAGAATGGTTGTTCACTCTCACTAATAATGAACGATGCCACCATATGGGAAATAGTCATCTGATCCCTTGGCATAGGCCACAGATCCATTTCCCCTAGTGAAACAAAACATTTATTTATGTGACTTACTCCTTAATGATCGAATTCTCTTCTATCCTGATAACTGAAAACCACTAACCACAACTATACTTCTCAAGGAATCCAGAATAATCCCCTCTCAAGATGGTCTAGTTTAGTAAAACACCCTCTCGATGACCTCTTCTATCACCAATTCCAATAGATACATCAATATGATAAATGGGGTTATATGATGTTAGATATATGGATGCAAATCCGCCTAAAAATGACTCTCCATGGACTCTTGATTTAGAAATAGTTTTGAATCATGTCATATAATGTTCCTAAAACAGATCCCAAACTCATGAAAATAGTAGCTACCATTCCAAAGGGTAATCATCTTCTGGATACTATTTTGATTCACGGTCTAATGAGGAAACTCATCTATGAACTAGTCTCAAAACTCCTCCCATGAGACTTTCGACTGCTTGAGATCATCGAGAAACAAGAACCACCACATCCATGATATCCCATGAAGCATCGTTATAGCCAATGATACCTAGTGCTATTTATGAGGATGGATTGAATAGAAGTCTATATCAACCTCCGTCAACTAGATTCCCATGATTTTTTTGGAAATGGATACCTCACACATCTACAGACTCTGGCTCTAAAACTCTAAGAGTTTCCTCCTCCAAGTGTTCTCGTTTTCAACCTCTACACTATGGATATCTTTTAGTGAAACCTGCTGAACATATTTTGTGTGAACCTGATGGGGAAATTTACTTGGAACCATGTCTATGAAATAATAAATAGTTAGAGTTCCTAACCTAGAATATAAATGAAATTAAAAAAATTGGTTTTTTATATTATTCATTTGGGTTAACATATCCCAATATGAACCCATTCTATGAAAGGATCAAATACGAATGATACATGATCATTCCCTATATCTCTACCCTGAAACCCATATCACCTCGTTATGTTTCTAATATAATCCTAATTTTTTTTGAATCAGATCATAGGGAGACCTAAATATCCATGACTAAACTAGTCTCCTATGTTTACAATGCTCACTAAACATAGCTGACATCATTTCCTTACCATCCCACACATCATCAAAAGTTACTAACCCAAAACACCATCATATCCCTCAACCAGATTCTCTAATACTGTCCTTTCATAACCCCATCCACTAATGGTATACCCCTCCCAGGTCAAAAATTGTAGAAGGGAGATACTGACACCCGATTCCCACAAAAATTAGGACCATGATTGGAAACTATCAATAAGGGTATAGTAAACTAATTGATGGGATAGAATACCCTCTAAGAGAACATGTGATGAAGAGAGTGATAAGATAGACACTGAAAAAATTGTGTTCAAATTATAATATAAATGTAAATCTCAATGGAAATATGTAATTACATGCATGAATTACTAAAATTTTATTTAAAACACTATGTTCCAATATAAAAGTCTAGATGACAATGGATAGAAATTCAAAAGAGCTCATACTAAACCCCTAACATATATTAACCAGCCCCATCTCCAACCTTCTCCAACTGACCTAAAAGAACGTTCATATATATGTACAGTGAGTATAACAATTTACATAGTAGGACCCTCCTCAGAGCCTCTCATGAAAAATTGTAATGAAATAATTCTAAAGATCATTTAACAATAAGTGAAACTAACTCTTCCCCCAAATATCTATTTTATTTTTCCAACCACACCCTATAATCCCTCACCAAGTCTCACATACAATAGAATATACTATAAAAAATAATATCAACGGTATCCTTCTACCACATCCCCATTGGTTTTCTTCTCTACCAAAATGTCATGTGTCCTTAACATCTCACTGCAAAAAGGATTTCCCATAGACACGTTGGAAAATTACAACAACATGAACCTTATAAAACACACAACCACATCTATGTAACCAAAAGTAAATAGGTATTTTCCAAGATCCACCATAGACCGTATAACTTCTATCACACATGAGGTATTATTACTTAATCCATCACATCCTATACATAGAGTAAATATCATCAAGACTTTTGAACCTATACATGTTATAGCTATTATAGTCCTTCAAAAACTATACCTATAATATATGTGTGTGAAATAAGATCCATTAAATCCCTCTACCCACATATTTGGGTAATAATAAAAAACATGCATACAAACATATGTAAATACCAAGAGAAAATAATGATACCAAAGGGGGTAGTCATCCAAGAATCCCCCAACTGGGATAATGGGGAAAACATTCCCCCCCACCTGTGCTCAAAATCCCTAGGGTGTCAGTTTCCATAAACAACAAGACATATTAGTGTATGAAAACACAAAATTATAGGATATATTATATCTCAATACCACACTATGGGATAACCTACTCTTAGACTCAATAACAGAAAACGTCTCTTGGACTCCTGACTACCACTTCTATGACCAAATATCCTATTGTCACACAACCATTTAATAAGATAAATTGAATTATTTTATCCATATTCATATATTGAACAATACGATGATAAATAATTTAACCATTATTTAACAATTAAAATTATCCACATTAAATTTCATTTGTATTATAATAAATATCC
This sequence comes from Viscum album, assembly GCA_963277665.1. NCBI lineage: Eukaryota > Viridiplantae > Streptophyta > Magnoliopsida > Santalales > Viscaceae > Viscum > Viscum album. The sequence continues at coordinate 1,517,404,526 of OY728122.1, read as the reverse complement.
ATGGCCTTGAGGCTTAAGAAAACCAAGACCACATATTCATGGAATTATAACCTTGGAATTACATCCTAGAAATATACAACACCATAGTTTAAACATTTATTCATTTATAAAAAACATTACTTTCAATATTACTAGGTACTCTAGGAATACATCATAATCTCCCAAACAAGGTATACTGCCAATCACATCTCTCTTCCTCCAGCAGTGGGGAAAGGATTTAAGATAAAAAAACATATTTTCATACTAATAGTAGATTCAAAAAAGTATCTAACATTTTTATAAATGGGTATTCTCACCTTCAACTCGTTTCTTCATCCACAATGTCCTCTCGGACACCCACAAGAATATTCTAATATATCCGACCACTATAAGTGTCAAATGATTCCATAACAACCTTACATCGTAGAACCATATTACACTATAGCACTCGAGGCTGAAACATTAATGTATCACAGCACATCTAGACCACCCAGCGACATATACCAGAACATCTCTCTAGGATCAGCCATCCCAGGATCACATAACATCAAAATCATTATAAAATTGACATTGTAACTAGGCTCTAGGCTATAAAGAATGGCATTCATAATTCACACACAATGTGCTCCCATGGATTAAATGAATAAGACATATGTCCTTTACAATTATGATGTAAACTGAGGACATAAAAATCAATTCAATTTTATCACACAATTAGTTCTTATTTAATCTTCAATTAAAAGGTTCATTATTCAATATTTCCAACTATAGGATACCTAAATAGAAATCTATCACAATATGGAACAAATTATTTAATTAATTAACTTATCATGACTCTAAATATTTTTTCAAAATTAATTAACATTATTTATAACTCTATTAAATTATATTAACTCATGGAAGATCTAATTATTTAACATGCTTGCATCATTAATCGCAAAACACACTGGATTCAACTAACATGAAACATTATTATTTTAACCAACTAATTAACAATTATTTATAGATTTACAATCATTATCAATTATAAATGATAATAAAATCATTAAAAGATGATCATAGATACTAGATTGACAAAAAAGTTGAAAATCTTTATCCTGGTACATGATAGAAACATCCCCATGTGGTAAATACCAATTGTTTAATACAGTTCACGTAATTATTAGGTTAATTTAATTGGAATCCAATTTTCTAAATCCTTATCAATTTATTATCTCAAATAAATAAAAGAGGAGAAATAAAACTCCTAACTCAAAAGGGTTTAAACATTCTTCTCATGAGAATGAACCAACAATATTGATCCTTATTGCCTCTCCCACAAGAACTGCATTCTTTTGAGGATTCCATGCCACAAAAACATCAACAAACAACATAAAAAAATAAATTATAAACATATAGATAGAGATACATCATGTGGAAAAGTACAATGAGAGAAAACATACTAAATATAGCATAATAATGGAGGTATCATACCTTGAATCGCCACATATCTCGAGAGATCAAAGAACAAATCTTGATGATCAATTCTCGTTGAAAGATTATCTGAAACACCTAGAAGGGACCTTCTAGCAACAAGATAATCAGAGGAAGTGTTGGATTCATTGGTTTTGTGAAAAAATCAAGTGGTTGAAACATTATAAAATGTACATAATAAAGGATTTACATGATGTGTAATCCCCTATTACATCAAGGATTCCTCATGGATTGATTTCATTCATAAAATGCATTGCTTTTTTATTATTTATCCCTGAAAACGTGTATTTCATGAACATTACATACATGAAATATAAATATATCATAGTGTTTAATAATTAATATTTCTATAATTTAATAACAAAACTCCTCCGAACTATTTCCACGCCTCCTTTGAGATCTATAGGCCTCACAATCATGAAAATGGTCGATATACATAGATATGGGCCCTTAAATTTACCACTATTGTATCTTTCAAATCAAATCCCATTGGATGATGAAAAATTAATTAATTAATAAATTACAATTAATTATTAAGTATTCATGATATAATATGAAAAATGGGTTGTATATAAACCATATAAACAAGTTTTTGTGTGTAATATTAATATTTTTCTTGATGAATAAAAATTCAGATGAAGCCCCTTACCTTTAGTCTGACTCAACACATACATTCATTATATTCTAAAATTATAAAATTATATTAATATTTACTTCCTTAATGATATAATTCATTATTATTATTATTATTATTTAATTTATTACCGTGTAATATATATTTATAAATTCAATTTAGTTGACATCACACATTCAGAAAATGTTTAGCTAAGATGTCCAAAATGACATCAGTGGGTATAATACATTAATTGCTGTTATTTCTTCATCAAAAATATAATAATAATAATGATATATAGCACCCTGATCCCAATATCCTATTGTGAGTTCGTTATTTATTTTCATTGAATGATTATAAGGAAACAAGTACTGAAGTACTAGTCAGTTTAATTATCTTATAAAGCCAGATTACAAAAATAATACCCATGATATAATTGGAATGATAAAATATAAAGGTGATATATAATAAAATTAAACAACATACATCCTTGAATAAATATTTAATTGTTTCTTCTTCATCAACTCGGGAAATGAATCATAATAAGGGTGAGACCAAATGCTTAGTAAGGGTAAGTAAATCATAACCAATTATGAATCCATGGTAAAGAATTTACCTTGAAAGGTAAAAATTAGAAAACCTATTCCATTCAGTTAACTAGATAAGATCATATCATTATGGAAAGGTAAGAAACTGAAAACACATGGCATTAAATTAAAAAATGAAAATTAAATGCATCTATAAATATGTCGATGCAAAATCTCATTAATAAATAAAAAATTATTTCACAATAAATGAAATGCATAATTATCATATGTAATGTTTCTCAAAAACATGATACCTTTACTATTAGGATAAACTTTAACTACTCTTATTTTTCCTAATAATTCATCTCATGAAACTTCCAATGCATTAAGGGGCTTATATTAACATGTCCCCAGCCCATTGTTAATTATGTAATAGGTCCCCAAACCATGTATTTCATGTCCAACGAATTCCTCATATACTGAATAGACAACATTCCTTATCAAAATTTTATCCTTATAGAATAGAAGATATAGATTTATCAATAATTCCACATTTAATCAAATAACTATCAAAGTGGACACCTAATGAAAAATGATATACGATTTAGGAAATAACAATATCCATTTTGTTAGAATATGGATATTCAAGTTAATTTCCAACGAAACTATATAAAAATAAAGTGACTATTTCCAGGATAATGTTAATCTTCAAAAATGTGAATGATATTTCAATGATAATCATTAAGAAAATTTTTGAGGAAAATGGTCTTAAACATCCCAAAGTGTCCCATACCACTTGAAACATTAAAATAAGTATTACCATTTAATATTTTTTATATCATGAATAAAAATAATTCATGATATAATGTATCAACAGGTTATCTATATACACTTCACAAAAGAAGTAAGTGGTGTATATTGTGTATGCCTCATAGAAAGAAAAGTAATACAGGTATCCCTTACCATAACATTCATTTTGTTTTTTAGAATTAATCCAATTTTATAGTGGTTTAAAGTATGACACTAACTTATAAATAAACTATAATAATGTATATAATATCATATATTTACTTTTTAAAAAAATTTATTACCCATTTGTTAACAATAATTCATTATTTTAACTATTTCATGTGTTAATTTCCTAGTCTTCTCAAGAATGTATTGACTTTATACTTGTTTCTCCTATTACATAGATCATAATTTCATCATATACAGAATTTAAAAATGGACATAATTATCCTAGATATTACATAAATAGTTATTTATAATTTTCCTTTATATTTGGAGATAAGAAATGCAGTGCACCCTTCTTAGAGTTGGTGGGCCATACATATGCTTGAACAATACATTCATTTTTTTTAAAGAGTGTAAAGTTAATAATAATGATGATTATTATAATTATATTATCATATCTATGATATATATGTTTCAAAGGATTATTAAAATCAAAATTTATATATTCCATGTATATCATGGAAGTGTCACATCGCTTTAAGTGGGCTATAGTCAACACTTCCAGAAATGAGGTTATCGTATTTACACAAAATCGAATGCATAGAGGTCTGTATTATAAAATAAATGAAACAGAATAAAGACATAATAAATATAATTTATATAATTTATAAATATATTCCCTATCATAATGACCACCATGAATGTCGGTAAAGGAAAAATGATCAATCATCATTTCGTTAGGTGGTATTTCATCGAACATGTAAATAGGATATTCGTTATCCATTTGATGGATGTGTGTGTAAGGATAGGTATAGAAATTCACATAAAAAGATAACAGTTTATTTAGGACTCTATTTTTTTAAGTATCCATATAATAAATAAAATTTAGGGGGTTGATAAAGGAAATAAAACTAGAGCGCTTCAAAGAAAATTTTGCCTCTAAATCGGGTAACTTCTTGGTGTTTTTACTAAAATGATTATATGGAAAAACTTACACTTAATGGGAGGTTTCTAGGATTATTTTTGGGATTTTTATGATATATTTGGATAGATATTGGTCGAGAAAATGTGGCTTGAGGTGTTTGATAAAGTGGGATGAGAGGAGGCCTTTTACAGTAGAGGTGAAGTGACAATCTTGTAATATTTTTACAATGGATTTCTATGCCCATTTTTCATGTTTCATATAGATTAAATGATGGACCCAATTAGATAAATGATATTATAGGGTCAATATATGGTATCAAAATGTATTTTTACTACTTTATATGTCATTGTTTCCTTAAGGTTAAGGTTTATTCCCATATTATGATTAATTTAACATTAATTGTTATAATTATCATTAATTACATTCACTACTAATTTTAATAAAAAAATAAGTTCATAATATTTGGAATTATAAATTAATATTAATCCAAATCTGGAATCAATTTTTATCAAATTAAAATAACATATTTTTATAATTTTATTTATATTTAATCCAAAGGAAGAGACGGCAATGTGCGTTTTTAATGTAAAAAATGGTCTTATGATTGTTATGTTTTTAACCCAATTTCAAAGTGAAATTGATTCCAATGACATAAATTGTATTAATTGATAAAAATAATATCTAATTAATCTTTTCTTCCAATGTAAAATATAATTTACCAATATAAATCAATTATATGAAAAATATGTTTTGAGTTAAAGTTCAGTATTTTTCATTATTCATTAAAAATTAACATTTATAGAAAAATAAATAGAAATTTAACCTAACCTAATTTTTATGTTTATCATACAAATATGATATTTATTTTGAAGAGTTAAAATTAAAAGGGTCCATCAATTATGTTTTAAATGGGTTCTCCAATAAAATAATGTAAAGGCATTTCAATAAAAATATTGGTTTTTATGTGAAATATTAGATTTATTATTATAATAATCCCATATAATATATTGTATTAACATCCAATATATTTTATTGAATAATATATATACATATATAACATAAATATCACTCAATAAATGTAAAAAATTTAATTTCTTGTTGTAAAACATCTTTAAGAGAATAATAATAATATTAACCATAAAAGTTAATCAATTTTCATATTCATTTATAAATAATTTATAACAAATGAATTAATTTTTATTTTTATTAACCATATATTTTCATATGATTGTTAATAATATTTAGAAAAACTCATTTGATGGATATTTTATGTCTTAATTTATTAAATAATAATATTTTAATAATATATAATTTTTCGTAACACTCGACCTTACGTATATCATAAGATTTAAAAGGTAGTATATACTACATGTCACACAAGCTAACTTAGTGTTGAGTACATAGAAAAAAATATAATATATTGAATAATTTTAAAATATTAAATATAATTTAATGTATAATGTTATTATATTCCCTTACGCATTTGGTGACTCATGCCATGCTCACTATCTAATATAAGGTTTTTACAATAGAATTTCATGTTTTGAAATTCTCCACACCTTAATTAAATTTATTACTTGCAAGTAAAACATGATGTTGGTAATAGAAGGATTGAAAAAATATATTTTTGAAATACCAACATCTTAAAAAGGTTAATATCACATCTTCTTATAAAGATATAAAGGAAATTTCAATGATCACAAAACTACATTCCCTAGTAGGGGAATAGAGGTGGTAAATGTAAACATGGATATATAATTAAATTTTGATAATAATGTTTTTATGGGGAGTGATAGAGAACATTTTCCTGTAAATGTTATAGACCATGAAAAATATATCCAGATTTGTGAATAAATTCCATTGATATCATAAAAAAATTTATAATAAGAGAACATTTTTATTTCACAACCATATTCAAACAGTATAGAAATTCATTCACTCTCTAAAAATATAAGTAAATGTTGGTTTCTATTAAGATAATATTTTCCTTAGATTATTACTTGTACTACTTCAACATCACCTCTTTTCACTTGATGCATCAAATGGTGATGTAATACATTATCCTCTAAATTCTCATCCAATGATCATCTTAATCAATTATATAAATGGCCATATTTTCCAAAATATTATGATTCAATAATTTCTATTGATGGTCAAAGAATTAAAAAAAATGAACATATCATTATCTGTTAATCTAAATGACGAAGCACTAAATTTTCACATTCTATACATTTAAAAAAAATCATCATGTATCCTACTAAAATATGGTAATAACTCAGATCATCATAAAACCATAGTGTAAACATGAATTATTCCTTATTATATATGTAATAAACATGTTATTGGATATATTACATAAATGAAATGGTATTGTATATTGTATTAATGATAGCATAGACCACTTCTTGACAAGTCATAAATCAGTTCCAATTTACTCATAACTGATCCAAATAAATCATTTTTTCATAATTATATCAACATGAAGAACATATTATGGGTTTTCTTTCCCATAATAATGTGACTTTTGAAAAGTTTATCTTTCTATGTAACAACATTTCTTGGTACCATTCAACGTATTATCAAAAAAACATTACTCAAAAATTATTTTAGTACAAAACTCATATATTTCATAAAGCATATGACGAGAACATCATAATTAAAATAATTTTATAAAAACAATATTAGATACAATTATAGACTTAAATTAATAATTCCACTTTGGTTTTTTCAATAACATATACTTGAAATTGATCCCTTATATTTTTTAGAGTAATATTCCCTTGACTCTTGGGATATTTTTTTTAATAGTGCCACATATCTATAAAATTTAAACACTGAATATCTATGTTTTCTTTCTTCCCATTGAATTATTTTTCATAGTGAACCTTATCTCCATAATTATAACAAACTCCAATTCCCTTAAAGTATTTAACAAGGAGATTATTCCAATTGTTATCACATGTTAAAAAATATATTTTCCTTACTTCATTGACTTGTTCACTTTTTCATGGTTCTTGTACAGAGTCCTATTCTCTTGGTTTTCCATAAATATATTTATTCTAGATAATCCCTTCTCTAATTTGATGTCACATAAAACAATTTCATCATATGATGAAAAATTCTGAGAAACTTAAGCACTTTAGAGATTTGGTTTAAGAACATCAATGAAGTGGTCAATATTGGATCTATGTTTCATATATAATTAGTTAAATTATTGTATAACCTTGTAAATGTATATTTATAATCCCAAACACTCTATTCTTACTTTTTATTTAAGATAAGAAACTTACTATTCATATTAATTTTTTGTTCATGAGGGAAGTATTTCTTAAGAAATGTCTCCTTAAAAGTCCTCCATTTCCAGAGGTCTATTTCTTCTTCCACCCTAGTTTTCTAGATCAAGTATCACCATTAATCTGTCTCTCCATTGAGAAAATACCCAGGATGTGTACCCTTTTCCTTATCATCACTTCCAAATTCCATGAATATCTTCTCTATAGACTAAATACATTGTTCAGCCACCATTGTGTTACTAGTTTGACAAAATTATGGGTGGATATATTTTATAAAGTGATCCAATATCAAATAATTTATCTATGGACCATTTTTCTCCCTCCAAGAAAGGTTATGTGTCATTAAATGACTAAGATACCCTAATACTACCATAATATTCTCAATTCCAATACTATCAATATAGGTTTCCTCATTAGGGAAATATATAAATTTTTTATTAGTATTGAATCCATTATTCCTTATATGTTCTATTTATAAAAAATTGTATATACTAGATTAGAACATAAAATTATTAAAATTGTATAACTCTAAATTTACAATAACATAAATTATGAAATTTATACATGGCTAATTCAATAAAAAATAACATGGATTCATTGGGGAACAATTAAATTCTAAATAAATTATAATGTTAGGTAATGAAAATATGAAATATCCTATGATTATCCCCAAATAGTGTCAAACCAAGTACTCAATAAGGAAATTTATTATGTACTAGGTTATACCAAGGTAGGGATTGGGTACCTTCTCAGAGTTGTTACTCCTGCAAACATTTATGCCTAAAAAACGTCATATTTTAGTATCTAGAAATGGATTTATTCCTTGCAATACCCACATAATATCAATCATACTAGAATTATAGAATATTATTCTATATTTATCCTCCTTGTATATATTAACAATGTTCTCCCTAATATATGTTTTCTAAATCAAGTTCCCAAGGTCTCTACTAAAATTCAATTGGTAAAAATTGTAGCACCTTAACCCTAGTTGTCAGGAGACGGTACATTATTTTATTAATTGGAAAGATTATAAGGAATTAAAACCCAAAGGACCAATCAGTTTATTTGTCTTGGAATGAAAAATCAATGGATGATACCCAAAATAAAATAGTAAATATAATATAAAAACATGATATATAATAAAAAGAAATAAACCACATCCTTGAATACTTATTAAAATATTTTTCTTCCTAGTCATGGTAAAATAAACTAAATTAGGGTGAGCTCAAATTCTCAATAATGGTAAGTAATGTGGAATAAATATTGATTCAGTGGAAATAAATTAACATGTAAAGGCAAGACACTAATAAAAAAAATCCATTTAATTAACTATATAAGGAAATATCAATCTGGAAAGGTATGAAATTGAAAACCCAACCTATAAAAACAATGAAAGGAAAATTAAATGCATCCATGGATATATCTATTAAAAATATAATTGATAAATAATAAATAATTTCTTAATCAAGTAAATTCATAATTATCGGATGTCATGTTTCTTAGGAACATCATAAATTTACCATTAATATACACTTTAACTATTCTGATTTAGCCAACAAATTCATCTTATGATATTACTGATGCAATGAGTCATTTTCATTAACAAGTCCCCAACCAATATTAATTTATTTAAATGGACCTCAAGCCATTTATTTCATGTCAAAATCATTAAACAAGTATTAACTGGACAATTTACCTTATAAAAATGTATTTGTATTGACTATATGACACAAATTTATCAATAATTCACCAGTTAATCAAAACATTATCAAAGTAAACACTGTTTGAAAAAGGATATAGGTTTTATGACATAATAATATCCATTTTGTGATTATATGGATACTCAAGGTAATTTCCAATGAAAAATTATTACAATTATGAGATTTTTTCAAATAAGAAGTTAACAGTCAAAAAAGGAAGTGAGATTTCAATGATAATTATTACAATCATTTATTATGATAATAATATTTAAACATCCCATATTATCCAAAGACACATAAATTATTTAAATCACAACTCACATTAAGGAATAATGTAAATACCTTGAAGAAAATGGATTCATAATATAATTTATCAAAAGGGGAACAATATACACTACAAAAAATATGTAAGTGTGTATTTGTCACAGGAATCACAGAAAGAAAAGTAATATAATAATCCCTTATCTTAACCTCCCTTTAATTGTGTGTTATATACTATATTATAAATTGATTGATAATATGTTGCTAACATAAAAAATTATAATAATAATGTTACAAATATCATATATTAACTTATTACAATATTTTATTACCCATTTTTTAACATTGTTTCATTATATTAACTATTTCAGTTGTTAATATCCATGATTTCTAATTTATGTTTTGACTTGTTAATTATTATTCCGATTAATTATATCATGATTTCGTCATATAAAAAATGTTAAAAATGAATTAATTATCTAATATATCCCAAAAATATGTATTTATAATAGTCCATAATTTTTGGAGATATGAAATGACGTGCACTATTAATAGAGATCGTAGGCCATACATACGTATAAACACTACATTCATTTCAATTTTTTATTTAAAATAATTAAATGTGAAAGATTCATATGTATATTATAATTAAATTATCATATATATTTTATATAAGTTATATAGTTTTATTAAAACCATTATTTATAAATTCCTTGTATTGTTTGAACGAGCCACTTCGCTTTGAGGGGACGATAGTCCACACTTCCTTAAACGATGTTATCATATTTACACAAAATAGAATGTAGAACGGTTTGAATTATAAAAGAATTAAATATGTAAAAAGAATTTATAAATATCATATATATATATATAATATATAAATATAGTTTCCATCATAATGATCACCATGGGAGGCGATAATGAAAAAATGAAAAATTATCATTTCGTGAGGCGGTAGTTCATTGACCAGAAAAATAGATTGATTGTTATGAAATAAATGGAAGTGTATGTATGTGTAGGGAAAACACTTCACATTAAAATACCCCAGAATATTTAATATATTTTAGTTTTTATATAATCATTGAACAATGATATTTTAGGGGTGGATAATGGAAATAGAAGAAGAATGCTTGAAAGAAGTCTATACCTCATAATCGGGTAAGTTATTTTGGTTTGTACTAAATGGGTTCGATTTATGGATTTAGGCTCATGAAGAGTCACCTGTGATTAGGGGATGAATTTTGAGTATATTTTTGGGAAGATATTTTTTTATAAAAGTGTCTTGAAAGGTGTGAAGAAGTGGGAGGAGAGTAGTCATTTTAATAGTGGAGGAGGAGTACTCTTATAATATTTTGAAAAAGGAATTCAATAAATGTTCTTCATGGTGCACAAGGATTCAATTATGGACCCAATTCGATCTAAGAGAGGATAAGGTCAACATATTTCTAATAAATATTTCTTTCAAGTGTATTAGCCTTTTTGGGTATTATGGTTAAGTTTTAGTATCTTTTTAAGCCTAATATAACCTTATTGATAGTAATTAATTTTAATTACATTCAATAATATTTTGGTTGAAAAAATATTGGTATTATTAGGGAATGTAAATTAGGATTTTTCCAATTATGAAATTATTTTTCCCAAATTAAAATCATATTAGTTTATGTAATTAATATAAATTTAATCCCACTGATGGGATAATAATTTGGGGTTTTAAATAAAAAACATCGAAACGCATTTAAATTTTTTGTACAAAATTTCAATGTGAAATTTATTCCAAATATAAAAATTGGATTAAATAATAAAACTATAAAATATTAGGATTAGCCATATCCTAATACCAAAAAATATATTTGATTGATATAATAAATAATTTATTCAATATAATATATATATATATATATCACATAAAAATCACTCACAAATTGTAATAATTTTATTTCATATGGTAAATCAACTCTGTGAGAATAAAACTAATAATATTTTCCATTATATACAATAAGTTTTCATATTTATTTCTGATTATTTTTTAAAAAATTATTTCATTTTATGTTTTTATAAACCATATATTTTCATAAGATAGTTAATAATATTTATAATAACTCAATTAATGGATTGTTTTAGTATTTTTTATTCAAAAAAAATTAATAATATATTTTTGTTTGGTAAAACTGTTTCTTGAATGTAATGTAAGATTTTGAAGAAAGTATCTATTCTGGGTAACTTAATCTAAATTAGTGATTCATGTGTTAAAAATAGATAATATATCTAATCTAATTAAAATGTTAAATATTATTTAATATATCTGGGTATTGAATTCCCTTATGCGCATGGTGTCACATGTCATGCACGCTATTAATACAATATTCATACATTAGAATTTGGTGGTGCTACTTAATTAAATAAATATTTAAATAATAAATTTATACTGTTAAAAGCAGTCATTAATCATGGTCATTGAAAATGAACTAAATTACAATAATGGATATGGTATCTATACATACACAAGAGTTAGATTTCTGATTTTCACCGATTGTAATGTAATGAAGTTATGTGTTATTTTATATTTAAATATTGATCAATGTATCGTATATATCATATTATTTCGTAAGGAGACTGATATATACCATTAATTTTATGTATTAATGAAAAAAATAATAACAACTCTTTATTGAGGTGGTTATACACATGTGTGCCTAAATTATGATTTCATCATTAAATGAATTGAAAGGAAATAAAATATATGATCTATTGAATTTACATAACAATAAATATGTAATAAATATCATATATATAAATATTAAAACCATTACTATAACTACGTGTTATATGTGACAACAGAAAAAGAAGTATGTCACGTTGCAAGGCGGTGGTCTATCGTAGAAACGAATAATGGTTTTACATACCATTTAAAGGAATAATAGATAGATATAAGTTATAAAATTAAGATAATAACACATAATTATATATTATACAATTGTTTTATTTTATTTCCATGTTTTATTCTGATATATATAGAGGTTTCATAAGAACTATAACAAAACACACCTATAATAATTCAACCTCTTCTTCGGAAAACCTCTTCATGATTGTAGAAAAATCCATCCATAGAGGGTTTTATAATAAAATAAAGGGCTAAATAACATTTTATGGGCATTAAAGAATTTATTTTTTCAAGAATTACCTAAAACAATGTGATTTTTTAGTGTGAATAAAGTAATATAAGAATTGTACTTTTAAAAGTGAGGGGATATGCCCTTTTGGAATTGCATACAATATTAAATTAATATAAATTAATAATCTATTAATTATATATCTAAAAATATAAAATTAAATAATATGATGATTATGTGTCTAAACCCTCTTATAAAATAAAATTTATACATGTTTAGGTGATGTTACACCCATATATTTTATTTGTAAACTTTTTTATCCCTTTTGACAATTATCGTGATGAAAATGTTTTTTCTCAATAAGGGTCGTGATTGTTAATATAAAAGGTAAATTTGTTATTAAATGTTAAATGGATTATATTTTCCATGATTTACTAACCACATTTGTGAATATAGGTTTTTTAATATTTTTAAATCATTTAATATGTTTTTATTTATTCTAAAATAACAAAACTATATTGTCTGAAACTATTCATTTAATTTGACTTTGAAAGCATCCTAAAAACTGAAATTACATTATATTATAAAAACACTCAAAATTGTATTATTTATTAGAAATATTTATGTTACTAAATAATTATTCTATAATATATTAATTTTAGTATTTTTATTTCATTTATTTTATTTTTTTATTTAAAAATTATTGTCATAGCTTGGTGTAAGAATTGTACATAATTTTCTAATCAATGAAAATTATATTTAAATTAACATAATTTAAATTATATATTTATTCTGAAATAATCTTTAATATTCACTGATAAATATCTTTTATACCTATGTTTAAATATAAGAGAAATATAAAAGAAAGAGAGAAATTTTTTCATTTTATTTTCATAAAATATTACATAAGTAACTTTTATAGAATAGTTTCTCATAAAAAATAAATATAGATCCAAATGTGATAAGGGTATAAATACATTCATCAAATATGATTTAATATGAAAATTTTGGGATTTTTTACTTAGTTTAAACCTTGGTGATCCAGATTTACCATTTTACCTTGGTGATTTTTTTACTACTTTTAACTAGTCATTATAAATAAAAATTTAGACTAACTTATTATATAATATTTATTATGCTGATTAAATTTATTTAATAAATTTTACCAAATTAAATCTCTATATGTTCCAAAATTTATTTTACAGCAATTCCACAAAGCATAGTGAAAATTGATTACTCAAGAAAAATATTTTTTCTGAAAATAGATGATCTTTTATTAACAACATAACTAGTGATAACAGTTTCATAAATTTAAATTATTTTAAATAGTTATATTATTTAAAAAAATCGATTAAATATATCTTTATCTACGGCTATATTAATTACTTATAATGAATAAATATTAAGATCATAAATTTTTTTTCCAAAAAACTACGTTTTTAGCATAAAAGTAAACATGTATCAAAATCCTAAAAATTAACGATTAAATTGAAAATAATTAAATTATTTAAAATAAATTGGAAAATATTTATCATTAATACCAATTTAAAAATATATTTTAACTTTTAAATTAATTTATTTAAAGAAAATAAATGATATTATTTGAAAAATCTGTAATTTTCATTATTCCAAAAAAGTTTAATATTTTTAGACAAATCATAAATTTCACCTTAACTTAATTTTGATATTTTGATTTATAGAATCAACATAATTTTATGAAATAAATTTTTTAAATTTTTTAAATTTAATTATAATACATTCTCAAAAAAGAAAGAAAAATCCTTTTGACGATAACATATTTTTTTATTAATAAAGTGTATTATTTAAAAATTTAATTCTTATTGTCTTTGAATTTATAAATATATTTTTATTCATTAATAAATTTTTTTATATTTCATAAATTATTCAGTCTTGTCCAAACTCTTATATTTAATGGCTATATTTTAACAATCATATTTAAATAATAATATTTCATGTTTCATTTAAGCTTGGTGTTAAATATCATATATGATATAGAACATATATTTCATTTTAAATTATAGGGGGGTACATTTTGGATCCAAAAGATTAATAAATTTAATCCCCATAATGAAAAAATATCCTTTTTAATAGAATTATTTAGTTTTAAAAAAAATTGAACTCCAACATAATATAAAAGTTTTTATAAAACATCTTCATTAAGAGGAGGAAAGTTATTGTTGTTGTCCATCACATGACATGGTTTTAAATTATGAGATTATTAGTCAAAAGGTAATATGTTAAAATAGAAGAAATTTTTTTTCCAAAATAATACAAGAGGGTGAAAAAAGAACATTGATCACCAGAAAGTGAATAATGTTGATAATGTTGAAGACCAAAAAACCATAAATGAATGTGTTGTCAAAATATTATATATATTCAAAATAAAATAATTATTAATAGTATAGAATTATTTTAATTTCATGATCCTTTTATTGTTGTTGTGGAATTAATTTTACATCCAAACATTGAATATAAGTAAATATAAAAACGTGATATGTATAATTTCATCCATTATTTCATTATCACCAAAATCATACAATTTCATTCTAATTATTTGTATTGAAGTAGATTTTTTTCCAAAATAAAGATAATTATATTTTAATGGATAATATAATCTCTAAAAATACAATAATATATTCCTTATAACTTTAGACATTAAAAAATAAAAACGGTTATCATTAGGTATTATATTTCTAAAAAGGAATATACTTTGATAAGATCAAATAAAACAACAATATCTAAAGAAAAACAAATACACCCAATTTTAAAAAAAATTGTCTTATACATATCATACCCTAAAAAATTCACACTACTTTTTAGAGAGGACGAAACCCAATGATTTAAATTATTTTATAAGTTATTCATTTGGAAAAATATAAAAATTATCACTAAATAAAATGAATCATTCATAAAGTCTCATACAAAATTGTATATTCTGTAATAATATATGATAATCATTTCAATAAAAAAACATTAATCATTATAATTCAATAGTTAAATCATATAATCATAAAAAATAATAATAATTCAAAAATGTTTTATGAATCTTATATCCAAAACATAATTGTTAAAAATACATCTACAACATAATCATTGAATACCAATACAAAAATCTATTCACCTCAATTATTAGGATAACATATGTCCTCCTTTGATATCGGAGTTAACCTTTAAAATAATGAATTGACTGAAATTATATATAGGTTCCATAAATTTATGAAAATGAACAATAAATGGATCTCTTGGATGATATTTATTTCTATCTATTGAACTATTCATTTTTTTAAGGAAATTGTTTCTCTATGACATTATTTTCAACATAAGAAAAATTACTATTCATTTTAGAAATTATCAAAGGATAGTCTTCCAAAATATTTTTCATGAATTTAATTCAGCCTTCTTTCTATCATGGTATCCCTCAATCGATCTCTTAGAGGACACTGTCCTTATATTTTTTATTCATTGAGAATGTTTGTTAATGTAGAGAGAATTAATCATATATCATGATAAAATATTAGAGATAATCAAAATATCATCCACGACAGCGTTTATCAAATTTAGTTAATTGGAATCATTTATTTTTCCATCATAATCAGTATTAACATCATTCATTTTGGTACTATCCATTAATTAGAAAAAATAAATCTATGAATAACAATGTTTAAAATCCATAAAAAAAAACATTTATAATATGTCTAAATCATGAAAATATCATTTCAATCTATGAAAAATTAAATTTAACATAATCCATCCAAGATGATTATATATTTTAATCATTCATGATGGTTTATAAAACAATTTATATAAAAACCTATATATATCATGTATATAAAACCAGGTGCATTTTAAGGACTCACTCTCAATGCACTCGAATAATCGGTTAGCTATAGTCAACAAACACATTTTTGGGATATTATCATACGATGAATTTCTAAAAATCCAAATCCACATATAGTTTCTATATAGGGATATATTTCAAATAAAACAAAAAAATCACTTCATTAACAAATCATTATGATGCAATATTATACATCGAATTACCCATGGATTTTCGTTACAATTTTTCATAAATCATAATACATATAAATTATATGATCATTATCTAAAACCAGATGTATCAACCCAATCCTTTAAAAAAACATTTTATCTTTCTTATCATTATCAAAAAACAAATATAACCCAATAATCATATGGCCTTGGGTCTTTAAAAGTCATGGTATATAAAATATCAACATGAAACTAGAGAACATATTTATTTTTATTCTCCATATGGAGATCCTAAATGTTATTATGATCACAAAATTGAATAGGTTAACCTACAGAATAAATAAAATAAATAGTAGAGCTAAAATCCTAGTAACTGATTAATCATTATAACTAGGAATTTCAGGATATTATAAAATATAAGAATCAAGATTAATAAAATAGTAGAATAATATAAATAAAATAATATCAAAAGATCACAGAAAAATAAGAAATTAGTAAGAACATAAAATATTACATAAGCATTAGCCTAGAAAAAATTCATAGAAAACATCTCATTATGAAAAAATTCATAGAGTTGGTCTGGTTTATAACTTAATCCCACACATAATGTCTAAAGATAACAAATCATTACCTGAAGCATTAGAGTACTATCAAGGTCCACCAATAATAACATGATCAATATTTGTTTTGCGAAAAATAAAATTAATCATAAGGAATAAATATAATAATGACTCATGGAAAGAAAATTGGATGAATTATATTTCTACATAACATAATAAAAATAGATTACATAAATAAGGAATTTGAAAATTTATAACAGGGAATATAGTACCCCATAAATATAAGGGAGAGTTTTCAATATATATATATATATATGTGTGTGACATACATTTAGAATTTACAAGAACAAAAAATCATAAAAGATTATTTTCAATGATGTAAGTGTATTTCAAATATCACATGTGATGTTTATTGTGGAAAATAACCTTTTCATAATGAGAAAACTTTTTTCAAATATAATAATCTAAAAACATATGATAGAAAAAATTATATTTAAAATCCATGTTAACATATAAAGGATGTTTCAAATAATTTATGAATAATTACATAATAAATTCCTTTTATTCCATATATGTTTAATGAAAATATTCTATTCACGCTTTTGTAATGTTATTTAAAAAATTACCTCATTTATAAAATTATCGAGTTAATCATTTTCAAAAAAATTAAATTAATAATTCAGTAAAATTTTCATTAGTAAATAATAATGAATATAAAAAACATTCCTTGAAATACATAATTTAAAATATAGACATGAAAGATAGATATTCCGTATCTATCTAAAGATACAATATTATTATTACTTATAAACAACTATATTGGTTATTACTTAATTAAAATGGTAGGAAATATAAAGAAAAAATTTCATCCAAACTCTTAACTAGAAGGGAATAAAATATACGGGGTTCAATAAAATAATTGTGCTTTATTTCCTCCAATGGAACCTTGAATGTAAACAATATCAAAAATAAAGGATGTTGTTACATAATGCCTTTACCACATTGAAAACATTCATATCAATTCCCTGTAAATGACGTAATATGAATTGCAATATAACATTAATTAAAAGTTAAGGATTCATGAAAAAAAATATGTAATATATGTCAAATATAAAATATCTAAATGAAATTAAATTCATAACATTATCATATTCCTTAATGAAGAGAAATTGAGATAAATTCCCTTACCTCAGGTTTGACTCACTATTTATGTTCTTTATTATAATGAGTAAAAAATGGGTCAATTATTGAAATACACAATAAAATATTTCAAAACATTTATTCCTTTAAATTAATTCATTTACATTTTTTTGTTTTATTAATCAATTATGTTCTCATCAATTGCATGAAAGATATTCCATTCATATATCCAAAATTACCTCTATAGGTTGATAGAAATAAATTTTTTAAACATTAAAACCTATCTAGAATAATAATAATGAAATATTTATAATTTTTGTAAATATATTATAATTTGAATACAAACCATTAAATATTGTAAATAGAAATTAACAATGTTACAATCAAGGATATGGTAACATGTACGTGCTGATGCATATTGTTTCCACTATTCAATGCTCTTGATGTTAAAAAGGTAATAGTTATTTTATCATTATAAAATAATTTTTATATCATATATATTATATTATTTCTTTAAATAATCATTTATTTATTATCCTTGAGATTTTGTAATGAAAAATGACACACATACATTAAACCCATAAAATAAGGCATTTATATAATATACATATATTAAACCCATCAAAAAATATATTTGATAGGTGATGATGAAAAATGAATTAAGTAAGTTTTCATGGAGATAGTCCACCGTAAACACGAATTATGGTTTTGTTTCCAATTTGAGATAATAAAATATGCGTAAAAGGAATTTAATTTAAATAATATCTTCTCATTATATTTTCTATATTTATTTTATGAAATCATTGTTTTGTTGAATAATATAATATGTAATTAGGATAAGAAGTAACAAAAAACACTTTGTTAAGTATAATATCTCTTCTTCGAACAACTTTTATGTTTTTTGAAAAATCCATCATGTGGGAGTTTTCTTCTAAAAAAGGAGTCTAGAATGCAATATGAGGATTAATAAATGGATATGGGTAGGGATTTAATGATCCCAATTTATTATTAAGTGTGATGCAAATTAGGCATAATTTGGCCTTTTATAAGTGAGGGGAGAAGCGATTTTGGAGTTTCATGACATATATAATTAATTTTAATTATTATTCAGAGAAAAAATTGATTAAAACTAATATAATTTTATGATGACATGGTGATTAATAAAAGTAATTTCATTGAATAAAATATCGACAAGTATAGGTGATGTTTTCATATTTATCTTTTTTTTATCTGTGTTAGCATTTTTTGACAATTACCATGATGAAATTTTTTTTTAATCATTAGGGGTTAGGATTGTTATTACTTGTGGAAGATTAAAAAATGAACATGGATAATATTTTAAAGAATATTCCATTTATATGGAAGATTATTGGAAATTTGAGAATTTTAAATCATTTAATAAATTATTATTAATTATAAAATATCATTTATGTCATTTTTAGAAAAATTAATTTAATTTGATGTTGAAAACATGAAAACAATGAAAATAATAAATAGTATTTTAAAACCTGTCTAAAATATTTTATTTTTCTTCATAATTCATTGGACATGATATTTCATAAAAATTATATTATATTTAAAATTTTGAAAATAATTTATATTATTTCTCTTTTCATTAAATTAATGTTGTTTCACTATTGGATATGAATTTAAATAATTTATACAATTAATTAAAATTAGAAATTAATAAAAATCCATAAAATGTTTTTAGTAATCAGAAAATAAAATTTTATATTCATTCAAAATATAATTTTATCCTTATGTTAAAATATACGATATATTTAAATCAAAGACAACTACATTTTGTATTTTTATTAACGTAAATTATTATCTATGTCACTTTCAAAGAGAAATGTACCAAAAACAAAAAAAATATAAAATTTAATGTGATATATGTAAAAATAAAATTATCTAATAGTATTTAGGATTAGAATTAGTGGCCTTTTCAAATAGATTAAACATTGGATAACACGATTTACCTTCTACCATCGTGATTAATTATTACTATTTTTAAATTTCATTATAACCATAAATTAAGATGACTATAATATATAATATTACTTATGATTATTAAAAAGTTGAATATATTTTAAAAAATGAAATCATAATTTTTTGTAGAAATTGCTTTCATAATAATCATGCAATGATTGAATAAAAGTGTATTTTTCATGAAAATTCATTTTTAATGCATTATATGTTCTTATATAAACTATATAACTTGAAATGATCCATAACTAACATTAAAAATTGTACATATAAATACATATATTATAGAACAAATCGCTGATTCAGGACGAATTCTACTGATCCTCTATATCTCCTCTTTTTTCTAAAGACCCCATTTCCAGGAGACATGTATTCCATGATACACTATAAACAATATACTCATGGATTTAAACTTATATAATATCATCAATACAATATAAATGAATATAACTTTAATTATCATACGTATCCTCATAGATATATCTTGACCGATCTTGATCCCAATATTGTAGGATACAAAGCTAATGTCTTTCATGGAGGTGAATTTTTTTGAACAACATATTGAATAATTGTAAGAATAATATAGCATTTTTCATTTATAATATATTATATAACTATAGTAATTAAAAAATTACTTACCCCCCAATCAAATTTATTAAGACAAACTAATCGAATTAATTTTTTATGAGAAAAAATTCACTGAAAAATTAATTAGAATAAATATTTTGTAATCATGATGCATGATTTTCCATGCCTTATTAAAACGCATTAGAGTCACATAGTAGGTAAATTATGTCATATAGTATCATCTACCTACCAAAAAACCTATCATAATTATAATGGCATGAGGTTTTGGGGTCCATTAAATGGTAAAAGTGTCACGACCCGTCCTCAGGGCCCGTGCCGTGACTACCCCAAGCCCGCCTTCCATAGGCCAGGGGCTGGCGACTAGCACCAAGGCGTAAAATCCCAGTAAACAGGGAAGGCATTGCCTTTATAAGTAACAACCACACAGAGTCAGCAAGCGGAAAGTAAAGTGCAGAAAATTAAAGGGGCCGAAAATACAAGCCCAACTGTAAAGTACAACTGAAAAGTAAAGTACAGCAACTGAAGAAAAGACGGCGGCCTCGTGTCGTCCACTGGCAATCCCACCTGAAGGGTGGGTACAGATAGCCTCCAGGCTCCTCGGGTCCCACGTCCGCTCCGAGTACGTTCCGCCCAGTGGTCCACCTCCAAGTACCGTCCTACTCCACGCCCCAACCGTGATCAGCGCTGTCCGTCGTCTGCAACCAACACAACAAGGTGCGGGCATAGCCCGTGCAGGGGTGAGTACAAGCTACTCAGTAAGGACCCCGAGACCCCCGAAGGTCTCCCGAAATCCACAAAGGATATAGCACAAAAGAAAGATGCAATCACGAAGTAACATCTGACTCGACTTAGGTATATGCCCATACATATACCTAAGTCCCCATTTCTAGCTCTGCTCACGAGCTCGAGAACAACTCAATCCACAAAGGAAAGCAAGACTCAAATCCACAAGGAGAGTAAACAGTAAATCCACAAAGGATAGTTCAACACAATCCACAAAGGAGAGTAAACAGAAGATTCAGCTCAACCAGGTATACTTTTTCAGATGACGTCAAAGACGATCACTGATCCGTCTAAGTCGTCGGACCCACGAAGGATCGATAGGTACTAACCCCCGCAAGAGACCCACGTAGGATCGGGCTCACACAGAACCTGTAGGCAGTGGCTCACACAGAACCGGTAGTAAAGACCCACGGAGGATCGGGCTCACACAGAACCTGTAGGCACTGATCCACACGGGATCGCTGAGTGCAGTAGTCGACGCAGTCCACTGAGGATATCTGCAAAGTCGTCGCCGCAGTCCACGAAGGATCTCTGCTCTGCCGTCGTCGCAGTCCACGGAGGATCTCTGCTCTGTCGTCGTCGCAGTCCACAAAGGATCTCTGCTCTGTCGTCGAAGTCACAGCCAGCGCTAGGGTTCCCGCACATAGCGAGCTCGTTTAGGAGGGTCCGCTCCACGAGCCGAGAGGCTGATACATCAACTGACACGTAGTCCGAAGTTGATGTATCCAAAAGTTCCGTATCGACAACAGGATCTCAACGCAACAGACGGCGCGTCAATCGGACGCCCGGTCTGAGAGTTATTGGCATTTTCGTCCCAGGGGCCCGGTTGGTTTTTAGGGCAAAACCGACCCGACCGTACTCCGCCTGTATCCGATCCTCGGGCGGAGTATGCCAAAAGTTCTGTCTCACTTAGAGGAAACTACCACAGCTGACGGTACGTCGTTCGGACGTCCGTAGCTCAAGTTATGAGCGTTTCTGCTCCGTGGGCCCGGTTGGTTTCGTGTACGAACCAACCCGGCCGAACCCAAAGTCTTCCGAAACCTTGAGTATAATATACCGAAACGACCGTCTCGATCCAAGGATCGCGTAGCCACTGACGGTTCGTCAATCGGAGGTCCCAGGCCCAAGATATGGGCGAAAGACCGAAGAGGGCCCGAAAACGGGGGTTCTGGGCCCGGGGCGACCCGGCCCGAACCCCCCTGGGGTCGGCCGAACCGGGTCGGCCCGAACCGGGCCGGCCCGAACCGGCCCGAACCGGCTCGGCCGGGTCCGGTTCGGCCTGGGCGCGGCCCGGCCGACCGGACCGGCCGGCTCGGCTTCGGCCGAGCGGCCGCACAGGCCGCCGCCGCGGGTTTGACCCGCGGCATTTGAAGAAACGCGGCCCCCGCGGGGGGCCGCCTGTCACGCGGACGCGGCCGGGCCGCCGCGTCCGTTCCCGGTTCCGCGCGGCCGCGGAACCGGCCGCCACCGCCGCCGCGGCTTCAGCCGCGGCAGACTTCCTCTACGGCGGCGCGCCGGGCGCCGCCGCCTCCGGTCGCCGGCGCCGCCGCGCCGGCGACCCGCGCCGCCGCTGCCTTCCGCGGGCCGCCGGAGTTGCTCCGGTGGCCCGTTTCCTTTCCCGTCTGCGCCGTTGCTCCTCCCGGGGGACGATCTTCACTGCGGAAACAACGGATTGCCCTTGCCGCCAGGTTCGTCGTCGTCCGCCAAATCCGCACAAAAAGGGAAGATCAGCGGAGGGTTGCCGGGTCTTGTTCGTTAGACCCGCTCCCTCCGCGTTAATCATAAACAACGGGAGAAAAGAAATAAGATGATAAACACATGATCCAACAATTTTATTTAAAGATAAAATTGTTCGCTTGAAACTGGCTTTTTAAATTTTCAAGAACGTTCACGAGAAAATTTAAAAGGGGTAACTTTTCCAAAATAAATCCCTACCTCGAAGTCGTCGTCGGACGAGAGGTCGTCGCGGAATCGCTCATCACGGAAGAAGGAGATCGTCGCGTCGTCGCGGTATCCGGCGTCGCGTCGCCAATCTCCGGATCAAGAACAAACAGTTTTAATTAATTAAATCCGTTGTTATTGAAATTAAGAAGGGAGAATTTAGAAGTTTCGATTCTCACCTTTAACCGCCGATCGCAGGTTCGCCGCGGAAGAAGAGGCACCGAAGAAGAAGAAGAAGAAGGTCGCGGAAAAGCTGTTGATGTCGCGGATCGTGCGTCGTCGGATTCCGGTTCCGGCGTTCTTCGCGTTCTTCGCGTTCTTCGCGGAGAGGGTGGAGGCTCAGAGAAATTGCACAACGATAGCAATCCTCCAAAATAGACAAGTTTGTCTATTTTATTATTTTGCCAACAAACGTAAAACGCATAAGTAACGACCCAATTAATTCACGAAGAAACAGTCCATTTAATTCACGAAATAAACCGCCCAATTAAATGGTCTGTTAAGAATTAAAGAAAACGCGTCGGTTGACTTTTCAGTTACTTTGACGGGTTTTCGAGGGTGCGTTACTTAGCGAAAGAAACGACGGGGCTCGTGCGGGTCCCACCGCACAAATATACTACCAAGGGGTAGGATATTTCTGGATAGCATCCTATCCAGTTCAACTCAGTTCAAGCCGCCTTTAAGTGACTTTAAGTGGATTCCAAGCAGTTTAAGTGAAATAAAATAAAGTTGTCGCACAAACTTTATTTTATTTCTGACTTAAAGCCGCAAAATTTAAAAACCACGTCTGAGCAAACGCAACTCCGGAAGAGGCGTTTCTAAGCAAATACCGGCGCTGCGATTTCATCGGTGCCCTCAGAATTTGATTCCGGGCACCGGTTCAAAAGATAGAAAAACCCGCTCGTCCGTTCACTGAACGTACCCGAGCCAAACTTCGGAAATTGATTCCGGGCACACCGGGCCTCGGAATCATGTGTCGTCTGAAGCTGCGCTCTTGTAAAATTCCACAGAAAATTAAGAAAAAAATTTCCTTGAAATTTGCGGGTCTTTACATTACTCCCACCTCAGGGCTTTACGTCCCCGTAAAGATACATCAAAAACTAGGGGAACAAATGGGGGTACTGAGCACGCATCTGAGCCTCCCACTCCCAAGTGCTCTCCTGGAGGTTCCCGTGCTGCCATCTGACGCGCACAAGAGGAATCGACCGCCCACGTAGGACCCGCTCCTGTCGATCCTCGATCTCCACTGGGACCTCCGCAAAAGTCTCCCCATCGTCCACGTCCAGCTCCCCAAAGTCGATGATGTGCGTTGGGTCGTGCACGTATCTCCTCAGCTGAGACACGTGGAAGACGTCGTGCACCCGGTGCAACTGAGGTGGTAGAGCCAGGCGATAAGCCACCTCTCCTATCCTGCTGAGGACCTGGAAAGGCCGGATGAAGCGTGGAGACAACTTGCCGCCTCGGCCAAATCTCTGAAAACCACGTCGAGGTGAGACACGCAAAAAGACGTGGTCGCCATCCTCGAACTCCAGTGGCCTCCGCCTCCTGTCAGCATATGACTTCTGCCGGCTCTGAGCTGTCCTCATCCTCTCCTGGATGATCTGGACCTTCTCTGTCGTGGCTCGGACCATCTCTGGTCCCACGAGTGCTGACTCCCCAGGGTCTGTCCAGCACAACGGTGATCTGCAGGGTCTGCCGTACAACGCCTCGTATGGTGCCATCCCGATGGTGGAGTGGTAGCTGTTGTTGTACGCGAACTCCACCAAGGTTAGGTGGTCCTCCCAGCTGCGACCAAAGTCGAGAACACATGCACGGAGCATGTCCTCGAGTGTCTGTATGGTCCTCTCCGTCTGACCATCCGTCTGAGGGTGGAAGGCTGTGCTCAGATGGAGCCGCGTCCCGAACGCCTCCTGCAACCCCTTCCAGAGCCGGGAAGTGAAACGAGCATCTCGATCGGAGACGATAGATGATGGCACACCGTGAAGCCGTACGATCTCCTGGACGTAAAGACGTCCCAGGCTCTCCACTGAGCCCTGCTCTCTGATGGGTAAGAAGTGTGCCGACTTGGTGAGTCGGTCGACAATCACCCAAATGGAGTCGTGACCTCTGGAAGTACGTGGAAGTCCAGTCACGAAGTCCATAGATATGCTATCCCACTTCCACTCCGGGACCTCCAAGGGCTGTACCAAACCTGCTGGTACCTGATGCTCTGCCTTCACCTGCTGGCAGGTGAGGCATCGTGAAACGAACTCTGCCACAGCTTTCTTCATGCCCGGCCACCAGTGCTGTCGTCTGAGATCCTGGTACATCTTCTCCACTCCGGGATGTACCGCCAAGGGAGAAGTGTGAAACTCTCTCAGCACCTCCTCTCGTAAAGCAACTGGTATGAAGGTACGCCCTCTGAAAAGGATGTCGTGCTCTGCTCCAAGGGAGAAACCATCAGGCGCCTGACCTGAGGATATCAGTGCACGCTGGGTCTCACAGTCAGCGTCCCCACGCTGAGCCTCTCTGACCCGCTGTAGAAGTGGAGGAGAGACTGTGAGAGACTGAAGAAAGGCTGTCCGTCTCTATCCACGAAGGATATCTGCAAGGAGGCTAGCTGCTCCGTTGCCTCCTCAAGCAGCTGAATGCCCGTCCTCCTGCTGAGGGCATCGGCTACCACGTTCCCCTTCCCAGGAGTATAGACTATCGCAAAGTCATAGTCCTGGAGGAACTCAAGCCATCTCCGCTGTCTCAGGTTCAGGTCCTTCTGAGAGAAGATATACCTGAGACTCTGGTGGTCAGAAAAGATAGTGAAGCGCTCGCCCATCAGATAGTGCCGCCAAGTCTTCAGAGCGAAGACCACTGCTGCTAACTCCAGGTCATGAGTGGCGTAGTTCTGCTCATGCGGCCTCAACTGACGTGATCCGTAGGTGATCACGGCCCGCTCCTGCATCAGGACGCACCCGAGTCCAGTCCCTGATGCGTCGCAGTAAACTACGTATCCAACTCCCTCCTCAGGCAACCTCATGATAGGTGCGCTGGTTAATCTCTGCCTCCGCTCCTGTAAGCTCTGCTGACATCTGTCTGACCACACAAAGGGTTTCCCCTTCTTCGTCAAGGCTGAGAGTGGTGCCGCAACTCTGGAGAAGTCTGGCACAAATCTCCGATAGTATCCGGCTAGGCCCAAGAAGCTCCGCACCTCTGTCACGCTCCTGGGTGGCTCCCAAGCTAGCACTGCCTCGATCATCGCGGGATCCACTGCAACTCCCGCCTCAGAAATGACGTGCCCCAAGAAATGGACCTCACGTAACCAGAACTGGCATTTTGAGAGCTTGCCATAAAGCTGGTGCTCTCGGAGTGTGTCTAGCACAACTCGCAGGTGGTAGGCATGTTCCTCCTCAGTCGTCGAGTATACCAAAATGTCGTCAATGAAGACCACGACAAATCGGTCGAGGTATGGCTGGAAGATCCTGTTCATGAGGCTCATGAACACTGCTGGAGCATTGGTTACGCCGAACGGCATAACCAAGAACTCATAATGGCCATACCGACACCTGAAGGCCGTCTTCTGTACGTCCTCGTCTCGAACTCTGAGCTGATGATAGCCTGACCGGAGGTCTATCTTCGAGAACCACCGCGCTCCCTTGAGCTGATCGAAGAGGTCATCAATCCGTGGCAGCGGATACTTGTTCCTCACTGTCACCTGGTTCAGGCGACGATAGTCGACACACAGTCGCAAGCTCCCGTCCGCCTTCTTGGCGAACAAAATCGGGGAAGCCCAGGGTGAAACACTGGGTCGGATAAACCCCTTGCTCTGCAAGTCCTCCAACTGTACCCGCAGCTCTCGAAGCTCAGCGGGGGCCATCCGATATGCTGGAGTAGATATCGGGGCTGTCCCGGGGTACAAGTCGATGTAAAAGTCTACCTCTCTACGAGGAGGTAGCCCTGGAACGTCGTCAGGAAAGACGTCCACGTACTGGTCCACCACTGCAGGAAAAGCCGGACTCCGCACGTCCACTGCTCCTAGGATGAGGCTAGCCAACTGATGAGAGATAGGCTGCACTCTCCTCCGCAGAAGTCCATCCTGTGCTGCAAAGGTTCCCTTCTCGCCGGTGAAGGTAAACCTGCTCCCTTCGGTACGAACACATCGCACCTTGCGCCTAAAACAGTCGATCTGGGCATGAACCGTGGATAGCCAATCCATGCCCAAGATGACGTCGTAAGGCCTCGACGCCGCTACAAGGAGATCCCAGCCGAAGCTCTCGCCTCCTAGAGTAAGCTCACACTGCCGGCACCAGTGCGTAATCGTCGAGTCTGCTCCTGTAGGAGTCTCTAGCCGTAAGGATCGAGCCAACGGCTTAGTCGGAATCTCCGAGCTCCGAACAAGGGCAGAGGCTATGAAAGAGTGACTCGCTCCTGTGTCTATAAGTACTACAGCAAGGGTGGAATAGACACAGATCGTACCTCGAATCATCTCTGGCAAGTCGGGGTCGTAGGCCTCCACTACCTGGAGCTGGGCATGTCCCTGCCCGCCAGCTCCCTGTGGTCGAGGTGGCCCTCCTGGTGGTGGTGGGGGTAGAGCCTGGAAGCGTCGCCCACCACCCGCTGCTCGGCCAGCTCCTCTGCCTCGTCCGCCTCCTCCCTGCGGACCGCCACGGTCGACCCTCTGCCTCTGCCTGGGTGGCCCCTCCACCGTCTGCTGCTCCTCTGATCGGCGAGTCGGGCAGTCACGAGCCATGTGACCCTGCCCGCCGCAAGAGTAGCACAACCTGCCTCTCGAAAGGCTGGCACTCCGCTGTGTGCCTCGTACTGCTGAGCCGGTGTCCTGAGGCCGTCTGCATGGGGGTCTGGTCTGCCTGGACCCGTGAGTCATCTGTCAGCTACCAGCTGCCGAAGACTCAGCTACCTGCCGCCCTGCGCTAGGTCTCGCCGCTGAAGAAGGCTCTGCCAGGAAGCTCTCGATCAGGAGGGCTCGCTCCAGCACTCCCGCCTGGGTCGGAATGCTGAGGGAGATCAGCGACGCCCGAATCTCCTGTCGCAAGCCCTGCTCGAAGGTCCGGGCCCGGAAGAAGGGGTCCCGTACCATGTCGGTCGAGTAGCGAGATAGGTCCGTGAACCTCGCCGCGTACTGAGCGACCGTCATGCTGCCCTGGCGCAGCTGGAGAAGCTCCTGGATGTGCACCGCTCGGAGGGTGGCCGGGACAAACTCAGAGCGGAAGAGGCTCTCGAAGTCCGTCCAGAGCAGGGATGCCTCATCGTGAACCTGGAGCATCAGGCTCCACCATCGTCCTGCTGCCGCCTGCAGGAGGCTCACTGCGAGAATCACCATGAGATCCGCTGGTGTCCTCACTAGTCTGAAGATCCGTACCACCGCCTCTAGCCAGTCCTCGGCGGCCTGGGGGTCCGCCTCACCGCGAAACCTGGGCGGTCGCTGGCTCTGAAACTCATGCAGTGCCCTGAGGCGACGTGCATCGTCAGCGTCTGGTACTGGCAGCATCGGTGGCTCGGCGGGTAAAGCTACCGCCGGTGCCACTGCTGGCAAAGGGCCCTGCACCGAGGCCTCGTCGCTCGGTGGGCTGCCGTCGCGCCCTACACTCGGAACCCTAGCTGGCTGTCGTCGCGGGGCCATCCTGAAAAGGAGAACAAGAGCACCACAGTCAGAACAGTATACCTGGTGAGCTGGCACAAGTAATCACAAGGAAAACTTGAGACTTTCATAAAGCAGATCAGTATACCCGGTGAGCTGACACAAGTAATCACAAAGAAAACTTGAAACACACACGCAATCAATGTTTTCATGCATCAAGTCGGAAATCAGGAGTCAGGGTCCTGGTGTACGGATACGTCGGCCGCCGCACCAACACTGGGCTCCCTGAACTGATAACCACACTCAATACACTAAACACTATTGCTTCACATAGAAAGAAAGGACGATCAGAGTCTGCGGTAGAACCGACCAGCTCTGATACCAATTTGTCACGACCCGTCCTCGGGGCCCGTGCCGTGACTACCCCAAGCCCGCCTTCCATAGGCCAGGGGCTGGCGACTAGCACCAAGGCGTAAAATCCCAGTAAACAGGGAAGGCATTGCCTTTATAAGTAACAACCACACAGAGTCAGCAAGCGGAAAGTAAAGTGCAGAAAAGTAAAGGGGCCGAAAATACAAGCCCAACTGTAAAGTACAACTGAAAAGTAAAGTACAGCAACTGAAGAAAAGACGGCGGCCTCGTGTCGTCCACTGGCAATCCCACCTGAAGGGTGGGTACAGATAGCCTCCAGGCTCCTCGGGTCCCACGTCCGCTCCGAGTACGTTCCGCCCAGTGGTCCACCTCCAAGTACCGTCCTGCTCCACGCCCCAACCGTGATCAGCGCTGTCCGTCGTCTGCAACCAACACAACAAGGTGCGGGCATAGCCCGTGCAGGGGTGAGTACAAGCTACTCAGTAAGGACCCCGAGACCCCCGAAGGTCTCCCGAAATCCACAAAGGATATAGCACAAAAGAAAGATGCAATCACGAAGTAACATCTGACTCGACTTAGGTATATGCCCATACATATACCTAAGTCCCCATTTCTAGCTCTGCTCACGAGCTCGAGAACAACTCAATCCACAAAGGAATGCAAGACTCAAATCCACAAGGAGAGTAAACAGTAAATCCACAAAGGATAGTTCAACACAATCCACAAAGGAGAGTAAACAGAAGATTCAGCTCAACCAGGTATACTTTTTCAGATGACGTCAAAGACAATCACTGATCCGTCTAAGTCGTCGGACCCATGAAGGATCGATAGGTACTAACCCCCGCAAGAGACCCACGTAGGATCGGGCTCACACAGAACCTGTAGGCAGTGGCTCACACAGAACCGGTAGTAAGGACCCACGGAGGATCGGGCTCACACAGAACCTGTAGGCACTGATCCACACGGGATCGCTGAGTGCAGTAGTCGACGCAGTCCACTGAGGATATCTGCAAAGTCGTCGCCGCAGTCCACGAAGGATCTCTGCTCTGCCGTCGTCGCAGTCCACGGAGGATCTCTGCTCTGTCGTCGTCGCAGTCCACAAAGGATCTCTGCTCTGTCGTCGAAGTCACAGCCAGCGCTAGGGTTCCCGCACATAGCGAGCTCGTTTAGGAGGGTCCGCTCCACGAGCCAAGAGGCTGATACATCAACTGACACGTAGTCCGAAGTTGATGTATCCAAAAGTTCCGTATCGACAACAGGATCTCAACGCAACAGACGGCGCGTCAATCGGACGCCCGGTCTGAGAGTTATTGGCATTTTCGTCCCAGGGGCCCGGTTGGTTTTTAGGGCAAAACCGACCCGACCGTACTCCGCCTGTATCCGATCCTCGGGCGGAGTATTCCAAAAGTTCCGTCTCACTTAGAGGAAACTACCACAGCTGACGGTACGTCGTTCGGACGTCCGTAGCTCAAGTTATGAGCGTTTCTGCTCCGTGGGCCCGGTTGGTTTCGTGTACGAACCAACCCGGCCGAACCCAAAGTCTTCCGAAACCTTGAGTATAATATACCGAAACGACCGTCTCGATCCAAGGATCGCGTAGCCACTGACGGTTCGTCAATCGGAGGTCCCAGGCCCAAGATATGGGCGAAAGACCGAAGAGGGCCCGAAAACGGGGGTTCTGGGCCCGGGGTGACCCGGCCCGAACCCCCCTGGGGTCGGCCGAACCGGGACGGCCCGAACCGGGCCGGCCCGAACCGGCCCGAACCGGCTCGGCCGGGTCCGGTTCGGCCTGGGCGCGGCCCGGCCGACCGGACCGGCCGGCTCGGCTTCGGCCGAGCGGCCGCACAGGCCGCCGCCGCGGGTTTGACCCGCGGCATTTGAAGAAACGCGGCCCCCGCGGGGGGCCGCCTTTCACGCGGACGCGGCCGGGCCGCCGCGTCCGTTCCCGGTTCCGCGCGGCCGCGGAACCGGCCGCCACCGCCGCCGCGGCTTCAGCCGCGGCCGACTTCCTCTACGGCGGCGCGCCGGGCGCCGCCGCCTCCGGTCGCCGGCGCCGCCGCTGCCTTCCGCGGGCCGCCGGAGTTGCTCCGGTGGCCCGTTTCCTTTCCCATCTGCGCCGTTGCTCCTCCCGGGGGACGATCTTCACTGCGGAAACAACGGATTGCCCTTGCCGCCAGGTTCGTCGTCGTCCGCCAAATCCGCACAAAAAGGGAAGATCAGCGGAGGGTTGCCGGGTCTTGTTCGTTAGACCCGCTCCCTCCGCGTTAATCATAAACAACGGGAGAAAAGAAATAAGATGATCAACACATGATCCAACAATTTTATTTAAAGATATAATTGTTCGCTTGAAACCGGCTTTTTAAATTTTCAAGAACGTTCACGAGAAAATTTAAAAGGGGTAACTTTTCCAAAATAAATCCCTACCTCGAAGTCGTCGTCGGACGAGAGGTCGTCGCGGAATCGCTCGTCGCGGAAGAAGGAGATCGTCGCGTCGTCGCGGTATCCGGCGTCGCGTCGCCAATCTCCGGATCAAGAACAAACAGTTTTAATTAATTAAATCCGTTGTTATTGAAATTAAGAAGGGAGAATTTAGAAGTTTCGATTCTCACCTTTAACCGCCGATCGCAGGTTCGCCGCGGAAGAAGAGGCACCGAAGAAGAAGAAGAAGAAGGTCACGGAAAAGCTGTTGACGTCGCGGATCGTGCGTCGTCGGATTCCGGTTCCGGCGTTCTTCGCGTTCTTCGCGTTCTTCGCGGAGAGGGTGGAGGCTCAGAGGAATTGCACAACGATAGCAATCCTCCAAAATAGACAAGTTTGTCTATTTTATTATTTTGCCAACAAACGTAAAACGCATAATTAACGACCCAATTAATTCACGAAGAAACAGTCCATTTAATTCACGAAATAAACCGCCCAATTAAATGGACTGTTAAGAATTAAAGAAAACGCGTCGGTTGACTTTTCAGTTACTTTGACGGGTTTTCGCGGGTGCGTTACTTAGCGAAAGAAACGGCGGGGCTCGTGCGGGTCCCACCGCACAAATATCCTACCAAGGGGTAGGATATTTCTGGATAGCATCCTATCCAGTTCAACTCAGTTCAAGCCGCCTTTAAGTGACTTTATGTGGATTCCAAGCAGTTTAAGTGAAATAAAATAAAGTTGTCGCACAAACTTTATTTTATTTCTGACTTAAAGCCGCAAAATTTAAAAACCACGTCTGAGCAAACGCAACTCCGGAAGAGGCGTTTCTAAGAAAATACCGGCGCTGCGATTTCATCGGTGCCCTCAGAATTTGATTCCGGGCACCGGTTCAAAAGATAGAAAAACCCGCTCGTCCGTTCACTGAACGTACCCGAGCCAAACTTCGGAAATTGATTCCGGGCACACCGGGCCTCGGAATCATGTGTCGTCTGAAGCTGCGCTCTTGTAAAATTCCAAAGAAAATTAAGAAAAAAATTTCCTTGAAATTTGCGGGTCTTTACAAAAAGTCTGATGTTTGGGGTGTTCTGGGTGGTCTGGAAGGCCATCTCAGCTTCTCGGTGAAGGTTAAGACTCCTAACGGTAGCCTCGGCCTACCGGTGGCCTCGGCCAACGGGTAGCATCGGCCTAACAGTCGCTTCGGCCTACTAGTGGCCTCATCCTATCGGTAGCTCGGCCTACCCCTGGCCTCGGCCTACCGGTAGCTCAGCCTACCAGTGGCCTCAGCCTACAAGTAGCCTCGGCCTACCCGTAGATCGGCCTACCGGTAGCCTCGGCCAAATGGTAGCTTTGTCTACCGGTAGACCTAGCCTACCAGTGACCTCTCCACGGGTTTTCTAGTAACACATCCTTTTGCGTCAATTGGTTTGTAAAACATGTATTGACACCCTTTAAGCCTGTTTTAAAGCCCATTAATGGTGTTTAATTAAATTATTAGTGAGGTACCCTCCTTAAATGGAAAACCATGCATTTCAGTCAGGGCATTACCTGCATTTTCATAAATGCCTCAACTGCATCCTGTGAGAAGTCCATCCTTGGTTAAGGAGTTTTGATCAGTTTTAACTACCCCAGAGGGCATGTTCCTTTTATGTTTAACATGTGGGGTGTCCCAGCGGTGTGGTCAACGCACGATCCCACTTCTTCCGTGGTTTCGAGTTTTCTTCCATATCGTAACTTTCCCAGGGATTTTGTATCTCATCCTTTATAAAATAAAGTCTTCTCTTCTCCCTAGGTTTCTTTTTCTCTATCACCCTGCTCTTGGAATACCCTTCCTCCTGACGAGTTGTACCCCTGTGAATTTTTCCTTGATCGCGTTCCCTGGAGTTCATGTTACTCCTGATTTCCAGTTTCGACATGAGGGCTTAACTTCGATCCTCGATCAATCAAGTAGGGATCATACCTTTGTCTCTCCTCCTTGTGTATCATGCGGGTTGGGTGTTCTATGGTTCCTATGAGGTAGTAAATCAATTCTATAATGAAGATAATAACCGGTTAAAGAACAGGGATGAGGAAGTTTGGTAATATTGTTACATATTTTTATCCATGCTTTCCCTATGATTTTGTCTTAAATTTAATGGGATTAGGCTACTGAAAATCATGGCCATTGGAGATCTTTGATTGTGCACCTTTACTATGCTCTATTTTATTCTTTGTCTAGTGAATGGGAATCATGTATGAATCGGTTAAACACTTAAAATCTTCTATTGAATATGAATGCCCATAACCATGTGTGATCACCCCAGTTGAACTAAATAATATAAAAGAATGAATTATGTACTTCAGGATGGTTCATTTATGAAATGGGTGAAGGGGTGAATGTGCTTTATTATGGATGGGTGAACAGCGGGGCTATGAATGGTGTGGTTGGAATGGCATGAGTTCTTGTGTGGTTGTGGTAGTGTTTGGAAGCAGGGCTGCAGGTTGGGTTGTGAACCGGAATAAAATTGGGAAGTCAATAATGAACAGGGTGGAATGGTAATGAATTAGTGTGGGGTAACCAACTGTTTGTTATGTTTTTCTTTTGTTCTAGTACTTCGACGGATCTCACAGATCCCTTTGTTGATGTGACTTCACTAGAGAACTAGGTCGGAATGCTTAAATTAGCTGATGGTTTTCCCTTCCGGCTTATTGTTGTTTCATCTGTGATTGTGCCTATTAGTGGCCCAGCTATGAAGGTATTAACTCATACTGAACTTTTATGAAATTATAACTTGAATAGGGAAACTGGGAACTGTTTGTTGTGTGCCTATTTTCGGAGGCAGTAGTGCCTGGGCACCTTCTTGTATCAGTTGGGGAGCCATAGGTTGGGCTGTGTGTTGGCATATATGTGTAACTGTATGTTTTGTGTTTAGTCGCACCCCACCCACATTGGTATCTTAGTGTCAGACACCCCATTTCATGGGGAAGGGTGTTTCCCCCTAGTTATTATACTTCATGCTCCCTCTTCCCTCGACTGTGATGGATGGAGGTGACCTTACACCCAAGATTATTCAGATATGTTTAGATTGGTGTGTAGTTAACCCAGGAATCTTCGGGCAGGTTTGTTTTACCATGTGTCTTCAGAATGAGGCACAGGTGTGTTCGAGTAGGGATGGATGGTTGTGAGGCACAGGTGTGTGCGGGTAGGAAGAGCGTGGTAGCATCAGGACATTTTTCATTAGGGATGAGCCACTAGATAGTTGGGGAAATGGTGGTGCGGGGTACCCAAATGTTTTGTTCTTACTATTACATTACTACTTGTGTTATTTGGTGATCGTGGAAAATGAGGTGGGATGTATAGATTCCTTGATAGATTAGGTTTCTTCTGCTTCTCACGGGACTTTAGGACGTCTCCCCACTTGTGCATGGGAGCATTAGGTTTTCCTACTAAGTATACTTTGTATGCTCACCCTATGTTTACATTCAGGTTTCTAGGAGGGCTTCGGAGTCTGTGTGGGACATTACTAGTCTGGACATTGGAGTTTCTTTTGGTTGATGTTGGATTATGGTTAGCTTTTTTTCCTTTCCTGTTGGGTATTGTACTTTGGAGTCCTTGTACATTGTTCAGTTTTCTTATTAAAACATACATGTAGTTTGTATTTTACCTTGAGTTTTCTATACATGGTGGTGTTTCGTGTTGACTCAGTATTTCTCCCAATCATGGTTAACTAAAAAGGGTAATGCCTCCCATATTGTGAAAATGTTATACTGTTGGTGCTAGTCGCCACTCCAGGGCCTACTGAAGGTGGGACTCAGGGGTCATTATCTCTCTTTCAACATAACGAATGAAGAGCGTGGCAATCTGCTGTCCCTTACCTCCTTTCGGTGAAGGCGGGTCATGACAGAATGGTATCAGAGGGTGAGGTTGAGGGATAGGATGGATTATGGAGTTAGGAAGAGTGAGGATTGCATGGGATGGTAGGGAAACAATGATAGGTGATCTTTTTTCGGGAAATAGACCGGTGAGGACTGACTAGGACACGAGATTTTAGGGCCCCTCGTGATCCAATGAAAGGAATATTGAGCCTATAAAATGACCATGTGAGACTAAATTTCTTGTAGGTTAGAGACCCTATGTAAGGTACATGCATCATACTGATTTTGTTTTAATTGATTTGGGGCACCTTAGGGAGAAAAATTTAATAAAAATAATAAAAATTTCCCTTGCTACTCGGGCTTAGGAATTCATTGTTTACCTTGCAGCTATGGAACTCGGATGTTATCCACGAGCGACTCGGGAAGTTTAGGCCCATCGGATTGAGGTAGTTGACCAGTATAGGATTGACCGGGATGAGGAGGACAACTATAGGTAGATGACATTATCCTCCTTCCAGCGACAAACCGTTCAGAAGTATGAGGGTAGGGTTTCTGACTCAGAAATGGAGGGATGGATCGAGGAGCTAGCAATCACCTCCTCATTGATCCATGCTCTAAGGGAGTATTGGGTTTCGTTGGCCGTCATTCAGCTGATAGGAGAAGTGCGTCAGTGGTGGATGCTTTTCCTGGGAGAGAAGACAGAGGCAGAGGTTTCTTGGTCCAGTTTCGAGAAGTAATTTCGTGAGGAGTTCCTCTCCTCTACGACGAAGGATGAGCAGAGACAGGAGTTTATGTCCCTTCTGTGGGAAAGCATGTCAGTGAGGGAGCTGGGGATCATGTTTACAGATCAACTTCATTTTTCCTCAGATCTCTTACTAGATGAGGACTCTCGGGAAATACGGTTAGAGGAGGCACTCTGTCTTTCTCTTCAGTGCGTTGTCACTCCATTCACTCTTCTGACATACCTAGAAGTATAGAAGATGGAAGAGATAGTATAGGGGATGCAATCCAAGGGATACACACAATGAGAAGGGAACCAGTTGAGTTCATCAAATGGGATGGCATTCAGCAGCATGTCTCCAGTGATAGGGCCTTCCAGGTTTCGACAAACAGGGTTTAGGCCTCATTAGTTCTAGTCCCGATCATCTAGCCTTCTCCCATTTTCCTCAGGTCAAGGATCGAAGTGTTTCTCTTGCTGAGTTTTTGGTAACATCCAGAGAAGGTGTCCGACTCGAGCTCCACATGGGGGAGGTGGGCAGTTTTAGCACCCACCTCAGCGGCATCTGTTGCCGGTAAGGCCTTTCCAGCGGCAACAACAGGCCCCTAGCCCTCCGAGAGACGACCTTGCGGGAGGTGAACAACACCAGGGTGCTCCTCAAGGACCTCGACCAAGGCGTGGTCAGGCAGGTGGTCGACAGCAGCGAGGAAGAGGAGCTAGGCGTTGATAGTTGCACACCTCAGAGTTAGTAGATCTGGCGGGACCATAGGTCGTTCGAGGTACGATCAGTTTATTCAGCACTCTTGTTTCTGCCTTCTTTGATTTGGGAGCTTCGCACTCCTTTGTTATGCCCGTATTAGCCCATGTTCTGGGTCTAGATGTCGAGAGACTTTTTGTGCCGCTATTGTTGAGAACACCTGTTGGGGGACAGACCAGCATATCTTAGTTTTTCAGGGGATGTAGACTAATTTTGGGACCACACTAGTCCAGTGGTGACCTTCTTTCTTTATAGATGGAGCAATACGATGTCATTCTAGGCATCGAGTGGTTATTCTCCATGCATGCCGTCATAGACTTCTATCGGAGAAGGATATCATTCTCCAACAAGGATGGACACCATGTGGCTTTTGTTGGGGAGTGGAGTTATCAGGTGGGGATTTGACATGTGGAACCACTCCTTTCTATGCTAGACGGGGTGTCAGTGGAGTTGGCGGATGCAAGAATGATGGATGTCCTAGAGGTCATATGAGAATTCCCTGATGTCTTTCTCGAGGAGGTTGTGACTCTACACCCTCAATGTGACATTGAGTTTTGGATATACTTACATCCTAGTTCCTGACCGATCGTGATGGCCACTTATCAAATGTAAACTTCTGAGTTGCGAGAGTTGTAGATTCAGATTTACGATCTAATGGAGAAAGGATTTGTTCGACCTAGCGTGTCGTCGTGGGGTGCTCCAGTTTTGTTCATAAATAAGGTAGATGGTAGTCTACGACTACGCATAGACTACCGGAGGTTGAATTAGGTGAATGTCAAGAATCATTACCCCCTCCCGAGGATAGAAGATCTTTTCAACCAGCTGAGGGGAGCATGTTGGTTCTCTGAGATTGATTTGTGGTCTGGATACCACCAGTTGAGAGTGAAGGAAGGTGATATCTTGAATACGAATTTCAGATCCAGATATGGCCACATTGATTTCGAGGTCATGCCGTTTAGAGTTACAAATGCACTAGATATGTTCATGAACCTCATGAACTATGTCTTCCAAGAGTTTCTAGACCAGTTCATTGTGGTGTTCATCAACGACATCCTTATCTACTCAAGATCCGAGGAAGAGAACATTGAGAATCTTAGGGTAGTTTTGGGAGTCCTTAGACACCGCCATCTTTATGGGAAACTATCTAAGTGCAAGTTCTTAATGCGAGAAGTACATTTACATGGACACGTAGTGTCTTATAAGGGAATAGTAGTAGACCCGTCGAAGGTCAAGGTAGTTGTTTCATGGGAAGCACCCCAGAATGTGGAGGAAGTTCGTAGTTTTCGGGGTTTGGAAGTCTATTATCGGAGGTTTGTGCTTGAATTCTCTCAAGTTGTAGCTCCATTGATAGCTTTGACTAAGAAAGTCCAGGCCTTCATGTGGATCGATCAATGCCAAACAGCTTTTGGCTACCAAAAGGAGAAGCTGGTTAGTGTTCATGTACTCAGATTACTTGAGGAAGGGGTGTTGTTTGATGTGTTATGTGATGCTTCTGGCCTTGGGTTGGGATGTATGTTGATGATGCAGTGAGGTGTGATATCATATGGGTCTAGGCAGTTAGATACTCATGAATGTAACTATGCCACCCACGATCAGGAGCTTGTGGCCATGGTGTTCACATTGAAGTTGTGGCAGAATTATCTCATCTAAGAGCACTTTTTGGTCTTCTCAGATCACAAGAGCTTGTGTTATGTCTTTTCCCAGCTGGATCTGAACTTGCGGCAGTGGATATGGGTTGAGTTCCTCCAAGAATACGACTTCAATATCTCTTATACAAGGGGAAAGGCTAATGTTGTTACTGATTCCCTGAGAAGGAAATCGCAGAATGAAGTAATTCGGGAATCTGTAGATGCTTGGAGAGAGATGTAAGAGTTAACAGCCTTGCTTTTTGATGCAAGGGTGGAAGGTGGATGAGGTTTTCTTTTTCATATGACTGTAGTTTCCTCTTTAGTGGTGCAGGTGGAAGATTCTATGTGGGGGGACACGGAGGAGGAAGTGATGTGAGATCGTTTTTATGAGGTAAATTCTCTTGAGGGATGGTCGGAGGATGGTCAGAATTAGATGCTTTTCCATGGAAGGTTTTTTGTTCCAAAGATGATGTGTAACGGTGTTCTCCGTGAGTTCCATGTCTCATATTTAGTGGTACATCCTGGGATCTCAAATATATACTGAGGTCTGAGGGGACAGTTTTGGTGGCCCGAGGTAAAGCAGGCGGTGGCAGAGATTGTGGCTAAGTGCCTGGTGTGTCAGAAAGTTAAGGTTGAACACCATTTTCCAGGATGGTTGTTACTACCTTTAGATGATCCCGAGAAGAAGTGTGATGAAATATTGATGGACTTCATCACAGGGCTACCCAGGGCTCATGGAGGCTATGATTCCATCTGGGTAGTGCTTTATTGGTTGACAAAATCATCACAATTCTTGGTGATTAAGGAGTCGATCTCGGTGAGCACCTTATCCCAGAAGTACGTCGTGGAGGTGGTGAGGTTTCACGGGATTGTGAGATCTATTGTCTCCGATTGGGACATGTGGTTTACCTCACGAGTTTGGAGGGGATTACATCATGCCTTTGGCACCCAGCTACGCCTTAGCACTACGTTCCACACTTAGATAGATGGGAAAACATAACGAATGATCCGGACAGTGGATAATAAGTTGCGGGTATGTGTTCTGGGATTTTGAGGATCATGGGTACAGTACTTGCCTCTGGTGGAGTTTTCTTATAACAATAGATCCCACTCCACTATTGTAATGACACTGTTTGAGGCCTTCTATGGAGGGTCGTGTCATTCACCTGATTGCTGGATAGAGATTGGGGAAGAAGCTTTTCTTGGGAAAGAAGTTGTGCAGGGCACTACTGAGAAGGTTCAGCTCATGCGTGAGAGGATGAAGGCATCCCATGACCAGAATAAGTCTTATGTCAGTCGTAAGAGGAGGCCCTTGGAGTTCGATGTTGGAAATCATGTGTTCTTGAAGGTTTACCCTTAATGTGGGCAGCGAAGGATTGGGAAGGGGAGTAAGCTCTCCCCTAGGTTCATCAGACCTTTCGAGGTGTTGGGACGAGTTGGAGAGGTGGAATATCAGCTGGCATTTCCACCTTAGTTAGAGAAAGTTCACAACATCTTTCACATCTCCCAGCTTTTCTGATATCTACACGACGACTCCCACGTCATCGATTGGGGAGAGTTAGATTCTGAAAATGATGCGACCTTCATAGAGTGACTAATCAAGATCAAGGATCATAAAGAGAAAGTGCCTCATGGATGAACCATCCCCTTGGTTCATGTGTTTAGGAGGCATGGTGGCCTCGAGGATAGAACATCAGAGTGGGAGGCCCAGTTACGCATTCAGTTCCCAGAGCTGTTTTGACATCCTTATTGTTGTTGTTGTTCTATGTTGTATTGAGATGTTTTACCTTGTGATTTAATATATGAAATGATTGTTTTTTAGCTATTAGATGATATGTTCCATATTATCTATGTGTATGAATGTGTGATGATGGGAAAATCTAACTGCTAATCCAGAAACATTAATGTGGATGTGATTAAACCCATGCGGGTGAGTTAGTGCCAACCAAAGCGAATAGTATCTTGACTTATAGGAAGGGACTCGCTGACTTCGGTGTTGGATAGTGTGATTCTTGTTCTTGTTGTGAATTTTTTTGGTTGATAACTCTTGGTGGAGTATTCTTGGATGTAGGGGGTTCTGTTCTACCTTTCGAACAACTCAGGGGTTTTCCCCTGAGAAGTATCTTTAGAGGGTGGTTGTTTGGACCCCACTTTTCTCCTTTCGGTTTTGTTCTAATATTCTCGGGGACGATAATAGTTTGATAAGTATCTGATGTAATGGCCCTGGGTTTTGGGGTCCGTTACATGGTAAAAGATTGATGTTTGGGGTGTTTTGGGTGGTCTGGAAGGCCATCCCAGCCTCTCGGTGAAGCTTAAGACTCCTAATGGTAGCCTCGGCCTACCAGTGGCCTCGGCCTACCCATTGCCTCGGCCTACCGGTACCTCAGCCTACCGCTAGCCTCGGCCTACCGGTGGCCTTGGACTACCGGTGGCCTCGGCCTACCTGTAGCCTCGGCCTCTAGGTAGCTCAGCATACCGGTGGCCTCGGCCTACCGGTAGCATCAGCCTACTGGTAGCTCGACCCACTGGTAGCTCGACCTACTAGTTGCCTCGGCCTATCGGTGTCCTCGGACTACCGGTCGCATTGGCCTATCGGTAGCTCGGCCTACCGGTGGCCTCAGCCTACCGGTAGCATCGGCCTACTGGTGGCTCATCCTACCGGTGGCCTCGGCCTACTGGTAGCTCAGCCTACTGGTGGCCCCGGCCTACCGGTGGCCTCGGCCTACCAGTAGCTCGGCCAACCGGTCACCTCTGCCAACTGGTAGCTTGGTCTACCAGTAGACCTATCCTATCGATGACCTCTCCACGGGTTTTCCAAAAGCACCTCCTTTTGCATGAATTGGTTTGTAAATCATGTTTCGACCACTGTGA
Source organism: Viscum album (assembly GCA_963277665.1). Lineage (NCBI taxonomy): Eukaryota > Viridiplantae > Streptophyta > Magnoliopsida > Santalales > Viscaceae > Viscum > Viscum album. The sequence continues at coordinate 1,517,362,494 of OY728122.1, read as the reverse complement.
GCCTGTTTTAAATCCAATTAATGGCATTTAATTAAATGATTGGTGAGGTTCCCTCCTTAAATGAAAAACCATGCCTTTTGGTCATGCCTTAATCCTCATTTTATGAAATGCCTCTACCGCATCCTGTGAGGATTCCTTCATTGGTTAAGGTGGTGTGCGTCATTTTTAAATGCCCCGATGGGCGAGGACCTTTTAATTTTATCATTTGGGGTGTCCGAGCTGCGTGGTCAACCCACGATCCTTCTTGTTCCTCGGTTTCGAGTTTTTCTCCATATCTTAACCGTCTCGTGGATGTTGTATCTCAGCCTTTATATCCTAAAGGCTTCTCTTCTCCCTAGGTTTCTTTTTCTCTATCACCCTATGCTCAGAATACCCTTCCTCTGGATGAGTTGTACCCCCAAAATGTTTTCCTTGATTGAGTTCCATGGAGTTCCTCTACTCCTGATTTCTAGTTTCCACATGAGGGCTTAACGTAGATCCTCGATATATCAAGTAGGGATCTTAACTTTTTTTCTCCTCTTTGTGTATCATGCGGGGTGGGTATTCTACGGTTCCCATGAGGTAGTTAATCAATTTTGTAATGAAGATAATAACCAGTTAAAGAACGGGGACGAGGAATTTAGTTAATATTGTTACATGTTTTTATCCACGATTTCCTAATGATGTTTTTATGACTTTAATGGGCTTAGGCTACTGAAAATCATGATTTTTTGAGGTCTTTGATTGTGGACCTATGATATGACATGTTTTATGCTTTTTCAGTTGAATGGGGATCATGTATGAATCAATTAAACACTTAAACACGACTGTGGAATATGAATGCCCATAACATTGTGTGATCACCCCTGTTGCACTAAATAATATAAAATAATGATTTATTAAAGTTGGGGTGGTTTAGTTATGAAATGGGTGAAGGAATGAATGTGTTTTGTTATGGATGGGTGAACAGCGGGGCTGTGAATGGTGTGGTTGGAATGGCATGAGATGTTGTGTGGTTGTGGTAGTGTTTGGCAGCAGGGCTGCTGGTTGGGTTGTGAACATGAATAAAAGTGGGAAGTCAATAATGAACTAGGTTGAATGGTAATGAATTAATGTGGGGTAACCAATGGTTTTTTGGGTTTTGATTTGGTTCCAGTACTTCGAGGGATCTCACTGATCCCTTTTTTGACGTCACTTCACAAGAGAACCGAATATGAATGCCTCAATTACCTGATGGTTTCCCCTTCCTGCTTATATTTGTTTCATCTATGATTGTTCTTGTTAGTTTCCCAGTTGTGAAGGGATTAACTCATACTAAAATGTTATGAAATAATAACTTGAATAGGGAAACTGGGAACTATTTGTTGTGTGCCTATTTTCTTAGGCAGCAGTGCTTGGGAAACTGCTTGTATCGGTTGGGGATCCATAGGTTGGGCTGTGTGTTGGAATATTTGTGTAACTGTATGATTTTTGTTTATTCTCACCTCACCCAAGTTGGGAACTTACTGTCGGACACCCCATTTAATGGGGAAGGGTGTTTCCCCTTAGTTACTCTCCTTCCTGCTCCCTCTTCCCTCGGCTGTGATGGTTGGAGGCGACCGTACACCCAAGATTCTTCAGGTAGGTTTCGATTGGTGTGTTTTTATCGCAGGACTATTTGGGTAGGTTTGTTTTCCTTGGTGTATTCGAGATGATTCCAAGTTGTGTGCGGGCAGGGATGGATGGTTGTGAGGCACAGGTGTGTGCGGGTAGGGATGAATGGTTGTGAGGCCCAGGTGTGTGCGGTCAGGAAGCGTGTGGTAGCATCCGGAAGTTTTCCGTTAGGGATTAGCAGCTAGCTAGTGGGGGAAATGGTGGTGTTGGGTACCCAAATGTTTTGTTCCTACTATTACCCTATTGATTGTGTTATTCAATGTGTGTGGCCAGTGAGGTGGGATGGATAGATTCCTTGATATATTATGTTTCTTCTGCTTCTCACGGGACTTTATGATGTATCCCCACTTGTGCATGAGAGCTATTGGTTTTCCTACTTATTATACTTTGTATGCTCACCCTACATTTACTTTCAGGTTTCCAGGATGGCTTTGGATGCCGTGCGGGGCCTTACTAGTCTGAACATTGATGTTTTTGTTGGTCTCTGTTGGATTCTACTTATCTTTTTTCCCCTTCCTATTTGGTATTGTACTATGGATTCCTTGTACATTGTTCAGTTTTATTATTAAAACATGCATGCAGTTTGGATTTTACCATGAGATTTCTATACATGGTGGTTTTTGGTGTTGACTCATTCTTTATCACGATCTTGGTTAACAAAAAAGAGTAATGCCTCCAATATTGTGAAAATGTTATACCCTTGGTGCTAGTCGCCACTCCGAGGCCTGCTAGAGGCGGGACATGGGGGTCATTATCTCTCCTTCAATGTAAAGAAGGGCTTGGCAATCTTATGTCCCTTCCCTCATTTCTGTGAAGGTGGTTCGTGACATAATGATCTCCAAAACTATAATTTTGGAATATTTTAATGGAATTCCTAATTCCCTGAGTCTAGAGACTGACACCCGATCATCCACAACAACTAAAGGGAAAAAAATTTCCCTACCTGAAACAAGAAAAAATACATATATATACTTTTGTAAGAAAAAACCAAAACAGATATAACTGATTAATAGATAAAATAAGTTAGTGATAATACCATTGGAATATGTCTATAAAAAAATTATAATGAATATTTTCAGGAACTACTCTATGTGTTGTTTGAGAAACAAACCACAAACTCACCACTGGTTTCCCATATCCAGATAACATAAATATCATGGTCATACTGTTGTGCCTTACCCTTTCCTATACCAAATAAAAAAAATTCTATATACAAACTTGAAGGATTGTGTAATATTTTAGCTAAAGAGGCTCTCTAGGAACCTTACATGATGTTTCATATCAAATATCTTTATAAAAATTCATATATGCTAAATTTTTATAAAATAAGGCATGGAAAATATGTAATAATTTTTATTTCAATATCAATTGAAATAGTTCACCTTTTTCTAAATCTTTTAACAAACAATGTCTTATAGTTTGGTATAATAATTTCAATAAAACATTTACATTTCATCAAATCATGTATATAAATTCTAAAACAGAATAAGAAAATGAAAAGTGGTAAAAATACATCTGAAAACAAGTTTCATGATAGCAATGTAACTTGTACAATGGAAATAAACATTGACAAGAGAAAAATAATTTACCTTGATCTCAGGTCCTATAGAACATAAGAGAATCCAATGAGAGAAACCCTAACATATTCATAATCATGTCCTTATATCACATGTCCTATGGAATAATGGAACACCCAAAGAGTAAACCCCATTGAGGCAGAAATAATCATTTGTTAATATTAAACCATCATAGTTGATACCCATGGTTACCATATATAGAAGAGATCAAATAGTCCCAAAGGGGTTATTAATTTATAAATTATTTACAATAATAAATTTTCATCAAATCAAGATGTGTAAAACCATTTCAAATATCAAATTCAAAATACTTTTTAAAACATATTTAATCTACCAAATTTATGGGGAAATCATATTCTCTCAAAAAACCTTTTAAAAACACAATCTAGCTAATCACAAGAACATGAAGATTAATCTTTGAAAACATTTATAAAACAAATGAAATTATAGTTCAAATGACATATGCCATATATGGAACTACCTAACTCAAATTGTGGTTACACACTAACCATGACAGAAACCACTCAACATAAGTAGAAAGAAAAAGAAAGAAAAACTAATGGAGGACCTAACAATAATTATCACATGGTATAATATCATTCCATAAATATAGTGTTCATCTAGATATTAAATCACTATATATAGTGAGAAACTCATTTTCATCAAAATTACTATCAAAAGATTCAGCCTTAATGAAGATAGAATAAAATAGATATAGATGGGTTATAAGAATAGTAATCATACAATAAATGATTTCATAAATACATCTCAACCCTAATTACAAATAAAATAGAAATTAAATAATCATGAATAGAAATAATGTAAATACAAAAAAATGGAATTCATCCAATCTAGATATTCATGCACTTAAATGAGAATTCTATAAAAGCTAAAATGACCCAGAAACACATGGAGAATACATAGGTTATAAGAGAGACAATTAAATGATGAATGATAGAATAGTTAGGTCTTTAGTTCGTAAAATCTCATGGGATTTAATATTTTAATTTCATAAATAGTTGATTCATTACCAGAATCCTCTATTTTATATGAATGTTGAAAAATTCTTCATCATATATTAAAAATCATGAAAAACCAACTCACCAATTGAATGTTATTCATGTCCAAAATATTGTTAATGTCATCAACTGAATATACATTGGTTCCTCTGTAAATATTTCACATCATGAATATAAATTTCATGGTTTCAGCTTGCTACTGCATCCATTGAAATTCCATGTTCCATTATAAAAACTGTTGTATCATCTATGAATCCCTCTAAATATAACTCACAAACACTTAAATTTAAATAACAAATCATACCATTACTATGATGAAAAAAATATCCCCATTATAGGTCCTTATATTCTAGTAAATTCATGTAAAATAAGGATTTCACAAAACTTTGTTTGGATATTGCTCCCATATAGATGATTTGACATCCCAAGTGTGATGATCTGGGTCATCTTAGGATGTGAAAAAAAAGGAAAATAAAAAAATATCCAGATGACATTTTGGTGAAAAAATTGTGCATTATCAAATATGGTGATCTTGGATAATTTTTTAAAAAACTTCTTCAGTCTTGGAATTGGATGTTTACCCTTGTGTAGCAGTTTCATGGGTATAAGATTCATTGAAATTTTGATTAAAAAATTAATATTAAAAAAATTAAATATTAAAATATTTTCAAGTGTTTATTTGCTGAAATATTTTAGATTGTTAAACATATTGATTCACTATTTCCATTGTTTATTATGGAGTGGTAGTTTTCCTAGGTGAGGAATAACATTGTGTAGGGCACTGGGGCCATTATCATTCCCCCTTTATATTAATTTCTTTTAATTTTATAATTTTTACACTTTAATATTTATCCATTTTAAATTTTATCCTTTACACATTGGATTATATTTTTCACCCATGGGGAATATCCCCATTACAGACATCAAATAAGAGAGTGAGTGGGAGATAAGAGTGAGAGGGAGGTGGTGGCTCCCCCCGGAGAGTTCATATGGTGGTGAAATTCTGCTTAGTTGGGGTGTCACGATTGTCTCGGGCATTGATTTAGTTGTTTCTTCATTATGGTAGTACTTTTTTATGTAAGTGAATATAAAATAATTATTTTAATGTTTCTAATTCTTTTTTGGACTACTGTGGACATCATAATTTTCTACATATGATTAATTGGGTAGAATAGGGAATTTCATACAAATTTGAGGGGTTTCCATTTGGGAAATTTTACACACACAGTGTGTGGATCAGTTGCCACACAATTCTTATTCTTCCAATTTGAGGAATATGAGTTTTTTGGGGTTTATGTCATGTACTTTTAAGTATAGTGTATTTAGTTTTCCTTCTAGGAGTGTGGCTGAGTTCATGGGTAAACATTGTATCTAGGGGTACATGACATTGTAATGTACACAACTAGAAAAAGTATGGGATTCCAACCATGTAGGTACACACATACAAGTACAATATATGGACATGAACTATGTGGTACATTTCTAGGTACCCCATGTTTGTGTATACCATTTTTTCTAGGGGAATATTTTGTGGACTCTAGATGGGTACACTTTGTGGGAGGATGAAGTACATGGAAAAACACCAATGTGGGGTTACACACTGTGTATCTGAATCAACACACTATGAAATTGTAAATGTACATACTAAGCAGCTTAGGGAACATGACTATGGAGGACCACTATAGGTACATTAATTTACCTGATTTATACACATTACTGATTTTCTACACAATATATTATTTCATATTTTCTGACCATGTCACAGAATTGGACTTCTGACCAGTCTATTCCATGTGTTTTCCCACAAATAACATGATAGTGTAATCCTTTTCAAATTTGGAATATGTAGGGATAAATTTTTGTAAAGTATGTCTGTTTTATGATATATTTTATTATGGTTTGTTTTCAATATCCTTGTGGGGGTTAGGTTGTGAACTTTGATGCCCATGTGTGGGTTTTTTGCATGGTCGTCTTCATAGATCTAGTGATCCATGTTGATCTATTTGAGTTTCCTTGTACATGTTCTATAATAATCGATCATGTTTTATCTTTGAGGAGATATAGGATTTTCCACACATTCTAGGACTATTTGGTCATGGTTAGATATGTTATGGTTTATCATGTGTATTAAATGATCAAATCTATTAGTTTCTTTTGTTTACATTGATGTTGTGAGATGGTCGATACACTTGGGTTCTATCTTGGGGTGAGATGATTTTAAGGGACCCATGGAGATTCTATTGGGGGATATTTTGAACCTACGGTTGGGTTGTTTATTTGGATGGTCCACATAGGTTTTATTGTGTGGTAATTTCACCATGGTTTTTTTACATGGGATACCTTGTAGGGTCTGACCAGTGAGGTAGTAATGATGATCATTGTAAATTTGTTGGTTGGTGATCTATTCTTTTTGACGAGCATTAGTTGGTTTATTGATCATGGTTCATTTGGATTCCACTAAGGTCCCTATGATATGTTTTCACAATAATCATTCCCCCATGATTATGGATAATATAAAAGATCCCCTTAAACGATGTTATGCCCTTTCGATGACAATTGGGATAGTTCTAGATCATTCAAAAATAATGCACTGAGAGAATTGGAGTAGTAGGGGTTCCAATATAGAATTTTTATTTGGGATATGACTCTAGGGATTGTGAGAGACCCATATTCTAGTTTATCCCTATGTTGGGTCATTTAGATATCAGGGTGGTTGTTTTTTGGATGTTGAGATGAAATGGATTTTGGATAGACCTCATTATTTTTTGAATGATGGTAGATTGGCACTACTAGTTTAGAAATTTTTATGGTGGGTTTGAGGTAGGATATTCAAATGTTTGTTTGTTTGTTAGACATTTCATTTGAGGTAGTTATTGTTCAGGACATTGTTTAAGGATGAAACCATTGGGATATAATTGTTTAGGAGCTCACCAAGTTTGTTGATTTGGTTCCCTATGTTGTTTTATGGAAATGGTTAAACAAGCATAGGGACCGGATTAATGGATTGAATTAGTATATCCCCACATTAGTGGAATGTGATCCTAAGCTATAGTGCCTTCAGGAATATGATTTTTCAAGGAACTCAACTAATGATTTATGTGTATCATAGATGCATGAGTGAACCTAGTGCTCATGGATGCTTTGTTATCATCGGGATATAAATGGATACATAATTATTGGGTTCATATCTATTTCCTTATTCTTTCTTCTTGAGCTTTAGGTTTAGAAATTTATCTTATTTTGTCAAGTAAGATGTTCCTTCCACTAGTTAAAATCCAATTATTGGAGTCCTAGAGATTGACAGATTTTCATTGAAATGTGGAAATATTTTGTTATTACATTGGGCTCAACAATCATTAATGTTCTATATTGAAAATTATCGAGATACTATGTAGATATTTAAGGAACAATATATTTCTTAAGGTTGGGTGATCTATCTGCTGTAAATTGTTTGGTGTGGGCTAGAGGGGGATGATTTCCATCAATTGTCTGACTAGAATTTATGGTTGAATTTTTTTTTTGTTTTTATCTACCTTTATTTTTATTAGTTTGTTTTTATATAAACTATATTTAATTATCTACTAGGATGTAAATATTACATGTGAATACACCTAAGATGATAAGTGAATATTGGATCGCCATTAATGTTGAACTACTATGATTTATTGCTAACTCGGTGTATATGAACCTCATTGTTCATGAAGGCTTGATCACAAAATTTAGATTAGAGTTAAAATTGTGTGATTTTTAGTTATAAGTCCCTACATTTCATGATCGAGTTGGTATCTTATATATAGTTTCCAAAATAGGCTCGTCTAGTACAAACAACCTGTATATAGGGAATTTGGTAGGCCACATTGTTGGTTGGAGATACTATTGAATTATGTGTGTTTGTTTATTTTGTATATGTGATCGGCCCATTGGGTGATAAAATGTTGTTATTTTTTCATTATTGTTAGTATGGATGGATTTATGTTTAAATACATTAATAAAATTCTTGTGTTTTACTAAATTTTTATGTGTAAACTAATGTTTACCAATATGTAAGAGTTTTTTTATTTCTAATATTATGTCACATTGACCAAAGTGTATAATCTCCTCATTGTATCTGTTAAACACTCATTTCTAGTCTTTAACCTTGGAAATATATGGTGTCATTCTTGAGTCCTCATGGAAACCCAATTTAGGTGATGTGATTGGTTGACATGGGATGGATCATTACAAAAGGTATCATGGAAATTTAGTTTTACGGATAGTGGGAGTTTGTTGAAAGGTGTTATTGGTATGTCAGTGAACCTACGATGGATATTAGACCGGTGTGTAATGAAAACGTATGGTTATAGTAAATCCATGATTCTAAGTCATTGGATAACTATTCATGGTTACTATTTTTATGGTTGAGTGATTTCACATAGTATGATGAAACTGAGATTTTCGATTTCAAGTTTATTCATGTTGTTGGCTCCTGGATCAGGGGTAAGAGATTAGGGTTCCAACAACATTTTATTCATGTAGGATTCACATGAAATATGAATTTATCTTCTGCTTTTATTAATGATAGAGGTTAATTTTTTTAAATTTCCAACAACTACTCATATGTTTTTTTCTGATATAGGTACATGGTGTAATTCCACTAATATAAATCGAATCTATATATTTTAATCTTATTAATGGAAATGTGGATATTTTTATGGGACATTAATGAGTAATAGTTATTCATTAACATTAATATATGGAATAAATAAAACCATTTATCAATGGTAATGGGCTTTGAGTGTAATTTTGGTTGCTTTGTGATGGAAAATATTCATGCAATATTATTAGACTGGGATAAAGTTTCTATGTGGTGGTGGTTTCCTATATTTCCTATGTTAGATTTCCTTGGAAGGTGTATCTTCCATTTTGGATTTTTCTATCACTCCATATAGTTGGGATAGTGCTCTTACTATCATTTATTGATTGGGATAGAATAATTGTGTTTACATAGTGGGGATATTGTGTTCTGCAATCACCATGGTGCGGTTATGGATGAGGATTTATGGTGATTCAGAGGTGTATTTTTGGGTGTACACATGATCAAAAGGATATATTAAGAGGAATGGTTGTGTTTATTTTATATACATTAACATTTTTAAACTTGGTTTAGTATAGTTGAATCATGGTTGGATTCATACAGTATTGGTTAAATTTTGGAGTAGAGGGTGGTTGTTTGGTCGATCATAAAAATAGATATATTCCATGATTTCAAGTGGAGTGATAATGGAGATTCATTTTGTTTGAACTATCATGTGTGAGGAGTATATCCCATGGAACTGGGAACATTAGCCTTATTTTTTTATGACATATACCAAGGGATCATGAGTATAGGTCATCATTCTAAATAAGTTTAATGAAATCCTTCTCGTGTACAAAACACCATATTTTGTTAGAGGATATGATCCTTCTTTTATGTGGGGTATGAAGTGTGGAGTTCTTTCCTAGTTTCCTCATAACTAACATAATTTTTCATAAAGGAACACATTTTTTAGTGTTTTTAATATTTCTATCCATTATGTTCTATGATGGACATAAAGTGTGATGTGTTTCTTTCAGTTTGGGAAGCAAATTTATTATAAGGATGCCACTATGATTGGCCACTCTATTTTTTCAAAAATAGGTTTTTTACCATAGTAAAGTTGTTTTATTGTAAATATGAGTCATTCGAATTTTACTGGAGTGTTTAGTATTTAATAAATTAAATATTTATTTATTTGTGTGCGTTTTTTAGTGATATCATATTAGTAAAAAATTGGATTTATATTATATCACTACTATTGAGTTTAGATTTTGGGGTTTTTACTATGGGACATATATCCTTTCCTTAAGATCCCAGGATGAGTCTAATACCATTTTATTTTCCTATTTCATTTTATTTGTAATTTATTTTTTCAATTTTTTCCCTCACATTTACCCTATGTATTTTTAAATTTACATGTAGGGGAAAACCCATTTGAGTTCATCGACTAAGAGAGGAAGTGTGAGGGGGGTGGTGAAAGAAGTGTTTACTCTACCTGAGGAGATCATCCTGAGATAGATCAAGGTTTCAAAGGTGATTAGAATTGATCATGTGAAAATCATATGTTTTGTTCACCTAAATGTAGTATAATTATAAATTTCTTACTGTAAATCATAATAGAATTATTGTTTTAATGTTTTAATCATTTTTTGGTTATTGGGGACCTAATGTGGGTCATTCAATTTATTAATGGGGATAATCGATAATTACATGGAATTTTTAGGCAGTTCCGTTTGGGAAATACAATATACATGTCATATGGACCAGTGAATACATGCATTGTGTTCTTCCTATTTTTTGAAGTTGATTTTTCGGGTGTACATGTTGTGTACATGGGATTAACCATAGTTTAGTGTGCTTCTAGGGGTGTGCCCGAGTTCTTAGCTGGACACCCCATGAGGTGATACATGGTTATGTAGGGTACATAGCTAGACCACATGTGTTATTCACACCATGTAGGAAAAAAAAATATAGAACACATGTCTAGTATATGTGGGGTCCATGTCTAGGTACCACGTGTGTGAGTACACACCATGTGTGAGGGGAAAAATAAGTGTACCCAAGAGGGGGACATGCTGATATGGGTTTTGGTACACATGTAGTTATACATGTGGGGTGAGACACCATGTATAAGTAGATACAACCTATGTACTCTAGAAAATTACACTCTAAGTGGATAATGACATAGGATTAGGGATAACCACTACAAGTATATGCTATAGACCAGAGGTACACATCATATACTCATGCTACTCACTGTGTAAAATTTCCTACACTGGCAAATTTTATCTATTTTCACCTTATTGTTAGAATTATAATTATGATAAGTACATAATATGTATTTTACCATGTATATTATGATGATGGAATACATTGGGTAATTATATGTATTATGGATGGTTTTTTTGGACTGGGTGATAATTTTTTGGGGGATTTCCTGAAAGATTGTTTTCAAAATCCTCATGGGGGTGCACTGTGAAATACAAAGGTTGGGTGAGGGATGTGATCGTGTGATTACCCAAGATCTATAATTCCATGGATATATGTTTGGGGTTGTAAAGACCCGAAAAATTAAAGGAAAATTTTTTCTTAATTTTCTTTTGAATTTTACAAGAACGCAGTTTCTGACGGCACCTGATTCCAAGGCCCGGTGTGCCCGGAATTAATTTCTGAAGTTTGGCTCGGGTAAGTTCAGTGAATGAGTGAGCGGGAATTTCTATCTTTTGAATCGGTGCTCGGAATTGAAATCTGATGGCACCAATGAATTCGCAACGCCGGTAGTCTCTTAAGGGAACCATTACCGTAGTTGCGTTTGTGCGGGAGAAGAAGTTAATTTTTGGGGTTTATTTAAAAGGGTAAATAAAATTGTTGAATCAATTTTATTTCATGTCATGTGGTTATCTTCTCCCATGTGAAGTTGGCGGTGGGCCCACATCCACCCAACTTCCCATCTATGGATATTTGAAAGGGTGGGACCCACACGAACCCCCCACCTTTTCAAATTACTTAAACTCCCTAACCCTCTCAACCCCTCACTTTCCTAACTCCCCATTAACTCACTTCATTAATTTTTGACAACTTGTTATAATTAATTAAGAGAGTTACATAATTTCAAACTCTTGAAATTCAAATGGTTAGGTTGTGTTAATAAAATAAGACTTATTCTTATTTTATTATTGTTAGAGTTTTGCAACCTTGAGAGGATTGTGGAAGCGGTCTTCTTCTTATTCAACCTCGACGAAGAACGCGAAGAACACTGTTCTTCAACGAAGAACTTCTCCGGCGAAGAACACGGTTCTTCCGCGACGTCATATCCATGACGCGACGTTCTTCTTCTGCGTCGTCTCTTCCGCGATGATTTTCCACGACGAAATCGCCGTCAACGACTTCGAATCCTCGCTTCACGATGTCGACTTTCTTTTCCCACGACGCCCGACCTCTGTGACGCTCGTCTTCCATGGCTCATTGACGAACATCGTTCATGAACCGAGTTAGGGGATTATTTTATTTAATTATTTTCCGTTCATGAATCTAGCTTATCGATTATCGTGGATTTTCGACTGGATGATATCGTTTAACGAGAGGGGGGCCATACCGCACAAACACGGCCGAACCCCCCCCCCCCCCTCCTAGGTTCATGTTTGATTCTTTGTGGATGGAACGGAATGGCGAGGTGCCGTCGCACCACGCGGGAATCAAACGGCAAGTATTACGCGACGTCATCGCGCCGCGCCGTGGAAGAAAGTTTAAGAACGTCACATCGTCGCGCCGCGTCGAAGAAAACCAAAGAACCGCGGTCGGAGTCGGGCTGCAGCGAAGGGGTGCGACGCCATCGGGTCGCACTGGAAAAACTACAAAGACGACTTTATTCGTTTTGACATGCGGATTGACGGGTGACGACGAAGCAAGCTATTTTGGCGTTTGAATTCCTTCGCATTGAAGGTGGGGTTCTGTGGGGACCATAGGTGAAGACGGCAGGAGGAATGGACCACTGGAGCACGTCCGGTGGTCCACAGAAGGCGGCGCCAGTGCCGGCGACCGGCGGTGGCGGGCCGCCACCGGAGGGTTGGCGGCCGGAGGATCCGTTGCCGGCCTCAATTAGCGGCGGGCGGGGGAGTCGCGCACCCCGCTCCGCAGTTCGGCTCGGCCACGCTGGCTGAGCCCCGGCCGGCCGGTCGGGCCGGACCGAGACGGACCTAGCCGGACCGAGCCGGACCGTGCCAGGCTGGGCCGGGCCGGGCCCAGCCGGGTCGGACCCGGTTCGGCCGACCCAGAGGGGGTCGGGCCGGGTCGGCCCGGGCCCAGACCCCCGTTTTCGGGCCACTTTCGATCAAATGCCCATATCATGATATGTGGACCTCCGTTTGACGCTCCGTCATCGGCAACACAATCCTTGGATCGAGTCGGTCGTTTCGGTATATTACACTCAAGGTTTCGAAGAACTTTGGGTTCGGCCGGGTTGGTTCGTACACGAAACCAACCGGGCCCCTGGAGCGGAAACACCCGTAACATGAGTTTCGGACGTCCGAATGACGTGCTGTCGACTTTTTTGAATTCCTCTAAGTGAGACAGATCTTTTGGCTTACTCTTCTCGAGGTTTGGATGCTGTCGGAGGGCGGTCGGGTTGGTTCGCTCACGAAACCAACCGGGGCCCTGGAACGAAAAGGCCAATAACTCACAGACCGGGCGTCCGATTGACGCACCGTCTATCTTGTTGATTTCCTCTTGATGAGACGGATCTTTTGGGATACTTCGCCCGAGTTTTGGATACAGTTGGATAATGGCCAGGTTGGATCACACCCGAAATCCAACCGGGCCCCTGGAACGGAAAAACTGATATCTTTTAGACAGGACGCCCGTTTGATGAACCGTCAGCGGCATTGTTGATCACGTTGAGAAATGGTCCCTATGAGTACACCCTATGAGAGTTCGGGGTACAGTTGAGTTACGGCCGGGATTGGTTCGCTCACAAAACCAACCGGGCCCCTAGGACGAAAAGGCTAGTAACTCACAGACCGGGCGTCTGATTGACGTGCCGTCTATTGTGTTGATACCCCAATGACGAGGCGTTCCTTTGAGATACTTCTTCATGGGACTTTGAGATACTTGGAGTATCAACCTGTAGCTCATGGAGCGGACCCTCCTGGAGACGAGCGTGCGGAGTACGGAGACCGTGTAGCCGACTGAGACCTGATGACTGCTTGACCGACTCGACTTGGAGTGAGTCGACTAGCCCAGTGGACGGAGCACTACTTTGTGAGGTGCAGACCCATGGCGGACGGAGCACTACCTATGTGACATTGCAAACTCGTGGTACTCGTCCGGAGAGTACCTCAACAGGCTACTAGGGGGTGTGCACTACTGTGTTTGGGGGACATACCTCGGCGGGAAGCACAACTGTGTCAGGGTGGCTGACCTGTGGTACTCGACAGGAGGGGTACCTCAGCTGTCTTAGGTTAGTGAGCAGTACCTCGGAGTCATGACAGGACCACTGTACACTCCAGAGATGGATCTCTTCAGCAGTTACGGTTTCGATAATGAAAATCCTGGTTTGAGCTGATACTTTTGACCTTTGTGTTTAACTCATGATTGAGATTGGTCACTTGATAACTTAGGTTTATGTATGGTCATATACCTGGGTAGTGGTTATCTGTTTATTTCATAATCTTTTCTTTACCTCATGATTGAGATGGGTTACTTGATAACTTAGGTATATGTATGGGCATATACCTAAGTAGAGGTTATCTGTTGAGATCTTTTTTGTGGTTATCCTTGTTGGTTTTAGTGAGACCTTTAGGGTCACGGGGTCCCTACTTAGTATCGTTATACTCACCCTTGCACGGGCTATGCCCGCACCTCGTTGTGTTGGTTGCAGACGACGGGCAGTGCTGACAGAGGCCGAGTGTTTGAGGACTGGATGGTACCCGGAGGTGGACTACACGACGAGTCAGTACCCGGAGGTGGACTACATGACGAGACAGTATCTGGAGGGGGACTTCACGGCCAGACGACACACGCAGGATGTTGATGGGCGAGAGCGTTGAGGAGGCTATATGTACCTACCCTTCAGGTAGGATCCGTGGCGGACGATCCAGGAGTTGCGCTATCTGTACCTACCCTTCAAGTAGGATCCCAGGAGGATGAAATAGGAGCTACTTTCTTCTTTCAGCTATTTTCCTTTTTCTGTTGTATTTTCGTTTATTTGTAGATGCACTTTCAGTTGGGTTTGTATTCTGGCCCATTTACTTTTCAGCACTTTCTTTTGTACTTAGTGTTTTGATTGCTCCTATACTCTGTGGTGTTTTGTTTACTTTTATAAAGGCAATGCCTTCCCAGTTATCAGGATTTATGCCTTCGGTGCTAGTCTCCAGCCCCTGGCCTATGGAAGGTGGGCTTGGGGTAGTCATGGAATGGTCCCCGAGGACGGGTCGTGACAAATTGGTATCAAAGGAGTTCGATTCTACCGCAGAACTTATGACTCTGACTTTTTCTTTCTGTGATGCAATAGTGTTAAGAGTACTAAGTGTGTTTTTCAGTTCATGGAGTCCAGTGTTGGTGCGGGCGGCCGACGTATCCATACACCAGGACCCTGACAACTGATTTCCAACTTTGTGCACGAAAACACTGATTGTGTGTGTGTTTTCGAAGGTTTTCCCTTAAAACAGCTCAAACCAGGTCAGCTCACTAGGTATAATCGTTTGATCGTGTTACGTTGTTTCTTTCAGGAGGCCTTTTCTTGGATGACCAGCTAGAGCCCCGAGAGTGGTTCTTACTGACAGCCTGCCGAGTGACGTGGCCTCAGTACAGGGCTCTTTTTCAGTTGAGGCACCAGCGGTACTACTACCCGTTGGGCCACCGATGCCTCCAGCCCTAGCAGCAGAGGGTGCACGTCGCTTGAGCGCACTGCATGAGTTCCAGCGCCATAGTCCACCTAGGTTCCAGGGAGTGACAGACCTGCAGGCGGCTGAGGATTGGCTGGAGGCTGTGGTGAGAGTCTTTAGGCTAGTGGGGACGCCGGCAAACTTCATGGTGATCTTTGATGCCAGCCTCCTTCAAGCAGCAGCAGGCAGGTGGTGTAGCCACTTGTTTTAGTTTTGCGACGGGATAACCTTCGCATGGGAAGACTTCGAGACCTTCTTCAGGGTGGAGTTTGTGCCAGTATCTCTACACCGCGAGTGTGTACAGGAGCTTTAGCCTTTGCCGCATGTTTTTCAATCAGTATCCGAGTCATCTGTGGGCAGTAGACAGATTATATAGAGGTCTAGGAGGACCAGACTAGCAGTTGGATGATCTCGGGTTTAGGACCGGTGGTGCAGGGCACCCGAGGTGGGGTCAGAGCCAGGCATGCCAGAAACGAATAATGTTACTCCTGCAGCGGGAAGGGTAACTTGGCACATGACTGTCCGACTCCTCGTACAGTTGATCAACAGGCGTTGGAGGAGCCACCGAGCCAGAAGCAGCGATGAGTGCTTGAGTAACATCCGAGCAGTGGAAAAGGCAGTAGAGCTCCGGGAGAAAGTGGATCGGAGCAGAACTAGTGGATACGTCCCTTGTACTTCTAGTTCCATGTTGTTGTTTTATTTGTGTCTTTGTACTATGAGCTGCAATAATAAAAAGACACTTATCTTTGTTTTCATTCCTGTCCTTTTGTTTGGTTGATACTGGGTGGTCCCGGTTAAAACTGTTGACTTGACCCTCACATTCGATATTTCTACTGGAGGATTCCCAGTGACCTCACACTGATGCCGACAGTGTGACTCGGCCCTTGGAGATGAGAGTGACAGTTGGATCTCTTAGTAGTTACGTCGAGGCCTTACGACGTCATCCATGGCATGAATGCATCATTCATGGCATGAATGCATCATTCATGTCAGGATTGACTGTATTAGGCAATGAATGTGGTTCATCCAGGGGATGAGACCAGATTTCTCTTATCGGCAAAGAAGAAATCATAGCAGCTCTTTTGAGTCTAGAGAAGGTGCAGATCGTCCAGGAGCGGATGAAGACTGCATAGTGCAGTAAGAAACAGGAAACCGATGCTAGTCTTGGAGACTCGGGCATGTTAAATGTTTCCATAAGAGGAAGCTTAAAGGAGAGATGAGTCTTCGAAATAGTAGACGTGGGGGCAGAGCTAGGAGAGCAGCATGAGGTGGTTTACATCTTAACATGCTACAACCACCCGCCTTTGTTATCCCCGCCAGGCTCAGGGAGCTGGAGGGCGGAGGAAGAGTGTGGCTGTATGTGGTCAAGGAGTGTGACCCAATGGCTCTAGAAATGATTCAAGGGATAGTCTGTGTTCACTACTAGCTGGTGTAGTAACATATGTCAATAAGAATCATTCCTTGCTTTTAAAAATCTTTTTCCAGACCTAGAGTTTCTGGTAAGCCGTGTACTTGACCCTCACGTCTGGACATACCTTGGGAGGAGACTCGATAATCACACTTACGCTGACGGTGTGGTAAGACCCTGAAGGCGAGAGTTACGGTTGGAATCTCTTGGTGGCAGCGTCAAGGCCTTACGACATTAGTTTGAGTATGGAATGGTCAATAACTGCTCATACTCAAATTGATGGTTTTAGGCAAACGTCAGGATGGGTTTTCCTTGGTTGGCGAAAAGGAAACCCCAGGCAGCACAAGATAAACTCTTTCACATGAGGGTGTGACCGATCACTCTTGAGTCGGTCAACCATACCCTCGTAGCGGCAGTCGTTTCGAGTTCCAGTTCTAACAGGAATTGGAGACCTCTTGAGTTTGAGGATGACGATCACGTCCTTATACGGGTCTCACCTCGAAAAAGTTTACGGAGTTGTGGCCAAGGCGGCAAGTAAACTCTGAGGTTCAACGGACCTTTCTAGGTCCACAGCTGGGTAGGCGATGTGGTTTACTGCTTGACCCATCCACCTCAGTTGCACCAGGTGCACGACGACTTCCACGTATCTCAACTGAAGAGATACGTGCTCGACCCTTCGCATATCATCGACCATGAGGAGCTGGACGATGTCGATGAGGTGATTTTCACGGAGGTTCCAGTGGGGATCGAGGATCGACAGGAGTGGATCCTATGAGGATGATCGATTCCTCAGGTGAGCTTTCTTTGGTAGTACGGAACCTCCAGGTAAGCACATGGGAGTGGAAGGCTCAAATGTGTGCTCTGTACTGCTTTTGTGACCCTAGTTTGTGTTGAAGCTTTACGGGGACGTAAAGCACTGAGGTGGTAGTAATGTAAAGACCTGGAAATTTCAAGGAAAATATTTTCTTAATTTTATTTGGAATTTTACAGGAACGCTGTTTCTGACGGCGCCTGATTCCGAGGCCCGGTGTGCCCTGAATTAATTTCCGAAGATTGGCTCGGGTACGTTCAGTGAACGAGCGAGCGGGAATTTCTATCTTTTTAACCAGTGCTTGGAATTGAAATCTGATGGCACCAAAGAACTCGCAATGCTGGTAATCGCTTAAGGGAACCTTTACCGTAGTTGTGTTTGTGCGGGAGAAGAAGTTAATTTTTGGGGTTTATTTAAAAAAAGTAAATTAAATTGTTGAATCAATTTTATTTCATGTCATGTGGTTAACTTCTCCCATGGGAAGTTGGTGGAGGGCCCACATCCACCCAACTTCCTATGTGTGGATATTTGAAAGGGTGGGGCCCACACGAACCCCCCACCTTTTCAAATTCCTTAAACTCCCTAACCCTCTTAACCCCTCACTTTCCTAACTCCCAATTAACTCACTTCATTAATTTTTGACAACTTGTTATAATTAATTAAGTGAGTTACTTAATTTCAAACTCTTGAAATTCAAATGGTTAGGTTGAGTTAATAAAATAAGACTTAGTCTTATTTTATTATTGTTAGAGTTTTGAAACCTTGAGAAGATTGGGGAAGTGGTCTTCTTCTTCATCAACCTCGACGAAGAACGCGAAGAACACCGTTCTTCAACAAAGAACTTCTCCGCCGAAGAACACGGTTCTTCCACGACGCCGTATCCGCGACGCGACATTCTTCTTCCATGTCGTCTCTTTCGTGATGGTTTTCTGCGACGAAATCGCCGTCCACAACTTCGAATCCTCACTTCGCGACGTCGACGTTCTTTTCCCGCGACGCCCGACCTCTGCGACGCTTGTCTTCCACGGCTCGTTGACGAACATCGTTCCTGAACCGAATAGGGGATTATTTTATTTAATTATTTTCCATTCATGAATCTAGCTTATCGATTATCATGGATTTTCGACTGGATGATATCGTTTAACGAGAGGGAGGTCGGACCGCACAAACACGGCCGAACCCCCCCCCCCCCCCCACCTATGTTCATGTTTGATTCTTTGTGGATGGAACGGAATGGTGAGGTGTCGTAGCACCACATGGGAATCACACGACAAGTATTACGCGACGCTGTTGCGCCGCGCCGTGGAAGGAAGTTTAAGAACGTGATGCTGTCGTGCCTCGTTGAAGAAAACCAAAGAACCGCGGTCGGATTCGGGCTACAGCGAAGGGGCGTGATGCCATCGGGTCGCACTAGAAAAACATCAAAGATGAAGCTATTTGTTTTGACATGCGGATTGATGGGCGACGACGAAGTATGCGGTTTTGGCGTTTGAATTCCTTCGCAGTGAAGGTGGGGTTCCGGGGGGACCATAGGCGAAGACAGCAGGAAGAACAGACCACTGGAGCGCATCCGATGGTCCGCGGAAGGCGGCGGCGGTGCCGGCAACCGGCGGCGGCGGCGCACCGCCGGAGGGTTGGCGGCCGGCGGATCCGTCGCCGGCCTCAATTAGCGGCGGGCAGGGGAGTCGCGCACCCCGCTCCGCGGTTCGGCTCGGCCACTCTGGCTGAGCCGCGGTCGTCCGGTCGGGCCGGACCGAGCCGGACTGAGCCAGACCGAGCCGGGCTGGGCCGGGCTGGGCCCAGCCGGGTCGGACCCGGTTCGGCCGACCCAGGGGGGTCGGGTCGGGTCGGCCCAGACCCAGACCCCCGTTTTCGGGCCACTTTCGGTCAAATTCCCATATCTTGAGCTGTAGACCTCTGTTTGACGTGCTGTCTGTAGCAACACAATCCTTGGATCGAGATGGTCGTTTCGTTATATTAAACTCAAGGTTTCGGAGAACTTTGGGTTCGGCCAGGTTGGTTCGTACACGAAACCAACAGGGCCCTCGGAGCGGAAACGCTCGTAACATGTGTTACGGAGGTCCGAATGACATGTCGTCGACATTGTTTAATTCCTATAAGTGAGACGGATCATTTGTCTTACTTCTCTTGAGGTTTGGATGCCGTCGAAGTATGGTCGGGTTGGTTCGCTCACGAAACCAACCGGGCCCCTGGAACGGAAAAGCTGATATCTTTCAGACAGGACGTCCGTTTGACGAACCGTCAGCGGCGTTGTTGATCACATTGAAAAACGGTCCCTATGAGTATTCCCTATGAGAGTTAGGGGTACATTTGAGTTACGTTCGGGATTGGTTCACTCACGAAACCAACCGGTCCCCTGGGATGAAACGGCTAATAACTCACAGACCGTGCGTCCGATTGACGTGCCGTCTGTTGCATTGAGACCCCTATGACGAGGCGGTCCTTTGAGATACTTCTTCGTGGGAATTTGAGATACTTGGAGTATCGACCTGTAGCTCGTGGAGCGGACCCTCCCAGAGACGAGCGTGCGGAGTACGGAGACCGTGTAGCCGACTGAGACCTGACGACTGCTTGACCGACTCGAATTGGAGTGAGTCGACTAGCCCAGTGGACGGAGCACTACTTTGTGAGGTGCAGACCCATGGCGGATGGAGCACTACCTGTGTGATAGTGCAGACCTGCGGTACTCGTCTGGAGAGTACCTCCGCAGGCTACTAGGGGGTGTGCACTACTGTGTTTGGGTGACATACCTAGGCGGGAAGCACTACTGTGTCTGGGTGGCTGACTCGCGGTACTCGACAGGAGGAGTACCTCAGTAGTCTTAGGTTAGTGAGCTGTACCTTAGAGTCGTGATATAACCACTATACACTCCAGAGACGGAGCTCTTCAGCAGTTATGGTTTCGATAATGAAAATCCTGGTTTGAGCTGAGACTTTTGACCTTTGTGTTTACCTCATGATTGAGATGGGTCACTTGATAACTTAGGTATATGTATGGGCATATACCTGGGTAGTGGTTATCCATTGATTTCATAATCTTTATATTACCTCATTATTGAGATGGGTTACTTGATAACTTAGGTATATGTATGGGCATATACCTAAGTAGAGGTTATCTGTTGAGATCTTCTTTGTGGTTAACCTTGTTGATTTTAGTGAGACCTTGAGGGTCTCGGGGTCCCTAATGAGTATCATTATACTCACCCCTGCACGGGCTATGCCCGCACAACATTTTGTTGGTTGCAGACGACGGGCAGTGCTGACAGAGGCCGAGTGTTCGAGGACTGGACGGTACCCTGAGGTGGACTACACGATGAGTCAGTACCCGGAGGTGGACTACATGACGAGACAGTATCTGGAGGGGGACTTCACGGCCAGATGACACATGGAGGAGGTTGATGGGCGAGAGCATTGAGGAGGCTATTTGTACCTACCCTTCAGGTAGGATCCGTTGCAGATGATCCAGGAGCTGCGCTATCTGTACCTACCCTTCAGGTAGGATCCGAGGAGGACGACCCAGGAGCTTCTTCCTTCTTTCAGTTGTTTGCCTTTTTCTGTTGTATTTTCGTTTAGTTGTAGCTTCACTTTCTGTTGGGTTTGTATTCTGGACCATTTACTTTTCAACAATTTCTTTTGTACTTAGTGTTTTGCTTCTGCTTGTACTCTATGGGGTTTTGTTTACTTTTATAAAGGCAATGCCTTCCTAGTTATCGGGATTTATGCCTTTGGTGATAGTCGCCAGCCCCTGGCCTATGGAAGGCGGTCTTGGGGTAGTCACAGCACGGGCCCCGAGGACAGGTCGTGACAGGGGTTCTCTGTATGATTCCAGAATCCATGATCATGTATCAACTTTGATGTGATCTCGAATTTACCATGTTTCGGGAACAGTTGCTCGAGGTCATAGATATTTAGGATTATCTCATGTGATTGTGGATATGAGTAGTTGGAGCCTTTGATTAGTGATGATATCATTGGATGGAGGGTACATTAGGATGTTTTTGTTGTGTTGTGATGAGTCCGAGTTACTTTTGAGCTTACCCATGTGGGTGTGTTGGTATCTATTGTTGGGTTTCATATTAGTATGGATGACTAAGGTTATCTTTTATGGGAATCTTCCCAAAGTTTCATTTTTTATAATTAACCATTTTATGTTATTTCTTTTGAGATTTTAATTATTACCATTCTAAACATTATGGATGGTGTGATTTTATTTTGGATTTCCTTCGGAATCATTATTCATCAATAATCCGATGGAGGCCATTATGAACTATTTGGTTTATTTCTATACTATTCTTGTATCATGATTTAGGATGAGCATTAGAATCACCCCAAAGGTTTTCCTGCTCTATATATAATCTTTTGGACAATTTTGTATCTTTATGTGGGTGTGTCCTGAGAGCATGGGTGGAAAAGGCGAGTCCCTATATAGATTCCACCTTTATGGTGTGACATCATGAATCATGGGATAAACATGTTTTTTTCCAACGGTTGGTTGTTGAGATCCCATGGTAGTTTATTATTTTATGATGTTATATAGGGTATTTTGGGGATGCCCCATTCTTTTAATTCTAGGAGTAGATCATTACTATGGCTTCTACTATATTGATGATATGTTTGTGGTTGGATTTTCCCAGGTTCTATTGGTTATTAGACAGGACATTTGAGGATGTTTCTTGTAAATAAATCTATTGAGCAGGTGATACATGTGATATTTTGGATTAGGATTTATCACATAGTGTTGATATCATTCTCTCTTCCATTAGATGGTTGTGGATAGATGGTCATAGGGGTTAGGTGGATGATATTGATGAGTATTGTCCCCCTAATGTTTTTTCTTCCCCAGACTAGAGTGGTTTCGGGATTGTGAGGTGTTGAGGAACTTGTAGAGTGCATTATGTGGATAGTGGTAGCATGAGGGCTATCAGGGCCCTTGGATTTCATTTTCATCTAGTGTTTTTTATGACTCCCCCTTGGTGGTATATAATAGTTCTTTATTTTTTCTGTAGGACCTTTAGGATATAGTGTTTATCATTTTCTGTGACCAATATGTTCATGTCATCTGTTTAGATTTAATTTTTTAGAGTCTTAGTGGCTAGTATATTCAATTCTCCATGTGAATACAAATGGTTACACCCTATGCCCTGATATTTGTTTCTATTTCATCTTGTTTTCCAAGATATGCAAAGTTGATTTGGTGGAATCACTAGTATATCTATGGTTGGGTTACCCAAATACTATAAATCCACTTGCGTCGGATAAAATGTGGATAGATTTAAATCATGTGTTAGAATATAATCCACAATTTTCTCTTTTAATAGTTTTTCACCATTATGTTATTTAGAATTTTATTTTTTGTTCGTTATTAGTAGTTTTAAAATATAATTATAATATCATGTGCACGTGAACATGTTATGATAATATACTTCTGGTTAAATATTTGGGCGACCTTCAATGATTTATTCATCACCCTTATGCAAGTACCTCAGTGTGTGTGTTCAGTCCTAATATCTTCATTCAATAGGTTGAAGATCTTTCTTGATGGTTGGGTCCATGTCCTATTTTTATGTGAACTTATTTACCTTCTCATGTTAAGCCTTTAGATCAGGATGGTGTAGCTAAATAATCATTGAGACCGAGTATTTAGTTTGTGTTAATGATGGTTATAGAGAACAATTTATTTAATTTTTGTCAAATATTGTGTATCTATGGTTGGAAAAGTTGGTGATATGATATAGTATGATTTGGATTCTTGTGAATCTATATGGATGTATTCTATACTTGATTTATTACACCATTCTTATATTTTATTAATTTATTATGTGTTATATTATGTTTACCCCTATGTATGATTTTGGTCATTATCACTATTATTTTACTTTGGAATGAGTGTATAGTCTCCCCAATGTATATGTTAGACCCTCACTTCTTTTGAGTAGCATCTAAAATATAGAGAGGTGGTCTCAAAGTCTTGTGGTTTTCTAATCAAGTGACATGATTGGTCGACCTAAACTAGTTCATTAGACCATGTATCTAGAGAATCCAATTATTTCGTCTACAACACCTTGAATAATATAATAGGCTTCCCAAAAAATATTTTCCAATTAAAATCATCAATATACATAGGTTTCTTAACAACAGAAACATATTTTTCAAAATAAATATCCTCACTACTCAAAAAATTTGTTGGATGATGATGGTACATCTTGAAAATAGATGTCAGGAAGGAATTATGAATACATATAAATTGATCTAGGAATCGAAACCGATTATAAATATTATTATGAATCTCTATTAATTTAAAAATATAGAATCTGTTAGTGCCAACATCCCTAATTTCACAAACTGATGGTGACCCAAAAAAGAATAGACATTCATGAAATTCGAAACACTAATGGAGAACTCCAAAGGATAATGCTGATGATCCGCATATAATTTTTATCAACTCTATATTGTAACCATGAGTTTATATATATCATGCATCCTCACTAATGTATTCTAAAGTAGAATTGATCCCACAATATAGGTTTCACCCATGTCAACTAAACAAATATGTAACCTATGTGGTTGACCATAAAAATCAAAATTTCAGCTATTACGATTAATAAGTGGAACTATTTATTATAAGAAACCAATTAATTATAAGAAACCATAATTATCCCTAGATGGATATCCCATAATCCACCAAAACCCATGAGTCAATGATATACCATATCTACTAGTATGTGTATGGAATGCACTATCCTTATATCTATTTGTGGATGGGTTGATATACTCAATCAGACTCGATTAACCATCAAAACTAAGAGACTCTTCCAAAATATAGAAGTAAACATCAGATACAAATTAGAGGCAATGGGGGAGGTATCCCCATGAAACATAACAATCTATTTCATGTACAAATTTCCCAGATATTAAACATTGTTATAATCCCTGATCAAAAAATAATATTATTTTTTTTTAACCGATCTATAACCACTCAAATAGTATTAATTTTTTATGGATTCCCCAGTAATTAGTTATAAATGTCAATAAAACCAAGTATTATTTCAAAACTATCAATGATAAAGGATGAATAAGACTCTAAGGATTCAGGTGCACTACAACTAGCCTCGAGTAGGTATAACAAAGGGACACATAGTTGGAAATTTATTGCTTCATACCAATGAATGAAAATATCATCTCAGGTTAGAGTAAATCATCTCAGTTCTTGGGAAAATAACCCAAGAAGAACATGTAAAAATGTAAAATAAATAGTTACTCATAGATAATGGATTCAAAAACTAATTCCAAAAGTGATAAATACCATCATTATGGAGAGACCAACCAAAAATAGTCACTACATCATACAAGGTTTCTTTGATTACTTTTAATTGATCATCCTATTACCCTCCATACAGGACAAAATCAAGGATAGATGATGATAGCATAATTCTAGTGAAAACCATATCTAAATATTTATCAATTCCATGAAGATAAAATTGTAAAAAAAATATTTATCTGGTTCACCTCAACCTCTAATACCAAAAATAATTTATAGTGGAATCTTTTGTTTTAGAGGGTCATTAAGAAAATCCTCCTTCACCAGATTGTAAGAGAAGTTGAAGTCAAATTTCTCGTGGTTTTCCATAAATATTCTCCAAATATGATTTATGTCACTCATAGAATAAATATAATTCATAAACATATGAAATTACCAAAACCCACTCCTCAAAATTATAATATCCCCAACTCTTATGTTAATGCATAACATCAGTGAGAAAAAATAAAGAGTGGGGTAATTTTTCCCATCCATCCAAATATGACATGATCTATGGGTAAAAACATGAAAATAATACTTAATAATTCAACCAAGACTAGCATCAAAGGCACCAAAATATACCACATATTTATTATAGGTATTTTGCTTGATCAGAAAAGAATTTTTTGTTAGAATCCATTTCCACACATCAAATGATGGAAGAAACATAGCATTCCAAAAGAATTTCAACCTGTTTATTTTTAAGATTATTCATGTGGGTTGAGAGCATCGAGATTACTTGATTAACAACTAATAGTATAAAGACATACCAATGAATATTAATATCTCAAAGAGGTTTTATGGTTATTAAAACGACAAGATAACCATAAACTTTTCAATATTGACTGAATTTCAGTGTTCTAAAATCATGTGACCCAAGAAAATCAAATCGTTGATCCAAGAAAGTGAATTTAGAAATATTCGCAGAAATTTGGTGAATCATTAAGTCCTCCAAAATCATATTTTAATGGTTCTCGTACTCATTATAAAATTTCAGAAAAACAATAATTTCATCCATAGGCACCGCAATTAATGTTTCAAGATTAATATTAAATCTTAATTTCATTAATTCAATAAAAATCATAGGAGTTCTAATCAGATCATTTGTAATCCAATGATATTTATAAAGTAAATACTTTCACCTAAACAAAGACATTGGGAAACCAACTCTCAAACATAGAGATGGTGATATCCCTAATGTAGAGTGATTTTCAAGATCCACTTGACCCAAATTAACTAATACAACAATTCATTAACACATGTTAATGGGTACTTATACTTATTACTCGCACATTTTAATATACAAGATTCAGTGAAAAAATTGTTAACTCATATACCTTCTTTGAAAATATTATGGTTCTACTTATGATGAAAAAATTTTGTGAACAAAAAATTAACTATTAGATCATCCAAATATATATTGATCTCTTTTAGATAAACATTTTTCATTCAATAATAGGTTATCAAGATCCAATAAAAATAGATTACTAAATCAGAAATGATTCTTCCACCCTTTCTAGAAGAATTCTATATGAATCATCAAGGAAGAAATCAATGAATTCCCGAATAAAATACAGATGATCTCAATGATAAGGAAGATCATCTGGCCTAACGAAAACTACATAAAGAACTCATGATCTCTTTGTGGGAAGGTCCAATACAACCGTAACATATATACCACTCTCCCTAAAATGGCTTAGTTATCCCATAAATGGATGAAAATGAAACATGTTGAAAATAAAAATCAATAACAGTATGATTAGAAATGATCCAACCCATTACGTTGATAATATCAAACAAATCTAGATGGTGAACCATGAAATCCCAAACCAACTCTATGTCTACTATCAATAAAGATCATAGAAGATAATAAAAACATGTATCCTAAATCTTACATGATAGTTTCTATATCTAAATAAAAAATGAAATGAGATTATTTGGAATTTATAGAACACACAAAAATTTGAATATATAAATCTGTTAAAGTCACCTATAAAAAATTGAGGTTTCTATAGAAAATAAATCAAATACGGTACCTCTCACTATAACATATCCTTCGTATACAAGTACTATGAAATCCTACATTTTTTAATGTTTCATCACTTAATTGGCCTACCAGTAGATCCCTATGTTCTTTTATGATACTGATTGCACCCAAATATCCCTTGGAGGAGAAGATCCCTAACTATAATAGGGAATGAACACAACGTAGAAGAACCTTTTTAAATAACCTCGATAGACATAGAAATTTCTAGTCCCCATGGTTTTCATATTTGTATGTAGGGTCTTCCCTAATTGTCCATACTAGTAGAAATTTAAGGGCACACTAATAGCTACTCATGATGGTTCATAGGAGAACCTCTACTAAGAACCACAACAACCACCATTTTAGTGATAATTCCACTCAATATTTATCCCAAAATGCCACTAAATATTTAAATTAGGTGATATGATGATATATATAGTCCAATATTTCCTACCTTATCCATTTCCACAATTATAACCATATCTACCATCTAAGAATAGGTGTTAAGTTTCAATATATATATATATATATATGAGATCGAATACCTAGTCATAATTGTTCTAGGAATTTATTTACTCTTTTATGATCATTCATCCCCACCTAGGGAGAAAAAAACAAGCCAACATCATAAAATTGTTAGTGTACTCCAACACTGTATACTCTACCAATTTTAAAGAAGTGATAACTAGATACTTTTCCTTCATTAGAGACTATAGATAGATCTATTGAAGTAAGAGTATCTTGAAACCCTTCAAATCCTAGACTAGATTCTATTTTTCCTATAAAATAGGAGCCCAGCAGTGATGTATGGGACCCTCAAAAATGAATGTTAGGTGTTGATCCTTAATATAATTTGGTGTATCCATGATGTAAAATACATGATCAATGTTTTACAGTATTTTCTTTGCTTCATGGGCTTCATTAAAACCATTAATGGATGTGGAATTATTTTTTAGGAGCTTTTAAT
Source organism: Viscum album (assembly GCA_963277665.1). NCBI lineage: Eukaryota > Viridiplantae > Streptophyta > Magnoliopsida > Santalales > Viscaceae > Viscum > Viscum album. Next base: position 1,517,334,301 of record OY728122.1, on the reverse strand, counting down.
ATTGATCCATGTCTCCTATAACTCATTGATATGCCTCAATAACTTGGTTATAAACCCCAAGGTATTCCAGACCATGAAAAACACTACTCGTATGATATCCTCTATAATATTTTGATCCATAAGAGGATTGTTTTTATAAGAATCTACCGCTACACACATCAATGGATCCCATGGAAGATGTAAAGTATTCATGTTTTATACTCTATTAAAAATATCCAAATGATCAAAGAATTTAATTGTATTATTTTAAACTATAAATTCATATGAATAAAAATGATATTATGATCAAAATACAATACATGATAAATACACCCCAACAACCCAGGTAAACATCAAGCTCTTCAAAGAAAGAACTATAAAGATAGTCACTGTAACCTACATCTCAAGTTCTAAAAATCCAATATCTTATCTTTAATCTTTTGATGAATAATACTAATCATGCTCTAAAACAATATATTAATGTCTCATATAGGAAACACAATCATATTAGGATCTATAATGTAATAGATAAATACATGAAGGGAATTATTGATTCCTATAGGATGGCGACTAGCTCCCAAGTATCAAATAAAAACCATAGGAAACGAGTTTTCCCAACCTAAAATAAGGTTCCCATCATATATATAGTTGAGAACAACAACCAGAAAAGATATAGAACATTAAAATAAACCAAAATTTATCGATATAAACCAATATTTCGGTCCAATAACTATAAAGGAAAATTAAAATTGGAAACAACTATTCCATGTGATGTATGGGATATGTCCCGCTATCTCACCATCATCTACCCATACCCAGCAAACATAAACCTCACTGATTCAATGAAACATGTTTCCATTTTTTACCTAAAAATAAAATACATAGTCTACACACACCCAGATTATTTTTTAATGTGTGAGCAAAGTAGGGTCCATATTATCCCACACATGTGTTTCATATAAATCCTTTATACAATAAAACCAATTTTCATAGTTTTTTTAAAATAACTCATGCTATGTTAAATAGTTTTTTTTCAGTATAAACGAAAATAATTCCACAATCAAAAATTATAAAAAAATCAATGTTTTATCATTTAAATATTAATTCCCATAAAATATTTTAATTATATAAAATCATGTTTTTCAATTCCAAAATAGCACACGATAAATAATAATGGTAAAAAATCATACAATAACAGATTTTAGTTTAGCTGGGGCACTCATACTATTATAATTATAACAGAAAATGAGCACACTCAAGTATCAAGGACACATGGGCGAACCTATTAATGGAAATAATATAAAATTCTCAATATTAAACCATCCATCTAAGTACCTAAGGTTCCCATATTTAGTATAAATAATTCAATTCGAAAAGCCTTATATATTCAAAAACATTTCCCAACCTCCCCTTTTGTTTAAAATGTGATTTGGGAAAATACATCATAAATCCATTTAAAATTGATTTGAAAAAAAATCATTCCTTTACTAAAATGATGGGATATCATATTTCCTCCAAAACATATTTACAGACAAAAATAAAAAAAATACCAATATCATTATAATTAAATTATAAATAAATTCATAAAAAGAGTAATTATTATTTTTATTTTATAGGGTAGAGGCATAACCACATTCACCAAGCATTGGCCACACACTAACAACGATAGTAATGACCCAACAAAAGTGCAAGGGGAACACATTATAAATGAAATAAATACCTAAAAATGATTCACACTTATTATAATTTGATTATATATTAAATAGGTTTGACATAGAATTTAATGCAATGTATACCATGATAATCCCATACACAGAAAAAACAACCAACATTTGATTCAACATACAAAAAAAGCACAAAATAGATCAAGAAGGGATAGAATATGAATCATTATATTAACAAAAATCCCATAAACAAAACCAAACCCTTCTTATAATGCAATGATAAATTAAGAGAATGAGAAGATAATGAATTAAGATTCTAAAATAAGTTAAACCATCCAAGACAATATTTTCATCAACAATAGGGTTTGTTTTTAACTAATTAACACACATTCCAATTCCTAGAGGATCCCTAGGGTTTAATGGAGTGAGTGGAAGGTAGAATTAAAAAAACATTAGAAATAAATTCCTAAAAACCATTGGATAAATTTTATTAACATCATGATTAATTTATTCATAACGTAAATCCTTAGTTTATCATATACATAAAAATGGAATCACTACATATTAAAAATCATAAATGGACCATTCATGATGTTAATATGATTCACGTACTATAAATTTTTAACACCAAGAATTAAATGTTCAAGGCTTCTCTCTAGCCTTAATTCAAGTTGTGAATAAAACATTTATGGTATAAAGTATCTCCTATAGATAGTATACATAACAACTCCTTTATAAAAACCATCAGATCTTCTTCGATGCACAGTTAACCTAATGAAAAATTATTTAACATTTAATAATTTCATATTTATGTATGGACCTGCATATAGACAAATTAAATAATAATTAAATAATTCAATCATATAAAAACTTTTATAAGTATCAAAATACTGATATAAAACTATTAAAAATATATTTATAATATATTTCATTAAAGAAACTATTGTAATGGTTTTTTAATTCTCCTTAGCTTGATAATGGTTAAACCCATTAATAACTAGTAATTCTTCATAGGTACCAAATTTACCATCCATGCCTAAATTATTCATTAATACTCATTTTCATGAAATTGGGTTCACATCTACAAGAGGAAAAAATAAAACTGTGATTTGGTTTTGGTATATGGAATTATTTTTATAATTTATGGGTTCCTTCCAATTTTTATCACCTGAGAATATTATTGGTTCCTTAAAGGAGAGAGGTTTGTTACCCACAATGAATCACTTGTCACCATCTTTAATTAAATGAGATTAATACCCATGTGGTTCTTTAACCTCTCATCTGATATTTTATACCATGTTTTTCTTTAGAATAAATTTTCCAACTAATACATATTAAATTTAATAAAGTCCCAACTCTTCTATGTCATAAGACTCATCTTTATCAATATATATATTTCTCTGACTATCTCAAATGAAGATACTCTCCCAACAAAGGAACATTTCACTTCTTGATAATTAAATCCTTATTCTATCATTTCTTATATATTACATCCTCGTGTTTTTATATCATAACAAATTGTGATAACCACTATTCTTTAATATACATGTTTGTTTCTAGAACTATAGTAAAAAAAATAGGTTCCATTCACAGACACATATATATTTCATCAAAAAAATTTACTCCCATAAAAATGTGATTATAATTATCCTTTTATGTTATATGGTTTAGTGTATGTGATATTTTCATCAATTCATATACCCTAATTAATAATGGAAGACATGTTTGACTCATCATTAATCTCACCATTTTCAATATGGCTATGTTATAAATTTCACAAAAAGTATTTTACTATAGATTATAAGAAGTTATACGTTATAGTATCCCAAAATATCTTAGATAATTAATGAAATCGTTATTATGATATTCCTATCCATTTTCTATTATATGTTTCTTTATTTTATTAAAAATATTATTATTTTCATTATTCATGAAATTAATAAATTTCATAAAAGTAGTAAACATATATCTCATTAACAAGACATATCCAAATTACTGAATTCATCATTAAAATTTATGAAGTAACCATTTATTCACCTAACTTGTACATGAAAATTAATACACTAATCTATAACAAATAATTCTACAAGAACAAAAAATGTTTCTCATTTTCCATGGAATGGAGTTTCTATCATATTTATTTATAAATTAGAACAAAATATATATAGGGGTTTAGTTTAAAAGAATCCAAATACCATTCATGATATGAATTTTTCAAATGATTTGGGTTTAAAGGAATATGATATTGATTCTACGATGGGGTGTGATATAAGCCAAATGAACATGATTCATTTTCAATTTATAAAATATAATTTTCATATTATATTCATTAAAAACTTTTATTATTATATTCCATCCCATAACATATTATTTAATTATAAAATTAGAATCTCCATGTTCTGAACAAGAAAATAAATCAATCTATATTAAAACTAGACATAGATATAATGTTGTTGGTTAAAGAGATATGAAAATAAAAATTCTTTAAAAATATAAATAAACTCATTGAATGTGTGATGCGGTGTTCTATAATACCCAAAAAAGCTACTATATCTCTATAGGATGTTTGAAGATCCATCACACCCCTAATAATCTTCTAGTATTACCATGGTTTATATAATTGGATAAATAATAAGATTTATAGAAGATTTATATAATACATAATTTTTATAAATTAATATATTACATCCAATAAAATCCATTGAAGATCCCACAATCATCTTAACTATGGAATATATATTCCTCCACTTTCATTTCTTAATAAAATAAAAACACACTGCCTCCCACAACGTACCATTCCACATGATATTTCTCCTCTTAAAATGGTGTCACAATGTTACCATAGTATGTTTGATAGTATTCATGTTTTTCATCATTCATTCCTCCTTTTAACTATATGGATTGAATATTTTACAGGCTTCATATACTTTACTTCATGTATAATAAAATTCGGGAGGACCATGAGTGACATCAATTATTTATTTGTGTTAAAATTAATAATAAAATGTTATAAATAAAAAGGATTTATAGTGAACATAAGATATGTTAACAATTTCATAGTTTTCTTAAAAAATATAAATTATAATTGCTTAATGTAGATAATGATATTGAATATATGAGGTCTAACCTATACACTTTTTTTATGATGTAATATAAATAGTGCATTGGAGTTATTATACATCTCTTATCTTACAATCACTTAATAATAGACATTAATATCAGTCAAAATCATGTATACATCCCTATCTTCATAATGACAATGGATATCACATATCATGGATGATAATATAATTCATTGTGCATTCAATACATCTTTAATGTATTTTCTAGTCATTGAATGGTCCTCGCATACATCCTTAAAGGGATAACTAGAAACTGGGGACCCCACACCAAAACCATATTCTTTTTGAAAAGTATGATATACTTGTTTCTGTAAAAAATTTGGAACATAGAACTGGTCAACATATTTTAATTATCCAAAATAGACCACATGTAATTTTTCCTTTTCAATTAACATGACATTTTTTTAAAATGAATAAAAACATATTTTGTCTATTTTAAATTTTACCAAGTGTGATGTAATCAATTAATATTATCATTTTACCAAAAAAAATAGATTCCTAATACCCCTCACCATTGAATTTAATATATCATGATTCATGGAAATTCAAGTTGTAAAGATACATATTTCCATTATCATAACCCAAACATTTTCTTGGTCTTATTATATGATGGTATTTATGTTTAAGGGATTCCCAACTACACTAAATCATTGTTCTTTGATTTTTTGGGTGGAACTCCCTATCCTGAAATCCAAAAATTGGGTTTCCTCTACAGTTTCCTTATAGTGAAACCATTTCATTTGAGGGAAATGATACATGATACTTTACAAACACAAATTTGGTATGTATTTTTATACAAATTTTGATAGATTTAATGGTTTTTTCAATGAATTAATCCATAATATTCTAATTTATATTAAAATTTGTTCAATTTAGATTGTGGAATTAAAATGGTATTAAATGAGTAAAATAATATTGTACTTTTTATTTTTTATTTTATTTATGAAATATTTTTATTTTATAAGTGTTATGAAAATTCCATTTTAACTCTTTTCAGGAGTATTTCCAAAACAATTCGGCAATGGGCCTTACATCAAGCAAGGGGGAAACCGTGAACCTAGACATCTCCAATAGGTGCCTATAGGCCAGGGCAGCCTACCCCTAGAGAGCCTTCCCAATATAGGAGTGCATAGGGGCATCAGGCCCGTGCACAAGGTCTTGTGGTGGTGAAATTTGTGGGTCCATATCTACCAAAATCTGTAACATCCAGCTCATAGGGTCACTCCATGTTGTAGTGGGGTGAGTGAATCACCCTAGAAGGGATGATATATTAACTGCAATGGGAATCTTATAGAACCCCATTAACTTCATTACTGAGGGTGATCTGTATCGAGCCTTATAAATCCACGAACTTTATCCCATCATTTCAATGTGGGATCGAGGAGATGCCACTCTCCATCTCTCTGCCGCTACTCTCCACCACTCCCACCGAAGTCCATCACTCTACACTACTCCTCTAATCTCCTCCTCACCTACCACATTATCTGATCAATCAGGACCACCATTTCCACCTCTATAGATCCCTTCCCCCACCATTGGGGGACTCGATCAGCATGAACCACTATTGAAATTGTTTGAGAAATACTGATGCTTCACCCTATCCCACCACCATGTCAAATCACAAACCACTGCTGCTACTCTTATCCATTACTATGAGTCCACTATGGTATATCACCCATGAGTTTATCTCTAGCTCCATCATCATCGCTGAAACTCTCCACCACCATTGATCTTCTATGAGGCATCAAACAACCACCAATAACTCAATTCGAGCCTCCACCAAACACTATAATGGATGGAGGAGAAGAGGACCACTTTCATCCCTTATTCACCTATAAATCTCAATCCACCATCTCCCATACATAATAAACATTTAGAAGGATATCCCCTAGTCCAAATACATATCTCGCTCGTTCCTTGTACCATATCACATTTGGATCTCGTTCACACTGTAGAATGAAACACCTGACTTCATGGGTGTTTTAAATTTACATTACCCCATGGGTCTCACGAGTATGATTTAAAATGAGATCCTGAATATCTCATATGAAATTTCAATAAGGGAGACGCATAGACCCCCTTCCACCTACCTATAAAAGAATCTCCATGCTTCCCTACCAAATAATCATTCGACACCCACTGCAGATCTCTTCCAATGTCTAAGCCTTCTTCTCCTCCTTTACTTCTTGTTTATTTTTATGGTATATTAAATTTCAAATTTTAATTTCAATAAATCAATTATGTAATTAAAATCATTCATGAATTTTAATTTAAATTGTTTCTCAATCCATTCATTTTACTTCTTATACCCTTTTTCTTATTCAAATATTTCATCTTTAAATTATTAATAATATATATTATTATTTTAAAAATATTTATATATTATATAAATATCTTATTCATTCAAATTTATTTTCATTTTTTTTTCTATTGTATTTTTATCTCTCTCGGATGAATTATTTATTATTTTATTATTTTATTTTCTCAACCGTAATCAATTTAAATTTCATCATTATTTTATTTCTATTTTATTTTGTTTCTCCTTATCTTCCATCACTCCACCAATGTAATCTGATACCATATAAAATTAGGGTATGCCAAGAATAATTTCTTGTGGGAGGCCAAGGTTTTCTTCAATTTTAATTATATTTTATAATGTTTTTTCACATATATCTTATTAATATGCATGGATAAGGCTAATGTTACTAATTTGGGGAATTCCCCCCCAATGACATGTAATTCTATATATTTATATTATTTTTTAATATAAATTCCATCTTTTAATTTAATTAATAATTATATGATGTAGTTGAGAAAGTTAGTGGATGAAATAGATTCGATAGATCCAAGTCCTAGAAGATGGCACACCCTTAACCAGTGTGTGTCATCATCCATGATTATAATATGAGGTGGAATTTGGGTTTCCTAGGATTTCAAACATTCTGAAATATCTATATAAAAGGAATAGTAATTCAAAATGAGTTTTCATGTTTGTACTATGAAAAAAAATCAAATAAATAAAAGATAATTTTGATGGAACCAAAAATTAAACTGAAAACTAAGTTCTTTATTTTTTATTTCATTCTGTTTCATATTGTATTCTAGTTTAGGTTTCTATATTTTAATTCATTTAAATAATATCAAAAATAATCAAAAAAAGATAAATATTTTAGTAAAAAATACATAATTAGTATGTGAAAAACTAAAAATCTCATCATGTTAGATGACCTTTGTCAGCCACTATGCCACACTAGGAAAATAATTCTATTTTTCCACAACATAGGATTGGTATTCATCCAAAATGGTAGCCTTTCTAGTGAATTAATAAGTAATTTTTTATATCTAATATTTTAACATTTTAGATAGTTTTTATTTATTTCATAACAATAAAAACTAAAAAATTATAAGATAAATTCAAATGATTATTATTCTGCATGGACTTATGATTACTCACAGGTGTAGGGACCCATGGTTGAATGAACACGATCTATAGAAGGAAGTGTTTCCTTATTTTTTAGAAATTTCAAGGGAGATGGGAGCAAAATCCTCATATGGGAGCCATTCATGGACCACATCCATGAGATTAAAGATTACTTCATGAAACTTGTGGTTGAAGTATTGTCCAGAGCTCACTAAATTATTTGAGTACATCTTATAATTTCATAAATATGTGGTCAAGACCCAAGTAGTGTGATCCTTGATACCTCCCAAAACCATTGAATATGTTCCAACGGAAAAACACCAGGAGGAAGTGGATATGAAAAAAATTAAATATGATGTTCATGATCAGGAATAGATATTGCAATATTTTCAATGAACAATGGATTGGATAAAAGAGAACATCAAATTATACATTGAGAAATCCAATCCTAAACCAAAATATTAGCCCCTTTTCCTTCTTGATTCTTATGAGGGAATCCATAAATATTAGGAATATATTGAGTTTTACCCACAACCCAACCATTTAAAGAACCATATCCAATAGGACAATGATGAGGATTATTTCACAGTTGATCTATATGTGGGAAATAAAAAAATATGGATAACTACTGGAATGATAGTGAGGAACTTATTGATATCTAAAACCCTTATAAATAAAAAAAATCCACCACCATTGATGGTAGAAACAACCCAATTGTCGTAATATTAAGTAAAAAATGTAGGTTCCCAACTTACTTCATCCATAAAGTAAAAATCTACTCAAAGAGGAACCAAACATTGAATAAGATCTTGAAACTAAACAAATTCTGGGAGTTGATATTATCTCATACCATATTTCATTTGATTTTATTCACTCTGAATTTGTAATTAATTCTAACTTATTTTAATTTTCATATTCAAAAAATATATAACTTAGATAAAGATAAATAACATAGACCTACACCTTCAAAAGTACACATTGAGCTACCTAATTTTAATGAACATGCATTTGAGGATCCCCATCAGAAGATCCATGTAGTTGAGTCTATAGAAATCAAAAATTAGGATTATCATATTGAAAGGGATAAATAACTCATTAACAATTTAAATTCAAATTATATTAATGTAGAAATACCTATAATTTATCCTTTTTGTTATTCAATTCATGAAGCCTATGTGAAAAAAAACACTAGAAAATAAGGAATAAGTTGCACGTATGGAATCCTTAATATAAGAGGATTCATACTTCATCCTACCCCAATTATGCATGATGTTCAAAATTGTGAAGGCGTAAGATCTACTGTATTATATCCAAACATCATTACCCACCAATAAATATGAATCAAAAGTTGGGGAAATCCACATGTGGTGGTTCAAATCAAAGAAACATCATCCTTTAACTTTATTTTGATAACATCGGGGGATTCCATTTTGAGGTAGAGAAAACATATGGATCTCAAGTAAGATTATACGAAGACGTATCCCTTTATTTTATTTCTAGGAATATAGATTTCAATTTCATTTCTTATGAATCATTCTTCCATGGTTCTCACTCCCTTTTAAATTTTTTTATATTTAATAAAATATTCATTAGGATTAATTAAGTAATTTTATTTTATAGGTTTATGATGGTGTAAGGTTTCCCAAACCATGAAAGAGGAACTAGTTCTGAGATTCTTAGGAACATGTGTTATCTTTTAATTTTTATATTTTAAACTCTCTACTTTTTTACCAAAAACCTGTTTTGATAATAAAATATTATATTTCATGGCCACACTTAAATTATTGTTTACATAATTTATAAAGGAGATATGAGTTTCAAAGGAATAATATATTTCCATGATTTAGATTTCAATGAAAATGAGATTCTAAAAGTAAATTGTATAATTTCATTGGAAATGTGAATAATTGATATTAAAATGAGGACTTAGGAATAAAGGGATTTAATTTATTCATGTAAATGAAATTAACCTATCATATTTCATGATTTGAATTTAATTAATTCATTTGAATTGAATTTTTTTACGAATCAGGCATTAAGTGAGTGTCCATTATCTTATGTCTATTTCTAGAAGGATTTCTAAACCATGTACAACCTATTTTATTCATGCACATATTTCACAAGTGATCATGGGACATGACACCATCCAAAACATGAATTTAAACTTGTCAAAGATATGAATATGAAAAACACATTTAAAATTACTGAGGAATCTTTTTAAAATCCCTTATAATTAAAATACATCCTTTACATCAATCCATGTTTATCACATAGAAACTATTAATAAAATTTAGGGATGATCCTTATTTCAAAACATATTTATCCATTACTAACCTCCTCTAAGTAATTCCATGATATTTGAATGTTGAAGTGTGGGGGTGAAGGGAATTATGGTGAAATAGATTATTTTCATTGTATGGAACATGTGTGGGGTGATTATTTTGGGAATAATTTATTTTTGATGATTTATTCATGGTACTTCATTGTTTTTCCCCATTTTAATATTAAAAATGAAAAATGAAAAAATGAATAGAAAAACTGATGGAAATGGTTTGTGATTAGAGAACAAAAACACCATTATTAGACCTATGATTTAAATCATACATGGTTGGGATGTGTATTTTAGTATTAATATAAAAATAACATTCAAAAAATTAAAAAATAAATTTTTTTTTTGAAAAAGCAATGAAGTATAAAAGTACATAACCTTTTAGAAGGGTTCACAAATAATTAATTATGTTTATTTGATCATGATATTTATATTTATTTTTGTGGATATTAGGTGTTGCTAAAATTTTTGGGGGATAGTATCATTGATATTTTACTTTTGATGTAACATAATTTCCTTTATGATATATAAATTTTCCATAAGAATTAATTTTAAAACATCAATTCATGTAAGCGTTAATCCATAGAGACAGTTGAACATTCAATGAAAGTCATTATGATTTCATATATATTTTTTATTTAAAATGTGGAGAATGTAGTTTATTAAAAATCATATGTATAAGAAGAATGTATTCATGATATTAGTATAAACCCACTTGTATTTTTATCATGAGTAACGAGTGAAAATATTAAAAGGAGTGGTAAATCTAATTTAGAATTATTAAATAATTATGAATTAAAGAAGATTAATTAATGAGAATACATGCTTCACAAATATAAAATAGGGGTAAATTAAAATGATTAAATTATTATTTCAAGGAATTCTGAGAAATGGAATTGATATTTTATGTGAATTTTAATTTTTTGATTTTAAATCGATAATCATTTGATTTTTAATTATTTGAAATTTGAATATTGATTAAATCAGTGTCCTCTTTAATTCCTTGTTATAATTTCATGCTTTAGGGTGATCATGGTTAAAATATTGTTGTTTTTTAATGACACAAATTATGGGCATTTTTTTATTCCATTTATTATTGTTTTAATTGGTTATTAAATAAATTAATCCATGAATTTCAATATTTTATTAAAAATACTGAAATTTATTTTGTGTAATTAAAATGATGTCCATTGTGTAATATAAAAAATGAATTTTTAATTTTTAATTTTATTAATGAAATATTGTTATTTTACAAGTGTTCTGAAAATTTCCTTTTACTAATTTTTAGGAGACTGTCTAAAAAATAAGGTTAATGGATAACCCTTGGCCAAGGAGGAAACAAAAAACCTGGCCAGCCCAAGAGGAGCTAGATTGCTAATCTAACCCACCTAAGAGGGCCTTCCTAGGGAAGGGGTTCATGGGGGCATCATCCCATGAACATGGTCCCATGGTGGTGACATATGTGGTTCCATATCTACCGCAAGGTGTACGTACAGTCATATGGGGTGATTATGTGTGGTGTCAGGGAAATGATTTTCCTAGGAAACGGTGATCTATAAACAGTAATGGGCATAATACGGCACCTCATAGACATCAATATTAAGGGGGAGATGTGTGAAGCCTTATAATGGCTCTATGACTGCCCCACCATTTAGATTTGAGATTGAGGTGATGACATTATCCATCACCAAATCGTCAGTATCTAACACTTCCACCCACTTCCATCATGCTCCACCACTCCACCTCTCAAACCCTCACCTGATACATATTATGATCACTTGGTACCATCATGGATGCCCTTGGATATTTCATCCACCACCATCGAGGCCCTTCATCACAATGAACAACCACTTTTTCCCTTCAAGCCATCACACCATATCCCACTACAATGTCAATGCATGGACCATGACAACTAATCTTGTCATCTACCATAGAACTTCCATGGTCGATTAGCCATGAGCTTTGGTCTATATTTTTCCCCATCAACACAATTCTCCACAACCATTGATCTCTTCTAAGCTATCATACAACCTCAATGAATGAAAATTGGGCCACCTCTCACCACTATCAAGGTTATCGGAGAAGGGGACTACCCTATGCCCTTCACCATTTCGCGAGTTCGATCCACAATCTCCCATGAATCATGAAAAATGAAATGGATATCCCCTATTCTACTTCCATGTCTCACTAGTTCCATCCACCATTCCCCATTTTGAAGTCATCCACACTGTAGAATGAGACACCTAAGTCCATCAAGGGTTATAAATTTTCATTTCCCCACAGGTCTCATGGGTATTATATGAAATTAGATAATAGTTTTATTTTATGATATTTGATTGTGGGAATGGTCGATACCCCCTCCCAAGTCTCCTATAAAATGAACACCATGAAACATTCTGAAGGATCTGTTGACACCCATTAGATATGTTTACTGAAAATGAAGGATTCTCCTCCTTATATCCTTATTCTTCTTCTTTATTTTTATTTATTTTATTTATTTTCTAAAATTTTATATTATATTTTAATTTGAATTCTTCATTTATTCACTTAAATTAACCGGTAAATTATAATATAAATTGTTCTTCCACCCATCCAATATTATTTTTCTTGCCTTTTGAATCATCAAAATTTTATTTTTTTAATAATTATGTATTATGATTATAATTTTTTTAACCTTGTTTAAGTATTATATAAATTTATTATTCATTATAATTTGTTTTCTTATTTTATTTTTTATTTATCTCTCCCTCCAATTATTTTAATAATTACACTTTTAATTTCCCAAACTCATTTATATTTATATTTATTCTTTCTTTTCATTCTATTTTGTTTTATTTTTATATTTCTTTCATCTTTCCACCAATGTGATCTATTCCCCTATAAAATAAGTTGTTGACCCAATGCATGAATTTTGGGAGTTTATTGTTTTTGTGGATTTCTCTCTTTTTTTATGTTTGTGGTAGATTTGAGTATCATGCATGCATGCGATGAATGTCCCCAATATGATAACTTCCACCTAATGACATACAACTCAATATATTTATATAATTCTGTATAAAATACAATTTCTCTATTGATTCAATAAATCATCCCATAATTATATTGATCATGTTAAGGGATGAAACAGTTTCGATAGAGCTGGGTCCTGGAAAATGGAAAAACATTGATGGAACCTGAAAATAAACCAGAATCTATGTTCTTTATTCCCTATTTAATTCTTTTTAGCATTGGATTCCAGTTTTGAATTTTATATTCCATTTATGTTCAGTACATATAAAATTAATCAAAAACAAAAAAATATTTTAGGTAAAATAGAATAAGTGGGTTAACAAAATGAGAACTTCCTCATGTGATATGGCTTTGGTCAGCCACTATGATGTACTAGGAAAATTATTTTCTTTCTCTAATCCCTACAATAGGGGTGTTTCAATACTAATGTCACTATATTAACCCAAAAAATACATTATAATTAACTAATAATTAAATCTATCCAAACGAGGGTTATGAAAATAATTTTATACATTCATTCATTTTATCTCATGCAATTAATGCTAATATATCACTTAATATTTCCAACAGAAATTTATTAAACTAATTAATAATTATTCATTATTTTGTACTTTAGATATGTCACAATAATATATAGATTTTACATTAGTAATTAATATAATTTGATAAAATAAGCTACTCGTAGTATTTTAATTTATTTCATCTTTGTATGATTTTTATTTCACATAGTTTATATGATTTAATTTAATCATCAAATAATCATTCATCTCATAAATAAATAAAATAATTGCAAAAAAGATTCTATAGTTGATATAACAATGATATTTTCACTACTAGTTGGTTAATTGAGTGGACGATAATCCAATCATGACTGTATAAAAAACCCTTTGATATAACACATAGTGCATATTGAAACATTCATCAATTAACATATGTATATATTTAGTTAGATGCACCTAAATTGGGGACCTGAACCATATTCTCTCTCTAGGATCACCATCCATTATAATTTTTTAAAAAGTCATATTTAATAATTACATGAGGTTATGGGTTACCTAAAAAAGATCCTTGAAAATACAAGATGATACATAATAATAGAGGAACATATTACATACAAATCATGATATTTAATTTATTAATAATTTTATAAAATATTATTTATTATATATTCAAATTAAATGTAAATGTAAAACATAAATAGATTATTCAAGATTATGAGCATTTATAACATGAAAAAACTAGGAATTAGACTAAGAAATAATAATAAAAATTTCATTATTTATTAAGATAAACTTGAGAAATAAATAAAAAATCATATTATTTATTAATTAATTATCTTATTCTATATATTTATCCAAATTTCCTAGGATATTCCTATCCAATGTAGTTATAAATAACATAAATTAATTTTCTTTATTATAAAATTATTTAGTTTATTGAATCTACTGACTAGGAACACAATGTGTGGCCTCGGGTTTAATATTATTTACTGTGTAATTTAATATATATCTCTTTTATTAAGACACAATGTGAATTACAATATTGCTAATTAATACCATTTATGTTGTATAACACCTGATAAATATGTATTTTTACTCGATATAGAGCATGACTTATGTTTTTTGTGGTCATTGTTGTGTATTGTGTACTCATTGGACTTGCATACCAATACATCTTATCATTATTTAAAGGATATGGTGTTCAAGATGGTAATTAATGTACAATTCATTTCATGCATTACTACATTAAATTATATGAATAATTATGTAATGTATTTATGAAAATTAACATGATGCACATGGAATATAAGGTTTCTATAAAATTCTCCTATTTATAGAGTTCCATGATTTTTTTATTAAAGAATTTAATTCCAAAAAATCTTATCAAAATGAATTGTTTTCACTTCATGTGTAAATTCTTATCATGAAATTTTTATATCAAGAAACAATAAATGTTTTTTGGACTCACTTTGATTTTCCCTTATGTTTAAACGCATTACATTATTTGATCAACATGTTACTTATGTCATATTACCCGAGTTACAAGATGTGATTAGAAAAATACATTCCATATTATTTGTTAGTGGATTAATGCACTATATATGGTTTAACATAATATCATAATTCATGTTTTGTGATATTTTTTATTGAATTTATAATAAATTAAATTCTATATAATCTATAATAGACCATAGTTCTCAGATGTAATTTAGTTTACATCTTCTAATGATGCTGCATACATTGACCACATGATTTTTTTGACTTTTATTAGGATAAAAATTTGTTGTTACACAATGTGAACATGTGTTCCAATCCCTATAATCCTAATAATAATTCATGTTAATAGGTGGTCAATCCATAGTGTGTAATGATTCCATGTACCACATATTACACGGCATTCCATCAAATTCTAGATTTTCTCCTATGTATTTAACTATGGCCACATGGAATGTAAATTATAATTATATTCCATAGGTCTATTTATGATATTTAGTATTCCTATATACTCTATAATGAATCTTTAAGTATTATTTATCACATATTTTTCATTTAGTAGGCATATGAATTAAAAAAATCACTAGATCATATTTTTATTTATTGAATGAAATAACCAATGAACATTCATAAAATCTATCATAAATCAGGAAAACAAATTATTGTAACTATTAAATTAGAATGTGAGCACCTTGATTAAACTTGGAGGTTCTCAAGAATAATGAAAATACATAAGGTAGTTTCTAATAACATTCTTATATCAATTTAAACACATATATATAAAGACCATTACGAAACCAAACCTATTTTAGTTATATAGAGGATCATTTTCACAATTAATCTATAAAGAATTTAAAACTACAATCACATTGCCTTAATATTTTTGTTTTTTACTATTCCATATAAAAGCCACACATATAGTGTCATTATTATGAGGGGGAATCCAGGATCAGTTCCCCTAGTTTTTCTATAAAAGATCAATTAATAATATAGAATATCAATTAGTATTTTTAGTTCTATAAAAATGAAACCATGAACTTTATATCTTTCCCCATTGACGGAAATAATAATTTCAACTAGATTGAGGGATTTGTGTCATATTTTATCATTCATGAGTGGTTGTATGGGTTTATCTCACTATATACTAGACATATTATTTGAGAGGTTCTATCTATCATGAGAGTATTTAATTTAGATATTTAATTGTGCATAACAATTCTCATGCACTAAAAAAGAATATAAATCATACTATATATATATATATAGTGTAAGATAATTTGTAATTACATAGCATCCCTTTTTCAAATTTATCATTATATGTGAACAACTTTTAAAATAATAACAAAAATAACAATATTAAAATCCATGAAATTACCAACTCGTTTATATTTCCATATCATATGTCAAATATATAAATCTTTGTTTTCTTTAAAAAAATTTAAATACATGTTATCCTCGCTATTGAACTATTAACATAGCCATTCAATCCTCTTCAATATTTCACAAAATTTAAATAATAAATTTATACATAAATTAAGAAAGTATCATTATATTATTGGTTCTATAGATGAAGAAATTTATATTTACTAACAAAAAGAATAATATTAATATAATATTCAACTCAACTATATTCTAGAAACAATAAAAATGACTGAATTTATATAGTTAACATAATTTGAATAAATATTTTTCAATAAACTATGAATAATAATTAATTTTAATTTTAAATTAAAATTTAATTTAACTGTTATTATATATATTTATATATATAATCTATGACTTTATTGTTATCTTTTACATCAGCATTTGGAAAACATGATTAATGTTCATGGCCAAAGTCTAATAACATATAAAGGTGACCATATAGAAATTAGTAAATGACCTAATGAAAAACATTATGTAAATATTTAATATGTAATGTAATCCCCATATCATGATAACTCATAAAAAGGTTTCATACATATTTTTTACAACAATATGATTCTTTTATTTCATTTTACTATATAAAATGAACATGTCGATAAACTACCATGGACATGGAAATAATTAAAATGATATATTATAGTCATAAGGACAATGATATGTTCACCAGTTCACAAAAAATGGAAAAATAATTTCATTAATTATTCAATTAATTCCATATCACTTATAATGAACCCAACATATCCCACCTCATTGCATGAATATTTAATGATTATTTTCATCAATACATAAAATAAAATGATTACATATATAAAATGATAACAATATCAGGTTTAAGGACTTTTCAACACGTTCATAGATTGAAATATAAAATAAAAATAATATATGGAATTTAAATTCAATTTTATGTCCTTATAACCTCAATTCATAAAAATCATAAAGTGTGGAATCAATGAGAAGAAGTATAATATACTTTTGAGAATATAATACACAATATTTTATCAATGTATCTATGCTATTATATAGATTTCATCTATAATTTATAACACTGGATCAGAATATTTTCATATCATTTCAATGATCTCGTTATAGTGAGGAACATTTAAAACATTTTTATGCAATAGATACACTCTGAAAAATATAACATTAATGCTATAAAAAATATTAACCATAATATGATAAGATATATAGATATAGATATATATATTATAGTAATTTTTAATATAAATGTATTTGGATTTGGGGAACCAAATAATCAATTTTACATTTCAAGGAACATCTTCAAATAGTAATTGTTTTTATATTCATTATATTATATATTTTTTAAATTTTAAATGATAAAATACATTAGATCTATCCTTGATTCAACATCTTATAGAGTATAAAAATATTCACTAAATAAATATACTTAACTTGAGAGTTAATTTAAATGTGTTAATGAACAATAAATTAATTATTACACTTATCCTCTAAATTTTCTTCCATATTCATAGTTTTATTATCAAAATATGTAATATCATGGTATCATAGATTATTTACCTTCTATGAATAATTTCACTTTCCAATTCCCGAATATTATTTTCAACCATTTTCGCCTATTTATATATTAATTCACTTACATTATCTTTTAGACTGATTATGTCCTTCCCCTTCATCATTATTCTAAAAAAAGACCAAATATTCCATTTATACCACAACTAAGACCAATAAAAAATTTCGTTCCTTTTTCAATACCATTTCAACATTCCCTAAATTTGAGGGGGAAATGAGAAGTCTTCCTTGAATTTTATTTTACATTATTAGGATTCAAATTAATATCTTGGATTCCCCTTTTATTCATTGTTCTTCAATCTGTTGTAGGCTTTAAATACTCAATTTTAAATTCTTTAAACATTCCTTTCTATTACATTGTTGGACAATATTTCATCAAATATGCTATCAGAATTTTATTTTCCTTCATAATTGTAAACTCATCCTTGTGTAAATTCTATATTTAGGAAATGATAGCATCAAAAATTCGTAGAATTATTTTATCAATTTTATTAAAATAGTTGTTTCTTCATAAATATCCTTATTAATCTATAATGAGATATAATTTTTGTTCACTCCAATAAAACACTCATCCTTTGATTTATCATGACATATAATTATATCATAAAATTTTCAAAAAAATTATTTGAAATTGTGACATCATATAATTATTATAATTTATAAATTTAATGATTATTAATCTATATTGAATATTTGGTTTATAAAACATTACTTTTGTAAATTCATTTTTAACCCTAAATAAATTGGCATGTACCCAAACATAGATTCTATATCCAATAAAATTCCGAGTTTTATATTTCTATAATGAAAAAACATATGATTGAACCAATAATAATTTAAAAAGAAAAATTGTTGGAATAGTTTTTTATTTCATCTTTTTTTTTCATATATATAGAAAAATATTTCCCCATGTAGACCATTGTGGTGTAATAACCACCAAACATGCTTTTATTTAAAAAAAATAAGTACTCATAAAAACAATTACAATAATCATAAATCTGATAAATTTATAGCATGTACATGAAAATATAAAATAAAAATACATCAAGTAAAAAATAAAATCTAATGAAAGGACTTATTCTATATACTAGTCATAAAATGAAACTAATTTATCATCACACGAGACAATTAGATAAAATATTTATTTTGGTAGTTCATTATCCCTTAATGTAATAATCAATAACATTTCAACCAAGTATCAAGTGAAAAATCTGGAAACCCCTCAGCTATTAATTATCCTCTTCAGAAATCATGAATGCATCTTCATGGTTAAAACCCTCGATGAATTTATTCATTAAAATACATGCGAGAAAGAACCATTTTATGATATTGCTAAACTGGGGGATAGTGTGACTGAACCACCTTTAATACTTCCTTTCCTACACTATATGGACATGAAAGTGAAACCCCATATAGTGTAAAATTAGATATATGAGAAGTATAAGTATTAATTTAACATATTTTATACTAAAATCACAGGACACAAATTATATTCCTATTCATACTCTCAAATTAGTTTATTTATTAATAATGCATCAAAATAAAAAAAATGATAAAATGTATAATGGTAGAGATGTCAACAATTAATATTATTTTTTATTAATACTTAATAAGTATTTGAATAATATTTGACATTGAGTCATTAATTTTCCTTAGAATATAGTATTATATTGTATATATTGGTTGTTTCTATCCATTATCAATGAGATACATTGATAAATATACCACGAAATTGGAAAGGTAAAATATACATTTAGGAGTGAATGATTTTCCTTGTACAATATTAATTTCCATTATCATAATTTAGGTTTTTGTTATTTTATATGGGGATTAATATTGTGGAGTTTTAATGGGGTAATGGGAAACATCACCAATGTCATTACTGGATATGTATCTAGCTACTAATTGTGTCAAAAGAAACTATAATAAAATTTCTCATTCATCTATTTCCCCCCAAAATAAAAAACAATGGTGGTTGGTGATATCACGAAAACATGGTTGTGTTGTGTGTATATATATACAAACTAAAAAATTATTTAATTATTTATATATATTAATTATAAATTTTTTATCTAGTTATGGATTAGTTATCCATTCTTACTAGGAATTTAAGAGAAGTCTTGCATTTTTAAATGTTATATCAATATTTATTATTTCATGGATTATAGTTAGGGAGAAAAATTGTAGTGATTAATGTATTTTATATATGTATATTTGGACTAATTAAATAGATCCATACACATAATTATTTAGAGTTCACCCCACAACAAAATGTACGACCTGAAATAACATTTTATTCTAGATCACCTAAACATAATTGTATAAAAATGGTGTGTTGATAATTTTTTAATTAATAATAAATCTTCATTTTAGTAGATGGGTTCCTGTATTATACAATCCATTTAATCATTGATTTCCTCATTTATTGGGTAGAGTGAATGATTTTTCTATCACAGCGCTGAACAATGTACTTTTTGTGGGCAATTTTTTATATATATTTGGAGTTATATCTCCATAAAAATTATCCCCATGAGTATGATGAATAATAGACAGTTTAACACTCTAAAAATATTATGGATACTATAACATTGAAAAAATCTAGTATTCAATTATGACATGGTGATATAGGAATTGAAAATGGTTTAACACGTCTAAATTATGAATATATATATATATATAAATTTCTTAATTATTTTATCCCTGAATTAAAAGTAGATATCTTATGGTTTTTAGACCAATGATAAGATGTTTGAAAATAATTTAAACTACATGTTAATCATAAGTTGTTTATATATTGTGTCTAGTGATTGTCTTGTACATTATTTTAAATTTATCATCCATTAAAATTCTATTTTATATGAAAAATTTAAATGAAGGGTCCTACATAATGATTATACGTCTTGTTTTATGACTTATTAAATAATTTTTTGAATCATCTTGGCCTTATATTAATATTATAACAATAATTTATAATAGGTGAATAAGAGTTATATATACATCAATCCATTAGTAATAAAATAATGAGGTATAATATTTTTACATCATCGGTGGCCAAATTCATATAAACAGATGAAAATGGGAAATTTATGTTATGTATTGTGGTTCCCTTTTCAAGGATAATTAGTATAATGAGAGGATTAACATAAATTTTTTTACCTTATATGGTTATTATATGTAATTATTTTTAGAAGATATATTTTCACTACATTTATATGGTGTCTATCTAGAAATAAAGATTTTATGTTATCTACCAATAAGTCTTCCATGGGAATGTATTAGTGGGTTAAATTATGATAACATATTTCCTTAATATAAATAATTTTATCCTATTTAGATATGTTATAAAAGTATAAAATTTAAAAATAAAAAGTTTTATAATGTAGATTTTATGGAAGAATAAATTTTTATGTTGTATGAAAGAATTCTTCGATTACACCATAATGTATTGCGGTAGTTATCAATGTAAACTAAAATGAATTGAACTATAATAGGTATGAAGATAGATCCTGATTATACATTGTTATAGATGACCCAACTTAAATTTAATGAATATAAGAAGGTTGAAATGGGAATGAAATCAAGGAGTGATTTATAACATTCTACAACCATTTATGAAACAACGTTGAGTAATATTAATCGTTAATTGGGATGAAAACATGATATTAATTTTTGGTGATGTGAAAATGAACTAAATGTAAAATATGATATGGGAGAATAACTATAACCAACTAAAATAAAATAAACATAATTTAATCAGATAATAATAAATTATAAATGATGATTATGTAATTCTATAAGAAATAATGATATGTTTAGTTCCCAAGTCAACCATCATAGAAGGAATTTAAGGCGAAAAGGAAATTGTGCATCGAGTGGTGATAGGAAATGTAATGTAAATGCTACTATTTTGGGGAGTAATGGTCCTTCACATGCAAATGTAGTGCATGGTGTTGTGGTCAGACTACCACCAATTGGACGTTCACTATTGTGGTCGGTTCCCCTGGGGAAATTGATGTAGCCATGGGAACTTTTCCCCTCTTCACATCATTGACTAGTGGAATGGGGGATCAGGCAGAATCAGATTTACCTATGGTTTTCCATAATTTTCTTAACATCCTTAGGGATTAAAATATTTCGATACGAATAGCAAAAATGAGAGAGTAAGAAATAGAGATTTCCAACCAAGGTGTTTCACCAAAGTCCTCTGGTGGGTAGGAGGTGGTAGGAAAGCTGGGTAGGATTGACACTCACTCGTACAGCCTCAAATCTAGTCTCATACCTGAGGTTCCAGATCATTACTCTGAGAGAGATTAATAATTTTTCAAAGGTATCTTTGCGTATAATTTTTTTGTGTAACTTCCATTGGAATTTCAGTTTTTCCGTAAAAGTTGTTCTATAATAAAAAGGTTTATTTTTAGTATATATATATTTTTTAATTCCATATTATTTAAACAATATGGTTCTTCAGTGATCATGTTTATATAAGTCAAAACATATGGGGAATTATATTATTAAGTGATATATCTTATAATAAATGTCATGTAGTTTATTGACTTCTGTCGTGGAGGGAAATTTTGTAATAAATATTTGAACTAATAGTTTTACATAAAATTATTCTAACAGCAGGTATATATTGACCTTTTGGTGGAACATATAATAACCCTATATTATTATTACATTTTTTATCATGATTTAAATTTTACATTTGAATAATATTGAAAGAATCATATTTAATAACTTCAATTTTTTAAATGATTGTCTTCATCTTTTTTTATATTGATATTTTTAATTCCACATACACTACACTTGTGATGGTAATTAATAGAAATGTACATTATCTAGTTTAAGTTGATATATATTATTCTAACACTTAATATTTTTTATACTATTCTAATTTGAATAATAGTTCTCTGAACATGGGTTACACAAATCTTGGAATGAAATTTAGGGGAGTAATATAACGATTAAACCCCAATGAGACTTATAAAGGATATAAATTACATAAAATTTTAATCTAAATGGTGAATATAAATTTAATTGGAATTTGATATGGTCTATGATATGTGATTGGGGTATAAATACTTTTCATAAAAGAGCATTAATTATTTCACACATTGTTCCCAAGAACAGTGTTTTTATGATGATTTGAAATTTCCCTAATAAATTGAATAACCAATTATTGAAAAATTCCAATAGTGCTAAAATAAATTTGAACATACGCAATTAAATAAGATATATCATGACCTAGAATGATAGTATTATTTGTGTTGGGATAATAAAATATTTTCTTTGATTAATCATCAACCATGTTATAAATTATAGTGTGGTCACCAAAAATATCAATGCCAATAATTCTATTAAGATAGAGTTCCTCTAAAAAATATCTATATTCTCATGATGTCTGTTAGCGGGATATATTGGGTAAAATTGTTCAATCACTATAATATTTGTAAAATATGCTCAAATAATAAGATTTAGATACTACCAATAGATATATAAATGTTATAGTTTAATCATGAATTCCCATTTAAATTTTGGATTGATGTAAAATAGATAATTTAGGGATTGGTTCAAGTAAAATATTTTATACTACATTATGATAAAAATGACATCTTAGAATATTGGTGTGAATTATTATAAAATGATAAATGTCTTTCTACTAAATTTTACAGAAAGGATGAACACTAAATATTAATGTTATAAAATTTAATAAAATATAACAATATTGTTTTACCAAGTATGGATAATTTGGTAAATTATAATGTGATTTGTAAAAATTACCAAAATTGGAATGGGAATTCACACTACATCAAAATTAGACTAAAAATTCAAGTCAATCATATAATGGATTTAGGGAAGTGACATAAAATAAATTGTTGGAATATTTGTCGTAGTTCATAATATGAAATTTTTAATAATAAAAAACATATAAAATGATGAATTCTTACTATCATGAATATGTAATAATTTAAAATAATGAAAATTGTAGGGAATAAGTTAGGTGGTATAAACATTAATATAAATTATATTAATATTATAATCAATGAAAACATTGTTCATGATATGTGAAATTTTCCCATGGAATATTTAAATCATTACATGAATATAATGAATGAATGAATATATGGGGTGTCAAGCCCCAATTTTTAATATTTATGTGTGGGACCTTTGAAAAGAAAATAATAAAATTATTGTTTGATTTTAGATGAAAAAAACCATGTCAGAAAAATGAAATCATTGAATCAAAGTTATTCTAAATGTAAACAAGGATTTTGGGAGACCCTAAAAATATATATAAATATTTAATGACATTATAAAATATTTATGGTTGGGGAAAATGTTACAACTGGGATTATAATAAGATTTTTTTGTGTTTTATTATATTATTTTAAAAAGGGGATGAGGGCACATGTTTCTCTACATAGGATAATTTAAATTTCATTATAAATAGGAAAATGGAAACATTTTTAAGGGGATATATTTGTTATGATGTAGTTAATATTATTATGATATGGGTGATCATAATAAAATTAAGAAAAATATCCGGCTTCTACGCCAATAACAAGGTCCTAATTAGTTAAATGAAAAATGGTAGGAATGTGAAATGATATTATTTTCTAATATTGTTTGTTCTGTCAAGGAAATATATTATGTGAATTATGTTCATGTGAAAATTTATAACGAGTACATATTATTTTTTAATATATGTGAGAGTTTTAAAATATATTATAGTGCTTAATTTTCCATATAATTGAATACCATATTCCATAAAATATAAACACATAGAGTACTTTTATATGAGTTACCCGATAAAAATACATATATATGACAACATTTAATTTAACATCATGCGTTGATGATTTTTTTTGTTAACTGTTTATTTTAATGTGGTGGATTTTCAGGAAATACCATGCAGTTTATGATAATTTGTAATGGGAAAATAAATAACATAGTCTAAGGAAATGTTTATAAATCATTACCATATAGCTGATAGTGATGTGTAAAAAAACAACATAAAAAAATTTAGTTTCACAACAAAATTAAAATAATCATACTATTTTGGATTATTTTTTAATGACTGAAAGACATTACATGAAAATTTATATATAAATATTATATATGAATGTTGTATTGGGTTGTTCAAAGTCACACTATTCATATGGGGTGGTTAAAGATTATGATCTATTGGAGGAAACCTTATGTATCTTTATTATTCCTCCTATTTGAAGTTACAATTTTAGTTAATTTTCTTTATTATCATTAGAGGTAACAAATACATCATTATTTTTTCATTATAAAAATTCAATAGGTGACCCTTTTAATTGAATTATATGGTTTCATTATTTTGATTAAAATATAGGTCATAAAATTCTTCTGTTATCTATAAATTTAATATTATAAATTCATTTATACAATACTATAAACAAGTATAATTTTTTATCTAGTTTTAAATAGTGTTTTAGTGTTGGGGAAACTAATTACATGTAGTCTAAAGAATATGGGTTCACCTATATATGGATTTCATTGGATATGGGATTTAGTCAAAATGATAAAAGAATCATTTACGGGAAAATCTTATTTCCTATTTCTACAATCATATTCATGATATTTGAAATCATATTTTTAAAATAATAAATCAATATGCTAAAAGTCCCATAATAATAAAATGAGTAATTGGAATTTAACTTTTCTATAAAATAAACTATAATCAACTCATGTAAAAAAATAATTTAACTATTTTCAATAGGGGTAATACAAGGAAATCTAAATATATTGATGATTTTTTATTTTACATGATTCATCATGGCCTATGTTTTGACATATTTGGTGTTTACATATTCAAAACATTCTATAAAAATTTATTGGAAATAGAGTTTTATATAAAATATAAAATAATTTTTAAATATTATATTCCAATAAATTTTACTCCCCATAGAAAAAATGTATATAATATCATTGTATCTTGAAAAAATAAAGGAATGGTGGATTAAGTGAACATGAATTTTATATTCATGATACCTTTTTATATATTATATTATATCATAATAATTTTATAAAATAAATTATTCAAGTATCTTGATTTCATGTGAGAGTTTTTATTCCAGTCATTGAGAACCTCACATGATTATATGGACATAATTTATTATTTTTGGAACCTCTAAACAAATGATTAACAAGACAGAAATCTAAAAAATAAAAATTTATTGGGGAAATTTTTTTATTATTGTTCATTAAGTCATCTAGATTATCAAAATTAAAAAATAAAAACAATCACATATGTTATGGTTTAAAAAATATCAAATTCAAATTCACTATCATTTTGAAAAAATGGCTACCACTCACTGATATAACATATGGAATATTATTTAATTTTTTTAGATTAGAATTTTCTTTATATATTTGTACATGGGAATTATGTTTGTTATTTTGTAGTAAAAAGGTATAAGATGAAACTACTTAGTATTGATGTGATCTATTAATTATTGAATATTGTTGATTAGGGTCATTAATTCATCAATATTACTGATATATCAAAAATCCATATATTTGATCATTAAATCCATGATTTACTTTATATTTAAGTAGAGGATTATGATTTTAATGGATAACTAATGACCCATTTTGAGGTATTCATATTCTAGTACATTATTGGTAAAATCCTTTAAATGAATTAATATATATGATGTATGTTCCTTTGTAGGAGGGATAAATATGATTTTTTCAACTTGTTGATCTTATAGTTCTTTATTCTCATTTTATAAATCCAAGATAAGTCATGGAACTATATTTAATATACCAATGATATGTAATTGAAAGATAGAAATACCTAATTTGAAATCTATATGTCTCATGGATATTCAATTGGACTCATGTAAAATGGAATTTACATTTCCAATTTATGTAAAATTATATCCTTATTACTTATATACTGAGAAAATTGTTAGGTAACAATTATTTTACTAATAATCAATTAAATATGAAATTTTTTTAGGTAATTTAGTTGATTAAAGTGGGTGATAATTAATACCTCATGATGATGTGTATAATGGACTAAATTTTAAACATAAACAAAAAATATGAGTATTTTTTTGATGTGGTTGTACCAAAATATATCTACTAACACTATTTTAGTTACATTAAATACATTTTTTTAGAGATAGTTATGTAATAGTGATTAATTAGAGATTAAATGTAGTTGAGGAGTGATTGGATATCTATATAATTCAACAATACTTAAATAAGCTAGGGATATTACTTATTTTGTAACCCTTTTGGTTTTAAAATATATATCCTATAGTTAGGATAAAACATTTTTATTTATTTTTTCGAAAAATATTAATTTTATTATATTTTCCATGATAAATTTATTAATATAGGTCAAATATCCCATGAATCATCTAAAGAAAAATAAATTATTTGGATGTATAATATTGATTGTTTCCATTAATGTTTTTAATGTATCATTAATAACACTATATCAAAACACAATTCCTTGTAATATCTATCAAATAACAATAAGAGTTTAATTTAGTGGTCTTGTCTACCTATTTTGAATTTAAAACACAGATAATTCCTAATAATGATAAATGAATTGACTGGTGGATTTGAATAATTTTAACATAAGGTTTTATACATATTATTCCAAATAAAATACAAATAGATAATTGAAACTTTTATTCATTTTCTTTTTGGGGATTCTCTAATTTGGTCAAACGAAATGGAATCACCCATAATAAGTATACACCTTTTGGTATCTAGATTTATACATTCTCTTAATACTTATTGGCATATGGACTTGATTATGTTATTAATTTTCATATATAATGTATATTTCCTCAAAGTGCATAATATTTTAATCTAATTGATCAATAATTATTATTATAAATTTGTTCATTAGATAGTTGGGGTAATGGGCTCTAATATTAATATATATTCTTATGTATATAATTATTATTTACTAGGATAAGGATGCCCTTCAAATTGGGAAAATATAAATTTAAAATTATTTGAGGATTGGTCAAAATATCCACAAAATAATTCCAAATGAAATTATGTGGTTGTTATATCCATATTTCTATCTATATGAATACATAATGGTTAATTCAAGGACATATTTTATTAATATATAATTGTTTTTTTAATCATGGAATTTATACATAGTTTTATTAATCATGTTTTGATTTGTATTGAGGAAATTATTTTATATATTATTATCAACATGGTGTATGAAATCACTAATAATTATATGAAACACATGTCCATAGATTCTTGAATTCAAATATTTCTTTTTAATAGTAGTTTCTTATATATACTTTTTTTAAAAAATAAGTACTATATAGAATTTATAATCACTGTGTTAATGATAAATATTCATATTCTAGGATATTTGATTTCTAATTTACCTCCTCATGCATAGATTCTTAGATGAAATACTCATTCCCCTCCATAGTATAATGCCTTTATGGATAGATTATGAGACCACCAACCTTACCAAAACCATATTTTGTGAAATGAATGTCCAAAATCTATATAAATTCTACTTGAAATACACACCGGTCATATTAAAATGTCACCAATATGTTTATTGTGTGTTTTTTGGGAATAAATTATTAAAAATAAAAATTATTCATGTGTTAATAGATAGTGGGATAATTGTATGTCATCTTATTGAATGGGAAATATTAACAACATTTCTACTTTCCCAACATAAGATAAATTTTTAGGTATTTATTTACCTTGATGGTATAAACATTTGAATTCCTTTAACCTTTTGGTTTCTAAAATTAAATTTAATAGGAGTATTAAATACCCTATTATTAAATTAGGGGTGGTAAGAAGTGTAATATTCTTTGAAATTTTTATTCATCTACTTGTGACACCTCCTAGGATTTGAGATTCATACCCAACCAAAAATATTTTATGAAATCAATGTAATTTTTATAACATTATATAAAATTGGAGGTAACAAAATGAATAAAAAATAATAATATATTATTTAATAACATCAGTAATTATTGATTCAAATATGGGATGGAAAATTTTAAAATATTTTTCATCCCTCTTACTAATGTAGTGAAACTAAAATCCCGGTAGAGCACCACAAACACAAGAATATTCCGAGGATCACATAGTTATTAATTCTCTGAATATTCACCTTAAGGTTTTTGATTACTATCTAATAAAATATGGATATGTTTAAATATTTGAATCTATGAATGTGGAGTTTTCATGCTAAAATGATATTGTTCCTCGATTTTTTTTCCACAAACACATTGTATGTATTAACATTATAGATATTTTCTAAATATATTGAATATAAATATGAAACAAAATATATAATCCATTATTTTTGTTTGTTAATTTAATGAATATTATAAAATACATTTTTTTCTCTATTTGGCCTAATATGCCTTGAAAAGAGTGACATAATTATCAATATCTATAGTTTCTAGTGGAAATATATGAGGTATGCCCATCGATCCATATAAAGTGTATAGAATAAAATGATAATAGTTATGATTTAATGGTTTAAAATCTCCATAGAATATTAAATTTATATAATATAAATATTTATCTCATATTAAATGGATTTCATATGATATTAGGCATAGATCCGATAAGATACTATGATAATAATTCCAGAAGATATTTTTTTAGTAATACAATTTTTTTCTACAAGTTATGGTGACTTTTAATAACCATGTTTTATTATTAGATATATAACATCATTATATTCTCTAAATCATGAAAAAATTTGGATGGAGGATTAGCGGTTGGAATTTAATACTACCACCATATGTACCATAATATTTCCATCCTCCTTATTTTAGGCATCTTTTTTACATGTAAATAGTCACCTAATTATGTTATATGGATTGAGAATTCATTCTTCCATAATTAATGTTTATGTGATGGATTATGGGATGCCTAGTTATGTATGTATTATCTCATAGATAAATATTTATAATTTTAAATTGAATTATATTGAAAGTGGTGATTTTTTTTATTTCATTGGATGAGACTTAAGATTCTTATTTGGATGGATCCTAATATTTCGATACTGGTGACATAAATTCATCGAAGTTATTAGTTTTTTTGGGCCCCAAAATGGTTTTATCCTCTTTGAACATGTCACTTAAACATTGGTGACATGATTAATTTGAGTGATAATATATTCATGATTCATTATTATAGGTAACTGAAGACAATATAAATGAAGATAGTTGATTTATTGAGCTAATTAACTTGTATATCGATTATCTAGAAATTTAATTTCATTATGTGTTTTTAAAATATCATTTCATTCACCATAATCATTATCATCATTTTATAGAAGAACAATATTTGTATAATGAATTGGTTTCTTGGTTAATTGTATAATTATACAATACATGACCCTCATTTACCATATTCAAAATTAAATAATTATTGAAAATTAAATAATTTGTTTAATTCTAAAAAAGTCACTATTTGGGGTACTAGTTTTTGAATTTAATTATGTGTGATAGATTCTGATTATGAATCCCTAGAATCATGAGTAATTTATTATTTAGGAATGATAAAATTCTATAGAAACATATTAGGATATAAGGATTAAATATTTTTCCCCCAATCATCATATTCATTCCATGTATAATCCAAATACATGTAATGCATATTCATATTATGGTCTAAATTTTACTCTTGATGTATAAGGGTGTCTCTTATTGAAATATATGTTTTCATGAAGCAAGTTCTTTAGTCTTGGTTTATATTATTATGATAGATTCTACCAATGATTACCGTGAATCCTGATTTATACTAGGATAAATAAGCTATATATTATCCTATATTGATGTAAAATATCTTGTATAAATTATATTGTTTTAGGGATAACAGGAAGTATATTAAGATATTTATTCATATTTACATTTATAAATAAATTATATTTTAGGGTCTCAAGGACTATTTCCAAAAACAATATTATAGTATTTCCATATTTATAGAAATGGTCACTACTTACCATTAATCAATAATATGATCCACTCATTTTTTATTACACTATATGCAATTTTTGCGGTCTCATATTTATATCATTTTTATATTATTAGTGAAAAGGTGAGGAATGTATAAATAAATATCACTCTAACTATAGATATTAATTGATTCTATTCTGTTATACCATATAATCATAGCTCATAAATGATTTTTAATGAATCCAATATGATTAAATTCAACATGTTTCTCAAGAATCCCTAGAAATAGGTTGCCTGAATTCCATTGAAATCAAGTAAATTTTGACCTATATACTACTATATATCAGAATAAAAGGTATTGATTCCTCTAGGATGGTTCATTGAATGTTTTTTCAAAATAAGAAAACTAAATAAAATCCCATAGAAATGAACACATTTGTTTTGAATACTCTTTAAAAATAATAAATAAAGATGAGAGGTAAATTATTTGAGAATATTTAGTGGAAGGAGATAAATGTAATTAGAGGAGAAGAAAATGAGCATGGATGTAAAGGAAATGGAATTTCAACAGATCTTTTTAAAATAAATTTCATTATTTTTGGAATGTAAATTGTATGAAATTATTAAAAATATTTATGAAATTGCCTTCTAAAAATAAATCAATATATAGATGGAGGATTCTTGTAGCACACCACTTATAAGATACATATAACCACAAATATTTTATATAAATGAAAAAAATATTCTCCCAGATAATGAAGATATCATTAAAAATAAAAAAAATAAAATATATATACAACTATAATCAATCATTATATAATATTATTTTATTGTAGAAATGGTTTTGCGATGAAGTAAAATCATAAAAAAAATTTATCTCCAAAAGAAAATTTTTTCACAAAAATAAATTATGATTTAACATGAAAAATAATTCATAATAAAATAAAAAATATATGACGAATAATAACAATAATGTGAGGAGTATTCCCTTGATCTTCTAATCTTGATGACGTCGTGTACTACTCTACATCTCTTGCCTTAACTTCTCTCTAGAAATCTATATCCAGAAAACAATTTTTACCATAATATTTTCTTCATGAAAAATATTTTAGTTCCCTTTAGGTTTTATACATGAAACTCAATTTATTTCCCAAATATATCATTATAGTAATTCTCTAATCTCATGTGTTGATTATAACTCTCACCATACACCTATCTTTTTTCAAATTAATCTCTGTAATTTAGAACATATAAATGTCAATAAAATGGGTGTACTCTAATAGATCCAAAATCTAAGACTGGCTCTAACCTTTGTCCCAATTAAAATATCAACAAGTTCTATCAACCACATTCGTTCCCAAATCAAAACACAATTGATTCATTAAAAAACATGGAAACTATATATAGAAAACAAGAACCTCAAAAAATCATTTGACCTAGTTGAATGAATTAATCAAAACTATTTCTACCATCCACTTTCACCAAAACAACTACAATAATAGGGAGCATCGAATATCTTATAGTATTAATAAATATCTCAACTCAATGAGAAATGATTAAAAATCATCATAAGTATTTTAAAACATATTAAACTATAAAAATTTAAACCCCCACTTAATTTAAAATTGAATTATTCAGTATTGGATAGATTAGTAATGTCTCTCACCGCCTTTGGCTCTTTAATAATGATTTTTTGAGTTACTATTATGGTCACCAACTATATTTGGACTCTATAAGGTCACAGATTCAATATACCTATATTGAAACTAAAACTTATTACTTCGTATACATCAGGAAAAGATCTAATATCAAATATAATAATCTTATTTGGATGTTAATGACACTAATCACTAAATCTTCCACCATTTCCATGATATCAAAACATGATTCAAACATGGGACTTTGATCAACATTAGTAGATTCTGGATCAGCATTATAATTCCCCTTACAGATATGGTTGAATAAATTTGTAGATTGGCATCAACCACTATCTCAAAACATTCATCATTAAATATATCTCTATTGACTATCATGTGTCTTTTATATTCATTGTTCATCCTTGACATGGGTTAGACTATTCATAAAGAGAAGGATATTAATCAACTCATCCAAATAATTCCTATTTTTCAATACGTATATATGATCTCAACATAATTTTCTTCATGGAGATTCAATAAAAAAAATTAACAAGAAGTTATATATCTTAATTTCATAAATCCATTGTGGACTCTTTAATTTTTGTCATTTATCGCGTTCAGAAATCCTTATTCATTAGCTTTGGGAGATTGTAAGGTTGACCTCCTCATATGTGAATTTTTTTTTATTTTTATATATCATTCAGTTACTCACTCCATTGTCTGTATTCTATTTTTCAAAATCGATTTGGATTTAGTTTCTATAGTGGAGTGAATTACTCTAAATGTTAGGATGAGGATTGAAATAACTCGAATGGGTTTTCTTGTAAATCCATCGGTGCATATATGAAAATTATCTTTTGTAGAAATATTTTATCTAAATATAGTATGTCAAAAATATCACTGAGAAAATAAATATATCACATTAATATTTTATCATACAAAACCCCAAATTTGAATGCACAGTGTGCCAAAAATTCTTTTTCAAGTTGACACTGGTAATTATAATATGATAATCATAAATAGAATACCCACCCTACAAAAAAAGAAATTTGGTTTTTAATGAAAAGATAACTACTAGATAATATAAAAATGATTCGACGCTGAAAATTAAAATTCCACATAAAAAAATTATGATAAATTAAACTAAAAACTAATTAATAAATTATTTAATTATTAATAAAAATAAGGAAATATTTTTAAACTAATTAGTTACAAAGTATAAATTATAAATAATAAGACTAAGATTTTAAAACAAAATTGAAAATTGAAGAAACAAAGAAAATAAACTAAACTCAAACAAATGTTTATTTACACATTAAATTAAAAAATATATTATAAAAAAGATATTTTACTATTTCTCAGAAATTAAATCTAAAATAAAATAATTATTTAGTTAAAAACCAATTTAGAATGTAATATATATCAAAAAATATTTGTATCATAAAATACATTAAATAATGGCCACATAAAATTCTCCCACACATAAAAATTTATTTTACTTAATCAATTTCATAAAAATTTTAGTTGAAATGATAATTCATTATAGTTAAAATTATTAATTCGACAATTTTTTCCCAATATGAATTTTCTCCATGAACTCTCAAAAGTTAGAAAGGGTGATATTACAATTAAAATTTATTATATTCATTTCAAAATTATTTTCATGTTTAAAAAATATAATTGAAATTGAAATTTTGGAAAGAATTAAAAAATAATAATTTTCATCCAACATAATATCAAAAAAACCCCTTTACCTCCTGGTGATCCAAAAAACAGAAATATAATTTTTAATAAATAGAAACATTATCACAATAATAGTGATTAAAAATTACAAATAATACAAATAACCCGTTAACCACCCATGTGGAATCGTTAATTCCTATGGTGATGACCAAATTTAATTATTTTTATAAACTATGACCATATACTAAAAATATGTTACATGTTATGTTCGAGTGTAGAACCCACATAGACGGATTTGATGTTATAAATTAATTAAAGATAGTAAAATTTCAATTATTTGGATTATTTTCTGAAAATAATCAGAAGGAAAATATTATTGGGTTTAATATCAGTGGAGAGGGATGAATAGATCAATGATTTTGTGTTCGTGTGCTAGATATTTAATTGAAAATATATTTATTTAGTTTTGTTATCATAATTAGATTGGTGGGAATCCTTGATCTTTATATCTTACCATAATCCTATGACTTAACCATTGGAATGGCCATCTAATTAGTTCAAAAAAACTAGTGGACTTGAAACCATGATTAAACATAACTGACCAAGATAGCATAATGGCCATTTAAAAACTAAGAATATTAACTTAACTAATAAAATAGAACTCTTTAATTCACTAGAAATGGTCATGTGTTTTAAAAATAAATAGATTTTGAATTGAAAATCAGGTTAATGTAATCCATAATAAGAATAGTATATAGAAAATAATCC
Organism: Viscum album; assembly: GCA_963277665.1. Lineage (NCBI taxonomy): Eukaryota > Viridiplantae > Streptophyta > Magnoliopsida > Santalales > Viscaceae > Viscum > Viscum album. The sequence continues at coordinate 1,517,298,766 of OY728122.1, read as the reverse complement.
CAAGCATTACATACCCCTACAATAACATCTCCTGATAATATCATGATTACTCTCTCATTCTGGGTATGATGTGAATGATTACTATGGGTACCCAATAGAGAATGGCGAAAATTCCAGGCTCCTAATCATCACTCAATTGTCTGGATGACGTCCCAAGTTTTCTCGTGGTCATTTTTTGTCCTAGAGTTTCTTGGAAGGGCGTCTTGGGTACTTCTTTTATAGAAAAATATGTATGTGTTTCTTTCAGTGCCTTTTTTATTTTTAATGTGTCGTAGATTTCACGATGTGTAAAAGGGATACACGTCACATAATCCCTCTACATGTTTACCTCCACACGCATGGATCTTACATGAATCTCATATGTATATTTGATAACATGACTCATATCTTGATGTGAATTGGAGACACACGACCTATAATTGCTTTTCATGTGGTGTACTGAAGTAATAAAATTTTCATCATGACAATATCCATTTTAAAATGACATAATGTAGAATCGTATTATAGTACATGCAAAAAAAATTTCATTTCCAACTCTTCATTATATTTAAAAATTGGGTGTCTTGCCACTTTGTTTCAATCATGATATGAATGGTCCTTTAGATCATATTCTCTCTTTTTTTCATTAATTTTTCAATTATTCGTTTTTTCCTACCATAAAACAAAAATAAAATCAATTGTTCCAAAAATTGAAAATATTATTAATTTAAACACTAAATAAGTACATTAGAAAACTCTAAAATATTTGAATGAAATACACTTATCACTCATCCAACATCATTAATGATAATGAATTAAAGAATGAAATAATATGGACAAAACCTGGATTATGATTTCCTTTTCATAGTCCATTTGGTTTCAAAAATTATGAAATGAATTCTAGTTGAAAAGTTAAAATCTAATAATTTTTGTATATCATTTCACCAAAAGTTTAATAGAAACAACTTATTTAAAAAGTGAAATAAAACTGGCATGCTCAACTAAATATTTGTATTAACTTAGATTAACTAACTAAAACTAGAATTATAATCACCAAATTTATGAAAAATTGAGTCCCACTAAAAAATGAAGTTCAATTCTTAAAGAATAACCAAATTTGAATATTTTTAAGGAGATTATTGATAGATTAAACCTTAATTCATGGTTTATATCAGTTAAGAAGTCCATGTCCCCCACAAATAAATCCCAACCCACCCAAAAATGTGTATACAAATTTAGATGAAAGGAATTAGAAAATAAATCTAAAAAAATTTACAATGTAATACTTCAATGCAAATTTTATGGGTCATAGAAATTTTGAAGAGGTATTTTTCAAAACTTCTAACACATCTCCAAAATTAGATTTTTATATAATTTATTTTTATATTTTGCTCTTTGACCTAAAAAATAATGGTCAACATAGTTCATGATAAAAACATTTAATCATTAATTTCTGTAGAAAACATCATTCAATAAATAGCAATATATTTAAAAGGGTGATCAAACATATTAGTGTGTTAAATTGATTACAAAAAGGATCAAAATAATTTTAAATGATAAATTATAAATCCAAAACTAACACCAATTACGTATAGTAGAAACCCCTCATGAAATATTTGGAAAAAACATGTAAACTTCCCCAAATTTAATTACAGATAGTGATCAGATTTTAATAAAATTTCTTCTAAAAGTATGGTACAAATAATACTATTAAAAAATATTCAAAATAGAATTATGAATTAGTCTCCCATGAATTTCAATCATTAGCCACATGGACTCCATATAAAACCCCCTTTTATACATTTAGTAGTGTTCTCTTGTTAGAATGTTCTAACACCAAAAAAATAAAATAAAGAACATGAGACTCGATATTTTAAATTTCAATGGAAAAATTAGCCATAGATAGGGCATAATGAATATATGATACTTGATGAATAAACATCAAGTTTAACTGTGAACTGAAAATTATTATAATCCCTCTCAATGAGTTTTAAAATTATACTAGAATTGTACTTGTATAGAATAGTCAGCCTTCCCTAGATTAGAAGATAAAAAAATTATCCAAGGTATAAGAATAAACATATATACTTTTATTCATAACAAAGAAAAAAATGAACCCTATATTTAATCAAATTATGTGCTAAATTTAGAGTCATCATCTAAAATAAATTCATTGTTAAATTTAATAAACTATGAAGGAATTGAAAATCATTGGATTTCCTTTAAAATAATGTTTTATACTTTTTCAATTTAATATTATTTTTTTATTTTCACCTATAATAATTTAAACATCTACATTTTTTAACACTCTAAGAATAGTGAATTGTATGTACAACTTATATTTCAACATTATATGAAATATTTTAATCATAGAATTTAAGAGAAAAACATTCTGAACATATTTAAATTTATTATTTTGAATGAAATAATCAAGAAATAACTTGGTTATCTCTTTATATATTATATAATTCTAATATAAGAATCATCCTATAAACCCCTATTAGAAAAATTATGTCCCAAAAAATTTCCTTCAGGGACTATAAAATAAAATTTCATAAATTTTATATCGTATTCACTGTCTAAACATTACTCTAAAAAAAATTCTTGATATCTTAAATTACTCTAAAATGTGTAACCAACAGTATTAAATTCATACATTAGTATCTCAATAATCATTTGTACCATGTATGAAAATATAACCACTATACATATTTAGAAGTCAGCCTATTCACCACATAATCCAAATGAAATTCTACGATAGTGAAATAACAAAGTGGGATATGTGAGTAAACTTTTCTCCTGATTGTCTTTGGATACAAGAATCTGGTTGTACCAAGAATATAAATGATGAAAATATAATATTTTTTTATAGAAATACTCTTAAGTATTTCTCATAATAATGTCTATGGATAATGATCACTCCATGTGATAGAATTTATCTTTTAGTAATCTATATAGAATCTCTATCTGGATACCCCTTTCACTTGTAATTGTTCATTGTTTTCATTAGTGACTATAGTTAACACCCTATATATTATAATATATTGACCATTCTGATAGAAGAACTGCAAAAATTGTGATATATAATAATTATATACTGTAGCTTCATTACCTCTTCCCACAAAGCCCCTTTCATGTCTGGGTACAATCTCCATTGACATTCCACTCTTTATAAGTTATTCAGTTTAATATAAATTGTGTTCTTGTATAAAGTATTGTTAATTGATTTTATATATGATATGGAGGAACCTATTTCAGTTTTCAATTTCTCAAAAACACCAAAAAAATATTCCTCATGATTCACATTCACATAACTACAAATAAATTTAGGAAATGTTGAATTTTCACCTAGAAATGATTATTTTCAGTGTGTCAAGGGAATTATGATCTCACAATTGGGTTCTTGTTAACTTGATTGAAGGATTGTGGGACTAGGATATCTATAATTTTAAAAATGTATCATAATATAAGTTTGAAATGTGAATGGATTTTTAATTTCATAACTAGTTTTAAATTTTTCATCACTATTGTCATGAGTGGACAACTCACTCTCATGTGTTTCCAAATATGACATGAAAAAATTTATTAATGTCAAATGATACATTATTTAACATATATGAATCAATATTTTTAAATATTTCAACATTTTCTGAATAATAGGAATATATATAAATTTCTATCATTAATTCATCATCTTCTTACATAAAATATTCACTATTCACTTCACTATTTATATAATTAATTGGTTTACTAAAAAATTCTAGAAAAGTTTCTAGATTTTAACTCTATATAAATTAAAAATATTTAAAACATAATTTTCAACATCCAAAATAATATCATGTTCTGAAGGATTTTTTTTAGATTCATTTAAATTTCCAAATGTGTTCCCAGATTCTAACAGCTCCACTCTAGAACCCTTTTCACCAAAAGTAGGTTCATTAATATTTTGGAAAACATTGAAATCATCATGTTTCAAAAAAATAATGAAAAATTAGTCATTATAAACTTTTATAAAATATCTCACATTGGCTAATAATATCATAAAAAGAATGATAGGTATGCCCTAATCATGCTCCATGTCTAACCCAAGTAAGTCACAAAGAAAAAAATATCATTATTACTCTAACTAGGTGATCATCAACCCTATGTATTATATGTGTTTATAAATGTTGATCCAACTATATAATGATAATGGAGATTTTTTCCCACCCATTATCATCAATTGAAACTATTATAATAGATAAAAGATTATATTATCACCTAGATAATATAGATACTTCAGTTGATTGGAATTCATTAAGTTGTAATAAAAGAAAAAAATCAATGTATCTTTAATTATTGAAGGCAATTTATTTTTAAGAACAAAAACTAAACTCTTTAGTGAGGTTATATATTGAAAAAAATTTATTGTTTTTTTGAAATAATTTTTTTAGATGTTTTAGGTATGACAGAATTAGAACAAGGCTTGTATAAAAGAAATACTCAGGTATTTTTTAAAATTCCTTGGAAATAGAGTAGTTTAACATTTTTTTAGTTTCAAATTTTCATTGAATGGTATGGGTAGTGAATTGTTATGTATAAAATAAGTCTTCTCAAAAAATTCATCAAAAGCATTATCCTTCTGTTTATTCATCTTATGTGAATATAAATTCTCAAGTTTATTTTCATGTGAATTTTGTAGAATTTATTCTTTTTCAATATTCTTTATCTCACCTCCATATTGTATATTAAGAGGACATAAAACTATTATTTTTCTTGTTTTTATGTTTTTATATTCTTAAGGTATTCCTTAGTTTTATTTTGAGTATTCAATACACTTACTGTAATGATAACCATTAAATTTTCCCTAGGTATCAATTCTGTTGTGCTATGATGTTTACCCATATCTATAGATTTCATATATCTTCCCAATTGATGCATTTGTAATTCTAGAGGGAAAATTATAGCATCAAATTTATATTTTTTATTAATGTTTATATTTTCTAGATTCAAATGTATCATATTATTATTAGAGTATTTATAACATATCATACATTCTATTATGTATTTGTACATACAAATTTACCTAGGGAATTGGATGGTTCATCTAAATATTTATTTTGATATTTTTGTCAAGATAGGTTCTTAACCTATGTTAAAAAGTATTCTAATCATTCATTACTAATTAAAATATAGATTAGGATGGTTCATGTTGCCTTAATTGTGTTTTTTAACAAAGGATCATCAATATTCGGAATCCTAGGGCCGTATACAGAAATATTAACATTTCATACCATTCGGCCAGCATATAAACATTTGGATCTTTTTTAAATTATTTGTAAACATCTCAATTTGATAATCCTACTCTCTAGGTTATTGAATATTGTTTTTACCATCCACTTGATTGAAACATTGATAGGAATTTTGGGTCATTAATGATGGAAGTACATCTCTTATTTAAGAGAGTTTAGTATTGGAATCTATATCTAAAAATGTACTATTTTAAATTATATTAAGTATTTACCTCCTAGAATATTTTTTCTTGAATTTAAAACAATGATAAAGAATATTTTTGTCTTATCATTATCATTATTTTCATTATAATAACCCCCATGAGACTGATCTACAACATTATATCATAAGAAGGAATATCATTCATAGAACTTATCCACATAGACATGAAACAGTCTCTTGTGATGAGTAGATTTCCTAACAAGATATCCATTATTGAAACTAGTAATTTTTTTCTCTATCTCTTATGTTATTGTAGTTAAAATTTCAACACAAAATAATTGTATAGTTGAACCGAATTTTAAAAAAAATTGAAATTTCGTATTAAAACCAATTTTATGCATTCCTTTTAATGAAAAAGAAAAAACTCTCATCAAATTTTCATTCTAATTTATCCATAATAGAGGTAAATGTCGCACCTTATTGTATATGTCTCTGATGAATGCATAAAATATTCTCATTAGGAAGATCATTAAATATAATAAATAATGAAATATTTGATTTTTATCCTCATACATTTATGATCGTGGTGAAATAAAAATGGAATATGGATTAATATACACTTTTGGGAGTTTAATCACCCTCATCTAGGTCTTTCCTGATTTTCTTGAATGATTGCTACTTCACAGTTGTGTGCATTATTAGCTACATCCTCATAATTTGCATTTCCATTTTTTTCATTTTTTAGATCCCTAATCTATATTTCAATTTCAGGTTCTATTTATAGAGACACGGCCTTATCAAACATAGATATTACATAATTTTAGATTAATATTCTGAACATTGTATAAATACATTCCCAAGGACCCTAATAGTTTAGTGTCCTTGGATACATGGAAACATGAACACCAACAAACAGGTGAGGTACATTATCTATTATAAGGTTATTATTGACTAACACCAATCATAGAAACATCAAACATAATACATATCTTCATAACATGGGGAATTAAACAAAAAATGTGGGGAACTTAGATTATTAGTAAGAGATAATAATGGACATATATTAGCATAAATATGAGAATAAGGGTATGAAAATTAGATATTGAAAATATAAGATCATACCCTACATATAAAATATAATAAATAGATATCATGGACTAAATTATAGAAGTTCATATGATATTAATCATAAGAAAATAAAGAACAAAATCCTTACAAGCATAATATATGAATAAAACATGGAATTTGTGGCCTTCATATAAAAATAGAAATTTTTCTGTCTGGGATGCCTCCCAATACCTTTATAACATGTTCGGAATGGTATACAACTCATGTACATGCTTTGAACATGGGATAATAACATGTGTACCCTATTAATTTTATTATTGGGCTACAACTCATTTACCTTCTTGTTTTCGGGCTTGTGAAACAACTTTTGTACCCTCCTAATTTTATGCTTTGGAAAACCCCATGTAACTAATTGTTTTCAAGTTTGGGAAACAACCCATGTACCCAATTACATTTCTTATTGGGCTAAAACCCCTATACCATCTTGTTTTCTGGCATCAGCATAGTTTGTGTACCCTCTTACTTTTATTATTATGCTACAACATTTGTACTTTCTTGTTTTATGGCGTGTGATACAAACTTTGTACCCTCTAAATTTTAGGCTTGGTATATAACCCATGCACCTTCTCATTTTCTATCTTGTCCTTTAACCCGTGTACCTTCTAATCTCATATACAACATATCATTTCCCAATTCATTATATGGAGATATAGGTCCCACATGTCTCATAGTGAAATCAAACATACATTTTCCACAAAATCATAAAAAATACTATATTAACCTATGAAATGAAATGGGTATCATCAAAATATAAACAGATCCTAACCATTTTAAAAAAATTCAGTTTTTATAATCATTTCATTAAAATCAAATTCCGTGAAAGAGAAATGGATTTTGTAAAAATATAACCTATGAAAAAAATAGGTTTCATAAATACAATAAAATTGGGAATAATCCATTCATAAAAATAATATGAATGGTATCATTGTATTATTTCCTAGAAGGTAATTAAAAACATAAATATATGTTATCTTAGATAAAAAAACCCTTGAATGTTATTTTGATAACATTTCTTGATGTAAATATCATTTCTTATTTAAAAAGGTTCATTAAAACATATAAACTTTTGAAAAACATTTCCCTTAAAAACATAAAAAAGAAGCTTCAAAACATTTTTAAAACCATTCCCTTTGATTTATATTTTAATAAAATTTTCATTAAAATTATCCATTAAAATATGAAAGAAAATTTTCAATGAATTTATGGTGGGTATGTCCATACATATTGTACGAGGTATCAAGAACATTCCTTTTTCACCATAAACCCCATACAAAAATGCCTCATTCAGAAAGTGATAATAATATTCCTATGAAAACATTGGTAAAAGAAAAAAATGGTTAAAAATTATTTTAATTATTAGAGGTGGTCAGTAGAACATTTTTGAAAACAATTTTTAGAAATCATGGTTTTAAAAGAATTTATATTTTTGACCAAAGAGAGGGAAAAGTCAAGAATTCTAAAAACACATTATTAACAATATTATATACCAAAGAGTAGAACAAATGGTACCAATATATGAAGAAATCATGAATAAATAAAGAATTATAAATTTCATGAATTTTCTTGAGATATGGATCATATAATCTCATCAATGTAAGCATAAACATAAATAAACTCGAAAATCGATGATATTTTTTAATAAACTCTGATAACATGATAACCTGGGATCATAATATCCATTTAAGAAAAGTAAAATAAATGAAGATTAAAATATCATTAAAATAATAAAATTAATTTTATTACCTATAAAATATAAGTATATACACCTTGGAAGATAATTTATGTGCATAACAAAACATGGGTCAAAAAGATGGAAAATTGAGAAAAAACTATTTTACTAATTTGGTAACTTTTCATACTTAAACCCCATGAAATACAGATCATAAAATTGTTATGTGAATACTAATAAAATTTATTTATATGAAGCATATAATACATTCATGGGAAGTTCATACACCATATAAAATTAATGAGTGGAGAACATAGCATGCATCTCAGAGAAATAAAAAGTGAGCTGAAATCCCCTTACATTTTGTCTGGACTCTCTTCATACACATACAAAATTATGGTGTAATATAATAATTTTTTACGTATTTTATATAATAATATTCTTATATCTAATCCCATATATGGATTTATTATGACCTTATATTTCCCTCTTGTTAACAATCCTATGTTATTGTTTCACTGCAGGTAATATTGGATTTATTTATCGGATGTGTATTAATTTGATATATATTTTGTACATATTAATATATCATGGTTTCTTCTATATAAGTAATGATTAAAATATCATTTATATTCAATATATGTTTTTTACAATAATTTTTTTGAATATATAATTATATAACTGAAAACATTGATTATGGAGACTATAGGCTGTACGTAGGCATGAATGTTATTTCTTATTGTTTGTCTTGTTGAAATAATGAAGGTAAAATTAATATATGTATATGAATGTATATATATAATTATTAATTTATAATTATTATATCATATAAATCTATATATTCACTAAATCCCTCCTCAATACATTCTATGTAGTGTAAGAATTAGTCAAATCGCTTTGAGGGGAAGGTAGTGCACACTCCCTCAAACAAAATTCTTTTATCAACACAATATGGTATGTATAAAGATATTTATTGTAAAATAATTAAATAAGATTAAATACATATTAAATAAAATATATATCATATATAAATATAGTTTCCTTCCTAATTTCCACTATGATATGTGCTAAAAGAAAAAATTGTCAATCATCGTTAAGAAATGCGGTAGTTCCTCGTACACATAAACAGTATGTTTCATACCCATTTGATGGATGTGTATATAAATGTAGGTTTAAAAAATATGATAAAAACATACTAATATTTTTATGATATTGGTTTTTTTATAAAATCATTTAATAAGAATATTTGAGGTAGTATAGAAAGAACATAAAAAAAGAGTTTGAGGGAAGACATTACCTCTTAATCACGATACTCTATTTGGATTATGCCAAAAGGATTCCTGAGATTTATTACATACCATATATAAGATTCAAGGAGTAAGGGATAGATTTTTTGAGACTATTTGGGGAGATTTTACATAATCTAATGTTTTTGGAGATGTGTGATGAAGGGGTATAGTACATGCCATTTAATAGTGGAGGGGTGTGGAAATCTTGTACAATCAAAAAGGTACTCAACATTGGGAGGTCTCATTAAACTAATGTTCCAAAAAATGGAAAAAAATGTACTAATGGGAAATTCAGGTCGACAAAAAATCTAAAACTCACAAAAATATGTTCATTTTAATAATTTTGTTCATTAACTTCTAAGATACCCCAATTTCTTTTATTTTTTGGTTTTTATAAATTCATCTAGTTTTTAAACCTATGTAATTTAACAATTAAGACAATAGTAAGGTGAGATTTATAAAATAATATAATGACACTAAATTATAAATATGTTTCCTAATTTATAAAATAAAAATCCATAGTGTTTTGGAAATTAATTTTTAAAACAAATGCATGTGACACGCATAAACACTACTTAAACCCAAACTGTGCTAAAAATATGGTTTTACAATATATAGGCCAATATGTTATTTTTAAAAGAAAATTTGTTGATTTATATAACATAATTTATATTTATTTACATGTAAAAGTAAATTTTTAGAATATATTATTTTTATTATTTTGAATCCATTCAATAACATATCATTTATTATAAAATAATAGTTATGTCAATTTTTCCATTTTTTAAATAATTTTAATTTTAAAATATAAAACTAATATTGGAATTTAAATTAATTAAGTTTATAGTAGTGTAAAATTATATATTAATCATAAAAAATAATTAGATTCAATAACTAATTAAATTCACTTCACATTTAAAATTCACTATATCATTTATTTTAGTTAATTATTAACTAAATAATCACTAAATTGGAATTTCATAAGACTTTTAAGTTACTAAACCATATATAAAAATTATTAATAAATTATTATGATAAAAATAAACCATCTATATTTCAAAATGATAATTATAACCAAAAATATTATTTTTTTACATATCTCAAATTATAATAAATGTTAAAGGCTTTGAACATTCCTTGGTTGTGTTTTTCCTTATATAACCTTTTATATTGGGTGATTCCATTTAATAATATAAAAACACCATAAAATTAGAACCAAGAGGGTATATGGTCAATTTAATGGCATCCAATATCCTTTATAAATTATTCTATTTCATTTTGGTCCTCATGGATATCATTTAGTCCCTAATTGAGCTTAATTTCACCTTTATTGTTCTGATTATTTTTAATCACATTCACTAATATTTTTTTCATAAATTAAGTTGGTATAATTAGACCATATATATTTTACTAATTAGATCCATGTTTTTTAGTTTTTGGAAATTCAAATCATAGGAGTGGGAAAATTAATTTTAATGTTAGTCCTGATGACTTGGGGAGAAAAAAGGGTTTTATAGTAAAATGTTAAAAAATTCAATAAGTTTTTATATATGATAGAAATATTTAAATTATTCCAATTAAAAATTGTATTAATATATTTATAATTTATCTATTGTTATTTTAGAAACCAATTTAAAATATAATTTAACTTTAATAATTATTTAACTGAAGATACATTTTTTATTTAAAATACAGTATTTTTCACTATTCAATAAAAAATGATGTTTCCCAGAAAAATATAAAAATTCACCCTAAAATCATTTTTATATTCTAAATTAAAATATAATATATATTTTAAAAAAATTCAAAAATTTCAGAATTTTATTTTTAAAAAAGATGTGATGATACCAAGTGGTAAAACTCGGTCGTATGTATAAAGTAAGCTAACCTCAGTGTTCTCTGTAGATAAAGATAATATTTAAGCTACGTGTACTACATGATTGACTTGATAATGCATATTAAAAATATACATATAGTTAATTAATATAAAATAAACAAATTTTAGAGATGTGTGAACTGAAAAATATAAAAAAAAATTAATTTGAAAAAATATGTTTCACAAAATCAAGGGGAGTTACATTTTACCCCCCTTAAAATGAATTTTTCCCTAAAAATAATGGGGGTTATCAAATGTTTAATATTTTAAAGTTTAATTAATAAAACCCACATTGTGTGATTGAATACCAAAACATCCATTAAAGAAGTAATTTTAGAACCATAAAAATTACCCAGAGTGACAAATTGCAGGGTTTCCACATAGGAAAACATAGTTGGCAAGTGAAAACATATACATGGAAGATTAATATAACTATCAAGTTCTGGAGGAGAGTGATAGATAACATGGTCATGAAAATATTGACAATCAAATCCTTAAACTCGTGATTATCTAAGGGAGCATTTGATTCATTGGGAACAAAGGTAGTAGGAAAACATTTTTTTCTTCAATATACTATCTCATAAAGTTGAATAATTTTCATGAAAAAATATACATTCATGATTTTAGGACACCTTCACCCTTTTTTTAGTTTATTCACTTAACCTCTTTATCTAAAAGGTATGGTGAAATATTCATTCTGAAATACTAACAAATCATGAGATCCATGATATTCTATCCCATTTTTTAATCTGTTATCATCTACACAAGGTAGTTTTAACAGGATATCCAATATGCATAAATCCTCACATATAGAGATAACACTTTAATCTCACTAACTTGATCTGATGTTTTACATAAACATTCCATAAATTATTAACCTCATAACCCTTCTAAAAGTTAAAAATTCAATGCTTTAGAATGAAATTCAAGAAATCATCTTATCATTGATCCCAAATGTATTTCAAAGTATCACTTTGTTGTCAATTTCTGAACATGTCAATAACCTCATCATATATTCCCCTAAAACATGTTAATAACCTTAATTAGAATAAATCCTTTTGGAAAACATGCATATATCCATATTCCAATGACTACTGGATATATTATTTAAACCCCACAAGTTATAATCTTTATCCTTGATAACATAGACCATCTTTCTAAAATTAGTTCTATGGTAATCCATACCATCCAATTTACTTATTCAAGCCCAAAATATCATTATCCAGATATTGTTATATCAATTTCAAGTATTAATTATGGGTTATGGTCCCTTAATAAAAATATCACCTTTCCATGAAATCATTTTTCTGTTTCATTGACACTATTAAACATGTTTGTTTCCATCCTAAATTAAAAATTATTGTGAAAATACTTATGACATTCATGATTAATATAATACAATCTTTAAATTTCAAATCATAAATACTTCATTCATTTGACATTATTCTTAAACCATTACCTATGCTTCATCAACTTATTCATTAATACCTATTTCCTAGAATTTGAGTTATTAATCTTGTCTTATGGTTCCTCAACCTCAATATAATCATGATTATTATGATAAATATAAAAAATAATGGATGAACATCACAAACCATTCACATGTCGTTTTCACTCTCTTTATCGTTAGAAGTATAACTGTAAAGACCCGAAAAGCCAGTGAAATATTTTTTTCCAATACAGTGATATTTTACGAGTCTGCGAAAACTGATGATGCATGATTCTGGAGCCCGGTGTGCCTGAAATCAATTTATGATGTCTTGTTTAGGTAATTTTAGTAAACGTACAAGTAGGATTTTATAACATTTGAATCGGTTCTTGGAAATGAAATCTGAGAGCACCGTTGAACTCACATCACTAGTATTCACTTATGGAGACATTCACCTCGACGACAGTTGGTAAAGAATAAAAGTTATTTTTTGGTTTTTCATAAAAAAAATAATAAAATAAAGTGAGCTGCAATTTATTTTATTTGAGCCACCATGTGGATGACTAGTAGTTGAAGCCTCCTCTTGGATGTTAGAGGTGGGACCACTACACCTTAACCTCCCATGAAAGGTTACAGTGGTGGGGAACACCCGAACATAACCTTTCGTGAGAAGTTACATCTTGGGGACCACATGGGGCTAAACCCCCTATTGATGGAGGAGAGTAAAACCTCTCAACTCTCCCTCATTAATGAGGGAGATCCTCTCCACATTTCCATTAATTAAATAGAGCCAACTCCCTTTTTATTAATTCATGCCAACACATGGGAATTAATTAATCGGAGCCATGTAATTAATTCTCCATTTTAATTTTGTGCCAACATCTAAAATAATAGACAAGCTAATATTATTTTTGGCTTAGCATTCTCTCTTGGGAGATATTTTGAGAGGAGATCTTGGGAGAAGGCCCCAATGAAGAACACTCACCAATGAATAACACTGGAAATAATCCATCTTAGACTTCTTTCTCGGACGCCTACCAATGTGGAGCGTCTGCCACAAGCCGACACAGCTCAAATTCTGAAGTGTGCAGCGGATGCGATGAGCGATGATTCTCTTCGACTACTTTCCATGACTCCATCATCAAACGATTCCCGACAATAAAAGGTAGGGGGTTTTAACTGTGAATTAATCCTTTTCTTTTCTCATCTTCGGTTGGAAAAGAACCGATACAAAAATTGAAAAATAATTATTGTTCATCATACTTCCTTAATAAACCATTTGATACCACCATAAATGCGGAGGGTGCAGGCCAAACCAACATGGACTGACCCCTCCGCATATCATGTTTATGTTGAACTTTTCGCGATGAAGCGACAATGAGGAGACGAAGGCGGCAATGAAAAATTCTGCGCTTCCCACGACCTCTGTGGATCACGGCGCTCCGGCACTCCTGGCCGAACACCGTCGGCCCGAGCCACGCCGAAACAGCCTGCTCGGCTGCCACCCTGCTACTGGTCTGCATGCCCAAGGCCTCTGGTGCCCCTTACCCGCAGCCTTCTCAGCGCCCTACCAGCTTGCATGTGGCCCGCGCACCCCGCGTGGCCTCCCAACGGCCTGCCCACACCCAGCGCGCACTACCTGTGGCCTGCCTGGTGCCCCGCCGGCCAACCTGGTGCCGCGCCAGCCTCACCAGGCTGTCGTGCGGACTGCCCGCACCCTGTCTCACCCTGCCCAGCTTGCCTGCACCATGTCGTGCCTAGCAGGCTGTGTGGGCACCCTGTAATTACTCACAGACCAGGCGTCCGATTGACGCGTCGTCTACTACATTGAGACCCCTATAAGGAGGTATACCATTGAGATACTTCTATATGGGACTTTGTGATAGTTGGAGTATCAACCAGATGCTTTTGGAGTGGATATTCCATAGACGAGTAGTCATTTTGTGTGGGAACCTAATAGTTGGCTGAGACTTGACAACTGATGACTGATTTCGACTTGGAGTGATTCAACTAGCCCAGAGGGCAGTGCCATGGTGTCTCGACAGACCCATGATGGAGAGAGCCTCTGTGTGAGCGCGGCAGACCCACGGTACTCAACACAAGGAGTACCTCAGCAGACTGCGAGGAGGATAACCTCTGTATGATGTGGTAGACCCATGGTGGGGAGCGCCTCTGTGTGACGTGGAAGACCAACGATACTTGACAGGAGGAGTACCTCAGTAGTCCAATATAGTGGGAAGCGCCTCTGTGTGACACGGAGGCCCACTATACTCAATAGAGAAGGAGTTTCCAGCAGCCAATGGTTCAGATTGATATTATCCCTATAAAAAATCCTATTTTAGGAGAGTCAGTATCTTTTATTTTATCTCAAGATAGAGACGGATTACTTGATAACTTAGTTATATGTATGGTCATATACCTAATGGGGTTATTTTTTAATTTCATTCTTTGTGGATCATCCTTGTTTGATATTGTGAGTCCTTGAGGGTCTTGGGGTCCCTACTGTGTATCGTTTTACTCACCCCTGCACGGGTTAGGCCTACACCTCATTGTGTTGGTTTCCGGCGATGGACAGTGATGTCTGAGGCTGAGAGTACCAGGTCTGGACAGTACCCAGAGGTGGACCATATGACATGCCAGTGTGTGGAGGAGACCGACAGATTTGGATTGCTGAGGAGGCTATATGTACATACCCTTCAGGTAGGATCTCTATTGGACGATCCAGGAGCTTCTCTTCACCTTTCAGTTGTTTGGTCCTTTTCAGCTGTACTTTTTTCAGTTGTTCTTGTACTTTACATATGGGCTTATATTTATAGCCCCATTAATTCTCATCACTCCTTTTGCAAACAGTTTTAGCAAGTGTTTTTTCTTCCAACTCGTACTCTGTTGTGTGTTTTTATACTTTATAAAGGCAATTTCTTCCCATTTTTAGGCATTTACACCTTTGGTGATAGTCGTCATCCCCTGACCAATGGAAGATGGGCTTTGGGTAGCCATGGCACGTGCCCCAGGGGACGGTTCATGACAAACTCGTATCAGGTGAGTCAGTTCTCCCATATAACATAGGACTCTGGTCTTTCTTTTCTATGAAGTAATAGTGATAAGGGTACTGACTATGGTTTTCAGTTCAGGGAGTGCAGTGTTGGTGTGGCAGCCGACGTATCAATACACCAGGACACTGAATTCTGATTTCCGACTCAGTGCTTGAAAACAATTATTGATTGTGTGTTTTGAAATGTTTTCGTTAAGTCACCAAAACCAGGTCAGCTCACCAGGTATAACTTTTGACTGTTTCTCATCTGTTTAGGATGCCTCCATGCACACATCCTGGCAGAGTTCCGAGAGAGTACACGATGACGACTCACTGAGAGACGAGGCTGTGGTGCAGGTCCCTCATACTATGATGCCACCTTTAGGTGGTTTAACAGTAGCACCACCACCCATTTTGTAGAAAATGCTACCAGCCGCACTGGCAGATGGTGCACGCCGACTAAGAACATTCCACGAGTTCGAACAGCAGAGGCCTCTGAGGTTACGAGGCAAGACAGATTCTTAGGCAGTAGAGGACTGGATGGAGGCGGTTTCAAGAGTTCTCTGCCTAGTTGAGACACTCGTAGAGAAGATAGTGATCTTAGCTACTAGTGTTTTCTAGTGATTGACCATGAGGTTGGTTTGTATAGTGATGAGGCTTCGGTATGTGGATTGTTGCCTGTGATTGAACCTTCAAGTAGTGTGTCAGCTATATCACTGCATGATGGTCAGTAGTTAAAACTGGTGGTATTGGTAGATGGAACATGAAGGATTAGTGCCTTACACATGTTTCAGCATCAGATATCCCTTATGTTATGAGGCGAGCCGAACTCACAGGTGGCTGAGGACTGGCCTGAGGATGTGGATGAGAGTTCTCTAGAGCTTGTATAGGTTTATCCGGACGACATGTCTGCAGCTGAGAATTCATCGAGTTGTACCGATTTTTCCTGGTACTCAATGAATACGTTACGATAAATGATTTGGGTCTTGGAATACCAATCTTGGTGTGTCTTAGGACATCCGATCCTGCACCTTTTCTCTAGATGTTAGATAGGACCTTTACGGTTGAATGTTCTTTGGCTGAGTGGAAATAGCATGTGAACATTAGTGGTGGGGAATCTTGAAACTGACACCAGTCTCAGAGACTTGAGCCTGTAAAATTTTTGGAGAAGAGAAAGTGTTCAGGACAGATGAATCTGTAGGGTAGCAGACGTGGAAGCATAGCTAAGAGAGCAGTATGTGGTGGTATACATTTTTACATCTCACAACCACCCGCCTATGTAGTCCACAGCAAGCTTAGGGAGATGGAGGGATGTGGAAGAGAGTAGCTGCATGTGGTCAAATAGTGTGACCCAAGGGCTATAGAAATGATTCTAGGAATTACTTGTGTCCACTAAAAGTTGTTGTATCAATAGACATAAGTATCAATCATTCCTTCCTTCCACGAATCTTGGTCCAGACCTAGAGTTTCCAGTTAAACCATTGACTTGACCCATGCATCTGGAGATACCATATGGAATAGACTCGATATTCACACATACGCTGATGGTTTGATCTGACCCTTGAGGTGATAGTATTGGTTGGAACCTCTACGTGGAAGCGTTGAGGCCTTACGATGTTAGTTTGGGTTTGGACTACGCAACCAAAGTTCAAACACAGATTTACTGTGTTATGAAAAAAGGTTGTGGATTATCTAAATTGTTGGGATGAGTTTTACAGTAGTCAGCGAAAAAAGAAAACCCAGGCAAAATGGGTTAAACTCATGCATAGGAGGGTGCATACTATCACTATTGAGTCGGCCAGCCTTACCCTCATGGTAGCAGGAGTTTTTAGTTTTCAGTTCCAAATAGGAGTAACAGAACATGGGGACATCTTTCCAAAATATTTTTCCATGATTACCCCTCCCCCCCCCCAAATGGGGAGGGACGTCTGCTTTGGCTGGATACTACTAGAGGTTCTTTCCAGACATCATCAGTGTTTCAGAACCACTATCAGCCTTCACAAAGATGGGGAAACCCTTCTTGTGGTCAGAGAAATGCCAGAAGAGCTTTCATGAGTAGGGGTAGAGGCTGAGTAGTGCACTCATCTTGAGGCTTCCTGAGGAAGGCGTAGGGTACGTAGTCTACTGCGACGCATCAGTGACCGGACTCGGGTGTGTCCTGATGCAGGGGAAATAAGTGATCACATAAGGTTCTCGGCAGCTGAGATAGCACGATCAAAACTATGCTACCCATGACCTGGAGTTAGTAGCAGTGGTCTTTTCCTTGAATATTTTGCAGAACTATCTTATGGGTGAACTTTTTACCATGTACTCTGATCACAAGAGTCTCAAGTATATCTTCTCTCAGAAGGACCTAAACTAGATATAGAGATGATGGCTTCAGTTCCTCTAGGACTATAACTTTAAGATAGTCTATAATCTTGGAAGGGGAACTTTGTTGTACGTGCACTCAGTAGGAGGTCTGGTATACAGTTTCTAGGAGAGGCGACCGAGGAGTTGGCTGCCTTATAGAGATCCTTTGTGGATAAAAACGGAGCACCCTTTCTATAGACTCCTACAGTAACTCCCCCACTTCTTCTGCGAGATAGGGAAGCACAGCATGGGGACACTGACTCTGAGACACGACGTGCTCATATATCCATAGCACAGGCACCTGATACATTTTTTGAAGGTGGGGAGCATGTCATCCTTTTCAGAGGATGTATTGTGGTACTAGTATCACTTCAAGAGGAAGTGTTTGTGGAGTTCCACACATACCCTATAGCGGTACATCCAGGAGTGACAAAGATGTACCAGGATCTCTGACGATAGCACTGGTGGCCAGGTATGAAGAAGGAAATAGCAGATTTTGTCTCTTCATACCTCAGTTGTCTGCAACTAAATGTACAGCCTCATGTACCAGCAGGCTTCGTTCAGCCTTTAGAGGTCCAAGAGTGGAAGTGGGATGGGATATCGATGGACTTTGTGATGGGTCTACCAAGTATATCCAGGGGACATGACTCTATTTGGGTGATCATCGACCAACTCACCTAGTTAGCCCACATACTACTGATCAAAGAGAAGGGTTCAATAGAGAGATTGGGAGGCCTCTATGTGCAAGAGATTTTGCGGCTACATGGAGTAACTTGTACTGTTGTCTCCGTTTGTGAGGTGCATTTTACATCTTGACTATGGAAGGGTTGAATGAGTTTTTTGGGACATAGCGTTGTCTGAGCACCACCTTCCATCCTCGGACGGATGGTCATAAAAAGAGGATTCAGACACTCGAGGACATACTCCGTGCATGCATCCTTGACTTTGGTCACAGGTAGGAGGACCACATACCATTTGTGGAGTTTTCATACAACAACAGTTAACACTCCACCATTTGGATGACAGATTTTTTGACCTTGAATGGTCGACATTGCAGATCGCCACTGTGCTGGACAAACCCAGGGGATTCAGCACTAGTGGGGACAGAGATGGTACAGGCTACTATGGAGAAGGTTCATATCATATAAGAGTAGATGAAGACTATATAGAGAAGGAAGAATTCATATTACGATAGGATACGGAGACCTTTGGAGTTCTAGGATGGTTACCATGTTTTTCTACGAGTCTCACCCCGATGAGGCTTACAGTGATTTGGACCAGGCAGAAAATTATATTCGTGTTTCATCAGACCTTTCTAGGTCCTCTGCAGAGTAGGTATGTTGGCTTACCTCCTGTCTCTTCCACCACAGTTGCACCGGGTGGACGACGTCTTCCGCATATCCATGCTTAGGAGATACATGCATGACCTTTCTCACATCATCGACCATGGGGATATAGAAGTCAATGATGGGGCGACGTTTACAGAGGTTTCAATGGAGATTGACGATCGACTGGAGAGGGTCCTTCGTGGAAAGTCAATACCTCTATTTCACTTTCGTTTGCAGCACGGGAACCTCCAATAGAGCACATGGGATTGAGAGGCTCATATTGTGCTCAGTACCCCCATTGTTTCCCTTACTTCGAGTTGTAACATATGGGGACATAAATCCCTAAGGTGGGGAGAATGTAAAGACCTAGAAATCCCGTTATTTTTTTTTAAATACATGGTATTTTTAGGAGTCTGTAGAAACTAACGGAGTATGATTTTGAGGCACAGTGTGCCCGGAATCAATTTCTGATGTTTTGTTCGGGTACGTTCAGTTAACATATGAGCGTGATTTTATAAATTTTGAACCAGTTCTCAGAATTGAAATTTGAGGGCACCGTTGAACTTGCAGTGCCGATACTCACTTAAGGATACTTTCACCTCGACAACAGTTGGTCGAGAATAAAATTTAGTTTTTGGGATTTCATAAAAATAATAATAAAATAATGTGAGCTACACTCTATTTTATTTGAGCAGCCAAGTGGATGACTCGTAGTTGAAACCTCCTCTTAGAAGTTGGAGGTGGGACTGTCACACTATAACCTCACATGCGAGGTTATGGTGGTGCGGACCACCTGAACATAACCTCCCGTGATAAGTTACTTTATGGGGGCCACACGGGGCTAAAACCCGCTATAGATAGAGAAGAGTAAAACCTCTCAACTCTCCCTCATTTTTGAGGGAGATCCACTCCACCTTTACTTTAATTAAATGGAGCCAACTCCCTTTTTATTAATTCATGCCAACGAACATGAATTTATTAAGGGGAGCCATATAATTAATTCTCCATTTCAATTTCGTGCCAACATCTAAAATAATAGATAAGGTAATATTATTTTTGAGATTAAATTTTAATTAATTTATATCACATATGTGATTGGTATTTAGAAAATATGATTCCATATTTAAAATGAAAATAATTTATAATTTAAAATATTTTTATATTGGTTTTTGAAAAAAAATGAATTATTGATAGTGATTAAAATTAATTACAATGATTAAGAGATAATTTATATCAACATGGGACAAAACCATTATCTCAATGGACAAAATGACCTAAATTTTTCTCTAAAATATATGTTTTTTGAACATGTTGACCCTATACTACCTTTTATTTAATTTTTACTATTATTGGGGAAACCATTCATAGCAGAAACAAGGTTTCAATTCCCTTTTCAAAAATTTACATGAATTGCACTAATCCTCTAATATAAAAAAGGCACTCATCCCTACAACATTTTCACTCCACTTACACCATCTTTTTAGTCCAAAATCTACTAAAATAGTCTCACTACATTCCTATAATCATAATAGATTCCTATTCTTGTACTCAAGTCCAACCAATGAAGTATTTTTGTATAATCTAGAAGGTGTTACTCGAAAATGAGTAAAATTCTTCAACGATCACATTCATTTCATTTCAATGTCCTCCCTTAAAATATTATTATTCAATGAGTATAATAAGAATCCTAAATTTACTTATATGTTTTTTATTTTAATTCTTGTATATACACTTTCACACACATCCAACTAATGTGTAAGGAAATTATCATTCTTAGGTATGGAGGACTACACCCCGCGAAATAATTATTGTTCATTTTTTCCTTTAACAAATCCCATGGGTGGAAATTATGATGGAAACACTATTTATATAAGGTATGTGTTATTTTTATAATTTATTTGAAATTATTTATTTTTATATAACATATACCATTATGCATTCTATTTTGTTTTAATACGATAACATCATTTGTGGAAGTGTGGACTACTCCCTCCTTAGAGCGGTGTGATTCATTCATGTGATACTTATAATGTATAAAAGATGGTTTTAAGAAAATAATGTGATGCATATGATATATATAATAATTTAATGATAATATACATATATCTAGATATCACTTTTCTTTTAGATATGTCAAATATATTGAATTAGCATTCATGCGTAAGTATGACCTTCCATCTCATGAACGATACATTTCATTTCCTATATTCAAATATTTTATTATTATTATAAATAAATATATAATGAATATATATAATAATTAATTCATGGATTAAATTATTGATATAATTATTCCATGATATTTATAATATGAACAATAATTAACGAGTCAAAACATACTCGAAAATTTTGGGAATTTACACTCAAAATAGGGAAAATAATGAAAGATTGGTAAAAATTGATTAATAACATTTTAATATAATTTAATATATTATTTAATAATTATTTTTATATTATAAATTAATAAAATATTTAAAACCATTATACAATAGGTTTTAGGATGTTCACGAAAAAAAACAATGTAAGAGATTCATTTCTCACTTTTCATTCTGTGAGACATTCAACATTATCACCAGATAATTATTCTTTGTAGTGGATATACTGCACCTATTTTATTTTATATCATCCATACATTTATGTTCTTATTATTATGATTTTTATATGAAATTATTTCTTTAATGGGGATATAATTCAAAAGATACCAAATTTTAATGGGTTTTTCAACTCTCCTTGTACATCTGCAAGATAAATTTCATGATCACCACATAATTATTTTGTGTGGTGATTATACAACCCATTTAGATATATTATATAATTAATTAGTTTATCTTAATGGTATTTTGATTTTCAACGTGAAATATTTCATTTTTGGGGATTTGAATTAAAATTTACCAAGTGGTAAAGAATTTCATAACCTGATTTATTTTTATTGGGTTTTATTACCCCTAATTTTCATTAATATTCTATGATTATGTGTAAAATGTAATGGAAATTATATTTATGAATTTAAAATTCTTTTATTTGTATTTAATGTTGATACACATAATCAATGATTGATTAATTATCAATTAAAAATTATGATCATTTTATTCTTTATATCATAATCTCATTATAATCAAGAATGCTTATTCTTGAAATTCCATTAAAGTAATTTATATTTTTATTATTAAATAAAAATTTTAATATTATTATTATCTAGTTATTCTTGATATTTTTAATGTAATTGTATCGATTTTCCAGTGTTTGGAATTTAAAATGATGTTGATTTTTTTTATAAAAAATGTGACTTCATTTCCCTCTTTAGTCAAGGAACGCATTCTATTATAAAACCCCTATTTTATAAAAAGGTTTGAAAATTTTGAGTTTAAAAATATAAAACGTTTTTCTATTAATTATTTATTCGTTTTTATTTTGAAAATGTTTTCAAAGGAATCCTATTATCACTTTTTGAAAATGCATTTTTATAACCTTTTTACGGTACAGAAGGAATATTTTGTTCTACCTTTTACAACATGTATAGATTTACCCACCATCAATTCATCAATGCCTTATTTTAAAGTTTAAAATAAAATTTTTTAAAAACAATTTTTGAAAATGTATTTTCAAATAAATTTTTTTTAATTTTTCTTCAAAATAAAAATTCCATTTTACTCAGGATTTTTTATATATATCATTTTATAATATTTTCATTCATCACTGACAATAACAATTAATTTTTACTAAACATGGGATTTGTTGTAAATATATTTCCTTTATAACTCCTCTTGATGGTTTATGTATGATTTTTAAAAGATAGCACTGGAATTCCCTACAATGATTCTTTTATAGTCCCCTAAAAATATTCGATTTTCAATGATCATTAGGTATTTAAATTCCCTTAATTATCTATATAATTTATCATGGATATTTTTATTTCCTAAATTGAATATCATTTTTACATGGGATGTTTACTTTTATAGTGCCTTGATTATCTCGGGAAATAATTATAAATATATATTCCTTATTCAATAAAGATATCTTTATGTAATATTGTTTATTAATTAAATAAATTACTCTATAAGTGGAATTCTTTTGACATGAAGTGATGGGTGGGGCTTAGACTTTATATATCCCCTCAATGCATCAAAAAATTATCATGAGAAAATTAGTTATCCAAATTAACTATATATCTACTGAAATATTTAAACTATATTGAGGATAGATCTTAGTAGTATTGGTTTTCATGTTTCTATGACATGATGTCCAATAATTAATAATTTCCTTCATTTTTTCAGGAATTATTATCCATGATATTTTAGTAATGACAATGTCTAAGGATGCATTTAATTTTTTACATTATTATTTAAAAGATAAGTGTTTTTAGTTTCTGACCCTTCCATATTAATTATACACATCCTTCTTAGTTTATTAATTACATGTCCCATTTCATCAGTTATTACCTTCCCATAATGACTATTTTAATTTATTCACTATTTATTACTCTATAATTTTTTCTTACTGATCATTTGATCTCACCCTTATTATGTTTCTTTCCCCAACAATCCATGAAGTGTGCTAATAATGATATGCAAGGATATCGTAGATGGAATAAAGTAATCTGAAAATTTAAAAATAATGTTGTAATTAGTTTATTCATTGTAATTTAACACTCATGTATGTATTTGTATTACCAATACTACTAAAATCTTTGGTTATTCATGGTTTCATTCATTGTAATCATCCTAATGTAATGTTAGTAGACACCATCTCTAGGCTTGTAGGGATCAGGTCACAACAACGAAATATATAAATATTATAATCTAGACATTAAATTGGATGGTATGACTTATATTAACAAATTTATAAAATATATAAATATACATGTCCTAATCAATATAATTTTTTGATAATTTTATTGTAGATGATCAAAAAATATTTTGTAAAAGAATTTTATTCAGCAATAATATTTCTTATTCAAATAGAATATTTTATAACATAATATGACAAAAATATTATAATTTCTTTAAAAATTTATAATAGTGAATTAGGTAACATTAACATTAAATTTTTAATTATAATATCAACAATAACATATAGTTAACATCTAGAAATTTTCATAAAATATTTATTTTTAGTGAATACTCGAAAATACCGTTTTTGTAAAACTATCACTACATTTCAATAAATTAAGTAAATTAATTATTCCATTATATATTGACTGTGATTTAATATAGAATATATATTATTTAATTATTTTTCATACAATAAATTAAATTTTTATCATAATTATTTGGGATTTTAGTATAAGTTTATTTTTGTGTTTCAAAAAATTGATTTTTCCGAAAACTATTTTTAAGTGAATTATGATTCCCATTTATAGAAATTTAAAATAATATCTAATGGGTATTGATTTAAAAAAGTGTAAATATTATATAACTATATATATTAATTTACAGTCATAAAATTATTATTATGTTTCATTGAGTTAATATAAAATCATTATTTCGTAAAAAATACACTACTCCAAAATATGGTTCTTTGTTTCATGTGTGGGTTTAATTTTAATGTTAATTTTTTAAATTCAAGAAATTTTACTATAGTAAAATTGGAACCCATATTTTTAATCATAATAATTTATATTATATAATGTGGTCAACATTTTACATGATGATAATAATGAGTGATAAAAATAAAATATAATTACCACGGATTAGGTGAAAATAAGTTTAGCAAGGGTAAAACTATATTGACAATGGTAAAAATGACTTATTAACATGTATAAAATTTATATTATGGACATATATAAAAATTATGATTTCTATGTAAATATAATAGATCATTTTGGAGAAATATTTCATTTTAATAACCTATGTACGCCATTTTCTTTTAAAATTTTACAAGTGTATCACTCACCTCACTTATTAATGACCACCCACTCAACATTTACCATCACACATTAAAGGACTATTGTAATTGGAATAAAATTTATAAATGAATTCCTTAACTCCCTATCCACATCTATGAACACTTTTTTGATTAAAATTACATCCTAATAAGGCTTTTGGTTGTATCCTTTGTAGGTCATTTGAAGAAGAGGTATGGTGATTACCCAATAATGATTATATTATTTATTCTGAAAAAAACATAAAAATATTATTCAATTTTGATTATATAATATATGATTATCTCCCACATACTTATATTTTATTATATAAATTTTATAACCTACCTCAATCTCATCTTCCATAAAATGGGATACGAAATCATCATTCTTGTGTATGGAAGTCCTTCTTCTCGTGAATCGATGTCATTTTTTTTCAAGCGTCACATCTCAAATATTTTTATAATGAGGGATTTATAGAATATATATATATATATATATGATATTATATTTTAAACATATTTTTAATTTTATAGTTATTATATCACATTTAAATTCTTACATTCTATTTTACGAGGTGTACAGTGACTTTTCTCGTTTGTACGGAGGACTACCGCCTAAGGATGTAATCTAACTCGATTTTCAAAAATGATTCATATGGAATGTAATACGGACAAATATAATGAATTTATGATATATAAATAACCTCATTATCATCTTAATATAATATTTATCAATCCAAAATGATAATATATCATTTCCCTTCTAACACTAGAAAATTGTAACGTCGTTCATTTGTATGTGTAGACTACCACATTTACCAAGGTAGTTGATTATTTTTTCATCACCACAACTCACTGATGAAATATATTATGATATTTAATTAACTAAAATGTTTTTTATTATATAATAATTATTATTGAACGTCAAAATAATACATATCATCTTTCCAATATGTTCGTTGAAAAATGGATATGTTACTCACGCATAAGTATGACCTACCATCACCATGATCATAACATTGTTAATTTCACATAACCATCATTCAAGAATGGTTGTAAAATTATAATGTCCTGACCCATCCTATAGGGTCCCATTCTATAACTCCCAAACTTCGTGACCTTATCCAATGTACATGTACACACACACATATATGAAATAGTATATAATAATGAACTATAAAAGAAAGTAAACAAACATGCATTCATATATATAAATACGAAAAACAGAGTACGAATGGAATTAAATTAATGTAAAAAAATACAAAAATCAATCCAATTAAAATGATTCTAAATCACAAGTCCAACCTAAAATTAAGTTTAGGGGACTTCGATAAAAAAGGAGAAGTAACATACCACGGTCTTTCTAGTCTCAATAAGAACCATCTGGTCCAAGTCAATCTAGGAATTTATCAAAAGGTCGGACTTATGAAAAAGACACAACATGTGTAGGAAAATCCCATGCATGGTTGAGTATAACAATACTCAGTAGGAAACTCTAAAACTGAAAATCATACAACACTGGAAATACAATCAGCTATATATAGTAATATGTCTAAAAAAATATAACTTGAATATCCATAAAAACTAAAAAAGTAACATATTCAATAGGGAAATTCATAAGGATATTATACTATACTTGTGTTCAAATTCAAATATTCCATAAATAACTCATCTGCGAGAACCCCCTCCAATGTTTGTTTTCACTAATGATTCTCGTCTGAGAGGTAGTTCTAATTTTCTCTCACCATTATATGTACACACTGATGATCTGAAGAGATAAAATACGTATATGAGTATCACTCCCATAGATGGAGGTCATACCAATAACTCAATCAGGAGTAACTTTCTATGTATAGGATCGATGATCATGCATTTTTGGATAGAATGATACAAGGAACTACACCCAGGGAACTAGAAAAAAGAGTGGATCTCACTCCTCGCCACATAGTGAGATTCCAACCATACTGTCCATAATTTTTTGATGAAGCAATATTCATCCTATAGTATGAGGAGATTCCATATTAACCCTCAAGGATAAAGATAAGGGGAATGTACCTTAACAACAATTATATAGTATAGGGAGGAAAAGGGCTCCACGCTATTTCTTAGAAGGTAAAAAATGTGTAAAAGGGTTACATGTCATGTCCCATGACCCTATTTTTTCTTCTGTAAACATACCATGAATCAACCAATTTCTATGACCTTATAGAAGTACACATATTTTAAGAAACCCATGTTATTTATATGTGTTCCATTACATGTCTTATCCCATGTACATGTATAGTTCATGTCCTTGTAATGGAGTGCACAATGTGCTCCATCCTATCAACTCCAACCTGGGTCCCTATAAACTCTATGGTAGACACTATGTCTCCATAGAGAGGCCGCAAACTAGGTGATAGTTATGTATCTCTTAAAACACATTCCATCACATAAGGAGGCCCACATAGTGGGTGGATCCGGGTTACACGACGTGTAGCATGAATTTTTCTATAAATCTTTATTAGTAATCCACACATATTATCCATTATATGATGTTAAATCTAGATATTTAATTTCTCAAAATCATAAATCAAGGACCATGGAACCATTACATCATCTAACAACAACATTTGGACATTCTGTATACTCAGAAAATAGATTTACACATTATTCTTCATTCTGATCCAAATGATGTGAAATGAGGTATCTATGTGATCTGATCTGCTACTACTACAACTATCACACCTCAATCGTGTTGTTCCAATCCTGGATCTATGATTTTAGATCATTTTTTCCATTAAATGTCTGCACAATGGTAAATTAATTTGGATATGTCAAATCATGGGTCCAAAAAATAACACCCACAATGAGCGAAGAATAAGGTAAAAAAGAACAATAAAAATAAAGAGGAATGAACCCAGATCAATACTCATGTCTTCCTAGATCTATTTCCCTGAGAATAATATTGATGATTTAACAATTGCAATGTAATTCTCCAAAAACCTAATTAATCCAACCTATCCTGCGAGAATATTGATATGCAAATCCTTGCATTACTCGATTGCTTCACGTTCTTCCTAGGAACTACGAATGAGAGAGAAATCCAAATGAACAAATTCCCTACCTCGAATCAGATTGACCAGTAATGAATAATGGGTATGCATCTTGATAAATTGATTTAACTCTGTGTTAATCATAGATCCATGATCTATTCGTTGTACTTCTGAGAGAAATCCTCCAACATTCACACTAAGGGCTCTCCAATGGTTGAATATTAATATGGCTAACACTTGAATTCATGTGGAACAATCTATTTAAATACTCTATAATCACTTCTTCTAAAATAGAATTATAATAATCTATATAATTATTTCATTCATTTCCATACCCCTGATGAATATTCCACAAATGACGCACACCGACAAATTTTAAGTCAAGCATATGGTAAAATCCACATGTTGAGCTCTACGGAGACCACATATTTCTAATTAAAGAACCCATTTGGAGGTTATACTAATTTTTTAGGAGAAATGTGCTTGCAAGCAATATAATATATTTAATATATTTCAAATTTTTATTTTAGGGACAATGGGATTTGGAACAGTACATTTTCTCAATTCCTGGCCTCGAAAATAATCCATACAATATCAGAAAATATTATATAGAAAATCAAATTCATTAAATTCTCCCCAACTTGGGGACTTATGTCATGTAAAGGAAAAACAAGGGAAACACAAATACAATTGGGTACTCAGTATAAATCTGAACCTCCCACTTCTCTATGCTCTCATGTTGATTCAGATATTTCCATTAGACATGAACTAAAGGAATCCATCTCCCGTGAAGGATCCTCTCCTTCCAATACTCGATATCTACTAGCTACTCAACCAAGGTAGCTTCATCCTTAATGCCCATCTCAGCCCATTTAGTAATGTTTGATGGTTCATGCACATACCTCCTCAACTACGACACGTGGTAGACATCAAGTACCTAATCTAACTGTGGAGGTAGATCTAAATAGTACACCACCATGCTGACTCTAAATAGTATCTAGAATGGTCCAATGAACTTTAATGTTATATTACCAACCTGATAAAATCTCCATAATACACATTGAGGTGAAACCTGTAGGAACAATAGTCTTTATCCTAGAACTCCAAAGGCCTCCTTCATCTATTAGCATAAAACATCAGATGGATCGTTGCAATCCTCATATACTCTAAGTTGATATTCACCTTATTAGTAGTTTCTCACACCAATTCTTATCCCATAAGTGTCGATATTCTATGTTTTTTTCCAAAAAGTGGTGACCTCTAATTTTTTCTATATTATACCTCGAATAGTGTCATACTGATTGTCCTAAACCGCCTTCACCTAGATGAGGGAAAGGACAGAAGATTTCATAACCCTTCCTTCCTTAAGATGAAGGAGATATAATGACCCCTGAAACCCACCTTCAATAGGTCCCAAAGTGGAAACTAGCACCAATGGTGTAGAATCACACATGAAATGGAACTAATTTCCCTTTTTATTTATTAGGATTAGGAGATAAGATTGTAAAACCCAAAAAACACAAAACTAGGGGTAGAGGAAAATCCAAAATAGATAATTCCCATATGCATGTTCCAAAAGTAAGTGCTACAAAAGTACAAGAAAACTCCAAAGGAAAGTACCAATGAAAAGAAAAAAAGCAACGTCAATGGTACCAGCGTCTGAGCTAATATAGTCCTGCATGATCCCCATAGTCCTTCTAGAAACTAGAAATTAGTTTTATATATGTAGGGTGAGTTTACATATATACTCCTTAGGGAAAACTAAAAGCACTCATGCACAAGTTGGGAGGCATTATAATTCCCCATGAGAAAAAGGTGATAACCAAATCACCAAGTAAGGATAATATCCACCCAAACCCCACTAAGTAACACTCCCCAAATAACGCAATTCAAGTAAAGTAATAGTAATAACATATCGATGTTTGGGTTCCCTGCACCACTTTCCCACTGGTTATTGAAGACATCCAATATGTCAAAACGTCCCCACCATTTCCACCACAGTCCCACTACCATACCCCACCAACACACACCTGGGCTGCCACAACCTCATATCTTGCCCAAAAAAACCTAGGCAACAGCCACCCATAACCACGCCCACAGACACTTGGTCCAGAACAACAACCACCATTCCCGAAGACACCTAGGCCTTATCCTGAAGAAACTTGGGAAATAATCTACCTACACACACCCAGACCAACCACCGCAATATACCCTACTCAAAGAATCTTGGGCCATAATGGACCTCAGGCTATCAATGTCTGCATGTTGAGTATTGGGATACTCGGGAAAAGGAGAAAAAATGAGCTAATAACCAACCACTCATAAGATTGATGGGAAAAACACCCTCCCCCATGAAATGGGGGTGTTCGACATGAAGTTCTCAACTTTGGTGGGGCGCGAATAAGAAACATAAAAACTAAATTATATATATAGGTAACAAGAACCCATCCAATCATAGGGGTTCCAAAACCATCCCATATACAAACATCCTCATTATAATTCATTCATAAGAATCACCACAACAACTACCAGGTCACAACTCATTCCCGGAAAAAAAATTCCCCATTAAAACCATTCTTGTTTTCATAATCTAGTGATTCCTTGTAGATAATTCTTCACTACCAGGAAAATATCATGAATAGACACAAGCTAATGAAGGAAAAACAGCAATGATACATTCTAATCATTCACATCTGGTTCTCTTGTAATGTCACAACAACAAAAGGGATCCCTGAAATCCCTCAAAGTACTATAGTTGAACCAAGCCCCAACATATGGCCCCACACGGCCATAGGTACACAGACCAATGAATTCTTAATAGGGGATCCCATTCCCATCCACATCACCTCAAAATAATCAACTGTAAACATCAGCTGAACTAAGCAGGGGAGTTTTTAATTTTGAATATGCCATTCATTTAGATCCTTTTTCCTCTTGGTTAACTAGGGTGATCACACAATGATTCTTATTCATTGGCCATCCATTAAATCAACCACATTTACATGATTTAAAAGTTTCCAGGTTATATCCATTCAATCACATAAATATCCATAAAATGGAGGTGCATTAGTGCGCAAGAAAGGACCACAAATGGCCTCAATTTTCAGTGGACACAAGCCTATACAATTCACAACATATAGGAAAAGATAAAAGAGTACAACAGCATTATCAAAAACACCACTTAATTATTTAAATACATTTATTATTTTCTTTTAAGGGTTGGATTCATCCATCCCCATTGGAAACATTATCATACCCACCCTGCATGATACACAGTTAAGATAGATGAATAAAAAACCCTACTTGGATGATCAACGACCGATGTTTTTCTCCTCACACCCATAATCGGGATGCGTGAATTGTAGGGGAGGAACACCAGGGACTCCAAGGATGATCATGAAAGGCTCCATTATAGGAACACTACTAGCCTCATAAAGGGGACTCGAAACGCACCAAGGAAAGAACGAAACCAGCAAAGAAGAACAATGAAATAATTCTAGTGTGATAAAAAAGGCGAGATCCTAAATACACATCGTATGAAAACCTTGAATGGATTTTGAGACGGATTTTGGTATCACCATGGGTTTGGATGGTTAAACATGATAGAATTAATTTTAAATTAATAATTTTCATTGGAGGGGTGTCCTTAACAGCTGTATGTTAAATAATTTCATTTAAAGAGAGGAAAATGGGTCGGTCAGGGGTCACCCCACTCCTAAAGGGATTTGGAACGTTTTTTTGGGGCTAAAATGGATTTAAACCACTTTAAAAGGTTTAAAAGTCATAAAGTGTTGTTACTGGAAAAACTAGGGATGGAAACCCTGAAAATCCCATGTCGCACTAATTGATGACACACCAATCGGTGTCACAACAATCAGTGACTCACCTATGGGTGACATGTGGATGACATCATGTAGCTGATACGCCACCCTTCTAATATGGACTTACTAACGAGTCCAGGGCATCCCAAATGATAGGAATTGGAAAAGTAATGGACTAGGAGGGTATAGGAAATTACATTAGATACCTCTCAAAATATTCTCACCCGTGAGAATTAAAACTATACCGATATAAATAGATGGGCCCGAACAACCACCTCAAAAGATTCCTCTTAGTAGAAAACCTCCGCGACATCTAGGAACACCTCTCTATCAAGTAACCACACAACACATAGAGGTGTCACTGTCCAAACATATGGTTCAGGGAGTCATTTTACCCCATGTCAAGATACTATCTGATTTGGGTGGTACTGACTCACCCACACGGGTTCAATCGCATCCACTATAATGTTTCTTGATTAGGGATCGAGGCCTACCTTCCCCACTGTTAGGATCATTCACACACATTCATAGAATAAGGAAAACGACACACTTCACAGTTAACAAGGTTAATTACTACATCACAAAAAGGGTATGAAACATAACATAACAATACATAAAATTGCTCTGGGTACTGGGCACATATTTGTGCCTCCCATTCCCATGTACTCTCCTCGGGGACACCATGCCAACATAACAAACGAACCAAGAGAATGGTTTTTCCACAAATCCCCCCCTCCTCACGACCTTCAATCATCACCGGTCATTCTACGAATGTCGCATCATCCTTGATATCCATCATTCCCCATTTGAGGATGTGTCAATTGTCGTGTAAATACTAATGGATCTGAGACACATGGAAGATGACTTGCACTCTCAGTAGTGGTTATGGTAGCGCTAGCTAATTAACCACTTCGTCGAACTGCCACAACACCTCAAAGGGTCTGACGAACCTGGGAGAAAGCATAATCCCCCTGCCAATCCTCAATTATCATGATGAGGGGAGACCTTTAAGAACATGTGGTCCCTGACCTCGAACTCCAAATTTAACCATCTACTATCTACGTACAACTTCTTCCAGTCCTAGGCCGCCTTCATCCTTTCTCGTATAATCTAAACCTTCTCTGTCATGCTCTGCACCACCTTTGGGCCACGAACCCCTGCTTCCCCAACCTCTATCCATCACACAAGTGAGCGACACAGCCTCCCATACAAGGATTTGAACGAGTCCATGCCAATGGTAGCATGATATCTATTGTTGTAGGAAACCTCTACTAGAGGAAAGTGTCAAACTCATGATCCCCCAAAGTCAAAAACACATGCCCATAGCATATCCTCCAGTGTCTAGATTGTCTGATCTATCTGACCTTCTATCTGGGGGTGGAAAGTAGTGCTAAGGCATAGCTGTGTGCCAAACTCATGCTGCAATCCCCTCCAGACTCGTGAGGTAATCCATGCATCCATATTCAAGACTATGGATCTCAAAACTCTATGCAACCGCATAAACTCATCCATATATCTCCTTGATAAGGCATCCACCACACTCGAATCCCTGATCATCAGGATGTGAGCTGATTTTTTCAGTCAGCCTACCACTACCCAGAAAGAATCAAAGCCTCCATGAATGCTGGGTAGTCATGTGACAAAATCCGTTGAGATGCCATGACACTTCCACTCGGGGAAATATAAAGGCTGTAACAATCCTCCTAAAATGATGTGTTCATCCTTCACCTACAGACACACTGGCACCTGACCACAAACTCTGCCACTGCATTTTTCACACTGGGCCACCAAAACTAACCCCATAATAACTAGTACATCTTGGAATATTCTGGGTGTAATACTATGAGTGAGTTTTTGAACTCACAAATAACTCCCTCGGACATAACTAATGGGACAAACAACTTCCCTCAGAAAAGAAACTGATTCTGACCATCCTCCGACCACCCTTCTGGAGTATTGTGTTGGTTAACCCGATCGTGCATCACTTCACTCTCTATGTCACCCCACTGAGACTCCTCCACCTTTCTCAATTGAGAGGATTGTACTGTCATCTGAAACAGACAAATTGTACCACCATTCACCCTTGAATATAGGTGTAGAGCAGCAAACTCGTCCATTGACTTCCAATCACCCACAGATTCCTGAACAGATTCCCTCCGTGACTTCCTGCTAAACGCATCAGCCAAAACAATCCCCTTGCCTTCGGTGTAAGAGATATCCAAGTTGTAGTCATGATGAAACTCCACCCACCTTCGTTGTTGCATGTTCAGGACCCAGTGGGTAAAGATATGCCTCAAACACTTGTGATCTATGAAGAACAAAATTTCCTCCCTGATGAGGTAATTCCACCACAATATCAATGAAAACACTAATGATACAAGCTCTACTTCATGGGTGGAATAGTTACACTCATGAGGATGTAACTTCCTAGACCCATAAGACATCACTCCCCATTACTGTATGATAACACACCCCAGGACAAGTCCAAAATCATCACAAAATACCACATACAACACCCCTTCCTCTAGAAACCTGAGCACTGGAGCACTTAACAACATTTCCTTCAAATAGCTGAAAGCTTCCCAACACTGCTCACTCCATACGAAGGCCTGATCCTTTCTAGTTAAAGCTATTGAAGGAGTAGCAACTCAAGAGAATCCAGGTATGAAACTCCAATAATATCCTACCATACCTAGAAAACTATGATCTTTCACCACATTATTGGTTTCTTCCCTAGAATAAACTGTTTTAACCTTTGACGGATCAACCACAACCCCTAGATAAGACACCATGTGTCCATGAAAATGCACTTCCCATGTCAAGAACATGCACTTGGACAATTTCCCAAGGAGATGGTGATGCCGATGGATCTCTAGGACCATCCTGTGGTGCTTAGTATGTTCTACTTCTGATCTTGAGTAGATAAAAATGTCATTTATGAGCACAATGATGAACCGGTCTAGAAACTCAAGGAAAATAGATCTCATGAGACCCATGAACATAGCAGTTGTATTCATAACACCAAACAACGTGACTACGAACTTAATGTGCCAATACCTACACCTGAAAGTAGCATTTGGGATATCATTTTCCTTCACCCTTAACTGGTGATACCCAGACCACGGATCAATCTTAGAGTACTAACCAACTCCCCTTGGTTGGTTAAAGAGATCATCTATCCTAGGGAGAGGGTAACGGTTCTTGATTATTACCTGATTTAGTCTCCAAAAGTCTATGTATAGCCTGAGACCACCACCTTCCTTCTTTGCGAACAAGACCGGAGCACCCCATGGCGACACGTTGGTTCAAACAAAACCCTTCTTTCTCAAATCTTCAATCAGAATCTGCAACTCCCGCAAATTGGATGGCGCCATCTGATAAGGAGCCATTAAAATTGGATGGGTACTGGGATGTAAGTCGATCACAAACTCAACATCATGTCGAGGGGGTAGATTCACAAACTCATCGGGAAAAATGTTCAGGAACTCTCTAACAACTCCTTGAACATCCATCATCTCCACATCCCCGGATTCTGCTAACAGCTTGTCCAAATTATAAAAATAGGCTCCACACACCGTCTCCCCGCATGAAAACTCTCTTCGCCAACAAAACCCACATGCTGGCTATCCTCATCTGAGAACATGACTCTTTTTCAGAAGTAGTCGATAACAGTATTCACTTAAAATAGCTAGTATATGCCTAATATGAAATTTTATGGCTGCATTTGCAGCTGAATTATATCCCTACTAGACTGATGTTTCCCTATCATTAGTATACGTCCTCATAAAACACCAAACATGATGTTATGACCCCCAACTGGCGTACTGAGAACTAGGGTCATGGAGAGTCTCTCTATGTCTAGTCCCAAATAATGGGATAGACCCGGTGTAATAAAAGAGTGAAAATCTTCTGAATAAAATAAGAAATGGGGAAGAGTACTAAACAAGCTGATCGAACCTCGGACGACTTTTGGACCTGCTGCAACTGCTACCTCTATGGAAAGAAACTATCCATGCCCTGCTCCTCTGCCCCTCGGTTGTCGGCGGTCTCCACGACCACACTCTGGTCGAGGTCCTTGATGAGAAACCTTGGGTTAGCCTTCACCTTCAATGTTTTCTCTCATAGGAGTGGGATATCATTTTCCTTATTGTTGTTACTGAAAGGGCCTGGCTAGAAACTGTTGCACCTGAGGTGGGTGACAAACTTGCCCACCCCTACTAAACTGCACTCAGTCTAGGAACTGATTTTGAAGGTGTCCATAGCTTCCACAGATGAATCACCTCAGTACTGGACCTGTATGGAAAGGGCATGGACTGAGAGATCAAAACTAGAACTACTGGGGCCTACTCCCCTCTGGCCGAAACCTAGAAGGCCCTACTGCTGGACGTCTGCTGCTGACGACCTTCTCCTTTGACGAGCCCAACAGGCTCCACTCTCAGGGCACACCTCCCAGCATGTTCATCCTCTCCACCACTTCGGCCTTATTTTGGACCTCCAAGTACATCGGTTGGGTGAAGGAAGTAACAACATAATGAAGTGAAGGTCAGAGTTCCTCCTATAAAGGTCTCGCTCGAATCTCCTCATCCGAAAGAAGGTACCGAGAAAAATGAAGGAGATCGTTGAACATGATTCTCAGATCCCTCACTGACATTCTCCCCTAATTAAAGGTGAGTAGATCCTACCTATTCTCCACCTTCATCCTGGAAAAGAAGAATTATTCCTGGAAATCCCTCTCAAAGTCAGTCCATGAAACCTCGACCTCCCTCTTCTCCCCAACATAGAGAGTCCACCATTGACACGCCGATCCCAACATCTAGATTATAGCTAGAGGAACCCCATACTCTATCGGATTCTAGATCAAGCTAAATGATATCACCATCTACTCGAGCTATCTCTCTGTTTCTATGTTTGAGATGTCGCCCTCATACTTCCTGAGAGTCTTCCGCTGAATGGAACGAAGAGTTTTATGCCAATGGTCAACCTCCTCCTCTCAATCAGCCCTCTTTTGATTATCCGAAATGAAATTTGGGGCCTCTATGTCCTTCACTACCTATGGTCGCCATCTAGGTTCCATATATTCAAGGTAAACAAGTAATTCCTAACCATGAGTAGTGTATAAGATTTCCTTAAAATTTTTCTTAAAATTATTATTTATTTATTTAAATTCCCAAAACACCAAGAACATATAAGAACACAAGTCATTATGATGAATGTACATTTTTTAGGGTCTCTACCATGTAATCAGTGTATCATCACATGGTCTTTTGGTAGTTCTAGAGTCCTTGCATTGGATAACGAGGGGCCCTAAAATCCCGTGTCCTAGCCAATCTTCCCTATCCTATTTCTTGAACCACGATTTCCTAACATATTTTCCCTACCATCCCATACAATCCTCACTATGACTAACCCCAAGATCCATACTATCTCTCAACCCTCTCCTCTAATACCATTCTGTCACGACCCACTTTCACCTAGATGATGAAGGGATGGTGGATTTCCAGACCAATCCTTCCTCATGTTAAAGGGGAGATAATGACCCCTAAAACCAGCCTTCAATAGGTCTCGGAGTGGCGACTAGCACCAAGGGTATAGAATCACACACAAAATGGAAGGAATTACCATTATTATATAGTACGATCAGGATATAAGATAGATAAATCGCAAAAAACAGAAAAACTGGGGGTAGAGGTTACGCCAAAACAAACAATTTCCATATTCATGTTCCAAATGTAATTGCAACAAAAGTACAAGGAAACTCCAAAGAAAGTATGGAAGAAAAGAAAAACAGAAACATCAACGGTTATAGAATCCAAGCTAATATGGTATTTCATGAACCCCAAGCTCATTCTGGAAACTTGAAAGCAGTATTATATACGTAGGGTGAGTATACAGGTATACTTAGTAGGGAAAACCAATAGCTCTCATACAGGAGTGGGGAGGCATTCTAATTCCTCATGAGAAAAAGGAGATAACCAAATAACTTAGAAAAGAAAATATCCTCCAAAACCATATCAGGGAACACTCCCCTAATAACTCATTTCATGTAAAGTAATAGTAATAGCACATCAATGTTTGGGTAACCCGCACCATTTTCCCACAAGTTGTTGAAGACATCCTACGCGTCAGACCTTCCCCACCATTTCCACCGCAATCCCACTACCATACCCCACCTGCACACACATGGGCTACCACAACCTCTTATCTCACCCGTAAACACCTGATCCATAGCCACCTATATCCATTCCCATAGACACCTAGTTCAGAACAACTACCACCATGCCTGAAGAAATATGGGCCTCATCCCAAATACTCTTGGGAATCAAGCTA
Organism: Viscum album; assembly: GCA_963277665.1. Lineage (NCBI taxonomy): Eukaryota > Viridiplantae > Streptophyta > Magnoliopsida > Santalales > Viscaceae > Viscum > Viscum album. Next base: position 1,517,260,207 of record OY728122.1, on the reverse strand, counting down.
CTCGCACACACCTGTTCCAACCACCCAAACATTACCTACCCGATGAATCTTGGGCCATAACGGACCTATGTCCATCACAACATACTTGAATTGTCTTGCGATACTCAGAAAAGGGAGCATAAAAGGACCTAATATCCATCCACTCATATGATTGTTGGTAAAAACACCCTCCCCCATGAAATGGGGGTGTTCGGCACAAAGTGCTCAACATTTGTGGGGCGCAAATAAGAATCATAAAAACTAAATTATATATGTAGGTAACAAGCACACTTCCAAACCTAGGGGTTCGAAAACCATCCCATATACAAACACCATTATTACTATTCATTCATAAGAAGCACCACAACCACAACCACATCACAACTCACTCCCAGTAAACAATTCCCCATTAAACCCAATCTTGTTTTCATAATCAAGTGATTCCATTTAGATAATTCATCACTACCGGGAAACTAATAGGCATAACCATAATCCAAGGAAGGAAAAATAGTAATGAAACAATTTAAGCATTCGTAGCCAGTTCTCTTGTAATGTCACAACAACAAAAGGGATCCATGAGATCCCTCAAAGTACTCGACCCAAACCAAGCCCCAATATACAGCCCCACACAACCTTAGGTCCTAAAACCAATGACTACTCAATAGGGGATCCCATCCCCATCCACATCACCTCACAAGAATCAACCATAAACATCACCATAATAGAGCAAGGGAGTTTTCAAATTTGAATATTCTATTCATTTAGTTCCATTTTTTTGTATGGTTAGCTGGGGTGATCACGTAAGGATTCTTATTCATTGGGAATCCATTTAATCAACCGATTTTACGTGATTTATCAGTTTCCATCTTACATCCATTCAATCACATAAATATCTAGAAAATAGTGGTTCTTTAGAGCGAATGAAAGGACCACCGATGACCACAATTTTTAGTGGAAATAAGCCCATTCAATTCACTACATATAGGAAAATATAAAAGAGTATTGTATCATTATTAAACACACCCCTTCATTCTTTAAATACATTTATTGTCTTATTTATGTTTTTATTTCATCCATCCCCATAGGTAACATTATGATACCCACCCCACATGATACACAGTTAAGAGAGACGAAGGAGAAAACCTACCTGGATGATCAACAACCGACTTTTTTCTTCTCATGCTAATAATCGGGATGCATGACCTGTAGGGGAGTAACTCCAAGGACTCCAAGTGTGATCAGGAAAGGATCTAGTACAATCACACTACTAGACTTAGAAACGGGGCTCCAAATGCACCAAGGAAAGAAGTTAATCAGTGAATAAGAAGAAGGAAAGAATTCTGGTGTGAAAAAAAGGCGAGATCATATTTTTATGTCATATGAAAACCATGAACAAATTTTAAGGAAGATCGTGGTTTCACCATAGGGATGGATGGTTACACATGATGGAATTTATTTTTATTTAATAAATGTCATCGGAGGGGTGGCCATAACAGCTATGTGTTAATTTATTTCATTTAAAGAGTGGAAAACGGGTCGTTCAAGGGTCACCCCACTCCTAAGGGATAAAAAACGTTGTGTATGGGGATAAAAATGGATGTAAACCACTTTAAAAAGATTAAAAGGTGTAAAGTGGTGTTACAAGAATAATTTGGGAAGGAAACCCTAAAAATCCCATGTGGCATCGATCGGTGTCACACCGATGGGTGACACGAGGATGACAGTCTATCGCCGATACGCCGGACTTCAGATCCATACTTACTGATGGGTCCATGGCATCCCAAACACCATAAATTTGAAAAGTAATAGACTAGGAAGTTCTAATCCATTACAACGATGGTGAAATGGTAGTTTTTATATGAAAACAATAGTAGTTGTAGGTGATCCTCCCAACTATGGTAAAAATCCAACATAAAATTCCGCACCATGTCCTCAAGAACAAGAATGGCCTACTCCTTCTAATATTCAATTTGGGGGGTGTAACATTGTTCTCAATAATAAATGAGTCCCAGAATCCTTCTATATTCCCTTCAAAAACTTGTATTTGATGTTATAATCATGATCAGAAATGATCGTTGATGTAAATCATTGGACTCAAACAATATCATTCACATAGAGGAATCCAATGAACTTTATTATCATCTTCTCTAAGATATTTAAGAAGTGGGATGGCATGGAAAATAGGACTAAGATAAAATATATGGAAACATGTCCCATGTATGTATGCATTAATCCCATCATAATGCCCAGATATATCCCATCCCACCCATATTCGAGCACCCCATAGGGTTAAGCTAAACCTGGTGGAACATGGTAATCAGCCATCACTTTCTAAAAACTAAGTAATCAAAATACAAAAACTACAACACCATTATTAATCCATATACACCAAAAATAATCTTGGTGGTCCTAAAACATCTTTTACATTAATGGATGTACACCTAAATATGTTTTATGAAAATTTCATAGAACCTCCACCTGCAACATCAGTGGTACCATCATGAGTCCTCTAAAAAGAATGAACTACTCTACACCATTATAAAATCCATTAGGGGAATGTCTAGTGGATATTTGAATATATAGGATCGCATAGTTGGTATCCCCTAATTTTTTCTCCCCGACTCACAGTAAAAGTGGTGAGGAATCAACCATCAACTTAAGGTATGATAATTCATCTCCATCCACACAGAATAACTAAAATGAGGAAAAATTCTATTATGCCTCGTTCATAAAATTTTAACACGATCTCATGATGATAGTGTGTCTTACTAGATTCAACATACCAAGAGTATGAACAATTTCAGAGTCAAAATTCCTAAGGAACTATAACAATAACCATTTCCTCAAGTTAAAATCATTCTGAGAGAGAATATACATGAAACTCTTGTTATAAAAATAGATGATAAATCGTTCTCCCATCATTTAGTGCAGCAACATATTTTTTGAGATAAATAATTCTTCTAACTCAAGTTCATGGGTTGAATAGTTATGCTCATGTGGTTTCAACTATAATGAACTAAAGGAAATCACAATGTGCCTCTAGATAAGAACAAATCCAATCCTAGTTCCTAATGCATCGCTAAATACTATGTAATTGACACCCTCCCATTTAAATCAAAAGATGGGAGTGATTTCAAATTTCTATCTCAATTACTAAAAATCATGATGTAACATCTATATCTATATGAAAGGATACGCCTTTTGGTCAAAGATGTGAGGGGTTTTAATATTCTAGATAAATTGGGTATGAATATGTGGCAATAGATTGAAAACCCAAGGAAGCTTCACACTATTTTCATAATCTTGGTTGGATCCCATGAAAATACAACCATGAAATTGGATGGGATTAATGAAACTCCACCATCTGAGAAAACATGTCCCGTAAAGTGTACACCATGATTCCAAATCTAACACTTTCAGAGATTTCTGTAAAGCTCCTACTCTAGGAGTATGTCTCGGACCATATTCAAGTGTCTTGCGTGATACTCCTAGGAACCTTATTCCACAAGGATATAATCAAGTATTACTACCAAGAACATCTCTAAGAAAGGATGAATGATATCTTTCTGGATTCCCAAGAACATTGAAGAGGAATTATTCATCCCAAATGGAATCTCCATGTAATCATATTGACCATAGTGACATCTGAATGTTGTCTTCGGTACATCCCAATCCAGTAATCGCAGTTGGTGATATCCTTACCTGAGTTCAACCATAGAGAACCATCATGCACCTATAAACTGCTCAAATTGGGCATCTATCCATGTTAGTCAATTATTTTTCTTTACAATCACCTAGTTCGAGCTTTGTTAGTCTAAAAACAGCCTTAAGCTCCCATCAACCATTTTAGAAAACAAAACTGGGGCTTCTTAGGGGGAAACATTGGGACTAATAAATCCATTTCTCTACATATCGCCCAATTACCCACTCATCATGGAATGATCTATGAGTGACTTATGATATGATGGCATATATATCAATTTCATCATGTGGGGTAGATCAACGAATAAGCCTATTTTTTGGTGGGGAGGTGAATGTAGAACATCCTCAAGAATGATGTTGTCATACTTTTACACCACATTATGTAACATGGAACTCATAGAATCTACTACACTAAGGGTTAGGTAATCCCACTGATAGGTAATTAGATTTACTCTCTTATGCATGATTCCATCCTACACTTCAATGGTTTCCTTTTCATTTAAAAAGGAAATCCTAGTTCTTTTACAGTAGACACACCACATAATTCTCATTAAATAGTCTATCTGGTCACGAAATGGGGAAAACTATTCCAGAACTAGGATGGTTTGATAAGGCCTAATCACTTATACAATGATATTCCAACAGAAATACATACATATAATATTTAGGTCACAATGTCGATACAAGTATGTGATCATAGAGTCTTCTCCTGCAGTAGTCTCCATGTGTAATGTTTGATCCAATGGATCAACTGAAATCTCTAAGTCTCATACAAGCTCTGTGGAGTGAAAAGAATGACTATAACTTGTGTCTATCAATAATTCAATTAAATTAGTTAAGACACAGAACATACCATAAATAAATCATTATGCCTATGGGTCATAAAATTTGACCACCAGTAGCTATCCTTTCCCCTGTCGTCCAGCTCCCTGAGCTAAGCATGGAACACATGGGGATGGTGGTGGTAACAAGTTAGAGAATATACCACCTCTTTCTTCTCTCTCAGATACACTACCATGTCTACATCGTTGTAAAATTTAATACTCTTCATGTTGTATCTACCTTGGAGGACCATTTATGGTATCTCTACCAACTGTACAGTGGGTCAGACAATCTCACGAATGATGTATATTGTAGTCACATGTATAGCAGAACCTCTTGTTGGGATGACATGACCCGCTCTGAGATCCGGGTACTATAGATCCTCTGTAATGGGCCTCCTATTGAAATTTCTCACATGTCTAGTACCCTAAGGCTAATGTATTCTCCTTGCTACAAAGGTCTCTACTCAAGTATGCCCGCTACTAGAAACCAATAGTTGTATTTACTCATCCAATACACTCTCAACCAATAAATATATCTCCTGAACCCAAGCATAAGATGGAATTCATAGAGGGATAAAACCCACTCAGATTTCTCAACGCATACCTCACTCGAATTTTGGATCCCTGAATAAATAGTCACGAAACATATCCATAATGTTGCTAGATAGGTTAGTAAACCATGATGAATAATAAAATATCATCATAATTCCCTATTGGATAAGCATAAGCTAATGTATACATATAGACCATTTCATAGCTGGTGAGAACTCCTCTATAAAAATATTCTCAAACTATGTCTATGCTAGAGTTGCGTCATAATAAGACTAGGTCACTGAACCCCACCATTTTCCTACTGATCCATGAAGAATTCTCACTGCCCAGACCACCATCGGATTAGAAGGATTCCTAAATAACTAAGGGTGTCATCTCAATACATTCCTCAAAAACATTTGGGTCAGGCTTTACATGGAACCTAAGGAGTCACTTTCATTGAAGAATGTGAACCATGTTCATCATGCACACCTCATCCATTGACAATGTGGTTACCACATGCAATTCTATAGGTGGTGGTATAGCTAGTACACAACTTGAAGCTATAATATCAGGAACTATCCCCTAGATCAATGCCACGTCACTTAGGGAATCATCTGTGTGATAATGATGATGAATCCTTACTAGAATATGTCGCAGATGCATCCTGAGATAAACATGATGTAAAACAATCGATGTATATATCCATGTAGCTGACTCATGACGGTTAGGAAATCCACAACCAATTACTATATGATGAATGTACCATTTTTTTCCTACAACCACTGTTCTCATGTACTGAGCAGAAAAAAAGGTTATCATAATCCTAGTGTGTGGATCCATCAGCTACCACACCAATACTAGAGTCCGTGGACTGAAATCCGAATTCAATACACCTAACAGTATTTCCATAAACCAATCTCATGGAATCTCAGACCTAACGTTTAACCGAAAGTGCTGATACCACTTTTTCATTACCCATCTCATAGGGTCTTATTCCATGACTCACTAAGACCCCCTCCAATAGACTTGAGGTTTGTGACTAGATCCATGTAGGCATATCACTGAAAAAATATTCTTTCACCTTTGTACCTACACACACACAAAAATATCCTTGCCTATAAAATGATGAAATGTATAAAAAATCTAAACAACCTTGAATGCATACATCAAAATACCTCAACAAGTTTACAACATAGTATAAAGTAAAGTAAGTTGGGCCAAATACAATCCCACTAAAAAGAACTTAAAACACAAATACAAATTGAAATTAAGTAATAGGGACTTCTGTCAAAATATTTAGGAACACACCTCAGTCTGTTCGGTCTTACTAAGAACCATCTATCCATGATCTATCATGGACTCTAAAAAAAGGTCAATCATCTTCAAAAGGAATTACGTGTTCCGGAAAAACCCATGTGGGGGTGAGGATAACAATACTCCTCAGGATACCATGAAACAATAAAGCATACAACAAAGGAAATAAAATCAACTCTACATATGTATATGTACACAAGAAATATAAATATAATATCTAAACATACTCAATAGAGACACATAGTCTATAGGTTTTGTCACAACCATAGTATACAATCATAATATTCATGATTAAACATTCCACAAAGAAATCATCAGGGAGACCACACTCATGAGTATATTAGCCCTGACGACATCCATATAAGAGATAGTGCTCATCACTTCTCACCATTAGACTTACACGTTGAACTTCTAAAGTGATAAAATACACATATTATGATCACTCCTAAGGTTGTAGGTAGATAAAACCAACCCAATATGGATAAAAACTCTAAGTATAGGATTGGTGCCTATATAGGGGAGGTTACGATGATACCATGAACTCCACCTAGGGCATAAAGGTGAATAGATAATCTCACTTTAGGCCTCATGGAGGGATTCCAAAGACTCTATTTATGATGCCTGGATAAAGGGATCATTGTACTAATAGTGTGATATGATTCCATACAAACCCTTTGAAATTCTTTTAAGGGGAATGAACCAAAATGAAATCTTTCAAAAATACAGAGGAATAGAGATCCAAGACATGTCTATGAAGGTACACGACTTCTTGAGGTGTTACACATCATTTCCCTTAACCCCAAGCTCTACCTATGTAAATTTACCATGTATCAAATCGTATTTGTGGCCATGTTTTTATACAGAACATATCAGCTACCGGTTTACTCTACCAATGTGCCTGTAAAATGCTTCCCCCGTGTACTTCTCTAGGCTGTGTCAGTGTAAGTAAGTACTTGACGTGCTGATACTCATGTACTCCAAAATGTGTTTGTGTACTATATGAGGTACACATAAATTCACATGGAAGAGTTCACTCCCCTTTTGACCATGTCACATGCCCACTAAATATAATGTATCTCTTGACACCCAATCCACCACACAGGGGGACACACAGCCTGAGTCTTCAGGTTAAATACATTGTTGAATGATTTTCTTCTAGAAATCCAGATATGGTATCCAAACATATTCTCCATCATCTGATGTTTGATCCAGTAACCAAATTGTTGTAAAATTGTGAAAAAAGTCTTGAATAACCATTAAATTATCAAATATTAATATTTGGACCTTTGATCCACTCAGAAAATATATTTACATATCATAATTCATTGTGCACAAAACAATGAGAAATCGAGAATATACATCATACAATCCACTGTTGATACCACTGACACACCTCAATTTTTTCATTCTGATATCAGATCTATGATTTCAGATCATTTATCCAAGAAATGGGTTCATAATGATAGATTTATTGGGATATGTAGAACCATAGTTCAAATGAAGAACACCCATGATGAATGAAGAATTTAGGGAGAAAAGTAGAATATTAGTAAAGAGGAATGAATCTAAATCAATGTACTTGTCAACAATAATCTATTTCCATGAGAATAACAGTGGATATTCAATAATAAAATAGTAATTCATTGAAACCCCAATTAATCTAACCAACTCTACATGTTGTTTCAACTGGGAATCAATATGTTTGTCGATGGAAGTTTGTTATAGGAATTATGAATGGGAAATAAATCCAAATAAAAAAATTCCCTACATCTATTTGGATCAATCGATGAAGAAGAACTGGTCTACACTACAGTCATTGGTGATATCCTTTAAATTTTTTGTGTGTTGACTGTCGATCCACAATCCAATCGTCGTTCGTCTTAGAGAAATCCTCCAATGCTCTCTCTAATGGATCTCCAATGGTTCTAGGATTATGTGGTAATCCTTTAATTCAAACATAACATTATATTAATATACTCTCCAAATATTTTCATCAATGAAAAGAATTAAAATAATTTATTTTATTATTCTATTCATTTCTGCACACATAATGAATTTTCAACAAACAACCCCATCGACCAAGGTTACATAATTCTTTGGGTAAAACATATGTTCTGAACACAACAGTTCCATCTTATTTCTTATCAAGAAACCTATTTATATATTTTTACACTTTTTTGGTAAAACAAGATTTTTTTCTATTTAATATATTTTATATATTTCAAACATTTATTCTGGGAAAATCATGCCTCAAAATCACGCTCGGTCTTAGCACCTTGTCTAAAAAATAATAAAAACAATATATAAAAAATAATACATTTAAAATTCAATTTATAAAAAATAATTTATTAATAAATGTAATAAATAATTAAATATTATTTTTTAGTATATTTTTAAATATTGAATTCTATTACCAATGTCACCACACCAATGATGTTTTGAAATAATAAATGAAACATCTTTGAAACACATGATATGGATTTAACTGATTAAGTATTTAATCATATCATTTTAAAATAAAATAAAATAAAATAATTATTTTTATATAATTTAATAAACATTGAAATGTTACTTAAGTAGTCAGATATTTTATATAATATAATTATACAGGAGTTAAAGGACACACATGGAAGGTCTATACTCAAGGTATGGGTTTTCAAGTATCAATTATACAACATTGAGACATATGTCATATTCACCACTATGTTTGGTGTATTTACTAAACATTAATGTTTTTATTAATATTTTAATGTAAATATATTTTTATTAAAATACATATGATTATATCCCCATCATGAGGTTTTGATCAATATACTACCAATTTCACAAGGGTATTATCCTCTCACTTTTAAATTGTTAGGGACATAAGATATATTCACCAATTTTTTTTACTATGTGGTGTATGTAATTTCAATAAAATTTCTAATATCCCAAATCCATTGTACATCATGATACTTTATGTGTCAATTTCAATTACATCACCTAAGTATATTTTACATGAAAGTTTCTAGTGGTAAATAATTTCACAAGTAAATTTATTTTCATTGGGTTATATTACTCTTTCATTGTAATTGATATTCAATGATTATTTGGGTAATTACAATAGATTACCTTATGTTTTATTAAAAATAATTATACAAATTTTCATCTAATTCAAATAATATATTCATTAACTAATTCTCAAATACAATTTTATAATTATTGGAAGAGTTATTCATCTCAAATGATCAATCTTTGAACATATGTTCGTGATATACACAGATATTCATTTTGGAGGTGCATATACTACACTTATATAAGTTTTGTCATAAATTGACTTATTTAAATGATATTTTATGTATAATACGATGTTCTTATTTTAGGGAGTTATTATATGAGATAAACCAATGTGGAAATGTATTAATTTTAAAATCACATTTCTTTTTCAATTGTTTATGTTCAGGGTTATTTGGGAGGAAAAAATTTTCTTTTTTTTTCTTGATCCATATAACTTTTATTATTATCAGTTAGTGAATTTGGTTCACATGTTTAATTTCAATTTCCTCTTTTATTGGTTGAAAAAATATATCTATATCCATTTATAAGTGATAAGAATATTTTAATTTGTTTTAGATTGGATATCATTCTCTTCTAAATCCATGTTTTATTAAATTTTCTAAAAAATTTAATTTTCAAAAAATAAAATATTTCTAGTTCCATTTTAATGATATTTTACCTTCTGTTAAAAGGTTTTATTAAATATATTTTATAATGTATTATAAATGAGTAACTTTTGACCCCTTTTTTGAAATATTTTAAATGATTTTTTATTTTTAATATTTACAACATGAATGGATTTTCCTTAAAAAATTTACATTATTTTCCTTGTATTTTTATTTATAGTATTATAATTCCATTTTAAAATAATTTTATTTACTAAAAAACTGTCATTTTCTAAATTTTCAAATTGATTTCCAAAATAAAAACACTATTTTCCTAAAAATATACTTCACTAATCATTTAATCTTATTTCCATTCATCATAATAAATAAATATTGTTGTAAAGATCATTTAAAAGTGGTTGTAATGAAATCTATTTTTTAAAAGGGGAAAAGTATTTCATATAGATTGTTATAGAAATGTTTTTTTCAAAAGTTAATTTTATTTCGAAGAGATTACTATTGAGCATATTTTTTTAGCAGAAAATAAACTTTTTTGGAGAATTTTTTGGAACATCATTCATTTTCTTGTGTTACTCATGTATAAAATTGATTTTTATGAAAAACATTATTTTACATGGGTTAATCATGTTTCAATGGGATAGTTATGGATACCATTTCATTTCTTTGGGTTAATAACAATTCAATGATATTGTATTGGAATGTATTTAAATTCTACAGGTAGATCAAGTAAAGAAGGAAAAATGAATAATTTTATTTTTAAATGTGAAGGAATATATAATTTTTTATTCATTAACTGTACATAGACATTGCTGATGGTCATGGGCGCACCATGATAGCATCAAGTGATCTTATTATAGCTTATATTATGGATTCTCATAGATAGAACCAAATGTTTCCATTATAGAATAAATGATGTGTTCCACTGGATGCATCGGGTATTATTCCTTTCATTTATTGGAATTATAGAGTGTGTTACAATGGGGTTTTTCCTCATTATTTAACATGGTTATTTTTATTTAAAAAATGGTTTAAAAATGGGCTGTGTAGATGATTTACCTTGTTAATAACACATTTTAAATTTAATTACCATGGGTTATAAATGTGTCATTTGTTCATGATTTTTATCATGTGGCTCGTGATTATTTATTCTGAGAACTATTTGTTTTTTTAAAACCTAATTTGCTTGTTTTATGATCTATGTATTTACGGGTATTATTTATTGTATGATTTGTTCATGAACTTTTATTTTGTCATAATACCCTCATACTTATCTCATTCTCACTAATGGCATTCAATCATTAATGCTTATGGTTACCTTTACTATGGATTTCAGCTCAACCTTTATGTATTTTATTTTCCCTCTATTATCGAGAATCATGTTGAATGAATTTTGTCTTCAAGGTTTTCATATGGATGATTATGATGACCTAATGTGGTGTATGGAAAGAAGGGTTAATTGGGAGAAATTACGATTTAATTAAATGAGTATTTTTTATGTATGAGTTAGTCCTAATACCATAAATAGCTATACCTAAATAGTCCATGAGAATGTATGTGATTTATTATTTCCTTTTGATATTTTATTTTTTTAATGGAAAAAATCAAAAAACCCTCATCTGTATAAAAGATAGTAATTTATTTATTCTGTATTTAGTACCAGATATTTGAGTGAGTGTTTTTGTATATTATTACCTAATCAAGATAAACAAATTATGACTTTGATGTAATTGGTTATTCTAACGTGCACCATGGGATGACTATTATGGTTTTTAGTTTCACCCATATATTGTCCATAAATTGTGTGGTATTCTTATTTGAGGACCCTGCTAATGGAATAAAAATTAGTGTTCTAAGTCTCATATTCCCCTATTAGTTTTTTAATAATTAAGTCAACCCACACATCTGTAAGAACCCGGATCTCTTTTCAGGTATTTTTTTCCTTTTTTCTAGAGTTTTTAAGAAAAATGGATTTTCTTGAAATTTTCAAAGTACACGTTGTTTACTTTTTGAGTACACATAGTGTACTCTGATCCGGCTCAAAGCGATGTGTTGTTCATGCCCAGGCCACACACAGGGTGTGTAGGGGTGACGTGGAGGCCGATTTTGTTGGAGTATGGAAAGGACCCAGTACATGTTGTGTACTCTAAAAGTATATGCCGTGTACTTTATTTTTTTCACTGAATGGACCAGGGTCAAACCTAACCCGAATTTTCATCTCCTTATTCAGTTTTTGTCCACCCGACAGTGACCATACGGCTGGATCTTCGATGACCTCCCGCCTCGCCGTCCGTTCTCTAATTCGAGCACAGTTGATTGTGTTGGAATCGCAGCGGTGAGTTCTTCCTTCTTATTTTTCCTTGTTTCTTGATTCCTCCATGTTTCCATGTTATCGTAGGTTGAGTGTTTTCTGCATTTTCTCAGATCTACATCATTCAAGGGGAATTTGTCATCGTGGTTCACTTATATCGATCACCTAGGATCAAAGTAGGTGGTTTGTTCCTTTATGTTGAAATTCGATGAGTATTTTGGGAAAATTCCACTAATACCCTTGAACGGGGTATTGTGTGTTCATGTTTTACCATTGTTATTTTCCTTCTTTTCATGATTGCAGTGGTAGAGGTTTATGATTGAAATTAGAGTAATTTATTTTGTGATCAGGTTTCTTTGCCATATCTGTTCTGCCTATTTGGAATTCTGCCAGTTTCCATGCCTAGTTGTAGAATTGTGGACGATTTCCTTGTTTTGATGCTGAGCCTTATTTGATAGCCAAGTAGTTCATGAGGTTTACTTGGACGATGCACGGGCGCTGAGCATGTTTAGTTTTACTCAGGACTATGAGAACCTAGAGTAGTAGTCCAAAGGGAGAATGGATGGAAGGGCTTCTTTAAGTGTCTTTAAATACGATATGAGACCACAGTGGGAATTGAATTTGAGTGATTCTATAGAGGTTCTTTAGTTCCTCAATGGGGGCCAGAAGGGGAATATACTTTGAGTGCTTTCCCAGAGATCCTTAGCGCGTTACGAGACTATAGGGGGAATTGATGGTGAGTGCTTCCCCAGTGAGTCTACTTAATTTCTTAACTGAACCAGATGGGTGAGACTGTGTGTGACACCTAGAGGGTTGTTATTACTTATAGGTTGAACCATATGGGTTAGGCTATTAGAGAAACCTATAGGGTTACCTTTTTCCTTTGTTACTATTTGTTTACTTGTGCTCTTCTTTTGTTAGAACTGTGGATTGTAGCTGCTTGTGCTTTCCTGTTTACTTCTTCCTGTTTTATTACTTGCTTTGTATTGATTGACTATTAGGCAAAAATCTAGGGGTGATTGCCTACTGGGGTTGTATCTCACGCCCTATTTGGGCCATGCTTTTGGGTCCAAGCAGACTATGTTGCTTCAAGTATAGACAAGGGAAAGTGCCCTTCTACTTCAGGATCTTGAGTTTACCAGGAGATGGGGAGCATGGGACCGAGGTGTGGCTTGCGATGCTGAGGAGATTACTTTGTTTTTCTTTTTCATCTGGTTTCATTTGTACTTTAGAATGTTTTTGTGTTTGTTGTTTTCCTTAGATACATGTACCTGTTGCATCATTGTTGATGTAGTTATATATCTACAATGCTTCCGCTATTTGGTTTCTGTTGTATGCATGTTGTTTACTGCTTCTGCTGATTATTTTTGTTTTTCTACTATATAGCTTACCCAATGAGGTCATAGGTTCCCCACCGACTCACCAAGTCCCTCGCTGCTAGTCAGCAGCCTCTAGCGTTTGGGGAAACGTGATTGAGGTAATGTGGTGAACCGGGTACGGGGCACTAGTGGAGGGGCTCCGGATTCAGGTCATTACAAAGTGGTATCAGAGGAGTTCTTTTCTCTTGCTTTACTATTTGGAGAATTTCGTCAGGGATAGGATGGATTCAGTACATTGTATTAAGCTATTCTCAGAAGTAGCTAACTCGTGTATAGGGAAAGGCCATACTACATCGTTAATTGCAGTTTGCTGGTTTTGAGTTTTATGGTTGATATGTTTTAACCTAGAGTGATACGCATGACTTGTGCGGTTAATGTTTTGATATTTTCGTTCTATTTCTGTCGCAACTCGATTAGATGAGGGTATTCCATCTCATGAATCATATAGGCACTTCTATAATCCACATGCCATGCATTCTTGCCAAGCCATCTAGGGTGCATTAGCGATTGCATGCTTTTGTGATAGGATTTGTGTAGATTATGCATGCTGTTGTGATAGACTCTCGATAGAATCCTTGCTATTAAGTTAGAGATCTGTTGTTTTCCCTTGTATGTGACTACAGGAGATGTCAATCTTTGTTTTGCGGGGAGTATGGACCCTCACGAATCAAAATTTGGCACCTATTTCCCATGTTTTAGTGTTTCTGGGAGTCTGAGGAATTTCTGAGCTACTGCCCAAAAAACCCCAGAATACACGGCGTGTACTTTTTTGATACACGCCATGTAGTTTTCAGGCCATGTCACTGACCATGTGAGCAGAACACGGTGTTGTGGGAGTATCTTCAGGAACACGCCGTGTACGATTGGTACAGGGAGTGTATGTTCGGAGCCATGTACCTGGCCGTGTCACTAACAACATGGGCCGGGGAAGCTCGGGTTGAACACGCAGTGTCCTTAGGGAACACGCCGTGTAGTCCTATCCAGGTACCTGGCTGTGTCACGAACAACACGGGCCAGCATTACCTTCTTTTCCACATGTTGTGTTTGTTCGGAACACGCCGTGTAGTCTTGTCCAGGTACCCGGCCGTGTCCCGAAAAACAATGGATGGGGTCACCTTGCACATGCATGCCGTATTTATTCAGAGCACTCCGTGTAAGGTTCATCCGTGTGGACGGCCATGTCTTTCACAAACATGGGTCGTCGAAGCCTTGTCTAGTACACGTTGTGTGTGTTAAGAACACGCTGTGTAGTCTCGGGTTAAGTCGGACCATGTGGGTTAGCCGTGTAAGGAGACTTGGGCAGGGGAACAGTTTTCAAGTACACACCATGTGTGGGTGCAACACGCCGTGTAGATTGAAGTGTACATGACTTGTAGGGCAGGAGTACACGGCCTTGTCAGTGGGTTAAGAAGACACACCGTGTAGTTTTATACACGTCGTGTAGTCGTGGTTTTCAAACTTGTGCGTTTTTCTTCCCCTGTTTCCATTTTGTACTCTTGTGTTCTCTGTCCTTGTTTTCCTTATCTAAGGTGTGCTTTTGATATTTCAGAGCTATGCCTCTGAGAAGTCCTCCGGTCATATGTCTGTCATCAGGCAGTGATCAGATTCCAGATAGGGCTGATCAGGGACTTCCTGTAGATCCTTTAGTCGAGCCAGCCTTGGCACCGGCTATTATACCGGTTGCAGTTGTTGATGCGCAGTTCAAGGAAGGTTTCATGAGGATGATGTAGGCCTTCCATGGAACTCCGCTTCCTGCCATGTCTGTGGTAGGATTGACGCAGGTTTTTTAGCAGCAGCATCCTCCCACGTTCTCAGGGGAAGGAGGAACTCAGGCTGCAGAGTCATGGATGGAAGTCATGCTGACTATCTTCGAGTATCTAGAGACGCCTCTAGATAGGCGGGTCAATCTCGCCACCTACATGCTCCGAGACTCCGCCAAGAGGTGGTGGGATGTGATATCACAAGCGGGTCAACAATAGGCTTTGACTTGGGAGGAGTTCCAACATGTGTTCTACGACTACTTCTACCTGGACACCCTGATGGCCAATCGAGCCCGGGAGTTCATGAGCTTAGAGCAGGGTAATCTATCTGTCATTGATTATTCCTCTCGTTTCACTGAGCTGCAGCGTTTTATACCTCTTCGGTACGGGAGTGGGGTGGTCTTAGCAAGGAATACCGAGGATGGTCTCAGTCGGTAGATATGCTCACAGGTGAACATCTTCAAGCTAACTTCCACTACTTCCATTGTCAAATAGGCATTGATTACAGAGCGCAATCTGAGAAACTCTGGAGCTGCAAGCCAGCACGGTTCTTCATCCAGAGTTATCTATCCTCCAGATGACTGCAAGAAGCGCCGTAGGGAGCCTACGTGTGGTGATTCAATGAAGCGAGACACATCATCAGGCATCTAGGTGACATGCTATAAGTGTGTCGGGACATGGAACACGAGGCCGAAGTACCAGAGGGACCCTGTGGAGTTCCAATCATGAGGTAACATGGGTCACCTTCCGTGTTTCTGCCAGGTTTTCTCACCAGCAGCTGGTGCCCAGGGTTCTTCCATGACTCCTCGTTCAGAATCAGCACTGCGAGTTTCCCACCAGTCGGGGAACTGGAGTTCTTCAGGTCATTCGGGCCAAAGTGGAGGTCGAGTCCATGGCTGTCAGCCACCAGTTCCTCCGCACCAGCAGGGTGGTTCAGCTCAGAGTGGTCAGCCCGGGGTGCAGGGCTGTGGTACAGGCCAGTCTTTCGCCATGAAGCATACTTATTAGGAGCTGGATCCCGGCCCTTCTACTGTTCGAGGTAAAATTTTAGTAGCCTCAGTTTGATCTTCATCCCTTTTCGATACTGGTGCTATGCATAGCTTTATCTTTGTTTCTGTTGTGGAGAGCCTTGGACTCTGCATCTTTTATTTTGCCGACTCGTTGACACTAGACACACCTTTGGGAATGAGTACATCTAGTGTACCCCAGTCTAGAGAGTTCCCTATCGCGGTTGCAGGGTATTGATTCTTATGGGATCTCTATGACCTAGAGATGATAGGATATGATGTCATCCTTTGTATGGATTGGTTGATTTCCTTTCAAGAAGCCGTCGACTGTTATTGTCGTAGATTGAGTTTAGTTTCACCAGAGGGGGAGTCCTTTTTCATAAATATAAGTGGGATGTTCGGGAGAGTCGGGCAGGACTTGAGCATCATGGGCTAGGAGGGGTGATAGCCCAGATTGCTAGTCTTTATCTGGATGATCAGAGGAATCCATGGTTTGACATTCCTCCAGTGGTGGATCGCTTCAGGGTCGTCTTTCTAGAAGAATTTTCAGGTTTACCTCCAGAGCATGAGGTTGACTTCTCTATTGAGCACGTGCTAGGAGAGGCACTGGTGCCCATCACTCCCTATAGGATGGCCACACCCAAGTTGCAGGATCCCAAGAAGCAGTTGGAGGAGCTACAGGCTAAGGGTTTAATCCGACCCCATACTTCTCCTTGGGGTCCACCTGTCCTATTTTCAAAGAAGGAAGATGGTACCCTTCAGATTTGTGTGGATTATCAGAAGCTGAACCAGTTGACGATCAAGAACTGATATCCCATACCGAGAATTGACGACCTTTTTGATAAGCTTTGAGGAGCCCGGGTGTTCTCAAAGATCAAATTTAGGTCCAGTTATCATCAGTTGCATGTTAGACTATCAGATATACCTATGACAACCTTCAGGAGCAGGTATGGTCTATACTAGTATACAGTCATGTTGTTTGGTCTCACGAACGCGCCTGCAGTTTTCATGGCACTGATGAACCGAGTGTTCCATCCTTACTTGGACTCCTTTGTCGTGGTCTTCATGGACGATATCTCAGCGTACTCTCACACTCGACACGACCATGCCACACATCTTGAGATCGTTCTGAGTACACTGAGAGAGCATCAGCTTTATGCTAAACTCTCGAAGTGACACTTCTGGATGGATCAGATTTACTTCTTGGGTCACGTCATCTCAGTGGTAGGAGTATCAGTGGACCTAGAGAAAGTGAGGGCTATAGTTTACTGGGAGCAGCCGAAGAACGTTTTTGAGGTATGGAGATTCCTGGAGTTGCCTTGATATTAAAGACGCTTCATTCCGGACTTTTCGCGCCTAGAAGCACCATTGACAGGATAGACCAAGAAGGGGGTGATGTTCTCATGGTTAGATCCTTGTGAGTCAGTCTTTCAGGAGCTGAAAGTGAGGTTGATGTCAACACTAATACTAGTCTTTCCAGAGCCATGCAAGAGCTACACTCTTTATTGAGATGCTTCAAGTATCGGGCTGGGAGCTGTGCTTATGCATGGAGATGGATTCGTTGCGTACGGGTCTCGGCAGTTGAGGCCACATGAGAGGAAATACCCTACGCACGATCTGGAGTTGGAAGATGTTGTTCATGCCTTACACTTTTGGAGACACTATCTGTTGTGGGATCACTTTGTGGTCTTCACTAACCACAAGTGTCTCAAATACATCTTCACTCAGCGAGATCTGAATCTGAGGCAGTGCAAGTGGGTTGAGTACCTTCAATCCTTTGATTTCGAGCTTTCCTATACGCTAGGGAATGGTAACGCAGTGGCAGATGCGTTGAGTAGGAGAACTCAAATTTAGGTAGTTCAGGAGGCCAGTAATGAGTGGCAACTGAGGGCTCTGTTCTCTGAGATGCATCAGGAGGTTCCCGACAGACGAGGACAGACTTTTCTATCTTCTGTAGTTGTTACCTCCACGCTACTTTATTAGGTACAGATGAGGTAGCTATCAGACTCAGAAGGATTAGTCTGGTGGGAGAGTGTGTCCGGAGAGGACCCTCTTCCTGGATGGACAGTGGGCGAGGATGAGATCTTGCATTTCTAAGGACGCGTATGGGTGCCTGCAGACATACGCGAGGATCTTATGAGGATTTCCATTCCTCTATTTTGGAAGTTCATCCTGGCGTCACCAAGATGTATTGGGACCTTCATCGCCAATACTGGTGGCCAGGTATGAAGAAGGATGTTGCTGGTTTTGTCATGATATGTTCTACTTCTCAGCAGGTGAAAACAGAGCAACAACGACCAGCATGGATTTTACAGCAATTAACCATTCTGAAATGGAAGTGGAGCGATGTTATGTTGGACTTCATGACCAGGTTGTTGTGTTCACCTCGGGGAAATGATTTTGTTTGGGTTGTCGTCGACTGGCTTACGAAGGTTGCTCACTTCTTGGTGATCAAGGAGACCATCAGTGTCGATGATCTGGGACGACATTACATCAGATAAATGATTCCTCTGCATGGATTTTCGCACTCTATTGTTTCATATAGAGATGTGCAATTTACCTCTCAGTTCTAGCAGGAACATCAGAAATCCTTGGGTACACATGTACTTTTGAGTACAGTATACCATCCTCAGACTGATGACCAGTCAGAGCGCATGATCTAGGTGCTTGAGGATATGCTCCGGGCATGTATTCTAGACTATGGCGGTTCTTGGGAGAAGCATATTCCTTTGGTGGAGTTTTCCTACAACAACAGTTTCTAGGAGACCATTCAAATGGCGTCATACGAGGCTTTGTACGGTAGGCCATGCCGATCACCCTTATGCTGGCTGGAGGTAGGAGAGCCAGCTTTTCTAGGACCTCGTCTTGTTCAGGAGACCTCAAAACAGATAGAGCTATTTCAGAATAGGATGACTACAGCAGAGTCTTGACAAAAGTCTTATGCTGATCCACAAAGATGACCTCTGGAGTTAGAGGTCGGTGATCAGGTTTTCTTGTGTGTCTCACCATGGGTGGGACACAAGAGGAATCAAAGACAGGGTAAGCTTTCACCGTGGTACGTCGGGCCGTTTGAGGTCTTGGAGTGGGTTGGGTCGGTCGCCTATCGGTTTCAGCTACCTTAGAGGTATTGGGCCATGCACGATGTCTTCCATTTCTCTCAACTCCGACATTACTTTTTAGACCCATATCACGTCCTTCATCCCATGGAAGTCGAGCTTGAAGAGGATGAATCATTCGAGGAGCATCCTATCTGGATTTTCGATCACAGTACGAAGGTTCTCTGCGGGCGATCTATTCCTCTGGTACGAGTGCTATGGAAACACGGGCGAGTATAGTATAAGTCCTGGGAGAGGGAGACCGATGTACGATGGTAGTGGCCAGAGCTATTCAGTGTTTCTCATTCTCCGTCTCGTTAGGGAAATTCGGGGACGAATTTCTTTAAGGGGGGAAGTTTGTAAGAACCCAGATCTCTTTTCAGGTATGTTTTTTCCTTTTTTCTGGAGTTTTTTACAAAAATGGATTTTTTAGAAATTTTCAAAGTACACGTCGTGTACTTCTTGAGTACATGCCGTGTACTCTGATACGGCTCGAAGCCGTGTGCTGGCTATACCTGGGCCACACAGAGGGTGTGTAGGGGTGACGTGGAGGCCGATTTTGGCGGAGTATGAAAATGACCCAGTATACACCGTGTACTCTAAAAGTACACGCACTGTACTTTATTTTTTTTCACTAAACGGACCAGGGTCACGCCTAACCCCAATTTTCATCTTCTTCTTCAGTTTTCTTCCACCCGAGAGCGACTATATGGCCGGATCTTCGATGAGCTCTCACCTCACCGTCCGTTCTCGGATTCGAGCATGGTCGATTGCGTTGGAATCGCCGCGGTGATTTTGTCCTTCTGATTTTTCCTGGATTCTTGATTCCTCCTAGTTTCCATGTTATCGTCGGTTGAGCATTTTGTTCTTTTTATTAGATCTATGTCGTTCAAAGGGGAATCTGTTATCGTCATTCACTTATATCGATCACCTAGGATCAAGGTAGGTGGTTTGTGCCTTTCTGTTGATAGTCGATGAGTATTTTGTGAAAATTCCACCAATACCCTTGAATGAGGTATTGTGTGTTCCTGTTTTACACTTTTTATTTTCCTGATTTTATTGATTGCTGTGATAGAGGTTTATGAATGTAATTAGAGTAATTTATTTTGTGCTCAGGTTGATTTTCCATGTTTGTTCTTCCTATTTGGCGTTCTGCCAGTTTCCATGCCTAG
Organism: Viscum album; assembly: GCA_963277665.1. Taxonomy (NCBI): domain Eukaryota; kingdom Viridiplantae; phylum Streptophyta; class Magnoliopsida; order Santalales; family Viscaceae; genus Viscum; species Viscum album. The sequence goes on along the minus strand of OY728122.1, from coordinate 1,517,239,471 downwards.
TTGTAGGATTGTGGATGGTTTCCTTGTTTTTCTGCTGAGCCTTAGTTGATAGACATGTAATTCTTATGGTTTACTTGAATGATGCACGCGTGCTGAGCGTGTTTAGTTATACTCAGGACTGTGAGAACCTAGAGTCGTAGACCAAAGGGAGAATGGACGGAAGGGCTTCTCTAGAGTGTCTTTAATTACAATATGATACCACAGGGGGAATTGATGTTGAGTGCTTCCTTAGAGATAATGTAGTTCCTAGACGCGGGCTATAGGGGGAATAGATGTTGATTGCTTCCCCAGAGAGCCTTTAGCATGTTACGAGACTATAGGGGGAAATGACGGTGAGTGCTTCCCCAGAGATTCTGCTTAATTTCTTAACTGAACCAGAGGGGTGAGACTGTTTGAGCCACCTAGAGGGTTGTTAGTACTTACACTACTGGAAATTCGGGCTATAGCCACGATTCTAAACCGTGGCTATAGGTAATAGCCACGGTTTGAGGAACCATGGCTATGTTTGGCGTGGCTATAGGCCCAGACCTAGAGCCACGTTTCCAAACTGTGGCTATATACCTAAAGCCACGGTTTCAACCACGGCTATAGGTTTATAGCCACGGTTCAAACCGTGGATGTATACTTAATGCCACAGTTTCAACCGTGGCAATATTAGATGTCGGAGAGGCTTTATAGCCACAGTTGGTAACCGTGGAGTTAGGTCTATAGCCACAGTTAAAAACTATGGCAATAAACAGATAGCCACGGTTTAAAACCGTGGCTATAGGGTGTGCACATACATAAAAATTCCCCCCCAACCCCCTGGACACCCCCTGGAAACCCCCCTGGACACCCCCCTGACACCCCCTGGACACCCCCTGGACACCCCCTGGACACCCCCTAGACACCCCCCTGAACACCTCCTGCACCCCTCCCCTATGCCTTGCAGCCCCCCCCCCCTACCCTCCTACCCACTGCCTTGCAGACACCCCCCTGCCAGTCCCCCTAGACCCTGACCCCTGCCACCCCCCTGCTTGTCCCCCTACCCCCTGCCAGTCCCCCCGGCCCCCTGCCACACCCCCTGCTAGTCCCCCTCTGCCACCCCCTGCCAGTCCCCCCCCTGCCCCCTGCCACCCACCTGCTTGTCCCCCTGCTTGTCCCCCTGCCAGCCCCTGCTAGTCCCCCCCTGCCCCTTGCTAGTCCCCCCCTGCCACTTGCTAGTCCCCCTGCCAGCCCACCATGCCCCCTGCTAGTCCCCCCTGCCACTCCCCTGCTTGTCCCCCCCTGCCCCCTTCCCCCTGCCACCCCCCTGCCAGCCCCCACTGCTTGTCCCCCTGCCAGCCCACCCCCCTGCCCCTGCCAGTCCCCCCTGCCCCCCCCCCCCCCGGCCCCCTGCTAGTCCCCCCTGCCACCCCCATCCAGTCCCCCTTTCCCCCTGCAACCCCCCAGCCCACCTGCACCAGCCCCCACCCCCTCGCAGCCCATCTGCACCAGCCCCCAACCCCAGCCCCCAGCCCCCAGCTGCACAAGTCCACCCCCAGCCCAGCTGCACCAATCTCCCCCACCCACCCAAACCCCCTGCACCACCACCCCCCAACCACCTTCTACCCCCAGCCCACCTCCACCCCCCCCCCCCCCCCCCGCAGCCCACCTGCACCATCCCCCAACCCCCTAGCTGCACCACCCCCACCCCCAGCCCCCATCCACCCCCAGCCCACCAGCACCAGTCCCCCCCCCCCCCCCCCCGCAGCCCACCTGCACCATCCCCCAACCCCGGCCCCCAGCTGCACCAGCCCCCCCCCCCAGCCCCCTGCTACCCCAGCCCACCTGCACCTGTCCCCCCTCCCCAGCCCCCCTGCACTGGCCCAAGGATCCTACATTTTTTCACCAAGGGGATACATGGTTTAGACTTGTCTATGCGCAAGTCATGCTAAAAAATTGTGTGCAATTCAAAATGAACTTAAAATTATCCTCACGAAGGGATGTCATACTATTTTCCTCAAACCATGCACCTTAACCATGAAGAGTATGGAAACCTGAAAAATTTCCATGTTCTGACCTGGAACACCATGGAGATAAAAACCAAAACTCTACTTAACCAAATTACAATAAAAGAACTATGTAGTGATATAGGTGCTATCATAAACTCCCCACCATGATACTTTTCCTCCTAGAATTTCCTTGGTCAAAACTAGAGACAAAGGAAAAAAGATTCAAAGGAAAACAGAACTAGCACACTGTGACCAGAATTTTTCTAGTACATTGTATCTTTTACTGCCTCTCTCAATGTCTCCCAACATTGTGCAAGTCTTACCACTTCCGATCTATGTATTCACGTTACACATTAGGGGGTGAAACAATATAAAATAGAACTATCACAGTAAACTTCAAATAAGTGAAATCTTGGTGTGAAGTGATGCAAAAGTAAAAAATGTCACATTGTTGTGCCCTATGACACCCACTAGACCCCCTGGACACCCTAGACCCCCCTGGACACCCCATGGACACCTTCCAATGGACACCCCCAACCTTGGACACCTTCCACTGGACACCCCCTGCCCCCTGCTAGTTCCCCCCCTGCCACCCCTTCTTGCCACCCTGCCATCCAGCCCCCCCCCCCCCTACCACCCCCTGCCACCCCCCTGCTTGTCCCCCTGCCTTTCCCCCCTACCCCATGCTAGTCCCCCCTGCCACCCCCTGCCTGCCCCCCCCCATGCCCCATGCTAGTTCCCCCTGCCACCCCCTACTTGCCCCCCTGCCATCCCCCTGCTTGTCCCCCTGCCTTCCCCCCTACCCCATGCTAGTCCCCCCTGCCAGCCCCCTGGCCCCTGCCCCCTGCTAGTTCCCCCCCCCCCTGACACCCCCTTCCAGTCCCCCCTGCTAGTCCCCCTGCCAGCCCCCCCAGACCCTGGACACCCCAGGACAGACCCCCCCCCCCCACTGGACCCCCTAGACAACGGATGGATGTCATGGGATATTGATAAAAGACCGAATCCGGCTGATGAAATCAGCAGTAAGTAAGTAGAGGTAAATGACGAAAAATGAATAAAATTTTCCAAATATACTTGGGGAATTTTATTCATCAGTAGGAAGAAGAACAGAAGAACGGTAGCTAAGAGTTCCTTCCCCGGAGGTGGAGAATGATTTTTTTACATAAGATCTGTCTAATATTTAATGGATGAAAGAGGGAGAGGAAATTAAGTACCTCATTACAAGTGGCAGCATCCAACAATTATAGAGCTAACCATTCAAATATTATGTGATACATGTACTATAAAATATGCCAGACAATTCCAAACCAATGTTTTCAGTTGAATTGTGTAGGATCGAAATTGTGATGTAGATTCTCAATATACAAGAGGGGGGTGAATTGTATACTTTAAAAATTCCTTTGGAACCATTAATGTTAGTTATGATTAACTATGTTTTCCTTAAGCAAAGGAAAGTACTAAGTTTAACAAAGTTAAACTAGGCAAATTCACAACACCTCTAGTACCGAATGCAAACATGGAAAGAGATTCCGAAAGTGGGTTCTGGAAATATGGTTCCGGAAATTGAAACTGAATGAATGATTACAAAGAGAGATTCTACCTTAAAGCGTATAGAATCTATATGAATCAGAGTACAAGTAAGGAAGTATAAGAAAGTTATACTTTCCTTATAATACAAAATGCAGCGGAATATAAACAAGTAGTAGAACTACTAGTGACAAGATATATGTCTTTCAACCCAAAGATAAGGGTATCCAACAACCTTGGATAAAGGTCCCTTGATTTATACTTTCAAGTAAGTCTGTCTTACCCACATCAGGGTAAGCCCTCGATGCGAAGATCGGAGTCTCTTTCTTGCTATCCCCGCAAGCCCTCAACTTCAAGGTAGTTGGCAATCTCTGTCTTCCCCAGCAAGGAAGCCCTCAAACATCAAGTTAGTCGGCACCTCTGTCTTCTTATCCTCGGAAGCCCTCGAATGTAATCACCAACATTCGGAGTCGCACGAAGATTTGAGAGTTAATAAGAGCCTCTCTCTCTTGAAATCACTTCAATCAGATTAGTCAGCCTTTCAGCACTTCACCTTTTTTGCAGCACCGAGTTCTTTCAAATGAACTCCTATTTATAGGTAAGGTCATCTCCTTCTCCAACGGTCATATTTTCCTAAAATATCGGAGGGACCTGTACATTTGTCACTTGGACAACGGTTAGTTTATAACAAAATAGAAGACATCGTTTTATAACAAAACAAGTGTAACAGAATGTATGACATCGTTTTAAAAACTAACTCAAATGTTCGGAATAAAAGCTTCGGAGTGAAGGTTCGGAGTGTAATGAAAATAATAAAGAGTTGAAAAATTATAGAAGTTTAAGAAGAATAAAAGTTCGGAGTCTAACTAAAATATTTTTCGGAGTCTGAATTAATTCAGAGTGTATAAAACAAAGATAATCAGATTCTGTTTAATAGGTGAATTCGGAATGAGAATTCGGAATGGGAATTTTTCATCAGAATTCGTAATGAGAATTCATCATCAGGATTCGTAATGAGAATTCGTCATCAGAATTCGTAATGAGAATTCGTCATCAGAATTCATAATGAGAATTCTTCATCAGAATTGGTAATGGGAATTCAGAATGATATTTCTTCATCAGAATTCGTAATGAGAATTCTTCATTGGAATTCGTAATGAAAATTCTTCTTCAGAATTCGTAATGAGAATTCGTCATCAGAATTCGTAATGAGAATTAATCATTAGAATTCGTATTGAGAATTTGTTATCGAACTTCATAAGAATTCGTATCCTGAATCTGGAATAGAACTTAGTCAGAGTTCATATCCGAAATTCGGAATGAAACTTTCTTATAGTTCTTATCCAAAATCCGAATCCAATAACAGAATGCTTCATATCAAAGTTTCAAAGATTCCGAGAAAATAGATATGAATCCGAATCTCATACTTAAGAAAAATATGGATGAAAATAAGATAAGGATAATTTTTCTTATAAAAGAGATTTTGCTTATAAAAGCAATTTTCCTTAAGAAAGCAATTTTCCTTATAAAAGAAATTTTCCTTAAGAAAGCAATTTTCCTTATAAAAGCAATTTTCCTTAAGAAATAAATTTTCCTAAAGAAAACAATTTTCCTAAAGGTAAGGTTTTTGTGATTTTAAAAATAATAAGGAATGGAAAAGTCATAAGGAAAACCTTATTGACTCAACAATCTCCCCCTTTTTGGAAATCACAAACATCCTTACGAAAAAGAAATTCTAAGAAGAAAGAAAAAAAATAAGGCTTATCTCCCTTGGATTCAAGGAAATTGATGAATACGACTAACTCCCCCTTTGGCTTTGAAACACTAAGGATTGTATTCTAGATTTCTGGAGAGACATTTCATTATGAAAAATAAAGTCTTCTTTGATGAAAGACTCCCCCTTAGATAAACTTTCTTCTTTTTCTTAAGGATCTTTTCCTTCTCCCCCTTTGTGATTTTCAAAAAGAAATAGAGGGAATGGAAAAAAATAACAAAGTGCCTAAAACATTAGTAGAAAAAACAAAAGGAACGACAAGTACAAATTTCACTAAGTTTGAAATCTCGGCAACAAAGAAAATTAGACACAACAAAAAGATCAGATTTAGTTATTTCGGATCTTTTTCCTTCGACATGAGCCCCTTAAGAATAGTCTTGATCTTCTTCAGGTCTTTATGATCTTCTTCAGCTTTCTTCTCTAAGACCACTATTCTAGAACTTTGAGCTTAAATTATTTCTTCTTGGGCCTGAAGCTTTTCTTCTTGAGTTTTGATCTTTTCTTCCTGAGCCTTCATCTACTCTTCAAACTCAATCAGATGATCTCTTTCAAATTTCAAGTTCTGAGAAACATAATTTAACTTCCCATTCAGATCTCTGACTTGTTGAATCCGGAAGTTCTTTTCAACTGTCAGCTTCTCTTTAAAGGATGAAGTCTACTCATTTATCTTCCAGTCCTCAGTCTCGAAAGCATCTTTAACATTGTCCTGAAACTCATCGAATAACCTCATCTCTTCAACAGTCTTCTTCGACCAGTTTGTCATCTTCTTGCAAGATTTTCTATGAGCTTCATAGCCAACAAAGAAGGTTTTGAACTGAGCCTCAATCTCAACGCACTTGTTCGTAACCATGGATATGGAGTCAGTTTTCTGATTCAAAGCATGTTGGAGCATCTGGCATCTTGAGTCAATACTTGAGAAGGTCGAAATGGATCCCACCAACTTCTTTAACGACTGGACAACAAAGTCATGCCCCACCGAGGATGACTCCAAATCTGAAACTTTGCTTGGATAATTTTCTTCTTTAATAAGGTCAATCTTTATTTTTGAAGAACTACCAACTTCCTTCCTCTTCCTCACTTCTGAGCTCGGAGTATCAGCAAGAATTTGCTTTCCCTTGTCTTTTTCGGGAATTGAATCCTATTCCGGAGTTCTCTTCTCACTATCAGAAAATTGAAAAACATTATCTTCCTCGTCAGCAACTTCCTGAACACGAACCCCTACGTTTTACTTCTGAGCAACATCAAGTAAGAGTTGTTCTTCTTCTCCATGATAAGTAACTTCTTCTTCTCCTTTCTCTTCTTCCATTACTGGAGTAACTAGCTTTAAAGATTCAGCTTCTGAAGTTTGGAGTGATAAGTGTTCCGAAGGTGTCCCCTTGTAATCATCTACTTGTTTCAGCACATCTCTGGTTTCACCACTTCCTTCAGCACCATCTTCTTCTTGTTCCACTTGATCAACTTGCTCTACTTCCTCAGTATTCTTAGCAACAGCTTCTTCCTGAGCAACAAAATTTCTTCTAGGAATCTCAGGTAGAGATTCCAAGGAGAAAGATCTCGGAACAGGAATAGATGCTGAAACCATCTCATTGAATTTCAACAAAGTCTGAGCTACCTCAGCCTCAGACATATTCTTCTTGAGCTTCTTTTCCTTTACTTGTTTTTCAAGCTCATCAGTAGTTCTTTCTTTCAAGGCCTTAGCCTCCACAGGGTTCAATCCGAACTGCGGATCCCCTTCTTTCCTTTTCTATTTTTCTTCTCTCCACTTCGCAACAACTTCATCAGGATAGGCTTTCTTCTTTTTTGGTTTTGGAGGTGCGGAATGGACTTCCTTAGACTTAGGATTCTCTGCTTCTACTTCCACTTCTTTCATCTTTCTCTTCCTTACTGTCTTAGAGCATTCCGGATCAGCAACTTTCGGAACTGCTTCTCCTTGAGAAGGTAGATCAATTAACTGTCCAGACTCTTTGTCAAAGGCTACATCCATTCTCTTAAGAGTACCATAGCTCACCAGCATGATCTTGCAAACTCTTGGCTTATATTTGCAAGCCTCCTTGAAAGACTCAAGGCACCGAACTATCAACTTCGAGAGGATTGCTGGATACATAATAACTTGAGCTCTCATATTTCCTTTCTTCAAATTCTCAAGAGTGATAAGAATGTGCTTCATCAAGTTAAACTTCCTCAGATTTATCAGAAAATCTAGGATGTAGATATCACTCTTCTTCAAGCTATCTTTGTCACCTTTCCTTGGTACGATAAGACCCAGTACCCATAGCTCTAGAATCCAGAAATTTGTAGATAAAGTAGCAATCTTCGGAGCCTTGCCATCAGCCAGTCCGAGAGTTTCTAAAGCTTTTTCCTTGTCGAAGATACCTTTAGAATCCGGCAACACATGAGAAACAAACTCAGCTTCACCTTCATTCTTTATCCCTACCAAGCTGGCTGCCTTGGCATATGAAAGTTTATAAGTCTTCCCATAAGACTTAAAACACAATTTTTCCTTTCCATCTTCCTGAAGAAAAGAAAATGTCTCATAGAATTCAACAAGTAAGTCTGAATACACTTCATCTTGGTTCTCGGGTTTTGACACCGCAACATCTTCACAGCCATTAAGCTTGATATTCTTAGAAATAAGAGAATCATACTTGTTGAAGAAATCCGGATGAACCAGCCTCTCTCTATAAACTAACCACTTCGAGATCGGCTTAGATGAAGACATGTCTTGAGAAGCTACTTCCACAGACATTCGGATCTGAAAACCTTTGAGAAGCTAGGAACGGAGACAACTGATGTTCGGAACGGCCTTAAAATAGAGAGGCAGATATTCGGGACGCGAGATCTTGAGAACCGATGTGGGACGAGTATTTGGGTCCCCTTTAAATAGGCAATGAGATAACGGTTCAACTTCCTCGGTTGATCTAATGGTTGTGATAAGCTGAGATCAGATCTAATGGTTGAAAACCAATTCTCTAGAAAACTTGAATCCGATCTTTTTGAGGTTTTTTATTAAAATAGAGAATTAAGAAAAGTATAATCCGAAAACTTAATACAAGAAAATGCCAGCAAGTAAAATATGACTACGAAAACATGAGTAAGGAAATCATACCTTTCGGATTAGATTATGAGGATTATTCGTAATTGGTAACATTTTTTATGAAAACAACGAAAAACAACTTTATTACGAATAAGAAAAAAAAAACAGAAAAAACACTATGAAAAATAGAGTCGGTACGAAAATCCCGTTATGAAAATATCAGTAAAAAATTTTCCATTCTGGAAATTTTCAATACGAACACTTCCATTCCAGAAGTATTCTGTACAGAAATTTCCATCCTGGAAAATTTTAGTTCCAGGAATTCCATTTTGGAATTGTAGTTACGAAACGTTTGAAATTTTTTTTTGAAAAACTTTGTTAATATAACAATCAGATGTACTCCCCCTATGAAAAGGAGTTTATTGCTGTAAGGAGATTTTTTTTTCAACAGAAAGTTAATTTAGGAGGATTACCTTACGGTTATCATTCCTAACTTCTGTTTAATGTATTCAAATCTATCAGAAGGCAATGATTTTGTGAAAAATATCAGCAAGTTGATCTTGCGTTCCGATAAACTGAAGAATAATATCTCCTTTAAGTGTGTGATCCCTAAGAAAGTGATGCCTAATATCTATGTGTTTTTTACAGGAGTGATGTGCAGGGTTCTTACTGAGGGAAATGGCACTTGTGTTATCACAAAAAATTTGAGTTTTAGTAAAACTCAGGCCATAGTCTATGAGTGTGTGTTGCGTCCACAACACTTGAGCACAATAACTCCCAGCTACTACATATTCAGCTTCAGTAGTGGAAAGTGCTACGGAATGTTGCTTCTTGTAGGACCAAGAAACTAGTGAATCTCCAAAGAAATGACAAGTTCCGGATGTACTCTTTCTACCCATTCTACATCCACCAAAGTCAGCATCAAAAAAGCTTTTTAGAACCAAATCATTTCCAGAAGTATAAAATAATCCTAGATCCATGGTTCCCTTAAGGTAGCGAAAAATTATTTTTACTTCCTTTAAGTGAGATTCCTTAGGATTGGATTGATATCTTGCACATAAGCATACTGAAAACATTAAGTCTGGTCGACTAGCTGTTAAGTATAGTAGTCTTCCTATCATACCTCTAAAAGATGTTTGATCTACTGGTTTCCCAGCTTCATCAAGATCTAAAGAGTTTGAGGTACCAATGTGAGTACTTATACTTTTAGTATTGTCATAACCATACTTTTTAAGAAGATATTTAATATACTTATGTTGAGATATGTAAGTTCCTTCTGGTTTTTGAGAATTTTGAAAACCACAGAAAAACGTTAACTCACCCATCATACTCATTTCAAACTCAGATTTCATTAGACTTGCAAAAGAGTCAATCAAAGATTGCTGAGTTGAACCAAATATGATTTCCTCAACATAAATTTGATTAATCAAAACATTTTTCTTATCTTTCTTTATAAAAATAGTTGGATCTACATTTCCCTTAATATAGTTATTTTGAAGCAAAAATCCCGTGAGTCTATCATACCATGCTCGTGGGGCTTGTTTAAGACCATACAAAGCTTTGGTAAGTCTAAAAACACGATCAGGATGTTTTGTATCTTCAAATCCAGGAGGTTGTTCAACAAATACTTCCTCTTGAACATAACCTTTAAGAAAAGCACATTTCACATCAATTTGGAAAAGTTTGAAATTAAATAATGCTGCAAAGGCAAGTAGAATACGGATAGATTCAAGTCTAGCTACTGGAGCATAGTTTTCTTCATAGTCTATTCCCTCTTGCTGATTATAGCCTTTAGCAACAAGTCTATCTTTATTTCTAACAATGACTCCATTTTCATCACATCTATTTATGAAGACCCATTTTACTCCAATAACAGAAGTTTCCTTAGGTCTTTCAACCAAGGTCCAGACTTTATTCTTTTCGAATTCATTTAGTTCATCTTGCATGGCTTTAATCCAATCATCATCACCTAAAGCTTCATCAGTACTTTTAGGTTCTAATTGGGAAAGAAATGCTAGATGTTCTACTTAATTTCTTAAGGAACTTCTAGTCCTTACAGGATGATTTACATCACCAATGATACTATCACTGGGATGATTCTTAAGAAACACCTGATTTGGGTTTTGTAAAACCTGTTCATCAACATAGGGTAGAAAGTCTTCTGGGGTAAATGTTTCAGAAGTATCTTCTTGAACAATTTCCCTATCAGAAGGTTCTTCTATCAAAGGTTGACAATCAGTTTTTGAAAACACATCAGAGGATGTAGGTAGGGATGTTTTAAAAACAAAAGGATCTGACTCATCAAATTTCACATGTACTGTTTCCTCAACAGTGAAGGTATTTTTATTAAAAACTCTATAATCCTTAGATGTTGTGGAATAACCTAAGAAAATTCCTTCATCAGACTTTGTTGTGAATTTATGTAAGTTATCTTTAGTATTCAAAATGAATAATTTGCAACCAAAAACTTTGAAGTAGTAAAGTCTTGGTTTTCTACCATTCCATAACTCATAAGGAGTTTTATTAAGAAAAGGTCTAATCAAAACTCGATTTATAGTATAGCAAGAAGTACTTACAGCTTCAGCCCAGAAATGTTTAGCAATAGAATATTCACTCAACATGGTTCTAGTTATCTCTTTAAGAATTCTATTTCTTCTTTCAACTACACCATTCTGTTGAGGAGTTCTAGGTGCTGAAAAATTGTGAGTAATACCTTTCTTACTACAAAAAGTTTCAAAATCAGAATTTTGAAATTCTCCTCCATGATCACTATGAATAGTTTTCAATGGAATTTTTTTCTCATTTTTAACTTGAGCTCTAAAACTTTTGAAATAAGAAAAAACTTCAGACTTATTTGTTAGAAAATAGACCCAAGTAAATCTAGTGTAATCATCAACTAGAACAAACACAAAGTATTTGCCTCCAATACTTCCAGTTTGTGTTGGACCAAAAAGATCCATGTGCACTAACTGTAATGCATCAGTTGTTGAGACTTCACCGATTGATTTAAAACAAGATTTATGTTTTTTTCCATATTGACAAGGATCGCAATCTTTAGAAGAATCAAATCTAAGCTCCGGTAGATCCTTAACTAGTTTCTTCTTAGAGAGTTTACATAGGTTCCTAAGATTACAGTGACCTAATCTTTTATTCCATAACCAAGAGTGATCTTCCATTGCACTTAGGGAAGGTAAATCTTGGCTTCTGAGGTCTTCTAAGTTCAGAGTGTAAACATTATCTTTCCTATTGGCTGAGAGAATAAATTCTTCCTTGGAATTGTGAACTAAACACTTATCATTCCTAAAATTCACATGGTAACCTTCATCACATAACTGAATTATGCTAATGAGGTTGTTCTTAAGAACTTAAACAAAAAGAACATTTGAAATCAAGGTTTTACCAAGAAGAACAATATTACCAATACCAACAATCTCTCCCTTAGCATTATCTCTGAAAGTTACCTTTCCTCCTTTCGTTTTGATAATCTTTTCAAAATAGCTTTTGTTACCAGTCATGTGTTGGGAACATCCACTATCCATGTACCATGTATTTTTGCTGGTACTTTCTTTATTTTCCTGAAATCAAGAAGAAAATTAGACTTTTGGAATCCAAACTTGTTTGGATCCGAGGTTTCCAGAGAATAAAATTTTAGGTACCCACATCTTCTTAGAAAAGTAAGCTTTGCGAAATCCTAGAGATTGGGTTTTGTTTAAGGAACAATTATTTGCCCAATGACCACCACATTGACACTTGGTACAAAATGGGTCACTTTGAGGAACAAAATAATTGTTACTGAAAATAGATTTTGCATGGGTGTAACCAAATCCGGATTTATTTCTTAAAGGTCGTATTTGAGAATACATCTTATCAAAATTTTCCTTACAATGGGTAAAGTTTGATAAACACTTATTTAAGGAGAAAATTTCAGACTTGATTTTTACAACCAAGTTTTTATCCTCAAAATCATTAGTTTTAGAACTAGAGCTAGGCTTGAAAACATTTTTACTTGAAATTACTTTTTCTAACTCGTTAGAAAGTTTGTTCTTCTCAGAACTTACTTCCTCAAGATTTTTTGAAATATTTTCAAAATCAACATTTTTCTTATCACGATCTTTAGAAAGATCTGATATCTCTTTTGTAAGAATAGAATTCCTAGAATTTTCCTTATCAAGTTTTTTATTGAGTTTGGAATTATCAATTTCAAGAAATTCAGCAAACCTAGAGACTTCATCATAAGTAGGTAAAGTATTTTCTTCATCAGAAGAAGATTCTTCATCAGAAGAGTTATAATACTTACTATTATTAGAATTTAAAGAAACATTGGTCAATGATTCAGCATTTCGTACCTTAGCCATAAAACAATGATTATCAATAGGTAATCTGGCTATAAGACCAAGATTCTTCTGTCCTGAAGATTCATAATCAGAAGATTCATCTGAAGAGTCACCACCACTGGCACTCCAGGTGTCATTAGCCTTCATAACTTTCCTAGCTTTAGCTTTATAATATTTCTTTCTGTTCCTGTCTGAATGTCATTCCTTTCTTTCTTTTTGAGCATAGGTAAATCTGGTCTTATATATCCAGCTCTCTTGCATTCATAACAAGTAACTTCTCAATCTTTCTTATCTTTCATGTCCTTTTTCTTATACTTAGATTGGAAATTTCTCTGGCCAGCTATCTTGTTCTTCCTTCGAGAAAGATTTTCTAGTTCATTTTCATAGACTTCACTCTCACTAGATTCGGATTGGAAAATAACTTTCTTAGACTTGTATCTGGTTACTCTCTTAGGAGTCTTATCTTTTATCTGATTTGAAGTTGTAGTAAAAGCAAGAGTATCATTTCCATTCTTCTTCTTGATGTTGTTTGCATCTCTCTTCATTCTGGTTTCATGTTGTAGAAGAGTTCCAAAAAGCTCATCAAGAGTAATTTGAGTGACCTTCCTTTTCTCATCTATATCTGTTCTCTTGGATTCCCACTCATTGGGCATAATATAAATTATCTTATCCACAAGAGCTTCATCATTTAAACCTTTTTCCCCCATATATTGTAGACTGTTGACTATAGTCATAAATCTCTGTTGAACTTTATAGATAGGTTCTCCATAAGGAAAGTTGACGCCATTATATTCAGCTCTAAGTATAGCTCTTCTAGTCTCAATCACTTTAGAAGTCCCAAAGTGTGTAACCTCTAACTTCTTCCATATATAATTAGCTGCTTCACAAGAAGAAATTTGGATATATATATTTCTAGTCATTGAACATAGTAGAGTATTGTGTACCTTATAATTGAGTTGATATTCCTGCTTTTCCTAGTTAGTAATAGTTCTAAATTCCTTGTCATGAATTTTATAATCTCCAGTAAGCATAAAAATGTTTTCCACTCCAGTATTGATAACAAAAGTCTTCATTCGATCTCTCCAGTACTCATAGTCATTACCATCAAATATAGGTGGTCTTGTAGGATTTATATTATCAATTGATCCAACATTAATTCCTGCCATGCTAGAAAAATCCTTGTTCACACAAACTTGTTAGTAGAAAAGATTTGTAATAACAATGTTCGGAATGAGAATGTTCGGAATGGGAAATTTCGGAATGGGATAATTCAGAATGGCAAAGTGAGCAAGAAAAACTTATTCATGAGTATAAGTATTTCAGAGACCTACTCTGATACCAATTGTAGGATCGAAATTGGGATGTAGATGCTCAATATACAAGAGGGGGGTGAATTGTATACTTTAAAAATTCCTTTGGAACCTTTAATGTTAGTTACGATTAACGATGTTTTCCTTAAGAAAAGGAAAGGACTAAGTTTAACAAAGTTAAACTAGGAAAATTCACAACACCTCTAATACCGAATGCAAACTTGGAAAGAGATTCCGAAAGTGGGTTCCGGAAATATGGTTCCGGAAATTGAAACTTAATGAAAGATTACAAAGAGATATTCTACCTTAATGCGTATAGAATCTATATGAATCAGAGTACAAGTAAGGAAGTATAAGAAAGTTATACTTTCCTTATAATACAAAATGCAGCGGAATATAAACAAGTAGTAGAACTACTAGTAACAAGATATAAGTCTTTTAACCCAAAGAGAAGGGTATCCAACAACCTTGGATAAAGGTCCCTTGATTTATACTTTCAAGTAGGTCTGTCTTACCCACACCAGGGTAAGCCCTCGATGCGAAGATCAGAGTCTCTGTCTTGCTATCCCATAAAGCCCTCAACTTCAAGGTAGTTGGAAACCTCTGTCTTCCTCAGCAAGGAAGCCCTTGAAATTCCAGGTAGTCGGCTCCTCTTTCTTCCTATCCCCGGAAGCCCTCGAATGTAATCACCAACATTCGGAGTCGCACGATGCTTTAAGCGTTAATAAGAGTCTCTCTCTCTAGAAATCACTTCAAGAAGATTAGTCAGCCTTTCAGCACTTCAACTTTTTTGAAGCACCGAGCTCTTTCAAATGAGCTCCTATTTATAGGTAAGGTCGGCTCCTTCTCCAACGGTCATATTTTCCTTAAAGATCGGAGGGACCTGTACATGTGTCACTTGGACAACGGTTAGTTTATAACAAAATAGACGACATCATTTTATAGCTAATCAAGTGTAACAGAATGTATGACATCGTTTTAAAATCTAACTCAAAAGTTCGGAATGAAAGCTTCGGAGTGAAGGTTCGGAGTGTAATGAAAATAATAAAGAGTAGACAAATTATAGAAGTGTAAGCAGAATAAAAGTTCGGAGTCTAACTAAAATATTTTTCAGAGTCTGAATTAATTCAGAGTGTATAAAACAAAGATAATCAGATTCTGTTTAATAGGTGAATTTGGAATGAGAATTCGGAATGGGAATTCGTCATTAGAATTCGTAATGAGAATTCATCATCAGGATTCGTAATGAGAATTCGTCATCAGAATTCGTAATGAGAATTCGTCATCAGAATTCGTAATGAGAATTCTTCATCAGAATTCGTAATGGGAATTCGGAATGAGATTTCTTCATCAGAATTCGTTATGAGAATTCTTCATTGGAATTCGTAATGAAAATTCTTCTTCAAAATTCGTAATGAGAATTCATCATCAGAATTTGTAATGAGAATTAATCATTAGAATTCTTATTGAGAATTTGTTATAGAAATTCATAAGAATTCGTATCCTGAATCTGGAATAGAACTTAGTCAGAGTTCATTTCCGGAATTCGGAATGAATCTTTCTTATAGTTCTTATCCAGAATCCGAATCCTAAAACAGAATGCTTCATATCAAAGTTTCAATGATTCCGAAAAAATAGAAATGAATCTGAATCTCATACTTCAGAAAAATATGGATGAAAATAAGATAAGGATAATTTTTCTTATAAAAGCGATTTTGCTTATAAAAGAAATTTTCCTTAAGAAAGAAATTTTCCTTATAAAAGCAATTTTTGTTAAGAAAGCAATTTTCCTTATAAAATCAATTTTCCTTAAGAAAGCAATTTTCCTAAAGAAAACAATTTTCCTAAAGGTATGGTGTTTGTGATTTTCAAAATAAGAAGGAATGGAAAAGTCATAAGGAAAACCTTATTGACTCAAAAAAGTGAGCCTTTGTACCACCTGCTATGAACGTTTTGTGGACAGATGGATGGGAGGCAGCGCTGATAGGAGAAATAGTTTAGGAATGATGAAATACGAAAAATTATAGAGATAACCATTCAATGTTTCTATAAGGAGGAGTAACCACAGGGTGTCGTCATGGAGTAGGGCCAAATCACGGCGTGACCGCGGCGTGACAGCGGCGTGACCGCGGCGTGACCGCGGCGTGACCGCGGTGTGACCGCAGCGTGACCACAATGTGTTGGCCCGGTCCAGCGACATCCCCCCTGTCTGGACACACCTCCCCCCTATCTGGACACCCCCTCCCCCATCTGGACACCCCCCCTACTATCCCAAATCTAGAATCCCACATACCCTAAAAGACAAGAGAGACCCCAAAAAGAGATTTAAACTGAACTCAAAATGAGAAAATTCAATCTAGTACATAACACCGATCATTCTATCTATTCAAATAATAATGTCAAATACCTCCAGATCATGCACTAAGAGATCCCACACCAATTCAAAGTTGGAAACCATCACATAACACACATGAAATTTAAAACATTACATGGACCTCTTTACTAAATGCATGTATGGATCCAACAAGAATTATATAGTATTTGGATTTAAGAACTACATTTCAACTAAAATTGATGATATAAAAGAATGAGTAACTTCAATACCAATTAACTCTAAAACATAGAGATAAAAAATAAACACCATACCTTTATAGTAGCTAGAAATGGTATAGATTCTTTTAGTGCATACTCTACAATATAAAGAAATTCAGTATTAGCTCCCCCTCATCACTCTTGCACCAGCCCCCCCCCCCCCCCCCCCCCGAGCCCCCTGCTACCCCAGCCCACCTACACCTGTCCCCCCTCCCCAGCCCCCCTGCTACCCCAGCCCCCCTGCCACCCCCCAGCCCACCTCCACCCCCCCCCCCCGAAGCCCACCTGCACCAGCCCCCATCCCCAACCCCTAGTTGCACCACCCCCCCCCCCCCCCCAGCCCCCTGCCACCCCCCAGCCCACCAGCACCAGTCCCCCCCCCCCGCAGCCCACATGCACCAGCCCAACCCCAGCCCCCAACTGCACCAGCCCCCCCCCCCCCAGCCCCCTGCTACCCTAGTCAACCTGCACCTGTCCCCCCTCCCCAGCCCCCCCCCCCTCGCAACCCACCAGCACCAACCCCCAACCCCAGCCCCCTGCACTAGCCCCCCCCCCCAGCCACCTGCTACACCCAGCCCCCCTGCCACCCCCAACCCACCTCCACCCCCCCCCCCCCCCCCCCCCCCCGCAGCCCACCTACACCAGCCCCCAACCCCAACCCCTAGCTGCACTATCCCCCCCCAGCCCCCTGCCACCCCCCCAGCCCACCAGCACCAGTCCCCCCCCCCTGCAGCCCACCTGCACCAGCCCCCAACCCCAGCCCCCAGCTGCACCAGCCCCCCCCCCAGCCCCCAGCTACCCCAGCCCACCTGCACCTGTCCCCCCTCCCCAGCCCCCTGCCACCCCCCACCCCCATCCCACCTCCACCCCCCCCCCCCCCCACAGCCCACCTGCACCAGCCCCCAACCCCAACCCCGAGCTGCCCCCCCCCCCCCCCCGCAGCCCACCTGCACCAGCCCCCAACCCCAGCCCCTAGCTGCACCAGCCCCCCCCCCCCAGCCCCCTGCTACCCCAGCCCACCTGCACCTGTCCCCCCTCCCCAGCCCCCCTGCTACCCCAGCACACCTGCACCTGTCCCCCCCTAATGTCTATGTGTTTTAGTTTACCATGAAAAACTAAAATATTGGAAAATAAATGTTTGATTGACTATTAGAATAAATATTTATAACAGAATTGAAAAGGATAAGTTTAGAAGATGCACCGTTCATCCATATGGATTATTTCACATCCTCAATCAAGGAAATATACATATATTCATTGGTTGAAATAGAAAACATTGACTTCATGTTACATTTAAAATAAATGAGGCCACCATAGGAAGTGAACACATAACCATTCAAGGATTTTCTAGTGTAAATATTACATTCATAGTCTACATCTACATATCTAACCACAATTTCAGAATTGTTTACATCTTTACCATAACACAAAGACAAATTAGAGTTACATGATGGGTATCAAAGAATCCACTTAAGGGCATGAAAATATGGCATCCCAGGTGTGGTCATAAATCTGCTATGACTGTAGATTTCATAGGCAATATCAGGTCCCATGGAAATCAGAGTACATAATGCTACCAAAAATATTATCATAATGGATTTTACACCTAAATTGAATATCATCATCAGCAATGGGTTTTTGTGTTAAAGAAAATTTAAAGTGTTTTACTAGGAGTACATTGGAAATTTTTAGTGATTCAAACATGTGTCTATTTTTAATATTTAATATTTAACCATTTTGTGATAAGTAAGAAAATTTATTTGGTCTATCTCTAACAATTTCAATGCATAAGGTTTTATTACCTATGCCTAAGTCTATCACTTCAAACTTACCATTATTTTGTGATTTTACAATAATTTTGAGGCTCATGTTCTTACAACTTGTAATCATGTCGTCAACATAAATCATCAGATTTCATGTAGTACTACATTAAAAAAAATTGGAATTATAATTTGAAATAGAGTTACCAGATTTTATAGCATTGTGCTCACTATCTATAGGTGGTGAAATAGTTATACCTGGTGCCTATGAAGTATCTGTGGGATGTTTTATGATATTTTCCAGATCTGGACAGCACTGCATTTTCTCTATAGAGACATTTATAACCTGCATGGGCTTAGGTTCCGGGACATCCCTCTTGCAACCCCCTGGACATCCCCCTTGAACACCCCCCTGCACCCCCCATTCCCCCATTAGTCCCCCATTCCCCCCTGCACCCCACTGGATAGCCCTCATGCCCCAACTGGACAGCCCCACTGGACACCCCTGCACCCCCTGGACAGCTCTCCCCCCTACCGGACACCCCTCCCCCCTGCTTGGACAGCCCCTCCCCCTTCTGGACACCCCTCCCCCTACTGGACACCCCTGCCCCCTGCACCCTGCCCCCTGCACCCCACTGGACAGCCCCCATGCCCCAACTGGACAGCCCCAATGGACACCCCCTAGACACCCCTCCCCCCTGCTAGACACCCCCCCTACCGGACACCCCTCCCCCTACCCCATTCTACACCCCCTTGAATTTGTTTCTATTGATATAAATGATCATCTTATTGAGGAATGTTTTGTATTAGAAAACATACCAAAGTACAATGGGCATTGCAGGATGATAGGCCATTCCACTGATAAGTGCAGAATTGTACAAAAATTCTGCAAGCCATCCTCTATTAATACTTCGTTGAAAGATTCTCTAAAAGGGAAAAATATTAATACCACGGCGTGACCTCGGCGTGACTGTAGCGTGACCGCGGCGTGACCACACCGTGTTGACCCGATATAGTGACATATGCGGGGCAGCATCTTCTGGCTAGGAGCGAAGGAAGTGGGAGGAGGCTGGAATGCTGGTGGAAGGGGGCTGGTTGCAGGTGTTTGGGGGATGGTGCGGGCAGATTCGAAGGTGGAAGGGGGGATATTACGGGCTGGAATGCCGATGGCAGCGGGCTAAAATTATGGTGGAAGGGGGATGGTGTAGGCAGGATGTGGCTGGAGCAGGGCCAAATCACGACATGACTACGGCGTGACTGCGGCGTGACCGCGGCGTGACAGCGGCTTGACCGCGGCGTGACCGCGGCGTGACCGCGGCGTGACTGTGGCGTGACCGCGGCATAACCGCGGCGTGACCGTGGCGTGACCGCGGTGTGACCGCAACGTGACCGCGGTGTGACTGCAGCATGTTGGCCCGATCCAGTGACATCCGCGAGGTAGCATCTTCCGGCCAGGAGCGAAGGGAGTGGGAAGAGGCTGGAATGCGGGTGGAAGGGGGCTGGTTGCAGGTGTTGGGGGGATGGTGCGTGCTGATTCAAAGGTGGTGGGGGGTGGGGGCTGTTGCGGGTTGGAATGTTGGTGGCAGCGGGCTGAAATGAAGGTGGAAGGGGGATGGTGTGGGCTGGATGTGGTTGGAGCAGGGCCAAATCACGGCGTGACCACGACGTGACTGCGACGTGACAGCGGAGTGACCGCGGCGTGATGGAGGCGTGACCACGGCGTGACCGCGGCGTGACCGCAGCATGTTGGCCCGATCCGGCGCCATCCGCGGGGCAGCATCTTCTGGCCAGGAGCGAAGGGAGCGGGAGGAGGCTGGAATGCGGGTGGAAGGGGGCTGGTTGCAGGTGTTGGGGGGATGTTGCGGGCTGATTCGATGGTGGTGGGGGGGGGGGGGCTGTTGCGGGCTGGAATGCTGGTGGCAGTGGGCTGAAATGAAGGTGGAAGGGGGCTGGTGTGGGCTGGAAGTGGCTGGAGCAGGGCAAAATCACGGCGTGACTGCGGCGTGGCAGCAGCGTGACCGCGGCGTGACCGCGGCGTGACAGCGGCGTGACCACGGCATGTTGGCCTGATCCAGCGACATCCGCAGGGCAGCATCTTCCGGCCAGGAGCGAAGGGAGCGGGAGGAGGCTGGAATGCAGGTGGAAGGGGGCTGGTTGCAGGTGTTGGGGGGATGGTGTGGGATGATTCGAAGGTGGTGGGGGGGGGGGGGGCTGTTGCGGGCTGGAATGCTGGTGGCAGCGGGCTGATATGAAGGTGGAAGGGGGTTGGTGTGGGCTGGATGTGGCTGGAGCAGGGCCAAATCACGGCGTGACTGCGGTGTGACCGCGGCGTGACCGTGGCGTGACCGAGGCGTGACCGCGGCGTGACCGCGGCGTGACTGCGGCGTGACCGCGGCGTGACCGCGGTGTGACCGCGGAGTGACCGCGGAGTGACCGCGGCGTGACCGTGGCATGACCGTAGCGTGACCGCAGCATGTTGGCCCAGTCCAGCGACATCCGCGGGGCAACATCTTCAGACCTGGAGCGAAGGGAGCAGGAGGAGGCTGGAATGCTGGTTGAAAGGTGCTGTTTGCAGGTGTTGGGGGATGGTGTGGGCTGATTCGAAGGTGGCAGGGGGGGTGTTGCGGGCATGGGGGATGTTCAGACATAAATACACCGACCGAGATGCTCGGATAAACCAAGACTCCATTGCTCGGATAGAGGCGATCTAGCAATACTTCCGCATGCAGTAACTATCAGAAGGTTATAATCATAGATGAAATGGTTCAAGATAACTAGACACAGTATGAGAATTTTAATGTAAAAAAACCAAATGAAGGGGTCGTGCAATGACACAAATGGGAAGAGTGAGAATATCTGATTGATCATCGGATGGAGTACCCTGCAATTAGAGTAAAGAATATGCACTGTGAGAATAAAATATGCAATGGAGGATCATCGGATGGTCCAATAAAATTGTACGCTAAGTAGACACCCTATTATCAGATGATTCAGGTATAACATACCCGGTAGTAGAAAAAATGAAAGAATATGATATGAATCTACATACACAAGAGTTGGAGCACCAAAAAAAATGCAACTACTGATGATCATGTGATAATAATACAATCGAGCTGAGTAATAAATACAATAAAGCATCTAATAATCATATAACTCCCTTGAAAGTATAGAGAATAGTTGATGTTCAATGTATAAAGAATGATATGCTAGATTTGGAAGCATGGAGAAATTAAATTGCATAAGATAAAAATATATTTTTCATTAAGAGAATATTTTGAAAAGAACATTTACAATTTTGTAATTTGAATAAATAATTCAGAGTACATAAAAAAAAAATCATGATGGAATAAGTTATTACATACCGTTAGGTACAATGATGACATTGATATAGTACCTGAGTCAGTTGTTTGGGATCTTGCACCAGAAGAAGCACCCTATAAGCAGAAAAACGGTAATGTCAAATTGAATGACTACTCATATATTGAACATAGGTTGCTGAACACATCTAATAATATACACTCATGTAAGCATATCCTCACTCTTATTCTTGTGAATATAAACAATTCAACCTCATTAACTTGTAAGCACGCCTTATCTCTCTTTTAATCTCATGCTCAACAAAAGCATATTATCAGGTGATGCACCAACCATTGCAAAGAGCATAAAAACATGGGTTTGAAAATGTAAAAAGTATAACATGCTTAACAGCTGTAGGAAGCTTCTATGGATGTACCACTACATGCTAAAGTGTCAAACTGTGATGATAGAAGCAATGATGAAAATGAAAGAGATATAAAAATAGAGTGAAGATGAAGATGATATTCTAAGAAATTACTTGAATAATAAGGCATAAAATTATTCTCTTAATGGGAAAGGTAAGAATTTATCTAAGTTTAAGATGTGAAACTTTTTATCTAAGTGTGTAGATAGTAATTTTAGTAAGGATAATGAAGAGGTGGAATCATCCAGTGAAGATAGTGAAATGCTACTAACTGAAAAGGTGAATAATGAAGTATTCAAAAGTGATGATAGAAGCAATGATGAAAATGAAAGAGATATAAAAATAGAGTGAAGATGAAGATGATATTCCAAGAAATTACTTGAATAATAAGGCATAAAATTATTCTCTTAATGGGAAAGGTAATAATTTCTCTATGTTTAAGATGTGAAACTTTTTATCTAAGTGTGAAGATAGTGATTTTAGTAAGGATAATGAAGAGGTAGAATCATCTAGTGAAGATGGTGAAATGCTACTAACTGAGAAGGTGAATAATGAAGTATTCAAAAGTGATGATAGAAGCAATGATGAAAATGAACGAGATATAAAAATAGAGTTCATGCTGAAAAAGAAACTTAAGGAGTGTCTCTTGAAGATTTCTCACTTAGAAATAAAGAAATGTTTTAAGTATGATGGTCAATTATCTATCAACAACGACATCATACATGCTACTTTTGCATTCAATTATAAGAAGGATGGTCAATTATAAAAATGATTGACCGTACTTTTGACCATCTTATGGACATCATCTCCACAATGACATCATCCAAACCTCTATATAATTTACCATCTTATGGATCATTTTTATAATTGACCATCCTTTTTAAAACTTTTTTATAATCTATCAACAATGACATCCTAAGAATATTTCATGCCCTTAGTCACTTCATGGGAAATTTTAAATAATATATATGAAATATAACTTAATCGTGTTATTTCTATACTTTTCTTGATTCCCTTCCATGTTATGAATATAGAACTTACTACCAAAGACTCATAAATACTTCAATGTTGGTTTCCTTTTATAACTTAGTTCAGAAGGAAACTTTTTTTATACATTGTAATACCACTAGAGATCACCATAGTTTGTGTTATATTATTGACGGTTCTACTTTACCTCTCAACCACCCCATTCTATTAGGGTGTCTACATTACAGTATCTTGTTGAGAAATATTATATTTCTCTAGATGCTTCTTAACTAAATAACAAGTGAATTCAATTCCATTATTATAACTTGGCACTTTGATATTCATTCCAAATCATGGTGTGAATCTAAGGTTAAATTTTTAACCATATAAACCTATCATTGTACTCTATTGAAAGCACTGACATTTCCTAACCCAATCATATTGGTTCATCACAAGCCATCCTGATCCTGATGATGATGCATAGACTCCAAACATCACCACATTTTCAGAACATTCAATTCCCAATCCCCGTATTTCAGGAGGCACATCATGTTCAACATTATAGACCAATGAATTAAACTCTTGAAACATGGTGAAATTCTTAGGTCTGGGCCTCCACCAACTGGACTACCATCAAGCACTATCGCCAGCTTTGACATAACCATGATTTAACACATTTGGATCATCAAAACCACCCCAAGTCCGAAAACTAGTGTGATTCCCTCATTTGAGTCATTAGTCAATCAATCCCATGTTATGATTTCCATAAGAACCAATTAATTTTCAAATCTAAAGAAACCTTGGATCTTTACTATTTACACTCAACCCAAATGCCCATGTTTGGACTCTAATATCCAAGAAAAACCAACTCAATTTAGGTACTCATTGGGTTGTTGGAAACTAATTTCCATTTGAAATACCAACCTATTGGTCTCCCAAAACCAGAACTCTACCCTCATGGGTTTATATTTCCCATGACTGATGTCACTCTCTCAACTATAGGATAACCCTTGTCATAACATCACTTGATCAAAATCCAAGCACCACAACCCACATTCTATCTATCCCCAAACATGATGACTGGATTCATCCAAAACCCATGCATTCTTAAGAGATAACCAAAAAACTACTCAATACCCATTCTCTGTGCATGACAATTCCATTCTTGGCTTGTGATGAGTTTTCTAGAAAAAAAGATTATCACCTTCCACACCATCCATTGGTGCACTCACCACCACATGGATTTACTTAAAATTGCCCCACAAGAAACACCTTGAAAATCCAAATCTAAATCTATATACCACTTCTTTCAAGCCATTATCAAATCACCCCAGGAAACACTTTTCCTTAACCAAGATCTGGTATAACCATACACAATATATTTCCAAAGATCCCATTTTCATAGGGCACTTCCTCTGTTTCATTTGAAGCTATGAAATACCTCACCTATGAGAATCTCGCTAAAATTTCCATCGATTCTCTACCCTCTGTCATCTAACACTGATTAAAAAATACACAACTTCAATGCATGAATTGTTTGTGCATACTCAACTTATTTCAAAGTCAATAGGTGTATGCTCCTGTACCACCCAGTTGCAACCCATCTCACAGCTCCAGAAGTCACGTCACAACTGAACTAGGATCACATGCCTAAATAAAAAAATTACCATTCCTCTTGGATGTCAGTTCCATGAAACCCAAGATTAGAATAAATTGATCCACCGATCTAGAGAAGGGAAAACATGAGACCTAAATACCACGTTGAAGCCGAAATTCAGAAAATACCCGGCGAGGCAAGGAGTGTAGTAGGTAGGGATTTCGCATGAGAAATTGAAGAAGGGTGGATTTCGCTAGGGTCCCCTGAGTGGGGTCAGTGAAAAATCATGGGAGGAGGATGCCAAGGTAGGACTTGGTTCGACTGAGAAATCGGAAAGGTGGGGTCGTTGTGTAGGAGGAGAAGAATCGGGGGTGGACGCGTGGAAGGAGGATCCCGAGAGGTGGAGTGGCCGCGTTTGAGCCGGTCGGGGCAGCGTCGAAGCCGTGCCGGGGCAGCGTCCGAGAAGGAGAATCGCGGTGAAGTGGGGTGACCGCATCGGAGGCACATCGCCAGAGGAGGTGGGGAGTCTGCGTCCGAGTAGCAACAGTGGGGAAGTGGAGTGGCCACGCCAGAGGAGGATGATCATGGCGAGGTTGGGTGGCCCATCGGAGGAGGAGGATCGCAGAACGTCGGGGAGAAGAGTCGCGAGGAAGAGCGGCACGAGAGGGTTACAGTAAATTGAGGAGTGGGGTGGGTTAATTGCCACAGACAACGAAATTTCCATGGCTATAAGCAGGATATAGCCATGTTTTCTTTTGTCCATGGGTATATCTCTGTAGCCGTAGCTCTAAATTCTAGTAGTTTTATAGGTTGAACCAAATGGGTTAGGCTGTGAGAGCTACCCAGAGGGTTACATTTTTCCTTTGTTACTAGTTGTTTACTTGTGCTCTTCTTTTGTTTGAACTATGGATTGTAGCTCCTTGTGCTTTCATGTATACTTCTTCTTGTTTTATTACTTTCTTTGTATTCATTGACTGTTAGGCACAAATCTTTGGGTGATTGACTACTGGGGTTGTATCTCACACCCTGTTTGGTCCATGCTTTTGGTCCCAAGCAAACTATGTTGCTGCAGGTATAGAAAAGGGAAAGCGCCCTTCTACATCATGATATTGAGTTCACCAGGAGCTGGGGAGCATGGAACTGAGCCGTGGATCGCGATGCTGAGGAGATTACTTTGTTTTTCTTTTGCACTTGGTTTCATTTGAACATCAGCACGTTGTTGTGTTTTCTACTTTCCTTAGATACTTGTACCTGCTGTATCATTGTCATCGTAGTTATATATCTATAATGCTTCCACTGTTTGGTTTCTGTTGTATGCATGTTGTTTACTGCTTTCGCTGATTATTGTTGTTTTTCCGCTATATACATTACCGAATGAGGGCATAGTTTCCCCACTGACTCACCAAGGCCCTCGCTGCTAGTCGGCAGCCTCTGGCATTCGGGGAAACGTACTTCAGATTATGTGGCAAACTGGGTACGGGGCACTAGTGGAGGGGATTCGGATTCGGGTCGTTACAACATCATCAGTATTTTATTTGTCAAATATAAATGAGAATATGTTTTAAAAATTTACAATGTCCTGGGGTTTTTAAAATATTTTCCTAATGTGAATTCATCAACTTATGACGTCATTTAACTTGACCAATATATTTTATGGATATAGATGAATCATAATGGTAATGATCATTTTAAAGATGTATCCAATGATATTCACATTAACATCATTTTTATACCATAAACATTAAGAAAGGCACCTCTTAGGACAAGATCTTACTTTAGATTTTCCATTCAATAATAGGGCATCACATTGTTGAAAAAAAGAAGTAAATAATCCGATTTAAAATAATTTTTCTTATACATTATATGTGTTATTTATTTTACCCAATTATGAAGTACATTTCTAGATTACACTGACTGTATTCCTAGGTACATATCCCAATATTTATACAAAATAAAATATAATGGTAAAAGAACATATGTATAATGTATATATTTTTTTCATTCCAGGAGCTTGAAAAGTCTTAGTTGTCCAGAAATTACCATATATAGGGATCATTAATGAATTTTGGATGATTTCTACAATGGTAAGTTCACATATCCTTATGGTGAGGTCCTACGTAGTTGTTTATTTCTCTAGTAAGGGGATGACATCAATTAGAGTGGATAGGTGAATCTCTATGACATGTACCACAATAGTGATTGTTTATTCCTCAGGTGAAGGAACTCCAAGGAGAATGAATTCTTTATAATTTGTAGGTAATCAAAAAATTGTTTCCACTTCCTCATAGGGGGGCCTTTTTATTGATTTGTTCTATTTGTACTGGGAGAACCGTAATGAGTATTTTTTAACTTGCTCAACGGGAGGACCTAAAAATAAATCTTTTTTCCCTTATGTGGGAGGATTCAAATGGTGGGACTACCATGAAATTCAATGAAATTTGATGGGGTCTCCATCCACGTTGATAGTAAAATATTCCTTGGTTATGAGTGGAGCCTTATGTAATCATTTAGAAGAATTAAAAGTTATTAGCGAGTGGAAGTATATTACCCCTAATGGGACATCAGTTTTGTTGTTATGGTAAATTGATCTATGAGC
The DNA here is from genome assembly GCA_963277665.1 of Viscum album. Taxonomy (NCBI): domain Eukaryota; kingdom Viridiplantae; phylum Streptophyta; class Magnoliopsida; order Santalales; family Viscaceae; genus Viscum; species Viscum album. Next base: position 1,517,212,287 of record OY728122.1, on the reverse strand, counting down.
CTCTTGTAATATCTCCTAAATTCCATGATCTATATGGTGTGGTGGTAATAATAGTCGATATGTTCCCTACTATGAAAGTCATACACTGCAACCAATGAAAATATATAATAAACATATATGTTTTGGAGGCATAATGTATTGGATTTTCAATAGTGACAATCAATTGATTTTGGAAATGATATGGGGGTTATTTTTAAAAAAATTGGGTTCAATCGCGAAAGCGACGCACACGCAAAGAAGAAAATTACATTAAATCGCAAGCCCGGGGACCCCGCGACTTTCCCCTCACCCCTCCAAACCCTTACCACCCCACCCCCGCGACTTCCCCCTCACCCCTCCAAACCCTTACCACCCCACCACCAACGGTGGGGCGTATATGGGGGTTATTAAAGGACAAGATAATAGATTCTGTGCTAATAGGACTCGCCTCATGCGCCTCTGCTGTTTTGAATATTTCGACCGTTGCAGCCGGAACCGGCCTCTCCTATTTTCGGTCTCTTCCCCAACAGGCATCCTCCACTGCCCCGCTATCCTCACTGGATCGCCGCTCTACCTTCCCCCATCTAGCATTGAGGATCCGCCCGTAGTTCTGTCTTGGTCCTTGGTATTGGGGGGCAGCGGGAAGGGCCCTTCCCGCGGTGGATCATTCCCAGCAAGCCTGTCTTCAGTAGTCCCCACAACACTCCCGGCCTATCCCCCGTCTTAGAACCCTGCTCCCGGCCTTCCCCAGCCCCATGCTCTTGGTACTATTTCACCCTTGGCCGCAGCCACGTCCCATAGGGAGGCGATTCCTAATCGGTCGGCACCCCGATTATCAATGTTCTAGTGGTTGCATTTGGGGAAGCCTCGGACTTGCACAGCTGGTCCCGGGTGGCCCGTTTTGGTTCTGACAGACCGCCTCCCCCAGCTTTCCAGTCATTTTTAGATTCTTGGCCCCTCGAATCTCCGGTGTTGGCGTCACCCCTCAACCACAAGTTGTCCTACAATTTTTCTCAGATCTAGGGAGGATTTCATCAAATATTTGACCCTTAGTCCTAGATCGCTGGGTATATGGTGCTTCGCCTTGTTCCGTTGGACCATGGAAGGGAATCGTGTCAGGGACTCCCCCACCCCCCTGGCAACGGTTTGGATCTGCCTCCCCGGGCTCTCTCATCCACTTCTTCACCCTTGTTTCCTCTGTCTGATCGGGGATACTATTGGTGGGTTCCTCTACACCGATGACAGGACCCTCAGCCATTGGGAGGCCGCTTCTGCACGGATCTGTGTCGCCATGGACATCTCGTGGCCCCTCACTCCCTACATCCTTATCCATATTTCCGATGATGAAGATTGTATCCAACCCCTCTTTTCTCCTGGTCTCCTCCGCTTCTGTTCTTCCTTTCGCATTCATAGCCACAGTGGTTCAGAGTGAAGAAGGCTTCGTTCGCGCCCAGCTCCTCCTGCCACTTCAAATGTTGGTGGTGGTCATCCCTCATCCTAGAGCCCACTCCGGCCCCTGTTGGAGGCCTCTGGTGCCTGTACCTCCTCCCGCTATGCGCCCCTCGGGGAACCTACTTACACACTTCACGCCCCTTTTTTTCCGGATGAAGCCGCCCCTATGCTTCCTCCTGATCAGTGCAGGGGCCTGGTACTCTTTTAATCCTCTCCCGCCCACTCTTCCTCCCCAACCCTCCCTCCCTCAGCCTTCATCTGGTGGCTTCCTTCTCCTCACCGGTTCCCCCTGCCCCATTCCCTCCTGGCCCTCCGCTTCCTTGCGGGGGTTCCCTGTGTATCCCATCTCTTCCTCCAGTAATAGACGTCCCATCCAGCCCCCCATTCCCCACTCCCTTCTCGGGCCCCCTTTCGGCCAATCCGCTCCTCCAACTCCTTCAGTGTGTTGGCTCAAGCAGATGATAATGGATCCCTTATCACTCCTCCGCCTTCAGCTCCATCTGGAGGCGTCTTTACCAGGTCTCGATCCAGGTGAGTGGCCTCTCACCCGACTCATCAGTCCAGCGGCCGCACCTTGTCTGGGGCCAAATCCAGGAGCCCTCTCTTCAAATTATTTCTCTCACAGTTTGGAATACCCGGGGTTTCGATGCCTCGGGTGATGACTGTTTTCATATCCTCTGAAGTCTCTAAGAATAAGGTCCCTCTAGTGGTTGTCCTTGAGCCCCAATTGTCTCACATGAATGAGTCGGAGTTTTCCAATAGGATGGGTTTCAACCATTGCATGCATGGAGAACCAGTCAACCATCTTATTTGGCTATTCTGGAACAACAGACTTTTTGTCGATCTCATATCCGCTTCTAACCAGCTTATCACGGTTTCGGTCATCGAAGGTGGTGAGTCTTTCTTCCTCATTCGTGTGTATGCCAAATGGGACTCGGGGGCTAGGAACCTTCTTTGGAATGATCTCAACAACTTCGACACAAGACTCCATCCCTGGTTTATCGGTGGAGATTTCACCATGATCTTGGAGGCTTCTGACTAGAAGGGAGGAGGACTTTATTTCCCAAAGGATATGCATGATTTTTCTACTTTCACAGTAACCAAGGGCCTGGTGGATCTGCGTTTTGTTGGTGACAGGTTTACGTGGAGCAACCACCATAGGGGATATCACTGTACGTGGTGTCGGCTTGACCGCTGCCTAACTAAGATCCACACCATTTCTTCATTCATGAGCACAAAGGTCACCCATCTTATTAGAGCCCAGTCGGATCATTCTCCTTTGCTGATTCAGATCTCCCAAAGGGGCAGGGCTCCTGGTTTGTTCATCTTTTCCAAGTCACTGTTATCGAATCCAGCTTTCAACTCCATGGTCTAGGCCTCAAGGGTCATGCACGTGCAGGACACTAGGTGGGTTGGATTGCACAAGAAACTCAAGAGGCTCTGAGAGAAAGCGACCCTCCATACACAACATTTGTATTGATGATGGATCCTTGGTGAGTGATATGAGTTGGGTAGGTACTATGATTGAGGTGAATTTCAGTAATCTCCTAGTCGAAGAAAATCCTTACATCGTGCATTGGTATCCAGGTGGCCCTTCCATTCTCTGTGAGTACATCCCCTATGTGGTCCCTAATTCGATAAACATTGTGCTTCAGAGGCTACCCGATGTACAGGTAATCTGGGAAGCTGTTAACTCCCTCAACCAGGACAGTGCCCCGAGACCTGATGGGTTCTCGGGCTCCTTATATATTGTCTTCTGGGATCTGATTAAGGATGAACTCATTGACTGTGTTTGTGGTTTCTTTCAAGCGGGCCACCTTCCATGGGTGGCTAGTGCTACTACTCTCATCCTCTTCTAAAAGGATAAGGTCCCCTCCTCTATTAATCACTTCAGACCTATTAGCTTGTGTAACATATCATAGAAGTTTCTTTCTAGTGTCCTCAACATGAGAATTTCTCTCTCTCTGCATGAGTGGGTGGAAGTGGAGTAGAACAACTTCATTAAAGGGAGATCTCCCCAAGAGGCCCTTTTCCTTTCCAAAGAGATGATTGCCAAGATTAATAGGAAAACTCCTGGATCTTACATCTCCATCATACTTGACATGGAAAAGGCCTATGAAAATATCTTGTAGAGCTTCATTCTCAACGTCATGTCCCTGCTGGGCCTCTCCCCCCAATGTCCAACCTTTTATTCTTGTGCTTCAGATCCCCCTTGTTGGCTGTCTCCTTCACAGGAAAGAGGTGAGGTTTCGTTAAATTGGTGTGTGGCCTGAGACAAGGGGATTCTCTTTCCCATAACATTTTCATCCGTGCTCAAAACTCTTTTAGTACGCTGTTGTCCAACCATATTCATAATGGGGCAGATTTTCTAGTTCTAAAGTAGGGGTAATTTCTATGGAATTTCTCACATCCTTTTTGCTTAAGACATTCTCATATTCACCAATGGATGTAGGAGATCTGTTATGGATATTAACTAGGTGTTGGAGGAGTATTTGGGAAGAGTGGTTAGTGCATCAGCTATGATAAAAGTGGGGTCTTCTTTTAAAATTTGTGCCCGGAAAATCGGGCCAGATGTGTTGAGGACTTGCTGGGGATCAAGAGGAAGAGCATACCTATGGAGTACATGGGTTCTCATATTTCTCCAAGAAGGCTTATGATCCATCATTTTGACCCGTTGTTGCTAATATCACAGGCTGCATCCAGAACTGGAAGAGCCGATTCCTTTCTTTTGGTGTCCAGGCCATGCTGATCAAAATTTTCCTCACATCCATCACTATATGCATACTCTTTGTCCTTAAGGTTCCCAAAGTTGTGATCTGCAATATGGAAAAGATCTCGAATGATTTATTCTTGGATCCCCACTCGGAGGGCCTCTACCATTGGACTTCTTGGGATCGTTTGTCCAAGAACATCAAGAATGGGGGGACGGGTCTCAAGAGTGTCTCCTCCTCCATCCATAGCATTCATGCCAAACTAGCGTGGGATGCCTTGGAGGGAAGGTCTCTCTGGGATTCCTTCGTCTGGCTCAAATATGGTAGTGATCTTAACTATCCTAAGGGGAAGTGTTGGAAGACCCTCTGGGAACATCTTTCAATCCATTGGCCTCACTCACGTTGGATTGTTGAGCGGGGAGTAGGGCCGACCCTAGGGAAAGCCCAAAGAGCCCATGGGCTAGGGAAACACAGAAGAAAGAAAAAAAATACAAAGAAAGAGGCATCAATTTTTTTAGTTTACTGTAGCTCTCAATGTATTTAGTGAAAAAAATTTAATGTTGGGCTAGGGCAACAGAATTCTCCGTGCCGTCATTGGCGGAGAGAAATCAGTTACTAGCCTGATAACTGGTCGGGATCTCCCCATGAGTTCCATTACTGCCCATCTTCCAACATATCTTTCGCCCAATCTAGTGAGTTATTGATTCTCACCCAGACCACCCTAAATACTACTTAACATACCATCTTTGAAGGGTTCTCCCTCATGTACAATCCTGATCGGCTAGTGTTCACCGATAAAGCATCAGGTTCCTTCTCAGCCAAAGATTACACAATCCTCTAAGAAACCACCCTTATTCCCTCTATGAGTCAACTCCTTTGGTGTGGAGACATCCTGATTAAATTTCACTTCCTTCTCTAGCGCATCTGGAATCATGCCATCCAAACGGTTGACGAGATCCAAAGTACAGGAATCCATATTTTCTCAAAGTGCTATTGCTGTCGCAACCAAAAAAAATGGAATATACTGACCACCTTTTTTCGAGGGTGATTGGGCCTGTGATATTTAAAGCAGCCTCAGTAACCTCATTGGTTTCACTCCCCTGGAAAGATGGGGAAATTCCTTCATCCACGCATGGTTTCAAGGTGTCTCCTAACAGGCCTCTGAACAGCAGGTGCAGTCCATTCACCTTTTTGGGGGCTAGTGGATCATCTGTACTTCTAGGAATAAGTCTCGAGTGGAGGGCTCCACTTATTCCATCATGACCATTTGGATCCGAACAAGGTGTCTTTCTACTGAGCTAGTTTCTCTTATTAGGAACTGGGACTCTTCTTGCACCTTGAGGATAGTTTTAAATGGCACATTAATCACCCCCTCATCAAGAGTTCTCTTCGTTTGGGCTTCTGGGTTCACTAGAGGCATCACCACTCTGGTGTTAAACTCAACGTTGATATCTCCTTCAGTTGCAACCTCATGAAAGGTGGTGGAGTTTTCAGGGATCCCAATGGTTTAGTGGCCTTAGCCATCAACAACTTATATAGGAAATTTAGTTTCATTTTGGCTGAAGATAGAGCCATGCTGAATGGGATTGAGATCTTCGTATCCTCTAACATCTTGGTGGAAGCTATTGAAAGTGACTCATTGATCTTCTTCGAAGCACTGCATGGTCTGTATATGTCAGAGCCTCATTGGGAAAGCCCAAGTCACTCCTACATGGTGAGAAGGGAACTTCATGGATGATTGGATTGCCATGAGGGGTGGCCAAGATCACCCCTCAACCATTTTCTCTAGCATGGGATCCCGCCCTCATGAAAGTAATAGGTTTGTTAGAGATGATGCGCTCTGGATCCACTATTTTAGGACACCCTGATATGTCTGCCTACTGCTTTCCTGGAGGTCCCTTTATTTATTAAAAATTTTACACTTTCATGCATATGGTGGGTTATTAGTTTGACAAAAAAATTTAATTCAAAATACGCAATTTTGAATTGAAATAATGGATCAATTACACACCGAATAACAATTTTGGTTTTGAGTATCATAAAATCAGGACAACCCATTACATAAACAATAAAAATGAAATTAAGAGACTATATCTCCTTCTATAATAAACTATTATATTTAATATCATGTCATAAATATATTCCAAAAATTTAACCACTTATGTAACATTTCTATACTTCAATCATTTATCATCATTCATCATTAACAAATGAAAAATCACACATAAGATGGGTGAGATGATGCACTCGGAAATGATATATATAATCATAAACAATTGAATTTTAATTGTGACAATAAGTTGAGAATAGTAGAATGATGACATAAACAATGTTTATGAGAATAACATGATATATTTAACAAATATCAATATAGGGATCATCAATAATTAGTCATGGAATAATGATTTTAAAAATAACACAACGATCTGATTCAAAAACAATGATCCATGTTTTTTTAATATAGATTAATGGAATCATTACAAACCCATAGGAAGCATAATGAAAATTTGGTGGTATCTTTGAACATTATCTTCATAACCCATTTAAACCCTTATATGACATTAATGATGCCCAAATAAATCAATTGGAAAAAATAAATTGACTCGTATTTTCCATTAATTATTTTTATATATTATATAAATTATATTCAAGACTGGGAACTAAGATGGAGTCTAATTCCAATGCCAGGTATGCCTGAATTAAATATTCAAATATATTAAATTGAACACACACATAGTTTTCATGAAAAAGTAAAATAAAATCTGAATGAATGCTCATATCATAAATATAGGGCACTCTTGAATTCAAAATATGGATTTTACCCTAGGCGCAACATAACCTTGGTGGCATGGGTCATTTGTGGAAAAGTCACCCTGAGCTTAAAATAAATAAAATAATTTATTAAATTATTGTTGATATAATGGTGAAAAAAATCTGTTTCATTTATATACATGATTAGTGTATAATTTTTGGGTTATCCGTATAAACCGATGATACAAAAAGAGACATTAGGGGAGATCTCATTGGGGAATTATGTCCAGATTGAGGATCGATGATCAATGCACAACGAAATTGGTGGATCTTTCTAATGACAATGATCCCACATCATTCTTCTTTAGTGATTTATCAATGGTGAGGAATGATGGTTGTTTGATTTGTTTCTTTACCACATTATTTATTTCTATTATGAACATGAATCAATCAAAAAATAGATTGATTCATGGATTGTTTGTCTAATAGGTTGGGTTTGTTTAATCAGGTTATGAGGGAATTCTCCCCATGATTAAATTATTGATTTCTGATTATCATTATAATTGAAAATCAATCATCATTGAAATGAACAACGATTGAGATTCAGTCCTCCCTTTTGTGATTCTTCATTTATCCCTCGATTCTTTGTTCATCACGTGTATTATTCATTTGGACCAGGGTTCAACATATCCTGATCAATCGATCGTTTCACACCCTTTTCTTTGTGCAATGATCTGATATCATAGATCCGAGATTGACACAAACTGTTGGTGGTATGAAATTGAAAATAGTGGTGAATCAGATGTCAATGGATTTATAATTTTGTGTTCTTTAGTGTTCATCGGTGCACAATGTAGAACAACAACGATCCCATTTCCTGAATGGATTTGATGGTTGGAAATCATTGTTTATTAAAGGAAAGGCCTGGAGAAAGTGATTCATTATGTTTTTCGGTAAGGACTGGCTGGATCAGATGTTGGATCGACAAAGGAGATAACTGGAGTGATGATCTATATTTCTGGAAAATTCTATGCTACATGTCATGTAAACCAGATCTACACAATTTGTGCCCCCCAAATGGGAAATAGTGTTTCAGAGGAACTTAATTATAGCACGACACATCACCCCTATCACATAGTGTGTGGTCCCTCCACAGATATGTAGTGTGTACCTTAGAGGTACATGGATATAGGGTGGAGTACACTATCAACCAACATAGTCCATACTCAACCACAGTAACACGACCAATCCAGAGTACATGGACTGTGTCGCGTACTGGTATACAAGTAACATTCATGGGAATAATGATTCCCCTGTACATCTACATGGATATGGACTGATGACATGGGTCATTTACATGGGTAGAACCCATGGTCAAGGGACATGAAATTTGATCCCTACTACAAGTCACGTACTCTTTTATAGTTTCCTTAAATCCCTTTTCCTTAGTTACATTGGAAAATTATGTAAGGATTTTCCCACTTTTCCATTCAATGAAGGTTATTATGGTATCATCTCATACTCATAGGATAACAATCCCTTCAATATGACTTCTTAAATAAAATCATTGGAATCCCTCCGTGAGACCCAAAGTGTGATCCTCTATTCTTATTCAATCCCAAGGTAGTATTGTTGGTATCATCATGACCAACAATATATGGGAATCAATCATCTACATAGCAGGTTAATCTAGATAGAGTTATCTGGTATTTCCCAATGGCATTAGAAGTGATCCACATCCTTGTATCATATCTCTTCAGATGTCATTAGTTATACCAAACTTTGGATTTTGTTCTCTTGTATGAGTGCTATGTGGAATCATTGAGCTGGAATCCAAGTCTACTATAATGTTGTTTATATGTACCTTTAGAATGTGTTTATTTGTTTAGTATATCTGAATCTTCTTTTTATACGGGGTTTTGACTTATAACGGTTTAGAGATGACTTTATTTCATTAGTTATATGATTTTCTATTTTGGGGTTTCCTACTGGGAATTGTTATACTCATCATTACATGGGATTAGACTTCCCATGTTGTGTCTTGTGAAAATGACTGACCTTCCGATAGAGTCCCCCAAAGACCAGGACCAGACAATGCATAGTGAGACCAGACATATTGGGGTGTGTTCTAATGGAATTCATATAACAGTCCCTTTACTTTTAGGTTGGACTTGTATCATACTATTTTTGGGGGGCTTGTATTTGGCCCTATTTATTTTCATTTACTTCTTATTGTACTTTTGTTGTAGGATTTAGATATATCCATGCATTTTTGTTTAGTTGTGTTTACATTTCATCATTTTATAGGCATGTAGATTTGTGTGTATGTATAGGTACTTAGGATAGGCCTCCCATGTCAACGATATGCCTTATCAGCACTATTCTCCAACCCATGGCCTAGTGGAGGTGGTCTTAGGGAGTCGCTTCATGGGACACACTTGGATGTGTCACAATAGAGTTTTATCAGAATAGTCGGGTATACCATATTATCAAGAGACTGTGTGATTGGTTTAGGGAAAAAATTTTAAGTGTATTGAGTGTGGATATTAGGCTAGGTACTCCATTTCTGGTGTAGTGGATGATGTATCCATACACCAGGACTCTGATCACATATTTTTTACTCGGTACATGAGAAAACTATTTGTAGGGAAAACAATGGTAAATGCATCATATAGGGATGGGTTGTGTTTTTCATTCCTTCTTGAGTCACCTCTCCAAATATACTCGTTAACTGTGGAACAACTTTTTTTACTTTTCAGATTCCACCACAATATATTCTATTAGGGAATCAATATCTTCATCATGAGGATGATCTCCCCAGTGATGATACATCGATACTGGGACAAGTTCTTGAGGTGTCACCTATAGGTGGTGCACCATCTATACATCCACATGTAGAGAATCATGATGTGAATGTTTCACTAGTGGATGTGGTGAGTATGCTGAGCATGCTTCATGATTTTCATAGACAAAGACCCCTCAGGATCTTAGACAAGCCCAACCCATAGGCGGATGAGGGCTAACTTGAGGAATTAAACCATGTTTTTCATCTGGCCAGGACACCGGTAGAGGAGATGGTGCTCCTGGTGGAAATAATTCTCTATTGATCAATAGGGTGATGGCGGGGTTTAGTTACCCAGACATCCAAATAGGTGACACTAATATGGTTAGATTTTAAGAATATCATTAGAGAGGGAGTTCTTTCCATCTTCTCTATGGGTTGTACATATTTAGGAGAAGGTAGGTCTGCAGAGCGAAGGACATGGAAAAGGAGATGGGCAATTATAAGGAGGTGGTAGGTTTTGTGTCCTATTACTACCAAAAACCCAATGTGGTCCATGCCTAACTATGATATTTGAATGAAAGGGGGGGGGGGAGCTGCAAGATGTCTAATAATACTTCCTAGAGGCTCCAAGGATGATTCTAGGTATGATTTATATATTTTATACATCATCTATAATATTGATAGTCACAGGTTCAAGTCATTCCTTTCAATTCCCATATCCTATTCAAGAATTAGAGATTCCAATTGAAGCCTTTTCTCTACCCTTGTGCTGGGAGAGTCCAAATGGAGGTGATTTAGTGATCACACAGTGGGACCAATAATGTGACTTGAATCTTGGAGGAGGTAGTTTCTATTGCAATCTATTGGTTGCATCATCAAGTCCAATCAAATTCATCCTTGGTAGGGAATAGTTATCTACAGTTCATGCCCATATTGACCATTTTAGGTGATGGGTGTAGTGTGTCTATAGTGATGGAACAAGATTCACTATTTTCAAAGAAAAGGAAACTCAAGAAGCATGGGATGTTCTCATGCATTGGAGGGTGCAACCGATTAATCCTCAATTTTCTAGCCTGACCCTTGGTGTAGTGGATGTTATGAGTTTCCTGTTTCCTAGAGTGGTGAGGAAGTATGAGGACATCATCACTATGGATTTACAGGTTTACCTCCATATGGGGAGACATAACTATGCATTAATCTACACCATGTTATGGGAATAATATCTATTCCTACATATCAGATGACTCTCACATAGCTTTGTGAGATTATGGTTTAGTTAGAGGACTTTTAGGGGAAGGGCATTGATGGACCCCTAACATCACCAAGGTAAGCACTAGTTTTGTTTCCCAAGAATTAAAATAGGATATTGTGGTTGTTTTTAGACTAATGATACTTTAATCCAATAAACGTGAAGAAAAAGAATCCTCTACTGAGGATCGATGAACTCTTTGATCATTTGAGAGGGGTACGATGGTTCTCCAAGGTTAAACTCACGTCAGGTTACGACCAGTTACGAGTATGAGATGATGATATATTGAATATGGAATTCATATGTTGTTACTATCACTATGATTACTTGTATATTCCCTTTGGTATGATAAAATCCCCACCAGTGTTTATGGTACTCATGAACTGGATCTTTTATCCCTTCATAGACCGGTTCATTGTAGTTTTCATTGATGATATCATTGTATACTCAATGTCCAATGAAGAACACATGAGACAATAGAATGTCGTTTTGGATATACTCTGAGAGCTCCATATTTAGAGAATGATCTGAAAGTGTCCCTTTTGAATTCAAGTAGTCCATTTTTTGTAACACAGTATCTCAGTAGATGGAGTGGTGATGGACCCTACCACGGTCAAGGTAGTGTTACCATGGGATCCACCCAAGAGCATGATGGAGGTACATATCTTCCATGGGTTTCCATGGTACTACCAAATATTCATATCTTATTTCTCTTGGACATCAACAACCATTATATATTTAAATCAAAAAAATTTATCCATTCATGTGGAAAGAGGGGTTCCAACAATATTTTCATTAGTTGAGGAATATTTTAACGAGTACTACAATCATGATATTTCTAGAGGAGGTTGTCGAGTATATTGTGTTATATGATTTATTTAGAACTTGTCTTGGTTGTGTTCTGATGGAGAGGAAGGAAATGATTGAATATGATTTATATCAGTTGAGACCACATGCGAAAAACTACGTGATCCAAAACCTTGAATTAGAAGCAGCAGTCTTTAGGAGAGTTGTTTACCATCTATTCTGATCATAATAATGTCATGCATATCTTCTCTTAGAAAGATTTTTACTTATGAAAAAGGTGATTGCTATATTTCATCCAAGACTATGACATCAAAATTTTCTATTCTCCTAAGAGGGGAATGTGGGGGTATATTATATTAGCATGAGATCTTGTTCATGGATTTTTAGTGAGGTGTTAGAATATTTAGCCTCATTGAATATATCCTTTATGGATGGATATTGTGTATCTAACCTCCAGTCAATGGTTGTTACCTCCCCACTCTTATACCATGTTAGAGAGTAATATCTTGGGGTTATTGGTTTTAAGATTATAAATACTTAGACATCCATTGGACATGATCCTCATGGATTTTATAAAGGTAAGAAACATTCCATTCTTTTCAGAGGATGCAGCTTAGTTACGTCGATGCTATGGGAGGAGGTTTTGAAGGAGTTTCATACTTCTCCTTTAAGTGTACATATATGTGTGGAAAAGATATACAATGAAATCTAATGTTTGTTTTGTTGGGATGAGACGAAGAAGGGAGTCGTAGAGTTTGTCTCTTGATTCTATACTTTTCATCAATTGAAGGTTTAACACTCTTTTCCAGTGGGTTTATCTCAACCCCTTGAAGATCCATAGTGGATGTAGGATGGGATATCTATATAATACCTGATAGGCTTACAACATATTTCAATGGGACATGATTCCATCTTTGAAATCGTAGACTAACTCTCTAACACGACCAACTTCTTAGGAATTCAGAAGTTGAGTTTATTAAAGAGATTGGGATGCCTCTACATTCCAGAGATAGTCCACCTCCAGGTATCTCCATCAACGATTGTTTCTAACATTGATGCTCACTTCACATGCGGGTTGTGGAAGGAATTATATGATGAATTTGGGACTATGTTATGCTTGAACAGAACATTTCAACCAGAAAATATTGGCCATACTAATTGTAAATTTCACGTTCTAGAGGAATTTCTATGAGTTTTCATGTTCAAATTTGTATATAGTTGGGAGGATCACATATTACAATTGAGGTTTGGATATAATAACAACTTCCGTTACAAAATTGGTATGGAACTATTTGTGTCTTTGTATGGCGGACCCTGCTGGTCGCAACTTTTCTGGACTGACCTGGGAGAGTTAGCACTATTGGGCCATAAGATGGTGTGAGAAAATATCAAGAAGGCTCATATCATCCAAGATAATACAATGAGTACACATAAAAATCAGAATACTTATACAGACTAACAACAAAGTCCATTTGAGTTCATGGAAGGAGATCATTTTTTCCTAGGATTTCCACCTCAATGTGGAATATAAAAAATTTTCCATGAAACATTCAATATATGAGATTTATTGAACATTTATATATACTACGTAGATTTGTCAAGGTGGTGTACAAATTATATCTACCTCTATAGTTACAAATGGTACACAACGTCTTCCACGTGTTATAGCTGTCAAGTTAATTACATGACACATCGAATGTTATCAAATGGGGAAAATGGACATCAAGGATAGTGCTACCTTTTCTGAATACTAAGTAGAGATCGAGGATCCACAAGAGAGGATACTTTATGGGTGCTCAATTCTTTTAGTGTGTGTCCATTGGTAGATTGTGAATAGTTATGAGAGAACGTGGGAGCGAGAGACTCAGATTCATGCTTACTACACACATCTATTTGTGTATCCCATATTTTGGATTTTCAAGACATAATTCTCCAAGACGGGGAGGATATAATGAATCATATTTTACATATTTTGTAGATGTTTTATGGATAATTTTCTTGTCTAGGAAGTGAGAGGGCATGTGATTCCTAGAAACAATATTCACGGAATAAATGATTGAAATATATTAAATATATTAAAAAACACACATGAACAATTTTACTATAAAAGCGAAATAACATATGAATGGATGATTAAATCATAATTTGGAGGGAACATTTGATTTTAGAATGTGAGTTTTACCCTAGGCACAAATTAACCTGGATCTGTATGGGTCGTTTGTGGAAAATCCATTTTAGGAATAAATTAAATAAAACAATTAATTAAATTATTTTTGATTTAGTGGCACAGAGACCTAATTATGTTTATTTTAAATTAATTATAATGGAATAATTTTATGGTTATACTCATAACCCTATGAATATATGGGAGATATTGGAGCCCTTTGAGGATATCATGTTAGCAAATGATGACCAAATCATGGATCAAAAATTGACATTCAACTGAATTGAAGGATCTCACCAATGAAAATGATGATATATCATTATTCATTAATGATTGATCCATATTGAGGTTAGGTAGTTGTTTGATTTTTTTCTTTACCCCATTCCCAATTTTGATGACGAACATGAATCAATCGATGGATGTATTGATTCAAAAAGTTTAATCTTATTGGATGGGTTAGATTAATCAAGTTCGTGGAGAATTTTATTCATGATAAAATTGTTGATTTTCAGTTTTTGTTCAAATGGAAACAAATCATTATTTAAATGAACATTGATCTAGGTTCATTGATCTATTTTGTTCTTGTTGTTTTCTCCCCTGATCCTACATTCATCATGGGAATTCTTCCTATGGCCCACAGTTCAACATTTCACAATCAATCATTATTTGTGCACCCGTTTCATGTCATAATGATCTAATTTCATTGGTTATGGATTTCCATGACATAAAGGTGGTGTGAATGTGGAAGAGGTGATAAATTAGACAATGATGGATACTAGATTTTGTTTTTGTGTTTATTCTTCGGTGCACAATGTAGAACGTAAAAAATTCTGCTTCCTTAAAATATTTGATGGCCAGAACACATTGTTTATTTAAGGAATGTCATAGATGAAGTGGTTTACTGAGATTTCGGGCACAGCGTGTGCGAATTGATGGATGGAGTGATGGAGGAGATGACTATAGTGTGGATCTGGATTTTTAAAAAATACCACACTACACATCATGTAAAGCAGCTCTACATGCCATGTGGTCCCCCTGATCAGTTTATATAGTTCCAGACAAACTTATGTATCACACGACATGTGACCATAATCACATGGTCTATGGTCCTTCCCCAGAATTGTGGAATTTACCTTAGTGGTACATGGGAATAGGGTGGAGTACATGGTCAACCTACATGGCTTGTAAATCCCCATAATGACATTGTTGAACCAAAGTACATGGGTTGAGCCATGTTCTGGTACATGGGTATAGTACATAGGAAGATAGAACATCGTCTACCTCTACAGGGACATGACCTGATGACCTAGGCCGTTTATATGGGTAGGACATAGGTTTATGGGACCAGATGTGTGATCCCTACTATATGTTGTGCACTCTTTTATACATGGATAAAAGCTCTTGTTCTCAGTAATGTGGAAATGTTTCATTACGATGTGTTCCCCTTATCCATTATAAGATGTTTCTTTGGTATCATCTCATACTAATAGGATAATGATCCCTTCAAAAAACATCTTGGATAATGTCCTTGGAATCAATCTATGGGGACCAGAGTGATATCCTTTATTTATCTTCATTCCCTAGGAAGAGTTCTTGGTATTTTCATGACCAATATTATGTAGGTGTCGATCCTCTACATAACATGTTAATCCAAGTTGATTGTTTGGATATCTCCATCTAGGCTTGGGAGTGATCCTCATCTATATATTGTATATCTTGAGATAACATCATTGTTATTAGACACTGAAATGTGTTATCCTAGATTATTTCTATGAGGAATCTTCAAGGATGAATCCTACGATGGTATACTACGGTTGTGACTTACATTTAGATTGTCTATATTTGTTTACTATAGTAATATTTTCTTATTATATGTGTTGTAGACATATACATATGTAGAGATGAATGTATTTCCTTTATTATATTCATTATGATTTAAGTGTGTCCTATTGGGAATTATTATACTCACCTCTTCATGGGGCTTTCTTGCATGTATTGTGTCATGTGCAGATAAACAACCTTTTGATACAGTCCTTCACATACTAGGACCAGATAGTGCTTAGTGAGTCCAGATATATTAGGGTGTGTTCCTAGGATATTTAGACACTAAGCCATTTACTTTTAGTTTGTAATTGTTTGAGACTATTTGTGGTGGTATTTTCTTTGGCCATGTTTACTTTACTTTACAATATTTTGTACGTTGGCGGTGGTATTTTCATGTATTCATTCATGGTTGTTCAGATTTTTTTACATTTTAGCATTGTATAGGCTTGGAGATTTGTGTGTGTGTGTGTGTAAATGTTCCAAATCTAAGGACTCCCATGTTAGTGATATTTCTTCTCTGTGCAAGTCGCCAGACCTTGACCTATTGGAGGCGATCTTTGGGAGTCGCGACAAAGGAACCACTGGGATGTAACATGAAAAAACTATTATAATTCCCTACTTATTTAGTATTTTGATTAGGAACATTACCCATTGAATTTGATCGATATAAGTGTCCTTATACATCTTTTAATCTATATAGGCCTCACTTCATCATCAGGATATATAATGGGGTCCAACCCATTTTATACTATATATCGGGATCACCAATTCCTCATGAGATATAATGTGAGTCAACCCTTAATATATGTTGAATCGGGATCAACCATTGATGATCACTAATTTTCACATACCATTAATGAATAAAAAATTTATAATCATTCACTTTTCAACATAACAATAATCATAATTCTTTTATTTCATGGCTCGCCCATGAAAAGGAAATGAGTTCCATGAAAAACTAATAAAAAATCCATAACAGTAATAAGGACATTTTAATTATAAGATAAAACCTATGATGATTGTGTAACATAAATGTCCATTGATGTTAAAGAGTGGAAATACAGTTAAAATACCACTTAAATCAATTGAGGTAAATATCTTAATCAAATTGAAAATCACATTTAATGACTAAAAATTCAAAAAATATTGTCAAAATATTTTTATCTTAAAATACCCAAAGAATCATCTAATGTATGATTTATGAAAGATAATGGTCATGATGATGGGAAAATCTATTCAAGTTTTAAATATTAAAAATAATCATTATTTTCAAATCTTTTTTGAAGTGATTGTAAAGTGATACCTTTGGAAAATGGTAAAAAAGTTCATTTTTAAAACCTTTTAAAAGAAGTTATAATAACATTTATATCTTATGTAAAAAGTATATTTTTTTTAAAATTACATTATTGAAAATAGTTTAGGAAACATAGATATGGAATAGAAATATTCATGATCCAAAATATGACATACGATTCATATAACGTACAAATAGATTTATTAATGTTTCTTCAATTTTTATGGGAGGAACATGAAATTAAACATGTTGTTAAAAATCATAGAGATAGGTGAATAAATTATATATTATTCAAAAATGTATGTCTTTATGGATTCCCCTAAGGAACCGTCAACATAATCAAAGACACCAAATAATGGAGATTATATCATAAATCCTTTTCCACTTTGGTAACATTCAGTCATAAGTAATTGATAATAAGAATATTATATGGATCTATAAAATTCATGAATTACATGATTTAATATAAATAAAACCATTCTTGAGAGAGAAATTAAATCGTATAATGAAATCATGATTCATTACATTAATCTTGTCTCACAAAAATATGTTTGAGAAAAGGAAAACCCTAACATCATTTGAAACATTTGAATAAATATCTAATTAAAGAAATAGAATGAAATGGATTTAATATATAAATATTTGAGAGAAATTTATGATATTACATATGAATAGGGAGTCTATACACCTTATTTAAAAAAGTATATATATATTACAAGACATCTCTCAAAGAAAGTGAATTCGAGATAAATGACCCTTAAAAAATCATATAATTAAATTAACGCTTTATAGGAGAGATATTATGTGAAAAAATGTAAATAAAAAAATTGAAATTAAAATTGAAACAGTTATATATAAATTAACACATAATAATGGAATAATAACATTAATGAAGAATATTTATATCCCAATGAAAGGAAATGGAGTTGTGAAACCTTTATCTCTAGGTAACATTCCTGGAAAATCCACTTGGGTGAAATAATTAATGTCACAAACTAAAATAGTAAGAATTTTAAATTATTCATTAAATAAACTATAAAAGTTTTATGTTATACACCTTATAAAATACATTAGGTGAATAATAATAAAATATTCCTCAATGCAAGTAAATTGAGACAAAATATTTGATCTCGAGTCCAGACATTCCATGTATATCCTTTTACGACATTATTGTAAAATAATATCGATTTCTTGATTAATTGAAATTTAATAGGATCAATAGTTTATATTTAATAAATATAATTCATATATTTTAATTTTAACTTTTATTAGATACTGAATTAATTCCACATTAGGTACATTGAGAACATTAGGTCCATAATTTGAAAAGAACAACAGTTGGTTAACTATGATCAAAGGGTTCATTATTCCATCATCAATAGAATAATAATAAAGAAATAATAACAATTTTTATGCATCAATTTAACTTTTGATACAAATTAGTAAAAATTCCTATGAAAAATTAACTACATACCAATCATGGAGATATTAGGTCATACATACTTTTGAGTAACATTTCCATTTTTCAATAATCATTATGGATAAAAAGTAAGTATTATTTTATCATTAAAAATATGTAAGTATATTATGAATACAAAATTATTTCATTATATATACTTATATATATCATCATTTTTTGTGGTCATGAAAAATTTTATCGCTTCCTGGATATGGTAGTCTACAAATACATATGAACAACATAATCATATTTCTATGTTATAATAAAAATGATATATTATAATTTTAGAATGATAAATATGTCATTAATATCATAATTATTTAATTTATATCACTTATGTTCATTATATGTTTACTGATTACCATCCATGTAAATCATTAGTAAAAAATGTGTTACGTTTATTTTCAAGGAGGTAGTCCAACATACACACTGGTGCCGTTATCTTATCCCCTTAGAATAGAATGTATGAATTTATATGTGATATAATAAAAAAAGTATAAATATGTTATAAATATCATATATATATATATATTAAATATATCATTATGAAATTATATTAGATTCTATGGTGGATCATGAATGACACCAGTTTACGAGGCAACAATCCATCGTACAAACAAATGATGATATTATATCCAATTTGATGAAAGTGAAGAACGTTATTTGTAATTTATTTAAAATAATAACATATTAGTTGATGTTATATGTAGGTGTTATTATATAATCATTATTTATTAATATATTATGGTTATTTAATAACAAATAAAATAAAATTCTTAACTAATCATGATACCTCTTCTTCGGAAAACCTACTTAGGATAGAACCAAAACCCTCCTATCATTTTTCGACCATGGAATGAGGGGTCATTATTCCATCATACCTAGTATAATAATAATGATATAATTATATTTTTATTCAAAAAATTTAATACTAAAACTAATCATGATATAAAGTTATGATAAATGGACTATGTAACAATCATATATATGGAATGTCGTATGTTCTCATTTGTAACATTTCCATTTTCCAATGATCATTACCGATATTAGATAAGTATTATTTTATACTTACAAATTTATCAATATATCATAAATACAAATTTTATATTTAAAAAAAAAATAAATATATCATCAATTTTAGTTATTTATGAAAAATCAATCACACCACTTCATGAAGGTGGCATTCTACACATACGCATGAATGAAATTATCATTTTTTAGAGAATGGAATTTTTTTAAATTAAATTATAATTTATATTTTAGAAATGAAAAATATACCATTAATAAAATATTTTTATATATTTAAACAATCATTTTTACTAGATATTAGATTTGGTGAAGGAAGACTAATTACATTGGTCTTTGTGGCTCTAATCCACTATACACATGAATATTGAATTACATTTCCATTTTTTGGAAGATATTGAGAGATACAGCTAATTATAGTCATATAATAACATAATAATATAAATTATATATATATATATATTTTATTATCTAATAACGTTTTTAGAATATTTTATTTTGGGGAATAATAATATAAATGAAATCCCTTGGTTTAGAATGATACCTCTTCTTCAGATAACCTCCATTGCATTACACATTAAACCTCTGTGGTTTGTATTATATTAAAAATTAGATCTATAAAATGTGGGGAGGGGTGATATAATGTATATTGAAAGGTATTTTCCAAAGAAAATGGTTATTGAGTCATGGTGAAATGATAAGAAAAGGTTCCCATTTGTAATCGAGTAGAGGGGCACTTTTAGAATTTCCTTTCATATGAATTTAATATAAATTAACCATCTTGTTCAAATAGATCCAAAATGATAATATTCAGATATATGATAGGAATGTGTCAAAATATTATCATCTTAAAAAATTTAAACAAGTTTAGACAATTATTTTAACATTTTATTTTTTTAAACCCCCTATTAACCCTTTTCACTCTTAGAGAGATAACTTGGATTCTTACACTTTGAGGTTTAAGATAATTACAATAAATAGAGTAATGGGCCATAAATGGACCATGCATGATATTTTAATCCGTATCCAAATCAATTAGTTGATTATATGATTTTAAGAATTATAAATCAATAAATTAAATATTATTTTATATAAAATATGATTATTGTCAATTTTGAAACTATTATTTACTTTTTCATCAACAAAATCAAGACAGTGAATGAATTACAATATAAAAAACAAAATCTTCCTTAAAAAGTTCTATTTATTAAAAAAATTAATACCACAATAATTATTTTAAAATTTATTACATTTATTATTATTAATATCATTTGTTTTATTTTCCTGTTAATTAAATAATTACTATTTTTGTGTTTCTAAAGCTGTTAAATAAAATTATTTCTTCTTAAAAAATTAAAAAATTTCTTTGATAAAAAATAATTTATAATTCTAATTACTATTTATAATAGAACATATCCATTTTATAACACTATGTTAAACATATTATACATATTAAAATCAAGAGTATGAAATTTTTGGCTTTATATTCACTTAAATATTTGAAAGGACCAAATCACATCATAATGGAAATAATCCCATATATTTTATTTTTTATGTATATGGATGAAATATACTAATAAAATAAAATTAATTCACCTCTTAAAATAATTTTTGTGTTATTATAATTTTCTTTTTAACTTAAATTGCCTAATTTACCCTTTATCATGGTAACAAAAAGTAATAATTTTACTATTCATAATAAAAAAAATAAAATAGGCCCCATTAATAAATTTATAATTCTGGATTCTGAATGAGGAATAAAATTTTCATGATTTAATGTATTTAAGGATATGATATAACATGTGATATTGTTTCATAAAAAGAAGATACAAATATTTTTGAGAAAAATTCATTTTATGACAACACATATACTTATACAAAAATCAGTTTAACGATGATTCAAATTATTTTATTAAATTCTATATTGTTAAAACATAATTACGTTAATTTTTTATCACATACAATGCATGATGAGAATTATTAGTGAAAAATTATAGTTTTAAAAAAAATTGAATTATTCACTATTCATTGAATAATCAATATTCTCATAATAATATAAAAAACTCACCGAAATATAATTATAATATATTTAATTAAAAATTTATATGATTTTTAATGAAATTAAATGTCACAAAATTCAACAAATTAATGGAAATTATTTTCTAAAAAAAGGAAATAAAACATTTATTTGTAAAAAAATTGTTTTTGATGAATAAAAAATTATTTAATAAAAATCATGTTCATATTTCAGAAGAATAAATTAATACATTTATATTAAGAAGGAAATTTATATTTATTTTATAAAATATTTATTTTTCGTCATGCATGCCATGTTAAGAACTATGTTATAATGGACATATTTATGTTATAATATTTCAGTGATCATATAGACTTGTTGTTTCATTCCATATAATTTTTAGAGCATAGTTCTATATTAAAATATTTAGATATTAAATTCTCAAAACATTAATAAATTTAATCATTTGAATTTTATCACAATCTCAGTAACTAGGTTTTTGATAATTCAAGATTCCTTTGATGAAATCCCGCATTGTTAAATGGTAAAATGAAACTTTTGTTTGAAAAGAGGGAATGAGAAATTTAAATTTCATATAAAATGAAACATAAATTTATTCTCAAGTAAGAAAACAATGGTGGGAAGATAATTGTTAGACACTTAAGTTGGAACGAATTCCTAAGGATTGATACATAGTGATATTGAACATGGTAAGGATAATATTAATATCCAAAAAATCATACATCTTTCATTATTGAAGAGACAATTGATTCGGAAAAAATGATGGTAACATGATAATTATTTTCAAGAACATTTACAAATCTTTAGGAACTTATTTAACAACTATACTAATTAATTTAGTAGATATAATTAATTTATAAGTAAAATGTCATCCTTTTATCAATTTACACCACAACTTCATCATTTTCTCCAAATTATTGGTGTTATATATGATTCTTTTTTCTTAAATAAATAAATAATCTTCAAGTTCATTATTTTCTTCTATTAAATGATAAAAAGATAATTTTTACATGCTTATAGGTTAACCAACCCCTAAAAAATCAGCATAAGGTACGATAATTCAAAATATTAATAAACCTTAATATGAAAAAATAATACATTAATATCAAAAATTTAATTTTAATACCCCAAGATATTAGTAAATCATTCCATAAAAAACTATCCTTAAAATTCATCAAAATATTCCTCACCATGATTGGAACCAAATAATCATAGGGATTTTATCACTAATTATTATTGGGTAAATTTAACATTTATCTCCAACTAAAATTACACACTCATAATGTGATGAACCCAAAAAGTAATATTCCCCAATAATATAACCTCCAATGTATGATAATATTTTCCAAAAATAACCCGAATTAACATATACCATCATTAATATCATATATACTTCCCAATAATAGTTTAATACATACTCTTCAAATAATACATATTTTTATACCAAATGGTTTTAAAAAGTCAAATAAATAAAAGGGATCCCAAAATATCATTAGAACCATTAAAATTACATCCCTTTAAACCTCAAGAGGGGTGTCTTTGATGGTAAACATATGATCAACCATTTACTCATAATCAAATGATTGTATCATAAAATATTTAGATAACCACTATTGAGAACATCATAATCTATGATGTAGTAAGAAACAACATCTGATATCAACTGTAATATCCCTGAACATGCCCTCCAAGATCCTATACTAAAAATATAATTATTGAATTTCTATCATTGATAGTAATAAATGTGACCCAAATTTTACCATCTAAAACATGAAACATAAAAAGGAAATATTTTTTCATTTACATACCAAATTACTTATATGGTTATGATTTTCATAGAATTATGATTTTCTTAACAAAAACAACAGTCCTGACTTTAATAAAGTATTGATCCAAATATACTACGATTTTCCTATTTCATAATCATTATTTATAATCTACCAAAAAGTTCATCAAATATAAAAAAACTATACACTAAAATCATTAATCATCATTCTTCATTACCCGATGGAAAGAAAATATTAGAAGTGTGATATCAAAAACATTATATGGGTAGACATATGCATTAACAATTTAATGTCACCTGTTAGAATAAAATGTTTATAAAAGAATTATTTGATACTAAAAGTACATGGGGGTAATATAATAGTATATATACAAATTAATACTAGGATAATAACCCATGAATCTTGGGATAATTATTTTAAAAGGGATGAGCATAATATGATTTAATAATCATGCGCCATATTTTATTAATAATGATTAAATAAATCATTTAAAATCTAAAGTAACAAAAAATAAAACATATTATTAACAAGAATAATTATCTTCATAACCCATTTTAAACTTGAGTATGAAATAACAAGGTCCCAGTTAAATCCATTGGAAACACCTTCCATTAAAATCCCCATTATTTCTTGTTTTAAAATAGAAAATGACCGAATAAATATGAGAGATATAAGGGGGATAACCCTTCATATAAGTTATATCAGTCTCACATGTTCTCCAAGAACTATAATGGGGATTAACTAATCCAACAAACTATATCGGGATCACCCAGACAACATGAGATACAATGGATCACAAAACAATATATAAGCCCTATCAGGCTCGCCCATTCATCATTAATAATTTCAAATTACAATTCATGAACCAAAATACTTATAATCATTCACTTTTATATATAACAAATCATTATTCATTCATTTCACGATTCACCCATTGAAAATAAATTGGTTCAAATGAAAAATCACAATCCATCCAAAGATTGAATGTGGAAAGTACCATTATAACACATCCTAAGTGGAGTGTGTATAACATCAAGTATTATTGATGTTGATTAAGGGATGTACCACTAAAGGATAATTGAAAAAATATTTAAAGAAAATATAATTTTTAATTTGAAATAAACATTTATAAACTAAGTATTCCAAAAATATTGTGATAATTATTTTATTTGAAAATATAATTTGAAATATATAATGGAATCTTAATGGAAAATAATGGCCATGATGGGTGGATAATCTATTCATTTTGTAAATGATAAAAATAATGATTATTTTCAAACATTTTGTACAAGGTGTCTAAAGTGGATGGTTTGGAAATTTTTAGGAAAAATCATGTTAATAAAATTTTAAAAGATGGTCAAATACCATGTAAAATAACATTATGAATTATATTATATTTGTTAATAAAGATTTTTAATAACATGTTATAAAACAAGAAAAATGAAGAGAAATATTCATGATCTAAATGAAGACACAAGATTAGTATCAATTACAATTGACTTTCATGGTGTTTATGTAAAAAATATGGGTGAAATTTTAAATTGAACTTTTAAAACACATTAATAACAATATGAGAATAAAATAGATGTGGTTCAAAAAAATATAAGGTTCTTATTTCCCTCTATAGAGCCTTGAATATAAATAATCCCAAAATAAATAAATAATGTTACATAAATCCTCTACCACTTTGGAAACAATTACAAAATAAGTAATTCAATGTATGAATATGATATGGATCTATCAATCCCAAAAATTTCTTGAGATAAAATTTTAAAAATAATTCAGTTTGTATTATGTACATCATACAATGAAATCATGGGTCATGACCAGAATCTTGTCTCATGAAAATTTGACTGAGACACTGAAAAACCTTGAACCATTATTACATGTGAATATGTATCTCTTGAATGAGAAAAAAATATAAGGAATTTGAAATATAATTAATAAGGAGTCATTTATTATATATTATCACAGTAGGTCAAATATAAATAATATATAATGAATTAGGTTTTTATTAGAACTCCCATGTCATAGAAAGAGAATTTGAAACAAATTACCCTTAAAATGAACATATCGTTGAATTTAGAGTTAATAAATGGTTATATTTTGTGTATCAAATTTAAATATTAAAAAAATGTGGAAATAACAAAACAAAAATTTATTGATCAATTCAGACATGATCATGGGAAAAAATTCATTGAATAAATGTTATAACCCAATGAAAATAAATTGAGTTAAGATACTCTTTACCACTTGGTAACGTAAAATTAAAATCCATTAGGAAAAAATTATTAAATCTTAAACCTAAAAAAATTAAGTATGAATAACTAATGACATTAAAATTAAATTCGGTATTCCATACACCGTATTATTTAAATTAGTTTCATGAAAAAATATCCCTCAATTAATATAAATTAAGATGAATTATTTTTCCTTGAGATAGTCCATGTATATAAATTTAGTCATGTATAATAAACACATATTAATTATTTTATTTCTTAATAATAGTTTTCAAGTTTAATACCTTATCTATGAACCATTTATTTCATATTTCTTATGTACTTATTTTATCACGCAACTATTTAAGTCTATGTAAGGTACACTGAGAATGTTTGGTCCATAATTTCAAAACCACTTTTGTATGTTGTCCTTAGAAAAAAGGATCATTATTCCATAATTGATATATTAATATTTATAAAATAATAATCATTTTTATTCATCAATTATAATTTTAAAATTATTCAGGAAATGTGGGTATTAAAAACGAACTGCATTAAAATTATGAAGACAATAGGTCATACATATACATGAGTGATGTTTCCATATTTCAAAAATATTTATAGATATAAGGTAGTTAATATTTTAAAATTACATAAATAGAATATTATAATTAATACCATATTATATATTTAAATATAAACCCAAGTTCTGCATGAATTGATTATTCTTTGGGCATATGATGTCCGAATGTAAACAGGACATGGAGTGCAATGTTTTCAAGATGAAGGGTCATGAAGGAAGCATGTGCAGAAGAAGGAAGGGGAAGGAGAGAAATTCTCTAGCTCCCTCTAAGGACCCGGATGATGGCAATGGCAGTGGGGCTGGGCAACATGCTCTGAATATGGGAGGGTATTCTTCTACTGCCAGGGCTGATCTACCTTGCAATGGAGTACAGGTTGGACAGGTTGTAGCTGGGCAGGCCACCTTGCCTCAGTTTGAATCTGCAGAGCTGGAGGCGCAGAATGTTCTGGGGGATCAATCAATCAAACTAATAGAAGATGTTGGAAGAGGTTTAGGTGGCCATCTATCTTCTGATCCAGGAGGGAGGTTCACCCAGATCTTACCATCCACGGCTGCCCGAAGAAGGTTCTCAGATGGCAGTGACCCCCCTCTCAAATGTGGGAACACTTTCATGCCCTTGGGTGGCCGTCTATGGGATGATGAGGTGGAAGGTAATGAAAAATCTGCTATGCCCGTGGAAGAGGGTGGCTTTGATGCTACCAGTGATGGATTGGATGGGTGTCTAGCCGCCAAGAAAGATGCTAGGAATAATGAAGGCACAATATGCCCAGAAGTGAACGCTGGTGCTGAAATGAGTTGGGATATAAGTGCGGACAACGAGGTCGAGCTGGTGAAGGGGAGTACAGGCCGGGATTCAATTGGTTCAGGCTTGGAGCAAAGTGCTAACACTGCCCCACCGAAGGAAGGGGACAGTGGGGCATGCCAAGCGAGAAGTGATCCTCATAATATTACTACTGCTGAACAACAAAGGCAGAATGGCCAGGGTAAGAAAAAGCTGAAACAGTTACAGGTGGATAGGAAAGGGGGGCCTCTGACAAGAGGTATGACCAGTAGGAAATGAAGATCCTTTTTTGGAATTGTCAAGGGCTGGGTAACTCCCGCACGGTCAGGGACCTTCGACATTATCTCATGACCTATAAACCGATGTTTGTTGGTATTGCTGAACCACAACTACTCTTTGAAAACTGGAAAGGATTCAAATGGGGATCTCTAGGATACAGGTTCATTTCAAACAATTAGCATGCATCTCATATGGATCACTTATGGGTGTTAAAGCATGATGGCAGTAAGATCACTTCATGTGAAAATGGGAACCAAAGTATCCTGATCAACTACACATATGCTGGGCAGGATTTTTCTATCTCTTTCATTTATGCCTCCAATTATTATATTAAGAGGGGGGAATTATGGGAAGAGCTTAAGGATACTTCTAGGAGGATGATGCCAAACTGGGTGGTGATTGGTGATTTTAACACTGTTCTGAAGCCTGAGGAGAAAACTGGATCAAACTTCAATAGGGTGGCTGCTGCTGATTTTTTGGAATGAATTGATTATTGTAATCTGGAACAAGTCAACATAGCTGGTGCAGATTTTACATGGTGTAGGTATATGAGGGAGGGGAAACAAGAAAGCAAGCTTGATATATGTTTTGTCTGCATTGGTGATCATGATACGGATCATGGGGTGTCTGGTTTCACACTCCCGAAGCATAATTCTGACCACAATCCAATGGTTATTGAGGTGAATACACAACGCACAAGGTCGGTTCCCATACCCTTCAAATTCAACAATGGATGGCTTGTGACTCCAGGTTGTAGGGATATTATCTTGGAGGCATGGAATACAGAAGTCATCGGGAGTCCTCTTCACCGACTTTCCATGAAGCTAAAGCACCTTAAGGGGCTCCTAAGAGAATGGAGTAAAAGATCATTTTCGAAAATTGATGGGGACATAAAGAAGGAAGAGGAGGAGCTGCCCGGGACTCAAGCCTGTCATGATCAGCGGTCAACTATATCCAGAGAGGAAATAATGGCCCACAATAGGATGGAAGATCTACTAATGTTAAAGGAAAGGCTGGTTAGAAATCAACTGAACGTCAAATGGTTAACGGATGGGGATAGAAATTCCAAGTTATTCAACAGGTTACATAAGGAAAAGAGGGTGCAGGCATGGACCAGGGTGATCAGCATTGATGGGCACTTGTACAGTGAAGAAAATGAGGTATCACAGGATGTTGCTGAATACTTCAAGGGAATTTATTCGGATAATGGGCAGTCCAACCTCCATAGCATGGTTGAGAACATCATCCCCTGCATTGATGATCACACAAATCAGCTTTTACTTGCTTCCCCATGCAAAGAAGAGATCAGAGCTGCTCTTCTATCTCTTAATCTTGAGAGAGCCCCAGTTCCGGATGGGTTCACGAATAAATTCTTTATGTTCTATTGGGATATCTTCCAGAATGACATTGTGAATGGAATTAAGGACTTCTTCGCGCACTCATATATGCCTCATGGAATGAATTCCTGTTTCATTGCTCTCATCCCCAAGAAAGATAATTCCATTGACATTAAGGACTTCAGAACGGTTTCTCTTGTGACCACGATACCCAAAATCATTAGCAAGGTTTTGGTGAATAGGATGGGTGGGGTGGTTAATGACATTATCACCGCGAATCAATTCGGTTTCGTCCCTAGGAGCAACATTCAAAAGTGTCTTTTTATGGCCTCGGAGAGTGTCAATCTTATGAGACGGAACACAAAGGAAGGAAATTTTGCCATCAAAATTGATATTTCCAAGGCCTTTGACACTCTTAAGTGGAGCTTTCTTCTTGATGTTATTAGAAGATATGGCTTCTCAAATGACTTTGTGAATCTGATTCGTACCATTCTGGAGTCATCCAGGTTATCAGTTCTAGTCAACGGTGCCCCTAGGGGCTACTTTCCTTGCACCAGGGGGGTGCGGAATGGTGATCCACTATCTAGCCTGCTTTTTGATATTGGAGAGGACTACCTGAGTAAGTGTATCAATGAACTTTCTCATCTGGGTCTTTATAAAAGGATTAGGGATGGTGTGAGTGAGTATGCCCCGTCACACTTATTGTATTCTGATGACATCTTGCTCCTTGGTCAGGCATCTAGGAAAACTATCTCCTCTATTAAAGCCCTCTTCAGTCATTATGAGGAGGTTTCTGGGCAATCCATTAGTTGGGACAAATCGTCCATTGTTTTTGGAAATGGAATTTTAGTTGGGAAACAGAATAGAATTGTCAGAAATCTTAGGGTGAGGAGGGGCTCCTTACCCTTCCAATATCTTGGAGTCCCATTAGTTTGGGGGAAAGTGAAAAGACAACACCTTGAAGGAATCTCTGCTGGAATTGTTCATCAGATGGACAGCTGGAAGGGGAAAGCTATGTCCATGGTCGGAAGGGTCTGCCTTGTGAATTCAGTTATCACATATAAATTTGTATACTCCTTCTCCATTTATCAATGGACGAGGGGTCTTCTGAAGGAACTTCAGAGTATGGTATGGAATTTCATATGGACGGGGTCCCCACATGAAAGAAAGCTGGTTACAGTGGCTTTGAAGGAATGCATTAAACTGGTGGAGATGGGGGGCCTAGGAATCAAGGACCTCCGGACGTTTAATGATGGGTTGATTGGGAAGTTCACTTGGAACTTGATTACTCATGAAGATGATGATGATTTTCTCTCAAACAGGATATCGAGGAGGCTCTTAAATAGAGACAAATGGCACCTTGCCTCGTTGGTGTGGACTTTTATCAAGCAGGTGTATGTCAGAATCATGCATGATACCCGCTGGTTGGTTTGCAGGGATTCCACCCTTAACTGTTGGAACACAAGATGGATCACACAGCCTCTTTGTGATTCTAGTGTGCCACCTGAGGTAGCCAATTTGACAATTTCCAGCTTTCTATCATAGCTATAATCTGCTTCTATTAGTGCTCTTGTGCAGGTTGAGCATGAAGTAACTGGTTATGTCTTCATGGAGAAGGATACACTGATCTGGATGCATAGCAGAACCGGGAAATTCAATAGAAGAGACTTTTACAGGACCACATGTGGGGATCATTCCCCTGCACCTTCATGGTTGTTGAAATACAGAGCACGCTTCATCAAACCTGCTCGGTTTTCTATGATATGGAGGATCTGGAAAAATTGTCTGCCTACATCGGATGCTCTCAAGAAGGCTGGGCTCCAAATGGCTTCCATATGTTCCATGTGTAAAGCTGCTGAGGAAACGGTCCAACATGTTTTTGTGGGCTGCCATCATGCAAAGCAATTGTGGGATTACATCGGTCTGGTTTTTGGGGTGAATGTTGACACCTACAGGCCGGTTTGTCAAGTGTTGTCTGCTGCTTTTCATTGCAGGTTCAGCGAACAAATTTTTAATCTATTTTTGGCTGCAATTGTGGCGGCTGTTGCTGTCATTTGGGAAGCCCGCAATGCGGCAACTTTCAATGATCTGCGCCCCACTGTTCAGCAAGGGGTGAGGGCGATACATAGGGATGTCTATGCAGCATCTTGTGTGCAGGATGGGACAATGTCTAACACAGTGGCAGATCTGCAAATCCTTCGTACTCTTGGTGTCTCAGGGTGGCCTCGATTGCCTCGGATGCTGAAGTATATTCGATGGATCCCACCCATCAGACCCTGCCTAAAGGTAAATGATGATGGGGCTGCGATGGGTGATCCTGGCACAGCGGGATGCGAAGGCGTGTTTCGCACCTACCGTGGGTTCGTGAAAGGATGCTATCATCACACCATTTGAATTGGTATTGCGTTTGAAGCAGAACATTGGGCCGTGGTATATGCCATCAGGTACACTATCCACTTTAACTAGGAACATATATGGATTGAATCTGACTCTCAGGTCGCGGTCCACGCCTTGAGCACCAAGACGCGCCAGGTTTCGTGGCGTGTACTGCCGCAATGGGTGGGCTGTCTTAATGTTATTGTGCGGATGCGGGTGGAGGTATCACATGCCTACCGAGAGGCGAATCAGGTGGTGGATGCACTGGAAAATCGGGCGCTCACAGATGCAGGAGAGATGTGGTCTTTTACGACCCCAGACTATTGCGCTCCACTGGTAGAGGCAGATAGGTGTGGGGTGGGGCACACTCGCTTTTGTAATATTCCCCTGTATGCTTGACTCTTTTCACTCTATTTCTTTATTTTATTTTATTAGGACCGGCTTACACCGAATCCTGGATTTTCGGGTATATTTAAATATAGCAATATATATCATTCATGTGACACGTATGCACAAACCACATTATAAGTTTTTAGTGAATGAGAATATAAGATAATAACTAAAATACTATAATTTAAGAAGTATTAAATATGCCACTAGTTATATATATATATATATATATATATATAATTTTAATACATAATCATAAACATCTATGAAGTCAATGAAGGAAAATGAAATGTATTTTTTCATCACGTGTTACTCTATCGTACTAAAAGGTGTGTAATTACTTTCATATTTGATTGGTTATGGAGATGGTTATACGATATTGAAAAAAAATAATAACATCCAATTATATGGTATATACTTATTTTATTATCTCATAATGTTTGGATAATATTTTATGGTGGTGGAAGAAAAATTATAATTAAAATGTTCGGTTAGGTACTATAACTATACTTAAGACAACAACCACTAGTTTACACATAATGCACACTATTGACGTGTTCCTCCCAAAATAAGACCACTAGAATGTGGTAAGGGATGTTTCGATGGTAATTGGGTAGGTATTTATGGATCAAATTTTTTTTGTGGTGTTATTAATTGAGAAGAAGAAATTTCATTTTATATGATCAGGGAGGGACTGTTTTAGAATTTCATAAAATATTACGTTAAAATAAATTAATTTTCATTCCAAAATGGATATTTTTCCAAAAAATCGTTATAAAATTTTATGATTATTCAAAATAATTTCATAAAATAAAATTTGGAAAAATTAGTACTTTTTTTACAATTATCTTTATGTTTAAACCCATGTTAAACATTTTCACGCAGTCCAGGATAATATTGTTTTTTACACATAGATGATCATGGTGGTAACTATAAATAGAAAAAAGACACATAAATGGTCCACAGTATATAGTTCTAAAAATTTCAAAATCAAATATATAATGATTGGGGTTTTAGAAATTTTAAATCATTTAATAATATATAATTTTTTAAAAAGTAATATTAAAGTTAGTTTTTTAACTATTCATTTACTTTTCTTTTAGTAACATCATGAAAACAATGTAATTAAAATATAGTATATTAGAAAATCCCAAAAAAAATAATATTAATAAAAAAATTCATGTCTCATAATAATTATCTAAAATTATATTATTTTTATTATTTTTAATATCATTATTTTATTTTTCTATTAATTGATTAATTACTACGTCTGCAATTCATAAACACTTAAGGTAATTATTGAATCATTAAAAATTAAAATTAATTTACAATGATAAAAATAATTTATAATCGAAAATTAATTATGTTTAACCATTTTTTAAAATATTATAATTATTAAAAGAAGGAGTGTGACATTTTTGTCATTATAAAAAAATTAATATTATAAAGGTAAAAATATTTTCCAAATGGAAACATAAAGAAATATATTTTACTTTTGGATTTTTATGGTTTATTTAAACTCATCCAATTAAATGAGGGTAATTAAAGTTCATTTTTGAGACATAATATTTCTATTTTAATCCTAAAAGAACTGATTTACCCCTTTCTAAAGTAAAAAACATACTAGTGTTAAAAATTACAATGAAAAATAAAATAAAATAGAATTATTAGAAAACAATTTACATCCATATTCCAAATATAGAATCCATTTCTCCTGATTCAATTTCAATACGTGGTTGAAATTAATATAATATAAAAGAGAAAAACTTAGTTATAATTTTTTTAGGAAAAAGAGTTTTTATGCCCAAAAAATATACGTATACCAAAATCATTTATACTGATGATTAGAATGAATTTAATTAGATAATTTCCAATTAACTAATACTTATATTACTTTTTGATCAATTTAAATCATCACGAGACTATTTAATGAATTTAAAATGATAGATAAAAAGATATCTGTATTTTTCAATATAAAATAAAAAATCAATTTTTTTTAAAAATTGAAAAATATATCAACCAAATATATTTTTTGTATGATTATTATTTAAATTTTATCATTTTTATCAAACGAAAATCAAAAAATTGTTTGATATTTGTTATAATTATTTGGTCATATAAATGTAATAAAATAAATTTTTTAAAAAACATGTTTTTGTTGGATAAAATATATCTAATAAAAATTAAGTTCTTATTTCCTAGTCATTGTAAAATTTTATTTTTGATGAGTAATATTTATATATATATTATAAAATTGTTAATCCTTTTTATTCTTTATAAGTTTATGTATATTTTTTAATGGTCACATGTAAATTGTAATATTTCAATGTTCATTTAGGATTGGTGTTCCATGTCATATAACCTATCCAACATAGTTATTTCTCTAAAATCCAAAGATATAAAAATTATACCCTTTTCAATCCTACATTGTTATGTTGGAATACATTTCATCCTTGCCTCAATTTTATATTAAATAATAATTTTTTATAATTATAGAAAAATTAGGAATATAATCTTCTAATAACAGACTCATCATATAGTAGTACAAATTTACATCAAGGAGTGGGGGATAGGTTTCCCTGTAGTCCTGGTAATGGAAATGAATTTGGTATATTAATTTGAAATATCTGAATGATGAATCTAAACATATCATGTAATTAATTTTTTATTTATTACACACTAGACTATTTATCCCACTTGAATACAATTCATCTTTTTATTATTTTAGAGTTTCATTTTATGAAGATTATAATTAATAAGATACTATGTGAAGGATTAAAAATGATGATACATGATCACTAAATCAATTTTAATTATGGTTAATGATTTAATGTCCAGTTCACAATTTTTTTGTGCTTCTTAGGTCTCAAATAATGGAAAATCAATTCATCATAATTGTGATGATTATAGGTGGACCCATAAAAATAAAATTTCTGGTTATTTATGTTGATGTTTTTTCATAGAGTTAATATATTTATTTTAAAAACAACCTAAAATATTTTTTGGGATTATTAGTTAATAACATAAAATTAATCATCTTATAAAAAATTTCCATTGATCAATGTAATAAAACATGTTCATGAATTTTTTAGCGGTAAAATGAAATCGACTCATGCTCATGTACGAAGGTTTGTTTGTATAGTCTTATATTTAGTGGTTGGGTTATCTATGACATATTTTCGCCCAAAATATATTCCATATTTTTCTGTCATAAAAATTTCATAATGAAATTTAAATACATTGGTAGAAAAATGATATTTTTTAATTTATATAGATGAACCAATATGTAAATATTATTATGAATATAATCTATAATTTTTAATTGTTAGGAGGATTATATAAAGTTTAATGTTATGTGGAGGATACTCTGGACAACAGATTCCCATAATGGACACTATGATTTTAAATTCATATAGACGGTGATAAAGGAATACATTGGGGTGTAACTGATGATTATAGGTTTTTATCACTATGTACATGGATTTTAGTATAATGTATCATCACATTCTATTAGGTATAATTTCATAATGATCTTATAAACTACACTATTGTATGATACATAAATAACATATCCAAACTCAACCCATAATTTAATCCTGTTTCCTAGTATTTTTACTAAAAAAATGTAAAAAATTTATTTGTATACAAATCCTTGTCCGTTTCATAATTTAAAAAAAAATATTATTATTAAAAAAAACTCAAATACTGGTGAGAAATATCATCACCATAAAATGTTTGTGTTCTCATTATATACAAACAAAAACAATCTCAGACACACCGACACACACATCAAGAGGCTTCTTACCATTGGAAAACAAGTAAGCCTATCATGTTTTCATTCTCATTTTAGACATAGATACTTTAACATAAAATTAACTATAGAAAAAAGATTTTATACTGTTATTAATAAAAAATAGATTCCATTCAATTATAATTTAAAAGCATGTATACAACATTCATATTTATAGATACATGAAGAAATTATTTTAACTATTAGAAAATTTTTCTCATATCCTACCAAAATAAATTCTTCAATTGTATAATATATTTATGATGTATGTGACCTCATAAAACACAATGATGCATGGATAATAGAGAATCAATAATTGATGTAAGAGTGGATTTTGGGAAAATTGATGATAATTGTGAGCATTGTTATTAAAAATCAATGAATCTTTCTTTATATCGCAAACAAATTTGAATTAAATCCACAATTTTAGAATGGTATATTTTAGGTCATAAATTAATGATTGAAGGTGATGATACCCAAACTTTAATGATATTAGTAAAATTTACTATCACACATGAATTTTATGATACCATCTATTGGAAATTAATTTTTTTTGATTGTGGATATTCAAGAATTAAATAGTATGATGTTTAAAACTGTACATAAATGAAAAATAGGGTCTTTAAAAATTTAAATTCATTTATAAATGTTATAACATATACCCATAAGAAGTAAATTTTTTTGGTTAAATACATATAAAAATGGTGAAACGCCCTTATATGAATTCATGCCTTATATATTAAATCCATATAATATCATAGTATAACATAGTTTAATTTCATGAAATTAGGTTGATGGAGGCGATGTAATATATGAATACATATAGAGACCTAATAATATTATAATGTTTATTATAGATATAAAATTAAAAGAGATTAGTCAAACAGTAATTTAAGAATGTATTTATTAGTATTCGAATCCCCATAAGAATGGAATACCATATAGATAACTTCTTACAAAATTGAATGTTAGGGATCTTTTAAGGTTAAATTATGGTTTAATTGGTATAATAAATAGTCATGAATGCAATAAATGCAAATTAATTCTAATCAGGATGGATTTTCATATAGTTTAATATCAGGTAAAATGAATCCTGAACATTATAGATTGTTGTAATGTGTCATAGGCCATATGTTTTATTTTTTTTCTAATTTGTTCAAGATCATATACAATATATAGTTATTTTGTATTGGATGTAACAATTTTAATTGGTACTTATCTAGATAAGAAATAGATTTGGAAAATTCATCATTGTATCATTTTACTATAAAAACATAATAAAAATGTAACATCATGAGATTTTATGAAATATATTATTTCAAAATAATTTAAATTATTTAACAAATCATATTACATGAAATACAATGTTTATCATGAATTACATAAGAAAACAATTTTTATCTTGAATTTCATGCAACATTGAGTCCTTTTGGAGACTTATGTTACAGGAAATCATGATTCTTGTTGAACAACAATATAATATTAATATCGTTTATTTAAGGTAATAATTATCTCTAATAAATTGGAATGGAAGGAATGGATATGATTAACTAAATTATGAAATCATAGTCTACATATGTTGATAAAAATAATTCATTAGTTACTAATTAATTAGATTTAAAAAAAGACCAATTGGAAAATGTATGTGTTGTTATGATAAACTATTTTTTATGACCATAATATAATTTTTATCTTAAAAAATTTAATTAATCACTATTATTGAAATATATTAATGAAATCAATATTTCTAATATATAATAAATTGTTTTGAAATTCTTACAATATATTTGATATGAATAAGATATGAATAAATCCAATTTTAAACATTAAAATCAATATATTTCTAAAAGGCAGTATTATCAACTTTTAATGGAAGAATTTTAATTTTTTTTTAAATTTTTTTTTAAATTTTTATCTTAAAAATTAATAATTATTTTTCATATAACAAAATAAAAGTTATCTTTGTTTAATTTTTAGGATGTTTTCTAAGAAGTTTCATAATTTCTTGAATAGTGAAAAAAGAATGATTTTTAATTTAAAACCACATTTTCAACTAATACATTTATATTGTTAAATAAAATTGTTAATTTTTTAAGAGAATAAGTAATTAAATTTTACTTTTATTAATCTATTTAATCCATTTAAATTAATTTAAAACTGAAATTGAAAAAAATATAGTAAACCTTTGGTCATATTCACTTTAAAAACCTACATAGTCGTCCCATCTATGAGATTAATTTTAAATTAATTTCATGAAATTATTTTATTTTAATTTTAAAAAATGAATTCAATTTTTGAAATTATAATAAGTTATACTTATGAATAATTTAAACATATTTTTGACCTAAAAAATTTGTAAATTTTATTAAAATTAATTACATTGATTAAGGTAAAAAATAAGATTACTTAGTGATTAAACATTAATATCAAGTTATAAAAATGTCCCTAAACATTTGAAGAAACCATTTTTGGTCCATATATCGACATAAAACTTTCATTTATCAAATTTTGTGTGTTATGTAAGATTTTTTTTAGGTAAAAATATGGGGAAAAGACAATTATATTCAAACATGCCACGTGTATCCTCTCCATATACATATAAAAGGACTCCATTCTTTATCCTATCATCACACCTCTCAAGAAAATTTGATCATCAAAAAAATCTCAAATAATGTCCCAACATCCCTCATCTCATACTAGAATCCAAAATTATATAAAAAAATCCAAGTATCTCTTTTGTGGTAAACTAACAAATGTTAACAAAAAAAGTGGAAACATTCTTCAACTATCACATTGGATTTATTTCTTTCTACACCCCTAAAAATATTATTATTACATTATTATTTAATAACAATATTTTCATAAATAAACTATTATGTTTTCATGTTAACTGTTCTACATACACCTAAAGAAAATTCCATCCAATGGGTAATGAAATCACCATTCATGTGTACATCGAACTACCACATTGTGAAATGATGTCATTTGTTTTTATTTTATTACCACCTATTGTTGGGAATTATGATGAAATACTATTTTTATTTTATATATGATATTTATAATTTCTTCATACTAATTTAATTAATATATAAAATATACCTTACTATAATATATATTTTTTGGAATATGATAACATCATTTGTGGACGTGCGAACTACCACCTTCTTAATGTGATGTGGATGTGTAGATTAGCGACTCCTCAGATTGATGGGGTTATTCCGTTTTCATCACAAAATCACAATAAATAAACATAGATATTTATATATATAATTATATTTCCTTAAAAAATATGTTTATTTTCTGATATAATGTTCATTATTGAAAGATAAATGTTACTTAACTTATTTACATAATGATCATTAAAATATGGGAATGTTACTCATGTATATTTAGGTCAAACTGTCTCTATGATTTTAAAGTTGTTTAATTTTTCAGAACCATCATTCATGTATAATTTTAAAAGTATAATTTCTATAAAAATTTGATAATTATTTCTTGTTTACTATTTTGGATATTTTTAAATAATGACCTCATTGACCAAAGTCGGCCTATCAAATTTGGTTTTGACACATAAACCCAATATGGTCAAAACAACTGACTTAAAAATTACCAGTTCATTAATTTTCTATAAATTGTATCTATGTGAAATAAAATTAAAAATAACCATTTGAAATTTTCTGAATCAATTAAATAAAAAAAATATGATTATTAATTATGGGGATAGAGGAAAATCATTTCAAATCAGACTAAATGTATGAGATTTTTGTCTCACATTTACTTTTTTGAGGTATACATCATATACAGAACATATCTATTTTGTATAGTTTATATAATTTATCATTTGATATATTATTTAATTAATTGTTTTATCATAATTTTCTTAAAAATTTCACTTGATGAGAATTACATTTGTGGCATCCAATTTAGATGATAGCATAATTGTGATAGGATTTCTAGTCTCACTTTTATTTCTGTGATAATTATTCCATATTTTACACTTATTATAGTTGTGTGGTTAATATAATATACATGAATTTATATTATTATAAATATACTTGAATTTATAGGGATTTATATATCTATTTTTTAATCTATCATTCATGGAGTTTATGGATTCAATGTATCCAAACTTGTAATGGATTTTTCACAATTTTTCGTCCATGTGATGTTTGTTATGTTATTAAAATATCTTTATTTATAAGGGGTTTATACATATCCATTTAAAAGTTGTTTCATGAATATTTTTATTCTATTGATAATATAAGTCTCATTTAATGTTATTGCTTCATGGGGATTATGATTCAAATTTATGAAGGTGGTATGTGACACTTTCAATTGTTTAAAGAATATTTTACTCAAGAATGTTTTAATGATATTTTATAGGTATCACCCTTTATAAACCTCAATAACATTTGTTAATACTTACTCACTAGTGGGTTTATTTCGTATCGATACCATCCTTATTCTTTTATGTATGGATTAATATCATTTTGAATAAATTATTATTGAACCAATTTTATTTCCATGGGAAAATCATGTATTGAAGATATTATTATCAAACCCATTTCTTTTCTAAGGGTTTATCATGTTTCAATGAGATTTTTATTAAACCTGTTTCTATAACATGGTTTAATAATGATTCAAATATAATCTTATTAAACAAATTTCTTTTCCATTAGGTAATCATTCTTAAAGAGATCATTATTGAACCCATTTCTTTTTAATGGTTTTATTAATGATTCAATGATATTTTTGTTGAACCCATTTATTTTAATTGGGTTAATCAGGTTTAAAAGTTATTTTATGGATGAAATTTATTTTATATGGGTTAATCATGTTTCAAAGATATTTTTTTGGAACCTTTTTCATTACCATAGGGTTATCATGCATTAAATATATTTTAATGAATCCCATTTCTTTTTCATGGGTTAATCATGTTTCAAAGATATTTTTATTGAACCCATTTCATTAACATGGGTTATTCATGTGTTAATATTTTTGAAAAGAAAAACGTTTATTTTATATGGATTGATCATGATATAAAAGGTATATGGTGGTTTCTTTTAATTTTTTATGAAATGAAAAAGTTTATGTTTTATGATTTTGTAGTGGTACTTTTCCATATGATGGGTGGTTACATGATAAACCAATGATGGGCGGTTCTATGATAATCCAATGATGGGTGGTTCTAGGATAAACCAATGTCATGTGGTTACATGATAAACC
The DNA here is from genome assembly GCA_963277665.1 of Viscum album. NCBI lineage: Eukaryota > Viridiplantae > Streptophyta > Magnoliopsida > Santalales > Viscaceae > Viscum > Viscum album. The sequence continues at coordinate 1,517,171,980 of OY728122.1, read as the reverse complement.
AATTATGGGTGGGTTCATGATATCCTTCCATTGTATTGGTATTGAAGTCGGTGTTATGGTTATTCCATTTGTAAGAGTGACTTTTATGGAAGTTTACCGCTTGGTTATTTGATTTATAATTTTGAAATTTATAAATATTTCTTAAGATACCTTTTATATATTTCCTTATGGATTTTATGGGTTTATAAAATATTTAATGATCGAGATTGATCTCATGTGGCTCATGATTATTGATTCTGATGACTGTTGCCTTTTCTATGTTTTCATATTTGATGATCATAGTTTTAATGGGTATGAATTCCTTTATAAATCACTTATTAACTTAGATTATGTCATTATAAACTAATAGAATAATATTCTCATTGATGACATTTAATTATTATTTCTTTTGTTTATCATTAATTAGCAGCTGAGTTAACCCTTCTGATGTTTCCTTTTACTTATGTTTTAAAGAATAGTATTCACTTATTTATCTATATAAATTATTTCACACAGATGATGATGATGAACTAATCTGAAATAATAAAAGATAAGTATTTCAAGAGATTATGTTCAACTTTATCTAATAGTTATTTAAGATTCTATGTTGATGTGAATTGTTTATGTATGATTTTTTACTAATTCACTAAAACTCCAAACATAAAAGGTCATCTGGAATATATGTGATCCATGTTTTCCTTTTTTGTCGTAAATGTTTAGATGGAATGAAATTGTGTCATAATTATCATCATCATTGTAGGAAATATAATGTTATTTATTTCATCATAGTATTAGAGAGTGGATGTCCTGGGCTATTATAGTTTCTATCAAATGCTAGTTTAGATAACATTTGGGATTTGGATTATTTCTTTAAAGTATATCTTATGAGTTATGGATACAATAATAGGTATAAAAAATTAGTAATGATCATATGTTTAAATTCATAGACACATATTTTAAGGATTTTATGTAATCAATAACATTTAAAGAGAAATTTTATTGGGTTTATGTACATGTAATACTTTTGATTAATTTCAAATATTCTATTACATTTACAGAAATAAATTTTAAGGTATTTATAAACATTATTGTTTATTTGATCTTGGATATTGATGTATTATGAGAATAATAGTATTATTATATAGAAAACCAAATTTTTGAAAAGTTATACGGTGACTAAGTCACTATTTATACGTCAAAATAAGTTCACCATATTTTGAGCGAGAAATATGGAATGTATAAATTAACCATTGTGGTTAAAAACTCATTAATTTTCAGGTTATGGAGGTTATTTGGGATATATGGTTATGAAATTATTTTGTTTCATCTTTAGGTATATGTATTGAATTTTGATGAATTTTTTTTTTCATATTATTGAATATTCATTTTGGGAATTATATTTCAATGTTCAATCTTTTTTTCTTTTGGTTAATTTATAAAGATATTTGGAATAACATTGTTTTCTATTTTTGGGTTATGGGGTTTTTAAATGATTTTTCACTGCTTCTAGAGTTAAGAAATAATCATAAATACAAATATTTTGGAGAAAATGATGATATTTTGGGGAAGAATAACTATAGAATTAGATTATAATTATTAAGTAATTATATTAATGTTTCTTTATTAAATAATATATTAAGAGAAATATTAAAATCTAGGAATAAGAACTTGAAAAAATAATATATTATCCATGTACATACAACACTGATGAACTAATGGTTATTTTGATAATCAATGATTTGTGTTTTTTAGGCCTTAAAACAATCCATTCATCATTTAATTTTTATTTTATAAATGTCCTCAATCACTCCGTATAATTATTTAGGATTTTCCTTTATTCCAACATATGTTTTCCAAAAGTTGGATTCCTAGTAATGCTTAACTTCTGGGGAAATTAATGTTTCCAATTTCACCTTTTTAATAGAATTTTTTAATAACTATTTTTTACTATTTGGGTTTCAATAATTGAATTCTATAAATGTAAATAATTTGAAAAAAGACGAATTTTTTGGGAGAAATTCATTATAATGTGGTAGGATGTAAGATCCCGTGATTTTATGAAATATCTTCATTCAAAATAATTCAAAATTATTAATGGATTGTGTTACAAGAAACACATAGTTTTTCTTGAGTCACATGACACACCAATTAGGTCCTTACTTGAATTCAACAATGAGTCTGTTTAGTGAATTATGTTACACACATTCATGAGTCATACTAGACAACGATATACTATTGGTACTATTTATTTAATATAATTGTTATCAAATAGAAATTATAATAGAGTGAATTAATATGATTAAATAAATTATTAATTATTATTTTGGGCTTGTCCATAAAATTATGTAACTGTTTAACAATTAATTCGAAATAAAAATAAATATTAATGAAATGAAAAGGACTTGTTTTATGGAAAACTATTTTTTATGAAAAGAAAGTAATTTTTATCTTAAAAAAATAAATAATTTTTAAAAGTTAAATATAATAATTAAATTTATATGTTATATATTAAACCAAATGATTATTTATTCATACCTTAGTTTTATAGGATTAATATTAGAATAAATCCATTTTAATCCAGAAAATATGCATATTTTCTGAAATGTATTTTTACCGCATTTTAATGGAATACATGCATTAAAAATGAAATTTTAAATTTTTATAATTTTTATTTGAAAAAATAAACATCATTTTTGAATATGAATATAAAAATTAACATTATTTTACTATTTGGTATTTTTTTAGAAGATTCATATTATGATGAATACTAAAAACAATGATTTTTAGTTGCAAATAAAAAACATAGCAATCTATTGTTGTAATCCAAAATAGTTACCCGAAAAAGAGGTAACATTCTTCAATGATCACTTTTATTAATTTGTTCATAACCCCATTAAATTATTATTATTACATTCTTAAATATTTACCATATTATCCTAAATTACCCATAAATAATTCCATAAAATGGGTAATGAAATCACCATTCATGTGCATGGTGAACTGTCACCTTGCGAAAAAATTTCAATCATTTTTTTTACAACCACTTATAGTTGAGAATTTTTATATAAATACTATTTTCATATGATATATAAAATATTTATAACCTATTTATTCTTATATAAATATTTAAAAATACATACCTCAATGCTTTCCATTTTTCGGGAATATAATAACATCATTTGTGGTCATGTGGACTACCTTCTCCTCGGAGTGGTGCGATATGTTTATCCATTATATTGGATCTATTAATGATGGTTTAAATAAAAATAAATGAAATAAATGACATATTTATTATATTAATGAAATAATTATCATTGTGAACATGTAATATATAATATTTATTTCATTTTAAAAAATTTAAAAAGTATGATGTCTCTTGTGGACGTTTGGACTACTTCATCCACGAATCGATGTTATTCATCATTTTTCATTACCACATCACTAAAATAATATGTATAGAAAAAATATATATGTATGTATATATATTTTTATATATAATTAAATAATATGGTATTTATTATATAATTTTCATTATATAATGATTAATGTTACTAACATTCTTTCCATGATGATCATTGAAAATTGGGAATGTTACGCAATAATACGTACAACCACCATCTACATGATAGAATCATTGATTCTTTTTTTTTATAAAAATATTTTATGTATCTTTATAAATTTATAATTTATATGAAAGTTTTATTATTATTTCATGGTTATTTATCTATATATACTAACATAATGACTTTATTTCCCATAGTTGATATATCAAAGTGAGATTTTACACAGGAGATGAACATGTTCAAAACATCTAACATAAAAATTATAGATTAAGTAAATGTTTATAACATGGTTATGAGTGAACAAAAATTCATAATATTTTATTAATTGTTTTATTAAAAAAAATAGTTAACATATTTATATTATTAAGGAATATATAGGACAATAATGACAAATCAGATTCAAGGTAAGGGATTCTTATATCACTTTTACTTCAATGAGGCATTAACTATATGTACTACTTATTTGTTTTATGTGGTGTAAATACTGACAATTTTGATATATTATATCACCAATTATTTTATATTTATGGTATTTAAATGTTTCATTAGATGATTATTACTTTTGGGGTTTCAAATTTAGATGTTACCACATTTTTAAGAGGATTTCTAGCCTCACTTTTATTTCAGCGAGAGTTATTCCATATTCAAAATATTTTTTTATTATGGGGTGTATATATTTACTATTACTGTATTCTATTATTATTATTATTATTCTTTATTTTATTTGGATTTAAATATCCATTTTCAAATATCTCTTTTGTGGGGTTTACAGTTTCCATGTTACAAAAGAAGTAATAGATTATTGTCATAATTTTCGTTCCTCGGGATATTTGTTATGTTATACACATATTATCTTTTATAAGGTGTATATACTTATAATTAGACATGATATATAATTAATATCTTAATTAATATGATATTATAAGAGTTATTTAATGTCGTTCCTTTATGGGGATTATGATTCAAATGATTCAAGGTGGAATTGAACACAATGGGATGTTTAGAGATAATTTTACTCAAGAATGTTTTAATGAAATGTTAATGATATTACCATTCACCAATAAAAAAACACTTATTGTTAATTTTCCTCTAGTGGGTATATTTTATATTGATACCATCCTCATCCATTTATGGATGGATTATGATTATTTCAAAGTGATTATTTTTGAACCTATTCCTTTTCGATGGGTTAATCATGTTTTGAAAAGATTGTTATTGAACATATTTATTTTTCATGTGTTATTCGTATTTTGAAGAGATTTTTATTGAACCCATTTAATTTCAATGGGATAACAATTTTTCATATAGAGTTTTATTAAAACCATTTATTTTCCATGTGTTAATCATGTTTTAAATATATTTTTATTGAATCCATTTAATTTCCATGGGTAAATCATGTTTCAAAGGAATTTTTATGGATCCAATTTATTTTCCATTAGATAATAATGTTTCAAAGAGGTTTTTAGGGCACCCATTTTTTTAATGGGTTAATAATATTTCAATGACCCTATTTGAGAACCCATTTAATTCCTAGAGGTTAATCATATTCTTAAAATATTTTTATTAAACTCATTTTCTAGGGGTTAATCACGATTCAAAGAGATTGATACTGATCCCAATTAATTTCCATTGTTCAATCATGTTTCAATGAGTTTTATAAGAAATCCATTTATAGTCCATGGATTAATCAGGTTATAATAGGGATAATGGTGGTTCCTAGAAGTTTATTATGAAATGAAAGAATTTTTATTTTATGGAATTTTAATGGTACTTGGAAATTTAGTGGGTGGTAACATTTCAGGAACCAACCTGGGTAAACCCTAAAGTAGTCAATCGAGTAAAACCATAACAAATCCTGAAGGGAATTCCTAATCACCATGGGATATAAACATGGGTGAAACATCAACCTAAACAAATTATCAATGATTTGACCTATAAAAAAAAGAAAAATAATAAATTATAAAACGTGAAATAAAAGATTAACCCCTTGAAATGTAAATAAAATAAAACATAAAATACCTCAATGTGACAATATTGGTGAACATAGACCACTAAACAAGCATAACCCCATGGAAAGTGACATCGAGCATGAAGCATCAGCCAAGATAAAAAAGGAAGCGAAACTATATATATGAGTATTAAAACCAAGTAGGAATCCCAAAATATTATATCCCAAATTCATTTCCTTTAAATAAAAGATCCATCAATTTCATTTTTTAAATATAATAAATAAACAAAGGGTCTTTATACATTTCCTTAAATAAAAATTATGTTCCACTATACTTTTTATTTTAAATAAGTTTCTATTATTTGAAATAAGAATTAACATTTTAATGAATTGGTGATAGAGAAAAAGGTAGTGTAAAAAATTTTCATAAAATATTTCTATAATCATTTGAATAAAATATTATTACATTTTTCATAGAGATAAAATAAAATGAGGCCAATACAATGATCAATGAATGGAAATGGAACAATGAAACCAAGATTAACCAACAAAAATGGTACCCTAATAATCTTCCATAAAAATCTATGTGCTAAAGTACATGGGATAACATAGGAGATCAGTGCGTAATCGAGCACATACTTAAATATAAATCATCTTTAAGGAATACCTCACTTGAATATATAAAATTTCTCAAACACTCAATCTGACCATTCCCGTTGTGACATAGAGAAACTATCCCAAAGTTGTAAATTATCAATGCTAAGGGATGCTAGATAGAGTGAAATCCTAAGCCATTATAGTAACTATTCACCAAAAATATTCTAGAGTTTCTAAGTTCCTGTGTCAATAGAAAAGTGTGGGTGAACCTACAAATTCTAAAGAAGTAATCCATCAAATATACATGCGTCACACACAAGAAAACAAGACAGAAGTCACCCACAAATAAATACAAGGAACAATCTCTTGACCTTAATCTATTTGATCACAATGGAATCACTCAGTGTTGACCTCCCACAATGTTCATCATAACCAAGAAAGGCTAATTATTCAATGGGTGATTTCATGACAACCAATTTTAATAAAATCACTGAACGATACAAACATGATGTACACATGCCAATCAATTTATTCAAGAACCAATAATACTATGCATTAAATGTAGGAAATCCACTATTAAATATAATTCAAAAAATCCTTTAAAAATTATAAATTCACTTAGAAATACCATTTAATAAACCATAATATTTCCAAAAACTAAATCCACCTTTTCAAAAAGGTGAAAATACAACATTTCTAAATTCACATCCATTTAGAAGACCCAAAAAATCATTTTAGAAACCAAACACCTTTAAAAGAAAGAAAAAATTTAGAGATCCATTTAGGTAATCAAGATACATTTATAAACCAAAACAATTTTTTCAAACTATAAAGAACTTATGAAGGACAACCCGTAAAATTTTCAAAAACTTTGGGTGAAAAATAGAATTAGAAAATTTCATGCATTTCCATACTGATTCCATACCAAAGAATTTCTATAAAAATAATAAATAACTATTTTGTCTTAAAATGAAGATGGAATAGTTGGAAATCCATGTTTCTTAAATTTATTGTCTGAATGCAATGGGAAACCTACACCAAACATTCAACTTTTTGATGAATACCACTCAAATTCACCTTTGTATTGCACACATATGTATGTCCAATTATATGTAAGGATATATATGCCCAATGTACTAATTTTTAGGGCCAAATATGTTTAAGGGTATCCCGATATATACTCTTACACCTTCATATACTCCTTTATCTCACACAATTATGAATTTTCATATATATACAAAAGCACACGTAACCCAATATATATATATACATATACGTATATATTCATACTTCCATTTGTGAAAACATATATAACAGGGAAATTATGTATGTATACATACATACATACACATATATATAAATATATATATATATATATGCCTACATATGCATACCCATATAAGTATCTTTTGATAAAGGCAATGCACAACCACCTTGTCGAGGTCCAATGCACTAATGGAAATTACCCAAAACTCAACGACCACAAAACCCATAAATTAATAACGAACCAAAGAGAAGGAACTAAAAACCCATACATGAAATCCCATAAAACCCTTCTACCTTTTTCGGCAATGGAAAGAAGTATGATCAAGGGGGATAAATACTCATTAACATCAAGAAGAATCAATAAAAATACCCAAAAATTGAATTATGGGTTCAGACAAGGTGTATTCAACACATAAAAGAGAGGAAACCCAAAAAATAGTGGGAGAAGAAGACCAGAGAGGATACCAAATGGAGAAAAACAAACACTAAAATGGATTGAGGAATGGTCACCTGAGGTAGGGAGAGGCAACATTGTTGTAATGTGAGGGAGGGGGGATTCAACTAATGGGGGGGGGCATGTGATAGAGGGTAATGGAAGGGAAGGGGGATAAAAAAAAGAGAGGTTTAAGGGTTAACCCCATTGGGGTTTGTTAAAACATAATAATAATAATAATAATAACAATCTTCAAAATAATGTTCATAAACATAATAATAAAAATATTATTATTGTAATTTTTTTAATTAGAACATTTTATTTTAATTTTAATTTATTTTTATTATTTTATTTATATGTTATTTTATTTTTTGAGTATTGAGTTGGACACACAGTATGTCCACATAGTTAGCCAGACCATGCTCCAACTATGGACAACCTTCTAGAGAGAGGGGACACTCTCACGGGCAGGTTGTATGGGTTGAGAAACCATATACCAATTGTGAATGTCAGCTATTACATTTGACAGAAACATTTGGAATTATTTTTCCCCAATTTTCTCTAACTAGGGTCAATCCATGCTCCACCAATATAAGAGATCACAATCATTGATAGTGTAACACCCCGAGCTTCCATGATACACCTCTCTTTCAATATTGCAATAGCTTGCATTGTACGCAAGTTCGAGTTCTAATACACCGCGACTAATCAAAGTAGCCATTATGAATATTAATAACAACTTTTTAAAATCATAGAAATTTTATATTTCAAAATGGACTTAATTTTTGTATTCGTAATATCGAAATTTTCCTAAGTTGAATTTTTTGTAACTTTCTGAGAACTTCCAATTTTTTATGAATAGTGAAAAATAATTAAAACAAATTTTTTAATAAAAATAATTTATTGTGATAAATTATACTATTTAGTGGTTTTAAAGTATAATTAGAATATATTTTTACCATTTTATCCAATGGTGGTCATTAGAATTAATTTAACATTGAAATTGGGCATCAACAATTGTCAATCTTTTGATATAAATTGTTTCTTAAAAACACGCTATTTGTTGTGACAGCGTGAATTAATTATAAAATTAATTAATGCAACTTATATGTTTGGAATTTTTTAAAATATACATCATTTTTGAAATCGGAATATCAAATATAGCTTAGGGTGAAATTTTTGCATTATTCTGAAAAACTTCAATTTTTGATGAATAGTGAAACCACTAAGTGGTAGTTAAAAAAATGATTTTTCTTTTAAATGAAACATTACCACTTCTGTGATTTGAATTTCAAAAATCCGACATACATGGTTGTAATTATCAAGTAAAATGTGGTTCAATGGGATTAAAATAATTTTTTGGTGAATAGTAACTTTTTAGTTCTTAATCATGATTAGAGGTAATTACTGTAGTTTAAGGTAAAAATAATGTTTTAATAATATGATATGAGCTTGACACATGTCCTACCCTCATTGGATGTTCCATGGCCGACCGAGAGAATCCATGGGTCAACTTGGGGTCCCCATGGAGCCACTTTAGTTGGAAAATTACATAAATACCTTTTATTTAATGTTAAAGTAAAAAATGACACAAACATGAAATGTTTTACTAAAACAATTTTTACATACGGTAATACAAGTAATATTTTTGACTATTAATATTCATTGGAAATCTAAAACGATTTCCTACATCATAGTAGTTTATTTATAATTTTTAGACATTAAATAAATTAAATTATTTATGACATCATGATGATGCAGCGATGACCTCATTATTTAATGATTTAAATAAAATGGAAAGATAATGTAATATCTAAGACCTAAACATATCAAAAACCTATTGGATGGACGGATTTCGAACCCTTATCACCTTATCCTATAATTATATCAATGTGGGACCTCTTAAATCCGAATACCATTTTAAAATAATGTGACTTTTCTTTACTTTCCAAAAGTGCCCCTCCTCTCCACTTATAAAAGGCCCCCACCTCTACCACCTCATTCACACTTTCAAGCCATTTTTCTCGGCCAACCTCTGCCCAAATACTCTCCCATATTCCCCCTATTACTCCTAGAAGACTCACTTTGGGCAGAACTCTACCCAAGGAAGCCTTTGGCTCAAATCAAAAAGAGTTACCCGATTTTAAGGTAATGTCTTCTCTAATGTTGTTTTGTATTATTTTTCTTCTCCAACCCCCTAAACACTTTTTATTCATTTCTTTTGTAACAACACCAGTATCCTAAATATACTAGGATGGTTTTATAATAAGTATTAGAGCTACACTTACACACACCTACATCTAATGGTTAAAGAACATACTATTTCTGTGGATGGAGAATTTCTGCCTCACGAAATGATGATTGTTCAACACTCATATAACACCTTCAAAGGTGGCCATTAAGATGTCACTATATTTATATATGATATATTATATGTTTATGTTTTCCTTATGCATCTGTATTTCTCATTTATGGCATATTTTATGATTTCCATTATGGGTAAACGCGATAATTTCATTTTAGGAAGTGCGGACTATCACCCCCTCAAAGTGATTTGAATCGTTAATACCATATGGGGGATGTATAAAGGATGGAGTAAATGGTATTATATTCTATATTATACTGGAATTATATTATACATTTATATAATTATGATTTCATTCCATTAAATAATAAATAGAAATGAAAGTAGCGTTCATGCGTACGTACGGATTACCGTCTCCGTGAACGGTGCATTTCATTTCTTACCTCTAAATGTTACGTAATATTATGAATGAATGTATATACTGGATATATATGATATATATGATATCTACATCATGAATATAATTCTGGATATAATGGATATTTCACTACATGAACAACTTGTAATTATAAGAAGTTTATTGTTGACTCAAGTACCAAAGATCGAAAAAACGACCGTTATTAACTTAAATAATTACATAATGTTCATAACATTGTAATAAGTGATATAAAAATGATAATTAAATTGAAAATGGTTCTCAATAAGGTATATATTTACTCTAGTTTATTATTCAGGAGGTTAATTAACGGTTGAGTCAAGTCGGACACGAGGTAAGGGAATTTCTTAACCAAATTTCTATTCTTTGGGTTAATCTCCTACTTTCAAATTATGTCATGATATTATTATGTCCTATTTTGTATTTTTACTTTCTTTATGTGTACCTATAGTGAATACACATAATAGATCTATTTTATTTTAAAAATGATCTTTTTATGGACTTCATCTCAATCTCCTTTCATTGAGGCTTATTTGGTTTTATACACAACTTTCTTTTATATGTTGTATAAACCCCTTTGACTTTTACGTTTATTAAAAAGGAACCATTTTATATGAAGCGTTTACTAAATGACAAAAGGGGATGTTTTTTTCGTACGTATGTGAGGACAATTACTTCACCACTACCGTGACCATTATTTGAGTTTCGGCTTCCTCTACAAGCCATACCTTTTTTTAAAAGAAAAATAAATACCCTGTTTTACTTTTCTTTTATTTTGGTATTGAAAATGGTTTTGAAATTTTTTTTATTATATCAATGTGTTGTATTTATATCTTGTGATTGAATTTTGGAAATGTTATGTTTCCTTTATGCATGTTTTTTGTGAAACGATTATGTTATGGTTTATGATATGTTTAAACCTATTCATATGAGGAATGAATTGGACTTAATAAGTGACGAGTGGAGCCCGCTATAGCTCCTCGATGCATCGGTAGGTCTCATGAGACAAACTAGTGTCTTGGCACGAGGCTTTGATGAAATCTTATTTGTGGTCTTAGCACGAGGCCTTGGCTATGTGGTTATGATAGTCTGGCATTATGTATTCCATCATTATGAAAGTGGTTATTGATATTTCATGTGATTATTCGACTAGTAGAATATCCATGTGAGAAAGTAAATGGCATTATTTCAGTTTACTTTTTCCATATTATGCTAATGTTCAAGTTTAAAAGGCTTTTGTTTTAGTTATACATTTCCTTAAATGTTAATGTTTATTTATGAAAGATTCCGCTATATTGTTATCCTTACTGAGCATCTGAGCTCACCCCTTTCAATGTTTTAATATTTTCCAGGATGTGAAGAAGTATTTTATGAATGACCTACAGGGATAGTCAGGAGAGGATATGTGTGTGGACAATGGAGATTTTGTTATTGTAGTTTTTCCCCTTATGATGTAATGTAACATTTATGAATGTATCTAGTGCTTCCAAGGCTACTAGACTAATCGGTCTTTCGAGACATGATCTTTTGTGATCATGCCAATGTTATGAAGTAATGGACCGACTATGGGTAGTTGGGGTCGGGGCGTTACAGTTGGTATCAGAGGCAGTTTAGTACTAACCATGGAAGATAGATTTAGATAAACTCTGATTAGAGCACATAGCCCAAAGATAGACTTTGAGGATTAGTATAGAAGAGCTTCCTAGAATTTTGGTATTATAGAGATGTTGTAAGTTTTCTGAGCAATACATCCCTATTTGGATACGACCAGGTAGAGGCGGCTCTGGAACAGATGTACCTAGGGGTAAAACCCAAAAACACCGCTTTGAGCTAGACTCAAACAGGAACTGGCTCACGACAACGGGCCTTGCTGCACTCTTGGTTACGACACTCCCGGGGGATTTGCTTAGGATAATTCTCATTTTCTTTACAAACCATTATGTACGGTTTATGAGTATATACTTCATCAAAGAAAACATTCTTATGATTATGGATTATATCGATAATCCATTCAATTTACATTATGTATTTTACAAGTTTGGAATTGTTCATTGTAATTCATAAACTAACCTAATTTATGCCATTGTATAGAAATGGCGCCCAGTAGAAGGAATGTGAACTCCAGCAATACGTATGATCCAAAGAGTAAGAAGGATTGTATTTTTCACGGTATTAAGCCAACATTTCGAAGGGAAATAGTCTCCCATGTGTTCTCAACTTATGAAGAAATAGTATCATGTGTTAATATGATAAGTAAAGAATTATCTGAGTCTTATGGCTTTGAAGTGAAGCAAGAGACGAAAGGGATGGAAGAGAGAATGATGGATAGAGGGATGAGGGGAAAGAAGAATTTTCCAATATGTGGTAATTGTGGGAAGAAACATCATGGAACATTCCTAAAGGGAATGGGAGTTTGTTATAAGTGTAGAGAAAAAGGACACAAAGTGCATGACTGCAAGGGTAAGAAAATGGTTTCAAATGTACAATGCTTCTTCTGCAAGGATTGGGGACACTACGCAAACCAATGTCCAAATCATCAGAGTATGCCCCAAATGATGTTATTGGATAATAATCAAGTTATGATACTACCACAGATGGGGAGGAATGATTAGAGTCATTATGTTGTTATTATAGAATTTTGTCATTTGAGTGTTGTATCAATGATGTACTGGTTATAATAATTGTGGAGTATATAAGGATTGTACTGTAGTACTTGTTGTTTTCATTAAGGTTTTAATATGATGAAGGTAATCATATTTTTAGTATGTGACAATAAGAGAAACTTTACTTTTTTTTGGGAATATATTGTTATAATAGATTTTGGAATTTAAGGAACTTTCAGAGAAAGTCTGGATGGAGGTATTTTGGATAACTATAAAGGATGGAATGGGTTAAGTTGAACTTTGGATAGTATTGTTTAAGGTTAAAACATTTCTGAAGATTATTTTTGGAATATTATAATACTATAGTTTTAGGAAAAGGACAACCTGTAGGGTGGGGCATAACCCATCGCTTCTGACAAAGCTGCAGGAATCGAACCCACAACCATAGTGCGCCATGCCTTTATTACCTACCACTAGCCTACATGAAGTCCCTGGTTATTACAAAATATTTTTTCCTAATCTAAGTGGTATGTGGTAATATTTAGAACCTTATACAATTAGAATAAATATAATATTTGTGAGTTCTATTATCTTTTTGAGTGAAAGATGAGTTTGTGGTAGAAATTAGTTGAAGGATGAAACTCTACTTGTCAAGCATAAATATATATATACCTACATATTATTCTATGAATAAATTAATTCCTAAACCTTAGTAAAGGGATATTAAAACAAAAAAATGTGTTATCCTAATACCTTATGTCTTGTTGAACTGATAATATTTTAAATCAACATAGATTGAAGGCTTTGAGACACTCAATTTTACACTTGTTTGTTATTGATGACCACAATAACTCCCTACAAATATTTACGTTTTTTTCCAATTATATGTCTCTAATTTCCACCAATGTTCTCCTAATCGAGATCATAATTGGGTGGTGACTTTTTCATTTACATTTCCCTCTTATTAAGGCTAAATTTTATTAACCTTATTTCCGATGTGGGTTTTCCACAAAGGTATTTTCTATTTTCAACCATTTATTTTCAAAGTAAAATTTCAAATTGCGAGGACGCAATTTATTGAAGGAGGGGAGAATGTAACACCCCGAGCTTCTATGACACGCCTCTCTTTCAATATTGCAATAGCTTGCATTGTACGCAAGTTTGAGTTCTAACACACCGCGACTAATCAAATTAGCCGTTATGAATAGTAATAACAACTTTTTAAAATTATAGAAATTTTAAATTTCAAAATGGACTTCATTTTTGTATTCGTAATATCGAAATTATCCTAAGTTGAATTTTTTGTAACTTTCTGAGAACTTCCAATTTTTTATGAATTGTGAAAAATAATTAAAACAACTTTTTTAATAAAAATAATTTATTATGATAAATTATACTATTTAGTGTTTTTAAAGTATATTTAGAATATATTTTTACCATTTTATCCAATGGTGGTCATTATAATTAATTTAACATTGAAATTGGGCATCAACAATTGTCAATCTTTTGATATAAATTGTTTCTTAAAACATGCTATTTGTTGTGACAGCGTGAATTAATTATAAAATTAATTAATGCAACTTATATGTTTGGAATTTTTTAAAATAGACATCTTTTTTGAAATTGGAATATCAAATATAGCTTAGGGTGAATTGTTGGCATTATTCTGAAAAACTTCAATTTTTGATGAATAGTGAAACCACTAAGTGGTAGTTAAAAAACCGATTTTTCGTTTAAATGAAACATTACCACTTCTGTGATTTGAATTTCAAAAATCCGACATACATGGTTGTAATTAGGAAGTAAAATGTGGTTCAATGGGAATAAAATAATTTTTTGGTGAATAGTAACTTTTAAGTTCTTAATCGCGATTAGAGGTAATTACTGTTGTTTAAGGTAAAAATAATGTTTTAATAATATGATATGAGCTTGACACATGTCCTACCATCATTGGATGTGCCATAGCCGACCAAGACAATCAATCGGTCAACTTGGGGTCCCCATGGAGCCACTTTAGTTGGAAAATTACATAAATACCTTTTATTTAATGTTAAAGTAAAAAATGACACAAACATGAAATGTTTTACTAAAACAAATTTTTACATGGGGTAATACAAGTAATATTTTTGACTATAAATATTCATTTGAAAGCTAAAAAGAATTCCTACATCATAGTATTTTTTTTTATAATTTTTAGACATTAAATAAATTAAATTATTTATGACATCATGATGATGCAGTGATGACCTCATTATTTAATGATTTAAATAAAATGGAAGGATAATGTAATATCTAAGACCTAAACATATCCAAAACCTATTGGATGGATGGATTTAGAACCCTTATCATCTTATCCTCGAATTATATCAATGTGGGACCTCTTAAATCCGAATACCATTTTAAAATAATGTGACTTTTCTTTACTTTCCAAGAGTGCCCCTCCTCTCCACTTATAAAAGGCCCCCACCTCTACCACCTCATTCACACTTTCAAGCCATTTGTCTCGGCCAACCTCTGCCCAAATACTCTCCCAACTTCCCCCTCTTACTCCTAGAAGCCCCAATTTGGGCATAACTCTACCCAAGGAAGCCTTTGGCTCAAATCAAAAAGAGTTACCCGATTTTAAGGTAATGTCTTCTCTAATGTTGTTTTGTATTATTTTTCTTCTCCAACCACATAAACACTTTTTATTCATTTCATTTGTAACAACACCAGTATCCTAAATATACTAGGATGTTTTTATAAGAAGGATTCTAGCTACACTTACAGACACCTACATCTAATGGTTAAAGAACATACTATTTATGTGGATGGTGAATTTCTGCCTCACGAAACGATGATTGTTCAACACTCATATAACACCTTCAAAGGTGGCCATTAAGATGTCACTATATTTATATATGATATATAATATGTTTATGTTTTCCTTATGATTCTGTATTTCTCATTAATGGCATATTTTATGATTTCCATTATGGGTAAACGCGATAATTTCATTTTAGGAAGTGCGGACTATCGCCCCCTCAAAGTGATTTGAATCGTTAATACCATATGTGGGATGTATAAAGGATGGAGTAAATGGCATTATATTCTATATTATACTGGAATTTTATTATACATTTATATAATTATGATTTCATTCCATTAAATACGAAATAGAAATGAAAGTAGCGTTCATGCGTACGTACGATTTACCGTCTCCATGAATGGTGCATTTCATTTCTTACCTCTAAATGTTACGTAATATTATGAATGAATGTATATACTGGATATATATGATATATATGATATCTACATCATGAATATAATTCTGGATATAATGGATATTTCACTACATGGACAACTTGTAATTATAAGAAGTTTATTGTTGACTCAAGTACCAAAGATCGACAAAACTACCGTTATTAAATTAAATAATTACATAATGTTCATAACATTGTAATAAGTGATATAAAAATGTTAATGAAATTGAAAATGGTTCTTAATAAGGTAGATATTTTCTCTATTTTATTATTCAGGAGGTTAAAGAACGGTTGAGTGAAGTCGGACACGAGGTAAGGGAATTTCTTAACCCAATTTCCATTCTTTGGGTTAATCTCCTACATTCAAATTATGTAATGATATTATTATGTCCTATTTTTTATTTTTACTTTCTTTATGTTTACCTATAGTGAATACACATAATAGATCTATTTTTTTTTAAAAATGATCTTTTTTAAGGTCTTCGTCTCAATCTTCTTTCATTGAGGCTTATTTGGTTTTATACACAACTTTCTTTTATATGGTGTATAAACCCCTTTGACTATTACGTTTATTCAAAAGGAATATTTTTATACGAAGAGTTTACTAAACTACAAAAGGGGATGTTTTTGTCGTACGTATGCGGTGACAATGACTTCACCACTGCCGTGACCATTATTTGAGTTTCGGCTTCCTCTACAATCCATACCTTTTTTTTAAAAGAAAAATAAATACCCTGTTTTACTTTTCTTTTATTTTGGTATTGAAAATGGTATTGAAAATGTTTTTATTATATCAATGTGTTGTATTTATATCTTGTGATTGAAATTTGGAAATGTTATGTTTCCTTTATGCATGTTTTATGTGATACGATTATGTTATGGTTTATGATATGTTTAAACCTATTCATATGAGGAATGCATTGGACGTAATAAGTGATGGGGGAGCCCGCTATAGCTCCTCGATGCATCGGTAGGTCTCATTAGACAAACTAGTGTCTTGGCACGAGGCCTTGACAAAATCTTATTTGTGGTCTTGGCACGAGGCCTTGGCTACGTGGTTATGAGAGTCTGACATTATGCATTCCATCATTATGAAAGTGGTTATTGATATTTCATGTGATTATTCGACTAGTAGAATATCCATGTGAGTAAGTAAATGGCATTATTTCAGTTTACTTTTTCCATATTATGCTAATTTTCAAGTTTAAAAGGCTTTTGTTTTAGTTATACATTGCCTTAAATGTTAATGTTTATTTATGAAAGCTTCCGCTATATTGTTATCCTTACTGAGCATCTGAGATCACCCCTTTCAATGTTTTAATATTTTCTAGGATGTGAAGAAGTATTTTATGAATGACCTGCAGGGATAGTCAGGAGAGGATATGAGTGTGGAATATGGAGACTTTGTTATTGTAGTTTTTCACCTTATCATATAGTGTAACATTTATGAATGTATCTAGTTCTTACAAGGCTACTAAACTAATCGGTTTTTCGAGACATGATCTTTTGTGATCATGCCAATTTTATGAAGTAATGCACCGACTCTGGGTAGCTAGGGTCAGGGCGTTATAGTTGGTATCAGAGGCAGTTTAGTACTAACAATGGAAGCTAGATTTAGATAAACTCTGATTAGAGCACATAGCCCAAAGATAGACTTTGAGGATTAGTATAGAAGAGCTTCCTAGAATTTTGGTATTATAGAGATGTTGTGAGTTTTCTGAGCAATACATCCCTGTCTGGATACGAGAAGGTAGAGGCGGCTCTGGCACAGATGTACCTAGGGGTAAAACCCAAAAACACCACTTTGAGCTAGACTTCAACGGGAACTGGTGCACGGCAACGGGCCTTACTGCACTCTTGGTTACGACACTCCCCGGGGATTTGCTTAGGATAATTCTCATTTTCTTTACAAACCATTATGTAGGGTTTATGAGTATATAATTCCTGAAAGAAAACATTCTTATGATTATGGATTATATCCATAAACCGTTCAATTTACATTAAGTATTTTACAGGTTTGGAATTATTCATTGTAATTCATAAACTAACCTAGTTTATGCCATTGTATAGAAATGGCGCCCAGTAGAAGGAATGTGAACTCCAGCAATACGTATGATCCAAAGAGTAATAAGGATCGTATCTTTCACGGTATTAAGACAACATTTCTAAGGTAAATAGTCTCCCATGTGTTCTCAACTTATGAAGAAATAGTATCATTTGTTAATAAGACAAGTAAAGAATTATCTGAGTCTTATGGATTTGAAGTGAAGCAAGAGACGAAAGGGATGGAAGAGAGAATGATGGATAAAGGGATGAGGGGAAAGAAGAATTTTCCAATATGTGGTAATTGTGGGAAGAAACATCATGGAACTTGCCTAAAGGGAATGGGAGTTTGTTATAAGTGTAGAGAAAAAGGACACAAAGTGCGTGACTGCAAGGGTAAGAAAATGGTTTCAAATGTACAATGCTTCTTCTGCAAGGATTGGGGACACTACGCAAACCAATGTCCAAATCATCAGAGTATGCCCCAAATGATGTTATTGGATAATAATCAAGTTATGATACTACCACAGATGGGGAGGAATGATTAGAGTCATTATGTTGTTATTATATAATTTTGTCATTTGAGTGTTGTATCAATGATGTACTGGTTATAATAATTGTGGAGTATATAAGGATTGTACTGTAGTACTTGTTGTTTTCATTAAGGTTTTAATATGATGAAGGTAATAATATTTTTAGTATGTGACAATAAGATAAACTTTACTTTGTTTGGGGAATATAATGTTACAGTAGATTTTGGTATTTAAGGAACTTTCAGAGAAAGTCTGGATGGAGGTATTTTGGATAACTATAAAGGATGGAATGGGTTAAGTTGAACTTTGGATAGTATTGTTTAAGGTTAAAACATTTCTGAAGATTATTTTTGGAATATTATAATACTATAGTTTTAGGAAAAGGACAACCTGCAGGGTGGGGCATAACCCATCGCTTCTGACAAAGCTGCAGGAATCGAACCCACAACCATAGTGCGACAGGCCTTTATTACCTACCACTAGCCTACAGGAAGTCCCTGGTTATTACAAAATATTTTTTCCTAATCTAAATGGTATGTGGTAATATTTAGAACCTTATACAATTAGAATAAATATAATATTTGTGAGTTCTATTATCTTTTTGAGTGAAATATGAGTTTGTGGTAGAAATTAGTTGGAGGATGAAACTCTACTTGTAAAGCATAAATATATATATACCTATATCTTATTGTATGAATAAATTAATTCTTAAACCTTAGTAAAGGGATATTAAAACAAAAAAATGTTTTATCCTAATACCTTATGTATTGTTGAACTGATAATATTTTAAATCAACATAGATTGAAGGCTTTGAGACCCTCAATTTTACACTTGTTTGTGATTGATGACCACAATCACTCCATACAAATATTTACGTTTTTCTTCCAATTATATGTCTCTAATTGCCACCAATGTTCTCCTAATCGAGATCATAATTGGGTGGTGACTTTTTCATTTCCATTTCCCTCTTATTAAGGCTAAATTTTATTAACCTTATTTCCGATGTGGGTTTTCCACAAAGGTATTTTCTATTTTCAACAATTTATTTTCAAAGGAAAATTTCAAATTGCGAGGACGCAATTTATTGAAGGAGGGGAGAATGTAACACCCCGAGCTTCCATGATACACCTCTCTTTCAATATTGCAATAGCTTGCATTGTACGCATGTTCGAGTTCTAACACACCGCGACTAATCAAAGTAGCCGTTATGAATAGTAATAACAACATTTTAAAATTATATAAATTTTATATTTCAAAATGGACTTCAGTTTTGTATTCGTAATATCGAAATTATCCTAAGTTAAAATTTTTGTAACTTTCTGAGAACTTCCAATTTTTTATGAATAGTGAAAAATAATTAAAACAACTTTTTTAATAAAAATAATTTATTGTGATAAATTATACTATTTAGTGGTTTTAAAGTATAATTAGAATATATTTTTACCATTTTATCCAATGTTGGTCATTAGAATTAATTTAACATTGAAATTGGGCATCAACAATTGTCAATCTTTTGATATAAATTGTTTCTTAAAAACACGCTATTTGTTGTGACAGCATGAATTAATTATAAAATTAATTAATGAAACTTATATGTTTGTAATTTTTTAAAATAGACATCATTTTTGAAATCGTAATATCAAATATATCTTAGGGTGAAATTTTGGCATTATTCTGAAAAACTTCAATTTTTGATGAATAGTGAAACCACTAAGTGGTAGTTAAAAAACTGATTTTTCGTTTAAATGAAACATTACCACTTCTGTGATTTGAATTTCAAAAATCCGACATACATGGTTGTAATTAGGAAGTAAAATGTGGTTCAATGGGATTAAAATAATTTTTTGGTGAATAGTAACTTTTAAGTTCTTAATCGCGATTAGAGGTAATTACTGTAGTTTAAGGTAAAAATAATGTTTTAATAATATGATATGAGATTGAAACATGTACTACCATCATTGGATGTGCCATGGCCGACCAAGAAAATCAATGGGTCAACTTGGGGTCCCCATGGAGCCACTTTAGTTGGAAAATTACATAAATACCTTTTATTTAATGTTAAAGTAAAAAATGACACAAACATGAAATGTTTTACTAAAACAAATTTTTACATGGGGTAATACAAGTAATATTTTTGACTATAAATATTTATTGGAAAGCTAAAGAGATTTCCTACATCATAGTATTTTTTTTATAATTTTTAGACATTAAATAAATTAAATTATTTATGACATCATGATGATGCAGTGATGACCTCCTTATTTAATGATTTAAATAAAATGGAAGGATAATGTAATATCTAAGACCTAAACATATCCAAAACCTATTGGATGGATGGATTTAGAACCCTTATCACCTTATCCTCGAATTATATCAATGTGGGACCTCTTAAATCCGAATACCATTTTAAAATAATGTGACTTTTCTTTACTTTCCAAGAGTGCCCCTCCTCTCCACTTATAAAAGGCCCCCACCTCTACCACCTCATTCACACTTTCAAGCCATTTGTCTCGGCCAACCTCTGCCCAAATACTCTCCCAACTTCCCCCTCTTACTCCTAGAAGCCTCAATTTGGGCAGAACTCTACCCAAGGAATCCTTTGGCTCAAATCAAAAAGAGTTACCCGATTTTAAGGTAATGTCTTCTCTAATGTTGTTTTGTATTATTTTTGTTCTCCAACAACCTAAACACTTTTTATTCATTTCTTTTGTAACAACACCAGTATACTAAATATACTAGGATGTTGTTATAAGAATGATTCAAGCTACACTTACACACACCTACATCTAATGGTTAAAGAACATACTATTTATGTAGATGGTGAATTTCTGCCTCACGAAACGATGATTGTTCAACACTCATATAACACCTTCAAAGGTGGCCATTAAGATGTCACTATATTTATATATGATATATAATATGTTTATGTTTTCCTTATGCTTCTGTATTTCTTATTTATGGCATATTTTATGATTTCCATTATGGGTAAACGCGATAATTTCATTTTAGGAAGTGCGGACTATCGCCCCCTCAAAGTGATTTGAATCGTTAATACCATATGTGGGATGTATAAAGGATGGAGTAAATGGTATTATATTCTATATTATACTGGAATTATATTATACATTTATATAATTATGATTTCATTCCATTAAATACGAAATAGAAATGAAAGTATCGTTAATGCGTACGTACGGCTTACCGTCTCCATGAATGGTGCATTTCATTTCTTACCTCTAAATGTTACGTAATATTATGAATGAATGTATATACTGGATATATATGATATATATGATAACTACATCATGAATATAATTCTGGATATAATGGATATTTCACTACATGAAGAACTTGTAATTATAAGAAGTTTATTGTTGACTCAAGTACCAAAGATCGACAAAACGACCGTTATTAAATTAAATAATTACATAATGTTAATAACATTGTAATAAGTGATATAAAAATGATAATGAAATTGAAAATGGTTCTTAATAAGGTAGATATTTAATCTAGTTTATTATTCAGGAGGTTAAATAACGGTTGAGTCAAGTCGGACATGAGGTAAGGGAATTTCTTAACCCAATTTCCATTCTTTGGGTTAATCTCCTACTTTCAAATTATGTCATGATATTATTATGTCCTATTTTGTATTTTTACTTTCTTTATGTGTACCTATAGTGAATACACATAATAGATCTATTTTATTTTAAAAATGATCTTTTTTAAGGTCTTCGTCTCAATCTCCTTTCATTGAGGCTTATTTGGTTTTATACACAACTTTCTTTTATATGGAGTATAAACCCCTTTGACTTTTACGTTTATTCAAAAGTAATCTTTTTATATGAAGAGTTTACTAAACGACAAAAGGGGATGTTTTTGTAGTACGTATGCGGTGATAATGACTTCACCACTGCCGTGACCATTAATTGATTTTCGGCTTCCTCTACAAGCCATACCTTTTTTTTAAAAGAAAAATAATTACCCTGTTTTACTTTTATTTTATTTTGGTATTGAAAATGGTATTGAAAATGTTTTTATTATATCAATGTGTTGTATTTATATCTTGTGATTGAAATTTGGAAATGTTATGTTTCCTTTATGCATGTTTTATGTGATACGATTATGTTATGGTTTATGATATGTTTAAACCTATTCATATGAGGAATGCATTGGACTTAATAAGTGACGGGTGGAGCCCGCTATAGCTCCTCGATGCATCGGTAGGTCTCATGAGACAAACTAGTGTCTTGGCACGAGGCCTTGACAAAATCTTATTTGTGGTCTTGGCACGAGGCCTTGGCTACGTGGTTATGATAGTATGACATTATGCATTCCATCACTATGAAAGTGGTTATTGATATTTCATGTGATTATTCGACTAGTAGAATATCCATGTGAGTAAGTAAATGGCATTATTTCAGTTTACTTTTGCCATATTATGCTAATGTTCAAGTTTAAAAGGCTTTTGTTTTAGTTATACAATGCATTAAATGTTAATGTTTATTTATGAAAGCTTCCGCTATATTGTTATCCTTACTGAGCATCTGAGCTCACCCCTTTCAATGTTTTAATATTTTCCAAGATGTGAAAAAGTATTTTATGAATGACCTGCACGGATAGTCAGGAGAGGATATGAGTGTCGAATATGGAGACTTTGTTATTTTAGTTTTTCACCTTATGATGTAATGTAACATTTATGAATGTATCTAGTGCTTCCAATGTACTAAACTAATCGGCCTTTCGAGACATGATCTTTTGTGATCATGCCAATGTTATGAAGTAATGCACCGACTCTGGGTAGCTAGGGTCGGGGCGTTACAGTTGGTATCAGAGGCATTTTAGTACTAACCATGGAAGCTAGATTTAGACAAACTATAATTAGAGAACATATCCCAAAGATAGACTTTGAGTATTAGTATAGAAGAGCTTCCTAGAATTTTTGTATTATAGAGATGTTGTGAGTTTTCTGAGAAATACATCCCTGTCTGGATATGAGCAGGTAGAGGCGGCTCTGGCACAGATGTACCTAGGGGTAAAACCCAAAAACACCACTTTGAGCTAGACTCAAACGGGAACTGGTGCATGACAACGGTCCTTGCTGCACTCTTGGTTACGACACTCCCGGGGGATTTTCTTAGGATAATTCTCATTTTCTTTACAAACCATTATGTAGGGTTTATGAGTATATACTTACTCAAAGAAAACATTCTTATGATTATGGATTATATCCATAAACCATTCAATTTACATTAAGTATTTTACAAGTTTGGAATTATTCATTGTAATTCATAAAATAACCTAGTTTATGCCATTGTATAGAAATGGCACCTAGTAGAAGGAATGTGAACTCCAGCAATACGTATGATCAAAAAAGTAAGACGGATCATATCTTTCACGGTATTAAGCCAACATTTCTAAGGGAAATAGTCTCCCATGTGTTCTCAACTTATGAAGAAATAGTATCATGTGTTAATAAGATAAGTAAAGAATTATCTGAGTCTTATGGATTTGAAGTGAAGCAAGAGACGAAAGGGATGGAAGAGAGAATGATGGATTAAGGGATGGGGGGAAAGAAGAATTTTCCAATATGTGGTAATTGTGGGAAGAAACATCATGGAACTTGCCTAAAGGGAATGGGAGTTTGTTATAAGTGTAGAGAAAAAGGACACAAAGTGCGTGACTGCAAGGGTAAGAAAATGGTTTCAAATGTACAATGCTTCTTCTGCAAGGATTGGGGACACTACGCAAACCAATGTCCAAATCATCAGAGTATGCCACAAATGATGTTATTGGATAATAATCAAGTTATGATACTACCACAGATGGGGAGGAATGATTAGAGTTCTTATGTTGTTATTAAATAATTTTGTCATTTGAGTGTTGTATCAATGATGTACTGGTTATAATAATTATGGAGTATATAAGGATTGTACTGCAGTACTTGTTGTTTTCATTATGGTTTTAATATGATGAAGGTAATCATATTTCTAGTATGTGACAATAAGATAAACTTTACTTTGTTTGGGGAATATAATGTTACACTAGATTTTGTAATTTAAAGAACTTTCAGAGAATGTCTGGACGGAGGTATTTTGGATAACTATAAAGGATGGAATGGGTTAAGTTGAACTTTGGATAGTATTGTTTATGGTTAAAACATTTCTGAAGATTATTTTTTGAATATTATAATACTATAGTTTTAGGAAAAGGACTACCTGCAGGGTGGGGCATAACCCATCGCTTTCGACAAAGCTGCAGGAATCGAACCCACAACCATAATGCGACATGCCTTTATTACCTACCACTAGCATACAGGAAGTCCCTGGTTATTACAAAATATTTTATCCTAATCTAAATGGTATGTGGTAATATTTAGAACCTTATACAATTAGAATAAATATAATATTTGTGAGTTCTATTATCTTTTTGAGTGAAAGATGAGTTTGTGGTAGAAATTAGTTGAAGGATGAAACTCTACTTGTCAAGCATAAATATATATATACCTATATCTTATTCTATGAATAAATTAATTCTTCAAATTTAGTAAAGGGATATTAAAACAAAAAAATGTGTTATCCTAATACCTTATGTCTTGTTGAACTGATAATATTTTAAATCAACATAGATTGAAGGCTTTGAGGCCCTCAATTTTACACTTTTTTGTGATTGATGACCTCAATCACTCCATACAAATATTTACGTTTTTCTTCCAATTATATGTCTCTAATTGCCACCAATGTTCTCCTAATCGAGATCATAATTGGGTGGTGACTTTTTCATTTCCATTTCCCTCTTATTAAAGCTAAATTTTATTAACCTTATTTCCGATGTGGGTTTTCCACAAAGGTATTTTCTATTTTCAACCTTTTATTTTCAAAGGAAAATTTCAAATTGCGAGGACACAATTTATTGAAGGAGGGGAGAATGTAACACCCCGAGCTTCCATGATACGCCTCTCTTTCAATATTGCAATAGCTTGCATTGTACGCAAGTTCGAGTTCTAACACATCACGACTAATCAAAGTAGCCATTATGAATAGTAATAACAACTTTTTAAAATTATAGAAATTTTATATTTCAAAATGGACTTCATTTTTGTATTCGTAATATCGAAATTATCCTAAGTTGAATTTTTTTGTAACTTTCTGAGAACTTCCAATTTTTTATGAAGAGTGAAAAATAATTAAAACAAATTTTTTAATCAAAATAATTTATTTTGATAAATTTTACTATTTAGTGGTTTTAAATTATAATTAGAATATATTTTTACCATTTTATCCAATGGTGGTCATTAGAATTGATTTAACATTGAAATTGGGCATCAACAATTGTCAATCTTTTGATATAAATTGGTTCTTAAAAACACAGTATTTGTTGTGACAGCATGAATTAATTATAAAATTAATTAATGAAACTTATATGTTTGGAATTTTTTAAAATAGATATCATTTTTGAAATCGGAATGTCAAATATATCTTAGGGTGAAATTTTGGCATTATTCTGAAAAACTTCAATTTTTGATGAATAGTGAAACCACTAAGTGGTAGTTAAAAAACTGATTTTTCGTTTAAATGAAACATTACCACTTCTGTGATTTGAATTTAAAAAATCCGACATACATGGTTGTCATTAGGAAGTAAAAATTGGTTCAATGGGATTAAAATAATTTTTTTTGGTGAATAGTAACTTTTATGTTCTTAATTGCGATTAGAGGTAATTAGTGTAGTTTAAGGTAAAAATAATGTTTTAATAATATGAGATGAGATTGACACATGTCCTACCCTCATTGGATGTGCCATGGCCGACCAAGAAAATCCATGGGTCAACTTGGGGACCCCATGGAGCCACTTTAGTTGGAAAATGACATAAATACCTTTTATTTAATGTTAAAGTAAAAAATGACACAAACATGAAATGTTTTTCTAAAACAATTTTTACATGGGGTAATACAAGTCATATTTTTGAATATAAATATTCATTGGAAAGCTAAAACGATTTCCTATATCATAGTATTTTTTTATAATTTTTAGACATTAAATAAATTAAATTATTTATGACATCATGATGATGTAGCGATGACCTCATTATTTAACTATTTAAATAAAATGGAAAGATAATGTAATATCTAATACCTACACATATCAAAAACCTATTGGATGGGTGTATTTAGAACCCTTATCACCTTATCCTCTAATTATATAAATGTGGGACCTCTTAAATCCGAATACCATTTTAAAATAATGTGAATGTTCTTTATTTTCCTAGAGTGCCCCTCCTCTCCACTTATAAAAGGCCCCCACCTCTACCACCTCATTCACACTTTCAAGCCATTTGGATCGGCAAAACTCTGCCCAAATACTCTCCCAACTTCCCCCTCTTACTTCTAGAAGCCTCACTTTGGGCAGAACTCTTCCCAAGGAAGCCTTTGGATCAAATCAAAAAGAGTTACCCGATTTTAAGGTAATGTCTTCTCTAATGTTGTTTTGTTTTATTTTTCTTCTCCAACCCCCTAAACACTTTTTATTCATTTCTTTTGTAACAAAACCAGTATCCTCAATATACTAGGATGTTGTTATTAGACGGATTCGAGCTACACTTACACACACCTACATCTAATGGTTAAAGAACATACTATTTCTGTGGATAGCGAATTTCTGCCTCACGAAACGATGATTGTTCAACACTCATATAACAACTTAAAAGGTGGACATTAAGATGTCACTATATTTATATATGATATATAATATGTTTATGTTTTCCTTATGCTTATGTATTTCTCATTTATGCCATACTTTATGATTTCCATTATGGGTAAACGCGATAATTTCATTTAAGGAAGTGCGGACTATTGCCCCCTCAAAGTGATTTGAATCGTTAATACCATATGTGGGATGTATAAATGATGGAGTAAATGGTATTATATGATATATTATACTGGAATTATATTATACATTTATATAATTATTATTTCATTCCATTAAATACGAAATTGAAATGAAAGTAGCGTTCATGCGTACGTACGACTTACCGTCTCCATGAACGGTGCATTTTATTTCTTACCTCTAAATGTTACGTAATATTATGAATGAATGTATATACTGGATATATATGATATATATGATATCTAAATCATGAATATAATTCTAGATATAATGGATATTTCACTACATGAACAACTTGTAATTATAAGAAGTTTATTGTTGACTCAAGTACCAAAGATCGACAAAACGACCGTTATTAACTTAAATAATTACATAATGTTCATAACATTGTAATAAGTGATATAAAAAGGATAATGAAATTTAAAATGGTTCTTAATAAGGTATATATTAAATCTAGTTTATTATTCAGGAGGTTAAAGAACGATTGAGTCAAGTCGGACACGAGGTAAGGGAATTTCTTAACCCAATTTCCATTCTTTGGGTTAATCTCCTACTTTCAAATTATGTCATGATATTATTATGTCCTATTTTGTATTTTTACTTTCTTTATGTGTACCTATAGTTAATACACATAATAGATCTATTTTATTTTAAAAATGATCTTTTTAAGGACTTCATCTCAATCTCCTTTCATTGAGGCATATTTGGTTTTATACACAACTTTCTTTTATACAGTGTATAAACCCCTTTGACTTTTACGTTTATTCAAATGGAATCTTTTTATATGAAGCGTTTACTAAACGACAAAAGGGGATTTTTTTGTCATACGTATGTGGCGGCAACGACTTCTCCACCGTCGTGACCATTATTTGCGTTTCGGCTTCCTCTACAAGCCATACCTTTTTTTAAAAGAAAAACAAATACCCTATTTTAATTTTCTTTTATTTTGGTATTGAAAATGGTTTTGAAAATATTTTTATTATATCAATGTGTTGTATTTATATCTTGTGATTGAAATTTGGAAATGTTATGTTTCCTTTATGCATGTTTTATGTGATACGATTATGTTATGGTTTATGATATGTTTAAACCTATTCATATGAGGAATGAATTGGAATTAATAAGTGACGGGTGGAGCCCGCTATAGCTCCTAGATGCATCGGTAGGTCTCATGAGACAAACTAGTGTCTTGGCACGAGGCCTTGACAAAATCTTATTTGTGGTCTTGGCACGAGGCCTTGGCTACGTGGTTATGATAGTCTGGCATTATGCATTCCATCATTATGAAAGTGGTTATTGATATTTCATGTGATTATTTGACTAGTAGAATATCCATGTGAGTTAGTAAATGGAATTATTTCAGTTTACTTTTTCCATATTATGCTAAAGTTCATGTTTAAAAGGCTTTTGTTTTAGTTATACATTGCCTTAAATGTTAATGTTTATTTATGAAAGCTTTCGCTATATTGTTATCCTTACTGAGCATCTGAGCTCACCCCTTTCAATGTTTTAATATTTTACAAGATGTGAAGAAGTATTTTATGAATGACCTGCAGGGATATTTAGAAGAGGATATGAGTGTGGACTATGGAGACTTTTTTATTGTAGTTTTTTACCTTATGATTTAATGTAACATTATGAATATATCTAGTGCTTACAAGGCTACTAAACAAATCGGTCTTTCGAGACTTGATCTTATGTGATCATGCCAATGATATGAAGTAATGCACCGACTCTGGGTAGCTGGGGTCGGGGCGTTACAGATAGACCTCCCATGGTTTTTACCAAACTATGATTAAATTGTGCATATGGGTAAACACCACCAAAAGATTACGAAACTCAAAAACATTCAACTGTAACTTGATTGGAACCTCGAAAAAAGGATCCAACATAATGAAATGTATAAAAATAAGGTAAAATTGTGGTCAGGGTGTGAGAATTCACCCCAAAATAATTTTTTTTCCAAAATGTATACAATAGAATGAGGAACAAAACCAAAAACAGAAAGTAAAAAAGGAAAACAAACACCATGATCCTTGATGTAAAATTTTTACTCCACAAGTCACACCAGATCAAATCTTTAGAGAATAAAAACCAGAGGAACCATGGGGGAAAATGAGGGTATTAACCACTATAAGAAACCAACTTTAATGACTGACATATAAACTCCCAGCACATCAACACTAAAACAACCAACACAAACTAAAATGGGAACCCCCAATACGGACCAAAAACTCTAACACTGAGAAAAAATACATCATAAAGGGGTTCCATTGAAAACCAAAATCTGAATATCAAACAAAACCATGATTTATCAAGTTAACAAGATGAAATCATCTGCAAAGAATTCATAAATCCTAGCTAAAACCAATCCATAAAGAAACCACCATTCAAGGGTTCATGAACACAAGTACTAATAAAAAATACAAAGGTTAACAATGATACAAGGCCAATATTTCTTTCACTACCAAATTTGAACATTGTAGAACTAAGAAAACTATAGAATAATAATATTCAGTAAAAAGAATACTACAATGTGAAAATGAGGAATCTATACCCACTATAAAAAATGGGTCATTTAAAGATGAAGATGTTACAAAAGATAAACATAAACTATCCCCATTTAAGCATGGGAGAAAAAACCTAGACTAAGGTCCTACAAAACCCTATGATTTAAGAAAATTTGAAATACTCACTATGAGACTTGTGGATAGAACCCTGATTTCATGGTGGCATTCACTGCCTCATAGTGAAAAGATGACTTCCTCCATCCAAGAATTCCTCTTCTGATGGAAGAACATAAAGAACCTTTATAGGTGACCCAAATGGAAACAACCACAACAAGACTTCATAGGATGTCAACAAGATGACTTGTAGTTCCCAAACTAACCACACTAGAATCAAGAAAGAGAGTGTTCAAAAATAATAAAATAAGTAACCAACAAGAAGACTTATCCGGAATAGGTTCAACCAGTTCACACTCCTCAAAATATGTGTAACCTTCACTAAAACCAACTGAATACAGTTCATATAACCTTAATAAATACCCCACATGAAGGGTATAACCTATAACTAATATCTTGTAATTATCACTTGAGAAATGGAACCCACTCATTAAAATGATCAACATACCCCTTCAATGTCAGTTGACCGTGTCGAGCATCCACGAGATCTTACACTTTAATCTCCTTCACATTATCAATAATAAACCACTGGATGATAGTTTTTTTCAATATCTCTTGAGGAATACAACATGAAATTAAAAAGGATAGACCACCTTACATTGTTTTAGTCATAGTCCTTCAAACATATTGGAGACAACTCACTACTTCCAGAAATTTAGAGTTTCCCAAAAAACTCAAGGAGACTCTATTTTCCCCTTCAATTCAATAACCTCCAATAGATGTACATGATTATATAAAACATTTATTAATTGAAAAGATATCAGCTCCACCATTCCACTTGGAGTCTGGAAAAGGTCTTCAATAGAATTACATTAAAAAAACCAATTTTTAATTTCCCTAAAACACTATCCACCTTAATTTTGGCAAGTTTAAACCACAAAAATAAGACCAACCCAAATTTAAAAAACCTACCATCAACCAAATATGGAAGAAGGAATCCTAGGTTATGACTGTCCAATAATTACTAGTAATTTTCTGGGGAATACTAAGAAAACCAATAGAAAACCCAATTAAAATAAATCATAAAAAAATATTAAAAAAAATTAAACAAAAACCAAAACCAAAATTCAAATCACCATTCAAACAACATTTTCAATAATAATAAACATGTTTCACATGAAATATGATTCTAAAAAAGAAAAGAAAACACTATGAAATTTGTCACTCACATTTCAAAATATTAAATTCCCTCTATTTGAAAACCATTTTTAGAATGAAAAAAAACATAAATACCCAATATTTGTTTCTATGATATCTAAATATATACATCCATGTGTTTCCTTAAGAACATATAAACACATAAAAAATTATCAACTTTACACATACATAAATCCTTGTATGTGGTCATCCATTGAAATACTAAGTGTAAATTCAAAACAATTCTCTTTTCAAAAAATAGATCATTCAACATAAAGCTTTAATTTCAAACTAATTTGAAGTTCACCCCTATTACTAAATCAAAAAATTTCCAATTTGTTAAGTAACCATCATTTCACCTTCCAAAAAGTGTATCCAAAATCTCAAAATTATATAAAAAAACCAGTTATTTTTTCCCTTTAAAGAACACATTTCTTTAAAATAAAATGATTTCCAGTGATCATTTCCATTTCAAAAACTAGTTTTCTACTCCAAAAACATATTTCCCTTTCAAAAACACCATTTCCTAAAAACCATTTTATTTTTTAAAAACCCACTCATGCCAACCAAAACAAATCCAAAACATAACTCTCACTAATACTCCAAGAGTATAGAACTAGTGGTTATGACTAACTTGAAAATATGTCTTAGTAGACCATGCTCATATTGAGTGTCACCCACAGGAAGTATCTTGAAACATGCACTTGGGAAACACATTGGTCGCTCCTCTATGCAAACTCATTGCATAGAACCATTTCACTCCCATTTTCTTCCCTTATCCACCGAAAATAGACACGAGACTCAAATTCAAGAGTACCCCTAGAATATGAAGGCTCGAGATGAGAAATGGATAGTGGAATCTATCCCGAACCTACCTATTTGGTCTAGATAGTCCTAATGTCTACTTTTAATGACACCCCAAATAATAAGAACCTTACTCTGATACCAATTTTTCACAAACCAACTCAGTTCAAGACTAAACTGGTCAACTGAGTCAGCCCTCAAAAAGGTCTGAAGGCGATACCCCATCTACATGGGCTGAAAATAGTACTAGGAAACAAAATAAATCCATTAAAAAATAATTTTGACTGTAAACTAAAGACACATAAAAAACTATAAACTGATAAATAAAAATATATATACTAGAAGGTGATATAAAATTAAACAGCACAAAACCCAATGTGACCCTATGGGTCAAAAACGACCACTAAACAAACCTTTACCCCCATTGACCGAAATCTAGAAGAAAGAAATACCCAAGATGAAAATGTTAATAAAACTATAGAAATGAGTATTACAACTCAATAATCATTCCCAAATAGTCTACTCCCAATTTTTTTGTTTAAATAAAAAATTTATTAATTTCAATTTTGAATTACAATAAATACACAATGTATTTTTTTCAAATTTCCATTAAATTAAATCACAGTCCATTTCCCTTTTTATTTAAAACTACTTTTTATTTAAAGAGGGATGATTTAACATTTTAATGAAAGAGGGATAGGGAAGTTATAAGTGAAAATCATTTTGAAAACCTATTTCCACAAACATTTTTAAACCATTTTATCACTTATTCAATGAGATTCACCATACAAGGAGGAAAATGAAATGACCACACAATGAAAATGGAAATTAGAAGGAAATTGTAACCAAACAAACACGACACCTCAATCATGTTCTATAGACTTCTAAGTGCCAATGTACATGGGAGAACCTATGAACTATGTGGATAATCTAGAACATACTTACCTATATCTTATCTTGAGGCATGACTCACCTGATGACATCAACTCCCCTAGAGGCTTGATCTCACCCTACTTGGTCAGATCAATGTGAAATATCCCAAAATAAAGAATGGTCCATGATAGGGGCCACTAGCTTGAGATAAATTCTATGTTAGTGAAACAACCGTTCACTAAAAATATTCTAGTTATGAATGGTACCCATATCAGGAAAAAATTTGGGGTGACCCAACAATTATAAACAAGAAGTCCATCACATATACAGATATCACCCACATGAAAAACACACAACAATCACTCCAAAATAACTCCAAGGAACAATATAATAACTTTTAAATATTCAGTCACATGGGAGTCTCTCATTGTGGGCCTCTAACAATGTTCAACATAACAAGGGAAAGAGAATTATCCAAGGTCAGATTTAACGACAACCAATTTTCATAAGTGTTCCAAATGGGCCTCACATGATCTTAACTTGCCGAAAAATTTATCAAAGAAAAACATATACACAATATTAAAAACCTGGAATCCAATTTCAAATATAATAGAACACATCCTTCACAAATTCCAAATGCACATAGAAAAACCATATATGAAACCACCCTTTTCCATGAACCGAAACCACAATTTCAATAAGGTGAAAACATATCATTTTTGATTTCACAAGAAATTAGGAAACCCAAAAATTATTTTTGGAAACTAAAAACCGTTATAAGATCGAAAAAATTTGATATCCACCAAAAAAACTGATATACATTTATAACCCATAACTATTTTTTTAAAACCATAAATCAATTACCATGACCAACCATCCAATTTAGAAAACACAGAGTGTGTGAAGTCAAATAATACAATTTCGTGGAGTTCCATTCTCATTCAACTTGAGAAAATTTCTTGAAAATCATATATCATTAAAACGAGTAGAATAAAACAACAAATCAATGTTTCCTAAATTTAAAGGTCAAATTCAATGGGAAACCTACCTCTAATAGGCCACTTATTGTCAATGACCACTTGAATCCCCTTTCTTATTGCACACAAATTCATGTTGTCTTATATGTAAGGACTTGTATCCCTTATTTACTTATTTTCATCAAATCATATGTACAATGGGATCTTTACATATATTCTTACACATGCTTATACCCCTTCACCTTGCACATGTATACATTTTTCATATATATACATAAGTAGAACTAGTCCCAATATATATATTCATATAGACATGAGGGAATATATATATATATATATAATGGGGGAACACATGTATATATATTCCTACCGATGAATTTCCCTACAAGTATCTTTTTACAATGACAACATAAAACCACCGTAATGAGGTCCAACACAATAATGAAAATTATGAGAAACTAAAAGACCACAACACACCTAAATTAAAATTGAACCAAATTAATGGAACTGAAAACTATTTCCTTTTCCAGTATCAGAAAGAAGGATGCTCAATAGGTCCAACATACCCTAATCATTAAGAAGCAATAAGTAAAAAACAAAAAAAAATCATTTTTGGGTTTGTCTGTGGTATTTGAACCACACATAAGAGAGGAAAAAGAAAAAATTAAGGGATATTAAGAGATAAGATACTAAAAAGAGTGTATCACACACCATAATATTAGAGGAATGGTCGTCAAAGGGAGGGAGTGGTGGAAGTGGTGGCACACGAGTGGTAGCAAAGGTTTAGTACTTTATTTTAAAAATTGAGACAAATAAATAAATTAATACTTGTTAGTCTCCCAATATTTTATCTAAATACAATATCCCTCACCATTGACTTTGGAATATTCTATTGCGTGAATATTCTAGTGGCAAGGATCCATATTTCCCTTCGCATTACCCCAACTAGGGTTGGTCACGCAACTTGAAGGGTTTTAGGTAGGCATTCCAAATGCCAACTGCATTAACTCGCAGTTCCTTGATCCGCTGAGTGGACTCCCCAATCCTGAAATCCTTTTTGGATTTCCTCAACCTTTGCCTCTTGGTCACACCAAGTCCTGGTGTGGCAGTCAACCCTTGATTCGAACCAAGTCAAGTCAACCCAAAACCTTGAATTAGAATTCCCCGATAATTGAAAGCACCCCAACTAGGGTTGGTCAAGCACTTTGAACTATGGTTCAATTCTAACCAAGATTATGGAAGGCTATGCCGAATTAATATTTATTTTGAGGGATTTTATCCTTATACATAAATTTCCATTTTATTATCTTTGATTACATGCTTGTTAATATTAAGTGGGATATACTTAAGTAATTAACCATGTCTAAGATAATATTTACGTATAAGCCAATTTTATTTTAGTTCCATATTGCATGCTCGTTTAATTCATTAATTGTGTGATCGTGACAACACACCCACAATAAATAAACCATGAAACTGACAAAAATAAAGTAAATGGTATGATCATGAGCTTTTCTACTGGTTAGTTTATCTAGCGGATGATAAACTAACCCAAGACCTAGGGGAGAAACATCTTGAACCTTTTGGGTTCGTGTTTACAGCTTTCCACCTGTCCACCTTTGTATCTCCTTGGACTGGTTTCATCTTGGTTCCTGACTTGAGATGCCTCCACTTGCTTGGGAGCTCCATCAATTACATATGCATTTATCTCACACGCAGGTGAGGGGAAAAAGGGGTTTTTACATAAAAGAATCCTTGGGTGCACATGCCCTAAATATTAATGAGGAGATTTCTAGCAGGCCAACAAATTCAATTTAAATAAATAAATTAAAAGAAACCATTCACATACAAAGGTCTCGGTCTAGCTCATGATCATCCATACATGCAACGATATTTACGCATAAATAAAACTAGCATTCAATTCTTTAATCATTCTTGTTTAAGATAAATCATGCGCGAATCAATTAATTTTCTTTAATTAATCAATCCTTTTATCTTAAATCCCTTTTCTGAATTTCCTTGAGACTCTCATCCATAATAATTTTAAACAAATAAATTCATTTAAAATTATCCTTATACACAACTTGTACCTTGGAGGCAACCCGACGAATTCCCATTTATTACACAGATGTTAAATTAAACACATATATATAAAACACCTATCACGTGTTGTGCCTCAGCTTTACGCCTGCACCATGGTACACGTCTCAAGGGTTTGTATAATATAATAATAAATTTTAATAAATCTGCGTAATTTGGGTGAGTACACGACATGTAGTTCCGACTACACGACGTGTACTTTTTCTTCACCGTCCATCTGAAGTGCACGCCCGGGGATAGGGCGTGTTAATGTACTTCAGAAATTTTCGGAGTACACGACCTGTACAGTGGGACACACGCCGTGTAGTTTCTGCGTTAAACGGTTTCTAGCCGAGCAGGCTATGCACGGAGTACACGACCCAACCCTAACCCGAAGGGACTACACACCGTGTTCATTGGACCACACGACATGTATTCCGGAAACCGTGTGCCACCTGTTTCTGGACAACACACGATGTCTTAAATTCTTAGAAAGAATCAAATACACGACCTAATTTGGCAGATCAGTCAATGCATTGAACCTAGACTATATGGTGTGTACTTTCGAATACAAGCCGTGTATTCTGGTGTTATACGGCCAGAAACATTTGGCTCCTCCGGATGAGTTCCTCTATTTTATTTTAATCAAAATTAAAATAAAAATCCGTTTCTGTGAGGTGAACGAGAAACGAGAGAGGATGAACAGATCTCGATATTCAAATTTCCAGAACGATTAAACATGAATTGAAATAACTAAATTATTAAATGCGTAAATCACCAACAAAAAACTAAATAATTATAACCAATGATATGACCCCTCTTATACCACTTGTAGGTTCCGGGCGCAGCGGAACCGCATTGGTGGGTTTGCCCAACTTTAATTTTAACGTTAAACAACGTTCAATCCGAGATCCGTCACGATATAAAACGTCGAATCTTTGGAATAGAACGAAGAACGAAAAGAAAAGAAGAGTCCCAGAACCCTTGAGGAGGATCATCATATGTTAATTATAAATAATTTAATTAATGCATAATAATTACCTTGTTGGAATTCTTTCTTTGTTGATGTGTCCGGTCACGATTCAGTGATAGGTCATTGCGTCGTAGAATCCAAGTGTAGGATTCCTCTAGCGGTGATCCACACGTGTGTCACGTATCTCCAGACATCACCGAAGAGATCTCTGGGTGCTAGCGCGGAAGAACCTTCGCTTGCGATGTCCGCCTTTGACCGCCTTGATCCGGTGGATGATCTTGCTCTCGTAACTTGAGGGCGTTCTTAGTGGAAAGGGAATTCTCTCTTGGCTTGAGAGTATTTCCAAATCCATTGTGCACAACAATGGCTCTCAAAAAATGTTGGGGTTGCGAGGATATTTATAATCAGGTTTGAGGATAATAGAGTTATGACAATAAATAAACGCGTTACACGTTTTATTTATTTCATTACCTCTTATTGAAAACCCCCATGTTGAATTATTAATTCCTTGACATGCGCCCACGCTGATTATAATAAATATCATTTAATAAAACAATATTAAATCCTCAAAATCCCAATTGGAAAAACTACACGGCGTGTAATAATTAATACATGGTGTGTACTTGTTTTCCATAAAACTACACAGCGTGTATATTTAATATACACGGAGTGTACTTTTATTTTCCATTTTTTTTCTCCACCACATTTATTAGACCTTGAGTAATGACTATTTATTTCTTAAATAAATGTAACTACATTACTCGCTAATAAATATATTATTTTATCCACAGTATATTCTCTCGAATAACTAGTGTCAAAATAAATGCGATCAGACATCCCTAAATAATTATTAAACCACAGTCGGGAATAATATTTATTTAACTTGTTAAATTAATATTTAACTGAGATACATGAACACACTTAGTGTGTGACCCTCTAGGCCTCTTTCTCAGTGGCATTAGGCTGAGCCTGCCTAAAGTCCAAGGTTAGCGTCTAGCAACACGCCAAGGCACCCATAGAGAAAGAAGTTAACGCCGCAATGACTTGTCACCTCCTACGAACGCTTATCGTGTAATATAATCCCTTTGTCTCGATATCTCCAATCAAGCGGGTTGCATGCTAGTGCCATCAACCCATGTGCATGATTATTATTTCTTTGACTTCCCGGAATTGAACTTTCCCATACCTTACCATGGCCATTGATTTATTTAGGCTATATCAATTCCATCAAATGGCCTGAGATATCTACTTCCGTTATGGAACGGAAGGGAAAAATCCTTTCTCGCATTATCTATTAATGCAGTATTACTCATGACACACCCAACGTATCCGACCTCGCTATGAACACTGTTTCGTCACAGTTTTCGTCAATACATCTATGTGCGCGAGTTGTAATACCCATTAATAATAATCTTAAAGTCTAAGGATCAATACACACGTCCGTAAATAGGAACATCCAATGACACTATGAAATGTGGATTTCCTACCGGCGGGTCTCGTTCTCATAATATCCTCCTGGATATTTCCAAGGGCGCACACCAGGAGAAGGTGACACAAAGTTTTATGAGTCCTCACCCCTAATGACCTGTATTATTTGTGTCCCTCAAATAACATCATCCGACCATAGAACATACATTCAAGAACAGTGTTATGGCACTTTCGGGTTCTCATCATAGCAGGGATCCGCTACGACCATTTAATGCAACAACTGTCCTTAGGAAATTATCACATGACATGTCACGCAGAAGAACAATCAAGATGTGATAAGGCTTTTATTTAATGAATATAGTACAAAGTAGTTGGTTCTAGACCACCAACTCCAACAGACTCCCACTTGGACTAGAGCCAACTGCTAACAACCTTTAACCCGCTAGCTCTCACATGATATTCATGCTTCTACTGAGATAGGCCTTTAGTCCTGGGGTTTTCCACGTTCTCTTCCGTGGACACTCTGCTCACAACAAATTCACCCCTTTGATAGAAATCCCTCAAGAGGTGATACATTTGGAGTATGTGCTTTTTCCGTTGATGTGACCTTGGTTCTTTTGGAAGAGCCACCGCTGTAGTATTATCACAATACAATGTAATGAGATCTTTACTGATAGGCACCACATCAAGCTCCTGGACAAAGTTCCGAATCCAAACAGCTTCTTTGGCTGCATCAGAAGCTGCTATATAATCGGACTCCGCTGTAGAATCGGCAACAACTGGCTGCTTTGAACTCTTCCAGCTCACAGCTCCTCCATTGAGACAGAAAACATATCCAGATTGCGACTTCAAATCATTCTGATCTGCTTGAAAACCAGCATCATCATACCCTCTGATGACGAGCTCCTCGTCTCCTCCATACACTAGGAACATATCCTTAGTTCTTCTCAGATACTTAAGGATAGTCTTAACAGCAGTCCAATGCTATTCTCCGGGATATGCTTGATATCTGCCTACCATGCTCAGTGCATAGGCAACATCAAGCCTGGTACATAACATTACATACATGATGGATCCTATAGCCGAAGCGTATGGTATCTTGCTCATCCTATCTTTCTCCTGTTGTGTCTGGGGACACATTTTCGTAGAAATATGTAAGCCATGTGACACTAGAACCAATCCCCTCTTGGATTTTTCCATACTAAATATTTTTAGTATCTGCTCAATGTATGTACCCTGACTTAGTCCAAGCAACCTCTTGGATCTATCACGAATGATATTGATCCCTTGAATATAGGCTGCTTCTCCTAAGTCCTTCATGGAGAAACACTTGTTCAACCAGTCCTTAACTGACTGTAAGGCTGGTATGTCATTTCCAATAAGCAATATGTCATCAACATATACCACTAGGATGATGACCACATTCCCATTAAACCGCTTATAAACACATGGATCACATTCATTCTTAATGAAACCAAATTCCTTTATGGCTTCATCAAATCAAATGTTCCATGACCTGGATGCTTTCTTTAATCCATAAATGGATTTCTGCAACTTGAAAACCTGTTTGGCTTCACTTGGTGTCACAAACCCTTTTGGTTGTGTCATATAGACATCTTCCTGAAGGTTCCCGTTAAGGAATGCTGTTTTGACATCCATCTGCCAAATCTCATAGTCATGGTAAGCTGCTATGGAAAGTATGATTCTTATGGATTTAAACATGGCAACTGGCGAGAAGGTTTCATCATAGTCAATTCCTTGATGCTGTCTGAGTCCTTTAGCCACTAGCATTGCTTTATAGGTGCTAGCTTGACCTTCCATGTCCATCTTTCTTTTGAATACCCATTTGCATCCAACAGGCTTTACATCAACCGACTCATCGACCAGAACCCAAACTTGGTTCTGATACATGGAATCCATCTTAGAATTCATAGCTTCTAGCCATCTTGCAGCTTCTGAGCTTTCTACTGCTTCCTTGTAGGAGAGAGGTTCATCATTTTCCAACAATAATGATTCACCATCCTCGGTGACTAGGAAACCAAATCTATCTGGTTCCCTTACCTCTCTTGAGCTCCTACGCTGTACTTGTGTTTCTGAAACCTCTTCCACAGGGACCTGTGGAACTTGTTCCTGTACCAACTCCTGTGTATCTTGAGCATCAACTTCATCGAAGTCAATCTTGCTCCCACTATCCTTCTTGAGGATGTGATCCCTCTCAAGAAAGGCAGCTTGTCTGGCGATTTCCACTTTCCTGTCTTGGGGGTTATATAGGTAATATCCTTTTGTTTCATTGGGATATCCTATAAAGATACACTACGTGCCCTGGGATTCTAGTTTGTTGCCTGATAAGGCCTTAACAAACGCCTCACATCCCCATAAACGTGTGTGCGACAAAGTGGGTTTCCTTCAATTCCATAACTCGGATGGAATTCCATTTTCCGCCTTAGTTGGTACTCGGTTTAATGTGTATGCTGCAGTTTGTAATGCATATCCCCAAAAGGATAATGGAAGATCTGCATGACTCATCATCGACCTCACCATATCCAACAAGGTTCGGTTCCTCCTTTCACTAACACCATTCCACTGTGGTGTATAAGGATGAGTGAGCTGAGATAGAATCCCAGACTCCCGTAGAAGATCGATGAACTCTTGGTTTAGATATTCTCCACCTCGATCCGATCGAAGCTTCTTTATCTTCTTACCAAATTGTTTCTCTACTTCATTCTTGAATTCCTTAAATTTCTCTAAGGACTCTGACTTATACCTCATTAAGTAGACATAGCCATATCTACTCAAATCATTAGTAAAAGTAATAAAGTAAGAATATACACCTCAAGATTCTACTGGAAATGGTCCACACACATTTGTGTGTACCAATCCTAGAAGCTCTGTGGCCCTTTCACCTTGTCCACCAAAAGGAGGCTTGGTCATTTTTCCTTGTAAACAAGCGTGAAATCTATCAAGTGGTTTTAGCTTAGTAGAGTCTAAATAGCCATCTTGGCAGAGCTTTGTCATGTTATTCTTGTTCACATGACCAAGGCGGTGATGCCATAACTGGGTGATGTATGAGTCATGTGAGTTTGTTTCGTTATCGATTGCCAACACTTGGATTTCGTAATTTAATACATACAAACCATTATTCAAATGTTCCATACCATAACATACGTTGTTCTTATAAAAGAGACAAACCTTATTTCCAAACTTGAAAATAAATCCATCCATATCCCAAAAAGATACAGAAATTATGTTCTTGGTAACACTAGGCACAAAATAACAGTTTTGTAAAACCAAAATCATGCCAGTTGGCAATGAGAGGTGATAGTCGCCAATAGCCAACATAGCTAGCCTTGCGCCATTGGCAGCTCAAAGATCCACCTCTCCTCTGGCGATATTTCTAAATCTACTTGGTTCCTGAATTTGAATA
The DNA here is from genome assembly GCA_963277665.1 of Viscum album. Classification (NCBI taxonomy): domain Eukaryota; kingdom Viridiplantae; phylum Streptophyta; class Magnoliopsida; order Santalales; family Viscaceae; genus Viscum; species Viscum album. The sequence continues at coordinate 1,517,129,771 of OY728122.1, read as the reverse complement.
CATATGTGAGCCCCACAAGCTGTATCTAATACCCAATGTGTAGAAATAGACAGATTTCACTCGATAACGAACACACCTTTAGCGTCCCCACGCTTCTGGGTGCAGTTCCTCTTCTAGTGGCCCTGCTTGCCACATGCAAAACACACTGCTTCCCGTTCCTTGCCCTGCCTCTGGATCTTCCCCTTCTTGGAGGGACGGTGCTCGGGGGCTTCAGACCGTTTATAAGTCTTTGGCCCCTTTTCCTTGTCCTTCCTTTTCTTGTTCACCATAAGGACCGCGGGTTTGTCACGCCCCATGTCCTTATCTACATGGCGAATCAAGGTCAGAAGCTCCGATAGACTCTTCTCATTGTCGCTCATGTTATAGTTGACAATGAAGGTAGAGAAGGTCTTGGGCAATGATGATAGGATGAGATCTGTATGCAACTCATCTGGGAATTTAATCCCTAAGATGTCCAAGCGTTCAATGTAGCCAATAAGCTTGACCACATGAGGCCCAGCTGGCGCAGACTCTCCAAGATTCGTGGTAAACAAGGCATTGGAGATCTCATACCTCTCCTGTCTCGCCTTCTCTTAGTAGAGATCTTTAAGGTGAGACATCATTCTATACGCATCCATATTTTCATGTTACTTCAAGAGCTCATTAGACATGGACGATAGCATGAAACACTGGACATCTGTGGCATCATCCATGTGTTTCATGTAGAGAGATAATTCCTCATCACTAGCCTCTTTCCCAGGCGCAACTGGAATAGGCTCTTCCAGCACATATAATTTCCTTTCGTGGTGAAGGACGACGCGTAAACGCCTCTGCCACTCCTGGAAATTGTTGCCGGTGAGAAGTTTTTATTTTTCTAGTATGGTGCGCAATGATATGTTTGAAGTCATTTTCTTGCCGTTTCTATAATTTAAGATGAGCAATGGTTTAGTACTTTATTATAAAAATTGAGACAAATAAATAAATTAATACTTATTAGTCTCCCACTATTTTATCGAAATCCAATAGCCCTCACCATTGAATTCGGAATATTCTATTGCATGAATATTCTAGTGGAATGGATCCATATTGCCCTTCGCATTACCCCAACTAGGGTTGGTCAAGCAACTTGAAGGGTTTTAGGTAGGCATTACAAATGCCAACTGCATTAACTCGCAGTTCCTTGATCCGCTGAGTGGACTCCCCAATCCTGAAATCCTTTTTGGATTTCCTCAACCATTGCCTCTTGGTCACACCAAGTCCTGCTGTGGCAGTCAACCCTTGATGCGAACCAAGTCAAGTCATCCCAAAACCTTGAATTAGAATTCCCCGATAAGTGAAAGCACCCCAACTAGGGTTGGCCAATCACTTAGAACTATGGTTCGATTCTAACCATGATTATGGAAGGCTATGCCGACTTAATATTTATTTTGAGGGATTTTATCCTTATACGTAAATTTCCATTTTATAATCTTTTATTACATTCTTGTTAATATTAAGTGGGATATACTTATGTGATTAACCATGTCTAAGATAATATTTACGTATAAGCCAATTTTATTTTAGTTCCATCTTGCATGCTCGTTTAATTCATTAATTGTGTGATCGTGACAACACACCCACAATAAATAAACCATGAAACTGACAGAAATAAAATTAATGGTATGATCATGAGCTTTTCTATTGGTTAGTTTATCTAGCGGTTGATAAACTAACCCAAGACCTAGGGGAGAAACACCATGAACCTTTTGGGTCCGTGTTTATAGCTTTCCACCTGTCCACCTTTGTATCTCATTGGATTGGTTTCATCTTGGCTCCTGACTTGAGCTGCCTCCACTAGCTTGGGAGCTCCATCAATTACATATGCATTTATCTCACACGCAGGTGAGGGGAAAAAGGGGTTTTTACATAAAAGAATCCTTGGGCGTGCATGCCCTACATATTAATGAGGAGATGGCTCGCAGGCCAAAAAATTTAATTTAAATAAATAAATTAAAATAATCCATTCACATACAAAGTTCTCGGTCTAGCTCATGATCATCCATACATGAAACGATATTTACGCATAAATAAAACTAGCATTCAATTGTTTAATCGTTCTTGTTTAAGATAAATCACGCTCGAATCAATTAATTATCTTTAATTAATCAATCCTTTTATCTTAAATCCCTTTTCTGAATTTCCTTGAGATTCTCATCCATCATAATTTTAAACAAATAAATTCATTTAAAATTATCCTTGTACACAACATGTACCTTGGAGGCAACCCGGTGAATTCCCATTTATTACGCAGATGTTAAATTAAACACATATATATAAAACACCTATCACGTGTTGTGCCTCAGCTTTACGCCTGCACCATGGTACACGTCTCAAGGGTTTGTATAATATAATAATAAATTTTAATAAATCTACGTAATTTGGGTGAGTACACGGCGTGTAGTTCCGACTACACGGCGTGTACTTTTTCTTCACCGTCCATCCGAAGTACACACCCGAGGATAGGGCGTGTTAATGTACTTCGGAAATTTTAGGAGTACACGGCGTGTATAGTGGGACACACGCCATGTAGTTTCCGAGTTACATGGTTTCCAGCCAGGCAGGCTTTGTAAGGAGTACACGACCCAACCCTAACCCGAAGGGACTACACGCCGTGTTCATTGGACCACACGACATGTATTCCGGAAACTGTGTGCCACCTGTTTCTAGTCAACACACGGTGTCTTAAATTCATAGAAAGAATCCAATACATGGCCTGATTTGGCGGATCAGTCAATGCATTGAACCTAGACTACACGGTGTGTACTTCCGAATACACGTCGTGTATTCTGGTGTTATACGGCCAGAAACATTTGGATCCTCCGGATGAGTTCCCCTATTTTATTTTAATCAAAATTAAAAGAAAAATCCGTTTCGGTGAGGTGAACGAGAAACGAGAGAGGAGGAACAGATCTCGATATTTAGATTTCCAGAACGATTAAACATGAATTGAAATAACTAAATTATTAAATGCGTAAATCACCAACAAAAAACTAAATAATTATAACCAACGATATGACCCCTCTGATACCACTTGTAGGTTCTGGGCGCAGCAGAACAGCGTTGGTGGGTTTGCCCAACTTTAATTTTAACGTTAAACAACGTTCAATCCGAGATCCGTCACGATATAAAATGCCAAATCATCAGAATAGAACGAAGAACGAAAAGAAAAGAAGAGTCCCAGAACTCTTGAGGATGATCATCATATGTTTATTATAATTAATTTAATTAATGCATAAGAATTACCTTATTGTAATTCTTTTTTTCGTTGATGTGTCCAGTCACGATTCGGTGATCCGTCGTTGCGTCGTAGAATCCAAGTGTAGGATTCCTCTAGCAGTGATCCACATGTGTGTCACGTATCTCCGGACATCACCGAAGAGATCTTCGGGTGCTAGCGCGGAAGAACCTTCGCTTGCGATGTCCGCCTTTGACCGCCTTGATCCGGTGGAGGATCTTTCTCTCGTAACTTGAGGGCGTTATTGGTGGAAAGGGAATTCTCTCTTGGCTTGAGAGTATTTCCAAATCCGTTGTGCACAACAATGGCTCCCAAAAAATGTTGGGGTTGTGAGGATATTTATAATCAGGTTTGAGGTTAATAGAGTTATGACAATAAATAAATGCATTACACGTTTTATTTATTTCATTAACTCTTATTGAAAACCCCCATGTCGAATTATTAATTCCTTGACATGCACCCACGCTGATTATAATAAATATCATTTAATAAAACACTATTAAATCCTCAAAATCCAAATTGGAAAAACTACACGGCGTGTAATAATTAATACATGGCGTGTACTTGTTTTCTATAAAACTACACAGCCTGTATATTTAATATACATGGAGTGTACTTTTATTTTCCATTTTTTTTCTCCACCACATTTATTAGACCTTGAGTAATGACTATTTATTTCTTAAATAAATGTAACTGCATTACTCGCTAATAAATATATTATTTTATCCACAGTATATTCTCTCGAATAACTAGTGTCAAAATAAATGCGATCAGACATCCTTAAATAATTATAAAACCACAGTCGAGAATAATATTTATTTAACTTGTTAAATTAATATTTAACTGAGATACATGGACACACTTAGTGTGTGACCCCCTAGGCCTCTTTCTCAGTGGCATTTGGCCGAGCCTGCCTAAAGTCCAAGGTTAGCGTCTAGCAACACACCAAGGCACCCATAGAGAAAGAAGTTAACACCGCAATGACGTGTCACCTCCTACGAACGCTTACCGTGTAATATAATCCCTTTGTATCGATATCTACAATCAAGCGGGTTGCATGCTAGTGCCATCAACCCATGTGCTTGATTTTTCTTTCTTTGACTTCCCAGAATTGAACTTGCCCATACCTTACCATGGCCATGGATTTATTTAGGCTATATCAATTCCATCAAAGGGCCGGAGATATCTACCTCCGTTATGGAAGGGATGGGACAAATCCTTTCTCGCATTATCTATTAATGCGGTATTACTCATGACGCACCCAACATATCCTACCTCGCTGTGAACAGTGTGTCGTCATAGTTTTCGTCAATAAATCTAAGTGCGCGAGTTGTAATACCCATTAATAATAATCTTAAAGTCTAAGAATCAATACACACATCCGTAGATAGGAACATCCAATGACACTATGAAATGTGGATTTCCTACTGGCGGGTCTCGTTCTCATAATATCCTCCTAGATATTACCAAGGGCGCACACCATGAGAAGGTGCCTCAAATTTTTATGAGTCCTCACCCCTAATGACCTGTATTATTTGTGTCCCTAAAATAATATCATCCGGCCATAGAACATATATTCAAGAACAGTGTTATGGCACTTTCGGGTTCTCATCATAGCAGGGATCCGCTACGACCCTTTAATACAACAGTTGTCCTAGGACATTATCACATGACATGTCACACAGAAGAACAATCAAGATGTGATAAGGCTTTTATTTAATGAATAATGTACAAAGTAGTTGGTTCTAGACCACCAACTCCAATAGAGAAGAGTGCATTGTCATTGATGGGACCCACAAAATTTTTGTCAAATCATGATCAGACTATAAAGAGGGTGGAAATCCATGAAAAGACTTCAAAACTCAAAAATTTTCCCCAGGAACTCAACCTGAAACTTGACCAAAGGATCCAACATCAAAAAAATGATAAAAATAAAGATAAATCATTGATGGGATGTGAAATTACATGATAAACCAATGATAGATGGTTCCATGAGAAACCCATGATGGGTGGATCAATGAAAAATGAATGACAGGTGGTTACATGATAAACCAATAATGAGTGGTTCCCTGATAGCCCTCCAATGTATTGAATTGGGAAGTTAGTCATATGAATATTCCATTTTTAAAAGTTACTTATCTAGAAGTAAACTGCATGGTTATTCCATTTTTATGTATGAAAAGAATAATATTGTCTCATGATACCTTTTTGTGTATCAATATGCATTCTATGGGTTTCTAATGTTTCTAATGATTGAGATTGATATCACATTTCTCATTATTATTGATTTTGATGAAAGTTTCATTTTCCCTATTTTCAAAATTGGTGAACCAGATTTTGGTAAGTATGAATTCCTTTAGGATTGACTCTTGAACTTTGATTATGTCATCATACACTTATGCAATATTATGATAATTTATCACATTTAATTGTTAATGTTTTTTTAACCTTACTAATCATATGAGATCACCCGTCTAATGATTCCTCTTCCCCAAGTTTTAAAGAATGATGTTGAATGATTTATTTATATAATGTATTTCACACAGATGTTGATGATGAACTAATGTGAAATAAGTAATGACGGGTATAATGAGAGATTATGTTCAAAATTATAAACTAGTTTTTGTTGAGTCTAATATGATGTGAATTGTCTATGTAGGAGTTTTTCCAAATTATATAATACTCTAATCCTAAAAGGTACCCAAGAAAATATGTGATCCCTATTTTCATTTTAAATTTTTAATTTTTTTATAGAAAAACATCAAGTCACAATTATTGGCGTCATAGTTGGAAATGTACAGTTATGAATTTCATTATAAGATTTGGGAGTGCATGCCCTGAGAATTATATAAAATTGAATATTTTTTGAGGGGTTTTATATATTAAATAGTTTATTTAAAATGTGGAGGATTATTACAAAGATGATCATATACTTAAAACTACATATGGTGTATCAATTAAATTATGACACTATAGTTATGTAGTTAGGGTATCTTAATAGATGTAATGGTATTTTATTTTTAATTTTTTGTACCATTATAATATTTAGATCATATGTGATAAATATAAAATTCTAAAGTATAACTATTTGACCATGTCATATCAATGTAGGTACATTAAAATGGATGGTGAATTAGTTGACACAACTATTTATCAAATAAAAACCATTTCCTTTTTTACTTATACCCATATTAGAGTGAATTAATATGAAACCATATTATCAATAGAGGTTAATAAGCATGTTATAATGAAATGAAACAAAAAAGAACACATAATATATATTTCTATGGTTAAATCACGTAGAGTTAGTAAGTCCTCATTATAACGTGGTTGTTATCTCCCAGAAAAATGGACATTTTTTAATTTTGAATAAAAACTAAAGAAAAAGAAATGTAATTGAAACATAATAGATTGAAAAAAATGCAATGTATAAATTGTCTCAATACTAACCCACATGAAGTTCTTGAAAAACACTTGATCCAAATAATTTCATTATTCACAATAATATATTATTGGATACTCTTTAATTAAGGATCAATGGAATAAGAATAGGTATCTATAAAAATATTTGAGTTTGATCTTCTTTCTATGTATTACAAAAATATCATAGTGCTTACCTACCCCTTTTAATTTCATGAACATAAATAAATGTAATATAAAAAAACAATAGTGTCAACTTCATAATATTTATCTCCCCTTTAACACATAGTGGAAAATATTATATTCAATAATTTTCATGTTGGTATCCCTTACGATCTATATTTACAACCCAAAAAAACATGAAATTCTTGTCTATCCCTTGAAAAACATACCCTCATACTCTCCATTTTTTTTCAAATCATCTTCTTATATATAGAATTAGTATGGAGAAAATATAATTTTATATAATCTTAATATGGAAATATATTTCAACTCAAAATTATAATATTCTTATTCGAACTCTATAATATCATTATGTTCAAATATCCGACCATTAATACTATATTTGTGATACTCTATGATATGGATTAATATCATATCATTCAAATATCTTCAATAACCATTCATAGAAGTAGAATCATACAATTTTTTAATTCAATAAACTTGAAAAATTATTTCAATAAAACCCAAATTACCATTAACTTATTTCAAAGATAGAATGAAATAATAATATAGTGTAAATTTCTTCACATAATGTAAAAGACATTATAGAATCTCACCAATATGTTTGAATTACATTATTTTGTATAAATTATCATCATGATATTTAGTTAGTAATGAAATAAAACCTTATCAAATTTAAAATTATTTTCAACTTGGAATGAGGATTTAATAGTATATATACAATAAAAGTATCATAGAAATTATTTTCAGCAATTATGTCACAATTACAACAATATTAGTTATTATTATATGATCCAAAATTTAATTAATGTATTCTATGGGATAAAAAATCACACTTACATAATTTAATGTTAATATTACATAAACTATAGAACAACATTATTTATATTAAATATCAAAAAATTAATCATCTATATGATTTGAGATCATATTAAAAATTATATAATCTCATAGATACTGTTTTATATGATATAATATATATTATTTTTCTATAAGGAGATGTAATATATCACAGTTATGTAATGTGTTTTCCAAAAAATTATTTTTATGAAACACAATGAAAATCATGATTTTAATTTTAAATTTTTTTCTTAGTTAGTTATTAAACATTTCCACAAAAAAATTATATATTAATTAAAATTTATTTTTATACCACTTTAAATATTATATTTATTCCTAAATTTTCATTTCATATTACTCAAAACATCATTTAATCTACAAAAAAAACTTCAAAACAACTCCAACAACTCGACCTTATCAAAAATCTCTTCATGATGACATATTTATATTTTTATCTTTATTTGAATGATCTGAATTCACTTAAAACACATATAAAATATGTATGTAATTTCAAAGATATTATACTACTTCAATTTATTTTTCTCACCTTTAAAATTAACTAGTTTCTTAGAAATTTATCATTTGTAATTTATTATTTAGGGTAGAAACTATCTCAACAAAAATTAAAAATATTTCCATAAAAAAACATCATCTTTCATTTTCCTAAAAATAATACAGGAATCATTATTATATATAACAAAATGATAGATCTGAAGAAAAATTTAAATATTTATAGCTTCTAATAAATTCATGGATAATATGTCATTTTATTTATTGAGATATAATGTTAAAAAATACCTGTACTCCATGGATCTCATCTCCTAAAGATTCATTCCCATTCCAATTAGAGGAAATAACCTAAAAATAATATTCTTGACAACATGTAATTATAATACATTAATGTTAGAAAATGCAGCATCTTTATTCATCTTTAGAAACCTATATAATATAAACAAACACCATAAAAAAATTTATATTCTCTAAAATTATCAAATTCATCATTCTAATGAAATATTATTATATGTAACCACTTTAAAATAATATCTAATTTCCATAAACTCATTTAAACATCAATCTATTCAGATATAAAATGTATTCCTCAAATATTTTAGAATGAAATCAATTTATACAACTTATTAATATTTGTCTCTTTAATATTTTGAATAGACGAAAATTTTAAAAGAAACTTGATCAAAGATTTACCTTTACTCTTATTAGTTATTTTAAAATATTGTAATGTACTATTTTTAGCAGATTTAATGACATTAAATAATATATATAATATATATAAACTCTATGACCTATGTCAACATTCACAATCTAGTGAATCATTCAATGTTATCATACAATTTCTCCTTAATATCCTTTTAACACATGTTAAAATAATTTCTAGTATACAATAATATTTATCCTATAGTCCCATATAAATACATATGAACATAATTAAAATTGACATAAAATAAAATAAATCAGTATTCAGGGAACTATCAATATACCCTTATGGATTTATTGTGAATAAATTTAATGAAAATGATTTTCAATATGTTTTGAATCATATTATTCTTTCTATGACCCTAATTGAAAAATAAATTGTATAATATTATAAGAGATTTTATAATTAATCTACTCAAAGTCTACATGAGTAATGATTAGTGTAGAAAGGAAACTAGAAGTTAAATTCCAAATATTATTCTCTTCAACAAATTATATTTAAAAAATATACCACTAAACTTTTAGTTGATCCATCATGTCTATCAATTATAAAAAATGATTCAATCAAAAAATTTATGTCAAAATAATTTAAAAATATATCAAAATTGACAATCTCAATCATTTTTTTAGATTCAATATTTATAGAAAAACCTGTTTTGATGGATCACTCTCATTTTACATTCCCAAAAATGGGTAAACTCAATATCATATACCTCAAATATAATATAATTATCAAATGAAATTAAAACTTCCTTTTTATTAGAGGATATAATTTACTGATTCATCTCAATATGTATCACCAAAATATTGATATTTTAGGTTACTATAATTTTTTACAGAACTATCTTTTCTAGCTCACTATATTTATGTGTCACAGCTAATTCCTTTCACAAAAAACAAAAAAAACATAAATTCCAACAAGGTTCATTCTACATACTTCCTTAGTGATATAATCAAGGTTAATAGTTATATATCAACAAATAAACCCCTTTATTTTTAATTTTTCCATTATGATAAATCATCATTTGTTATACATTAATTTTAATAACAATAGTATCTATGCAAACAATGGTTTAGTTTTCCTTCTTAACTTTTACTTTAGAATAACTTGTGTCAAAATATTATCTATTATAGTTCATATATTCCTACATTATTAGGTTAATATATTCATTATTTCTTCTTATTCTTTTAGTTTGATCATGTAGTATTTTAAAATGTTTAAAACTAGTATGAGCCTATATAACTTCTGAAGAATTAAGTAGTGATATTTGATATAGAAGGACTCATGATATGAATATAACATAAATTGACAATGATGTCTTAGACAAAAAAATAATTTTTTAATTTAATATATTAAAATTATTATTGTATTCACCAAATTTTTCCTATATAAAAAAATAATCATGGCTAATTTGAGAAATTATATTATATATCCCAATAATCCAAAATAGAATATGATTCTATAGTTTTGTGGGAATTGTTATATGTATTCATGGATATTATTTTTTCAATACATTCATTTTGAAAAAATACCATGGAACGCACATGTTCAAATTATAATTATTTGATACTTTATATTTTTCTATTTATTTCAACAATAGAATTTTTCACATTTCAAGCTAATTTAAACAACATTCAATAAACAATTTACCAATGTTTTGAAATTTTCATTGGTAATATCCAATATTATAAATCATTTATAAATTGATGCATTCATCATATTGTTATTCTATGTACATTATCTCAAACATCAATTCCCCCATGTTTTATTCCATCAATTACATTAGTTATATTTAATATTATATACAAATCAATAGCCATTTTCCCAAAAAATTCATAATACCTCCTATATAAAATGAATCATGTTTTTACTATTTAGAATAACATTATATAAAATAATGGTTTTTTTTTGTGTTTTTGTATCCTTCCGTTGATATTATTTTTTGGTAGTAATTTTATTTTTTGATTCCAACATTCACCCATTATATCTAGGTGGTTTTCTCAAGATTTGTTTTCAACACATATTTGTCCAGATTATTTAATGGTCTAAAATTAGTGGATGGAATCAATATTAGAACAATCACTAACTTCCCAAATTGAGATTTCATATTTCTATTAGTCAATAATAGATTTATCATAAGCTAACCTCATTCTTTTATTAAAATTTTTAGAGGGATTGTAACAAAAGTATATTCCTAGAAAATATATATGAATTTTATTCTTCACACAATTGTTTGTGAATAAATTTCTTTGTTCACTTCTAGGTTTTTCAATTTTACCAGAAACACCTGTCACATTATTTAAAAAATGTATTTATAATCATTAATTAACATCACCCATTCTTATGAATCACTTTTGATCATATCAGGTTTCTTCTTATGATCTTAATACATATTGATTTTATGTTGAATTTAATTTTCGATCTCCTTTATCCAGATTACATTAATTCTTATATGAGGATTCAAAAATCTGTTGATATGTTATTTTTTTCATCTAATGCATGGACAATATGTTATATATATTTTCATTTATTTGTCATTATCTTAAATTGTATTAATCAATTACTTATAAAATTTACACAACCATTCATACTACACTATATTCATAACACTATTAGGACTAATTTTTTAGAGTGATTTGCACATGTATAAAATTTTTTATCTATAATATTTGCATTATTTCATATTTTTCTTCACATTGGGGAATATAATACTACATATATTCAAAGGACGCATGAATAAAAAAATAAATATTTAGTTGTTTTTTGGTTTTATAATTAAAATACTATACAAATAATGTTTTGATTCTTCAAAAACGTGATCTTCCTAACTTTTACATGTTTTTTCATTAGTAAAATCATGTTAATAAATTTTAGTCACCCCATTCTCATGAATTCTGTTTAAATTTATTGAGGTGTTTGTTATATATATACTTTTACTAATGTATTTTTCCACCATATATTATACAATATTCTCATATCTAATTTCACTAATATTATAGTTTGTATATGTTTTTATTTAGTTAATTATTCAATAGAGGGATAAAATTCTATAATTTATTAAACTAGAATATTAAAGAGGGCAATTAATAAAATATACAAAAAATCACTTCTTCAATGAAAATAATTAGTGTTGAATACTATTTCTACTCCCTCTTTGATGAGGTATTCAAAAATCTATTTTCTTTTTATTTCATTTTATTATTTAGTATATTTGATGAAATTTCCAATATATATTATATGAAAACTAAATATTAGACGTATTTTATTTTTTATATCATAATGTCATCATAATAAGGGAAACAAAAAACACATATATTTATCTATTGAGAATACAATCCGAGGTAGATCATGGTTTTTGATAATAATTATTAATCTCATAGGATCTATAGTGTCACACTGAGAGTGAGTGTGGGGGTGAATAATTTTGAAAAACTATTTACTAATTAAAATTTTCATTTTCTGAAACCCCTATGAATAAATGGATGTCAATTAATCTTATCACATATGAATAAATTTACTTGTAACAATGAAAATAAATAACAAATAATGAATAATATAGATTTTTATTTTATTCGATCATGTTGTGGGATAACATCCTCAATATGTGTGGGTTGTTATCCCAGAAAAACATGATAGATATTTTGTTATAAAGAACAACCAAGGGGAAGGGAATTTCCATTAACCCTTATAACTATATAAAACCATATTAAAATGTATGGAACCAACTATAAGAACAAGAAACCACTATCAGTCCTTGATAGATGCCAAAACCGATAAGGTAGTTTCTTTACTAATACATTTAGTTACATCTTCCATGAAGTTGGATAAATAGAATAAGAAAATTTATTTATAGAACCATGCATATTTTATTTCATACTATATTTTGAAGAAACATCCTCATGATTACCTATCATTTTATTTTTAGATAAATTTACCCATGAAAAAATAAATAATAATATAATAAATTTATTTATTTTTATCTCAATATTATCATATAGAAAGAATAATGAAATTCATTATATTGCACATAAGGGTCTCCTAAAAAACTCATTATTTTATTTGGTGTTATATGATATTTATGATTAGATCTTGTTCAAAATTTCCAATCCACCATCTTCTAGATCAAATTATATTTATCTTTTTTGTATCAAGAATGTTAAATTGAAAAAACTCCATAAATCGATTGTGGTTACACCATTCAAATTTGTATCATTTTTTTTCATATTCAAACTATACTTCTTCAACTAAGATAATATCAACAAAAGAATAAAATAATATCAATCCTTTTAGATGTAGAAACCTATCCTTCCATTCAATGTAATCTAAAATTGGTGATGGACTGTTGTTTTCTCATTTTCATTATATAAAAGTGTCATCATATTATTTCCAAAAATCCCATAACTTCTTTTCCATGTGTTCATTCTCATATAAAATAATATATTTTTATAATGAAATATATCTTGGTAAAAAATTATTATAATCTTTAAAAAAAATATAATATTGAATCATGGATTAAAAATAAGAATTTTGGTATTTATTATATAAAGAATAGTACAACATCATCACTTTTAATCTTAAGTTTCTTCTATAAATGACAAATTAATAATAATAATCCAATAAATAAATATTATATATCCATTAAATTCTTAAAGTTACCCATACGTGTCATTATAATTAATTTAAATTCAGCAAAAATGATTCTAAATTATTATCTAGATTCTCATAATTACTATTAAATGAAGTCAGGATTAATATAATTTAATTTATAGAACATGATATTTCATGTTTCATTCCCCCATATTAAAATTATTCATTCTTTATTTTAATAATAAATATCTCTATAAACTCAATGATATTATTTCATATGTTTAATAGATATTATATATCTTTAAGGAGATTTCAACTATGACATTATTGATTTTCCTTTACCTAATATTTTCTTTTACACATCTCAATGATTACCATACATATACTTTTCCAATTTATCTTCTATGATAAATGTCAAATTTCTATTTCTATTTGTTTACTAACAAGAGTATATTAGGTACCATGTAAATTAATAGAGTTATTCATATGTATGAATACCATATATCACTAGAATTGATCAAATGAACCCAAATAAAATATTCAATAAATCAATAAATAATTTAGTTCAGCTTAATAAAAATCATAAAAATATAATGATATTTTTTTCCATATTAAATTTATCTTAAATATCATAAAACACATACAAACTCAATTGTCCATTTAAATAATCTTCGAGTGCCTCAATTAAATTACATTTTATTTAAAATTTTCCAAAAACACGTTACTATCTCTTTCAAAATTTATAATTTATTAAAACAAATATCTTGTCAAATAAAAGACATAGTTTTATCAAACTACATTATACAGGCATGTATTTCATATAATTTAGTCATCTTCAGGCTTGATAATATCTAGATGATTTCAAAAAAATATGTACCTATATTTATTAATCTAAATTAAAATATATTAGAATAATATTCATAATGATATAATGTTAAACAATAATCATACTATTTGGAACTCATCTCATCAAACCAACATCTAATGACAAATAGTGGAAATGATTTGGTAAACTAAATTTTCAAAATAAGTCATTATAAAACCCTTAAAATATAAGAATTGTTATGTTCATAGGTATTAAAAAACCTATAATAGATTTCTAAATATAATACGTATATAAATTAAGTCTCAGAATATTGTATTCAAAATGATAGAATCAATTCCTCATATCAATCCCTTCATTTGAATTTATATTTTCCTTAATTTAATAAACTCAAGAATCTTCAAAAAGATTTTATACAGTGTACTCCACAATAAATAACTGAAAAGCATAATTTCTCCTCATTATTAGGATTTTCATTTGTCAAACATTAATATATATATATATATATAATGTGTAAGAACCCGGATCTTCTTTTCAGTTTTGTTTTCCTTTTTTCGGTGTTTTTGAGGAAAAAGAGGAGTTTCTAGAAATTTTCTATGTACACACCATGTACTTTATGAGCAAACACCGTGAACTCAGTTACTGAGGGTAGTCCGGTGCTGGCCATTAGCATCCTTGCACACAACCATGTGCGGTGACATAGAGGCAACCTAAAGCGGAGTATAGAAAAGGTGAGTACAATCCATATACTTCAAAAGCACACACCATGTATTTATTTTTCATAAAACGCACTGGGGTCGTGTCTAATGGAAAAAACGCCATTATTCTAGGTTTCATTCATCGGAGAGAACATGTACGACCGCACTTCTTCTCCAAGAACCCAAGCCTCCATCTGATCTCAGATTCCACAGTCATTGATTGCGTTGGGATCGCCTCGGTATGTTCTTCATTCTGCTTGAGCATCATTTCCGGATTCCTATTCTTTTCTATGTTATCCTCGGTTGAAAGTATTAGGATTTTTCATAGATATATGGTTTACATGGGTGATTTAATGTGTGAGGTTTACTTATATCGATCTCCCAACACCAAGGTAGGTGGTTTGTGCCTTTCTATTGAATGTATTTGTGTTTTATGTTAAAATTTTCCCAATAGCCATGAATGGGGTATTGGGAATTTATAGGTTTAGCCCTATTGTTTACCTTATTTTCTTCTATGCTCAAGTAGAGGTTTTGAATGTGAATAGAGTAAATTTTTATACTTTGTAAGTGTTTTCCCATGCATGTTTTCCTGTTTTGACCGCTGGGGCTAGGTTTCCTGTTAGGCTGCTGTTTACTTTCCAGGCCTAGTTGTAGGATGGTGTGACTATTGGTCTCACATTATGATATGCAGTAGACTACTAGCCAAGTAGTTCTTGATGTTTACCTTGGATGATGCACACTACTAGACTTGATTGAATTACATAGGGCAGTGTGAACCTAATATATAAACCATAGGGAGAATGGACGTAAGGGCTTCTCCAGAGTGTCTCTTCTTTTTACGAAGAGACACCACATGGGGAATTGACGTTGAGTGCTTCCTCAGAGTGTCTGTTGTTCCTTGACATGTGCCACAGGGGGATTGAGACATTTATTGATTCCCTAGAGTGCCTTTAGTACCAAACTAGACTATATGGGGAATTTATTGTGAGTGCTTCCTCAGAGAGTCTATTCTTTTGCTGAACCATAGGGGTTAGGCTGTGAGTACTACCTAGAGGGTTACCATTTGTGCTTATCTATTTGTGTTTGTTTCTTGCTAGGACCACAGGGGATAGGCTGTGAGTACTTCCCATAGGGTTACATGTTTGTAATTACCTAATATTATTAGCTAATTACTTGATTGTGAATTTTAGTCTTGAACTATGGAATTGTTTATTACTGAGTGCTTCTTTGATTATTGCATTCCTTTTACTTATTGCCTCCCATATACTGACTGAATATTAGGAACAAATATTTTGGTTTTTTCTTTCTGTGATTTATTCTCACACCATGTTTGGGTAATGCTTTTGAGCCCAAACAGATTATATTATTTCAGGTATAGATAAGGGCAAGAGCCCTTCTACTTCAGGTACTTGATTGCATTGGAACTGGAGAGCATGGGACCAAAATGAGGCTTGTGATGCTGGAGAGTTTCTTATCTATTTTCCTTTTGTACTGTGGATTAGTGTTGTATTCAGCATTGTGACATTTTTGAAGCTTTATTAGAAATATATGTATCATGAATTATTTATATATATGTTTTGGCTGTTTCTTTATCAGTATTCCTCTATTTATTATTGTTTGGTATTATTACTACTTCCACTATTGTATATCTGCTTACTTCCGCTGTGTACTCTTCCAATGAGGGAATAGTTTCCCCACTATCACACCCTAGGCCCTCACTGCTAGTCGGAATCATTTGGCATTCATGGGAATGCCCTTGAGGCCATGTGACCAACCGGGTACGAGGTGCCTCTAGGTGGATTCTAGAACCAGGATGTTACAAAGTGGTATGAAAGGAATTATTTTCTTCTTGACTTACTATTTGATGCCTATATCCAGGGATCGGATGAAATAGGTACTTGGTAATAAGCTGTGACCATGAGTAGCATGCCTATGTACAGGGAAATGCTAATCTACCTCATTTATTACAATTTTCTGGTTTTTCAATTTTACAGTTGAATTGATTTAACCTTGAGTGATTCACAAGTTTCATGTTGTTACCGTTGATGTTATTGAGGTTCTATTCCTGTTTCAACCTGATGATATGAGGGTATTCCATCTCATGCATCATATAAGCACTTATTAGAAATCACATGTCATTAATTCAATCCATTCCATTTAGGGTGTATTAGAAATTTCATGTTTTTGTGATAGATATTGTGTAGAATATGCATGCTGTTGTGATAGATACCTTGATAAAATACCTGTTGTTTTTAGGGTTTTGTTTGTTTAAGGTTTTGTTTGAGTGAATGCCAGAATATGGTTCTTGAGGTGTTATGGGCCCTCATGGACCAGGAATTGGTGGATCATTGACTTGGTTACCTTGTTTTAACATGTGTAAGATGCCAAAAATTGATTCGTGGGGAGTATGGGCCCTCATATATAAAAATTTGGCACTTTCAATGTTTGTTTCAGTGTTTTTGGGGGTTCCAGAGTAGTTTCTGAGGCTTACTATCTCAAAAAACCAAGAATACACAGCATGTAATGTTAAATACACACTATGTGTTCTTCCCTTTGGGAAGAAACTGTTTTTCCTAAGTACACTCCATGTACTATATGTACACAAAGTGTAGTCTCTAACCGTGTCATGGACCGTGTGGGTAGATACACGAGATAGGAAAATTATTGTGGGAACACGCTATGTACCGATTGTGCATGTCCTGTGGTGTAGACCCTGTGTTCGCCTGCGTAGCTAAAAACACGGGTGGGTGCAGTCTCTTCTTATACACGTCGTGTCCACCAAGAACACATCATGTAGTGTGAGCCATGAATCCAACAGTTCCACTAACAATACAGGTCAGAGGAGCATTTCATGTACAGGCTGTGTCTGGCACAAACATGCCGTGTAGTATTGTTTTAGGAGAACCGTATGGGTTAACCATATATGGGGACTCGGGGAAGGGAAAAGGATTCATGTACATGCCGTGTGTTAGGAAAACACACAGTGTGTTTTGGGTGTTACACGACCAGTTTTGGCAGGATTACATGCCCATGGGAATGAATTAAGGGAACAGGCTGTGTATGGGACATACATGCCATGTAGCCATGTTTTGAAATTTTTTAATGCTTTCTTTATTCTGTTCTCTTATTGTCCTTCCCATTTTTAGTCATTGTTAATCGTAAATATGAGGTGTGCGCTTGAGCATGAAGAGTCATGCCACCGATATGTCCACTGGTTGTACGCCAGATTCAGGGAGGTGATCATACACTAGACACGGCTAATCATGGACTTCTTGTAGATCATCCTGTTGTGCTAGTTTTGGAACTAGTATTTATACCTGATGTAGGTGTTGATGCCCAGTTCAGGGAAGGCTTCATGAGGATGATGTAGACCGTCCAGGGAGCACTGCCTCTTGCCCCAACTATGGAATAAATGACATGGGTTTTCCAACAGCATCATCCTCCCACCTTCTCAATTGGAAGGAGGACATCAGGCTCAGAGTCATGGCTGGATGCCAGGCTGTCGATATTTGAGCATCTGGAGACACACCTAGAGAGAATGGTCAAGCTTGCTACATATATGCTTCGGTATTACTCCATGAGATGTTGTAGCATGATCTCTTAGGAGGTTCATCCGTAGGTTATGGCTTGGGAGGAGTTCCAGCATATCTTATATGACTACTTCTATCTGGAGACCATGAGGGCCGATCGAGCCTGAGAGTTCATGAGTCTGCAGCAGCGTACTCTTTTTTTATGGACTATTCCTCTCATTTCACTAAGCTTCGGCATTTCACACCCTTCCTAGTGGGATATGGGTTGTTTTAACAAGGATGTTTGAGGATGGTCTCAGACAAGACATCTGCATGCCGGTGAATATCTTCATGTTGACTTTCATCGCTTCCATTATCACCCAGGTGCTGATCACGAAGCATAATATGAGTGATTCTGGAGCTGAGATCTAGGGTGGTTCCACATCCAGAGTTAGTGATTATCTAGTTGATAGTAGGAAGTGCCGTAGGGAGTCTACACATGGAGATTTGAGGTAGAAAGAGACACCTTCAAGTAGCCAGTTGGTGTGCTACAAGTGTGGGAGGAGCAGACATACGAGGCAGTTGTGCTAGAGAAACCTAGTGGAGTGCCAATATTGTAGAAAGATTGGTCACCTTCAGCATTTCTGTTAGGTATTCTCACAAATAAATGGAATCATGGTTCATCTATGACTCATTGTATAGGAGCAGCTCCACTAGTTTCTCTCCAGTATAGGAACTGGAGTTCTTCCGGCCGTTCAGGCCGAGGTGGAGGTCGGGGCCATGGTATCCATTCACTCGGTTTTCTTAGACAGCATGGTGGATCAGCTCAGAGTGGTCAGGCAGGGTCACAGGGCCACGGTACAGGCCAGGCCTTTGTAGTGGAGAAGACCTACCAGGATCAGGATCCCGGACCCTCTACAGTTCAAGGTACAACCCTAGTTGCCTAAGCTTTATCTTTTGACCTTTTCAACATAGGGGCTTCCCATAGTTCTTTATCTGTTGCTGTTGTGGAGAGACATGTTCTCTATAACCTTTCTACTTCTAATATCTTGACACTAGGCACTCCACTGGGAATGAGAATGTCTATTATACAATAGTGCAAGGAGTTCCCTCTAGAGGTTGGTGGGTGTCACTTCCTTTGGGATCTCTACGTCCTAGAGATGACTGGTTATGATTTCATTCTCGGAATGCACTGGTTAGTTCCCTTCTAGGATATCTTTGACTTCTATCATCGTATAGTGAGTTTCATTTCACCATAGGGCAGGTCGTTTCTTCATAAGGGAGAATATGATGTCCAGGCGAGCAGAGTGGGACCGGTGCATCATGGGTTAGGAGGAGTCACAACCCAGGTTTCTAGTCATTATCTAGATGATCAGGGGACTTCACAGATGGACTTTTCTCTTGTGGTGGATTGTTTAAGGGATGTCTTTCCAGAGGACATTTCATGTTTGCCTTTGGAGCGAGAGGTGGAATTTTTTGTTGAGCTAGTGCCAGGAGTGGCACCGGTTCCCATTCCTCCATATATGATGGCTACACTAGAGCTGCAGGAACTGAAGAAGTAGATGGAAGAGTTGTATGGAAAGGGTTTCATTTGACCTAGTACTTCTCCTTGGGGTTCACTTGTCCTTTTTGCAAAGAAGGCGGATTGTACTCTCAGGTTTTTCATGGATTATCGGAAGTTGAACCAATTGATGGTTAAGAATCGATATCCTTTACCGAGAATCGATGATCTCTTGGATCAACTTCGAGGATCCCGGGTGTTCTCGAAGATCGACATGAGATCCAGTTACCATAATTTATGCGTTAGACCATATGATATACCTATTACAGCCTTTTGGAGTTGGTATGTTCTATACGAGTATGTGGTTATGCCGTTCGGCCTCACAAACGTGCCTACAATTTTCATGGAGCTGATGAACCAAGTGTTCCATCCATACTTGGATTATTTTGTGGTAATCTTCATGGATGATATATTGGTGTACTCTCACACTCAACAAGACCATGCCACACATCTTGAGATCATTCTGAGTACATTGACAGAGCATCAGTTATATGATAATCTCTCAAAATGCCACTTTTAGATGGACCCGATTAACTTATTTGGTCATGTTATCTCAAATACAAGAGTATCAGTAGACCCATAGAATGTGAGGGAAATAGTGTCCTGGGAACAACTGAAGAACTTCTTTGAGGTGAAAAGTTTTATAGGGATGGAAGGATTCTATAGACACTTCATACATGAAATTTCAAGCTTAGCAACACCACTGACAAACCTGACTAAGAAGGGTGCGATGTTTTTGTGCTCTAATTCTTATGAGTCATCCTCTCAGGAGCGGAAAGGGAGGATGAATTCAGCACTGATATGAGTATTTTCAGAGCCAGGAAAAAGGTATACCATTTACTATGATGCTTCAGGTATCAGGCTCTGGGCTGTGCTTATGGTGGGAGATGGAGTCATTGTGTATGATTCTCGGTAGTTGAGACCACATGAGATGAACTACCCGACATACGATCTCGAGTTGGAAGCAGTTTTTCATGACTAACTCTATTGGAGGCATTACCTTTTGAGTGAGAATTTTGTGGTTTTCCCCGACCAAAAAAGTCTCAAGTATATCTTCACTCAGTGTGATCTATATTTGAGGCAGTGAAGGTCAGTTGAGTATCTTCAGTATTTTGACTTTGAGCTTGCCTACACTCCTAGGAATCGTAACGCAGTGGCTGATACACTGAGTAAGAGAACTCAGATACAGGCAGATCAGGAGGCCAGTAGTGAGTGGTAGCTAATGGCTCTGTTCTCGGAGATTCATTTGGAGGAGCAGGACAGACAGGGGTAGAAGTTTCTGTCTTCTATAGGTTATACCTCTACTCTTATTGATTGAGTGCGAATGAGGAATCTATCTGATTCTGAAGGCCTAGTTCTATTGGCAAGCATTCCAGGAGAGGACCCTATTCCTAGATGGACCATAGGCGAGGATGATGTCTTGCATTTTCATGGGTGTGTATGGGTGTCAACAGACATACACAAGGAGTTTATGTGGGACGTTTATTCCTCTGTTTGGGTAGTTAATCCTAGTGTCTCCAAGATGTATCATGATCTACACCGTCAGTATTTGTGACCAGGTATGAAGAGGGATGTATCGGGTTTTGTCATGAGGTATTACACCTATCAACATGTGAAGGTAGAAAATTAGTAACCAGCAGTGCTTCTATAGCAGTTACCCATTCCCGGGAGGAATTGGAACGATGTCGCGATGGATTTTGTGACAGGTTTACCGAGGTCGTCTCAAGGGAAAGTTGTAGTATGGGTTTTCATTGACAGAATCACGAAGGTTGCTCACTTCTTGTTGGTCAAGGAGACCATCAGTGCTGAAGAGCTGGGATGGTTGTACATTCTGGAGATTGTACGTCTACATGGAGTTCCCCCCTCCATTGTTTCAGATAGGGACACACATTTTACATCTTCGGTCTGGAAGGGGCTTTAGAAGGCATTCGGTACACATGTACTTTTGAGTACAACTTACCATCCCCAGACAGATGTCCAGTCCGAGCGTACGATTCATGTGTTTGAAAACATGATTCATGCATTTATTTTTTATTTTTGAGGTTCTTGGGAGAAACACATACCTCTTGTGGAGTTTTTCTACAATAATAGTTTTCAAGAAACTATTAAGATAACACCTTATGAGGCATTGTATGGTAGGCGATGCCGATCACCCTTATGTTGGATAGAGGCTATAGAGGCAGCTATGTTGGGTCCTCGTCTTGTCTAGGAGACCACATAGTAGATAGAGTTGATTGTGAAGAGGATTAATACTACACAATCTAGACATAATTCTTATGTGGATTGATGGAGACAACCTTTGGAGTTCGAGGTTAGAGATCAGGTCTTTCTACATGTCACACCGAGGTTGGGACAAAGGAGGATTAGGAGATAGGGTATGCTATGTCCAAGTTACATTGGTCCATTTGAGGTGTTGGAGAGATTTGGGCCAGTTTCCTATCAATTATAGTTACCTCAGAGGTACCAGGCTATGCATGACGTTTTCCACATTTCTCCTTTTCGACATTACTTCTCAGACCCATCTTATGCTTTCCAACCTGAGGAAGTGGAGTTGGAGGTAGATGCATCGTTCGAGGAGCATCCTATCCAGATTAGTGACAGAAGTACAAAGGATCTCCATGGCCAGTCTGTTCCTCTAGTATGAGTGCTATTAAAGCATGGGAAAGTGCAAGGCGAGACTTGGGAGAGGAAGGCCGATGTACAATCATAGTGGCCAGAGCTGTTCGAGGTTTCTTCTACTATACCTTTCTAGGGAAATTTAGGGACAAATTTCTTTAAGGGGGAATTTTGTATGAACCTGAATATTCTTTTCAGGTATGTTTTCCTTTTTTTGGTATTTTTTTTGGAAAAAGAGGAGTTTCTAAGAATTTCCTAAGTACACGTTGTGTACTTTATGAGTACACATTGGGTACTCGGTTACCATGGGTAGCCATGTGCTGGCCGTGTAGCGGCCTTGCACACTTCCATGTGGGGTGACTTGGAGGCCGCCTAAAGAAGAGTACGGAATAGGAGAGTACACGCCGTGTACTTCAAAAGTAAATGCCTCATATTTTTTTTCTTCATTAAACACATCAGGGTCGCATCTAACGGACAGAACACCCTTCTTCTAGGTTTTGTTCATCTGAGATAACTCGTATGACTATGCTTCTTCAACGAGCCCCTGAGCCTCTGTCCGATCTCTGATTTGACCGCCATCAATTGTGTTGGGATCACCATAGTATGTTCTTCCTTTTGCTCGATCATCATTTCCTGATTCCACTTCTTTTCTAAGTTATCCTTAGTTGAACATTTTAGGAGTATTTATAGTTCTACGATGTTCTTGGAAGATTCAATGCTTGAGGTTGATGTATATCGATCTCCAGACACAGAGGTTGGTGGTTTGTGCCTTTCTGTTGAAATTATTTGAGTTTTATGTGCAAATTTTCCCAATACCAATGAACGAGGTGTTGCGCGTTTACATTTTTATACCTATTGTTTATTTTCTTTGATTTATGCTTGATTATAGGTTTTGATTGTGAATAGGGTTAATTTTTATTCATTGGAAGTGTTATCCCATGGATGTTTTTCTGTTTTGACCGTTGGGTCTAGGTTGCCTGTTAGGCTGCTATTTACTTTCCATGCCTAGTTGTAAGATGGCGTGACTATTGTTCGGTCATGATGATATGTTGTAGATTTCAAGAAAAGTAGTTCTTGATGTTTACCCTGGCCGATGCGCGCTGCTATACTTGCTTGAATTACATAGAGCAGTGTGAACCTTATGTATAGACTATAGGTAGAATGGCCAAAAGGGCTTCTCCAGAGTGTCTCTTCTTCTTACGATGCGAGACCACATTGGGAATTGACATTGAGTTCATCATCAGAGTGTCTGTAGTTCCTTGACATGTGACATTGGGGGAATGAGACATTTAGTGATTCCCCAGAGTGCCTTTAGTACCGATACAAGACTATATGGGGAATTGATGGTGACTTCTTCCTCAGTGAGTCTATACGTTAGTTTAACCAGAGGGGTTAGGTTTTCAGTACTACCCAGAGGGTTACCTTTTGTGTTTAGCTGTTTGTGTGTGTTTCTAGGTAGGACCAAAGGGGATAGGCTTTGAGTATTTCCCATAGGGTTACCTATTTGTAATTACCTACTTTGATTATCTGTTTACTTGATTTTGAATTGAATACTTGAACTGTGGAACTGTTTATTCCTAAGTGCTTACTTGATTACTACGTTCATTTTACTTATTGCCTGCCATATACACACTGACTGTTAGGAACAGATCTTTTGGTGGTTTCCTATAAGGATTTAGTCTCACAACCTATTTGGGTCATGATTTTGGGCCTAAACAGAATATATTGCAGTAGATATATATAAGGGCAAGCACCCTTCTACTTCAGGTACTTTATTGCATTGGATCTGGAGGGCATGGGACCAATCCGAGGCTTTCAATTTCAAGATGTTACTTATCTGTTTTCCTTTATTACTTTGGATTAGTACTGTATTCAGCATTGTGACATGTTTTCCTTCATTCATATACATATATGTATCCTGCATCATTTATATATATGTTCTAGTTGTTTCTTTATCAGTCTTTCATTGTTTACTATTGTTTGGTGTTTTTACTAATTTTGATATTGAATATCTATTTACTTCCTCTGTGTACTCTTCCAATGAGGGAATAGTTTCCCCAGTATCACACCCAAGGCCCTAGATTCTAGTCGGCAGCCTCCAGCATTTGGGGAAATGCACTTGTGGCCTTGTAACCACCCAGGTATGGGGCACCTCTAGGTGGATTTTGGAACGAGACCCTACAACGATGGTTATAGAAATCTCACATCAAAGGAGGAGGAGCATGAAGAAACAGTTTATAAGGTGGTGTGGATACCTCTTCCATCATTAGGCCTTTTATTTTGGGGTTCCTGAGTGGCAGAATGCAGGGAAAAATAAAATTGTGCGGGCTAGGCCCATAGCGGTCAGTATCATGATCGTGGGCTGAACTAGGCCGTTACAAATGGTATCAGTGCTGTTGTCCATTTGATGTTCCAGTGAGGACATTGGGCCCCTTGGGGGGGGGGGGTTTATGGAAATACCACATCGAAGGAGGAGGAGAATGAACCACCCCTTCATAAGGTGGTGTGGATACCTCTCCCATCATGAGGCCTTTTCCTGGGGGGTTCCTGAGGGCCAAAACCCTGGAAAAAAAAACCATGTGGGCTAGGCCCAAAGTGGACAATATCATGATCGTGGGATGGACTGGGCCATTATATAATGAAACATTATTGATGGTTGAATCTTATGTTTAGTATAATTTTTTCAAATACAAATAGTTCTATACTAGAATATAAAATAGTATTAAATAATACATCTAATCTTAATGAACATAAACATATTTATCACCTTTCCTAGTACAATGAGTTCTTCAATGTGTCCATATATATGATTCTTTATTTTTAGTCAACAAATGTTCACATAATTGATATGAAACATCACTCACTATCTTATCTATTCATCTCTAAACATATTAACTCAATTTCATTTTTGTAACTAACATAACACAACATCATCAAATAAACTAACATGAATCACTATAGAGGTGAAAATAAATAGTTACATAAAAATTAAACTATATAGTTATTTTTACAATTTATTGGAACATCAAACTAGTCTGGATGGTAGAAGTTGTGAAAAGTACACTATTGTATAATTCTCAATGAAATAAAAATAATGATGCTAAATATTTCATTTACATATTAAATTTTCATTGTGATTTAACATGATATATAATATATTGTATTTTCCATATGTTAATTTAATATTCATGCAATATTTATGTATTAGGTTCTCCACATTATCCTGAATTTATGATTCTATTTCAATTTGGAATAGAATAGTTTTTTCAACTTATTTTTATTTTTGAAGATTATTTATATGTGAAAGAAATTTATACACGAAAATGTCTTATAGACATCTTGAATAAAATTCATCAAATTTAGAACACTAAGATCATTATCTCTATTTTCATTTAGATTTGTTTGAAACTTATTTATTTTCCATATATATATATTATTTGAAATAAAATTATATATAAATTATCCATTTACATTTAATCATATTTTATTAGATTGTAAAATTTAATTTTTTTAATTATATATTTTATAATGATGATTAGATACATTTTATTACTTTTGGGTCTACTATAATTATTTTTTATAGTAATTTTTTGGATAAAAATATTTCACTGGTAATTTCAAACTACCCCATTAATTTTATTAGAATCCATATAAAATTAAGGATATGTGTTCGATGTTGTGTGTGGATCTAGAAAATGAATCAGTGTATCATAAGGACAGGTCAACAGTGACGTATTATGATTAACAACTAAATTCCATTAGATTATATTGAAGATATATGGGGGGAAATATAATTCCATTTTAGGTGAAAATGAATAGTTAATGAAAGTTTATTTATTGTTCAACGCATATTATTATTCTATATTTATTGGGACATAGGTTTCTGTTATATAGATTTTTGTGATTGAAATTCCTTATTCTTTAATACAATAAAATATAATTATTTAAATGGATAGTCTTTATATCTATCTATATTACTATATGAATATATATAATGTAGAACCCCTAATAGAGTATCCACCATTACAACTAGAATTAGAGGGTCACATGCCTCATGTGTGCCTCCCTATACAGTATAGGTTATAGAGTAAAAGTGCGGGTCTATTAGCATCAAGTGGGGATAATATACCCATAGTATCAGAACACATAATAAATAGTAAAAAAGTGGAAACCATAAAAAAATATCATGTATGACTATGAAGAGTAATTGTAGTTGAATGTATACCAAAATATATAATTAATCAACTTGTTAAATTATAATAGACCAAAAATGCAATATAATTAATAAAAATAAATGAGGTCTCCTAATATAACTGTCACGTTCAATACATATATATGGATACAACTAATAAGAAGACCCATAAACAAGCCCAATTACATCACCATAATATTATATAGGAATTCTAATTGAACAAATTTTGATCCATATATAAAATTAATCATACCTTGCTGTTTATTAAGGATAAGTAGTTTTTACACCCATTGAGGTTCATCTATAGGGTGTGAGTAGATTAATCAGTAGGTGACAAAAAAATATTTCACAAACATGATCCATTTGGTATAAAATAACATGATTGATATAAAATATTTTATAAAAACTTCATTAGAAGATAATTAAATAAAATCAATTTACTAATTTAAATGGAATTGATAAAAATGATCTTTATGTATATTTTTTTGATACGTGTTTCACCTAGAATATGATTCCCCTGGGGGTATGAAACATGTCCACTCTATGATATTCTTTAATCCCCTTTACTAGGAACTTTATAAATTAATAATGTGCCTAAGGCATATTTATATAGGGAAAATGGAAATGTCTTCTTATTCTAGGTTACACAAAAATATAGGGAAATGGGAATACAAATCTTATTTCAAGTTAAACATTCAAATAAAATAATTGAAAAAAACATCAAGTACTATAGGTACTTATATAAAAATATTAGGTCACCATTTGTAATGGAAAAATGTACTTGTAAATGAAATTTATATCAATATCACTATTCCATTAACCTTATTTAAATATAAAAATATGATATATATTAGAATAATAATACTAACTCATATGAATAAAAATATAGTCTCACATGAACTATCAATTGTGACCTATATGTCCACCAAACAGAATTTCATAAAGATAATTAGTGATTCATTGTTAATCCTACATTATCATAATGGTATATAAATATATATAAAAGGATTAACATTGAACCACATGATAAATTCATTAAAACAGTGTCATCATAAAATATAAATAATTCAATAAATGAAATCAATTTTATTTAATTAATTCATATTAAAAATAGTTATAAGAATGATTTAATAAAATATAAATCCATTTTACATTGTTTTTTCCTTACAAACTCATGACATAATGAACATATTACCTTTAAATAATTATAGAAACAATGAGTCTCCTTACCTCCATAAGTAATCTCTAATGAACACCAAGAAGTAACCTCATCTATGTAAAATGAAAACTACTACATGATATGTTACAATGTGAATATTTAAAAGTACACTATAGTAACCTTATAAATATTAAGAAAAAAACAAAATCCTATGAATATCCACTCACATGGTAACAAGTAACCATGAGTTATAGTAATAGGGTAAAAATTAATATAAATTGGCTAAGTTACACCTTTCACTCATAAAATCACTGATGAAAGATTGTCCCCAAAATATAGACTAATATTAATCAATCACTATTGATCTAGCTTAAATAATTTTCCATGGATGATATATCACTCTTAAAAATATATTTTTTATTACTCCATTAAAAAACCTAAGGATTTTATGGACTCAACTAAATTTCATATATGCACATAGGGCATTATTTTTAAATATGTCCTAAAATGATCCTATGAAATTATTTATGTACTCTATAATAATCCTGATGCATCTCATAAGTAAAATTACCAATGGTATATGAATTGTCTACTAACTCTCACTATGAAGCTCAATCCCCATCGACACAATATAATCATTAACATTCAAACATAAATGCACTCTCTACATTTCTTTCTAAGTAAATCAACATATATCAAGGGATGATTTGGTAAAAATATTACAAAGTATTTTCAAAATAACTCCAATAAATTTTCAAGGTAATTATTTCCATTTATTTATTCAAAAATAAGATGTATATGAGAACCTAAAAAAATTATTTATTAAGTGTGAATCCGTAATTAATGTTACATTATACTAAAAAAATATGGATTTTATACAGTATTCCTAATAGCTAGGAGGCCATATCATTTATTGTTCGTTAAAAAGAAATATAGAATCAATATAAATATAAAATACCATGTTTTATTAAATAATACATCCTAAATGAACATATTCATCCTTGTTAATATTTAACAATATTTACTAGATTATATTAAAATAAAAATTAGGGCACAAATAAAATAAAATACAATTTATTTATTTGAAATTAGAAATGAATTAATAATACATTCAATATGTTCAACATATTTTTAATGATATAATAATAATAAGGAAAAAATTAAAATATTTAAATTATATAGGTTTTGGATTCTAAAAATACATTGTTTGTGAAAAATACTTGGGAAAACCAAAACATAACTTAAGTGTAAGATAAAAAACAAAAACCAATAGAAAAAAAGTGAATAAAAGTTAATTAAATTAATATGTATATATTATAATAGTAATGCATATATTATATCTGTAAAGAAGTATCGTAGATACTGAAAGTATGACCATTTGAATTATAACCTTACCATTATGACTGTAACCTAAAAATTAGAAAACAAAAATTTATGTAAGGGTAATCAATTAAGTAACATTATATGTATGGTATAACATGAATAATGTATGTAAATATATTTTTTGAAATTACATAAAAATGTTCAAATCGTATATCCCAAAAAATGTGTAAGTAAATTTATTTAATAAATATTAGATAATCAACTCTTGTAAGAACCATAATTCAGATAATAAAATATTTTCTTTTGAATTGTAGAATTTAGAAGTTTATTTTGTTGGATTTTTTCTAAACCTTTAAAAATAAATTATCAAATAGGTTTTTTCTTTGTCTATAAATAATTAAATTTTAGAGTGAGTAGAAAAAGTATTGTTTTTCCTATAATACATGATTTATGGCATCGTTATGATGTAAAAATGGCTCACTAATTTTTAATTATTTCTATTGAAATAAAATTTAACTATTTTTTAAAATAATTTATAAAATTACAATTTAATTAATTTAAAAACAATAATTAGATTGAAATAAGTTAAATTATATTTTATTTTAATAATGAATATTATTTTTTATTATTTATTTGTAATAAATTATTGAAATGATACCTATCAGTTTTTAAAGTGTCAAAGATTCTTAAAAATAATTTTCGTTATTAGAACACTATTAGGAGTCATTTTATCAATTCTCTTTATAGTCTAGATCAATAATATTATTATTTAATTATTTATCTAAAACCAATCCCTCCATAATTTATAAATACACTCTCTCACCAATAGTTTTTCTTGATTTGGGAAACCTAATTATTTGGTAAATTTTTTAAAAAATCCATCTTTAAAAATGTTATCCATGATTGAAATATCAGTTCAAAACAATATCCAATTTGTTGAAATCTACACAATAATGGTGTAATTACATCGAGGAATGTATAAATCCTATTAAAAACCATTATGTATTTTTCATTTTATTTAATCTTATACCTCCATCTAAATTCAAATTTTTACAAACATAACATGGAATAAATATTATATTTCTAATATAATTTTGTTATAGTAAAAAATTATTGATTAAATTTCATATGTTTTTTTAAACATCATCTAGACCATTGTATGTTTAGGCCTACTATATTGATTATTTTTATTCATAATCATAACATAATTTCATAGATGGATAAAAATATATAATTAATGAATAATTTTAATATTAATCATTTATAAAAGAATTATTTCTTTTATAGTTGATATCAAAAAAATTATGGATTGTAGTAAACATCATAGTCCGAAAAAAAACCAAAAACTAGATTAATGTGATTAATTTTAATAAAATTATATATTGAGGTTTTTTATAGACACTGAATAAAGGAATTTATATAAAACATAAATTTGAGAATATAAAATAATTTAGGAATAAAGAGATTTTAGACTCAATGAAAAAATAACATTAACCATAAAATTTTGATTGATAAATAATTTCAGAATTAAAATGAATGTATCAAATTGATCTAAAACATTAAATATAATTACTTAATAATAAATTAATATAATAAATATTAATTGAAAAAGAATAATAAATATGTTTATGAATCACTATTTTTCAATAGATTATGTCATTCCATTCTCTCTCTTACACATATGATTTATAAATAATGTTTATGTTTAACTTTTTAATGTCAATTATTTTATTTTACCTTTATTAAATCATAGGAATTTAACAAACCATATTTTATTAAACCTAAATATATGATTTATTGCATATAGATACACTTAATAAAAACATGGAAGATTGTGCGGCCTTGTATATTTTGAAATTTAGTTACATTAATCATTAACATGAAACATGGGTAAAGAAGTATTATTTTAAAACTCATAAACATGCCCATATAATCCTTGGATATTTTAAAACTACATGGCATAACATAAGGGTACTGATAATAAAGGAGTGATCTATAAAGTCTAGTATGGAAAAAAGGAAAACCACATGGTAAAGTTGTACATGTGATCCAATAGGAATATATAGGTAACCTAAGAGGGGTTTCAACCGTAATATTGAACAATGAGTCATGATATAAAATGATAACATAAGGTAAAAATAGGAGTGTTGCAAAAAAAGAAAATATTCAATCATAAACATATGATATGATTAACCACTTAGATAAAATATTTTAGTGTGATTTATATGACCTACCGAGGAACCAAATATGGAATCTTATGAGATAAAGACAATTCCCATTACATTGAAGGGATATATATTACATAACCAAGACATTAATTTCATATCATTTATATGCATAATGTTACCATATATATCATAAATCGTAAGGATTCCATTCACTAATTTTATCCCCACAATTAAGGAATGTGGGTATGCTTCCGAAACTTTTTTTATAGGGCTACACTTCATCATTTCACATGTGTGGGACACTTCAGTCAGATGGGTCATGTTTTTCCCCAAATTCCTGTATTTCCAAGGTGGACAACATATTTATCCTCTTGAGGGACATTTTTATTTGATAAAAATAGGCTGATGGGATGTCGGTATCTCTTTCCGGGGATTCCTCTTCAGAATTCTTCGCCTACTCTAGGTTTCCCTTAAATATTAATACATTGTCTGTGACACTCTTCTCAGTGTCATATCTTAGTGGATGGTTTTTAATTATGATGCTTATGTCATGAAATTCCAAAGGTTTCATGTCAGGGAAGTGACCTTCTGTCAGGAGAGTACTCACATTGGGCATCACAAGTGTGTCTTGAAGCTGAAACATTGGTACACCTAAATTTTACATTATAAGAGGGATTTTGGAGGGTGTCGAAGCCTATGGATTCCCACGTCGAATGTAGGAAATTTTATTCTAGAGTAATTTCTCTATGGTTTTCTTAGGCTTCCCATGTTTAACACGGGGCATGCTACATGTTTAACATCTAGCGAACATGGATCAGAATAATCCAGAAATTGATGGTAGTGGATGAGATAGATACATCCATAGGAGATAGTATGTAGAATGTCTACCAGATGGATGGGTTAGAACACTTAATAAGGAAAAACCCAGGATGGGGTGCCCCACAAAGGGGATGGTTTCACACTATAAAGGATAACCTGGATACCATAAAGGGAGTATCGGAGGATGGTTGTTCCAAGCAAAAGGGAAACCAAGGTTTGACATTGGTTGCGATTGAACCATATGGTGGTTTCATACATACCCTGTTTAGAATATAGGGATAAAATCGCATGAATTTCCAGATGGTGAGTCATGGGATTATGGTGTACACAATGGAAGTCAAACAGGAGGCATCTTGGGGCCTAAACATGGTTAGAGGCTTGGGTGATACAAAGATCAATTAGATGAATAGGGATTACACCTGGTTAGCTTCCTCTATGGATTGAATCATTTAACTAATATGTGGAAGCCCTGGTAGAATCTAGATAGATATGTATGAAGAGTCTAAGGTTGGAATGAATGGGGATGGAAGCGGGAACTTGTGTGAAGGTAACAATATTGGGTGTGAACCTCAGATAGGTTTTCTATGTATCCCAGTGGTAGATAATAAAAGTACACATAGTTATAGAATGGGAAGATGAGTAACCTGAGGAGGTGGCTCATGAGAATGGATGCGGGGATATGACCTAAAGAAAATAGAACCAATGCATTAAAGAATGATCTTGGCGAGACACAAAGGCTCAAGGGAGAGACCAGGATGAGGTGTCGGTTGGGATTCCACCTCAGGGAGGATTCCTACGTATGTTGCTAAAAAAGGGAAAAGATAAAAGTCCACATAGTTCAGGATGTGGCATTGAATCAGGTTGTACACAAAGAAAATCAACCCTGAATACATGACTCAGGCTTATGCTTGGTTAGCATCCTATCGCAAGGGAGGCACTATTGGTTGGGGAAGTATGGATTGAGTGTGGGGATTATGAATGTTTAGCTTCCCGAATAAATTAGAACACCTCAACGAGGTTGATCATGGAGATGCAGCCCAAAAAGAGATGATGTCACACCCAGAGGGTACATCTATAGGATGGATTGCGAAATATTACCATTTTTTGGGATTGAACCTTGAAGTGGCTTCTTATTCACCCAAAAGGTATCAAAACGCACATAGTTTTGGGAACATATTGTTTAACATCTTTTTGGAGAAAGAGTGAATTCCATGAAATTTCTAGAATAGATGAGTGATGATCTTGATCCTCTGAAAGGCTTCCTATGTATCCCCATGGATGGGATCCAAAGTCCATGTAGTTTTGTGATGAGGAGAGTGTGGATTACAAGCTAAGGAGTCCCAAAGAGGATTTGATGGTCAAAGATTACTCTAAGAACATGTGATTCATGGTTGGGGTAGGAAGCAAGAGGAAATAATAGACATAATTATCACGTGAAAAAGATACATCCGTGAGGATTAGATCAAGGATTATGCGTGGTTAGCGGCACATGGTGAGGAAGATCAGGAAACTCTAGGAGGGTGTCCAGATGTACGGGGACGATATAGCCATCATATAGGGGGAACCATACAAAGGTGTGTCAGGGGTTATGAATGGGCTGCCCGAGGCGCACATGGAGATAAAGCAAAACAGAAGAGGAGAATTGAAATGGAACTAGTTCCAATCCCATTACTTATCCTCTAGGGATTTTCACTCATGCGGTGATCATATTTTTTCATCATGTATTGAGGACGTCGAATTTTTTGGTAGATAAACATCCTATAGTTCGGACGATGAGTAATCTCAACTAACCTCTAAGACATATATAACATGTACCAACCCCCATATAGGAAATGGAAGGCATAAGAAAGACTATATATTTATGGTTATGGAGTGATACATTGAGTTGTCAACATTGGTGTGGATATGTGAAGAAGGAATATCCACTAGCATGCCTATGTGAAGAAGCACATGGAAGGGAAACACTACATGAAGCACCACATGGGGGACCATGAAATCACTACATACATTCCTGGAGGTCCACACGGAAGAGGGTTTCAAAAATCCTATGGCCTCACAGATATAGGTTTCATGAATATCTGGTGCTCCATGAAGTTTAGGGGCTTTGCGAAGGAGGTTTCTTTAAGAAGCATAATGACCCCTCTTGGGAAGGTAGTCTACATGAGATTGGAGGGTTCTTCATGAAGACTAAAAACATTGAGAAGTTCTGAATACCCGAAGGGGTCTCATTCCATTGAAATGGCCAAATGTCTTCACAAAGTTCATCCTCCCTTAATTTAGTGGTAAAATGGAGCAATGGTAATGTGGGTTCAAAATTGAGAAGTACCTCAAATGGTTCATTTTGTCTATGGTTTTCAGTGAAAAGGGTGCTTCATGAATCGAGAGCATGGAAGGAGAAAGGTCATAGTGTCAATCCTTTGGGATGGGGGTGAGCTGAGTATTTATTGGCTATGAGTATCATAATGTTATGATGATGTACCATGAATAAAATTATGCATCACAATCAGATGTTAATGTGTCATGTATGTCAGACATGGAGAGGAGTCTTTCATTGCTCCATGGTGGTCATAAAGGATATTTTTATGTTTCTCGAACTCACAGAGGAGTCCATTATTAACTTTTCAGTAGTCGAGAAGGTTTCATTCTTGTTTATCGAACTCGTAGATGATTCCATGATTTACTTTATGGTATTCGTGGAGGCTACAATCATGTTTTTCAGAATCGCGAAGGCATCAATCATTGACATTTTTGTGGTCGTGGGGGCTTCAGTCAAGTTTCCTAGACTCATGAAGGCTTCCTTCATTACCTTTATTGTGGTCATAGAGAATACTTCTAGGGGGAATTTCTATCGTTGTGATGCTGTAAGTCTTTTCCAAGGTGCCTCGAATGGTAGAGACTTTATAAATTCATTTGTGCATTTGATGATTTATTTATAGGAAGATAATATTTTCACCAAAAATGGCCCCCCTCAGAAAGGGATCTTAGGAGAAAACGAGGGTTTGAATTTGATGGTTGGTTTCCAAAATTTGGAATACTGCAAAGTTGCAAGATGATGCGGGTAGGCAGAGTGTATATGGAGAATTCTTTGGAGCTCTCCATGAATAAGGGAAACTTGACACTCATGTGGTAATTGCCTATATACAGGGTGTGAGACCCTTATTTTTTATCATTACCATTGAATTTTTTCTTTGAGTTTCCAAATATTGAAGCTCCAGCACATCTGAAACACGCTTGGAAAACTAGGTTTTTCTGAATAGTTCTCCACGAATGATGTTTAGAGATTCGGTGAATCATGATCTTGTGTCTCTCTACAAATCACAATGAATCATTCAAGGCTCTGTGACTGCATACACCCTGAATCATGCTTTGTGAATGATAATTAGGAATGATCTTCGTGAATATAAGAGAAAAATATTAAAATCTTGGGATGAAATGGCTAAACCAAAATCATATTTGGAGGTTCTGAAGGATGCAGCTCAAAGGTAGGAGAAGTCAGAAAATCCTGATATAAGAGAATATATTAGAATACATTATGATCATGGGTCCCTGGTGGATCTACTGTCAGATGGGAAAATACTACACCCTCATCAAGAGACTTTCACTATATAGCCTAGGTTTGAGGGATGGCATTTTAATCCCTGAAGTAAGAAGGGATGATCCATTTTATTGGATCATGAGTACACCATGTCAATACCAGGGGTTCATTGCTACTGATGGCCATACCTGTTAGGGCCACTGACCTGACAATTCGGAATTTCAGAACAACCATGTCAATATTTTTGATGGGAAAGTGTTGTAGCCAGAGTCATCTCCCTCACCATACAAAACCATCCTTAAGGAAGAATTAGGGAACCCAGAGAAGGGGAGGACATATTATTGGGACCTGCACTAGGGAAGGAACTTCATGGATGGTTTGAAATTGGTATACTTGGTCTACAAATCCTGTGACAAATTCAGGACATAGATGAAGTAAGTTGGCCTGTATGAAGTATCGTGGTCTTCCCAATTCCAGATCTACCATCTAAAAAATATGACTCAAGAGTTTTAGAGAATGTGGTCATTCTAGATGGAAAAATTCTATTTCCATCCTTGGTAGGTTGGCATCAGCCTCTTGTACCTCCTTATGATCTCTTGGATTCCCATTATAAGGGAAATTGATGATGAGTTACTTCCCATGGAAAACACAAGGGATGATTCAGAGAAGATGATAAGGTTGTAAAAGGTGTTGATGGACTCAGTTTTAGGTGATGAAAAATAGTCTGTGCTGTATTTCCTTTTTAAGGAGTGGTTTATATGTTTACTAAACATAACAACAGATGATGCCACTGAATGGGAGGAGGTTCCCAATGAGCTACCTTTAAGTCATCCCTCTTCTTCAAAAGGAGACCAGTGAAAAAAATAAAATAAAATTCATACTGTAGAGTCCCGTAGGACATCTAATTGAATTTATCAGTGGTATAGTTTCAAAACTAATAAGAAAATGTTGGTCAGATTGGATGGATTTATCTTGGAACTTATTTGTGACTATATGTTTCCAATCAGGGATATAAAACACGGTTGCAATACCAAGTACATTCAATAAGGTGTCCATGTTGACAGTAGGGTAGTGCATCAACAATGAGATCCTAGTTTTGGTAAAAATATACAATGTTCTGTGGCACATCAGTGAGGGGAAGGAACCATAGTAAGTATGCAGACTCTCTACTTTCTGTATGGCAGGATAGTGGCACACATGAGTGTCTACAAATATCTGAACCATATTTATCCACCCAGGTTAGACTTCCAACCATCCATATTGAATGCTGTGGGAGGATTTACAGCCAATATAACTTCAGAAATTTCACTAAATATATTTTGGTAGGAATATGAATTCAAAATCAATCCATTCATGCTACTGAAAGGAGTATTCACCGATGAAGACCAAGGAACTATGGAGCATCAGTTCTATCTCCTAGCCTTCCGGGGTGGAGTTATGGTGGAATGGGTCGACAGTGAGCCTATCTGGGAGCTGTATACCCCTAAATACTTTATGTTGCAGTTATGGTGAATGTAGAGATGAATCTATATGTCTACCAAGTGTTACACCATGAGGAATACCCATGTGTAATGAGGAAAATGTGTCTTAGGTTCTTGAGGGAGGGTAAAAAAATGTAAAATGAAATTCCTCCACCCATATATGCCTACGAGAATGTTAAGGAATATGAAAAGAGATGGGTGATGGGCTTCCAAGGGAAAATTTTGAAGAAAATAACTATTCTTTTTGATTATGGAGTGCCTCCTCAACCACATGGTTGGGGTTAGAAAATGGGAAGAACACGTCATGGTGGCTGAGATGATCCACAACTAGGTGGTGGGGCAGTGAAAGTGACAAGGAAAATAATTCAAGTGCCTACACTAAGTAGGAGGAAAGTGCTGGTGGGGGACCTGTCATTTGAAGATGAGTAGAGACAAAAGGAGGGGAGTCCACCAAGTTGGTTCCATAAGATATCAATTCAATCTCATGGGACACGACTATTCCACATAGACATGCATCTGGATACTATATTTCTGAAGGATTGGGAAACTTTGGACATTAATTGACAATTTTGTAGTACCAATGAAATGTGGGAAGTCCTCAACCATATCTGGATGTATATATTAGAGATCATCCATGCCAATGAAAACTTTCTAGTGTCTCTAGTGGAAGGGGAACTATATGTGGTTGATCTGGAAGATTTTGTGAATTCTTAGGGAACCCCACATCCATTTATGGATCTGGTGAAAGTATTGATTGATCAAACATCCATGCCACAACCATCCACTACTGAGATGATAGAGCGCTTCAATTTAACAAAAAAATTAGAGGATTCCTCCTGGTGAGAGGAGGCTAATTAGGGGAGCCCTATGAAGGATGGTGAATTTGTGACATAGAGCTGGATGATATTTCCAAGACTCTTGAGGTAAACTATAAATAATTCCATTGTGGAACTTATTCTAGTCGTCCACACTTTCTTAAAATAAATTTTCCCTATGTAGGATAACCTTATACAAAAATCCCCTTCCCACATGACTATGGACATAGCATCGGGATCTGCGCTTGGGACGATAGTGAGCATAGAATCGAGTAGGGCTGCGATAACATGGGTGGACCTTATATAATCTTTAGAGATCCGAACCATATATGGGGGGCCACATCCTGGGATTCCAAAAGCAACTAATCAAGGGAAAGAACAATTATTTTGTCCCTTTATGTCCTCTCCCTCATAGAATCCATAACAGTTGTCCTTAAAACCGGGCCAACTGGCATTTTTATATTTTCTTATGAATAGTTCTTCAAATGGAATGGTCTAAACTAGTCAGTATGTATGGGGATACAATGGATCCTTTTCTGAAGCGAATGGCGATTATCCTGGAAATGGACACCCAAGAAAAAAAAATAACGATAGCTATAGCTGTAGGAAGAGTTACTAGTGGAGCATAACTATAAATTGTCGAGGTGAGATCTAGTGAATAAGACCAACCAATTGATGTCGAATGAAACATCTTTGACATAACAAGAGAGGAAGATCACATTTCCAAACTTCTGGTGGAATTATTGGAATATGAAACTACTGATCCATAGGAGGTAGACAAGACCACTTCCGATGAAGAGGAAAATAAGTTTGTCGGCCACTGGTTATGGAAAATAATTAGGAGTTCCATTGATGACACCCATAAGAAGAGTTTGGGGAGTAATACTCTGACCATCTATGGTTACCAAGGAGTATGCATCGTCAAGGTCAACCCTGTGAATGATACAGGTTCCGTCCCATTGGGGTTCCAACATTGGTGGATTCTATCCGAGTATCATTGGCATTCTCAGAGAAAATATATGTCACCTTGAAAGAAATAATTGAGACAAACATTATTATTGAATGATACTGATATATTGATCAGATGTCTATCTAGATTCTGAATGGATTAGAGTCAATTATCATCTATGGATTACAATTCATCTAGGTGGAATTCTTCTACCTTTTTTGATGCCTTTTGATCATAGACGGCTATGCAGAGAAATGATAACTAGTTTTTGATGGGAAGGACTAATTCTGTTCTGTATACCAAGGAATATAGGGTCATCTATGTAGAATTACGAGTCATTTTCTGGTAACACCAGTGTGATTTTGGATTCTTTTCTTTCCAACTCTTCTAATTCCAACCTACCATCTTCTGCTATATGTTAGAGAGTGTTTTTAATGATAATTCTACACATTTTATTGTGCGTGATAGCGATATGCATGATTTGAACGAATAATGTACTTGGAGTATAATTTTATCAGCTTGAATACCCTGAAGATGGATGTTTTACCAGTGAAGGTAGTGTGAGGGACTTTAAATAAAAGGATAACATTGAAGCTTATTAAATCACAATAGAATGGGCCTTGACATAATTGAGTAGAATTTCTTTTGCACACATAGAAAAGAAATCCTTAGTGTTTAGGATGAACCTACACTAGAAAGAAATTATTTGTCGATATAATCCAATGGCATCGATCCCCCAGACTGCAAAATACCACGATTACATGGTGGTATTTACAGGATTTGGAATCCAATGTAAAAAATTAGCACAGATCTGGGACACCTGGAACCTCTTGGATAACACAATACATTCATGGACCATGTTGGTCCATAAGTATCCCAACCTTTTGATCTAATGAGAGTGTTTTGACCCTTCCTGTTGAGCTCCACATAAACCAGCCTAAAATTCCTACATGACTTGGGGAATCTCATCTCTTTGAATGCAATGGAGGAGAGCCCCATCATAACCATGTCTTTTGAGTATTTTATCATAAATGGGACCACTCTGGAGGGTGAATTTGACCACTCAATGATGGGTTCACTCACATTTATCTCTATATGTTGAGAGATTTTCTTTTTGAATGTACTCGACGAATGGAATTCTCCAATTAGGTGTCTATTATAATATTGTGGTAGGGGG
The DNA here is from genome assembly GCA_963277665.1 of Viscum album. Lineage (NCBI taxonomy): Eukaryota > Viridiplantae > Streptophyta > Magnoliopsida > Santalales > Viscaceae > Viscum > Viscum album. The sequence continues at coordinate 1,517,089,450 of OY728122.1, read as the reverse complement.
ACTAGGAGGTCCGGATGTGTGACTTACCTACTGGCTATCATCATCATCTGGAGTGATGGGAGAGACGAATCTTCGATGTTCCAAATGGAATATCAAATCATCCTTGTCGGGCTCTCAATGAGATGCATCAATGCTAGCCAAGGCATTCACTTGATTGGTCTATGATTGAGGAAAAAGTATGAACTCAATCTAAGAATGGAACCGGGGCATTATTTGGAGAGTTCACTCTAAAAGGGGTACAAGCATCAGCTTTGTGATGAAATAGTCATTGTTTATCTACTTGATGACAAATTCATAGTACCCTTTCACATGCAGGTGGGGAACATCAATCTCAATGGGTAGTTCAAGACTAGTGATAAGGGCATGATACTCTGCCTTGTTGTTGGTGAAGCCTTCAGACATTAAGAAAAAATAGAAAAGGATAGCTTGTTTAGGAGTTCTGAAGATGAAACCCAAACCCAATCTATTAATTTCGGGATCATTAGTGTTCTACTAATAAGGTTTTGCAAAGTGCCATCGAAGCGAATCTGCCAACATGGCATGAACTGATGCTCTAATAGGATTTCCTTATCTGGGAAATCATGATCAACAAATTTCTATATGGGGGCTGGATGGATAGCATGAAAGTATGCTAGTGCTTCACTAATGAAAAAATTATACAAAAAGGAATAAATGTTAAACTCTTGAATGATCACTACCCACCAATCTAGATTAAATTTCAACATTTGGAGGTTCAAAATATACATAATCCGGTCTATGCAAGACAAAATCTTTATCTCATGGTGCTGCAGCTAATGTCGTAATTTTTAGACCTAGAAAACTAGTCCGACACAACTCTTCTCGATAGAGAAATATCTTGTTTTTGTATCAAAAAACATTAAATAGAGATATTATACACTATTATTTATCCCCTCATTGTTCTTATTGGTGAGAAGGGAACCAGGGGACTATACCAGGCCAGTCATATAAATTACTAGTGGGTTTTTGGAGATTGGTGAAATCTGAACCGAAGGTTGTAGAATGTACTACTGGATATTTTCAAAAGCATCCTGAAATAGATCATCCCTCTGGTCATTGACACCTTTTATCATGATCTAGAAAAAAGGATTAAACTTTCTGGCCATATTCGAAATGAATCAGTGTTTTTAAGATAAGTGAATTTGAAATCCTCAGTGTTCCTAAATGTTTCTGAGAGGAGGAATCTGAAAGGTGACCTTGATCTTCTCAATATTGGCCTCAATGCCTCTATATCTGAAAATAAATCCAAAACAAATTCTATAGGTAAAACAAATTCACACTTTAATGGGTTCATCTTCATATAGAGAGTGTAAAGGATCATGAAAAATTTCTCAATATCTCTATCACGGTTCTGATTCTAGTGGCATTTGATAACAAAATCATCCACATATCGTTCCACCAATGTTTCTTGGATTAAATTAAATATGTGGTGCATGACATGATGATATGTGGAACCTACTTTCTTTATGCCAAAAGTCATTACATAGTAATATAAAGCACCTTATTTTAGTTAGTAGGTTCTAAAATCTTATTCCTTGGGGTCCATTTAGATTTGATGACATTTAGAATATCCATCCATGGGGGAGAGAGCTTGGAATTAGGTGGTAGCATCGATCAACAAATCTATCATTGGAAGAGGAAAATAATCCATTGGATAGTGATGGCTGAGATCCCAGAGGTTGATGAAAACTATGATATGTACATTCTTATTTCGGATAGGAATGATGTTGGATATCCATTTTGGGTACTGGAATTCCATGATGAAGTTGGATTTATTGAGCTTATCAACATTGGCCTCAACCACAGAACTGTGAGTATTATGTATGTTTTAGGGAGGCAGTCTGACCCAGATATTGTTTATCAAGAGACCAAGGTAGTGGATGGGACCTAAAAATCTATTCCTGGAATCTTGACATAACACCATGAGAATAAATCCCGATGCTACTTCCTGAAAACCACATACTGATGTTTCAATTCTACTAACTTGGTTTTGATGACTAGTATTGGTTTTGGATCCATATCGGTGATGAGTTTCACCTGTATCAACTCATCAATGATGGTGGAGACACCTTCCTCAACCACAGGAGGGGCTTCCTTTAAATCATCTCCATTATCCATAATGATATGATAATAATAAGATGCAAATTGTTCAGAATTTGTTGATTCTGAGGGAATTATGGTGTCATCCTGAGAGGCAGTGGAATCATCATTAGGGTACTCTTACGCAGTTGAAATCATGACGATGAAATCATTTAATCTGATTCCATCTAAGCTTCAAACCTATGGGATACACTTGATAATATAAAATAAATAGTAGTGGGTGGTCTTGAACTTGTTCAACCCACCCTTCTAAAATAATAAAGTATTACGTATTTTTGTTTCCATGGGGTGAACATACTGACACCTTATATGGGTAAGGGGTTCTAGGATCACTAATGTCTAATTTTTGTAGGTGTAAAAAGTGACCTTCTTACATTCCTTCCACCTAGGAACACACTTTTCCCTTATCCTATAGATGACAAATCATTGTCCCATATGTGGGGTAGTGGTGTCCAATTGGTGACTTGGGATAATGTAGGCATCATCTATGTCAATCCATGGGTCGATCATAATTATAGTATGAAAAAACTCATTATATTAAACCTTATTGTCCTTTCTCATATAGTAGTCTACATCGAGGTAGTGGGATTAAAATTAGGAAACGAGAGACACATAACCTTGGATCATTCCCACTAATCCATTAAGGGAGTACTTGAAACATTGGTGATACGAGGATGGGACTGACACATGAAAATGGAACCAGGGACTACCCATCGGTGCATTGTAGGTGGTTACCTCTGAGAAAACCATGAACTATTTTCTAGAAATCAGACCACCAAATTGGGTCATCAAGTGTAATTTTCCAAAAGGCATCTGATATGTCCAATCATAACCTTGAATATCTAGGTAATATGGATTCTGTTTTGTTTCTTAACTACCCCATCTTGCCGAGCATCTAGGTTAGGTTGGGATTTATCATGGAACCTGGGTTGATGAGACAACATTGGACCTCCATGACAATGAATTGAAAAATGATGTACAGTTGACGGAAGTGACCCTGTATAGGATAACCTTCATCTTCTTCTAACAAAGAGATGATGGACATACATTCTGCAAGTTCAGCCTCATCAGCACGGAAGGCCTCCGTGGGAACTACATATATTTAAAATTAGAGGGGGATCTAAAAATCCACATTTATGGATTCCCACATATCTTTGAATAAGATCAGAGCCTCTAGACTCAAGAGTTTTGTAGGAATAATGACATGGAACTTGGTCACATCAAACTTCCATGTCAGGTGCACATTTCTGGCAATAGGAGGTTTCTCTGTGGTAGGAGGTATGGTGAATGCTGTAGGTCAAACCAGTAGATTTTTGAGGTTCCAAGGGGTATTCCACTGCTCTCTATATGAATATCATATAATGAATATATGCTTATTGTCGGATGACTAAAATATGGCCGCAACTGTACGTGGCTGATCAAAAAATGGTCACGATGACTCTTCCTAGTCGAGTAGCATAAACAGTGGGAAAAATGAATTAGATTAAATTGGGTGAGAGGACGGTGTTTGTTGATTCCTATGCTAATGATGTTGTTTGGTCTTAGTGGTGTGAATGTATTGGTCCGAAAAATATTCCAACGCCCCCTGACAGTTCACATATCCAAGGCTTCATCTATGCTGGTGTCAGCTAGGAACATTAAGAAGGTTTTAATGGAATTACTCATCTTTTGGGACCATGTATAGGTCCAATAGATTGAATTTGATCACTAAGGCATGATCCAGATCATCACTTGAGTAATACCCCATTGTTGGGCATATTCTGGGGGCCATCCCCATCCCAAAGGTCATGAAGTAACAATGATCATAGGAAGGATTTGGTACTAGTTGTGGAATTTTATTCTCCTTGTGGTATTACAACATTATTTCCTGAGTTGGTCGAAGCTGATAAGTCAATGAAAAAGTAGTATCTAGGTGTAGCACAACGAATTCGTAAGGCTAAGTTGATTCAAACGGTCATAGATTAATACCACGAGCACAAGAAACTTCCATGTGTGATATCAAATCTTCATACTTTCGAGACCCATGACCAAAGACATGCTACCATTCACACTCACTATCACTATTAGGCTTTACAATCTCTCATTCCACCTAATCTGGTGATGAAACCAATCTGAATATATTGTTATCTAGCTATTCTTGGAGACATTCTTTGAACACATAATAGTACAAGAGAGTGTGTCCATGGAACTAATGATAGGGGTAGTAATTGGGGAGATCTGTGATGACTACCTATTCAGAACTCTATTATTATGGTAACTATAGGGTATTTTGGTCGAATAAACTTTGGAAATGGCTAGGTATATATGATTCATTGAATGGGTATATCCAGTTTCTATAATCCAAGAAAGGGACTCTGGGATCCCAACCTTGACGACATGCTAGAGCCTGGTGAGGAGGTGGAATCTGGTTGTCTCATGTAGGATTTGGTGGTTAATTATGTGGTGGTTCCTACTAATTCTGAGGTGGGTGATTCAAAGCAAGAGGCTAAGCCTAAGGCGGCGGGCCTCAGCATGGCTGTGGAAATGTCACTTCTGGTAACAATTCGTTATATATAGGGGACTTAATCTATGCAACATTTGTGGTTATGGACTTGGATGATCATCTTGAGAGAGTTGTAGGAGGAAACAGGTGTGCCTTCTTGGATTGGTGCAAGACTTCCTCTAGAAATTGAACATTTTCATAGAAATCTTGGAATCCACCTGGACTGTTTTGTGTAATGAGAAATGTAACTAATTCAGTCTTTAAATTCCCTACGCACATCATTAGAAGTTGTTCTTGAGTCAGCAGCATGTTGAGTGAATCAGTGAGGCCATTCCACCTGGCGACAAATTCTACGGCTCACTCTTCCGCCCATATCATGCATTTTAAGAGCTCAATAATACTATTAATGCATGTGGTGGAACTACAATGATACATAAAATACCTATAGAGATCCTCCCAACCATCTATAGACCCAATGGGTAACTGTATGTACAAAATGAATGTGGGCCCTTCCAGTGTCTATACGAAACATTAGAGCTTAGCGGCTTCCTATTATGCTAGAGTCCCCAGTATGTCTTATCACTTTAAAATGATGTAGGCTATATGCTATAGTGGATTTCCCATCCCATTAAAAGGGGATAAGGTAGGATTCTTAATGCCTCGGGGTGCTGGAATATTATCTAAACATTCCAGATATGGATTTCCATCAGGAAGCATCCCCACCTATAGGGTTTCAAGAGCCTATTGGTGAGTGATGAGAGAAAACATTGGATCATCTTTATGAGTATTCCCCTATACCCGAGAATTAACAGGTTATTTAATGTGGAAATTTGGAAGATTAGCTTGTGGAGTGGCTAGTGGGACCCATGGAGCGGCTAATTTGACATGTGGAGTGGGTGGGGGAACCTGCCAAAAGGTTGGGTTTTGAAGAAGGTTGGTACGTAGATGAGATTTATTCGATGATGCATACCGAGGACTTTTCCCATAAACACCAGACTCTAACCAGTCTAGATATAAAGGGTTGTTGAGATAAAAAGGAGGCGACTCTCTAGGGAGAATTCATACTTTCCCCTACAACCCTAGCATAGGGAGGATGTGATCATATTGAGTATAACCATAATATTGAAAAAATTTCGTATTGCACTTAGAAAGGTGTATGTTGACTATCCTTATCTGTTCAGCAAGATGTTAGAAAATATAGGTATTTTCAGGATCCTCTTCCATCATTTTCACTAAATCTGATGGGTAAGAATGCTTAACTATTTGAGATTCTACATTTATCTTGTTGGGATCTTGACCCAAAGGCAATGGATTCTTGGGTTCTTCGAGGCCAAGTGTCTACCTTTGTTTTCAAGTGTGGACACCTGCATGGTCTGGTGGGTGTTGGGCTACCCCAGTGAGTTTTTCATCTTCTATATTCCCTTTTCCAATTCCCCTTAGGAATATATTTCAAGAACAACCACATTTACTATGATTAAAATTGAAGGAATATCACCAACATCACCAGGTGAACCAGGATGGCACATGATAGGACAAAAATGTAGGGAATCACACATCCCCCAACCATGAATCTAGACATGTTTCATGGTCTCCATAATAACTCTACAGAGTATAGTAAGGATCTTGAAACATTTTTCCTAGATATTTCTATGATAACCAGACGATATAGGGTGTTGAGAAATAGAGAGTGTGACCGACTCAACCATGTGGCACTGCTGTCCAATGACATCAATGTTTTCTAGGCTCTTGGGGTAAGCTAACCATCGATGAAGTGTATTGAAATGAATCATCCCTAAGGTTTGTAATATGAACACAACCTCATCTTGGGTGAGGTAATCTAGGATATTGAATCTTGTAGATGCAATTGTCTAGAACATCTTAGGGAGATGGTCCCCTGTGAGAATGTTCCTCAAGCATCTCATCTCAGACTTGGGATACCACCCTTTGTTAACCCATTATTCATATGGGGGCAGTTGAGGAATCAATAATGACACTGACATGGATTGTTTTGATAGTGTACTGATTGGTGGAGAGTATGGTGTGTGCATTGAAAAACTACTGCATCTTTGGTTATCCCCCGAGCAATCCACTGACTGTATCACCACATACCTATAGGATGGGGTACTGACCACTTCTTCCTACGCAGGGTGGTGGTTGTTGATGGTGGATCAGGATGCTTCCCAACATTCATTTTTCCCCAGAACAATTCTTTATTATCTCTTGATGATAATGATAATGATTGTGGTGATGAATGAGGGGTTTTCACACTAAGTCCCAGGAAAGGAGCCAAATCATCCCCTTACTATATGTATCTATGGAGGGATTTAGGGATCTAGTTAATCTTGCTTTTAGGGAGAAAAAACCTGATACATCAATTTCATTTCCATGTACCAAACACACTGGATTGGGGTATGGGTTCCATCATCAAGTCACGCTCTGATTCAAAGTCTAAAAAATAGATGAGTTTTATTATGATATGACACTTCTCAATAACCTTCTTTTGGTATTGATGATTTTATCTCATTTCCTATGGTTGTTCTTTAGGGTATGGTAGATCTTTGACATGAGGAGGACCTCTGCATGGTATGATGATTGGGTGGGGAGGACCTCTTCTTGGATGAACTAGGGTGGGGAGAGCATGTGGGAAAATTTCAAATGGACCATGGGGGGGACCTCCACTGGAGTCAGTGAAAACATGGGGAGGACCTCCATAATAACGGGGAGTAGGGTGAGGAGTACCTTCACTATAATTAATGTTGTTGCAGGGAGGGCCCTCGCTTAAGCTACTAATAATGTCAGGAAGACCTTTACGATGATGAACTGAAATATGAGGAAAACCTCCATACTTGGGATTATGATCATGAGGAGGACTTCTATTTTGAATGGTAATAGAGTTATGAAGAGGAGCTCAATGATGAATGTTGTAATGGGGAGGACCTCTATAGTGGCTAATGATGGTATGTTGATGACCTTTGTAATGAATGTCATCATCATGGGTCGACCCTCGATGGTTTCTACATGCACGAATGACCGAGGGAGTCATCCCATCTGTCCCATAGGGTGGTTTAGGCCTCAATACCTATCAGAAATAGAGGAGACCTTGTACTATAGTAATAAGGATTTGATAGCGCAAGTCAGTGGTGACTCAGGCCACTGAATCCATAGAAGTTGAATCCTATGATGGGAATCCTCCTGAGCTTTCACTCGTTGTTGGCATCTGGTCAGCCGAGCTATGGACAACTATGCAGGGATATGGAACACCTTCTACTCAACTTGCTGGAACAACATGAAATGCTGATGTGGGGTGTAGTGGATCCCTACATGACCCTTGTGGGATATACATGTGGTGGGTCATTGAGGCCTCCACATCTTGATGTTCCATATCACTCATTAGGATAACCCCCTCCTATTTGTATAAACATAGAAGAATGTTCATTACCCTTATTTGGACATTATTCGAAAGTGTGATAGGGCGTAGACCCCCGAAAGTTTTGGAAGTGGATGATGCTATGGAATATGTGGAGCCTTATTTGATTTCCACATTATCATTTTCCCTACCAATACATATGTAGACAGGATGTCATTGGTTTCCTATACTAATCTCATGGGTATTGAAAAGTAGGAAGATTCAACCATTAGTATAGATAGTAGGAATGCAATACCCAGTACCCCATCAATGTTCAGTTTTCCTTGTATGGATATAAATATCCATGCTAACAATGTAACAGAATTGGATTTTGAAAGATTAACTATGCCAAATTCCAGTGAGTTTCATACCAGGCCCACTATTTTCATGGCGGGACATGGAACCAGATATATGGATCAAAAGAAATTATTATCTGTTGATTTATCTAGTGCTACTAATCCTCGTATTGAGGAGATAAAATTCATTCCAAGTTCACCCTTTATATTTCAGATTCTTTTCTACCTGGGCATTCCTTATCATTCAATATGTGTGGGATTCTTTGGTTGGACGAGTCATTTTCTTTCTCTACATTATTGTTTTTCATAGTCCGGCATCATTTTTCACCTCCGGAGGGACGTTTTCTCCATGATCAAAATGGATTGGTGGGATTTTCGTGTAGTCTTTCATGGATTCCTCCTCGAAATATTTCTTCTAGTCTAGGTCTTCCATAACCATTAACAATTTTTTCATGAAACTCTTCCCAGTTCCATATCATTTTTTATTCTGGTAAATTACGCTACTTCTTTCAAGACATTACAAGGAGGTCAAATCAGGGTAGTGACCATTGGCCAGAAGAGTTTTCACACTGGGCATCGCTGGCGTTTGTGGACATTGAAACACTACGACACCTTGATTTTCCCTTATAAGTGGGATTCTCGAGGGAACATAATACTGAGGCCTCCCATGTTTAATACGGGGAATTTGATTCCATAGGAACATCTTTGAGGTTTTCCTCGGCTTCCCATGTTTAACACAGGGTATGCAATGATTTTATCATCTAGAAAAGACAGATCGAACTGATCGAGACACTGATGGGAGGGGATCAAATAGATACGTCCCTAGCAGGGGTCACCATTAAATTTTATAGAATGGACAGGTCGTAACACCCAATAAGGGCGGGCCCAAGATGGTGTTCCCCACAATGGGGAAGGTTTTACATAGTGAAGACTGATCTTGACACCACAGAAGGACAGATCTGAGGATGGTGGGTTCCTAAGAAGAGTAAAAAATGTTTACCATGGGCTGGTATTTAACTTCATGGAGGCTTCTTACATTTCCTTTTTAGAATATAGGTATCAAAACCCACACATTTCGATAGGGTGATTCTTGGTATTGAGGTGTACACAATGGAAAACTACCAAGAAGCATGTTGTGGTTTATGCATGGTTAGCAGCCCAGGTGATACAATGATAAATGAGATGAATGAGGCTTACACATGGTTAGATACTCGAATAGATGGAATGATTTTACCAAGATGTGGTGGCTTAGGTAAAATTAGGAAAGATATAGATGAAGTGTTGATGGTTGAAATGAATGGGGATGGAATAGAGAACCTGTTTCAAGGTAACAGTATTGGGATTTAACCATAGGGAGGGTTCCTACATATCCTAGTGCTAGGGAATCAATGTCCATGTAGTTCTGGAATGGGGTAATGAGTCACCTTAATAGGTGACTCATGATAATGGACTCATGGATGGGGACCCGAAGGAAATGGAACCAATGGGTTATGGACTTATCTTCCTTTGACAAAAAATGCTCGAGGGAGAGGCTCTGATGAAGAGTGGTTTGGTCTCGAACCTAAAGAAGGATTCCTATGTACCTTTCTCAAAAAAGGGAAAAGATATAAATCCACAAAGTTGAGGAGTGGGGAACCGAATCGGGATGTACACAAAGGATAGTAACCCAAATATATGATAGAGGGTTTATGAATGATTAGCAGCCCATTGCAAGGAAAACACTGTTGGTTGGAGGACTATGGATTGAGTGTGGGGATTACAGATTGTTAGTTTCCCAAATGGATCAGAACACCTCACGGAGGATGGTCATAGAGATGAATCCTAAAATGATATGATGTTTCATCGAGTGGGTACATTTCTATGAGGAAGTAACAATGATTACCATTTGTTGGAATTGAACATCAAAGAGTCTTCCTACATACTCAAAAGGGATGAAAACCCTAGTAGTTTAGGGAACATATAGTTTTATGTCTTGCAAGATGAAGAGTGAACTGATTGGAAATGTATGTAACATATTGGTGATGAGATTTAACCTAAGGGAGGCTTCCTACATATCCATGTGGTAGGGAATCAAAGTCCACATAGATCTATGATGTGGGGGATAGTGCTTACACACTAAGGTGGCCCTAAGTGGATGTCATAATTGATGGTTACTCTAAGACCCTGTGACTCAAACTTAATGTGAGAAACAAGATACCAAAATATACCTGAATATAATGTGGAAAATGTTGAGTATGAAAATAGTAGATGAGGGAATATTCTTGGTAAGTGGCCTCAGGAAATGATGATCAAGAAACTCTAGGAGGGTTTCTTGATGTACGAGGAGGATATGGACATCGTACAAGGGGCACCCTTCCATGGTGTGTCGAGGTTTATGAAAAGTATTACTATGGAACACATGTTGAAAAATACAGTGGGAGATGCGGAGTGAGAGGGCTCTTGTGCCCAACCCTATCATGGTCCTATTAGGCTTGTCACTCATGCAACGATCACAATTTAACATCATGTGTTGAAGACATTGGGTTTCATGGTAGTTTAACATGATGTTTCTCAGTCGATGATGACTCGAACCTCACCCCTTGGACATATATAACTTGTACCAACTCACACATGAGAAAGGGAAAGGCATAAAAACACCAAATATTTGAGGTTGTTGAGTGATACATTTAGGGGTACACACTAGCGTGGCTATATGGAAAAACAATATCCATTTTTTCCTATGATAAGAAGCATGAGGAAGCGAAAGACAAAATGAAGGACCACTCGGGGGACAATGAAATCAACACATACTTTCCTAGAGGGCCACATGGAAGATGGGCTCATGAAGAAGAAGTCCTCATAGAGAGAGGTTTCATGAAGCTCTAGTTCTTCATTAAGTTAAGGGTATTCGCGAAGTAGGTTTCTACACAATGAATAGTGACCCAACTTAGGCATTGAGTCTACATGCTCTTGGAGGGTGTATCGTGAATACTATGTGATTAAAAAATGTTTTGAGTACCGAAAGGGGTCTCCATCCTTTGTGATGGATAGAGGGATTTGTGAAGGGAAACCCCACTAGAAGTATAGGTAAAATGGAGAAAGTGGAAAGAGGTTTGACATTTCCCAAGTACCTTAGATTCTTTATTTTATCGATGTTCAACATAACAAAGGGTGATTCAGTAATTAAGAGAATGGAAGGAGTATGGTTTTGGTGTCGATCATTTTGAGTCGGGGTGAGCCAATTATTTATAGGCACTAGGTATCACAATGCTTTTTGGACATGCCCTGATGAAAATCATGCTTCCCAATTAGAGGCGAATCCTTCAAGTTTCTTGGACATATAGAGGTCCTTCATTGCTCCTCAGGGGTCATAGAGGCTGCAATAACGATTATCAGAATCACAGAGGATTCCTTCATTCCTTTTGCATCGGTCGTAGAGGCTAAAATTAAGATTCTTAAACATTCAGTGGATTTTTCCATTGCCGTCCCAGTGGTTTTGGACGTTGTGGTCAAGTTCCAAAAACTCACGGAGGATTCCATCATCAGGGTTGTAGTGGTCTCATAGAATAATTCTAGTCATATTTTTGGCCTTCAAAATACTGGAGGTCTTTTTAAGGCGATTCATGGGGAAAACCCTTTAGAAATTCAATTTTTCATTTGCGGATTTGATTCAAGGCACTGAATTATGGAACCAACATGGTTATATAAATCGGAATCCCCAATCAATTAATGATAGGAATTACTAGGTAAATATTGTTGACTATAAATGGAAACTTTTATACACAAATAAAATGATGGTAATGGAAAATTGCAGGATAATTTTGGAAGCATATGAAGAATATATAAGGGTTTACAAAATTATTTAATGATAGAAATATGGGTATGTCATGAATTGTGATTCATAATAATAGTAAGAGAGAGGCATAAAAACATATCCCAATATGAAAATTTTAAAATTTAATGGAATGATATAAATCCCAGAATACCATAGAGCCATATTTTTTTAAATATATTTATATATAATCCCATTTTTAATTTGGTTGACGGGGAACTATTACATAAACTATAGGCCCAATATGTAAATGGACTAAGATCATTAAACTAGATTCACTATAGACCAATAATAACCAAAAAACATATCTAAATAATATATGACACATTTTACCTATCCCCCAAAATATCATGGTTGCACTGGTCGAATTCCCCCATATAGAGATGAATGTTTCCTAGTATAGATATCAGATTCCATACCCTATTTTCAATTAATATACTATAGAACTTAAAATATTAGTGTTATTATTATAAAGCACCATATTGGTCAACCCTTATGTAATTGAGGCCAGTAATTGTATTCCACAATTATTCTTGCCCCGTCACTTTTATCACTGCAGAATCCAGAAACCAATATCGTCCCTCAATTGGATTCAACTAACACCATATGGCAGCCAAATGTTCACCTTCTAACATGAAAGGACATAACCTCTAGATCATTCAATCTACCTTGTCATCCATGATGTCATTGAATTATCTATTAAAGCATCCAGCCACCATGAATCTATATAATTATATCCCCACCCCCTGCACCTGCATAACCCACCACTAATCAAAACCATCAACCCATCCCTACATCGAGGGGCATCACCCACCAAAAATTAATTTTTTTATAAAAAACCCTATATATATATATGTTTGATACTCGGGATCATTTTATAATTATCCTATATAAAGAGTGTTCTTTTATAAATGGGAGAATTTGAGTATCCCTTACATAGATTAGGAACTTCTAAATTCTTGGTATGAGTTTCATAAGATCTTAGGGGATCCTGGGATGAGATATAGAAGGGAGGTTTGAGTAAAATTGTGATCTATGGGATTCAGGTGAAGAATAATGGGAGGTCATGTGTGTTTGTAGATAAAAATAGAGCAAAATTCTTTATTAATTTTTAAATATTTGTTTCAGAATCAATGTAATAAATTAATCAAAACTAAAAACCATATCATAGTTTTTCCTATGGTTTTTAATATATAAGAATGGTTTTCATTATTTTATATTTATATAAATGATTTTTTTTTTATAATTCTCCTTGTGAGGTGGATGTGATTCATGTTAATAATGAATGAAATTATAACATTAAAATATAATATAGTTTTTAGAGGATTAAGTAAAGGTTTCAAAAAATTAATCAAATATTCTAGAAAACACATTATTATAAATGGGAAATATAATTTTGGCCATTTTTACTCATTTTAGTATTTATAACATCACTTTAGGATTTTATGATTTCATAATACATATTGAATAGTTCTACCATATTTATAATTTACCAAAATAATTGAATATCTCAGAAAATTATAAAAAAATAACTATTGGTTAAATTCAAAATTATTATTAAAAAAATTTAATTTTTTAACCAAATAATTCTATAAATATGAGAACTTACTCTTTTAAATAAAAAATACTTATTTATTAAAAAAGAAATGGTTTTTACAAAATAGTTTTACAATCCTTTTAAAAATTACATTTGGCTTTGTGAAATTGTGTTATCATTTAAATTTAATAATTATGAATTAATACTAATATTTATTGAACATATAATTTACTAAAAATATTGTGGAATTCATCAAAAATTGTTTCTTGATTGATTTTATAACATTCTAAAAAAACAAAATTTTTGTTTGATCATATAAAATTATAATTTTTAACAAACACTTCATTTCATCATTTAAAAAGGTAATTAAAAAGTAAAAAATATTATATTTTTTTATCGAAAATAAAATATAAAAAATCATACTATTAGGGTCTTGATACATAGATCATGTATGATGGAGAGATTTTCAAGGGGTGGTTCAAAAAACCTTGGTTGTCCATGATCGTTATGAGCCGTAAGAGGTCTCATAATGAATGTCTCTCATGCTAAAGTTGTTAAATATCATCATTATATTTGTAAAAGTAAAATTATTATGATTATATATCCATTGGAATATTCCATAAATGAGCGTTATAGGATATGATCCAACTAGTTAAGGCCATCAATTCTAGTCTTTCTGTCAAATAGAATTTTTATTAACAATTAAAATACTACACATAATTTTCACTATACAATTTATAAATTATCAATGGTTGTGATTATTAAGTGTCGTTTTAATATGATTGACCATAAAATGGATGAATAATAGCTAATTTAGTGTAGGTGTTATCTATAACATCATTTCTTAATAATAAATTTAGTAATTTAAAAATGGAATTTTATTTTTTTAATATTCATGTAATTAAATTATTCCCCGCTTAATATATTTCTCCAAGGAATATTAATTTGATAAAAAAGTATGGGTTATTCTATTTCATCACCTTGTCAAGTTACCACATTTCAATATCAAATTTTTGGTTCCACCCAAACACTTTAACCAGGTATGTTTTAGTTTTTGGTAAATTTTTGATCTATGATCTAAGACCATCATTGTATGATCATATTTTGAATGAAAATTTTCCGATGGTACTACATATTGATTCTATACATGTTAGGGGTATGGTATATACATCTTTAATATGTATAGATAAAAAATCATGTTCTGGATATAGGATAAATTAGAGTGTTGGTTGATAGGCCCCACCTTTGATGCGATGAAGGGTTTGAAAGGGGAAATTTTTATTGTACGTCAACTTCCCTTCATCCGTAACCCCATAAAATTATTCCATAGTGATATTCATAAAAATTTATCTATGAACTAAAAATTTAGGTTCTGTAGATGATTTCATACATTTCATTTTTAACGACCATTTGATGATTTAATATAAAATTAAATGGATTTAACCATATCAATCATTCTATTGATTAGATCCGGTCCCAACAACTTCCAATATCCAAAAAAATCATAACATGTTGGAGTCCAAAACCTCTTCCTAAAAAATCATCACAATGTTCTATTTGAATAAAATAATGGAAAACGATTCTACATGAGAACAAAAATATTGGGATGCATTTATCCCAATATCCTTAGAAAATAATTTAACATGATATCAACAGATCATATAGATATTGAATGGTTACTTCAAACTAGATTTCCAACCAATGGTTATAAGCAGTGATAATTCTTAGTTTTATATCCAACACATTTTCAAAGTTTGTCCAAAAACATGAGGTAAAACTCAGATACTGATCTAATATAATAATTACTATAATTGAATGTATTCTTACCACATCCTTGATGCATATAATGGAGAGTTGGTCAAGAGTGAAATATTCCTTGATATTGATGAAATTTTCAAACTTGGTATGCTGACCAACTACTACACAGATGACATTATTTACTATAGAAGTCCTAGTTAGTCCAATGATGAAATCGATGGATATGTTTTCTCATATTCACACTAGGATTTGAAATATTTGTATCATACCCTTATACATCACAAATTCTAAATTGACTAGTTTTCATTACATTCATTGAGGTACATACTTCACTATCTCCATCTCCATGTTATCCTACTAGAGGTTTCATTTCAAAAATGAATACATATTAGGGATTACTGGTTGAATAGATAAAGAAGACCCATGAAAATCATTCAGAATATCACACTTTAGTTAAGAATTTTTTGGGGCATATATTCTGGTTCCAAACCTTATAAGACCATCATCGACAATGTATATCTTTAGAATATTTTCTATATTATTCTATAGAAACTCACTAAATTTCTAGGCCACCATAATTTTATCAAGATTAATTTTTTGATATGTAATTTGAGAAATTTAATATGAATATGACTTTATTATTACCATGTAAATAATTTTCATGTCAAAAAATATTTTATCCCTCGAAATTATTATCACGGATAAGGTTCCTGGTTCATTTATACTAATATCATTTTAAACGTTATTTACTATCCAATGATCTTAAAAGATCAAATAATCATAATACTTGATAAGCTCTAACCACTTTTATTGGAACATCTTACAATCCTTTTGTTTAATATATAATTTAGGAATTTATGATCTATATATATGTCACACATTTATACATAAAGGAAATGTCTCTAAATCATTATTTTGAAGAACACTACTACAAATTTCAGATCATTGGTTGGGTTGTTTTTCTCATGGATCCTTAATTGGATTCTGGAATAAGATATTATTTTTTCGTATTACATCAATACAGAAACTAATAAATTTCTAGATGTTTCACATTAGATCACAAATACATACCAAATATTAGATAATGTGAGAAGAAAAACACTGATTATCCTCTGTATAATATTTTTAAATATTTCACCACCATTATTAGTCAAGAAAGTGTAACTCCATTCTATGTAAAATTAGTTATTAGGATTCAAAATGATAATTAATTTCTCAAAAATTGATTATATTACCCAACTAATCTAGGGAAGCTACATATTTTTTTCATGTATGTTGTTCTAGGACATTCTTGGATTATGTCTATTTTAAATGAATCCATAGATATCAATTTTTAGTTATAAAATTACCCATAAATGAAATATGATCCAACCAAAACTCAAAATGATTTTAATTTTCACATATCACTTCCTTCCTCAAGGTCATCATCATAATATTTAAATTCTCCTCATGCTCCTCCTTTTTTTTAAATTATTAAAGAATACCATGAATAAGTAATACACCAAATTTGTGAAGGAAATAAATAAATAATATATTCATTAAATACATTTAAATATTGGGGGAATTTGTGAGTCTAAGTGAAAATATTTATAACTCATAGTTACTATACGTGGTATGAAAATCAATCATGGGGATGTCCTCATTATTCACCTTTACATGATAACATCTCATCTAAAGATCCACCAAAGAGAAGCACCTTGCTCCATGTAGCTGATAAAATAAATCCCAAATCCTTAGAAGAGGATAAAAGTTGTTTATCTTGATCTTATTTACCTCACAATAATCAATGAATAGGTGCACTGACCCATCCTTCTTCATGATGAAGATGACCGATTCACCTAATGGTGAAGTAGTTGGGTATGTAAACACATTAACCAAATTACCATTTAATTGTTTATTTATCCACAAATGTTTACCAACATCCATTTTATATGGGTCTTGGATATTGAAAAAATATCTATGTCTATACTTTGTAGAGAAATAAATATCACATCTTGGAGGGGGACTACCAAATTCCGAATGAAATATATCATGAAATTATAATATAATGGGCAGGTCATCAATAATGATTTCTTCCATATTCTCAATAATTTTATCTAGTTACTCTTTCTCACAAGGAAATAATATAACTATTAATATGTTTCTAAAAATTATGATTTATCCTTTTACATTCACATGAACATAACTAGAGGGAAATTTGTGATATGGATGATGTTTCCCATCAGTTGGAATTTTATTTTTTATATATACAAGGAATACTAATATATTACAAGAAATAAATTAAATTCTGATAACGTGTCTCAAAGATTATTTTGAGGAATTCATCCATTTTTTTGATAATGGGTGTGTTATGTGATTGGGATGAAATAATTAACCCATTATCCATCTTGAACAATAATTCATTATCCATGTTTTGAGGTGGTCTTTGACTAATTCTACTAAACATGGTTGATATGAATGAATGAGTTAAACTAGAATAAAATAGAATGTTTTCATTCAATGAATGAATAATTAGTTTACCTATAACTACATAATTTTTGGAATCCAACTTGGAAGTTGTTATAGAATACAAAATATCATTCTCTCTAGGGATTAGAGGATGTTTTCATTGGTTATCGTTGAAAACCCATGGATTACAACATTTATTCCCATAGTCTCCCATTTTTTTGAAGAAGAATAAATGGGTAATAAAATGAGGTTTAACTATTTCATTCATTTATTCTATAAAATTTGCGAGCTTCTCCCATTAGAAATAACTATATATTTTCCCTTATTTTATATGACTAATGAATTTCAATTTATACTGCTAGAAATTTCCCGGATGGTTCTACCCACTCTTTTGAAAAGTTGGAAGTTTATTATTATTTCGACCATGGTTTTTAAAAATCACTCCACTTGGATTAGTATCCATTCTCTGAATCAAATATCTAGACATTGATACCCTTTAGATTGTCTAATCACCATTTTGCTGTTAAGGGAACATTTTACAATTTAATCACACTTGTCAAAGTCTCGAATAACCAAGAATTTTTTAATAATAAAATTTATCCCTCCAATTAATGGGTTAACAGTTTATTTGGAGGAGTTGAAATTATCCAAGGTATATCATGAATGTACTGCGATGATTTTATATTATTACCAAATGGATTTGTTATATTTTTTGTTAAACTTAAGGAAATGTATTTCCATTTCATTTTATAATGTTTGTGGGAAATATTTGTCAAAAAATATTTGTCAAAAATTTCATTCAATCCATATAATCAAAATCCTCCTTATGATTCATATATTTTTACAACACACAACATTGATTTATATCACCATCCATAACAAACACCAAGAAAAACCATATCTTGAATAGAGATGTGAATGTTGGAGAAGATATTTTCAATGGGTTTTATCCATTTTCTATGATTAATAGATCAACAAATCCACTAAAATATGGAGGCCATTTTTTCATAATGGAATCAATTGTAATTTTATCTTTAATGGGATGATTTAATAATTCCTCTTGATTCTTGTTTCTATTTAAAACAAGAGATAATTTTGAAGGTGTTTTCATGTTGTTCCCAAATCCTACTCTCTTTTTGTTGGGAATCACATTTGTGTAGTCATAACATTGGTTGTTAAATAGTTTTTCAATATTTAAATACATTGACTAAAAGAAATGGAAAAATAAGGATGACATTATTGTAAATATTAAGGAAAAAACTATAAACCATCATAATCAATGAGATAACTCATAATTGGAATATATTTCTCAACCTATGAATTTATAGGTCTACATTTATGTTATCCATGGTCAAATTCAAAACATAATGTTTTATGGGAAGTTTTCACCTTTAATATTAGATTATAATGAACTTATGAATTTAACAAGTAATATACCCTAAGAGTGTCAAACCCAGTGTTCAGTATGTTTTATTGTCAAGAAAGAGGTGACAATTGAATCTACCTCAATGCTCCCTCTTCTGGATTATTATCGCAAGGTACAATTTAACCAGAGGAACATCCACTTGTTATATCCAAATAAAGGTTGATTTTCATGGAAACCACATACTCTATAATTTTCTATTTTCTATAGAATTTCCAAATTTTAAGTCATACCACAAAGTCTTCCGATAATTTTTTCTAATCCTAATCCCCAAATAGAATACCTTTCTCTGATACAAATGACGAAGACACACATTTTATTAAAATTTAATTAATGATTTATTATATAAAGTTAAACTTTATAAAACCCCATTAGATTATGAGGCATATGTTTTATGTGATATTACCTACATGTAATAATATCATGAAACATGGATACAAAATAATTATTTGAAAGATCTAAACATGATGCTGTATTCTGTGGATCTTCTAAAATGTCATGGGATTTCTAAGGGATGTGCATAAGAAATGCGGGAGGTATAAAGAAATAAATGGGAATAAAAACATATAATAATTTAATTCAGTACCTGTGAGACAAGTGAAATATCAAGGAATCATAACAGGTGTGAGAATAAAAACATTGAATAATGATGCGTAATATAACATGATAACATAATGGAAAAATTGTAATGTAGAAACAATGAAAAAAATAACATCGTAAACATAAGAGAAACATAACCAACATGATAGAATACAATATCATTATTAAGATAACCTCACATAACCATTAATGTAATATCATAGGTGTAAAACATTACACAATTCATTTGAGTGCTATATAGTTACATGCCTAACCTACACATTCATATAATGTTACTGCATAATTGTGACATATAGATCACAAATAATAAAAATTAATTTGATAAATTTAAACCCCATGATTTGGGAGTGTGTGTTAAGTAATTATAATTCCAAAATAAATTAATTATAGTTATAACTAGGATAATTACTTATAGTGAAATGATGATTTGTGTATAGTACACAAATGTTTGGAATTGAAAATAAAAGAATAATTTTGATGGTTTGAGTGCACATAAATGTTAATTAAAGGGTGAGTGAGAGGAAAAAAGGTCCCTTGTTAAAAGGTATTAATAATGATAATATTACAAATGTGTAAAAAATATCTCAAATTTAATTTTTTTAAATTAAATGGCATGAATTGTTGAATGTTTTTGAATAAAGAGTAGAAGGATAGGATCCCATCCCTTAGGATGGAATTTCTAAAAGGTAAGTTAGGGCTTCATAAGATAATGTTGAAGCAAGGATGGGATATGAAGATAGAGGGGATGTGTAACATATTTCTATAAGGGTTTTTAGTGGAGAGGAATGGTAGGTTGGTTGAGTTTATATATAAAAGGATATTATAATTATTTTATAATTTCCAATCATTGGTTTTGACTCTTTATATTATATTAATCCAAACCACAAACCAATACATGGGGTTTGAAATTATTTATACAAAATTAATGGTTCATTAATGATTTTATATGATTATGAAACAAGAAAATTAAAATAATTCCTATGTATATGTGGTAGCATGTAATGTTTGTGAAGAATTTATTTTAGAACCACAAAATATAATAATATTTTTGGATGATACATTAAGGGTTTATAAAATCAATAAAATAACATTGAAAACAGATAATTCTAAAAGGTAAATATTAATTTGGTACTTTATTTTCTTTAAACTATTTAAAAAATTATTTTTTTCTTTTATGATCTCATAATACATACTATACTATAATACTATATTCAATTTTTTTAATAATGTGACAGTCTATGAAAATTTTGAAACATTCAGCATTTAATAATTTAAATTTCATGATTTTAAAAAGAATATTTTATAAATTTTTTTATATAATGGAATTTAATATATTCAATTATAAATACACATTTATTTAGAAGTACTAGATTTTTGAAAATAATAGTTATTTATCCCTTATAAAAATTACATTTTAAAACATAAAATTATATTATCATTTATATTTAATATAAACTATTAAAAAATAATTTGTTATTGAAATTCTTGAATTCTTTAAAAAATGTTACCTGATTGAAACTATACATTTCGAAAAAATACATTTTTTCATCACATAAACATATAATTTGTATCGAACTCATTATTTAATAATATAAAAAATATAATATATATATATATAAATAATATTTTTTTAGAAAAAAATTATTAAAATTCACACCGTTAGAGTCTAGATACATGACCATTTATTCCACCAATGATTTCCCTAATGGTATGGGGTGTGATTGTGCGATAGTTATGGGATGGTGCAATAAACATAGTTTTTTTCATCGTGATGATCTTGAATATCTCATATAAATAATTTAAATCATGAATTAGTTTTTTAATCAAAGATTAGGATGGTTTAATGGAAAATTCCAATGTCACTTCATTCCATAGATGCTCTAAATAATGGGATATATAGGGTATAATCCTAATAGTTGGGCAGATTAATTCATTTTCCTATTTAAGATTGAATCAATCATGAACATTAATATGAAAAATATAGTGGATACATTACAATGACTATATGGTTAATAGTTATGATGCCTAATAACATTTTAAATTATATATTAAATATATAGGTCCAAAATAACTAAACTAATGAATTTATTTTCTATACAATCATTAAAAAAATGAATTTACTCATTTTAAAAGGTAATTTTATTTATAATTTTTGGGTCATTATATGGATATTAATTCATTTCTTATTCTATTAATATTATTTATTTATGCCAATCCCAATTGTGTATATAAGGGAAAAATAATTATTTCTTATTCCTTTACATATATCAATCCACCAATGACTCTATAAATTCATTTCAAACCCCACCATATATATATGAAATATATTAATTATTTATTTTATTTAAAAAATATATTCCACTATCTTCCTTAAAATATTTTTTACACATATCTAAATATTTATGTAAAGGGGTTAATTTTTAATCTCATTAATGTTTATTTTTTATGTTTTTTGTAACAATTTTATCCCTATATTGATGATATATATGTAATTATTCATATATTATAATCTAATATGACTTAATAAATATTTTTGATTTATTACCATCAGGGTATATCATTGATTAATTGTTTTTGAAATCATTATGTAACCCATTTCAATTCCATGTTTAATTTGATATTATTTTTATGTATGAGTTGTTTTATATATGGAACAAATATTCATGTAAAATAAAGATTTTCTATATGTGTATATAATTGTACACCTTTAAATAAAAATTTTAAGGCATTAATCTCATGGTATACTATGCATGATGCAATATAAATTAGATATAAACGTTGATTTGTGATATCCAAATATATATCTATGAAATATGTTTATTATAAAATATCTTATATTTGTGAAATATTTTTACTATTACCATGATTAAGTATTAAAATTATGTTATTAATCCTATTTTTTATGATTTTATATAATTATATACAATCTACCTCTTTTATTAACCCCCATTATTTCTTATGAAACTTATGACATCTCATCATCATTTTTATTTTGAATATCAAGTCATTGAGATAGTCATATAAACCATTCATTAACATATGTACCCTAGGTATCTAATGTAACAATACTATTAAAATAGGATTTATGAGTGTATTATGGTGATTGAAATCAATTTTTATATTGTTATCCTTTTAAGTTATTTTAATAAATAATTAATCACTTAAGGATATTATACCATTAGTTTTTGTGTGTGATTTATTATATGTTTTTATATAAAAATATTTGTAATAACATTTATATGAGTTTAATTTAATTATAGTTGATATTCTATAAATTTATAGTTATTTTTGGGGTTTATTTTTGTGTATATAATATAATATAAACCACAAATATAATAGGTAGATAAATCTATCATCGCTTACAAGTATTTGATGAAATATGTATCATATGTGTATAATTTTCCAATTATAATCTTTTTATTTTCTATATTCCTCTACATATTGTTTTAATGACCTATTTCATATATAGAAATATATAGTACCCTCAAATAAATAGTTCATAGATAATTATAATGATTTATTAAAAAGGATTACCAATATGATGGGTAGGGTGAAAAACAATAAAGTTATAATAAAACAATTTAATAGAAATATAATTAATATCTTGATCCATGTGGACCACTAAAATTCTATTAAAAGTGGGAAAAGAAGTTTAGTTGTTCAATTGATAGTTTCTATGAACTTTTGATGGAATTTATTATCAAATAATAAACGAGTAATAGATAAATTCCATTCAAAATAATTTTCCATGATATATTATTTTATAGATGATAAATTATAAATTATTGTTTTTCTCAAAAAAGGATTAGATGATTATTTGTGGGAACTAATAAAAAATATTAACCGCATGAAAAAAAATCAACTCAATATAATTGGATGAATTGATAGATATATTTTCAACAAAATTTATCTACCCAAAATCATTATTAAAATGAAGGGATATTCTTTATAATCAACTAGTGAGGGGATGAATAAATTTGGTCTTATAAATTTAACATTTCAATAATTATATGGTACACATATATCTGTCTCATAGATCAAAAATGAAGGTTTAACAAAATATTTAATGGATTTAAATTGATTCTATAGAAGAAATTATAAATTTAGAAATTCTATATATATAAAAAATTATCTTTTATTCATTATGATAAGGATAGACATAAATGATTATTTGTTGTCTCTTGTAAATAGTGAAATTGAAATTATTGTGGAGTTTAATTTATTAGGTTTTAAAAAATAATTATGTTGGAATTAATATTGGACAACTAAAATTTTAAAATTTTGTGAAGAAGTACCTTGTGAACATAACCAAATGAGTTGAGAAATGTTTCATGTGTGGAAAAGGGTGTCATCAAATACAAAATTTATAAATGTTAACTATGAATCTAATCCATATGATGAATTAATGATTTATCTAATCTATCCTCATAGCGTTTTGGAATTTTTTTTTGTATATAATTTGGAAAATATGTATGTTAATGGTGGAAGATGTTGACCATTTATCATAATTAACATAAAATAAATTCCAAGTGAATTAAAAAATTATAAACATTATCTATCTCAACTTGTCTTATGGGACATGGAAAATTAGTGGTGATTGGTTTACATGAAATTAATTAAAGAATAAAAAAATTCACTTATATTATACTTCCATTAATTATTACAAAAAACTAATTTTACTAAAAATATTCATATTTCACACAAATAAATAAATTCTATGTTATAATTGAAATCTTTAATTTGATAAATTATTTCATCTCAAGTGTATATTTCTTCATTAATCATATTCATAAAGGAATTTATCCCATATGATCATGTTATTCTATATTATGGTGGAATTGAATTTATACTGGACATGAATTGGATATCATTATATAGTGATAATATTAATTGTTATGCGAGGGAAACATCATTCCATATCTTAAACTATACAAAAATATTATATAAACTAGATGAAAATTTATAATCACCATTGGAAACACATTCAAAATTACGAATATTATTATCTTTGAATAAATTATATCTATATAAAATGATTAAGACAATGTAAAAGAAAATACATGCTAAAATTCCTATTATAGTTTAGTATGGGGATTTTTTTGCAGATGTGTCACATGCCATACCATTTTATCAATTGGTTGAGTTATAAATGGATTATATAACTGTAACACTACACAAGTGAAATATTTCTTAAATAATTGAACATAGATAATAGAATTAATTTAATATGAAACTATAAAATTTATTGGAAAATAATTTTTTATACCATATGTCCTCACCAATGTATGCACTCGACCACTTTATTTAGTAGAAGGTTCAGTATATGTGACCTTGAATTGATTATCATTATATAAGAATGATTAATATATATAAAATGTATCCAAAAATATAATATTATGAATTCTAAAAGGTTTATATTTTATTTGGATACAAAAAATTAATTGTTATAAAGGGGTGTGGTATATACTGAAGTCCTTAATTTATTGAAGATATAGGTAATATGAGTTCTTTAAAAATTCCTTATGACACTGAAATTCATAAACAACTCGTGGACATGATGGATTGAATTTGAGTGATTACATCAAAAAAATTGTTATGGTATTTATAGTATATGTTCTAATATACTCCATAATATTAGGAGAAAATGGGGGACATTTTTCTATTGTTTAAATGGATTTCAAAAAATTATTCAAATGAAAATTGAAATAGAAGTTACTTTAATATAGAGAATGTTAAACTATAGAGAAAAAAATCATATGTATAATTATATACATGGATTCATCACTGATAAATGAAATTAGTGAATCTATCTTGATAACATATTGAATAGAATTAAATATTTTCTCCAGAATAGTATTGTACTATAATTTCTTTTGAGTAATTTATAATTATTTTCAAACACACCAACTATGCTATCATAGAATGAAGAAATGTTTTTATATAGAAATTACTGCGAATAAAAAATTATATTAATGAATATGAGACTATCTACAAAACATATACTCACAATACCCTCAAATGGGAATTTATTGATATAGAGTTATTCATAATATAATGCCATGGATTTTATATAATTATAAAATTGAAATTTAAAATCCTTTTCCTTACGTGAGTTAATGAACAATTATAAAAATTATCGTGATGATGATATATGTTTGGCCATGTTAATTATTTTTAACGATTATAAAGAATTATCTATTTATATTGGAGTGGTATATATTAATTGATTATAAATATTTACTATATATATTCACAATGAAAGATCACAAAAACATTCAACAAAGAGGGTTGGTTCCGATCTAAAGACTATGACAAAAAAACATACTTCCATATTAGAAAGAATTTTTTTGGATGATTATATATATAGAAATGATTTTGATACCTTTTACATGATGATTACATAATGGGATTAAATCATCACATATATACAATTTATAGACATATAAATTTTTAGGGAAGGGAAAAATTAAATTTATCTCAATAGATTTTTTAAATAGATATCTTATAAAAGATTAACATGTTGTAAATTAATGATATAGATATAAAATTTATTATTGAAAAAATGGAGATTATTAAATTTCATCCTTGAAAAATTTGAATTGTTATGATTATAAAATTTATATATAATATAATTGGTATAAATTTAGAAGGAAAATTAGATGAGGAATATGTTTTATCAATCTCTATGAACCCAAAAGTTCCATATATATAATGATCCATTGGAGAACTTTTTTTGTGACAATATAAAAAATGAAATAAATAGAAAAATATAATTTATTTTTATTCTAATATCTGAATATGTAATATCATATGTCAAATTTAATAATGCATCTATTACCTATAATGGTATTGAAATGGGAAATGACCACTATGGGTCTATTTCTCTAGACTTCCAAGGATATCTAACAAATTCAACATGATATGGGTTATGGTGGATCAACATAATAAATTTGATAATTTAAATGAATTTCTTGAATAATTATCCATGAATAAACATTCTATGATATATATCATAGAAGTTGAAAATTTATATAGAAAACCATTAATAAAATATTTTTTAAAATATTCCTCAGTTTTTTAATGTTGTTTTACTAATCAGTAAAACATTTTAAAATATTTTCTAAAATATATCAATGATTTTATTAAATAATTATATTTATAAATTTATATTCTCAAAAATAAATTCTTCTTGAAAATAACAATAATTTATTATTGACATAATAAATATCTAAGGAACTATTTAAAAGGTGAACATAAAATCCTTTTATAAATGTTATATAAAATATTTCATGTTATTCCAATTACAGAAATTAATGCACAAGGCATGGGAACCAATGTTCCATGTATGATGTATGTAGGATCACCTAATTCAACATTGATACTGATGTATAATAAAAAACTATAATAATCAACTGTAGATTTCATATAATTGCATTACCAATGAATTAAAAAACAAGGAACCACAATCTGATTATTGATTAAATGTAAATTCACAATATAGATGTCTTTAATTTCCATGATTGATGTCCATTCATATTCCCTACATACTTATATATTTTAACATTACCTAAAAAATAAATACATGTTAAACATGTAGTTATAGTTTAATATACAACATTATAACATCCCCAAATAAGTCACCAACTGTATTAATTATACTAGAGTGTCAAATATGTCAAACTTGAATCCTAATATATTAGAGAATACTGAATCACTATATGTGAATGGTGATATCACTTGGGATTACTAAACCCTCATAATTATAGAATAATAATATAAATAAATAATATTAATTCACAATACAAATATGATATCATAATATTCAATTAAAATTCCTACCACAATACATTAATAAAATCCATGAAATTACTAAGTGTACCATAAACGTAATACTAGTGTAAATAATATTAGAGATCACCTAAAAAGTTTATTTTGTATTGGTAAAAAATAAAAAATAAAATAAAAAATAAAAGTAATCAAATTATATTATTTCATGTTTATAATATACCTTATCAACATTGAGCATCTGTAACTCCATCGTTACTAGGTCACATACCCTAAACTACATTGTAGATGTATATTATGTAGATTTATAGAGGTTAATAAATTGGTTTTGATTAAATAACTCAATATCCTGCACCAATGGTTTCTATAACAAGGTATATTATATATCCCAGTACATGAATGACATGAAATAGAGTGTCAACAAAAAAACAGAAGAAAATTTTATAACACGCATTTATTAATTTATATAAATATGATTGAAATTAATTAAAAACATATACTATGGGTGTTAGTTTTCTACATCAAAGTATCCCTCAGTTAAAACTATCCTGGACATTTTATCCCCCAACTCAAAATCATATCAACTAAATATAAACAAGATGATGGTGATCTTAATGAATGTATATTTAGATGAAATGGATAAAATAATTATTTTTAGGGCATATAAAATTATGGGGAAAGGGTAAAAAATAATCAAGGGATAATGGTCACACCAATATCGTGAGGTGATAATAGAATAATTTTAATTTAAATAACCATATAAATTTATATATCCTTCAATAATTTCTAATCATAACTATATTAAAATTATAAAAATATGTAAATTTCTATGAATTCTCTAAAAAATAAAATAAAATATTTATAACAACAATTATAATAATAAAAATCAATAATAAAATATCCCAAATAGAATCATTACCCATGGATTGTAGGATATATATATATATATATACACAAAGAATTTGAAAAAGAACACATGTAATTCATTTATGAAACAACATCATTATAATTTATATATATGTGTGCGTTGATTTGTGTGTGTGTGTTTGTATATATGTGTCTGTGTGGAAGGAATAAAAATTAACTGTATAGTTAACTACAAAAGATAGCATCATTTAAACATACAAGTCACAACCAAAGAAAAAAAAATTAATCTTAAAAAATATAGACTAAAATATTTTAATGAATTAATTATAATGTATATATATATTTTACATCAACATGTATCACTACCTAATGTTGGAATCCACATATACCTGGGAAAAAAATTCATGTGATATGTGGACACATTCCGTCAACAAATAATCATTCATGGACACCTATAATCACTCCCCAACATAGAAATATGTAAACCGATTCCTCACAACATATTTTATCAATGGGGATAAGTACTTTACAATA
Source organism: Viscum album (assembly GCA_963277665.1). NCBI lineage: Eukaryota > Viridiplantae > Streptophyta > Magnoliopsida > Santalales > Viscaceae > Viscum > Viscum album. Next base: position 1,517,060,385 of record OY728122.1, on the reverse strand, counting down.
ATATATTACACATTCAATACCAGAGTACACATGGGAACAAAAATAACAAGGAAACCAAAAACATTCGATACACATGCTATTATTAATATCATAAAAAAGGGTAAAAAATTCCTTTAACTAATAATATCACTTAATGATTCACGTTAACTAAAAAATGTGCAGAAATCGATCAATTCAAATCAATAAATCAACCCTCAATGTTGATTATTCATGCTCAATTTATGTTTAAACATTACTCTATGAAACTAAAAAAAACCTATATACAAATAAAAAATAGTGAAGATACCATTAATGGGAATTGATTCAAATCATATACTGTAACACACCAGGAAAATAAAGAATATGAGATTTTTATATTTATCCATATTTGTGAATAAAATATTAATATTATTTTAAAGTGAACGCTATGCTTGATGGCTTACCCAATACGCAACAACGAGTTCCTTTGAAATCTTACGTTGCACTATAATAATAAAATAATTTTATTTTAAATGGTATTTAACACCGAGCCGTTGTAATGAAGGGAATGAACAGAACTAACTACAAAATGATTATATATGTCTTTCAAATATTTTTACTTTTTACAATAAATGTTAGAGGATTAAAAATTCAAATGAATCCAATTTTAAGCATAAATCTTCTAATATTCTTTAAAAGTTCGATTAACAGCCTTTTGATGGAAAACCCTTTTTAAATATACATTTGACAATTTTATATGTTTTATTTGACAAAATAAAATTCTTCTTTAGAATCAGGACATCAAAATTTACTTTGGGTAAATTTTTGGCATTTTTCTGATAATGTTCATTTTTTTAATGAATAGTGAAAAGTGTTATATTTTAATTCAAAAACACTTTTTAATCTAATTTATTTATATAGTTATATTATATTTTTAATTTGTTTTTAAGTGAAATTAGAATATATTTTTACCATTTAATCCAATGGTGGTCATTGGAATTAATATCACTTTGAGATTAGACATAAACGAGTGTCAATATTTTGATGGATATTGTTTCTTAAAAACCCGCTATTTGATTTAATAGTGGAATTTAATTATAAAATTAATTAATCCAAATTCTATGATATGAATTTGGTAAAATAGACATCATTTTTGATGTCAGAATATAAAATATAGATTAGGGTGAATTTTTGGTATTTTTCTGAAAAACCGTAATTTTTGATGAATAGTGAAACCACAAAGTGCTAGTTACAAAAACATGTTTTTCATTTAAATGGAAATTTACCACTTCTGTGATTTGAATTTCAAAAATCCAATATAAATGATTTTCATTATTAATTAAAATGTGGTTCAATGGGATGAAAATAATTTTTGATGAAAAGTAACTTTTATGTTTTATTAATCACGATTAACGGTAATTAGTGTGATTTAAGGTAAAAATGATATTATACTAAAATGAAAATATCGTGAAACATGTCATAAACCAATTGTATGAGTCATGGCCGTCCTAGAAAACCCATAGTTCGATTTTTGGGACCCCATGGAGCCACTTGGGTAAGATAATGACATTAATGCCTTTTATTTAAAGTAAAAGTAAAAATGAAACAAACATGTATTGTTTTAATAAAACAATATTTACATGGGGTTATACAAGTCAGAATTTTGACTATAAATATTAATTAAAAATTTAAAAATACTTCCTACATCATAGTATTTTTTTTATAATTTTTAGTCATTATGAAAATTAAATTATTTATGACATCATGATGATGCAGCGATTACCTCATTATTTAACGATTTAAATAAAATGAAAACATAATCTTAAATATAAGACCTAGACATGTCAAAAACCTATTTTATGGGTGGATTTATAACCCTTATCACCTTATCCTAGAAATATATCAATTTGGGATCTTTAAAATCAGATACTCATTTGAAAATAATGTAACCTTTCATGACATTCCAAGAGTACCCCTCCTCTCCTCTTATAAAAGGCCCCCACCTCTACCTCCTTACCCACACCTCTCAAGCCTTTGGCTCGCCCAAGCATTGATCATTTTGTCTCTCCTAATCCCTATACTCATCCTAGAATCCTTACCTTAGGCAGTAAGCTCTTCAAGAATCCCTTTTGGTTCAAAGCAAAGGGAGTTACCCGATTTTAAGGTAATGTCTTCACTTGTGCTCTTTTGTTTTATTTTGCTTCTCCAACCCCCTAAAATCTTTTTATTATTTTATTTTATAACACAAACAGTATATTAAATATACTAGGATTTTTTTATAAGAATTATTCTAGCTACACTTACACACACCTACATCTAATGGTTAAAGAACATACTGTTTCTGTGGATGGTGAATTTCTGCCTCACGAAATGATGATTGTTTAATATTCTTTTAACACCTTCAAAGGTGGACATTAAGATGTCACCATATTTATACATGATATATAATATGTTTATTTTTTCCTTAATCTTCTGTATTTTTCATTTATGTCATACTCTTATGGTTTCCATTATGGGTAAACGCGATATCTTTATTTTAGGAAGTGCGGACTACCGCCCCCTCGAAGTGATTTGATTCATTAATACAATATGTGGTACGTATAAAGGATAGATTTAATGATATTATATATGATAACATACTTTAATTATAATACTATTATGTATAATTATATTTTAATTCCATTAAATATGGAATAGAAATGGAAGTAGCGTTCATTCGTACGTACGACTTACCGTCTCCATGAACAGTGCATTTCATTTATTACCTCTAAATGATTATGTAATATTATAAATGCATGTATATAATGGATATATATGATATATATGATATCTATATAATGAATATAATTCTGGATATAATGTATATTTTACCCAATGAACAAACTTGTGATTATAAAGAGTTTATTTTTGACTCAAGTACCAAGTATCGACAAAACGACCGTTATTAACTTAAATGATTACATAATTTTCATAACATGGTAATAAGTGATATAAAAGGAATAATGAACTTGAAAAAGGTTCTTAAGAAAGTAGAAATTAACTCATGTTTATTATTCAGGAGATTAAAGAACAATCGAGTCAAGTCGGACACGAGGTAAGGGATCCGACATCTCTGTTTCTTTTTAAGTACTCTCTTTTATGTTATTTCTTTTAAGCTTATATTTCTTTTGTTGGGGGATGCTATTTTATATTAATATTACTTTATATTTTTTTTAATATTATGAGAGACCCTCTTTGATCTCATTAATCCATTTTTAGAAGTTTTAAGTGGCGCCGTTAGGCTGCTGAGTTTTCATAAGGGATTTTCCATCTCACTTTTATTCCCATTAAATTTTTGCTACATTTTCCACCATTTCTTTTGAGTGGTATATGTAATGCCCATTATTCTAATATTTATGTAATATAATTTAGTTTATGATTATTTACATCAATGTTTTATAGTCCTTCTTTCATGGGGTGTACGTTTCGAAAGTTAGCCAAGTCGGTAAGGGAACCATTCACCCTCCTCTTTTTAAAAGACTTATTTTTGATATGTCTTTTAATTTACATCGTATTATGTTGGGATATGTTATTATATATCCTTATTGATGTTAAATTTATTTTCAAGTGATGAGATACCCTTTTTGTCTCATCAACTCATTTTCTGAATATTAAGGTGACGCCGTTAGGCTGTCGAATTTTTACAAGGGAACGTCTTAACCCAATTTAGATTTCCTTGGGTTCAAATTCTAATTCTTGAACATGTCATCCTATGAATAAGTGTGAATATCATCTGATTGATTCACACTTAATATCCACTTATATTGGGTGTATTTATATTTCTCACACATAATTATGTGATAGATTTATCCTTAATTTAAGGATACCATCTTTATAATGGATTTCATCTCAATTTACATTTCCATTGAGACTTCATTGTTGTTATGCACCAATTCACTCTTATATGGTGTATAGACTTTCATTTGACATATTATATCATGAATCCCTTTATTATCATGATATTATAATGTTCTGATTAAATGTTATTCCGCAATTATTTGTATTCAAAAGTCTCTCATTTTGTTAAAAACTCTTTAACAAAAGTATCATTTTAAATTTTTTAATGATTTATTATTCTAAATGTTTATCTTTAATGTACATGTTTTCAAATTGTTTTTTAGTATTTATTTATATGGACATTATTGTTTTAAAATTATAATTCCATTAAAAGCCTCAATGTTGTATGGGACACTTTGATTCAAAAATCTCTTTTAAATGGTTTTTGAAAATGGATTGATTAATTCAATATCATGGAATTACTTATTGTGATTTCAAATGAAATGTTGTTATTGAAATGTTTATATTTGCAATATTTTATGTGTAATTATGGTACTTGGACATTTTATGGGTGGTTACGTGATAAACCATATGACGGGTGGTGCCGTGAATACCAAGATGGGTGGTTACGTCATAACCTCCAATGCATTGGGTATGGAAGTCGGCCGTATGGCTATTCCATTACGTATGTGTGGAATTCGACCATATGGTTATTCCATTTAAGTATATTTATGTCCCAAGTTACCTTTATATGTTATATGTTCTTTATATGGGTTTTATGGTAATCTTTTGGTTACAAAAGGGTAAGTAATGGTCTTTTATTCAGTGAAGATTTTTTACTACTTCATAATGGTGAAAAGTATAACTTTGGGAAAGTACTCATTATTTACTTGTTGTTTTGAAAAACTAATAGTTTTCCTTCTTTGTTCATCATTTACTGGGCTTTTTATGCTAATCCCAAGTTTTTGAAATTTTTTCCAGAGGACTTAAAGATGTATAGGGTCAAGGATGGGATCAAGAAAATAAATTATATCTAAAACATGGAACTAGACATGTTTCTTTTTAAGTGTTTTTTATTTTATAGAAACTAAGTAGAAGTGTCTACTATGTAATCTTTTGACATGTAATAGTTATGACCTAATTCTCTAAAACTATAAACATGAAAATATCCTCTATGTGAATTATTCATTTAATTCATGATTATGTAATGTCTAAGGACGGGGCCTTATAGTTGGTATCAATGTTCGGTTTGGATAACTTTAGAGGTTAGGCTATTCTCTAATCATAAGTGACATTACCATAATGTCTAGGATTTCAGAAAGAGTCCTAGTTTTAGATAAAGTGAATGAGTAAGTATATCTTAGTGTTTATCTTCCTCATTAGTACATGATGGTTTTGTTGATATACTCACACTGACATTTCTGTTTTTAGTAAATTGATGGATCTAGAAGGCACCAATGTGACAATGGGTTTGAAGGAAATTGTGGTGGTTCTCTGATTAATAGACTGGATGAAATGGGGGATTCAATGAGGAATCTCGTGGTTGTTCTAAACCAACTATCAAGGAATCATGATCAACCACTTCAATCATGGTATGTTCTTTAATGCTTCATGTACGAGATGTCCAACTCGATGTGGAAGTTCACGTAATAATTATAAAGGTAACCATTAGGGTTTATATGATCCTTACTTTTGAGGTAATTATGGGCTACTATATGTTATGATGGAATATGAACGACATGAGATAAACTTGAGGTTAAATTAGTTTCTGGTTATTTTTGATGATTTTATCACTTTTTGGGGAATGATTTGAGAATTATATAGTTTGGAAAAAGGACAACACACAGACCGTGTGACAACCCGTCGTGTGGGACAAAGCTGCGGGAATCGAACCCACAACCAAAGTGTGACTGATATTTATCACCTACCACTGGACTACGTGAAGTCCCTGGTTAGTTTGACTAATTATTTGTAGTTAGATTATTTTAGGAATCAATAGTATGTTTATCTTGGGTTATCTATGGAAATGATTAACCTATCATGGAGAATATGTGATTAGGTTAATTACTTTTCAATACGACACTTTAAGAGAAACTGATGTTTTTTGGAGATAAATGTTACGATTTAACTTGGAAGACTATGTTGTTAAATCCTTAAAATATTTGGGTTTCAATCTTAGTTTGGTTTACTTTTGGTCTTCATTGAACTTTGGGTCATGTTGGACAAATTTTGGAGATTAAGAATAGATTTACTTTTTCTAAAGGATTATCCTTTTTGTGTATTATCTGATCTCATACTAACCATTTTGGTTTTAGTTTTGGTAATGGTGTAAAGACATGGGAAGTATACAGTTTTCTTTTGTAGATGGGGTGATTTTCTAGAAGTTGATTATAGATCTCTTAATGTAAACAAGTTATCCTAAATACTCATCTTTAGGAGAAACTATGAGTTCCTTTAAGAAATCTAGTAAAATATGAAAGTCAACATGACAAGTATGTGTGTTTCCTTATGTTTTAGTTATGCTCATAAATAAATTCCTCAATGAAAATTAACTTAAAAAAAATATTGTTTGTTAACTTTTCTTACTGGGGAATCCAATACCGTTTATCCCATCAAAAGTTTGTGATTTTATGGTAGTTAACTTTCTCCTAAACGTGTTTTCTATCACACTCCCTCAGAACATGGCCCTTTAATTTTTCTTCCATATCCATGTTTTCCTACATGGAATACTCGTATGGGTTAACTCGGGTGGCCTCTGTTCTTCTCTTTCTTTATTTTAAATTGATTGGTTTACCGACTCTTGTTCTGATGTGGGACATTCAATGAAGTTTCTGAGCCCAATTTTAAAATTGGGAGGACGCAAATCCCAAAAGTGGGGAAGGATGTTACACCCCAGGTAAATAAAGAATATGAAATTTTTTATATTTATCCATATTTTTTAATAAAATATTAATATTACTTTAAAGGGAATGCTATGCTTGATGGCTTACCCAATACACAACAATGAGTTCCTTTGAAATCTTACGTTGCACTCTAATAATAAAATAATTTTATTTTAAATGGTAGTTAATGCCTAGCCGTTGTAATGACGAGAATGAACATAACTAACTACAAAATGACTATTTATGTTTGTCAAATATTTTTACTTTTTACAATAAATGTTAGAGGATTAAAAATGCAAATGAATCCAATTTTAAGCATAAGTCTTCTAATATTCTTTAAAAGGTCGATTAACCGCCTTTTGATGGAAAAAACTTTTTAAATATACTTTTGACAATTTTATATGTTGTATTTGACAAAATAAAATTCTTCTTTAGAATCAGGACATCAAAATTTACTTTGTGTCAATTTTTGGTATTTTTCTGATAATGATCATTTTTAATGAATAGTGAAAAGTGTTGAATTTTAATTCAAAACCTCTTTTTAATATAATTTATTTATATAGGTATATTATCGTTTTAATTGGTTTTAAAGTGAAATTAGAATATATTTTTACCATTTAATCCAATGGTGGTCATTGGAATTAATATCACTTTGAGATTAGACATAAACAGGTGTCAATCTTTTGATAGATATTATTTCTTAAAAACACACTATTTGATTTGACAACAGAATTTAATTATAAAATTAATTAATGAAACTTCTATGTAATGAATTTGGTAAAATAGAAATCATTTTTGAATTTGGAATATCAAATATATCTTAGGGTGAATTTTTGGTATTTTTCTGAAAAATCTTAATTTTTGATGAATAGTGAAACCATAAAGTGGTTGTTACAAAAACTGATTTTTCATTTAAATTGAACTTTACCACTTTGTGATTTGAATTTCAAAAATCCAATATAAACAATATTCATTATTAAGTAAAATTTTGTTCAATGGGATGAAAATAATTTTTTATGAAACGTAACTTTTATGTTTTATTAATCGCGATTAAAGGTAGTTAGTTTGATTTAAGGTAAAAATGATATTATAATAAAATGAAAATATTTTACACTTGTCCTAAACCTATTGTATTAGTCATGGCCATCCATGAAAACCCATGGGTAGATTTTAGTGACCCCATGGTTCCACTTGGGTACGATAATGACATTAATTCCTTTTATTTAATGAAAAAGTAAAAATGACAGAAACATGTATTGTTTTAATAAAACAACATTTACATGGTGTTATACAAGTCATATTTTTGACTATAAATATTAATTGGAAAGATAAAACGATTTCATACATCATAGTATTTTTTTAAAATTTTTAGTCATTAAATAAATTAAATTCTTTATGACATCATGATGATGCAGCGATTACCTCATTATTTAACGATTTAAATAAAATGAAAAGATAATGTAAAATATATGACATGAAAATTTCAAAAACCTATTTTATTGGTGTATTTACAACCCTTATCACCTTATCCTAGAAATATATAATCTTGGGACCTTTAAAATCCGAAACTCATTTGAAAACAATGCAACCTTTCTTGATATTCCAAGAGTGCCCCTCCTCTCCCCTTATAAAAGGCCCCCACCTCTACCTCCTTACCCACACCTATCAAGCCTTTGTCTCAGCCAAGCTCTGATAATTTTGTCTCTCCACATCCCTCTACTCATCCTATAGGCATTAACTTAGGCAGTAAGATCTTCAAGAAACCCTTTTGGTTCAAACCAAAGGGTGTTACCCGATTTTAAGGCAACGTCTTCACTTGTGCTCTTTTGTTTTATTTTGCTTCTACAACCCCCTAAACTCTTTTTATTAATTTATTTTGTAACAAAACCAATATCTTCCATATAATAGGTTGTTTTTATAAGAATTATTCGAGATACACTTACACACACCTATATCTAATGGTTAAAGAACATACTGTTTCTGTGGATGGTGAATTTCTACCTCATGAAACGATGATTGTTCAATATTCCTTTAACACCTTCAAAGGTGGCCATTAATATGTCACCATAGTTATATATGATATATAATATATTTATTCTTTCCTTAAGCTTATGTATTTTTCATTTATGGCATACCTTTATGGTTTCCATTATGGGTAAACGTGATATCTTCATTTTAGGAAGTGCGGACTACCGCCCCCTTAAAGTGATTTGATTCGTTAATACCATATGTTTTATGTATAAAGGTTAGATTTAATGATATTATATATTATACCATACTGGAATTATAATACTATTATGTATCATTATGTTTTAATTCCATTAAATATGAATTATAAATGGAAGTAGCATTCATGCGTACGTACGGCTAACCGTCTCCATGAACGGTGCATTTCATTTATTACCTGTAAATGATTATGTAATATTATAAATGCATGTTTATAATGGATATATATGGCATATATGATATCTACATAATTAATATAATTCTGGGTATAATGGATATTTTACCCCATGAACAAACTTGTGATTATAAAGAGTTTATTTTTGACTCAAGTACCAAGTATCGAAAAAACGACCGTTAATAACTTAAATGATTACATAATGTGCATAACATGTTAATAAGTGATATAAAAGGAATAATGAACTTGAAAAAGGTTCTTATGAAAGTAGAAATTAACTCAAGTTTATTATTCAGGAGATTAAAGAACGATCGAGTCAAGTCAGACACGATGTAAGGGATCCGATATCTCTCTTTCTTTTTAAGTACTCTCTTTTATGTCACTTCTTTTAAGGTCATATTTATTATGTTGGGGGATGTTATTTTATATTACTATTGATGTAAATTTTATTCTAATATGATTACAGACCCTATTTGATCTCATCAATCCATTTTTGGATGTTTTAAGTGGCACCGTTAGGCTGCCGAGTTTTCATAAGGGATTTTTCATCTCACTTTTATTCCCGTGAGATTTATGCTACATTTTCCACCATTTCCTTTGAGTGGTATATGTAATGCCCATCATTATAAACTTTGTGTAATATAATTTCGTTTATGAGTATTTAAATAAATGTTTTATAGTCATTCTTTCATGGGGTGTACATTTGAAAAGTTACCCAAGTCGGTAAGAGAACCTTTCACCCTCCTCTTTTTAAAAGACTTATTTTTGTTATGTCTTATAATTTACATCGTATTATGTTGGGATATGTTCTTATATATCCTTATTGATGTAAAACTTATTTCCAAGTTATGAGATACGCTTTTTTTCTCATCAACTCATTTTCTGAATATTAAAGTGACACCGTTATGCTGTCGAATTTTTACAAAGGAACGTCTTAACCCAATTTCGATTTCCTTGGGTTCAACTTGTAATTCTTGAACATGTCATCTTATGAATATGTGTGAATTTACCATGATTATTTCACAATTAATATCCACTTATATTGGGTGTATTTATATTTCTCACACATAATTATGTGATAGATTTATCCTTTATTTATGGATACCATATTTATAATGGATTTCATCTCAATTTACATTTCCATTGAGACTTCATTGTTGTTATGCACCAATTCACTCTTATATGGTGTATATACTGTCCTTTGACATATTATATCATGAATCCATTTATTATCATGATATTATAATGTTCTTATTAAATGTTATTCTGCAATTATTTGTATTCAAGAGTCTCTCATTTTGTTAAAAACTCTTTGACAAAAATATCATTTTAAATGTTTTAAAGATTTATTATTCTAAATCTTTATCTTTAATTTCCATGTTTTCAAAATGTTTTTTTAGTATTTATTTATATGGACATTAATGTTTTAAAATTATAATTCCATTAAAAGCTTCAAAGTGGTATGAGACACTTTGATTTAAAAATCTCTTTTAAATGGTTTTTGAAAATGGATTGATTAATTCAATATCTTGGAATTAGTTATTGTGATTGAAAATGAAATGCTGTTATTAATATGTTTATATTTGAAAAATTTTATGTGTAATTATGGTACATGGACATTTTACGGTTGGTTACGTGATAAACCATATGACAGGTGGTGCCGTGAATACCATGACGGGTGGTTACGTTATAACCTCCAATGCATTGGGTATGGAAGTCGGCCATATGGATATTCCATTAAGTATGTGAGGAAGTCAACCGTATGATTATTCCATTAAAGTATGTTTATGTCCCAAGTTACCTTTATATGTTATTTGTTCTTTATATGGGTTTTATGGTAATATTTTGGTTACAAAAGGGTATGTAATGGTCTTTTATTCAGTGAAGAGTTTTTATTATTTCATAAAGGTGAAAAGTATTAATTCAGTAATGTACTCATGCTTTACTTGTTGTTTTGAAAAACTAACTGTTTTCCTTCTTTGTGCATCCTTTACTGGGCTTTTTATTCTCATCCCATGTTTTTGAAATGTTTTCCACTAGACATAAAGATGAATAGGGTCAAGGATGGGATCAAGGAAAGACATTCAATCTAAACCATGGAACTAGACATGTTTCTTTTTATGTGTTTTTATTTATTTTATGGAAACTTAGTAGTAGTGTCTACTATGTAATCTTTTGAGATGTAATAGTTATGACCTAATTTTCTAAAACTCTAATACTGAAAAGATCCTCTATGTAAATTATTTATTTAATTCATGATTAAGTAATGTTTATGGTCGAGGCCTTATAGTTGGTATCAAAAGTCGGTTTAGATAACATTAGAGGTTAGGCTATTATATAAGCATAAGTGACATTACCATAATGGCTAGGAATTCAGAATGAGTCCTAGTTTTAGATAAAGTGAATGAGTAAGTATATCTTAGTGTTTATCTTCCTCATTAGTACATGATGGGTTTGTTGATATACTCACACTGACAATTCTATTTTTAGTAAATGGATGGATCTAGCAGGAAGTAAAGTGACAATGGGTTTGAAGGAAATTGTGGTGGTTCTCTGATTAAGAGACTAGATGAAATGGGGGATTCAATGAGGAATCTCGTGGTTGTTCTAAACCAACTATCAAGGATTCATGATCAACCACTTCATCCTTGGTGAGTTCTCTAATGAATCATGTACGAGATGGCCAACATGATGTGGAAGTTCACATAATAATTATAAAGGTAACCATTTGGGTTTATATGATCCTTAATTTCGAGGTAATTATGGGCTACTATATGTTATGACGGAATATGAACGACATGAGATAAACATGAGGTTAAATTTGTTTCTGGTTATTTTTGATGATTTTATCTCTTTTTTGGGAATGATTTGATAATTATATAGTTTGGAAAAAGGACAACATGCAGACCATGTGACAACCCGTCGCGTGGGACAAAGCTGCGGGAATTGAACCCACAACCAAAGTGCCACTGGTATTTATCGCCAACCACTGGACTACATGAAGTCCCTGGTTATTTTGACTAATTCTTTTTAGTTAGATGATTTTAGGAATCAAGAGTATGTTTATCTTGGGTTATCTGTGGAAATGATTAACCTATCATGGATGATATGTGATTAGGTTAATTACTTCTCAATACGAGACTTTAAGAGAAATTGATGTTGTTTGGAGATAAATGTTATGATTTTACTTGGAAGACTATGTGGTTAAATCCTTCAAATATTTGGGTTTCAATCTTAGTTTGGTTTACTTTTGGTCTTCGTTGAACTTTGGGACTTGTTGGGAAAATTTTGGAAATTAAGAATAGATTTCCTTTTTATAAATGATTATCCTTTTTGGGTATTATCTGATCTCATACTAACCTTTTTGGTTTTGGTTTTGGATAAGGTCTAAAGACATGGGAAGTATATAGTTCTCTTTTGTGGATTGGGTGATTCTCTAGAAGTTGATTATATCTCTCTTAATGTAAACAAGTCATCCTAAATACTCATCTTTTGGGGAAACTATGAGTTCGTGTAAGAAATATATTAAAAGATGAAAGTCAACATGACAAGTATGTATTTTTCCTTATGTTTTAGTTGTGCTAATAAATAAATTCCTCAATGAAAAGTAACTTAAAAACAAAAATGTTGTCTGTTAACATTTCCTACTGGGGAATCCAATACCATTTAGCCCATCATAAGTTTGTGACTTTCTGGTGGTTTACTTTCTCCTAAACACGTTTTCTATCACACTTTCTCAAAACATGACCCTTTTCTTTTTCTTCCATATCAATGTTTTCCTACATGGAATTCTCATATGGGTTATCTCGAGTGTCCTATGTACTTCTCTTTCTTTCTTTTAATGTGATTGTTTTACCAACTCCTGTTCCGATGTGGGACTTTCAATTATGTTTCCAAGCTCAATTTTAAAATTGTGAGGATGTAATTTCCAAAAGGGGGGAAGGATGTAACTCCCAAGGTAAATAAAGAATATGACATTTTTATATTTATCCACATTTGGGAATAAAATATTAATATTAATGTAAAGGGATCACTTTTCTTGATGGCTTACCCAATACGCAACAACGAATTCCTTTGAAATCTTACGTTGCACTCTAATAATAAAATAATTTTATTTTAAATGGTAGTTAACACCTAGCCGTTGTAATGACAGGAATGAACAGAACTAACTAAAAAATGATTATATATGTTTGTAAAGTATTTTTACTTTTTACAATAAATTTTAGGGGATTAAAAATGCAAATGAATCCAATTTTATGCATAAATCTTCTAATATTCTTTAAAAGTTCGATTAACCACCTTTTGATGGAAAACCCCTTTTAAATACACTTTTGACAGTTTTATATATTTAATTTGACAAAATAAAATTCGTCTTTAGAATCGGGACATCAAAATTTTCTTTGTGTAAATTTTTAGTATTTTTCTGATAATGTTCATTTTTTAATGAATAGTGAAAAGTGTTGTATTTTAATTTAAAAACACTTTTTAATCTAATTTATTTATACAGTTAGATTATCATTTTAATTGGTTATAATGTGAAATTATAATATTTTTTTACCATTTAATCCGATGGTGGTAATTGGAATTAATATCACTTTGAGATTAGACATAAATGAGTGTCAATCTTTTGATAGATATTGTTTCTTAAAAACACGCGATTTGATTTGACAGCTGGATTTAATAATAAAATTAATTAATGAAACTTCTATGTTATGAATTTTGTAAAATAGACATAATATTTTAATTCGGAATATCAAATATATCTTAGGGTGAATTTTTGGTATTTTTTAGAAAAACCTTAATTTTTGATGAATAGTGAAAGCACAAAGTGGTAGTTACAAAAACTGATTTTTCGTTTAAATGGAACATTACCCCATCTATGATTTGAATTTAAAAAATCCAATATAAATTATTTTCATTATTAAGTAAATTTTTTTTCAATGGGATGAATATAATTTTTGATGAAAAGTAACTTTTAAGTTTTATTAATTGCGATTAAAGGTAATTAGTGTGATTTAAGGTAAAAATGATATTACAATAAAATGAAAATATCTTTACACTTGTAATAACCCTATTGGATGAGTCATGGACGACCAATACAACCCATGGGTCGATTTTTGGGACCCCATGGTTCCACTTGGGTAAGATAATGACATTAATGCCTTTTATTTAAAGTAAAAGTAAAAATAACACAAACATGTATTGTTTTAATAAAACAATCTTTACATGGGGTTATACAAGTCATATTTTTGACTATAAATAGTCATTAGAAAGATATAAATACTTTTATATCATATTATGTTTTTTAAAATTTTTAGTCATTAAATAAATTAAATTATTTATGACATCCTGATGATGCAACGATTACCTCATTATTTAACGATTTAAATAAAATGAAATGATAATGTAAAATATAAGACCTAAACAAGTCAAAATCCTTTTTTATGGGTGTATTTCGAACCCTTATCACCTTATCCTAGAAATATATCAATGTGGGTCCTTTAAAATCTGAAACTCAATTGAATATAATGTAAGCATTCTTGACATTCCAAGAGTTCCCCTCCTCTCCTCTTATAAAAGGCCCCCACCTCTGCCTCCTTACCCACACCACTCAAGCCTTTGGCTCGGCCAGGATCTGATCCTTTTATCTATCCACATCCCTATCTTCATCCTAGAAGCCTTAACATAGGCAGTAAGCTCTTCAATAAATCCCTTTGGGTCAAAACAAATGGAGTTACCTGATTTTTAGGTAACATCTTCACTTGTGCTCTTTTGTTTTAATTTGCTTCTTCAACCCCCTAAAATCTTTTTATTCATTTCTTTTGTAACAAAAACAGTATCTTACATATACTAGGATTTTGTTATAATAATGATTAGAGCTACACTAACACTCACCTACATTTAATGGTCAAAGAACATACTGTTTCTGTGGATGGTTAATTTCTGCCTCACGAAACGATGATTGTTCAATATTATTTTAACACATTCAAAGGTGGCCATTAGGATGTAACCATATTTATATATGATATATTATATGATTATGTTTTCCTTATGCTTCTGTATTTTTTATTTATGGCATACCTTTATGGTTTCCATTATGGGTAAACGCGATATCTTCATTTTAGGAAGTGCAGACTACCGCCCCCTCAAAGTGATTTGATTCGTTAATAACATATGTGGTACGTATAAAGGATATATTTAATGATATTATATACGATAACATACTGGAATTATAGTACTATTATGTATCATTATGTTTTAATTCCATTAAATATGAAATATAAATGGATGTAGTGTTCATGCGTACGTATGGGTTACCATCTCAATGAACGGTGCATTTCATTTCTTACCTCTAAATGATTATTTAATATTATAAATGCATGTATATAATGGATATATATGATATATATGATATATACATAATGAATATAATTCTGGATGTAGTTTATATTTTACCCCATGAACAAACTTGTGATTATAAAGAGTTTTTTTTTGACTCAAGTACCAAGTATCGACAAAATGACCGTTATTAACTTAAATGTTTACATAATGTGAATAACATGGTAATAAGTGATATAAAATGAATAAAGAACTTGAAAAAGGTTACTAAGAAAGTATAAATTAACTCAAGATTATTATTTAGGAGATTAAAGAACGATCGAATCAAGTCAGACACGAGGCAAGGGATCCGACATCTCTCTTTCTTTTTAAGTACTCTCTTTTATGTCATTTCTTTTATGCTCGTATTTCTTATGTTGGGGGATGTTATTTTATATTACTCTTGATGTAAATTTTATGTCAATATGATGAGAGACCCTTTTTGATCTCATGAATCCATTTTTGGATGTTTTAAATGGCACCGTTAGGCTGCCGAGTATTCGTAAGGGATTTGTCATCTCACTTTTATTCTCGTGAGATTTATGCTACATTTTCCACCATTTCCTTTAAGTGGTATATGTACTTCCAATTATTCTACTCTTTGTGTAATATAATTTCTTTTATGAGTATTTTCATCAATGTTTTATAGTCCTTCTTTCATGGGGTGTACGTTTCAAAAGTTACCCAAGTCGGTAAGGGAACCTTTCACCCTCCTCTTTTTAAAAGACTTATTTTTGTTATGTCTTTTAATTTTCATCGTATTATGTTGGGATATGTTCTTATATATCCTTATTGATGTAAAATTTATTTCCAAGTGATTAGATACCCTTTTTGTCTCATCAACTCATTTTCTGAATATTAATGTGACGCCGTTAGGCTGTCAAATTTTTACAAGGGAACGTCTTAACCCATTTTCGATTTCCTTGGGTTCAACTTGTAATTCTTGAACATGTCATCCTATGAATATGTGTGATTGTCCTATGATTTTTTCAAACTTAATATCCACTTATATTGGGGGAATTTATATTTCTCAAACATAATTATGTGATAGATTTATCATTAATTTAAGGATACCATCTTTATAATGGATTTTATCTCAATTTACATTTCCATTGAGACTTCATTGTTGTTATGCACCAATTGAATCTTATATGGTGTATATACTGTCCTTTGACATATTATATCATTAATCCCTTTATTCTCATGATAGTATAAATTTCTGGTTAAATGTTATTCTGCAATTATTGGTATTCAAGAGTCTCTCATTTTGTTAAAAACTCTTTAACAAAAATATCATTTAAAATGTTTTAAAGATTTATTATTCTAAATATTTATCTTTAATTTCCTTGTTTTCAAAATGTTTTTCAGTATTTATTTATATAGACATTACTGTTTTAAAATTATAATTCCATTAAAATCTTCAAAGTGGTATGGGACACTTTGATTCAAAAATCTCTTTTAAATGGTTTTTGAAAATGGATTGACTAATTCAATATCTTGGAATTACTTATTGTGATTGCAAATGAAATGTTGTTATTGACATGTTTATATTTACAATATTTTATGTGTAATTATGGTATTTGGAAATTTTATGGCTGGTTATGTGATAAACCATATGACGGGTGGTGCCGTGAATACCAGGATGGGTGGTTACGTTATAACCTCCAATGCATTGGGTATGGAAGTTGGTGGTATGGCTATTCCATTAAGTATGTGTGGAATTTGACCGTATAGTTATTCCACTTAAGTATGTTTATGTCCCAAGATACCTTTATATGTTATGTGTTATTTATATGGGTTTTATGGTAATATTTTGGTTACAAAAGGGTAAGTAATGGTATTTTATTCAGTGAAGATTTTTTACTACTTCATAAAGGTGAAAAGTATTACTTTGGTAAAGTACTCATGATTTACATGTTTTTTGGAAAAAATAACAGTTTTACTTCTTTGTGCATCCTTTACTGGGCTTTTTTATGCTCATCCCATGTTTTTGAAATGTTTTCGACAAGACATAAAGATGAATAGGGTCAAGGATGGGATCAAGGAAAGACATTCTATCTAAAACATGGAACTATACACGTTTCTTTTTAAGTGTTTTTTTATTTTATGGAAACTTAGTAGAAGTGTCTACTATGTAATATTTTGAGATGTAATAGTTATGACCTAATTCTCTAAAACTCTAAACCTGAAAAGATCCTCTATGTGAATTATTCAATTAATTCCTGATTATTTAATGTTTAAGGCCGGGGCCTTATAGTTGGTATCAAATGTTGGTTTAGATTACTTTAAAGGTTAGGCTATTCTCTAAGCATAAGTGACATTTCCATAATGGCTAGGATTTCAGAAAGAGTCCTAGTTTTAGATAAAGTTAATGAGTAAGTATATATTAGTGTTTATCTTCCTCATTAGTACGTGATGGTTTTGTTGATATACTCACACTGACATTTCTATTTTTAGTAAATGGATGGATCTAGCAGGCACCAAAGTGACAATGGGTTTGAAAGAAATTGTGGTGGTTCTCTGATTAAGAGACTGGATGAAATGGGGGATTCAATGAGAAATCTTGTGGTTGTTCTAAACCAACTATCAAGGAGTCATGATCAACCACTTCAACCTTGGTGAGTTCTATAATGCATCATGTACGATACAGACAACTCGATGTGGAAGTTCACGTAATAATTATAAACGCAACCATTAGGGTTTATATGATCCTTACTTTTGAGGTAATTATGGGCTACTATATGTAATGATGGAATATGAACAAAATGAGATAAAATTGAGGTTAAATTAGTTTCTGGTTATTTTTGATGATTTTATCTCTTTTTGGGGAATGATTTGAGAATTATATAGTTTGGAAAAAGGACAACACACAGCTCATGTGACAACCCGTCGCGTGGGACAAAGCTGCGGGAATCAAACCCACAACCAAAGTGCGATTGGTATTTATCGCCTACCACTAGACTACGTGAATTCCCTGGTTAGTTTAACTAATTATTTTTAGTTAGATGATTTTAGGAATCAAGATTAAGTTTATCTTGGGTTATCTATGGAAATGATTAACCTATCATGGAGGATATGTGATTAGGTTAATTACTTTTCAATACGAGACTTTAATAGAAATTGATGTTGTTTGGAGATAAATGTTACGATGTAACATGGAAGACTATGTGGTTAAATCCTTAAAATATTTGGGTTTCAATCTTAGTTTGGTTTAATTTTGGTCTTCGTTGAACTTTGGGTCTTATTGGAAATATTCTGTAGATTAAGAATAGATTTCCTTTTTATAAAGGATTATACTTTTTGGGTATTATCTGATCTCATACTAACTTTTTTGGTTTTAGTTTTGGTTAAGGTCTAAAGAAATTGGAAGTATAAAGTTCTCTTTTGTGGATTGGGTGATTCTCTAGAAGTTGATTATAGCTCTCTTAATGTAAACAAGTCATCCTAAATACTCATCTTTTGGAGAAACTATGAGTTCGTGTAAGAAATCTAGTAAAAGATGAAAGTCAACATGACAAGTAAGTATGTTTCCTTATGTTTTAGTTATGCTCATAAATAAATTCCTCAATGAAATGTAACTTAAAAACAAAATTTTTTTGCAGTTAACTTTTCCTACTGGGGAATCCAATACCGTTTAACGCATCACAAGTTTGTGATTTTCTGGTGGTTAACTTTCTCCTAAACATGTTTTCTATCACACTCCCTCAGAACATGACCATTTGGTTTTTCTTCCATATCCATGTTTTCCTACATGGAATCCTAGTATGGGTTAACCCGGGTGACCTCAGTACTTCTCTTTCTTTCTTTTAAAGTGATTGTTTTACCGAATCTTGTTTCGATGTGGGACTTTCAATGAAGTTTCCAAGCCCAATTTTAAAATTGTGAGGACACAATTCCAAATGGGGGGGAAGGATGTAACCCCATAGGTAAATAAAGAATATGTCATTTTTATATTTATCCATATTTGTGAATAAAATATTAATATTACTTGAAAGGGAATGCTATGTCTGATGGCGTACCCAATACGCAATAATGAGTTCCTTTGAATTCTTACGTTGCATTCTAATAAAAAATTAATTTTATTTTAAATGGTAGTTAACACCTAGCCGTTGTAATGACGGGAATGAACAGAACTAACTAAAAAATGATTATATATGTTTTCAAATATTTTTACTTTTTAAAATAAATGTTAGAGGATTAAAAATGCAAAGGAATCCAATTTTAAGCATAAATCTTTTAATATTGTTTAAAAGGTCGATTAACCGCCTTTTGACGGAATCCCCTTTTTAAATATACTTTTTAAAATTTTATATGTTGTATATGAAAAAATAAAATTCTTCTTTATAATCGGGACATCAAAATTTACTTTGTGTAAATTTTTGGTATTTTTTTGATAATGTTCATTTTTAATGAATAGTGAAAAGTGTTGTATTTTAAATCAGAACCTCTTTTAATCTAATCTATTTATATAGTTAGATTATATTTTTAATTGGTTGTAAATTGAAATTAGAATATATTTTTACCATTTAATCCAATGGTGGTCATTGGAATTAATATCACTTTGAGATTAGACATAAACGAGTGTCAATCTTTTGATAGATATTGTTTCTTAAAACACGCTATTTGATTTGACAGTTGGATTTAATAATAAAATTAATTATTGAAACTTCTACGTTATGAATTTGGTAAAATAGAAATCATTTTTGAATTCGGAATATCAAATATAGCTTAGGGTGAATTTTTAGTATTTTTCTGAAAAACCTTAATTTTTGATGAATAGTGAAACCACAAATTGGTAGTTACAAAAACTGATTTTTCGTTTAAATGGAACTTTACCACTTCTGTGATTTGAATGTAAAAAATCTAATATAAATGATTTTCATTATTAAGTAAAATTTGGTTCAATGGGATGAAAATAATTTTTGATGAATAGTAACTTTTAAGTTTTATTAATCGCGATTAAAGGTAATTAGTGTGATTTAAGGTAAAAATGATATTATAATAAAATGAAAATATCTTGAAACTATTCCTAACCCTATTAGATGAGTCATGGCCAACTAGGAAAACCCATGGGTCGATTTTTGGGACACCATGGAGCCACATGGGTAAGATAATGACATAAATGCCTTTTATTTAAAGTAAAAGTAAAAATGACACAAACATGTATTATGTTAATAAAACAATTTGTACATGGGGTTATACAAGTCAGAGTTTTGACTATAAATAGTCATTGGAAATATAAAGCGATTTCCTACATTATAGTAATTTTTTTAAAATTTTTAGTCCTTAAATAAATTAAATTATTTATGACATCATGATGATGCAGCGATTACATCATTATTTAACGATTTAAATAAAATGAAAAGATAATGTAAAATATAAGACCTAAACATGTCAAAAACCTATTGGATGGGTGGATTTAGAACCCTTATCAGATTTTCTTTGAAATATTTCAATGTGGGGCCTTTAAAATCCGAAACACATATGAAAATAATGTAAGATTTCTTGACATTCCAAGAGTGCCCCTCCTCTCCTCTTATAAAAGGCCCCCACCTCTACCTCCTTACCCCCACCTCTCAAGCCTTTGGCTCGGAAAATATCAGATCATTTTGTCTCTCCAAATCCCTCTCCTCATCCTATAAGCCTTAACATAGGCATGAAGCTCTTCGAGAAACCCTTTTGGTTCAAACCAAAGGGAGTTACCCGAATTTAAGGTAACGTCTTCACTTGTGCTCCTTTGTTTTATTTTGATTCTCCAACCCCATAAACTCTTTTTATTCATTTCTTTTGTAAAAAAAAAACAGTATCTTCCATATACTAGGATGTTTTTATAAGAAGTATTCGAGCTACACTTACACACACCTACATCTAATGGTTAAAGAACATACTGTTTATGTGGATGGTGAATTTCTACCTCACGAAACGATGATTTTTCAATATTCTTTTAACACCTTAAAAGGTGTCCATTAAGATTCCACCATATTTATATATGATATATAATATGATTATGTTTTCCTTAATATTATTAATTTTTATTTTATGGCATACCTTTATGGTTTCCATTATGGGTAAATGCGATGTCTTCATTTTAGGAAGTACGGACTACAGCTCCCTCAAAGTGATTTGATTCGTTAATACCATATGTGGTACGTATAATGGATAGATTTAATGATATTATATATGATACCATACTTTAATTATAATACTACTATGTATCATTATGTTTTAATTCCATTAAATATGAAATAGAAATGGAAGTAGCGTTCATGCGTACGTACGGCTTACCGTCTCCATGAACGGTGCATTTCATTTCTTACCTCTAAATGATTATGTAATATTATAAATGCATGTATATAATGGATATATATGATATATATGATATATAAATAATGAATATAATTCTGGATATAATGGATTTTTTACCCCATGAACAAACTTGTGATTATAATGAGTTTATTTTTGACTCAAGTACCAAGTATTGACAAAACGACTTTTATTATCATAAATGAATACATAATGTGAATAACATGGTAATAAGTGATATAAAAGGAATAATTAACTTGAAAAACGGTCTTAAGCAAGTAGAAATTAACTCATGTTTATTATTCAAGAGATTAAAGAACGATTGAGTCAAGTCGGACATGAGGTAATGGATCCGACATCTCTCTTTCTTTTTAAATACTCTCTTTTATGTCATTTCTTTTAAGCTCATATTAATTATGTTGGGGGATGTTATTTTATATTCATATTCCTTCAAATTTAATGTCAATATGATGAGAGTCCCTATTTTATCTCATCAATCCATTTTTGGAAGTTTTAAGTTGCGTCGTTACGCTGCCGTGTTTTCGTAAGGGATTTTTCATCTCACTTTTATTCCCGTGAGATTTATGCTACATTCTCCACCATTTACTTTTAGTGGTATATGTAATGCCCATTATTCTAATATTTGTGAAATATAATTTTTTTTATGAGTATTTAAATCAATTTTTTATAGTCCTTCTTTCATGGGGTGTACGTTTCGAAAGTTACCCAAGTCGGTAAGGGAACCTTTCACCCTCCTCTTTTTAAAACACTTATTTTTGTTATGTCTTTTAATTTACATCGTATTATGTTGGGATATGTTATTATATATCCTTATTGATGTAAAATTTATTTCCAAGTTATGATATACCCTTTTTGTCTCATCAAATCATTTTCTGAATATTAAAGTGACGTCGTTATGCTGTCGAATTTTTACAAGGGAACGTCTTAACCCAATTTCGATTTCCTTGGGTTCAACTTGTAATTATTGAACATGTCATCCTATGAATATGTGTGAATGTCCTATGATTGCTTCAAACTTTATATCCACTTATATTGGGTGTATTTATATTTCTCACACATTATTATGTGATATATTTATCCTTAATTTAAGGATACCATCTTTATAATGGATTTCATCTCAATTTACATTTCCATTGAGACTGCATTGTTGTTATGAACCAATTCACAATTATATGGTGTATATAATGTCCTTTGACATATTATATCATGAATCCCTTTATTCTCATGATATTATAAAGTTCTGATTAAATGTTATTCCGCAATTATTTGTATTCAAGAGTCTCTCATTTTGTTAAAAACTATTTAACAAAAATATCATTTTAAATGTTTTAAAGATTTATTATTCAAAATATATATCTTTAATGTCCGTGTTTTTAAAATAATTTTCAGTATTTATTTATATGGACATTAATGTTTTAAAATTATAATTCCATTAAAAGCTTCAAATTGGTATGGGACACTTTGATTCAAAAATCTCTTTTAAATGGTTTTTGAAAATGGATTGATTAATTAAATATCTTGGAATTACTTATTGTGATTGAAAATGAAATGTTGTTATTGAAATGTTTATATTTGCAATATTTTATGTGTAATTATGGTACTTGGAAATTTTACGGGTGGTTACGTGATAAACTATATGACGGGTGGTGCTGTGAATAACAGGACGGGTGGTTACGTTATAACCTCCAATGCATTGGGTATGGAAGTCGACCGTATGGCTATTCCATAATGTTTGTGTGGAAGTCAACCATATGGTTATTCAATTTAAGTATGTTTATGTCCCAAGTTACCTTTATATGATATGTGTTATTTATATAGGTTTTATGGTAATATTTTTGTTAGAAAAGGGTAAGTAATGGTCTTTTATTCGGTGAACTGTTTTTACTAATTCATAAAGGTGAAAAGTACTACTTTGGTAAAGTACTCCTGGTTTACTTGTTGTTTTGAAAAACTAACAGTTTTCTTTATTTGTGAATCCTTTACTGGGCTTTTTCTCTCATCCCAAGTTTTTGGAATGTTTTCCATAGGACTTAAAGATGAATAGGGTCAAGGATGGGATTATGGAAATACATTGTATCTAAAACATGGAACTATACATGTTTCTTTTTAAGTGTTTTTTTATTTTATGGAAACTTAGAAGAAGTGTCTACCAAGTAATCTTTTGAGATGTAATAGTTATGACCAAATTCTCTAAAACTATAAACCTGAAAACATCCTCTATGTTAATTATTCATTTAATTCACGATTAAGTAATTTTTAATGCCGGGGCCTTATATATACAATCCGCACAAATTCAGGAATTAATAACCAAAAAAGGATCTCATTTTCACTAGTGGCTCAAAACCAAGTCAAATACATTAAAAATCATGTATTATCTATCATACCATCATATAAAATAGAAATAAATTGTTTTAGGATTGAATATACCAACAAATATATCTTATTAGAATAAAACCTATATATTTTTAGGGGAAGAATCATTCTTAATCACTAAGAATTTAATATATATATTATAAAGATAAAATTTATGTATTTAGGGGTAAAATTATATATAGTAATATAATTTGAGAAATAATGTGTGTGATTGGTCACCCTTACTCTTATGTGGAAACTTATAATAATTGAACATTGATCAAGTAAGATTAGTGGAATATAGAATCTGTAGAATAGATAGGTGAGGATGATTTTAAACTACACTGGGAATCTCGTTGAATAAATATGAGTGTGATGGAAGGATTCAATTTTTTAAAAAAATTAAATTTTAGTTGAAAAATTAATAGGGAATTGAGTACCTAGTAGCATACAGCAGTTAATATAGTTCCCATATTGAGACAAGCCCACCACACTAGATTAAAAATTGGGTACCTGATACACCACTACATTGCTCAATGTGGAATCTAATAAATTTATAAAACCACCAAAATCCACACTAGAAACCAGATAAATATCTAATGATTTCATGGTTATAATGACCCACATACATATTGTAAAAATATATAATACATTACATATATAAATAGGTAGTACTAGAAAATTTGAGTGTTTAGAGTTTTATAACTTTTAGAAGGTGAGGAAATTAGCTCAGTTGTAGCATCTTCCAAAAAATTATTATAGAAAAAATTACCTAGTCACATAGTTTCGGATCTCTAATTGGATAAAAAATGGGGTAGTGTCCCCTATGTGGTTATTTATTGGGATACAAGGTAACCTGTGAGGGTTAACTAAGTCCAAAAACTCATTTAAATGTATTTTATTAATATAAATTATATCAATTTAATTAAATATAAGTTTTATTAAAAATATCACAAATCTTTCACTAGTAGTTCTGATACAACCCCTATTTCAATAAATAATATCTCATAATATACATGAATTTCTCTCTTTTTATCCATTTATTGATGCATCATTCTCCTCTTTTGATGGCCAAAGGTAACGATAAAATCTCCCCCTCGACTAATTGATTTCCCACTATTTTAAAACTATATTCAGTTAAATTCATTATATTAGAAGATATTTTTGTAAAATATGTATTTATACTAAATTATTTATATTCAAAATGATATATTTTTCAATCTGTCGCTTGAGACTATAGAATTTATGGTGAATTTATATTTTTATTAGAATATAAGATTTTCATTTACCTTATGATATATTAGGATAAATAAGTGTGTGTGTATAACTTGAGATATAAATTAATATATTTTTCATTATTAATGATAAATGAGTATGAGATATCTAACATATAATGACTCTATTTTATACTTGTGAAATTATGGAATATTTCATTTAATATTTTTTGGGGTTAGGAGTAGAGTATTAGTAAGATTCCAGGTGAATTAGAGACTAAGGGATGGTATTTTAAAAATATTAAATATATTTTCACAAGTTCATGTATTTTTTTTGAATAATAGAATAAATCCATAATAGTTACACAGATGAGAAATTTGAGAGTTTTTTTCAGATCATATCACAAGTTTTATCCTAGGCACGACCTAATCTTTTTTCACATCAGGTGTTTTTACTGACCACTATCATGTGAGAATTAATTAAATAAATTAAAATATTTATTCAATTATTTAAATTAAATACTATTATGATATAAACATTATAAAAATAACGATATAAAATATAACTAGGGATAACTGTATAACCCTTTGTATTGAGTGAGGAACCATTAGAGAAGGATATTGAAAATGGCAGTGTACTAAGGATCGTGATCGACTTCCAAAGGCTTTTCTTAACCAAAGGATCTCATGGATGTCACCAATGATAAAGGCATATCCCATTTTTCAATAATGATCAATCCAATCCTATGTTTGGGAGTTCAATTTTTTTGGGTTAAATCCTTTTTGATGTCATAAGAAAAACAAGAACTGATTCACCTACAAATTATTTTTAGTGGATCAATAGTTGAATTCTGTTGATTAATTATCTTCTATTAGTTTGGGAAATGATTTATTTTTTAATTATTGGTTCTTCAGCCATCTTTCAAATTGGAATGATATGAGGCAAATCCAAATAATTGACATGGTTTATTCAATATTTTTGATATATTCATGTCATCCCCATTTCATCACTTATTCATCAATGACAAATCAATTATCCATCAGTCTGATAAATAACATGTATTCAATAATTACATGAACATTTAGTAGCACAAAGTATCA
Source organism: Viscum album (assembly GCA_963277665.1). Classification (NCBI taxonomy): domain Eukaryota; kingdom Viridiplantae; phylum Streptophyta; class Magnoliopsida; order Santalales; family Viscaceae; genus Viscum; species Viscum album. Next base: position 1,517,033,959 of record OY728122.1, on the reverse strand, counting down.
ATACCCAAAGTTTGTATTGGTGATTGAGGGTGAGATCATGGTGTTACAATTATGGTGTTCTATCTAGGGTGATCATTATAAGATTAAAATTCCTTGTTTCCATGTTTTGTTAGGTGGATATTGTACTATGTGATGGTGGATGTTTTCCATGAAGATTGAGTGGCCATAATCTTGTCATCAATGATGAAATTTCATGGTCGTACAGGGATACATGGATATGGGTGTGATTTGGGGTAGATTTTATGGTTGTATCAGTGTTAGGAAAACAGAAATTCCTATAATTTCAATGAAATTATTAACTACATGGTGTGTGGTAAATATAAAAAACTTCATGTAGCCCCCTTTGTACGGAACTGGAGATTATACACAGGGGAAAATATCCCATGTTGTGTGGTTCACAACACAAATTGTGTGACCCGTTGATGATGGATCGACAACTACCCCAGGGGTTCATAAGAAGTGAAACTATCAAGAACACAAGAACAACTAGATTAAAACAACACGGCCTTATAAATGGAAATGACTAGGTACATGGGAATAACCAAAAGTAAATGTGCTTGACCAGAAGTAAACTAGTATAGACCGATGTACATGAACACAGGTAAAAAATATGATATGTTTTATCCAAACCACTTAATTCAATTTATACTAAAAGTACAACCCATATATTTAGATGATTATAAGTCTTGTAACAATATTGGAAATGGGTAAATCCATAGGTAGACTAAACACATCATGTACTAAAATTTCATGCCACATACATTCTCCATGGAATTTGGAGGCCCTCTATCTCTTAGGTTTTGACTTATTATTGTTTACTATGATCCATTAGTCTATCCCTAAAATTATAGAGTGTGGAATTAAACATTGAGAGTATCATAGTGATCCCATATTTGGGTCTTCAATTAGATATAAAATTTGGGATTCGATCATTTGACTGTGGATAGATCCACTATCATTGATTATTCATCATATGTGGGGTCTATGGTATCACTATGACCACCAAGCATATTCTGTCGATCCGAAACCCACAAGGCTAATTCATTAGGTTCTGCGGATCCCACTAGGGTCCTTTATATGATCCACTATTTGGATGTCAAAATATTTATAGATCAAGTGAGTACATCATGGGTCAGATCTAGAATGCATGACCTCTTGGATGAGCATTGTTAAAGAAAACATGACTCACAAAGTGAGTTATCTTGGACGAACATTTTCTTGAAGCCTCTATAAGATTCATGTCTATTTATCTAATTCATAACTCATTGATACATAAATTCTATTATTAGTATATATAAGAGTTTTATGGTTATTCATCTACATATGCCTCATTCCCTTATTGAAATAACATTTTATTAGCATACTTCAAAATTTTTTGTTTCTGTTTAATGTTTTAATGGTGTCCAAATGAGTATTTTTAAACATGAAATGTATTGGGATATACCCACACATTTTGATTCTTATGAAAAAGGGAATTCCTTTTGACATAGTCATAGGAGGTTTAGAAGATTGTGATGTATATATATCTAGACTAATCATGGTTTGGACAAGGTGTTTTATTTGATAACACACACCTCTTAGATAGTAGGATGTAATCTTTTATTACATTTTTAGGTTGATTTTTCTCTTTAATATTTATATAAATTGTTTCACAAATTGATAGTGGGATATATATGTATACATTCATTTCATACCAGTTATATTTATATCTCACCATTTTATATGTATTTGAATATTCATGCATATATATCATTAACATAGGATAATGAATACCATGTGAATGATATTACTATATAGTGCTAGTCACCATACCTTGGGGGTATTATATGTAGTATTGTGGTGTGATACATGGATTATTAGTATCCATGTTTTCCCTAGTCTGTGAGGTCATTATATTGTGGAATTTGTAACATCCTGAGACCAGATTCCACTCACCAGTTCCCAATGCTTGGTTGGCCACATGGCCTCAAGCATATCTCCCAAAATTATAAAGGCTTATAACTAGTATATATGATCTATGTGTGTTAGTGGGGAGACCATTCCCTTATTATCCATGTGTAATACATATTAATATCAACAACATAAAAATACCAGAAGATGTATAATGTACATAAAGAATTAAATAGAGAAATATTAAAACATAGGATATTTTTTCAGTCTAACCATATAGAAAATTACGATACATTTCATTTTTCTAAAGAAATTCAATGAAGGTATGCAAGGAAGATGTAAAATACATATAATAAAATATAAAAAGTCCAAAAACTATCTATCTAGTATTATAATAATTTGATCGGTCCCATGATCCTCTACTCCTAAGCTTGAATCATGGACCTATTCTAGGGAGCTTACACTTTTCTATAACTACAATCATATAGTCTGTTTGGGTATCCAAAGTAGTCCAAATTAGGTTGTGAGATATAATTCAATCATGAAACCAACCAAGGTCTGGTTCCAATTAGTCAATGAATATATACAATAATATTATACAAGAAAACATTTATCATGTAATAGAATTACTCATAATGAAAAAAACTTTTAATCCAAGGTTCACATTTTATAACATATTCATTTAATAAAAATAATTTAATTAAAAAGACTCTAATTTAATAATAAGGACCATGTACTTTATAATCATGCTAATTTACTATATAATTTATTTAATAAACAGTTATAGAGACCTAGAATAAGTCATATTTTCCCCTAAAAGAACATATATCCAAGGATTCTGAATTATGGTATCCATAAGGAAATAGGCATTGTTTGAAACAAATCATGTTCTTTGGCATCACAGATGAGTTATACTTTTGATTTCATTCATTAATCAATTAAAAACATGGGTATGTCCTTATAATTATAATTTTGGAATCCAAGTATCAGTCTAGGTGTAATATAAACTAACATGATATGATCACATACATGGTGATCCTCAATAACCCACCTATCGCTCTACGTGTTGTATGAAGTCATTGCTACAAGAGATCATCCTTGGAAATCCACTATGGGAGAATAAGTATCAACCATATAAATATGATCCAATTATCTTTGAGTCTGTCCATGGATATTCATAAGAATCCATGTATCACTCAAGATATAATAATGAATCCTTAGAGTCGTTCCTTGGTAGTCCACTGGGGTTCCCAAGCATTACTCATGAAAAAGTATTGTACAAGATAATTCAATCCGACCATGGAATTCTCATATGAATTCATTTTTCACCCAATATACATAATCATTTAACCAATTCATAAAATTTGATCAAGTTCATTTTAATATGTCTAGGTCATCACCAAGGACTTCTCAATTCAGTCAAATATAAAAAAGGGGAATCAAGCCATTGGCCAATCATAGAAGGATTGGCTTCCAAATTCCCACAAGGGAAAATCATTATGAAAATATTTTCATGATTAAAAAATCTATTAACTAGACTATCCACAATTAAACAAACTTGGTAATTCAATATAAATAGCAATTCAAGATTAGACTAACAACTCATGGAAATAGCCTAGATTATTTGACACCCATCCCTTCCTTTGATCATTTCAATATGCCATTCATAGTTCATATTGAAATAAAATTTATAATTCAATTAATATATTTTATTTATAATTATATTCAGGAATCACATCCTAACGTATGAAACATTATGTCACACCACAAAGAATCATATGCCATAGACCATTATAATTTCCAATTTAATTGAACAACACACCCAAGGGAAGTTTCTAATTCAACATTACCAACCTATAACATTCATTGATGGCCTCTTTAATTGCATAGTCCAATATCAAAAATTAAATTTAAGGAATTAAAATCATTTAAAGGGTGAAACTATGTGAATTGGGTGCGTGAAAAAATGAGATATATACAGTAAATCAACATTAATCAAAATCCATGAGACCACATACATTAGGTCTGTAGTGGATAGATTATCCAATATAAGATCATTATTTGACTCATATTTGGTGAAAATCAAAGATATTAAGATGAACATATTAATAGGGGAAATTAGATTACACATAAATAGCACAATCGACAACTAGATGAACATTGAATGGCTAAATAATAATATAATACTCACTAATGTAGATCCAACAAGATGATCAATACTTGAATCCGAGATCAGAAAGAGGCTCTAATAAAATTCAGATAATACGATCAAAGAGGACCTACCAATGGTGATTGTTCTATACATTGAGTAAGAATATAAATTTGGGACAGTTAAAATATTTAAGAGGGGAATTGTGGTAATTTTTCCAATAATTATTGGGTTAAATGGTTTGAAAAACCGTGTGCCAACCCTAAATGGTTAGCTATAAGAATGAATACCTCACATAGTTTGGGATAATTATTTTACTGACATTTTATAGACTATTCCGAAACCTATATTCAAAACTGCAGACCAGGATGCAGGATATGGCAGAAGAACTCTCCTGGTTTTCAATAAATTCGCACTTGGCCATTCCACCCCAAATTTTGGTTTTGGGCTTTGAACAAGCCCAAGAAACTCTAAATACCTCCATAAAATCAATTGGGATTCATATTAGTCCATATGTAATAATATAAACTAAGAGTTGAGGAAAATATTGGATTTGTACCACAAAGAAGAACTGGGTTCTTACAAACATCCCCTAAAAGATATTCTTCCCTAAAATTCAATTCTAAAAAATGGTTAATAATAAAGAAGAATTACCCAAACAACTATGATCATACATTTTCTTCCCTCTCATGGGTCTATTCGTATTCATGATTTTTCCTCCATAACACCCATACTAGAGGAGTTGGCCAGCTTTGTAGAACATTCATGTGGTGATTCCCAATACATATAGGATTCTCCTCAATGGACACATCTACATGTAACTCAACATCCTTGGGGTGAATGGAATGATATAGGTCTTAATAGTAATTTTGTAGATGAGATACCTGGAAGATATCATTCATGGCATAATACTATTGATGTAATTGTAAATTATAAGCTAATGACCTGACTCTCTCCCAAATCATGAGCGATTGATATACCGTGTTGAAAGATTACATTGTATCCTGATTATACTATGTCCCAACAACTATGAGTCACATATGAAATCCCAATCCTTGACCTCAAACTCAAGAGATAGTTTATATTGATCAACATAATATTTATGATGCAACAATTCAATAAGCATCAACTTATGAGTCATTTGAATCTACTATGTGGTCTCCTAAATAAGACGAGGTCAAATAATAGCTTCCTCTAATTATTATAACCAACACATGAGTGATTTACGTGTCCTTACATACCAATACTCATAATTTTATGACTAAATGGTATCATAAATTGTATTTTTGTATGATAATTAAACAAGAGGTACATGCCTCTACCTAGAGCCCCTGAAATTTAAGACACATGATCACATCAGGTCATCATTTTCCAAAATCATGTTCTCTGACTAGTAATATATCTAAGGGTAGAATGTTATTCTCATAAAAATCTATATACCTAGTTCCCTCCATATCATTTGAATTAACTATGCTATAAAATGATAATTCCTATCTAAAATGATAGTTTTTGGGACCCCATGAAGTTGTTCCATCTGATAGATATACAACCTTCTAATTTAATCCCCACTAAGGGTTTCATTAATCTGTTGGAAATGTGAAATAGTTGTGAGATTTTCAAAAAAACACAAATATATCATTACCTCAACATAAACTGAGTAAACCTTTCATGAAATACATCATTATGTCATTCCACACCCACTTGAGAATAAGTAACTGCTATAATATTTTTGATGGTCACTGGTGTTCCACATTCACATGTTGATAGGTAGACCATCCAGAAAAAACCCAGCTACATCCCCTTTCATACTTAGTCACCAGTACAGGTGACACCGACTACACCAAAGGTCATATAAGGGATCTCAATATAATGGAACAGTTGAATCTTGATTGACCAAACTGAATTTGGTCACACTATATTTCAAGGAAAAAAAGTTTCGAACCATACACTACACTCTCCATAATAAGGCGATGTGTTTTAAATCAGGTTTCTTTAGATCATACACATGAACCGAAAAAAATAAAGCCACTATAGATGACTTTTCTCAAATAATTCTAGCTTATATAAATGATGATTTACAAAATGAAACACAACGTCTTCTTTCAAGGAACCCCACATTCACAATTATCATGTTCACCAAAGTTCATACCTATCTTTCAGTGATGTTCCTTGGTCAATCCACCACATGATAATTTTAATAGTAATTCCAGAACATGAGCAAGGGTGTAGTCCTATTCCATCACATTGTAATTTTTTTTCTATTTAATAATTACATTTGATCCTTAATAAATGTCTAATACAACCTCAGATTCATTAAAAGAGAGTCTAAGTAACTAACCCAAGGTAGCCCATATTCTACGTATACATGTGATTTATTGGTACAATCCATGAAATCCACATTATATTTTCAATTTAGCATAGAGTATAATCTACATAGTGGTCATGTACCAAGAAAATAGTTTCTATCCAGCAGATTGTAGATGGATTTCCTACACAAGAACCTATTTATCATTCACGAATAACCATGCGTCGATATGTAATACATGTATATTGTGATATAATAATAAATACCATTAATATAGCATAATGTCTTTTAAAATATTAGTGTATAATATAATAAACACTCAGGTAGTACATAAAATATGATTTCAATATAGGGGAATTTTTTTTTCACTAAACAGATTACACTAAGAGGATTCAATGAATACCAATAAAATTACAAAAACCACTACTGGTCAACTTCATGAAAGAAGATCAACTTAACCTACTTAATCATCATCACCCGATCCATGATGCCTTCAAAAGCCGATAAATTTTATGATTGTTCAATATTTACCACATAATCCCATCAAAGATGAAATAATTATTTCAAGGGTTTCATAAATACCCAACCACATCAACGTCATATTTCCGAGAAGCATGAACATAGAACACTAGAAATGAAATAATGCTCTGCACCATATGACTTTCCTAGTAATCAAAAATAGTGATAGAATAGCTGATCATAAGCACAGTAGATCAGACTCACCTTAAAAAATACATTTTCACTCCTTAGATTCATGATCACCACATTAATTAATTAAGAACAAAAGAATATCATTGCAAACTAAAATTTGAAAACACCAAAGTGTCCAAAAACTAATCCTGAGAATTAGTAAGAACTTTATTCCTTTAATCCCATGCCACTCTACTCTATTGATGTCTCAAGAATATTATCAATATAACAATGCTAAAAAATTTCACATAACTCAAATCATTCCTTACACCATTTGGAAACTCGATGGTTACTACATATATCAATTCATAGTTCCCCGATGTTTCAACAGTAGAAAGACACATCATTGATACTACCAATAGGTTTTCTGACTAATAAATTCATGTACCAAATAGTTCATACATGATATTTAAACTAGATTAGTATTGAACTGAATGACTATTAAGATGGATGAAAAAATACCATGTTTTCGATCACTGAGAAATAAAGTGTGAGAAATGACCTACGAAGTGTCTGACCATTCCCTAGGAAAGTATTACCTCCAAAAATTGATTTTTCTTCAATACTCTCTCATAAAATAGAGGTCAATTAAAATAAAACAACCCATGAAAAAATGGTTTCAATTATAAACTAAGAGTACTATAAGGGACAATTTCACAAAAAAGAAAACATTAATTAGAAAATCACAATGTTTTGGGTTAAATTCCACCTCAAAGGGTTCCACCTACCATGAGCTAGCCCCATAAAAAATAATAAGGACCGAATATGTCTCTAGGTTGATATAAATGGAAAGGATTTATGATCAAGAACCTAAAATTTATGACATTACTAATAATACAATTTTTTATATAAAACACTCATGTTTCTGTTAAAAGAAAACTTAAAGGAGAGTTAAACTACCCTTACATGCGGTTTTAACAAAAAAACCACTTCAAGTACTACTAAAAATTCATTCATTGATAAATATTTATTCTTTAAAAATATAAATGCATTAAATTAAATCATATAAACCTAATTCATATTGAAAATCACTTGATACCTTATTTAGTTAACAATTCAACAAAAAATAGGAAATTCTTATAGAACATACTTTTTAAAAAATACCCATTTGTTGGAATCCCATCATATTTAGTAAATCTAACATGTAAAATCTTTTTAACCAAAAAGGAAACCTACACGAATCGTGTTATGGTAACCTAGGATTATTATAAATGAATACCATTTTTAGTTTATTTATTTATGAAGTTCATAAAAACAGATAAAGGGTTACCTCAAAAGAAGAAGTCCCCAACTGACATAATTCGGTTAGTTGTTTATATTTGAATCTAATTAAGTGCCTCAGTTTGAGACGATTTTGAAAATGTTCAGTAAAAAATAATAGATATATAATATGTATTGGTAAAAGAATTCCCATATAAGAACACAATGATATTACTTCTCCATGAGTTGGGTTTTTATAACTTATAGATCATATATAAGAATGAGATACTACCGACAACAATCTACATCGGTTGGGTCTGGGTCAAGTTCTCTACTATATGAAAATTTTAGATAACATTTCATTTCTATTTGAATTCAAACAAAGAGACATAAATATATTTATTAATTATCTTTTTAATAAATTTTTCATTTTAATAAATACATGTTTATCATTTAATGAAAATTCATTTTTAAAAAAATGAAATAAACGGTTCACTAAATTCTGATCCATGAGAGACCATACTCGTTAGGGTTCAAAGTCTGGTGATCACATAATTCACACCATAAAATATTACAGAATACCTATCATAATATTAAGTATATCTATTATTAAAACTATCACTATAACATTCAATAAGCAATGCACCATAAATGGAATGACATAATGTATGGAATTTGATTCCTATAATGTTCCTAAAATTGATTAATGATATGGAATACCCTCATCCAATCATGTTTAAACACAATTTAATCTAAAATCAAATCAATAATAACATAAAAAATAATGTGTGTTACACAATGGTGGAATCAAATCAACTATAACAATCAAAATCATGAAAACAATAATTTAATTTGAGGAAATCTATATTTTTCCTATACGCAGGGTAGCTACTCCCATGAATAGATCATTACTAAATTCTTATTACTTAATATCCATTTATATTTTCTCCAAATACTAATTCAAACTACAAAAGAAAGAACTGATAAAACATTGTAATGTCCATGACCCGAATTCATCCCAGTTAGGCCTTGAGCCCGGTTGGCTACATGGCCTCATGCAGATCACCCCGAATTCCAGAGGCTGTCGACTAGTAATGAGGGCCTAGGTTTGTTAGTGGGATACTATTATCTCATCACCAGAGTGTGGAATGGAGTAATATGAATATCATACCATTAGAAGAAGTTTCATAATTTATAAAAATCTAAATAGTGTATGTCTAATATAAGAGAAATGACAGAATTCATAATGTATTCAAAATTATGAAACAAGTCATGTTTCTACAAAAACATAAAAATAAGCAATGCGTGGTTGATGTACAATACATATTAAAAATGTAAAAAAGGACAAAAAAATAGTTACCATCATGATCCTCATTAATATCCCATGTTCTACTGATCCTAAGAATCTTTAAAGAACATATAGTAGAGTGCCTAAGCTAATCCATAATTGCATTCATACAGTCTTTTGGGGTACCAAAAGGTGACCCAAATATAGTGTGAGATATAATCCTAGTAGGAAAAAACCCATGGTTTAGTCTCAATTAGTTAATGAATATATATAATAAACGTTTGCAGATATAAATATAATAGGTAAAGGAAGAACACAAAAGTAAAAATCCTATTTTATTGGTTCCCAATTTATTTCAAATACATTTAACAAACTTCATTTAAGAAAAAACAATCTGATTTTACAGTAATTCTTGTGTCAATTTTAATCATTCCTATTTACTAAAAAAATAATCTGAACAATGATTCTAAAGACCTATAATAAAGAACAACACCCCAGTAAGAACATATATCCAAGGATTCTTAAACAGGCCATCCATAATTTAATCGGTTAGTACCTAATCTATGATTGTGCATTATCTTGGAAGGCATCTTAAAATTTTCATTTCCTTCCAAATCAATTCTAAACCTGAGTCCATCCTTATAATTCATATATTGTAATCCAAGTATCACTCATGTTGTAATATATAACAACAACCTACAAGACCATCCATGGAAAACATCAAGAACCCATGTATCATTCATAGTGTGTTATAATTTCACTACTATATGAATCCATCATTGGTGGTCCATATAGGGAGCCCAAGTACCACCTGTAGAATTATGATAAAAAATCCCTTTGATTTCATCCATGGAATTAATGTATGAACCCATGAATCACTAGACATATAATAGTGAAGCCTTAGAGTCTATCCTTAATAGTCCACTAGGTAGTCCAATTATAACCCATGAATAAGAAATGTACTAGCCAATTGAGTCCATCCATGGCATTATCATACGAATCCATGTTCCATTCAAGGAATATAAGCATTTAACCAATTTAAAATATTTAATTAATTTTTTTTCAACATTCCAAGGTCCTCACCAAAGAAATATCAATTCAATCTCACCTGAAAAGGTGACTCAAGACATTGGACAATCATAGAAATATCGGCTTCAAAATAATTCCATGGAAAAATCATTTTAACTATATTCTCATTCTTAAAAAATATATTACAAGGAATATCCTCTATTCAAGTCACATGGACATTCAATATAAATAAAAATCTAATATTTAACTAGAAACTCCTGGAAATATCCCAGGGTCTTAATCACCCTTCTGATCCATTGATCATTTCAAAATTCCATTCACAATTTATATTTTAAAATAAATTACAACTGAATACATGAAATAATTCATTAATTTTATTTACAATTCATTTCAAAAATCACATCCCATGACAATGGAAAATTGTAACAACTCCAGGTTTCTTAATCTATACACTATCGTAATGGCCATTTTAATTACAAAACACATCCAATGTCTGTTTCAAATTAAGGGTTTACAAACTATATCATTCATTGATTTCTAAGTTAATTACGTTGGAAAATATTTACCATTCAATATAAAGGAATTAATTCCATTTCATGGGTGATACTCATAGAATTGGTCGCACAACACTACCACATATATTTATAATCACTTAAAAATAAAAGAAGGCATGAGACTAACAAACATAGTTATTTAGTGGATAACATATCATATTTTAACTCATGATTCAACATAAATTAAGATAAAATAGAATAAAAATGAAGAACCAATTAAAAGGGAAAATTACCTTGAATATAAATAGAATATCTAATTTCAATAATAATGATGAATAACTAAAAGGGAATCGAGGAATAACTAATTCATATCCAATGAGATTAGCAGTGCATGAATCTGAGATCAGATAGATACTCAATAGAAATTCCAAGAATAGAGTCAATGAGAATCTCCCAAAGGTGAAGGATCTATCTATTGGTGATGAAATGATATTATGGTTCTTTTAAAATATTAAAGTAGGGATTTTATTTAATATTACCAAAAATTATAGTCCATCACTCTTTGGGAACACGGTTTGAGAAACCATATTCCAACCATGCACGGATAGTATTATGAAAGAATTCATTCCATGGTTTATACAAAAAAATTTGAAAAAATTTGTGAAAACCTTGAGAAAAACCCAATATCAAAATTTTGAACCTATACACATGATCGTGCATCCAAACTAGAACTATTTTCACAAACAGTGTGCTAGGACATTCTACCAAAAATTTGGGTTCTGGACTCCAAACCAGCCTCGAACACTCCTGATACCTCTATACCATCAATGAGAATTCATATTAGGCCATATTTAAACCTTTAAACTAATAATTGAATGATAATAAAATATCAGTAACCCAAATAAGAACCAGGTTCTTATAGTACGTAACTATGAAGTTCCTCTTAAGAAAAGAGTTTTAAGATTGTATAGCTGTGAGATAGGTTCTAGAATTCAAGAAATAATCTTCATCTATTTTATGTTCTTCTATAAGAATATAGAATCTAGTTTTTCTACGTATGATGATGTATCCATTCACCATGTCTCTGAGGAACTTGAGGACGGTACTGGACAAAATACTAGAGTATCAAAATAATAATAATATCTCGATGCTAAAATTATGGTTTAATTGTATACAATTTAATGGAAATGCCTTATCAAAATATGATTTAGAATTGGATTTAGCGATGGATTATTTAGTTTCCTCTTTGGAGCCACCAAAGAGAATGAATGTGGTGCATAGTTTCCTTGGTTTGGTAGAAAAAAATTAAATAATGATGCATAAATTCACTAATATACCATCAAACATTATTTCATTGACCTGAAAGGGAAAACATATCATTTTTATGGAGAGGTTCCAATGGTCAATTCAAATGTTCATGTAGAGGTTTATGACGGCCCAAATTTTGAGATTTGTATAGGAATCTATTGGAAATGTAGATGTTTATGATTCCACAGGGACTATGCCTGATTATGTCCTAATGTAGATACAATATTTGATTGACTATGTGTGCTAATATCTGATACCACATGGGAAGAAATACCTGAAACTTTATCTGGATATGTCAGTGGTGGTTTTCATCCTGATGATGTTCTATGATTAAATTATGGGCAAGTGGTTTGTGTAATATTCTAGAAAAATGTTTCTGAATAATATATTTTCCTAGAAGGATCATAACATCAACTAGATTAGATGGATTAAGATCCTCTAGGATTAAGTATTCTATATATTATATACTTATAGGGAAGTGAACATAGTAAAAGATGATCCGAGTAGATGGTCTTTCTCTTATTGGTTGATCAAGGAATCCAAGCTGTTGGAATCATTTTAGTTTTCCATTACGGAGGAGGATGATTCAAAAAACCTACATAGAAGAATTTTTTATTTTATTGAAATGATGAAAAGAATAATCACTTAAAATGGTCAATTATGGAGGACTAAAATAATAAAACCCAAGGGAATCAGCCTTTAAAAACTCAGAGAACTCTAGGGTAAAATATCCAATGATGTAAAAGATCAAGACCCCATCATTACTAGGCTCTTTCTAAGTAAGAAAGTTCACTAAAAAATTGTGTTCGTGCCAAGTGTGAAGAATTCTCATGTTATTGTTCATTAGATTATTCAATCTTCTAAACATATTTTCAATAGACCAAGGCACTTTTACCCTACCCAATAAAGCATTAAAAAATGCTAATGAACAAGTATCCACCTCTCTAATAGGAATGCCTCTCTATTTAAATATTAGTAGACAAGAAATCATCGCATGTACTTATGCTCTATGTGAATCACAATTCCTAAAAAAGGTTTAGAATGAATCCAGAATTGAACCTCTAGTCAATAGTTATTATAAAACTGTATATATTATCATTTTGGGAGACTCAATGGAGAGATACTAACTGTATGATCATGGGTACATAAATATCAACTAGACATGTTCAGGATACATTTTCTAATGGTGGGGAGCATGTATTCCTGTTTAGATGTGAGATGATGGTACAAACAATGTTGAATGATGTGTTTATATGAATGTTTCATGCATCCCCCATAGTGGTATGTACTAGTGTTATAATAATTTACTAGGACCTTCTAATTTATTATTTATTTAGATATTTTGTTGGGTTTATATGAGTTTGTCTCTTGATTCCACCCTTATAAACTAGTGAAGTCTAAAAACCATATTATAGTAAATTTATCTCAATCCCTTAAGGATCTTGAGTGGATTTGGGATGTTATATCTATGTAAATTATGATGTGTATCCCACTAAATACTAAAGGATTCAATCCCATCTGGGTGATCGTATACCATCTCACCATGTCGTCCCACATCCTAACTATAATAAATAATAAATTAGTAGAGATCATGGAGATCCTTTTCATGTATGGTCTATTTTATCATAAAAAAGTTCCCTTAATTATTGTTTTAAACTATGATTCTCACACTAATTAATTATTACTGATAGTATGATAGTTTGAATTTGGGATATTATTTGAATTGATAATGAAATTTCACCAAAAATACTGAATCTATGAAATACTATAATATTCACGTTCTCTAGAACATGATGTGGGCTTTCTTGATAAAAATTGGTTGTAGCTGGGAGGATATACTACCCTTGGTGGAGTTTTCAAACATCAATATCTATCATTAACAAAATTGAATGGAACCGTTAGAGTCCATGTATGAGAGACCATGCAGGTCACCAACAAGTTGGGATGATCTTGGTTAGTTTGTAATAATGGACCCAGTGTTTGTGTGAGATACAATAGAGATGGTGAAAACCATCTAAGAGAAGATGATGACATAAAAATGATCAGATGTCTTATGAAAACCAATGATGGTGGCCATATTATTTTGAGGTGGCATACCATTCATTTTTTAATATATCAAATCAATGTGTGTTTTAGTGTTTTGAACTATATGGAATGATATATCTAATATTCGTTGTCCAATTCTAGATATCTAGTAGGATCAGTATGATGTAATAACAATTTTCTATACAACTAAAATTGGTATGTCTACATGATGTCTTCCATGTGACTCAACTAACGAGGTATGTGAATGACCCATAGAATTTTATTGACTCCTCTGAGATGGAAATTTATAGTAGAAATACCTTTATAGATTACCCGATAGAGATAGATGAATGATATGTAAATATTCTCTATATCTATGAAAATCACATGGTTCATGTTTTTTAGAAGAATTTGAATTTTCAAGAGTTCTCCTAAGATCCAAAGACCTTGATATGATCCTAGTAACCTCATTAAATTTTAAATGTTTATTTATTTATTTTTGGGATGAAAATAAATAATGTGGGGATAATTTAAAAAAGTATAATTTTAACTTAAAAAATAGGAATATGTTAAATAATTATTTCTTATCTTGGAAATGAGTTGTCATGGGATTATGAGGCCCGTAGAGACTCAATATTGATATTATATAAATATTAAATATATTATATCACTGGAATGCTATTTTTATGGAATAATAAAATAAATATAAAATGTGTAATAATATAGGAAATTTGATACCAACATTGAGTCTATAATAAAGATTTTATATGAGGATTTAAATAATCATTGTATGCATCATGTGTTTTTATGGGGTTCCATCAAGGGAGAAATAACTGAAGAAATTTAAATTTAAATTTAATTGCTTTTAAAAAATCCTAAGAGAAATAACATTCCATGAAATGCATGTTAATGAATTTACCTAGGGTTTTATAATTAACCCAACCAATTTAAGGGATGATAATTTGGTGTAGAATATGGAAAATGATTAGGAATCGGGGATCTTTTTATATTTATAATAGGGTTTGTTTAGTAAAAGTGATTGAGGATCTCACTAATGACAATGATGTGGTCGTATTATTTGATGAGGATTGATTTGAAACTTAGGTAGTATGTTTTATTTATATTGATTGTTCTTTTCTTGACAAAAATTTCCAAACATGAACCAAATTTCTAATAATAATTGGTCCATTGATATATGGTGGAATTCAGTTAATAATTTATCTTCTTTGGTGTTGGAATTTATTTATTTGTTTATTTTTTCATCGTTGTGTTTAATTGTAAGGAAAATGAAATGAGGATCAAAGAAATAATGTGTGAGAATCTTTATTTTTTTTATTTTTTCATATGTTTCCTTTTTCTATGCACATTTATCACTGAGAAATCATTTAGTCAGTGGGTCAATGAAGAACTTGTATTCAGTTGTAGCATTACCATAATTTGGACTAATATAATGATACAATGAGTTTTAATACATAATAAATTGAGTGATAAATGTGAGATAATGATGGTAGATGAATTTATGTAAATCGGAATTGGATGAGTGGTCCTCATTTAAATGTTTGTCATGTGGTGATGGTATAGCGTGGCGAAAGGTGTTTTTTTGAGTGAATTAGGTGTCAAAAATCTATGCACTGACAATAAAATTGAATAGTAAAATTGAGAAAAATCATTATTTTCCTGATTATTTTTAGTTATAATGGGATTTTTTGTATAGGTGAATGAATGGAAATAATTTTACTTTTTTATGAAAATTGAGAATACACTATGTGTAGTCTATAGAACACACACCATGTAGCCCCAATGTATTTTAGATAGGATTTATGTTCAATGAAAAATATCACAAACCACATGGAACCTACCACATGGTGTATTACCTTGTGATGATGGTTCATCATTTACTATAGGGGTATAGGAGCATAAAAAAACCATGGACATCGGCATGACCAGAGTAAAAAAGCCCAAACATGTACTTGAACACGGATAGGTACACGAGAATTTCCGTATGTACTTGGGAAGGACTAAACGAACTTGACTGTGGACAATTGTATATGGGAAAGGGATAGGGGAAAGTGATGGTTTATCTCAAACTATATACACTATTCACACATAAAGGTCATTCCATATATATGGAGGATTACATTATACATGATATGATGATACATATGTAGTTCGTAGGGAAGGATAAATAAGATGTGTACTCCCAATACATGCCATGTAGTATTTTCAGGGAATGTGGGGGCCCTCCATCTCTTCAGTTTGGGAAAATTCTATTTTATTTTGATTTAATAGTCTATACCTATGAGGTTATAGTGTAAAATGACATCCCAAGAATAAGATTGAGATCCACTATATGTTTTTTTTTCTGATATAGACATCTCAGAATCCTTCACGTGAGAAGGGTGGGATCCCATATCAATCCTTCAAGCTCATAGGTTGGTATTGGAATGACCTCATTAACATTTCATCAGTCCTGTATCTTGGAGGATAAATTATTTGGGGTTGTGTGTTCCCTAGTGGACCAATGTGTGATACCATATCTTCATATTAACATCCATAGAGTTATAAAAATTAATTCTAAGCTGATACCTGTCATGACCCATCTCTGTGGCCCATGTCGTGACTACCCCAATACCTCCTTCCATAGGACATGGGCTGGGGACTAGCACCAGAAAAGCTAAAATAGAAAAGTGAAGGCATTTACTTTAATCATGTACAAACAAAAATATGGAACATTACACACATACAAGACGCAATAGAAAAAGGAAAACCACAACCACCACAAAAAACCACCATTGCATGTAAACGTAAGTACTGAAGGTAATGGGGCTAGTATAGAAGCCCAAACAGAAAGAGTAGTACAATAATATGGAAAAACAAGGTCTAGGGATTGTATGACATGAATCCTAACCAAGGGGTAGGTAAAACTTGTGACTACAGATAAGCATGTCAATCGATCATCTCTTTCTAGCATATAGCCCTGGCTCTCCAAAGGCTCAGTCAAAATGTCCATCATCTGCACAAGACACAACATGGTGCGGGTGAATCCCGAGCATGGGTGATTATAAAAAAACTCAATAGGGACCCCAGGACCCCCAAGGGTCTTTCAGAATTCCACATCAAAAAAGAAAAATGCATGATCTCAATTACATGACACAAGGTAAAAGACACAGCACAAACCAAGTATATAACATATTTAACACAAATAAATATGATCAGTTATAAGTGAATGTCATCTTATTCTACCATGAGGCATATTATTATAGACCACACAAGGTTTCTAGGTGTTTAACCATAGATGATCGCCATTTTCTTACCCAAAAATCATCATTAGGTGGAGACCCACTTAGAGGATCGCTAGGTGATGACCCAAAGTGGATCGCTAGGTTTTAACCCACACAGATGATTTCTAGGTGCTGACCCACATAGGATTGATTGGTGTTGTCCCACTCATATGATCGCTAGGTGTTGACCCAAAGAGAATTTATAGGTGATTAAAAACATAGAGGATCTTTATGTGATGACCCATGGAGGATCTCTAGGTGCTAACCTACTTAGTGTATCTCTATGTGTTGACAAGTATAAGATCATTATTCTTTCTTCTTGTCACATCCAACAACTGGATTCAAGCAATAATAATGCTTTAATTCTAAAGGATATGATCTAAAATCCATTGGATATATTTCATCCACCACTATATCCCACCATGAAGACATCTGAAGATCAGTTGTGTCATAAGTGTTCCAACGCAACAGACATCGCGTCAATCAGACGCCCGGTCTGTTAGTTATAGGCATTTTAGTCGGAGGGTCCTGTTGGATTGGAGTACATTCCATCTTTGATGTACTAAAACATTCTCCACAACCAAGTGGTGTATTAAAAAAGGAACTAATTATCCTAAGGGTTCTATCTCCATAGACAGTTCATCAAACAGACATCTGGATTAGAAGATACTGCCTGTTATGCGAAGCTTGGTAAAAATGGGTCATGGGCTGGTTCAACTCAGTCGGACCAACCCAACACGACCAAGTATTAGCTGACCATACCCGGTCTAGGTCGACCTGACCCAGCCTGGGTCTGACCCGGGTCTGACCTAACCCAGACCGACCTATCCCGATGGGCCTAACACCGACTGGCTGGACCCAGTTTGGTCTGCCGGTTGGGCATGGTTCCAGCTCGACAGCAAACAGACCAAAGTCTATTCCATCTTCATTCAATAGTGCTAGTTAGTGCCACTCCCGATGATCAGTCCATGTGGACTAGTCAATAGAAGGACCTACAAGCGTGAGTCCGTCCTCCACCGTGGCTCAGAGCTGATGCACTTCCTCCTCGACGTCCCACTGACTACTATCATTTCCTCCATGGCGCGCCGCCGCGGCCTGTCGCCCACCCCCTCCTTGCGGCCATAGGGGGCCAGCCATCTCTATCGCCCTGCCGATGGTGCCATGTCGGAAGCACTTCCTTGGGCCACCGATGATGCTCCGGTGGTACGATTCTCTTTCCATCTATGCCTATGGGCCTCGCAAGATGACACCTTCTCTATGTTGTCGTTAGTCCCTTGTTGCCGACAAGTTTACCATTTGATCATTAAGAATACATCAAGAAAAATATTGAAGGAGGGCCTATGACTTGTTCAGATAGGCCTGCCCCTCGGCGTTAGTGTTATAACAAGAAGGTGAAACAATAATCATCATAAGATTTAATAAAACCCCCAAATGTATTCAAGCGATAACCTCCTGCAAAAACGAAGGAGTCTCAGATCAACCCATTAGTTGTTTGATCTGCATTCTTCGTATTAATCAAGAACATAGTTATAAAAATCATTTAATTGCTTAAACAATTTAAAACCATTCACTTGAAAACATTCAATTCAACTAATGAAAAAAGAGGAGAATCCATTGTTCGAAGATGTTCGTCGGCGTTAACCATCACCCATCGATGTCTAGTTCAAATCCACAATGGAATCATCGAATATCTCTTCTTTATTTGAGGAATATGTCACCAACATTTCATTAGAGCAACCCATCATAGGTTACCGAAAACCCATATATGATTAAAATAGTAAATTAAGATGATGAATTATAAGTGGGGGGTGAATTTAATGTTTAATTTTTTTTTATTTTTGACCTTAAGGAATACTATGTATAATAATGTTAAACAATGTAAATTCACAGCCCTAAAAAATTTCTATGAGACAAACATGCTATGTTCTAGAAATACGGATCTGGAAAGAAAATATAAGGAAAGTATACTTAGGTAATGATTCTACCTTAATGTGTATATAATCTTATTTATTAGAGTACATAAAAGAATATGAATGGTTAAGAATATTATAAATTATCAATTTATCAAAATATAGTAGAAATAAACTTGAAACACAAAAAGTAACAAGTATGAAATCTTTTGACAAAAAGAGTAGGGTATCCAACAACCTTGGATATAGGTCCCTTGATTTATACTTTCAAGAAAGTTTGTCTTACCCACACCAAGGTAATATCTCAATATGAATATCATAATCTATTTTTCTATCCCCGAAAACCCTAAAAATTTAAGGTAGTCGACACCTCTGTCTTCCTATACCCAGAATCCCTCAATTGTAATAAACAACAATCAGAGTTGCACGAAGCAAGTTGAACAAGATGTTCAAATCTGCACAAAGCATGAGCGTCTTTCTCTCTCTAGAAATAAAGTCACAACATGTAATCTCTATGTTGGTCAAACTATGAGCTCGTTCAAATGATCTCTTATTTATAGGTACAACTCCAACAGTCAGCTCCATCCTCCAATAGTCATATTTTTTCTTGAATCTCATAGGGATCTATAAATGTGTCACTCAAGGAACATTTAGTTGAAAACATATTGTACGACATCATTTCATAACAATAACATGTGTAAGTAAAATAATGTCACTTAAAAAATCAATTTTTCTAAGTGTAAGGGAAAAATAGAATTCATAGTCTAACCATATAAACATTCAGAATATATAAGACATGTATATTTTTATTTTGTTTTTCAAAGAGTTAGGAATCTGTATTCCAGATATTCCTATGTCATAATTTTACTAAATTTAGATTCTGAATTTTGAGGAATTTGGAATCTGAATTTTGAGGAATTCAGAGACTAAATTATAAGGAATTAAGAGTCTTAATTCTTTGAAATTCGGTGTTTGAATTCTAAAGAATTCGGAATATTATTTCTGAGGAATTTGGAGTCTAAATTTGAAGGAATTTAGTATTTTAATTATAAGGAAATCAGAGTATGAATTTCATAGAATTTGAAGTCTAAATTTCAAAGAATTCGGTACCTGAATATTATAGAATTTGGATTCTGAATTTCATAGAATTCGGAGTCTGAATTCCAGAGAATTCAGAGTCGGAATTTTGGAGAATTCAGAAACTGAATTTCAGAGAATTCAGAACCTGAAAATATAATACTCTATAACTATGTAATTATAATATTCTACAGTTTTACACAAGAATCCATATTTTAATCTTACTAATAAAATGATTTTGATTTAGAGATATTAGAAAATAAAATAATTAAAACAATGGTAAGGATAAAAATTTCCTTAGAGAAAAGAAATTTTCATTTTGAAAATAATCATTAGGGAAAAAAAATTTGAATGGTGATAATGTTTTTATGATTTTCAAAACATAGAGGAATGTAATATTCATAAGAAAACCTTATAGGATCAAATATTTCAACCTTTTTGGAAATCACAAACATTCATACCAAAAAGAATACAATTAATTAGAATTTAGCCTTTTGAACTTGAATGAAAAATATTATCTCTCTTTATTTATGAATCATAGTTAATAGGACTAACCCCCCTTAGGTTTTGAACTCCATTAAGGTCATATTATTTACATCCATAAAGATATTTTTCTTTTTCATGCATAAGAAAATCTTACTGGGGTGGACTCCTCCTTAGATATACTTCCACTTAGGGTAATCTCTTAATTACATAGTATTATTTTTTATCATTCCTTTCTCCCCCTTTGTGATTATCAAAAAGGAATAAATACAATTGAAAAAATATATGGTACCTGAAATATTATAAATACATAAAATAATAAAAATGAAGAAGAATAAGAGTTTTTTATAAAGGTTGGAAAAAATCGATACAATTAATTTACAATAAAAGATCGAAACTGAAAAAAATTCATCCTTATTTTTACTTCAGCATGGACTTAGTGAAAATGGTTATAAACTTCTTATTCAACTTATGATCTTTTTCAAACCACATGTGAAACGATTCTTGTTCTTAATTTTTCATCTCCTGAGCATTGATCTTTTCATCCTAAGAGATTAAACTTTCTACAAGAGACTTCAAAATCTCTTCTTGTTTGCTGAAATTTTCCTCAAACTCTATTCTGAGATATATTTCCCTCTTCATATTCTATGAAACTATATTAATATTCCCATTGAGATCATTTACATCTTGATTCCAGGGTGCTTGTTCTAGGTTCAGATTTTCTAAAAAAAATAATGTAAGCTCCTTAATCCTCACATATTCTCTATCAATAGAATATTTCATAGAATATTGAAATTCATCAAGAATTATCAAATCATAAACCTTATTCTTGGACCACTTAGTTATTTTCTTATACGACCTTCTTGTGAGCATCATACTCGATATAAAATGTTTTTAAATCATTCTCAATCTTAATGAATTCCTCCGTAAGCAAGCCAACAGAGTAGGATTTCTAATCGAATGAATGCCGAAGCATATGATACCTCATGTCAATAATATGAATAAAGGGAATAATGTTAACTAATTTCTTCCATAATTTAACCACAATGTCCTGACTAAAGGAGGATGATTCCAAATAATATTCCCTTATTAGCGAGGATTCATTTTCTAACTCAACAACCTTTATTTTTGATGAAACAAATAAAACTTTTTCACTACCAAAACTTTTTTAGGAGTATCAACTATCACATATTTTCCTTTATCATCTCTAGAAATAGTCTCCATAGATTTTGGGGATTCATGTTCACTATCTGATACTTGACCGATTCTATATTTATCAACATTTTCCTTCTCAACATCTGCCACAAGATCATATGGTTGAACAAGATCATGATTGATGCTTTCATCATCTGATGGTCTATTTACTTATTCATGAACCTTGACTTCATTTCCTAATGAGACAAGTTTTGTATATTCATCTTGGGAAGTCCGTATTGAAAATTTTTTATAAGGAATTTCCTTCTCATGATATTCATCAACGTTCCTTATATCAACATTAGTGTCATCTACTTCCTCCACTTCTTTTTTGTCCACTTCATCTTCCTGAAAAATATCTTCTTCTTCTTTAGGTTCTAAAATAAACAACTTATTTTCCATAGTCACTGGAAGTGATTCTTGAAAAAACGATTATGGTACCTTGATTATTTTTGAATCATTCCTATTGTCGTTGAGAAGAGCATGAAATGTTTCATCCTCATACATTTTCTTCCTTTTCTCCTTTTTCTGTTTGTGTTTCTTATACTCCTCAACAACCTTAATTTTCAATTATTTTTCTTCAGTAGGATCTAGGAAAAAGAAAGGGTATACTTCCTTTCTATTCTTATTCTCCTCCATCCACATATAAACCACTTCATCAAGGATGGTTTTTTTCATCATAGACATTGGGGGTGGTGATTGAGTTTCTTGAACTTTAGATTTTTCAATGACTTCTGGTTTCTTATGCTTTCTCTTCTTCTTAATCTACATGGAAGTATCCTCTACATATGAATTATAGGATAAGGCTTCAAATTCAGATTTATATAAATCATAAAATTCGTTGGGTTTTTATTGAATCCATCCTTCATCCTCCTCAGAGTATCATCACTCAACAAAAAAACCTTGAATGTTATTGGATTAGCACAGCATGAGATTTTGAACAAATCTTGGAAAAGAAGTATAATATTGGATACAATTGCCAGATTCATGATAATTTGAAATTTTAGGGTCCCATTATTGATGTTGGTGATAGTCAACCTGATATACAGTACCAAATTTATCTTCCTCAAGTTTACCAGAAAATCCAAAATATAGATATCACTTCTCATTAAGGTGTCCTTATCAAATTTTCTTGGAATGAGAAATCCCTAAACCATTAATTCATGAATCCAGATATTTTTAGTGAGATAGTTGATTTATGGTGTCTTCACATATGTCAGACTAAAAAACTCTATAGCCTTCTCCATCTGAAAACTTCTTAATTCTTCAGAAAAATTATGGATACAAAAAATAACGTCACACACATACTGAATTCCAATGATATTGGATTCCATGTTGAATCAAAGGGAATCCGTTTTACCATAAATTTGGAATGAGAATTTATCTCTACCACCTTCATTGAAAAAACTTACAGAATCATAATACTCTACCAGTAACTCCAGATAAACCGGATATTGTCCTTTCAGTTTAGCTATGTAGTGACTCTCCCTGACATTCAACTTTATATTTTGCATAATGAGGTAATTATACTTTGCAATGTCCTTTAGATCTACTAACCATTATTTCTAGATTATCCATTCTGAAATATCCTTAACTAAAGAAAATTCCTCATGAGGAGATGATTCCAATGACATTTGGAGTTAAGAAAACCAGAAAAGCAGAATGAAATTTTTTAATTACGGTTCAGCTTCAGCACACAAACTCTTGAAAACTGATACGAGACAAAGAATATGGGCCCTTTATATAAGATTTTATGTGGCATTTAATATTCCCAAAATGATCCAATTTTTGAAACAAACACCATTATATATGAAGGTTGAGATGAAATTAGAAGAAGGATTTGGTAGGTTCTGACCTATTGAGGTTTTAAGGTAAAAAATGGATTTTATTTAAGTGAATCGAATTTTTTTAAAACAATATAAAGATACCAATAAGAAAAATATTAAATTATGAAAAGTTAATTAAGGAATCGTTCCTTCTGGATTACTAGGAAACTGTCAGAAAAGAAAAATATTCTTCTTGAGAAATTTTGAATTTTAAAAAATTTACTTAAGGAAATATTTTTGAATTCCCAAAATTTATTAAGGAAAATTTTTTTTTGAAACTGGGAAAACAATTTCTAAGTAAATAGATTGAGTTTTGGAATTTAGGTTTCAAATTTTTGTGATTAAAAACATATTCAGTTAAAAATGATTGAAAAAAATTGATTATGGTACTAAAAATTTGGTTAATCAAGAAAATATACTCCCCTTTGGAAAATGAGTTTCTTAATGTAAGGATATAGGTTTCAAAAAAAAGTTAATAAAAAATATTACCATATAATTATAATTCCTAATTTTTTTAATGTATTCAAATCTGTCATAGGGTAATTATTTTTTTAAAATATCATAAAGTTGATCTTTCATTCCAATTAATTGAAAAATGAAATATCCTTTCAGTGTGTGATCCCTAAGAAAGTGATACCTAATATCTATGTGTTTTTTAAAAGAGTAATGAGAAGGGTATTTTCTTAGGGAAATGTAACTAGTGTTATCACACTATATCTGTGTTTTGTTAAAACATATTCCATAGTCTGTGAGTGTGTGTTGCAACCATAAGACTAGAGCAGAACAAATTCAACTTCAGTAGTGGGTAGTGCTACTGAGTGTTGCTTTTTTCATGACCAGGTAACCAATGAATCTCCAATGAAATGAAATGTTCTATATGTACTTTTACTATCCATTATAATTCCACCAAAATCAGCATCTAAAAAACATTTTATAACAAAATCAGTTCGAAATGAATAATAGAGTCTTAAATCCCCAGTTCCCATTAAATAGAGAAAAAATCATTTCACAGATTTTAAATGAGATTCTTTGGGATTAGATAGATATCTTGCACATAAGCAAACTTAAATATTATATCTACTTGACTTGTTATAAATTATAGAAAACTTCCAAAAATTAGTCTCAATGATGTTTGATCTACTGGTTTCCCAGCTTCATCAAGATCAAGATAATTTGTGGTACAAATGAAAGTACTTATAATTTTTTCATATTCATAATTTTTGTGAAGATCATTAATATAATAATTCCGAGATATATATGTTCATTATGTTTTTTGATACATTTGAAAACCCAAGAAACATGATAAATCCACCATCAAACTCATTTCAAACTCATATTTTGTTAGGTTCGCAAATGAATCAGTTAAATATTGATGAATTGAACCAAATATAATGCCATCAACATAAATTTGTACAATCAAAACATTTATCATATATTTCATTATAAAAAGAGTTGGACCAATAGTTCCATTAACAAAATTATTTTGCAACACAAATCCGGTAAGTCTATCATACCGGCTCCTATGGGCTTGCTTAAGTCCATATAAAGGTTTTGTAAGTTTGAAAACATGTTTGGGATGTTTTGTGTCTTAAAAAATAGGAGTTCGTTCAACATAAACTTCATCTTGGACACATATGTTAAGAAAAACAGATATTACATCCATTTGAAATAGTTTGAAATTAAGTAATGCTACAATGCCAAGTAAAATGTGAATAGATTCAAGTCTAGATACTCGATCATAGCGTTTTTTCATAGTATATTACTTCTTGTTAATTATATCCTTTAGAAACTAATCGAGATTTATTTCTTACTATGATTCTATTTTCATCACACTTATTTTTGAAGACCCATTTTACTCCGATTACAGTAGTTTCCTTAGGACTTTCAACAAGTGTTCGAAATTTGTTCATTTATAATTCATTTAGCTCATATTAAATGTATTTAATACAATTATTATCACCTAAGGGTTCATCAGTGACTTTTGGTTCTAATTAAGAATGAAATTCTATATGTTCTAATTCATTAGATAAGGATCCTCCAGTCCATATAGGCTGTTTTACATCACGAATGATACTATAACTGGGATGATTCTTAAGAAATGATTGATTTGTGTTTGGTAAAACCTATTCTTCAACATAAGGTTGGAAATATTATAGGGTATATTCTTTAGAAGTATTTTTTTCAACATTTTCCTTATTAGATGAATTTTATATCAATTTTTGATCATTAGGTTTTGAAAACACATCCAAAGAAGTATGTTGGGATTGTCTAAAAGGAAATGGATTTGTTTCATCAAATTTAACATGCACTGTTTCTTCAATAGTAAAAGTATTTTTATTAAAAAATCTATAAGCCTTAAAAGTATTGGAGTAGCCTCGGAAAATTCCATCATTAGACATGGATGTAAATTTATGTAAGTTATCCTTAGTATTCAAGATGAAAACTTTGCAACCAAATACGTTGAAGTAAGAAAGTATATTTTTTCTACCGTTCCATAATTCATAAGTTTTTTTTTGTTAAGGAAAGGTATAGGAAAAAAATTATTTATATTATAACAAGAAGTAATTACTTCTTATGCCCAAATGTGTTTATCAATATAATATTCACTCAACATGGTTCTAGTTATCTCTTGAAGAATATAATTTATTCTTTCAACAACACCATTCTGTTGAATAGTTCTTGGAGTTGAGATGTAATGAGTAATTCCTTTTTTACTACAAAATGTTTCAAAATCTGAATTTTGAAATTCTCCTCCATGATTTCTATGAATAGTTATCAAAGGAAGGTTTTTCCCATTTTTGACTTTGGCTCTAGAATATTTGAATTAAGAAAAATCATTGGATTTATTGGGAACATCCACTATCCATGTACCATGTATTGTTGTTGGTACATACTTTATTGGAAAGGTAGACCTTGGATCCTACGATACTCTAGGTTTAATGTGAATACATTCTCCAACATATGGGCAGAGATAATAAACTCTTCCTTGGAATTTTGTACTAAACATTTATCATTCCTAAAATTTACAATACAACATTCATCAGACAATTGTATTATTCTAATGAGGTTGTTATTAATACATTTAACTAATAAAACATTTTAAATTATTGTTTTTCCATGAAGCAAAATGTTACCTATACCAAAAATTTCTCACTCATCATTATCTCCAAGAGTTAATTTTCATCATTTCGTCTTTATTATATTTTCAAATACGTTTTTGTTACCAGTCATTTATTGGGAACATCCACTATCCATGTACCATGTATTTTTGTTGGTACATACTTTATTTTCCTGAAAATAAAAGAGTTAGATTTTTTGAATCCAAATTTTATTGGATCAAGAAATTTTAGAAAGTATGATTTTTGGAATCCACACTTTCATAAAAAAAATAAGCTTTATGAAAAACTAATGATTGAGTTTTGTTTAATGAAAAAAATTTCTCTGAATTTCCACCACACTGACATTTAATAAAATATAGTTCACATTAGGGAATAAAATAATTATTACTATGAATTGGTTTCGAATGAGTATAACCAAATCCATAACTATTCCTTAGAGGATGAATTTGAGAATATATATTGTCAATGTTTTCCATACCACAGCTAATGTTTGAAAGACATTTCTATAATGAAAATATTTCGGACTTGAATTGAATAACCAATATCATATTCACATGGTTATTTGTTTTAGAACTAGAGTTATCCTCTAAAATATTTTTCTTAGTAATAAAATTTATTAAATCCATATAAAGTTTATCCTTGTCAGAATTAACTTCCTTAAGGTTTTTATTCAAACTATCAAAATCAAAAAATTTCGGATCGAGATCCTTTGAAAGAAATGATACCTCTTTAGTATGAATTAAAATTCTATAATTTTATTTCTGTAACTTCTTTTTTATCTTAAATGTTTTAGTATCAGAATTTTTATCAAACCTAGAAACTTTCTCATGATATGGTAATGCATTATCTTCTGGTGAGGATGATTCATTATCAAAGACTTATAATAATTATCATCAGTATGATTTGGATTAAAATATACATTACATATATATTAATCATTATGTACCTTATTCATAAGGCAATGATTTTAAATGGGTAGTTTGGATATTAGTCCAATATTCTTCTGGATAGAAGTTTCATACTCTGATGATTCATAAGATGAGTCACCACCTCTGGCACTCCACATATCATTAGCCTTAAATAATTTCTAACCCTTATCATTATAATACTTATTCCAATTTCTCTTATAATGCTTATCCTTCTTATCTTTTATCTTATGTATAGGACAACGAGGTTTGATATGTCCATCCCCTTTACATTCATAACATGTTTCCTCTAAATCTTTCTTCTTATATCTTTACAAAAAATCATTCTTTCTAACTAAATTTTTCATTCTTCAAGAAATATTAGCTAATTAATTTTTAGAATTTTCAAATTCACTATACATAGATAGAAGAGTGTCTTTCATAGACATAGATCATGTAACCCTTTCTAGAGTATTGGATTTAGTAGTAGTAAAGGCTACTCTTCCATTACCATTTTTATTTTAGTTAAATTCAACATCTCTCTTCATTATGGTTTCATGTTGTAGAAGAGTTCCAAATAACTCATCACAAGTAATTTGAGAGACATTTCTATTCTCATCAATAACAATTATTTTTTATTCCCAATGAGTTGGCATGATATATATTATCTTGTCCACAAGAGTTTCATCATCAAGACCATTTTATCCCATAGATTGAAGAGTGTTTACAATGGTAATAAATCAGTGTTTCACTTTGCAAACATGCTCTCTATAAGGAAATAGAAATCCATGAAATTATGTTCTCAACATATACCTTCTAGTCTTTATCAATTTAGAAGTACCAAAATGAGTAATCTCATGTTTCTTCCAAATTCAGTTGGAAGCTTCACATGAAGATATTTGACTGTATGTATTGCTAGTCACAGAACCGAACAGAGTATTACATGCAAGTAATTTAATTGATATTCTAATTTTTTATGGTTGGTGAAGGTTTTGAAATCCTTGTCTAGCATATTGTAATCTCTCGTAAGTATGAAAAAATCTCACACTCTAGTATTAATGAAAAAATTATTCATTATGTTTCTGTAGTACTCATAATCATTACCATCAAATATAGGTGGTCTGGTAGTATTTAGATTATCAATGGGACAAACATTCACTCCTTCCATTCTATAAGAAAATATCTATCCAACATACATGTTAATAGAAATGGTTTGTAAAAAAATATAAAAATAACTAATAATAACTTAAAAATGAAAAGTTAAGAAAGAATAAATTTCGAACAATGAAAAAATTGAGCAAAAAAACATATATGTAAATATAAGTATTTCAGAGACCACATATGATACCAATTACATGATCAAAATAGTAAATGAAGATGATAAATTAATAGAGGGGGTTAATTTTATGTCAAAAACATTCGTTTTTAACATTAAGGAAAACTAAGTTTTAAAAAGTTAAACAAGGAAAATTAACAAACACTAAAATAGTTCAATGGGACAAACATGCTTGGTTCTGAAAATATGGTTCCTGATTCAAAACATAAGGAATGCTTACTTAGGTAAAGATTAAACCTTAAAGCGTATAAAATATTATTTATCATAGTAAATAAAATAATAATAATGTATAAGAATATTACACATTCTTCCATTATCTTAATATAGAGGAAATAGACATTAAACAATAGAAGTAACATGTATGAAAAATTTTGACCAAAAAATTTCAGAATCCAACCATATTGGATAAAGGTCCCTTGATTTATAATTTAAAGAAAGTCTTTCACAACCACAATAGGGTAATACCTCTATAAGAATATTGGAATATTTCATGCTATCCCTGTAATCCCTCAAACTTTTAGGTATTCAACCCCTCTGTCTTCCAATCACCAGAATCCCTTAATTGTACTCGGCAACAAATGAATTCACATGAAGCAATCTGAAAAGGATGTTTAGATCCACACAAAGAATGAGAGTATTTATCTCTATAGAAATCAATTCAAAACATGTAATATCTATGTTGATCAATAGATCACATCCCTTATGATCTCATTCAAATGATGTCCAATTTATAGGCACAACTCTAATGGTCAACTCCCTCCTCCAACGGTCATATTTTTCCTTGAATCTCAGCGGGACCTAAACATGTGTCACTCAACCAATGGTTAGTTAAAAACATATTGAATGAGATCATTTACTAACAATATCATGTGTAAGGAAAATAATGTTACTTAACGAAATATATTTCTTGGAGTCTAAGGAAAAATAGAATTCGGTGTCCAAACATATAAATATTAAGAATCTATAATTCATGGATATTTGGAATCTGTTTTTCAAAGAGTTCAGAATATGAATTCTATAGATTTCATACATTGAATTCCAAAAAAAATTGGAATATGAATTATGATTAATTCTTTGTCTGAATTCTAAAGAATCCAGAGATTGAATATTTAGGAATTCAGAGTCTGAATTTCAAGATAATTTGGACTCTGAATTTTAGAGAATTGAGAACCTGAATTTTAGAAAATCTAGAATATGAATTTTAGATAATTCAATGCTTGAATTTTAGAGAATTCAGATTATGAATTTCATAGAATTCGGAGTCTGAATTTCGAAGATTTCAGATTCTGTATTTGTAGGGAATTAAAAATCTGAAAATAGAACACTCTATATCCCAGTAATTATAATATAATGAGGTTTTACACAAGAATATGGATTTTAAAATTACTTATAAAATGAGTTTGATTTATATAGATTATAAAATTAAACAATGATGGAAAAGTTAAGGATAAAAATTACATTTGAGAAGGGAAATTTTCATTATGAAAATAATCCTTAGGGAAAAAAATAATTTTCCATAACATAAAGTGTATGTGATTTTCAATACATAGATAAATGGAAAAGTAATAATAAAACCTTATAGACTCAACATCCCAGGCCAAAGTATTGATTAAATAAAAGAAAAGGAACCACATATGTTACGATTATTAATGTGGTAGATTAATGAACCATAATTAATGTTCCATTAATCATATGATCATTGTGTTTATACAACCAAAAGATCATGTTAATCAATGGATCTCAACCATTGCTTGATGTTATAATACGGTCCTACCATCCTTCACTCAACAGTGGGAAGAGAAAGAATAAAATAAC
This sequence comes from Viscum album, assembly GCA_963277665.1. Lineage (NCBI taxonomy): Eukaryota > Viridiplantae > Streptophyta > Magnoliopsida > Santalales > Viscaceae > Viscum > Viscum album. The sequence goes on along the minus strand of OY728122.1, from coordinate 1,517,002,635 downwards.
TTTAGTTATTTTATTATTGTTTCTTATGAAAAGTCTAAAAATTAATTTTTTCGTCTGACCCTTGCCTGTTGAAGTTAAGATTAGCCTAAGTGAATCCCAACTTCGTGAGTTCAACAGTGCATTTATATATTCAATCCAGTAACAGGTTCAAAATATATAAATTCCCACTTGAACATTTACTGAATGTACCATAAAAAAGTTCAAACATTATTAAAAGTCACCATTGACCCACGCTTGTCAAGGTTATGCTCATCCCAAGGGGAAAACGCCCTCAAAACCTAAATGGTACTCTCATATTTCCAATCCAAGTTACCATTTAGGATTTATAAGGATTTTACCATAAAATAATTGTTACTGAATTATTTTATTTACAATCAAAAACTAACTTTCACCATTGGCCCGCACCGGCCAATGTTTGGATCTACCTAAAGAATGAATACCATCACAAGATCAACGGTGGTCTCAGATTTTTAATTCAAGTCACCATTTGTGAGTTATATGAATTTGAAAAATAAAATATTTTTATTTAATTAATTTATTTATGGTTATTCAATTTTATGAGTATTCACACCAGTGGCTTGCGCTGACTAAAAAGAAGTTTCCCCTATGGTAAACCCTCCATCATGAATGAAATGCCACCCTCAGATTTCATATCTAGGAACCTGTTTAAGAGTTATTACAATTTTTCAATAAAAATACTCCCGCACACATTTTAAAGCTTAATATTTTTTTGACTGATCATTACAAAAACATCGGGCCTCATAATCACGTGCTATCCATTTTTACAGTCTCGTAATAATTCCATACAATTAAAAAAATTATATGGAATTTTTGGATCATTATTTTCCCCCCTTAGGGATTTACATCCCTGAAAGCCAAAACAAATGCAAATCAATCAAGTGGGGGTCTTGATAATGAATCTGACCCTTTGGATCCCTTGTGCTCTCCTGGGAATTTCTGTGTTACCACAAAATGCGAATTAGAGGAATCAACTATCCATGAAGGACTTGTTCTTGTTGATCATCTATCTCTATAGGGAACTATAAAATCTTTACCACATCGTCTATGTCACGCTCTCCCCAGTCGATGATGTGCAATGGATTATGCATGTACCTCCTTAGCTGCGACATGTGAGAAACATCGTCCACCCAGGGAATCTGTGGGTGAAGAGATATGTGGTAAGCCACCTCGCCAACACTACTGAGAATCTGAAAAAGGTTGGATTAACATTTAATATAGCTTTCCACCCTGGGAAAATCTCCACAATCCCCATCAGGGTATGACCTAAAGGAAAACATGGTCTCCCTCTTCGATCTACATGGATCCCCATCCCCTGTCAGCATAAGACTTATGTCTCCAATGGAAAATCCTCATCTGCTCCTAGATGATCTGATCCTTCTCAGTGGTACCCCGTACCAACTCTGAATCCATGAGTTCTGACTCCCTTGGGTATGTCTATCATAGAGGTGACCTGTATGGTCTCCCATACAAGGCCTCAAACATTGCAATGACGATGGTGGAGTGATAACTGTTGTTATATGTGAACTCCACCATTGGCCAGTGGTCATACCAACTCTGACCAAAATCAAGGAAACAAGCACAACGTATGTCCTCAAGCATCTGTATGGTCTTCCCCATATGACCATCTATCTGAGGGTGGAAGCTGTGCTTGAGTGTGCAGGAACCTAATTCTAAGATTTCACTTACTGACAAGTGATGCATCGTGAAATGAACTCGGCCTTTGATTTCTTCATCCCCAGCCACAAGTAATGAAGTCAGAGGTCCTGGTATATCTTCATCACTCTAGGATGTACCGCCAAAGGGGATGTATGAAAATACCTCAACAAATATTCTTGAAACTTCACTGTTAATATAGTGAGTCCTCTAAAAAGGATGGCGTGCTCCCCACCTAATAAAAATCTATCAGGGGAATGTCCTAAGGATATCTAAGAATGTTGGGACTCACAGTCAATGTCCCTAGATATGCCTCGAAAACACGTTGAAGGAGTGGGGGAGTGAGAGTCATAGACTGGAGGTAAGATGCTCCATCAGTATCCATGAAGGATATTTGTGTCATGAATAGTTTCTATGTTGACTCAATCAACAGCTATAAACCAGACCAATCGCTAGGTGCATCTGCCACCAAGTTCCCCTTCCCAAGAGTGTATACTTTCTCAAAGTCATAGTTATGGAGGGATTCCATCCATCACCATTGTCTCAAAAACTATAAGGCCTACGATCACCTTTACATCCACATGAATGGCTACCCATTTTAACTAACTTATCTACCCATAAAACATTTGGTAGTGGTTACTCATTTTGCATACCAACTTGGTTAAGGTTCCAGTAATCCACAGATAACCTCGAACACTGGGACTTACTAAGAACATCCTCTGAAAGTACCCCAACTATACTCTCAGCTCTCATAGCTCTACGAGAGCCATCATATATGTAGTTGTAGATATAGGTGCCATCCATGGGTACACGCCAATGTAGAAGTCCCTCTTCCAATAAAGAGGTAATCCTAGAAACATATTTGGAAAGTATTTTCCCACACTCTACCACTATTGTTGGGAACTGAGAACTCAAAACAACTACTGCCATGAGGGTAAGGCTGGCTGGATTAGGAGTGATTGGCTGCACCCTCTTATGCTTAAGTTTATCCCATGCTTCATGGGTTTTATTTTTCCATGACCATGGTAAAGCCCCATTCCAACACATTTGATATACCAAATCATTTTACAAAAAACATTCAATATGAAAATGATCTATGGATGACTAGGCCATACCGAAACTAACGTCATAAGGCCTCGACGCTGCCAATAAGAGGTTCCAAATATAACTCTCATCTTTAGGGTCAGATCACACCATCAAAATAAATGTGATTATCTAGTCTACTCCCATAGGTATCTCCAGATGTAAGGGTCAACTCAACAGTTTTACATGAAAATATATGTCTTAAACAAGATTTGTGACAAGAATGAATGATTAGTACATATGTTTATTGATACAAGAACTAGAAGTAGACACATATCGTACATCAAAAAATTCCTGGATCCCTTGGGTTACACTCCATGAATGCATGTAGCTACTCCCTTCCCTTTTCCTCTAGCCCCCTGATCTTGGTATAGACCACATAGGGTGGTGTTTGTGACATGTCAAAAATTATACCACCTCATGCTGCTCTCCTAACTCCTCTTCCACATCCACTACCCTGTAGATTCATCTATCCCTATTAAATCCTATTCCCAAAAACTTTTACACATCTAATTATCTGATATTGATGTCAGTTTCGTAATTTCCCATTGTTGAAACTCACTGGTTGTATCTACTCAGCCAATGAATTTTCAACCATAACAGATCTCTTCTGCACCCTAACATAAGTATGAATGCACAGAGAAATAGTACTGTCATAGATTTCCCTAAACATATCATTCTAGGAGGTCTCAGTCTAGAAGCACCGATCATATCATATTCATTGAGTACCTAGAATATTCTGTACGCCTTGAAAAATACTCAGCTACCAACATGTCTTCCTGCGGAAGTTGTAGAAGATCATGGGAACACATACCCCTCAGTTTTTTTTATATAAAGAGACCCCTTCTTTGAGGAAGGTTCTCATGTTCTATCTATGGAAAAGTCACCTCATCATGAGATAGGTGTAATATAAACCCTGCCATTTCCCTAATGATCCAAATCGAATGATCACTACCAGGACCGCCATCTGATCTAATTATTCCCTGTCTAGGTGGAAACTCGGTCACCACCTCAGGCCAGTCCTTATACTCCTGTGATTCGGGCATGCCTCGGAACCTGAAGGGTCTCTATCACTGAAAATCACGTAACGAAAAAAGCCTATATGTGTCCTCAACTAGTATCACTAATAGTAAATACTGACCAATGGCCATTGGTATCTCTAGGACACCACCCGAATGGTACCATCTAGGGCCACAATCCTTATACTGATGCCTTATAACTCTATGGACCATCCTCATGGTCACCCATTAAAATCATGGCTAGCAGTCTGTGTGGAGGCTTCTTGAAATAGAATAAAGATGAACCATGGTCAATAAGTTATACCTAGTGAGCTGACTCAAAAGATATCAATTGAAAAAAAATTTCAAAACAAATGGAACTAGTGTTTTCATGTACTGAGTTAGAAAATAGAATTCAAGGTCCTGGTGTATGGTTACATTGACTGCCACACCAACACTGGAATCCATGGACTATAATCTGAACTCAAGATACTTAACAACATTGCTCCATTTAAAACAAAGACTATTATTTCTTTTGGTAGAACCAACCGCCCTTTGATACCACTTTGTCATGACGCGTATCCCTGGGGCCCATACCATGACTACCCCAATCAACCCTTCCATAGGCCATGGGCTAGTGACTATAACTGGAAAGGATAACACAAAAAAGGGAATGCATTTCCTTTACACCTGTACACACATAGATAGGGAACATTGGACACAAACAAGACACAACATGAAAAAGGAAAAGTACAACCACCACTAAAAACCACCATTGAGAGTAAATGTAAGTACTGAAGCTAAAGGGGCCAGTATACAAGACCAAACTAAAAGAGAAGTAAAAAAAAGGAAAAACAAGCTCTAGATATCATCTATAAAGAATCCAACCTAAAGGGAAGGTACAAGTCGTCACTGCGGCTCACCACATCAATCAGTCACTTCTATGTACCGTCTATCCATGGATTTACAAAGTATCATTCAAGCTATCCTTAATCTGCACAAGACAGAACATGTTGTGGGAAAATCCTGTACATGGGTGAATGTAACAATTATTAGTAGGTACACCAATACCCCTTAGGGTCTCTCGGAATTACATAAGAAAAAACAGAAGAGAAAGATCTCAATCATAGGATATAAGGTAAAAGACGCCGCTCACACCAGGTATATAACATAAAAAACATGAATAAAGATGATTACTTATAAAGATAAATCATATTATCCTGTCGAGAGGATTAGGATGCTAGAGCACACATGGTTTCTAGGTTTTGACCCATAGAGGATCACTAGTTGCTGACCCACTGAGGATTGCTAAGTGCTGACTCACAGATAATCACTAGGTGCTGACCCACATATGATCGCTAGGTGTTGACCCACTTAGATAAACCACTAGGTTCTAACCATAGAGGATCACTATGCGTTGACCAACATGGAGGATTGGTAGGTGCTGAACCATATAGGATTTATAGGTTGTCACCCACTCAGAGGATAGGTAGGTGCTAAATCACAGAGGATTACTATTATTTCTTCACGTCATAGCCAGCCACTGGATTCCCGAACTAAGCACGCTTGACTTACGGAGGGTCTGATCCACAAGCCATCAGCCATATTTCAACAACCAAAAAGTCCAAAAAAGAATATGCTAGGAGCTCTACCATGTCATAAGTGTTCCAATGCAATAGATAGGGCATCAATCGGTCTTCCGGTCTATCAGTTATAGGCATTTTAGTGCCGAGGGGCCAGTTGGATTCAAGTCTGATCCAACCCAGATGTACTCCAAGATTATTCAAAACCCATGTGGAGTATCTAAAAATTACTACCTAATTGTAAGGGTTCCAACACCAGATAGGGTTCTTCAAACAGACGTCCAATTAAGAAGATACTACTGTTTAAGGGAAACTGGGTCAAAATGGGTCTAAGTTCGGTCCAACCCGGTCGGACCGACCCGTCCTGACCTGATATAGGCTGACCAGACCCAGTCTGGGTCAACCTAACCTGAACCGGGCCCAACCCGGGTCCAACCCAACTAGAAGAAATCCAACCCTCTAGGCCTGGCTGGATCTGGCCTAGACCGGTAGGACATTGTTCAATCCGTGAGGTGGGCAAGACCACTAGCTAGGAACTATCCCATCTCCCCACCGAATAGACCAAAGTCCATTCTATCATCAATCAGCGGTGCCGGCTAACACCCCTCCCACTGACCGGTCAATTGCAGGACCCGCGAGCATGGGTTTTACCTTTTCTGCACTTCGGAGCCGCGAAACTTCCTCCATGGCAGCCCCTTGGCTGCTACTGTCTCCTCCACGGTGCTCCACATGCCACCTCATCACATTCGGCATGGTCCAGTAGCCGACACCGCCACACCGGTGGTGCCGCACTAGCGGCACATCCGAAAGCCACCGGTGAAGCTCCGATGGTCCGATTCTCTTTCCGTCAAGGCCTACTGGCCTCCTAAGATGCCTCCTTCACTATGAAGTCCTCAGTTCTACATTTACAAAAATTTTACCATTATACCACGAATAACGCATCAAGAAAAAGTTTGGCAGAGGGTTCGGGCATTTTTGAAATTTTCCCGCACCCTCTGCGTCAGTGTTTTAAAATGTTGGCGAAACAATAATCATCATAAGATTTAATAAAACTCCAAAATTAATTCATGTGACAACCTCCCACAAAAATTAATGGGTCATGGATCGAGCCATTAGTTGGATGATCCGTGTTCTTTATATTAATCAAGAACTAGGATAGAAAAATCATTTAAATGAATAAATTTTTTTAACCCCGTACATTGAACAAATTGGATTTCACTGATGACGAATGAGGAGAGTCTGTTGTTTGAAGATTTCTATCAATATTCGTCATCACTCGTCATGGTCTAGTTTCAATCCTCATTGGGGTCCTAGAATATCCATTCTTCACTGGAAGAAGATTTAACGAATGTTTCATTAGAGATTCCCCTCATAACTCTCCAAAAACCCATGCCAACAGTCTGATTGAACAAGAGAAAGGGAACGACCTACATTGTGTTAATTAATGTTGTTCATTAATGAACCTCAATTAATGTTCCATTAATCCTATGAGCATCGAAATTACACAACCAAAGGATCATGTAAATATATGGCTCTCAATCCAAACATGAAATTATGCTGTGGTCCAGCCATCCGTCACTAACCGGTGGGATGAGAAAGAATAAAATAAATTATGTTATTTTTTTATTTTTTATGAAAAGGCCAAAAATTAACTTTTTTCATTCGACCCTTTTCCGTCAAATTTACGATTCACCGAAGGGAACCCCTGTGCTGAAAATTCAATGGTTCCCTCAGATTGTCAATTCGAGTGTCGGTTCAAATAATAAAAATTCCTATTTTCATGTTTACTGATCATACCTTAAAAAAGTTAAAAAATTATTAATAGTCTCCCTCTACCCACATCGGTCGAGGTTAGACTCCACCTAATGGGAAAACGGCCTCACGAGCTCAATGGTACTCTCAGATTTCTAATCTGAGTTACAATTTAGGAGTTATAAGGATATGATAATAAAAATAGTTTTTATTTAATTATTTTATTTACAACTAGAAACAGACTTCCACTATTATCCCACACCATCCCATGTTAAGAAATTCCTAAGGAAAGAATACCCTCACGAGTTCAGAAGTGGTCTCATATATTTAATCCGAGTCACCATTCATGAGTTATAAACATTTAAAAAATAATAATTTTATTTATGGTTATTACATTTTTCTATTTTCTCAATGGAGGCTGGAACGACTAAACATAAGTCACACCTAGGGTAAACCAACTATCCTGAAGACAATTGTACCCCCAGATTTCTAATACGGGCAATCGTTTAAGAGTCAGTCCTCCTTTTCTAGAAAAAATATCATGTGCGCAATTTAAAGCTTAAGATTTTTTACGGATCATTCTAGGCACTACGGGCCTTGGAATCACGTGTCATCAATTTTCGCAGTCTCTTAATTATTCCATAAAATAGAAAAAAATTTATATAAAGTTTATGGGTCTTAAAAATACCAACTATGAATGAAATCATAGATGATATCCATTATTGAACACATGGATCATGGAGTGAGTTCTCCCAAACAGGTGTTATGTTGAAGCCTCTAGTAGAAACATGTGGGTTTTCATGGGTAAAACCTGTTTGAGACATGAAGTCTATTATAAGTGTATCTTGTTTATGAATATGATTAATTTTATTTCTATGTCACATATTTGAATTAAAATACAATAAAATGTTTTTAATCCTCACATTATGCATTATGATTGGTTTTTTTAGGGTGTTATAATTCGTATTTTTATATTCATTCTTCCATGGATTTTTTCCATATATGTCATGTATTATATAGGAGACAAGTATTTTGATATAATAATAAAAGGGCCAAGATCTAGAAGATCAATGTTATATAGGCTGAATGTGGTTGGACCAAGGGTTTCATTTGTTAAAATTCTCCTCATACATTTTAGGGTATTAACTTTTGTTAGATTAAGCGTGGGATGATATTTGGATATTTTTTCTTTATTGTACTATTTTAATTTTATTATTGTGGAATCTAAATGTATGCATGTACATGGTATATGTGGTATTAAACTTTAAACCTTGTATGAGTATTTGTATATTTGGGAGTGTATACAGGTTCGTTAACTAGGGCCACTCACATATATAATATTTTTAATTGGAACTCGTCACTAGACCCTGAAAAATTGGTGGTAGGATTGGGGTGTTCCAATTAGATTATTGCCATCTGGATGGAACTTGATAGTTTATATGATAACATAATCTTAAATATACTCACAAAAAACATTACATTTTGTTAATATGTGTTTATAACCATTTATCCACTGGGAAATAACTGTATTCATACAATTTTGAGACTTCAAGAAGAGTAAATGGTTTTTTTAAATTAAATAGGATTATTTTATTACAATGTAAATTCCATGATTAGAATCGTGTGTATGGGTAGGAATTTTTTGAAATTTATTTATTATATGACTTTTATATAGACTGTTCCAACTTTTATTTAACACATAAGAGTTTGGAAATTATAAGTGACTGTTATTCTTGTTGAGGGATGAATAAATTAAATTAATGTCTCAATAGTGTACCATGTAGTCGACATGGTAAGAAACATTTGGGAGTTATTTTTAGATTAAAACAATTTATTAGTGATTATCCATTGAATGTTTAATATATTATTATCATGTTTCTAATTCATTCACCCTTTTTATAGTTCATACACAACTTGTTCATTTGATAATACTTATTATTTATGTTAATTGTTATTATTTATCCACATATGAAATTTATTATTCACACTATTATTATCTTATAATATTTGTAATTATTTATTCTTATTATAATCCAATCACCCATGTTATGTTTATGATTATGGTAATTACCCATTAAAAAATAGTTTCTATTTTTGTGGGGATAACCCATTAACCCACACATCTCTTATTGCTGATAACATATTCACCCTTATTGATTATTATTATAATAGTGAACCATTCTCCATTATTTATTATGATTATAGTGTCAAGTTATATACCATTATTTTATTTGATTACAGTGAATAATAATTCATCATTATTATTTATGATTGTTTTCATAGCCTTTTACCTAAACTTATTATGATTATTATGATAACACATTAAATTATTTTGTCTTGGACTATAGTGATAACCCAATCTATATTAAAGTTTCAAATTATGGTGATTAAATCTTCATATTATTCCTTATCATTATGGTTATCACCCATTCATGTCTGTTTTTTATGATTGTGTGGACAACTTATTTATCATATTATAACTTATGGTTACTAATCTCTCACTCACTCACTCAAAAAAAATATTATTCCAAAAAACTTGAGACTCAAGGGATCTAATATGGGGTCTCCTAAGGTTTCACCACATAAAATATGGTTAAAATAATTTTGAATATACCTAATGCTATGAAAAAAAGGAGGCCTTCACTTGTGCTCCATTTTCTATCAGGATTTTCTACTAAAAGCTTCTGTCTCGAAAAAGTTTGATAGATTTATATGTTAGGGATAATGAGACACCTTCAATTACAGATATGATAAAAAATATAGTATGGATCATTATCATCATTGTTTATTAAACTTTCCAGAATAATCTGTTCTAAATCAATGGTGGAAATATTAATTTATTAAATAATTCATAGAGTGGGATAACAAAGAGGTTTATATTTTATCATATCATGTGTTAATGTTATGGTTGGATTATTATTTTGTATGAGACTATTTATTATGATAACCATTATTTAGAATAATGGAGAATATAAATGAATTTGAAGACTAATATTTGAATTATAGTTAGAAACATAATATAACTAAAAATAGTAAATATGTTGTAGAATACCATGTAAATAAAATTGAGGTGTCTAGAATTATTCACATAATTATAAAAATGTTTGACGATATTAATATAATAAATATAATATGTTTATGATGTATAAGAGATATTTGAAAAGGAATCATGGTGATCAATAAATTTTCTATCATTAATAATAGATGTCATGAATTATTGTTCTGAATATGAATAGTTCGTTATTCTTATAATTTTTAAGACTCTTTATAGACCTCATAATTTCTTTTTTCATGTCCTGGTTTTGATATTTTATAATCCTTTTTTCATAATTTATAACATTTTATCTAGATAAAGAATAACCTATAATCTATATTTTTTATGTCATTACTAAAATCTCATAAGTCAGGAAGATAATACGTGTATTAGTTTGTAAGATGGCATAAAAATTTTTATTCCATAAGAAATATATGATTTTAGATTTTGAAATCCTAGAAGACTTTATAATGTACTTTATGGCTTAGTATACCAGAATTTGAATATAATTATTATCAGTATGTCATGGGATCATATATTTATTTTTTAAAGAGTCTCATATTACTTTTAGCTACCATGTATGACTAATAATGTACTATATGAATTCACTGGCCATTTGGGAAATTATAAAAGACATATGGTATAACCTATATATGTAAAAAAATTTCTCCCATTTGCTTCATATTTATAAAGTAACATTCTATGACTTATTATAACTGTTTACAAATTAGAGATTCATTAGTCTACAATTGACTTCGAATTTTGTCAAAATCTAGTAATCCTAAAGAATATTTTTTTTAAAATTTTTATTCTCAGGAATTACCAAATGGGATGATTCTAATATTGTTCATTCATGATCAATCCACCATTATGTTATATATATATATATCCATAATTAAAGATTATATTTTAATGAATATGAGATGAGAAAATAACCATTACATTATTTAATTATTTTTAGATGATGAATTTAGATGTATTTTGATATATTTTTCAATTTCCATTTTGAGAAATCGTGGAATAATTAATGAAGAAATATGTTACTCATTTAGAATTTCATTTTTATTGGATGAAATTTCGTGTAAATATTCATTCATTTAATATTAAATAAATTATAAAATAACCTGAATGTATATGTGATCAATTATTATTAAAGGTTGAATTTAATATGTAATGAAATAATTTTAAAAATACTATGTTAATATTAGTTAAAATATTTATAATATTTTTTAGAGAATATATAATATATACCAATAAAAAACATTTTTTGAATTTCCAATTAATTAAATAATATTTTTAAAATATTTAAAATATTTATATAATTAAAAATAACACAAACATTTTTTTATTTTGTCATAAAATATCTAATATCATTAAAATCCAAAAAAGACAAATTTTAACCTACACATATTTATTAAACATAAAATAATTTTCTTTCTAATAATGGATCATCACATGTTACATTATATAATGATAAATTTTATGTTTCATACATATAGAAATTTCATATGGAAAAATATATTTCATATTTTTAATTAGTGGATACAAATTATATAGAAATAATCTTTTTATAAATTGTATATAAAGTAATATTACAAAAATTAAAGCAAATTGAAAATATGATGGTAAAAATTTTATTTAAAAAGGATTATTTTTCATTATGGTTTATGTTTTACCTAATAAATTAAACTAAATAACATTAATCAATTGACATAATATGATTTTTAAATAGTTATATAATTATATTATGATAAATTTAATTTGTAACCAATTATAAATAAGAATAAGAGAATATAATAGATAAAAATCATTTTTTTACAAAAAAAGAGACTTTCCATATAGAAATTGATTTAAATTTAATGTTTTTTATATTAATGATAAATTGATTCTAAAAAAATTGTAAAATTTATTTCCATTAGATTGAAATATTTTAATGTGGTTAACTTATATTTTCAATAAAATATAAATTAATTCATTAAAAAACACTTACCAATGTGAGAAATAAAATGGTAAATATAAAAACATAATTGTAAATTACTTGAAACATGATTAAAACACATGTTAAAAGTTAAAATTATAGATTATTCAAATTTATGTCACCCAAAATCCATTATTTCTCAATTCTAGAACCAATATTCCTTTCTTGGGACTATTTTACTATTGAAATATAATTGGTGTTCACAAGAGTTCCATTCTCATCACTTGTAAAATTGGTTAATCCCAAACCTTTCAATAATAAAATTAATAATTTAGTATTCCATGAAACCATAAAAAATTTTCTTTCCTAAAATCTACTTTCAATATATAAATCCACCAGTCAATATAATTTTCCATAATCTCCTCATTTATATGTTCACATTCACATGTATTTGGATGTCCCAAAATGTGTAATAGTTAAAACATATCATTTTAATCTTAATTTTTATCTTCTTAAATTACAATATCTATAGTAACATTATATCATCAATATAATGATAGAATCTGAATTTTATTTAATTAATGGTAAATATTTATTTTTTTATTTTCATCCAATGTGATTTTAGGAGAACATTGATCATGAATTTATGTGGACTACTTCTTCAATTATGAGTCTTCATTCATTTTTCACTAATACCTATCATAACTATAAATAAGGATTAAATTGATGAAAAAATGTGATATTTATATTATAATAATGATTATTAAGATGAAAATTATAATCTATCGTTACTCCATCTCATTCTATGGGAAATGAAAACTATTTTCATATGTTTTTTATAACTTCCTCGACGATGTATGACATCTCAGTTTTCATATAAAACCATTTTATATTATTAAATTATCGATAATTTTGATTAAAAACCACAATAATATTGAAATATTATCATTATTAATCTATAATAGTTATATTATTCCAAAATAAGTAACCTTTTAACCATTATAATCAATTAATTATGGAGTGTTAATGTTTTGGTTGGTCTATACATACTCATGAACAATATTATAAACCAAAAACAATTGATGAGTATGAGGAAATATATAATAATATAATTAAAGTTTAACAAGAATATAATTTTTAATGGATTTGGAATGGTTATATTATGTAATTAAATTTTTACTAAAATATTCTTTTTGTTCTCTACACATACTAAAATTATATAACACCAACTATGTTTTAAAGAAATAGAAAAAACTACATATGTAAGGATATATGAAAATTATAAGTCTATTTAAATGATCTATAAATGAAATTATAATTATAATGGAATAATGTATTAAATACCAATGAATCATTTTTTTATCGATAATATAATAATAGAGGAACCGGTCAAAAATTACAAATACTCAATATTAACTATATTCCATAATTGACTAATATATTTTAGCTAAATCATTATAAGTTAATTATGTTAACTGAATTATATATGATCATGGTTCACTATTACATAATTGACATAATTTTTTTAAAGGTATGTTTTAATGCGATGAAATATGCATGAATCTAATTTAAGGGTTATTTTCATAAAATTTCAAGTCACTAAGATAAGTAAATGTTAAACACCATGTTTATTTTATAATGGTGAAAGTACTTCCTCATTTTGATTTTATGTCATGATTATAATATATTTCATTATAATAAATGTTTTTTTCAATGTTCATTCTACCATGGGATTGGTCTTAAATTTTAAAAAAATCATTAATGGTTTTATCAACACAATTATTTATTCATTAGGTCATACTGTTAAATTATTAAATATAGTATTCATGCATTAATTGATCCTTACTTTATCATAATTTATAACTTATATACTCTTGTAATATCTATAAATTTCTAATCATCATCATATATAAAATTTCTAAAAATAAAATTTTCATAAATATATTGATAATGTTGGTAAAAATTTCCCCCATTTACACTAATGAATCTCATTTTTCTATGTCGTAGTTTTCCAGTTGAATTATTTTATATTAATTATATATAAATACATTTAGATATATATATATATATATTTCATATTTTAAATTATAAATATATAGAAATAAGAGTCTTTCAATGTTTTTCTAATATGGTTTTATGTATAAAACATAATGAAAAGCATATTAAATGCATGCATTTTCACTATTCACCACACAATATTTATTAGATTTATTTTTTCCCATTTAATGGATCATTTATTTCGTACTATTTGTAATATGATTTTCAAAAAAATTATATTTCCTTTCATGAAAATGTATTTGAATGATTTTTTTGCATCATATTGTATTAAAACGTTTATATGGTCTTCTGAAAATATTTTTTATTTTAACATCAATTTTTCATGTATGAAATATGTCTCATGATGAGATTTTTTATTAACCACTGTATTTTATTATAGTATGACTATTTTATGGAAATAATATTTTTAACATCTTATGATTTCTCAAATTCATGTTAAATGATATTTTATAAAATTGCATGAATACTGTTATTTTTTAACGTGCACATTAGGGAATTACTATGATTGAATTTAATTGGCACATATATGCATGGATTATGATAGGTGGGATACTAATTTTTAGTCTAATTCCTTATTTTATGTTAATATTTAATGAGATATTAACGAATGAACACACTGAGTTTTTTCACGTAGACATGACCATAATGAGTTTTGTCACATTTTAATGTGTGGATATAATGGGTTTGTTCATATATGTGTGGGAATAATGAGTTTTCTTATAATTTTTTTCTTATTCATGTGGATTTTTAACACTTCATTTTTATTTAAAAATATATTCCCCATTTCTAAATAATATTATTTCTAATTTAATGATATTCTATTTTTTTTTGTTATGTCATATTATTATATATATATTTTTCTCTCTTATATCATTAAATCATGATTTATGGTAATTTTGATATATTTTGAGAAATTTTTTGTGTTTTACGAAACCATAAATAAATTTTAATGATATTATATTTCTCCACAAATTTTTATGCTTATCATATATGTTCGAAAGATCAATCAATAATATATTTATCCTCTCTATATATAATAATTCATGTTTAGTATATGATACATTATGTTATGTTTTTTTAGTATAGGGAATCTGAGCACACCCATTTATTATTTTTCCATTCCCATGGTCTTGAGGACAATTTTATCATGTGATATGTATAGAAAAAGGTTTATAAGAGCATGATTATTGATAAATTTTAACAAGATATGAATAATCATATGTTTATTTATCTAATATCCATGATAATGAATATTTATGTCTCTAGGTTTTGAAACTAATAATGAGATGTATTATTCCATAAATTAAATTAAAGAATTATTTAAGATATATCTATATTCAGTCTTTTTTGTGGGTATAGTAAAAGAGATTAGTTATTTTGGGGATTATTTTTTGAGAGATTAAATTAAAACCCTTCGGAAATGTCTATGAGATAAGTCAATGTATAGTTTACCATCATGAAATTTTCCTAAACTACATATTTTGTGGTTTTATTGATAATAAATTCCATATATTTATTCTATATGTGGATAAAATATTTGTAAAAAATGTTCTTAAAGGTAGAAAATATTAACAGGGTATATATTGTATTAAGAAAATTTTCTCCTAGAACCCAAAAAAGATACCTAACTACCTACCTAGATTAAAACTCCCATAGGATATAATTTTCTAAATCACATTTTAATCATTTTTTATCAGGAATTTTTAAAACAATGAACCAATATAAAGATGGATTCCATAGGAATGGTGGAATAAGTACCAAACCTTTAATAGTACATAATCTTGAGTTTTAGTCCCGAATATTATTTCTTTCACATTGAGAATAATTTTACGTTTATAGTTTTAGAGAATTATGTCATTATTAATAAAAACCTTCCACATTCATAAAAATTGGAAACTATTAAAATTAAATCATTGTTTTCCAAAAAATGATACTCTCAAAATAACAGATGGTTTATATTTCATGAAAAATCATCATAACATTCTACATTACTTAATCCTTTCACTTACCCATCCTTATACCCTTTGAAGTACATTTTAAAACATGGTATGAGAATAAAATTATCAGTATGGGAAATAATTGAGGAAAATTGTTGTTCCATTAAAAACATAAAATCCCATTGAAAACGTTTTCTTAAAAACTAATTATCATCCATAGAAATAGTATACAGGTGCCTTGGGACATCATCACCATATTAATCTCACATTAACCCTTATAAATTGAATAACCTTATGTTCACCATCCATCTCTATAGTACCCTTTTCATTGCATAGCTATAATATGGTTCACCTGTCATATCTTGAGCTGAAATGGGGATCAACCCATCATATATTGATTTATAACGGTGCAAAAAACATAATATATTAATATATAATGGAATAAAACGACAATAAATTTTTTAAATAAACATATCTTGAATAAAATCCTTGAAAATTCTATTATACACATGATAAACTAATTTATGTATGGTTACAGAAAATGAACAATAAATTAATAATAGTGACAGTAGGATGTACGTACACATGAGTAACATTTCAACTTTTCAATGATGACTATGGTAATAACATAATTTTTATTTAATATTTCCATAATAAAAATAATATAATCAATATAATATTAATCACTAATATATACTTATATATATCATCCATGTGATGTGGTGATGAAAAACGAATATCATCGCTATATGGAGGTGATAGTTCGCACGCACGCACAAAAAACGTAATCATTTTTATGTAAATGATATGGTAATAATTTAAATGATATATTTTTATTTAATAGGGATAAAAATTTCATTTATATCAAATATATACATTAATTCCATCCTTATAACTAGTATTGAGTGAATGCGATGGGAAATGAATTATATCAGTTCACGAGGTGGTAGTCTATCATACACATAAACATATAAATAATTTTTCATTTGATGAAATTGGAGATGTATTTAGGTGATGGTATTAACATAATATAATTTAAATATATCGAATGAAATGTATTACTTGTTTAATCATTATTGATGATGATTGAAAGGAATTGGAAGATGAAATAATAAAAAAAAAATACTTGATTAAAACAATGCCTTTTCTTTGGAAAATCTCCTTTTCATAAAAACATACCAACTCAATGGAGGGTGTTAGACCTAAAATAATTCTTATTGATTATGATTAGTGATTATATTAAGGGATTTTTACGATCTTGGATTATCAAAATAGCTTCTATATTTTTAAAAAAGAGAACAATGAGTTCCATTTATGGGAGAGGGTAGGGGAACTCAAGGATTTATTCCAAAGTATTAATATAGTATAAATTGTATTTTTAACCCAAATTACATTAAACAAATAAATTTCAAATATAGGTTGATGATGGAACAAAATAAATCCATACAATGAAAAAAATATATTTTTACTATTAGTTAGTCATTTTAGTTTTGTCTTAAGTATTATTTAAACTTTTAAATTTTTTCTGTTATATCATATAATTCAAAATTTAAGGGTTAATATAACTATTAAATAATTAAAAAAACCAATAAACGATCCATTAATGAAATTTTTAGTATTATACCAATCATTTTTCCAAATTATATATTTTATTAATTTTATATAAGTTATTAAAATATTATTTATTTGAAAATAACATTAATGTTAATTTTAAAACTATTCAATATGTGACGTTTTAAAATATCATAACAACATTATATCTTCTAGAAAAGATATTAATAATATATTTCAGGAAACATTAATCAATAAAACTACTGGTTTACATAATTTATATCATTTTTTATTTATTTTAATATTTTTGAGAACAATTTTTTTATATTTCACTAACACTACCACATAACAGACATTTTTCAGCACTAAAAAAGCCTTTATCAGTGCCAAAAAAATGTTTTTAATCTCAGAGAAGATGGCGGGGGGGGGGGGGGGTCCTTTTATCAGTGCTCAAAAAAGCGCTGATAAATTCCCCTTTTATCAGCACTGAAAACAGTGATGATAAATGGGTCCTTTATCAGCTCTTTTTTAGAACTGATAAAAGACACAATTTATCAACGCTTTTTCTAAAAGTGCTGATATATGTTTAAAAATATTTAAAAATTGGAAATCATGGATGGGATTCAACAATTCTTGAACTCCCCCTTCAACAGCACCCATACCCTAGACCACACACACCAACAAAACCCTCCCCAGCCCGCATGCCTGAGCCTTTAACAACAACCCACCATTTAACAGTGATAACACTTATTCCACCCCCGCGCACGACCTACTTACCCATGGATTTGAACTCGGGACCTGTTGCCTGTGCACCTAAGCCTTTACCACTCCACTATATTGCTTTGTTTATTATTTATTAATATATGTATTTATTTATATATATTATGTTTTATTTACTCGTATATTAATATATATTTGTATTATCATATATATATATATATTGGTATATTAATATATATATATATATCCTTATATTAATATATATATAGTAATATTTATATATTAATATATTTGTTCGTATATTAGTATATATTTATAAGAATACTTTTATGTAGTTTTATAAAATATTATTTTTTTGTGTGTTTTTATAAATAAATAAATACACATATATACAACACACATACACATATTATATGTGTATATTTAAGTATAATTATACATAATTATATATATTTACATATATTATATATCAAATGGGATTTGATATGATAGCTGGTGGAGGGAGAACAGACATTCAGATCATAAGTTACAACTGTTTGAAAAAATAATATACATTACAGAAGTGCTAGAAATGGGGGCATGAAAATCCTAAAAAATCATAGAATAACTAAAATGGTCATAACATCTGATCCGGGTGTCCATTTCTACTCTATGAATATTCAAAATGAATATCATGGAACTGACTATGATATACTAGGTGGAGGAGGCCAAACAAACACACAGATCGAGAGTTATTACCATTTTATGAAAAAATTTGATAGGGCAACGAACATAGAAACTATGTTTTTGAGGCCTTTTAGTGTTATTTTCGAGTTTTAGGGTCCATTAATTTAGTGGGAATTTTTTCTAGTCAACCTTCTATGTATATCTCTTCACTACTTCTGATTTTATATATGGTAGATCCAAAACAGACACCCGGGATAAAAGTTATGGCCGTTTGAAGTTGGATTTTTTTATAGTGGTATAACTAATATATCATTCATTTCATTGTTATTATCATGGTTTGGATGGCACTTGGTTCTCACTCATCTCATGAGCTCCGATTTTAATAGTCACTCCACTCAAACAGATTCTCGGAGCAGATGTTATTGTTGTTTTAGCGCGTTACAGTTTTCTTAGGTTTTTTGGCGCTTGGATGGTATCTTAATTTTAAACAATCATATCTTCTATTTTGGGTGTCCATTTTCACTCTACCACATATCAAATTGAATCTTGAAAAAAGTATATACACATTGGTGACCACTGTAAGCCCTTTTTCATGTTCTTCATGGCTAAAAAACCTCATATTTTCTCCCAATGGTTATAAGTTCTACTCCAGGTGTCCTTTTTTCCATAACTTCTACTCCGGGTGTTCGTTATGACTCTACCAAAAATAAAATCGATGATTGAGAATAAAACTACACTCTAGTGACCACCGAAACCCCTTATCACATTCTTCAAGACATAAAAAGGTCCTTAATCCCTCAAAACGACCATAACCTCTACTCCGGGTGTCCGTTTTATGTATACCACATATCAAATCGATCTAAAATATATTTTAAAAATATATATTATATTTATATCAATATAAATATTCTGATATATCAATATATTATTTTTTTGATATATAGTTTTTTTGAAATATATATTTTATCAATGCTAGTGAAAAAGGGATGATAAAGCCCCTTTACCAGCGCTACCCAAAAAAGCGCTGATAAAGGGGGTGCCTTTATCAGTTCTAAAAAGATAACTGATAAAAGAACCCCACTTATCAAAACTTTTATTAGCACTACTAAAGGGTTGCGCTGTAGAAACCCTGTTTTTTGGCAGTGCAAAAAATAAATATTGCATCATCAATGTGAAATCCATCATGTTAATTATTTATTTCTTAAAAATTAAAAATATTTTACGATTTTGAATATAAAAATCATATATTTTAGGTTACTAATAATTGTCACATATATCCCCATTATATCTCCATATTAAAAATGTTATAGTTATGAAAAATAAGAGTATGATATCATTTACATTGCTTAAAATAAAACATTATAAATTTCATACTCGCATCCAAATGGTTTCCAATTGTTATAATTATGGACCAATGATGTTTTGGGATGAGAAATCTCATCCAATTAAATTTTGAAAAGTTTTATTAAAATTTGAAAAAATTTATAACATTATTTTACCCTGAATTACCCAATTTACCTTAAACTAGGTAAATCAAAAAGTACTAAAGTTACAATTCACAATGTATAAAAAAATAACCAATTTATTAAATTTTAACCACATTCCTAAAAATAGGGAATCTAATTTTTGAAATTCAAATGACATAAATTAAAAAAATTAATTCAAAAATAATCCCATTAATGAAATGAGAAAAGAAATTTAAAGTAAAAAAGTTCCACTGGTCAGAATGTTTTTATATACAATTTCAATGTGAAATTGATTCAAATGACCTAAATTGGATCATAAGATATAAAATTTATATAATCACAATTTAAAAATAATTGTTAAAATAATTTTACAATATAAATTATTTTAATGAAAATTTTTCTTTAAATTAAAAATGAAATATATTCCACTATTCATCAAAACACACTATTGAAAAAATTGGTCATACCAATGGTTTGGAAGCAATAATATGTGTCCCAAAAATGTTGTTATATCCTATAAAAAATGGTTTGGAGAGTCTTTGGAAAATTTCTATTAGTATCTATCTATACCAATAGTTTTTGGAAAACCATTCATATAGGTCTAAACCAAATGTTTGATAACATTTGGTATAAAATTATAACAATATTTTTAAACATTGGGATAGACCTATAACAATGGTTATCCTAGAAAAATTTTGATATGTAATCTAAAATAAAATATACAGTTGATATTTGAACTTACGACTTCCTACTTATATATTAATAGATTATCCATAATGATACAACTATGTTTGTGAATATAATTGGATAAATACATAAATATATAATTTATTTATTTGATGATATTTGAAAAAATAATTCATAAGAAATCTGAGTACCTATACCAATTGTTTTTATAACTATTGGTATAAGTACCTAGATTGTTGGGACCTATACAAACAGTTTTGAATTACCATTGGTATAGGTTTTTTATGAACTATACCAATAGTTTTTCAAAAAGTTTTGTATAGGGGAATACATATACTATTGGTTTTGGAAAAATGTTGGAATAAGGTCTTTAATTTGATGTTATATGAACATTTTTGGAGAAACTTTTTGTATCGCTATAACCTATACCAATAGATTAGAAAAACCACTAGTATAGAACTATTGCTATAGATCCACTTTGTAATGGTGTCATGAATCTTTTTATAAAAATAATAAAAATAAAATAAATTTGGATATTATGATTGCAAATAAAAAGTTAATATTATCAAATAGAATTTATAAAAGTGAGAAAACAATATTTAAAACAAGTACATCATCAAAAGGCGGTAAGAATGCATTTTAGAAAAAAATTACAATTCTTAGAATAAAATTGGATTAGTACTATCTTATTCCTATAAAACATATTGGATAAATGAAAAAAAGTCATAAAATAATTTAAAAGTATTATATCATTACGTAGGCTACTACATTGTAACCCCCTTTTGGAAATTACATCCTCTCAATTTTATTCAGTTATTAAGTTATTGGGGACAAAATTCCATCAATTTTTTTGATTCCCATGATACATATTCAACTATACAGTTTTTTAGTAAATACTTAACCTGATGAATCACCCTATTCTATAACATTTGACCATTGTAGGCAAGAACATGTTTTGGTTTTTCATTATAAGAAAGACTTTCTTCCAACTCAACAGTCTGTGGACTCAAAACATGAGATTAATCTGGAACATATTTGTTTAAAATTTATGCATGAAGTATGTTGTGTACCTAGGATAAACTCAGATGTACAGAAACCAAGTAGGAAACTTCTCCACATTTATCCCTGATTTTATTGGTTCTAATGAACCATGGAATCATCTTCCCATTCTCCCCAAAACTCATGACATATTCAATCAAGAAACATTTAGAATTCCATGATATCCATATCCAAAAGAAAAATCCTTTATCTGGTTATCCAAAAAACATTTCTTACATATCATAGTTTTCATCATGTGTTTCTGAATTAACTAAACATTCTCTACCATTTCCACAACCAATTCTTGGACATCAACTTCATTTCACCTAATTCATTGAAAAATGCTGGAGTTTGACACCACATTCCATATAATTCCTAAAATTGTTCTATTGGTATAATAGAATGAAAACTATTATTATAAGAAAAATCAAGTAAAGAAATATTTTTATCCCAAAAACCCTTTTAATCCATTAAACAAGAATGTAACATATCCTCCAATTTCTGAATTCTTCATTCTGACTATCCATCGGACTGAGTATAAAAGGCTATGCTGAAGGTTAATTTAGTTCCAAATGTCTTCGAAAGGAATTTAAAAAAGTGATAAGTGAATCTGGGATCACAATAAGATACAATAGAGATAGGAAGCCCATGTATCCTCACTTTTTATTTATGATACAACTGATAAAGTTGATCTAGAGACATAGTGCCCCAAATATAAAGTAAATTTGATGATTTATTCAATTAATGAAAAATATCACATATAATATTATTACCTCAATAATTCTATGGTAATACAATAATTAATTCCATATATATATTTACAGACTTCCACTCTAGAACTGAAAAATGTTTATGAATACCCTTTAGAAATAATCATTATAAATTAACCTATCGAAAAGTCATACATTTCATGTTAAATTCAGAAATATCTACTTTCATTAAATCCTACCAGTAATACTACCAAAGGTATTTGTACATCTTAGTCCTTTAATGGTGAAAATAAAATTGATAACGATGAGATACACACAAAAAATCTTTCTACACATAGAAATCACAATGCACACATAATATCTTCCCAAATCACAAAACATAGTCTTTAGTAATATTAATTTAATGAAAATTTCCCTCTTAAACAATAATTATATTTTTCTGTAACCTATAGTATTCCTTTTATGATTTCATAATTCTATCATATAAAAAATATACATTATCACTGGACTCAAAATAGTAGAATTTCCAACACCATCAACTTCCAAACTAAAATTTATCAAATCATTTCCAAAAGGATCATATTCAATATTTAACATTATTATATTTTCATTATTTTTTAGAATGAAATCACCAACCACTCTATTTTATTTTCCATGATGGTAATGAATCATGCAATCAAAATACTCAATTAGTTCAGTCCATATTCTCCATATCATGTTGAATTCATTCCAAGTTAACATATACATTAAACTTTTATGATGAGTATGAATTTTAATTTTTTACTACATACAAATTATGCCTCCACATTTTTAATGAATAAATAATAGTAGCTAATTCCATAATCATGTGTAGGTTAATTTTACTTAATCAGTTTCAACTGATCTAAAGAATAATAAATTAATTGATCATTCTATATTAAGAGAAAACCAAGTACGTTTAAAAAATAATCTCTATAGAAGAACAATTCTCCATTTATGTATGGTAGGGACCTGTCATTATCCTATCCTTTTTCCACTACTAAAAAAATCATATCATTATTTTTTACCAATGAAATTAAATCTGTTTCAAGTTATCTTATTCAGTGGGATACATAACCATAAAAACATCTCAAAAAAACCTTCCATAATATCATGTTATACTAGGAAAACTACAAATCTAGGTTAAATTTGTGGGACATGGATTTTAATCAAAAACATTATTTTTTTAGGATAAAAATGTTATTCAATATTTTGAAACAACGAGACTAAAAAATAATAGTTTTTAACCGAAATTATCTTTAAAAAATTCTACATACAACATATCGTCTTTTATGGTTTTCAAAAGAACCCGTAGATGTATTTCATGCTACTATGTAATTTTATATTATATAAAAATGTCATCAATAAACATAAAAACCATATATTAGAATGCATGGAATAATATATTAATAATATTTATGATAATAAGAGGTGAATTAGATAAACCAAATGGAATAAAAATAAATTCATAATTACCATATCTAGTCTAAAATAAATTCTTCTAAATATCGTCTTCCATTACTTTCAACAGATGGTACCCAGAACCTATGTCAAACTTCAAAAACTAATATTCTCCCTAGAGTTGATAAAAAAATAATAGATACAAGGAATATGATAATTTTTATTAACAATGATGTTATTCATAGATCAATAATCAATAAAAAGTCCTATTTAACAATAATTGTGTTTAATAGAAAAGATAAAAATAGCTCATGATAATGTGTTAGGTTGGATGAAACCTGGGGGGGGGGGGTGTTTTCCCTAACATTATGAAGGGAGTATGGATGGATGACTACCCTCTTTTTTCCCGCTCGCTTCTCTTGGTAGTTAGTTATGATTGTAGGCACGACAATTAACTTTCCCCACATTTGGGTATAGAGGACTGTAATGGCCTGTGGATATTCACTCATATATATTCTGGATATATTTTCCTATGGACTACTATAGGTGTATCATGTGTATGCTTTGATGGCTTAATAATCCTTACTCCGAGTATGGGATATAATGGGTTGATGTACAATATCGGACGTATGATACAAGATATGAGAACTATGAAGGATCTGGAAAACTACCTGGTTATTTTTGTTATGTGGACATAGTTTCTATGATTCATGAGGTGCATGATGTAGTTTAATGGCTAGGTGTCTACGGAGAATCCTTTTTTTAGAGAGATGGATTAGGACTTTAGAAGTTATGTAAAGAGTCCAATTAGTGGGGAAGTGGTAGCATGGTACCCTGGATATTCTTTATTATATTATATACTCTTGTATGCATTACTTGTTGAGAGTAGCCATGGTGAGTCAAGGAACATACTATACCTATTTAGGAGATGAGTTAGTTTGACTTATTCTTTACACTGATTTAGTGTACTTTCATTTCTTTTACATTACTGGATCTGTGGAGGATCCAACTGAGTATACTATTATACTAATTTTACGTATATATAAAATATTTTCAGGTCACATAATGTCGGTTGGACATTAGGTTGGTTACTACTAACTTTGGGTTGTATGAGGTATTTGGGCTTCATAGTTACTGCTAATTAACATTCATTTGGTACTTGTAGTATTCCTTTTCAATTTTAGTAGTTCTTAAAAGACATTAAATATGTGTACTTAGGATTTATTATATATTAAAGTCTATGCTGGATTTCATTGGTGTCTTTCTTATCTCTCTATTTTACATGTTTTCTCTTAGAAGGTAATGCCTCCCATTTGCGAGTTTATTATATCCTCGGTGCAAGTTTCCAACCCAGGTCCTATGGGAGACGGGACTCAAGGGTCACTATCTCCCTTCTCACATTCCATACTAGTAGTGGTACACTTTGTGGGGAGGGGTTCATGACA
The DNA here is from genome assembly GCA_963277665.1 of Viscum album. NCBI lineage: Eukaryota > Viridiplantae > Streptophyta > Magnoliopsida > Santalales > Viscaceae > Viscum > Viscum album. The sequence goes on along the minus strand of OY728122.1, from coordinate 1,516,976,896 downwards.
TATGGGGAATATACGATGATGATGGTGAATGATTCAAATGTTATGTGAACTGAGGGATCCATGTTAAGGTTGTTTGTGGTATGGGATGTGGTGGTAAATGTTTCAAGGTGAATAGATTGTGTCAGTGTGGTAGAAGCCTGGTAGTAATGGTATATAAGCTAATAATGACTAAATTGATACATAATATGTTTGAATTAATAAATATGGTTCATAAAATAATGTGCAATATATTTTTGATGACTTAGAACATAATTAATGGGTTGAGATTAAATTATATTTTCCTAGAAAATAAAAATTATTACTTATCATAAAATATGAAATCAAATATGTAACTAGAACTATTTAATTTGGAAAAGGAATAAATGAAATTATTTGATATGTGTGATTCTACTATGAGTGGCTAACATACTGTTGGTTCTATATGTGATCACACTATTATGGATTTAATGATAAGGAATGGGTGATTAATTATTATTCAGTAACCTTATGAGATTCTTGTGTGTTGTATAAATAAATATATTAATTTATTTATGATTATTCTAATTCTATACACACCCCACCCACATTGAGTTCTATGTAAAAATACCTAGATGTTTCGTGGAGTGTTTTCCCTAATATGCAGATAATGATGTATAGATGGAAAATTTCATTATATGCATGACTCTTCCTTAAATTTCATTGTATTAAGTCGATAAATTAGTGGAAGAATATTATTATTGATTGTGGAATAGTTGGTGGTGATGCTTGATAATGGTAGTATATGTTATTTTTTCTAGGTCATTTGTGGTTCGAGGAGGGAATGCGGTTGATGTTATACACATTAATGATACCTTACTATCCTTGTTCATGATGAGGAGTTGACGTAGATGTGAGACGATATCATAGTGGAATAGGAGTAGTGCATGATAAAATTGATTCCATAATGATTTTATAGAATCTACGAGAGGATGGATTATGATTGTTTTCTACCCAACCAATATATGAGATAACATGATATATAGTGACGATATTGCAAGGAAGGGATAATACAGTGTGACTATTGAAATATTGGGGTGAGAGTGAAAACATAGGTGGGAATTGGATGTTGGATACCATTATATATATTATCATATTATTATCAATTTTACATATTCGTTCATTATTTGGTGATTTATCCACATTGTGGTTAGAATTAATAGTTTGTCTATAAATGTTATTTCTAGTTATGCTATTGGTTTGATGCTAAATTTGTATGATCATTCTTCATTTTAAATTGTAGCCATCAGTGTGACCCCACAAATTAAACCCTTTATGATCAATATATATATATATATACACACTATTCTTTGGTATCATTGAAGGTTATAGAGACCAATCCATGATTGATATCTTGGGGATAAGAATAGTCCCAGTGTAGCTAACATAAATATTTATTTGGAAATTTTGGTGAAATTTATTTATACATGTTATCATTTTTAATTAATTTTGTGATGATTTGGTTTCTCTTATAAAAATGTGTTATAGGCTTCCATCATGGGTGATATATCACATCATGTGATCTTTTTGTTTTATTTTTTTTCAACTCCTTCCATATGATATATTTTCATACCCTAAATACTAATCGACAACATGGGTCACACAGAATGCCAAACTCTGGGGTCATTATCTCTCTTTATTTTCTTCCCTATAGGGATAAATTTAATGGGAATGTTCATGAATAATTGTTCACCATAGGTGAACCCATTCCCTTCATTTATAAGGGTTCTTTTATGATAATATTTGATATCCCAAAGTGTCTATTATATAATCCTTATCCTACTCTTCTAACTCATTATATTTCAAGAAAATCATAAGACATAATGATATAATAACCCTAGTCACATTAGTATGTTAAAATTATATAATTTTAATGGGAAAAACCTAATTTATTTCATTCTATAACATAGAAATAGAAAATAACATAACCACATGTTTTTGTAGACTATAACCCCACTGATGAAATATCAGAAAAAGTTCACACCAACCTCTCATAACAAGATACAGTGATAGAATTTAATATTTAATACAATTAAATTATTTATCAAAATTTTTATTATGAAGATGAAAATAGTATTCTATATTCACCAATTCTCATTCAATAGGAAATGAAAACATTAATCATGTGTTGTGTGGACATCCACCTCCAGGATGTAACATGTCTCATTTTCTATCTAGCTTACTTTTCTAATTATTGAAAAATCTTCAAATATGATTCAAATCTATAAAATATATATACCTATTATCATTATTTTTCTTCAATAATGGTATTATTCCACATAAAAGACATTTATAACCATAACTATCCCTTAATTATTGTATGGTCATTTTTTACATTCTAAAAACCTAGTTAAACAATGATATTAAACTCTATCAAGGATGGAAATGAGAATAAAAAAAATATTATTAAAAGTAAATAAAATAATTTTTTAATGGTTTCAGAATATTTATATTAGGAGTTTATATTATTATTAAAATATCATCATTGATTGGTAATTTTACTGAAATATGATGACACTGATTCCATTTTTTACAACAGATTTAATTCACTAATGGAATGAGATAATAAAATTATAAGTAACTATAAAAAATATAATATTAATTTTACGTATATTTGAATTATATAAATAATATCAATTAACGTGTATCGATATTAAAATTGCAAACATTCCCAAAAAAACATAATAATAATAAATTATAATGAAAATCCAGAACTCATTAATATTTTTCATTAAATAATAATAAATTATTTATATAAAATACATATATGTATATGTATATGAATAAATATCAATAATTTTAAATTACGATATTTTTCTTATAAGAATATAGTGTGTGATCTAATTTGTTAGAAATCATGTTAAGGGTTCTTTGTCTAAACTTTTAATTCCATGATGTGGGAGAATGTTATTTACAATGTTTTTTGTGGGGTTTAATTTTTACCCCACATTAAATTTTTATAATTATTATATAGTTTTAAATTATTATAACATTTCTATTCTATGTTTTTATCTATTTGGGGTTTGACAAAAATTTCCCAAAATTTGTAAGGGTTTTATCTAATAAATTTTTGATTCATTGGGTCATAGTATTTCCTAGTTTAATATAATTTTCAAGATTTATTTGAACATACAATTAATTTTTTTACATTATTTAATTAAATTATCTTGTCAAATTTATTCTCATAATCAAGAACAGATTCTTTGAATAAAAATATCGAATAAATTAACCAGTATTAATTTTTAGAATAACATCCATTCTAAAAAATGTATATTTTTATTTTTTGTCTAGGTTTATCCTATATAAATTCATTTCTTTAGTGACATAAAAATATTTTATTTTGTATATTATTTATATTTTAATTTTCATAATTTTTATTAAATTAATGAATTTTAGTATTTATATGATTTTGGGTTTTTTTAAAAATTCCGCAAAGAATAATTAAGGCATTATTTTTATTACACATCACTATGAATGTTTTAACATGATTCATTTTATTTTACTTATTTATTATTATATTAAATAAGGAGTTTAAAATTATTCTCATTTCATTTTCATAATTATTTTAAATTAAATTTGTAATTCATCTTTTATAACAAACTATGAAAGGTTCTGTAAAAAATCTATATTTTATGTTATATTTATTTTCTCTATGGATTATCTCTCAAAATATAAAGTTTTTACAACCCTAGATATTTTTTATGATATGATTTATTTTGGTAAATTGTTTTTACTGATATCTTATGATTCCAAAAGTTAATGTTATGTGAATTTTTTTCAAAATGATAGGAAACACATTATAATTCCATGTCATATGTTTAATATTATTATGATTTATTTTAAGAGGAACAGATATATGTGGATGTATAAATGTGGGGACCCCCATTTACCTATAATTCATTGGTTTATATTTACATTTCATTGTATATATAATCATGGAAATTATTAGTTTTACAAAATTTTCAAGCATGGGCTTAAGGATATTGTTCCAAGATCCATGTTCTAAATCAGTTTTCTATTAAAGGATTCCATGAAATTTTATTTCGAAGAAAAAATGTTTTCATAATGTTATTAAACATTTCCTAGAATATTTTTTTTTCATTTTCATAATATCAAAATTTCCATGTTTTTCCATATTTTGAAAACAAATTATCACTCCTATTTCAAAATATTGATTTTTATGATTATTGGGATATATTTTGATCCATTTCAAAATATATACACTTAAAAAGTGTTTTTATAAAATTTTATAACACTATGACATTTTTTTATTACCGTATATTGTTTATGGATATTTTAATTTCATATTCGTCCACTATGCGTGTTCACTTTAATATTTTTTATATTCTACATTATGGTATGTCTTACTCACACTAAGCATTCGAGCTCACCCGTTTCTTATATATGAATACCCTTTATTATGATGATTATTATATCATGTTGGATGTAATTAAAGGGATCCATATGATCATGATTATAAATTAATGTTCATAAGATATGAAGAATAATAATATTATGTATTTAATCTCAATTACACTAAATCATTAGGTCCTAGGATTTGAAACATTTTGTGAGGTGTATTATTAAAAAAATAAAATCAATATCTTATTTATGATATGTTTATATGAGAAGATTTTAATAGGAATCGTAGATGGTAGTAGTCATTTTGGTTATTATTTTATGTAAATTAGTAGAAACCATATGGATAATTCAATGGGATAATTATATGTTTTGGATAAAATCCTAAAATATCAGTAAAGTAGTGATTCTGTGGTCCTACATTTTATAATACAAAATTTCTAATGATATTTGTGGATTTGTATCTAAAAAACATGTACAGAGTTTTAGTAAATCTAAAATGGGAAAATTTGGTATTAACTTAATCGTCACCTAGTATATGACAAAAAGGATTAATATCACCTTTTATCTGACACTCCCTTAGGATATGAATTGGTTGATAAATTTATCTATAAACTCCATTATGAATTATTATTTATGTAATGGAAATAGGATATTATGTACGATAGAATTTTACCTATAGAAATGCAGTTTGAACTGTGATTAACTTTGGTTTAACTGGAATCTAATTTAATGGGTTCCAAGAGTACAATATTTTGAGGAAGAATATTCATGAGATAATTTTTGATAATGATATTATAAGAATAATTATTAATAAATCACATTAAAATAATTAGTTTTTAGTACTATTTGAACCACATAGAAACCATCTTGACAGTACAAACCATATAAAATTAAGAGATTGTCTCAATGAGAAAATCAATAGGATTGGATATAGAGAAAGAATTATTATTATTATTCTAAACTAGTTATCATTATTTATCATTAAAAACCTGAAAATAGAAAAAATTCAAAATTAACCAAATATAAACAAGATGGAGTTTTATTCAAATTTATGTTTATGAGAATCTAGTATTTCCCAAATTACCATGAAATGTGTAATGAATAATGCATGATGAACTTGGGAATTATATATGAAAATTATCTGATCCAAGGGATATCGAAAATTATAGGAATCAAAAAATTATAGGGCCAATAGATCAAGGTATGTATAATACAACCATAACTATTGAAGTACACTATGAAAATATTTTCAAAGTGTGGACCGACAATCATCCACTCAAGAATAGTGAGTGTTTTATTTATAAATTATTTGATATACATTATTAGAAATGAAATTTTTGTAAATGAAATAAAACATCCCCACTGATATATAACTATTGAATTATTAATAATTACATTTATTAGTATATTTATTATTTCACATGTACATACCTCTTATGAAATTGATTTTTCTATAAATGCGCTTCCTATAAAATCAAATTATACCTTATTTTGACAAATTTTATGCGGTGTTATTAATTTATTGGATCCCATGACAATGATAAGCTAGAAGACATGAAAAAATCTAAATGTTCTCATATTATCAGCTATTAATAATATAACAGCTATACACATCATATGAATGAATTACTACATATGAGAAAATATTTTCACATTGTATTGTGGTATTTAGAAAAAAAGGTAAAAAAATAAAAATTAGTGATATTTATCTAATGAGGGAAAATTTAAGTTCCCTTATCAATCCTAGGATATTATTTTTGAGATTTAGTTGGATATTCATCTTAAAGACTTGTAATATATTATATATTTAATTAAGTAAAAATTACAATTTTTAGGAAACAATTAATTTAATGGAGCATAATGTAATAAACATATATTAAAATATTTATCTTCTTTATTTATTATTACGATCATAGTATGTTAAAAATTAATGACCATAATAAAATGAGACAATTATAAATTAATTTAATATTTTACTATTATAATATACCTGTTAAATCAGTCATATAGTAATGAAAGAAACCATAATAAGATACTTACTAAGGAAAAACATAAGAAATGGATTTGAATAGTGATTTTATAAAATTTAATTTAATTTATCCATGAATGGAAAATGGGTATAATATATGGGTATTTTACTAGGAAATTATAAATGCAAACACAAATAAATACAGGATGATAGAAATCATATATCAGAGAAATTAAAGCTCATTGAATTTTAATGGGAACTATTATAATAAAATATCAGCATCAATAACTGCCAAATCATACCATATTCTTAGATCATACAAGAATATATTTAGGGGTTACATAGTATTATATTAGAATAATATAAATATATAAAAATTAATTTAGAAACATAATTTTTTCATGTATTTTACATTTTACTAATTTAGTTATTTAATGAAAAAAATTAAAATTTATATAAATATAGCATTTCTTTTTTATTTCATATTTAGAAGAAATAATTATAAATTTTTTAACTCTAATGTGATAAATAAACATCATTTAAAAAATATTAATTTCAATAAAACCATTCGGTGGTTTTTTTTATTTAACTAAAAAAATATTTTTATATGAATATTGAAAAAATGTTATCCTAAAAATTTTATATTATTAAAAAATTATCAGAAAAAACTATCCTTGTATAAAATAATTTAATTTGATAAATTTGTAATTATAAATATAAAATATAAATTTTAAAAATAGTATGAATAATTTTGAAAAACAATGGTTATTAGTTTATGAACTTCTGTAATATTTTCAAAAAAAAAATTATTTATATCACATTCATTTAATTAAATATATTTTTTATAAATTTTTTTTTCAAAATTTCAATAAAACATTGATAAAATTTAGATATGTTATAAAAAATAAATTATATTAATGAAAAAAATACATAAATTATATTAAACAACAAAAAAATTCATCCTTAAAAATAATATTTTTCTAAAAATCAGTTTTCACACCTCACTTGGGCTAACATTAAAATTATTTTTTCATAAAAATATATATTTTATTTTGTAAAATATATCTCAAATATGTAGTTACTCGGTCAAAATTATATAAAATATTCTCATTTTATCTCTAGAAATTTGAATATTTTTACTCTCTTAGAATTAAGATTCCTTGATAATTGTTGAACTGTTATTTATGAATCTTTATGTTATAAATATGGTGTTATTTTTTTTTAAAAAAAATATCATTTATATTATATAAATATTTACTATAATAATATATTTACATAAAATATTATTATTTTAATTAAAATTTAAGTATTATAGAAGTATTATATAAATATATATAATGTTTTCATGAAATTTTTATCTTTTGGGAAAGTGGATATATCTTATAATTGATTACCATTAAATTAATTTTAATTTATAACATTATTAATTATTGCGTTAGTTTTACAACCTCCACAATGTGGTGTAAATATTTTTTCAAAACCACATTAGGTGAATAATATATATAAGTATATTTAAATAAATAATATTAAATTTATGTTATAATTATAATTATTCGATGATAAAATAAGAAGTACTTAATCTCTATCATGATCATTGAAAAATAGAAACATTACTCAAGTGTTTGTATGAGTTACCATTTCTATGATTATAATGTCATTAGATTTTCATAACCATGTTTCTTTGTTAGTATCAAAATTATTATTTATGTATTAAAGTGAAACTTATTTAATTATTATTACTCTGTAAATGAGGGAAGAAAGAACACTTTTACAATAATCATATTATGGAGATCATTTTTCAAATAAAAATTGAATGTCATTAAACCATATGATGTGAAAATAATTGACATTGTAATTAGATATAAGATTGTATGGCGTAAAATAAAAGTAATAATAAAAGTAATAAACTATGTTTTGAAATTCATTTATTAACATACCGTTAATATTCATGAAAATAAATAATGTAACATTCATGGGGTTATCTATTTTAAAAATACTAATAAAAAATTTCATATATTAGGATAAAATTCCATATTTGTAGTTCCAATTTAATAATAGAACCACTATATCTCGGCAATTATCTATTGTGTCTTTAAAGATTGTATTGGTGAAAGGTTACTAGAATCCTAGTGAACTATATTCATGAAAGCATATATTAGGAAAAAAATGTCTTTGAATAACTATAAAGAAATTTATAAAAAGGGGATAACAACACAATTTTATTATCAAGGTAATAGTGACATTGTTTTCCTAGAAATACGTCCTTGTCTATAAATTAAAATTCCATGTGGTTTTGCAATATATGTATTAATGGTAACAACCCTAAATGGTGCTGGTATAGTATATCATAACCATTATTTTTTTTCATGAGGAGTTTGTCATTACTATGTACCTGTTTTGGAAATCTCATGTGATAGGAATGGGAATGTTCATATTCTTTTATCAACCATTATAAAATATTTTTATAGGAGATGAAAAAATTACTTATTATAAACCTATTTTTACTAGATTGAATATATGTATCCAGGATTTTGAAATCCTATAAATTATTATGTGTTACCCCACTACGATTATTGTTTCAAACACCATGATTTTTTAGTCAATGCATAGATCTATGATAATTATTGTTAAAAGTAAATGTTATTGATGATGTGGTGATTATAAGAAACAAAATTGAATTCAAACTAGTGATAAAGAGATTGTGAATATTCCTAATTTTTCATCGTGATATATGATTAATTATAGGAACCTTAACTAAATATAAAAATCCATAAATGAGTAAAGATAGAGTTTTCTCATAGATCAGATATTGGAAAACAAGGATGAAAAAATATTCAATTTACATCATGTCATAAATGGGTAATGTTGAACCTTAAGATATGTCTTAAATAAATGTGGAGATTTTTATATATGGAAATAATGTATATTTTGAATTTAATTTCCTATTTTTTTCTATATATTATGTGTGGAGAATATAGGAATTATCCAAGTTAATGCCCCAATCCAAGGGTTAACTCCTAAACATAGGAAGTATATATGCCCTGAAAATAATTGATGTTGAAGGATTGCAATCATTTTGTAATGGGACTTGATAATTTTTTTGTATATGTGTGGCATATATTATATTATTTTCATAAAAATCATTATAAATCTATGTATTTTTATTTAGTATTTTCACTAATGGATTTGAAATCATTTATTGAATCATACCAATGAAATTGAAAATTGATTCAATGTTAAAGAGATTTTTATGCAATAAAAACGATTTGGGTGAAGCATAACCAGTAATATATTCTTGATATTGGAGTATAATTTAAAGGTAGGATAAAGATATTATTGATATTGATGAAGTAAATTTGATAGTATTTATAACATTGAAATTGATTAGTGATTTGGTTAAATAATAATTTATGATCTATTTTTCTTCAATTTCAGATTCATGGAATATATTTTATTATATAATATATTATTTAATGAAAAATATGTATTTCATTTTGGAAGAAATAATGTTTTCATTCACTTATTCTAGTGATCAATTTGTTCAATTATTTTTTATATGAAATTAGGAGCCAGTTTATAATGATCAATGGATTGTTGTTAGCTTTTTTTTGAATTTTAGTGACATTTCTTCTAAATATTTAATTATAAATTTTTTAAGGAATATTTTAAATGTTTTTTTTTGGAAAAATACGTATGTAATGGAATATGTATAACATTGGGTGTTACTACTGAGGTTTTGTAGATAAATTTATTATATTGAAAAAATTGTGAAAACATTTTATTGGTAAATATTTATAGATATATGGAAAGACATTTCACTTTTTAAGGGGTCTTATGATCCATTAAAATTTAATTTATTTCTTCATTAATAACAAATTTATCGTATATATTAAAATAATAGTGTAAAAAATGAAGTCAAAATTGATTGATGCACACAAAAAGTTTGTAATAGTATTTATAAAGGATACAATTTAAGTATATATCCTTATATTCCCAATATTGTTGGTAGAAAAAATAACAATAATGAAAATGATCTTGTAATACAAATCATTAAATTTTCCATCATGTTTGATGAGTTAACGTTATTTTTTCCGATCAAATATTTATGGATTTTCGGTTTTCAACATTCTATTAACCATGTTCTATCACCATATACTATTCCTTCAGTGTTTCATTTCTCATCCATGCCCAAATTTTCACTTCAAATTCATATTATCCTATTTAAAATAATTGGTTTTTTAATCTATACGACCTTTGAATTTATATTTCCCTCTTTTTTAGATGATGTTTTATTAAAAAATTAACAATGTGGGTTTTCCAAAAAGGAATTTTTAAATTTTAATACTCTTATTTTTTATTTTCTTTTCAAATTACACAGATGAAATTTATTTAATTATGATAGAATATAACAACCCATTATTTTTGGGAATAACATTATATATGATGGTGTATGAGACACTCAACAACAAGCCTACAGAAAATGTGATATAGTAATTAAACATGATTGTGATAACATTTTCTTTGAATTGGTGTATAAAAATATGATTAATATAATTATTAAATATATAAAATATTCCTAATTAATACAAATTTATTTTTTAATTCATTATAAAAAAGAATACACTTTTCATTATGGACTTTTTATTCCTTAATATCAATTATCATAAAAAATGACTTTGTTTAATTTTATAAGAAGTTATTAAAAAATAATTTTGGTACTTGATAGAATGGTATTTTATGAAAATAATATATTTTTTAGAATAAATATATAAATATTATCTTCTGATTTAATTTTAACATTTTTTGGTAAATTATTATTTTTCAATGAGTAGTGAAAAATAAACAGTTTTGTAAAACTATCGTTTTTTTGATTAAAATAAATAATTTAAAAGTAATATTTTTATTAAATGTTATTTAAATTCAATATAGTTTTTATAAAATTAAATTTACTCAAATTATTTACATTTTAATTATCATAATATGAGATTTTATTATAAGTTTATTTTTATGGTTAAAAAAATATTTATATGATATTTATTTTTATGCGTATAATTTTTCTCAATTTTTATTAATTAAAAACCTCTATTTTGGAATATCTAAATATTATTTATAGAATTTATATGAATATATAAGAATTTAAATCCATATTATGAATATTAGTTGTCCAAAAGATAATGTAACACCATCTTATGATTGAAAATACATTTCTTGATGAACAATTGTGGAACAAGTTTTGTAGCATCATATCTAAATTTAATTCTACAACTTATATGAATTTAATTTAAAAATATATATTTCATATTTTTAATAAAAATCATAAATATGCCTTTACAATTTCCACTTATTTTTTTCAAAATGCATAGTAAAAATAGTAAAAAACTAATTACTACTATTAATCCCAAAACATGATTTCTAGGAGGTTAATCTATAAATATAATAGTAAAAATAAACTAAAAAATTATAATACCCAACTGATTGGATATATTTCAGAAATACCCTTATCCACATTGATTATGTTTCATTTAGAAGCCATATGTCCAAGAAATTGACTAAACCATATTGAAAATTTGAAAAATTACAAGTGTTACACCCACCTCAATTTTAAAAGCCCGCCACGTCGCCTTACTCCATGAAATTTTTAGGACCATTTGTTTCTAGAAATACCAAAAAAAATACCATCCTAAATTCCATACCCATGTCATAGAATAATTGTTTATCACAAAAAAATCCATTGAAAAAATTAACTATAAATCAAAAGAGATTTTCTGAAGAAGCTGTATCATTATTTTTACACCCAGACCCTAGTTACCTGAAGTCGGTGCATTATTACAAGACATTGGAATGATAACAGAAAATCAAGTCTCGAAAGGACGATTTGATTAGATCCCTTAGATGTACTTGATACATACATAAGTTTTACATTAAATCATGAAATAAAAACAACAACAACATTTTGTCCCATTTGAACACACTTATATCCCTTATCATATCACTACAGGTCAACCATAAAATACTTCTCCACATCTTGGAAAAAATAAAACATAGAAAGAGGTGAGCTCTGATGATCATTAAAGATAACAATATAACAAAAAATTTCATAATAAGCATAAAAATTTAAAGCAATGTAAAAGACTAAAACATAATTTTTTTTAAATTTTCAAATTCAGCATAATATGTAAAATATAAATCAAATAATTCCATTTACATTTTCATATATATATTCTACTAGTTGAATAATCAAATGAAATATCAATAACCAATTCCATAATGATCGAATGCAAAACACCAAACATCATACCCACATAGTAAATGCATCTTACCAAGACAAAAAATATGATTTTGTCAAGGCCTTATTCTAAGAAAATATTTTGTCTCATGATACCTACCTATGCATCGAGGAGCTATAGCATGCTCCACCCATCACTTACTAAGTCCAATGCATTCCTCACATGAACAGGTTGAAACATAACATAAACATTCATATTAAAACTAGCATATAAAATGTTAATACATTAACCATAAACCCTGAATGGTATAAAAATAACACATCCACATTCAAACATGTCACAAAACTTTCCATACAATATGGAATATTGTATCATAAAAAAAATCAACATCAAACAAGTGTTAAATCCATCAAAGGATGTTGACATAGATGAAATAAAAACTATTTGAGAGAAATATATCTTCCTATTTAGAAATCATTTAAAAGTATTTTAATAACAAAAGAAAACATTTATTTTGAAAATATTCTTATAAAATTGTATGGTAATCTTTGATGGTGTTATAATAGAAGAAAATAGCTTCACCCTCTGTAAAAGTTATAAAAATATTCTTTACTTAATTTTTTCTGAAATGTCTTAAAGTACCCAGTTTGGAAAATTAAATAAAGATTACATTATAAATATATTAAAAAAAATTCAAAAATGGGTATAAATGAATTTTACCAATATTCTAGGAAATAATAAAAATATTTTGAAATATATTTTTTATAATCAAAGATGTGGATGACAAAGAGGTACAAGTAAATACTCAGGTATATACAACCTCAAAGAATGAAAAGATTGTAGAATTAACCCTTACCTTGTAATTTTCCTTGGTCGAAGTTAAGTTAACCTCATGTATAATAGTTAAAAAACTGTTATTAAATTATAAAATAACCACACTCAAAAATATGATATCATATATGATCTTATAATATTTATTTATTCATAATATTTTATTTGTATCAATGTTTCGGGTGTTAACTGATTCATTTTCCTTTATATGTTTTGTTATGTATGTCATGTTTGTTATGGATAGTATTTTTTTGATTCATATCCAGAATTATATTATTTTTATAAAGATTATTTTTAATCATAAAAAATTATTATTGAATGATTACGATGGGGAATGAATCACATCGTGTTCGTGGAGACGGTAATCCACACGTACGCATGAGCGACACTATCATTTTATTGATGGAGAAATGATATGTAATTGAATGGTATATCATATAAAGAATTATTAAAATGTTATATTCATTATTTCCATCTGTTATTTTCATTATTATACCCATCCAAATAATGAAGTGTTTGAATAACAAACTACACCATGACGTGGAGATGTTAAGTCATACGCACGCACATATGGAGACTTTCCATTCATAGGATGTATATAATAATGAATATGGTTATACCATAGTTATAAAAACATCATAGTTTGTAGATGGTACTATATTTATTATTTTAGTATGGAAAAAACATAGAAAGAGGAAGTGGAAGAAAAAACGAACTTTGGAAGCGGTCATGAAATAATTATCTCTTCTTTGGGTGGTTACATTTGATTTGATCAAAGGGGCTCCGTAGTTTGGATTATGATCAAATTAAGGCCTCTAGGATGAACTGAGTGTAATTGGTAAGATATTTGGGAAGTGGTTTTCCAATCCAAATGGCTTTGGTGTGTGATTTTGAGAGAAGGGGTAGTACCCTTTTATAAGAGAAGTGTGGGCCACTTTAGGAAAAGCATGAAATATTATTTTGTTATACTATAATATTCGGTTTATAATGGCTCAAAAAAGACGTATTTCAAGGATAAGGTATGGATGGGTTAGAAACCTCTCAACAATTTGTTTTTAGATAGGTTTAGGTCACCATATTAACCATATCATTTAGATTTAACTCTTGGTTAAATAGTTTAACATTTACCATGTCTCCTTGTATTTTTATATTATATGGTTAATTAACTTACAATAAATTGTCAAGAGAACCCATGTGGTTCATTATTGACATATCTATTATTAATTAATTCCTTTAGACGATCCTTATATTTCTAGGACTATTATATCATTTAATAATATAGTATTTGTTTTAAAAACTCATTAATGTCAATTTAGTCACTATTTAGTATTTAATTTTTGTAAAAGTTAAAATAAATTTATTACTTCAATAAAATCATTTAATTAACACTAATATGTCATATTAAGCTATAAAATTCGTTGAATTCATCAAAAGTCTCAATTTAAATTTATTTAGATTTATATAATATCAATTGTTTTAATCTTTCATTAATAATGTAATTACTGCACCATCATTGTCTCATAATTGAATTTAAATATTTTAGGTATAAAAATTATAATTAAAATACCATTATGTAGGATATCTTTTTAGATTTCTAAATAATATATATAGTTGAATTTATATTATGTGTAACCCTATATTAAAAATGGTTTAGTTAGTAATCATTGAAGTTAACACTTTTAACTCTTTTTAAAATAAAATAATATTAAATGTCCTAATCGAATCCAGATGGAGAAAACGAATCATCATTTGTTTATAAGGTTGAATTTAGAATAAATAGACTTATCCAATAGAAATAGGACATATTTTAGGGTTATTATAAAATAAATTTTACCTTTAATTACCCTATTTACTTTTAACCATGGTAAATAAAAGTCAAAAGTCACTATTCACCAAAAATTATATTCATCTTATTGAACCGAATTTTAATTACTGATGTCAACAATGTCTCTTGGATTTTTTAAATTCAAATCACATAAGTGGTAAAATTAAGTATATTACAAATTTTCAAATGCTCTTAGAAGGTGGGTAAAATATGAAAAAAAGTTCAATAAAATTATATATATATATATATATTATTGTTATTATTATTATTATTATAAAATGACTCTAATGAATTAAATTGAACATATATAGATATTATTCATCTATTTTTAAATAATATGCATTTAAATAAAATATAAAATTATTTAAATAAAAAGTAAGTTTTAAATAATAACACAATGTTTTTTCACAATCCATGAAAAATTGAATGGTTTCCGCAAATTTAAAATATTCACCATAAGAAAATTTTGATATTCCAAATCAAATAATGAAGTCCATTTTGAAAAGAAAAGTTTATAAAATTTCAAAAAGTAGGTTTTACTATTCATAACAGCTAGTTTTATTAGTCGCGGTGTGTTAAAACTCCATGTTGTGTATAATTGGAGCAATTTAATTTTTCAAAGGGAAACAAACCGTGGAATCTTGGGGTGTTACATTCTCCCCTATTTAAAATAATTTTGTCCTAGAAATTTCTAAAATACTACCGTGAAAATAGATTCGGGTGGATCTTCATCATAAGTTCCACGAGATCCCACATTGCCTCTTCCATCTTATGGTTTCTCCATATAACTTTCACTAGACAAGTCGTCCAGTTTCAGAACACTTGTTCTCTGTTATCAAGAATTATGATAGTCTCCTTTCAATATGATATGTTGGGTTCCAGTTCTATTTCATCATAGTCGAGTACAATTTTTGGGTCAGGCATGTATTTTTTCAACAGTGATACGTGGAACACATCATGAACTTTGGAGAGACTTCGAGTCGTTACCAAATGATATGCTACAACTCCAATTCATTCTAGAATTTTGAAAGGTCAGATAAACTTGGAACTCAATTTAACCTTCTTTCAAAATCGTATAACACCCTTCCATGGAGACACCTTCAAGAAAACATGATCTCCTACTTGAAATTCCAAATCCTTCCTTTGGTTTTTGGCGTAGCTCTTTTTCATACTTTGAGCAACTTTGACGTGGGTTTGGATAATCTTCACCTTTACCATTGTTTCCTCAACATGTTTTGGGCCTAAAAGTTTTCTTTCACCAACATCATCCCAAAAATTTGATGTGCGACATCTCCTTCCATATAACGCTTCATATGGTGCCATCTGAATACTTTAATGGAAGGTATTATTTTAAGGAAATTCTACCGGAGGTAAATATTGATCCCACATACCTCAAATTTCAAGTGAGAAAGATCTCAACATGTCTTCTAAGGTTTGAATAGTATGATCTAATTGTCTATATATTTGAGGGTGGTAGGCAGTGCTCAAACAAAGTTTAGCATCCAATGCCTTCTGAATATTTTCCCGAATCTTGATGTAAAATGGCGATCACGATCATAAACAATCGATAGGGGTACTCCATGAAGTCTTACAACTTCATTAATATATAGTCTCTTTAGATGTTCAAGTGATAAATCTTCTCTTATAGCAATAAAATATGATGACTTGTTAAGACGATCAATAATAACTCATATTGCATCATTTATTCCAGGAGTCTTTGGTAGTCCCCTGACAAAGTACATTGTAATATCATCCCATTTCCACTCAGGTATGGGAAGATGTTGGATGACTCCTCAAGGATGTTGCCTTACAGCCTTCACCTATTGAAAAACCATACATCTTGAAACATAATTAGCAATATCTCTCTTCATGTTGTCCCACCAAAAATGTTCCTTAAAATCTCTATACATATTAGTGCTACCACGGTGTATAGAGAAATTGGAGGTATGAGCATCATCCTAAAATTCCCATTTTAGAACAGGTAAGTCAGGAACACAAAGTCTCTTAATAAATTTCAAAATCCCATCTACATATACAAAGTCGATCAATCTCCCATCCTTCATAGCATTAATTTTCTTTTGAAACTCCTAATCATCAGTCTAAGAACTTTTTATCTTTTCTAGTAAATATGGTTTTGGCGACCATTTCAAAAAGTATTTCTATTTCGCCTTCCATGATTATTCCCATATCCATATTTACTTGATCCATGAACATAGGATCCCTTTCAACAATCATATTGTTTAGAACTCAATGATCCTTTCTACTCAAAGCACCTTCCACCTTATTTTCCTTCCTCAATTAGTAGTGTATAGTGAAGTAATAATCCTTGATTAGTTCAAGACATGGCCTATACCTCATGTTGAGTTCTTTTTTAGTGAAAATATACTTCAAACTATTGTGATTGGTATATTTCTCACGTTTTATACCATGAAGATAATGTCTATATATCTTGAAAGAAATGATTGATTCTGCTAGATCAATATTATGGGTAGGATAGTTTTGTTCAATAATTTTTAGCTGTCGTGATGTATAAGAAATAACTCCAACATTATATATAAGGACACAAGCATGTGCATTCTTTGATGAATCAAAATAAATAACAAAACCATCATTCCCCGATTGTAGGTTCTAGATAGGTGCATTGACTAATCTTCCCTTAATCTCTTCAAAACATTCTTCACATTGGTTTTTCCAAACCAATTTATCCCCATTATGCATGAGCTTGGTTAATGAGTTAGCCAATCAAGAAATATTATGGATGAAATGCCGATAATAACATGCTATACCAATAAAACTGCATACCTCAGTTATACTCATTGGTTCTAGGCATTCCTATATAACTCTTATCATAGAAGGATCAACATAGATTCCATCATTAGTGAAAATATTGCAAAGAAACGAAATCTCATGAATCCAGAATTCACCCTTGCTAAAATTCCTGTATAATTCATTTTTAGGAGGATCTTCAAAATATTGCACAAGTGATTTTCATGATCTTCATATATTTTGGAGTAAACCAGAAATAAATTAAATAAACACCACTACAAAGTCATCTTGATATTACTTGATAAATCAATTCATTAGATTAATTAAAATAGAGGGTGTATTAGTTGGTCCATAAGGAATTACTATAAACTCATAATGCCCATACCTAGTTTGAAATGCTGTTTTCATAATGTTTTCCTTCTTCACAGGCAAATGATGATATCCATATCGATGTTAAAACCTTGATAAATATATATCTCTATGATGTTGATCGAATAAATCATGGATGTGAGGTAAGAGATACTTGTTCCTTATTGTTACAGTATTGATCTCTCTATAGTCAAAGCACAACCTCATCGATCCATCTTTATTATTAACAAAAATACCATAGGGGCTCCCCATGGAGAAACACTAGGGCCATTAAATCCATTATTACTAAATTTCTTTATTTCTTTCTTTAGTTACACTTATTCCATAGTGGCCATTCTATATGGGGTCTTTGATATGGGTCTTGAATCAGGAATTAAATCAATGGAAAACTCAATTTATCATTCTGGAGGTTGTCCAGGTAAATCTTGTGGATGCACATCAATGTATTCTTTTACAATAGGTACATCCTCTTTTAGAACATTATTTTCCTCACATTTAGTTATTTCATTATCTACCTCCCCAATAAATGAATTTTGTTGAGCTACTAGGGGTGGATCTAGATAAGTATTAGGTGGTGATGCTTCTACTCTAAATATAAGGAACACCTTATCGTCATCGAAAATTTTAATGTCCTTA
This sequence comes from Viscum album, assembly GCA_963277665.1. Classification (NCBI taxonomy): domain Eukaryota; kingdom Viridiplantae; phylum Streptophyta; class Magnoliopsida; order Santalales; family Viscaceae; genus Viscum; species Viscum album. Next base: position 1,516,957,896 of record OY728122.1, on the reverse strand, counting down.
TTCTTACAATATATTTTCGCATCATGGTCCAAAATACAATCAATTATAAGGATTATATCAAATTCAATCATGAGTCTGATGATGAGATCAGTAGATAAACGATATTTATATGCCCTTACAGTGACTGATTCATAAATCTTTATTTCATTGATACTTCCCTTAGGAGTTTTTATAGACAACACCATAGTTAACTCAAATTGGAAATATCTATTTTTCATAGAAAACATGGAAGATATGAAAGAGTATGATGATCCAGAATCAAATAAAGCATTGGATAAATAAGAGGAAACCATTAAATTAACTGAAACCACATCTTTAAGAGCTTCAAACATAGATGTAGTGATCACATAAGCACGACCTTGATTCCTTGTCCTTTTCTGAGGTAATTTTCCTTGTAGAATAGGACATTCTTTGCATAATTACCATTTTCTCTACAATTGTAGCATTCAACATTGATAGCCTCTTTCTTTCCATACCAATCATGAGCATGGTGGCCTTTTTCACCACACTTGTAACAGAATCCCATTCCCTTAAAGCAAGTACCGGGGTGTTTCTTCCAACATTTAATGTAAGAAGGATATTCATCTTTTCCCTTATTCACCTTATTTCCATTTCTAGAGCGTTCAGGAGATCTCTTCTCCTCTTTTATTGATTTATTGTCGTTAGACTTAGAGAATAACTTTTTTTTCTTGATAGAACCTGAGACTATATCTTCATACAATGAGAAGGATTGTGAGACTAATGCACAATGGGGAAATGGTTTTAACCAATAAAAGAATCCATAAATATTACTCCTCTGGTTATGTATATAATCTACTGCATGCCTTACTATCCTTATAAAGTTATCCTCATATTTTGAGACATTCTCATTATCCTTTTTCCTCAGACTTAGAAATTGACTTTCCATTTCCACTCGATGATCACGAGGAAAGTATTTCTATAAGAAAATCTCTTTATACTCCCTCAATTCCATACTTTATAATTATTCATCCTCCTTTGTGTTTTGAATCAATGACCACCATTGATATGCATCTCCAGTGAGGTGATAAACTTTAATGACAACTTTTTCCATTTCGATACTCCCCAAAGCATGAAATATTTTTTCTAAGGATTTTATTCATAATTTGGCTACAAATGGATTTTTAGTCCCATTCAATGTTGCTGTTTGTTTTCTTTTGATGAGGTCTAACATTGATCCTCCGCGTTGTGGATTAGGGAGCTCCATTTGGGTAAGGTTATTATTCATAACCGGAGTGATTTGTCCTAGTATGGTGATAAGCTAATCAGCTCCAGTTGCATCACCACATCCAATATCAATTTATTGAGTAGGAGGGAAATACCTACATGGATTACATCCATTGATATCATTTCCATTCATTTAAATAGGCACCATTTCTAAACAATGGAATATAGTACATTAGTTTATGAATGTCAATATATAATTCCATACTTGTAATAAACATAACATAAGTTGAACAGTTTATGGATATAATCCATAATCATAAAAATGTTTTATTTGAGGAGGTATATAATGAAAAAGACATAATAATGGTTTGTAAAGAAAATGTGAATTATCCTAGTAATATCCACTGGGAGTGTCGTAACCAAGAATGTAGCAAGGCCCATTGTAGTGTACTAGGATACGATTGGTCAAGCCCGAAACTACTTTTCAGAGTTTTCATTCCTAGGTAAATCTATACCAAAGCCTCATGTACTAGCTCGTATCCAGACAATGATGTATTACATGGGAAACTAACAAATTCTCTACATTACTAAAATTGCAGGATGTTATTTTAAACTAATCCTTATAGTCTATCTTAGGGTAATGTTATGTAGTTAGCGGTTTTCTAAATCTATCTTCCATGGATTGTACTAGACATCCTCTAATACCAACTGTAATAACCTAACCCAAATTATATAGAGTTAGTGCATTATTACATGACATAGTAATGATCATAAATTATCATGTTTCGAAAGACCGATTGGTTTTGTACCCTTATAACTAGTAGATACATAAACAAGTTTTACATTATATCATGAAATAAAAACAACAACAACATTTTGTTCCCTTTGAAAAAACTTATATCCCTTATTATATCCCTGCACGTCATCCATAAAATACTTTTCACATCATGGAAGAAATAAAACACAGAAAGGGGTGAGCTCATATGCTCAGTAAGGATAACAATATAGTAGAAACACTCATAATTAGCATAATCATTTAAGGCAATGTAAATGACTAAAACATAATCATTTAAAATTTAAAACTTCAGCATAATATAGAAAATATAAATCAAATAATTCCATTTTCTTATTCACATTGATATTCTACTAGTTGAATAATGACATGAAATATCAATAACAAATTTCATAATGATGGAATGCATAATTCCAGACATCATAACCACATAGTCAAGGCCTCATGTCCAGACAAGGATTTTGTCAAGTCCTTGTGACAAGACACTAGTCTGTCTCCTGAGATCTACCTATTCATTGAGGAGCTATAGTGGGAACCACCTACCACTTACTATGTCCAATTAATTCCACATATAAAAATGTTGAAACATAACATAAACATTCATATTAAAACTACAATACAAAATGATAATACATAACCATAAAATATGAATTGTATAAAAATAAAACATCCATAGTCAAACATATCACAAAAACTTTAATACAATATGGAATATTTTATCATAATAAATCAACATAAAACAATGGTAAAATCCATCAAAGGATGCCGACATATATGCAATCAAAAGTTTTTGAGAGAAATATCGTTTTCTATTTTGAAATCATTTAAAAGTCCTATAACTATAAACAAAAACATTTATTTTGAAAGTATTCTTATAAAATTTTAAGGGAGTCATTGAAGTTTTTATAATAGAGGAAAATATATTCACCTTCCATATAAGTTTAAAAAACATACATTCCATAACATTTTCGAAGAGTTCGTAAAGTACCTTCTTTGGAAAATCGTAGAAAGATTCCTTTATAAAAATCATATAAAAATTCAAACATGGGTATAAATTACTTTAACCCATTGTATAAGAAATACAAATAACGTTTTGATATATATTTGTAAGAAACACTTATGTGGATGATAAAGAGGTTCTTGTAGATACTCACGTATATACAACCTCAGATAAAGAAGAGATTGTAGAATTAACCTTTACCATGTACTTTTACTTGGTTGAGGGTATGTTAACTTCGTGTATAATAGTTAAATCATTATTATTAAATTATACAAGAACTATATACACAAATATGATATCATATATGATCTTCTAATATTTCCTTGTTAAAAATATTTTAGTTGTATTATTGTTTCAGGTGTTAACTAATTCGTTTTACTTTATATGTTTTGTTATGTAAGTTATGTTTGTTATGGAAAAAATGTATTTGATTCATATCAAGAATTATTTTAAGTTATTAAAAATTATTTTTAATCATAAAAAGAAAATTATTCTTTAATGATTACGATGAGGAATGAATCTCATCGCATCCATGGAGATGGTATTCCGTACGTACGCATGAGCGACAATATCATTATATTGATGGTTATATGTAATTAGATGGTATATCATATATATATAGAATCATTAATATTTTATATTTATTATTTACATCATTTATACTCATTATTATACCCATCCACATAATGATGTGTTTGAATAATATACTACACCCCGATGTGGAGATAGTAAGCCGTACGTACGCACGTATAATGACTTGTCATTCAAAGGATGTAGAGAATAATGAATATAGTTGTACCATATTTATAATAAAATCACAGTGTCTACAAGTTATTGGATTTATTATTTTGGTAAATAAACAAAACATAAATAGGAAATAGAAGAAGAAAAGAACATTGATAGATGTGGTGAAATAACTATCAATTCATCGGGTGCTTCCATATGATTTGATAAAAAGGTCTCCTTAGGTTGGATTCAAATCAATGAAAGTCATCTAAGATTAAGTTAGTTTGGTTGGGAGGATATTTGGGTAGGGTTTAGGAGAGCCAAATGGATTTTTAGGTGTAATTTTGAGAGTAGAGGAAGTACCATTTTATAAGAGAGGCAAGGGTTACTTTAGGAAAAGAAATATTATTTTATTATACAATCATATTTGGTTTATAATGGATCCAAAAGGATTTATTTCAAGCATAAGTTGGGGACAGGTCTAAATCCTCTCAACCAAGAGGTTTTAGATAGGTTTAGGTCACCATATTAACCTTATCTTTTATATTTAACTCTTGGTTAAATAGTTTAATATTTATTATGTCTCCTTGTATTTTTATATTATATGGTTAATAAAATTACAATAAAAGGCCGAGAGAACCCAAATTGGTTCATTAAGGACATATCTATTATTATATAAGTCCTTTGGTCTATCCTTATATTTTTAGGACTATTATATCATTTAATAATATAGTATTTGTTTTAAAACTCATTTATATCAATTTGCCAAAATTTAGTATTTGATTTTTGTTAAATTATTAAAAAAATGATTACTTAGAAAAAAAATCATTTTAAAAACTATAACATTTCATATTAACATAAAAATTTCATTTAATTCATCAAAAGCCTCAATATATATATATTTGGATATTTATAATATCTATTAGTTTAATCTTTCATTAATAAGGTATCTAGTGCATCATCATTATGTCATAAATAAATTTAATTATTTAATGTCTAAAAATTAGAAATAAAATTCCATTATGTAGGAAATGTTTTTATCATTCTAATGAAGATTTATAGTCGAATTTATCTTATGCATAACCCTATATTAAAAATGGTATTGTTATTAAACTTTGAATTTAACACTTTTAACTCTTCATTAAATAAAATAATAATAAATGTCTTTATCTAATCCAAGTGGAACAAAAGGATCATATTTTATTCCTAAATACGATTTTGGTCGAAATAAACTTATCCGATAGAAATATGACATGTTTTAGGGTAATTATAAAATCATTATTACCTTTAATTACCCAATTTAGTTGTAGCAATGGTAAATAAAATTCAAAAGTTACGATTCAAAAAAAATTATTTTCATCTTATTGAACCAGATTTTACATACTCATGTCAACAGTGTTTCTCGGACTTTTGAAATTAAACTCACAGAAGGAGTAAAATTATTTTCTATGAAAAATTTCAAATGCTCCTAGAAGGTGGGTAAAAGACTGTAAAAAATTTAATAAAATTTTATATATCGAATATAATTATAAAATAACTCCAATGAATTAAATTGGACATATATAGGTATTATGTATCTATTTTTACATAATATAAATTTAAATAAATTAACTAATTATTTAAATAAAATGTTAGTTTTTAAACAATTATGCAGTGATTTTTTAGTATTCATCAAAAATTGAATGTTTTTAGAAAAATACCAAAAATTCATCCCAATCTATTTTTGATATTCTAAATCCAAAAAAGAAGCCCATTTTGAAAAATGATTTTATAAAATTTTAAAAAGTGGGTATTACTATTCATAACATCTATTTTGATTAGTCGTGGTGTGTTAAAACTCCATGTTGCGTACAATTTAAGCTATTACATTATTTAAAGGGAAACGTACTGTGGAAGAATGGTGTGTTACATTTCTTAGAGAAGCCTTTTTTTAATTCTTCTTCCACCAAATTCAAATAATATTATAAAAGGACGGTATAGAAGAATTATTATTTTAAATACACTGTTTTTTTTCATGTTAACAGATTACCAACTATCAATCTTCTCTTCCATCAAATAGGAAATGAAACCATCATTGGTATGTATGGAGTACTACCATCCTACAGATCAATTTAATTCATTTTCCCTAATCATTCCACATGGATGAAAAAAATTATAAATTTAATAAATATATATATAATTATATTATATTAGTGAAAGATTAATAATTTTATATCGATTATATTTCTTATATTTTTTTTACCATTCCATTTTTTAAAAATGATATAATTTTTCATCCGTACTAGTTAATATCCACCACCAAAAAATGATGTGATATAATTTTTTTGTAACCATATTAAATTAATTATATATATAATTTATTTAATGAAAGAATATTATTTTTATGTTATAATGGCCATCATTTATGTATAAAAATTTACGTATTTTCTCCATCATGATATTTGAAAAAAGGGGACATTACCTATTCATACCCATGGTATGTCATCTCCATGATTGTAACCTAGTTCATTTTTCATTAAAATACATCATGGTTAGATGAAAAAATTTACACTATATATAATAAAAATTAAATTAATTTTATGAATATTGTTTTAGGTATGAGGTAACAATGTCAACGTTACTATTATTAAACAAATCTTTTAAATTTTTATATATAAATAAAATATTATCAAAATTTCTGACCTAAAATTATTTTATTAAATAATAATGTATAAAATAGAATTATATAAAAAAATTAATAATAATCATAACAAAAGTATCATAATGAATTAAATAATTAACATTAATTTATTATTCATGATGAACAATTAAGCTTGAGATGAGTAGGATCAATGTTAAAGTATTCCATCTCAATTTTCTTTTTACTGAGGCATATTTTAATGTTATATACTAAATTATTTTTGATGGTGTATATACATACCTTTTATAGGTTATATAATGAATCATTAATATTTAATTGTATTTTAGTTTTTAATTCAAATAATTTTATCACATGAGACATGACTCATATGATACCAAGCGTAAGGGGTTTGAAACCCATTTTTTCATTGTGTTATATACATAATCATTGTCTTTTATATTATATGATTATATAAGTAATTAAAATTGATTTTATTATATAGTATTTTTAATTTTTTTTAATTTAAATATAATATATATATATAATTAATTGAATAATTATTACTTAAATGGCCTGATCATTGTATGATATTTTGTCTCAATTCCAAATTCATTAAGTTATTTTTTGTTTTATGAACGTATTTATTTATATCAGGTGCATATATTTAACCATTTATATATAATATCAATAATATATTTATAGATATGGTATTTAATGTTTTATTTTATTTTATTTCGCTGATGGGGGTTATGATTGAAAAGATATCAATGTGGTATTTGTTTAATTCATAAGGACATAAATATTTAAGATTTTTTATATTTATGTATATGATGGATGAATTATTTAATGATTCTATATTAAAAATAATATATTTTCTTATTATATTGTTATTTATAGTAATTATATGTTTTCCTTTTATTTTCATGTCATTATGTAATAAAAATAAATAATTCATATTTTCAAGGATTACCGAATTTTTTATACTCAGTATGAGATATTTTTCGTTTATATAAATACTTGACAGAATAAGATTTAATGAATATATGTAATAGTATCCTTTGATTTTTTGAAATAATTTTTACCCATTTTAATAAATAGAAAAATTGTTTAAAACAAATCTTATATTCATTTTTGAAACAATGTACTATTTGACAATTTACAAAAAATATTAATGCAACACTTTTTTAATGTACTCATCAAGTAATAAATCCCCCCATCATGACTACTCATTACATTGAGGTTTACGTTAAGCATTTAAATGTATCTTTTCAATGAATATTTTTTTAAATTATTTTGGATGTATTTAGTTTATAAAACTAATTTTTAATAGAAATGGGTATTTTAATTAAGAATTATTTAATAAACCTTTAACATTATTTATATTAATCAATGAAACTAATTTTGTATTTTACATATAATCTACATGGGTTATTTTAAAATTATATCATGCATATTAATTATATATATAGTTTATGATTAGTTTAACCAGATAAATTATTTTCATTCCCTTTCTTGATTAAATTTTTAGTCATTAAATTCTAACTAAGAGATTCACAATTATTATGATCAATAGTCATTAAATTTACCTTCATTATCATTATTAAATATCATAGATATTCATATTTCTCATAAAATATATCAATTCATTAAATTGTTTTTTTTACTATTACTAATATTCTGTTGATTGTGGAAAACCAAGATAAATTTATATTATATTGCGGATACATATATTTTTTCATAAGGAATAATTTATATTAATAGAATTGAAAATTAAATATATGATGAATGACTCAGAAATGTATTAATGTGTGGGGATATTTATAGATATCCCTCATTAGAGGAATACATAACATGAGACAAATTAGTAATATAGAATTATGTTGGATTTTGGTGTATAACTGTAAAACAATTAATCAATCTTTTCATGAGGATTTGATGGTAGAGATATCATGATGTCTAATATAACATGTAGAATATTAATATTTTCCTATATTTGGAAAGTAGTTATTATTATCCACAAGGTTATTTCATTGATATTATCCAGAGATTCATTTCATGATCAAGTAATTGATTAAATGGAATGTGTATTCATTTATATACTTTTATTTATTTATTATTACATATTGATTCCTGATAGCTTCCACTTTACGTAATATTTAATGTGAATTTGAGCTCACTTATATATTTTTTCGATTCCCCATTATATAAATTTTGAATCATTGAATGATTATCAGAATGTAGAATATTTACTTTCAATATGTTTTATATTTTATGTTTTCATTTGTAAAGTGAGATTCAAGTTTGTTTTTCCATGACTACTAACGAGTTTGATTATTTAAAGTAATATTACTTTAATATAGTGAATATTTAATTACATAATCACTTTTTATAGGCTATAAGGGTCTGTTTATTTATAGTTTTCATAAAAAAGAACCATACTATTTCCGAATTATAGAACTTTTTTACTTCAATTTTCATAAAATGGTGTCCCACCTTGTAGATAATTTCATTTTAGATTGAAGTATTTCTTTTAATTTGATACAACTAAATGTTCATCATTATTAAATGATGTCACAAACCATTTTTATTATTATTATGTTTAATAATGTTGAAAGGGGGTGTTATGTGATTATTTTATGTGGTATTTTAATCATATCATTAAGGAACAAGATTATTGAAGACAAACAAAGAAACATAACCATTGGGAAATACCACACCAAAAGTATCCCTATTAATGGAATGTTATAATTATTTTAAAATTGGAGAAAAATGGAAAATGGAAATCCCATATAGAATCTCAGAAAAACTGGGAAGTTGGTATGTGATTCAATAAATAAATTAAAAATTCAATTACTCCATACATAATCCATGTTCATGAAAAAATAAAATGAGGTGTCTAATTATTAAAAATGAATTCATTAAGATGGTGTGGATATTGAAAAAAAATTAATGTGGGTAATTTTAAAATAATTAAATCATTTGAGTTATATAATTGAAGTCGAAAATGAATTTGTAGTATGAAAAACCTGAGAGAGAGAGTTAAAAGTGAAAGTGTTTCTTATTGAAGTCAAATTCCATATAAATTTAACTGGTATAAACACCTAAAAGTTGAATATGGAAATTGAATAAAATATTATTGTGAGTGATTTTCATAGAGAGGCATGTAATTTTCATTAATGGATGAATTTTTTATATTATTATTTTATGCAATGTTTATTAAAAATTTGGCAGTATATCTATTAGAGTATATCTCAGGATAGAATTTGGTTTTAAGTATAATTTTATGTGGATTTATTTAGATACATATTTCATATTAGTTTTGAAAATTAATTATATAAATAATGGAGAAATGTGCTAATAAATTATAATACAACTTTAATAATAGAAATTAACATAAAATTCGTATTAATTTAATATTATCAGAAAAATGAATTATTTAGAGATAAATAGTGATAAAATGAATCTGATAATTATTATTTATATTTTTTAATATGATCACTGTTTATATTGTTTTTCTAATGAAAATTTCATATTCAGATTACACTTTTTGAATGAGAATTTATTGAATTAATTATTTAATACTATTTATTTTTTTAGGATAATTTTTTAGAAATCATTGATAATTCTCTATTGGAATTTGTTAATTTAGAATGCGTAGTTGAATAATATCACTATTTTTAAAAAAATATTAAACACAAAATATTTCTGTTAATTTAATGTTTAAAGGGACAGAGGATATTACATAACCAAAATCAACCTATTTTGTGTACAGTAATCTATTGAAATAGATTTTGGGTTCTATAGATTTCAATTTAAGGATACCAAATATAGGGTAAGATAAATCAATTATGATGTTTCACTATGATTTTTTAATATTTCAATAAATACACACTAAATGTGTATCTCCAGGTGTGAAATCATAGGCTCAATTATCATACATTAGGGTTATGATTTAGTCAATGATCAACTAACCTACTTCTGGATGATTACCACCAGGATACTCTTTTCAAAAGAGACATATCCTTTCTAGTATCTAGAAATGTATAAATTATAATAGTTATAATGCATAATTTTTCTTTACAAAAATATAGTATTGTTTTCCCCCATGAAAGAGATCACTCTGGGAATTTTTTTTGTGATAGGCTATTTATGACTGGCCAGTCCCCCATCACAAAATGTCATTATGGACAGAGAATTTGGGATGGGAAAAAAATACCAATTAAAATATCACTAAATAATCAATTATCTGCGACTAGAATGCCTTCATATTTCAAATTCCATTAGTGAGTAAATGCACCAAGAAGTAGAAATAGTAATTTATGATGGGTACATTCCCCCGTTATAAATATTATTAATTATAATATTTATTTTTGACTCGAATTTATAACTATTTGGAGATATCATAATTATATTATAGAATTTGTGACAAGTTCAATCGTAAATTAATTTTTAATAGCAAACTCCGTTATTTATGTAATTTACTATTTGTGATTGTAATCCCATCCCAAATAGTCCCATCTATATTAATAGAACATACATATACCCCCATAAGAATGTGCTCCCCCCATTCCTCTTCTAAGATATCATATGAACTTATCTCTTTATCACTCCACTGTTCATTTAAAATTTATTCTTTCAATTTTTATTTTTATTTTTAATAGGATGTTAACATTAAATCTATCCTCCAAAAAAGCTTCTAATTACTTTTATTTAATTAATTTTAAATTTTTTAATAATTTTTTAATATTTTATATTATATTTTAGAATTATTAATTCGGGGTAATTAGTTTTAATTTGATGTAATTATTTTTAATTAGTAGTAATTAGTTTTATATAGAAATAAATGTTCTTAATTATAATTATTTACATATAGTTATTAGTAATTATTTTTTATTTCAAAGTAATTATATTTCATCAGTAGAAAGTAGTTTTCATTATCTTTAAGTTGTTGTGATTAGTTGTAACTACTTATCATTGATAGAGAAATAGTAATATTTCAAATAATTATGTACTAACTTATATATCTTGGTAATAAATTAAGATATTTCTCAGAAATTTGTAAAAGTATATAGAAATTTTAATTTGTAGTAATTAACACAAATTATTAGTAATTAATTATAATTATTAATAAATTACAAAAATTAGTATAATGTATCACATATTAGTACAAATTAGAGGTAATCAATTAGAATGATGGGAAATTATTGATATTATTTAGTATTTATTATAAATGATCGATAATTAGTAGAAAATAAAAGTAATGAGTAGAAATAAGTTGTAATGAGTGATAATTTTTACTAATAAGCTGAAATGAGAGGGAGTTTGTAAAATTTATTTAAAATTAGAGGTAATTATTATATTTTAGGGGAAATGATTGAAAAATAGAAAAAATTTGCTAAAATGTGGTTAATTTTATAGAATTAGATAAAAATTTAATTTTTTAGTTAAATTAGTGGAAATGACAATAAATTTGTAAAAATTAATAGAATTTAGAATTAATCAGTTCAAATTGGCTAAAATCAGTAGAAATTAGTTTTAATGAGTGGAAATGAGAATATCCTAATTAGAATTAGTGGAATTGAGAGTTACATAGATTAACGTACTGTAATTTAGTGGGAGTTAGAAAAAAATTATAGTAATAAGAAATATTTAGTATTAATTATTATAAAGGAGTTTAATTAGCTAATATTATCGGAATTGATTTATAATTAATAGAAAATAGTGGAAAAGAGAGAGGATTTGAAAACATTATAAGCAATGTGTGTTATTTAGTAAAATATGAGAATAAATTAGTAAAAATTAATGGTATTGAGTTGTAATTTGTGTCAACTAGTGGAAACAAGATTTAATTTGTAAAAATTTCCACTATTGAGATTTAATTAGTTAATCATATCAGAAGTAAATGTCAATGAACAAAAAATATCACATATGAGTGAGAATTTGTATAAATTATGGGAATGAGAGAGATTTTGTAGAGATTAGTGGGAATGTGTGGTAATTATAAAAAAATTCTTATAATTAGAGGTAATTTATAATAATTAGTGATAATAATAGATAATTTGTAAAAATTATAGGTAATGAGGCATAAATAGTAAAAAAATATCGGTAATGAATGGTATTTTATGTAAATTACTTATAAATAGTGGTAATTAGTATAACTTTCTAGTATTTACAGGTAATTAATAAAAAAATGATAAACAGTGTTAATGTAATGACCCCCTCTGTAAGAACCAATATCTTCTTTTCAGGTATAAATCATGAATTTGGTTGTTATTGGGAAAACAGATATTTTTTGGAAATTTAAGGAGTACATGCCATGTACTTAGGAGTACATGTTGTGTACTTGGTGGACATAGGTAGCCGTGTACTGGCTGTGTAACGACCAAATACATGGTTGTATGTGGTGACATGGAGACCACCTAATGTGGAGCCCTGTAATGGCCTACACACACCATGTATCCTCAGGGAACAAGCTGTGTATTTTATTTTTATTTGTTATGTTGGACCGAGGTCACATCTAATTGCTAAGATATAGTTCTTCGGGCTTCTCCTTTTCCTAGAGTGAAGTATATCACCGATTTGTTATGGAGCCACCAATCGTTTCTCAATTTCTAGAATCAAACACCATCAATTTCGTTGGAATCACCTCAATGTGTTCTTCCTTCATCAAGAACCCCTTCTCTTGATTTCTACTCTTTTATGATATATCCTTAGATGAGTGTTTTTGACATTTTTATAGATCAATGGAGATCTAGGTCAATTCAGAGGATGATGTTCAACTATATCAATCATACAACATAGTGGTAGGAGGTTTGATCCATTATGTAGATATCTTGATTTTTATGTTCAAAAAGTGCCGAATACCCTAGTTTAGGATATTGCATGTTTAGGGAATTTGAACCTTTTAATGTATTCTATACAATTTTATTCATGATTAAATGTGTTTGATTTTGAATAGGGTTAATTACATTGATATGAATGTGGTTTCCCATGTTTGATTGATATTGGCCGTTGGGCCTAGAACTTCCTGTAAGGATGTGTTTGTTTTCCATGCCTATTTCTATTAGGATGTTGTTGATATTATATTACATGATTGTTATATGCATTTTAGCTTTTATCCAAGTGGTATTTGATTTTTAATTTTGATGATAGATATCATTGGTGCATGAATGTATTACATAGGGATGGGATAACCTGGTGTAGTTAGACCATAGGGGGGATGGATGCTGAGGGATTCCCATGAGTTTATTTTACATTTCATGTTGCATGAAAATAGGTGGGAAAGACATGGGTGCTCGTTTAGAGTGTCTTTAGTTCCACGTTGTGAGGCCACATGAGGAATTGGACTTTGAGATCTTCCTCAGAGAGTTCTTATAGTTTACTATTATGAGAAAACATGGGGAATAGACAGTGAGAGTTTCCTTAGTGAGTCATTTTCTTTGTTAAACTAGAGGGTTTATTCTGTGAGAAATTTCCCTGAGGGTTTCTTGTTTTTGTCGGGTTTACTAATTTATAAATGTGAATGAATGTAGCTTGAACTGTAGTATTGGTTACTTTTGATTTTTTCCTTGTTTATTACTTTATTTTTCATATTACATAACTTATATATTCACTGATAGTTAGGAATGTATCATTGGGTGGTTGCCTACTGGGATTTGTCTCACACCCCATTTGGGTCGTGATATTGGGCCCAAATAAGTTATATTTATATAGGAATAGAAAGGGAAAGTGCCCTTCTACATATGTTACTTGACTACTGTGGAGTTGGAGATCATGGGACCAAGATGTGGCTTGCAATGCTGTTGGAGTTGTTGACTTGTTTTATTTGCACATTGGTTTAGTACTATACTCTAGCATTGTGACTTGTTTGGCTACTTTCCTTGATACTTGTGACATTCATCATTATTTATATATATTATGTAGTTGTTTATTTATATTCAGTATTCTTTTGTTAACTTATTGTATGGTATTATTACTGCTTCTGCTACTGTTATATAGTTTTTCCACTTTTTTACTCTTCTAATGATGGATTCATTTCCCCACTATCACACCAAGTCCCCCGCTTCTAGTCGGCAGCCTCTGGAATTTATGAAAATGATATTGAGGCCATGTGACCTACTTGGTATGGGGAACCTTTAGGTGGGACCCGAGACCAAGACATTAAAAAGTGGTATCAGATGAATTCATTTCTTCTTGACATACTTTTTGGAGCCTATAAATAGCAATATAAAGGAATAGGTACTTGGTAATGAGTTTTTCTTGGGAGTTTCTAACCCTTGTACATGGAAAAGCTAATTTACCTTGTCTATTTCAATTTTCTTTTTTGGAAATTATTATAGTCGATTTGATTTCACCGTTGGGTGATTCACATGTTTTGTGCTGTTATCATTGATATTATTGAGGTTCTATTTTTATTGCAACCTGATAAGATGAGGGTATTCCATCTCATGTATCATATAGGCACTTTATAAAGACCACATTTCATGCATTCTTTTTCATTTCATTTAGGGTATATTACCTATTTCATTTTGTTGTGATAGTTTTTGTGCCAGATATGCATGATGTTGTTATAAGTGCGTTGACAGAATACCTTCAGTTTTATAGGGTATTGCTAATATATAATGTTTCTTTTGGATGAACACGAATATTTGGTCCCTGAGGTGTTATGGGCCCTCATGGATCAGAATTTGGTGGATCATGTGATTTATTGCACTGTTTTTCCTTATAATATACATGAATAAGATGACTAGATTTTAATCATGGGAAGTATGTGCCCCCATGAATTGGAATCTAGAATTTTAATGTTCGATTCAGTGTTATTATGGTGTTCCAGATTAGTTTCTATGGGGTACTATTTGGAAGAAACTAGAATACACGATGTGTATTGATGATTACATTCCATGTATCCTTATGTTTGGAAAGGAAAAAATTTTCTTAAGTACATGCCGTGTACATTAGTACACGTCCTTTAGTCTATAAATATTTTACTATCTGTGTGGGTATAAACATGGTGTAGTGAAAGCTTCGGTGGAACACGCTGTGTACCAGACATTCACAACATGTAGTAAAGACCATGTACCTGGCCGTGTGACAAATGATATGGGTCAATGAAATACTTATAGTACATGCCATGTCTGGAATAAACACGTCGTGTACAGTCAACTGTTCCTCCAACTGTGTAAATAACAACAAAGGAGGTTGAAACTTAAGTGGTACTTGCTGGGTTTAGGGTGAAAATTCCATGTAGTTTTCCTATAGGTGGAACTTGTCATTATTGTGTGTATAAGAACCTAGACAATGCAAAATAGTCCAAGTACATGCTGTATCCAAGGATAACACACCATGTGTGTGGGGTGTTACACGACCAATGCTGTCAGAGGAACAAGCCCATATAATGTCTTAAGGGAACACACTGTGTATGGGTCATACATGACATGTATCCATGTTTTGAAAAACACGAATGTATCGTCCTCCTATTCCATTACTTCACATCAAGGTTTCATTTCTATTTATGATTTATAGTGTGTGATTTAACTTGCAAAGTCATTTAACCGAGACTTCCTCCCGTATTACGCCAGATACAAGGTAGCGATCAGACACCAGACATGGCTGATCAAGGACTCCCAGTAGGTCCTCAAGTCATTCTTATCTAGGAACTAGTTGTCATTATAGCACAACTATAAAATGGTGCTACTTCCATAGACCTATAGACATGGTTTTGAAACTATTGCTATAGGTCTATTTTTTGTGGACTATAGCCATGGATTTCCGAACCGTGGAGATAGAATATGGCTATTGCCATGGTTTTTTGGCCTATATATATGGTTTCAAAACCATGGATATGGGACAATTTTTTTGATTCACTATAGCCTTAGTTTTCCAAAACTGTGGCTATAGGGTTCATGTGCTTCCGTGGGAACAAATATTTCTGCCCAAAATTCAGCAGGAAGCCCTACGTTAATGGTTCTGAGTCTATTCCAATGGTTTTTATTAATATATATATCATTATATATATCCAAATTGTTGTACGATGTAGTGGTAAGTGCACTAGATTTCATAGTGTAGGTGCACAGATCAATACCCACTGGGGACATTTTTGATTTAGGAAATTACCATGGTTTTCCAAGGCTATTTTCCTAGTTTAAACTGTTGATGTAGGTCATCCCCAGGGTGTAAAATTTGGAGGACTATTTCAACAGTTTTAAAAACTTTTTAAATAGGTAGCTATTTCCAATGTTAAAACTATGGAAATAGGATGGGACCTACTTCAACAGTGATATCATCCATGGTTGTCCAAAATAATTATTGTAGCCTATGTCCAGGGTCTTGGGGCCTATTGCCATAGTTTTGAACCATGGAAATAACTCTTTTTCTAGTTCTGTGGATACAGGTGCCGATACCAATTTCTGAGAATGTCATACGTGGTTTATGCAGACCTGCTAGGGAGTACCGTATCATGACCCATCTAGGGAAGAGTTAATGAGGGTTTTTCAACAGCATCATCCTCCCAAATTATCATGAGATGGAGGACCTCAAGCTATAGAGTCATGGTTTGAGGCCATGCAATCTATCTTTGAGCATCCCAAGATGCCTCCAGAGAGGAGGGTGAAGCTCACTACCTACGTGCTTCAAGATTAATCCAAGAGATTGTTGTATGTGATTTCATAGGAGGGATGCCAATAGAGTATGGCTTGGAAATATTTGTGGCATGCCTTCTATGATTAGTTCTACCCAGATTCATTGGGGGCCAACCGAGCCAGAGAGTTTATGAGTTTTAATTAGGGTAATCTCTCAGTCATGGAGTATTCTTCTCTCTTCATAGATCTGGTTTTCTTCACACCCATTCTACTTGGTGATAAGTTATTCCAGGCAAGAATGTTTGAGGATGGCCTTAGGCATGCCCTCCGAACATAGGTGAACATATTTAGGTTAAATTCCATGACTTCAATAGTCAACTAAGAGCTGATCACAGAGCATAACCTAAGGGATTTAGAGCATTGTGCTTGTGTGGTTCAACATTCGGAGTTGGCACCCCTCCAAATGACAGCAAGAAGTGGCATAGGGAGTCTATGCACTAAGATCCGAGTAGGCGAAATACTTTTATTGGTATCTAGGTTATTTGACACCAGTGTAAAAAGAGCAGGCATACAAGGCCACATTGCATGAGATACCCAGTTGAGTACTGATCTTGTGGTAAGATGGGCCATCATCATCATTTCTGTCAGATTTTGTCACCAATATCATGTGATAGGAGTTCTGTAATGACTCTAAATTTAGGAGTAGGACTACATGTTTCTCCACAGTCTAGGAATTATAGTTATTCCGGCCATTTAGTCCGAGTTTGAGTTCATGGAGGCAATGCTCAGGCATAGGGTTTTTGATAACCGTAGTGTGCGTTAGCTCAGGCACATTAGAAATTTTCATAGGGCCGCGATGTAGGCCAGTCTTTTTCACTGGACAAGACCTAGAAGGAGCATAGTCCTAGACCATCTATACTTAGAGGTACAATTCTAGTTGCCTCAGTTTCATCTTATGAAATTTTTGATACATGGTATTCCAATATTTTCATATCTGTTGTGGTTGTTGAGATCCTTGAGGTTGGATGGTGTCACTAATTATGGGACCTTTATGTATTAAAAATGATGGGTTATGATGACATTGTCAAAATGTACAGTTTGATTCTATTCCTGGATGTTGTTGACTTCTATTGCCACAAGGTGAGGTTCACAACACCAGAGGCCACATTCTGTCTACATAAAAGAAAATGGGATGTACAGGTGAGTAGAGTGGGACCCGAGCTTTATGGGTTGGGAGGAGTTACAACCTAGATTTCATATTTGTATCTATATTTCTTGGGGACTTCCCAAATGGAATTTCCTCCAATGGTCGATTGTTTTAGGGATATCTTCCCTGAATACATTTTAGGTTTTCTTCCAGAGTGAGAGATAGAATTTTATATTGATCTTGTGCCGGGAGCATCACGGGTGTCCATTACTCCTTACAGGATGTCTACACTAGAGTTACAGGAGCTCAATTAGTAGTAAGAGGAGGTATAAGAGAAGGGTTTCATCTGACCATTTACTTCTCCTTGGGGCTCTCCTGTCCTGTTTTCAAAGAACGAGGACTGTACCCTTAGACTTTGTGTGGATTATCGGAAGCTAAACCAGTTGACAGTAAAGAACCAATATCCCTTGGAAAGGATTGATGGTCTCTTCAATCAACTTCATGGAGCTCTAGGTGTTCTAGAAGACTAAATTGAGATACAGTTATCATCTATTATGCATTATACCATCTGATATACCTCTTACAGCCTATCAGAGATGGAATAGTCTATACGAGTATTTTGTTATTCCATTTGGTCTCATGAATCCGCCTGTAGTTTTTATGGCACTAATGAACTGAGATTTCCAACCATACCTCGATTCCATTATGGTGGATTTCATGGATGATGTCTGGGTGTACTCTAACACTTGACATGACCATGATACCCATATTGATATCATTTTGAGTACACTGAGAGAGAATCAGTTGTATGTTATGATATAAAAATGCTACTTTTGGAATGATCAAATTCACTTCATGGGTCATGTTATCTCAAAGATATTAGTATCAGTTGATTTATAGAAAGTGAGAGTAGTAGTTTCCTGGGAGCTTACAAAGAACATTTTTTAGGTACATAGTTTTCTATGGTTGGCTGGTTACTAAAGACTTCCCATACAGGACTTTTCATGCTTAGCAACCCCACTGACGGGCCTTACTAAGAAGGGTGTGATGTTACTGTGGACAGATTCCTTCAACTCATCCTTTCATGAGCTAAAAGGGCGGTTGACTTCAATACTAATACTAGTTTTTCTATAGTAGGTCATGATTAAAATTATTTACTGTGATGCATTAGGTATCGGGCTATGAGAAGAGCTTATGTAGGGGGAAGAGACATTCCGTACAGTTCTCGATAGTTGACGCAACATAAGAGGAATTACGCGACACATGATCCTGAGTTGGCTGTAGTTTTTCATCCTTTATGATGTTGGAGACATTAGCTATTGGGAGAGAATATTATGGTTTGCACTAACTAAAAAAGTGTCAATTATATCTTCACTCAGCACGATCTGAATTTGAGACAGCAAGGGTTGGTTGAGTACCTTAAGTTCATTAACATTGAGCTTTCCTACACACCTGAGAAATTTAACATAGTGTCTAATGCGTTGAGTCGAAGGAATCAAATTTAGGTATTTTAGGTGTCCAATAGTGAGTGGATGCTTATGGATATGTTATATAATATTCATTTGGAGGTGCATGATAGATAAGGGTTGACGATTCATTCATTTTTAGCAGTTACCTGTACACTACTTGATCAAGTGGAAATGAGGCATCTATCAGATTCTGAAGGCCTAGTTATACAAGAGAGTGTGTCAGGATAGAACCATATTCATGGATGGAAAATAATAGAGGATGAGATCATGTTTTTTGATGGGTGCGTGTGGGTGTCAATAAAAATACATGAGGATATTTTGTGGTATTTTCATTCCTCAGTTTGGGACGCTCATCCTAGTGTCACCAAGATGTATCAAGATCAAAACCATCAGTATTGGTGGCCTGATATGAAGAAAGATTTTGATGGTTTTGTGATGAGGTATTCCACCTGTCAGAAGGTTAAGGAAGAGAATCAATGACTAGAAGGGATTTTGAAGTAGGTACCCATTCTCGAGTGGACGTGGAATGACGTCGTGATGGACTTCGTGATAGGTTTACCAAGGTCATATCATGGTAATGGTGCAGTTTGGGTTGTCATTGAATGTCTCATGAAGGTTTCAAACATCTTTATGATCAAGGATATCATTAGTGTCGAAGATATGGGATGGTTGTACATTCGAGAGATTGTACATCTATAAGGGTTTCCACACTCCATCGTATGAGACAGGTATTCCCGCATTAGTTCTCAAATCTGGGAGGGACTACAGAGGGCCCTGGGTACATATGTACTTATGAGTAAAGAAAATATCCAAAGATAGATGGATAGTTAGAGCATACAATTCATGTGTTGGAAGACATTCTTTGAGCATGGGTCGTAGATTATGGAGGTTTGTGGGAGAATCACATACCTCTGTTGGAATTTTCCTATAATAATAGTTTCAGGGAACTATTAAGATGACACCTTAAAAATATTTGTACTTTAGGCCATGCCAGTCACCCCTATGTTGGCTAGATACATGAGAGGAAGCTATGTTGGGACCTCCTCTTGTCCAAGAACCCAAAGAGCAGTTGGAGTTGATTATAAATAGGATGTATATAGAACAGTCGTGAAAGTAGTCTTAAGCTGATCGATGGAGAAGACCTCTGGTGTTCGAGGTCAGAGATCAGGTTTTCCTATGTGTTACACCAACGTGGGGTCATAATAGGATTAGGAGATAGGGAAATCATTCACCGAGATACATCGGTCTGTTTGAGGTGTTGGTGAGAGTTAGCCTGGTTGCCTATCGATTGAAGTTAACTCAAAGGCACTGAGATATGAATTATTTATTCCAAATATATCTGCTACAACATTACTTACCAGACCCCTCTAATTATTTTTAACCCGATGAGGTTGAGTTGGTGGTCAAAGCATAATTCAAGGATCATTCTATCCGAATTTTTTTTATCACAACACGGAGGATATCTATTGGCCGGTCCGTTCCTATGGTATAGGAGTTGTGGCAGCACGGGAGAGTACATGATGAGACTTGGGAGTGGGAGGATGATGTGTGATCACAGTGGTCGGAGCTGTTTGATAGTTATTTTTATCTTCCTCAGTGTATGGTAAATTCAGGGATGCATTACTTTAAGAGTGGGGGGGGGGAGTTTGTAAGAACCCAGATCTCTTTTTAGTTATGGATCCTAAATTCAGGTGTTTTTGGGAAAATGAGTGTTTTGGAAATTTAAGGAGTACACGCCCTGTACTTACGGATACATTATTCATATTAGGTTTTTGCAGTTAGTTGTGTACTGGTCGTGTAATGGCTGAGTATATTTCGATCTGGGGTGACATTGAGACTATCTAATGAAGAGCATGGAAAAGGCCTATACATACCTTTTATCCTCAGAGAACACACTGTGTATTTTTATTTTTATATGTTAGATCATATTGGTGTCGTGTCTAATAGGGTGAATGAACATCTTTTGGTTTCATGTCTTCCTGTAGTGGAAAGTATCACTTATTATTTCTAGAGCCACTGATCAGTCGTCGGTTCACCAAATCAAACACTGTCGATTGTGTTGGAATCTCCAAAATGACTTCTTCCTTCTTCTAGAAGGCCTTTTATTGAATTCTCCTCTATCGTGAGATATCCTTGGTTGAGCATATGTTTACATTTTTTAGATAAACTACATTTTAGGTCAATTCAAAGGCTGAGGTTAAACTATATCGATCGTTCAATGTTGAGGTAGGTGGTTTGTGATTTTCTATATATGTCTTGAATTATATGTGAAAAAAGTTTCAAATACCCTAGTTTAAGGAATTGTGTGTTTAGGGAATTTAGCCCTGGTAATATATGTTATACTTATTCTTGATTGAGTAAGGGTGTTTGATTATGAATATATTTTATTTCCTTTATATGGATGTGCTTTCCCATGTTTGTTTGATATTGGATGTTGGGCCTACAATTTCCTTCTAGGAAGTGTTTATTTTTCCATGCCCAGGGCTGTTAGGATGGAGTTTATATTATATTCCATGCCTGTAATATGCATTGTAGCTGTTAGCCAAGTAGTATTTGAGTTTTAATTTGGAAACTAGAAATTGATTGTGCCTGATTGTATTACAGAATGATTTTAGAACCATGTGTTGTTAGACCATAGGGGGAATGGACACTTAGGGATTCCCCAAAGTGTCTGTTACTGTTCACATTGTGATACCATTTGGGGGATGGATGTGAGTCCTCCATGAGAGTCTCTATAGTTTTACATTATGAGACCATAGGGGAAATGGACATTGATTTCATCCTCGGGGAGTCTGTAGTTTACCGTTACTAGACCACATAAGGAATTTATGATTATTGCATCTTCTGAGAGTCTTTGTCAAAGTTAAACTATAGGGGTTAGTCTGTTAGAATGTTCCCAGAGGGTTGCTTGTATTTGTTTGGATGACTAATTTATAAATGTAGATGTATGATGCTTGAACTCTAAGATTGTTTACTTTTGAGTACATATTTTTTTATAACTTTATTTTTCATATTACCTACCATATATATTCACTATTAGTTAGGCACTGAATTTTTGGGTGGATGCCTTTGGGGATTCATCTCACACATTTTTTGGGTCATGCCTCTTGGCCCAAAGAGATTATATTTGCTGTAGGTATAGAAGTGGGAAATTTCCATTCTACTTCAGGTACCTGACTACTGTGGAGCTCGGGAGAATTAGACCAAGCTAAGGCTTGCAATGCTGTTGGAGTTGTTTACTTGTTTCCTTTGTACTTTGGTTTAGTATTGTACTCCCTCATTTTTGATTTTTTGGTTTCTTTCCTAGATAATTGTGACATGAATCGTTATTTATGTATATTCTTTATTTTTTCATTTACTTTTAGTCTTCCACTATTTACTTATGGTATGGTATTATTACTACTTCTAATACTGTTATCTGTTTTTTTCTCCTATGTTACTAGGGAAATGATGGTAGAGTTTCCCCACTATCACACCATAGAACCTCACTGCTAGTCGAAAGACTTTATAATTTTGAGAAACGTGTTTGAGTACATGTGACCAATCAGGTACATGGATACAATGGGCGGCAACCGAAACCGGGACATTACACCCTCCGTCCAATGATTCCCCTCCTGAAATGGCAATGACAAATGGGAGATAATGACCCCCCAGAGTCCCACCTCCTGTAGGCCCAGGGGTGGAAACCATCATGAATGGTATATAAAAAAGACAACATGTGAGGCATTAACATTTTTATAGTATCCAAGATTGGTAGATAATATGTATCAACCTCAAAAAAATAAAATACATATATATGAAACATAGAAAAATCTATCCCACATGAATGTTTAATGTATAACTACAAGAAATACAATGAAAAGATCCAATGTAAATACCAAATGAACAAAACCAAGTAATGACATGAAAAATGTCCCAACACCCAAGGTGGTAATTCCAATCACAGTTCTCGTATACTTCTTGGAATCCTAAAAATAGTTTTATATACTTAGTGTGAGCATACTAGTATAATTAGTACATCAAACTGATGTCTCCCATGCACAAGTGAATTAGAATACTAATGCCCCTATAAGAAAATATAAAAACCCAAATATAAAAAAATGGTTTAATTTACATCCAAAATCACACTAAAGTATGCTCACCAAATAACGTGTTTCATGTAAATTAATAAAATAAGAACATATATGATAGGGTGCCCCATTCGATTTTTTCTACTATTTGTCTGCTCCCACACCGTAACAACAAACAACATGATGCTCCAACTACATCATGATCTTCTCGCACACACATGGGCCATATAAAACTTCCCTTACAACCCACACACACCTCATACACCTACCACATCTCATCTCTCCCACACACACATGGGCCATAGAACACACCACATCGTGAAGATATATGGGTACCACTACACATCTCATCCCGATGTCACCTGGGAACCACAACACATCTCATCCCGAAGACACTTGATAACAATACATTCACACAGACAGAACTAGGCCAAAAAAACATATCTATCCCGAATAATCGTGGGTATCACTGCCTAGAAGTGGGTGCAAGGAATAGCAGGTGGCCATCCATCCATTCTCCCACCAGGATGTTTGGGAAAGACACCCTCCCTCACAACAATGGGTGTGTTCATCCCATAGTTCTCAGCAAGGGTGGGGTGTGTATAGATATCACAAGGAACTAAATCTATATACATTGGTACCAAACACCAATCCCAACCAATGGGTTTTCAAATAGAACAACCAACACATACAATAACTTTATTTCTTCCATCTCTAATTCATAACAGCGATGCTAACCAAAAAAATAATTCATAACTCCATAAAATTCATTCAATGAATTATCTATCTTCCTTTAAGAACAAAATATTATTTATTCCATCCCTACCTGGGAAACTACAAAATAAAAAAAAATTAAGGGAGAAGTAAACATACAAACCATTTCGAACATATAATATAGAAAGAATGGGCTGGGTAAAATAATCCATCACTCTAGACATTCTAAATATAGTGGTCTCGGTTAAAACTAGACAAAACTCCCATGAAAGGTTACACCATCCTTACTGAATATTATCCCTATTAAACTATCCTCGGAAGCACCGATGCACAAAAATAACCACATCCCACAGAAAAAACACAACCCTACCTGGATTAAGTCCTACATCACAAAATGACAATGCCCAACAACCAAAACACAACCCATGTGTAGACCCAGAGTTAAACATGTTCATTCATTCCACATTCAATAAGACACTCAATTTTAGATTAAATCACACCACTTGTACAACCTCATACACAAATACACTCTACCAATCCACCAAAATCTTATCCCTAATGTAGAAACATGCCACTTCACACCTACAGAACAAACCCCCAATCCATCCCTGTACCCATAATCGTGTTTCCAACTGCAACACAAAAAATCCCACAGAAGAAAAAAAAGATCCACACACAATAAACAACCACACCATACAAGGAAAATATATTCATATTTAATAAAGTTGTTCTTCAATTACAATTTGATTAATTAAGGGTTATCACAGAATATGTTTTTCTTGAGGAATCAATTAAATTAACTAGATATACAAGATTAATCATGTTCTCATGTTCACAAATATTGAACAGAACATTATCAACAAGTAATCAGGAGTTTGATGTTAAAATAGAGACCACCAATGACCTTGATTTTTATATGGATTACGACCACGATAATTCAAAACATAGATCGAAGACAACATATAAAATAACATAATAATAATCATCATCTTCCCCACCAATTATTTATAAACAGTGTAACAAAACTCATTATCTTAAAAAGAATGATAAAATTTATAACATGTCAGATTAACTTTTTAGCATGGTTATTTGACTGAAAACACATAGATACATTAGCTTACCTACCCTACATGATATCAAAATAATGAAAGACTAAGGAATCCCTACCTTGAACAATAGATGATCAAAAACTCCTCATTGAGCCAGACATGAGATCACACATGTAGTAGGAATGAATCCAAGGGAAAACCTGATATAATAGATGAAAATCATTGGGGATGAAAGGTTTTAGGCACACCAAGAGAAAAATGGATACACAAGGGGAAGCAACGATCTTTTCCTAAAACATCCAGATCCTATATCAATGGATGGGAGACAGTTTCAATGTATTAACAAGTAAGGTCACAATCATGATTACATGGTTTGACTGTTTCATGGTCCTAAGATTGTTATCATTTTAAAGATATAAATAATATCCTTTCAAACACCTTCAGAAACACTCAATAAGTTTTTAAACTCTATTAATATAAAATAAAACATAAGAGGGGTGAATTTGGAAAAACTGGGAAAATTTGGAAATCACACACTGATGGGTGAGTCAAAAACGCGAGTCACTGATGAGAATCACCAATAGAGACTCACCAACAACAAGTCACCGACGCAACCCACAAAATGTGAGTCAGCAACGTGACTCACCAATGCATAACCCACTGAAACCTGACATACCGACACCCAACCTACAAACACATGATCTATGGATGCCCGACCTATAGACACCTGACCTACTGACACCTTACCTATGGATGCTGAGCCACCGATGCCGAGACAGTGATGCTGAGCTACTTACATGAGCTATCATTACCACCTACAGATTGAACCTACAGACACAACCGAACAACAAGACATACTGGAATCACCTACCAATACATCCTACCGATCTTGGATCACCATTCAAGAATCTGAATTCTTGATAAACCCTTGAAATGAGTCATTATGAATCCCCAAAACACCTCAAACACCATATTTTCACAAATAAATGGACTAAAGTGGTATTAAGCTCTAAATCATATTACTCTCATACTATTGTCACCCCCATGAATTTGAAACCTAACCTAGAAGATTGGGGGTCTAAAAAACCACCTGGTAAGATAACACTCAAGGATAAACCACCCTATGTCGTTTGAAAGCTGATGTGAAACCTCAAAATCCATGAACACCTCCTCAAAAATCCACTACCCCAAACCGACTAGAAGGAACACCACACAAGCACCAAAACCACACTATCCAGACACATGAATTAGGGAATTATTTTTTCCATGTTAGGATACTATCCCCTTTGGGTGTCACTGAATCACCCGCACAAGTTTAATTCCATATCAATTAATGTGTCTTTATTAGGAATTGGTTCCTCCCCTCATCATGGTCAGGAAATTATTTTAATGTCCTAGAAATTCTGTATAATTGTTTTTAATTATATGGAATTATTTCGAGACCGCGAAATCTAACGTCACATGATTCCGAGACCTGGAGTGCCCGGAATGGACCGTTGAAGTTTTGTTAAACTTTAAATAGAGCGAATAATCTGTATTACTAAAAAATTGGAATAAATCATAATCAATTACTCAGATCATAAATCTGAGGTCATCATTTTTTTAGGATGGTAGGTTTACTATCGGCGTGACTCATGTATAGTCGTCGTGGGCCTCCTGTAAGAAAACTCGAAAATGGAATAAATGCAAATAAAATAATTAATTAAATTATTTTATTTTCAAATGATTATAACTCATAAAGGTAGCTCAGATTGAAAATAAGAGACCGCCACTTTACTCATGAGTTCATGCTTTATCTAAGAAGATACTATCTTTAGCTGGCGGATGCCACCAGTGAATGTTAACTTTTGGCCGTAAATAAAATAATTACGTGACAAATATTTTATTGTAAAATCCTGACTTCTAAATGGCAACTCAGATTTAAAATTTTAGTGTACCATTGGGTTCTTTTTAGCGTGTTTCACGTAGGAAAATACTAACCTTGACCAGCACGGGTCAAGGGTGACTGTTATAATTTTTTGGAACTTTTTTTCGGGTACGTTCAGTAAATACCCGAGCGGTGTTTTGTAACTTTTGAACTGGTACTAGGAATTGAAATATGAGGACACCATTGAACTTGTAGTGACGATATTTTCTTAAGGATACATTCACCTCGACGACAGTTGGTCGAGGGTGAAAGGTAGTTTTCATGTTTTTCGTGGAATAAAAATAAAAAATAAAATAACTTTTATTTTATTTTTATCTTAACAATTGAATGCAAGATGAGGGGACCACTTGAGATTGAAAAACCCCTTTTTTGAATTTATGGTTTTGGGGACCACCTGACCCCCTATATAATGTGGGGGAATCCCTTGGAATCCTCCTATTTTATTGTGCCAACATAAATTAATTGTCTTGACCCTTTTTAAATACTAATTAACAAGGTCATTGGAGTTTTGGAAGGTTCATAATAAATTAACCATCCTAAATTCCTCAATCGTTACATACCTCCCCCCCTCTGTTATTTATATGGAGCTTGGGAGGAGGATTTGGGATGGATTCACCAAGTGATGAAGAGATGGTAATGTGTCATGACTCCCAACACTTGGTGAAACATTATTCTTCTCTAATGAAACACACCTCCCAACGAAGAACTTCTTCAAGGAAGAATGCACTTCGGAATTGAGGAATGAGGACGACGTTTTAACCAACTTCAGAAGCATGATTAGGGAAGCGACGACAATTAGCATCCTCTTCACCTTCACCATTTCCATCTCACGACCTCTGTCACCAATCCTTATAGGTAGGGGTTTATTTAGGTGTGATTAATTGTTTTCCCATGTTCCTCACTTATAAACAATGAATGTGGGTCAACTCTTTAACTAGTTGATCCAAGAATATTTTCTTTTATGGGTTTGGGAATAATTATTTCCAGAGGATGTAGGGTGGTTTTTTGAATATTCCCCCTTACTCATTCTTGAAAATTCTTCATAAATCAAGAAGAAATTATAGCCGCTTTCTACCACTCTAACACGGAGAGTGAAAGGTAAAAAACATGGCCAGACCACTCTGAAATTCTTGTGATTAATTGTTGTGTTCTTTGCAATGGAGGAGGACAACAACCAAAACCAGTGAGGCACGAGAATAGTGGTTGACACCATGACCGGCCACGATGAAGGCCTCGATGCAGTTGCACTGGCAGATGGAAGAGAACCGCGGCTTGTACCACGACGGTGAAGGGAGGACGTCCAGCTGTGCTGGCCACCAGAGAAGGCGCGGCGCGCGACCGCGTAGCATGGAGAGGATTCCTGGCCATCAGGCATACTGCGGCGGACTACCGCACCGTGGCCCTCACAACGCCCCACGGCCCTCGTGCCACACTGTAGCCATTGCTCCTCCCCGTGGCCCCCGCGCCACCCCGTGGCTCCCATGTCGCACCGCGGCCCCCACGCCACACCGGCTTGCGGCCCATTAACCGCACTGTGGCCCCCACCGGCATTGGCCGGCAACCCTCGTGCACCCCATTGTCCCCCCCCCCATGCCGGCCCACGGACCCCACGTGACCCCCGTGCCATCGCACGACCCCCGTGACACCCTCAGCCCCCAAACCCCACCGCGGCCACCCGAACACCAGGCCGGGCCACTTAGCACAGGCTGGGCTGGGTCATCCCGGGTCGGGTCGGAGCGGGTCGGACCGGACCTGTACCATCTTTATCCCATTTCCGCTCTTTTGGCAATAACTTTGGCACCGAGTGTCCGTTTGAAGAACCGTCTATGAAAATGGAAACCTTGGAGTGAGATGGTCTCTTTGCTATAACCCACTAATGATTTGGATAAATTTGGGGAACATTAGGATTGGATCGAGCACAAATCCAACCGGAGCCTCGAGACTAAAAGGCTAACGACTTATAGACTGGACGTACATTTAACACACCATCTATTGCGTTGAGACCTCTATGACATGGAGGTCCATTGAGATACTTCTTTGTGGGAATTAATGACATTTGGAGTATCAAACAATGGCTTGAGGAGAAGACCCTCCAAGAGACAAGCATGCCTAGTTCGGGAATCCTGTAGCTGGCTGTGACGATTTACTAGGATCATGTGTGGGTCTGACATTGTATGGACGATGTACTAGGATCCTGTGTGGGTCTGATGACGTACTGATGATGTAATAGGATCATGTGTCTGTTTGATGACGTACTGATGATGTAATAGGATCCTGTGTGGGTTTGACGACGTAATGACGATATACTAGGATCCTGTGTAGGTTTGACGATGTACTGAAGATATACTAGGATCGTGTGTGGGTCTGACGATGTACTAACAATTTACTAGGATCATTTTTTGGTATGACAATGTATGGACAATGTACTAGGAGCATGTGTGGGTATGACGATGTACTGACAGTGTAATAGGATCATGTGTGGGTCTGATGATGTACTGACGAGGTACTAGGATCCTGTGTGGTCCTGACGACGTACTGACGATCTACTAAGATCCTCTATGGGTCTTAAAACGTATTTACGATTTACAAGGATCTTGTGTGGGTCTGATGACGTACCGACGAAGTACTAGGATCCTATGTGGATCTGACGAGGTAATGATTATGTACTAGGATCCTGTGTGGGTCTGACAACGTACTAATGATGTACTAGGATCCTGTGTGGGTATGAAGTTGTACTGACGATGTACTAGGATCCTGTGTGTGTATGACGATGTACTAGGATCCTGTGTGGGTCTGATGAGTTTCTAAGATCATGTGTGGGTCTGGCGATGTACTACGATCTTCTATGGGCCTGATGATGATTTAGGATCCTTCGTGGGCTTGCCTGTTAACAGAGTAAGATGATTCAGTAGTTACATCTGATCATATTTACTTTTCTACCTAAGATATAACTGGTGTGATCTATGTTTGTACCTTGTGTTTCTTACATTCGTGGTAATACCATGGTAGTATTATTCAGCGTGGCGTACCTGTGTGGTACTTACCTTCGTGGCATTTCGTTCTTTGTGAAACAATTGAGATTTTGGATTTTGAGTTGGACCTGTGTTTCCTCATGATTGAGATGGGCATACATGATTACTTAGGTATATATATGGGTATATAACTAAGTAGGGTTGTCAGATAATTTCAGGATATGTGGTTTATCCATTGGGGATTTTCTAAGACCTTGAGGGTCTCAGGGTCCCTACTGAGTATCATTATACTCACCCATGCATGGGATATTCCCATACATTTTTTTTTGGTATAGACGACAGAGAGTGCTGAATGATGTTGATGGTACTAGGACTGGATAGTTCATGAAGGTGGACCGTATGGCGCATGGGTACGCAGAGGAGATGTGCGGATGTGGAGTGCTGAGGAGGCGATCTGTACCTACCCTTCAGGCATGAACCTTGGAGTATAACCCAGTAGTTGTCTTTCACTTTATCAAGTGGTACTGTATTTACATTTTACTTGTACCTTTACTATTGGGATTCTATTCCATCCCCTCTTACATTCAAAACTATTTTTTCTATTCAGTTTACCTTGTGTTCATATTCTAACTGTGTGCTTGTTTGTGTGTGTCTAAAGGTTATAAAGGAAATTCCTTCTTGGTTTTAGGGTAATGCTCCTTCGGTGCTAGTCACTATCCCCTAGCCTATGGAAGGAGGGCTTGGGGTAGTCATGGAACGGGCCCTAGAGGATGGCTCGTGATATTATGACCTCACACAGAATAAGAAAACAAATCATCACATAAAAAGAAAGGTTCAGGCATTATGTATTTCCCTGAACCCAGTTACCTAGAGTTCGTTCATTATTACATAACATTTGCACGATACATGGAATCATATCCTGAAAGAACGACCAGTTTAGTAGCATTGGAAGTAGTAGATACATACATGAGATTTACATTACATTATTAATTGAAAAAAACAACATTTTGTCTCTTTAGAACACACTCTTATCCTTTAGCCTATCCCTGCATGTCATTCATAATATATTTCATCACATCATTGGAAAATATAAAACATAATAAAGGGGTGAGATCAGATGCTCAGTAAGGATACCAATAAAGATGAATCCTTAGTAAATAAGCATAAACATTTACGAAAAAGTACAAGACTAAAAACAAGACTTTTAAAATTAAACATTATCATCATATGTCAACGATAAATCAAATAATTACATTTTCTTATTTTTATGGATATTATACTAGTCAAATAATCACCTATACTATCAATAGATAATTTCATAATGACGGAATGCATAATTTTATGCATCGTAACCACATAGCCAAGACCTAGTTTCAAGAATAAAAATAATACTTTTTCAAGGTCTTGTTCTAAGACTCTAGATTGTCTCATGTGACCAACCGATGCATCGAGGAGCTATAACAGGCTCCACCAGTCACTTAGTAAATCCAATGCATTCCTCAAATGAAAATGGTTGAAGCTTAATATAAACATTCGTATTAAAACTAAAATAGGAAATGTAAATAATTGTACCATAACCATGAATGTTATAAAAATAGCACATCCATAGTGAAACGTATCACAAAACTATCAATACATAATGGAATATTGTATCATAATAAATCATCTTCAAAAAATATAAAATCCAATTGAAGGATGTTGGCATAGATGGAATCAAAACCAAAACAATTTGAGTGACATATTTTATTCTTAATTGAAAAAATTCAAATATAATGAAAAAATATATTTTGAAAATATTTTTATATGATTGTAGGAGAAGCATCAAAGGTGTTATAATGGCATAAAATAGCCACACATTCATTATAAGTTAAATAAATATTGTTTCCTTAATTTGTCAAAAAGGTCATAAAGTACCTTGTTTGGAAATCAACAGAATGATTCCTTTCAAACCATATTATGAAAATTAAAACAAGGGTATAAATGACTTTAACCCAAAGTCTAGTAATTAGTAAAAGTGTTTTGAAATATATTTTTAGGAAACATAAATGTGGATGATAAAGTGGTCCTAGTAGATACACAAATATACACAACCTTGGATAATAAAGAGTTTGTAAAATTAAACCATAGATTCTATTCTTCCATAGTTCAGGGTATGTTAACCAGCTATATAATGGTTAAATATTTTTTAGTAAATTATACATGAATCAATATTCATAAATATGATATAATATATGATCTTCTAATATTTCCTTGTTAATAATATTTCAGTAGTTTTATTATTTGTGTGTTAACTTATTCGATTTCCATTATATGTTTTGTTACATAAGTCATGTTTGTAATGTATAGGAAATATTTGATTCATATCTAGAATGATATTATGTTCATTAAAAATTATTTTTAATAATCAAATGAAAATTATTTTTGAAAGGTTATGATGGGGAATGAAATTTCATAGCATCGGGGAGAACGTAGGTAATACGTACGCACGAGCGACAATATCATTATATTAATGGTTAAATCGTATGTAGTTGGATAGAGTATTAGATATACCAAATCATTAACATGTTATATTTATTATTTACATCAATTATAATCATTATTATACACATCCAAATAATGAATCATTGAATAAAAAACTACACCACGACGTGGAGATGGTTAGTCGTATGTACACATGTATGGTTACATTTTCATTCATAGGATGGATAGAACAATGAATGTCATCATAGAAAATTTATAATAACATCACATTATGTATATTTGAATAAATTTATTATTTTTTTATGGAAACAACAACGAAATAGGAGGAGGAAGAAGGAAAGAACAGGAAGGTGGCGATGAAATATTTACCTCTTCTTATGGTTCTTCTGTTTTATTTGAACAAAGGGATCCTTATGATGGCTTTATTATCAATTTAAGGCCTCTAGGTTGAATTGAGGGATGTTGGGAAGATATTTGAGCTCGTTTTGGCCTAGCAAAATGGCGTTGGTGGTGTTAAATTAATAGAAATAGAAGTACCCTTTTACAAGAGGGATGAGGGTCACTTTAGGAAAATCTTGAAATATTATTTTATTATAAAATAATTTTCAGTTTCTAATGGCTCCAAAAAGGATTTATTATGAGGATTACGTGGGGAGTGAATAAAACCTCTCAACTAATAGGTTTTAGGATAGTTTAGGTCACTATATTAACCTTATCGTTTAGATTTTACTCTAAGTTAAATATTTTAACTTTTACATTGTCTTCTTGTATTATTATAATAAATGCTTAACAAACTTAATATAAAACTCAAATAGAAGCCGAATTGGTTCATTATCGAGGGTAATTTAACTTCATGTATAATAGTTAAATAATTGTCATTAAATTATACAATAACCATATACAGAAATATGATATCATAAAAGATCTTCTAATATTGCTCGGTTAAGCATATTTTAGTTGTATCATTGATTCAGGTGTTAACTGATTCATTTTCCTTTATATGTTTTGTTACTCAGATAATTTTTATTTTCTATAGGATGTAATTTATTCGTATCTAGATGATATTGAGTTCTTAAAAATTAATTTTAATCATAAAATGAAAATTATTATTGACTGATTACGATGGGGAATGAATCTAATCGCGTTCGTTGAGACGGTAATCCGTACGTATGCACGAGCAGCAATATAATTTTGTTAATGGAGAAATCATATGTAATTGAATGGTATATAATATATAAACACAATCATTAACATGTTATTTTAATTATTTACATTCATTATTTTCATTATTATACCCATCCAAATAATGAAGAGTTTGAATAACAAACTACACCATGACGTGGAGACGGTAAGCCGTACGTACGCCCATATGGTGACTTGTCATTCATAGGATGGATTGAAAAATGAATATGGTTGTACCATATTTATAATAACTTCAAAGTATGTATAAGTTAATAGAGTTATTATTTTGGTATGGAAAAAACATATAAAGAGGAAGTGGAATAAGAAAAGATCTTTGAAAGAGGTGGTGAAATAATTATCTCTTCTTCAGGTGCATACTTTTGATATGATCAATGGGGCTCCTTAGGTTGGATTCTGATAAAATAAAGGCCTATAGGATATGTGAGGGAATTGGGAAGTTATTTTGGAAGGGTTTTTCCAATTCAAATGGCTTTGGGGTGTGATTTTGAGAGAAGAGGAAGTTCCCTTTTATAAGAGAAGTGATGGTCACTTTAGGAAAAGCTTGAAATATTATTTTATTATACATAAATATTTGGATATAATGGCTAAAAAAGGATTTATATTAAGGATATAGTGGTTAGGGGTTAGAAACCTCTCATCCAATAGGTTTTAGATTGGTTTAGGTCACTATATTAACCTTATCTTTTATATTTTACTCTTGGTTAAATTGTTTAACATTTACCATGTCTCCTAGTATTTTTATATTATATCGTTAATAAAAATACAATAAAATGTCCAGAGAACCCCAAGTGGTTAATTAATGAATTTTCTATTATTATATAAGTCCATTGGATGATACTTATATTTCGAGGACTATTATATCATTTAATAATATAGTATTTGTTTTAAAAAATCATTTGTGTCAGTTTTGATACTATTTAGTATTTTATTTTTGTTAAAGTTATAATAACTTTATTATTTTAGAAAAAAATTCAATTAATCAACCCTAATATGTCATATTAACCAATAAAATACTTCCAATTCATCAAAAATATCAACTTACATTTATTTGTATTTTTATAATATCAATTATTTTAATCTTTCATTAATAAGGTAATTACTGCATCATCATTGTGTTATAAATAAATGTAATTATTTAAGGTCTAAAACTTATAAATAATATACCATTATATATTAAATCTCTATTTATTTATAAATAATATTTATAGTTGAATTCATATTATGAATATCCCTATATTGAAAATGGTTTACTTATTAAACTTTGAATTTAAAACTTTTAACTATTCTTTAAATAAAATAATAATAAATGTCCTAATCTAATCCAAGTGGACCTAAAGGATCATATTTTTTTCATAAGGATTAATATTTTTGAAATAAACTTATACAATAGTATTAGTACATGTTTTAGGGTAATTATAATATAATTTTTACATTTAATTACCCAATTTACTTTTAACTGTGGTGAATAATATCAAAAAGTTACTATTCATCAAAACATATATTCATCTTAATGAACCAAATTTTACTTACTCATTTCAACCATGTCTCTTGGAGTTTTTAAATTCAAATCATAGAAGCGGTACAATTATGTTTTATGCAAATTTGCATATGATCCAAGAAGGTGCGTAAAAGACGGTAAAAAGGTCAATAAAATTTTATATATATATATAATTATTATAAAATTACTCCGAAAAATTATATTGAACATATATAAGTATTAATCATATATTTTTAAATAATATAAATTTAAATAAAAAAACAAAATATTTAAATAAAAAGTCTGTTTTAAACAATAACACATTGTTTATTCACTATTCATGAAAAATTGAATGTTTTTAGAAAAATACAAAAAATTCACCCTAAGATAATTTGGATATTCCGAATCCAAAAATGAAGTCCATTTTGAAAAATAAAATTTATAAAATTTTAAAAAGTGTGTATTACATTTCATAATGGCTAGTATTATAAGTCGTGGTGTGTTAAATCTCCAAGTTGTGTATATTGCAAGCTATTTCATTTTTCAAAGAGAAAAAAACTGTGGAAGCTTTGGATGTTACATTCCCCCGCCATAAAATAATTTTTTCCTCAAAATTTATATAATAATATAGTGTAAATAGATTTATGTGGTTCTTCATCATAAGTTCCTTAGAATCCCACGTTGCCTCTTCCATCTTATTGTTTCTCTATATAACATTCACAAGGCGAGTTGTATGGTTTCTCAAAACTGGTTCTCTAGTATCAATTATTTTCATGGACTCCTTTTAATAAGACTGGTTGGGTTCTAGTTCTATTTCGTCATAGGTGAGTAAAAGTTTTGGGTAATGCATGTATTTTATCAACAGTGATATGTGGAACACATCATGAACATTGGAGAGACCTGGAGTCATTTCCAAATGATATGCTACAACTCCAATTCCTTCTATAATTTTTAAAGGTCAGATATACATAGGACTCAATTTACCCTTCTTACAAATCGTATATCACCCTTCTATGGAGATACCTTCATGAAAACATGATCTCCTACTTGAAATTCCAAATCCTTCCTTTGGTTACCTACATAGATATTTTTCATACTTTATGCTTCTTTGATGTGGGTTTGGATAATCTTCACCTTTTCCATTGCTTCCTCATCATGTTCTGGCCTTAAAAATATTCTTTGACCAACAACATCCCAATAAGTTGATATTCTACATCTCTTTCTATATAATTCTTCATATGGTGCTATCTGAATACTTGAATGGAATCTATTGTTTTAGGAAAATTCTACCAAAGGTAAATATTGATCCCACATAACTTGAATATCAAATGTGAATGATCTCAACATGTCTTCTAAGGTTGGAATGGTCTGCTCTGATTGTCTATCAGTTTGATGGTGGTATGAAGTGCTCAAATGATGTTCTGTATCCAAGGCCTTCTGAATATTTTCCACAATCATGATGTAAAATGTGGATCACGATCAGAAATAATAGATAGGGGCACTCCATGAGGTCTTACAACATCAGTAATATATATTATTTCTAGACATTCAAGAGGTAAATATTCTCTTATAATAAAAAAATATGATGACTTGGTAAAACGATCAACAATGACTTATATTGCATCATTCCTTCTAGGAGTATTTGGATGTCCCATGACAAATTCTATCGTAATATCATCCAATTTCTACTCAGGTACGGGAAGAAGTTTCAAGACTCCTTAATGATGTTGTCTTCCAAACATCACTTATTGAAAACCCATACATATTGAAACATAATGATCAATCCCTCTCTTCATGTTGTCCCATAAAAATATTTCCTTCAAATCTCTTTACAACTATGTACTACCACGATGTATATAGAAATTGGAGATATGAACATCATCCCACACTTCACTTTTTAGATCAGGTATGTTAGGAACACAAATTATCTTCCTGAATTTCAAAATCCCATCTTCATATACAAATTCAATCAATCTCCCATCGTTCATAACATTAATTTTCTTTTGAAACTCCAAATCATCAATTTGAGAACATTTTATCTTTTCTAGTATAGATGCTTTCACAACCATTTCAAAAAGTATTTATGTTTCACTTTCCATGATTATTCCCATATCAATAATTACTAGATCTATGATCATAGGATCCCTTTCAACACTCATATTGTTCAGAATTCTATGATCCTTTCTGATTAAAGCTTCTGCCACCTTATTTTACTTCCTGGAGTTGTAGTGTATAGTGCATTCATAATCCTTTATTAGTTCAAGACATCACCTTTTCCTCTTTTTGAGTTATTTAGGTGAGAAAATATACTTCAAACTCTTGTGATCAGTATATATCTTACATTTTATTACCATGATGACAATGTCTACATATCTTCAATGCAATGATTAAATCTAATATTTCAAAATCATGAGTACGATAGTTTTGTTCATGAATTTTTAGCTCTCATGGTGTATAAGAAATAAATCTATCATTCTGCATAAGGACACAAGAAAGCACTTTCTTTGATGCATCACTATAAATAACAATCCCATCATTCCCTGTTGGTAGGGTCAAGATAGGAGCATTGACTAATCATCTCTCAAGTTCTCCAAAACATTCTTCACATTGTTTTTCCCAAACCAATTTAACCCCATTACGTATGATCTTGGTTAATGAGTTATCCAATCAGGAAACAATCTGGACAAAACTCCGATAATAACCTTCTAAACAAATAAAACTACATACCTTAGTTATACTCATTGTTACTGGAAATTCTTGTATTGCTCTTGTCTTATAAGGATCAACAGAGATTCCATCATTAGAGAAAATATGTCCAAGAAATGAAATCTCATGAATCCATAATTCACACTTGATAAACATCCCATATATTTCATTTTTAGGAGGGTTTTAAAATAGTGAAAAAGTGATTTTCTTGATCTTTATAGATTTTAGAGTAAACCAAGATATAATCAATAAACACCACAAAAATCCATCTTGATATTCCTTGAAAACTCTATTATTTAGATCCATGAAAACAGAGGGTGTATTAGTTAGTCCAATAGACATTACTGTAAACTCGTAATGCCCGCACTTGGTTCGAAATGCTATTTTCAGAATGACTTCCTTCTTCACACACAACTGATGATATCCATATCGATTGTCAAACATTGAAAAATATTGAGCTCTATGAAGTTGATTGAATAAATAATCTATGCGAGGTAGGGGAGACTTGTTATTTAATATTATAGCATTGATCTCCTTGTAGTAAATTCACAACCTCATAGATCAATCATTATTCATAACAAAAAAACAGGGGATCTCCATGGAAAAACACTAGGGTGAATAAATCGTTTGTTACTCAATTCTTTTAGTTGTTTCTTTAGTTCCACTAATTCCACAGTGGCCATTCTATAAGGGGTCTTTGATATGGGACTTGAACCTTGAATTAAATAAATGGAAAACTCAATTTATTGTTTTGTAAGATGTCCAGGTAAATCTTGTGGAAACGCGTCAACATATTCTTGTACAATAGGTACGTACTCTATTGGAACATTATTTTCCTTGCCTTTAGTTATTTCATTATATTCCTCCCTAATAATTAATTTTAGTTGAGATATTGGGGGTGGATCTAGATAAGAATTCACTGGTGACGTTTCTACTCTAATGATAAGGTACTTATTATCATCATCGAAAACTGTACCGTCCTTCTTCATACAGTAAATTTTCGCATCATGGTCTGAAATTAAATTTATTCCGAGGTTTATATAAAACTCAATAATGGGTATGATGATGAGATAAGCAGATCAATAATATTTATATGACCTTATGGGGATTGATTCACAAAACATTATTGAAATGATACAATCCATATGTTTTTTACAGACAACTACCTTGTTAAATTAAATTGGAAATATCTAATTTTTATAGAAAATATAGGAAGATAAGAAACAATGCAATAATCTAGAATCAAATAAAGCATTGTCTAAAATTGAGGAAACCATTAAATTACCTGCCAGAAAGTCTTTCATATCATGAACCTTAGTAGTACTGATCGTATAAGCTTGGACATACTCCCTTATTCTTTTCTGAGGTATGTTTCCTTGGAGCATAGGAAATTAATTTGTATAATGACCATTTTCTCTAAAATTGTATCATTTAACATTGATAGCATCTTTCATTCAATATAAATCACGCGCTTGGTGGCCTTTTTCACCACACTCGTAACATACTCTCATTCCCTTCATACATGTAACGGGGTGTTTCTTCCCTCATTTACCACAACATGGATATTACACATTTTCTTTCTTCCCCTTATTTCCATTTCCAGAGTGTTCACCTGATATATTCTTCTCTTTCATTTCATTAATGTCATATGACTAAGAGAGTTCTTTTTCGGTCTTGATAGCACATGAGACAATATCTTCATATGATGAGAAGGACTGTGAGACTAATTCACGATGGAGAAATGGTTTTAACCCATTAATTTTTTGACAAATATTACTCCTTAGGTTACGTATATAATCTGCTGCATGCCTTGCTAACCATGTAAATCTAGCCTCATACATTGAGACATTATCATCATCCTTTTTCCTCAGAATAAAAAATTTACTCTCCATATCCGCTCGATGATCACAAGAAATGTATTTTTCTACAAAAATCTCTTTAAACTACTTCCATTCCATACTTGATACTTCTTCATCCTCCTTTGTGTTTTTAATGAATGACCACCATTGATCTGCATCTCCCATGAGGTGATAAAATTCCATGACAATTTTTTCCCTTTCGCTACTCCCCAAATCATGAAATTTTTATCTAAAGAACTTATCCATTACTCAGCTACAAAGGGATTTTTATTCTCATTGAATGTTGGTGGTTGTTTTCTCATGAAGCAGTCTAACATTGATCCTCCACGTTGTGGATCAGGGTGCTCCATACGGGTAAGGTTATTATTCATAACTTGAGTGAGTTGTCCTAGTATGGTGATAAGATAATCAGCACCAATTGCATCATTAGCTCCATTATAATTTTATTGAGTACGAGGGACATCCCTATATGTATTACATTGGTTGATATGGTTTCCATTCTTTAATTATGTTCCATTTCTAAACAATGGAATATAGTGTATTTGTTTATGAATCACAATAGATAATTCTAAACTTGTAATACACTTAGCATATGCTGAACAGTCTATGGATACAATCCATAATCAAAAAAATGTTTTCTTTGTGTAGGTATATACTAAAAAATCATTCATAATTGTTTGTAATGAAAATGGGAATTATCCCAGGCACATCTCCTAGGAGTGTCATACCCAAGAGTGTATCAAGGCATGTTGTAGTATACCAGGATACCCTAGGTCAAGCCCGAAACTACTTTTTAGAGTTTCCATTCGAAGGTAAATCTATGCCAGAGACACATCTACCTACTCGTATCCAGACAGGGATGTATTTCGTGGAAAACACACAAATTATCTACATGAGAAAAATTCTAGGAAGTTCTTTTATACTAATCCTTATGGTATATCTAAGGGTAATGTTATGCAATCAATGTTTTTCTAAATATATATTCCATGGTTTGAACTAAACATCCTATGATACCACCTGTAATGCCCTGAAACTAATTACCCAGATTCAATGCATTGTTACATGACATTGGCATGATCATAAAATATCAAGTCTCGAAAGACCAATTAGTTTAGTATACTTGGATATAATTCATACATACACAAGTTTTACATTATATCAAGAAATAAAAACAACAAAAACATTTTATCCCCTTTGAACAAACGTATATCCCTTATTATATCCCATCATGTCAACCATATAATAATTTTCAAATCCTGGGAAAAATAAAACATAGAAAGGGGTGAGCTCAGATCCTCAATAAGGATAACAATAGAGGAGAAACATTCATAAAAATCCTAAACATTTAAGGAAATGTAAAAGAGTAAAACATAATCCTTTTAAATTTAAAACATCAAAATAATATGGAAAATCTAAATCAAATAATTCCATTTACTTATTCGCATGGATATTATTCTAGTTGAATAATAACATGAAATATCAATAACCAATTTCATAATGATGGAATGCATAATTAAAGACATCATAACCATGTAGTCAAGGCCTTGTGCCAAGACTAAAAATAAGATTTTTCAAGTCCTTTTCCCAAAACACTAGTTTGTCTCCTGAGACATACCGAAGCATTGAAGAGCTATTGTGGGATCCACCCAACACTTATTATGTCCAATGCATTCCTCATTTAAAAAGGTTGAAACATAACATAAATATTCATACTAAAAGTACTATAAAAAATGATAATACATAACCATAAAATATGAATGGTATAAAAATAACACATCCATAGTCAAACATATAACAAAACCCTCAATACAATATGGAATATTGTATCATAATAAATCAACATCAAAAAGTGTAAAATCCATGCAAGGATATTGATATAGATAGAATAAAAATTATTTGAGGGAAATATCTCTTTCTATTTTGAAATCATTTAAAAGTATTGTAATTAAAAAACAAAACTTTTATTTTCAAAATATTATTATAAACATTTATAGGAATCATTGAAGGTGTTATAAAAGAGGATAATTTCTGAACCTGCCATATAAGTTAAAAAAGCATTATATTCTTAATTTTATCTAATAGGTCGTAAATAACCTTTTATGGAAAACGACAGAAAGATTCCTTTATGAAAATCTGATAAAAATTAAAACAAGGGTATAAATGACTTTAGCCCATATTATAGGAAATTGTAAAAATGTTTTGAAATACATTTTTATGAATCACAGATGTGGATGATAAAGAGATCCTAGTAGATACTAACCTATATACAACCTCAGAAAATGAAGATATTGTAGAATTAACCCTTACCTTGTACTTTTCTATGGTCGAGGGTATGTTAACCTCTTTTATAATAGTTAAATAACTATTATTAAATTATTCATAAACCATATACACAAATATGATATCATATTTGATCTTCAAATTTTTCTATGTTAAAAATATTTTAGTTGTATCATTGTTTCGGGTGTTAACTGATTCAGTTTCATTTATATTTTTAGTTACATAAGTCATTTTTGTTATGGATAGGATGTATTTGAATCATATCCCTAATGATTTCAAGTTATTAAACATTATTTTTAATCAAAAAATTAATTTTATTCTAGAATTATTACGATGAGGAATGAATCACTTCAAGTTAATGGAGGCGGTATTTTGTATGTACGCATGAGCGACAATATCATTATATTGATAGAGAAATCATATGTAATTGGAGAGAATATCATATATACAGAATAAATAACGTGTTATATTTATTATTTACATCAGTTATAATCATTATTATACCCATCCAAATAATGATATTTTTTAATAATAAACTACACCCCGACGTGGAGACAGTAAGCCATACTTACGCACGTATGGTGACTTGTCATTCAATGGATGGTGAGAATAAAGAATATGGTTATAACATATTTATAATAAAATCATAGTATGTAGAAGATACAAGAGTTATTTTTTTTGAATGGAAACAACAAAGAGAGAGGAAATAGAAGAAGAAAATAACATCGATAGAGGTGGTGAAATAATTATTTCTTCTCTGATGATTCCTTTTGATTTGATCAAAATGGCTCCTTAGGATGGATTATTATTAATGAAAGGCCTATAGGATTATGTGAGGGTAGTTGGGAGGATTGTTGGGCTAGGTTTGGCTGAGAAAAATGGATTTGGAGGTGTGATTTTGAGAGAATAGGAAGTACCCTTTTATAAGAGAGGTGAGGGTCACTTTTGGAAAGAAATATTATTTTATTATACAATCATATTCAGTTTATAATGGCTCAAAAACGATTTATTTAAAGGAT
The DNA here is from genome assembly GCA_963277665.1 of Viscum album. Lineage (NCBI taxonomy): Eukaryota > Viridiplantae > Streptophyta > Magnoliopsida > Santalales > Viscaceae > Viscum > Viscum album. The sequence continues at coordinate 1,516,914,622 of OY728122.1, read as the reverse complement.
AAGGAGGTTAAAGGTCGAAAAAATCTCAACCTATTGGATTTATACTGGTTTAGGAAACTATATTAACCGTATATTTTAGATTTAACTCTTGGATAAATAGTTTAACATTTACCTCTTCTCCTTGTAATTCTATATTATAAGGTCAATAAAATTACAATAAAATTCCAAGAGCAACAAAAGTGGTTCATTAATGACATTTATATTATTATATATGTCCTTGGCCAATCCTTAGATTTTTAGGACTACTATATCATTTAATAATATAGTATTTTTTATAAAAACTCATTTTTATAAATTTTGATACTATTTAGTATTTGATTTTTTTAAAGTCTTAAAAACTTGATTACAAAAAAAAAATTCATTTTATCAACCATAACATGCCATATTAACCTAAGAAATTCTTGTAATTCATCAAAAGTATAAATTTACATTTATTTGGATATTTATAATATCAATTAGTTTAATAATTCATTAATAAGGCATTTACTGCATCATCAATGTGTCATAAATAAATTTAACTATTTAATATATAAAAATTAGAAATAAAATACCATTATGTAGAAAATGGTTTTATATTTCTTATGAATATTTATAGTCGAATTTATCTTATGTATAATCGTATATTAATAATTTTTTTATTATTAATCATTGAATTTAACACTTTTAACACTTATTTAAATAAAATAATAATAAATGTCCAAATCTAATCCAACTGTAACAGAAAGATCATATTTTATTTCTAAAGAAGATTTTGGTCGAAATAAACTTATCCAATAGAAATAGGACATGTGTAAAAATAATTATAATATCATATTTACCTTTAATTACCCTATTTAATTTTATCCATGGTAAATAAATGTCAAAAGTTTCTATTCACCAAAAATTATTTTCATCTTATTGAACAATATTTTTCATACTAATTTAAGCTGTGTCTCTCTTATTTTTGAAATTCATCACACAAATGTTGTAAAATTAGGTATTATGCAAATTTTCAAATGGTCTTAGAAGGTGGGTAAAAGATGGTAAAATGTTCAATAAAATTTTCTATATCTAATATTATTATAAAATGTCCCCATGAATTACCTTAAACTTATATAGGTATTATGTATCTATTTTAACCCAATATTAATTCAAATAAAATAACTAATTATTTAAATAAAAAGTCATTTTTAAACAATTACACAGTGATTTTACAGTATTCATAAAAAATTGAATGTTTGAAGAAAAATACCAAAAATTCACCCCAATATAATTTTGATATTCTAAATCCAAAAAAGAAGTCTATTTTGAAAACTAAATTTTTTATATTTAAAAAACTATATATTAATATTCATAACATATATTTCTATTAGTCATGGTGTGTTAAATCTCCAATTTATTTATAACACAATCTATTGAATTATTTAAAGTGACACAGACCATGGAAGCACGAGGTGTTACAGTTATTAGACAAACATTTTTTTATTTCTTATTCCAACAAATTCAAATAATATTGAACCATGATGGTATAAATGAATTATTATTTTAAATATACTATGATATTTTTAGGTTAATGAATTATCATATATCAATCTTCTCATCCATCAAATAGGAAATGAAACCATCATTGGAATGTAAGGAGGACTGCCATCCTACCGATCAATGTTATCCGTTTTCCATAATCATTCCTCACGAATGACAAAAATTATGAATTTAATAAATATATAAATAAGATTATTATATTAGTTAAATATTAGTTATTATATATAGATGATATTTCTTATAGATTTTTACCATTCCATTTTTTAAAAATGATATCAGTTTTCATCCATACCTGTTAATATCCACCACCAAAAAATTATGTGATTCATTTTATTTGTAACCACATGAAAATAATTCTATATATAATTTGTTTAAAGAAATAAAATTATTTTTATGTCATAATGGTCATCATTTATGTATGAAAATTTACTTATTTTCTTTCTATTATGATATTTTAAAAAAGGAGACATTACACATTCATACCCATGGCATGTAGTCTCCATGATGGTAACATAGTTAATTTTTCATTAAAATACATCATGGCTTGATTAAAACAATTAATTTATATATATATATATAATAATAAAAATAATTTTGTGGATATTATTTTATATTTGAGGTAACAATGACCATGTTACAATTATCACTCAAGTCTTTTCATTTTTGACATATAAATAGAATATTATCAAAATGTCTGACATGACATTATTTTATTAAATAATTTTGTATAAAATTACATTACATAAAAAAATTAATTCTAAACATGAGAAAAGATTAATAATAATGTAAATAATTAACATTATTGTATTATTCATGAAGAAGAATAATGCATGAGACGAGTATGAATGGAGTTAAAGGATTCCTTCTCAATTTCATTTTACAAAGGCATATTTTAAGGATATGTACTAAATTATTTTTTTATTTTGTTTGTACATCCATTTTATAGGTTATATAAAGAATCATTCATATATAATGGTATTTTTTTTTCAATTCAAATAATTTTATCAGATGATATTTGACTCATAATATACCAAATGTAAGGGGTTTCAAAACCAATTATTTTTTCAATGTGTTATATACATAATCATTGTCTTTGATATTCTATGATTATATGTGTAATTAAATCACAATACGTTATATAGTATTTATAATTTTTTAAATTTAAATATAAAAATTATATCAATAATAAATTAATAGAATAATCTTTACATAAATGGTATGATCATTGTATGAAATTTTATCTCAATTCCAAACCCATTGAGTCATTTTTTTTATGATCCTATTTATTTATGTCAGTTGAATCTATTTAAACATTGATATATAATATCAATAATATATTTATACATATGGTATTTAATGTTTTATATTATTTTATATCGTTTTGGGGGTTATGATTCAAAAGATATCAATGTGTTATTTTTTTATTTCACAAGGAAATCATTATTCAAGGTTATTTATGTTTATATATATGATGGATGAAAATTTTAATGATTCTATATTAAAAATAAAATATTTTCTATTTATATTGTTATATCTAGTAATTAATTTTTTTCAATTTTTTTCTAGTCATTTTTAAATAAAGATAACGAAATCATATTTTCAAGGATTACCGCCTTTTTTCTACTTACTATGAGATATTTTTTATCCATATATTTGTTTGACATAATAATAATTAATGAATATATGTAATGTTATACATTTATTTTTTGAAATCATTTTAACCTATTTTTTAAAATTTGAAAAATATTTTAAAAAATCTTATATTCATTTTTGAAACAAAGTAAATTTTGAATTTTTTCAAAAAATATTAATGTAAACTTTTATTAATTTACTCATCAAGTAATAAATCCACCTATCATGGCTGCTCAATACATTTATGTTTATGTTAAACTTATAAAATTTTATTTTCAATGAGTTATTTTTTCAATTATTTTTGATATATTTAGCTTTTAAATATGATTTTCAATAGAAATGGGTATTTTACTCATGAATGATTTAATGAACCTTTGAATTTATTTATATTCATCAATGACAGTAATTGTGTATTTTAAATATAATCTACAGGGGTTGTTTTGAAATGATATCATGCATATTTATTCTCTAGATTGTTTATAACTAGTATATCGAGATAAATTATTTACATTCCCTTTCCTTATTAATTTATGTAGACATAAAATTATGACTAAAACATTTACATTTATTATGATTAATGATTATTAAATTTTACTTGAATATTGTCATTAAATATCATAGATATTCATATTTCATGAAAAGTATATCAATTGGTCAAATGGTTTTTACTATTTCTGATATTTGGTTCATTGCAGAAAACCACTATAAATTTTTATTATTTTGCGGATACAAATATTTTTTGGTAAGCATTATTTTATATAAATTTAATTAAAAATTAAATATATGATTAATGACTCAGACATGTTTTAACGAGTGGGGATATTTATAAATATCCCCTCATTAGAGGAATATATATCATGATACAAATCCATAATGTAGAATTATGTTGGTTTCTGGTGTGTAACTTCACATCAATTAAACTATCTTTTTCATAAGGATTTTATGGTAGAGAGAACATGATTTCTAACATAACTTATAGAATACTAATATTTTCCTCCATTGGTAATTTAATTATTATTATGCACAAGGTTATTTAATTGATATTATTCAGGGATTCATGCGATGATCATGTAATTGATTATATGGAATGTGTATTCATTTATATAGTTTAATTTATTTATTATTACATATTGGTTCTTGATAGCTTCCACTATACGTATTCCTTAATGATAATTTCACCTCACCCATATTTAGTTTCTATCCCCCATTATATAAATTATGAATCATTGAATGATTATGGTAATATAGAAAATTTAATTTCACTATGATTTATATTTTATATTTTCATATGTAATGTAAGATTCAAGTATGTTTTCTACGACTACTAACGATTTTGATCATTTAGGATAAGATTCCAATAATATATTTAATATTTAATTACATGATCACATTTTAGTGGCTATAAGGGTCTGATTATTTATAGTTTATATAAAAAAGAATCTTATTATTTCCAAATTATAGAACTTTTTACAAAATTTTTCTTAAAATGGTGTCCCACCTTGTAGATAATTTCATTCTAGTTTGAATTATTTATTAAATGATTAAATGATTTTACAATCCATTTTTTTGATTATTGTTTTTAAAAATGTTAAAAGGGGGTGATATGTGATTAGATTTTATAGAATTTTAATTATAACATGAAAGAACATGATTATTGAACATGAACCAAAAAATATAGCCATTGAGGAATACAACTCCAAAAGTATCAAAGTCAATGGATTGTCATAATTATTTTGAAATTGGATTAAAATGGATAATGTAAATCCCATATAGAATCTCAGATAAACTGAGAATTTGGTATGTGATTCAATAAAAAAAATTAAAAATTGAATTATTGCATACATAATCCATGTTAATGAAAAATTAAAATGATGTTTCTAATTATTAAAAATTAATTTATTTTGATGATTTGCATATTGAAAAATTTAATGTAGTTAATTTTTATATAATTAAATCATTTCTATTATATAAATGAAGTATAAAATAAATATGTAGTATGAAAAACCTGAGAAAGAGTTAAAAGTGAAAGTGTTTCTTATTAAAGTTTAATCCCATATAAATTTAACTATTATAAACACATAAACTTGAATATGGAAATTGAATAAAATATGGTAGTGAGTGATTTTCATAGAGGGGGCATGAAATTTTCTTTAGGGGATGAATTTTTTATGTTATTATTTTATGCCATGTGTATTTAATATTAGGCAGTATATCTATTGGAGTTCATTGTATATCTCAAGATAAAATTTTGTTTCTATAGTATAATTTGATGTGGATTTATTTAGTAACATACTTCATATTCATTTTAACAATTATTTATATACATAATTGTAAAATGTGTTAATAATTAAGAATATCACTTTAATATCATAAAATATCTTCAAATTCTTATTAATTTAATATTATCATAAAAATGATGTATTTAGAGATAAATAATTATTAAATGATTTAGATAATTATTATTTATATTATTTTATATGATCACTGTTTATTTTGTTTTTTAGTGAACATATGTTTTTCAAATACACTTTTTGAATGTTAATTTCTTGAATTAATTATTTAATAATGTATATTTTAGTTTAGGGCATTTTTTTTGACTTCAATGATTATTCTCTATTGGAATATATTAATTTGAGCGTGCAGTTGAATAATATCACTATTTTTATAAAAAAATATTGAACAAAAAATATTTTTATTAATTGAATTCTTGAAGGAACTCAGGATATTACATAACCATAATCAACCTATTTTGTGTATAGAAATATATTGAAATTGTTTTTGGGTTCATTAGTTTTCAATTTAAGGATACTAAATATATGTTAAGATAAATCAATTATGATGTTTTATTATGATTTTTTTAATATGTCAATAAATAACCACTAATTGTGTATCTCTAGGAGTGAAATCTTATGTCCAATCATTATAAATTAGGGTTATGATTCAGTTAATGATCAACTGATCTACTTATGGATGATTACCACTAGGAGAATATTTTCAAAATAGACATATACTTTTTACTATCTAGAAATGTACATATAATAATTCTTATGATGCATAATTTTTCTTTACAAAAATATTGGATTGTTTTCCCCCATAAAAGAGATCACTATGGGATTTGGTTTGTGATAGGATATTTATGACCCACCAGTCGCCCATCAAAACTAGTCCTTATAGAAAGAGTATTTGGGATGGGAAAAAAATACCTATGAAAATATCACTATATAATCTGTTATCTACGATTAAAAATCCTTCCAATTGTGAATTACATTAGTGAGTAAATGCGCAAAGCAGTAGGAATAGTAATTTATGATGGGTACTTTCCCCTTTTATAAATATTATTAATTATAATATTTATTTGCGATTGGAATTTATAACTGTTAGAAAATATCATGAAGACAGAATATAATTTGTAACGGGTTCAATAATAAAAGAATTTTTAATCACAAACTCCATTATTTATGTAATGTACTATTTGTGATGGTAATCCCATCCCAAATAGTCCCATTTCAATTAATTGAACATACATATACCCCCATTAGAATGTTCTCCCCCCCACTCCTCTCCTCAGATATCATATGAACTTCTCTTCTCATCTATCCACTGTTCATTTAAATTTATTCTATCAATGTTTTTTATTTTTAATAGGATGTTAACATTAAATTTCTCCTCCAAAAAGCTTCAAACTCATGGTATTTTATTAATGTGAATTTTTTTAAATAATTTTGTATTATTTAATATCAAATTGTAGTATTATTAATTTGAGGCTCTTAGTTTTAATTTGAATTAATCATTTTTACTTTGCATTAATTAAATTTATATAGAAATAAATGTTTTTAATTATAATTATTTATTTATAGTTATTAGTAATTATTTTTTATTTCGAAGTAATTATATTTCATCAGCAGAATGTAGTTTTCATTATCCTTTCATAGTTGTGATTAGTTGTAACTACTTATCATTTATAGATAAATAGTAATATTTTACATCATTATGTAATAATTCGTATATCATGGTAATAAATTAGGACATTTCTCAGAAATTTGTAAAAATAAATAGTTGTTTGAAAATTTTAGTAATTAACATAAATTATTAGCAATTAATGAAAAAATTTAATAAATTAAAAATATTAGTATAATGTATCACTTATCAGTACAAAGTAGAGGTAATCAATTAAGATGTGAGGAAATAATTTAAATTATTTATTATTTATTATTTAATATAAATGATTGATAATTAGTTGAAAATTGTGATAATTGGTAGAAATGAGATGTAATGAGTAATAATTTTTACAAATTAAATAAAATAAGAGGGAATTTGTAAATGTTAGATAGAATTAGAGGTAATTAGTATATATTAGGGGGAATTATCGAAAATTAGTAAAAATTAGATAAAACGTGGGTTAATTTGTTAAAATTAGAGAAAAAGTATTATTTTGTTAAATTAGCGTAAATGGGTGTCAATTTGTTAAAATTAGTAGAATTTAGAATTAATTATTTTAAATTAGCATAAATTAGTAGAAATTAGTTTTAATGAGTGGAAATGAGCCTATCCTTATTAGAATAAGTTGAAATGAGAGGTATTTAGAATAAATTACTGTTTTTTAGTAATTGTTAGAAGAAAATTATAGTAATAAGAAATAGTTAGTATTATTAGTAGAAATGATTTTAATTACTTAACATTATAGGAAATGAGTTATAATTAATAAAAATTAGTAGAAAAGAGAGGGTAATTGAAATCATTAGCAGTAGTGTACGTTATTTAGTATAATATGCTTATTAATTAGTTAAAATTAAGTGTATTGAGCCGTTATTTTTATAAACTAGTGGAAATGAGTTCCAATTAGTAAAAATTTCCCCTTGTGAGAATTAATTAGTTAAATATTCTGGTAGTAAACGTTAATGAGTAAAACATATTATATATGAGTGAGAACTAGTAAAAATTTTGGGAAATGAGAGGGAATTTGTAATGATTAATGGTAATGTGTGGTAATTACTAAAAAATACATAAAATAAGAGGTAATTAATAATAATTAGTGATAAAAATAGATAATTTGTAAAAATTACAGGTAATGAGGTATAAATAGAAAAAAATATCGGTAATGAATGGTGTTTTTTTTGAAATTACCTATAATTAGTGGTAATTAGTAAAAATTTCTATTAATGACTAGTAATTAATAAAAACATTATAGAGAGTGCTAATGTAATGACCCCCTCTTTAAGAATCCTAATCTTATTTTCAGGTATGGATCTAGAATTTTGGTGTTATTGGGAAAAAAGTCATTTTTTGGAAATTTAAAGAGTACATGCCATCTACTTAAGAGTACACACCGTGTAATAGTTTTCCGCGGGTAGCTATGTACTGGCAGTGTAACGACCGAGTACTTGGCCCTGTTGGGTGACATAGAGACCGCCTAAAGTGGAGCCCAATAATGGCCTACACACACCGTGCATCCTCAGAGAACACAATGTTTATTATTATTTTTATTTGTTATATTGGTCTAGGGTCGCATCTAATTGGCAAGACAAACTTATTTTGGCTTCTACTTGTCCTGGAGTGACAGATATCAATGATTCTTTTTAGATCATCCAATTGGTCATCCGTTCACAGAGTCAAACACAGTCGATTGAGTTTGAATCGCCATAGTTTGTTCTTTCCTCAACTATAACCCCATCTATTGATTTCTAATATTTCGTGAGATATCCTTGGATGAGTGTTTTTGACATTTTTGTGGATCTACAGCTCTCTTGGTCAATTAAAAGGATTAGGTTCAACTATATCAATCATACAACATCGAGGTAGGTAGTTTTTCCCATTACGTAGATGTCTTAATTTATATGTTCAAAAATTACCTAACACCCTAGTTTAAGGTATTGTGTGATTAATGAATTTGACTCTGTTAATGGCAGCTATAATTTTTTTTCTTTAGTAAAGGTGTTTGATTATGAATATGGTTTATTAACTTGATATGGATGGGGTTTCCCATTTATGATTAATATTGGCCGTTGGGCCTAGAACTTCCTATTAGGATGTGTTTGTTTTCTATGCCCAGTGCAGTTAGGAAGGAGTTGATATTATATTCCATGCTTGTGATATGCATTGTATCATTTATCCAATTAGTATTTTAGTTTTACATTGGATGCTGGAAATCGTTTGTTCATGATTCTATTACACAAGGCTGTGATAACCTAGTGTATTTAGACTATAGGGGGAATAGATGCGGAGGGATTCCCTTTAGTTTCTTTTACCATTCATAATGCAAGAAAATATGTGGGATAGAGGTAAGTGCTCCCTCAGAGTGTCTGTAGTTCCAAGTTGAAAGACCACATGGGGAATAAGACATTGATTGCTTCCTCTGGTATTGCTTGTAGATGTTCATTATGAGACCACATGTAGATCTGAAAGTGAGAGCTTCCTCAGAGAGTCTCTGTCTAAGTAAAACTAGAGGGCTTAGTCTGTGAGAAATTTCCAGATGGTTTCTTGTTTTTTTGGTTGACTAATTTATAAATGTAAACGAATGTATCTTGAACTATAGGATTGGTTACATTTGATTACTTCATTGTTTATTACTTCATTTTTAATATTACCTACCATATATATTCACTGATAGTAAGGAACAGATCAATGGGTGGTTGCCTACTGGGATTCGTCTCACACCCTATTTGGGACATGCTATTGTGCCCAAATGGATTATATTTATGATGGTATGGAAAGGGAAAGCTCCCTTAAACTTCAGGTACTTGAATTCTATGGAGTTGGAGAGCATGGGACCAAGCTGAGGCTTGGAATGTTTTTTGAGTAGTTGAATTGTTTCTTTTGTAGTTTGGTTTAGAACTGTAGGCCAGTATTGTGACATGTTTGGCTGCTTTCCTAGATACTTGTGACATTCATCAATATTTATATATATGATGCAGTTGTTCATTTACTTTCAATATTATATTGTTTAATTATTGTATGGTTTTATTACTGGTTCTTCTACTGTTGTCTATCTGTTTCCTCTTTGTTACTTTTCCAATGAAGGAGGATTTTTCCACTATCACACCCAAGGACCCTGCTTCTAGTAAGCAGCCTCTGGAATTTATGGAAATGTTCTTGAGGACATGTGACCAACTAGGTATGGGGCACCTTTGGGTGGGACTCAGAACCAGGACATTAAAAAGTGGCATCAGAGGAATTTATTTCTTCTTGAATTACTATTTGGAGCCTATAGATTTGGATAGGAAGGAATATGTACTTGGTAATGAGCTCTTCTCAGGAGTAGCTGACCCATGTATAGGGAAAAGCTAATTTACCTTGTCTATTTCAATTTTCATGTTTTTTCAATTGTTACAATTGATTTGATTTCACCGTTGGGTGTTTCACATGTTTTGTGCTATTTACATTAATGTTATTGAGTTCTATTTCTATTTCAACCCAATATGATGAGGGTATTCCACCTCATGTATCACATAGGTAGTTTCTAGGGACAACATGTCGTACATTGTTTTCATTCCATATTGTGAGCATTAACAATTTCTTGTTGTTGTGATAGATATTGTGCTAGATATGCATGATGTTGTGATAGATTCCCTTATAGAATACCTACAATTTTATAGGGTATTTCTATTATGTAAATTTTTTTTTGGATGAATTCCAATATTTGGTCCCTAAGGTGTTATGGGCCCTCATGGATGATAATTTTGCTGGTCATGTGATTTATTATATTGTTTTTCCTTGTAATTTACATGAATAAGATGCCATGATTTTATTCATGTGGAGTTTGTGCCCCCACGGATTGGAATATCGAATTTTAATGTTTGTTTCATTGTTTTTATGTGGCTATGGATTAGTTTCTGAGGCATACTATTCCGAAGAACCTAGAATATACAGTGTTTATTGATGAATAAATTCCATGTATCCTACTTTTTGGGAAGGAAAAAGTTTTCTTAAGTACACGCAGAGTAATCTGAGAACACTTCATGTAGTCTATAACCGTTTGACTGTCTGTGTGGGCAGATACATGTGGTAGTGAAAGCATTGGTGGAACATGTTGTGTACCAGACATACACAACGTGTTGTAAGGACCAATTATATTATTGTGTGACTGATGATACGGGTATGTGAAATACTTCTAGTACACACCATGTGTGGAATAAACACATTGTGTATAGTCAACTGGGTGTTTGATAGTGTGACTAACGTCAATGGATATTTAAACTTATGTTGTACGCACTATGTTTAGGGTATAAATGACTTGTAGTTTTTCTATAGGTTAACTGTGTGGTTATTTTGTGCATAACAACTTAGGCTGGGTAAAATGGTCCAAGAACATGTTGTTTCCAAGGATAACACACTGTATGTATGGGGTGTTAGACGACCAATACTGCTAGAGAAACATGACCATATAAAGGCTTAAGGGAACACACCGTGTATGGGTCATACTTGACTTGTATCCATGTTTTGAAAAAGAAGAATTTTTCTTACACCTATTTCATTCTTTCAAATCTAGGTTTCATTCTTTTTTAGTCATGATCTAAAGTGTGCGCTTGACCTTGCAGAGTCATTCCACCGAGATGTCCTCCCATTATACGCCAAACATAAGGCAGTGATCAGAAACTAGACATGGATGATCAAGGACTACCAGTAGGTCCTCAATTCATTACTCTATTGGAAGTACCCGTCGTTTTAGAACTACTAAAAAAATTAGATACTTCCATAGAACTATATACATGGTTTTAAAACTGTGGATATAGGTCTATTTTCGGTGGACAATAGCCACAGTTTTTCGAACCGTGGAAATAGCCCATGGATATTTCCATGGTTTTGTGGCCTATGGATACGGTTTCAAGACCGTGGCTATAGGGAAATTTTTTTGATGCCCTATAGCCACGGTTTTCCAAAACTGTGGCTATAAGACTCTTGCGCTTTCGTGGGAACAAAAATTCCCACCAAAAATTTGGCGGGAAACCCTACCGCCATGGTTTTGTGTCTATTCCCATGGTTTTTATTAATATATATATATATATATATATCATAATATATATATATATATATATATATTTATATTTATATCATAATATATATATATATATATCTAAATTGGGGTGTGGTGTACTGGTAAGTCCGCTGGATTGTATAGTGGAGGTGCAGGGATTGAAACCCGAAGGGGACATTTTTTATTTAGGCTATTGCCATGGTTATCTGAGACTATTTCCACAGTAATATCCATTGAAATAGCCACCTATAGACACAATTTAAACTGTGTCTATAGGTCAACCCCACAATGTCTAATTTGGAGGTCTATTTCCACATTTAAAAAAATGGACAAAATAGGTAGCTATTTACACGGTTAAAACTGTAGAAATAGACCAAGACCTACTTCCACGGTGATAGAGGCCATAGTTGGACAAAACCATTTCTGTAGCCTATGGCCATGGTTTTGGGGCATATTACCATGGTTTTAAATCATGGAAATTGTCCTTTTTTTGGAGTTATGTGGATACAGGTGCCGATACCAATTTTGCAAGAATTCCTTTTGTGGTTTATGAAGACATTCTAGGGAGAACCACATCATGCCCTATCTATGGAAGAGTTAATGAGGGTTTTTTAGCAGCATCATCCTCCCAATTTACCAAGAGATAGAGGAACTCAGGCAAAAAATCATGGTTAGAAGACATGCTATATATCGTTGATCATCCGATACGTCTCTAGAGAATAGGGTGATGCTCGCTATATACAAGATTTTAGATTCTTCCAAGAGATTGTGGGATGTGATTTCACAGGAGGGATTCCAATAGGGTATGGCTTGGTAAGAGTTCCAGCATGCCTTTTATGAGTACTTCTACCCAGATACATTGAGGGATGACCGAGATTAAGAGTTCATGAGTGTTAAATAGGGTACTCTCTCAGTCTTGGTTTATTCTTCTATCTTCATAGAGCTTTTGTGCTTCACTGCCATTCTACGGGATGATGAGTTATTCTAGGAGAGGATGTTTGAGGATGGCATGAGGCATGACATCAAATAATAGGTGAACATATTTAGGTTAAATTCCATAACATCAATATTCAACTAGGAGATATGAGTATGTAGAATACATATTTTGGTATCTAGTTTGTATGTCACTCATGCAGGAAGAGTGGGCATACGAGGCCACATTTCATGAGATACCCTGTTGAGTGTGGATCTTGTGGCAAGATTGTTGATCATCACTGTTTCTGTCAGATTTTGTCACCAGCAGCTTGTGATATGAGTTCTGCTATGATTCCACATTTAGGAGTGTGGGCACTAGTTTTTCCTCAGTATGGGAACTGGAGTTCTTCCGGCCATTCCGGCAGAGTCGCAGGTCGTGGATGCAGTGCTCTAAGACAGGGTTTTCGATAACCGTAGAGTAGGTCAGCTCAGGGACATCAGACATTTTAACAGTGTCGTGATGTAGGCCAAGATTTTTCAATAGAGTAGACACAGCAGGAGTAGGATCCCTAACCATCTATAGTTAGAGGTATGATTCTAGTTTCCTGGGTTTTATCTTATGAGATTTTTGATATAGGTGATTCCAATAGTTTCCAATCTGTTGTGGTTGTGGAGACACTTGAGCTCTGTATCATTTGCTATGATGATATATTAATGCTGGAAACTCCATTGCAAACTAGAGAGGATTGTGTATGTTAGTGCAAGGAGTTTCCTCTTGAGTTTGGGGCTATCACATATTATGGGACCTTTATGACATGAAAATTATGGTTTATGATGTCATTCTCAGAATGGACCTGTTGGTTCTCTTCCAGGATGTTTCTGACTTCTATCGCCATAAGGTGAGGTTCACATCACTAGAGGGTGGTTTATTTCTACATAATGGAGAATGGGATATACAGGTGAGTAGAATGGGACCCGAGCATTATGTGCTGGGAGGAGTTACAGCCTAGATTTCAAGTATGTATCAAGATTACTAGGGGACATCCAAGATGGACTTTCTTCTAATGTTTGATCGTTTTAAGGATGTCTTCCTAGAAGAATTTTCAAGTTTTCCTCTAGAGAGAGAGTTATAATTTTCTATTGAGCTTGTTCCAGGAGCATCACTGGTGTGAATTCCTCCTTACACAATGTCTAAACTAGAGTTATAGGAGTTCAATAAGTAGTTAGAGGAGTTACAGGTGAAGGGTTTCATCTGACCTTGTACTTCTCCTTGGGGTTAACCAGTCCTATTTTCAAAGAAGGCGTATGGTAACCTTATACGTTGTGTGTATTATCAGAAGACAAACAAGTTGAATGTTAAGAAATAGTATCCCTTGGCAAGGATTGATGATCTCTTTGGTCAACTATGAGGAGCTCTGGGTGATCTCGAAGATTGAATTAAGAGTTGGTTATCATCTATTGTGCATTATACCATCTGATATACCATTTACATCCTTTTAGAGAAGGTATAGTTTATACGAGTATGTTCTAATGTCATTCAGTCCCAGGAACGTGCCTATAGTTTTTAAGGAACTAATGAACCGAGTTTTCAATCCATTCTTGGATTCCATTGTGGTGGATTTCATGGACGATATCTTGGTGTACTCTAACACTCGACAAGACCATGATACCCACCTCCAGATCATTTTGAGTACACCGAAAGAGCATTAGTTATATGTTATGCTCTCAAAATGCCACTTTTGGAAGGACCAAATTCACTTCATTGGTCATGATATATTAGAGACATGAGTATTAGTAGATTTATAAAAAGTGAGAGTAGTATTTTACTAGGAGAAACCAAAGAACATATTTTAGGTACATAGTTTTCTATAGTTGTCTGGTTACTAAAGACATTTCATACTGAACTTTTCAGGCTTAGCAGCGCCACTGATGGGCCTGACTAAGAAGGGTGAGAAGTAACCGTGGAGAGATTCCTGCAATTTAGCCTTTTAACAGATAAAGGGGAGGTTGACTTCAGTACCAGTACTAGTTTTCAAGAGTAGGTCACGAGTTATATTGTTTAATATGATGCGTTAGGTATCAGTTTGGTAGCAAAGCTTATGTAGGGGTAAGAGTCATTGCATACAAGTCTGAACAGTTGAGGCCACATTAGAGGAATTACCCAACACATGATCTTGAGTTGGTAACAGTTTTCCATACTTTACACTGTTGGAGACATTAGTTGTTGGGAGAGAATATTTTGGTTTCCACTGACCAAGCAATTCTCAAGTATATCTTCACACAGTGCGATATGAATTTGAGATAGCAAAGGATGGTCGAGTACCATAAGTCCATTGAAGTTGAGAATTCCTACATGCCTGGGAAAGTCAACACAATGTCTGATTCTTTGAGTAGGAGGAATCATATACATGTATTTTGAGAGGCCAATAGTGAGTGGGAGCTTATGGCTATGTTCTATAAGATGCATTTGGAGGTGCACGACAGACAAGGGCCGATTTTTCTTATTTTGTAGCTCTTACCTGTACACTACATGATCGAGTGGAAATGATGCCTCTTTCAGATTCTGAAGGCCTAGTTATATATGAGAGTGTGTCAGGAGAGAACCATATTACTTAATGGATAGTAGTCGAGGATGAGATTTTGTGTTTTCAGGGGTGCTTGTGGGTGTCAGCATAGATACACGAGGAAATTGTGATATATTTTCATTCCATAGTTGGGGACATTCATCCTAGTGTCACCAAGATGTGTTTTTATCAAAACCATCAGTATTGGAAGTGTTACATGATGAAAGATGTTTCTGGTTTTTTGATGAGGTGTTCCACCAGTAAGTAGGTGCAGTTAGAGTATCAATGACTAGCAGGGATATTGAAGTATGTGCCCATTCCGGAGTGGAAGTGGAAAGATTTCGTGATGGACTTCTTGATAGGTTTGTCGAGGTCACTTCATTGGAATGGCGCAATTTGTGTTGTTATTGAACGACTAATGAAGGTATCAAAATTCTTTCTGATTAAAGAGACCTTTAGTGTCGATGAGCTGGGATGGTTTTACATTCAAAATATTGTATGTCTACATGTGGTTCCACACTCCATCGTATCAGATAGGGATGCCCGCTTTACTTCTCGGATCTGGAAGGGACTACAGAGGGCCTTGGGTACCCAGGTACTTATGAGTACAACTTACTATACCTAGACAGTTGTCCAGTTCGAGCGTATGATTCAGGTGCTGGAGGAAATGCGTCGAGCATTGGTCCTAGATTTTGGTTGTTTGTGGGAGAATCACATACCTATTTTGGAGTTTTCCTACAATAATATATTTCAGGGAACTATTTAGATGGCTCCTTATAAGGCTTTGTACTTTAGGCCATGATGATCAACCCTATGTTGGCTAGAGATAGGAGAGCCAGCTATGCTGGTACCTCTTCATTTCCAAGAAACTATAGAGCAAATGGAGTTGATTAAAACCAGGATGGATATAGAATATTAAATAATGAAGTCTTATGCTGATCAATGGAGAAAACCTCTGGTGTTCAAGGTCGGAGGTTAGGATTTCCTATATGACACACCAAGGTTGGGTCATAGAAGTATTAAGAGATAGGTAAATCTTTCACTAAGATACATTGAGCCGTTTGAGGTGTTGGTGAGAGTCGGGATGATTTCCTTTCGATTGTTGTTAGCTCAGAGGTACTGATCTATGAACGATTTATTCCATGTATATAAGCTATAACATTACTTCTCAGAACAGTTTAATGTTTTTCAACCCGAGGAGGTTGAGTTGGAGGTTGAAACATCATTCAAGGGAAATCCTATCTGTATTTTTGATCAACACATGGATGTTATCCACAGCCGGTCCATTACTTTCATATAGGTTTTGTGGTAGCACGTGCGAGTAAAAGACGAGACTTGGGAGAGGGTGTACGTATCAAAGTGGTATGATCTATTTAAGGGTTCTTCTTCTATGCCTCCCCGTTAAAGATATTCAGGGCTGAATTACATTAAGAGTAGAATTTTTCAAGAAGACGGATCATCTTTTCAGGTATGGATCATGAATTCAGGTGTTTTTGGGAAAAAATTGTGTTTTGGAAATTTAAGGAGTACATGTCGTGTACTTAAGAATACATTCCACCTAATAAGTTTCCATAGGTAGCCGTGTACTGGCCATGTAACATCCGAGTATATATCCATGTGGGGTGACCTGGAGACTACCTAAAGAAGAGTTCGGTAAAGGACTATACACACCTTGTATCCTTAGAGAATACACCCTGTATTTTTATTTTTATATTTTAGATCAGATGGTGTCACGTCTAATTGGTAGAACAGACTTCTTCTGGCTTCATGTCGTCCAGTATTGACATATATCACCGATTCTTCCTAGAGCCACTGATCGGTCGTTCGTTCTCCGAATCAAACACCATAGTTTATGTTGGAATCGCCTCAATGACTTCTTCCTTCTTCTAGAAGTCCTTTTTCTGATTTCTCCTATTTTGTGAGATATCCTTGGTTGAGAATTTTTTTATGTTTTTGTATATCCATGTCATTTTATGTTGATTCAATGGCTGAGGTTAAAATATATCGATCATATAATGTTGAGGTATGTGGTTTGTGCCTTTCTGTATATTTCTAGAATTATATGTGAAAAAAGTGTTGAATACCCTAGTTTAAGGTATTGTGCGTTTAGGAAATTTTACCCTAGTAATATCTGTTATACTTTGTCTTGATTGGGTAAGGGTGTTTTATTATTAATAGGTTTTATTTCCTTGATATGGATGTGGTTTCCCATGTTTTATTGATGTTTGATGTTGGGAATACAATTTCCTGTTTGGATGTGTTTGTTTTTCTATGCCTAGTGCTGTTAGGATGGAATTGATATTATATGCCATGCTTGTGAAATGCATTGTAGCTGTTATCCAATTAGTATTTGAGTTTTAATTTGGATACTGGATATTTATTGTTCATGATTGTATTACACATGGCTATTATAACCAAGTGTAGTTGGAACATAGTGGGTGTGGACGCATAGGGATTCCCTAGAGTGTCTGTTACTGTTCACGTTGCGAGACCATTGTGGGGATGGATGTGAGTGCACACTCAGAGTGTCTATAGTTCCAGGTTGCGAGACCACATGGGGAAATGGACATTGATTGCTTCCTTGGAGAGACTATAGTTTACTGATACTAGACAATATGTGGAATTTATGATTAGTGCTTCCTCAGAGATTCTTTTCCATAGTTAAACAAGAGGGGTTAGTCTGCTAGAACATTCCCAGAGGGATGCTTGTGTTTTTTTGGATGACTAATTTATAAATTCAAATGTATGAATATCGAACTATAGGATTCCACACTTTTGAGTACATCCTTTTTTGTTACTTCATTTTTCATATTACCTGCCATATATATTCACTAATAGTTAGGCACAGATCTTTGGGAGGTTGCCTTTTGGGATTCGTATCACACCCTGTTTGGGATATTCCTGTGGGACAAAATAGATTATATTTTTGTAGGTATAGAAGAGGAAATTTTCCCTTCTACTTTAAATATTTGACTACTATGGAGCTCGGGAGCATGGGACTAAGCAGAGGCTTGCGACACTATTGGATTTGTTTACTTGTTTCCATTTTACTTTGGATTAGTATTATACATTATCATTTTGTATTGTTTGGTTGATTTCCTTGATACTTGTGACATAAATCATTATTATTATATATTCTTTAGTTTTTCATTTACTTTTAGTCTTCAATTATTTACTTATAGTATAGTATTATTACTGCTTCCAATACTGTTATCTGTTTGTTTCTTCTATGTTTCTATGACAATGATGACATGGATTCCCCCACTATCACACCCAAGACCATTGCTGATATTTGGAAGCCATTGGAATTTAGAGAAATGTTCTTGAGGCCATGTGACCAACCGGGTACAAGGAACCTTTGGGAGACACTCAGTACCAGGACATTACACCCTCCATCCAATGATTCCCCTCTTGAACTGGCAATGACGAATGAGAGATAATGACCCCCTAAGTCCCACCTCCTATAGGCTGAGGGGTGTAAACCATCACGAATGGTATATAAATATCAAAACATGTGAGGCATTACCCTTTTTATAGTAACCATTATTGGGTGATCATATGTATCAACCTCAAAAGACTCCATGACATATATATATATATATAATGAAAAAATCTATCCCTCATTCATGTTTAATGTAAAACTACTAGAAATACAATGAAAAGATCTAATGTAAATACCAAATGAACAAAACTAAGTAAAGAAACAAAAAATGTCCCAACATCCAAGTTATTAAATCAAGGAATTGTTCCCATAGACTTCTTGGAAGCCTAAAAATAGTTTTATATACATAGGGTGAGAATACGAGTATACATAGTAGAGAAAACTGCTGTCTCCCATGAAAAACTAAAGAAGCATACTAAAATCCCACTGAGAAAATATAAAAACCCAAATGTACAAAAATGGATTACTATCTATCCCAAATAACAATAAGGTATGAACCAAATAAAGTGTGTATGTAAATTAATAAAATAAGCACATATATAATAGGTTAAACCATGCCATATTTCCACTGATTATCTGCCCCCACGCCATAACAACAAACAAACCGGTGCTCCCACTACATCACAATCTTCCCGCACACTCATGGGCCAAAAAAAACATCTATTACAACCCCCACACACCTCGTACACCAACCGCATCTCATACCTCCAACACACACATGTGCCATAGACCACACCACATCATGAAGAAACATGGGAACTACACCACATATCATCTAGAAGACACATGGTAACAACAATACATCTCATCCCAAAGACACTTGAGAACAAAAACATGTAAATAGACACAACTAGGAAAACAAAACCAATAATTCCCAAATAGTCATGGGCGATCACCACTAGGATGAGGGAGAAAGGAAGAGCGGGTGGCCATCCATCCAAACTCCCACCAGGATGTTTGGGAAAGACTACCTCCCCCATAACATCTGGTGTGTTCATCACATAGTTCTCAACATGGGGGGGTTTGTATACATATCACAAGGAACTATATATATATATATATATATTGGTACCAAACACACATCCCAACCAATGGGGTTTCAAATAGAACAACCAACCCATACAAAACCTCCCTTGCTTCCACCTCTAATTCATAGCTGCATAGAAAACCAAAAACATAATTCATAAATCCATCACATTCATTCCAAAAATTATCCATCTTCATTTAACAAGAAAATATTATTGATTCCATCCCTACCTTGGAAAATAGAAAATAAAATAAATTTTTATGGGAGAAGTAACCATACAAACCATTGCCAAAGTAAAATAGAGAAAGAAGGACCAGGGTAAAATAATCCACTATAATAGACATTCCAAATATAATTGTCTCAGAAAACTCTAGACAATACTCCCATGAAAGGTAACACCATACTTATTGAATATTATCCCCATTAAACCATCCTCGGAAGCACCAATGTGCAAAAATAACAACATCCCACAGTAAAATCAACAGTTGACCTGGTTGATTCCCACTTCACAAAAAGAAAATGCCTAACAACCATAACACAACCCAGGTGTGGACCCACATTTCAACAAGTTCATTCGTTAAAAATTCAATCAAATAATCTATTTGAGATTCTATTACACCACCTATACCTCCACATACACACACACACTCTTCCAGTCATCCAAAATCACATCCGAAATTTAGAAACATGCCACACAACAACTATAGAACTAACCCACAATCCACCCCTGCAACTATAATCGTGATTCTAACCGCAACACCAAAAAACCCACACAAGAAAGAAAATATCCACATGGAATAAAAATGAACACCAAATAGGGAAAATTCTATTCATATTTAATACAGTTGTTCTTAAATTTCACTTTGATTAATTAGGGGTTATAACAGAAAATGTTTGTCTGGGGGCATCAATTTAATCAACCAGATATACATGATTAATCAGGTTTTCATGTTCACAACTATTGAACAGATGATTATCAACAAGTAATCATGAGTTTGATGTGAAAATAGAGACCACCAATGATCATGATTTTCATAGGGAATACAACCAACATAATTCACAACATGGATTAAATATAAAATATAAAACAACAAAATCAAAATCATTATCCTCTCAGACCATTATTTATAACTAATGTAAAAAAACTCTTTATCATAATAATAATGATTATATTTATAACATGATAGATTATATTTTAAACATGGGTATTTGACTGAAAACACAAAGATACATTAGCTTACCCACCCTGCATGATACAAAAATAAAGAAAGACTAAGGAATCCCTACCTCGAACAACATACGATCAAAAACTCCCCATTGAGCCAAAACATGGGATCACACATGTACCAGGAAAGAATCCAAGGGGAAACTCTATAGAATAGATGAAAATCCATTGGGATGATATATTTTATTTCACTGAGGAAAAAATAGATGCAAACATTGAAGTGATGATCTTTTCTAAAAAGAGCCAGATCCTATATCAATGGAAGGGAGACCGTTTCAATGTACTAAAAATTAGGATCACAATAATGATTATGTGGTTTGACTATTTCAAGGTCCCAGGAGTATTATTATTTTAATGATATAAATAATATCCTTTGAAACAACATTAGAAACACTCAAATATGGTTTTAAACTGAATTTATGTAAAATAAAACATAAGAGGGGTGAAGCTGGAAAATCTGGGAAAATTTGGAAATGACACACTGATGGGTGAGTCACCGACGTGAGTCACCAATGAGAGTCACCAATAGAAACTCACCGACAATTATTCACTAATTTAGCCCACCAAATGTGAGTCACTAATGTGACCCACCAATGCTTGACCCACTGGAACCCGACATATCGATACCCAACCTACGAACACCCGATCTACAGATGCCCGACCTATGGACGCCCAACCTACCGACAACTAACCTATGGATGCTGAGCCACCAATGATGATCCAGTGATGCTAAGATACATAAAATAGTTATTGATAACACATACCGATGGAACCTATTGAAACGACCCAAAAACATGACCTACTATCAGCACTTACCAACGCATCCGACAGATCATGGCTCACCGTTTGAGAAACTGGATTCTTGGAAAACCCTTGAAAGGAGTCACTTTGACTCCCCAAAACACCTCAAACACTATATTCATACAAATTGATGGACTAGAGTGGTTGGAATAACTACATCATATATCCCTCAAATTATTCTCACACCCATGAATTCAAAACCAAACCAAGAAGAAAGGGGGTCTGAAAAACCACCCAGTAAGATACCTGTCAAGGATAAACCACCCTATATCATTCAATATATGATGGCAAACCCCAAAATCCATGAACGGCTCCTCCAAAAGGCACTACCACAAAACTAATAGAAGGAAAACCACACAAGAACCAAAACCACATTGTCCAGACACATGAATTAGATAATTTCGTCCTCCATGTTAAGATACTATTCGTTCTGGGTGGAACTAACTTAACCACACAAGTTTATTGGCATATCAATTATTGTGTCATGATTAGGAATTGGTTCCTCAACTTTTTATGGTTAGGAAATTATGACATGATATAGAATTACAAAAAAAATCATCACATAAAAAAAGGTTTAGGAATTATGTAACATCCCAACCCCAGTTACCCAGAGTCAGTGCATTATTACATAACCTTTTCATGATACAAGGAATCATATCCCAAAAGACAGATCAATTTAGTAGCATTGGAAGTACTAGATACATACATAAGATTCACATAACATTATTAATTGAAAAAAACAACATTGCGCCTTCATAGAACACACTCATAACCCTTAGCTTATCCCTACATGTCAGTCATAATATATTTTGTCTCATAGAGGAAAAAAATAAAACATAATAAAGGGGTGATTTCAGATTCTTAGTAAGGACAAAAATATAGAATAATCTTTAATAAATAAGCACAAACATTTAAGGGAATGTATAAGACTAAAAAACAATATTTTAAACTTAAACATCAAAATAATATGTCCCATATAAATCAAATAATTCAATTTACTTATTTTCATAGATATTCTACTAGTCACATAATCACCTGTAATATCAATAGCTAATTTCATAATGATAGAATGCATAATGTCGGACATCATGACAACATAGACAAGTCCTCATTCCAAGAATACAAATAATATTTTTTCAAGGCCTGGTACCAAGACACTAGATTGTATCATGAGACCAATCGATGCATCGAGGAGATATAAGAGGCTCCGCATGTCACTTACTAAATCCAATTCATTACTCATATGAAAAAGGTTGAAACATTATATAAAAATTCGTATTAAAACTATAATATGAAATTTCAATAATTTGACCATAAACCATGAATGTTATAAAAATTGCACATCCACAATCAAAATTATCAGAAAACCAACAATACAACATGGAAGATTTTATCATTATAAATCATCTTCAAACAAACATAATATCCAATGATGGATGTTGACATAGATGGAATCAATCAAAAAACTATTTGAGTGAAATATTTCATTCCTCATTGAAATCATTAAAATTTATTGGAAACATATATTTTGAAAATATTATTACAAGCCTTTAATAGAAACTTTTAAGGTGTTATAATGTCGAAAAATTGCCGCACCTTCTGTATAAGTTAAAAAAATATTCTTTCAGTAATTTTTCAAAAAGGTCATGAAGTACCTTGTTTGGAAATCGAAAAATGGATTCCTTTAAAACCATTTTATAAAAAGTAAAATAATTATATACATAAATTTAACCCATAGTATGGTAATTTGTAAAAATATTTTGAAATAATATTTTATGAAACACGAATATGGATTATAAAGAGGTCCTAATAGATACACACATATACACAACCTCAGATAATAAAGAGATTTTAAAATTAAACTATACCTTGTATTATTCCTTAGTTGAGGGTACATTAACCTGCTGTATAATTTTTCAATTATTTTTCCTATATTATAAAATAATACAGATACAAAATATGATATCATATATGATCTACTAATATTGCTTTGTTAATAATATTTCAGTAGTATTATTGTTTGGGTGTTTTGTTGTTAATATTCCATTATATGTTTGGTTACATAAGACATGTTTGTACTGTATAGGACATATTTTATTCATATCTCAAATGATTTTTAGTTCATTAAACATTATTTTTAATCATCAAATTAAAATTATTCTTGAAAGGATTTAATGGGGAATGCAATTTTATCACGTCGTGGAGATAGTATGTAGTACGTACGCACACGAGACAATATCATTCTATTGATGGTTTTATTGTATGTAGATGGATGAAATATTACATATACCCAATCATTAATGTGTTATATTTATTATTTACATCAGTTATACTCATTATGATACCCATTCAAATAATGAAGCGTTGAATAACAAAATACACCATGAGGTGGAGATGGTTAGTCGTACGTACGCACGTATGGTGACTCTATCTTTCATAGAATGGATGGAACAAAGAATATGGTTTTATAATATTTAAAATAACATCACATTATGTAGAAGGTATTGGAGTTTTTATTTTGGTATGGAATCAAAAAATAAAGAGGAGGTGGAAGAAGAAAAGGACATGAATGTGGTGATGAAATAATTACCTCTTCTTCGGGTTCTTCCTTTTTATTTGAAAAACTGGCTCCTTAGGTTGGATTTATGATCATATTAAGGACTCTAGGTTGAATTGATGGTTTTTGGGATGATATTTGAGCTCGTTTTGGCCATGCAAAATGGATTTTGTGGAGTGATATTAAGAAAAGGGGAAGTACCCTTTTATAAGAGAGATGAGGGTCACTTTATAAAAGGCATGAAATATTATTTTATTATAAAATAATTTTCTATTTCTAATTAATCCAAAAGGATTTATTTCTAGAATATGGTTGTTATGTGTCTAAAAACATTCAACCAATACGTTTTATACATGTTTATATCACTATATTAACCATATCTTTTAGTTGTAACTCTTAGTTAAATAGTTTACCTTTTACCATGTCTTCTTGTATTATTATAAATAATGGTTAATAAACTTAATATAAAACTCCAATAAGACCGTAATTAGTTCATTATTGATATATATAACCTTATATAGGTCCTTTTTCAGAACCATATATTTTTAAGAATTTTATATCATCTAATAATATAGTATTTTTTAAAAACTCATTTATACCAATTTTGACACAATTTAGTATTTGCTTTTTTTGAAAGACATAAAAAATTTATCAATTAAAAAAAAGATTTAATCAACCCTAAAATGTCATATTAACCAATAAAATCAGTGTAATTCTTCAAAAGTCTCAATTAACATTTATTTTAATATTTATAATAACACTTAGTTTAACAGTTCATTAATAAGGTAATTATTGTATCATTATTTTGTCATAAATAAATTTAACTATTTAATATCTAAAATTTAAAAATAAAATATAATGATATAGGAAAAATTTTTATATTTATAAATAATATTTACAGTCAAAATTATTTTATGTATAACCTTATATTAAAAATAATTTAATTATTAATATTTGAACTAAACACTTTTAACTATTCATTAAATAAAACAATAATAAATTTCTTAATCTAATACACATGGATAAAAAATTATCATATTTTATTCCTAAGGTTTATTTAGGACCAAATAGACTATTATTAAAGAATTAGGACATGTGTTAGGGTAATTATAATATCAATTTTACCTTTAATTACCCTATATACTTTTAACCGTGGTAAATAAAATTCAAAAGTTACTATTCACCAAAAATTATATTCATCCAATTGAACCACATTTTAACTACTGATTTAAAACATTTCTCATGAATTTTTTAAATTAAATTCACATAAGTAGTAAAATTATGTTTTAAAACTATTTACAAATGTTCCTAAAGGTGGGTAAAAGACCTTAAAAAGTTCAATAAAATTTTATATAACTGATCTTCTTATAAAATGACTCGAACAAATTACAGTGGACTAATATAGGTATTATGTATCTATTTTTTACATTAGAATAAATTTAAATAATTTAAATAATTATTTAATTAAAATTCAGTTTTAAACAATAACGCATTATTTTTCACTATTCCTCAAAAATTTAATGTTTTCAGAAAAATACAAAAAACCCACCCTAAGCTAATTTTGATTATCCAAATCAAAAAACGATTTATATATTGAAAAATAAATTTTTTATAATTTCAAAATGTGGGTATTACTATTCATAACTTCTTTTTAAATGGCTAGTTTTAGTGTTACATTTTCCCCTCCTTCAAATAATTTTGTCTTCAATATTTCTAGAATATTACTTCACAAAAAGAATCGGGTGGTTCTTCATCATAAGTTCTTCAGGTTTCCATGTTTCCTCTTATATTTTATGGTTTCTCCAAATCACTTCTATTAGAAGAGTCGTTTGGTTTCTCACTATTTGTTCTCTAGTATCTAGAATTGTGATATGATGTTTTCAATATGATAGATCGGGTTCCGGTTCTATTTCATCGTATGTGAGTACATGCGTTGAGTCCGAAATGTATTTTCTCAATAGTTATACGTGGAAAACATCATAATATTTGGAGATACCTGGCGAAATTTCTAAATAATACACTACAACTCCAATTAATTCTAGAATTTTGAAAGGTCTGATGTACCTGTTACTCAATTTACCCTTATTAGTGAATCATATAATACCCTTCCATGGAGATACATTCAAGAAAACACGATGTCCTACGTGAAATTAAAAATACTTCCTTCTGTTATCGGCATATCTCTTTTACCTACTTTGAGATTCTTTGATGTGGATTTGAATTATATTCACCTTTCCCATTGTTTCCGCAACAAGATCTGGGCCTACGAGTTTTCTTTCACCTACATGATCCCAACATGTTGGTGTACGACATATCATTCAATATAATGCTTCATATGGTATCATCTAAATACTTGAATGGAAGATATAGTTATAGGAAAATTCTACCAGAGGTAAATACTAATCCCTCATACCGAGAAAATCAATTAAGAAAGATATCAACATGTCTTCTAAGGTTTGAATGGTTAGTTCGGATTGTCTGTCAGTTTGAGGGTGGTAGGCAGTTCTCAAGAGAATTTTAATATCAAGGTATTTTTGAAGTTTTTCGATAATCTTGATGTAAAATAGTGATAACGATTAGAAACAAATGATATGGGTACACCATGAAGTCTTACAACATCATTAATTTATCGTATTGTTAAACGTTCAAGTGGTAAATCTTCTCTTATTGCATGAAAATGTGCACACATTGTAAGACCATCAACAATGACCCTTTATGCATCATTTCTTATAGGAATATTTGGTAGTCCCATGACAAAGTCCATCATGCCATCATATCATTTCCACTTATTTAAGGGAAGAGGTTGAATGACTTCTCATGGATGTTTCCATCCAACCATAACCTGTTGCAAAACCATACATATTGACACATAATCAGTACTCTCTCTCTTCATTTTGTCCCACCAAAAAATGTTCCTTCAAATATATATACATCTTAGTGTTACAAAAATGTATATAGAAATTGGAGCTATGAGCATCATGTAGCAACTCCCTTTTTAGATCTGGTATATCGGGAAAAAAAATCTTTTCCCCAAATTTCAAAATTCCATTTTCATATAATTATTTGATCAATCTCCCATCATTCATACCTTTAATATTATTTTGATACTCTTCATCATCAATCTGCGATCTTTTTATCCTTTCCAGTAAAAATGTTTTGGTATCCATTTGGAAATGTATTTATGTTTCACCTTCCATGATTATTCTCATATCAATATTTACTTGATCCATTAACATAGGATCCCTTTCAACTCCCATCTAGTTCATACGGCATGTTCCTTTCTACTCAATGCTTCTGCCACCATATTTTCTTTCCCTGAGTAGTACTGTGTAGTGCAATCATAATCCTAGATTTGTTCAAGCCATCAACTGTTCCTCATGTTGAGATCATTATGTGAGAAAATATACTTCAAAATCTAGTGATTGGTATATATCTCACATTTTTTACCATAATGATAATGTATACATATCTTCGAAAAAATATTAAAGTTTCTAATTCAAGATGATGGGTAGGATAGTTTAGTTCATGAATTTTTAGCTACTGTGATGCATAGACAATAACTCTATCATTCTACATAATGATACAAGCATGTCCTTTCATTGATGCATCATTATAAATAACAAACAATCATTCCCCGATGGTAGGGTCCTGATAGGAGCATTTAATAATCTAATCTTCTATTCTTTAAAACATTATCCACATTTTTTTTCAAAAGGAATTTAACCCCTTTACGTGTGAACTTGGTAAATGAGTTATCCAATCTGGAAAAATTGTAGATGAAACATTGATAATAACCTGCTAAACCAATAAAACTATGTACCTCAATTATACTCATCGGTGTTGTCCATTATTGTATCTCTATTTTCATTGAAGGATCAACAGAGACTACATCATTAGAGAGAAAATGGTAATGAAATGAAATCTCTTGAATCCAGAATCCACATGTGCTAAACATCCCATATAATTCATTTCTTTTAAGGGTTTTCAGAATAGTGTGCAAGTCATTTTCATGATCTTCATAACATTAGGAGTATACCAAGATATCATCAATAAATACTGGTACAAAATCGTTAATATATTCCTTGAAAACTCTATTAATTAGGTCCACGAAAATAGAGGGTGCATTAGTCACTCCAAAAGGTATTACTGTAAAATCGTAATACCTGTCCCTGGTTTGAAATGATTTCATTGGAATGAATTCCTTTTTCATGCACAACTGATGGTATCCAAATCTAAGTTAAATCATTGAAAAATATTGAGGTCGTTGAATTTGATCAAATAAATCATCAATGGGAGGTAGGGGATAATTTTTATTTATTGTTATAACATTCATCTCTCTATAGTCAATGCACAACCTCATAGATCCATCTTTCTTCATAACAAAAATAATAGGAGCCCCCCTTGGAAGAACACTAGGGAGAATAAATCCTTTATCAATCAATTACTATTATTGTTTCATTAGTTCCACTAATTACACAATGGATATTCTATAAGGAGTCTTCGATATGGGCCTTGAACCAAGAATTAAGTCAGTAGAAAACACAATTTCTCGTTCTAGAGGATTTCCATGTTAATCCTTTGGAAACACATCAACATATTCATGTACATTAGTTACATTATCTTTTTGACCACTATTTTCCTCAACAATAGTTATTTCACCCCCTTCCTCCCCAATAATTTAATATAGTAGAACAACCATGGGTTGATCTAGATAATAATAATATGGTAACATTTCTTCTCTAAAGATGAGGTATTCCTTATCATTATAAAGAATTATAACCTCATACTTCTTAAAACAAATTTTCTCATTATGCTCCGAAATCTAATCCATAACAAGGATTATATCAAATTCAATCATGGGGATGAAAATAAGATCTGTAGATAAAGCAGTTTTAAATTCCATAATTGTAACTGATTCACAAAACATTTCTGCAATGATACTTCCCTTACGAGTGTTGACTGAAAACTCCCTTGTTAAATCAAATTGGAAATATCAAATTTTCGTTTGAAATTGTGAAGATATGAAAGAATGTGATGATCCAAAATCAAATAAAGCATTGGATAAATCTAAGGAATCAATTAATGTACCTACCACCATGTCATTTGGATCTTCAACCTCTTCAGTTGTGATCACATAAACTTGGTGTTCCCCCTTAGGCTTTTCTAAGGTATGTTTCCCTAAATATTGAAACATTAATTTACATAATACCCCATTTCACTACAATTGTATAATTAAACATTTAAATCCACTTTCATTCCGTTGAAATCACGATCTTGGAGTCCTTTTTTTACCACACTTGTAAAATACTCCCATTGTCTTCCGGAAAGTATCAGGGTGTTTCTTCCTACATTTAATGTAGGATGGAAATTCAAAATTTCTCTTCATCCCCTTATTTCCATTTTGATAGTGTCCAATAGATATCTTCTTCTCTTTCATTGTTTTATATTTGTATGACATAGAGAATGATTTTTCTATCTTGATATAACATGTGTCTATATCTTCGTACGATTAGAAGGAACATGAGTCTAATGATCGATGAAGAAATGGGATTAATCTATCATAGAGTCGATCAATTTTACTCCTTGGGTTACGTATATAATCTGTTTCAAGCTTTTCTATCCTTGTAAATTTAGCCTCATTCTTTGTGAAATTCTCATCCTCTTTTTTCCTCAGACATAGATATTACTTTTCCAAATCCACTCGATGGTCACGAGGAAAGTATTTATTGAAGAAAATATCTTGGAACTCCCTCCATTAAATATTTGATACTTATTCATCATCCTTTGTTATTTGAAATAATGACCATCATTGATCTGTATCTCTTGTGAGGAGATAAAATACTATGAAATTTTTTCCCTTTCTCAACTCCCAAAAGAATGTAATATTTTATCTTTGGAACTTATCCATTTCTAAGATAGTAATATATTTTTAGTCCCATTGAAATTTGGTGGTTGTTTCCTCATGAAGAGATATAACATTGATCCTCCATGTTGGTGATTAGGGTGCTCCATATGGGTATGGTTAATATTCATAACCTGAGTGAGTTGTCCCAGTATGGTGACATGTTGATCAGCACCAGTTGCATCTCTAACTACATTATAATTATCTTGCATAGGTGGGAAATCCCTATATGGATTATGTGTGCTTATATATTCTCCATTCCGTCTACTAGGTTCCCTTTATAAACAATGGAATTCACTAGATTTGTTTACGAAACACAATAGATAATTCCAAACCTGTAAAACACTTAACATAAATAGAACAATTTATGTATATAATCCATAATAATAAAAACAATTTATTTGAGGATGTATTTACTCATAAATCTTTCATAATGGTTTGTAACAAAAATGTAAATTATCCTAATCATATACCCCAAGAGTTTCATTACCAAAAGTGAAGCAAGGCATGTTGTCGTGTTTCAGGATACCCTAGGTCAAGCACAAAAATCTTTGTTTGAGTTTTGACTATTATGTACATATGTGCTAGGGCTGCCTCCACCTGGTCGTATCAAGACAAGGGATGTATTTCTTGGAAAATACACAAAATCTCTACATTAAAAAAATTATAGGAAGTTATTCTATACTAATCCACAAAGTCTATATTAGGTTAATGTTATCTAATCATATTTTTTCTAAATATAACTTCCTAGGTTTTTAATAAACTTTATTTGATACTAATTGTAATGCCTCGACCCCAGTTACCGTGAGTCAGGATGTTATTATATAACATTGGCATGATACAAGGAATAATGTCCCAAGAGACTGATTTGTTTAGCAGCCTTGGATGTTCAACATACATACATAGGTATTATATTACAATATGAATTGAAAGAAAGAACATTGTGTCTCTATAGAACACAATCATATCCCTTAGCTTATCCTTGTAGGTCAGTCATAATATACTTCTTCACATCCTGGGAAAAAACAAAATATATGAAATGGGTGAGCTCAGATACTCAGTAAGGATGAAAATATATCGGAAAAATTCATAAATAAACAAAAAC
The DNA here is from genome assembly GCA_963277665.1 of Viscum album. Lineage (NCBI taxonomy): Eukaryota > Viridiplantae > Streptophyta > Magnoliopsida > Santalales > Viscaceae > Viscum > Viscum album. Next base: position 1,516,882,960 of record OY728122.1, on the reverse strand, counting down.
ATTTAAGGAAATGTATAAGACTAAAACACAAGCCTTTTAAACATATACCTCATATAATATGGTAAAGACAAATCAAATAATTCCATTTACTTTTTTACGTGGATATTATACTAGTAGAATAATAACATGTATTATCAAAAGAAAATTTTATATGGATGAAATGCATAATGTCGGACATCAAAACCATAGAGTCAAGGCCTAATTCCAAGACTATATATTATATTTTTTCAAGGCATTTTTCCAAGACACAAGTTTGTCTCATTAGACCTACCGATACATCGACGAGCTATAGCGGGTTCCACCCATCACATACTAAGTCCAATGCATTCCTCGTTTGAAAAATAATGAAACAGAATATAAATATTTGTATCAAAACAATTCATGAAAAATGTCAATACATTATCCATAAATCATGAATGGTATAAAAATAGAACATCCATATAAAAACATATCATAAAAACTTCAATATAATATGGAATATTTTATCATAATAATTCAAATTCAAACAAACATAAAACACAATGAAGGCTGTTGACAAAGATGAAATAAATAGAAAAACTATTGAGTAAAATATTTCTGTCCACATTGAAATCATTCAAATGTAATGATAACATTTATTTTGAAAATATTCCTATATTCTTGTAAGGGAATATTTTAAGGTGTTATAATGGCATAGATTATCCATACCCCCTGTATATGTTGAAAAACATTATTTCCATAATTTGTCAAAAAGTCCATAAAGTACCTTGTTTGGAAAGTGATGAAAATATTACATTCAAACCATTTTATAAAAATTAAAACAAGGGTATAAATAAATTTAACCCATATCTTAGAAAATAGTTAATTTTTTTGGGAATACATTTTTTAGAAACACATATGTTGATGACAAAGATGTCACAGTAGATACGCACGTTTAAAAAACCTTGGATAATAAAAATATTCTAAAATTAACCCTTACCTTGTATTATTCCTTAGAATAGGGTATGTGAACCTCCTGTATAATGGTTAAATAATTGTTATTAAATTATATAATAATCCTCATACATAAATATGATATCATATATGATCTTCTAATATATCTTTGTTCATAATATTTCAGTAGAATCATTATTTCAGGTGATAACTGATTTGTTTTCCTTTATATGTTATGTTACGTAAGTCATGTTTGTTAGGTATTAGATGTATTTGATTCAATCCCATAATTATATTATGTTATTTAAAGAATATCTTTAATAATCAAATGAAAATTATTCATGAATGGTTACGATGGGGAATGAAATTTCATCGCTTCGTGGAGACGATAGGATGTATGTACACACGAGTGACAATATCATTATATTGATGGTGAAACCATATTTAGTTAGATGGAATATTATAAATAAATATCAAATAACATTTTATATTTTTTATTTATATTAATTATAAAAATTATTATACCTATCCAAATAATTAAGCTTCGAATAACAAACTTCACCACGACATGGAGATGGTAAGCCGTACGTACTCACGTTTGAAGACTTTTTCATTCATATGATGGATAGAATAATGAATATGGTTATAAAATATTTATAAAAACATAATAGTATATAGAATGTTTTGATTATTTATTTTTATATGGAAACAACAATGAAAGAGGAGGTGGATGATGAAAAGAACATTAAAGAGGTAATGAAATAATTATCACTTCTTCGGGTTCTTCCTTTTGATTGGAATGAAGGTCTCCTTATGATGTATATATGATCAAATTAAGGCCTCTAGGTTGAAGTGGGGGTACTTGGGAGGATATTTGTGTAGTAGTTGGCTGATACAAATGGGTTTAGAGGTGTGAAATTAAGAGGAAGGGGAATTACCCACTTATAAGAGAGGTGAGGGTCACTTTAGATAAAGAATGAAATATTATTTTACTATTAAATAATTTTCAATTTATAATCGCTCCAAAAGGATTTATTTCAATGATATGGTAGGTATGGGTCTAAAAACTCTCAACCAGTAGGCTTTAGACAAGTCTACATCACCATATTATCTTTTCCTTTTAGTTTTAACTCTTAGTTAAATAGTATTACTTTTACCATGTCTTAGGCTATTATTATAATAAATGGTAAATAAACATATTATAAAAGTCCAAGGGAACCCGAAGTGGTTCATTACTGTCATATATAATCTTATTTGGGTCTTTTGGATGAACCGTAATTTCTTAGGAATCTTATATCATTTAATAATATTGTATTTGTTTTAAAAACTCATTTATGTCAATTTTGACACTATTTAATAGTAGGTTTTTGTGAAATTCATTTTTTTAATGGTTGGGGATGAAGCCTCATTTATCATTAAATCAAATTTATGACCTCTTTTTAACTAGGTAGAGGGGGACCCATTACATAACTCGAAGGCCCATTGGGAATTTATCCCATAACATGGCCCATAGGCCCTAATTTTTGGCCCAAAGCCAAATTTGTGAATGATACTGCTACAGTACCCACCAGCTATTGTCCCACATAGTACCTAGCCACCGCTACAGTACCCATCTGGCACTATAGTGACATGCCACCGCTATAGTGACCTGCTACCACTATAGTGCCTGTCGTTGCTATAGTTCCGCTACTACTACAGTACACGATAGTACCTATGCCCAATTGGTTTTGAACCCCTATTTTCATATAGGATTATGGGGTGCTTACCACTAATCCAAACCCCAACTATGGGGTTTTGTGAAAGTTATAACAACTTTATCACTTCGAATAAATTTATTTAATCAATTATAATTTGTCATATTAACATATAAAATTAGTGTATTTCATTAAAAGTCTCAATTTAAATTTAATTTAATATTTATAATATCTATTATTTTAACCATTCCTTAATAAGGTCATTAAGGCATCATCATTGTATCACGAATAAATTAAATTGTTTGATGTCTAAAAATTGTAAAAAAATACCATGATGTAGGAAATAATTTTATCTTTCTAATTAACATATATAGTCGAATTTATCTTATTTATAACCCTATATTAAATATGGGGTTTTTATTGCAATTTTAATTTAACACATTTAACACTTCTTTAAATAAAATAATAATAAATGTCCTAATCTAATAAATGTGTATAAAAAATGTACATATTTTATTCCTAATTTTTATTTAGGTCAAAATACATTTATACAATAGAATTAGGACATGTGTTAGGGTAATTATAATATCATTTTTACCTTTAGTTACCCTATTTACTTTTAACCGTGGTAAATAAAATTCAAAATTTACTATTCACCAAAATTTTTTTTCATCTTATTAAACCAAATTTAACATAATTATTTCAATCATGTCTCTTGAATTTTTAAAATTCAATTCGCGGAAGCGGTAAAATTACATTTTATGCTAATTTGAAAATCTGTTTATAAGGTAGGTAAAAGACGATAAAAAGATCAATAAAATTTAATATATATAATCTTATTATGAAATGAATCCAACAAATTACATTGGAATAATATAGGTATTATGTAATTATTTTGATTTTAAATAAATAAAAATAAAAATAATATTTATTTAAATAAAGTTCAGTTTTATATAATAACGCAGTATTTTTTTAACTATTCATTGAAAATTGAATGTTTTCAGAAAAATACCAAAAATTTATCATAAGGTAATTTTGATATTTTGAATTCATCAATGAAGTAAATTTTGAATTATTATAAATATAGAATTTTAAAAAGTGGATATTACTATTCATAACTACTTTAAAACAGCTAGTATGATTTGTCGTGATGTGCTAGAACTCGATGTTGCGTACCGTGAAAGATATTGTAATATTTAATGGGAAACATACCGTGGAAGCTTGGGATGTTACACATTACATTAGAAGGAAATGTAAATAAGAAAAACTCAAGAAAAATTAAGGTACTGGGAATGTATAAGTGCTTCTCGTTCCCATGTACTCTCATCCTGGAAAACATGCCTCCACAACACTTGAAAAAAATAGTTTTCCATCCACGAAACACTTCTTCTGATGATCATGGATCTCCACTGGCCACTCCACAAACATTGCATCATCCTCAATATCCAACACTCCCCACTCAATGTCATGGGTGTCATAGTGATGATACCGATGAAGATGGGATACAAGAAAGATTTCACAGATCCTCCCTCACTACTGTGGAAAATCTAACTAGAATGCCACCTCTCCAACATTCCCCAACACCTAAATGGACTAATGAACCTGGGAGAAATATTAATCCCTCTACCAAACCTCTTCTTAACACATCAATGAGAAACCATTAAGAACACATGGTATCTTACCTAGAACTTCAGGTTCCTCCACCAATGACCAGTATATGACTTCTTCCTGTCATGTGATGCCTTCATCATATCACGGACAAGATATACCTTATCGGTCATACTCTTCACCACATTAGGTCCTTGAACACCTGCCTCCCCTACTTATGCTGAGAACAACGGTGAATGAAATGGTCTTCCGTGTAAATATTCAAATGGTTCCATGCCAATGGTAGAGTGATATTTTTTGTTTCAGGTGATCTCTACCAAGGGAAAGTGTCGCACCCAAGATCCTCCAAAGTCCAAGATGCATGCCCACAACCTGTCCTCAAATGATTGGATTTTCCATTCTGTCTGTCCATCTGTCTAAGGGTGGAATGCAGTACTGAGGCATAACATATTTCCCAAATCATGTTATAATACCCTCCACACTCTCAATGAAATACGTGCATCCCAATTTATGGTAACGGACCTCAGAACTCCATGCATCCACACTACCTCATCCACATACAACTTTTCCAAGGCGTCCACTATGATCAACTCATTAATCACTAAGATTTGTGCCGATTACATCATTAGATCCACCACAACCCATATATCATCACATCCTATTGAATACATGGGTTATTATATGAAGAAATCCTTTGATATTTCATCCATACATTACTCAAGGAAATCCAGAAGATACAATGAACCACTGAGAACATGGTGATCAAACATCACCTACTGGAACACTATACACCTTTCCGCAAACTCAGCCACTATCTACATCATCCTGGGGCACCGAAATAATTCCCTCAAGCCGTGGTTCATATTTTAATCTTATATATATACCACAAGGGATGATCTATGAAACTCATATTGAAATCCATTATGCATTTCCACTGGAACAAATACCGTCTCACCAAACAATATAAAATTTTATCCATCTTCCGAACATCCCTCCAGAGCATTACCATGGTCAATGTGATCACGAATCACCTTATATGATGCAATCACACATGACATCCACATCAGAGTCTCCCCACTCAGTCTCCTCTAACTACCACCACAAAGATGACTTCACCATCATCAAAAACAAATATCCTTTTAAAATATCCATTCCTACATCTATCTACAAGGTTTCCAACTCCTCCATCAACTTATAAGCATCTGAATATTCTCATATTTCCTCCTTATGTGACTTACTTCTAAAGGAATAGGCTACAATGTTCCCCTTACCAAAGGTGTAAGAGATATCTATTCCACATTCCGGGAGAAACTCAATTGAACTATGTTATTTTAGGTTTAGGTATCATAGGGAGAAGATACACCTGAATCTATTATGATCTGTAAAGACCAAAAAACTATTCTTTGAGTTAATATTTCCAAAAATTCAAACCTAATACGATCGCTACATTCCATATATCATGGGTGGAATATTTAAATTCGAGGGGATATAACTACCTTGACCCATAAGGTGTCACTCAACATTACTACATCAATATAAATCCAAATTCTAGGTGGGAAGCATCCCAAAACACCCAAAACACCACTCCTCACTCTAAAAACCGAAGCATTGAATCACTAAACAAATTCCACTTCATATTTCTAAAAACCACCTGAAAATTCTAATTCCACTAAAGGGCTGGTCCTCCATAGTCTTAGCCATCAAACCAAAATTCTACTCAAGCGAAATCGACTACAAATCTACATTAATAGCATGCCATACTGATAGAATTATGAACTTATGAAACATTATTGGGTTCATACTAAGAAACAACTACCTCAAACATTGGTGGTTCATCTTCTACACCATACTGAGATACCACATGTCTCATGAAGTGCACCTTATACATCCAAAACATGCACTTGGAAAACATTCCATTGAGTTGGTGTCATCGAAGATCCAAGAGGATAGTCTTGTTATGCTCAGTATGATCCTCTTATGGCTCAATTAGACTAGGATGTCATTGATGAACATGATTTTGAACTGGTTAATGAACTCAAGAAATACATTATTTATGATCTCCATGAATATGACTGGTGAGTTCGTAATACCGAATGGCATAACCACAAACATGAAGTGACCATACCTACACTTGAATGTTTTTTTCGGGATGCCACCCTTCATTACGCTCAAATGGTTATATCCAAACCACGAATCAATCTTAGAAAAACAACTTTATCCCCTCGTCTGGTCAAAAATATCATCTATTATCGGGGGAGGGTAATGGATCTTGATAGTTACCTAGTTCAACAATTTTTAGTATATGTATAGCCTTAGACCACCATATTCCTACTTTGCGAACAAGACCATAACACCGCAAGATGAAACACTATCCCTAATATATCACTACTTCATCAGGTTATAAATATGAATCCCACCCTCCCATAACTCAGAAGGGTTTATCCGATAGAGAGGCATCGAAACCGGACTAGCACATGGTTGTATGTTTATCCGGAACTCAATGTCATGTCGAGGTGGTGGAGTCACAAAATCATCATGTAAAACATCAAAGAACTCCCAAAAAATACAAAAACCTCCAACACCTCAATATCCATTGATTCCACTAACAGATCAACTGAAAAGGAAAGAAGAGGGTCCATATTCCCACTTCCCATCAGACAACTCTGCTCACCTAAAAAATCCACACCTTGTCCATACACATCTTAAAAAGAGTCTTCTCCAGAAGTAGTTTCAAATAGCATGGAAAAAGTGAAACCAGTCGATGCTATGGATGACATTGCATGGTTTCATCTCTAATAATAAAATATCCCCATGGGAGTGATGTAGCCCCATCATCAATCTACATCCCTGGCATACATAAAACATGATGGCGTGACCTTTGACGGGTTTATTCATCACCCGATGAATGGAAAGCCACTGTATGTCTTGTCCTAGAGAAGGGTATATATGGGTGTAATAATGGAGTGAGAATATAATAAATCAAAAAAAATGCATAAAAAGACTACTAAACAAGATGAACATACATTGAACGATTCTGGACCCACTAGACCAACTACCTCTATGGCATGAGACTAACAATTCCCATATCCTCAGCCCCTCTACTAATGATTGCCTCCTCGACCAGGTCTATGTTGAGGTACCTGAGGAACATCATGAGGTCGACCTCCACCCACTTCATCTCAACTTAGTGGAGCAGGAGCCTACTATCACTACTGATGGAATGGTCTGGACAACAACTACTGCTGACGTAGGCGCTAAACCTACCCACCTCTACCATACCGAGTTCGAACTGAACACTAAATCTGAAGAGGCCCATGACCTCCATAGGATAAAAACAACAGGACTTTGTCCATGGAATAGACATGTGGACCTGATGGTTGGAATAGAAACTACTGAGGCCGACTCTATGATTTCTGAAAACAAAAATTCCCTCGTGCCCGAGAACTAATGCTAGTAGCCTTACCATTAAATAAACCCTTCTAGATCCACTGTCTGGTATACCTCAACGAGTGTTCATTCTCTAAACTAACACCACCTTATTGTGGACATTTAGGTATGTCAACAAGGTGAAGGGAGTAACTTTTTACTATAGATAAGGAAAAAGAGCCTCCTATATGTGTCTTGCCCGATAATCCTCTACCCGAAAGAGATTCTATGCAAAGAAAAGGATATCCTTGAACATGATCCCCAATTCCTGTACTGGCTTACTCCCATACTAGAGGGAGAGTATCTCTTATCGGTTCTTAGCCGGTATGGTTGAATAATGGAATTATACTGTAACTCCATCTTGAAATAAACCAATAGAAAATCATCCTCCACTATACCACCTTAGTACAACATCCACCTTATATTGCAACTCACCACATCTGACTAAACACCAATGGAACACAATAATTTGTTAAATCCCATATCCAGATGAAGGTGATCTGAATATCCTCATGCTAGCTCTTTCTCTCCATGTTCGAGACACTTTCCTTGTACTTTCCAAGAGTTTGTCCCTATAAATCGCATAACATTATCTCCCAATGGTTTTAATCCTCATCTAGATCAACACTCTGCCGATTAGTCAGATTGGGATGCTGAGCCTCCACTTCCTAAGCTATCAATGGGAAACCATCTGGTTCCATAGTTGAAAGGAAAACAAGGAACCCCTAAACCTCTGTAGTATGGAATTTTATTCAATATTTATATTAACTTATTATTTATTTAGATTCTATACAATTCCAAATTCAAACAAAAAACAACTCATCATGATGAATGTACCTCTACTTGGGTATATACCCAAAAATAGTGTAGCCTCACTTGGTCATTAGGTAAGATTAGAGTCCTTAAATCGGATCACAGGGCCCCCTAAAATCCCATGTCCTAGCCTATCTTAATAAGATTATGTCACACACCAGGATCACCATACATTGTTTACCTACCAACTCAGGCAATCTTCGTTGTGACTAACTAGAAACTGAATGCTCTCTCTAAAGCATCACCTCGGATACCATTCTGTCATGAACCCTTCCCTCTAATGATGCCCCTCCTGAGTTGGTAATAGAGAAAGAGAGATAAAAACCCATGATTCTCGCCTTCAGTAGGCCTCGTGGTGGCGACTAACACCAAGGGTACAAAAATATCACAACATGGGAGGCATTACCCTTTTTATAGAATCAAGGATCAGGATATAATATGTATCAAACTCAAAAATAACTACAATATATATATATATATATATATAATACTCCAAAATCCATCCCTCATGAATGTTTAATGTAAAAATTGTAAAAATAAAACAAATAGATCAAAAATAAATACCAAAAGATTAAAAATAATTATTGAGATGATGATTATCCCAATTTCCACGCTTGTAATACCCATCATGGTCCCCATAGTCCTCCTGGATGCCTGAATATAGTTCCGTATACGTAGGTTGAGCATACAAGTATACTTAGTATGGAAAAACAATGTGTCTCATTTACAAATGGAGAATAATACTAATGCCCTCGTGAGTAATTAACAAAAACCAAAAGCGCCTAAAAAGGTATACAATACATCCCCAATATCATCAAGGTACGGTCAAAAAATAACACAAGTCAAGTAATGAAATATAATAATTACATAAATTATTGGGTAACCAGATTAGTTTTCCCCTTATTAGACACTCTCACACCATAATGACAAATAACATCACATTCCCACCAATTCTAAAATAACCACATCACAATCTACCTGAAGACATCAAGGTCACATACCACATCTCTACCAGTACACACATATGGATTACATAACGCATCTCACCCCTCCCATACACACATGGGCCACAAACCACACCACATACCAATGACACATGGGTACTGAAACACATCTAATCTCGAAGACACCTAGTAACCACAAAAAATATCACCTCAAAGACACCTGGGAACCAAAACAAATCTCATTCTAAAGACTCTGAGGAACCATAACTTTCGCACACACACACCCGAGCCTCACAAACCGCGACCTGCCCAGAGAGACTCGATCATGACCAAATAGAAGAGTGAGTAGGGAAGAGGGGGTGGCCAACCAACCATCCTCCCTCTCATATGTTTGGGAAAGATACCCACCCCCATAAAAATTGTGGTGTTTGGAAAGTAGATCTCAACTTGGGTGGGATGATAATAGAATCACAAGGAACTACATGTATATATACATGTACCGAACACTCTTCCCATCCCATAGGTTTTCACAACAAACAACCAACCCACACAAAGGTTTTCTTACTGCCACCTTTAATGCATATCCACATGGAAAACCACAAACATAATTGAAAACCCCATTCAGTTCATTCAACCAATTATAATTATTTATTTATCTAACCAAAATTATTGATTCCATCCCTACACAAGAAACTAACAAACACCGCACATATTATAAGGGAGAAGAAACCATACAAACAACTACCAAATGCAAACAGAGAATGAAGGAACATGGTAAAATAATGCACTCTAACACCCATTCCAAATATACCTATCTTTGGATACACTTGAAAAAACACCAATGCATGGTAACACCATCCATACCCAAAATAATCCTACCATAACCATCATTCGTAACCCCACTACACAAATATTACCACATCCGTCAATAACAACAAAACTCAATCTAGTTTCTATCCCACATCCAAACAGACCTTTACCAACAACCACAACACAGCCCAAATGCAGACCATCTTCTCAAAAAGGTCATATATTCCATAAACTATCAAACCCTCCATCTTGGATTTCATTATACCACCATTACCTCCTTATACACATAGAAACAATACCAATCCATGAGAACCACATCCATAGAACCCAAAAATTCCACACCACACGCATAGAACCCACCCCCTATCCACCCTTGCACCCATAGTCACACTTCCTACCAAAACATGACACAAACCACACAAGAGAGAAAGTAACCTCACAAATGACACAACGACACCAAACAAGGTAAAGTGTAATCATATTTAAAACAATTTTTGTTTAATTAAAATTTAATAATTTAGGTGTTATCATTGAACAATTTTGATCATGGGGAATCCATTTAATTAAGCAGATATATGTGATTAATCAGGTTTTCATGTGCACAACCATTCAAGAGAAGAATAAGTACAAGTATTGACGATTATAGTATGAAAAATTGACTACTAATGAACACGATTCTGATTGGGAATAAAACTAAAACAATTTAAATCATTTGTCAAGGATAAGAGATTAAATAACACAAGACTCATCATCATATTCCCAAACCCTTATTTATTTATAAGGTAAGAAAACCCATTATCGTAACAAGTCTAATTATATTTATAATAGGGTAGATGATATTTTTAATAATGGGATTCGACTGTAAACACAAAAAGACATTACCTTACCCACACTTAATGATACAAAAATAACGAAAGACTACAGAATACCTACCTTGAAGAATAGATGATCAGAAACCCCCCTTGTGCTAAAATAGATGGTTTCCCAAGCATCATGTCAAAATCCAAGTGAAAACTTGACAGTATAGATCTGACTCCTTAGGGAAGAAAGGATTATGGTGGACCAAGGGAAATAAGAAAAAAATGGGTAAGAAAAGAACTCATAGTAAACGAGCTAGATCTTATATCAACGATGGTGGGGGGGGGGGGTTCAATGTACTTAACAGTCAGATCATGATCAAGATTATGTAGTTTTACCATTTAAAAATCCTCGGATCATTATGATATAAAAATTTTAATTCATATCATTTGAAACTCTTTTATAGATAATAAAAACCCTTCTATTTATTTGAAAATTAAAAATAATTTATTACATAAATCCTTCACATGATACAACATAGAAGATTGAGTGTTCTAGTGTTTTTGGGGCTTAATATCATTACATAATAACTTAAAACCTAAAATTCTAAATCTTATTTAATTTTTTTACATGACCAAATCATTCATTCGTACATAGAATTTCATGGGATAACATGAGGAAATGCATGATAAAAGGGTGACCTAAATACCCTAACAAGGGAGTAAACGAGGAATAACATGAAGAATACAAGACATATTAGGAAAAAGTAATATCAATGTAGAATAAGAGAAATATGAGAATAAAATCTTGATATATCATGATTATCATAATAAGGAAATGCGACAACAACATTTAACAAGTTATTAGCACGAGACATGGTCCATTGAACATGGAACATGTGCAACCCTAATTAACCTTGAGTTATAATGTGTAAAACCACATTGAAATTAAGATATCATGATACTAATCTTTACCGAATTCATTGGAGCTCTATCAGGGCACACCCTTCTTAATGATTTCATTTCATGCATAAGTTTTCCACATAGATCATAAAACATGGATTTATTAAACACAATAATTTATTCAACAATAAAGTAATGTTTAATTACTAAATGAAATTATATAGTCAATATTTAAATGTGAATAAAGGAAAATACCCATTATAGAGAAGTGGGAATGGTACTCACTACACAATGACTTTGTCTTGTAAAATCGTGGAGCAATTTTGTTAGAGTAACGACGTGACATAAGTGTTCATAAAAATGGTTGATGAGAGAGGAAGGGGTATCACATAATATTTACATGAAATGGATAGTAAGAGGTTAATATATATACATTTATTAACTTATTTAATGGAATTTATATTCATAATAAAAAATAATTTCTTGAATGTAAATCAGGAGAGAGAAATTACTTACAGAATTTCAGCATGGTACTGTGTGTACATGTGAGGAATTAATGAGAGATAAAGGGGTCCCCCATCATTTAAAAAAATATGGAAGAATGGGAGAGGTGATAAATCATACTCCAACATTTTTAATTGAAATTAAAATTGTAGAAAAATATAATGAAATTTTGACAAAAATGAGAATGGATGAAATCCCATACTTTGAAGTGTTATCCCAAAGGATTGAGGGAGGCTTGAGAGAGGCTTAGTGGGAGCTTGGGGAACCTTGTAAGAATTATAGAGAGGGTAGGTCAGGGTTTAGTCGATCTCTAAAGGCTTTGAGTGAAGTGTATGTGGGAGATTGGGTTTGTTTATATATGAAAATGGATGGAATTCATTATTACCTAGGTTTTGCGACACAACACATTAAAATGATCAAAACCACAAAAAAACCATGGTGTATCCCATGGTTTATGAAAAAGGGGAGTGGAAAAAGTTATTTTATATGGCCAACTTCCTAACATCTTAAAATATTAGTCTTTCATTTGTAGAGGTGACTCACACTCTCAAGAAAATAATTTTAAAAAGTTAAAATGTTTTATAAGTCTTGGAGGGTCAACTAAAGCTATGAAATGTGAATCAAACAAAACTAAAATTAAATTATCATAATGATAAAATATATATTGGCCTAAAATACCATTTATAGTATTTTATTACATCACTATTGTGACAATATGATGTCATAAAACACATTATATAACTAAACGGTGTTTAATTTTTACCCCAAAATTCAAATGTCTTCGAAAATTATGAAAAATTCACCATTGAATAATTTCAATATCCTGATTCAAAAAATAATATTAATTTCATCAAAATAATTATCTAAATATTTGAATTTTTATTTTTAAAATAAAAAATGACTTTTATAAAAAATTCATTGGTTTTGAAAAATAACAGCTTACAAACATTAATAAAAAATTAGAACAGTATTCATAAAAATTATACAACAATTTTTATTTAATAAATATTAATTTACTAATAAAATTTTATTAAAATTTTATTTAATTAAAAAATCCATTAATTAATAAAAATATATTTCATAATTAAATATTAATTGAAATACTATTTTTCTTTAAAGAATATTTAAATAGTAAAAATAATAAATTGAATGTATATTATTTATTATATACAAAAATAATACAGATAATCATATTTTTGGGTCTTCTTACATAAACCCTTATAACACATGCATATGACTTATGGGTATTGTCCGCAATGATGGAAGACTCTTGGGGTGGCTCAGATAACATCGATCGTGTGGTAATCTCTATCGACATCCACATCTCTCATTGGCAGTTCTGTTTGATCTTGACATGTTGATGCTCCACCAGAGAATCGTCACGAGCGAAGCCCATTAAAGCTACAAAAATTTTGAGCTTCGAAAAATGGTATACATATGGATTAATTCTACTAGATGAGGCCATAACATACTTTTTCTAATTAAACATGATTTGTTAAATCCCTATATTTATACTGATCATGTGATCATTTTTCAACAACTATATTAGTAATGTTAAAAATTATTAATGGATTTTTAAATCCAAAATCATAAAACCAAAGAAGTGAATATATTATATAACCATTTTACATAATAATAAATTTATTTAGATCAAAAGGAATTTCAATTAATTGAATTTTAGGTCATATAATCACCCCCATAAGAAAATTATACCTCATAATTTCTTTTTCCAACACTTAAATAGATGAGGGTACCCCTTCTTCACCACTTCCATTGATTCCCACATTTCTTCTTCAAAATTGTGGTATCACCATAACCCCTTGATGAGGGGTATTGTCTTATTTAATAGAACATTTTCCCTATGACCTAAGAGCTTCACCAGCTTTTATTCATTGGAGAGTTCATTATTCAATGCTACCACCTCTTGATTGAGAACGTGTGATGGGTCTGGTATGTACTTACACAAGAGTGACACATGGAAAAAACCATGTACTTGAGATAGGTTTTATGGGAGTTATAGTTGATATGACACCCCTCCAATGCGATAAACTATCTCAAAAGGGGAGATGTATGTTTGAAAAAACGTTGTATTCTTCCAAAATTTCATAACCCTCTTCCACAATGATATATAGAGGAAACCATGTCTCTGACATCAAAATCTTGGTCTCATCAATGACTATCAACATATCTATTTTTTCAACTCTGAGCAAATTAAATGTGCTGCTGGATGATCTTAACCTTCTCCACCATTTCATCGACCATTTTTGGACATAGGAGTTTTCACTCCCCTTCATCATCCCAACATGCCCGTATTCTACACCTCTTCCCATAAAGGGATTCATAAGGATCCATTTGGATTCTTGAATGGACATTGTTGCTGTAAGAGAACATAAATTGAGGAAGATATTGATCCCATTATTCTTTGAAGTCCATGGAGCATGCTCTCAACATGTCCTCAATTGTTTCGATAGTCCACTCAGATTGGCCATCAGATTGAGGATGATATGACATATTAAACTTCATATTAGTATTCAGATCATGCTAAAGACTCTTCCAGAACATAGATGTGAATCATGTATCATGATAAGATACAATAGATAGTGGTACTCCCAAAAACCATACCACTTATTTGATATATATTTGTTCTAGTTTATTCAATGAAAAATCCTCTAGAATATAAATGAAGTGTGAAGTATTTGTGAGATGGTCCACAACAACTGAGATAACATTGTTTCCTTTTGATGTCTTCGAATGTTCAGTGACAATGTCCCCAAGGATGTTCTCCCATTTCCATGCTAGTATGGTAAATGGTTGCACCATCCCCTTAGACTTCTGTCTCTCAACCTCCACTTGTGAACATACTAGGAACTTTGATTATAATCAATGAACTCCTTCTTGATGTTTTCCCACCAATAATTCTCTTGGATATCTTGATAAATTTTTGTGTTTACTATGTGAATGGAGAAATTTTATCAATGTGAATCATCCAAAAGTTCATTATTTAACACTGAATATGATGTAACTCATAGTATTGTCCCAAATCTCACAACTCCTTCTCCATTAACATTGTACTCCAATGGTTTAGCTGTTCTGATAGGTTCCTCTTTCTTCAGAATTCCCACATCATCATATTATGAAATCTTTATCCTTTCCAAAATATATGTTTGATAAATAATTTGTGAAAGTATTAATGATGTTCCCTTATTTATTATTATAATGTCTATATTAATCAAATCTAAAAATATTGGATCCATTTCAATTCTCATCAATGAAATTTTTTTTGGGTCCCTTCAACATAGAGCATCTCCCACCTTGATTTCCTTCCACGGGTAGTATTGGATTTAGCAGTCATAGTATTTGATCATCTCTAGAGATCATCATTTCCACATATTCAACTCTTTCTATGTGAATATATACATGATGATTTTGTGATCCATTTTTATTTCACACTTCTCCCTAAAGAGGTAATGTTTCCAATATTTTAAATCAAAAATTATTGTACCGAACTTCAGATCATGTGGTGGATAGTTTTTCTAACGATCCTTCAATTTCATTGAATCATAGGAAAAGAATATTTCATTTTCCATTAACACACAACCCAAGCCATTCTTCTATGCATCGCTAAATAGCATAAAGAGTTTTCCACTTGTCGGTAATGTGAGCACATGTGCAGCGATAAGACTCCTTTTAAACTCCTTGAATCTATCTTCTCATTCATCAATCCAAGAAAAATTTACTCCCTTCCGAGTTAGCCAAGTAAGAGGGGTGTAAAATTATGAGAAATTTATCACAAATCTGTGATAATATCCACCTAACCCAAACAAGATTTGGATATCCGTCACCAATTTTGTCCTCATCTATCCCTCAATTGCAGATTACTTGGAGGAATCCATAGATATCCCATTTCCAGTGCTGATATTACATATGAATGTGAACTCCTTGAACTAGATCTCAGAATTTATGTACTTTGAATATAGCTTCTCCTTTAGCAAGGTCTCTAGTACAGTTCTTATAAGCTCGTCGTGCTCCTCCTTTGTTGTGTAGTATATTAGAATATCATCTATAAAGACTACCACATATTTTTCAAGTTAATCTATAAAGTGTCTATTAATCATGTCCATGAATATTACTCGATAATTATTGTGTCCTAAATTCATTAATATGATTTCATAGTGCACGTAACGTGTACAAAAAATAGTTCGGGGGATATCCTCCTTCACCCTTGGTAATGTCCCGACCACAGATCCACCTTGGATAAGTATTATGCTCCACATAGCTAATACAACAAGTAATCAATTAGGAATAGAGGATAGTTGGTATATATCATGATTTTGTTGAGCTCATGATAATCAATGATAAGAACATTGACCTATCCTACTTCATGAAGAATAGGACTGGTGCACCCAATGGTGAAGCACTTGGGTGTGTAAACCCATTATCCAGATTCTCCTATTGTTGTTTATTCATATCCTCAATATCCACAATATCTATTCAATATTGTGTCTTGGATATGGGAAATGACCCATGTATAAGATCAATTGAGAATTCAACATAGCTTCTTAGAGGAATACCATGAAATTTCTCTAGAAACACTTCAGCTAATCCCTTACAAAAGGAATGTATTCAAGGATGGTATCTTCCTTAAAATCAATCATCTGAGAAAGATAGGAGTTCTCATAGTGCTTTATTATCCATGATTGATATGACAGTGCTAAAGAAGATTCATCCTCATACTTTTCACTTGCACATAATTGGGGGTCAATTATTTATTTGGAGAGTGATTTACCTCTCAAGGAAATTTATGTTGGATCTACATAGAGAAATAAAACATTCTAATAATTGTATCAAATTTCACTAGAGGGAGTATGAAAAGGTTATCCAAGAAGTTCAATCCACAAATAATGATAGGGGATGTGTTATATTCCAGGGATTCAATGATTTAACCATTTTATATACTCACTGACAACATTACTTCCATGATTTATAGTGGTGTTAATATTGTTGTACTAAACTTTTGGGAAATAAAAGAATGTGTAAAACTAGAATAAAAAATTATGTTCACTATTCATGAATGAATAAAAATAATCCCTATCAACATTTATGTTCGGGGTTCACTTCAGTAGTAGTGATGGAAAAATCTCACCCTTGCTACCTTGGAGGTTTTTGGTTGCCTCCAAAAATCCATGGCTAAGGGAACTAGTTTACAAAGTTCCCTGGTTCATTGCAGTAAAAGTAAAGAAAAAGATGTTGAGGTTGAAACAGTGTGTTCCAATCCTCTATCTCAGTTGAGGGTTTTTTTAGTCGTCAGTTAATTTCCAGGTGTCCTTCTCTTCCACACTTAATGAATTTCATTGTCCCCTATAAGAAATTTCAGGGGTTCTTCTTTCTGAACCTTTGTCAAGTGGGGTGTTGGATTTTATCTTCACCATTTGAATTATCCACTGGACCACTAGAATTAAATTACATCTTACACTTCTTATCCCCATGATACCCCTTAGATTCACTGATCTCCATTTCGACTTTGAGAGAACCTCAGATAATTTCCTCATAGATCTCGAAGTCCGGGATTGCTAGCGATTTCTATAGGCTAGGTTTTAGTTCACCAAAGAAGAGGCGATCCTTACATTTGAGGGTAAGGAAAAATAGAGAGGCATATCATGAAATCCTTGTGGTATTTTCGTAGTACGCTCTGATGAATTTATCTACTTTTTACATGAGGTAACGGAAGTGACTTTCCATATTAAGTTGGAGGGTGCACAGAAATATTTTTCAATTTTTTTTTCAGAAATCATTCCATTACAACACCTCAATATCTTCCTCAGGCTTCGTATTTTTGATCAATTTCAATAATTTATCTGCTTCACCTTCCTTACAATAAGCAGCCAAATGAACCATCTCTTGTTCAAAACATTGAAGGATGGAGAAGATCTTTTCAATGGAGTTGATCCGTTGTTCGACAATTGATGGATCAGATGATTGAATAAATGTAGGAGGACATTTTTTCATCAAGCTATCAATTGTGACTTGTTCATTCTTAGGTGGGGTTGAATGTTCCTCTTGACCCATGTTTCTATTCAAAACATGAGTTAACTAATAGAGTATCATGATAAAGTTTGAGATTCCTACACCCATCATATTAGTAATCTCATTAGAATAATCGTCACATTGTTCTTCGCATCTATTGTTATACCGAGTCCTCCTAATAGCCATTGGCAGTAATAAAAGAAAAGTTAGGGGTAAAACATAAAGGGAATTACAATGAGAAAAACAAATGACTTATAAATTACATTTTTCCATTTAACTATTGAATTCATTGGATTCAATCTATGTTATCCATGATATACTTCATTACATATATTCTGAGGGGATTTTTTTAGTATCCTTAACAATGGTTCATACTAATATTATTATTTTACCAAAGAATATCCCCCAGGAGTGTCTAAACCAAGAGTGCAGCAAGTCCCACTATCATGCACAAGTTCCCATTCGAGTGTAGCTCGAAGCGGTGTTTTCGGGTTTTACCCCTACATACATATGTACTAGATCTGCTCCTACATGCCTGTATCCAAATAGGGATGTATTTGATTATTATCCCACATAATAAATACCCTGAAAAATTTAGGTATGTTTTTATTATACATTGTTTTATCCCTAAAGCATTCTATAGGGTTTTCAAATCCTGATCCAAAAAATAAAAATCCAATCCTCTGATACCAACTATAGAAACCCTTCTCGTTTTTTCACACATAAACATAATTTATCACATAAAAACATTACTTTATACAACATAGAAGATCACTAGGTCTAGTGTATTTGGGTCTTATTAACATCACATAATAAGTTAAAACATAAAACACAACATCTAATTGAAAAATTTATTTACATGACCACATAATTCCTCCGTACATATCATTTCAAGGGATAACATGAGGACATGCCTATGAAAAAGGTGAGATATAAAGCCCAGTAAGGAAGTAAACATGGAATTACATAAAGAATAAATTACTTGTTAGGATATAGTAATTTCAATGGATTACATGACAAACATTAACTTAAAGGCATGATATATCATGATTATCAAAACATGGAAATGTGGCCATATCATTTAACATGATATTATAATGATACAAGTCCTATTGCACCTAGAGAATGAATAAACCATAATTTCACATGAATTAGAATGAGTGAAACCTCATTTTACTTGACATATCTAGATACTTATCTATACCCAATACATTTGAGCGCTATCAGGGAACACCCTTCTTAATCAGTTAATTTCACGCCTAAGTGTGCCACAAATATCATAAAACATGGATCATTAAACACCATATTTTATTAGAATACAATGTAAAATGTAATTAATATATAAAAATATATATTCGTCAATTATAGGTGCGTAATGGTGAAAAACCTTTATTGAGAAATGAGCACGATATTCACTACACAATGACTTTGGATTGGAATGTTGTGGTTCCTTGATCCCCACATAATGGCGTGACATAATAATTCATCAAAATGGAAGATGAGAGATAATGGGATGTCTCATAATATTTACATGGTATGGAAAGTAAGGGGGTCATATAGATACATGTACAAAATTATGTAATGGAATTTATATTTATAATACAAAAGAATTGCTTGAATGTAAATGAAGAGAGATAAATTCCTTACCGAATTTCGGCATGGTAACAGGTGTACATTGTATAAATTAATGAGAGATAAAGAGGTATATCATCATTAAAACATAATAAAGGTAGTATGGGGGAGTTAAGAAATCATACCCCAACATTTGTAATTGAAATTAAAATGGTATAACAACATAATTAAATATGGACAAAACTGAGAAAGGAAGACAACCCTTACTTGGAAGTGTGATCCAAAAGGCTTGAGAGAGGATTGAGAGAGGAATATTATGAACATGGAGAGCCTTTGGAAGATTATAGAGAGAAGAGTTAAATGGTTGGTTGAGCTCCAAAGGATTTGAGTGAAGAGGAAGTGAGAGATTTGGTGAGTTTATATTGGAAAAGGGAGGGAATTATTTATTATATAGGTTTTGGGATGCCCCACATTAATCTAATTAAACCCACTAACCAACCAATGATTTTTTCACATGGTTTTTTTCAAAGTGGATTGGAAACAATTATTTTATATGGAAAATTACTGAACTTAATAAAATATTAGTATTTTTTATATAGAGGTGACTCACACTCTCAAGGAAATCATTTTAAAAAGTTAAAATGATTTCTATGTCTTGGAAGGACCAATAATGATTTGTAGAATAAATCAAAAAAACCTAAAATAAAATAATTTTAATGATAAAAAATATATTTTTCAGAAAATACCATTTATATTATTTTATAACAGTAGTATTTGGTCATTATGATATCATAAAAAACATTATTTAACTAAACAGTATTTAATTTTTAACAAATAATTTGACTGTCACAGAAAACTATGAAAAATTCACCATTGTATAATTTTGACATCCCAATTAAAAAAATAATATTAATTTTATTTAAATAATTTTATAAATTAGTGAATTTTTTAGGTTTAAAATAAAAAATGACATTTATCATAATTTCATGGGTTTTGAAAAAAAAACAGCTTTCAAACCATAATACAAATTTCATTTGTATTCATGAAAAATATCCCATTATTTATATTTCATAAAAATTAATTTACTAATAATATTCTATTAAAATATTATTTAAAAAAAATAATTTTATCCATCAAAAATATTTCTTAATTGAATATTAGCAGAAATACTATTTTTCCATAAAAATTATTTACAAGGTAACAATAACTAAATGAATGTATATTATTTATTATAAACAAAAATAATACACATAAATATATTTCTAGTGTATTGTTATATAACCCCTTATAACACCCACATATGACCTAAGGGTAAGGTGTGATCTAGTGGCAGACTCTTGGGGTGGCTCAGATATCGTCACTCGGGTGGTAATCCCTACCAACTTCCACTTCCCCCGTGGGCTATTCTGTTCGAGCTTAACATATTGAATCTCGGATTGGTATTGGTCAATAGGGAAGCCCAGTGATGCCATATCCATTACGATATATCAAAAATGGGATTAGTATGGTGTAATTCTACTGGATGAGGACATCACTTCCTTTATCTATGTAAATTAGATTTTTTGATGCCCTAAATTTATACTAATCCTATGATCAATAATCAACAACTATATTAGCAACGGTAACAATTTTTATTGGTATTTTGAATTAAAAACTCATAAAAACAATTTTGTGAAAATGTTATATAACCATTTTACATAATAAGACATTTAATTAGATCAAGAGTAATTTTCGCTAATGAAAGTTTGGGTCATTATATAGATTCTCGGATAATATTTTAAACTTGATTTACGTCAAATAAAATGTAAGATGGGAGAAAAAAATAGGAAAATACGGAAATGACTCACCTATGGGTGAGTCCCCAACACGAATCGCAGATAGTGACTCACTGACATCAATTCAATGATGTGACCCACTGACAATGAGTCACTGACGCCTAACCAACTGACGCCTGACCTACCAACATGCGACCTACTAACACCCTTCCTACCGACACCTGACCCCTCAACACCTAACCTACCAATGCTAATCCACATAAACATTGTAACTAAAGATTTTCCACCAATGTTGATCTATTAACAACATCAATATATGGAAATCTAACAACACGAGGTACCAATACCACCTACTGAGGGAACATCCCGATATGACCGATGAACATGACCTACCTAAGACCACTACCAATGCAACATACCGATCCTAAATCATCATTGAAAAAACCCAATTCTTGGATAACCCTGGAAATGAGTCATCATGAGTCCTAGAACACCTCATACACTGGATTTTCGCCAAAGGAATGGACCCAAGGGGTCTGGGTTCTTACAGATAATTAGTAAATATTATTGGCAATGTGATATTTATATAAAACATCACTAGTATCAAGTGGTAATTACTAATAATTAATAAAAATGAATTATAATTAGTAGTGATTACTATAAAGTGTGTTTTTAGTATAAATTATAGGTAATGAATGATATGTTGTAACAAATACAGTTAATGGGAGTTAATTTGTAAAAATTACTCATAATGAGTGGTAGTTAGTAAAAAACCTGTAATGAGTGTTAATTAGTTAAAATTACTAGCAATGAGTGCTAATTAGTGAAAATTATTGGTAATGTGAAAAAAATTACTACAAATTAGTTTTACTGATGCGTAATTATTCAAAATTATTATAAATGTCCATTAGTTTCTATAAAATGTGTTGATGATAATTAATTAGTTAATATCAGAAGTAATGAGTGGTAGATAGTTAAAATTAGTTGTATCGTGAATTTATTATTAATATTTTATGTAATGTGTGTTAATTTATTATAATTTGTGGTAATGAACATTAATTAGTAAAAATTATATGTAATGATGTTTAATGTGTTAAAATAACCATGTATTATTGATAATTAGTAAAAATTTATCATAGTGAGAAATAATTTGTAAATATTTGCAATAATGTGTTTAAATTAGTAAAAAGAATTTCTAATGAGTGGTAATTTGTAAAAAAAGAATTGTAATGAGCTGTAATTAATTAAAATTATTCATAATTATTGTTAATTAGTATAATATGAAAGTCAATGAGAATTGATTTGTAATAATTAGTTGTTATGGTTAGATATTATTAAAAATTACCTGAAATGAGCATGAGTGAGTGAATATTATTTGCAATGAGTGGTACTAATAATTAATTAGTAAATATTAGTGCCAATGACCATTAGTTAGTGATCATTTGTAGTAATGAGTGGTTATGAGTTTTAGTTATTAAATATTTATTGTAATGAGAAATTTTTAGAATGTATTAGTTGTAATGAGTATTAATTAGTCAATATTAGCATTATTGAGTTGGAAGTATTAATAATTATTAGTAATGAGTGATTTTTAGTAAAATTTATTTTAAATGAGGGTAATTTACCACAATTAATTAAAATTAACAAAAAATATACCAAAATTACCATTATATATGATAATTAGTAACAAAATGAATATAAAGGGTCTTAAGGAAATAATGGAGAAGAGGGGATAAAGTTAATAATAGAGAAAATTAATTATGACACCATTATTTATAGAATAATTGGAGGGGTGAAAATCATGAGTAAAACAATGGATAATATAAGATTAAACATATTCAAGAGATAACAATGACATGCTTCCTGATTTTTTTTTCATTTTTCTACAATCATGTTTCACAAGAAAATAATGTTTTATAGATAATTGTTACAAAAATGCATGATTATCGATAAAACAATATTTTTTTTGTTATATATTAACAAAAAAAGTGAAATAATTGACTAATATTTTCATTCTTATATATCAAATCCTCTTCCATATACATCACTAATAGGTTTATCCATGCTTTTTTATTCTATAATCATTTTGAACCTAGCAGTTCTAAAATTCATTCCATTTAATACCACATCCATCCCCTATGATCCTTCATTCCCTCAAGGTAAGCATGGAAATGTTGTTTTTTAGGAAATTTTAGAGTGAATGAATTATAGGTCCCCTTCATCCAGACTACATGGAGGAGTTTTAGTCATGGTTAAACATACAGGTTTACCCCTAACTTACTCTCCTCCATATTACCTCACTGAAGGGGAATTAGAATTCATTCACTCATTAATCAAATTCATACACTATACTCCATAAATCCCTCATTCCATTACTATTTAATTATATTTAATTTAATGATAAATAATTGTAATTAGAAAATATTAGCGATAATTTAAAAAAATTAGCAGTAATTTGTGTAATTGTTAAAAATTAGTTGTAATTAAATAGAATTGAAAAAAGTAAAAAGTAATTTTTAATTTTTTAAATTTATAATTTTTTGGAAGATTATATTCCTTCTTTCATATTAATCATAAGAAATATTTTAAATATCTATTGTTTACAAAATTAGAGAACAATGTAGTATAAAATAATTCTTATTAAAATATCAAAATTTGATAGATCACTGTATGAATCCAAATGGTTTTGGTAAAAGTATAGTATATTTTTATGGTTTTAAAGGTTTTTATCATTTTAACTTTTAAACCATAATTTTTATAGGGTAACATTATGTTCAAATGTTAGAAATGTGATCTGAAGAGATTTGAAATATTTTAAAATGTTTTGGGTAATCTTCTACCTTATGGGTATCAAGAAGATTATTATGTTTGGTATCAATATATATAGCATAATTTTAGAGAAGATAGTTATAAAATTGTTCCATATAAATCACTATTTCAATATCTAGTACACGAGGTTACTGTTCCAACATTTCAAAAAATGGAAACTTGGAATGATATTGATTTAACACATGATTTAGAACTGTATCAATTGTATAGGTTGCTAATTTTTTTGGAAGATTACTTATATAATTTTTTAATGATAAAATAATTTGATGTTGTTACAAAATATGTGGCTATAGTGTTAGAAAATGGAATGTAAAATAGCTATTTTCATTAGATACTATCATTGGTTAAATAACTATTACCCAAAGGAAGTGTGTTTCAATGAAATTTCTATGAGTGAAAAAGAAAATTCATAATTTAAGTCTTGGTTATTAGTAGGTTAATGCATGTAAATATGACAATATGTTATATTATAGTGGAAATGAGTGATTCGTAAGTTATCCTTCATGTGGAAAATCGATTTATTAGGAGGATAAATAAGGGGATTCTGGATTGGTTCCAATTAAATAGTTGAGGTATCTTCTACATAAACCTAGATTGATGGGTTTATGTTTCTATAAGAACATAGAATCGTTAATTTCATAAATTAAATCCCATATTTCAACTGGTAAAATATAATATCATCATTGTGATGGATATCCATTGATACTTTTTGACCATGTACACCATTATTTTTCATCTGAATTCCCTACAATGTTATTGGGTGTTTTTATTGATGGTTTCTGTCAATTTGGTTCATATGAAAGTTAGTATTATTAATATACCTTATTCATAACCCCACAAAACATATCTCTTATGATATTGATGAATGAACCATATATCTTTTTAAATATTTAAATTTATATAATTCTATGTATGAATATTTATTTTTTATTTTAATCCATTGGTTGCTGTGTTAAATTTAAGGTAGAGTGACGGTGTTAGTACATATGATGTTGATCTAATACAATATATCATAATGAAAAAGTTTTTAATGTAGGAAATTTATGACTTTCTATCATATTAATGTTATCTGGCTAGAGTAAACATGGTCCAAAATAATTTACATGATGTATGAGTGAAAAAAAATGAATTTATGGCCTTCAATGAGATAAAACATTATTTTTCAATTAATATGGAAGATTTATTCCCATCAATCATCCTTTCCAAAGTAATAAAAATAATTTCAAAAATGTAAAATTGAAAGACGTTGAAATCCATAACAGACCTTAGGAAATAATTTAAAATATATTATCTCTTCATTACATTATAATACCTTTTATAGTAATGATAAAATAATAATAATATTTCTCTTTGGGAAAGATCAAAATTTGAATAAATGGTGTCTTTATTACGATCTCCCAAACTGATCTGATTTGATGATATGTCACTTGTTGGATGTCATGCATACTAGGAATAATTGTTTTCAATATATATTTTATACACATTTTCATAGACCTAGTAAATCCAAATATAATTAAAATGCATAATCATATCTTTCTAAAATTTTTATCTAACCCAAAAATTGAGTTTCATTATAATGAATGATCATAGAATTTAATGAAGACTAATGTGGAATATGATCCTTTAAATGAAAATTGATTTTTATTTTTTTAATAGATTGGGGATTTAAGAATACCGAATGGTAAGGTTTCTTATTATTCTAGATGTGTCAGAAACAATCATATTGAGCAATTAGAATGTTGTGATTTTAATTTTATATTGGAAATACTTACACCAATTTGATTTATAAGATTTTTTATTTCTTTGATTTGTAATTCACTAACATAAATATCATATTTTTCCAAGAGTTTTTTTTTTTCTAAAAAACTATGATTCGTTATTAAACTAAAAGAATAGGTTATTTTAATTTTATATAAACCATAAAACAAATTAAACCAAATTTATTTTATTTAATGGAATATTTACTAGTACATATTCCATTTGAAAAAAATGTAGCGAGTTGGTATAGTTTCATTGGATATAACCATATGAGAGATGCAAAACGAAATTGAATTAATGGAAAGTAACAAAGTACCAGTTGAGGGTTCAATTGATAAAATTTATATTATGAAGGAAATTTTGTTTTTTTGGCTCAAATTATTTCCAACCAATAGAGCAATCAAAACACAATAGAATAGGCTATAATGATAGAAATGATTAATATTCAATTAAAATTCTTTTATTTTTTTCAAATATCAAAAACATGGATTTAATAGATATCATAAATGATGGATTTGAGATAATGAACTTCACAGGGCTCAAAAATATTTTCTACTCAATGGGGATTAAATGAAATGATTTACAGTGTATGGAACTATTAACAATTATTTAACTATTTAATAATTAAATTAATATTATATTACTTGAAGATTATATGAATATCATATAGTGAATCCGTTTCAACTAAATTCCCTAGTTTTCCTTGAATAACATCAGTAACATAATTTTTCCTAAAAGCTTCAAAGAATGGTAAAGTAAACTTTTTATCATATAAAATATCAAAAGATTTTTTTTTTAATTTTTATATTGCTAATTGTTTCTCAAATTTTCATGTATCACAACTTTTAGATAAAATTGAAAATATATTATGTTTATTTTGTATTCCTATATCCAAATGGGTTTAATCCTATAATTCATATGTGGAAAATGGTTTTTGATTTCATATACATACATATAATGAATAAAAAACAATAATTAATAATGATCTTTTCATGAGAGGCTATCGTCATTTAGAAAGTTAAGTTGATTTTTAAAAGATAATATAAGAAAAAATGAAACAAATTGTCTATGATATAATTATTTAATGGTGATTAATTTAAATTAATTTGATATTTACATAAGGTTGTGTGTTCATCTATGCCATATGGTTTTTAGAATTTAATTTAAAAGTCATCCTGCATTAAAGGAAATATTTTCATTTACCCATAAACCATATCAAAGTTATCACTAAAATTATTCTTCTTATTTAATAGAGTGAATTGATTAGTGAAAGATTATAAAAATAAAATCTTGTGAAAATTACTTTAGGAAAAGTGAATGTCGTTCTATTAATTTTCATGTAATTGAAAATTTTCAATAGAAAACTAAAAATACGTATATTCGATGATGATAAACGAATATCAATGACATTCCCCACTTTTATGAGTTGATGTTGAGATTTATGATGATGATATAAAAACATAATTTGAATTAATAGGTGATAATGAAAATATAAATTCAATTGAAATTGAGGATACTATGGAGGAAGAAGAAGTTATAGAAATAATCATATAAAAATATGGGGAGTAATATGAATAATGAAACAATTATATATTGGTTATAGTCATAGTAAATATATATATGTATATTATATTGTTATTAAATCATTTTCATACAACATTATTTTCGCTTATCATATGGACAACATGAAATTTTATGATATGTTCCATATCCTTGAAGAGGATATACTTCCTCTTGATGAGCCTATTACATCATCATATGAACCTAATAATGGTAGAGGTTCATACAATTGGTGGGGTCATGGTCTTTCATGAATGATGATTCTTGAACCTAATTCTGATGGACATCCAAATATTGATTTTTATCTATACATGAGAAGGTATTTTTAATTATGAAGTTTAGTTAATTTTTATATCCTTAATTTTCATTGACTTATTTTTGTATTTGTTATTTTATTATTAATTTTCCCAAATGTTTTTATCATATAGATGTTAGATAAGGGATTTAATAGCAACTGAATTCTTTTTTCTAGAGAATTTGACTAATTAGATCATATTTCCCTAAATGGTCAACACCACTTGTTTGATCTTTGAATTCTATATAAATATTTAAAATTTATTTTGATATATATATATATAATTATTAAAATTATATTAATAATTATTTATATTGTTTAAGGATTCCATTTGATTATAGAATTATTACCTCTATAAAGGAGACATGGGAGGCCTATATGCACAACATTTGTTCAATGTTTATTAATAATAGAATGAAGAGATCCAAGAAAAAACTTTGATCAATGTTTTTGATCGCTATCTCTTTATCCTTTACCCTCGTAAACATCTCCACCCATGATTGGGATAGAATTTTCCCATAATAGATGGAAAACACATTTCAATGGATATCATGATTTAGATAGAAGAACTGGGGGATTCATCATGTCACACATAGATATGGTAGTCATACATTCAGTACTCATCAATGAAATTTGGTATATATTATTATATAATAAATTATCTAACTACAAATGTAATAAATTAATTTATTATCCATATAATCAATTGAAAATATTTATATTATAAAGATTTATGTTTACAAGAGGATGTACACCGATCCTATCATTGAATATATTAATAATTGTTGATGTAATCATATTGTGGTGAATATATTTTTATTTTTGAGTTTTAAAATTAATTAAAAATAATAATTTAAACATATTAATTTTAAATTTCATTTATGGTGTCATATGAGGCCACAAATTCTCACAGACAAGATGAAAGTTTATAAACAAAAGAGGATTGTTCCATGAGTGTAGCACATTTCTATTATTTATCATGGATACTGGAGACTGAGTTTTCTTTCATGAATCATCGATTTGTTGGTACTAGTTCCCAATATAACCACATCAGTTTTTTTTGTCCTGTTTTGTTGTTTTCATCAAGCTCAAGGGGAGATAGCGAATATAGTTAATTATTTGTTGTAGAGAATAAGGATATGTTGTGATATTAGGGTAAGGTTATATAGATCCTATCTAGAAAGCATAATGAGTTTCTTCGACAAGATGAGAAGCAATAGGTGGCATAACATCGATCACATGATTAGTATCTATAGAAAATGATGGAGCACATGTGATGATTGGAACATGGTTTAGGGACAGAGTTCCCTCCACCACCTCCTCCAGATGACCCATCCTCTCCTCATTGATTTATGTATTTTCATGAAACATTTATTATGACAAATATTTTGAAATAACATATATTTTCTAAAATATTATTATTATTTTAGATATTTAATGTTGTAAATATTTAATTTTATTATATAAATGTTATTATTCCCATTCTATATAATTTTTTTAAAATGTTTAAATTATTTTTTAGTTTTCATTTTTTATATTATTGTAATTTGTATTATCTATTTCCTTTATATTATTAATTTTATTTATTTTTATTTTTTATAATATGGTTGATGAAATTGATCCACCATTCAAAAAAAATACTTGTTAATGTGTATGAATCTCATCAAAAATGATGTCATATATATATATATATATATATATATAATAATAATTTAATTTAATTTACAAGGGGAGGGTTCTGCATTGCCAAACAAATTTTCTATGGTGGATACCGTAAAAAATATATTTTCTAACACCATTTACCTATAATTATTATTTTAAGTGAGAACACATCACAAATTAATTTTTTCAGAGGCTTCCATTCGTAAATTACTTTTCGCAAATATTTCATATTGCAGTAGTGGATTGAGTATTACAATGATTTTTTTGACTCTTGAATCAAAGTAATATGAGAGAGGGATTACAGAACAGAATAAAAAATCACATAAATCTCATCAATATATTGGTTAAGAGGTTTACATGGATATGTATGAACCAAATAAAATACAATATTTTATGAATATAGATAGAGTCTTAATAAATGAACATTGAAATGAAAAAAACCCCACATATGGATTGGCTATCAATTAAATCAGTACCCCATGAATGAGAGGCCAATAAAATGACGAGTAAATTCAATTAGTAGATTAATTTCACGAAATAAATACATTAATATGTTATATATACACCACATAATGGTATTTAGGTGTATAATACAAAACATACACCAAATAAAGGAATTTGAAACTAAATCCCTTACCTCATGTCCCGAAGAATGTGAACTTACATTAACCTATAATATTAAAAATATAGATTTCATAATAATGTTATTCATAAATATAATTATTTATATATTAATTTATACTCCTCTAAAATTTTCTTTATCTATATTTATTATTTTCATTTTGAAAATAAGATGTCAATTCATTTGATAATTTTTACAAGTTTCATAATTTAAGTGTGTATGTTCATTTTTCAAAAATTTATAATCATTAAATTATAATTAGTGATACAATTAGTAATTTTTTATCAAAATTTATTATGATTCAAATACATTTCATGAGGGTTTTTGTTTTTTCCTTGAATATTCCTTTGATAGAAACCACAATTTCATGACTCTTAATGATTGAATGGTGTTTTGATAATTGCTGAATTAGATATTTATTTCATACTAGCATAATAAAAAAACAATTATACACCAATTGATAATATATTATACTTGTAATCATGTACCTATAATTAATCAGGATATAAAATCATTGTATTCTTCATGTAGGTGGTTTGACCTACCCAAACATGAATATACCATAATTTAATGAATGATAATGTGATATTTTGGTTGTAATATAATTATAATAGAAGCATAATAATCAATGATACTACTGAATCGTGTGATTTATAAGAATTATAAATGATTTAGAAGATTATTTAATGGATATTACAATATTATAGATCAATAATTAAATATTTTCATTTTTTCATGAATGTTTAAAATAATTAAATTAATAATAATTTTTTTATTGATCAAATCATCAGTAGGATCTATAATTTCCCATATTATAACCATAATTATTTTAGAAAAAACATATTTAATAATTAAATAAAGTAAAAAAAACAAGGGAAGGATGTGAAAATGTAGTTATTTCATTTCTCAGGGTGGTGGTAGCTCGTACGTGTGAAAAAAATGATCACTTAAATTATCCAAATGGAAGGGTTAGATGAATATAAAATTATTGTAACCACAATATAGTATCATTTTATTAAATATATGAAAATAATATATTTTTATTTTTTTTATATATTAATATTTAAGGATGATAATTAAGAAGTGGTAATTAGTTGATAATACTCACAATGGGGACCTCAATTTTTCTTGGAAGTGTCCATGGAAGTGAAGGCCTTATGCTTAATAATGGTGACCAAAAGCATTTCAATGTAGAATTTTGTTATAGTGTAAATTTAAATGGTACAATCAGAAATTATATGGATAGGTTATTCTTTATGTGGGGATGATGTTAATCTTTTATACGTATGGAGAATTCTAGTTTTTGGGAGTAAACCTTAAATTTTAAATAATATTATGTTACTATTAAAGGTTAAATATAAAGTAAATGGAAAAAATGAGGTGATTATAGTTATCACGAGTTTCAAATCATATCAATAACTAATTTTTTAGAAAATATTTAATGTTTTAGGGATTTGGGATTTACTTATATTATTACCCTAATTTATTTTTACATAGTTATAAATTTCAATTTTATTAATTTTTTTTATTGAAGAATATTGTTTTTGAACCTTTTATATTATTTTATAAATATTATATAAAATTAAAAAAATTACCATATGAAATTTCTAATGGTATGAATAATTAATATTAAAATGAACACTCATAATCATGTAAAAGTAATTTGTAGAAAAATTGGTTTTTTTCTTCACATTTACATCTAATATAAAATTTTTATCCATAATAATTTTATCTTCATAAATCGAGTTATTATAAAATAAAATATAGTAAGGATTTCATGGAAATACAATATTTAATCCTAATTTAAAATATTTGATTATGACTAATGGAAAAGAGTTGTATTAATTATAGTGAAATTTTAATAAGTTCTGAAAATGTTTGGAATATGATATATTAGTTCCAATAATATTTCAAAATGAATATTTCTATAGATTAAATATACCTTTGATTACATATAAGTATTTATAATCATATATATCATTATAATATAATTATTATGTCAGAAAAATTATATGTTTAACGAGAACAATATTTTTTTACTATAATACATTATATTTTTAAAAAGATTAAAAATGAAAACTAATCTAATTTTTACATGAATAATTCAAAAACAAAGTTATTTTTTTCAATTTAAAAATATGAAATTATTATATTCAATAATGACCAATATAAAGGCACTGTAATAGGAACATTTAATGACAGTTATGGATATGGTTTTTACCTACTACTATTTTCTCTCAGGTATTACAATAAACATTAAAAAAAATTCATCCATGAAATTTTTATATATAATATCCATTGAACAAACATGGATATTACTTATGGATAGCTTCTTTAGGGTCCCACTCTTCTAAATCTTGTTTCTTATTATTCCAATTATCATTATCCAATTGACTAATTTGTTTCGATAACATTTTGTTTTGGGGTAAAGAATATGGAAAGTCACCTCATTATAATAATATTTTTCTCCATCAGTATTCTCTCATATTTTATAACAGTCATTAGATCTGGAATGTATATACTCTGTAATTAAACACTTAATGTGTAATGTACTTTAGAGAGGCTGTGTGGCATAAAAGATAGGTAAGTTATAAATATAAATAATTCTACAATTACAAATGAAAAAATAACATTCAATTTTTTCCAAATAATATAAATTGTTACAATTATTAATCATTGATGAATACAAGATACCCAAAATGAAATTCCAAATTTTTTGTTATATAATGATGATAATATTTATTCTGCAATGGAATTATTTAACACATTCCAATATAGTGGGAATATTAAAAATTATCAAATATAAAAGTGTTGGGCTGCCTATAATTATTTCTCCATCTTATTCCAACAAAGTTTGAGTATGAAACGTCATAATATGTATTTCATTGTACCTTTAAATATAGAGTCCAAAATTGAAGCTAATATATTATTAAAATATAACTAAAGGCAGACACTTGACCCATATACATTAATAGTCATGAGAACATGATCATGACATGCCTTCCAATGTTTGGATAGTCTTTTAAAACTACACATCAGCCTGGGGTTGATATGTGGTGCATAAATGTATCGACTATTTACATCCATTTGAATAATCTTCTATAATATTGATGCGAACAAAGGTTAATTATCAAATCAAATTTCTTGAGGTTCCCCATTGAGCCTTATGATTCAATTGATATAGATCCAAATAAGACATTCATGGGGTATAACATTCTTATCACCATGAAATGGGAATAAATTTTAAAAGAATCAATTGTTTTCCATTTATAAAGGTATATTTTTGGAATCTTTTGGATTATATAATTAAAGTCCATTGTAATATTTTCAAACTACAATATATGTATAGGAAATGTTTTTTTTGAATCCCTTAGGATGTTTTCTTTTAGCCTTTAAATACCAGAATAATAAGTGCATGGAAAAATAGTCCATATTTCACATCGCGATACCATAACTACATAATTTTACCCTAAATACCTATATATCATTGAACCACTAGGGTTTATAGAGAAATATTTTCGATGATCTTTGTTTAACTTTTTCGTCTTAAATTTAGTATTGAAGGGGCACATAAACACATTCCCAACATCAACACTACATCTCTATAAATAAATTCCTTATATTCACATTAATTTAATAAATTAATTATCATATACATGTCCTCTCAATGTTACTAGGAATTATATATATTTTTTAGTATGTATTTTTGAGATTTATTTAGAAAAGTAATGTTATCTCCCCTTTCAAAAAAATAAATATATCCATCATCAATAGATATTTATATATGACATCGTTGTAAATCCTTATCATGTTTAGAAATCTATTTTCACTCATAGAAAATGCATAAACAACCCTTTTTGTCTTTCAGGCATGGTATTGTAAAATTAAATTATATTCCATGAGTACTAAAAACTATATTCCTTACCTCATGATATTCGCATTATGGGAGAAGATATAACTCAAACACCATTAAGGTATATAAATAAATATATAAATATATAAATATATATATATATATCAAATAAATCACTATTAATGTAGTGTATCCATATTTTAAAATAAAAGTGTATGGTTATTTTATCATTCTAATTTTTTGTATTATTATATTTCATGTATGTCAATTGTCTTGGGAATATGAAATCACATAACCACTCTGTATATGACATATCCATTTCCATTTTTCTATGTATCACTATATATAAAAAATCCACCAATATGATGTTTTAGAAAAAATACTATTGAATTAATTAGTTTTCTATTCACCTCTTTAAAAAAAATACTCAAGTTCCCATTACAATGTGGACATAACACCATTAAATGTTAATGTGGTCAATGAGTTGTATAAATGGATGAAACATTAAAAAACCATTGATAGAAACCATTCAATCAGAGAAAACATGATATCTCAATTTATTTATAGGAAATTTATTTACTATAATTTTCATGAAAGGATCAATTTATATTCTATCAATTTAAATAATGAGGATCTGAAATGAATATTAATATATCCAAAAATAATCCTTGATATATTTCCCATATAAATCCATTTATCATAGGGTCTATAAAATTAAATGTATATTACTCTCATGATTTCATAAATCACAATTTATATCATATTACAATAAAAATATCATAATAATTTAATAAAAATAATACTTGAATTATATAGTAATTAGAGTCCTAAATATTTAAGGTACATTGTTATTCCAAAATTAATTACTATAATATCATAAAGTTAAAACAATTTCAAAATTTCAGCATCATAATATCATGCTTCATCAATATCAACTAATTATATCCTGAGGGAATAACAATAATTAGAAATAATTTGGCTCCTTGAAGATGATAAAATAAGTCGTGAATGTGTGATAAATGTTACTTATTTTTCGTATTAATGGAATTGATCAAAAAAATATCGATAAATAACCTTAAAGACCCATAATACATTTCAATGAATAAAACTAGGTCTCCTAACAGTGTATTATTAGGTTATGAAAATCCCATATAAAAAATCAACAGAAAATGTTTCATAATATACACTAACAGCACTAGTTCTAATATATATGTATTTTTAGATATAGGTGTTGCATCAACAATGAGTTTAATAGAAAACTAATCTTCACGGTTAGTTGGATTACCATGTAATTCATCATGAAAAAATCAATTCATTGTACCATGGGAATATCCTATATTATTTGAATATCTTATTTATCCATAAATCATGATTTATCTTCCTATATAAACAAAATTTCATTTAATTAAGTCTTTTTCTGGATAACAATTGAATTTATACAGGTTTCTGAGATAATAATCCACATTCTATTGTTACCGCATTAAATTTATAGCATATAATAAATATATAATTATATTGACTTGTAATATAAAATTCCAATTATATTTTCTTAAATATTCCCTAGTATTAATGAGTTATTTTCATTATACTCAATAAATCTAACAAGGTTCCTCTAAATATAGTTCCTAAGGTTCCTAAAAGACCTTCTTTGATACTAACTATATCTTACTATACTATATTAAAAAAAATATAGTTTTTTACATTACATTATTGGTATAAAATACAATATTTTCATTTAGATATAATGCATATCTAGTCATGGATGAATGATATATTCACACATTAAATTAGAAAACATATGATTCAACATGAACAATGAAGAATTAGATAATTTCATCATACTTATTAGAATCAATATTCACTTTTATTTTTCATATGTTTGGAAGTGTCCTACTAGAAATGTATTCAAAATTACTTTTGAGGTCTATGAAAAAGATGGAGACATAACATGAATGAATTTATATATAATCCTAATATGAACAATTGTGGTTCTCATCAATTTTTACCGTTATAAAGAAATCCCTATAAATATTTTATCAATGATTTTAAGGGAAATATTTATCAACAAACAATTTTTGGAATACATTTACCATCATTTAATCAATAACATTATTAGTTTTTTGTATTATGGGTCATCTTCCAGCATTGATATAATTCTCCCTTCATGTGATAAACATCAAGTATAACCTTCACTGTCTCTTAACAATGATGGCTCTTAATGATATTTTTAATTGATTTGATCCACTATTCAGTGACTATGGGATCATAATTACTATAGAATGTTATATCAATTTCTCTCATTTATGTATTAGTTACAACATTCACTCTCTTATGAGGGTATGGGTTTCCCCTGGATTCATGTTATAATTCAAAAAATTAGTTAGTAGGGTAATTATTTCAAATATTTTTTGGATTTCGTATCCCATTGGTTTGGTATCTCATTTAGGATGTCATTGAACTGATTATCACATGGGTTATTGACTCGGTCCATCATATTTCTTTCCATATACTAAAATAATGAATAATTTTTATTGTAAATTCTCAAACTATTAAATGTATAAAAATGAAACTATAAAAAATATAGGGATAACAAAGGAATGAAATATATTCCATATCTTATGAATTTTTAGATATTAATTCATGTCTTTAATTTACTAGATTCAAACAAAACATTTCATATGAATTTTTATTCCCATCCTAATGGTTCAAAAATATATTCTTAATTTACTAAATAATGAATCTCTACAGTGTCATACTAGGTGTGTCTAAGCGATTTTTTTCATTCACCCAGTGATGATCAATTTAATACCCAATGTACCATTTTCAGGTTCATAACCACTATGTACAACTATTCTAGTGCCTCATATACTTATATCATCAGAAAATTGATGTCATGTCTATAAAATAACTCAATTATTAAATTAATATATTGTATGGAAGATTTCTTTTGTCTAATTATATATATATCAATTTCAATATGGTTTCTAATCGAAATACAAAAAAGTATAATGTTTTCTGAAACAAATAATGAAAACCCATATATTTGGTAGACGTTATTTTATAATAAATTACATAATGGTAGACACATTAAATTCCATAGATATAAATTACATTATTATTTTAATAATTAGATAAATTTAATATTGAAATTTTCATAAAACTAAAATAAAATATTTTAAAACAATAAATCATACCATGAAGTTAAATTTATCAAGTAAAATAAAACATGATTTTCAATGGAAAAACATTAGAAAGGGCTGAGATAAAAAACCCAGAAAGAGAATAATCATATAATAACATTATGAATGTAATAGATGTCAGTCAAGTGGAATATTATGGTGAAATAACATGGTGGAAAATATAAATATAAATTATAAATCATTGTATAGGCTGATACCATCTAGGTAATATATTAGTTGTTAAAAAATAAAAAACATGAAATCCAAGGAAGATGTAAATGATAACCATAGAGAAATCATAACATAGTGTTCTTAGGATGACATTGTGTGAGCCATTAATGGTATATCCACAAATTTATACATTATATAATGAATTATAGGATTGTAAATTTCTTTTGAACACATAAAATTCATATCATGTGCTTGAATTTGTATGCCACATAGATAACATATAAGAAAACCTTTCAACACCATTAATACCATGATTAAAAATGGGTATTAAAAAGATTGATGTAAAAAAAATATTAGATAGTTAAACATTGTTGTATACACATGATTGGAAATTGGATTGAGTATCCGCAACATTAATGTTTTTCATGGAAAACCACATAATAATTCATTCAACATAATAAATGTTCATAACGGTTCATGGATGTGTTTAATTAGAGTGATCGGTTGACTATAATTACATGGGAATCATAGGGACACTAAATTTTTGTCTAAAAACAAATTATTATATTAAAAATTGGAAATAAAAGGCTTAATACAATGATGATAGTTAAATAAAAAGGTGGTGGAAGAGAATCCAAGATATTGGGACGGTTTTTCTAAATGATTTAGAGGATCTTCTTAAGAAAATATGGACACCGTGGGAAGACATTATAGATGAATAGAGAGAGATATAGAGAGAGTGTAACTTCATCCTCATTTGTAAATGAGTTATGAAGAGTGTCATGATGAGTGGTAATTTAATATAGAATAGATAAGAATTAGTTATTATTTTATAATCATTGATTTTGAACTCTATGTAGTAAAATAATTGAAACAAAAAAATTAATAGGGGTTTTCCCATGGTTTCTTCTAAATATAACTAGTTTTAAATATTATTTTCCAAAAAAATCCATTCTCATTAATATAATACCAATACTGATGTAGATGTGATTAATATTCATAATGTTATATTTTCAAAACACTAAAATGCAATATAGGATTTAAGGGATTTTTTTATAGGTTTATAAAACAAATAAAATAACATAAAAATAAATTATTTGAATTTTTAAATCTATATATTAACATGTATTCCGTTTATTATATTAATTAAATCACTTATGGGATATTAATATTTCATAATTCATACCACTTATTTGTTCCATATTTCAATTTTTTCAAATAAATATACACTCACATTAGAATTTGAAAAATTCACTAATGGATAATTTCTACATGATGAATTATGTAATAATAGTTTACCAAAATTATTTTATAAATTATAAAATTCAATCCCTCATATAAAAATATTTATTTAATTGAAAATAATTTTTTTTAGGACACAAACCACATTTTGAAATTCATAAAAATTTCATTGTAATTTATTAAATTATATAATGTTTAATAACAAAATAAGTTATATTTAATGTGAATATTTCCTCAATGTTTTATTTATCTAAAATATTTGTGAATTCATAAAGGGTGTGTTCTAATTGAAATTAAATATTTCCTAGATTAACCTACAAGAACCCGTGTTTTCATACGAGGTACTAATATATTTCCTTTTTTTAAATATTTTTATGGAAATATGTGAATTATTAACCTGATCACGAGTATTTTAAAGGCATTCGAGGATTTTTCAGATTCAATAATAATTTTTTCGACTGAAAATGACATTCTATATGGTTTGCGCACAGTTTGTGTATGGTTAGTATAACCATGAGAGATGTCTGAAAAGTATAGGTTTTTAGTAGAACCTTTTCACTTGGTTACCACATAGTTAGTCAAACTGTGAGGGGGTAATCATGTGATGTTCCACTTCTACGCAGTGAGGTGCACACAGATTCCACACAGTTTGGGAAACCGTGTGTCCCTTCCATTGTATGTTTCTTTTTCAAAAATTTGAAATTAAAAACAAAATTTATTTATAAACCCAGTTAGGTTTTATTCCTCTATGCATAAAAACCCTCTGTGGAAC
Source organism: Viscum album (assembly GCA_963277665.1). NCBI lineage: Eukaryota > Viridiplantae > Streptophyta > Magnoliopsida > Santalales > Viscaceae > Viscum > Viscum album. The sequence goes on along the minus strand of OY728122.1, from coordinate 1,516,843,235 downwards.
TCTCCCTTTGGAAACTAATCTTGGCATTGAGCCAGATTCACCATCTGAAATCTGTTTCGATCACTGATTGTCTCATCACATACTCATCGGTAAGGCCAATATTAATTTCTAGTCACATTCAATTATTCTAGAAATCATTTATGCTATTTGAATTTAGGCTCATATTCCCTAATAACCCTTTCATCTCATTTTATTCAAATTTCTCCAAATCTAAGAAGAACTAGGATTTGAAACCGGATGAGCTGTCTACTACCAAGGTGAGGTAGGTGGTCTTTATAGTCTTTCAGTTTTTCTTTGATGTTTTTTGGGATTTTGGACTTTATGAAATCCATCAGACATTTCAGTGAGGTCTTATTTTTGAGATAGTTTCATTTAGTAGCTGTAGTTGGACATAGTGAGGTTCACCATAGGTTCCATTTAGCTGTTTTGGCACCCGTTTCTCATACAGTGGTCACCCGAGGGGTGTGACATATTGTATCAACCTATCTATGGCTATTTAAACCACCCAAGGTGTGTGTGCTTGTGAATTACTAGGTAGAGGAAGCCTGTTAATACCTTGAATACTAGAATAGCCTATTTAAGAGACGTACTCCCTCCTGGCTCAATGAATATCATGTTATGCATTTACTATTTTGATAGTTTGGCATATCAAATAGATAATTTGGGTGGGTATACCTATATGAAATCATAATGTCCTGTTAAATGGTTTATATAGGAGGGTATGCCCAGATGCTTATTTTTTTAAATGGTTTCATGAGTGGGTATACTCATGGCTTGTGTGTGTTGATGTGTGTGGGTTATTTCCCATGGATGGTTTGTTTAAATTCAACGATTGAAATCTTGAATAAATGGTTGATTGATGCCATGGATTTCTCTGCATGGATCTAGAACCCGATAGTTGGCACCATGGGTTTACTCCACCCTTTGAGACATGATTCCATGGAATTCCCCAGACCTTACTACATTTTGTATCCTGTTTTCTTGGTATCACGTATGAACTTCTATTTCCATGTTCCTATGACCCCAACTTGTTCCTAACTGAGTCTTCACTAGGGAAACCCATGGGACTCGATGGGATTCCTCAGAAAATCTCTTTGGATCTATCCCTCAGTGGTCTATAATTTTTTTTGGATGACTTGGTATACTGACACATTGGATCCAGCCCTAGCGCTATACACTTTACTATAAGATTTGGCCATGGAATACATGACTTCTCTTTAATGCATGGTTTTGGGTTAAAAGATACAGATGGATGTACAACGTGGCCATGTGAGTTGCATGTTTACTTTTTTATAACTAACTTGGTAGGAGATAACTCTCTTTTGTAGGTATCCTTGAGGGGTAGTTTAGTATTACATACTGCTATAGACTTATTCCATGAGAATATACACTTAATAATCAATGGTGTTTACACTTTCCATCACTTTTTTAGAATTGTTTTTAGAACTGTATAGATTGGGGTGGTTTCCCTCTAAGAAGTTTATCTCACACCGTATTTGTCCCACCTTGGGGACCCAAACAGATTATATGGTTTTAAGTGGTGAGAGGGGTAATCTCCTTAGTGCATGTTGTTGATTTAGGATTTGGAGAATAGGATAACGGGACCAAGATGAGTCTTGTGATGCTGAGATACATTTTAGGTATTTTGTTCTTTTTGGGATACTGGTATTGTATTTTATAGCCATGTACTATTCTGTATACCTTTAATATACTTGTACCATCTAAACCATCTTGTATATGAGACATTTTTTGTTATTGTTATGTATTAATATTCTTTCTTGTCTTAATTTCAGTTGTATGCTATTTATTTCAATTTTTCTATTTATTATATTTTTCACTTCCACTTTGATACTCTGGTAATGAGGGAATAGTCTCCCCATTAACTCACATAGGCCCTCATTGCTAGTCAGAATCCTCTGGATTTTGGGTAGATGCGCTTGAGGCCATATTGTTAACCGGGCTCGGGGAACCATATGGTGGAATCCATGTATGGGATGTTAGAAAGTGGTATCAAAGGAGGTTTTTAATTCATCTAGCTTGACTTACTATTTGGAGACAATAGATAGCGATATAATGGAAATAGAGTTTGGTAATAAATTATGCCTATGTGTATCTTCCCCACATACATGGAAAGAAATTTCCTTGAATTGAGATCACAGTTTTTATATTTTTAATATTATTTGGGATTTTATTTCAACGTTGAGTGAAACAATTGATTTATAATTTTAAAATTAATGGAATTGTGGGTTCTATTTAAGATGAAACCCAATGAGGTGGGGGGGGGGGGGTTCCATCTCATGCATCATATAGACACTTATTAGAATAATATTTTGTGCATTATTACATTACATCTAGGATACATTAGATATTTCATGCTATTGTGATATTTGTGCCTGATGTTGTGTGAGATCGATGAAGTAGCTAAAGGTGTGACATCATCTTTTAATCCATAAGTTGTATGGTCCCTTATGATTTTAGAAATGACGAACTAGGGAAAAGTAAATTTTAAATGAACTTGTTATATGTATGGGTTGAATGAGAACAAAGTATTTAGTTCTTGAGGTGTTATAGGACCTCATGGATTTGGAAATTGGTAAACCCTTGGTGGAACTTCTTCAATAAATGAATGTGAAATGGAATTAGAAATTGAAAGGAATATAGAGACTTGACCAATATCTAGATTCTGAGTGTGAAGAAAGCATATCTTCTAGTGGTTAGATGGCTATTATTTATATTGTCTTGTATTTAGGAATAGTTTGTGATTTTGACTTGGTTTCTAGGAGGGGTTTAAAATATATTATTCTTCGAGATTTGTGATTTGATTTTGTAATTTCCTAAATAATTATTTTGTAATGGTAGAAAAATTCCACCATGATGAACTCTAGTGGTACACCACGATGGATGTGATGACCATAAATCAAAGATGATGGGAATTTGGCTACTTCTTGATCCTCCTATGGTGCTAGCTATGGCAGCTGAGGATGTTATCAAAACAGGTGATAAGGCATAGTTCCATTTGGTTTTCTTTCACTATATGTAGACGATACAAGGAGCATCATCACCGGACATGACTATGGCTGAGCTGACATGGGTGTTCCATTAGGAGAATTATCTTACATTATTATGTCATGGTGGACTAAATTAAACATTGTTTTATTAGATAGCACATTATAAATCGTTGAGTTTCTAGAGACCCCTCCTGAGCAGAGGGTCAATGTCGCGACTTACATGCTAGGTGATGTGGCAAAGCACTGTTGTGGAATTTTGAACCAGGCTTGTGGGTTGAATAATATGGGTTGGGATGAACTCAAAAACACTTTTATGATTAATTTTACCTCAAGACATGGTTAGTAGAGTTGGATATTGAGTTTTTGCATCTATAGAAGGGTGTGATGATGATTATGGAATATTCGACATGCATTACAGAGCATGGTTTTTTGTGTGTTGATGTATCTTACTGATGAGATTTTGAGGGTGATTCACTTTGAGGAAGTTCTAATAAATTCCATCTAATCTCTGGTAAATGATTTCATGATTCACTTTATCACTGATATTGTTATCTAGGCACTGATTAAAGAGAAAAAACAGAGGTATGATGGGGGTATAGTGTAGGGGAGTTCTGTTTATTGCTCCAATGGATCCGCATATTCATGAAGGAAGCGTCATTTTGAGGCATTCCATGATGTGAGTGAAAGTCATGCAGTGTGTTCAAGTAGATTTGTGTATTTATATTAGCGATGAAGGTAAGGATGGAAGAAAAATCAATGCAACAACAACCCAGTTGAGTGATGAGGTTGAAGCTATATGGGGCACATGTAGTTGTTTTTTAGGGTGTTCCCTTCAGTTACGAGTGTTAGGGGTCAACACCGATAGTGGGTTCAAGAGTAGGTTCTTTAGGGCCACATCAGACTAAGAGATGGGGCAGTATAGGTGTAAAGACTCATATCATGACGTACATGGACATTAAATTACTTTTGCGGAATACTTAATACATAACAAAAACAAACACATAAGGACCGTAATAGTCTAGTGTCTTTGGAAACTCAGATCATAATCTTCTAATTGTGGTAAATGATCTTCAACATCTCCCATAAAGATCTTCCCAATTTTTTCATACCTAAATCCATTCTTTAAATCCTGGGGAAAAGAAAACATAAAAAGGGTGAGCTCAAATTCTCAGTAAGGGTAGACATAGATAACATAAAACAATCCATAAAAATATGAACGCAAATACTTGAACATAAAATCTAAACATCAAAATCTTGATCAAAGACATAAATCATGGAAGTAAATAAGGCATATATCATAATGGAACATCAATCATGATAAAATTACATGGGAAGAAAAAATTTAATTGTGGTAAACCATTATGCCTAATATATGATTTCCATAGTATCCAAGGCATTTCTACCAAGACCATATTAGTGGACAATGTCCCTTTCTTAATCGAGTTCACTCCTTGTTTCAGTCCGGTTACACTGAACCAGATTAACAAACCGTTCCAGCCTTGTCTATCTCATGAGATATAAATCATTACCCAATTCATTGGAGGGAGATATAGGTCCCACCCATCTCATAATGATATCATTCTTACTTGTGCCACAACAGAAACATAAATCATTCCTCATAAGCCAAATAATAAAAATGGGTTTCACAAAAATCATCCCATTATAACATAATCCATATAAAAAATGGATATTATTTCATCATATGAAAAATAAAACCATGTAAATCATAAAGACATTATACTTGAAACATACACATATGAAATAATGTCATCTTAGATGGAAAATGGTTTGGATAAAATACTTGAAATGAATTCTTGTGGAAAATATCCTTTCTCCTTAATAATCATTTTCCTTTCATAAAATTCCACACGATTTTAAAAGAAAAGTATTTTATTGAAAATAACCATGAATTATTGTAGAGTAATATTTATGAAAATAATGTGTTATAAAACCGTAAAAATCCATTCATACCTTATAAGTTAAAAAAGCATTCTCCTCGTACTTTTGTCAGAAAAGTCAAAAAGTAACTTATATGGTAAAAAAAATAAAGATTCCTTCCATAACACAAGGTAAAAGTCAAAGAGGGGTAAACATGACTTTAAACATACATGGAAGAATATTAAACACTTTATGAAAAACATTTTCCTGGACATGGATGAAAAATATAACCCCAGTAAATACTTACGAATAAACAATCTCAGATAAAAATGAGAATGAAAAATTATCCCTTACCTTGGGTCTGATATGCTTCATACGTATCTGAACCTCCTCTTCCTCGACACACCTCCTTTAAAATTCTTCTTAGGGAACTAGAGTTGGTGTTTTGAGAAGACCAAGACCTATATGATATATCTAGAGAGGTTGAGATGAGTCATACCATTTGAATCCCATTTTTTTAATCATGGTTGGGATGCAGAATCACTAGGGTTTCTAATTAAATAATACTATGCTGAGAATCAACAAGTGATACTTGAACTAAATAAACTATGAGAGAAGTTTATATTATTTAAGATGCCCATTCAGTTTATGTTATATTGGACACCTCATTAATGTACCACCATCTCACAACTTACCATTTGGGTGTATGAAAGTGTAATAATGGGTAAAATATCATGGAAATAGTGACAATAATTATAATTTCAAATTGTATAAAGAATTTAATTATTTAATCAATTCTATTTTACACTCGTTTTTATTAATAAATTATTTGATTAACTGAGTTGAATTTGATAAAATGATGATTTGATTGAAAGAAAAAATAATGTTTTTAAAGGAAAAAATATATAGTTATATATTAAAATGAATTATTTAGAATAATATATTTATAATCAAAATTTATTTTAAGAAACATTTTTGTAAATATTAATTATATAATAATTTTAAATTTTAATAGGAAAATTTTATAACTATATGATATTTGATTGCACTAAAAATGATATTTTTCAATACATAAGTTATATTATATTTACAATCTAAAAGTATCAAATACAGAGACAGATTCTGATAAAATAGATGTGATATTTTAAACCATTACATCAAAAATAGTTTAGGATGAATTTCTGTGAATTTTCTGAAATACATTATTTTTTCTATGGATAGTATAAATTCAATTTTGGGTTTTATATATGTTTTATGACTTCATAAAAATTTGATAACCGTTAAATAATTAATTATCCACAATACATGAATAAAATTATATAAATTTATTAATATTAACTATTTTAATAGATTTTTATCAATTTCAAAACCTTTATATGACTCTCCAATGTCGGAACTAAAAAATTTAATTTTAAAAACATCAAATTTTGGGAAATTTAATTATATATGTTAAAAAGGTATATAAAATTTGATATCCATTTTTTGGATTAAAATATCATTAATTGTGACATAATTTTCCAAAAATAATAAAAACATGGTTTAGGTAATGTTTTTTCTTTTTCCACAACCTAGATTTCAAAGGCTTTTATTTAGAAATTGTTAAACAATCATTCCACTATTCCTATAAATACCCTCCCTATTCACCATTTCCTTCCCTATTAATCCATCATTCCTAATATTATGATTAATGTCTATCCCATGGATTCCTCGAAATGTGTCCTCAAGCACCTAATGTCCAAATACTGTTGAATTAGAAGCAACTATTCAAAGTAAGAGAAATCTCCACATATCCTTTCCATTAATTTTTTTGTGGTATGTATTGTAATGTGAAATTCCTTACACATTAAATTTTAAAATTAATTTAAATATATTCTTTAATTAATGGTGTAACTTTTTTATTATAAAATTTGACAATATTTAAAAAACATTTATACTCACCAGGCTGCCGAATTAACTAATCGTTTTCTCTATTTTACCTGAGAAATTCTCATTTACATTATTTTTCTTAATACAAAAAAATATATTTTTTTGTAGGAATTCACCATGTTTTTAAATGATTTTTTATTTATCTATTTACATATTTGAATCCAACATTTCCAATTCATGGGATAAAAATGATACAATAATGACGCCATTATGAACTTTTTCATGCCATAATTTTATAAATAAATCCATCTATTATTCTCCATAGGAAATTCATGAAATGACTTATTACAATATATTTGGATATGATTAATTAATATATATGAATGTTACCCCATAATTGTTTTCCAATTCATTGATTAAATAATTTAATCTTTATATATGACACATTTTATGATTCCTCAGTGAATAAATTTGGTAAATGTTTTTACGACACATTGGTGAAAAAACAAGGTGATATGATTATGAATTTTTTATATTAATATTGTATCTATATTTCCATATTTTGAACCAAGTTATTTTTATTATGGTATTCTTCTTGTTCATTCCTTATTTTTATTCCTCATGCTAATATTTAAATGTCTCATGATCACATGCTAAATGTATCATATTCTTATTCTTTTACCGGGTTTCACGATCACCCTTTTCCATTAATGTATATCCCAAAAAATTAAATACAATAAAAATAACCTATAAACAAACGATAAAGATTAATTTTATTCATACTTGAAGAATGATTTATGTATTCTTGTATTATGTACCAAATATCCAAAAAAATAATATTTAATATATCTTTTGTGTATATATATGTAATGTATATTTATATACAAAAATGTAGGATTTCATAATAGAAGACACATTTGATGTTCCAAATAAAAATATTATCATCAATAATTTTTTAGTTTAATGTGACCATACAATGTAAATTATATCAATTATATCTGTTTTACTTCCTATTCAATATGGATATTAATATCAAATGGTTGGGGAAAAACTGAAAAATGTTGTCTTTATAATTTTTTTTAGAATAATATTATGTATTTCATAAATAATTGTCATTTATTCCCATGAATATTGATGTCAGGATTTAAATGGAATGAAAACCATATGTTACACCAATTTCGAAGACTTCATATAGAATATCCGCAATTGAGTTACATGAATTATGTGACCAATGCCAAGACAATATAAAAATTGGATAATATGAATAATAATATCAATATGGGATAAATCTATTTTTATTAATAAACATGATTTGATTCATCCTCTTATTTATTTCTGTTAACACAAAATCCTCAATTCCAAAATTAAGTATCCTATTGGAAAATTTGATGAATTTTTATCAAATTTTTGAACCTCTGTTTTTTTCAAAGATGGACAATCATTCTAGATATCATTAATTTAGGGTAAATATAGAATATATAATAAGGTAACCTTCTATAGGATGTTTTAAAGTTATGTATTTATTCTACAATCTTTTGGATCTACCAATGTCCCCACTATATTTTTTGATATATTTAATTAAATCTTTAAATGATTTCTTGATCATCTAAGGTTTTTATTTATGGATTATAATTTTATATATTAAAATTGAAATAAATATTTTGAATTTAATGACCTAGAAATTTCATGTGAATTTTTAATTAAATTGAATTATTAGAAGTTTGTGAAAATTGACGCTACGTGATTATAAGGCATCGAGTGCTTAGAATTATATATCGAAAATAATGTTATGCATTAAATAGGGGGAAAGAGAAGTTTTCTTGAAAATGTGGAAAAACTCTTTAAAGGTTATTCAGATCCGAAATAAGAGGACACCATTTCATTCATGATTTCATGTTTACCCTAGGCGTAACTTATATATAATTGGTGCATGAAACTAGTAAGAAAACTGAGAATTGGAATTACTATAAATAAAATAATTAAATAAAAATATTTTCATTATTCGTAATACTTATAACTCACGAATGGTGACTCCGATTAAAAATCTGAGACCACAACTGTGCTCATGAGGGTATTCATTCTTTAAGGAAGATTATAACCATAACTCAAGAAGGACAACAGTTGATGTTTATGTTTGGACTTTACAAAAAATATAATAAAATAACTCAATAAGTTATTTTATTCCTTCCTGTAACTGTGGAGCAGTTGGGGTGGGACTACTGGGTTGTCAGAACATTAAATGACTGGCTACTCTTGGTTGTGTAACCACACCATGGGAGAATTGATATGTTCATAAATTTAACCCATTAATGAACCTCTTTAATTGTGTAATGCATTAATCCTCTCTTTTGTCAATTTAAATGATGATTGGGCATGAGTTTGTAGTACACAATAGAGGAACCTCTAGAAAAGTATTGTGATATCATCCAATAACCTAGAAAAATGCTTTGAAAACTTTTGTAGGATAAGATGATGAGAGCCAAAGTATGTTGACCTTCTCCTTTATATGCACAACCCTCGGTCATGGACACTCCTTCCTCGTCCGCAGTGACTTTTAACGAGCATGAGGTAGGGGGTTATGTGATTAATCTATCAATTTTTCCCATTTATTAATATTATAAAAATCATAGATCAACCATCCAATGTTATGATACGAGTATCATTGTTTAATGCGGTAGGATAATGTGGGGTTTCCTTATGGAAGTTTTTATGATTAAATAATCATTCCCATGTTATAATGCTAACATGGAGGGTACAGGCCAAACAAACAAGACTCAGACTCTCTGCCATTCTTGGTTTGGTTGAGTTTCTCTATGGAAAACTAATCAACAATGCGGAAATTCCATCCCAGGATCCACCCAGTGATGGAAGCATCTTGGGTGGCCAATAGGTGACGTCAATTGAGGAAACAAACATCTTGAGCTTCACTGGAGGCCTTTGGAAGCCTCACTGGCATGGAAACACTAACGATGGGAGAAGACGGAAGCCAGCACCCACCGGATGCGAAGACGAGGCTGTACCCAAAGGCTCCATAGTGGAAAAGGGTGGCCAGACATTGTCGGCCGTGATGAAAATGATGGCACGCCGTGACATCGCACCACCGAGGAGTGTAGTGGCTCTAAGCCACATTATATGGAAGGGGAGGTTGACCATTGTTGGTCACATTTTCACCAGCTGGCGCACCGTGACAGTGAGCGGTGAAGGAAGCCCATAGTTTCAAGCCATGGGGTAGGAAACATGTGCTCCATGCCGGTCCTGCGGGTGATCGGTCTGAGCGGACCGACCCAGTGGTACGACGCCATCCGAGGCCGCTACTTTGAAAATCCAAATGGCTCAACCGTTTGGGATGGGGAGTAGAACCCCGCACCAGTAAAGCATCCCTGGTTGTTTCGTGGCCTAGAAGGCCATACCCAACTGGGTGGGCAGGGCTGAACCCATGACCCAATTGGCCAGACCAAGCCCAACCTAGCCAAACTAGGTCAAACCGGACCCATACCCTCTTCGACCCAATTATGATTATATAGGAATATCTACGAATCTGAATGTTTGTTTGACGATCTGTCTATAGCACTAGAACCCTTAGGAAAAGGTAGAATATCTGTGATATTCCACTTGTGTTTTGGATAATTTTGGAGAATAGACAGGATAGATCGACCCCAAAACAAACCAGGTCCTCGGCACTAAAATTCCTATAACTCAAAGACTGGGCAACCGGATGACGCACCATGTTTTTCATTGGAACCCATATGAAAAAGAGGATCATTGGGATACTTCTTCTTAGGACTTCATTTTGGTTGAAATAAGACCGATGGTTTGATGATCAGAATGTCCCAGAATTAAGTGTGCGTTGTGTGGGAATCATTTAGATGGACGAGACATGAAGAATGAATAGTGATCCTATGTCAATCTACACCCAGGGATGCTGTGTGGATCATCACTGAGAGATCCTATGTGGATAAGCCCTGCGCGATCTTTTGTGGGACATAAGAAGATCCCCATGATAGAATTTGATGATCTAGATTTATGACTAATCATATGTACTTTTGTTCTTAAGATATAACTAGTTTGAGATAATTCTATTTCTTTGTTCTTTGTGATTGGGATCATGCTTTAAGGTTATTCATTTGTGGGTTTCTGATAGACCTTTATGGGTCTCACGGTATCGACTGAGTGTTTTTATACTCACCCCTACATGAGATTTACCTAAACCTTGTTGTGTTTTATGCAGATGATAAGAAACTTTGACTGAGACATGGGGATCTAGTACTTGACAGTGTATGGAGGTGACAAGTTGATGTGGAGATCTATAGTGATCAACTGTACATACCCTTCAGGTAAAATATTTGGTGGATGACCTCAAGAGCTGTTTTTCCCTTTACTGTATTTCCCTTTTAGTTGGGCTTGTATTTTTGCCCCTTTACTTTCATATATACTTTTACACTCTATGGTGGATTTTAGTTTTGGTCGTACCTTTCTTCTTCCATTGTGTTTTACTTGTGCACAGTGTTCCTTTTCTGTTTGGGTACAGGATTTGAGGAACATCCTTCCTATTTTAGGTATATTACTTTATAGAGCTAGTCTCCAATCCCTAGCCTATGGGAGGTAGGATTTGGGTAGTCACGACACGGGCCACTGAGGATATGTCGTGAAAAAGTGGCATCAGAGGGTGTTCGGTTCCACCAGAATAAATAAGAGTCATTGTTTTTCAATAGAGAAATAGTGTTATGTGTCTTGAGTGTGGGATTCAGTTTGAGGAGTCTAGTGTTTTTGTGGGGGTCTATCTATCTATACATGAGGGCCCTGAATTCTGATTTTCAACTCGGTACATGAAAACAGTTGTTTCATGAGTTTTGAAAATGTTTTTTCTTCTTGATCTATTTGAGTTATCTCAAAATGTATAACATATGGGTTGTGGTCCATATTGAATATCTTTAATGTTTCCTCCAGGAAGACAACCATCCAAGATTCCAATGCATGACCATGAGGATGGTCCACAGTGTGATGTGGATTAAGTACAAGGATTGTTTCCCATGATGGCACCTTCAGGAGGTGTTCAATCAATACCAATGCCAGTTGGTCAGCATTTACTACTGGAGCTAGCAGTAGACAACACATATAGGCTTAGTGCCTTAAACGAGTTTTAGTGAAAGATACCCCTTAGGTTCGGAGGTGAGCCCGACTCATAGGAGGATAATGACTAGCATGAGTTGGTGACCAAGGTTCCATATTCCAGGATACTGTTAGATCAAATGGTAGTCCTGGTAGTGAGCATTTTATATAGATCAGTAGGGTGATGGGGGGGTTTTGATTACCCCTCTCTTATGATGAGTTTACTTTTTTGTTAACAGATCATGAGAACCTTCCTGATAGAAGGGGGTATATTTCCATGATATGATAAGGGGTTTATGTTCCCAAGAGATTCTATAGTTTCGACAGGATGACATGTCATTAATTGAGTATTCATGGAGGTGTACTTACCAATCTAGATAAACGATGAGTACAATACGACATGTGTTTAAGGTCTTGGACCTCTAATCAAGATCTGTTTTGAGGCATCTAAGCTATCAATATTCTTATGTGAATTCCTACTTATGTTAGGGTGATAGAGAGAACAGTTTTTGTTGAAAATTATTTGGTTGAGTAGATGCAGCTAGTGATTGTCATCAGTGGGAAAGAAGGAAACTGACGTAAGTCTTAGAGACATATACAAGTAAAATGTTTCAAGAAGGTGGAGTTATAGGGATAGATGAATCAGTAGGGTAGTAGACATAGAAGGGGATATAGGAGAGTAGGAGTAAGTGGTGTAAATTTCTACATGTTATAAACACCACCCCAATGTTGTCCCCACTCGACTTAGGGAGATGGAGGATAGGGGAAAGGAGTATCTGTATGCAGTCATGGAGTATATCCCTAGGGCTCTTTGAATGATTGAAGGTACATTATGTGTCTAATACTAGCATTCGTAATTAATAATCATATGTACTAATCATTCATTCTTGTCGCAAATCTTGTTCATGACCCAGAGTTTCTAGTTAACTATTGACATGACCCTTACCTCTAGAGATACCTATTATTGGAGACTCAATAATCACACATATGTTGATAGTGTGATATGACCATTGAGGAGATATTTCTGGTTGGATCCTATTGGAGATAGCGTTGAGTCCTTCTAATGTTAGTTTGAGTATAGACTGGACATTCATAGTTCATGCTCAGATTGAATATTTTAGGAAAAAAGGTTGTGGTATATCTACAACATTGGAATGGATATTTCCTTGGTCAATGAAAAAGGAATCCTAGGTTTCATGGGATAAACACAATTATAGGATGGTGAATCCAGTCACTAATGGGTCAGCTTGTCACGACCCACCTTAACCAAGATGAGAGAAGGGACAGCAAGTTGCTAGAACCTTTCTTCATCAAGTTGAAGGAGAGATAATGACCCCCGAGACCCGCCTTCAATAGGTCCTACAGTGGAGACTAGCACCAAGGGTATATAATCACCCACAAGATGGAAGGCATTGCCATTTTTATTTAATAGGATCAGGAGATAAGATTGTAAATCCAACCACACAAAAAGTGGTAGTACAGGTAAAGCCAAAAAAAACCATTCTCATATCAATGCTCCAAAAGTAAAAGATAAAAAAGTAAATTAAAACCCAAAAAAAAATACCAAAAGAAAGAAAAAAATAGCAACAATAACTATCCCAATGTCTGAACTAGTACGACGTGACACGATTCCAGAAGTCCTCCTAGAAACATGAAAACAGTTTTATATACGTAGTGTGAGCATACAAGTATACTCAATAGGGAAAATTAAAAGCACTCATGCACAAGTGGGGAGGCATTCTAATGCCCCATGAGAAAAGAGATAACTGAAACACCTAGAAGAGAAAATTTCCCACCCAAGACTCATTAAGGCACACTCCCCAAATAACGCAAGTCAAGTAATGTAATAGTAATAACACATCAATGATTGGGTAACCCGCACCACTTACCCACTTTTTAATGAATACATACTATGAATCAAACCTCTCCCACCATTTTCACCGCAGTCCCACTACCACACCCTTCCCGGAAACACCTGGGCCATAATAACCATTCTAAACCATTCCCGTAAATAGCTGGGCCAGAAAAACTATTTCCACACCAAAAGACACCTGCACCTCATCCCGAAGACACTTAGGAAAGAAACTGCCTGCACACACCTGGAAAACCACCACAACTACCATGCCTGAATAATCATGGGCTATATTGGACCTCAAGACATCATAGCCTACCCAATGACTCTTGGGCTATTCGGAAAATGGATCAGAAAAGGAGCTAATAACCAACCACTCATAAGAGTGTTTGGAAAAACACCCACCCCCATGAAATGGTAGTGTTTGGCACTAGGTGATCAATTTTGGTGGGGCGTGCAAAAGTAACATTAGAACTAAAATTATATAATATATATAAAAAATATTCATCCCAACCTAGGATTTTTGATACCATGTTAGCACAAACACCCTCGTTACTATTCATTCACAAGAAACACTGAAAATATAATAAAATTTAAATGTTGAATTAATGAAATAGAGGTATTTCATTAAATTAAGGAACATATACTAATGTAATAGTAGCATAAACATTGAAATAGTAATATGACCATTATAAATAGTAAACCGAACAACATAATAGTAAACTCACCAATGAAAGAGTTAATAAAATTGTTTCATATTATAAATAAAAATATAATAATATTTATATGATTGTATGATTAAATAAATTATTTAAAAGGAAATATTAAATATTGATATTTTCAAAAACAGAGATTTTTAATTAAAATTTAATAATTAATATAACAATTTAAATAAAAAGTTATTTTCATAATTTAGATTAAAAAATTAATGTTTTTTTTTCATTTTGTTATAAGATAATTTTATGACACCTCAAATAATATTTTAGTGTGTTATTAAATCAGTTATAATTTTAAAAATTGAGTTTTTTAAAAATATGACAATTTTAATTAAAAATTACCTTTGTCATATTTATAAAATTATTTTCGTATAATAGAGTTCATTTTTGGACAATAAACATTGAAAAATATTTAGAGTGAATTTCTAGGGTTTTTTTTCTTTTAAAAAGCAATATTTTTTGGTGAATAGCGAATTTTATTGATTTACGGTGCAAGCTAAATACATGAATTATTGAGTTCGGGATTATTTTTTTTATGTAAGAAACATTTTTTAGAACTCCGATGAACTAGTTACTATAAAGTGTCAAAATAATACACACTATTCATTGTCTTGATCCAAAACAGTATTCAAATGTATAAAATAATAAAAAAATATCCCTCTCCACCACTATAAATACCACTGCTAACCAACTCTTCTCCTCACACCTCTTAAGCCTTTAATATTTTACAACTACATCCCAATACTCAACCAAAATATAGTCCCCACTTCTTGGATGTTATAAGGTAAAAAAAATTAAAACCAACTTTTTATTGAGGTTCTAAATGATAATAATTAAAGATGTAAAATCCCCTTTTGATTTTTTTATTTTATTTTCACTTTATTTTATTTTCATATACTCTAAAAATATCTTCTCTCCAAAAATAAATTTTAAATGAAGTATATTTTATATAATATAATTTTATTATGTTAATTGGGATTCCACTATATAGTATCTTCTTCTTTTCCATTTATCTAAAAAATGAAAACTTCTTCTGCGAGGTCCCAATTTACAAACTTCATGGATGACATCTTTCAATTTTTTCATTAATGCATTCAAGGAAAGATATAAAACCATTATAATGGTTGTAAAAAATTATTAAATATAAGTTAAAACCCCTTTTTATGATCTGAATCAATATTTTATAAACAATAATTAATAATCAAACAAAACTAGTTTCTATTTTCTAAAAACCTACAAAAATATTGTAAATGATTTCCACTAACTTCATACCTAATGATTCATCCTTAATAACCAATTGAATTATATAAAACATTAATCTTATTTATGTTAATTAATGATATATATTTTCAATTCTATATATCTATTCCAATTTTATATGATCTTTCATACATTTATACATTTGAACCAATCACGAAAACTAGTGAAATGAACATCCCCGAACAATGATTTTGAATCTTATAACTCACCAAAAGTCCAGAAATGAATATAAAAGACTTATAATAAATAAAAAACATGATGGAATTTTTCATAGATAATTATATAATTTATTTAATTATATTATTTATAAAATTATGATCATGTGTAGGAATCATTCAAATATAAATTAAGGGATTCTTTCTGAACCTCCATTTTTCTATCAGGATACACTTTCTATGTCTATATCCAAATTTATTCTATAAATATTTTTATTAATTTCATTTAAATTATTTGTATATGTTCCAATATTATGTATCGATATAATTTATTCATTCATTGATGTGTAATTACATGTTTTAAGATTCTCCCCTTCAAAATTCATCCATAAAAGCAGGCCCACTTAAAGGTAACTTCCCATTTTCTTATTCATTTTTAAGTAAACTCCATAATTTTTACTAAAATACAATTAATTTCAAAAATTAACACATGTTTTCAAAAATATTATCATGGTTCATTTATGGTTTTATGAAAACAAATCTTACTTTCCACTACAGTCATGCTTTACTTTTTTTCTTTAACTGCCCTAAAATATTTCATTTCTAATGTATCTGAAACACTATTTATATATATATTAACATTAGTATGATATCAAATATCATGATATATACATATTTTCTCATATGAATGTATATTTATGATTTAAATATAATCCTTCATGGAATACATTATAACAATCGATTTTTTTATTCCTTATGAAATGGTTTGATGCCCAATTATTTCCATGGGTAACCCTTATGATTGATTATTCATGTCAAACATACATATGATTGAACATATTATGATGGGTGTAGTGTGATAACAGACCAATTAATTGGGTAATGTTTAGTCTCATGAGATGTCAGGTTGTTACCTGGAGTGAACTTGATTCCTTTATGGGACATTATCTGATATGTGTTATGGTGTTTGTAGTTATCCTTTACCAATTATTATTTCATGTTGTGAGTTGTTTCTATATTCCTATGATTGCATGATTAAATTTACCAATGATCTAAATGTTATTCATTGATATGTTTTTCATGTTAATTTAATTTTTATGTCATTATGTTATGCCATAAAAACATTAATCATTACATTATTTGTAAATTGATACCCTTACTGGGATTTTTAGTTCTTTTATTTTGAAAATTTATTTCATCAGGTTGTTCTATACAGGTTTGACAGAACAATGGATTTTATGAGATATTTTTAAAGATTAAATAAAAGATGTTTTTTATTTTAGTTTCATGTTGTCTCAATATGTACCTAATCATCCAAACACACTAATCTTTAAGAACTTTGGTTTGTAATTTTTTGTTATTTATGATAAAAATCATGTAATTATATGTATAAAAGATTAGGGCCTCTATTTTTTGTATCAGATAAAGGTCTTATTTTTTTTGAAATTATGACTATAAAACATTAGGTATAACCCTGAGTATAATTTTATCACCATGGATAACCTAGATTGAAACATAGGGAATCATAAATTATGATATAAATTTGTTTTAGATGTTTATCTTTCTATGGTGAATGTTTCATGTATATATTATTATTAAATAAGTATTCAATAACCCTAATTATATATAAATTTTCTTATTTAATATATGGGAATAGAATAACCCATTATAATAATAAATGTTTTAGTAAATGTGAGGATTTATTTGATGATATACCAAATTTGATGGGAACATGATCTCAAAACGTCATGGATGCACTTTCTGAACAAGATCATGTATTGAACAATAAAATGAATCATGTGGAACTAAATCCATCTCAGAGAAATGGTGAATCTATTTATGAATCATTCATTCACAAAGTGGATCACATATTTAGTGGATCTTACATTCCAAACATCATGGAACATGGATTAACTCCATTGAGATGATATTCAATATCCTCTAATGCTTAGATGATTAGAATGTTGTGTTTGAAGAATATCATTTTTATGGAGAAGCTGACTAGTGGTGGAAAAGGTTAAATAACAAAAATACTACGGAGGAAATGGATTCAATTTAATGAGAAATGTTTATAAAAATATTTCTCAATAAAATATTTTCATTGAATAGTAACATCTCGTTCTTTATGGAAGAAACACTATGTTCAATATCATAAATAATATGCTACATCGAGCTTAAATGAACACATAATTAGTTTTATTTAACTGTAACATTTATAAACTAATCATTAAAATGGATTAAATGAATATTATAAAAATATTTTTGAATGTATGGTTTACAAATGTGTATTATTAATTCATTTATGATCATTTATTTATAAATCAAAATAATAACCTTTTTAAATAAATGGAACTGTTTTTCTGAAAACATTTTTGAGTGAAAATAAGTGAGTTCAGAAAATAATGAAATCACTATTTATATATTTTATTAATTATATATATATAATATTCAATTTAATATTTTAGATTCATCTTATATATTTTCGGGACATGATAAAACAACAACATCACATTTTTGGATAAATAAAATATTAAAAAAAGATGTTTTAAAACCTTTTGATGAAGAACCATTTTTAAACATGACATTTTCTGTTTTTTAATTTATGTTTTAAGAAATAAACATTTTATTTTTAAGTGGAAAATAAAAAGTAATTTTTTTAATTTTTTGTATATTTATGATAAATTAAATTTTTAATGACTAGTAAAAAATAATGAAAGGAAACAACATCATTTATACAAAGATGACTATTATAATGATGAGGTGGTGGGAGAAGCAGCTGATGCCTAGATGGATAAAAAATATACAATCACATTAAAAAAAATATCAATATGGAATCATGACTATTGAAAAATACCTAGAAATTAAAAAAATGCATATTCGTTAGGATTTTGGATGAACTTAAAATATATTTGGATTTTGACATCAAAGTTATACCTTGGGAGTGAAATTTTCTTCTAATAATTTGTTTTAACTATCTTTGAGATGGAATTTTCTAATTGAATGTTCATAGGTTTTGTGTTTGTGATTATTCTACCTTTTCCATTGATGATGGATTTTAATTTTCTCTACATCCGGCTCTGTTCTGTTTATGGATTTTCTTTCCATGTAGGCCTATTGGTATGTAGTTCCGTGATTTCATTTTGAGAATGTTCTATGTTTCTAGGAAACTCTTATATGGGTACTGTGTGATTCTTTAAAGGTTCATCATTAAGTGGGTGCACAACCTTGGAAATGTATTTGTCTTATATTTGAAGCAGATTACTTTATTTTTTGTTGTGCTTCTCTATAACATCATTTTGAAAATTAATGATGCATTATATTTCATTATAAGATAGTTCGAAACTATGTTGATTCAAATCATATGTAACTGAGGATCTGGATCACTGTAGAGTAATCAGATGGATGACTTATGGTATTTGATAACATCTTCAATGTTGTTATTTATTGAGTTCATGGGCTGGTAGATAACAAGGATTTTTGTTATTTCAATACTACTTAAGCTACTGGTCTTTATTCTTGGTATCTCAAATTATACTCCCTTCAATCGTTACTGTTTTATGTTATTTAAACCTCGTGATTTTAGTGATACATTTTTTAAATAAAATTATAGGTGCATGAATTGGGTGACACTTCAAGTCCCTCCATTTCTAAAAAAATACTTCATTATAATTCAAATATACATTTTCATATATATTTTTTATGTAGTTATATTTTCAATTTAAATGGTTTTATATTGTAAATGGATTATTTTTATATCATCTAATCCCATTATATTTCATTGGAGGTAATTTCACATTGATTTTTGACATAAACACATGTCAATATTTTAATGGATTTAATGCAATAAAAAATAAATTCCTTGTTTTGATAATAAGAATTAATTTGAAATAAATTACTCAAACTTAGGTGTTTTTATTATGAAAAATTGGATTCAAGATTTGGAACTAAAGGGTCCAAATAATTTTATTTTTTCCCATTTAGTTTTATACATTATAAATAGTATCTCTAGTAATTAATATTTATTTACCACCCTTAATGGGACAATCAGAATAATAAGGGTTCAAATAATATTATAATAATAAAAAACTATCAAACCATGTGTCCTAATCCCAATGTATGATATATTTCTGACTATTACACCCCTTGGGATGAAACTTTGTACCTTGTATGCCACTTGGGTGTGATAATGACACTTAAATATTTTAATTTAATGTAAATGAAATTATGTTATAAACATACAACCTCTTAATAAAACAATTTTAACATGGGTTTATATAAGTGATATATTAAACTATTAAAATTTATTAGAAATATAAAAGTATTTCTACATTATGGTAATTTATAAATATTTTTTAGACATTAAATAATAAATTTTAATTTTGACACAATGATGATGCAATAATTTCTTTATTAATGAAGTAATCAAATAAATGATATTATAAATATTAAAATAAATATTATTTCAAAGTATTTATGTCATAAAAGATTTTTTAGGTGAATAAGACATGTTATAGGACTATTAAATTCATTGAATCAAAGATATCTCTCAGTTATGATTTTATATATATTCAATAACATGATTAGTGTAAAAATTGACAAAATTGATATTTTATAAAAATAGTAATTTATTAAATTATCTAAAAATCCTAAAAGTCATTTAAAAATTTAAAGTGATTAATATAAGGTTTAGACGTTAATTATCTTTAAAATTATAAGAAGATGACAATATATAAGTAAAATTTAATTTCACTTAATATTTAAAGTGTTTTTACCACAATTAAAATTAAAAGATAATAGTTAAGGTTAAACCAAAATAATAAGTAATAAAATAAAATAAATACATGTTTTAAAATTATTTTATGAGTTTAATTAAAAAAATAATCATATTTATTTAAATATATTTCATGATGGGATATTTTGGAATTTTTGTTTTATTTATTTAATATTTTATTAGTCATCAAGGGTTACCCTCCCCTCTCCTATTAAAAGTGATCGTCCCTTCTATAATAATAACACTTCAAAATATTTTTTTCTAGGAAAATAACTACCCAACACCATAGTAGAATAAAATCCCATGTTCATTAGGCCTTCGTTTAGGGTGAACACCCTTATTTGAGGTGTTAATGTGTTCTTCAAGGGTGATCAATCGAAGAAGTGGTATCATTTTATTTAAGTATTTTAATTTTATTTCCACTTCCACATTCTTCAAGTATCCTCAATACATGGAATGATAATAAATATGATATACTGAAAAAAATAATATTTTATAATATTAATATCATCACCTAAATCTATATCCACTTCAATCAAATGAGAAAAGAATTAATCGTTCGTGTATAAAAGTGAATTATCACCTCCTCGAACCAGTTTTTTTCATTTTCGATTACCATTTTTTAAGATTTGTTACAATGATGTAAGTAATCTGATATTTATGAAATATTTACATTTTTAAATGAATAATATTTCAATTATTTTTTTACCATCCATGCACATAAAAACAATAGCGTCATTCGTGGGTACCTGGGAACTATCACCTCCTCAAAGCGATGTGAATAATTTTTATTCACCACGTCACTTTGATAATATATACATATATATTTAAAATATTAATATGATGATAATAATATTATGATCATTATTTAAAGATATAAAATAATTACTTTATTTCCATAACGAACAATTAAAAATGAAAACATAACTCATGCGTACGTACAAACCACAGTCTCCATCAATATAACATTATTCATTATTCATAATCATAAGGAATGGTTTGATTTAAAAAGTATGATTAATATGAAAAAGTGTTGATTATTTCGTGAATTATAATATGGAGATAATTGACCTTTAAAAACATGGACTAGTGACATCAAAACCATGTTCATTTTCGACTACAGTACCAAATATGGACAAAAACTATGATAGAAAAATAAATATTTAAGTATTTTAAATAACTAGTTAAGAAGTGATATAAAAGGAATAATAATCATGAAAAAGGATTTAAAGAAAGTATAAAGTAACGTAGATTTATTATTTTGGAAAATAATGATTGTACGTGACAAATCCGACATAGTATTAGAGAAATCTTAACTCAATCATTATTCATTGAGTTAAATATCCATGTCAATAGTATGCCTATTCCATTAGCATGATTGCATGAACTCTGATTTTTTTACACTGAATATCCACTTATATTGGGTGTATTTATATTTTTAATATATAATTATGTCATTTATTTATCAATAATTTGATTATATTGTTTTTGAGGGACTTCATCTCAATCTCCATTCATTGAGAACTATACGGATGTTTTCACCTTTATTATCTTTTATTGTAAACATACTATGATTTTAGAATTTTTTTTCATGAATTAGTATATTATCATGATATTTAATGTTTTATTTAACAATTTTCATTAATCATTTTTTTTCACATCATTCTCTAGTTGTAAAATACTTCATATCAATATATATTCATTGAGAAATAATTTGATAGTGTAAACATAATTCTTCTATATAGAGTTTAATCAACATTTTTACTTTAATTTAATTTAATAATTTTCAGAAATGAATCTTTTTATATGAATCTTTTCACTAAATTAAAAAATAATGAATTTTAATGTATGTTGTAAGAATGAATTCTACACTGCCACAACCATTATATGATATTTGGATTTGTCTACAAGAAGTATTTTTTCAAAATAAAAAAAATACCGTATTCACATTTCATGTATTATGGTATTTAAAATTGTTTTGATAAAGCACTCATTTTTTAAATATCTTTAAATGATATCGTGTTACTGCAATGTGGAAATTTTATTTTTCATTTATTCTTGTATTATGTGTTATGGTTATGGTATAGTTCATGGATATTTGATGAGTGGATACATGATAAACAAAATATGTGTGGTTATGCGCTAAAAAAATATGGGCGGTTTCATGATAATCCAAGGATTTATGCTTAAAATATAACTTCTAATTCATTGGGTATGTAAGTCAAATATATACCAATTCCATTTAGTTATAAGTGTGTATGTCGACCGTATGTTTATCCCATTTATATGTGTTTATGTCCCACGTTACCTTTATAGGGTATATGTTTATTTCTGTGGGTTTGTGGTAATCATTTGGTAACAAAATGGGTAAGAAATTAGCTTACATTTACTGAAGAATATTAACAACTTCATAATGGTGAAATGTATTACTTTATTATAATGTATTCATTATTTACATGTTTTTAAAATACTAATAATTTTTCTTTCCTTTTGTATCCCTTAAATATATGTTTGTTCTCATCCCATGTTTTTAAAAAAATTCACAGGGTATAAGGATGAGAAATGAAGAGGAAGAAGACGACTACATTTTTATCATAAAAAAGAAATCATTTTGACTTTTTATTATTTTATATTTTATAAAAATCTATATTGTTTTAGTTGTATCCACATTGTATAAATTTAGGTTGTTTCATAAGATCCATTTACTATTTCACTAAATATATAAACCAACAAATATCCTCAAGGTAAATTGTTGATTAAAACTCATGATTGTGTAATGTTTATGTCAGGGGACATATAGATCATATCAAAGGTTGGTTTAGACAACTTTAAAGGCTATGAGTTTTGGTTAAATATATATAACATTATATGTCTATTATATTTGTTAAATCCGTATCTTATAACTTTTTTAGATCACAGAATATTGGATACAAGTTGAGAGAGGTGGATCTCGAATAAAATTAATATCTATTCCTCATGACTTGATTACAAAAATTATTACAATTTAATGTCTGGATGATTCTGAAACTTTTTCTAACTTACAAATCACTTGAAATCATATCTCTGAGATATCAAACACCTCCACTATACCTCAATACCATCATGGATCATGGTTCATTTTTATTAAATCTTATTTACTAAATATTAATATATTGTCAAAATAGGTAAATATTATCGAGGAATTTGTAGATATTATAACTTATAATAGGATTATGAATCATATTATGATTTTGAAAAAGCATCTGAAGAATGAGACCCTTGAGAAAAAAATTGACATTTTCTTTTAAAGTACATTCTATTAGCACAAAACTAATGTATATCTAGAGGTCCAGTAATTGAATGTTTCAACTAAAACTCAGTTATAATGTTTCATAAAAGTGATGTCTTGTCTGATGTTTTGAAATTATATCCCATACATGATTATTTCCCAAAAATATTTTTTTGTGAACACCCATAAGACCCTTGTTTTACAAGGTGTATTTGGATAAAGGAAGCAAGTGATTTTGAAGAATCCCAAAATCATTATTTTAATGAATGGACCTTATATCAATGTGAATAAATGTAAATGAAAGCTGGTGGATTCCATGATAAAGGTACACTATTCTATCATATAGGAATTGATTTTTTAAATAATTTGGAGGTTAAAAAACATGTCAATATATATAAGATGTCATGAATTGAGATTGTGAGTTCATTATGAGTAGGGATGAACATGAAACGTATAATACATCCTTTAGGGTTAAAAAATGTTATAGTTACTTTTAAGGACATTATCTCATTTTGGTAATGTTATAATAATTATATTTTTTAGAAAAATGACATATCATATAATGGGTGACAACCCATCGCATCTAGCATGGTTGTGGGAATCAAAACCATAATGAAAGGGAGAAACTGGTGCATCACCTAAACCTAGCTTACATAAAGTCCATATATAGTAGGACTTTATCATTTTAGTTAAAAATTTTTATTAAAAAAATATTCGGATTTTGTCAACATATGTTTTACCAAATGGTTATCCATAGGAATGGAAAATGATTTGAGGATAGTGTGATACATGTTATTTTGAAAGGAGTTCACTATTTTGGGAAACCTATATGCATAAGGAAAATAGTATAATATGAGATTTTATTTGAGGAGTAATGGTTAAATTTTAATTTGTAAGAATCTATGTTTTTATTGTGGAGTTATGGTGATTCTGTTTATTTATGGAAATGATCAACCAAACATAACAAATATGGGATTATGGTAATAAATTTTTTGCATGAGATATCAATTGTAATTGTTTTAATTTATAGATTAATGATAAAATTAATCTAACAACATTAGGTAATAAAATTTATCTATATTTTGGCTTTCAATCGTAATTTGGATTATTTGGAGGAATTTCAAGGATAGTTATTTGGTGAATGGCCAGTGTTAATATTTGGGTTCTAATGATAAATTATTGAAATCGATGAAGTTATTTATAATATAATGATTTATTCTTATGGAGGAATTATCTAATTTTATCATATCAGTTTTTTTGGTTAATATTTCAATATAGGTTTAATATATAGGTAATATGTAACGGATTATGTTAGCATGTAAAAGTTGATTATAGTGCATTGTGTGTCACCAAGTCATCTAGAATATTCATAATTTAGAGAAATGTTGAGTTTGTAGTAGAAAATTATTAATGAATGAAACTACAGATGATATATATATATATTTACTTTTGTTATAATTCTATTTATAAAAATAATTCCTCATATTTATAAAAAGGATCTGAAAACAAAAAATTTTTCTATTTACATTTCCTACAATGAAATCAAAGACAATTTAACCCATCATAAGTTTGTGTTTTTATGATTGTTAAAATTATAATCATCATGTTTTATATCACCATACATTAGAACATAACACTAATTTTTTCATCCATATCCATTTTTATAAATGGAATCCAAGTATGTGTAATCTTGGGTAACCTTTTTTACTTCTTTTTCATTCTTTTAAACTGCAAATTTTATTAAAGATTTTTCTAATGTGGGATTGCAATAATTGTATTTCGAAAAGTCACACCATATTTACAAACAACAATTTCATATTTATAGGATTGAATTTATTAATGGGGGGATGTAATATCCAATGTTTTTAGAAAGAAAAATTATGTTCAATAGAGTACATATTAATATACATCGAGCTTAAATGAACTACTAAATATTATTATTTAATTATTACAATTATAAAATAACATTAAAATGGTGGGAATGAACAATATTAATTTATTTATAAAAGTATAGTTTACACATTTATATAATAAATTCTTTCATCATCAATTATTTTTAAATGAGAATAATACCATTTTTAAGTAAAAGGAAACGTTTTAATGAAAATTTATTTAAAGAAAAATATGTGGGTCCATAAAAAATAAAATAACTCTAGATGTATTTTCTTATGAAATAATATATTAAATTTAAGAAATTTAATATTTAAAATAATATAATATGTTATATTGACATGATATAATAACAACATAATTTTTTGGGAAAAAGTATTTTTCAGAAAATGTAATTTTATTTCATTTTAATGGAGTGTATTTTTTCAATATAATATTTCGTCACATTAATATGTTATTTTATAAAAAAATAAGCTTCTTAATTTCATGTGGTACCTAAAAATTATCTTTGGTTAAATTTTGGTATTTTTCTGATAAAATTCAATTTTTAATGAATATTAAAAAATACTGCATTTTATTTCAAAACTACATTTTCATATATATATTTTTATATAGTCAGATTGTAGTATTAATTTTTAAAAATTTTAATTTTAAAATATTTTTCTCATTTAACAAAATTTTGGTAATTGGAGGTAATTTCATTATGAAATTTGATATAAAAACATGTTAATATTTTGATGGTTTTTACATCTAAAAAACATATTTAATCTTTTTGACAATGAGATTTAATTTTATATTCATTAATGAGACATCTCTATTTTGAATTTGGAAAAATGGATAACATATTTGGAATAATATTGTCCAAAATATGTAAATAAGAACCTTTTTTGGATAATATGAATAGTTATTATTGTAATTTGTTTTATTTACTATAGTCAAAGGGTAAATCATGTAAATACGTGTAAAATAAATATTATAAAATTACTATGGTAGCCTAAAGATTGCACTAATCAAATTGGACGAGATATGGACAGCCAATTAAACCCTTGGGATGAAAATTTATCCCTTTTAAGCCACATGGTTGTGATTATTACACTTATATCTCTTAATTAAATGTAAAGGAAAATATGTTCTAAATATAGGCCTTCTTAATAAATTTTTATAACACGTGTTTATATAAGTGATAACTTAGACTATAAATATTAATTATAATGATAAAAATATTTCATACATCCTTGTATTTTATTTATATAATTTATACATTAAATAATTAAATTTAATTATGTCACAATGAGGAGGCAATGATTTCCTTATTAATTAGTGAATCATATAAATCATATTAAAAATATTAACATAAATATTATATGACCTAATTTATAAAATCAACATTTTTTAGTTAAATAAGACATTTTTAATAATATTAAAGTATTTTTTATTTTATCTCTCAATTTTGGTTTTGTTTAAATTAAATAAAATTAAATGTGTATGAACTCATTTAATTGATATTTTATAATAATTATAATTTATTAAATTTTTTAAATATCATCAAAATCATTAAAAATTAAAAAGTGGTTATGTTAGGGTATAAATGGTCATTGTGTGTCGAATTATATGAAATATTATACATATAAGTAAAATTTAAAGTCTCTTAATAATAAAAATATTTTTACAACAATGAAACTTAAAAGATAATAATTAAGGTTAATAAAAAAAGATAAGTCTAAAATAAAATCCATAAATATCTAAAAATTATTTAATGAGATTATATAGAACTATAACCATATTATCTTTCACATAACTAAAGTTAGAATTATTTTTAATTAAAACTTATTAAAATTTATTTTAATATTTTAAGTGTTTCCAAAGGTTCCCTACCCTCTCCTATAAAATTGTACCATCTATTATCGAATACTAAAACATAAAAGCCTTCTGTTTAAGCTAGATTCTATGAAAACCCCATCCTAAAATCCATTATCATTTCCTTGAATCCTTGTTTTATGCATAACACACTTCATTGAAGTTTTAAGGTGTTCTTCATGTGTGATCAACCAAAGAAGAGGTTTCTGTTTATTTATCAATTTCATTTTTATGTATTATTCCACTTCCTTCAAGTCTCCTATAACCATGATGATATAATGACTAAATTATTCCCAATATACTGGAATTTTATTATCAAAATGTCATCTCTTAAATCCATCTTCACTTCCATCAAATGGGAATAGAAATAATCCTTCACGTGTATGTGTGAACTATCAACTACACGAACCAATTTAGTTAATTTTCTATTACTGTCTATTAAGATTGGTTATAATGATGTAATTAAGATTAATATGTGTTATTAATGAATTAGTTATCATTTTAAAACAATAATATTTCAGAAATGTTCTTACCATCCATGTACATAAAAATAAAAATGTCGTTTATGCGTAGGTGTGAACTATCACCTTCACGAAGCGATGTGAATAAATTTAATTCACCACATCACTTGTATGATATATATATGTATATTAAAAATATTATTATTATTTAAATAATATTATTTTCATTTTATAATGATAAAATAATAATTACCTTATTTCTATATTGAAGAATTAAAAATGAAAACGTTTCTCATGCGTGTGTATGACCTACCTTCTCCATGAATTTAACATTGTTCATTTTTCAAAACCTTAATTGATGGTTTTATTTAACAATAACGATTAATATATATAACATATAATAATTTCATTGTTAATATTTTAGATATGGTGTACTTATGACCATATGTATTAGTGACATCAAAGCCTTGTTCATTTTAATGTCAAGCACCGATTATTGAAAAAACGTCAGATATGAACCTAAATAAATATGTATTATTAATAACATGTTAATAAGTGATATAAAAAGATTAATAATCATGAAAAATATTTTCATGAATGTATAAATTAACATATTTTCATTATTTGGGAATATAATGAATGTACATGATGTGTTGGACTCATCGTAAGGGAAATCTTAACTCAATCTCAATTCATTGAGTTAAATATCCATGTCATTGGTTTTTTTAGAAAATATTTTTGAATGAAATATGATTGTTTTATAGTAAATATCCAGTTATATTGGGTGTATTTATATTTATCACAAAAAATTATGTCATTGATTTATAGCTAATCTAATGATATGATCTTTGTATCGAACATCATCTCAATCTCCTTTCATTGAGGCATATATTTTTGTTTTGCAACTTTATTATCCTATACGGTGAATATACAACACTTTTGACACGTTCTTTCATGAATTTCAACATTCTCATGATTTTTAATGTTTTATTTAATTATATTCCTTAATGATTTTTATCCAAGTGTTTATCTAGTGTTAGGGGAATTTTCAATAATACCCTTTCATATTGGCATATTTTGATAATGTACACCACTTAATTTATACAGTTTATCATCAAAAATTTTATTATTAATTTCATTCAATAGTTTTTGAAAGGTAATAGTTTTATATAAATATTTTCACTAAACTAAAAAAATAATGTTTTTAACATATGCAGTGAAAATGACTTCTCTACCTTTGCAACCACTATTTGATATTTAGAATCCTCTACAAGCTGTAATGTTCATTGGAAGATAAATAAATAGGATATACCTTTTTCATGTATTTTATTATTTGAAATGGTTTTGATAAAGGAACGATGAATTCAATATCATTAAAACGATCTCTTGTTACAGAAATTTGGAAATTTTATTTTTCCATTATTCTTGTTTTAGGTGTTATAATTATGTTATGGTACATAGAAATTTGATGGTTGGATACCTGATATACAAAAGAAGTGTGGTGACAAAATAAACTAAAGATGGGTGGTTCTATGTTAAACCAAGGATGATTGGTTACATTATATCCTCATATGAATTGGTTATGGAAGTTTTCCCTATAGATATTCCATTTATCAATATGTGTGGATGTCGATTGTATGGTCATTCCATTTAGGTATTTTTATGTTCCAAGTTAACTTTATATGTTATATTTTTCTCTATAGTGTTTTATATTAATCATTTGTTAATAAAAATGGTAAGAAACATTCTTATATTCAATGAAGCATACTTAAAACATCATAAAGGTGAGATGTATTGGATTATAAAAAAGTATCCATGGTTTCGATGTATTTAAAAGTCTAACACTTTTCCCCTCCTTTAGTATCCCTTAATACCCTTTTTGTTTTCCTCCCATGTTTTTAAATGTTTCCATAGGTTTTAAGTATTTGTAATGGAAAGGAATAAGTCAACTAGAATTTTATCAAGAAATATAATTCATGTTTAATTTTAAAAGACTTATATTGTGGAAGAAATCGATATTGTTGTAATTGTATCAACTATGTATAAATTTAAGTAGTTTTATAATTTCAATGTATTAATTATCTATAATTCTAAGCCTGAAAAGATCCTCAATGTGAATTCTTGATTTAAACTCAAGATTATGTAATGTTTATGGTTGGTCCTTATATGAAACCTACACCATAAGATGAAAAGGGAGTTCCTTATACTAAATAAAAATGAAAATGAGTACATTGTATCCCATATGGAAAAAATCCAATGGATTTCATGATATTCCTTTGGAATATTCAGAACCTATAGAAATAAGGTGGATCAATTATCTAGTATTCTAAAGACAATAATAATAAAAGTTATGGTTGTTTAATACATATAATTTTATGAGATTATTATTAGTTATTCCTTTGAGGTTGATATGGATATCTTAATCTCTCAGAATTACTGTGGGATTCATGAAAAAAAGGAAGATGGAGATTAATAAGGGTTGATCTATAGATAAATCCCATAATTTATAGAACACACCATAAACTATGTGTCAAAATATAGGGAAAAATAATATTCGAAAAAACATAAATTGAACTAATAGATGTATCCAATATGGATGAGAGGGGAATATGTATAACGAATAACAAATGGTTACAAATAATCCCACTAATTTGGAAGATGAAATAATGTTTCAAATCAACACTCAACATATTGTTTTGTGTTTTAATTACATGTATCATGAGAATTAATAAAACCATTTCCCTATTTCAAAGGTTCTTCGAGGCAATCAACAATAACTGCCAAGGAAACAATTAAGTGTATATTCAATCACTACTTTTGTTTTGGAACCCAATAATGATGTTGTTACAATTTAACTAAATATTTATTCAAGAATATTGAATGAACAAGTTGATTCTAATTCTATGTAATATTTCAAATATTACATGTTTTTATAACTATTCACACACCACCTCAAAATATATAGGTTGTGTTATATATGAGAATAGAAAATGGGAAAATTATTTCATCCAATGTATATAACTCCTCCCTAGTTAATTTTTGTGGTCTGAACTCCTAGAAAATATTTTATTACAATATTTGGTGGATATCATTGGAATATTGATCAGGAATTGGCTATATTTATTAAAAGACAACATCAACTATTGGAAAATGAATGTCACTCTACACTTCCATTATTATCCTCCAATTTTTTACATGTATATGTAGGTGGAAGAATCTCCATCAAAATCATTATATCATTTGTGGATATTATTTATTCCTGATCAGGAATATATACCTCAAATTATTGAGAAAAAATAGAGAATAATGATCTATAAAATGACCATTTTGAGGGAATACAGTGATGTATTCCATATAGAAGTAAATGATCTTCCACCAAAATGAGAGGATGAGTTCAAAATTGACAATATTCATTGATATATACCAATAAAAACACCTTATAGAATGGCTAATATTTAGTTACAAGAACTAGAAATGGACTTATAGGAGAATCCAAATAATGGTTTTTTACGTTTTAGTGCTTAACCATGGTCTTCACTATACCTCTTAATCAAGAAGAAGGATAGATTAATGCACCAATTTATTGACTATCATGATCTAAAAAAATAAAGATAAAGAACAAGTATCCCCATCTATAGACATATTACTTGTTTGATCAACTAATTGGGGAAAATATTTCACAAAGGCGGACCATCGGTTGGGATATCATCAATTTAATAAGAAGAAGGATGATATTACCAAGATTTTATTTGGAATGAGGTATAGACAGTAAGAGTTCACATTGATTCCCTTAAAACATAGTAATAATCCAACAATATTTATGGAAATAATGAATAGAGTCTTTAGATATTAACTTGAAAAATTTGTGTTAGTATTCATTTATAATATTCTAATATACTGTATGTGAATGGATTAACATGAAGTGTATTTTAATATTATGTTAAAGGATTTTAAAATTAATAAACATTATGAAAAGTACAGTTAATGTGATTTATTAATGGAGGATGTATCATTCATGGTGATTTTATCACTATAATGAGAATATCTATAGACCCTTTCTAGAAAAAATAAATTGACGAGTGGCTTAAAACATCATCTATAATGGTGATAGGTAGTTTTCTTGGCATACCTGGGTATTACCGAATATTTACAATGAACATATAAAGATATTGAATCCCAATAAACATGATGAATATGAATGGAGTAATGTTTATCTAGACTAGTCAATGTGAAGAATATTTCAATGGGTTGAAAAAGTGTCATATTACTACACTAGTTCTAACACTACTGAACAGTTGGGAAATCATTGATTTGTACAATGATTATTTAAAGAAGGGATTAGGAAGTGTACTAATGAAAATGATTAATTGATATCATACACCTCCTTGATGTTGAAAATTAATGAGAAAAACTATCCCTAAAATGATATGGAGATTGCATATATGATCATTACAAAAAATTATAGAAGCATTTTTTATATGGGAAGAAGTATTAAATATATATTTATCATAAGAGTGAAAAATTTATATTCACATAGAATGAAATTTATAAGAACTAGTGAAATTATTAAAACTCACCAAGGATTACGAATTCTCATTACACTACCATCTTGGTAAGAAAAATAAAGTATCAGATTATTCATTTTGAAAGGCTCCTACAACATAAAAAATGGTGATAATTGGGAAGGATCGAATCTTCATTGATTTCCAAAGGATGAAATGGAAATCATTATGGAAGGAACATAATTACTTCTTTATTAAATTATTGCCCAAACATAATTGATGAAGAAAATAAAATATTCTCAAATAAATGATATTGAAATTTAGAAGAAGGTGGAATCCATGAGAAAGGGGGAATACATAGAGATCAAAATTGAAGATAAAGGATTGGTTTTTTATGATTTTGGTCATGATTATGTGTACTATATGATACTAAGATATATATATATATATTTGGAGTGACGGACATTGTTTATCCTTTTCTATTCAACCAGGTTTCCCAATGATGTATTGAGAACTCTGAGAGCACTATTTATGGGAAAATATGAAGAAGGAGGTCATTGAATATACAACAATGTGCCTGGTATTTCAGTAAGTAAATGTTGAATGGAAAAAATTATAAATGGATGATGAATCCATTATTCATACAGACAAGGATTTGGGAGAACATTACAGTGGACTTTTTCACTGATCATCCAAAGACATCTAGAGGGAATAATCATATATGCATCATTGTGGATCATCTTACAGAGACATCTCACTTTATCTTAATATGAGAGGACTTTGAACATGACCTAATTTCACTACTATACATCAAATTAGTGTTAAGGGTTCATGGATTATATCTATAAATTGTATCCAATTGGGATCTACGATTCAACTTCTTGTTTTAGAAAAGTGTCCCACATTCTATGAACACTAATTTTAAATTAAGTACAAAATATCATAATCAAACTGATGTCCAGTATAAGAAGGAAATTTCGACCCATTAAGACATGCTGAGAGAATGTTCTAGGAACTTCAATTATTTATGGGACTAACATATTCCTCTTTATGAGTTCTCTTACCACAACAGTTTCTACCTGAGCATCCAAATGGATCAATATAAATCCATTTATTCGAAAAATGTACAACACTGACATTCCGGGTTGAATTCAGTGAGCATAAGATAATAATACCAGAAATGTCCAAAAGAATGGTGGATATGGGGAAAACCATTCAACATCATATCAAATAATCACAAATTTTATTGAAGAGTTATACTAATAATCGTTAATGAGACTTTAATTTTATAGTGGAATATATGGTATTCAATTACATATCTTTAAGTAAGAGGGTCATTAGATTAGGGAATAAAGGAATGAAATGTCCCTGGGACATGTTCGGCTTAGCAATTCTTGATCATATTAGAGTTGCGGACAATTTACTAGGACTTCCACCAACCATGTCTCAGGTACATGATGTATTCAACGTATCCTTTTTTGAGTATGTACATACCAGATCTATCACATCTACTGAATTTATAGGGGGCACATTTGGAAAATTGTATCACTTATGAGGAGAATCCAGTGAAGATATTTGATCATAGAGAAATTTTTCTACACAAAAAAGAACACTCAAAAGATCAATTTACTACTATAGAATCACAACTAAGAAGATGAAACATGGGGACTAGAGGAAAAAATGAAGGAGAAATACCCTAACTTGTTTTCCCTATAGTTTGTAAAATGAAATTTTAAAGGAATATTTCATATGGGGGGGATGTGCCAAAATTATATCAATGAAAATTTAAATTATTATAATTATTTAATATAATTTGTATTATGTAACTGTACATAGATAATATAATACAATCTTTATAAATTTATTATTAATGAAATAAAATGTATTTCTCAAAATTAAGGAACCTATACCAGTGGAATATAACTTAACCTTCAAAATACTAATATGACCATTATGAATAGTAAACCAACCAATATAATAGTAAACACACAAATGAATTCAAAAATAATATTTAGGCTTCTTATAAATGAAAATATGATATAATTATATCATATTATAAATAAATAAATGTTTTGAAAATGATAATTTCATAATTTTTATTTTTGGGAAACAAAAATGTTTATTTTCAATTTTATTATTAAGATAAATATTTCCAAGAAATATCATATTCATAACATATATTAAAAATTTAATAAATATTTTTGTTATGGTTATATGATAAATTTTCAAGTCATCTGTTAATTATTCATTGTATTATAAAATTATTTGTAGTTTAAAATTATGATTTTTGGAATAAATGAGGATAATAATTGAAAATCAATTTCCACATGTTTATAATATTTTATTAATAAAATTTAATTCATTTTTAAATTATACATGATGAGAAATGGTTAAGGTGACGTTTTCTATTTTTCTAAATAACATGTTTATTTTTGTGAGTAGTGAAATAATGTAATTTATGGTATAATGAAAATACATGAATTATTAAGTCGTGGTTGATTCTTGGATGATTTATGAAGAAAGGTTTTATTCTAAAAAGTTGTATTTACAATAATTAGTCACATGAATCCACACTATTCATATAATTAAGTCAAAACAAAATACAATTGATTAAAATAATCAAAAAATATCACTCCCCTCCACTATATATACCACCCACGTCTCCTCACACGTATAATGACAGGAAAATTTTCCAATATCTACCCAATAATCTTCCCACATATCTTCCTCACATATTTGAGATTCTGAAATCAACAATTGAACAATACCAATTTCACAGTGGAGGTTCTTATGGAGAAAAATTATAGAGGTAAAATCCCCTTTCAATTTTATTATTTTCATTTCACATTATTTTCTTTTCTTACACTCTCTTAAACTCCAATAGTCATACATGAATGATAACAGTATTATCATATGTATTGTTGAATTTTTTTATTTAAATTTAAAATACACTATCAAATCTCTTATCCTCTTACTTTTATTATAAAAATGAAAATATTTTCTCTAGGATGCCAATTTTCATTCTTCAAGGACAACATGTATTATTTTATATTTTAATACATTCAAGGCTGGAAATATAACCATTGTAATGGTTAGTAAATTGTGTAAAATTTATTTTATAACATTTTTTGTTTCATAACTAACTGTTATACATAATAATGAATAATAATAAAAATAGTTTCTGATGATAAAAGAACTACAAGAATAATCTAAATGATTATCACATATGTACTACCTAATCATTGTTCCTAACCACAAAAAACCAAATTACTTATATATCCATTTAATATTATAGATGTTTATTAATAACATATAAAATAAATTATAGATTTCTGTTCCCATTTAATATGATCTTTCATATATTTATACAAGTGAACCAATCATGAAAACTTAGTAAATGAACACTCCTGAACGATGAAATTGAATGTTATAACTGAAAAAAGACATATATGAATGTAAAAAAATTATATTAAATAATGAACATGAAAAGGTCTCTATATTAATTATTTAATATATATATTTTGAATATCAGAAGCATTATTGTCAATTTTAAAACACTTTTGTAAATAAGTTAACTGATTCTTTCTTGACCTCCATTTTCCTTCAGGGTCCACTTTATCTCTCTTTACTATAATGTAATATTTATATATATTTTTATAATTATTATAAATATTATTCATATTTTCCAAAATAATGTATCCAGGATATTTCATCCCTTTTTACATTTAACACATGATTTAAAAATGTTCCCTTATCAATTATTCCTAAGATGTGAGCCCGATTAAACAGAACATCATGTTTTATAACCCATTTAATGTGAAATAAAAAATATATTTAATGAAACAATTATTTTTCTAAAATCCATGTTTTTAAATCAATGAATATATTGCATTATTTATGGGTTTATGCAAAAAGTATTCATTTTTTTCTTTAAACATTTTAATATTTTCATTAATCCTCACTAAAATGTTTCATTTCTAATGTCTATTTGAGAGTATTTTTACATGTATTCACATAATTTTCACATAACGTATCATTATATATTTATATTTTACCTTATTAATGTCCATTTATGATTTATATCCATTAAATAATGGAAACCATTATGAAATTTCATTTTTATGCATTATGAAAAGATTATGTTACCCAATTCTTGCCATAGGTATACCTTATGATTGATAATTCATGTGGAACACATATACATGAACATGATATGATGGGTGACCCCAAATAGAACTTTAATTCATTATGTAATTTTTTGTCTCATGAAATGTCTTGTAAGAACATGGAATGATCATTATTTTTTTATGGGCTCTGTTTGTAATGTGAAATGTTCTTGTAATCTATACTTGACCCATTATTATGTCATATTGTCTGTGGTTTCCTAATTCCAGAGATTCCATGATTAAGTGATCCCATGATCGACATGTTTTTATTCTTTATGAAAACTAAAGTTCCTTTCCCTTTTTATGTTATTATGTTGTCCCTTCTAACTGATGTTTGTTTCATTATTCCTATGGTTATACACTTACTAGGATTTTTAGCTCATTCCATTCGTTTATGTATTACCTTGGTTATCCTATTATGGAGTAATAGTTCAATGTATGATCAGATATCATTATTAATATTAAATAAAATATGTTTTTATTGGGTTTTATATGTTGTAATTATGTAACTAATCCCCCAAAGGCACTAAAATTTAAGAACATTGGATTGTAATTATTTGTTATTTATGCTCAAAATCATGTATTAATATGGTTAAATGGTTAGAAATTATATAATAATTAATTGAATGCTAATATTAATACTATGGTATAAAAAGGGAAATGAAAATTGGAGATAATCAGTGAGAATATGATGAACAAAATGGTTTTTAAAATTTGTCATACATTATGAAAATCATACTCAATAAAAATGAGATTATAAATCACGTGTATGAAAATAAAATATAGTATATAAAAGAAATTATTCGTTAAAAATTGAAATCATTAATAATCATTCACAATCCATTATATAATAACATTGTCAAATAAATATGGAATTAAAGTGTGTCATAATCATATAGATAATAAATCATCCCCATTTTGAAGGCTCACATTCAATTACATCCCCCTAGAGTTGAAGATGTACTACAATTGATAGTGTTTTCTCCTTAATCCCTCACCTTTTATCTCATTTAGTAAATTTTTTTATCCTATTAATTTTTGTGTTTTTAAAATATACGCCCACACATTATTTAATGGGACCTTTCCTATAGGGGTTTCTCTTCACTCAACATTCTCATCCATCTAATGATATATAAAAGTAAAAACTGAAAATTAGGGTGGTATAATTAATTATTACTACTATCCCATATTAAAAATAATTTATATGTGGGTAATAAGAACATAATAAATATCCTTAATCAACTATAAAATAAATAAGCAGTTGAAAGAATAGGGTTTAATGAAAATTTAATTAAAAATATTAATAATTCTTCCAGATAATGATGGATGATGACATCAACATGGAATATAAACATTTATTCTTAGTTATTTTTAAATTATATAAACATGGATGAAAAATAATTTTTTCAAATTATTTGAAAAATATTTTTTAAAAAGAAGAAATAACCATTAATTTTGGTATGTTTTAAAAAATATTATTTAAATAAAAAATTATTTTATTTAGAATAAAAAAATATTGGGAGGTAATTTTGATAAAAAGTAATTTCCATGATAGGGAATGATGAATTAATAGGAAATTGTTAATAAACATGATTAAAAAAATTAAATGGAAAATAATAATGTTATAAAATGGAAATCTTAAAAAAATTCATTATGAAATATTTATAGAAAGTAAATTATAGTACTATATTTTTATTTTAAAACCATTTTTAATAAACAAATTAATTAAATAATAAAAACAATATAAATATGATGGATACTTATTCTCAAACTAAAGGATTAAATATATTTCTATTTCTCTTATATAATCATATTTGAGATGGTTATTCAAATAAATTAATAATAACAAAATAAGAATACAAGTAAAAAACAATTTAAAGGGGATGAAAATAAGTATCCTTTAACATGGAATTTTCATTATGTTCCCAGAAATAAAATTTATTCCCATTTAACTGTGATTTAAATGTTTTATTGGAAAATAAATAATTCCAGAAGTCCCATTTTTTAGACACACTCAAATATCAATTATGACCCATTTGACTTATTATAAATAAATATAAGAGAAATGTTTATTCAAAAATTACAAAATACCATTCATATGTAATATATTTTAACCTATTCATTGATCTTTAATTATTTTAATCAATATTATTGTCTTATATTTTTTAATTTTCCACAAATGTTATGATTTATTGGTTCTAATATTAGCACATTTTTAAGGGTTTTACGATATATATAATCATAATCATGTCATAAATATATTATTAATTTATAAAAAATTATATTCATCGTTTTAAATGATGATTTAAAAATACATTTGTATCTTCATGGATGGAATAGACCTCTTGTACACTAATGTGAAGAATTCATTTTTAAATCCTTGGAATAGAATGTTGGTAAATAATTATTATTATTTTATTAACAGATGTTATTACATATATAACATGTTTGTTTATTAAATACATATTTACAACTTTATAGGATATGAGATAATGGAAAATGTAATATGTTCCCTTTGGATGGAGGTTTTCTTAAATCACACAAGGGCAATGATGTAATTTTAAATTAGATGGTAGGGAAATGTATAATTTTTATCTAATAAACCTAATAATATTAAAATATATAATTGAGGCTAGTGGAATTATATTTATAAATTCATATGAATTTAAATGTGGATTTTTTTTCAAAAGCATAAATGGACCATAAGAGTGACTTAGGTTAAATTAAATGCATCAACTTGTTTCTTCGTTAGAATTTATTAGAAAAAATACCATAATGTACCAAACAACAATACATTATTAATATTATTATTTAATATGATAGTTATGATGTAGAAATTGGAATGAATATTATAAATAAAATAAACTAGATTATTAAAAAATATATTTTAGACATTTTTAATATTTATATAATATTTAATAGTAAAATGTAATTTATTTAAAAGAAAAATGAATTGTTTTTTGAAAACTAATTTTTAAAATACATTTTAATCATAAAAAAAACACATGAAAAAAAAATTCAACAAATTTTAGAACATTTATATGAAAAATTACCTTAATTTTTTAAATAAAAATATAATAATTATATTCTGGTGAATTTTTTGATATTTTTTGAGAATTTTCATTTTTTGATTAATACTGAAAAATATTGAATTTTAATAAAAACATATCATATTCATATAGATATTTATTTAATTAAAAATTAAATTGTAAATTTTTGTGGAAGTAAAATTAAATAATTTATAAATTTATTAATCCAGTAATTTTATTTTGAATCTTTTTAAACATGAATTTCTATATAAAAACACTGTAAACATTTGATGATTTTATTTTTAAAAAACTACATTCACATCACTTATGTTATATTATTTTGAAATTGAATTCTATAATTTTTGGTGTTTTATTTTTTCAAATAGACTCTATATTATGAATCAATATAATTTATACATTTTATTATAGTCAAATTAAATTTTATCATATTTATTACTGAGAAAAGAAAAAACAATTACAATGATTAAGGTCAAAATGAGTTTATCAAGGGATTAAACATAATAGATAAGGGGTAGAATAACCTAAATATATTTATAACCCAAAATATATGTATATATTTTAACTCTTATCAGTATTTTATTTATTTTTATGTTTTATAGGTAATGATATTCCATGAATGTGACATATATTATATATTATGTGATAAAAAATTCAAAAAAGGAACCTTGCATGACGTTAATATCTTTAATGTTGTTGGATATGGAAAATACCCTTTTTTTATGTTATATATATTATTATTAAGTATAAATTTGTTCCTATTATCATAATAATTTATTGTTAAATTCTATAGATGAATTATTTAGATAAAATTTGTATTAAATCCTAACATGATATTAATTTAATTAACGATTAACAAGAATTATTATACTATAAAAAACTTATTTTAATTGAATAAAGTATTTTATTACATTAATTTCATATATGAATATATAATTCTAATTTTTTTTGTAACTAATATATTAATATTATAGAAATTTAATTATTTTTTTATTAAATTTAAATATAAAATTTAAAAATTATGAATAATGGTAAATTATAATAATTAATATTTTTAATGATTGAAAAATACTAAAAATCCGATCATATGAAATGTTATTTTTCAATCATATTAAATATAAGTTATTTCCAATTTATTTACTAATTTTTCAATAATAATGTATATAGTGACTGCTAAAAAATAAAAACCCTGTTAGTTAAATTAATGATAATGTGGTGTTTTTTGCACTTTACATGTAATTTTATAAAATTTAATTGTAAACATTCATGCTGTTTTTATTAAAAACTATATAACATATTTTTTCATTAGGGTGACTAATGTTTCTAATAATAATTTCATTAATGTACTATTAAAGGATAAAATACCTAGGATAAAAAACTAGTTACCACGATAAAACCAGAAGTGTAAAATTGTGTGAACTTATAAGATAATGAAGAAAAAGATAAAAATGCATTTATATTTGTCATATACACATGTTTTATGACCATATATTTCCAACAAAAAATTATTTTTCCTGTTTTGAGTCGCACTAGGTATGGTAGAGCACCCAATAGTGAATAATTCTTTATATTTACAAGAATGCCACTCCTCCTCCTTTATAAAAGGGAATTTAATTCCACTATTTCCCCACACATATCAAGATATTTGGAACATCAACGACTAAACTAATCACTCCAAAAAATCCCTCACCTAGTCCTTCAATCCATAAATTTGGAAAAAGGACAACAATGGATGGGTTTTTTGTCAACAAAAATGAGTTACATGAGAAAAAGGTAATAATCATCAATGTGCATTTTTGTTTCATTACCTTCACCACCTACATAAATTAATATTATAATTTTAATATATAATATCCTAAAAATATTACATATACTAATGTGTTTTAATGTTAGAGTTATTACCTACAACCACACACACTTCAATCTAATGTGTTTCGATATCATGTTTCTTATGAACAATAGACGACCACCTTGTGAAATAATATAATTCATTTTTTGATTACCAAATATCATTTATGGGTATGACGTTGGAGAAAATATTTATAAATTATATTTATAAAATTATTATATCTAGGGATTCAATATATCAAATATAAACTTTTTATATTCCATTCCTTAAAGGGATTCGTTAACATCACTCGTGTGTATGACCAACTACCTCCTTGTGAAGAGTTGTTATTCATTTTTTACATATTTGTTACATGGATGTTATTAAGGGAATGATAATGAATTTATATAATATATGTGGAATAAATAAAATATTCATGAAATTATAATAATTCTATAAATATAATGTATTTTTTTAATCACCATTTACACAGTAGAAAAAGTCATAAAATCATTCATGGACATTTGGACTACCACCTCCCCAAAGAGATGTGATTAATTTTACATCACAATAATGAAATATATAAGTATAATTAATTAATTATAAATTTATCAATTATATAATTACCATTCTAAATACATGAAATATTAGTTATCTTTTTTTTCATAATTATCATTTAAAAATTTAAACATTAATCATGTGTATGAAATGCCTATCATCTCTATAGATTTAACACTAGTTTATTTTTCACAACCGTAATTAATAATTGGTTTTAAATGATTAATTAATGTATTGATATTATTTTTTCCAAGAATAATATTCTTGATAATTTTAAATATTGTCATTTAAATCATAGTCAACCTATATATGTTGTTTTTTACATAGAAGTTGTATATTTAAAAAACAAGGGAAATAAACATAATAGATAAA
Organism: Viscum album; assembly: GCA_963277665.1. Classification (NCBI taxonomy): domain Eukaryota; kingdom Viridiplantae; phylum Streptophyta; class Magnoliopsida; order Santalales; family Viscaceae; genus Viscum; species Viscum album. Next base: position 1,516,800,671 of record OY728122.1, on the reverse strand, counting down.
TTAATTATATATAACTAGTCTATAAGTGAAAATTTAATAATTAATTCTAAAAATATTTTAAATATTTTGAAAAATTATGAAAATAAATTATTTAGGAAGATGAAGAGACATGTGTTCAATAAGAATCAAGGTAATGGACTTCATCTAAATTTCTATTCATTGAGGCATTTTTTGATGCTATGGACCTATGTTCTTTTATATGGGTTGTACACACCCACATTGATATGATATTTTATGAAATTTTCAATTATATTATATTTAATTATTTAATAGTATTCATTAATTTGGTTTATGATATTTGTGTTTACCAACTGATAATAAAATTTTCATTAAACCAAATTATCATTTAATGTTTTTCCAACCAAATATATCTCTTTTACCTCTATGTTTTCAAATTATTTTTTTATATTTTTTATGTAGAAATATGATTAATTTTAATTTATATTTTATGTATCTTTTTAAAATATTTTCCAAATCTTTCAAAATATATTATTTTATTTGTGTTATATGGAATGTTTTGAAAAAGAAAAAAGGAATGTTCTGTTAATAATTTATATGGAAATATCATATTTTCCACCACCATGGCCATTAGTTGATATGTATAATCCTTTTTAAACATTGATGTTTTCATTAGACAAAACATTTCATGACCCCCACCCAACAAGGTGTATCCCTCCTCGCCCGACAATGTGAGAAGGTAGATAGTGACCACCGAGACCCACCAACAGTAGGAACCAGGTTAGTGACTAGCACTGAGGTTATAATAATAACAAAAATTAGAGGCATTTCCATCAAATAGAACACATAATGAATATATAGATAAGAAAGAAAACAACCAACTGCATATAATAATTCAATATAAAATAAATTCCATGTACACATATGTAATGCCATGCAAGAACTACTACAACTGAAAGGGAAAACTACATGCACCAAAATAATGTAAAAACAACAGTTACCATGAATCCAAAACATCTCCAGTAACCCCAATCTAGTAGTAACCAGCCTGATCTCGAACCTTCTCCAAGTGACCTAAAAAATAGTTTATATATACATTGGGTGAGTATAATAGTATACTCAGTAGGATCATCTATAGAGTCTGTACACCAAATGTAACAAAATCATGATAATGAAAAATGAACAAAAGTGAAACTAACTCGTCACCTAAATAGGTATAATATATTCCTAGCTTCACCATGGATACTCTCACCATTTATCACATGAAAGATTATATAATATAATATTTCATATCTATGGTTACCCGCTACCACATCCCCACTAGTTTTTTTCTTTTCCCCAACATCGCACATCTTAAGAATATCTCTCCAAAATCACATACTTGTAGACACCTGAGTGAAGTACCACAATATGTACTTCGTGCAACAGAACCACTACATCCACATAACCAATGTATCAAGGTAGTTTTCAGGATCCACCATGGCATGCATAACGTGTATCATACGTCCAGAATTATACCACCAACCATTAAAACCCATACATCGAGTAAGTATCATCAAGAAATCACATCCTATACAAATTACACCTTTATTAGTCCTTATGAAAATGTATATAGATTATATGTGATTGAATAAACAAAAGAAATTATAGCCCTCTACAAACATATATCGGGAAAACTAACCGATGTTCCTACAAGAACAAGTAACTACCAAGAGAAGAGAGCATGGCTACCCGGGGTAGTCAACCATCCATCGTCCCACTAAGATGTTGGGGAAAACACCTGTAGGGATCAGAATCCCCGAGGTGTGCGTTTTCCTAACTGATTAGGTAGGGTATCATATAGAAATAAAAAATCTATAAGATATAATATATCTCACAATAAAACTATGTGGAAAACCTAGTTTTTGACACAAGTGCAACAAACTTCTCTCAGACTCCCAACTGCCACTTATAAGAATATGTATCCAAGAATGACACCAAAAATTAAAGAGAATTATTTAATTACATAATTACCTTTTTATCTGTTTAATTTTACCTTAACAAATTTATTAAACATTAATTGATCATTAAAAAATTCCACAATTCATTTCATTAGCATTAAAGAATAGTTCCTTATCCTCCAGGAATAACCAAAACATGTCCAAGGTTCCTTAGAAACATAACCTCAGAATTTCATCCTGGAATGTTATAGTCCCATGGATTAAAAATAATTTATCCAATCATTTATTCTCGGCATTATTACATCCCATAAATCTAGAAATTCTAGAAAATAAAATACTAAGCTACCAATCACAAGGGGGTCAACACATTGAGTATATGAACTAACCATCATGTCTTTTTCACCTACAAAAGGAGCTTAGACCCATCCATATATGATAAGTTAATCATGGAAAACACTAGTAATACCCTACATGTATTACCCTATTTTGGAATGAGGTTATGTAAGACCAGCTACCTAAAGTAGTGTGGAATGTAATAAAGATAAAAAAAGAGATTCACCATGAAAGTAGTTTCATGTTAATGTGAAATCATATATTCAACATGTTATATCATCTCTGGTGTCCTCTCTGACAACCATATGCATAAAATGATGCATCATTCAACTTAAAGTGTTTACTACTTCGACAATAATTGGGCCTCCCTTCCCACACACATCACAAAAACCATATAGGCTCAAAGCACATCCCAAGAAGAAATAAATTATAGATAAACTGGGGTATTGGCCATATAATTCTAATTATACCTTCACCGGAAATGATCTACGATAGATCCCAGAATAAGGCTCTTTTTACTTTATAATAAATAAGGTAACTCATAACTTTACGAAGCATTATCTTTTTTCAAAAAAAAAGTTCTTTATTCCCTATTTAATTAACAGATTCATTATTATTAGGTTCCATCTATTGGAAACTTAAACTAAAATATATCAATAATACCAAATATTATTTAAAATGTTAAATAGAGATTCCTTTTTACAACAAGCCCCATCAATCGTCATTTTTAACAACAAACTAGATTTGGCGTGCTCATCTGCATCAATTTGATTAAAATCAACATACAACAAGAACAACCAAATACATTTATATGAATATTTATTTTTATCCGTTTAATTATAAAATAATTTCATCTTTACATTCTTTACCAATTTCATCAAGAACAAGATGCTAATTAGAAAATCACATATATCACTCTATCTAGAAAATCAAGAGCCAAACCGTTATCATTGGGAAAAGTAACAACACATGATTAATCTATTTATTTTAATCTAGTAAAAGTATTTAATTTGGTAAATTACATTATGATACAATGTTATAAAACATTATAACCTTATAGTTTCACGTAAATGAATAGGGAAGCAACGAATCCCCTACCTCAAATGGTTTCAAATGTTTTTTGCACGAAAACAGATCAAAGTAATGGATCGTGATCATCTTCCCTGCAAAAACTTCAACCACCCAAGGATGTTACGAAACAACCACATGAAAAATAATAGAATAACTCAATTAGGACCTTAGAGATCAAACCCTATACAATTTGATAGGGAAATGAGAGAAAATTGATCAATGAAAACCAAATAATAGAGGTAGAACGTACCCCATATTTTGACGGATTGAAGAAGGAAGTGGGGAATCGATCCAAGATAAAGGATTCCCAAAAACTATCATGAGAGAGGAATCCAGGTCAAATGTGGTCAAGCGGGGGTGTGATAAAGTAGTAGGGTTTGAAAAACCTGAGGATATGGGTGAATTTAAAATACCTAGCAGTAGAGAAGTACACAATGGGTACCACCCCATCATGTCGTATAACACCTTGAGGTCGATTGACACTGGAGAATGTGTGGCCTTGGTTAATTTATTTATTTTTCTGAAACCCAAATGGTGCATGTCATGTACCCCTTGTACACATTATGTACCCCCCTGTTTTCATCTTCTAACTACCGAACTCCTCCAAATATCCTTTGGGCCTTCTCTGATCACTTCGGTCTTTGAAAACACGCAAAGGGATGACCCACGATGATTTGAGCCCTTACATCAGATACCTCTCAAAACATTATTGTCCACAAGATATCCATCAATGTTTTCTCCACTATAAGAGATAAAAAACATCAAAATAACATCCAGACACCTCGTGATAGAAACAAATAGCTCTTAATCACTGCCCCTTCGGAGATACCTCTCAAAGAGAAGAAGCCACTACGAGAAAAAAATGGAATCCCTCCCATTGAAATGAAATGTCTACAACCAAAAAACAAACATCATCCCAAAAAAATAGCTAAATGTCAAATAACTCCAGATACATAGCATGTATATTCGACTCACGTACCCAATTACTCTCCTTCATGCCACCGTATCACCGGAAGACATGAACTAAGGGGGTATAATTCACACGCAACACCTTCTCATTATAGTCCTGCATCTCCATAGGATTCTCCTCGAAGGTCTAATCATATCCAACATTGATCTATTCCCAATCGATGACATTATAGTCATCATGAAGATAACAACGGAGCTGTGATACATGAAAAACATCATGTTCGCTACTCATTTGTGGGGGATGTGATACTTGATACGACACAACTCCAACATGAGGCAACACATCTAAAGTCCTAACAAATTGGGGAGAAAGCTTACTCCAATGAACAAACCCTCACAGTCCACGATGGTGAGTCACCTTCACAAACCTGTGATCCCAACCATCAAACTCTAAAGGTATAATCCATTGATTGACATATGATTTATGATGATCCTGCATTTCCTTCATCCTCTAATAAATCACCTTAACCACATCTATCATATTCTCTACTAGTTCCAGCTTGACAATTACTGACTCTCCAACCACAGTCTACCATAATGGAGAACGAGATGGTTGAACATACAAGGCTTCAAACAAATACAAACCATTGGTTGAGTGAAAACTATTGTTTTATGATAACTCCATCAAGGGTAATTTCTTCATCCACAAACCACCGAAATCTAGGACACAAGAGTGCAACATGTTTTCAAGAGTTTGTATCGTCATCTCTATTTGGTCGTCCATATGAAAATGAAAACCAGTGTTAAGGCTTAACTGTGAACCAAAAGCATATTGGAGACCACTCCACACCCTAGAGGTAAAACAAGGATCTCAATTGAAAATTATCGTCCTTGAGACTTTGTGGAGTCTCATCACCTCATCTTTATACTGTCTTAAAAAACATCCACTAAGATCGACACCTAGAATGCTATGAGGTGGGAAAAATTCCTTAAATGATACAATAGCACACAAATAGAATCATGGTATCCACTAGCATGAGATAATCTGATATCAAAGTCTATCGAAATGTCCTCCCACTTCCATTGAGGAACATATATCGGCTAATGAAAACCACTGGGAACACGGTGCTCAACCATAACCTTCTCAAAAAATAAACATAGAGATACAAACTCTGCGACAACACGTTTCAACTCAGGCTAGAAAAACGGACTCCCCAAGGCTCAATACATCTTTTTCATGCTAGTATTCCCCACTAATTGAGAACTATGATACTATCTTAGAACCATACCACACATCGCCAATGAATTAAAAATCCTTCCCTAATACAACACTCAATATTGTCCATTTTATGACCAACCATCAGAGGCATCATGATAATCAACTGGATCTCTCCAGACTACCACCTCTAGATCACCTAACTGGGACTATTCCACATGCTACATTATGGAAGATTGCACCATCATCTAAAAAACAATACCACTTCCCCCAACTTCCCCTATTTTGAGGATTATTTCTAAATGTTCTTCCATCACAATCCATGAATCAGAAAATTCACACACTACATCACTACATGTATTCCTACTCAGCGCATCAGCTACAACATTCCTATTTCAAGGTGTATACAATATTTTGAAGTTATATTCATATAATAAATCCATCCACCAACACAACCACACGTTCAAGTCACATCGACAGAAAACATACTTCAGGATCTTATGATCAGTGAAAACCACAATGTACTCATCAATGAGATAATTTATCCATATCATCAGAGATAACACCACTAACACAAAATCAAAATCATGGGTGGAATAGTTACATTCATGAGGCTGAAACTTTTGAGACTCATAATAAACAATTAATCTTTGAAAATTTAGAACACAACCTAACCCCATTTGAAAAGAATCACTAAAAATATCAATGAAAACTCCCTCTATTGGAAGAAAAGGATCTCGAGAACTTACAAACATCTATGTTAGATGCTCAAAATATTCCCATCATTGGTCAGTCCACACAAAAACCTAATCATTCTTTTTCAATGCTTTTAGTTGAGTCACAACCTGAGAGAAATCATATATGAACCTCCTATAGTAGCCTGAAAGACCAAGGAATCTTTTCACCTCTATCATCGTCAGGGGGGCGGTTCAAGAGAAAGACACTTATATCATCGATTGATCTATAGATACCCCTTTCTAGGATACAATATGTCCCACGAAATGGATTTCATTTGCCCAAAACTCGGACTTTAAAAACTTCAGAAACAACTGATGTGGATGAAGAACTCCCAAAACAACAAGAATATTCCGTGCTTGATACTGGTCAGATATGAAGAACACATGGATTTCATCGATGAAACCCACCAAAATCATATCTAGGAATTCATGGAACACGAAATTCATAAACCCCAAGATTAATCTTGGAGCATTATTCACACCAAATTGAAATACGATGAACTTGTAATTCCCTTGAGGACAAAAAAAAGCTGTATTTGGGATATCATCATCCATCACACACATATGATGATATACTGACCATAAGATTATTTTTGAGAACAAACTTTCACCCATTAGTAGATTGAATAAATCATCAATATGTATAATAGGATAGTTATTCTTCCCTGTCACTTTTTTTAAATGACGATAATTGATACACAACCACAAACTACCATCACCCTTCATCATAAACAAAACTCATGTTCCCCAGGGTGAAACACATGGGAAAACAAAAACACACTGTAACATACCATTGAGATTTATACACATCTCCCATAACTCAGAAGGGTCGATCCTATATAGAGACATAGTGATAGGAGATGCTCCCAACAATAGATCAATTCCAAACATAATATCTCATCAAGGGGTAATTCTACAACCTATTCCGGAAATAAATCATGGTACTCTTTTATGACCCTAGGAAATGCCAATGACTAAACCTAAGAAGAACATAGCATCATCCCGACCATCAAATATGACAAGGCTGAAGCACACCACGAACCCATTCGAGGGTCTTAGTCTCCTACAACAACCATTGTCTCTCTATCAGCATCGAAGAACCCAACCTGCCTCTTTAATCATACCATGATATCCTTCACTAAATTCAACCAATCCATGATGAGGAGGTCCTCATATAGTTGTGTCTATAAACATAGTAAATCTCTCCAAGAGTGATGTTTCCCAATAACTTGCATACATTTTATACATACTTAAGACATGTCATCCTGACCTCTAACTAGGGTAGTCAATCTAGAATCACTAAAACCCTATCTATCTAAATTCCCAAATAATGGAATAGATAATGTGATATGACAGAATGCGTCTCTCATGAATAAAAAAAAGCATACACTCATGTAGAAAACAACTAAAGGGTACCTCGAACGATGTCTGTCTCACCTGGTGTTGGCAACACTAAAGCATGAAGCTGAACATGAACTCGTCTATAGCCTCTCGGACCCTAATGATGACCACCACCATGACAACACTTTGCTCTTTGAGGAAATGGAGTATAACATGGTTGTCATTTTCATGTCCCATATGCTCTCTACTGAACCAAATATGGTGAAACTATAGGTGTAGCCTCAACTAGAACTTCCTCGATGGAGGAACCTTGAGTGGAACAACTGGTGAATGATGACCTCATTGAATTGTCTGTATCTCTTACTAATGATGACCTCCTCCATAATAAAAAGAAGCGCCTGATATATTAGTATTATCCTGAGAGCCGCCGACCCTAGAGAAATGAGATTTTATGTTCTAGGAACTACCCCTTTATAAAATAAAATTTCAATAATAACAAAACCAAGAACCATGAACCATATCTTTACTTCATGAGGAATCATGAAAACTCCCCTCTCGTAACGATCTAGTTCTTACCAATGTCCTCTTGATGACCTCTTCCATCACCATCACCTCAAGATATTTCATCAGGATAAATGGGGGGACCTTACGTTGGATCTCTGGATTCAAAGCCTCTTTGAGAAGCCTCTCCATGGCCTCCTCATCTAAAAATAGGTCTGAATCATATCATAAAGGGTTATTGAAACAGAATCCAAAATCTCACAAACTGGTGATCCCATGTCAAAGGGTAAGAAGCTTCCAATGAGTAGATGCCTTCAAGGTCAACTAAAAAATTAAACTCTAAATTTTTTTCAGAACACCTACCACTAGATTTACAACTCCTCTATATACCCGAGAAACAACAACCACCACTACCTCAGTACCCGTGAAGCATCATCACAACCAAAGAAAACCATTTCTCCATTCTTCCATGGATCGAACTGAAGTCTATCTCAACCTCCTCAAACCTATCTTCTATAATGGAAGATGAAACAGATCCATCATACTTCTGTAGACTGTGGTTATAGAACTCCTAGAGTTTCCTCCTACACATTTCTTCTTCTTCATCCACGACCATACAATGATATTATCACACAAAATTCTAGACATCTTATGCGCAAACCTGATAAGGACACCGACCTGGATCCATACCCAAAAAATAAAAAAATAGTTATATCTCTTAAAAAATATTATTTACGACTCTAAATTAATTAATTAAATGTTTCATTTTATTAATTTTATTTTCTAATCCCATGGTAAACCCATTCAAACACATCCACAATGAATAATGAGTCATGGTAATTTCTTTGGAATCTATCATCCAACTAGTATCACAATATATAGTATCCAATGTAATTTTAGTAGTCCATTATTTTGATCATTGGGGGACCTATATGCCTAGGTATCAGTTGGTCTCTATTGTTTACATCACATTATAAACATAACTGACACTCTTTCCCTACCATCCAATGCAACCTCAGATGTTCCTAACACCGAACTCCATCTTATCCCATATCCTAACAAATAATACCACATTTTCATGACCCCCTCCCTAGAAGGTGTACACCTCCTGTGTTGGAAATGTGAGAAAGAAAATAGTGACCCCTGAGTTCCGCATATAGTTGGACCCATGTTGGAAACTATCATTGAGTGTATAATAAACACACAAATAGGATTCATTCTCCTCTAATAGAATACATGTGGAATAGAGAGATAAGAAATGAACCAACCAACTCCAAATAAATTTGAAATATAAAATAAAATCCATACGAATTTATGTAATTTCATGAAATTACTACCACAACTAAAATGAAAAACTACACATTCCCAAGGAATGAAAAAACAAAAATGACCATGAATCTTGAATAGATCCGGTAACACCAAGTAGGTAGTAACCAGCCTGATATCCAACACATTCCATGTGAACTGAAATTTTTTTTATATATACGTAGGGTGATTATAACAATATAATCAGTAGAATCCTCCCTGAATACTCTCATGAAATAGTAATGAAAGTAGGCTAAAGCATAGTGAAGAACATGTGAATCTAACTCATCAGCTAAACATCTATACTATGTTGCTAGCATCACCATGGATTATCTTACCAATTATTGAAAAACACATTATACAGTATAATAATGAATATGAAGGGTACCCTACTACCACATCCCCAATCGTTTGCCTCTTTCCCCCAAAGTCACACTCCAAATCATCTTGGTCCAAAAAGGATTTCCTACACACAACATGGTGAAGAACCAAAATATTCATATCATACAAAACAAACAATACGTCCACAAAAAATGTAAACAGGTAGTTTCCAAGAGCCACCATAACTCCATTAATGTGTATCATATGTCAGGAATTATAACTTAATCAATTATAACACAGACACCGATTATGGATCCTCAATCAATCACAACCTATACACATTACAACTATAGTAGTCCAAAAGAAACTATATCCAGAATAAATGTGTATTAATAACCATAATACAATACATACCTCTATAGAAATATATGTTGAAAACTAACCATTATGCTTACCATAAAAATTAACTACCAGGAAAAGAGAGTTGGGCCAAAGGGGGAAGTTATCCATCCATCCAACCATTGGGTTGTTAGGGAAGTCACCCCTAGGGCTCAGAATCCCCAAGGTGTTAGTCACACAAATCGATAGCATGGGTTATAAAATAGAAACCCAAAAAGAACATTATATAATATAACATACAACCAAAATATTGGAATAACATATTCATAGAAACAATTTTATCTTTTGTCTCTTGGAATCCGAACATCCACTCCTAATACTAGTTATCCTAAAAGCACACAAAAATTTATAGAGCTTTATTAAATTAACTCATTCCCTTTTTATCAGTTGGTGATTACGTTTATTAATTCTTTAAACACAAATGAACCATTAAAAAATTCCAAATTTAATTTCATTAGCATCACAACAATGTACCTTTCCCTTGGGAATAACCAATCGAAGTCCACGTTTCCTCAAAAACATAACCTCAACATTGCATCCTAGTAAGCTCCAACCCAATGGACTCAACATAATTTATTCAATCATTTATTAATAGTATTATTACTTCCAAAAATTCTAAGAATGATAGTAAATCAAAAATTAATCAAGAAAATACCTAGGGCTCCACACAGTGAGTAGATGAACTACCCTTACATTCTTTCCAAACTATAAATGGAGCATAGACCTATCCTTCCTCGATAAGATGAAAATGGAAAGAAAGTGGCACATACTGTGTGTATTTGACGCTTTTGGAAGGGGTGAAAGGAAGACCATCTTCCTAATGAAGTGGTGAATGTAAAATAAAATAAATAGACAAACTATTCTAGAAGAAACCACATTCACATCAATGGGTATGCTGAGAATACACCCATTCCATCATCTATGGTGTCCTCCTCGACAACCACATGCATAAACAAATGTGTCTAGCCACTCCAGGCATCAGCTACTGTTATAACCACTCAGCCCCCCTATCTGCACATATCAAAAAATCCATCCAAGCTCACAACTCATAAAATTCAACAAGAAAATAAAAATCAACATGGATCTTAGCCCTTAATAAGGCATTTTTCCTTCACAAGAAATGATCTCTCACATGTCTAAACATATGTCCCAAAATAACTGATTCATTGTCATTTGGTTACAACTATGGTATCCTATACTATAATCTATCATAGCTACCAATAAGTAATTAAAACATTAATTTTACATTCCTTAAAACAACATTCCCCAATATTTTTTAGGTTTAACAACTAACTAGAATTAGCATGCACATCTGCATCAATTTTAGTATCAGAAAATTACAACAGAAACAACCAGATTCATTTACATGAATATTTATATTCAGCAATTTAATTATCAATTATTTATGGATTTACGTTCATTACCACTTTCATCTAGAAAAAAATGCTATCAAAAAATTATAGATATAAAACAATATTGAAAATCAAATGTAAAACCATTATAACAATGCAATGAAACAACATGTGAAGAAACCAATTCTATTAATCTAGTTCATGTACTTAATTACATTAATTTCATTATGATCGAGTGGTACAAGACATGATAACTCTATATTTGAACATAAAAGAATAGGGAAGTAATGAATCACCTAACCAAAATGGTTTATGATGTTTTTCTCTCGAGAATGGATCAAATAAACAGATAATGATCACCTTCCTTGTAAAAACTAAATCCACCTATGTATGTCACGAAACATTCGCATCAAGAAAAATAAAAATAAACTCCCTTATAATCATGGAGATCAAAATCCATAGGATGGTAGAGATAAACCTAAGAAAACTAATTAAAATAATTCCAACGAAGGAAGGTAGATCATAATTCAGATTGAATACCAATCAAAGTAGGAAGTAGAGAACTTATCCAAGATGAATGAATCTCAAAATTTTGAAGAGAGAGCTGTCTGAGTCTTTTATGGTCGAGAGGTGGTGTGCTTAAGGTGTAGGGTTTGAAAAACCTATATGGCTGTGTATCTTTAAAATTCTCATCAATGGGGCAATAAATGAAGTGTACCTCCATATCACATCTTGTACATCCTCAAGGCTGACTTATGCCAAAAAAAAATTCAACTCAACACATTGATTTATTTTTCTGAAACCCAAATGGTACATGTTGTGTAACCCTTGGTCATGTCTTGTATCCCCACTATTTCTATCTTATAATTACTAAACTCTTCCTTAAATCCGCTGATCCTTCTCTATGTTCCTAGTTCATAAAAATCATTTAATGGGTCGATCCATTTAGATCCAGGACTTTACAAAAACCCATTTTATTTTTATAAATTTTTAAAAAAAAATTACATTTCAAAATAAAATCAGTTTTTTCTCTAAAACTATTTTTTATGAGTATAAAAATTTATTTCGAAGGGTTTTATAATGAATGTGTTTCAGTCATGATATGATACTCGAGTATTATAAAAAATTATTTATTCTAATAAAACATATTCGATTGAATGATCCCCATTATAGCTCATGTGTGATCCCAATATATCTTATACAATGTGTTGAGACCCATTAAAAAACTGGAGTATAAATGGGTGTTTGCAGGTTGAGGCCAATGAGGAGCAAAAACTATGGATTGATAAGCCAGACCCAATCATTTCTTGGGGTTTCAACCAAAGAAAAATCACCAGGGAAGAATTTATTTAGACGATAGATAGAATGATTTCTCACCTCGAAGAACTTATCAGGGAGGATCTAGAAATTCAGGTTAGTACTCTGCATTGGGAATTATATAGAGTGTCTAACTCGAAACACCTTAGCCTTGTGATCAATAACATTGTGGGCTCCTTCAGTACATAGTAGTCTCTGTTTTGTGAACAATGGTTCCCCACTATCCCTTAAAGTGGCTTTTGAATAAAAATTTATATTCGGTGGAATAAGGGTGATGTCAAATATATATTTCTAATTCTTTACTTAATGATTATATTTTAAGTCTTTTATAAGGTTATTCCAATGTAAATGTTTTTTTGAAATTTTTTAGCAATATGAATCACTATGTCACCAATGAATATTTTTATTTTCTGGATATGGTTTTTAAAATATTTCCTTGAGAATTTTTTAAATGTTTTACAATAAAAACATTTCATTTATTTCATTAAATTAAAATTTATGTAATAGTAAATATTTCAATGGATTTCATGTTTTTAGAAAATTAATATTTTGTTTTATTTTTATATCCCTTGATAAACATTGGTTCTCATCATATGTTTCAAAAGTGTTTTTCAAAAGTCATAATGATTTCTAAGGGAAATGAAGATCTAAATTTTGATGTCAAGGATATTTTTAAATAAAAATAAATATTATTTATTTTAAAGGATATATGTTATCCGTAAAATTTATACTAATAAAAATTATCCACATTTTATTTCATGGTTTTGTTATGTATGAGTTATAGTTTAATTCACTAAAATAAAAAACCTGAAATGATCCTAAATGAGTAAGAAAGTAATTTTTTCAAAAAATCAAGATTAAGAAATGTTTATGTTCATGACCATATAATATTTGTATCTATAATATATTTGATAAATAATGAAATGGAAGGAATCTAGAATGATCATAGTTAGAAAAATTACCCCTTTATTGGGTACCAACCTTTGGATTTCTACTAAATGCTTTTTAGATTGGTCATATTCTTAAGAAACGACCTATAGGTAAACAATAATGGTTTTGGGATGTATTTGGGTCATAATTGTTATAAATAATTTTTATATATGGTATGGATGTGTTTGGAGAAGTGATGTAATTTTATAGGTGAGATGAGTGACAATATTGCAAATACATCTCACAATAAAAGATTATAATGTAAATTTAATGTGTATGTGAAACCATGATAATAAAATATTGTAGGTAATGTCTTTTATGGTTGAAATAAATTTATTCAACAATAATATGATAATATTTATTTATTAGTAGAGAACTAATACATCCATTTTACCATTGTGAATCAATTTAAACCATTACTATTGTGAACAACATTTACCTTTGTAACATATGGTTATAAAGAATTAAAATGACATTATAAAGAATATGCTAATGATGATTTCAAGTATTGAAGAAATTATATATAATTCAATTTAGAATTTTGTTAGAATTTATATTTAATACCACCACACAAAACACATAAAAATCATTTTTTGTGAAAATGTAATTTTATGCATAAAATATCATTTATTCTAATTTAATTCCTAGGAAAACCAACTATAGGAATTTTAATATGATAAATTTAATATATTAGCCACATATATTATTAAATTATTATATTAGTAGTGATTATAATAATTTATTATTTTATAAAAACATACTAGTGGATAAAAACATTAAATATTTATTTTTCTACATGTCAATGTCTGCTAAAAATATATTTTAATACATGAGACATTTACTGAATGACTTTAAAAAACAGTTTATATAAATTCAAATTGGAATTCCATATAAATATATAATTATAGTTTTTTAAATTTAATTTTTCATTAAATCCAGCTTTGATATCCCCTCTAATATATATATATAAGGTTTTCCATGTATTGTTTCCAAAAATACCAATGTGGAAAACTCAATTCTCACCATTTCATGTTTGTTTTATTATATACTAACATTTAAGGGTCATCCAATAGAGAGTTAAATAATTTTTTTTATAATAAAAACATAGAAATATTTTTTTTAAAATATTATAAAATACATATCTCTACAATTTCATAGGCAATGTGGAGGAAAATATATTTTAAATGATGAAAAAAATAGAACATGGAGTAGAAAAAATCATTAAAAAAATTCAATATAGTTTGTAAATATAAAAAAATAAATGAAACAAAATATTTATATTAGTCAAACATAGAAAATATTCTATAAATAAATTTTTTATGTCTTTTGAGTAATTTGATTTATATGGGGAAACATCATCAAAACCATATAATATTATATTTAATGAATTAAAAAATATATGTTTTCTTTATAATTTATGTTTTATAATGAAAATACCATATTCAAAATATTTTGATTTATGGTTATGATTATATTATAAATAAATCATTAAAAACAACACCTACACACAACACACACTCCATGATGATAAAACTATTTTAATGAAATTTTATTTTAAAAATCGGGATACTATATATGTATGAAATAAACTATTCACTGATATAAATGTTATCAATATGAACAATATCATGTTCTGTTATTTCTAATTCCATTGATGTATACTAATCCGTATGTAACTCTATACATAACCAATTATAGTTCATAACATTAATTATCAAAAAATAAATTAAATGAGAATTTTATTATTAAATAACTAAAATAATTTAATAAGACCTATATAATTAATAAATTACAATTTCATATCTGTACACTACCACATAAATATAAAAACCAAAATTTCTCACAAAATTTTTGAAAAATATTCATAGAATCTAATGTAACCTAAAAAATAAAATCTTCAAAATTAATAATAGTATAACACATATGATTTCATAATTATATATATTTTCTTACGTTGTTATTGAAAAGAAAAAACCAATATTTAATTGTTTTTAAATATTGCATATATCGATTTAATTCATGAAATTTGGTATAAGTGTTGTCAAACAGATAAAATTTATTATGTTTCCATAAAAATATAAATTATTTAAATAATTGTTGATTCAATTAGTATTGAGATAGATAATAAAAAATAAATTAATCAATCAAATATAAAATTTACTAATTGAAATAAAGTAAATTAATAATTGAATGATAATTACATATAAAACCATAGTTATAAGGGTAGAGTGCGATAATCATCCTTTATAATGTCCATTTTTACATTAAAAATATATATAAATTATAATATATTACATATATATTTATACACATTGGAAATGCGTGATAATTAACTAATTTATACCAAATTCTTTTAATTTTTTATCCAATCAATATCTCAAGGAGTATCTGATGGTATTATAACATGAGATTTTCTCTTCGTTTACAATTATTTTTGAAATTTTAAATAATCAAATATTTGTTATTTCTAAAAAAATATTAAAAGTATCCCTAATTTTACACTATGTATTAATGAATTTTTTTTCAGTTTATATGTTTGCTGATGGAAATTATTAGTTAGCCAAATCAATTTCCAAATACTCTATCCATTTATGTACACCACCTTAGTTGGCAATGATACATAAGTTGTTTAATAAATAATATCATTTTCCAGGACATTCTACAGACTATACTAAAAAATATGAAGATATATATTATCATCCATATGATTGAAAATTCTATTTACAACAATACTTATATGTGTACATCCATCATAATCTCAGAGTAAATGGTCGGGTCTGAATAAGGAGGTGGTAGATATACGTATGCATGTTTTAGAAGACAAATCAGACTTATATATTTTACAATAATGGATGAAAATTATGGTTTTATAATATCCTATATATTCTCATTTATGTTTCATATCTCATCTTTCAGTGAATCTATTTTTTCTTCACATAATTCCTCAATTGATGTCGTACTAGGGATATGGCCAAAATTTTTTTCGTAAAATCTTATCCACTTTATATACTATAATGTTGGAAATGTTTTTAGGATTTACTAAATTATTGGAATGATTATCAATTATAACTTCATAGATAAAAGGTATATTATTCCATTTTCTCATTAATGGATTCATTAAATACTAATTTTAAAAAGTTATATTATTGAGATATCAATTTTAAAATAACAATATTAATGAATTTTATTAATTAATTAGATTGAAATTTTTCAGCAACATCTTTTATTGGATCTGTAATATTATTCCCCTTTATTTTCCTTCAATCCCTTATACATTTTCCCTAATGAAATGTAGGAGAAGGAGGTTCATGTGGAACAACCTTTGATCTGTAATATAACTTTTATTTTAGTTTAATATTTTTTTGGTAGTCATTTCCTCATATAGTAACGGATACCATCCATGTAACAATTTTTGAGGGTATAATTTATGAGGCATTATCTCCTAGAGAATCATATATGATTATTTTTAACTATGATAATATTTATTAGTTTTTTATGTAAATAAAATTAATAAAATCAATAAATATTTTATATAATCAAAACATACCATAATGTAATTGCCTACAAACCCAAGATAATATTCTCCAATGACTCTAAATATATGGACTCATATTTAAGGCAAGGATCGTTATTTTGTATAATATAAAAATATATAAAATGTTTTCAAATTTGACTTATAATAACAACATCTTTTTTTAAAATGTATTTCCACTTGTTAATATTTTATTTATTCTACTCAAATTTAAATGTCATCAATAATTTAATAAATAATATATTATGAAGTGTGTAATATTTTACACATCAGAAAACTAAATAATGATTCTTATAATTTAAAAATATGGACTCTTATAAAAGATCATTTTTCGACTAGTAAATGATCCCCCAATATAAGAATATATTAATAATCATATAGTGACTCTGTATAGAGCTACAAGTTCAGTTTCATGAAAGGAGGTATAAGTAGATTTTAATTCACATCAATGTTAATTATCAATGGTTCCTCTCCATTTGAATTTTAATTTTTATGGTTAGCATCTATTACTACAGAAACCGTCTTTGGGGCCCATCCTCTTGGATAATGAAGAAAAGAAAAAAATCAACAAGTATTTGTTTCATTTCGTTAAATATGTTAATTAATATATATATATATATATTGATGAAAAAACATACCTCAGTTCCTATACCATTGTGTATGTTATCGTGGAATATATATGCTACATAAAATAATTATTCAAAGTTTTTTTTTGATTTAATTAAATTATAATAAAGAATAATTTTTTTGTTCACAACAAAAAATAAAACACAGATGGTTTTATTTTTCTACATACTTTTTGAACTATTAATATTTTATATAGAAATGAAAAAATGAAATAAATTATTATCATATAAAAAGTTAAATTTTGAGAGCTATTATTATATTATTAATAATTTTTTTATATTAAATTTTTGTCGTTCATCATATAAATAATATTATTTACATTTCATATGATAAATTTTTATAGTAAATTAAATGAATATAATAAAAATAGTCCCAAAAATTAAAAAATAAATTATTTTTCCAAAAACACCATATTTTAATCAAAAAAATATAAAAATGTTTAAGAAATTATTGTAACGATTTTGATCAATGTATTCAAATATAAAAGATAAATAACAGTTTTTTTAATTTTTTCTATTTTACTAATAAAATTAGATTCCTTATTTTATTAAAAGAGTAATGGAGGTTTTTTTCATATACTATATATATTATATATTTGTGTTTCATTACAATTTATTACCTTATAGTTAATATTATAGTTACATAATATTATAGTAGAAATAAAAAATTAACCTTATTATTCAACATAATCAATTATGTCCTCACCCAAATGAATTGGGTTTCCTTGAGAAACAACTTTCTAATGGTCATTTGATTGGATGGGAAAATAATTTTTTTCATGCGCCTCCACTATAAATGATTCTTCATTTAAATTAATTTTTTTAAATTAACATGTGTCAATCCATAAACAACATGATTCAAATCATTATTACGGCTAGCCATTCCATTTACAAATAATTTTAACGAATTCATGAACACAAATTCCAATTAATTATACATAAATATTTTAATGGCCTAGTGTCTTTAGAGAAATAGGTTTATAATCCAGAAAAGGAAACTTAATCATGAAATATTTATTTTATTTTACATGTTTATATTTTTAAATCAAATTGTGATCGTAAAAAAAATGGATTACCTAAGAAATATATAATGAATGGGATGTGATAAAAATAGTAATAAAGGGAATAAATATTACAATTAATCATAAAATGATAATTAAAGGTATAAAATTATAACATAAATGAGAAGGTATGTTGGTAAATAAGTACAAAAATAAAATAATTATAATTTTATCATAATATCATCGAATCATAGAAAAATGTGGACACAATATAATAATAATATAAACATATGTTAAGGATTATTACATAGACAATTTCACAAGATGTACCATATCACATAATGTATTAGGTATACTCCATAAAACCAGCATAATGACTCTTGATACAAATGATTTCACCAATCAATTGGAGAAATATCTAGGATCACCCATCATGACATGCTCATGACCAATGTGTTCCACAAAATGGAAATCATTCATAAATAACAATATGATAGTTACCGATGGAATGAAAATGTGATTCATGATCTTCCTTCAAATATTAATCCAAAGAAATTTCTTAACAAAGAAATTGTTGAATTTTTCCAATGGAATGCATTACAAAATCAATGGATGGGGAATAATGTTAGTAGAAATGTTTTATAATTTATAAAAAATATAAAGTAATCTATAACATAAATTACAGAGTGAATGATTCTTTAGTAGATAATGTTATGAACTCCATAAAATAGTGGTTTAGAGAGATCAATTAAGTTGAGTATAATTTGTCACTTACATTCTTTATATCCTTAAACAAAAAAATTATGAAAAATATTTAATATCTTAAGAAATTTTTTTATTTTAATTATTCATTTCGTATTATTTATTTCCTAGTCTAATTAAATTACAAAAAAATTAATTTCACATAGAAAATATTAAAATTAAACTACTATTATATCAAAAATAACTTTGTTAAGTTGACTTATTTCAAAGGGATTGTAAATTCCTCATCAAAAAATTACTTACCATGAAATAGATATATTTTTTATACAGACAATAATTTTTTTTACAAGCGTTATAATATGGTTATCTGAAATAATTTCTATTAATTTCCCGAGTAAGAGAGGTTGTATATACACTTGAATTAAATTTTCATGTATAAATGATCAAAATAGAATGAAGGTAAGTTTCGTAGTATCATTATAGGGTGAAAATTATATCATAAAAAATGTTTTATTTCTTATATATCATTATACACAGTATCTATGTGATGCAATATTTAAAACGAATTTGAATGCTTCAGAAATGTATATCCCACCATATAAGTAGATAGCATTATCATTTAATCAATGGATGATAAGTTAAGAAATTATTTCATAAATTAAATTTAAATAATGTTTAAAAATTCATGAAAATAATATTTATACATGAAATTAGGCCTTATATGCATCAATGTAAATCATATGTGAAAAAGAAATCACTCCTCTACACGAGGAGGTTGTTACAATACATATGTCCAATGTTTTCATATTTATTAATAAATTGAAAATAAGAATATATATATATGATATTATAATTATATAGGTCTATTTATTTTATAAATATAATATATATAATTTTTATACCTGAGTATCCGAGTCTCTTTAGAAGCCATGATGGAAAAAATATGTCGGTTCGTGAGGTGGTTGTACGCAATACACATGTTAAGTAGGTTTGATTCAAATATAACAGTGGGGTGTATGGTATTCAGTCATTATTTTAACATTAAAAATAAAATTACATATAAGATACGAGGATTAATTTTTATTTATGGACTATTTATATTTTAATTATATATAAGAAGATATAAAAAAATACTAGATAAAATAGATTTTTTTCTTCATTTAAATATTTTTAATTATATCAAACGCCTTTCTTGGATGTATTTATGGAAAAATATATTAGAATTGGTGGAGTTAATTATGTAATTTATCTTTTTATGGATTGTATAAACCTATGGGTTTTGGACATGTTTAATAAAAAGGACAGTGGTTTCCTTTTATTAGTGGTGCAGAGGACATATAGGGAATGTTTGGAAGGATAAAATTCCAAAAATAGTTTTTCTCATTCGACGAGTATAAAAATGGATAATTTAAAAAAAATGATCTAATATGAATTTCAATTAAGAATTAGATATTATTTTGGCCAATTTAACCACTTGTTTTTTTATTTTAACCCTTTGGTGATGACATTTTTACATTAAACAGGTTAAATAATTTATTATTCTTTCACTTTTCTTTATGGTCTAAAAGTAATTTCATATTATTAGATAATATAAATTATTCTTATTCATGATATTGAATATGTTTCTAAAAATTCAACTCACTGAAGTAGTATATTTCAATATATAATTATAACTATATAATTGTTAATAAAAAATGTTTCTAAAATAAAAAGTTTCAAATGTCTAAAATATTTTTACATCAAAATTAAATTTGAAATTTCAATAAATGACCAAATTTTAATAAATATATAAATATATATGATAAAATATTAATATTATGATCACATTAAAATAATATGGGGATTTCATATGTTATCAAATAAATTATAGTTTCTAATTAAATTCATTATATTAACCTAATCATAAAAAATAAGGCTTTTTAGTGAAATAAAGAAATATAAGTACACGTTAATATTAAAATTTTGATATAAAAAATTCATTTCATTTTCTAAAATTAATTTTATCTATATTTTAAAATTTATCTTAAATAATTTTTATGAAGCACACTTTATCATCCATTAAAAAAAATATGATTTTCAAAAAACATTTCTCTCTCTTTTAAATGGTTCTTATATTATTTATAAAAACATGGTAACCATTGTATTTATTTTAAAAATGTGAAAAATAAATGTTTCGAAAATTATTTATCTATATTAAAACACAATCTTTTATCATCTAGGTTAGTACAATTGTTTTCAAATATTAATATATTTAATAGAGTATCATATTTGGTTTGAACATGGTGTGGTATACATCATAAAATTGTGTAGAAATATAATATATTTAATAATTAATATATCATAATGTTTCATGGTGTTACCTTAATCCCACCATAATTAATGTTAACCATCAAATATATTATAAAATACTATGGTGAAATCATGTCAGTTTATAGATGCTTCATCACCTCATTTAATTCCAAAGTTATTTCCTCAAACTTGTGGTTTCTCCACGACACTCTAACAATGTGATATTTCGGGTTTTTTAGAACATGTTATATTCGATACAAGATTATAAAAGTGTAGTCCTATTATGAATGATAATTATACAATGATATTACCTATTAATTTAGAAGCTGAAATTATTTTTGGTATGTACATATTCTAGAGGAATACATAAAATACATCATGTACCATAGATCAGTTAGGTGAGAGTGTTAGTTAGTAGGACCCTTATCTAATGTAATAAATTGCCACAAAGAGTTCTATATATCTTGGAATTATCTTTCCATTCCCCCCAAAACTCATTAATATCGTCCACAGTGATATATGTTGAAACACCATATCTCTAACCTCAATCTCTAGGTCCCATCAACAGTTTTATGTATATTTTTCTATTAATATTATTTTTATTTCATGAAATGTTAAATGGTTTATAGGTTATCTATCATATCTTGGTAATGATATGGTCCCATCACCTTCCACTTTATAAAATCATCTCTACATGATGTAGTATTCCCCCATTACCCATCAAGAACCTCATAAGGTGTCATTTGAATGAATTAATGGAAACTATATCCATAAGTGGACTCTGTTAGGAAATTGTGATGATACCAATATCCTGTAAAATCCACTAAACAGAAAATTAGTATATCCTCAAGAGATTTTATTCTTCTATAAAATTTACTATCTCTTTGAGAGTGATATGTAGTGACGAAAATGAGTTGTTTGTCAAAATATTTCTGAAGCCTTCTCCATAAACATGTGATAATACATAAGTCTAAATTAGAATTAATATAGTGTGTCACTCCATGTAATCTTACATTATCCCGTGTATAATATAATGAGTTATTAAATTGATAATTCTTTATCAAAAGTAATGAAATTTTCTAACATTGTAATGTGGTCAGCTATCACACATACAATGTTATTATCTTTATGTTTCCATAGGTATCCAATGATGAAATATATGGTTTTGTCTCTCCATTTCCATATTGACCTGATAATTCATTTTTATTTGGTTTTCAAAAGACTACATACCATTTCCATATTAATATAGAAAATATTCTCATAATTCCCATAGATTTATATCATTCATTATTATCATGTTAAAATAGAAATTATAATGATATAGATTTCAAAATATATCTTTTGATGGTGTCCCACTAAATTTTTTTCTTCAGATCTCTATACATAACAGTGATTTATAAAAAATGACGAAGGATGAGCTATGAAAATATTATATAATGTCTCTTTCAATTTATTGTTTTTATGGGACACATTTCTTGGTTTAATATTATATAACTCCATATTTAGTAATATTGAATGATACAATAGTAAATATATTTCTCCATAACATCTCATCACCTTTATATTACTCCTTATTCCTCGATTGATTAGATGGTTGAAATGTTATTTGAGAAATGTAGGATGAATACCCTTTTGATTTCAAATGTCATTCTTTTGGAAATATAAAAAGAATGGATCCTTCTCAATTTTCATTATTCATAAACATTATATATTTTTTTTCCTTAGATGATATTCAACATTGTTTCCAATACCCAGATGGTATTATAGTCAGTAGTCATTTTACTGTTTAGATATAAGCATAATCACGAGTGAATGTTATTCATCTAAAATGTAAATATATATTAGAGTCCCCTCTTAACCATATATATTTCATATTTTTCTACGTACCGATAATATTTCCATATCTTCAGTACAAAGAATACTAATGGAAACACTAGGTCATTCATGGGATAGTGTTTCATAGGAAAATTCAATTACATTATGGTATATGATATCACTTTAAAGTTATAAATTAGTAATAAAATTATATAATTAATTAACATATCATTGTAAACCCCAAATTTTTCACCACTCAAGGGAACCTTAAGAACTGTTTTATTAATAAGAATATTTTTCAACCCCATTAATATTTCATCACATTCACTAGTCTATAAAAAAAATTTCTCTTCGATGTTATCTTTGTTTGTGGCTTCGAAAATATTTTTTTTCAAAAGTAATCAGTAACAATAATATAACAGTGTAAAATAATGGTCGTTATATATATTTTTTCCTAGGATAGTCCTCGACTAACACAATATTTGATAGGTCCACTAATATAACAATAATTGTGATTATATTACCCCGGAATGATACATCCTTCTTTTATAAATTACATCACACTATTTTGAATATAGATTTTCATTTCCCAAATCCCTTAGAATAACATTCAAATACAACTCATGATACAATATACATTTTCATTAATTTTCCTTATCATATATAAATACTATTAAATAGTTGTCAAGTTATTTCCTGTATAATATATTCATTAATGACATAAAGGCTGATATAGAATTATATAGACTGAAAGAAATAACCTTGATCTCATAATTTCCATTATTTATTGAACATATGTTTTGTGAAAATAATACATCATCACTTTTATTGGTGTTATGCTAAACGAATATACCCCAATGAGAAATTATAAGGACCATATAGTTGAGTAAACATGTCATCTATCTATTAAAGGTGACACTTGTTCTTTATCACCGTCATTATTTATTTATGATAATCAATATAGATGCACATTCACCCACACATATTTCTTTATGAAGAAGAATATTGCTCCAATAAGTGAAGTACTTTGGTAAATATAATGAAATTTATGATTTCCTTATAACTCATTATTATATTCTTCTAACACAATGGTGGACATTCAGAATGGATAAAGGGATACATTTATAGATTCATGTATAATTTTTAATAGAATATTATATGGTAGGCTTATACTCAACCTTAAACATTTATATAGGTAATGGATAGATTCGGACATGAAGAGTTATCTCCCACTCTCAACAATTGATATTGAATTTATAAGAGGATAGAAAATCCATGCTGAAAATTGAATCAAACTATAATAAAGGATTTAAGATAATATTTTTTGGTTGATTATATCTAGAATCATTATATAGGGAGGAGTTATATATTAAATGTAACTAACTCCTAGTTTTATACTGTCATAGATAGTTAAATCCCCATCAATTAAGGTAGTGTTTAAAGTTTTATAACAAGATTTCCTGATATAAATATTTCAAAGAACTAGAATCTAATGGTATGTTTTATATTATTTAATGAATAACATTAATACCTTTCCCCACATCATTATTGGTATCAAACATAGTATTATATATACGATATTCCATTTCTTGCTACTCTAGATAATGTTTTTTTTATTAATTTATCCAGAAACCGATTGTTCAAGGTATTTTATTGCATAATTCCTTAGTTATTTATTTTTAATTTAATTTATTACAGGTATAATATTTATTTGGAACATCTTTTCTTCTTAATAATTACTGTGAATGATCATTTCCATATATGACTTATTATCTTGATGACCTTATTTTCCTTGCATGAAGTACTTTTCACTTCCTATTAGCTAGTTTAAAGAAATTATTATTCCCAAAATATTGATAGTTGGGATCAAGTGTTAAATAACCTATATAGTATTTATTTTATTATGGTCCCAAGGGAAACTCAATTTAATGTTTTTTATTTAGTCCTATGAGACCAATGAGTGTCACAAATCCTCATTTCAACATTTAGTAAAAAAATAAAAATGTCATCATAAATATTTTTCGCACCCGATTTTTGCGGTGTGTCTCGTTTCTAATTTTTATTTTTATTTTAACTTATAATTTTATCTTCTTTTAATTATTATTATAATTTTTTTGTGAAATGTGGGTCGAGAATGATTTAGGTTTTTCACTTTTATGTTGATAAAGAAGAGTTTTGGCCATGACAATATTCGGTGCACTGCGGTTGATGTCGCACGACCTTGCCTGGGTCACCGCACGACCTCACCTAGCTCACTGCATGTCATGCCCGATGTTTAAGGGAGAAAAATAATGTGTGGGAAAAAAATAAAATGAGAACACAATGAAAATTGAGACCCTACGGCCTTGGGCGAGGCACGATGTGGACACGACTCATTTTTGAAACCGCGCAGCCTCGCCTGGTCCACCAGGTGACCTTCCAATATCCAATTAAATAATTAAAATTAAAGGAGAAATAAATTTTAATAAATTATTTCAATGATCACAATAATATTATTATTTGGGTATGTAATTTTTATAATTATTTTTATTACTATTGTTATAATTTTTGTAACTTTTATTTTATTACTAAAAATTAATTACTATTCTTTCTGTAACTAGTTTTAGTTTATTATTTTTATTATTAGTTTTATTATTAGTATTATTTTTTAGTATTATATTTACTTCTAATTATAGTATTTTTTAATTTTTTTCTTTCATTCCCATTGTTAGGGTTTGGCCATGCTCCCCCCATCCGCTTCTTCTCTCTTTTTGTCTCCCGCTCGGGCCACCCCTAGCCTTCTCCTTGTGTGGCGCACCATCCCACAGATCCCTTCTACTTCGCGACGCCTCCCCTCCAACATCCTTCCCCCTTGCCCCACCACCTAGCTAGCCTGTTGGCATCGCCCACACCCCCCTTGGCCTGCCCTTATACCCAGCTCGTCGGTCCTCCAACCCTTGTCAGGCTGTTTCCCTTCCCTATCCACTAAAGGCCGACGGTCCTGATTTTCCCTCACCTCACCTTAGCGGCCCCTCTCCTCCTATTTGGAGAGTCCTGCGGCGCCCCGACTTACACCACCACCCCCTATCTCCCAGCCATACAGCTCTCCGGACTGTCGGCGACCCATGCTCCCGGCCAGCAGTGTGCGCTGACCTCTTGCACCCTTGGAACCCAACCATGTCGTTTCGTCGAACTCACCTCGCACCATTCCCCCCATCTCTGGCTAGAACCACAGTCCCACTACCATGAACCCCCTCGAACACCGGTTGTGTCGCCTTTATTTCCCTTGGCACAACCTCCAGCGACCCACCCTTTGTAGGGTTTAGTTTTCCTATTTTTTTTCATTTTATTTGTTTATATGCCTTCCAGCGTTTTAGGTTGTGTTTAGGGGGTTTAAATATTTTGTCAATTGGGGTTTAATTTCGTTGTTTTTGCTGATTTTTCCTTGTTTTGGTTTCGCGCTAGGTTGTTGGAGGTGTGGTTGGCGTGTGACGGTCGTTGCGAACCATTGTTGTGAAGTCTACTCTAACAAGGAAGGTGGTTCCTCGTTTAAACATTATTTAATAAATTATTTTATTTCTTATTAATTTATACCCTTTTTTGATTAATTATTTGGGTTTTGGGTTTTGTTTTTTGTGAATTCTTTCATTTGATATATTTGTTGGTATTATTCTAAAATTAGTGGGGAGCGTTCATTGGTTGAAATCAAATTTTTAGTCAATTGTTAGTTTTTAATAATTCATGAAGTTATCTGTTCTTTCATGAAAGTGATGTTAATTATGTTTTGATATGGCATTTCATATGTCTGATAATAAGTTATGGTGTTGTATTGGTTGAGTGGGATCTTACGGTGAAAATGTTTGTTCGGTTGTCTACTAGATTTTTTATAAATTGTGCGATTTTTGTTTGAAAATGCGCAAAGTGTGCAGTTTATGTTCTGGTGTAACTTCCATATGCATTTTTTCCGAAAAGGGAATTTGAGTGAGTCTCTGGTGTTTAAAGACATGTCTCATCATCATGAATTGTGTAATAAAAGTTCGAGTGTTTTGTTTAATCAGGAAAATGGTCTTTTAACCGTGCAACTTAGTTATTAATTTATGTGAGTGGTGCAGGTTCTGTTCTTCATGTGGCGTCAGGTATGTTTGTTCAGGGTGCAGGGTTGTGTTGTTTCCTTTTTTTTGTCATGTAATGTTTCTTTTTAAATAATATGTTGACAAAGAATATAATATTTTTTAATAAAGAATATTTAGTAATGAAAAAATTGTTTTAATTGGGTTGGATAAAGTCTTTTACCATGTGTACTTTGCTAAAAGGTTTTCTTGGTTTGTGAAAGTGTGGCGTTTGGTTTATGTTACACCTTGTTTGTTTTATTTAACTGAGATTGATATGAAATGTGAAACTGAATCATGTGAGCACAAAAAGGGGATGCACGGGTACTAGGTGGGTGGACTAGACTAGCGTGCTTATGTTAGGGTAGTGGCCTCGACCCAGTTTCACTTAGCTGGATTGAAACTTACAACACTAAATAAACATTGGATGATGATCAGAGACCACTAGGTTACGGATGTGTTACCCTGTTTAGTGGCTCGTGCACGAGAACATATTTTGTTGTGATTCCTATAATGTAAACCGAGACACGTGGTACTAGTGTCCCATTCCATTTTCTATTATCTTTAGTACCCCTCCCACTTTTGGTGCTCCTGGACTACTATACACCCACTATCGCCATACAGTGCATCGTTTGGTTTTTGTGAAGGTTTGGGTTTTTTTTAAGCAAGTGCATTTTCTTTTATCTACATTTTTTTCATTCTGTAAAAGTGTATTCCTTATAGGAACTGTTTGTTTAAAATTGTTTATGCTTTGGTGTCCCATTATTTTATTTATCCTACAAATGTATTTGTCCTTTAATGTTTATACATGGAACCTTTTTATTGGGTGACGTCCTACAGGTCTTTTGGCTCACACCCTACATACTCATTTGGGGGTATGTAAACTTTGTTTCTTGTGTATTTCAGGTTGTGACATCGTTCTCAGCGATGGTGGTTCTGGTCGTTGATGGTCTTCTCATGCAGGTTGGTATTGTGGCATGTGGATGTTGAGCATCTCTTGTTTCTTGGAGGTTTGAGTTAGAGTTTTAGTTTTTTTGATGTCATTTAATTTTGTATTTTGGTTTAAGTTGTAACCCTCTGAATTTGTTTTTAGTCTAAAGGAATGATTGGTTGTCTGTTTTCAGTATCAGTTTGTTTATATTGTTAGTTTTCTTTCTATCTTTTATTTCGGGTAAACCGTTCCCACTTGTTACTTATGATACACGGGCACTTGTGCCAGCCCGTGGAGATCGGGAACGACCTTCGGACCATGTCGCGGACCGGGTCGGTCGCCGGGTTAGATGACGACCCGGCCTGGTTCATGAAAAAATGGTATCAGAGCAGGTTCGCTCTCTTGGGTTGTGTTCTTTTTTGATAGAGTCAGAGTACACCAAAGTTAAGGGTGTCGGAAACTCGACATTTTGGATACGAGTAAGGTGCCTTGCCAGCACAACTCCAGGTTGGACTCGAGTTACCAAAGTGAGTTAATTTTTTTCTAAACCTTTGGTCAGTGTGGTTAATTTCATTTAGAGGAAATGAAAAATGAGCAGGGTCAGTGGTCCTAGTGAGCTCGCAGGGTCTGGAAAGCCATGCGGAGCCAGGGGCATTGTCCCAGAATACCCTGCGTGGCGGTGGCGTGATTGGCGTATGGCTGCCAACCATATTATCTAGTCACCCACTGACACTAGTTTTCTCTTACACTGTTCATTGATTCTTTGTTTTGAAATTGTGGACATTTGGTTTTTATATAAAAATGATTTGGTATTGGAAAATGTTTTGGAAAATGTTTTGAAATAAAGCCTTATAAAATGAAAATGAGGTATGAGGTTTGAAAAGTGCGTGTTGGATGTTTTGGTTTTGAAAAATGGAATGGCTTGGGTTTTATCCTTGGTGTTCTCGTGGGAAACCACATGCATGAGTGTATATGGAAAGAGAAAGTGTTAATGGAATGAGCGGATGAGTGCCTGGATGGATATGAGGTGGATGCTAGTGCGGTATGAGAACATGCATGTGCTTGGACCATAGGACACCATTGGTGTTTGTGCAACCCACCATCTTTGCTTATTTTCAAAAAATTTTGTTAAATTAATGAAATTGGTGTTTTACTAACCGTTGGATTTGTGGTGTGTCCTTGTGTTTTGGAAATGTTGTGTGTTAGGAGTTTCGAGCTAAGGATCCTTTTTAACTTAATTTTGTCTTGATTTTTAATTCTTATTTGTAAGTCGGTCAGTTGGTGCAAAAGCGTGTGGTTAATGGTCCCTTTTGAAGAAGTGCTTTGGGAATTCCTTGCAGTGGTACCCACTGCATGTGTTGTGTTCACTTGTAGTATGTCTTGTCCATTGGACCAGTTTGACCAGGTCCATGGTTTTTTTTATTAACTAGTGTATACACCCCATAATGTGTTGACATGTGATTGAAGTGTGGCCACATGCAAATCACTATTGGGTGACCCTCCAGTTGATCAGAGGAACCTCTTCTTGAATTCTAGAATTGAACCCACCTCTCCTTTTTACAACTAAACAGATCCTCTCGTAGCAGGACGATAGATGTGATGGATGTTGAAGGAAGTTTTTGTCTTTTGATTGTCTGACTCGTCTAGTATGATGTTTGACACAGTCGTGTTTGAAGGGCCCCCTTGAAGCGGTGAAAGGAATTTCAGCGGGGAAGGGTGAAGGCAGTTCAGAGTTATTGGGGCTGACCAATTTATTAAATGTCTTGTAGTTCTTTTATCGGCCACAATGGTCATGGTTGGGTGAAATCTTGCAGAGTGAGGTCTCTTTGATAGTTAAATGTTGTTTGGAAGCGGTAAAAGAGACTCCAGTGGGGAAAATGTGGAAGCAACCTGAAGTGGTCGGTGTGGGCCACTATTCTAAATTACTTTTGGTCCTTTGTTGGTTTCATTTAAGAAAGGGTCTACATTAGGACACTAGTGTGGCCGACCTAGCCACATGGGGATGCTACAGTCGATTGCAGAAATCACGTGTTGTTTAAGACTCAGTTTGAAGTCCCTCTCCGTATAATGTTTCTCTCGACAATAATGATCATTCTCGGTGATGATTTTTGGTGTCATGTTCTCATTCAGTGTAACAAGGAATGATGTGCGTGTACCATCTAAGCTCTCGTTCGCGTTAATGTTCATTGTGAGGGTAATTTTATGTCATGGTGTGTTGTTTATGATGGTGTTTCCTCAGGTGTAGTATGATTGTGTGTGGCACCAAAAGGAGAAGCTCCACTCGAGAGTCTTCAATACCTGACTCCGAGGAAGGAGATTCTTCAAACATCAGGGCTCCAGCCATAGACCTTGGAGTGAAGTTGGCGCATGGTCAGGAACCCTAGGAATGTACAAGACCCCAACCTCATTTCTATCAATGGTATTAAAGTATAAGGAGGTTTAAATTGTGTTATGTGATTTTTTACTTTCTGAACAACCCATTTGGGTGCGTGGGGTTTCCCGTGGATATGAGTAATCATGTTCGTCTCATTGCCTTAATGTCTTGGGGGTTTCATCCTAATGGATGCAATCGCTTTAGTGGTACTTATGGGAGTCTGCGGTGGTAAATCTGTCTCAAATTTTAATAGTTCTCATCCAGGAATGTGGAAATGCCGGTTTGTCTTGGCTCAAGCTTTTGATGCCACGGTAGTCGAGCCCCACCCACCCTGCCCCTTGTGGTGGGGTGTTTGGTCACCATAGATAATTTTCAAAGTTTTGCATCCATTGTTCGTTCTAATGGCGGTGAGACCCATGATGAGTCTCTCACAATGGTCTCTGGAAAAAATCGATGTTGGCCTTTCATGAATGGTGGGGAGTCCGTCCGGACCTCTCAATGTAGGTTTTCTAGTCTTTCCTTGGGTGTTGGTAGGTTTTTAATGGTGGGGAGAACCACATTGGGTCTCACACAAACGTCTCTAGAGTGAATCAGTGCTGGTATTTTCCTTAATGGCAGGGAGTCCACTCGAACCTCCCCGTGTCGGTTTCCAGTCTCGTATTGAGTGTCAGTGAGTTCCTAATGGTGGGGAGCCCTTCGGGCATCCCCATGTTTATCTTTTGCTTCTATTTATTTAATTATGGCTTGGTGATAAATGATTAGAGTGTTCCATGGACGTGGTTTGACTGTGTTTGTTCATTCTAGCCAAATGGTGTGGTTTTAGTTTAATAGTTCATGAGGTGTTTCGGCATGTGATGTTGGTTTCCATGGGTGAGAATGTTCCCTTCCTTTATCAGTCAACTAGAGGCGTTCTAGATCTTCATGGCATACGGAACATATCAGAATGTCATTATATGAGTTTCTCTAAGTTGTCATTGAGTCAATTTCACTGAGCATGATACTCTTGCCTCTATTTTCTTAGTGTTTGTGGGGATCCTCTTTGATCCTTAATGTGGTGGAAACTTTTTCTTTGAGTCTCAACCCTTGTTGTGGCTTTCCGGGGATAGAAGGCTTTATAGTGGGGAGAATTTTCACACACGGATTTTGCGTTGTGTCTCGTATCTATTTTTTTTATTTTTTACCTTATAATTTTATCTTCTTTTTAATTATAATTATTATTTTTATATGAAATGCGGACCGAGCCCAATTGTGGTTTGGTGCTTTTGTGCTGATAAAGAAGCGTCTTGGCATTGACAATATTCGGTGCACTGCCGTCGAAGCTGTGCGACCTCTCTTGGGTTTTCGCGTGACCTCGCCCAGCTCGCCGCATGGCCTGACCGATGTTTAAGGGAGAAAAAAATATATGGCGAAAAATAAAATGAGAACATAATGAAAATTGAGACCTCGCGGCCATGGGCGACACATGACTTGGGCACGACGCGTTATTGACACCGCGCAGCCTCACCTAGTCTAATGGGTGACCTGCTAATATCCAATTAAATAAATAAAATTAGTGCTGATAGACCTTTTGATAAACTATTTCAATGATCACAATAATAGTATTATTTGGGGATGTAATTGTTATAATTATTTTTATTACTATTTTTATAATTGTTGTAACTTTTATTTTATCACTATAAATTTATTACTATTCTTTTTGTAACTATTTTTAGTTTATTATTATTATTATTATTATTAGTTTTATTTTTAGTTTTATTTTTTTAGTATTATTTATAGTTCTAATTTTATAATTATTCTTTTTTATTTGTTTTTTCTTTCTTTCCCTTTGTTAGGGTTTGGCCGCACCCCCCTTCTAATCTCTTTTTCTCTCCCGGTTGGGCCACCCCTGGCCGTCTCCCTGTGCGGCACACCATCCCGTGACTCCCTTCCCCTTCGCGCCGCCTCCCCCCCACACCCTTCTCCCTCACCGCGCCTCCCAGCAGGCTTGCTGGCGTCGCCCACACCCCCTAGCCTACCCTCATACCCATCTCGTTGGTCCTCCTTCCTAGGTCTCTCTGCCGCCCTTCCCTATCCACTGAAGGCCAGAAGACCTGATTTCCCCTCACCGCACCTCATTGGCCCTTATCCTACCATTCGGCGAGTCCATAGGCACCTCGGCTTGCACCACCACCCCCATCTCCAAAGAGCGTAGCTCTCCAGACTACTGGCGACCCTTGCTCCTAGCCAGTAGTGTGCACTGACCTCTTGCACCCTTGGAACCCCACCATGTTGTGCCGTCGAACTCACCTCGCACCAGGCTCCCCCTCTTTTTCCTTGTTTTGGTTTTGGGCTATGTTGTTGGAGGTGCGGTTGGCGTGCGATGGTCATTGTGCACCATGGTTATGAAGTCTGCTCTAAAAAGGCAGGTGGTTCCGCGTTTAAACATTATTTAATAAATTATTTGCTTGCTTAATTAATTTATAGCCCCTTTTGATTAATTATTTTGGTCATGGATTTAGTTTTTAGTGATTTATTTCATGTGATAGATTTGATGGTAGAATGATAATATGAGTGGGGAGAGTTAATTGGTTAAAAGCACATTTTTAGTCAATTGTTAGTTTTTAATAATACATGCAGTTATATATTCTTTCGTGAAAGTGATGTTAATTGTGTTTTGATATGGTGTTTCATATGTTTGATCATAAGTTATGGTGTTATGTTGGATGAGTGGCCTGTTACAGTGAAAACTTTTGTTGAGTGGTCTAGTAGTGTTTTGATAAAGTGTGCGTTTTCTTTGTGAAAATACACAAAGTGTGCTGTTTATGTTCTGGTGCAGCTTCCCTATGAATTTTGTCCGAAAAGGGAATTTGAGTGCATCTTTAGTGTTTAAAGTCATGTCTCATCTTCTAGAATTATTTAATTAAAGTTCTAGTGTTTTGTTTAATCTGTAAAATGTCCTTTTAACCGTGCGACTGAGTTATTAATTTATGTGAGTGGTGTAGGTTGTGTTCATCATGTTGTGTCAGGTATGTTTGGTCAGGCTACAGGGCTATGTTGTTTCCTTTGTTTTAGTCGTGTTATGTTTATTTTTAAATAATATGTTGACAAATAATTTAATATGTTTTAATAAAGAATTTTTAGAAATGAAAATTGTTTTTAATTGATTTGGACAAAGTCTTTTGTTGTGTGTACTTTACTAAATGGTTTTCTGGGTGTGTGAAAGTGTGGAGTTTGGTTTATGTTACAACCTATTTGTTTTATTTTTCTGAGTTTGACATGAAATGTGAAACCGGAACATGTGAGCACAAAAAGGGGATGCCTGGGTACTAGGTGGGCGGACTAGACTAGTGTGCTAATGATACAGGAGTGGCCCGGGCCCAGTTTCACTTAGTTGGATTGAAGCATACAACACTAACTAAACATTGGATGATGATCAGAGAACACTAGGTTATGGATGTGTTTCCTTTCCTAGTGGCTCGTGCATGAGAATGTATTTTGTTGTCGTTCCTATACAATTCACTAAGATGCGAGGTTCTAGGTTCCCATTACTTTTTCTAGTATCTTTGGGGCCTCTCCCACTTTTGGTGATCCTGGAATACTATACACCCACCATCAGCATACGGTGCAGATTTTGGTTTTTATGAAGGGTTGGAATTTTCATTTAAGAAAGGGTGTTTTCTTTTATCTACGTTTTTTCCTTTCTTTAAAAGCGTTTTCCTTATAAGATCTGTTTCTTTCAAATTGATTAAGCTTTAGTGTCTCGTTCTTTTATTTAGCCTGAAATTGTATTTTTCATTAATATTTATACGTGGAACCTTTTTATAGGGTGACATCTAACTAGGATTTTTTCTCACACCCTACACACACCTTCAAGATTATGTAGACTTTGTTTCTTGTGTATTTCTTGTTGTGACATCGTGCTCAGCGATGGTGGTTCTGGTCGTTGATGGTCTTCTCTTGAATGTTTGTATTGTGGCATGTGGATGTTTTACCTCTCTTGTTTCTTGGAGGTTTGAGTTAGAGTTTTAGTTATTTTGTTTACGTTTACTTTTGAATCTTGGTTCAAGTTGTAAAACTCTGAATTTGTTTTTAGTCTAAAGGCATGTATGGTTGTCTGTTTCTAGTTTTAGTTTGTTTATATTGTTTGTTTTCTTTCTAACTATTATTTTAGGTAAACCGTTCCCACTTTTTACTTATGATACCCGGACACTTATTCTAGCCCGTGTGGATCGAGAATGCTCTTCGGGCTATGTCACAAACTGG
Source organism: Viscum album (assembly GCA_963277665.1). NCBI lineage: Eukaryota > Viridiplantae > Streptophyta > Magnoliopsida > Santalales > Viscaceae > Viscum > Viscum album. The sequence goes on along the minus strand of OY728122.1, from coordinate 1,516,765,441 downwards.
GTCGGGCACCAGGTCGGATGGCGACACGGCATAGTTCATGAAAATATTATATTATTGAACTACCAAATAAAATTCATATAATCCAATATAACCAACGTTAGCAATAAATAACATTTAATTTGGGTTTAATAAAAAATTTGAGGGCGTACAGTGAAATAATTTTGAAATTTTCCCTCATATTCCCTAATATATTCATCTTCTATTAAATTCATATTGGGTATCACCCTATCTATTTCAAGATTGAGTGTTTTAGGAAAATATTTATCGGAAAATATTTTCATGAACCTTCCAATTTTTTGGAATCAATATCTTCTTTAGACGTTGTTTTATTCAGAATTTTCCACCGCTGAGAAGCTTATCTATTAATGTGATAAATGGAGAGCATAGAATTCTCCTTCACTATGAACTTATGAAAAAAATATTCAGTTAATGGATTTAATACCCCATTCAATGAATAGGGTATCATATTTTACACTAAAGGTTGTGGTCCTTTGTGACATAAAATAATCAACTTCAACATGACCATTATCAGGATGAGTAGAGTGCTCTTATTGATTTGTGTTATTATTCATACCCAGAGGTTATTGATCTAGTACTTCATTGAAGTTCCAATATTTCTATATCATATGTTTAGGCATACCATTGGGGAAATAATCAAATTTCTTATCATTTTTGTTTTTGAAAAAGTTTCTCCTATCTCTCCCCATCAACTAAAAGAAATAAAAAACCATGATTAACATACATTGAAATAAAAATGGGAAACTTATAAACAAAATAGTAATAATACATCAATGTTATGTGTGTCATGATTTATTGTACTATAGGTTATAATATATGTTATATATAGTATGTTTTGTTATTAGTTTCTCTATCATATCAATTAAATTCATTAATTCATAATCTTGTTAATTATTTTGTGAATTTATAAAGAATTATGCTGAGTTGTTTCATACCAGGTGAGTACCAAGGCATGTTGTCATGCACCAGGTTATTGTATATTCAATCCCAATGTAAGATTTTTGTGGTTATTTAAAATAGGAACAACTTTTATATAACCACATCCACTAATAATATCTAGATAGTGATATATTTATTGTAAAATTTCTAATCCTATACTTCACCAAGATTACATGATATTTTATTATCCATTAAATTATTTATACAAATATAATTACAATTGTCCCATGATTTCTCAAATATGTTTTACCAAATTAATTTAAATGGTATATAAAATTATATTTGCTACCAACTATAGAGACCCATTCCATTAACACCTCATATTAAAAGATTCTATATAATAAATATATATTAATACAACATTTGGATAGTAAAGGCCTACTATATTTGGAGGACTATGTTTATAATAATTCAAATAGATCCTCAACAAGGAATATTTATTTTATCCCCCATAGTGAGACCCTGTGATTTCATGGGATAACCTAGTAGATACATAATGAAAGGGGTTAAATAAAAATCCCATAAAGGGATTACATATTACCAGAAATCATTACATTTTAGTTAATGAAATATCATGATATCCAAAATGTGAGTTTATATGATTAATAATGTGATAAAAAACTATAGATAACAGTATCATAATAATACATAATAATTGTAAATGTAAAAAAATATATAACGTGACATAAACATGTGTGAAGGATAACATCTGATATTATATATCATGCTGGATATTGTCCCATAATAGATAAGGTGTACTACATAATCTTATACCTAATGCCCCATGAGTATAAAGAATTAATCAATGAATTGGAGTTCTTTTAGGGAATAGACACCGTAAAATATCCATGATCTATATATTCTGAAAAAATGTAAATATATAATATTTTATGATATAAGAATTATCCATTGAATGAAAATGGGTTACATAATCATTTGTAGTTTCAAATTTGAACACAATTTCATAATTAATACATATGAGAAATAATCATAAGGAATGTATTACTATATAAATTGACAGAGAATATGGTATCTATATTTGTTATATATATATATATATATATTATTACAATAACATAAAATTAAAAGGATAGATAATTTCATTTGCTGATAGAATGTTAATGACTGGAGTGAAAAAATGGTTTTGAGAGATCCCTTACCTTGTGGAAAATTCGTAAAGTGAATTTTTATCTCTCAAAATAATAAATATATGTTATTAATTGGTTTTAATAATATTTTTTAAGATTATTATATTCTTCATTTTATTTATGAACATTTTTTAATTAATTACATAACAAATTAATTTATTGTCGTTCTTTTTTATGATAAGCATCTAATATGTCCCAAATCATAGTGTAATTTTGAAAAAAGTAAAATATATTATTAATAAAACATATATTGAATAGAAAACAATAAATAAATATAATTTCCATATATAAATTATAGATTTTAAAAAAACCATAAATTATTGTTATAAAAATTGTTTTTTTCAATCATTCATATTGTTGGTCATACATACACAAGAGTAATATTTCCATATTTTCAAGATCATCATTTGAGGAAGATAAGTGTAATTTTATCTAAATAGGATTATTATTATATCATAAATATAAAATATATCTTTAAATAATCATATATATACATTCCATGTGATCCAATAAAAAAAATGAATCACATCACCTCGAGATGTGGTAGTCTACTATATAAATGAACGAACCTTTCATTTATTCAATAAATGAAAAAGTATGAAATTATATGATATATTAAAATCATAACATGATATAAATTTTATGAATATATTTTATATAAGTAAAATATTTCATTATTTCATTCCATGTAAATAATTTGTGATAAATTATTAACATTTCTTTATGAGGTGGTAATCTACCAAACACATGAGCAATGCTATCGTATTCTATAGGGAATTTAAATTAAGAAAGTATATATTAAACTAAAAATAAAAAATTATAATTATATAATATATTTATATATATAATATATAAAAATTATAATGATCCTTATATTTTGCTGTGATATGTGGTGATGGGAAAAAATTATGTCAGCTCGTGATGTGGTACTCTATCCTAAACAAGAGAAATGGTTTCATTTCTCTCTTGAGGGAGGAGGAGATAGTTTTTATTCCATTCCCACATAATAAATACGATTAATTATATTTAATATATATATATATATATGTTATTATTTCATTAGGTTTTTATAATATTTCATTGATGTAGATGAATAAATAATATAAAACGCTTGATTAAGGATGTTGACTATTTTTCAGAAAACTTATTTTAGATTAATCAAAATTATTACATAGTTTAGATTCATAAAAAATGTCTTATTTGATAAGGTAAAAGAAATAGGGTTGGGATTTTTGTTGTTATTTTCTAGTCCAATGGAATTTTTATTTTCTAAATGGAGAGGATAGTGTGTGGCCTTTTATAAGTGGGAGATATGACATAGTTATAATATTTGAAACTAAATAATATCACCCTTGTTTTTCTTATGAAAAATGGAATTAAATAATCCATTTTTAACCATATATGTGATATGGATTAAATATGAACCAACTATTGGAATTTTACTTTTTTTGGTCATGTTTAAACCATAACATTATGGTGTCTCCCTAAGGAAAACCAACTTTAATGTTAACCATGACGAATAATTCATTTTATTTTCTTAATTCATTATGGTAAGAAATTAAGTAAACCTTATTATAAAATTTAAATTATTTTGTTAAATATATGGTATCCATTATTTGAAATTCAAATTATTATATTTGCATACTTTAAATTTAAAATATAACCGTCAAAGTGTTGATAAAAAAGTTTTACTGAAGAATAAATTTTCAAAGAATAATATATTTTTTATATAAAAATTTAATTTTAAATTGATTTAATGAAATATTTTGGCTTATATAATATATAATTATTATAATTTACATTTTAAAACAACATTAATGTAAAAAATGGTCTTTTTAATTTCTATACATGAAAATATATTTTTAAATAATTGTCCTTCTTTCACTATTCCTTAAAAAAATTATTTATCATAAAAAACCTAGAATTTATCTAAAAGATAATTATAAAAAGATATTTTCAAAAAATATGTTCATACTTTTTTAAAAAAAACTAGTAAAATACGTGCGAAAAGGGGATGAAACCACTTTTTAGTGATTGATAGTTTTTCAAAAAATAATTCTTCCTCATTCAATCGGTTCATATAGTTTTCATATAAATAGAAAACTATTTAATTTATATTATTAATGTTTTAAATATATGTTTCATAGTATATTTATTTCAATTAATACAATCAAAATTATAATCATTGTTATAATGGTCATGTTTAAAAATAATTATTTTTAATATATTATCATGTTTTCTTGGGAGATGGTGTTGAATAAACTATAATATATCATTGAGATTGAATGTATTTAAAAAAATGTATATCATGATGTATTGAGAATTTAAAATTATTACTCTATAGAAGGTATTGCATCAATTTAATTACAAAATTTTAGTATAATTAGTCATGAAAATATCTTTAATAACTCAAAAACTGATTGTTATACATAAATTTCGAATTTTATTTTTCACATTAAACATAATGTTCTTCATCAAATACCAATAATGAAATATTTATTAAATTACTCATATAATAATGGTTTTTGTGTAGAATTTATAAAAATTATTTTCAAAACCATATCATATGCTCAGATTGACACATATCCCACATGCTAAACAATTCAATGATTACAATATTAATAAATTAGTCTAGAAATTCTATATAAATCATGAAACAAATTTCTTTTTATGTTTATTTGATATTCATATTTTATTTATTCTCAGACATTGTACCTAAATTAAATAATATGTTATTATATATATATTTTTTAACCTCACCTATATTTTTCAAATTTTCTACATTTCCATGCGTCACTTAAATACATGGATTTTACCTTTTAATCCATATATCTCTTAACAGTCACTATCAATGATCAAATTCAATCGAATATAGTGACTAAAATGAAAAAAATCATACAAATAACTAGTATTAAAATAAATTACCACTTATCATATATATATATTTTTTAATAAGAGTTTCCTCTAGCCAGTATTGATTTATATCAACTCCCCAATGAAATCATACACGAATCAAAATGATATTTCAAAAATAAAAAAAGTATTCACACAAATTCTTATCCTTCAAACCAAATAAATCTATTGATAAACCATTATATCAGAAACAAATTGTGGAAAATAAATTTTTAATTGGAAAATTTTAAAGAAATTTAAATTCTAGGACCTAAATAATGTGTTTTTGTCTATGAAATTGATGAAAAAATAATAAAAATTCTAACACAACTTTATCATTTGAATTATAACTCTTATTGGAAATATTAAAAATAATGATACATGTAAATATTTTTGAATAAATTCAATAAATTCATTATATTCATTATATTTCATACATAGTAACTTGAAATTCTTCAACGAAACTAATGTTTCTACAAATCCTTAAATATCACTAGTTATTTCATCACCAAAAAAGAAATGGAAAAAAATTATCTTCCTAGTCCTTCATAATGTCTGCAATAAAATAGAGAATGTGTTTTTTTCCTTATTTTTGTGGATGGTAACTCCAAAATTATTTTCTATGTCTTTATGACTAATATCTCATTCAATACAACTTATATATTTTATATTTTTTTTAATTTTCTAAATAGTCAACAATAAATTTTTTTCTAACTACGAAGGCTTTTGTTTCAAAATTTATGGGTAATGACTTATTATAATTAAATAATATAATTTATATCTTTGCATAAATGGAATTATAGCAATGTATCAAATATAAAATGTATTATTTATCTCTTATATTTGTATGACGACCATACATTCATGTCATTTGAAAAGATAAATTACTATTTATCAAAATTTGGATAAATTATATACCAAAAAATAGTTTTGGGAAAACATTATACAGTTTTAAAACAATGAATTACATTTCAAATATTATATAAGGATTATTCATACAAATAAATCTCTAATGTCCAAAATATAGTGGGTTTCATCGAATTTCTTACTCGTTATATAAATTCCCCTATTCATAAATTAGAAAAAATTTATTTTTAATAACACTATATCAAAATAATTTGTTATATACTGGAAATTCATTAGTGTATAATATTGTCCAATTATTAAATATAAAATACCATTTCTTGTATTAATCATACACTATACCACTTTTTTATAATAGAATATCAAATCAATAATCAATTGTGATGAAGATGCATAAATATGTTTTCTATGTTGGTTAAGGAAATTAATCTTCTGGATCATCATAAAATATCTTCACATAAGAAAATATTTAATTAACTGTTATTTAAATCCAACATAACATAAAAAACAACTTATTATGTACTAATTCCCTAATATAGGTTATTTCAATCATAACACATACACATTCTATGACTTATAAATTCATTTCCTAAATACAAAAATTAATAATATTTTAATTTCCATTATGGCGAATCAAATTGGTGATGATGTATTCCAATAGAATATCTATCATATTTATTTACTTTTATACTATTTTATTAATTATAATTTTTATTATATTCTTACAATAATGATTTATTTTTATGTTTTAAGGTTAGAATAGTAGAAGGATTAGTTTCTTTTCATGATAAAGAATTATGGTTTGATTTTTCATAAAATTTATTAAATTACATCCCACATTTAGTGTACTTTTATAAACATTAATATTCCATACTATAAAATGGTATATAGTTAAGAAAATACTGTATATTTTTAAACATGAACCTTATTAGGAACTATACTCTGTTTTCCTCATTATTGGAATCTGGAATATAATTTCCTTCTGGAATTGTCTCTTATAAATGTTAAATAAATGTAGTATAATAGTTATCAACCAAAATATGTCTTTATTTCTTGTTGTTTAATCTCATAACATCCAGAAAAAAAATGATTTTTTACGACATAAGAATATTGGTTTCTCAATAACTTTATACATACACTCAACTCATGATTTGTTAGTGGTTTGAACAGTTACATCATGAATTAATTCAACATGATGATCATATGTCACATGTTGAACATATAAATCTATATTTTGTCTTCAATTTTTTTTATTTCAATATTATAATTCATGTGTGAATAATTATGATTATAACCATAGAAAATTTCATGGTCTTTGAATTTACAAAACACTAATTTATTCATATTTAAAAACCTTACACATGAAATGAAATTCATGTCATTATTTAAAAGATTATGTTTAGAATATTTAACTGAATTCTAAAACCTTTTCCTATATACATTTCAATTTACCTGATTTTTTAACCAATATTGTTCCCTTGGTTACATAACAATTCACTATATAATGAAGATCATATTAATATATATTAACTTTTTAACAATTATTTAAAAATAATAGTCAAAAAATATAAAAATGTAATTATTTAAACATGAATATTTTTTTATAAAAAAATTAATATCTAAAAACATTTTAAAAATTAAAAACATATATTTAAAAGATACACTTAATAAAATATAATTATAATGATAAAAATATTTATAAATTTAATAAATATTGGAAATGGAATACTTTTTTTAAAACAAATAACAATGATAGAAAGATAACATATAAAAAATAGCACATAAAAATATAAAAATAAATTATGATTTATAATCCAATGTTTTATAAAACATTGAACAAAATTCAAGGAAAAATACGTATAAATGAATTTCACCAGTATATAAATATGTTAATCGATAATTGAGGTTAATGACTAAAATATAAAATACTAATTTTCAGAAAATTAAATAAATTACATAAAAATATGAATGATCCCTTGGGGATCATGAAGATATGGAGAATGACACAATATTAAATACAAAAAATATAAAAAATGTATCAGAAAATTACATTAGTAAAAAACATCGGTGTTTGGTAATTATATGTCAGAATTTAGGATTATATGTACCATATAATTTAGAGGGTCTTTGAAGAATTATTGAGTATTAAATTTTGAGATAATAAATGAGAATATAAGATGAAAACTAATTAAAATATTATTATCAAGCATTGGTTGTGTACAGAAATTAGTCAAGATGAAGAGTGTTTCAAGAAGATCGCATTGAAAAAATTTGGATATGTTTGATTGAAATATATTGTGTAAATTATTTAGAAATTGTTTTATAATAACAACATTAACGGATTCCATTTTCACAAATAATATCATTTAAGAAATATCCTAGGTTAGATTTATTATAGTAAATTGTCATTTACAACAAGTGACATTATATAAATAAAAAATAGATTCCCAAAAAATATCTCATCTATCCGTCAAATGAATTTATCTAACATTTTAAACTACTCAGAAAAAAATACCAATGATTATGAATTATTTCTAGATTATAAATAATAAATCATTATAAATTTAAAACTCATGTTTTTTGCAATTAATATTTTATATTAATAAAATATTTCTTATAATAATTTTTTGAATAATTATTATATTGTAATTATTTTAAATTATTCCTTTGTTTCATTGGTATTACTACTTTTTTTGTAATTAATACTGGAATATTTACGAATATATAATTGTGATATCATTCTTCAAATGTGTAAAATTTTAAAACCAAATATAATTCATCAAGAAATATGAAAATAATATTTATAGTGTAAATTGTAGTTTTTTTTAATAATAACAATTTTTATTTTATATACTTATTTTAAATATCTCATATGTTATTTAATTATTTAATTAATATTTGTGATTCATCCTTCAAAATTAGTTAAACACATCAAATTTCTTTATGATAAAACTATATACTGAAATCATTTGGAGTTACATTCTACCTTCATAAACTAATTTCATCCTTGAAATATTGATACTCAAATGAAAAATGGGAATTTCTTAGCTCATTACATCCTTAGGTTCCCATGTAAATTTATAAAACAAATTAATAAAAAAAAATATAACTAGGTGGATTGTATTTTTCTTTTCAACCATATATGATTACCCTATAATCCCCACATATTGTTCCTCATATGGTAAATCATTCTCTAAGAGTAAAAGCATTGTGGTTAGTACATTTGAAGGGAAATGTTTACACATTTTCAAAAAATGAATAAAACATCATGAATATGATAATAGTTTTGTGGATATTACATGTAATAAGCCATCAAATTCTTATGATCAAGAATATAAAATGGGTTGATTCATTTAGGGACATGTTTCCCATAATTTTGAAATATAATAATCATCTTCCAATGAGATATTCAAAATATTTCCATGTAACAAACATCAAACTCAAGGAATCACAAAATATTATAATTATAACATTTTTTTTTCAAAATATAATCACCCAAAAGTATTTTAAAAGAGTTATAACGTTATCCACATTCATTTAGATAGCTCAGATATCAATTGATAAATATTAACAACATCATTATACAAATTGTTATTTATAATCGTCTTTCTATAAATAGATTCATATGGATCGATATTTATCCTATAGTTAATGTTTTTTTTCGTGAAAAAATTATAATATGAAGGTTTAAATCTCAACCTCCTATAAAATCCATATATATATATCACTATATATTTTTATGGGGTTTAATTTTCGTATCATACTAAAACAATATTTGAAGATTATATATAGTTCTAAAACATTGATATTTATTATGTATGAAATTAATATTTCTAAATAACATTAAGGAAAAAATCCAATTTTTATTATATAAAATAGACTGTGGGGAACCATGTTTTCATACTGATTGTAGAGACCCGAAGCTTAACATACATAGACATTACATTAAATTTGCGGAATACTTAGTACATATCAAAAACAAACACACAAGGACCGTAATTGTCTAGTGTCTTTGGAAACATGGAACGTAATCTTCTAATCTTGGTGAATGATCTTCAACATCTCCCATAAAGATCTTCCCATTTTTGTTTCCTTACCTAAAATCTTACTTTTAATCCTGGGGGAAAATAAAACCTAAAAAGGGTGAGCTCAAATGCTCATTAAGGGTATGAATGGATAAAATTAAACATAACATATACAATTGAACTTAAAAACAAGAGTGTAATGTTTAAACATCAAAATCTTGAGCAACAACTTAAAACATGGAAGTACAGAAGGCATAGATCATAATGGAACATAAATCATGACAAAAAAGTATGGGAATAAAACATGTAATTGTGGCATCCATTAATCACATGTAATGATTTCCATAGTAGCCAAGGCATTGCTGCCAAGACCATCATAGTGGACAAAGTCCCTTTCTGAATCTAGTTCACTCCTCGTTTCAGTCCTGTAACACTGAACCGGATTAACTTACTGTTCCAGCTATGTCTATCTCATGAGATATAAAATCTTTACCCAATGCATTTGAGGGAGATATAGGTCCCTCCCATCTAATAATGAAATCGTTTTTACTTGTTCCACAAAAAAAACATACATCATTCATAAAAAGCCAATAAATAAAATGGGTTTCACAAACATCATCACACAATCACATAATCCGTATAAAATAAATGGATATCATTTCATTATAAGAAAAGTGAAACCATGTAAATGATAGAGACATTATACTTGAAACGTACACATATTAAAATAATTTCATCTTAGATGGAAAATGGATTTGATAAAACACTTGAAATGAATTCTTGAGGAAAATATCCTTTTGTCTTCAAAATCATTTTCTTTTCAAAAAATGTCATGCAATTTTAAAAGAAAATGATTTTGTTGAAAATAGTCAAGAAATCGTTTGGAGGAAGCTTCATGAAAATATGTCTTTATAAAACCGTAAAAAATCCTTTCATGCCGTATAAGTTAAAAAACATTCTTCTCGTATTTTTTTTTCAGAAAATCCAAAAAGAACCTCGTAAAAGAAAGATTCCATACATACCATGTAGTAAAAGTTAAAAATTGGTAAAAAGGAATTTAAACATACATGAATACACTTTTATAAAACATGGACATGGATGATATTAATAACCCCAGTAAATACTTACGAATAAGCAATCTCGGATAAAAATGAGATTTGAAAAATTATCCCTTACCTTAGGTCTGATATGCTTCGTACGTATCCGAACCTCCTGTAATATGATTTAAATAATGTCATTGACTTATTAAAGAATCATATTCATTGTTATGATATCATATATGGTTCACTTATGACTTTATATTACCCATTCTTTTGTAAATTCCATGTTAAAGAGCATTTTGGGTAAAATTGTTTCATTTGTCGTCCGTGTTTTGACTTGTAATTATTAATATGACTAATTAGATCAGGATTGCTTAATTCCAGAATATAAAACATGATTTATAAATAATATATATTCAGAATATACATATATATAATAGATCGATAAATGGAATAAAATACACCGTTCATGGAGACGGTAGGTCGTACGTACGCATGAACGTAGTTTTCGTTTCCTCATTGAATTGAATGGAATTAATTGGATGACATACATATGTATATACATAAATAAAGTATCATTATTATGTCATATATTTCATTATTACATATTATATATACATTATAATCATTTATGAGTGTTTAATTATTGAGAATGAATCTCATCGCGTCGTGGAGACGGTATTCCGTACGTACGCACGAGCGATGATATCGTTCCCATGATCATGGAATTTTATTGGAGTGTTTTTATACTATTACAGAATCAATATCACTTTACAATAATCATATATAGTTATTATTTACACCATTATACCCATCCATGTAAGGTGGTGGTGGGAAATAGATTACACCACGACGTGGAGACGGTATTCCGTACGTACGTGCGCGCGGTGATTTCGTTTTCCGTAGGATGGATAGATAGTGAAATAGGTTTGTTTCATACTTATCATAACATATCAGTATATGAGTGAAACTTATGTTATTACTTCATAATGAAACAACCTATTAAGAAAAAGTGTAAGAAGAAATAAAGGTGAAAGAATCGGTAACGGACATTACCTCTTCTTTGAAGCGCCTCTTTGAGACCTCCTCTTATGGAACAAAAATTTGTCTTTGAAGAAGACCATGACCTCTAAGATGTTTTTAGGGAAGTGTAGAAGAGAATTTTTCAGGGGTTTGCCGAGCATTAAGGCTCATAGTGGTGTGAGGAAGAGAGAGAGGAGGTGCCCTTTTATAATGGGGGAGAGGGGCACCTTTGGAATAACTAAAAATATTATTTTATTATAATGACAAATTCGGTTTTTAATAGCTCCAAATTGATATATTTAGAATCTAAGGTGGGTATGGGTCGAAATCCTTTCATCCAATAGAATTTAGACATGTTTAGGTATCAATTTTAACTTTATCATTTAGATTTAACTTTAAGTTAGATAATTTAACTCTTACCATGTCTTCTTGTTTTCTTACACTATAAGGTTAATAAACATACTATAACAAGACAAACGAACCCCAAGTTGATTATTATTAATATATATAACATTAGTTAAGTCATTTTTCCGAACCATAGATTTTTAGGAATAAAATATCAATTAATAATATAATGGTTGTTTTAAAAACTATTTTATGTCAATTTTGATACTATTTGGTAATTGATTTTTCTGATAATCATAACAGAATGATTAATTCGAAAAAAGTTTAATAAATCAATAATAACATGTCATATTAACATATAAAATTATTGTAATTCATAAAAAGCCTCAAATTACATTTATTTGGGTATTTATAACATCAATTATGTCAATATTTCATTAATAAAATAATTACTGCATCATCATTGTGTCATAAATAAATTAAATTATTTAATATCTAAAAATTTCAAATGAAATATTATTATGTAGTAAATATTTTTATCTTTCTAATGAGTATTTATAGTCGAAGATATTTTATGTATAACCCTATATTAAAAATTATTTACTTATTATTCTTTGATTTTAAATATTTTAACCCTTCTTTAAATAAAATACTAATAAATGTCCAAATCTAATCCAAGTGGACCTAAATGGTCATATTATATTTCTAAGGTTGTTTTTGGTCGAATTACACTTATCCAATAGAATTATGACATGTGTTAGGGTAATAATAATATCATTTTTACCCTTGACTACCCTATTTACTTTTAACCGTGGTAAATAAAAGTAAAAAGTTACTATTTACCAAAAATTATTTTCATCTCATTGAACCACATTTTACTTACTGACATCGACCGTGTCTCTCTGATTTTTGAAATTCCACTCACAGAAGCGGTAAAATTATGTTTTATGAAAAAATTCAGTTTTTAGCTACCCCTTAGTGGTTTCACTATTCATCAAAAAATGAAAGTTTCCAGAAAAATACCAAAAATTAGGACTAAGCTATATTTGATATTTTGAAATAAAAAATGATGGTTATTTTACCAAATTTAAAACATATCAGTTACATTAACTAATTTAAAAATTAATTCCCATCGTCAAAACAAATAGCGTGTTTTTAAAAGATAATAACTACCAAAAGATTGACAATTGTTTATGTCTGGTTTAAATGTGAAATTACATCCAATGAACAACATTGTATTAAATTGTAAAAATATATTCTAAATATACTTTAAAACCACTCAAATTAATAACTTATCACTGTTAATTATTTCGATTAAAAATGTTGTTTTTAATTAAAATTTAGTAATTTTCACTATTCATCAGAAAATGAAAGTTATCCGAAAAGTACCAAAATTTCACCCTAAGCTAATTTCGATATTCCAAATCCAAAAATGAAGTCCATTTTAAAAGATAAAATATATAAAATTTCAAAAAGTGGGTGTTACTATTCATAAAGGCTAGTTCGTAATAATATTATAATAATAACTCGTTTAGTGAAACTCGGTATTGCATATCACACACGCTATCGAGGAAGGTCGTGATTGCGTGTAATGCAGCCATGTTAGGGTTGTGTGTTATGCAAGACTCCTTTTCTGTAATGTACAACACAAGACATCAATAAAATTAAAAAGAATATTTCTCATAAAATCTCGGGGTGTTATATTCTACCCCCTTAAAATGAATTTCACCCTCGAAATTCGTCGGGGTTATAATTGGGTTACTACTCTAAAGCTTCTTTAATAGAAACCCACATCGTAAAAAGGAATACCAAAACCAATATTTAAAAACTAAAGTATGAAACATAACGGTTACCCAAATTAACTAATCACTGGGTTTCCACAAAAGTGAACATAGGTGAAAATATGTATATGGAAGAGAAACCTAACCATCATGTTCTGATGGAGAGTGGTAGAGAACATGGCTATGAAAAAGCCAACAATCACAAAGATATAGATTTGTGATGATCTAAGGTACCGTCTGATTCATCGGATATAAGGGAACTAGGACAACAGTTTTGGTTTTCCCGATCATTTCCCTAAAGTTGATTAATTAAAAGAAATACTTACATGATTTTGGTACAATCTCACTGTTGTTTGTGAATTGAACAATTTCTACTTAATCCCTTAAAGAAATGAAGTTGAATTTGTAATTTGTGATGTGTTAGCAGATCATGTGATAGAATTATGGGTCATTCCATCTGTTTCAAAGAAAAGGTTAGCAAAAGTTATAAGTCCATCTTATGGTTAGATTAATCGTATATGGTTTCAAAAATGATCTTATACTTCATATATCATACCTATTAATAAAATAAAACTAGTTTCTACTAACCAGGGACTTCCTGTAGGCCAGTGGTAGGCGATAAATGCCAGTTGCACTTCGGTTGTGGGTTTGATTCCCACAGCCTTGTTTGACACGATGGGCTGTCGCCCATCCTGCAGGTTGTCCTTTTTCTAAAACTATATTACTATAACATCCCATAAATAATATCGAAAAAACTTCTATCCTTAAACAATACTAACTTATGTCCAACATAATCCATTCCAATCTTTAGGCTTATCTATAATACTGTAGTCCACTCTCATAATATAGTGAAAATGATTAACAGAGATTTATTACCATCTTTGATCCCCATATATCATAAGACATGTCTTGTTGGTCATAATCCAAACATTCGAAGGCCTTAATCATGTATTCTCTTGAAAAATGAATACCCATTAAACCTTAGTGAAACATGAATGCAGTTAAAAGTTAACACTTTCCACAAACCAAAATCCTCAAAATTTTATATACTCAAAACATGATATCACTTAGTCCTTATATCAATCACGAGATCATGAATACAATCAAACATCTCATTATCTCTTTATTCCTTCATAATGCGCATATCATCTACTTTACAAAAATATCTGAATAACCTTCCATGGATACTGGTACCATTCAAGATATAATTTCAAATACTTTTAGGAAAAACAATAGTGTAACAATCCTTAGATGATTCTTTATTCCATAGTACCATTAACTATACAACATAACTCTTGATAAAAATACAATCATTCCACTACCTTATAAAACAACTGACTGAGCTTCAGCACTTCCGTCAAATCATATATCATTTGTATTCTCCTCATCATCATCCACATAAATACTACCCATATGACCTTGCTGATTCTCTTCATGAGATTTTCCATTAGGGAATTGGTTTGCATAATGCCCGTACATTCCACATTTAAAACATATAATCATTGTTGATGTCGTAGAAATACCGTTATCCTTGTCCATGGTGTTAACTGAACCATTTGCTTTGCACTTACTGGCTCTGTGTCCTTCTTTTCCACACCCAAAGCATCTTCCAGTTCCTTTGAAACAATCTCCCTGATGCCTCTTCCCACATGATTTACATGAGGGAAATTGAACTTTCTTTCCTCTATGATCATCATGAAACTCCATATTTCTCCTATTATCTGAGTCAGGAAACATACCAAAGTTGAGATTATTGATCATATTATGAGATTTCTTATTAGGCATAATAATGATGTTTGGACTTCTAGATCCTGTTTCATTTTTTTTCTCATGAAGAATATCATTCCATTGTCTATCATATCCTCCAATATCATGAATCTTCATGTTTCCAACCATTTTCTAAAACCCAAAAAGAATAGTGTGAGAGGAAAAAATCGTGCTAGGGAAAACAACAAAGTAAAGGGGGAGTTCACTCAATATCTAACATCTTAGGTTAAATTATAAGATCGTTATCGTAGTTCTAGGACTATATCTTATACATATACTTATCCTTAGGGACATCCCTAGACATACCTTAGAAATATCTCTAGGGATCTCACTAACGTTTTCGCATCCTAGTTTCCAAAGGATGACTAAACCTTTCCTCTGATACCAACTATAGAGACCCGAAGCTTGACGAACATAGACATTACATTACTTCTGCGGAATACTTAGTACATAAAAAAACGGAAACACGAGGACCGTAATAGTTTAGTGTCTTTGGAAACATGGAACCTAATCTTCTAATCGTGGGGAAAGATCTTCAACATCTCCCATAACGATCTTACCATTTTTGTTTCCTTACCTAAAACATTTCTTTTAATCCTGGGGGAAAATTAAACATAAAAATGTTGAGCTCAAATGCTCAGTAAGGGTAAGAATGGATAAAATAAACATACCATATACATTTGAACTTAAAAACATGAACGTAATGTTTAAACATCAAAATCTTGACCAACGAATTAAAACATGGAAGTACATAAGGCATAGATCATAATGGAACATAAATCATGATAACATATCATGGGAATAAAACATGTAATTGTGGCATCCAATAAGAACATGTAATGATTTCCATAGTAGCCAAGACATTGCTGCCAAGACCATCTTAGTGGACAAAGTCCCTTTCTGAATCGAGTTCAGTCCTCGTTTCAGTCCTGTAACACTGAACCGGATTAAATTACCATTCCATCCATGTCTATCTCATGTGATAAAAAATCTTTACCCAATGCATTGGAGGGAGATATATGTCCCACCCATCTCATAATTAAATCATTCTTACTTGTTCCACAAAATAAACATACATCATTCATAAAAACCCAATAAATAAAATGGTTTTCATAAACATCATCACACCATCACAAAATCCATATAAAAGAAATGGATATCATTTCATAATAAGAAAATAGAAACCCTATAAATCATATAGACATTATACTTGAAACATACACATATGAAAATAATTTAATCTTAGATGGAAAATGGTTTTGATAAAACACTTGAAATGAATTCTTGAGGAAAATATCTTTTTTTCTTCAAAATCATTTTCTTTTAACAAAATGTCATGAAATTTTAAAAGAAAATGATTTTGTTGAAAATAGTCATGAAATATTTTTGAGGAATCTTCATGAAAATATGTCTTTATAAAACCGTAAAAAAATCCTTTCATGCCGTATAAGTTAAAAAAACATTCTTCTCGTACTTTTGTCGGAAAAGTCAAAAAGTACCTCATAAAAGAATGATTCAATACATACCATGTAGTAAAAGTAAAAAATGGGTAAAAAGGACTTTAAACATACATGAATACACATTTATAAAACATGGACATGGATGATAGCAATAACCCAGTAAATACTTATGAATAAGCAATCTCATATAAAAAAGAGATTTGCAAAATTATCCATTACCTTATGTCTGATATGCTTCGTACGTATCCGAACCTCCTGTAATATGATTTAAATAATGTCATTAACTTATTACAGAATCATATTCATTGTTATTATATCATATATGGTTCACTTATGACTTTATATTACCCGTTCTTTTGTAAATTCCATGTTAAAGAGAATTTTGGGTAAAATCGTTTCATTTTGTCGTCTGTGTTTTGACTTGTAATTATTCATATGATTACATAGATCATTATTGATTAATTACAGAATATAAAACATGATTTATATGTAATATATATTCAGAATATATATATATATATATATAATAGATCGATAAATAGAAGGAAATACACCTTCATGGAGACGGTAGGTCGTACGTACGCATTAATGTTGTTTTTGTTTCCTCATTAAATTGAATGGAATTAATTGGATGAAATAAATAAATATATACATAAATAAAGTTAAATTATTATGTCATATATTTCACGATTACTTATTATATATAAATTATAATCATTTATGAATGGTTAATCATTTAGAATGAATCTCATCGCGTCGTTGAGACGGTATTCCGTACGTACGCACAAGCGATGATATCGTTCCCATGATCATGGAATTTTATTGGAGTGTATGTATACTATTAAAGAATCAATATCACTTTACAATAATCATATATAGTTATTATTTACACCACTATACACATCCATGTAAGGTGGTGGTGGAAAATAGATTACACCACGGTGTGGAGACGGTATTCCGTACATACGCATGCGCGGTGATTTCATTTTCCATAGGATGGATAGATGGTGAAATGGGGTTGTTTCATACTTATAATAACATATCAGTATATTAGTGATACTGGTGTTATTACGTCATAATGAAACAACCTAAGAAGAATAAGTGTAAGAAGAAATAACGGTGAAAGAATCGGTAATGGACATTTCCTCTTCTTTGAAGCGCCTCTTTGAGACCTCCTCTTAGGGCAAAATTGGTCTTTTAAGAAGTCCAGGACCTGTAGGATGATTATATAGAAGTGGAGAAGATAATTTGGCAGGGTTTGGCCGACCTTGAAGGCTCAATGTGGCGTGAGGAAGAGAGGGAGGATGTGCCGTTTTATAATGGAGGAGAGGGGCACCTTTGGAATAACCAAAAATATTATTTTATTATAAAGTAAAATTCGGTTTTTAATAGCTCAAAATTGATATATTTCGAATATAAGGTGGGTATGGGTCGAAATAATTTCATCCAATAGAATTTAGATAAGTTTAGGTATCAATTTTAACCTTATCATTTATATTTAACTTTAAGTTAGATAATTTAACGTTTACCGTGTCTTCTTGTTTTCTTACACTATAAGGTTATTAAACTTGCTATAACAATACAAAAGAACCCCAAGTTGTTTATTATTCATATATATAACCTTATATAAGTCATTTGGACGAACATTAGATTTTTAGGAATAAAATTACAATTAATAATATAATATTTAAAAAAAACTATTTTATGTCAATTTTGAAACTTTTAGGTAATTGATTTTTGTGAAAATCATAACAGAAAGATTATTTCGAAAACAGTTAATTAAATAAATAATAACATGTCATATTAACATATAAAATAATTTTAATTCATAAAAAGTCTCAAATTACTTTTATTTGGGTATTTATAACACCACTTATGTCAATATTTCATTAATAAAATAATTAATGCATCATCATTGTGTCATAAATAAATTAAATTATATAATGTCTAAAAATTTCAAATTAAATATCATTATGTAGGAAATCGTATTATCTTTATAATGAATATTTATAGTCGAATTTATCTTATGTATAACCCTATATTAAAAATGATTTACTTATTATACTTTGATTTTAACTATTTTAACCCTTCATTAAATAAATTAATAATAACTGTCCTAATCTAATCCAAGTGGGCCTAAATGGTCATATTTTATTTATAAGGTTGTTTTTGGTCGAATTACACTTATCCAATAGAATTAGGACATGTTTTAGGGTAATAATAATATCATTTTTACCGTTGACTACCTTATTTAATTTTAATCGTGGTAAATAAAAGTAATAAGTTACTATTCCCAAAAAATTATTTTCATCTAATTGAACCACATTTTACTTACTGACATCAACCGTGTCTCTTTGATTTTTGAAATTCCACTCACAGAAGCGGTAAAATTGTGTTTTATGTAAAAATTCAGTTTTTAGCTACCACTTAGTGGTTTCACTATTCATCAAAAAATGAAAGTTTCTAGAAAAATACCAAAAATTAGGCCTAAGCTATATTTGATATTATGAATTCAAAATTTATATTTATTTTACCAAATTAAAAACACATCAGTTACATTAACTAATTTAAAAATTAATTCCCATCATCAAAACAAATAGCTTGTTTTTAAGAGATAATAACAATCAAAAGATTGACACTTGTTTATGTGTGGTTTAAATGTGAAATTACATCCAATGAACAACATTGTGTTAAATAGTAAAAATATATTCTAAATATACTTTAAAACCACTCAAATTAATAATTTATCACTATTAATTATTTCGATTAAAAAGGTTGTTTTTAATTAACATTTAGTAATTTCCACTATTCATCAGAAAATGAAAGTTATCCGAAAGGTACCAAAATTTCACCCTAAGCTAATTTCGATATTCCAAATCCAAAAAAAATTCCATTTTAAAATATAAAATTTATAAAATTTCAAAAAGTGGGTATTACTATACATAACGGCTAGTTCATAATAATATTATAATAATAACTCATTTAGTGAAACTCGGTATTGCGTACTACACACACTATCGAGGAAGGTTGTGATTGCGTGTAATGCAGCCAAGTTAGGGTTGCGTGTTGTGTAATACTCTTTTTTTTAATGTACAACACAAGACATCAATAAAATTAAAAAGAATATTTCTCATAAAATCTCAGGGTGTTACACTGATTGTCTAATTTATATCCTTGATAGTGAGTATAATGATATATTATCTCTAATTGTAAAAACAATATAGATAATGTTGATGTAAATTGATTACATCCAAAATATGGATTTGGCCTTTAGATATATCACAATTTACTATTATGAAATCCACATATATGTATTCCGATTTTTTTTGTATGGGTTATAATTTTATCATCCACATATATATTCCATTCACTATTAGATTTTGGAAAACTGAGAAACAATTCTGATACTCCACTATGTACCTCTTCATGTAGTTCCACTGGAATTAGTCATGGGGGAATCTATACATATTTATACCTAAATTATATTTAGATAATGATGAGTTATGTGATTAATCAAATACATCCATTGTCAAATTGTATTAATGAACATTTATTATTGTCTTTTATCTTATTATTCAATCATGATCATGGAATAGATTTATATTGATCCTTACATTCTATTAATGACCCATATAATCATTTGATAACTCTTTAACCATCACTTGGATTGATGGTTGAAATATTAAATGAGAATGATAAGATTTTACTAAAATCCCTATGAATTTGAGGTCGACATTATAAAAATAAAAAATTAATAAATCTTTTTCATCCCTCATCATTTACAAGATTTCATTTTAATTTTGAATTAGTGCACAAGGAAAATTGTTCTATTTATCTTGATGGAAATGTATTTAGTCACCATAAGAGCTATTCAACTTTATCTGTCTCCTTTAACGTATTGTTATATCTTTTTATGTGAATATGTAATTCATTAATTATTGACTAGTATAAATTTAACATCTCTCACAAGAGATATAATTCCTACATACTATCAAGGAAAATATTACAACAGATTTATATAAATCATGAGCCATATAATTTTTCACGTGAATACTTAATAGATTTGATCCATAACCTACGAAAATTTTTTTTTATAAGAAATAATTACATCCATTAATTTAATGTATTATAGTATATAATAATCTTTTCTCTAATAAATCGTCACATGATCCTATGTACAATGTTAAACATTCAAAAATATCTATAAAATTTTCATTATGATCAAATTTCTATAGAACAAAAAATATATCCGAGTTAACAAGGTTAGTGGATTTTATTTTCATTAAAAATTTCACCTGAGGAATTAGTTATATAAATTTAATCCAAGATAACAAATAATATAATAACTACAGATGAAATGGTCCTTTAATCAATAACCTATACAATTGAAGGACACATAAATTTGTTCTATCTTATAATTACGTGAACCGTGAATGGTAATTTATGTAGATATAATTGAACAATATGAAATAGGTAATTTACCTTATTCATTCTTATGTTCTTCAAAAAATTTCCCAAATACTCATTATTTTCATTATATATTTGGGAAAATATGTCATTATATTCTAAAAAATCATTATTTCATTCACGTAATCAATAAAGACTATATTCATCATTTTAGTTACTATAGTGGGGAAATATTAATTTCAAAACTATATTCAAATAAACTCATCTTGTACATACCTCATATATAAGGCTACCATGGTTATATCAATCATTATTCCATTAAATTACATGATACCAACGAACAATCTATATTTTTTAATTATTGATATCCTTATTATTGAATGAATATGTAATTTATACATGGTAAGTGATTCATGATATTGTTTTTAATTATTTTATATTCTTGATATTCAATATTAAGACACAATAAAAAAATAATTATTCCTAAAACAGAGACCTTTCACCTCATGTTTAATCACTAGTATATGTAAATCCCTTCTCCACATTCCTATTTTATTTTTTATGAAATCATTCAAATCTATTTGATAAATTATATTCAAAATATTTTATTTGGACAAAACCTTTGTATGATTTATATTGAAATCTAACTTAATGATTCATATGAAGTTGATGAAACATTATATGATATATATAGATACATTTTAAATCTCTATATGAATATACTCATTCTTGAATTTCATACAAAATATTTGATCTACATACTAATAATGAGTAAGTATGAATACATATATTATATGATATGTTTCCATCAGATCATCATATTAATATTGTATATTCTCTCTTCAGAGAGATGGTAAATTCATAAAATCACAAAAAAATTTACTATGTGGAATATAACAAGGGATTCAAGTAGCAGATTTCTGTATACATAACATGGAAAATATTTATATAAATCAAATTAATTAGTCATACCATTATATTTGTTAACTAATATTTTAATGTCTAATAAAAAATTGGGTGATGTGATACCCTAATAAAATTATACATATATAAGGTGTGGGTAGAATACGAATCAAATAATATTCTTAGATATCTTAAAATGTTGATAAAATAATCATTAAAAACATTATTAAAATGAATTAAATATGTTGTTGTGATCACATTTCTCTCACCTTTATCATTTTATTATATTATTACATTCTCTAATAGTCATCTTTAACCATTTTATTCATGAACATGTTTGTGTAATCTCTATATTCCATATAATCTATGAATTGTTGTACAGATCATGCATTTATTTAATTTCTATTTCATCTCCATCATTAATCTGCATCTTAATATGTCTTTGAAATTCAAATGACTAATGGAATTATTTTGTGAGCAAAATTAATTTACAAATTAAATTAACATAATTTCCTTAATCTTCATTCAATATATTTGTCATAAATGGTGATTTATTTTCATTCCTCTATGAATTATATTATATTTTTCCTTAAAATTCTATCTTTAACCTCATATACCAAAAATACGAAGAATAATGACTTTATGTAATATATATTTATACCTGGACATTTTATCAAATGATTTCATCAAATCAACCAAGTTATCCATATCTGATATAATTTTATAAATTGATTTATAACTCTGAAGAAAAAGTCAAATTTTTTATCCAAGTTGATAATAAAAAAATAAGTGTACATTTCATGGGTTATTTAATATTCCATATATGAAAAAATTTAATCATAAAACATAATAATAGTAAAAAATAATTTTTATATACATATATTACATAATTTTGTAAAATATTCTATATAAAATATTATAATCCATGCCAATATCATAATGGTTTATTTCCCCTAGAGACCACACCACAATATCATTATTTCATGAATGATTTTAAACATCTTCCCCAAAAATTATACAACAAAGTACTCCAATTTGATATAACAAAAATAAAACATTTTTTCCTAACATGGGAAAGTGAAACAAACGTATATGTGATCCCAAAAAATCAATAAGGGTAAATAAGAGAGATATAAATGATCACATAATAATGAAATGAGTGTAAAGGTATACTAACATGAGAATATCCTTTTAAATTCATTTCCAATCATATAATTCATCATCATATATAATCATGGAATAAATATTGAATTTCCATAATACATGAATAATTATAAAATCATTGATCATGATCTTAAGAATAAAATCATTTTTATAAGACATTATTTTTTCCATACATATTACAATATATACTAATTTTCTTATTTCAAGAAAATATCAAACAATAATACAATGGATTATGTTAACTCCTCATTAAATCATATCAGTAGTGAAGGATCCATCCCAATAATATCATACATGAAATAATCCCCTAATGAACTCAGATCACTACAAATTATAGTCCTATTTATTTCTCTGTTTTCCATAAATAACCAAAACATTTTAAGGATATATAATTATATGATCACCCATCAGATAATGAAAATAGTATATATTTTTTCCAACAAATCATAAAACAATAGATATATCATTACCCATGGATTGTAAATGATATTTATTATTATTTTATCAATTTATCATTGCATAACTCCTATAGAATAAATGAGTTTCATATGCGTTTCATCATAACATAAATAACTAATTTGAAGAAATTATATTCATAGAATAGTCCTTAAATCATCATCACTATAAGCCATCTAGATAATGAATATACATAATATCATTTTATAATATACCCATTAAAGAGAAATTAATATCAAAGGATGTTACTATAGATGGAAAAAACCTTTAAACGATATATGTAAAATTTAATCTATAAAATAACCTTATCAATTCAAAATAAATTACATAAAATCCCAAAAAAATATCAAATACTAAAGAAAAAATTAATTTATTTATACCATTGAAATTCATATGGGAAGCCTCAAAGCATTGAGAAATAATGATGGAATGAAATTATGTTACAGTTATATATATTGAAATAGTGATTCCATTAACCATTTTGGTAAAATGTTTAAAGAACCTCGTTTTGAAAAAATCATGATGAATAATTATAAAAAATTTATATATAATTCATTCTTGGATTAAAAAATCACTATATTCAATCATTACAAAAAATAACAAAATCGTAAATTTATTTCGGAAGACCTGGATATTGAAGAAATTTTTTTTATAAAAAAATAGATATCTATTATGGAGTTTCATTAAAACATTTTTTATTTCTTGAGTTATAATGTAGAGAAATATGAATTTTTTTATCTCCATAAATTATTAAAAAATAAGAAAATTCAAAATTTTCATGACTAGAAGATAATAAAATTTTATCATAAAAAATATAATAATAAAAAATATATATGTATTTTATTTATTTAAACATAGATACCTTACAACAATTTATACTTACATCAAATGTTCTATAAACTATATTATAGAAAATTAAATTTTTAAATAATTATTTATCTGAAAAATTTATATAATATTAAAATTATTTATGATCATATTATAAATTTCAATAAAATGATTTATGGAATTCCATATTAATATATATTTTTTTCATATAAACTATTTTGTTTGTTGGGAGAGTCCCAATACATCAGTACTAGAGTACGAAAATTGATCATGGTTCCATAATTTATAGAACAATAATAATGATATAAATATAATATATAATGAGACAAATTTTTTTATCAATGTAAGTTCTCTTATTATAATAATGTAATATGGTATAAATCACAAAATATCCCTTATTGAACATGATAAAATCTTTATAAATGATGAATGAATGGTATGTGTGGAATTTATTAAAGTTATAAAGCTTATAAAAATGGAATAGTAACTTGACATTTGGCATATTAATATGTCCCTAATGAATTGTAAATTTTCCAATGGGATAGTAAAATCACCCATGAATGTAAAAATAAATTTTAATAATCTTATAAATGGAATTGTGATATAATTATATCATACTATAAGTAATTAAATGTAATATAAATTATTAATTAAGTGTCTGTATTTTGGTTTGTCATAAATATTTAATTAAAATTTTAGAAAAAAAACAATGATTTAATAGAAAATTTATTTTCCTAAAATTTATTTATAAAGTAAAATTTTATTTTCTTATGATAATAAGAATATTTTATGAGACCTTAATAAATTTTTTGATGTGTTATAAAATTATTTATATTTTTAAAATTATTATATTCCATATAAATGATTAATTTAAATAAAAAATATACATCTTATATTTTGAAAAATATTTTCTTTGAAGGGATTTCATTTTTTTGAAACTAAATTTAAAAAAAATAGATTGGCTGAATTTTTGGGATTTTTCTGAAATACATTATTTTTTTGTGAATAGTAATATATGATAATTTATGATAAAAGATAAATACCAGAATTATAGATTCATAGATGATGTACAGATAATGTTCGCCCAAATTATTGAACCCAAATTAATTAATTTAATAAACTAGTGAATAAAATATTGGTAAACCACCCTCTCATCCCCTATGAATACCACCCCTCCACAACTCTTCTCCAAAAAAATAACAAGTGTTCATACTTGTCAAAATTCATCCTAAATAACATATTAAGACCATTCAATGTTTGCTGGAGTTTCTTGTGTCAATAATAGGCTAAACCTAGGTTCATTAAGGGTTTTTTCAATGGGGATAATTCAAGAGGTAAAATTATCTCCCATATTTTTTAATTTGTTTTCAATTATTTTTATTTATTATTCAATATTGACATACTCTATCCAAACGATCATGATTGATATATAATATCTTACATAATTTTATTATATCATGTAAATGGAATATCCATAATACAACTCCTCTCCCTCTTTATCTTTTACTATATGAATGATATCATCACCTGTGATGTGTCAATTTACCAACATCATGGATGATCCATTTTCATTTTCTAGTAATTCATTCCTAGATGTTCATAAAACCATTATATTGGTTGGTATATAATTTAAAATTTATTTAATAGTAATTTTTATTTATTTGAACTAACATATATAATCAATAATAAACAATGAATCAAAACGTGTTTGTGATGTTCTATAAAACTACAAAATAATCTAAAAAATCATCGTCATGCATTTTATCCAATGGTTTATCTTTATAACATTTAACCATATTATATATATAACCATTTATACCAATGTATTTTCATTATTAAGATAAAATTTAAATTATCTTTAATTAATCCTAATTTATATAATCTTCTATACTCATACTCATGTTAACCGATCATAAAACCATGAAAAAACACACACACAAATGATGAAGTTAAACACCATACAACATCATGAATCCCATAAATGAACATAATAAAACTATTATCAACAAAATAAATGATTAATTAGTTATTTATTTTTTTTAATGAATTTTATTTTATTATAAACGATATTATAGAGAACAAGTCATTCATACATAAGGTAAGGGGAGTTCTGAAACCCAACAATATTTCTACGAGGTTTCCCTCTTTAATCCATTTTCTTTATGGATGTTCCTTTAATTTTTAATAAATATAAATTATTTTGCCATCCTATTAATTTTCTTGGATACATATTCCTCTAATATTTTTATGAATAATTCAATAATTTTTCCAAATAACTCTTCATTCTAAAAATAAAACTTTTACTTCTCATGATAATGTTTCTTCATCACAAAATATTGATAATTCTTATAACTAGAATGCGATTACATAATTATTTTTAGAACCCAATTTTTTATTCACTGATGTATACATTATGAAATGTAACCCATTTATTTACGTGGGTTTTTTATTAATAATAATTATATATGTTTTTGTGGCATACTAGATAATGTTAATGTTATGATGTGAGAGGTGCGACCAAAATTATATAGAGAATGTAAATGTAATTATGTTACGAGTGTGAATTTAATTATATTGAAATGAGTTGAATTGGGAAATGTGATTTATATCTTGAGAAAAAGTAAAATATCTGTTTACAATACTATATATTTATTCTGAACAATGCGTGGCAGTTCAACCCTAATATAAGATGTTTCATTTTTATGTATATACACCATTAATGGAATTATCTAACGATGCCTATCATGATTATGGTTATTATACATTGATTATAATTTTTAGGATGATTATGCTCAATAATATTTGTTTCTTTTTATTCATAATATTTTTGGGATTTTATATGATCCCCTTTTTGATATATATTATCATATGAATTCTTATTCTAAGGAGACCACAATGTCCAATATAAAGACAGAGAAGAAGGAATTGAATAAATGGGTATGTTTTAGTAATTAAATTTTATGTATGGTTATACTTTTCCAAATATCCAAATCGTTTTCTTCTGGGTTGTGTAATGTTTTTATATTGTTTATCATTAATATAGTGTAATAATCATGTAATAAAATGTAGGGTCACTATAGTTGGAATCATTGAATGGTTTTGTTAATCTGGAAATTAGGGTTAGGGAACCTTAGTAAAATCCCTTAGAATGAGACTAAATATATGTAAGGATACAAAAAGCATTGTTAAGTGTTGGGATCCCACATGATATTAATTTAGAGTTAATTTCATAAAGGGATACATTATTAATGACTTTTTGACTAATGTTTTCTTCTAATAGATTCTATTTTTGAAAATGCTGTGAACAAGGATAAAAATTTCTAACATACCATTCATGGTACAATGTTTTGATTTTATGAATGACATCCCCAGTTATTTAGAGGATATGTTCAAAATTTTATATTGATTCTCATCTAGTTGTCATAGGCTATGAACAAATAACTTGAACATTGTAGAATGTCCTCCTTCACATAATATGGTGAAACTTCCTATCAATTAGTTTATAATGTAATGAACCTATAAATTTAGTGGACCGTCAAATTCACTAGTCATGGAGAAGTAGTTCAAATCATTGGAGAAAATATTTTAAGTTCTTTATAGATATGGGATAGTGAAAGTTAAACTTCCTTTTAATCATAAATATTGAGAGATTGACCAATGGTTGGAATTGATTAAAAACACCAATAGAAGGATGAAATTGAAGAGATGGAGTGATAAGTCATTAATATAATTTTTTTTCAAAATTTATTTCCCTCAAAATCTTCATACTAATATGGAGAGAGAATTCATAGGGATAAAGTAAAAGGAATGTTAATATATCATGACCTAGGAAGAAAATCTCAGAATGCAACCAAAGTATGTTTCAGGTTTTTTGATTACAAATGAAGTGAAAATTGATAGATTATTTAGTGCTTTAAAGTCATGCCTTCAAAGGGATGTATAAAATAGATATTTTCAGAGTTATAATGAATTTTCATGATCTGGTCTCAAAGTGGAGATAATGTTTTTATAATGGTCCCTTATTTATGGTTATATGAATTGAAATTTGGTGTTTCAATATAGTGGATTTCATGAGATATGTGCAATGAAATCTCAACCTCCTAGATATTAGAAATTAGGTAAGCACCATTATGTGAATTGACTCAAAGGGATGAGGAACATCTATAAGTGTGGTTTAGAAGGAAAAAATGCTCCTGAATATTGAAGATATATTAGTTATTTGGATGATACAATAGATTAATGGAGAGAACCAACCATGGTACAATGATAAAAAAAATTTCATCTAGGGAACTATACAAGAATGTCCACGAACCATTGAGACCTCAAGGTTAGTCAACATCTTCCACCACCAATGACAATGGAGCATGAAATAGATTATTCCATAACTACTGAGGATATAGAGAAATAAATGATTTCATATAAGGTTCAAATTATAATAACTCAGGAATGGTTAATGTGTTTTTCAATTCTTGTTTTGATGATTCGTTTATATCATAAATGATTTCATGATCTATTGAATCTAATCCCTGAAACCTTGAAGTAGAGATATATGCAAAAACGTTTTGTGGTGATATCATTGAATCCAAACAATTGGTCTCTTCTCTGGAAGGCTTATGTGGGAGTATTGTCCCAGAAAATATCATTATACATTACTTTGTCTAATTTGATACCATACTAAGAATTTATTGGATATCATTATATAAAGGAATCATCGACTCTCTTGAAAAGTAAATAAATTTTAATATGCTAAATAATCCCATGATACTCTACAAATGAATGGATTGTTAGGAATATTATTTGGAAAATCATCTATCATTGTGGGCGTTGATTCCCAGTGAAGAAGAATACCTATCACAAATGTTTGAGTAGAAGGAAGGTATCAACCTAGGGGAAATTATCATTCTGAGCTAATACAATAATGTATTTCCTAAAGAGTTACTCTAAATTCAACGAGATTGTGAGGTAGTGTCACTAATTGAACTTATACCAAAGATACTAATATATCAAAATATCCTAATAGGATTTCCCCAATTGAACTAGAGGAGTTAAAGAATCTGCTAATGAGTATTTGTGAAAAGGGTACATATGCCCTATTAAAACTCCTTTAGGAAAAATAGCTCTTCATGAAGAAAAAGGATGGATAAATGTGGTTGTGAATTGATTATAAGAAACTAAGAAAGTTCACACTAAAGAACACATATCATATTCCAAGGAATGATGCCTTGTTAGATCAACTACAAGGATTATAATACTTTTAAATGTAGGGTATTCCCTTCAGATATCATCAGCTAAATGCGAATAAGGAATATATTCACAATATTTAATTCTTTTAAAAAGTATGTTCACTTTTATTCTTTCTTAATGCCCTTTGGACATAGTAATTCCCCTATTATATTAATGGATTTGATGAATAGTTTATTTAGAAAATAAAATAATTTTTTTGGTAGTGTTTATTTAAAATATTATCATTTACAACATATAAAATGTATAAAATGAATAAATCATATATATAGTACTCGAAACATTAAGGAATGAAATATTTTACACCAAGTTCAGTAACATTTATTTCTAGATGTAGGAATTCACATTAAGTGGACACAACATCACATGTGAAGGATGTTCAATGGGGCCTTCAATGACCATTTCTAGTTAGGAATAACCCATACCTTATATGTAATGGAAATACATAGTTTTATTAACTTAGTAGGTTACAACAAATGTTTTGTGAGAATGTTTTCACAATATTCTAGACAAATAACTATGTTAACAAATATTGGGGTTATGTAGGTGTGGTAAAAATTAATGTGATTAATGATTCAAGGAGATAAAATCATGATCACTATACCTTTACTAAAAAGAGACAAACAAGTGGACAAAATATTGTGATATATTGTGATGCCTAAAAAATTAAAATGTTCTATACTCATGGAATGATAACGTGGAAGCATATTCCTCAATGAAGTAGATATTCTAAGATCATTTCTCCCCAACCCATGATCTAGAGCTTCCAGATGCAATTTTTTCATTGAAAATATGACAGCACTATCAATATATTGATTTTGATGACATATATACTGATCATAAGATCCTAAATTATATTTTAAAATAGAAGGATATTAAAATGTGTCAAATTGTATGTTTATAGTTAATCATGGAATTCAATTTCTCTATTCACTATCATCCTTAAAATGAAAACTGTGTTGCTGATGCTCCTAGCAGAAAAGAACATACTACTCTATCCATGATGCAGATATATAAAGTCCCAATAAACCTGGACATACAAAGTATGGATTTTGAAATAATATAAGAAGGAAATACATCCTAAATTTATGAAATATCTTCTTAAATATATATCCATGTGATGATTAAGGAGGCCTAAAGGGATGATCTGGTGTTACAGTAGAAGGAGAATACAAATATGAAATGTAATAAGAAATAATAACATATCAATGATGATGGGGTGATTTGGTTTGGAAAAATGTTTTTTATGACTTAATCACCTGGTATAATAAGGGATATATGGATAATGGACATATATAAACATTCTCCACTTATCATGGACGTACAATGATTTAGCACGATCTCTGACCACGCATATTTTAGGATAAAATAAAGATGGAGATTTTAGATTACATCTCAACATTCTAGATAAGTAAGAAAGTTATATTAGATTGATATAAGTCAAATGAGATGATGAATTTTTTTTAACCATGTGTAAATGGAAGAATATCACCATGGACTTTGTCACGAGTATCCAAAATACCTCCAAATGGAACAATGCTATATGGGATTTGGTGGAATAACTCACCATGTCAATCCACCTATCTCTATTTGAGAAGATCACACTTTTGAAAAAAAACATCAATGAAATATATGATGGATGTTGCGAGAATACATGGGGTGCCCCTCTTTATTGTCTTTGATCATGATATACGGTTCACATCTAAATTATGGTGGTGTCATTAACTTGATTTGAGTACTAAATTGAACTTCAAAATTCCCTATCACCCCCAAACTAAATGACAATCTGAAAATACTATTCAGAAGATGGAAGGTTTTCTATGATCCTTCTAAATGGAATTTAGTGGTGAATGGGATATTTATTCCCCATTGGTTGAGTTCTAATAGATAAACAACTTCCAGTAGAGTATTCATAATGTAAAATATAAATCTCTCTATGGAAATTAATTTAGAACACAAGCCTGTTAGGATGAAGTTTAATAATGAAAGATAAATGGACTTGATATTTTGAAATAGATGATAGAGATGTTTCAGTCTGTCTAGAAACATATCAAAGATACTTTGAGTCAGTAAAATTTCTATGCTGACAACCATCGAAGAGGATTGTAGTTCGATGTTGAAGATACTGTATTTAATCTAATATAACCATGGAAGAGGTTCATGCATTATGGAATTAAAGGGAAGCATAGACCTAGGTATATTGGCCCCTTTTAGATTCTTGATATCAAAAAATATGTGGCCCATTAGTTCACCATTCCACAATTTATATCTCAAAACCATGATGTGTTCAATGTTTCACTCTCCAAGAAGGTGTATACATGATCTATCAAACATTATAAATATATAGGTTTCTTTGCGGGAAGATGAATACTCATATAATGAGAAGCCGATAAATACTCTAGACCACTTAAATAAGGTTATACATAAAAAGACAATCCAGATTTTCAAATTGTAGTAGTGGAACTATAAGTATGATGTAGCCTCATGGGAAACAAAGTAGGAGATGATAGATAATTACCCTCACCTATTTATGTAAAATGAATTTAATGTGTGAAATTTCAAAACGGGGTGAAATGTAACGGCTGAAAACATTTTATCAATGTAAATTTCATTATATATAAATATGAAATATAGTATGATACATATACTATAACGTAGATAATAAAATATAAACCTTATTAATGATTAATGAATCATATAAGAGTTATTTATTGAAGTTAATGAACCTATACAAATGAAATAGAAACATCACCATTAGAATAGTAATATGACACTTATGAATAGTAAATAAGCAAATAGAATAGTAACTTCACCCATTAAATTATTAATAATATTTAAGAATCATACAAATGGTAATATGATATAATTATATCATATTAAAGGTGAATAAATGTTATAGATATTATTAATTAAGTGTTAGTATTTTTATAAGTCATTTATATTTAATTACAAGTCTTAATTAATAATAAAATCAATATAATTTGTTTTAATTATATTTATTTTTCAATTTTTATTTTGTTTTATTAAAATTAGAAGCTAATTTTATGAAAACTTAAATAATTTTTCATCATGTAATAAAAAGAGTTATAATTACAAATTCGATATTTTCTATGTAAATGATTATTTTAATTAAAATTATATTTTAAAAAAATAGGAAATTAATTTTATAAAATGGAGATCATTTTTTGAATTATACATTTTGAATAATGGATGGGATGAATTTTTTGGATTTTTCTTAAATACATGATTATTTGGGAACAGTAAAATTCAAAAATTTATAATAAAATCTATATCCATTAATAATTTAGTCATAGATGATATATGGATGATGTATGGCCAAAATATGGAACCCCCCATCATTATTTCAATATATATAGTTATAACTCTCACACAATTTATATTATTGTTCCAAAATGATAAACTATATAATAAAAATATGGGAAAACACCCCTATCCACCCCTATAAATACCATAACTCACCACCTCTTCTCCACACACTGTCCAAGATTTAAAACATTTCAAAATTCTACCAAATTCTCTTCCAATGCACATTCCTCTAATACATGTGGGTTTTCTCTAAAAAAAGACCAATCTAGGGTTCCTTATTATTCTTCTCAATGATAAGAATTCGAGATGTAAAGTAAATTTTTTTATTCTTTTAATTTCTATGATTTTTTCTTCACTCCTCACCACCTCTATCAAAATATTCATGATAACGCCATTATTTTTTATATAATATAATTATATGAAGTCAATGGAATATCCATCATCAAACTAATTTTAATGTCTCTATTTTAATCTTAAAATTAGCTTGTCTCCTGTGATGTGTCAATTTAGCGACATTATGAAAGATTCCAGTTCATTTTACATAAAGTCCTTAAAGGATATTCAGAAAACGACCCTATTTGATGGTACACAACATAAAATTCATATATAAATTCATTTTAAATTCAGTAACTAAAAAATATACAAAATTAGAAATAATGGATGAAAACTAGTTTATGATTTTCAAAAAATCACCAGAAAAATTTAAATGATCATCACTAACTTTTTATATAATGATTCATCTGAATAGAAATCAACCATGTGATATATAAAACCGTTTAAACCTCTATATGTTCATTAATAATATATAATTTAAATTATGGAAAACTATAAAAATTATGAAAACAAATAATATAGACACATTCCAATGAACCGATCATAAAAACCATGAAAGAAAATGCTCTCAAACAATGAAATTAAACATTATAACCCATAGAAAATCCCATAAATGGACTTAATAAAAATATTTTGAATCCAATTCAAGTATAAATGGTTATGTATTTGTTAATTAAAGAATTTTATTTGATTATTTATGATATTAAACAGATGAAATAATTCGAACATAATGTAGTTATAATTCTTGAAACTAACTCCATATCATTGGTTTTCCCACTTTTACTCCATTTTATGTATGAATATTTAGTTACGTTTTTTTAAATATCATTTATTTTTTCCAAACCTTTTCCATTATGGGATATTCATATTTGATGCTAGTTTTAAGGAAAATATATTGGTTTTTAAAAAAGAACTTTTCTTTCTAAAAATACATATTTTACATTCCTTGATATTGTTTCTTGTTCGAAAAAATCCACAATTTTTATACCAGTTTTATGATTCATTATTTCTTTTTGGAACACCATTGTTTTTTGATGAATTTTTTCTTTCAGAAGTAAAATCCATTTCTCTCCATTTTTTATTTTATTTACCATATTTATATACGTTATATGTGGACTTCATGATTATGTAAATGTTATGATATAACAGATGCACCTAGAATTAAATAGCGAATGTAAATATTATGATGTGACAGGTGACCCCAGAATTATATAATTCATCAATGCACTGATTAATGTGATGTATCTCATGTGAAAAATGAAATATGCATGAAAATGATTCTATATTTATTAGAAACCCTGTGTGGTAGTTCAAAACTATGATATGATGTTAAATTTTTATGCATTTTAACATTAGATGAATTTACTTACCATTTCTTCTAATTAGTATTATTAAAATAAATTTCTTATAAATTGATGATGATTATACTCACCCATGTAACATGTCTCTTATCTGTCCTCTTACTGGGACATTATCTCACCAACATATTGATGTATATCCTTAGATTAATACATATATAAAGGATACAATAATATCCAATAAGAAACTATAGAAGAGATTTTAAAATAAATGTTTATGGATTATTATAT
This sequence comes from Viscum album, assembly GCA_963277665.1. Lineage (NCBI taxonomy): Eukaryota > Viridiplantae > Streptophyta > Magnoliopsida > Santalales > Viscaceae > Viscum > Viscum album. The sequence continues at coordinate 1,516,729,891 of OY728122.1, read as the reverse complement.
AAATTGTATGTATGAACCTAATTTTACAAAGACATTGAATCATTGTATCTAGGTTTTCTAATGACATCATATTTTTTATCTTCAAAAATATATAATAATCATGTAATAAAAATTAGGATCAATATAAAATAATAATTATTTATATTTAATATAATTAATACATTATTTTATATTTCGGTCCATGGATTTAGTGGAGGTATAGAATGAAATAAATTTTAAAATTCATGATTATGAGTTATACCTCTTCATTGAGAATCCCATTTTGAAAAACACATTAATATTTTAATGGTTGGTATATATTAATGTATAGATTCTATATGTAATTATAATGAATCATAGATGTAATTTTGGTAGGGATTAGATATTTAGAACGATCAAAATTAATGAGAAATAGAGTGGAGTATGTGCCATTTTATAAGTGATGATATGGGAACGACTGAAAGTACAAAAAATAAATAAATTAATATAAATTATTTTTCATGTAAAATTAAATTTCAGTAGTATAATTATATTATAATATGATTAAGAGCTTAAAACATGTCAGAAAATAAGATTTGGATATGTTTTGGTGATGTTATCACCCTTTTCTTCTTTCTTAATCCCCACATCAATTAAATGGAGGATTACAATGATATTAGTGTTTTTTAATATTTATTAGTTAAGTAAGAATATATAAAAATAAATTTGATCATAAATGGGAATTTATAGAAATTAAAAACAATTTTCCATTCACATATTTGATGATAAATATTTTTACAAATTTAAAATAATTTAATAATATTTTTCTCAAAATAAAATATCACGAATGTATTTTTAAGAAATACATGTCATATTTTATTGTATAGTGTTCCCACATAAGGTCAAATTATATAGTTTTTCTATAATAAACACAATATATAAACATAATATGAAATTTGAAAAATAATTTATTTTGTTTCGATATTATTTTAAACATTTTTTTTACCATTTGGATAATGATTTTATCCTTAAATATTGTAATGATTATTTAACATTTAAGTGTTATAATTATAATTATTTTGTAAAAACTGTCTTATAATTTTAATATAACTTATATTTTAAGCGATATAGCTCCATAGATTTCCCCTTTTAGGATTTGATTTATTTTTTAATAATTTAATATCATATTATTTATCATAAAATATCAGTAATCTAATTTTTATTACATTCATGTATTTTTTTATGAATTTCAATAATATTACATTTTATTTATAATCATAACCAACATTGCATACCTAATATGTTATATAGATATATTATATTAATGGGAAATTAAAATAAAAATAAAAAGGTTTACATTAATTATTTTTAAATCAATTTACCCGAGTTTTCTCTGGCTTACACATAATGATATCAAGATAAGATTTTCATGTGGCGTCCATTTTTCATCACTAAAATTTTATGAAAATTTACCATGATCATAAATAATTAAATATTTAAAATAATAATTTATGACATGAAAAAATCTTTTTTTATCACTATTAAAATATCTTATAAATATTAAAAATGGAAATGATGTATTCTTTATAATATTTATTAGGAAACTATTATTATTGTCAAAATCAATGAAAAATAGAGAAGAATGTAATATTTTCATGTTTTGTATGGTTATTGCTAAAATATATACAATGAATGAAATTAATGAAATAAATGAATATTTATTATTTAATTTTAATCCTTGTTACATTTTTTATAACCATAATTAGACTATATTACCATTACAATGGTTATTAAAATCTACTATTTTTACTATTCAAAATGATAAAATAAAATATGTTTTTAAATATGTACATCATTATTAATAATATGAGTTTTTATTATTATTAAAATTTATAAAATTGGAAAAAACAATAATATTATATAAAAATAAATAAGGCAATGAAAAAACATTTCCCAGAAAAATAAATATTATGAATAAATAAATTTTTATACAGAAATCAATATAAAAATTGACCTATAAGGAAATAATTTTATTCATAATAATATAAGAAAACTAATATTAATATAAACTATGTTAAATGTAATGACCCTGAATTCCCCTGAGAATTTTTTTTAACTCGGGGGACCTTTACGAGTATGCAGTTTCCGACAGCTCTTGATTATGAAGCCCGGTGTGCTTGGAAACAATTTCTGAGGTTTTGTTCGGGTACGTTCCGTAAATGTATGGGTGGGATTTTATATATATTTAACCGGTTCTTGGAATTGAAATCCAATGACATAGGTTAACTCGCAGCACCGATATTCTCTTATAGAGACCTTTACCACAATTGCATTTTAAAGAGATTAGAAGTTAATTTTTGGGGTTTCTAAATAAAATTTATATAAAAATATTTGTAGCATATTATTATATGATTGGTGGTTAAAACCACCAAGTGGAGGTTAGTGGTGGGACCCACCACACACAAACCTCCCTTGAGAGGATGTTATTAGGTGGGGCCCACCCGAGTCCTTTAACTCCTCTAATCCCCCTTTAAACCCCCATGTAACTCTCTTTAAGTGGTGTAAGGCATTTGAAATTCTCTTATTAAAGTTACAACCCCCTATTATTTGTTAATTGAGCTCCTTCAATTAATTAATCTTTTTGAAAACTTTTGAAATTCTTGAAAACAACAAAATAATAGACAAATCTATTATTTTATTTTTGATGGTTGGCAACATTCATTTGGGTGGGACTTTGAGAGAGGACTTAGAGGATTTTGGAGAACCTCATCCTCTCGACGAAGAATGTGCCTCATCTCAGAAGAACGACAAATACCATTATCAATCTTCAACCAAGCAAAAAGAGAAGGATCCTCCCATGAAAAACGCTGATGACGCTTCTTCTTGAGACTCTTTCCGACAACAATGAATCAACATCCTCCCTTTTCCCATGACTTCGTCAACGTTGATCGAATCTAGGTAGGGGTTTGAGTAGAATTATTATTCTTGTTCTTCATTATTCAATCGTCGGATTATTTATGCTGAATGATATCACAATGACAAGAAGTGTTTGGATTGCACGAACACAGCCCGACCCTCCCCCTTTGGTTGTTCATGTTTATTGGTGATAAATGCAGACTGCGAAGACGAATCGGTGGCACATGACTACTAGGTCGGCAAGATGGGGAGGCACTGTCATTCCGCACCAAAGGAGATTCACGGCCAAGATGGTCCGCTGTGGAGGCACGCGGTGCCATAACACCGCACGAAGGCCAGCATAGGGTCGCGTCTAGTCAGGCCGCAGTGGAGGGGAGCGGCACCGTCATGCCGCACCGGTGATGCGGAACTACACCAGGGCAGGCTGCGGTGATGGGGCGCGGTGCCGTAGTGCCATGCCGGAGCGTAGAACCGGTTGGCCGCTCGGTGATCCAGACAAGGTGGGACCCTTCATGTCTCGTGGCTACCATCCCATCACACCATACACTGACCGTTTCAGATGTCAATGGGTTTTAAACCTCTATGCGAGGCCAGCCAACAACGCGGGCCAACCCCCGCCACGCGGGCCGGCCACCAGCCACGTGGGCCAGCCACCAGTCGGGCCACCCTCGGCTGGACCGCCTCTTTAGGTCGGGTCGTTCCCTCAACTCAGGCCTTTTCATCGGATAGAGTCAAAATCATGGATCGGTTCAGACCCCGGTTCGGGTAGGGTCGGTCCTACTGGGTTGGACCGGACCCGGACCCGCTATGGTGATTTACAAATTTTAGACGCATCTTACGCTACGGGTGTCCGATTTAAAAACCATCTTTAGTGATGAAATTCATGGAGAGAGACAATTCTTTTCGCATACTACACATGTGGTTCAGATGCAGTTGGGGTATGGTTGGGATTTATTTAGCCTAAAAACCAACCGGACCCCTGGAACCGAAACACCAACAACTCACAGACCATGCATCCGATAGACGCGTTGTCTGTCGCGTTGGGTTCCATATGATGATACTGAACTACATGATACATAAAATTGAGACTTCGTGGTAGTTGATTTATCTCCAATTGGCTCGAGTAGAGGACCCTCTTTGAATCGAGCGTACTGTGTGCGGGAACCCTATGGCTGGCTGCGACTGAGATGATAGGATCCTCCGTGGGTTTGACAACGACGATACTATACCAGGATCCTGTGTGGGTTCGACAGTGATGATACTATACTCGGATCCTCCGTGGGTTTGACAGTGATGACATCTGTACCAGGATCCTCCTTGGGTTCGACAATGGTGACTTCTCTACCGGGATCCTCTGTGGGTTCGATAGTGATGACTTCTGTACCAGGATCCTTTTTGGGTTTGATAGGGCTGATATTGATCTATGATCCTATGTGGGTTCGATAGATGAGATGATTCATAGGCTACATCTAATCATCTCTACCCCTCTTCATGTTTTGTAAACCTGTGTGAGCTGAGTCTTGTCTTTCATTCCTTATCATAGAGATGAATGAATTTACTTCCTTTGTGGAATGGGCTGTGCTTGGGCTCGAGTGTTGGAGCTGGACTATGGTTTGTAAGTTAGGTATATGTATGGACATATACCTATGTAGGGATGATTGATACCTAATGATTATATCTTACTATTGTGATTTATCCTTAGTGGATTCTAGGAGGCCTTCGGGGGTCTCGGGGTCCCCTATTGAGTATTGTTATACTCACCCATGCACGGGGTTTGCCCACACCTTGTTGAGTTCTGTGAAGACGACTGTCAGCAGTGATCGAGGCTGAGGGAGATGAACGAGAGGAATCTTGGAGCTGTAATAGACGAGATGTACTTCATTGAGGATTTGTTTGAGTTCTGTACCTACCCTTCAGGTAGAATTCTCCACTGGAAGATCCAGGAGCTGTTTTTCCATTTTTACTTGTACTTGAACTTGTTTTTTCAGGTGGGTTTGTATACTGGCCCACTTAATTCTAGCACACATTCCTTTTTTGTATTAGTACTTTTTTCTTCTACTTCTTCTATTCTGACTGTGTTCATTACAGGTTTAAAGGAAATGCCTTCCCTTTTTATTGGGGATTCGCCTTTGGTGCTAGTCGCTATCCCCTGGCCTATGGAAGGCGAGCATGGGGTAGTCATGTAATGGGCCCCGAGGACGGTTCGTGACAAATTCATATCAGAGGAGTCGGTCATACCATAGAACATGGACTCTGATTATTTTAATGAAAACAATTTTAAGTGTTTTTGGTGCGGTTATCAGTTTAGGGAAACAGATGTTAGTGCGGCGATCGACGTATCCATACACTAGGACTCTGACTTCTGATTTTTGACTCAGTGAGTGAAAACATTGATTGTGTGTGTGCTTTCTTTGAATAGTTTTCTTCATGATTACTTTTTGTCAGCTCACCATGTATATTGTTTTGACCATGGAGCACCTGGTTCTCTTCAGGATGGCCCCCCGAAGGCAGCCAGGTAGGGTTTCGAGTTTCATATGAGATAGTATCCCATCGAGTGACGAGGCCTCGATGTCGGGAACCATCTCAGCGGAGGTACCAATGGTACCATTACCCTATGGTCCAGAGATACCACCATCTCCAATAGAAGAGATGCACACCATCTGATTGTGTTGCACGATTTCTAGCACCAGAGGCCGTCTAGGTTCTGGGGAGAGATAAACCCATAGGCAGCGGAGGATTGGATGGAGGCTCTTGTGAGAGTTTTCAGATTGGTAGGGACACCGGCCGACCTCATTGTGATCCTTGCCGTGATTATCCTACATGAAGAAGTAGGCATGTGGTGGAGCTTGGTGATCCAGGGGCATGATGAGGCATCACTGATCTAGGAAGACTTCGAGAGTCTCTTCCGGTCAGAGTTTTTTCTAGCCACCCTACATGCAGTGAAGATTCAGGAGTTACATCATCTGTAGCAGGGCAGGATGACAGTATCTTAGTACTAAGCGAGGTTCACTGAACTCTCACTATACTCCAAAGAAAATGCGCGGGACCTATTCATCAGGGCCTAGACCGTTGAGCAGGGACTCAGGCATGAGATCAGGGCTTCGACTATGTCCCTCAACATCCCGACGCGGGCGGGGGTGCTTGAGAGAGCCCTTCTAGTGGAGAGTTTTCTTGCTGAGAAGTCACCAGCAGCGAGACCCACCACAGGGCGACACATAGCAGAGTCATCAGTAGACGATAGTAGACAGATTTCACAGTGGTCCAAGCGGACCAGGCCATTAGGTGGGCGACCCCTAGATACAAGTTCAGTTGTGCGGGGAACATGAGACAGAGCTAGCCATATGAGGAGCAGGAAGTGCTATTCATTTGGCGGGTAGGGTCCTATGGTTCGTTACTGCCCGACCCGCCATGCATATGAGCATCATAAAGTAGAGGGACCTCCCTGGCAGAGGCAGAGGTTTGACTATGGTGGTCCGCCAGGAGCAGGAAGACATGGTAGAGGAGCTGGCCGAGTAGTAGATCGTGGAAGACATTTCGAGGCCCTACCAATGCCACCACTAGGAGGTCCACCACGACCACAGGGAGCTAGCAGACATGGGCATGCTCAGCTCCAGGAAGTTGAGGCCTACGACCATGGTAGTCCTATGATGATTTTAGGTACTATTTATGTCTACTCCACCATTGTTGTGGTACATATACACACAAGTGTGAGTCATTATTTTATTGTCACTGCCCTCGTTTGATGCTCAAGGATTCTGACAGAGTCGTTGGATTGATCCTCATGACTAGAGACTCCTACGGGAAAAGACCTGATGGTTACGCACTGGTGCTGGCAGTGTGAGCATACTTTCGGTGGCGAGAGATTTGGTAGGGATCTCCTCATAGTGGCGTTGTGGCCTTATAACATAATCTTGGGTATGGACTGTATATCCACATTTCATGCATAGATTGACTCTATTAGGTGGAAATTGAAGTAAATCCATGAGGATGGGATGAGGTTTGCCTTCACCGGTGATAAGGAAGACTTTTTAGTGTAGCATGGACTTACCCAGAAGAGGGGGAACCTGATCACACATCATTTTCCTAGCCTCATTCTCAGAGCGGTTGATGTGTGGAGTCCGTGTTTTTTCATTGTGATGGATCAATATGCTGATGTTTTCCCTGAAGATGTTCTAGGACTCCCTCCTCAAAGATAGGCGGACTTATACATTGACCTGTACCCCCGAACGACAATGATATCTACTCCATCATAACAGATGGCTTCCCCCCAGCTTCGTGAGCTTTGGGTATAGCTGGAGGACTTGCTGGGTAAGGGATTTAGCAGACCTAGTGTTTCACCCTGGGCATCCCCGTTTTTGTTCGCCAAGAAGGTGGATGGGATCTTGCGTCTGTGTGTTGATTATCGGTGCCCTGACTAGGTGACTATGAAGAACAAGTACCCACTACCGAGGATTTATGAACTCTTTGATAATCTCAAGGAAGCACGATGGTTCTCGAAGACAGACCTTAGGTTAGGCTATCACCAGCTTAGAGTTGGAGACGAGGATGTGCAGAATATGGACTTTAGGAGTCAGTATGGCCACAAAAAGATCTTGGTTATGCCCTTCGGCATAACCAACACTCTAGCAGTGTTCATGAGTCTCATGAACATGAACTTCTAGCCTTACCTCAATCGCTTCATCGTAGTCTTCATCGACGACATACTGATCTACTCGACTACTGGGGAGGAGCTTGCCTACCATTTGCAGGTAGTACTAGACACACTCCGAGAGCACCAGCTTTATGGTAATCTCTCTAAGTGCCAGTTTTGGATTTGAGAGGTTCACTTCTTGGGACACATCATCTTGGAGGTTGGATTTTTGGTGGATCCTGCGAAGATCAAGGCAGTACTTTCATGGGAGCCACCGATGATTGTGACAGAGGTATGGTGTTTTCTGGGACTGGCTGGGTACTATCAGAGATTTGTGCCGGACTTCTACGGGGTTGCTGTGCCACATTCAGCTTTGATGAAGATGGGGTAACCGTTGCTATAGGCTGGATAACCGTTGGTATAGGGTATACCAACGGTTTTCCAAACCGTTGGCCAGTAAGGCGTGGGGAAATCCCTTTACCAACGGTTTCATATAAACCATTGGTATAAGTTCTCGAGAAATCTGGAAATTTATTTACCAATGGTTCATAACCATTGGTATAAGTTTTTCCAGATTTCTGGAAAACAATTTACCAACGGTTCAGAACTGTTGGTATATGTTTTTCCAGATTTTTGGAAAAAACTTCACCAACGGTTCAAAACCGTTGGTAAAGAGTTTCCCAGAACTGCTGCACAACATCACCCAGAAGCCCCCCAGAAGCTACACCTGCATAAAAAAACAGTGCACAATAGCCCTCAGTATACCCTCCACTATACACCTGCATAAAAAATATCACAAAAGCCACATAAAGACTTCAAACAGTATAAAAAACACCTAAAATAGCCCAAAAAAACACATGACAACAATCATCCATTGGTAATTCACCTCACCCATCAAATTATAATAGGCAGAATAATTTGATAAATATCTATTAGAGTTGAATAAGACATTCAAATCGACTCAAATCCCATTTTTTTGTGATACTAGGTTTGGGTATGTAATGATTTGTGATGAATTTTGCATTGAACTTGTATTGTTTATAATATATGGTGAAAATATATTTTCTTAGGAGTCTCTTCACTTATGACCCCATGAGTGAAACTACCAAACTCATGAATAAGAGTCGTTGATGAGTGTAAATTTCAGTTGTATTCACTTAAAATGATTTCCTTTTGAAATAAAAGAGACACATTGAGTGGTGTCATCCACACCGCACCTCAGATTGAGGCGGAGTTGACTCGTACACATCAAAAATGACCCATGGATACATGTCCTAAAGTATCAACAGTATTCGAATGCCTTTGGTCTATTTTCCATATGTCAGTTGTTGTTTTAACTTAAACTGTTTTCCATTTCAATGAAAAGTGAAACACATTGAGTGGTGTCGGCCACACCGCACCTCGGATTCAGGCGGGGTTGACTCGTACACGTCAAAAATGACCCATGGATCATTGTCCTAAAGTTTCATTAGAATCCGAAAGTGTTTGGTCGGTTTTCCGTATGTCATTTTTTTTACTTAAAAGCGCATCCATTTTAAACAAAATAGAGACACTTTGAGTGGTTTCGGCCACACTGCGCCTCAGATTGAGGTGGGGTTGACTTTTACACGTCACAAATGACCAATGGATACATGTCCTAAAGTATCAACAATATACGCATGTGTTTGGTCAGTTTTCCGTATGTGGTTTTTTTTACTTAAAAGCGCATCCATTTTAAACAAAAGAAAGACACTTTGAGTGGTCCCAGCCACACCGGCCCTCGGATTGAGGCAGGTTTGACTTGTACACGTCACATATAACCCATGGATACATGTCCTAAAGTATCAATAGTATCCGAATGCCTTTGGTCTGTTTTTCGTATGTCAGTTGTTGTTTTAACTAGAACCATTGTCCATTTCAAAGAAAAGTGACAAACTTTGAGTGGTCCCAGCCACCCCGGCTCTCAGATTGAGGCGGGGTTAGCTCGTACACGTCACATATGACCCATGTATCTTTTTCCTAAAGTTTCAACAGAATCCAAATGCGGTTGGTCGGTTTTCCATATGCAAGTTGTTGTTTTCACTTAAAATCATGTCCATTTCAAATAAAAGTTAGACACATTGAGTGGTGTCAGCCACACCGCGCCTCAGATTGAGGTGGGGTTGACCCTTACATGTCAAAAATGACCCATAAATCATTTTCTTAAAGTTTCAACAGAATCCGAAAGTGTTTGGTCGGTTTTCAATATGTCGTTTATTTTACTTAAAAGCGCATCCATTTTAAACAAAAGAAAGACACATTGAGTGGTACCGACCACACTGGCCCTCGAATTGAAGCGGGGTTTACTCGTACACATCACATATGACCCATGAATCATTTTCCTACAGTTTCAACAGAGTCTGAATGCATTTGGTTGGTTTTCGGTATGTCAGTTGTTGTTTTAACTTAAACTGGTGTTCATTTCAAAGAAAAGTTAGACACTTTGAGTGGTACCGGTCACACTGCACCTCGGATTGAGTCAGGGTTGACACGTACATGTCACATATGACTCATGGATCGTTTTCCTATAGTTTCAAAAGAATCCGAATGCGTTTGGTCAGTTTTCGGTATGTCAGTTGTTATTATAACTTAAATTGTTGTCCATTTCAAAGAAAAGTTAGACACTTTGAGTGGTGATGGCCACACCGCGCCTCGGATTAAGGCGGGGTTGACTCGTACTTGTCAAAAATGACCCATGGATCATTTTCCTAAAGTTTCAACAAAATCCGAATGTGTTTGCTCAGTTTTCCATATGTGGTTTTTTACTTAAAAGCGCGTCCATTTTAAAAAAAAGAAAGACACTTTGAGTGGTACCGGCCACACCAGCCCTCTGATTGAGTAGGGGTTGACTCCTACATGTCACAAATGACCCATTGACACATGTCCTAATGTATCCACAGTATCCGAATGCCATTGGTCCATTTACCGTATGTCAGTTGTTGTTTTAACTTAAACAGTTGTCCATTTCAAAGAAAAGTGACACACTTTCAATGGTCCCGGCCACACCGGCCCTCGGATTGAGGAGGGGTTGATTCGTACACGTCACATATGACCCATGGATACATTTCCTAAAGTATAAACTGTATATTAATGCCTTTGGTCCATTTTCTGTATGTCAGTTGTTGTTTTAACTTAAACTGTTGTCCATTTCAAAGAAAAGTGACACACTTTGAGTGGTCCCGACTACACCGGCCCTCAGATTGAGGCGGGGTTGACTCATAAACGTCACATATGACCCATGGATCGTTTTCCTAAAGTTTCAACAAAATCCTAATGTGTTTGGTTGGTTTTCCGTATGTCAGTTGTTGTTTTAACTTAAACCGTTGTCCATATCAATGAAAAGTGACAAACTTTGAGTGGTCCTGGCCACACCGGCCCTCAGATTGAGGTGGGGTTGACTCATACACGTCACAAATGACCCATGGATCGTTTTACTATAGTTTCAATAGAATATGAAAGCGTTTGGTCGGTTTTACGTATGTCAGTTGATGTTTTAACTTAAACTGTTGTCCATGTTAAAGAAAAGTAAGACACTTTGAGTGGTGTCGGCCACACCACGCCTCGGATTGAGGCGGGGTTGACTCGTACACGTCACAAATGACCAATGGATACATGTCCTAAAGTATCAACAATATCCGAGTGCGTTTGGTCAGTTTTTCATATGTGGTTTTTTTACTTAAAAGCACATCCATTTTAAACAAAAGAAAGTCATGTTGAGTGGTCCCAGCCACACCAGCCCTCAGATTGAGGCGGGGTTGACTCGTACACGTCACATATGACCCATGGATACATTTCCTAAAGTATAAATAGTATCTGAATGTCTTTGGTTGGTTTTCCGTATGCCAGTTGTTGTTTTCACTTAAAATCATGTCACTTTCAAATAAAAGTTAGACACTTTGAGTGGTGCCGGCCACACTGCTCCTCAGATTGAGGCGGGGTTGACTCATACACGCCACAAATGACCCATGGATACATTTCCAAAAGTATCAACAGTATCTGAATGTGTTTGGTCTGTTTTCCGTATGTGGTTTTTTTACTTTAAAGAGCGTCCATTTTAAACAAAAGAAAGACACTTTGAGTGGTACCAGCCACACTAGACCTCGGATTGAGGCAGGGCTGAGTCGTACACGTCACGTATGACCCATGGATCATTGTACTATAGTTTAAACGGAATCCAAATTCGTTTGGTCCGTATTCCGTATGCCAATTGTTGTTTTCACTTAAAATCCTGTCCATTTCAAATAAATGTTAGTGGTGCCAGTCACTACTTCAAGCACATTTTCCATATCATCTTTTTCCGCCACCTCTCTTCAATGGGGGTCATTTCCTGCAATGAAAACAAATATGGAAGTAATTAGAAACAGATAACTAATGTGTAACCCAAAAAAAATATATAGAAAAACCATTATGATAAAAAGAACATAATGAAACAGAATATTTATGGTGTTATGAAGGTAAGTACTAGGATACACACTCTGAATGATGTAGGTGAAACATGTAGGTTAGAACACGACTGTATGATTCTATATATTTCCCACCACAACTTCTGGTTCACAATAAACTCTAACAATTGAGTTTTTGGGGTCATCATAAGTAATAAACGGATTGCTTCCAATTGCAGTAGGGATAGTGTCAACTTCATCATCACCATCATCAAAAACATGTCTGGGATTTACTTCAATAATTACATCGAATTTAGGATAACGATGATCTTTGACATAAAAAACTTGTTTCACCATTGATTCCAATACATATGGTTCATCGGTGGAAAGAGTGCGAGTCATGTCAATAACTCGAAATCAACAATCATCAATAAATGTGCCTTGCCTCGTCATTGAATCAAACCATTGACATTTCATCATTGTGACTCAACCATGTGAGTAATAATCCAAATTTATTATTTTCTCCACGACACCATAATAAGAATCATTTTCAGAACGAGGTCTAGTGTCCGATGAACTGGCATAACAGTCTGTTGTGGCAGTTAGCATAACACCATTATGCTGTGTTCTCATATTTCTTGCTTGTTCAGTGATAACAAATTTGTATCCATTGATCACAAGTGATTTACAAGCACGAACCATGGTATTAGGACCAAAAGATAAAGCTATTATTTCCTTAGAAACAGAGTCTGTAGGCAAACTCGATACCTGAAATATAAACAAATAGTAAACTTAATTAAATATTATTTTTATTTAGTTATTACAGAAATATTTTTACCTTAAATTTCAACCAAGCAGAAAACCCTTTGCTATGCAAAGACTCCTTCTTTCTCAAAGATAAAGAACGATGCTTTCTATATATCAATTTTTTATGTTCCCTATAGATTAAAATAATAATAGTTTAACAAATATTTAAAATTACAAGAGATAAGATAAAAGATAGATGTACAATTAACTTACTGTATATACTCATCGAACAAATCATAATTGAACAACACTGTGCGATGTGCCATCTCTCGCTCTTCAAGGCTTAATGTTGTCAATGTATATGATCCCGGAATTCCTCCTGTCAGAGGAAGTGATGGAAAACTGGGTTCAATTTTCCCATACTATTCTTCTTCATTTCTCATTGGTCTGTTTATTCTCGTAGTATGATCAGACAAATACATTGAGCAGAAATCCATACATTCTTGAGCCAAGTAACCGTTCACAATAGAACCTTCAGGATAATTCCTGTTCCAAACATATTATTTCAATGTTCACATGTTTCTTTCAGTTGGATACATCCAACGGAAAGCAACGGGTCCTCCAAAAAGTATTTTGGTCGGAAGATGGACAGTCAGATGCAACATGCATGTAAAAAATGATGGAGGGAATATTTTCTCTAACTCACACAAAATTAATGGTATCTCTGCCAACAGTTTTTGCACGAGGTATTTGGATAACCTCTTAGCACAAAGATCTCTAAACAAATAGCACAACCGAATAACTGAGACTCTAACATTATTGGACAAGAGATGACAGATTGCTATTGGAATCAATTCATGAAAAAGGACGTGATAATCATGAGTCTTCAAAGATTTCAACTTCAAATCATTTCTGTTGACCCGTTTTGATATATTGCTTGAATAGCCATCAGGAACTTTAATAGTCTCTAGCACTTATAGAAATTGATTTTTTTCAGCAGGAGTCATCACATAAGAAGCACATGTAACTTGCCATTTATTTTCACTGATACAGACAGTATGCAATTCTGGTCTGATCCCCCAATCTACCAAGTCGTGCCGAGATTGTAAATCATCTTTTGTCTTCCCCTTGACATTTAGAAGAATCGAAAGCAACATTTCACATATATTTTTTTCAATGTGCATTACGTCTATGCAATGACGTAACAAGTTGGTTGACCAATATGACAACTCAAAGAATATACTCTTCTTCTTCCAATTGTAACATTTATCATTGGAAACATTTTTCCTCTTTCTAGATTTCATTACACTCTTCCCAAATGAATAACTGAAATCTTCCAATTCATTAAGCACATCAGTTCCAGACATACGCTGAGGTGGATCGTCATTCTCTATGGTATTGTCAAATCTTCGATGATTGTTTCTATATGGATGGTTCATTGGCAAGAATCTTCGATGTCCCGTAAAACTAAAACTACGACGATATTTCAGTCTTCTCGATCGAGTATTCTTCATAGAAACAGGACATGACAATTTTCCTTTTTTGCTCCATCCAGACATCATTGCATAAGTATGAAAATCATTGATAGTCCACATAAGTGCAGCACGCATATGAAATATGTCTTTCAAACATGCATCGTATGTGGGCACACCCACATCCCAAAGAAGTTTCAACTCTTTTATTAAAGGTTGCATTTATACATCTATATCATTGCTGGGATCAGAAGGGCCAAATATCAGTATACTCAAGAAAGTGTAAGGATTTTTCATACACAACCAAGGGGGAAGGTTATAAATGTGTATGAAAACCGGCCATGTGCTGTGCGAAGTAAGCATCAGCCCAAATGGATTAAAACCGTCACATGAAAGACCCAGTCTCACATTACGCACGTCGGCTGCAAATTCAGGATATCGAGCATCAAATCTCTGCCATGCAAATCCATCTGCAGGGTGAACCAACTCTTCATTATTCTTATTTCTCTCAGTGTCATGTCATCGCATTTGTACAGATATTTCATCAGACATGAAAAGGTTCTATAATCTTGGGATCAATGGAAAGTGCCACATTTCTTTTTGTGGCACACGAGATGGTGTTCCATCATCTTCTGGCTTCCATCGGGAGGTTTTTCATTTTATACAATCATTTATTTCAGCAGTTTCCTCTCAAAATAAGCTGAAATCATTCAGGCAAGCATGAATTTTTTTTTGATAATCCAAGTTCATCAACCAACTTCCATGCCATATAGTGGTTTGAGGTAATATCTGCATCATCTTGAAGGAAGTCCTTCAAGAAGGTAAGAATATAATCAATTGCAGTATTTGAAATCCCATACATAGTTTTCCCAAGAAACAATAGGATTAAAAATTCAAACTTTTTCATTTTATCACATTGCCGATATACTCGAGTCGTCGCATCATCATTCAATTTTTTCACCCTATCAACATCATCATTTTCATTGGACGCATCATGTGTGCTTGTATTGAAATCTTGTTGGCTGGACATCCTTTCCTTCTCATGATGTCGAATAAATGGAAACCGATCATATATCAAACTCTCCAATTCAGTCCAATCATTTGGATCATCAACATTTTGAGATTCCATTTTCTCTCCATTGTGATACCACACATAATAGTTTGCTTGGAAACCATATTTGGTTATATGATAGCTAACTGCTTCATGCCTCAACCAAGGTCTTCCAACACAATTAAAACATGGGCAGTGTATGCGACCACTATCTGAAGCCTTGTCAAATGAAAAATCTAGAAAGCTGTTCAAATTATTTTGAAAATCGGTTGAAATACGATCAGTTTCGTACATCCAACTTCTATCCATTCTGTAAAAAAATCGCAATAAGTCATTTCAAAACAATTCAATAGTATTAAAGTTTAATCAAAAAAATATTTACATAAATGACAATTGTTTACTCTATATAAAAGCATAACTGACACATTACTCTATATGAGAATCATATTAAGAAATACAACAAAATACAACGTATATAAGAAAATAAGATACAATATTTCTAATGCCTATATTCATGGATTGACTAGTAAGATATTTGAAGTGGATCAATGAATACATAATCCTTAAGGGTCTTGTTGGGAGTATATGAGTTTTATACTTTAACATCTCCAAGTAGATCAGGATGAGGAGTAGGATGAGGATCATGGGAGTGGTGGGACTGTCCAAGGGGGGTGTGGCATGTCCAGGGGGGTGTGGGGTGTCTAGGGGGTGGTGGGGTCGTCTGGGGGGTTGGAGGTGTCCAGGGGGTGGGGGCTGTCTAGGGGGGTCGGGGTGTCCAGGTGGGCGGGGTATCCGTGGGGTTGGTCAGGTTGTCCAAGGGGGTCAGGGTGTATATGTATATTTATATGAAAAGAATACCTCCACAATAATCATACAACCCTGTCATTAGTCTAAACCCCTAGAACACATAAAAGAAGCTAGTATGAACATTTACTAAAATATTTAACACCATACGATTGAAAATAAAATCTAAATATAGTTTGAGAGGATATAATGGTGTGTGTGAAAAAATGATATCAAATCAATTTAAACGAATATGGAACAAATGAGGGTTTATAATACACTAAGAGTACCTCAAACAATCCAAAACCACTTCAGCACCACCCCCTTGGATAGCCCGCTCACCCCCCTCGACACCCCTTCTCCATATGGACAGCCCCCCACCCCCTTGGATAGCCCGCCCACCCCCCTGGACAACCCTACCCCCCATGGCCAGCCCACCCCTCCTTGACAGCCCGACCACCCCCGTGGAGAGCCCGTCCACCCTTGTGGACAGCCTGCCCACCCCTGTACCCCCCTGGACACCCCGTACCCCCCTGGATAGCACCGCCCACCCTCCCAAACAGCCCAAACCCCCTTCCCTGCAACCCCACCACCACCACCTAGACATACCAACCCCCTGGACACCCCACACACCCCTTCCCCACCAGTACACCCCACCCAGACCCCCAGGACAGCCCACACCCCCTGGACAGCCCCACCCTCCCCCGTGGACAACCTTTCCCACCCCCGTGGACAGCCCCGCCCACCCCCGTGGACAACCCACCCACCCCCGTGGACGCCCCTACCCCCTAGACAGCCCAACCACCCCCGTGGACAGCCCACCCACCCCCTCGACACCCCTTCTCCCTATGGACAGCCCGCACCCCCTTGGATAGCCCGCCCACTCCCTGGACACCCCTACCCCCTGTGGCCAGCCCACCAACCCCCCCTAGACAGCCCGCCCACCCCACCTTGACAGCTCGTCCACCCCCGTGAACAGCCCGTCCACCCTTTTGGACAGCCCGCCCACCCCCGTACACCCCTGGACACCCCGTACCCCTGGATATCCCCGCCCACCCTCCCAAACAGCCCACACCCCCTTCCCTGCATCTCCACCACCACCACCTAGACATACCACCCCACCTGGACACCCCACACACCCCTCCCCCACCAGGACACCCCACCCAGACCCCCAGGATAGCCCAAACCCCCTGGATAGCCCCGCCCACCCCCGTGGACACCCCCTACCCCCTAGACAGCCCAACCCCCCCCCCCACCCCCGTGGAGAGACCACCCACCCCCTCGACACCCCTTCTACCTATGGACAGCCCCCCACCCCCTTGGATAGACCGCCCACCCGCCTGGACACCCCTACCCCCCATGGCCAATCCACCCACCCCCCCTGGACAGACCGCCCACCCCTCCTTGACAGCCCGACCACCCCCGTGGACAGCCCGTCCACCCTTGTGGACAGCCCGCCCACCCCCGTACCCCCCTGGACACCCCGTACCCCCTTGGATAGCCCCGCCCACCCTCCCAAATAGCCCACACCCCCTCCCCTACAACCCCACCACCACCACCTAGACATTCCACCCCCCTGGACACCCCACACACCCCTCTTCCACCAGGACACCCCACCCAGACCCCCAGGACAGCCGACACCCCCTAGACAGCCCCTCCCACCCCCGTGGACAGCCTTTCCCACCCCCGTTGATAGCCCCTCCCACCCCCGTGGACAACCCACCCACCCCCGTGGACACCCTCTACCCCCAAAATCCATTATCCAAAACATATCAAATTGGTTTGAACACAATCCATAATTCCCACAATCCACTATCAAAAACATGTAAACATTCATGACAGCCTCTCCCAACTCTGATTTACATGTTTTGAGCACTCTCCTTCCAAACATAGAATATAAAAACATTAAATAAGTCTTCACAAACACAAAAAATATCTTATTTAGATATTAATTTCAATAATCAAGTAAACCACCAACACTTAGAAAAAATATATTCATTAAAACAACTACAATAATATGGCTGAGATCAAATTTTACCTATTTGTATGGGGGTGTACCTGTTGGGATGGGGGGTGCTGGTGTTCAAATTCGCGAGAGCAGTGGAGTTGGATGGGGTTTGCGAGAGTAGCGAAGCGAATAGATTAGGGCTCTGTCCGAATGGGGGGAGGAGATCGCGATCTGGAATTTGGGGAAAACCTTTGCCAACGGTTCCAGTGAACCGTTGGAAAATGTGTGAGTTTAGCACCCATTTCCCAACGGTTCCAGTGAACCGTTGGGAAAGGGTCCACCGAAATTCCCTTTGCCAATGGTTTATTTAAACCATTGGAAAAGGCTCACTATACCAACGGTTTAAGTAAACCGTTGGTATACTACCGTTGGGAAATGTCCAAATACCAGTAGTGTGGGTTTTTTGATGGTGGGGAGCATGTCATTCCCTTCAAAGAATGTACCGTGGTACCAGTTTCACATCAGGAGGAAGTGTTGAGGGAGTTCCATATGTCTCCTTTAGCAATACATCCAGGAGTGTCGAAGATGTATCAGGACCTCCGAAGAAAGCACTGGTGGCCAGGTATGTAGAAGGTTATAGTAGAGTTTGTCTCATGATGCCTCACTTATCAGCAAGTGAAGGTGGATCACCAGGTTATTACAGGATTAGTTCATCCCTTAGAGGTCCCAGAGTTGAAGTGGGACAGAATATCCATGGATTTCGGGATATGAATTCCACGTAAATCCAGCGGACATGACTCTATCTGGGTGAGTGTTGACTGACTCACCATGTTGGCCCACTTCCTACTGATCAGAGAGTAAGGTTCAGTAGAGATTCTTGGATGCCTCTATGTAAGAAATATCATACAGCTTCATGGTGTTCCATTGACAACTGTCTCCAATCGAGATGCTCATTTCACTTCCCGGCTTTGGAAGGGGTTGCAAGAGGCTTTCAGGATGCAGCTTCTCTTGAGCACCGCCTTCCATCCTCATAAGGATGGTCAGACTGAGAGGACTATTCAGACTCTCAAGGATATGCTCCATGCATGTGTCCTCGACATCAGTAACAACTTGGTGGATCACTTACCATTGGTGGAGTTTGCGTATAACAATAGTTACCACTCCACTATCAGGATGACCCCTTCCGAGGAACTTCACCACCGACCATGCAGATCACCACTGTGCTAGACTAACCCAGGGGAGTCAGCACTTATTAGACTAGAGATGTTGTAGTCTATGATGGGTAAGGTGCAGACCATCAAGGAGAAGATGAAGACTGCACAGAGTATGCAGAAGTCCTATGATGATAGGAGACAGAGACCACTAGAATTTGAGGATGGTGACCACGTCATTCTACAAGTGTCTCCTCGATGAGGTCTATGGAGATTTGGCAGAGGCGGAAAGTTATCTACGCGATTAATTGGACCTTTCTAGGTCCTCAGTAGAGTAGGCGAGGTGGCTTACCGCTTGGCTCTTCCACCTCAATTGCCTTGGGAGCACGACGTCTTCCATATATCTTAGTTGAGGAGATACGTGCATGACCTATCCCACACCATCGACCATGGAGAGCTGGATATCGATGATGTGATGACTTTCACAAATTTTGTAGTGGATAATGATGATCGCCAGAAGCAGGTCCTTCATTGACAGTCGATAACCCTAGTTCACATTAACTGGAAGCACATGAACCTCCATGAGAGCACATGGGAGATGGAGGCTCATATGTGTGCTCTCTAGCCCCATTTGTTTCCTTAGTGTGAGTTATAGATTACAGGGACATAAATCCTTGAGGTGGGGAGAATGTAAAGACACGAAATTCCTGTGGATTTTTTTTAATTTGTGGGAATTTTATGAGTCCGTAGTTTCTAACAGCGCTGGATTCTGAGGCCCGGTGTGCCAGAAATCAATTCATGATGTTTTGTTAAGGTGTGTTCAGTAAATATATTAGTGGGATATTATTTCTTTTGAAGTGGTGCTCGGAGTTGATATCTGATGACACCGTTGAACTCGCAGCACTGGTATTTCCTTAAGGGGACATTTACCGCAATTGCGTTTTATTGAGAATGGAAGTTAATTTTTGGGGTTTATAAATAAAATTTATATAAAAATACTTCTAGCATATTTTTAATTGATTGGTGGTTAAAACCACCAAGTGGAGGTTAGTGGTGGGGCCAACCACACCCTAACATCCCTTGATTGGAAATTATTAGGTGGGGCCCACCTGAGTCCTTTAACTCCTCTAACCCCCATTTAAACCCCCATGTAACTCTCTTTAAGTGGGGGAAGGCTTTTGAAATTCTCACATTAATGTGTCAGCCCCCCATTATTAATTAATTGTGCTCCTTCAATTCATTAATATTTTTGAAGTTTTTTGAAATTCTTGCCAATAATAAAATAATAGTCAAACCTATTATTATATTTTGGTTGGTTGGAAAATTTCATTTGGATGCGACTCTGAGAGAGGACGTTGGGGATTTTGGAGAACTTGATCCTTTTGATGAAAAAGTCTCCTAATCTCCGAAGAATGACAACAACCATTCTCGATCTTCGACCAAGACAAAAGATATGGAGCCGCCATCAAAGAATGCTGACGACGCTTCATCCTCAGATGTTTTCTGACATAAAAAAATCAACATCCTCCCTTTTCCTACGACTTTGTCAACGTTCAACGAATCAAGGTAGGGGTTTGAGTAGAATTCATATTCTTGTTCCTTGTTTTTCAATACATAGATTATTTATGCTGAATGATAACACCATGACGAGGAGTGTTCAGACCACACAAACACAACTCGACACTCCCCCTTTGGTTGTTCTTGTTTTTTGACTTCGAAGGTGCACCGTGAAGATGAACCGGTGGCGGAAGACCGTCCGGTCGCCAAGAGGGCATGACATCGTCATGTTGCACAGAAGGAGAACCGTGGACCTGATGGGCCGTGGTGGAGGCACGTGGTGTCGTCGTACCGTGCGGAGGCCATCAAAGGGCCATATCGAGCCGGGCCGCTGCGGAGGGGTGTGGCGCCATCGCGCAGCGCTGGTGAAGCTGGGAAGCCGCGGCCAGGGCTGGCCCTGGTGCTGTCGCACCACACCGGGTATGCGGAACGGCTTCCGGGGTGGGCCGTGGTGAAGGGGCGCGGCGCAGTCGCGCCATGCCAAAGCCCAGAACCAGTTGGATGCTCATCCAGCCAGACAGGATGGGACCCTTCGGGTCCCACGGTTACCAGGACAACGCTACGTGCACCAACCGTTTCAGAAGGCAGGGGGTGTAACCCCCTATGCGCAACCTGTAGGCCACACGGGCTATCTAATCAGATGGGTCACCTTTGAATTGGCCACCCATGATCGAGAACCTACGGCCATGCCTCCCTCTCCCAGGCTGCCCCCGGCCGGGCCGCTCCTAGGAAGGGCCGCGTCGGGTCTGGCTGGCCTCGGGCCGGGCCGCGTCGGGTCTGGCCGGCCTCGGGCCGGGCCGCCCGTCGGTCTAGGCCGTCCCCTCGACTCAGGCCATTTCCATAGACCGAGTCGGAATCATGGACTGGGTCAGACCCTGATTCAGGCCGGGTCAGTCCGACTGGGTCGGACAAGACCCGGACTCGCTATGGCCATTTACACCTTATAGCCGCATCTTTGCCTACAAGTGTCTGATCGACGAACCGTCTGAGACAATGAAATTCATGGTGCAATAAGATTCATTGGGAATACTCCACGTGATGTTTAGATATAGTTGGGGCACAGTTAAGTTATTTTGAGCCTAAAAACCAACCGGGCCCATTATTACGGATAGAGAAAGTGATGTCATCAAATATAAGGATTGTTCCAAATGAAGCCCATTTATCATAACTTGTGAGGGAGTGAGAATCCATTGTCTTTTCCGTCAATCAATCACATGACTAGTTTCAAACAGTTAATAATGTTTGAAACCATTTAAAGGAATTGTTTAATATTATTGAGATAATAACCCATACCATGTTCGATGAACCACCCAAATAAATTGTAATCGTCATACACCTTTCACTTATGGAATTCACTAGTATAATAAGGGGTTTTGTAACTAGAACCATAATGTATGAATGTATGAATATTTATTTTTAATAAAATAATTATTTTATGTATTCCATTTTTTAATATCTTTATAAATGATTGAACATAGAGTTTTATAAATATGACTTTTTGATTCAAGTACATACAAATTTGTTTCCGATAAATATATATTTTTAAAAGAGAAACTATTTTTCTTGAATTCTATAATTATTCAATAAATATTACATTATTAATATACAATTCTAATATAATATTTATTTAATTATAAATTATAATATAATCTTATGAATGAAATCTTTTTTTTGTAATGGTCAAATTTTTTTTTCTCATCATGAAATCCAAAATTTCTAAATAAATATAAAATTTTATATACATTTATTATGATTTATATATTGTTAATATTTATTAAAAAAATAGTATATTAAATTAAGAAGTAATAATTAACTGATGTTGTATTTTTAATAATTTTTAGAGGTTGTCAAATAATTTTTTAAAATTATATAAAATATTTTTATTTGGTATGTATTATAAAATCATAAATTCATAAAAGTGATTTAGTAAAATCTATCAAAAGTATCCATGAAAAAATATAGTTTTCACCTTTAGATATATATATTTTAACATATATTTTATTAATTTTATATACCCTAACAAATCATCCAAAATAAATATTATATTATAATGTCATTAAATTAATTATTTAAAAACATTACTCAAATCCACATCATGAAGGGTATTATATTGATGATTTTTTTGTTAGACTGAAAAAAGCTATCATATACCTCCTATTTGGAATAAAAAAATTTGAAATCCATTGGATATTATTTGGTTTTGATTAGTTTGTTATATATATTCCAAAACATATATTTACAAAGAAATAATCATTTCCCATCTCCATTCCTCTAAAAAAAACTCATCCTCCCAGTCTTCATTAGTTGAATCAAATGGAAGATGATTATAATATAAAATTACATCTATAAAGGCCTTCTATTGAGTCCCAAATATAATAATAATATCCACAATGTCAATATAAATTCCCTCCCAAGGTAAGGGATCCTCTCTTTATACACATTCTTCAACCACTTCCTTGATTTTTTATTGTTGATTCAATTTGATCATGTTAGACTATTTTTTAAAACATTCTCATAATTGTAATGATTATTTCCATGTTAGGATATACCTTTATCACTCATATTTATCCCTTACATGAATCTTTATGTACAACCGTTATGTTGTTGAAATTTTAATATGATTTTACAGGAATGAAGTTTTTGTAGTGAGTATTCATCCCATTCAGACTCATGGATTTCCCAATAGATGTAAATATACTATATTTTTTGGGTAAATACATAGATACATAGATCATATTATTTAATCATTAAATTGAATGTTAATGATGAAATTCTTATGTTGTACCATCTATGTGGATCACATGCATATACATGATATGTATATGATAGGTGGGACCAAATAACGAAATATATATATATATATATATATCCTTCCAAGGAATTTGGTTATGTTATTTATATATATATATTTCATTAATGGTTAATTTTATGATATAATAAGAACATTAATATATGGTTTCTATATCGAACATTGTATCAACATTCCTTTGTTTCATTTAATTTATCATATTATATAATATTTAATTATTTTTGTTTATGATTATATTCCAACATAAGTAAAATGGATATGAATCAAGAAATATATTTAGTATTTCAACTCATGATATGGTTTTAGCATTCCATTAATAAGCTTTATATGTCACCCATTCTTATATACAACCATATGTTACTCCGTATAGTTTAAAAAGAACAATGGAATTTTAGGGGCATATTATCGTGTTTCTAAATAATGTTATTATAATAGTATTAACTGTTAATTATATATTTATATGTTAATTCAAAAATAAAACCTACCTCTGGATATTTTGGTATTGTATTTTGTGTAACATTATATTATAACTCATGAATTTCATGGTATTAAAATATGGGTTCTCATAAGTTCCCTCTTTAACTCTGGTATTGATGAAATACAATACCTATTACCAATCCTCATAAATACCTAAATTAAGACATTCTGAGTCAATTTCACATCAAATAATGAATTAATCATACTTTTTATCTAATAAAAATCGTAATAGTAAATCTCTATCATTTCTAGTGACTATATTTTTGAAATTACTTTTAAATATAATGACAGCTCCAAATTTAGAAAAATTACTATATATATCTTTACAAGATACTTATATGTAGGATCCTTGTTCATTTATATCATGTTATGATCTCTTATCTCTTATGTTACTCAATTTATTTTTGATCATATTTTCATTCAATGGTTTGTATTGTATTGATGAATCATAGAACCTAGAGCAGTTGCACGAATCCATTTTTCTTATGTTGAGACCCTTACAAGAAATGATATACATTGAAATATTTTAGTATATATATATATACATATCATATTTGTCACCTTAGATGCAGTCTATCCATTTTTTAAAAAATGAATATTATTTAAAACAAATTTTAATAAATTATATATTTTTATTCATAGATTTTTAATTTCCATAATAAATAAACAATAACTATATCATTATTTATATAGAAGAAAATTTTTCCTTTATTCAATAAATTAATAGATATTATAAATTCATCTCCATGTTATAATAAACAAAATACATTTAAAATAAATAATCCCCTATTTTTCACATAGAATCGTTCCTAACATACCCTTAACCATGTCAATAAAACCACATTACCTTTTTACTAGGTTTACATGATATAATATTGAAATTTTTACCTAAAATAATTGGAAATGTTTGATGAATATATGATACAAAAAAATACATTATCGTCCCTAGAAAAAAATGACTAATGACAAATTCCTTGGGATTAATCAATGTAGACATATGTGAAAACATGAACCTTTAATAAAAATAGAAACACACACTACACCAAGTTTATTTATTTGAGAAAATTATAAAATAAGGATAATCCATTACAAGGGAAGGAGAATAGTTATGAAACAGAAAAATGAGACACCAAAAAACTAGAGTTTTCTAACATAATGGAGATAGAGAGTGTGTGCTATAAAAAGAGGAATCCACTCTTGAGTATGGGATTTCAGGATTGTAAATCATGTTAACCCTCCTATATTGTTCTCCCTTAATGCCAGGAAATCCATAAATTTGTTCCCCTTAACATAGTCTCACACACATATTGAACAATATATGATTTAATAAAACCAAATATATCTATATAAAATTTTCATTCTCCAAAACCAAAATCTAAAAAATGTGATCAATACATTAATAAATATCGTTATAGGGTGAAAAAATGTGTAATGATAAAAAATTGATTGGATATAATATTTAAAAGTAGGATTATATTTGGTAACCATGGTCAAACCAATCAAAAAAAATACATAAAACAACCCTATGATCTAACAACACCATTATAATTGTGACATAAAGGATTTTTGTTAGAATTGTAATAATATTTTCAATTTACTATATCAAATAAAAATTATTTTCAAACTATCTCATGTGTAAATGTAGGGAGTTTGTTACAATAACATATTGTAAACCCATAGGAATTCCCCCACAATCCTATAATATAATAACAAAGTTATATCACATGTATATTATAGTTTAAAAAATATTATAGAAATACAATGATTTGGAAATATAAATTTTTTCAAAAGAATAATTTTTATGAATTTAGTTTTCATAAATAGTTTCTATTTTGAAAAGATGATGTGGTTTATAAATTTTAGCTTATAATATTCATTTATGTTATTGGTTTCACATAACATTTATGCTTAATGATAACACTATGAGCATGAGTGACAGTACGTATGCCACATATCTATCGCTTGGTGTTATATTTCCCATTATAAGATTACATTCAGCTCCAAAAAACATGTCTATTTAAACAAAGACACATAAAATGTAACCATGAACACAAACTAAACAATGATTTTATATAAAACACCCATAACCTATTATTATAAATCACATGGAAATAAGTAATTTATTTATGAAAATTATGTTAATCAATTTAATATGTACTTTATTGTTTATTCCCATAACCCAATTTCAAATAAAACTAATAAGAGAATCATTGGGACAGTTTTTTTATTGGAAAAAAATTTGATCGAAATAGATAAATAATCTAGAAACCAAATATTGAAAAAGTTCTATTAAAATTAAAAATATGTAGTAATTACGAATCTAGAGACAATTAACATGGTGGATCATAGATGATTCCTAATATCGGACTACTACCTTATGTTACTTATTAAAACACATGATGATATCATCATAACTAATCCTATTATAGTGTTCAATGTATTAAAACACTTATCATTATTTCAATTTAAGTACAACATAGGAGACCCAATACTAAAAGGCAATACATTGTCCTGAAATTTGATTTATAAAATTGAATAGAAAATGATTCATCATAATCAGTGTCCAAACATCAATGGCCAATTGAAATCACCTTGTTTATCCCTAGAGGTTGAGATTAAAATAGTAAAATAAATATAGGAACAAAAAACTGCCAATAATAATCTCATAGAAGATTATAATTTCAAAAACTAATTAGCTTGAGTAAAAATTTAGAATATTCTATTGATTTAAAAAATTGGTCAAAAACATGAATGCTTTTATCTATTCCACTAGTGAACCCCAGTCATACTTTGAAGGAATATATGAAATCAACATATAATTTTTAACTTATTTAATACTCACATAACATCATGAATTTTTTTATGTAACAAGATTTGAAAAATAATTTTCTAAATTCCTTATAACTAATTTTGAAGTTTTCCTAAATACTCCAAAATTAAAAAATTAAATAGTGATATTTCTCAAACCATGGGTTCAATATTTTTTGACACCCATGGTGTCAATTCTACGTGGGTTTTTTTTTGTATGGTTTCGCACCATTAGAATGTGGTTTTTTGGGATTATATGGGTTATTTTTTTGGTTTTTTACAGGTCACATGGTTAAGGAACGTGATTGGTTTAACCATGTAGGCTTTGTGTGCATCTTTCATAGCTCAAAAGAGAGGGTATCTACATGAAATTTAAATGGATTGATTAATATTGTGTGTAATCATAAAAAACCACATGATGGGGGTATTTCCCTTTATAATTCCTTTTATATGGGATTTATTTCCATGGCTTCCCTACTTCATTTCCCTCGTCCATGGATGCCTCAACTAGTACATTATAGATTCTTTGAATCTTTTATAAAGTGATTTTTGGTGGTCTCATGGTGATACTTCTCCATATTTAAGAAGTATGGGTATTATTATTAATCTTTTTTTTGTTATTTTACATGGTCCATATATATTACTATTAAATGTGGAGAATGAGGATTCTAGGTGGGTTACAATGGGACATTTACTGGCTAGTTGAGTTTTATCACTCACTACTCTGCTTCAGTTTTACATATTCAATGATATTGGTTTTATGATCAAGGACTCTACTTAGTGAGATTCGGTGATTGAATATGAATCTACTAGCTCATGAACAGTTAGGTCCACTTTTTTTGTGTCTTCTAATGTCACATTAGCCCTCAAGGATAACCTCATAAAAAGAATCATATGTTACAAATTTTTATATATATTCATGTGGGATGTTTATTACTTGAATGTAATTTTTAGATACGTTGATCCTCTTGTGGCTCCGTTAAGTTTTTGGATTGTTTTATTTCATATAATTAATATAATTAATTATAACCTATTTTGGTTGAGCATTATTATTGTTTTCATTGTTTCCTTTAATACCATATTATTATTTGGTGTAGTTTTATTTAATAAAGAAAAGGAAGAAATTGATTTTATAGAGGTATTATAGGATGGAGTTATAGAGAAATATTTAATAAAAGTGTTGGATTATTTTTTAGAAGTTTCTAATTAATTAAATAATATTGGGTTTACCATTGAATAAAATTGCTTTTTTTGTAAAACATGGCCATGGACTATTTTCAAATGTCATTTTAAAAGCTTCATGTTCCATTGTTTGTTTAATATAATATTAGGTAAATGAAAATGAATACCTATTTAAAACTATTTTTTATAATTAAGTGATATTTGTTTCTTTTATAAAATGAATGATCAAGAATAATATTTATATACTACATGATTAGGTTAACAATATACATACTCACATTGGTGGATCTATTGTCATCATGTCTTTTACAGGTTCCCATTGGTTTGGATTTCATGTTAGATCTAGTTCCATAATCTATGGGAATTTGGTGTTGTAATGAATATGGCAGGGAATAGGGTGTGACATAGAGTTCATGATCGACCCTTCAGTATCACAGAACAAGTTTGATTATGCCTTTTATCAACTATTTGGGGGTTTCTTACCACCCATTATTGTTTTGTATCCTTTTTTGACTGTTTATTTATATGTAATGTCAAATGTAATATATCTTTCTGTATTACTATTAACCCATATATGGAGAATTTTATTTTGTTCTGTGAAGTTGATGCCAACTACCAGATTTTGGTATGATACCCTTGATGCTTATCATAATCCTAGGGTAATTAGGGATTCTCCTCGGGTATATGATGGACTAACTACTGAATTTGATGGATGGATTCCCCCGACTATTTCTTTATAAAATAGAATAAAAGAATATATTTTCCTTCAAAATGGATTAGGTTCTTCAGAAACATGAAAACCATTATTGTTTCATTATTTTTTATTTGGGATATGTATAAGTAGTTTAGATATGGGAATTATTATCAATTATTAGGTTGAGTGTAAGGTACATGGAATGGACCACACTTTTTCAATGTGAATTTCATGTTTTTATTGGTGTATCAAGGTTGAGACTTGCGCTTGAGTTTATATTTGGATGTTTTTATGATTTTAACTATATATTGATGTGTAATTTATCCTTATTGATTGTACCAATGATTTTGGGGTCAGTTTTTGTTTTAGAAGAAAAATGGAAATTTTTATATGATTATATTTTTTTCAAGTATGGTCTAGTAAGTCATGTGTTGACCATGTGACATGGTAAAATGAACCATAATAAACTAACCCATATAGCTTAACAATTTACATTAATGATTCTCTTTTTGAATTAATATTTTACCTCTCATTATTCATAAATATACACCAATGGATTTTTCTATTGTTTTAGTACTCTTTATGGGAGTTTTAATTTGGATTCCTATTTAATGCGATGTTATGAATGTGGTTTGATATGAGATGTGTATGGGTGTTAAATATTTTTTTCCCTTCACAATTTAATTCGATGTGGGGAAAATATAACATCTAATTTGAAAATGTAATTCTATTTTTGAAACCCATTTTATGGTAGCATAAAAACCAGGTGTGTTTTTATTAAAATTTAGAAAATGGAAAAAATTATGTTAATATCATATTAGTTCAAAAAGATGGATGTTCTGAAGGAATTAAATTTAAAAAGTGTATGTTTTAAGAATTTTTTTATGAAATAATTTTCCATACGGTGGATTATTTGAAAGAGGTGTTATTAAATTTCATTTGAATGATGATTGATATTTCCCTCCATATTAGAATTTATGAGAATATTTTAAAAAATAAGGGGGTTGAAATAATTTTTTAAATTAATTTTGGAGACATATGGGTCTTATGTGTATCATTAATAAAGAGAAAAATGTGGTGGAAGTATTGATATTTGAAATTATATTTTCAAAGTAGAATGCAATTTTATTTTAAAGGATGTATTGACTTTTAATTTTGTTTTACATCCTTTATTACGGTATCAGAATTTTTTTTGAGTACAGTTACTCTTTGGGATTATATATTGTTTTTTTAATTTCCTCCCAAAAAATCATTATAGAATAATGATATATATTCCTCAGTGTTCAATGTTGATATTTTTTTATCTCGCGTCCATAACTATTTCTTTTGTATCATGAATTATGTGATCACCAGTTTTATAGTGCCTTAGTGTGATGTTTTTCCCTTGTCTGATTGGTTAATTTGGTTTTTAGATGTTGTTCAATGTGATTTTTTTGTTGAAAGATGGTTTTCACAGGTAATTTAAATTGATACTTTAAACTACTAGATGATTAATATTGTAATGGTTGATTTAAAATTTTATGTGTCACATTAAATATTTTTTTACCTCATTTTTTTGTGGTTTGATTTTTTAAAGCATTTTTTTAATAAGAACTTGGGTTTTAAATTACTTGGAATTTTTTGAAAATTTTCATTATTTTCACTTTCGAAAAATAAATTTCCAGGAGTATATTAAAAATGATTTCAATATATTTGTTTTTAAAATATTTTAATTTTCAAAAAATTTAATTTAAATTTTTTTGTTTCAATGTTCTCAAAAATAGAATGTGTATGTTATGTCTTAATTTCCATTAAAATTGTATTCTAGAAATGATTTTGAATTTCTTATTTGAAATAATCTTTTATCTTCATTTTCTTTTCCTTGGGAAACTATTTTAAAGGTTCAAAAGTTAATTTGTGGTAGTTAAATGTTTTGTTTGGTAGAAAAGGCCATCTATTAATGTATTCAAAATTTATTTTGGCCCATAAAATTTCATTTTGACATGGTTATTTATTTAATCCAATTGGGATAATGTTTTGCAATACTATCGTGTCATTTGGATTTTGAATTTTTATGGTTCATGTGTTTATCTTCCAAATAGTTTTATTATATATTATTTGAGGATTAGTTCATTTTTTATTGATCATTTTTGTTTCTCTAAATCATTAATGGTCTTCATATATATTGTCCAATTTTAATGATAGTTTCCTATAATTTTGGGAATAAGTGAATTTATGTAATATATTGGGTAATTTGTAATAATGTTTATTTTGGTCCATTGATAACTCAATAGAGGTAGTTGACTGTAGTTTTCCATGAGTTGGATTTAAATTTTTAGTTCATAGATTACCCATAGAGTATGGTGAACTATGTCAAGGACTTATGTCATTTCATTCTGTATAATTCCATGAAGTTATCCAATAGGGTGGAGATTGTGAATAATATTGGTGAATCGACTATGTGGGTGTAGAGTTTTTTGTATGGTTCCCCATTTTGGTTGCGATAATGTGTTTCTATACCTTATTTGGATTCTTTTGGAGATAATTACCCATATTGGGACCCTTATAGATGAGTTTCCTTTGTCACACCATTTAGGATTGTTCTTAATGGTGGTGATACTCATTCCTAATCACCAATATTTATGGTTTCCTATAGTGGTAAACATGGTTGTTTTTTCATAGATACATTTAGTAGAAATATGGATTTAGTAGATTAATTTTGAGGATTTTTTATCAATCTATAGCCTCATCGTAAGAAACAATCATCTATTTCAGCATAAAACTCACCTGACATTCATGGTGGTTTATTTGGATTTTACTTTTTTACCTCTCTCTTGAATGTGGACATTATAGGGGAATAATGTTTCATATTGGGGTTTTTTGACCAATGTCATGTAAATTGTATGTGGGGATTTTTATTTGATAGTTTAGACCCCTAATAATTTTCTTGTTTTGGGATTAAAATGGTTAATTTTCAAAACATTTTTCAGTTTATACAGTCATGTCAGAAGCCAAATTTTGTATCAAGTGATGATAGAAATATTTGGAATCTATATGGTTTGTGCATGGGTTTCTTAACTATGATGGTAAATTGTTCAACAAACTCAAAGAGGGTTATTATTTATATTTTCATATTCACTTATATCCTTAGTCACCATGATTTCCCAAATTTCATGCTTATGGTTATGCCAAATTAGTTTTTTTTCTTTTGAAGTAATTTAAGCCATAGGTTAAGTTATTTTATAATTAATTTTATAGATGGGGACAAGCTTCCACCACCTAAGGTTTGTATTTTAATTTTATTTCCTTTTATTTATGAGGTAAACATATTATGTACGTTTAACAGATTTAATCCTACACATCCCACACCTCTCATTATCAAATTCAAATTTAACCAACCCTGACATCATCAACTATCTGATGAGACATCTCCCAGGCCGAAGCTCCACATACTATCAATCCCATCATTAATCCTGGTGTCTTATGATGAAATAAAAATACTATAATCCCCACATTTTTAATTTTGTAAATTGTGTAAATTTATTATATGAAACCCTTAATGGTTTCATAATGTAGACCAACCCATTCTAATCAAATATGAGGTAATGTCTATTTAAGAAAAAAAAGAAAATTGTAAATTTATTAAAAATATACATTTTTGTCTTTATATCAAATAATTTAAATTTCCCATTAAATTTTTGTGTAATATTTATTTTTTCATTAGATCCCAATTAATAAAAAAAATATAATTAATTTTATATTAATAATTATTTTATTTGACTATGATATACATTTATTTTCATGATTAAAAAACATGACTTTGAATGAATATTTTCATTGATTTTTCTCTTTCTTCCACATATAAAAATTTAAACGTGAAAAATGGATTTTATATTTATAATAAAGAGGATAATATTTATTAATGAGGTAAATTTTATTTTAGTACATTATAAATACAAATGATGGTATCTTTTTTCCTCGAAATGAAAATGTAATATGGAAAAAGTCAGATTCTAACTTATAAGAGGCTATATCGAAGAAAATATAATAGTTTAAATTGTGTATTGTGGGATTTTACATCTACCATCCTTATCCTAAATTCAAAATTATTTTAATTTGATAATATTTTACTTTGATAAAAATATTAATACTATTTTATTTTAAGGAAAATTGTAATATGAAACATTCATTATTTTAATGTTTCTAACATAATTTCACGTGGATTAAAATAGAATATGAGTGTTTATATTTTTTTATTCTATATGAAAAAATTATATGTTTTATAATATAAATTTTCTATTTAGTGATGTCGTAATTTCCTTTAACACTTAAATAATGATGACATTAAAATTGTGCAAGCAGTAGAAAACTGAATAAACTTATTTTAAGAACATTAATATTAATATATGTTAATGAGTTTTTTTGTTACAAGAATAGATGGAATAATTATAATTTATAATTTATATGAAATATTTTATTTCTAATTAAAATATTTTCTTGAGTTGTTTAATTAATATTTTTTTGAATAATCATGAAAATAATCATTAATTGCATTCAATTTTTAAAAATTATTATCAATAAAGTAAAAAATTATAAAATATATCATAAATAAAATGGAATAAATTTTGTGTATAATATCATTAATTTTTTCACCTTTGATTTTTAAAATAGAAAACAAATTCTAGAAGCATATGAAACATGATTAATTTACTCCAAACGACCTATGATTATTTATATACAACCATTACAACCTAGTATTTAAGTTTGATGGTATGAATATGATAAGATAAATTGTTAAATATATTTAATCTGTTCAATCAATATTAATTTACGTATTCCTAATTAGTTTGTAAACACCACATATTTTATTTTTGTCATTTTATTCCTCAAAAATAAATTTTCATAAAAAATGATCCTTTTTTATTTTCGTGATAAAATATTATAATTACTATCAAAAAAATTATAATGTCTATTTGATTAAATTAAATTATTTTTTTATATAATCATATAAAATTTATTATAATGATAATTTATGTACTTTATCTGGAAATACTAATTTTTTCTTATATCGTGAAAAATAATTTCTTTTATTAAAATAAATTTTATTTTAAATAAATTTTATTAATTTAATATTACAGTTAACAATTTTACATAATTTTAATATAACATAAACACTATTTATATTCATTTAATCAAATCAATAACATTTATATAATAATTATACATGATTTTTGAATATGGTTAATTTTAGGCTTCATGCCAATTTGATTCTAAAGATGGTTCTAAAGTGGATAATACATCACCATTTAAACATAATAATATAACATATACTAACGAATTATTTAATTAAAATTTATAGACAATATAACTATACATATTACATGATATTAAATTACTTACTATTTTTATACAGTTAATGGGAGATAATCTTATGTTTGAAAAATACTTTTATTAAAAAACCATTTTTCAATTTTTTTAGGCCTATTTATAAATTTATATTTTCAAATTATATGAATTTAATTTAATAATTTTTTTAATATTTGGAATCATCATAAAAAAAATTATATAATATGTTCACCATAATTTTTGGACATTTGGAATAGTAAAAATATATAAAAAATTAAATGTTTTTATCGGAAATATTTCCCCTAAAAAAATTAGTTATTAAATTTGTAGAAACATGTATTGATTTTGATATCACATTATTTAATAATTGTTTTATATTTTTACGAATACCCATCCTACTCCACTATAGAATGCTACCCTCTCTCCTCTCGATTCTAAATATCCGAGGCCTTTTTGGTCAACAAACAACTACCCAAATACCTTCATAACTTCCCAAAAAAAGTCACAGAGGCCTGTTTATGATAATAAATCAATTATAGGATGATTTTAGGTAGAACCACAAAAAGGTTGTCTAAATAATATGTATTTTTCTTTAGTGAGAAGCATCGTTTTTATTTTTCTTACAACTCCCAAAAATATTATTAATCCATGAAGTTAAAAATAAAATAGAATGTCCTATATAATTTAATATTAATAGGTTAATTTAATTTCCATAATCCATATCAACATCCATCAAATAGAAAATGAAACCATCAATTGTGTGTATGAAATTCTACCAACTTATGAACCAATGTAATTTGATTTCCATCACCACATCTCATAGAAATCAACGAAGATGCATATAATGATTACATATGATATTCATGAAATTTTAATAATTTATAATATGTAATATTTCTTATAAAATATTAAAATAAATTTCATTGAAAAATTATATAATAAATGTTTGTACAAAAGAAAATGTCATTATAAGGAGATGCGATTCATTTTTTATTATAGCATGACATGGATGGAAAATGCAAGTGTATATTAAAACATTAATATGATATTAATGATACAGTGATCATTTTCGAAATATATAGTATCACCCAACTTATTTCCATCATGATCCTTCAAAAATTGAAAGTTACAAATTTATATGTACGCCCAACCATCTCAAATATTACAATGTAGTATATTTCTAATAATTCCCCTTCATGATTGCTTTTAAATGTATAATTTATGTATAATATGATAATTATGAAAAATTTAATTTTATTATAGTGATGATAAATCATAATCCCTTTTACCTTATTCAACTGACTGTAGTGATTTCTAATATGGGAATCAAACATTGTCATAACGTATATCATAAACCTAAATGAATATGTAATCTAATAAAAATGGAAACAATTAAAATAAATATGAATATTATGATTGGAGAAAATATATTAAGAACAAAAATATTTGACATAATTTAATTTTTCAATAATTTAAATTATATAAGTAAAAATTCACAACCGAGGTATGAGATATATTTAAACCACCTTTTTAGTTGGGTTATGACCATTGCCTATCTAACTCATCATATATTTCTATGAAATTTTATGGGATTATTGTTAATTATATATATGTACCAAAACTATATATACCTATCACATTCTCATATTTTTTATTGGTTAATATATACCTTATCATCATTAATAAAATACCAATGTTATGAAGATTTTTAATTATGATATGAGTCATGATTATGGATCCAATTCATTCCCATGTGTAATTATTAAATTTGTTTACTGTGATGGATTTAAAAATATACCACATATATAAAAGTAAATGATAATATTTTTATGGGTGTTCCTCGAATTATATATCCCTATAATACATTGTGAAATGGTGAATACTCTTGTGATGTAATCTATGTGATTATGAATTGAACCAAATCTATTATGTAACTGTATCAACAATGTGATATTTTCTCAGTTGTTATACATAACTTATTTGTATATTATGTTTTAGGTTTTTTTCACATTCCTAATGTCAACATGATCTTATTATATAATGTTTTTATGTTTTACATTAATGTGATTACTTCTAAAATATCTCTTTTATGGTGTCAGGTTGTACCATTAACTCAAACATTATGGGTACACACCATTATTATTCCAATAAAAGGTGTTTTATCTCACTAATTTAATTAATGTACTCCGTATGTTATCCTATGTACTTAATGGAGGTTAAATGGATTTTAGGAAATCTATATAGAGAATAAAATATGGATTCTATGTTTTAGTTTACCTTGACGTATTATGAACTTTGTATTCTAAAGAAACTATTAGTTTTTTATTAGTTTTGTATATTAATTGAAATTTCAATTTTTAAATCATTTACTGATATGTTTAAAATGCATGAGTCAACATAGTTTTTATCATATATATTCCAAGTTTTTTGGGAATTGGGATTACAAAACTCTAGGAAAAGACATGGGGATAAAACTAAATAATATAAAACACCCATAATATTTTTTAAAATATGTTGTAATTGAGTTAAAAGTAATTAAATTCATGTACTGATACTATAATTTTATATTGCTCTATTACCATTATACCTAGGGATAATAACCTTTAAAGGGGTTTATTGAAAATGAATCTATCATCACTTTATTCACTACAATGGTAATTTATGCACGCCTAGATAGGCACTCCAATGGGAGATGATTTGGTGA
Organism: Viscum album; assembly: GCA_963277665.1. Lineage (NCBI taxonomy): Eukaryota > Viridiplantae > Streptophyta > Magnoliopsida > Santalales > Viscaceae > Viscum > Viscum album. The sequence goes on along the minus strand of OY728122.1, from coordinate 1,516,693,279 downwards.
TTTAACAATCTATTTATAAAATATTATCATGGGAATAAAGATACTAATATGATTTTAAATTATGAAATATAACATGGAAAACATATATTTAATCTAATAAATTCATATATTTTGGAATATAGGTAATTTCTCGATATCCAATTAATATTCATGTTTTTTATTTTTTATGTTATATAGTTTAAAAATACTCATATATAATATTAAATTATTTATATTATTTGATAAAAATAGATGAAACCAATTCTATAATAAATGTTAGAGTAAATTTTATGTTTTCATAAAGGATATACCCAACCTGATGGGAGTAAGAGCAATTATCATAATGATAATACTGTATATGCTGATCCATTTTTTTATTTTAAAATTATTCATGAGGATAAACCTACACCCCCGCACACAAGAAGGATATTTTCAAATAAATAAATTTATTTAACAAAGGCATCCAAAATTTTTGGGATCTATTTAAATTTTTATAGGGGAATAATTGATAAAATTTATTGATATGAACCTCTTCACAATTCAATTATTAGATAAAGATAATTGTTTGATATCATTTAATCATATGGATGGGGAATATTATCAATATTAGTAGTGGATCTATAATATGGAGCATGAATAATAGATCAAACACATTGATGAGAAATAATTATGGAAAATATTTTTCAACATAAACATTCCCCACACTCTTAGTCAAAAAATGGAATGTGATTTTATAATACTTATGAAAAATAACGATTCATCAATCTAGGTGTTCAATGAAAACATCACAAGACCTTAGTGTTATTCTTATTAAATTTCATATCCTCCAATTGTAATGTTCACCCTTTGATTGGGGACTATTTAAATTATATAAAAATCATTGGTTGTTTGAGACATAGAAATATATGATGAATTTTTTAATGTGACATACTAGTGGAATTTTATATTATAGAATTTAATTGTTTTCATGGTGATAAGAAGAAGAAAATGAGTATTATTCTTTCAGTATGATGGAAAATTATATGATTTCATATATTGACCAATGTCCCATGTGTCTAAATAATTGGAAGAAGAATCAGGGATATTTTTTAAGGGAGATATGAATATTATTGAGTTGTTGGAATGATGGACACATAAACAGTGACTACCTATCAAAGAAAACAACTAATTTAATGGTTGAGAGGAATTATATAACCAACTATTTGTATGTTTGAAAATGTCTCAACATCCAAGAATAAAGAAACTCTGAAAACTAATGCACTAATATATGGGTTTTCGATGAAAAAAACCCTCAAATTCCCAGTGGGATAGGTTGATCGTATATTATCATAACTATAGTGGTGAATAAAAACAATGAATTTGTGACATTTATGCTAGTTATTAAATAATTAATAGTGGACACCATTTTTTGGGATAATAAATTCTTTCATATCAATCGATTTTAGTAGAACTATTCATAAATTACCTAAAATAATGGAATGTGCATTATCAATGAAGATGGATAATTTTTCATTTATTGAATACTAAATATATTACTCATTTTTATCTATATATTATGGATGAAAACCCTAATAAACTCATGATACATCATTTGTTCATTTTTTTAAATTCTTTTCATGGACTGTATTTCATTATACAGAGGCAAAATAAGTGGATGATAGAAGGAAACACCCCTCTGTACCACAAATTTTCCTATGATTATATACATGTAGAAGGAGGATAAAGAGTATTATTTTTATAATCATATGAATAATTTTTTTTATCATAATCAGGTTTTTTATCATTCTCGAATGATTTAAAATAAAAAAATATCATTATTAATGACATTCCATTTATGAGGGATTATATTGTTTTAATCGCTAATGAGTTTCTATTTTTCTTCATCTTACCTAAGAGGTTATATATTAAATAATTATTATACTAAGATCATTTTCAATTTTAGATACTCTATATAGAATTCCCATATATATAAATTATTGGAGATGTAATCATAAAAAAAGAATTGTGATAAATGGTTTATATTCCTATGAATATCACTGTGAGTTCACGAGGACTCTTTATCTAGAATAATTATGGAATAATGTCCCACAAACTGGATAATAATTAACATAATTAAAATGAAATAAATAAAAATAATCTTAGTCCTTAAATAGATAAATTTTAGTATAAAATATGTGGGGTTAAATATTTATCTCAGTTGGAACTTTGGTTAGGATTCCACCAATTAAGGGTGAACAAGGAAGATATATTCAAAAAAAACATTTAAAAACGTATAAGAACAATGTTTTCATACTGGTTCTTTTAAGAATCCCTAGTGTTATTTACATATTTATAGAAATAATGAAGAAAATCATTATATATTACCTAAAAAAATTTGTACCTATAATTATAAATGAGATTAGGATATTCTCTAAAATATAGGAGGGAGAAGTGACATATTTCAGTTCAATTATTATGGTGTTCTGATAGAATAATCAATATGCATGTTACAAAAATATTAGTTTCTTATAATGGAAGTCTCAGTCATTAGTAACATTTTCAATAGAAATGGGTTATCTATAAAAACTTCTACGAAGCATGTAATCGAGTAGTGGCACAGAAAAACATTTTTAATGGAGATTTTATGTTTCATTATACTCTATAGGTATTACTGAATATTTTTGAATAACATCTCATGAATTTAAAATAGAATAGAAATGATAAAATCAAAGGGATTAATGTTTTTCTAGAAGAACATATTTGTTTAAATAACCAAATAGTTGAAAAAATGTTTCGTTAATACACATATACACATAATGGACTAATCTATTGATCTTTTTGTAGCATAAAAGGAATATAATATTAATACATTATGATGTGTAATAATATTGAATAATAATGATCTGTACTAAACCTAAAGTATGTTAAAAGTTCATTATTAGAACAATCCAGCACAAAATATAGAGTTGGTTGCAGTGTTATTTTGCTTGAATATCTAGATACATTATCTTTATGGATAGATGTGTGAAATATATCAGAATTCAAGGGATTCAAATATATATTCACACAGAAGGAAATTAACATTCAGGATTGAAGGTGGTAAAGAATGATCAATGAATATGACTAGTCAATCCAATAACATCATTGTAATGAAAACAAAGTGTGAGATTATCTTAGTAGAAATGTCGTTATATTTTTTTCACTGATGAGAAATGTGAAGTATCCGATATTGTTAATCATGAAAATTATTGATACAGGATTAATTAACATATATTAATTTTCATTTCTTATCTAACTATTAAACAATATATTATTATGAGGATAAGGAAGGCCAAGAAAAATAATTATTTTCTATATAAAAACGGACGGGAGTATTCAATAGTTTATCCTTACTGAATGTTGAATTACATGGTTTAAAAAACTTATTTTTCCAATAAAAAAAATTTAAAGTGGGATCTTATTAATGGTGATCATAGTTTATTATTCTTGACTAATCTATGATAATATATGATGTATATATATATTTTGACAAAAACTAGTGGGATAAATTGAAGGGAGAGATAATGTATATTTTATCTCATTTCTTGGAATGCATACAAGTAAAAATTGAATGGAAAAAATCTATGGGTATGATATAAACATTTACATATATGTATGAAAATTTGAAAAATTAACCATCTATATTTTTGTCGCAATCCCCATCACATATAACGGTAATAAATCCATCTGGGTTGTAGTCGGTCGCCTGAAAATGTTTTCAAAAGAGATTTCCCTCAAGAAATATTTCTGTCTTGTCCAACACGATATGATATAAATAATGGAAGTTATATTATTTCAAGTAGTTACACTCTCAATTATATATTATTTATAGACATGTATTACATTATGGTTGATGGGAAATCTTCACCATGAATTGGATATAGATTCGATATGCATGTCTCCTTATCACTATCAGATAAATTATATTTCTTAGGTAAGAATTCAAAATTTGGAGGTTACATTAATATATTTTCCAATGAATTACCAAGAATTTTAGGATTATTACCTTCACCATGTAGAGTTATCATATCACACCACATTCCATTTTATCATTTGAATTTAACCTTACATGACTCATTATGGGTAGTGGTGTTAAACATTGATACGATGAGACGATGTTGGTGTATGGAATAATATGGTACTATATTGTAAATAAGAGATGATAGAGAAGGTTCAAACCATTCCAAATTTTATGAAATCCTCAAATAATTGAGAGAAAATTTATATCGATAATCATCAAAGATAAATTTTGTTTAAGATAATATATAAGGAGTTCCTTTGTTTTTTAATGTAGAAGAATTTAATGAGGATTGGTAGGATGGAAAATATTAGTCATAGATTCATAGACCCATTTTAGATATACGATAACAACTAATTAATGTCTTATCAATTATCACTCCCACCCAAACGATGTCAAATTCATGATGTGTTCATCGTATCCCACATTAGAAATACGTATGTAACACTCACATGTAGAGGGTCATAATTTCATAGAATTTGAAAAGGAACATTAATGTAAATGGATATCATTTGTGATTATGTATTTTAGTGAAAATTTTCTATCAAAAAGGTAATCTCACCTGGTTATTGTGTTGCTAAAAAACCACATGTTCATGGAAGAAACATGGGAACTAGAAGAGGAGATGAACCAGAAGAACCCTAACCCATTTTCACCATAGTATGTCAGATAAATTATTTGGTGAGAATATTTTAATGTGATAATAATGTACACCATGAGTTTTTCAAAAGGTATACTATGATCGAAGGGGAATACGACATGAAAATCTCAACCCAAATGAAATATGATTATTTAAATATGTCCATTATATCCTAGTCATTCAGTTGAAGGATATGAAAAGGGTTATATAATTTATATGATATATAAAAAAATATCTACATCATATTAATGTAATTATAAATATTAATTAAATAATAAGATAATTTTTTTTGTAATGTCATTATAGTCATCGAAAATGTGTTTTCATTGAAAGTGATCCCCATTTCATGTTATAAGAAAATATTAGTATTTCATTATATAAAATATTTAATATTTATTCCAAAAAATTATTTCATTTTTGAATTATTCATATAATATAGTCAAAGGATAAAATTGTTGTGTTTTTTTGAAAAATTATTAATTTATCATAAATATTGAAAAATTTATATCATTAGTAAAAAGTTAATTAATTAATATGAATAAAACAATTTAAAATTATAGTGAATATATATAATTAATATTAATTTATTTTAATTATTATTTACTTTAATTTAATCAAATTAATTTCATTAAATCATCTTTACAGTCAATTATAGTAGGAGTTTTTTTTTCCTTTAAATCAAAATTTTTTTAAAACTATTTTAATGTCACTACTATTACTCCTATTAAATTATTTAAATAACCTATAATGTGAAATTATAAAAGTTAAATTTATAAAATATGAATTTATAATTATTATATTAAATTAATTCAATTATGATTAAAATTTAAATAGTTTATTTAAGATCATCTTTTTCTTTAATAAATCGGGTCGTGAAAAATACATTTTTGGCTCATTTTTGTGTATATAATTAAATTAAATTCTACAAATTAGGTAAATCTAATTATATAAAATGGATTTAATATTTTTATTCAACTTTAAAAATATCATATATTATTTTCATTTTCATTTTTTATCATAATTATAATAGATTTTTTTCTGTGAAAAAGCCTCTAAATATAACTAGTAAAATTGTATAGGCAAGGTGATGATATAGTGAGTTGTTCTATATACTGGTGAGCCTAAAAATAATGTTTTAAATATATTTAATATATATTTTCCACCCACACACAGCATTCAAAAAAATTTGTAATAACACAAACATAGACACTAATATTTGAAATCTGAAGCCTCCGTTGGGTTTGTAGTACAAGTTTAACCTAGGTATGACATAACCGTGGATCGTGTTATGTTCCCTTATTGTGAATAATCATTGTATAATGTAAATATACCTTAATTAAATTAAAAAAATTAATTAATTTTTTTGAACAAATGTTGTCTACAAATATTCCGCTATGGATAAATACTAGGGTTACCCCCATAAAACTGTATATTTGGGAGATTGTGTTAGAGATTTGTTCTCATAAGGATATCAAATGGATCATAGATCATCGATTATTTTGTATTGAAAATTGAGGATATATCAATTAATAAGGAAAAATATTTTTTTCTTTGCCAAAGATTGATCCAAAGATAGATTTTTGTTTATTTTATTTGGATTTATCATCTTTTTACCATCCATATAATGAACATGAATCAATAACTAAATAATTAACTCACAGATGATCATATTTTAGGTATTGGATAGATTTATGTATTATTAGGTTATTATTTTTCTAATTTCATTATTACTTTTTATTCATTAACATATCTCAATTAATCGAGGCGAACAGAAAAAATAACTAATGTTTTTTCCTCATTTTATATTCATTTCATAAACCATTCATTTCACGCTCATATAGAGAAATACATCGGTCCACAAATATTACAAATAATATTTATTCGATTATCATTTAACCATTGATAGGAAAAAAATCAATACCACAATTATTGAGTTAATCAAGGCTATGATTTTGAGAAATGATTATGATATATGATTTACCACATCAGATTTGAAAATACCCATTATTCATGTTTTTAGAATTCATTTATGGTGTGGATCAATGAATGGTTTTGACTGGATCAGGGTATGGTTTCAGGACCATAAGTATTATCATGGATAATTCAGACATGATCCTTGATCATAGGGTGAGATTGGTGGCATAATCAATGATGATGGAGGCTCAAGCATTTGAGGAGGTTATACTGAGGGGCTTCTAGAATGTTTTTTTTACAAACATTGTAATACAAGATAACATGTCACGTGGGACCCTCGAGGTATATACTGGTTTTTTAAATGGAATAAAAATATCACGCGGTGTATGGGATATGACACACAACATAATAACACATCGGAAAACTCTACATGTAATCTAGGTTCACATGGCTAGGGACACTGCATAGCAGTGGGCTAAGAACAAAACCACCAAAAAAATTGAGCACGTAAATAGGCTAGAATTAAATGAGAATAGCTATGTATTGGAATATAAACCTAGTAATGGGCTAGGATACATGGATAGACCTAGTGTAAAAGATACATGTTTTTTATGTTTATACAGAATTAGAATGTTTCCAAATATTCTATAGATCCCTTGTTCACCATAGTATGTACTTATTTAATTAGAGTGTGTTCCATTGATCCCTTCCACGAGGATTTGTAATGCAATTTTATCATATTCGTAATATGATGATTCCTTTTGAGGAACTTCTATCACATATAGAGTTATTTGAGTTAGTATTTCGGGATCTAATTGGCATCCTCTATCATCATAATTTCCCCTATTTGGGGTTCTTAGAATCATTATTATAGCGAACTGTGCCTTTTACATATAACATTTCTTGATTTTAATCATAATTCATCATCATAGTACAAACCAATGATCGTTTAGTCTAGTGTCTTGGAAGACTAGGTACATATAACACAAAACATGGGGATAAAAAAAGAAACACTTCTTTATTTAATCTCCATAATGAGCTCCTAACTTCATTTGAGACCTTACATATGCATAGGGTACCCTTGGGAACACCTGAATAATGGGATGAGCTAAAAAGCCCAGTAAGGGAAGGAACATAAGGATACATCTCAAGAACATGAGTTTGGAGGCATGAAATAATGATCTCCAAAGCATGAAACATATAAAATCATTTAATATAAGCATGGGATCATATATACATGTAATCATATAAATGTGGTAGAATCATAAATCATTTCTTTAGTACAGGTGAAGGCTAACCACCAATCTTGTTTCCCTTTTTATTACGGGTCAAGGCTAACCGCCAATCCCGTTTCACATCGCATCTCATGAGACTTAACCTTACACAATGCATTGGAGTGCTATCTTGGTACACCAATCTCAACTTATTCATGAATATACCTGTCACATTAATATTATTACCAAATATACAATCATACATATTCAAACATACACAAACATAAGGGTACCCATGACAAGATTTGGGTACCACAATCATGGAATCAATTATAACCAATAGGAGTACCATTAAAGTGTCCATATAAGGAATGAATTAAAAGTACCTGGTATTTCATAGGGTAAAATAGCCATATAACATTTTAAGTGGTCTCAAACATATGGTACAACATATGAGAAATGTATTATAGAAACATTAGGATTAAAATAGTTTTCTGCGGTTATGATGAAAATACTGTAGATCTTTTTAAATTAGTAGAGATGAAATTATTCTATATAAAACCATAATAGAACCAAGAAGGATTTAATAATAAAAATATAGAATTTATAAAGGTTAGGGTGTCATGAAATAGAAGATAGAGTGCACTTGAAATTGGGTAAAAGTTCGGGAAGTTCATTTAAAACAAGTGTGCTTATTGGGAAGTATCGAAGAGTGATTCACTTATAAGAATGTATATACACGAAATAGAATGAAAGATGGATCTTAGAACATGATATTGGAGCATATAAACAGAATGGTGACGTTCTACATAAAATAAAAGACAACCACCAAAGAACGATAGAGAAACCCCAAGGAATAAAGGAAGATCACGTAGAATCCATCATGGTTTATTCGCATGGTATTGTGTATAATTAATAGGGATCTATGAGAGAGATAAGGGGGTTCTAATAACTTATAAATCATTAGGCCAGTATGGGGAAGGTTTATAAACATACCCCATCACTGGGTATTATACTAAAATCCATAGTATAGAAAAAATATTGATTAACAGTAAAAAGGGGAGGATCCATTACCTCAAGTCAGTTGGTGTTGTCCACATGATATTAATGACCCGAATAGTAAAATTTGATTTATTAATCAATAGGTCGAAAACCTTATATACATGTAAATTATTTATTATATCCTTTTTATGTTTATTTATACCCATTGTGATTGATTATAAATCATACTTTCATCATTCGGGTCCGTTATTTTCCTTTGGTTTAATGATCAGTTCACTTGTATTTAGGTTTGGATAAAAAGTAAGATGAAATTGGACATCCATAATTGATGTTATATAGAATTGGTGAACATCCAAAAGGTTTCATGGTTAGAAAATTCATTTGGATAATTGGAATGAAAGAGAACTATGACATAAGACATTAATGATAAACGATTGAATTAATTTTTTCGATTTTACCCCTAATTAACTTGTTTTGTATTACTATTTGATATCATGAGTGTATAAGGATTCCAGAACAATAAATAGTATATATATATAACAAATATAATAATCTGGTTTAACCATAACATAAATGGTTTCCTGACCAGAAACCAAGATGATAAAAGAAATTGAAAACAAATTATCCACGATGTCGATGACAGATGATGTATTAATTTTACAATGCGGGGTAGAGGAGAAGAGTCCTGATTCTTGAATTTTTTCAATAAACTTGATTAACATCCTGAATATATGATATTATGGAGCTCTCATGCCTTTTGGGTAAGTAAAGGGGAAGAGGGTATAAGAAAATAAGGAAATTTAAAACAAAACACATGAAAATGAAAGGGGATCCTTACCCTTTGATCTTCCCGATTTGAGATTCCTCTTAAGGCCTTTGATTTTGGCCTTTTGGTAAGACCGGTAGGCCTTGGACGTGGGAAAATAACATGGGATGATTTTTGGGCTGAATTTGGGCTAGACACAAGGCATTAAAGGTGTCTAGGAAAGAGGTATGGAGAGGGGGTATTTATAGTGAGGGAGGGGAGCTTTTTCCCATTATTTTAAGTATTAGTGTATTATTTGAGGCCAAGACTATGAATAATTGAGAATTATAAAAAAATATAATAAAATAATCAAGGATGATTCAAGATTATCATATTACATCATCCATACATAACCCATGATATTGTATTTAGAATTTGTTGAAATTTATCGTATTTTAAAATAAATAAAAATTCATGTATTTTAGAAAAATCCAAAAAATTCACCCAAACCATTTTTCGACATTTATAATCCAAAAATGAAGTCCATTTAAAAAACAAATTTCTAATTTTTTTTAAACATTTAATTAAAATAACAATTTAGTATGAAAACAAGTTTTAAAACATTCATTAACTTATTCTGAAATACAGGTATATTGGTCATCAAACACAAATATTATTTTTATACTATCATATGTGTTGTTACTATTCATTAGGATATATCACTATTATGAAAAAATTAATTTTTCCTTATCAGACTCCAAAAAACATACTGATTACAACCGTGTATGCCAAATTTTCAAAATTCCAAACACAGAAGTGTCAAACATATGTTTAGAGGTCACTTATCACTAATAGTTCATTTGGGTGAGTTTTCATGTGATTTTATGACATACTTATGAGAAGGGTATTTTTATTGAAAATCATTAGGTCGTTACATTTTTCCCTCATTCTGAAATTTTTCCCTGGAAATTTTCACATCCCACATTAAAACAGATGAGGGTAACATTGCCTCATCGCCTCCTCCGATTCCCATGTTTCTCCGTCAATATTTTGGTTTCTCCATAACACTTTGAGCAGGTGCATTGTCTTATTTCGTAGAACTTTGTCTCTATGATCTAAGATCTTTACTGGTTGTTCCTCATAATAAAGATCATTCACCAATGGTATCACCTCTGGATTGAGTACATGTGAGGGGTCTGGTATGTACCTTCTCAAGAGGGATACATGGAATAAATTGTGTACTTGAGATAAGTTAAGTGGGAGTGCTAGTCGGTAGGCCACCACTCCGATGAGTTCAAGGATCTCAAAGGGTCCAATATACATTGGTCTTAGCTTCCCTTTCTTCCCAAATAGCATGACCCTCTTCCAGGGTGATATTCAAAGGAAGAATTTATCCCCAACGTTGAACTCCATGTCCCTTCGACAGTTGTCAGCATAGCTCTTTTTCCGACTCTGAGCAGCTTTGATGTTTTTATGGATGACATGGAAATTATTTATCATCTCTTGCACAAGATCAAGTCCAAGTAGCTTTAATTCTTCAACTTCATCCCAACAGGTTGGAGTTCTACATCGCTTTCCATACCAAGATTCATACAGAGCCATCTGAATACTGGAGTGGAAGCTATTATTGTATGAGAACACAACCAACATAAGATGCTAATCCCAACCACCAATGAATTCTAGAGAGCAGGCTCTCAACATATCTTCAAGCGTCTAAATAGTTCATTCGTATTGTCCATTAGTTTGGGGGTTATAGGTCGTGATGAAATTTTATTCAGTACCCAAAGCATGTTGAAGACTATTCCATAATTTATATTTGAACCTTGGATCACGATCAGAGAGAATTGAGAGTGGAACTCCATGCAGCCTCACAACATCCATCACACAATTTTTTGGAAGTTGTTCAAGTGAGAGGTCTTCTTGAATAGAAATAAAATGGGCGGTCATGGTGAGTTGGTCAACCACAACCCATATCTCATTATTTCCCATTTGAATTCTTCGGGAGACCCATGAAAAATTCCACTGTGACATTCTCCCATTTCCACATGGGTATAGGCAATGGCTACATGATCCCATTGGACTTTTTTCACTCTAATTTAACTTGATGACCTAACATGCACCATGATATATATTCCACAATCTCCTTCTTCATGTTGTCCCACTAGAAGTTTTTATGGAGATCACGATACTTCGTGGTACTTCCAGGAAGGATTGAGAATGTTGAGATATGTGCATTGTCCAATACCTCATTTTTTATCTCATGTGATGAAGGCACACAAAGCCACATTCCAAACCAAGTCACACCATCATCATTGATATGTAACTCTTACGACTTCCCTTCATTTACTGCATTAACCTTATTTTGTAACTCCACATCATCCCTTTTTTCTTCCAAATCATCTCTTGGATGGGTGGTTGCGTAATCATTTGGGCACGTTAGGATGTATCCCCCCACCCTTATGTTTATTAATCCATCCTTTGCATATCAAAGAAGATATGGTCTTTCTCAATCCGTAACATGTATAGAGTAACATGTTCTTTTCTACTTAGAGCATCAACTACCTTGTTCTCCTTTTCAGTATGGTAGTAAATAGGGCAATTTTAGTCCTTGATTAGCTCTAACCATCTCCTTTTATGAATTTTGAGATACTTTTGTGTGAATATATAGTTTAGGATATTGTGGTCGGTGTATATATCAAACATCCCATCATAATGGTAGTGTCACCATATTTTTAAGGAAAAAATCACGACCGCTAGCTCTAGATCATGTGTCAGGTAGTTTTGCTCATGGATCTTCAACTTCTGTGAGGCATGGGCAATAAAATTATCATTTTTCATGAGTACATAACCCAAGACATTATTTAAAGCATACTTGTATATCATAAAACTTTCTATAATTTTAGTAATGTGAGTACATGTGCGGTGATAAGCATTATCATTAGCTCCTTCAAGCTTACCTCACATTCTTCGGTCCAGACAAACATTACCCCTTACGTGTCAGCTTGATCATTGTGTTTGAAAATATGGAAAAGTTATTCATGAATCGTCGATAATACCCTACTAGACCAAAAAATCTATGTATCTATATTACAGAATTTTGCATGGTCTACTCTTCAATTGCATGTGCCTTTGAAGGGTCCACAGATATCCTATTTCTAGTGATAACATTCCCCAGGAATGATACTTTTTCCATCAAGAAATCACATTTTCTATACATTTCATACAACTTCTCTCTTTGCATAGTATTTAACACAGTTTTTAAATTCACATCATGTTCTTCCTTTCTCTTAGAGTATATTAGAATATCATATATAAAGACTACCACAAATTTGTCAAGGTAATCTCAAAAGACCCTATTTATTAAATCCATGAAAATTTTTGGAGCATTAGTAAGTGTAAAGGGCATCACTATGAACTCATAGTGTCCATACAATGATCGAAAGGTAGTCATGTGTACATCTTCCTTCCTCACAATTAGTTGGTGATATCCTGACTGAAGGTCCACCTTAGAGAAATACCATGCCCCATGAAGCTGATCGATCAAGTCGTCTATCCGTGGAAGGGGATACTTATTCTTGTCATTATTTTATTTAGCTCATGATAATGAATTCAAAGGCGCATTGATCCTTCATTCTTTTTGATGAAGAGGACTTGAGCACCCCATGGTGAAGCACTCAGGTATATAAAACATTTCTCCATATTCTCCTATAACTGCTTCTTCTTCTCTTCATGCTCTATGGTGGCCATTCTGTAAGGTTTCTTTGAGATAAGTAGAGATCCAGGGATATATTAAATTGAGAACTCAACCTCTCGGTCTTGAAGAAGACCATACAACTCTTCAGGGAATACGTTAGTGTAATCCCTCACGATGGGAATTTATTCAAGCTTGATTCTTTCATTTTTCTCAATCATTTGATCTAGATATGCTTGCTTATATGGAAACAATATCCACACTTGAGACGGAGATTCCAAAGGAGACTCTTGTTCCTCCTTAAATTTTTAATGAATCGGAGGATGCTTCGGGATGTGAAAAGTGATTTCCCTTTCCCGACAGTTGATTTTGGCTTTGTACAAAGATAGCCAATCCATTCCCAATATTGCATCAAACTCTAATAAAGGAAGTATGAAGAAATTTTCTGGGAGTTTCATTCCACAAACATTAAACTGGGAGGAGTTATAAACCATGGATGCAGTGATCGCCCACTTTCTATTTTCGCAGATAACTATTCCTCCAAATTTTGAGGTGGCGTTTTAATAGTTCTACTAAACATGAAAGATAAGAATGAATGTGTAGAACTAGAATCACATAGTACGTCTATTATTCTTGAATGAATCACTAGTGTACATGTCACCACATCGTAGTTTGGATCCACCTTAGCAGTAGTGATAGCATAAGCCCTTCCTTTTGGCCTTGGAGTTTGTTGTTGATTGCCTCTGACAACCCTCGTCTTAGGGTAATTGTTCACATAATGCCCAAGAATCTTGCAGTTGAAACACTACACTATAGGCTGAGTGTTGTTCTGAAGCTTCCTTTCATCTTCAACATTAGCGGGATTTTTCATATCCCATCGGTAGTTCTTGGCCAGATGACCAGACTTTCCACAATTGATGAAATTATTGGTTCTATTGAGACAGTCAACGAGATGCTTCTTCGCACAATTTTTGCAAAGGGGAAAGTGGGGCTTCTTTCCATCATGGGATTTGTTTGATGAACCAACCATGTTGTTCTCCATTTTCGTCCTCTTGTCACTAGGCCCATGAGACCACTGAGAGTCTCCAATCTCCATTTCCACCATTATGGAACAATGGAAAATATCCTCCTAACTGCCAATGTCTCGAATTGCCAACACTTTTTGTATACTCGGTTTTAGTCCGCTGAAGAAGTGATCCACCTTTAATTCAGTGTTCATGAAAAAACCAGAGGCATACTTTTCAAGCCTTGTAAATTTTGCTTCATATGACCCAATGGACTCATCTTCCTTCTCCCTGAGTCTGAGGAAATATCTTTCCATCTTGAGACGAAGGGTTCGAGGAAAATATTTTTTGAAGAATATACTCTTGAATTCCTCCCAATCCATGGAATCAATATCCTCTTGGGACATTCTATTCTTGATCAGTGTCCACCACTGATCAACTTCCCCATCAAAGTGATAGACTTCCACTACAACCTTCTCTTCTTTCGAGCACTGCAGAACAATGAATATCTTTTCAATGGAGTTAATCCATTGGTCTAATTGGAGGGGATCAGAAGACCTGCTAAACATGGGAGGCCTTTTCCGCATGAAGGATTCTATAACATCTTCCTCTTTCCTGGGAGGACGAGTGAGTTCTGCCTGATTTTGGTTATTATTCATAACTCGAGCCAGCTGAGGATGTACTGTGATGAGGTTTTGAGCACCCGATCCCATCATATTAGTCACATCGTTAGGGAAATATTCACATTTCCTATAACATTGGTTGTTGGAATATGTTCTTTTATTTCCCAACATTAACTATGAAAAAGAATGTATAATTAGAGGTCTTGAATACTTAGCTATTGTGCATAAAAAGAATCTTTTAACATAAAAGTATGAACTTATAAAGAAGAAATATATCCTGAATTGTGATTCCATAGGTTTATATCTAGGTCATCATCAATCTATTTCTTAACTTATATTTTTATGGGATTCTTTTTTTCCCTTAATAACGGTTTTTACTAAGATCATGAATCTACCAAAGCATATCCCCTAGGAGTGTCGTAACCTAGAGTGCAACAAGGATCGTTATCATGCACCAGTTCCCATTCGAGTCTAGCTCAAAGCGGTGCTTTCCAGTTTTACCTCTAGATACATCTATTCTAGAGCCGCCTCTACCTGCTCATATCCAGACAAGGATGTATTATCTTGATAAACCACGTACTCTATACTCACCAAAATTTAGGACTATTTTCTTATAGTTAGTCTCATCCTTAAGGATTTCAGTAAGGTGCTCTATTCCTAATCTCCAAAAATAACTAGACTATCCTCCTATGACAACTATAGACACCCGAGCCTTTTATATATAGCATTTCATTATTTTAAACATAATTCATAATCAGAGTAGAAGCCAAGGTTCGTTAACTGTAGTGTCTTGGAAGACAAGGTACATATAACACAAATCATGGGGCTAAAAAATGAAAGACATATTTACCTAATCTCCATAATGTGCTCCTAAATTCTTTTGAGCCCTTACATCTACATAGGGTTTCTTGGGTAACACATGAACAAAGGGATGAGCTAAAAAGCCTAGTAAGGGAATGAACATAAGGATACATCTCAAAAACTTGAGTTAGGAGGCATGAAATAATTATATCCAAAGCATGAATCATATAAAATCATTTAATATAATCATTGGATCATATAAAAATGGAATAATAAAAATTTGGCGAAATCATAAAGCATTTCTTTAGTATGGGTCAAGGCTAATCGGAAATCCCATTTCCCATTTCAGTACGGGTCAAGGCTAACAGCCAATCCCATTTCACATCGCATGTCATGAGACTTAACCTTACTCAATGAATATGAGCGCTATCTGGGTGCACCCATCTCAAAATATTCATTAATATCCTTTCCAAAAAAATATTCTTACCACATATACAATCATACATATTCAACCATACACAAACATAAGGGTACTAATGAAATGAATTGGGTACCACAATCATAATATCAATAATAACCAATGGGAGTATCGTGAAAGTGTCCATATAAGGAAAGAATTAGAAATACATGGACGTCCATAGAGTAAAATAGGCATATAACATGGTAAGTGGTGTCAAACATAAGTGACAACGTATGAGAAATGTATTAGAAACATTAGCATTAAAATAGTTTTGTGCGACTTTAAGGAAAATACTATAGTGATTTTTAAAATAATAGAGTAGAAATTTTTTAATAAAACCATAATTGATGAAATAAGGTTTTCATAATAAAAATACAGAATTTACAAAGATTATGGTGTCTTAAAACAGAAGATAGAGTTCTCATGAAATTGGGTAAAAGTTCGAGAAGTTCCTTTAAAACAAGTGTGTTTATTGGGAAGTATCGAAGAGAGATTCACCTATAAGAATGTATATGCACAAAAGAGAATGAGAGATGGATCTTGGAACCTGAAATTGGATCATATAAATAGAATTTTGAATATCTAAATAAAAGAAAAGACTACGACCGATGAAATAGAGAGCAACCTGAAGGAATAATGGAAGTTCGGGTAGAATCCATCTTGGTTTATTGGCATGGTATCATGTATTATTAAGAAGGATTTATGAGAGAGATAAGGGGTTTCTAATCACTTATAAAACATTAGGGAAATAAGGGGAATGTGTATAAACGTACCCCAACACTTTTTATTACACTAAAAGTCATAGCATAGAGAACCATCTTGATTAACAGTAAAAAGGGGAGGATCCCTTACCTTAAGTCCATTGCTGTTCTACACTTGATATTAATGACATGAATAGTAAAATTAGGTTTGTTAATAAATAGTTACAGAACATTATATACATGTAAAATATTTCTTATATCCTTTTTAAGTTCATTTGTCCCCATTTTTATTGAATATAAGGTTCAATTTCATGATTCGGGTCTGTTTGTTTCCTTGGTTTTAATCATCAATTCACTTATATTTAAGTTCAGATAAAAAGAAAAATGAAAGTGGTTGTACATAATTGATGTTATATATAATTTATGAACATCTTTATGGTTACATAATTACAAAATTCATTTGGTTAATTGGGGTGAATGAGAACCAAGACCTAAGACATTAATGATAAACGCTTGAATTAAATTTAGCGATTTTAACCATAATTAACTTGTTTTGTATTATTATCTGATATCATGACTGTATAAGGATTCTAGAACCATAAATAGGATATATAACATATATTATAATCTTTTTAAACAATAACATAAATGGTTTCAAGACCAGAAACAAATATGATAAAAGAAATTGAAAACACATTATCCACGATGTTGATCACAGACAATGTTTTAATTTAATAACGCGGGGGAGATGAGAATAGGAATGATGCTGAAATTTGTTTCCATAAACATGATTAAAATCCAAAATATATGAGATTATGGAGCTCTCATTCCTTTTGGATAAGTGAAGTGGAAGAGGGTATAAGAAAAGAAGGAAATTGAAAACAAAACACTTGAAAATGAAAGGGGATCCTTACCCTTTGATATCCCCTCTATGATATTCCCTTTAAGGCATTTGAATTTTGACTTTTGGTAAGAACATCAGGACTTTGATGTGGGGATTGATCTTGGGAGGAGTTTTGGGTAGAATTTGGTCTAGGAATAGGGCTTGAGAGGTGTGTGGGAAAGAGGTGAGGAGAGGGGGTATTTATAGAGAGGGAGGGGAGGTTTTCCCATTATTTTAAGTATTAGTTTATTATTTAAGGCCAAGACTATGAATAATTGAGAATTATACTCAAATATACTAAAATAATCAAAGATTATTCGAGATTATCATCTTACATCAGCCATACATCACTTATGAAGCAGTATTTAGCATTTATTGTAATTTATCGTATTTTACTATTCATAAAAAATTCAAGTAGTTCAGAAAAATCCCAAAAATTCAGCTGATCCATTTTTCAATGTGTAGAATCCAAAAATGAAGCCAATTTTTTAAAATTAATTTTCAAAATATTATAATTTTAATATTTAATTAAAATAAAAATTTATTATGAAAACAAGTTTTAAAACATTCTTTAACATATTCTAACATAATGGTATATTGTATATCAAACAATAATATTATTTTTATACTATCATATGTGATGTTACTATTCATTAGGGTATATCACTATTCACCAAAAATTATTTTTTCCTTATCGGACTTGAAATAACTTATTGATTACAACCGTGTTTCCCAGATTTTCCAAATTCCAAACACAGAAGTGTCAAATGTATGTTTAGAGGAAACTTATCACTTAATAGTTCATTATGTTGAGTTTTCGTGTGATTTTATGACATACTTATGAGAATGTAATTTTCATCGAAAAACATTGGGTCGTCACAATTATGTCCATGACTACTCAGGCCTGGATCCATTGTACAGTGAGATGAACTATATTTTGTTGTTGGTATACCCCATGAAATTTACAGTGATCCCTATATATGTCTCATTTTTGGTATTTTTCCAGTGAATACTTTTTTTGGAAAGACCCAATGAGAACAACATTTATGATGGATGCCACTAGTTCTATTAGTCATGTTCTATGTGTTATCCAAGATGTGTTTTATATGCTTCATTTGGAAAGGAATAATATGATTACATTATAGTTGTGACATTACAATAAGACTATTTATATAATATGATTATATCTAGATATTCATGTTATGTATGCCATCTATATTTCCCTATGATGATATGCATTATAATCATTATTGTTTATTCATAGTGATTTTTGTGTGACCTACAGGGTATTATTATTCTCAATCATCCAAGTTATTCTGCTGCATTTGTTGTGTCTTATGCATATGAGATATTAAATAACAATGTCTAAGGGGGGGACCATTCTTAGGATGATCATAAAGATAAAAATGAATGAGTTTTTTTCTTGTGGTTTCATTGAATTAATTCCTATTATATGATACATGTTGAAATTTTTTGTTGTTTCTTTTGGAGGGCATTTATTTAACCATGGATTTCGCAAATTCTATTTTTGTACACTAATGTTGTATTTATATACGTTTTCATTCATGGTTATCATTTGATTTACATTTCATCATTTAATGATAATGGAGACTTGTTTGTGAGTACATGTACCTTAGTATAAGGCCTCCAATGTGACTGTTATTCCTACCCAGTCCTAGTCATCATCCAATAGACTATTTGAGACATGATTAGGGTAATGAACCTCAACATATAGATGTTTAAGTGGTCCTTAGTGGATAGGGTCATTATGTAGTGGTATCAAAGGTGCTGGGTATACCTTAGGATTATAATTTTGGTGGATTCATTTGTAGTGAGATTTATTTTGGGTTTTATTGTAACATTATGATGTGTTTTATATTTGTCTCTCAATCTAGAGACTCCAATTTTGGTGCGGATTCCAAAATATCCACTCACCAGGACACTGGATCCATTCATGTTGAATAGGTATAATTATGGATTCTTTTATGAAATAAATTCCTCACATGTATTATATAGGACTTTGATGTGGTTTCCATGTACTTCTTGAGTTATTTCTCAATAAACACTTATTGAACAAGACTCTTGGTGTCTTATTTTTTGTTCCACCAAGAAATATTTTGGCTATGATATAATTTAATGATAATAAGGATGATATCCTCAGTGATGGGTCTTCGATGTAATGTCTTATTCCGTCGGTGTTACATCTAGGAGGTGCACGAGTCTTACAATAACAAATCGAGAAGTAGAAATTACTGATAGTACCGGCCGATTCGATGTGCTTGCTGACCACACATATTGGTTTTCAACTTCATTTACCCCTTAGGATCACAAAAATTCCATACCAACAGGCAGATGAGTATTGGAATTTTGAAGTGACACGAGTCATCCATCATTCCCAAAAATCTATAAACCAGATGCATGTATTAGTTTTGATAATTCTACATGGTTCTGTAGTACAATGGTGGGGCATACTGACTATGTCATATGACTAGTTTAATATATAATGTTTAGAGTATGATTATATCATTATAGGGGAATTTTCTCCATCTACATTGAGAAATTTGTGCATATAAAATCTTCTACATATTCATTAGGGTAGTAAAATTGTGGTCGAGTATTCATCAAGGACCACCAACCTATCTCATTACCCGATTGATGTGGTGTGTGATTAGTTTTGTCACAACCAGACCTCTAAGAGATACCTAAATAGAGACATACACGATATAATGATAAATATATCAATTAATCCATATTATGAGGGTTTGGATAGTTATTTGGTGGTTAAGAGTTTCTTGGACTAGTAGATGCAGACATGTTATATCGGTAGTGGGTATACTAGAGTTGTTATTTCTGTATCAATCAGCTGATAACACATTCATGGACCAAGACATTCATGAAATTTTCAGATGAAATACCATGAAATATAGACTATAGTTTCTAGATAAGAATATAGTTCTAGTCATCCAAGGAGTAGGTGGTGCTACTCTTATGGCAAAAGGGATATCTCTCACGAGACTGTCCAATCAACTTTATACCCTATAGAGATATAGTCTATGGGACTCATAGGAATATATTGAAGTATGATAATCCAGGTCCATAAAGCTTAATACATGTTGTTGTATTTGGGATAGTATCCATAGGTTGCAGATGTTTTGACTTGTTACCACCACCACCACCAAAGGGTTGGGAAACTCCTTTATAACCACATATATAGTTCAGGTCATATACATTATTTTTGAGCCCTTAGCTAAAAATTGTTGTCTAGATACTCCAAATTAAGGTGACTACATGATTAGAGACTTCTTTTAATGGTTTGATCTAAATCAAATTGGATATAATTTCTAGTGGGATTCAATTATAGATGTTGTTAGGAAATATAGTGTCATCTTAGGTTTGGCATGGCTCCCAGTAGTTTATATTATATAGAGTTTTTAAGGTGTATTATGTAGTTTCTCTTTAGTGATAGAATGAGGACATCCTTTTTAGTAAAAAAGTAAATTTGTTTGGGACTTATGGAATCAAGTGTTGTATAGTAAAATTTTATTAAACATCATTTTTCTAGAATGACCATTTGTTTACTAGATGTAAGGAGTATTTATTTTATTTCAGTGATAAAAGAGTATGATAGATAATTTCTTGAGGAAATAATAATATTTCCCCCAAACCGAGTGATAGTAATTTTTAGTAATCTACACAATAAGAGAAAACATATTTTTATTCAATTATACAATATCGATACAAAAATCATCACAATTTGACGGTGGAATTTTTGGATTTTTAGTGGGATGACTCTTTCAAACCTAGAGTCTCCCTTGGGTATCCCCAATTTTCTTCTCCAATATGGAATATTGTATTTTTAGGATTTTTGTTTATTACAACTATCTAAACCATGCAACCCTGATGAAAAATTTCCCACTACAATTTTTTAATAAACTCTTTAATCACATGGCAGGGGAATACTTTTCTTGAAGTTGCCACTCAGATGAGGTTATCATTTGCTACAGGTAAATGAAGAAGAAATAATATATATGAATTTCCATGACCATTACAGTCACTTAGATTAATTGTTAATTCCATTTGGTGTGGTGATCAGCATATTAGTGTTCACATTACTGATTAACCAGATCAATCATTCATTCATAGTCCAATTTCTGATTGTCTTCATCGATGATATCCTGGTCAACTAGTTGTTTGTGGTTGATTATGCAATAAAGATGATTATTTTCATACACATACTCTAAAATATCGATATTTATAAGAATCACATGATGACAAATTTATAAATTTAGGAGATCCATATATTGGCTCATTTCATTCCTAGAGGTGGTGTAGCATTGGACTTACAAAATGATGAAACTATGTTTTCATGAAATTCACTACATGTTCATGATGAAGGTTCATATATTCCTTTGATTTAAAGGATAATTCTGAAAAACAATACATTTATTCTCAAGTATATCATATCCGTTGAAATATTAACATTAATGGGGTATCATTTAATATGGAAAGAGAGGTGAAAAAATGATATCTAAGAGTTAAGTCAGATATTGAAATGTACTCTCATTGTGAGATTTCCAACGGTTAGTGTTGGGTACATTGTTTTATGAGAAGCATTAGGGACCATGCTTAGTTTTGTTTTGTTATAGAGATAGGTGATGATTATCAATGGACCACATCATTTGGGACCACATGAGTATAACTATGATAGCCACGATCTTATACACATATCATAATTCTTCACATTATTAGTATAGTGACAATACCATAAAGAGAGATATTTACCACCTATTATTATAATAATTTTTCAACAATATCAACTTTTATATGGACCTCAACATGAGACAGAGGATATGGATAGAGTTTAAACCATAATTTGAAATTTATATTTTCTATACATATGGGATGGATAACATGGTAGATGTTGGTATCACCATTATATCTTGTTTGTAGTTACTAAGCGTGTGACAGTAGATGTTTCTATCTACGTAGTCATCCTTAGAATATGGGGATGTTTAATATTAAATCTAGTCGATTTTTGTTACTACACTGCTTCAAAGTTCTGATAGGGATTGTGAACATTGAGATACTAACTATGAGAATCTACATACATAGATGTCATCTATATTCTCTCTAGACATATATTTTAACGGTTGGGAGCATGCAATACTTTTCAATGGGAATACTATATTACTAGTGATGTTTTGGGAGGATGTTATGAAGTATTTTTATACACATCCATCAGAGATACATCAAGGAGTGGTGAATATGTATCAGGACCTCCACCATCAGTTTTGGAGGATGTGTATACAATAAAGAGTTGCATAATATTCCTCTCGATTCATTATTTTTCATCAATTTATGGATGAGTATCGGTTTCTTGTAGGTTTATCTCATCCTCATGAGGTTCTAGAGTCAATGGGGGATGATATATATTAGAACATATGGATTGTTCATACATTAATATCAAGATGGAATGATAATATATATGTGGTCATAGAATGACTCATAAAATCATCCCACATACTTGCTATTTGAGAAAATAGTTTAGTAGAGAACATGGAATTCCATTATAAGAGGGATATATTTTGATTCATGTAATTACCTCAAAATAGTTTCTAACAATGATTTTATTTTCATGAATAATTTTTGGTAATTATTGTAGAAATCTTTTGGGACCTAGTTCAGTTTGAGAAAATAATATCCCCACGGTAACAACAAGACATGGTAGAAAACTATTGTCATGGAGAAAAATAATTGAGAGTATATGTTATAATTCGGACATAATTTGGATGATCAGATTCTATTAGTAGATTTTTCATAAAAAAGATTTTACATTACACTATCAGTATGACACTATTTGAGTCTTTCTACAGTTGACCCTAACGGTCCACAAAATGTAGGACTGAACCTGGAGATTCAAGACATTTATGACCATAGTTTTTGTGATCCAAAAAATTGAAAGTTCATATTATTTATGAGTGTATAAAGTGTACATGGATCCTATATATGTTTTATAATGACTGATGGTGTAGGACATTTGAGTTCAAGGAGGTAGAAAATGTATTCCGACGGGTCTCACCACAATATGGGATGTGGACATTTATCCATGGTGTAATTTTATCTTTGTGATTCATTGTCCCTTCCTATATATTATATAGTGCATGAGATTTAGAGTATCTCTTTGTAACAGCCCTGTAGTGAGACATGTAGCCTAACATCTTCCACATTTCACTACTAAGGAGGTACATGTATAAACCATCATATGTTATTGACTATGGATATATAGACATCAGGGATGGAGCTAATTTTTTAAAGTATCTCTTAGAGGTTGAGGATCGAGTTGGAGAAGGTAATTTTTGGGAAGATAATATTTTAGTGAATTTATGATGGTTTAACAAGACTCTTCATAAGAGAACCTGGAAGTGGGAGATAGTGATGCCTACTTAGTACCCACATCTATTTATTAAGACTTCTACTTTACTTCTTAAAAAATAAATCTCTATGTTGGGGATAATTTAACAACATAATTTTCCAATATACATATTTGAAATGTATCTATTAATATTTTAGATTCCATAAACTAATATGAATCATGATTCCAATGCCAAGTGAGCCCATAATTTTTTTTAAATATATTAAATATATATTTTTAACGATCATTTAATTTTCCTAGAATAAAATTATTAACTCTCATATGGGGGTTTATATCATAAAGATGAGCCTTTTTTGAGTTCATTGTGTGGGGTTTTCCCATGGAGAGACATAACCTTCAAGGATTTCAGATGCTCGAGTTGGACACTATCATGGAAGAATGTTTAAATAAATTATTAATATTAAAATAATTTATTTAATTATGTTTTGTTAACTAATGATTTCTATAAATACCATTCTATGGAAAATTTAAAGGGCAAGATGCAAAATCCTAGAAATTTGAGAGAGATTGTAGGAAGATCCTTTTAGATGAGCTATACCAAGATCATGAATTTTTTATGGGTGTGAAGAATATTTCAATGATCTTAATAGTTTAATTTACACATTTTCAATCTGATTGATCAAAATTGAGTTATGGAATTTTTTTATGTGGATTTATTTTCATTAGATTTGTCACATCCATCCCAATATAAATTTTTTATTAAAAAGCCACTTTAAGGACAAGTGGGAAACCATCGTTTGGAAAACCACAACCACTACGTGATAAAGGAGCTCACAAAATTATTAAACACCAGACTGAGGTTATTTGAATCAACAACTCTATATAATTCCCATTGCAAAGTGCTAAACTGTGTGTCTGGATCCTCCCTGAGCAGTTCTTCGAGATGAGAGATCATCCAGTCCATTGTCTGAATGATTTCTTCCAAATATATTTTCCCTTGATTGAAACCCCGAGAAATTATTCGATCTTTCTTGTCGATCCATGCTTCCTGCTCCTCAGTGGCCTCAACTTGCAACCTTCTTTCATAAATTCTAGCAATTTCCTCAATTGATGTGTTGGGCCTCATGTCTTTCTCAATCATTTCTTCCTTGGAGTGAAATATGACTGTCAGGAAATCCCTAACCTCTTCTTCTATTAACTTTGGTTCTCTACATAGATCACTGTTATCTCTGTCCTTCGAGGCGTTGTTTCCCTTGCTTGCACTTTTCTTGGCCGACCTTGTTTCCATTGGTTTTGGCAGGTAAGAGTAGTCTTTACGTCCCTTTATTTTTTTCCCCAAAACCACAATGCATTTTCTCGAGTCGTTCTTTCCTTTGAGACACTTCTTCCTTCTAGGGCTGTGAGGAACATTCCCTTGAAGACGATCCCAGTTGTCTACTAAAATTTGACTAATGCTATCAACACTCAAATCATCCTCCTCATACAACATTATTGATCTTGATCCACCAGACTATCAAAGCGGTTCCTTAGCTCAACCCTCGAGCCCTCAGTGGGGGGATTCTTCCCAAACTGCTTGCCCAGCTCACTAGGAGACCTCTTGTTTTCCCCTACAGATTAAACCTTTAGATAGGATGGGGGTTGGATAATGTTTGGGTCCAAGGGACCCAACACACTCCCCTCCTCCCGACTCCCTATACTAGGCAACATATCATCAACCTTAAACACCTTATGTATCCTAGGATGCTCG
The DNA here is from genome assembly GCA_963277665.1 of Viscum album. NCBI lineage: Eukaryota > Viridiplantae > Streptophyta > Magnoliopsida > Santalales > Viscaceae > Viscum > Viscum album. The sequence continues at coordinate 1,516,667,466 of OY728122.1, read as the reverse complement.
GTCACCCTTCCCTCGGCAGGCCTCCCTTTAATAGTGTGGGGCACCTCGGTAGGCACAATCACGTCCTTTGAAATACCAGGATGTTCGGTCTCCTTGCCAGCCTCTATTGCTGCACATTCCTGCTCACATTGAGTGAGTTTCTTCATCTCCACTGATGACCTGGTAGCTGATGTCTGCTCAGAGCCAGTGCAGGCCTGTTGCTCCTCAATAGCTCCCGACTCATTCAACGGTACACCCAGGTCCTTCTTTAGCCGATCAAAAACATCATTCACCTTTGGATTTTCGTTTAACATCCTTTCCTTACATTGTATTGATGATGGAGGACCAGAGGTCCCCTGAGACTCCCTAATACAACCTCGGTCCACAACCGCATCCTACTTCTCTGAGAGGGCACCACCAGGTAGGTTACATCCATCAATGGTGTCATCCCTCATTAGATTGGGAGGACCAAACCAGGGTCGACCGGAGAGGCTTCGCCGGCACCTCGAGACATCATGTCCTATGCGGAAATAGCCCGAGTAAAAGGAAATCCAGTATTCGTAACGTACCTTCTGAAGCCAGCAAAGCTCTTCCTCAATTTTTATGACAATAGACTCTAGTGGGCCTTTAGATAAATCTACTTCAACACAAATCCTTAGATAAACTGGGTGGCATACGGCCTTGGTGTGGGAATCCGAACAAAGAGAGCGTCCAACCAGATTTCCTATCAGCCGGAGTATTGCCCGGTTCTGAAACGGCAATGGGAGACCAGGTAAGGATATCCAGATTGCTGTGGTCGGAGGATCGTGTCTCAAATGAAAGTCGAAGGTCCATCGGAATAAAGAGAACCTGAACCCCTTCATAGAATGCAGATTAAAGGCCCAAGCATGCACAAGGTCATCTTCATTAAAGAATCGAAGTTGTAAATGTCTTGCATCTAAAAGGCCTACCGTAACACGATCCTTCAAATTCCAAAAGGATAACACAAACCGATCAAACGCATCGACCAATGGACTATCCCTTCTGAATCGTGCTACAAACGTGAGATCCAGTAATGTGGATGCTTCTATTTGACCTGATCCATTATACCTAGGATATATCATCAATAGAACTGGAGATGGTGTCTACATGGGAGTATTTTGATGTGAAACTGAGTTTTTATTAAAATTTTTTGTTACATGGAATGTTGTATGGGACCCCATACCTTGTGGGACAGTTTTTTATAGTTCTAGGGTTCCATAGTGAAGATAAATATAACACAAATGTTAAATTGAATTACATGGATTATGATTCCACTTAGAAAATCATTGTGTTCACTAGGAGAACATGACGAGGCACTTAACAAGGTACCATTACAAGAACATAGAAAATGGGGCTTCTATGAACATGACCATGAATGATGTACATGGTAGATATATATAATAAAACATGGAAGTGGGATCAAACCATGATACATTGTAAGAATAGATGTGGAAGAGATACATTGACTACATTGGGAAATAAGGATTAGATCCATTTTTCCATTCATTATCAATTTGTTAAAGGTGAATTCAAAGGATCCTTTACTTGATGTATTATTATGTAATTTCTTCTTATGTATATGATGTTGATCCCCACTGGGGGACTTCAGTCTTGGATAAGGTTTTTATAATCCATTTCTAAGGCCTAGAGTGAGAACCTACATCATCATCATTTTCCCTTTGTGGTGATCATAGAATCTTCATGACCAACAGAACATGGGAATATGCCCATGACTTAGTGGGTGAATATTTAATGGGTTATTATTATACAAAATATCCATGGTTTTTATCCTCATATCTATATCATTATATTCCACCATCCAACATGTACTTATTATGGTGTGACCTGAAAAGCACAAGATCCCGGATGAGACCAATAACTAATATCTTACTCATTTAGTGTATCCTCTAGGATGAGTGTTATATAGAAATATTATATAGGATTCAATTTCAAGATTAATAGTTTTTATCATACATCGATACTGTGTGTCTACTATTATTATTTCTGGATATTCAAGTTATGTTTTTTGTTGACATATCCATACAATGATATGATTAATATTCAGGGTGATTTATTCTAATTGATTTCATGTTTTTCATCTGGTTATTTAAAAACTGACCCTTCTGTGGGATTTTTATTATTGTGTTGTGTTTTATGAAAATTATTGACAATATTACATAGTCCAATATTAACAATGATTAAGAGGAGCTTAGTGATCCAGACAGAATGAGGTGTGCTCCATTGGTTTCATTGACTATAGTCATATACATATTTACAGGATATAAAAGTTTTTATATTCCTTTAAACGTCTTTGATTTGTAACTAGATTTACCAAACATTGTTTTTGTAATATAATGGTGGTTTTATAGATTAATTCATTCATGGTTATCAATTATTTTACATTTCATCATTCTGTGACCTTGGAGAAGTGTGAGAGTGCATATAAATGCATTAGGATATGGCCTCCCATGTGAATTTTATCACTATCCAGAACTAATCACCAACCAATGGCCTTTTGGACACCATTTTAGTGTAGTCACAATAATATTATCCTTGACCGATATGACCCTAGTGGGTTTTTCCATGATAATAATGAATTTTTAAATAAGTAAAACTCCCTTACCATATATAATTTTTAGAACATATTTCAAGTGTAGATAAACTAAATATGTAAATAAAATAACCTATGAAAATATATATATCTTAGATAGGTGGATTTTTTTCTTAGAAATTCCACCCACCACTATATTAGAAAATTACATTATAGGTTATTATCCAGAGAGTGACCTCTCATTATAGAATAGTTTTTGGTATTTATAAAAATTACACTACTCTGTTTTAAAAGGGAACCCACTATCTTCTCTATTATAAAAATCCATATCCATTTGGAACAATAATTACTTAACCATTTACAATTTTCACAAAAATAAAATGACTTAGATTAATTTTTTTTCATAATTCCAATCAAGTATCTCTTTTTTAAAAACCAAAAGAGGTGGTCTGAATAAGAGGTATATTTTTATAACTATCTTATTTTTGTTATTTTTTTTCTATAACATTAAAATATAATAAATGATTAATAATATTATAAAACCTAGATATTCGATAAATCATGTGACTAGGTGGAGTAGAGCTTCATATATATCCATCTAGCTTGCATGGGCCTTGAATCCTAAAATACAGACCTCCTTTTTTGTTATTTTAGCTCCTCAGGGATTGAGGTGAATTTCATGGGGATTCCATATGGTTTATATAAGGACACCCACATGATTAGATAGTGAGAACCACTATCTCCATGCATATTAGTTCTCTCGCATGACGTCCTCAGTCACCACTTCAATAGAATCTCTAATAATGGGGAGTTGATCCATTTTAAAATGAGCATGAGACTCAATATAATATCCTACCTGATGTTTGCGTATGATATCCCCATCTTCATGGATTCTAGGCTAAAATAGATAATGGACTTTATGATACTATTAGAGGATTATGCTCACTACAGTACCCAGGTGATTATTAAAGACAAAAGAATCCTCTATATCTTATTTAACTACACTCTGACCCAGATCTCGGTGGTTCAACAGAAACACGGCAGGATCAAAGGTGATTGTTCATTGGAATATATTAGATCCCCTCTATATCTAGGAAGAATCCACATCATTGATTTCAACTATATTTCCTGCAAGATCTCAGACCGTATTGTTAAATGGAAGAAAAAATACCTTTCATTTGGAGGATGAATCTTAGTCACTAACAATTTTCTCGTTGAATCCCTTGATTATGTTCTCTCATATTCAGACATCCCAAAGGGGTTGAGTCGTAATATTGATAATATCTTGGAAAATTCATTTTGAACCCTACTACGGAAGGTAAATTCCACTGGGCTTCCTAGACTGTGGCTTCTCACCGTGTCAGAGAAGGCGTCATTAATGTCCTCTCCATAGAATACATGATCCACTGCATGCATGAAAAACATTCCTGGGAAATTCTGGAAAAATGAACACTATAATGAAAAACCATGCATTCTACTCATTTACACAAACACTTAATAGAGTTCAGTCAAGGATATCCACTCTATTATGCCATTCATCCCCTTATTTATATCCCCCAAATGCTCTCATTATGGATTTTGGGGATGGTATAGCTTAATTTCAATCACAACCACTAGGCCAGAGCTGATATTCATTTTCCAAGATGTCATGCACCCAATATTTTTTCTCTGAGATGTTATGTGTTACCCAGTTTTCTCCAACACAATGTTGGATAATAATCAACCAGAAAATTTTATGTTGATCAACCTATCTTGGGAACCATACCACTACATTTTCACTTTTTATTTCGTTTGGTCCTTCTCTTCCAAAGACATCCTAAGAACCACTCTTCGGAAATCCTGATATCTGAGAACAAAACCCTTTGGAACAATTTTCTCCCCTCCAAATTTGACTTCATTTCATGGGGAATCCAAAATAGTGAAATCCCTACGGATGAAAACTTAAAACCTAGTGGTATTTCATTGGTCTCTCATTTCACCTATTGTAGGAATTGTAATGTGGAAAATATGGAACACAATTTCATCCAATGTGACTGGGCATGTGCTATATGGATTAACTTTGGGAAAGTAACGACCCCTTAGGACTCCATCTGGGATGAGGTCTCGTTCCTAGAAATGTGGTTCTGTGGCTCTAGGGAATGGGTTTTGAAGAAGAAGTCCCATACCACTATTTTACTTGCAGGTTTTCTGGGCCTCTAGGAAGCAAGAAAAAAAAGGCAAGGAATGATGGGGCCTCATCCATCGGTAAAACCATTATCATCAGTAACCAAAACCTTCTTCTGGGGCTCAACCATCTTCTCAACAACTAGAGGGAAGCTCCGTCCCTCTGTTTTCATCTTAGGTCTAGCCATGACTCTCAGTCAGTGCCAAACACCGCTAGAGGCCACTAAATTCAATGAAACCCCCCTCCAGGGGTTTAAAATGTTATTTGGATTGATCCTGCTGCATGGGGGTCCTTCTTAGAAGAGGCATTGTCCATGATAAAAGGGTTCAGTGATCCATGAATTCTCCTCCCACCATGGATGTGGAAGTTCCATATAAGTGGAGGTCAAACTATGTTCCAGGTTATCAGCCATTCCCAAAAAATTATTATTTATCTAGCTTTTTTGAAGCTGACTCCATGATTCGACATAATTCCTTGATAGAACATTTCATCTCCCCCATGACTATTACAACCATCATCAGAATGTGCAGGTGCATTCTCAATAGAAATACTGAAGTGTCAAACTCATGACATGAGGTTTATCAAGTTGCGGATGACCTTTCTTCCCATGATGTTACAAGATCCAACTCCATGTGTTTCACACTATTAGATCCTTGATACCCAATGGGGTCAACATGATTCGAGGGGATGCCCTCAGTCTGCACTACTTCTGGCCCCCTGTGAGACATGGCTTTATGTGGCCCATGGGATCTATCTTCTTATAAATCAATTACTCAATAATGATCAATAAAAAATTAAAATTATATCAAGATTAATATTTTTTTGATGATAAATTAATAATCATTATGACCATATTCTACATTCCAATGTGATCTCTACTATATAAGGGATATTTTATCAAAAAATCTATCATGAACATATATGATTATGTTATTAAATATGAAATCGTAATGAATAAAATAAAATGAATATAACACATGAAAAATGATCATAATAATGTAAATAGAAAAGATAATATCATTATTTATGAATATAATGAATGAACATGACGAATTAATGCTCGAGGTAGTGTATATTTCTAAACCAACTTTTCCATTGGGTTATGAAAATTACCTCTATAACTAAACTTATATTTCATAATGATATCATGAAATTCCTAAATGTTATATATAAAAATATATATGTAACCTAAAAATATATACCTATAAAATTATCCATTCCATTTCTATGTTAATAAATTCCTTATGTCCATTTATCAAATTCATGATTATAAAACCACAATTGATTATTATATGAGCAAAAATTAGGAAAATCATTTTCATTCCCTAGAAAATTCGCATGTTTATGTATTGTGAATGAATTACTTATATAAAACAAATATTAATGTAAATGATATAAAAATGAATGGTTTTGAAAAATTTATATATCCATCAAATGCATCGAATTTTTTTTTATTCTCACGAGAGGTAATGTAAGGGGCTACTGTGTGAACTGAATGCACTATGAGACTCTTCCCTCTATGTAATTTTATCTTTGTTTTTAGAATTTAATTAGTTATTTTTGGTTTTATGATTCTATAACATTTTTAATGTCACAATGATCTTATGATACAGTCTTTTATGTTATTCTACCCTGTAGTTACTCATGATCCATCACATTTATGATATCATGATATTACATTGATTCACATGTTATGTTTTCCATATCATGATTATTTCATTGATAATATTTATTTACTAAAATATTTTCCTTAATTTTTTCCATGTAATTATATAGAGTTTTATGAGATATAATATATTTTATGTCCTCACTATTGAGAATAAAATTCAGATTTATCTTTTAGTTTTCTATTATGTATATTAATCTTAGTCTTCCAAATACTGTAGGAGTTTTTATACTTCTTTGCTACTAATTGATATTAATGATTAAAAATAATGTTATAATATGTTTTTAATTCATGAGATCCTATATTATTGTTTTATATTTGTCATAAGTTACATTTTTTTCTATTTAAAAGCATTACAATTATATATTTAAAAATTTGATACAATGGATAATGATTAACAATGTTAGTTAGCACGTTAAACATAACTATAGTGTTTTAAATTAAATATCAAACTTCTCAATATTTAATTGGTTGAAAATATTTCAACCTAATCATCAGTTTTTGTGATTTTATTTATATTTGGAAAAATTTTAAATGAGTTATAAACATATTATATTTTAATATTTTATAATTTTTCAATATTCACACATGCATCACTTATAAAAGTGTAATACCTCTCCCCTCATCATCACACCACATATGAAATTTTTTTATAAACATAAAAATATATATTTATATTTATATTCCGTATTCATCTCCTATATATATTTTCATATACTAAGACTATCCTAAAATTTAATAATGTTTATGAAAATAGGGGATTTTATTAGAGGGTGAATTTCTATTAAAAGAGTGTTTCCATGATTACTTCTTTGGCCACACCCTCGAACTAAACTATAACCATCATAATACGAAAAAAAGTCATATATTAAATATAATTTTTTGATTGAGATTAAATTTATCATCCTATTTTATATGTTATTAGATATGGAATCATAGCTCACAATTTATTTTGGCCACTAACTCCATAAACTGATGTTTTTTTTCTATCATAAATTCCTCTTAAAAAGTGTCACAATAATTGATTTAATGAATATGTATGATATTAATTATATATTTATGATTATATGAATATATAATTTGACTTTCATGTATACACTTATATCCATAAGAAAATGTAAATATTCTTAATGTGCACCTGATCACATAGACGTCCTTGAATATATGTGATTCAGGTTTCATGTCCAAAACTTACAAATAGATATAAAAATAAACTAATAGTGTCAGAATTATATTTATTTCAGGACTAATATTCCATATTTTTATTAATAATAAAACCTTTACCATGCTCAACATACTTGATTTTTTTTGGAGTTATGAACCAAGCATCCTTAAAGCATCTAACATAATTCTAACCTATTTAATAATTAAAAAACCATTGTATGAATTGAAATGAAAAGATTAATTATAATTGAATTAATATGAAATTTTTTCTTATGAATGTATAATAAAAATATAATTTTATTATTCATGAGTTATAAAATATGTAGAATGAGTTAGGACATGAGGTATAATATTTTCACTTAAAGAATGATTTTGGATTTATTAAAAATTAGTTTTCTTTTTGTACATGATTATTTTATTCATTGACCAGTTTTACTATTTTTTATTCAAATAATTTTAATATTAATTTTCAACAACTCTATACTTTCTGTACGAAGGATAAATAGTAAAATGGTTAAATTTTTTATACATGAATTCAATTTTACTTTTTTGAAAATGTGAATAGAATTTTATTTTCAAATTTATAAATCCTGGAGAGATTTTACCAATGTCATTAAAATTTTTCAACAAATATTAAAACATAAGATTCCATGTTTTATTTCATAGAATTTAATTTTATCAATATACTTGACTTATATATTTAATGAATTATAAAATGAAAAGTATATTTTTATAAAATTTTAAAATAATGGATGGAATATTATTTTACATGTCCATTAATAAATTTCCATTTACATTGATTATTATTATTATTTATTGAGGATAAAATATAATTAAACCAATCATAGTATTTTTTAGGTTTAATATGGTCATATTATATTACTTAATGACATGGGGAAATATTTAAATTTTTTATGGTTGTTTTATAATAATATTATATATGTTGGTACTATACAAAATTATTATTGATTTATTTGTTAAATGAATTTGATGTAGTATGTGATGAGTGGTGAACATATATGGTTATTCCTTCTATGTATTAATTTTCACCCTATGAAACAAATTTGTGGTTTTGGTCTATGCATATAAAATTTTTATTATATCATTTCTTTTGGCCATGAAGGTATGATTATGATTGCATTGAACATGGAATTGATTATATGTATTTATGAATTCTAAAATTTTAAAAATTAATCATTATTATCTATTTTATTATTTATATTTTAATTCATTTTTATATTTCCTTTTCTAGATGATTACTATTTAAATGGAAATCATTCAATTTCATAATAAATGAACATATATATTGATTGAAAACATTATTTACGATATTATATAAGTAAAAGGGTTCCATATGATTTTCTTCTATTTTTCAATAGTCCTTTTTTAATTGATATCATTAATATAAAACATAATATTAAATTTTCATTAAAATCAATTAGGTGAAAATATTATTTCAACATTATGTACGGAATTATTTAAATAAATGTTTATTATGTAAAAAGTGAAACACCATTATTTTTCATACGAGTTTCAATTTGAATAATGATATCCCATTTATTTTATATCACTTGATATGATTTTGTATTTCATCCCTTATTTTTTAATGTGTTTTATAGTGCTTATAGAGGGTTAGGAGTAGTATAAAAGGCAATAATTCCATTTTGGTGAACTTTAATAAATGAATATTTCTTTTTTAATGAAACATGACTTTAAGTTGTTGTATACTATTTTATTAAAATGGAATGGAAAACGAGTGGATGATTATTCAAGGGATTATATGGTATTGATATGTAATATTTTTCCTTAATTATCTAAAACATTAAATCATGAAAATACATGAAATGTATTATGGTGAAACCCTTGGAAAAAATCATGTAATTATTGTTTATAGGTTGTTATTATAATGGTTTTATTACCATGGTTGTGGATGTAAATGATATTTATGTGTGGGAAAATTAAAAAGAATTAGTATTTTTAGGGATTCATCTAGATGAATTTATATTTTACTAGTTTATTAAATGGGAGGAATAAACATGAATGATTCCAATTTGGAATATTTACACTATTTATCAGTGATTATTGTAATGATATTATAATATGTTTTTAGTTGATTATTGTTTAAAATCTAATGATGCATTAATAACTTTTATACTTATATTAAATTATTTTACTTATCAACTAGGCACAAGGGTACAAAATATTTTTAGATTAACAAAATTATATTGGAGAAGAGTAACATTAGAGTAGATGAGATAATTTTCATTGTGGTTAGACCTAGATGTGGGATCTAATGGTTTTATTTGTTGATTATTTATGAAGGTAATCAATGATGACACCAATTATGGTGATACATACTACACTTATTTATTCAATGATGGTATTATCCTTGTTTGATAACATTTTGTATCATTAATTTGATATTTCTATGCAGTTGAACCATGGATTTTCAATTAGAAAAGATGAAATTTTCCATACATTCTGATATTACTATTAGAAGGAGGTAAATCAGGTGGTATTATGGCTATGTTGTTTAATTTCGAATAGTTTTGTGTATATATTATTGTAATTGTTTGTTTGAAAATGAATCCATTTGATTTCAAAATTTTGAATCATTAGACAGTGATGTTAAATGACTATTTTTATTACTATAAGTGGTTAGTTTACTTTACATAAAATCATATGAGTATTGAAAAATTTCATAGGGATAGTGAATTTATTCTTGTTGAGTAGGACTGATAACATATGATTTCATTGTCTATAAAATGTCAGCTGGATCGGTTGATTTTTTGATTAGTATAATCAAGGTACTAATTTCAATTGTCAATGATCATGAAGGATTTAGTGTAAATGTTTCCCCGAAATAATATTTAGGAATCAACTATATGTAAATTTAGATTCATCCATCAACAGGATTCTAGTGATTTTTCAAATTATATTTCATTTTATTATAGTGTATCTTAAATTAATGTTATAATTGATTAATTCATTTGATGACTTGGTGGGAATGATATTTATTTTTCTATGTATTTTTTCTAATTAACCACAATTTCTATATTCCAAAAAGATAGATAGTAACATGGGGTTATGGAATAACTAAAATGATTAGTTATTTAATATTTATAAACAGAAACCATTTACCTCAAATATATGATCAGATTGATTAGTTAATGTTAGAGAAGTGGCTCTCAAAAGATAGTATTTCAATATGATATAAGTTGTTGGAGGTGAATGATGATGATATTCTTATGATAGAATTTATAATCAAGAGAATTATTTTTGTATTTATTGTAATTATATTTTTGTTTCATAATTAACTTGGTTTATTAATCTTCATAGTGATTCATGTATTATTTAAATATTAGAATATAATCATCATGGTTATTATGGGTAACATGATAGTTTATTACATATAGTGTCATTATCATGGAATTCATTTATTATATGTGTAAAAATATTATATTAGAATTATTATTGTATAGAGATATATATAATAATATTTTATAAATATGTGGTGTCATTTATGAAGAATGTGAATGTTTGGAACAATTTCTCATTGGTCTATTAGAAAGACCAACCAATAATTTCTTGGTACTATCATGATAATATCATTAAGTTTTAATTTATTCATTGTAATGTTACCATTGATGCATCACTACATAATTCATAAATCTATAATGTTTAATGGAATTGATAATAGGAAAGGTGGAGAATTTTTATAGGATCATATTTTCCATGGAAGTCTTGGGGATATAAATAAGTGGATGAACATTAATTAGATTATAATATTTTTTGATCTTGAAGTGGTGTTCTCCTGATATTGTTTTCTTTTGGAAGCTGGAGTATGATGCATGATATTGAATTGGGACAACATTGAGGTGTACAGATTGATGTATAGTTGATCACATGATCGAAACTATCACATTAATGTCTTAGATATTGAAATAATATTTCAATTCATGGATGGTTTTATATATTTCAAATTTTATAAAATGTTCACGGGGTATTTAGATCATTATTTCCTATAGTAAAAATTATTTCAGTTGTATTTGATATTCATATAGTTTGTAAGGGTTTTTTATTTCTACCCAAGATTCACATAAATGGATATTACATCAGTTTAGATGAATATTGTTTACATTACAAAAATACCTTCCCAAAGACAATAATAGTTTGGGGCCTTTCGAAACTAGATAACAAAATAGAATAACATAGTTAAAGATATTCAACATATCCCACAAAGATCTCCATCTTTAGTACTTCTCCCTAAAATCATTCTATATAAGCTGAGGAAAGGAAACATAAGAATGAGGTGAGATGAAATTCTTAGTAAGTTTAAACTAAGGTAATGTGAAATCATATCCTGAAAAAACGTGTATAGAACATGAGGATAACATTTTATGATCATGCCCTACATATTATATATATCTTAATAATGATTTTTTATTTCATAAGACAATGATCATAAGAGAATTAAGAGATTAATTCATGAAAGAATTACATTGGAATAAGACATGGAACATGGGGCATGTACATAAGAATATAAAATCATATATAAAGGCTAATTACAAATACCTTAATAACATGTTAGCATCTTGGATATTTCCTATGTTCCAGATTTGAGATAAGGTTAACAACATTTTTACCCTCTTACTTTTCTGATTGGTCTATAACCCATGTATCTTTTTTTTCTAGGCTCGGGCTATAACCCATGAACCTTCTTATTTTTGGTTCTGGGATACAACCCTTGAACCCTCTTATTTTCAGGCTTAGGATTCAACGTATGTACCTTGTTACATTAACGCTTGGGCTACATCCCATATAACAACTTATTTTCCAGCTTGGGCTATAACCGGTGTAAACATTGAGCTCATATATAACTTATCATTACTTATTTCATTGGACAGAGACATAGGTCATACCAATCACATATCAAAATCATACATATATGTGTGACATTATATAAAAAATGAATTATATCATGTCCCATAAAAATATATGTGCTTCATAGAAAAAATTCATATCCTAGGAAATGAAATGGGTATAATTAAATTTTCACCAGTTAATATTCTATGTAATATTGATAGGTATCCTAATCGTTTCATAAATGCATTACCTGTGAAAGAGAAACTGATTTCTTAAACCTATAAAATCGGAATGTGAAATTGATTTCATAAAAATATAATCCATGAAATAGAAATGGGTTTCACAAATATATAACCCATAAAAGAGAAATGTGTTTTATAAAAAACCTTAAATTGAATGATAATCTATTCAAAGAAAGATTATGAATGGAACCATTGGATAATTTTTTTATAAATGAATTAGTGACATCAAAAGATGTCATTATAGATGGAAAATAACACTTAATGATATTTTGGAAACATTTCTTGAAAAAACGATCCAATCATATTTGAAAAATTATTTTTAAGCATAAAATGTTTTTCAAATCAATTTTAATTGAAAATATATTGAAATCATTTATAGTAGTCTTGTAATCATTTTGAAATTAAATTTCCTTGAAAACATATAAAATAATCATGAAAACATTTTGAAAACTATTTTCCAAGAAAAAATATAAAATAGTATTGGGAAAATTATAAAAATATTTTATTTGAAAATATATTTTAAATATTTTATTAAAAATTGATCTTTAATAATGAAAATAAAGCATTAACATACTAATTGGGGATAAATTCATACATGACATATGATGTAAAAAGTACATTCCTTTTGCGTGGTAAAAGTTTTAGAGAAAATCCTCATTTGTAAAGAGATAAAAAAATTCCTTTGAAAATAGTGGAAGGAGAAAATAATGTTAAATGTTTATTTTTATGATCATAGGATAATATTAGAATACTCGTGGAAAACCTTTGGCAAAAACATTGTTTTCAATGAACATAAATTTCTGATCGAAGATATGGAAAAGTCGATCTTACTTAAAATAACTTTATTTACAATATTAAGTATCCATTTAGGTATAAATGTTATCTTTATATGTATAAATCATTAATAAATATAGGAAAATAAAATTAATGAATTATTTTGAGATATTGATCATTATATTTCATTATGTGAAGCATAAATATAAACAGTCTTGAAAAGTTATTGAATTATATCCATAAAATTCAATAACATGGTAAGTTGGAATAATTCGTTGAATTTATGAAATTGAAATTAAATAAAGCATATAATATCATGAAAATAATTTAATTCATCATATAACATCGAAAATTTAATTATATACACCTACAATGTGAAGGTAGGTGCATAACAAAATATGAGTTTCAAATAATAAAAATTGAGACAAATTTTTTTTTCCGATTTGGTACGTTTTGAAACATAAACCCCATGAATAAAACATCATAAAATGGATATGTGAGAGAAAATAATAGTAATTATAAGATACATACTATAAAATTAGGAGTATTACATACACCGTAGAAAATGGAACAGTGGGGAATAAAGTTTGTATCTCACAGAACTAAGAATGTAGATGAGATTCACTTACCATCTATCATTAATTGAATCATACTCAATTTAGCATCCTATATATTAAATAAAAATTTATTTTCATTATTATAAAATCATTATTTTTATATATAAAACCATTTATAGATTTAATATTTCTTCATATTACCTCTTTGTAAGAAAATTCATTTTTATGTTATGCTTGGGTAATGTTCCATTTGTTTTCTACCTGTGTCATTAATTATTATATCATTAGTCTTTATACATATATCAATATTTAACTAATTCAAAAAATAATATACATATAATATATATACATTATATGTGTATTATAGTAATCTATAGAATATGTAAGTATGAACCCGAATACACTATTTATGGAGATGGTAGGTGGAATGTACACATAAACGTTGTTACTAATTAGTTGATGTTTTGAACGAAAGAAATAGAAATATATGCATATATATATATATGTGTATATATATATATTATTAATTTAGATTTATTTTATCATCTATATCATATATATTAACTAAACCCATCTATAATACAATAAATGTTTTTGAGTGGGCGGTAGTCCACACAACCTCAAATGAATTTTTCATGTCAACATAAAATAGAATATAAAATGATTTTTTTTCAAAAAGTAATAAATAATATCAAATACATAATAAATATAATATAAAACATATTCAAATAAACATTCCATCATTATTTCCTCCATGAGAGGCAATAAGGAAAATTTAACAATTGTCATTTACTAGGTTGGTGGATCATTATATAGATAAACAATATATTCGTTACCAATTATATACTGATATATGTATGTGTAGGTAAAACAATTATCATAAAAAATTATTATTATAATTAAGATTATGGTTCTTTATATAATCATAGAACAAATATCTTACTAGGGTGGAGAATGAAAATTAATAAATGGATCTAGAGAGAAGGATTTTCCTCCTAATCGAGATACTTCTTTTCGATTGTGACAAAAGACTTCATTGGAAGAATTTATTCCAATAGAAAGTCTTCAAAGATGATGGTATGGATTTTTCAAAGTGTATTGGGATGATATTTTACTATCATATATGGATTGATATGTGTTAAAATGAGGGATTTGTGGTGAGCATTTATAGGGAAGGAGGAGTGGCACTCTTGTAATATTTGAAGAGAGAAATCGACCAATAATTTTCATGTGTAAAGTGGATCCAATAATGATAAATAGTGGGAACATGGGATTATTGGGTCTAAATTTATTTATCCAATTGATTTTGAATAAGCTTACATGTCGTTTTGGTTTTTAAGGATATGTTTTAGTCCCATATAATGCATTATTTAACCTTAAAAAATGTAATTAAATTTAATTACTGTCACTAATTTTTTTTTCAAAAACTATGTTTAATGTATTAGACATTAAACAATTTTCTGATTCAAACTAGTGAATCCATATATACAAATTCCAATCACATAAGTTGTATAATGCAATTTTACATTAATTTGTTATTCGAGTCGACATTGTGGGGTTTTATGGTGAAAACATTCAATATTTTGTAATGTTTTAACTAAAATTTTAAAATTAAATTGATCTAAATTAAATAAAATTGGTTAATTGATAAATTTTTTTTTCTATTTAAACTCTTAAAATTCTTTAAAATACAATTTAACATTATATATAAATTATACAAAAAATTAGTTTTGAATTAATATTCTGTATTTTTAACTATTCAATATAAAATAAAGGCTTATTGAAAAACACCATAAATTTATATTTTCTAACTTTTAATGTTTATCATTAATGTATTATTTTTATTTTGAAATATTAAATTTATAAAAGTTATAAAATTGGTTTTAAAATGGGTTCTCTATTAAAAGGCATTAATCCATTATTCTAAAAAAATAATGGTTTTTATGAATAAATTTAGGTTTGTTCTTTTCTTATGTTGATCAAATGTGTTGTATCAATAGGAAAATATATTATTTATTATATAAAATATATATTACATTAGTCACTCAATAATTGTAATTAATTTAATTAATTAGGGTAAATTATCATTATGACCTTAAAAATAATAATATTACCTTTTTCATTTGATCGACTTTCATATTCAATTATAATTAATTGTAACCAATAAATTCATATAATATTCTGTAAATGTAATATTTTAAAAAATTTATGAATACTATTCAGAATCTCTAATTTAACTTCTATGTTTTAATTTAATTTATTCAATAATCATATATTAATAACATATTATTGTTTGGCAAACCTTGGTCTTGTGTGTTACTCAAGCCATCTAGGAATGTAATTGTTGCGTATAATTAAAGATAAACTAAGTGATCCATTAATATGAAGATAAACATTATGTTTTTTGTATTAAACATTTAACATGGTGTTTCTGAATCCAAACATAGTTTTTTAATATAAAATAATCTAGCATCACTATTATGTTAAATGAAAAATATCAAAAAAATTATATTAATTAAGAGAAAAATAATTCAAAAAATCTCATGGTGTTACATTCTAACACCCTTAAAATCATGTTCTCCATCAAAATTCATCTCGCTAATAGAAGGTTTAATTCATGAATTTTTCATTCATATAAACCCAGATCGTAAGAATTTATATTAATACATCCCCTAAAAAGAGAATATTGGAACCATAATGGTTACCTAATGTAACATATAACGAGCATTTCACATAAGGGAACTTTGGCGAGATATGAAAACATGGACATGGAAAAAATCTAACTATCAGGTTCTGATGGATAGTGACTTGAATGAGGATAAGAGAAAATTAAAATTCATATTGCCATAAATCTCTGTTGAACTAAGGGATAATATGATTCAATAGAAACAGAGGTACTAGGGTATAATTTTTGGTTTCACGTTCATTTTTCCTAATCATACTGAATTTTCCTAAATACATATAGTTACATGATTTCAGGAAAATTTCACCTTTTAATGTTCATTGATCCACTTCACCACTATATCTAAAAATGAAGGTGTATTTTTCATTCAAAAAGTACAACGTATCATGAGATCTATGATATGTTATCTCATTTTTTATCAGTTGTCATCAAAAAAATGTAGATTGAAGAGGATATTTAGTATGAAAAAATATAATTATATGGTTAGATACTAGTTTAATCTTACTAACATCATCTGAATCTAAACTTAATCTGACCCTAAATGGTTAACCTTATAACCCTCTTAAAATATTGTAATTTAAATATTTTGAAATAATTTCACAAAATCAGCTTTACATTGATACCACCTATATCACAATGTACTAATTGGTTGTCACATTCCAAGACATGTGAACAACTTCATCGTATATTCCCAAGAAATATGGTAACAATCTCAACTCCATAAATCATATTATAGAACATGGTTGCTTCATTATTAAAATTATTTCTAGATATAAATTTTTATTCATGAAGTTGTAAACATAATCCTTGATTACAGAAAACATTTTTTCAATAAACAGTTGTAGGGTTATCCATACGATCCAATTTACATATGCATATCCAAAATATCTTTATCCAAACATCATTATTTCAATTTCAGACACTAATTAAGTGATAACTTTTTCTAATCAAAATTTCACATTTCTATGAAATCTATTTTTATGTGATTGAAGACACAATGAAATGTATTCCATGAACTTCTAAAAAATTGGAATATGTGAACCTAAAATAGAAAAAATGTTTGATCAAAATTAGAAACACATCATTATACTGGATGAAGTTGCATATTGGATTTTTATGTACCATGAACCAAAATGTTCTATTTCAGGATAGAAAACATCACAGTGTGACTCTGAATCATTCATCAGTTCACTGATAATAGCATAGTGAATTGCCTAAGGGTAGGGAACACATCCCAAAAATGATATTGTGAAAGGGTGTGGGGGTTCATGCCCCATAGAATGGAGCAATTGTTTTTATTAGGTCCCCCAAACACAATCTTCACAAAAGGTACCTACACGTTACCTACCTATTGTCCACCCACTTGTGCGAATAGTCACATTCTCCTGATATATCATATTTACCTCTAAATAAACCAATGGGGCCTTCATTTTTAAAGATGTATTTCCCAGATGGCTGATTGCTCCTCTGTTCTCCCTTATACTTCACTCATGTCCTCTGAAAACTATATGGAAGTTTACTAATACCTAATTAGAGTTAATTAAAGGGTGATAGTGAGACATAAGTCAATTGAGTGTCAAAAATAAAAAACAGTTGGATGAGTCATTCACCCAAGACCCTGATTTACAAGGCCTACCCAGACATCCATTCATCAAATAGGATTGTGCACTACTCAATTATATGAATACATGTGATGGTCTTTTAGGGAATTATCTAGGTCTCTCCCTTGTGTTTTCATCCATTTTTTTCATCACTTAACGTTCCATCCATTTTCCACGCAGTATTTACATGGAGCTCCCTTACATTACCCTCATTAGTATACCCTACACATAAGTGAGCATGAGCCTCTCATGAAGCCACATTCAATGCCACTCATGGAATGGATTTTCCATCACTTTCCACCATACCTAAAATAGAAAATTTTGAAACCTAAAACAATAAATATAGAATTAAATAACCCTTTGTAAATAAAAATTATCATGTCTCTGATTTTGATTTGGATTACAATGATTAGAGAATTTCCAATCTTCATCTACCTGAGGGTAAGTGTCATTGAGGATTCTGTAGATTTGTATATCTGCAGTCACATCGACCATTACATTAGGGAATGTGTTGCAGATTTTCTAGAAATAGACTATGTGGATATGAATCTATCCACCCATTTTCATTTCTAGGACCTGAATTATATGGCTCGCATTTTGGAGGGTAAGTATCATCCATTCTTTTCCCTTCCATATTGAATGATATCCTACTTCTATTGTCAAACAACTTTTAAGGATAAAATCTTTGATTAATCCCCTATCCTAACATGTAATATGTATAATTATTTCCCCACTCTACATCCATCACCATCATTACTTCCTTAATATGGAATCTCTTCCAATGTAAAGGGAAGACAGGGAAGTGTCATAGTCCCAACCTCTTCGGATGTAGCCTCAGCCTCTTCCGTTATATCTCTGACCTCTTCCATATATGAAGGAAATAATGAGTGTTGTTTTTTGAATATTACACATCATCTTATTTATCTCACCATGCATTAATCATGTGGGATTAGAAGTTAGTGACTACTATAGCACCCACATAATCCACATGATGGATTGGACTATGAGATCTCTAATTAATGTTATCTCGAATAAATAGGAAACCCACTTAGTGTCCCAGCTAAATGGGAATCCTCCTTATGAATAAGCCCTTACCATAATTACCTTAACAAGGGTAACACCTAAGGAGTAACACTCATGTTAATAAATTAAATAACAATGATTAAAAACATCCCTAATGGTCCCTTCACAATGGATATCCTTCTCAAGAGTAACCCCAACCTATCAGCTCAAAGGGGAAAACTCCCCCATGAGACATACCTTTGAGGACCCCTATCAGTGTGGATCCTAACCAACAAACTATGTGGGATTTGATTCCCATTAAAATTATATACTTAGGAAGCCTACCTGTGGGTAAAACCAAATATCCTAATCCACCCTTGTTCTTTTGGGCCAAAACCCTTAAATGGTATAATTTAACATGGAAACTAATATCCCTTCCATGTTCCATCAGCTGTTTCAATATATGTCCCACCCAAAACATTTACTAGGAACATTATGGATATAATTCCTTAGCACCTGACAATAAACTGCATGGTTGAGTCCTTATCAAACGTCCTTAAATGGTATGATGAAGACAATTATGTGACCCTAAACTATGTGGTTTTTATACCTTTCACAATGATATGTAGGAGGCTTATCTAACGGATTGATCCCAAAAACATAAAAGCATACATCTCTATGGATGGAGATAAATTTAGAGTGACATTCATCTACCTGGATAACCATAAACTCTAGAGTTCCCCCCTACGTGTAAGAAAATGAACATGATCGTAATAATGACTAAAGAATCTCCTTGTCGTATATAATATGATAACATTAATGTATTGCCTTGGATAAATACAAATATATCCTTTGATGAATAACATCATATAAATATGGATGAATCTAAATTCCCCACATGAAAATAATTTATTTTAAATAGTGTGATAACACGCATTATAAAGGGTAATTAATGAAGGATTCAGGAACATAACATCAATCTAAATGACAGTCCCAGAGTTGGAATAATTCCCCCAAAAATGTTGTGATGAGCCCGACCTCTGATAATATTGACCAATGAAATCTCTAATGCATTCCATGCCAAAATACATTATGAGTTTCTGATATTATAAAGAAATACTCCATAGATTCAAAAGCATTGGGTGTTTCCAGTTCCATGATAAAACCCATTGGAATGAATTTGGAAATAATGATTTCCCAAATGAACTCTCATTTCCATCAGAAAAAATTTGGTAATTGGACGTGAATCCTTAACCATTATTACGGTGTCACCTACATTTCATGCACCTTCCATTTGAAAAAGATACAAGGGCCCAATAGAGAAATTAATCAGGGATGTATTCATTCAAAAAATATACTTCTCAAAAAGTGTTCATTGATTTTTTGTCATAAATAAAGGAACTTCCTTTCATGTAATCCCTTGAATCATATGTATTCCATCATATTTACACCCATAAATGCCGAAACTGCTACTCCGAGTACATCCTCAAATGTACGATGGATTCAATCACCAACTTATCATCTTCCACGATGAGACTATAATTATCAAATTTGATAGTAACGCCAAAACTCATAACTTGGAAGGCCACAAGAACTAAACTCTATCTCAACCATCACCACTAATTGTTTTGTCAGTGATGAATTGTTTTCCTGAGGTAGATGACACTGACAACTATCTGCATCCATTTATCCAGCCCATCCCCATATCACAACTACTTTTCCTTACTATATTTCACGGAGGTTGATCAAGAGTCCACATCTAGACTCATCCTGAATTCATATGGATCCTTATCAAGAGCTACGTTCAATAATTTCCATCAAAAATTACACAATAATGTGAACCCACTACATAATGAGGGTATTTCTATTTGTTGTCTTATCCAGGTTTCTCAGAACCAGACATGAAATGTGGCCCACTGGGCATCAATACAACCCCTTAGAGAGAAGGTTCACAACATTTCACCCACCATAGATTCCCGTCAAACCAGTTTGGTGGGAAATAGTGAGTTTGCACATAAATTTGTTTTCCTTAATTTATCTTACCATGAGACGCACCTGGACGCATTCAAAGAATCCGACCATCCAAATTTTGAGGAATCCTACATGAAAGAACAAACACCTTCCAGAACCAATCAATCCATCAATAATACTCACCAAAGGGAACTCCAAGAAGTCTATTTACCTTTTTTAGTGGAAATATTTTAGCATGAATACACACACACACACTCACCCAAACATTTATCAAGCCTACCAACAATCTTGTTTGGTTGCACCCAAAGAAGTTAGCTGGAATGATATGAAGGAAAGAAGATGGATGATTAAATTCTCATCCCACAAGTAATGTCAGTATCTATTGATAGCAAGGGGAGGACATGATTATACATATACACCTACTGAAGATATAGAATGGATGTATATTCTTGTTACAGTTGATAAAGTCCCAAAGAACTTCCTAGAAATGGTGAATGGTTAGACACTAATATATACCCATATTGTAGAATCCTTCAAGAAGATCATAATGATGGTGAATGAAGTATTCAAGGGAAAACACATAATTTTTTCCCCATACATGGGGTACTTCGTCATCATATCCCCATGATGTAGATTCCTACATCTGCTACCGACCGGGAGGGTTATGGAACAAACTCCCAAAATCATATGGACAACAAGATCATGATCATACACTATCTCTAACTATAGATAATTACGCTATTCTATTGGACACTCCATGTTAGGAATATACACTTACCCATGAAAAACTATTCTCCCATGAAGTTTCCCCAACTGCTCAAAAAAGGTATCCAAGATGAATCATCATCTAACACAGTTGGGGAATCAAATGAATGTATGATTTCTATCTCTACATAATGTCGGAGTTCTTTAATCCCTTTGACATATCTCTATTGTAGCTCAAGATCCTACCATCCCATAACCAAATTATAGAAGTAGTAGAAATAAATCTGATGGTCTTTAGCTGATACATCCTCATGAAGGATTGTATCGTGACAGTGTAGTCAATCTTGAGAGCCTATATCTTATTGAGAGCAATAAGAACCCTCCATGTGTCCAGAAGACCATAGAGCAAGTTGGTGTTCCCCTTATTATAATCCTCCATGATGGTGCTCCCGATGATGGAAATTAATGAAAAATTTCTCTCATAGTACTGATATATATTTTCAAAATAATTCTATGATTGACAATATAAGGTCAAGAAAGCCCTGTTATCGTGCGGTGCATAAAAATAAAAAGAAACTAATATCTGATTCATATTCAATTGTTGGTGAAATCCATTCTCCACCAAAAGATAGTCCATGGTGATGGAAATTTTCTAATCCCCAATAGTTCATTTTCCTTCTAATACAGTAGAGGAAACCATGGTTGATCCCATTTCTTGTAGTAATACAATCGAGATGCGCCCACTACAGTCGGACCATGTTGAGGAACCACTTCTGAAAGACGCAGAAGGTCTGCAAACAATGATGAAAATGATGGCTAATGTGGACATACCAGTAATTTTTTAGCTATTATAAACCTCTCAATATAGAAATTTAAAGGTTCTTGTGGAATATTTTTATACATGACATCCACCTCAACATATAAAAAACTCCTCGTCACCTAAAATAAAATTTATTACCTTATGATGAGTATCAAACTCTTCTCATTGTAATATAAGGTTTACAACACCAAACTGACTTGGCATATCTCATAACTTCCCAACAGTCAATTATCGAGAGAAAGTAGTGATCCCTTCAACATGCACACCTCAATGCATTAATGATGCTGTGAAATCTAATCAAACATACCCACTTTGGTTTTTTAATACGGTGATAGGGTAAACATTGAGTATTTCTTCACAATCCATTCTCTAGCCAAAAAAGCCATCAAAAATGGGTCTCATGAAATTTCATTTCCCTAGGCGGGCTACAAAAAAAATATTCTATTCAATATCGAATAGATGGTTGAAATGAACACGCCCCAACTGAATCTCATAGACTTCTGGCCATAACAGAGGTTTTTGTTGATAAAATATTGGTTAAATAATTTGAGAACTTTGAGTAGGAATCCATCTCAGAATATTTAAGATGTAAAATTGATAAAATAATAATAAGATCTCAATAATATTATAAAATGTGAAATTTATATGAGAGACGAATAATTCACCCCACCATTGTTTAGACTAGAATCCATCAAATAATAAGATCATCTATAGTAATATACGCCTCACCATCATGAGAACAAGTACACCCATAGGGTTAGATGATTTTTTAACACAACACTTAGGATCATCCAACCTAGATCAGACGGTCACAAAGGAAGAACAAGAACAAAAACATCCTTTATAATTGGAAGGAATTTTCTCCCCATAAATATCCTCCTTAATGGAAATCAAATTTATTCTAATTAGGGAATATGTTTTGAAATGAATCCCCTCATTTTATTCCATCTTGTGATTCAGTACCTCCAACATGAGTGTATAAAATTGAACTATCTTGGGATTACCTTTGGATAAATATTCACCAAATAGTTCCTAGAGGGTCAAAAAATATATTGACATGGTCACATGGAGGATGAAGAAGAAGAAAATCTTCCAGATATTTAAGAAGGATAGCTACAATGTACTATGAATATTGGAATTCCATCAATGCCATCTTTGAAGACTCTCCAAAACACAAGATCGATTTAGAGGATTCTAATGGAGATGTTAATGTTCATGAGATGGTCCACACACAATTGTATATAGATGGTGTTCTTTCCCGAAACTAGGTGCGTGCCAAAAATTTGTAAATTCCCTCAAATAATCCACTTCTACTTGCTCTAATGGAAACTGATAGGGGAAAAGGTTTGGTTCATACCTTGTAACGCATTCCCGCATTGAAGGATAATCGATTTTTATATAGTAATGATTTCCTCCACAAGAATAGGAAATGAGTGAGTTTAGAAGACTAAATGAATAGTTACTCGGAGCCCATTTTCCTACCAGATATGCTTCAAATGATGAAACTTAACTTGCACTTCCATTTAGAGAACCACACCAATGAGTTATTCATGAAACAACTAAAGTAGATATGAAAAATCCAATAAATGTTTGACTTCATCCACTAGTATATTTTGATAAAAAATTATCTATTCAAGAATTCACAACATTGGGAAAAAATCTAGAACATGATCATGAAAATCCTTACAGGACTGCCCCAATTATTTATCAATGGAAGATACCAGCAGTGCCACTAATAGTGGTCGTCCCAGTCATTATAGCTATATATGATATAGCTTCCACAATAATTCACATATTGGAATATCCAGATATTTATCAAATGATTATGAACACCATTGAGTCATTAACGACTTGATTGGATGTTGTGGATGGAAGCATCTGCAGTATGGAAAAAAATAAAGGCTTATCTTGAATGGGTTGATCCTACCCCTCCTCCATCAATAATTGGTAATCTTATATTTTTTATTTTCATTGGATCATTATATCAAGAGAACCACATGAAACATTTCATATCTCACAACGATCCAATGATGAGAAACCCTTGACTGGAGGGATGTAGTGGAACATTAATGATTTGTTCAATCATTGAAACGGAAAACCTTTTTATGGTATATGATTTTTTTTTCTCAATAAATAACCAGATGGGAAGAAATCTATCAAAATATACTATTCTAGTTCATCTCTATCTAGTAGAAGAAAATTGTTGTTAATCACATAAAATTCAAGAATAGGTAGATTGAATGATTATCATATTTCATTTATTAATGGGAAGGATTCTCTTACTCATTGAACAAACCTATCCATAAAAAAGAGTTGTTTCATATTATTATAGAAAATACCCATCATAATGTATCACACTGTTAATGAAAGTGAAATACAAAGTATGGTTTCATGATTTGGAATCAATTGATTAGAAGTTGGAAAACACCATAATAGTGTCCAATGCAATGTTACAAGTAATCCCATCAAACCAGGGAAAGAAAAAATGAAATAAAGAGGCTTCAAAAATTACACTTAAGAAGGACCTTCTACCCGCCTTTACCCCAAAACCTAGGTCATACCCCCCCCCCCTTATGAGTTTCAGTATCAATGAACACCTCATCAAGATGATCAAATATATCAAATCTGTAGAAACTTTGAGATGTTCAAGAACAAGGAATATTGCATCTGCAATGACCAATTCCCTGGTTACTTCAAATCATATTTGGAAATCAACATAGTCTAGTTCCAAACACCAAAGAATACTAACACAAAAGGTATTTAGGATCTCCCAAAAAATTTACCATTCCATCAAAGAATAAGGAATCCTATCCAGGATTGTTTTGTTTTCAAATAACTCTAATGAATTATGGTGGATTCCAAGAATGTAAAACTAAAAAAGTCATCAACATTGGAAAAAATGTTTTTGATACTAATCTGGTGGAGGAAGAAGTGTGTAAATAAGTGAAAATAAAGAATGTACAAAATATATTGAATCGATGGTAACAAAAAAATCAACAGAACCCATTCCATTCGAAGAACATAGTTGAAACATCCAAACTATTCTATCTTCCACATTCACTACAGGAAGTCTAGATTCATCAAAATTCACTTCGATTGAAGGAAAATTATGAAAGAAGCGACTTGAATTTAAGGATAAGAAGAAGAAAAAATGATATGAGGTCATGTGAAGTCCATTGTTTTCCTTGAAATTATAATATTTCATATCAAACATATCAAAATCATGGTAAATTTACCAACCAAACAATATAACAAGAGTCGACCCCATGAAAAATATTTATTGGATGAGGAGTTGGTCGTGGTATCCGTTATTGTTATTCACTAAACAAGTCCGTACTCAAATGATGATTCTAAGTATAAACTAGATTTATCTGCACCTAAATGGGGAAATGGGGGAAATGTCGTTAGGGTCGAGGATACATGGGAATAAGAAGTCATGCGAGAAGCCACTACTTCACCCAAAACCCTAATCAGCCCATCTATGACGTCTAGTCCCATGAGAAACCCCTCTAACACGCTCACCTGAAGAAGGGAGTTATTCCTCCTCATATGATATGATAATCCATTAAATGATTATCATGGATGTTTGGTTAGAGGTTAAGCCACCAAATACTCAGTAGTTAGGTAGACCTAGCTGACCTATTCCACTAATGATTGGAACACATACAACTCCAATAACAAGGAATTACCCATACACATTAGGAACCTTAGCTCCAAAGGTTCATAAAAAATATAATCTATATTATGGGAAATTTATACCTCTATATAAATGGTATGATTTTTATAATAAACTATACCATGTTCCAACTAATTTATCAGTCCTTGATGATTCTTTTAAAAGTCCTCCATGAATCACTCATTAAGGAATTTTCAAGCCCTCAGGAATTTGATGTTGAGGGTGTTGTTGCTAATGTATATCGTTTAGATAATGATTCTACAGAACTACATGAGGGAATATCATTCAATTAAAAAGATAATGAGTCCATTAGATAATAAGATTTCAGTCCATTTTATATATCCAACAGGATAAATGACATTGATATCTATTGATAGTTCATTGACAATGGCATAAGAGTCATCCTTATTATAGTTTGGAAACATTAACAAAAGGGTGTCAATGTATCTCACTTGTCTCCCTCTAAAATAATGTTATAGGGTAAAGATAAGAATGAGAAACATCCACTCGTAATGATCACACTCAGAACTTAGTTTGGAGATATTGTATCTGACTCAGGGTTCTTGGTGGTCTAGCAGGACCCCACATTCAACATTCTACTCAGAAGACCATGGCTGCATCATCATGTTGTAATTCCTTTTTGAAACCACCAATATATTAAATATTATTTCAATGGCCAATTTGGGACATTTTTTGGGGAATCTTTAACATTAAAATCAAGTGAAATACAATATGTCAATGTCAGTTTCTATCGCTAGGATGTGAAACAATCATTGGATAATGTCTCCAGTCGAATCAAGGCCCCAATATATTGGAGACGATCTAATCCAACCGTACCAAGAAGAATGGTACTGATTAAATGCTTCATATAAATCAAATTGATGTGGTAGTCAATAATTAACATTTTTCTTCATTTTATTTCATAATTTAATTCACCAAATTTGAGCCCAATGGCGCTGATGAAGTTCTCAACACATCAAGCTAAAATTAATGATTGAATGAAAATTTGTTCATTCTATCATCTATGTGATAACAAATCTCATTTCTATTAGCTAAACTCAAAAAATCCATCATTAATATAGGATAATGTGAACATACTCATTCTCAGTCCCTATTTTTCTCTCTAGGACCCTAAATTTGGTTTCATGTAAGAAATTGAGATCGAAATCATTTCCTCATCCTAAAGATGTTCTAATATAAATGTAGCAAGTACGTGTTTGTTATAGTGACCTATGTTTCACATACAAGGTTATGTCATCATTTTAGATGAATATTTCATACATTAATAAAATACTCACCCAAGAACCATAATAGTTTAGGGCCTTTGGAAACTACGAAACAAAATCATCAATCATAGTGAAAGATATTAAAAATCTCCAACAGTGATCTACATCTTTTGTACTGCTACCTAAAACCATTCTGCATAAACTGGGGAAAGGAAATGTATGAATGGGGTGAGATCAAATTGTTAATAAGGGTAAATGATGGAAATGTGTAATCAGAACATGCAAAAAGTATATTGAACATGAGGATAACATTTTATGATCATTCCATTCATATTAGAGATCCTAAAAAAGATTTTTATTTCATAAGATAATGATAATAAGATAAATAAGATATTAATTCATGAATTATTTAAATTGTAATAAGATATGGAACTTGTTGAATACACATAAGAATATAAAATTATATATAAAGGATACCTACCACGACCTTTATAACATGTTAGTATGGGGATACAACATGTGTTTCTTCTTTGGGATTGTGCTAACAACTCGTGTACCCTCTATGATTTATGATCAGGCTACAAACTATGTATGTTTTAATTTTAAGCATGGGCTAAAACCCATGTACCTTCTTATTTTTGGTCCTGGGCTACAACCCATGCACCCTCAGTCATGGGATTCAACTTGTGTACCAACATACTTTTACAATTGGGCTACAAACCATATAACATATTATTTTCCATCTTGGTCTAAAATAGTTGTACCCTTTGCAACTTATCATTACCATGTGCATTGGACAGAGATAAAGGTCTGAACCATCACATATCAAAATCAAACATACATGTGATATATGATATAAAAATAATAATTATGTCATTTCCCATAAAAGGAGATAGGCTTCATTGAAAGCAATAATAACCCATGAAAATAAATGGGTATCATTAACCATTCATCACATAATATCGAATGGAAAAATTTTGAAGTATCTTTATTATATCATTATTTCATAACCCATGAACGAGAAATGGATTTCTTAAAAATATAAAACATGAATGCGAAATTGATTTCATAAAAATATAAAACATAAAATAGAAATGGGTTTCATAATTATATTACCCATGATATAAAAAACAGTATTATAATGTCCCTAAAATCCAGGAAAACCAATTCTGATAAAGATTATGAATGTAACCATTAGATTATTTTCTAGAAATGAATTAGTAACATCAAAATATGTCATCAAAGAAGGAAAAAATATGTTAATGGTATTTTAGAAAACATTTCTTGATAAAACTATCCATTCATATTTAAAAAGTTATTTTTGATCCATATAACGTTTTTTAAATCCATTCTCATTGAAAATAAATTGAAATCATTGTAATTTTTCTTGTAGACATTTTGAAAATGATTTTCCCTAAAAACTTGAACAATAATCTTGAAAAAAATTTGAAAACCAGTTTCCATGAAAAATTTTAAAATATGATTGTGGAAATTATCAAAACTATTTCTTTGAAAATATATTTTTAAAATAAATTATTAAAAATTATTCATAAATCATAAAATTAAAGCTTCAACTAACTGATGGTGGATTAATCTGTTCATGTCATAAGAGGTAAAATTAACATTCCTCTTTCATGGTATTTTTTTTAGAAATTCCTCATTCAGATAGAAACAAAAAGATTCCAATGACAATTGTGGAATGAGAAAATAATGTTAAATTTTTATTTTAATGATAATAGGATAATATTAGAATACACTTCAAAACACTTTTGTGAAAACCATATTTTAATGGAACACATATCTCTGATTGAAGAGATGGCAATGTCAGTCTTTCTTAAAAACTCTTTCTTAACAATATTATGTATCAAATATAGGAATACATTTTATCTATATTTTAATAAATCAATAATAACCATTGGAGAATAAAATTAATCACTTTTTTGAGATATGTATTATAATATTTCATTATTTGAAGCATAAGCATAAACTGTCTTGAAAACAAATGAGAATATCTCCATAAACATATATAACATGGTAGCAAGGGATAATACAATAAATTTAACAAAATGAGATTAAATGAAGAATAAAATATCATGAAAATAATTAAATTAATTATATAACATGTAAAATTTATGTATATACACCTCTAAAGAGAAATTAGGTTCACAATAAAACATGAGTCTCAAATAATGAGAATTGCAACAAAACTATTTCACTGATTTGGTACGTTTTGAAACATGAACCCCATCAAAGAAAGATAATAAAATAGATATGTGAATGAAAATAATAGTAATTATGAGATTCATATAATATAATCATGGGTATTACATACACCGTACAAAAAGGATGAGTAGCGAAGAAACTAGGTATCTCACAGAACTAAAATGTGAGATGAGATACCATTACCATCTATCATTACTCTCTTATTACTCATTTCAATATCCTATATAATAAATAAAAATTTGTTATAAATATTTTAAATAACATTATATTTATATCTAATACCATGTAAGCATTTTTTATGTATTTATATTACCTCCTTGTCAGCAAATTTTATTTTTAGGTTATGCATTGTGTAATATTGATTTTGTTTTCCACACAACTCTTCAATTATTAAATCATTAGTCTTTATGGATATATATTGATATATATATATATCTAAAAATAATATAAATATAATTTATATACATTATATGTGCATTATAGTAATTTATATAATATATAAGATTGAAATAGAATACCCCGTTTATGGAGATGGTAGGCGGTATGTAAGCATGAACGTTGTTTCAGTTCAGTTGACGTGTTGAAAGAAAGTAAATGAAAAATATGTAAATATATATTAATATATTATTAATTTATATTTATTATATCATATATATCATATATATTCACTAAACCCATCCATAATAAAATACATTTTTTGAATGAATGAATCGTATTTATTTCCAAGGGCGGTAGTCCACACATCCACAAATGAATTTATCATGTTAAAACAAAATAGAATATAAAATGATATGTTTTTTAAAAATAAATAAAAAATAGCAAATGAATAATTAATACAATATATAAAATATTTAAATTCTATTTCCATCACAAATTCTTCTATGATAGGTGATAATTAGAATTTAGCAATTTTCATTTAGTGAGGTGGTAGTTCATTGTACAAATAAACAATATATTCTTTACCCATTATATGGAAGTATATGTAACTTTAGGTAAACCAATTATCATTAAAACATAATATTATATTTAATATATTGTTTCTATTATATAATCATATAATAAATAATGTGGAAGGGTGACGATCGAAATTTAACGATAGGAGCATGAGAGAAGGTGTTACCTCTTAATCAAGATACTTCTTTTGGGTTGGGACAAAAGTCTCCATTTGATGAATTTATTCTAATAGGGAGGACTCAAAGAGGAAGGTATGTATTTTTTTAAGTATATTGGGATTATATTTTACTATCCTATTGGGATTGATATGTGTTAAGAAGAGGGATTGTGGGGGACTATTTATAGGGCAGGAGGAGTGGAACTCCTGTAAATATTTGAAGAGAGAATTAGACAATGTTTTTCTTGTTAAAAGTTGGAAAATAATAATAAATGTTTTGTCCATGGGAGTATTGGGTGTAATTATTTCCATCCAATGGATTTTTAATTAATCTACATGTCATTTTGGGCCTTAAGGATATTTTTTAGTCTCATATTAGGCATTATTTATCCTTAATATATGTAATTAAATTTAATTACATTCAATAATATTTTTTGACAAAAAAATAAGTTCACCATATTAGACAGAAGAAGTTATTCTGATTCAATTTAGGGAATACATATTTACAAATTCAAATCACATGAGTTTTAGAATGCGATTTAACATTAATATGGTAGTCGGGTCCACATTTTGATGTTTTGTGGTGAAAATATTCTAATGTTTGTTATGTTTTTAATCCCAATTTTAATAGGAAATTGATCTAATTTACCTAAAAAGTGATAATTGATAAAAATATTATATACTTATACTTTTGAAATAATTTAAAATATAATTTATCATTATAAATTAATTATATGAAAATTAGTATTTAAATAAAATTCAGTCATTTTAACCATTCAATAAAAAATGATGCCTTACAGAAAAATACCATAAAATTATATTTTCATAATTTATATGTTTATCCATAATGTATGAAGATTATTTTGAAATATTACATATATATAATGAAAAAAATTGTATTTAAAATGGGTTCTCCATTTAAAATCATTAAACCACCTTTCTAAAAAATAATGGGTTTTATGCATAAAAGTAGGTTTTTTCTTATGTTATGTCGATCCAATGTATTGGATCACTAAAAAATATTTATTATTAAATATATAACATATATATTACATTATTCACTAAAAAATTGTAATAAATTTAAATCATTATATAAAATATCATTGTGACCTTAAAAATAATAATATTACCTTTTTTATTCAATCAACTTTCATATTAAATTATAATTAATTAATATCCTATGAAATTGTATAATTTTATATAATATATATATTTTAATAAATTAGTTAATACTATTCATAACCTCTAATTTATCTTCTAGGTTATAACTAATTATATTAAATAGTCATACTTTAATAAAATGTTATTATTCAGTAAACCATGGTCCTATGTGTTACACAATCCATTAAGGAATTTAATTGTTTTGTATAAGGAATTATAAACTCATTGTTCCTTGTATTTGATGATAAACATTACGTAGTGTGTATTACACATTTAACATGGTGCTTCAGAAGACAAACATAGTTCTTCAATATAAAATAAACTATCATCAGGGTTGTGTTAAATGAAAAATATCAAAAAAATTATATTATTTCTGAAAAAAATAAATCAAAAAATCATAGGGTGTTACAGTCTAACACCCTTAATATGAATTTAACCGCCTAAATTCTTCTTGATTATAGGATGATTAATTTTTGAATGTTTCATTCATATAAAGCCACAATGTAAAAATGAATATTAAAACATCCCCTAAAAAGAGAATGTTGGCACCATAACGGTTACCTAATGTAATATACAACTAGAGTTTCACATAGGGAAACATAGGTGGGATTTAAAAACAAGTACATATAATAAAATTATAACTATCATGTTATGATGGATAGTGATATAGACGTGGTTAAGATAAAGTTAAAAATAAGATTTCCATAAATTTTTGTTGAACTAAGGGACAATCTGATTCATCAAAAATTGAGGTACTAGGGATTAATTTTTGGGTTGAAGTTCTTTTTTCATAAAAATGAATAATATCCATGAAAAAATATACATGAATTATTTCAGGACAACATCCCCCTTTATTGTCCATTGATCCACTTGACATCTATATCTAAAATTAAAAGGTGTCTTTTTTCATTCCCTATGTACCAAAAGATCATGATATCCATGATATTATGTCCCATATGTTGTGAGTTTTCATAAAAAAAAATGTAAATTTAGGAGGACATTTAATATGAAAAAATACTTATGTGGAGAGATATCGGTTTAAACTTTCAAATATCATATGAATTTTAACTTAATTATTCTATAAATTGATAAACTTATAACCATATTAAAATATGTGAATTCAAATATTTGGAATTAATTTCTTGAAATAATAATAACATTGATACCACATATATCAAAATGTATTGATTGGTTGTCACATTAGAAAACATATTAATACCATCATCATATATTCCCTTGAAATATGGTAACAACCTCAATTACCATAAATCCTTCTATAGAACATGCATGCTTCATTATTGAAATTATTTCAGTATATATCCTTTTTATCCATGAAGTAGTAAACATAATCCTTGACTATATAGAAAAGTTTGTTAATAAACAGTTATATGGTAATCCATACCAACCAATTTAAATATTCATATCCAGAAAATCTTTATCCAAAAATCATTATTTTAATGTCAGACAATAATTAATGGTTAAAATTCTATAATCAAAATATCAAATTTCATTGAAATAAATTTTTATTTCGTTGTACAGACAATGAAATGTGTTCCATGAATTTATAAAAAATCTTAAATATTTGAACCTAACGTAGAAAAAAGTATGACATTAAGAAGAAATAAATCTTTATGCTGGAAGAAGAATCATATTGAATTTTTGTGTACCACGAACTAAAACATCCTATTATAGGCTAGAAAATATCACGGTGTGACTCTGCATTTTTCACAAGGATCAGTGATAGTAACATTGTGAACAGGCTGAAGGGTAGGGACCACAGCCCAACAATGATACTGAGTAGGGGTGTGGGGGGCAATCCCCAAAATATGGGTATGTTTTTTTCTTAATCCCACCAAAATGCCGTCTGCATGAATGGAACCTGAATGTTACCTACCTACATTCCACTCACATGTGTGAATAGAAACCTTCCCATGATATCTCATATTTACCTCTAAATAAAC
Organism: Viscum album; assembly: GCA_963277665.1. Classification (NCBI taxonomy): domain Eukaryota; kingdom Viridiplantae; phylum Streptophyta; class Magnoliopsida; order Santalales; family Viscaceae; genus Viscum; species Viscum album. Next base: position 1,516,633,342 of record OY728122.1, on the reverse strand, counting down.
TATTTGGGCCTTCGTTTGTAGAGATGAATTTACTCGATGGTTGATTGTTGCTACGTTCACCCTATTACTTCTCTCATGTCCTCTGAAACATATATGATAGTTTCCTTATAACTAATGAGAGTGGATTAAATGGTGATAGTGAAACATTAGTCAATTCAATGTTGAAAATAAATTACACTTGCATGACTCATTAACCTAACTCCATGATTTATGTGGACTAACACGAATTCCTTTCCTTAAATAGGAACGTCTGTTACTCAAATCATGGAATTAATGTGAAGACCCTTGGGGGATTGATCTAGGTCTCACCCATGTGTGGTCATCCATGTTGTTTATCACTTAAGGTTACATCAATTCTCCCAACACTATTTCCATGGATCTCCCTTTCACTACCCCCCTTGGATCACCCTACCCTTAAGCCATCATGTGCCTTTCATGATGCCACATTAAAAGACACTCTTGGAATAGATTCTCTATTACTAGGCCCCTTACCTAAAAGGGACCATGTTGAAACCTCAAAAAATACATCATTAATTTCAAAACCTTTTGTAAAGACCCATTAAAATGTCTCCCTTTTTGATTTGGATTTCTACGGTCGGAGGACTTCCAAACTTCTTCTACCTTTGGGTAAGAATCGTCAAGGCTTTTGTAGATTTATATATATACATTCACATCGACCATAACCATATAGAATGTGTTGGATATTTCCTACTCCTAGATTTTGGGGATATGACTCTATCCACACCTTCACATTTCTAGGACCTGAATCCACTATATCTCTATTGTGAGGGTAAGGATCGTAATACATTTCCCTTCCATAATGAATGATATCCTCCTTCTACTTTGGAACAAATTTTAGGGTAACCATCTTGGTGTAATCCACTATTCATTCATGTATGAGGTTTCATTATTTCCCCTCTATAAATCCATCACCCTCACTAATTCCTTAATAGGGAATATCATCAAATGCAATGCAATGATAGGGACGTTTCTTAGTCCCCACTTCTTCTTTTGTAGAAACATCCTCTTCTATTATAGTCCCCACCTCTTCCATAATTGAAGAAAATAATGTGTGTGGTTCTTGAATATTTTACATCATCTAGTTTATCTCACCATCCATTCCTCATGAGGGCTTATAGGATGGTGATGATTATAACACCCACATAATCCACATGATGGATTAGACTTTGATAACTCTAAATAAAGTTAACTTGAATTCATCGGAAACCCACTTTTGGTCCCAGCTCAATGTGATTCCACATTAATAAAAAGCCCCAATCCTAATCCATTAAATATGGGAAACTCATAAAGAGTATGACTTGAGTTAATCCCTGATATCTCCATTATATAAAACAGCCCTCAGGGTCCCTTCAGAGGGGGTATTCTTTTCAGGAGTAACCCCAACCTATCAGCTCAAAGGTCCATACTCCCCCATGAGACATACCCATGAGGTCCCCTATAGGCATAGTTTGAAACCAAAAAAACTATGTGGGATTATAATCACTTTAAAACTAGATATGTAGGAAGCCTACCTAAGGTTATAAGAAAATATACTAATTCAACATGGTTATTTTAGGCCAAAACCCTAAAAGGGTATAATATAACATTGAAAATGATATCCCTTCCAAGTTCAATAATTTGTTTCAATATAAGTCCCACTCTAAATATTTACTATGTACATTTTGGATATAATTCAATTCCACCTAAAATTAAACTGTATTGTCGGGTACTTATCACATGACCTTAAAAGGTATGATTTTTACAATTATGTGACCCTAATCTATGTGTTTTATGATACCTTTCACAATGATATGTAGGAATCCCATATAAGGGTTTGATCCCAAAATTATAACAAATTCAATCTCCTTGGATGAAGATAATCTTCATAGTTCCATTCATCTACTTGGAAGACTATAAACTATAGAGTTCCTCACAATGTGTAAGAAAATGATCATCATCGTAATAATGACAAAAGAATATTATGTGGTATATAATATGATTCCATCAATGTAGAACCTCAGATAAATAAAAATAACTCATTGATGAAGAGACTCAAATATAAACAGATGAATCTGAATTACAGACAAGCTAATAATTGATTTCAAATATTGGGATAACCCACATTATAAATGGTAATTAATGAAGTATTGAAGAAAACCCACTGGAAACCGATTAGAAATGATGATTTCCCCAATGAACTATCATTTACACCAGAAACAAAAAATGTTAACTAGACGTGAATCCTTAACTATGATTATTATGTCAACTACCTATCACTCCCCTTCCATTCCATATGAAAATGAGATTCTGATTGGGAAGAAAATCAGACATGTATTCAATCAAAAAAGATACTTCTCTAAGGGATTTCATTGTTTTTGTTTTTCATTTATAGTGGTACTTCATTCCATGAACTCCCTTCAATCCAATGGATTCCTTTATGTTTACATGCATCAATGTCATAGCTGCTGCTCAGACTAGATCCTCATCTTCTTGATGGATTCCATCAACAACTCAACGTCTTTAATGATGGGTCTATAATTATCTATTTCGATAGTAACGTTAGCACTTATAACAAAGAAGGACTCCAGAAAGAACCTCTAGCTCACACATCACATCCAATAGTTTTGTCAGTGATGATTGTTTTCGTGAGGGAGAAAACTCTAACCACTGTCTTCAACCAATTATGGATCCCGTCCCCGTATCACAATAATTAGTCCATTCTATATTTCAAGGAGGATGATCAAGAGGCCACTTATAAACTCATCCCGAATTCATAGAAATCCTTCTCACGTGATCCTTTCAATTATTTCTATCATGAATTCCACATGATAGTGAATCTCTAACATGTTGAGGGTTTTTTTTGTTGTCTAGGACACAATCTTTAGAACCGGGCATGCAAGATGGCCCACCGAGCCTAAAAACTGATCCTCAGGGAGAATGTTCACACCATTTCCCCAACGTTAAAATCCCTCCAGACCGGTTTGGTGGGAAATAGTTAGTGGACACATAAATCAGGTTATCATTATTTATCCAACCAACAGACACACCTAGAGGCATTCAAATAATCGCTTCAAAAAATATTGTGGAAACCTATAAGAAGGAACATAATCCTACCTAAACCAATCAATCCATCTAGTAAAATCCTCTAGATGCATTAAAAGAATTATATTGAACATGTTTTGTGCAAAACGGTGAGCATTCACACACACACACAAACCTCCCAAGATTTATCAAGCCAGCTAACAATCACATTTGGCAGCACCCAGAGAAGTCAGTTGTAATGATCTGAAAGAATGAATAGGGATGACTCGAATATATTCCCGTGAGTAATGTCAGTAACTGTTGATATTAATGGTATGACATGATTATTCATATTCACCTACTAAAATTATAAAATGGATGTATATTCTCTTTATATTTGATAAAGTCACCTAGCACATCCTAGAAATGGGGGAATGGGTAGACACTAACCCTTATCCATATCCTAGAAACCTTCCTGAATATCATAACGATGGGGAAAAATATTCAAGAAAAACGATATAAATTTTTCCACATACATGGGGAATTTCATTATCATGTCCCCCCGATGTAGATACATACCTCTGCAACTAACCAGGAGGGTTATGGTGTGATATCCCCGTATCATATTGACAACAAAATCAATAGCATACACCCTCTATAACTATAGATAATTACCCTATGCTAATGACCACTACAAGGTAGGAATGTAAACTTACCCATGACAAAAGTTTCTCCAAACAAGTGACCCCAATTGCTCGTAAAAAGGTATCCAAGATGAATCATCGTCTAACATAGTTGGGGAGTCAAGAGAATATTTGAGATCCAGCTCTAGTTAAGGTTTGAGTTCTTGAATCTGTTAGACATATATATATTATATATAATGATCCTACTATCTGGTATCTATATTATAAAAGTAGTAGAAATTACTTTGAAGGTACTTAACATATACGTCCACATGAAGGCTTATGTCATTATGAATTTCATATTAAGGATCCAAGTATCACTAAGAGGGTGAGGGGTTGAATCAGTGATATCCTTTTCTATTTATGTTTACCTCATGTTGAAAAAAACTTCTGCTCCTATTAAAGAGTTTCTTCCCTAATAAACTCAAACAACCACATGAACACAAGATTTACAGGGTTCATTACACAATAAGAGTAGCTATGTCATTGGTATAGTAAAGAAATAATCCAGTACCACACAATTCATTAGAAATCAATTATTTGATGTGGAATACAATGAGTAGGATATACCCTTACACTCGTTTAGCACTAGGAAAACAATCATCAATCTCGTGTGAACCCTCCTAGAACAAATAGGGAATTAAATTATTTCAATTATTATTTACAATTAAACAATTGTATTCTCTTAAGTACAAATATTCACTTTTTTATCAAGAAGCTGGTAGGAACTCTCGTATTCACAACTGAATATGTGAGAAGACCAAAAAAATTTCTCCCATCCTTTAGGGTTTCTTACACGAAATTCAAATGTCTTGCGCATAAAAATTCACTTTTGGTGAGAAAAACATTTTTCACGCAACTTCATTTTTCGCACAACTTTTTGCACAGCTTCTCAATTTTTCGTGCACCAATTTTCTTTTCACGCAAACCTCTTTTCTTTCACACCACTCACATATCGTAAAATTTTTCAGGCACCAGAGCTTGGAATTGATTCTAAGTGTTGAGCCACACACACAATGAGAGGGTTCACCTCATATTTATCGGAATTTTTGACCCCGCGCGAAAAAAACTATCCACGCATAAAAACACATTTTCAGGAGCGTAAACATTTTTTCACTCAACATCAGATTTTGAACAATGATCTTATTTTTTCGCGCACCTCATGCCTTTTCCATTTTTCAAGATTCTGGTCTCAAAACACCTCTTGCGCAAAAAACTTCATTCCTCTATTTCACGCACCTTGCCAATATTTCACGAAACATTTATTTTTTGTGCATCCTACTAATATTCCATGAATCTGGTAAGTATTTAACGCAGCAATTTTATTTTTCACGGATCCCGCTGCTTTTTTGCACATCCCACTACTATTTCGTGCGGCCTTCAATTTTTTCGCCCACTCGGACCATTTTTTCCGCACTAAATGCCTTTTTCATTTTTAAATGTTCTGATCTTGAATCATGACTTGCACAGAAAAATCTACTCCATCTTCAATCTTGCATGCATCATCCATTAAAAAAAACACATCTTCATCTTCTGATTTTAAGGCCCTATAATTTGGAAAACACTGGAAAAAGATGCCACATTAAACTATATTTTGTGTCATCCCCAGATTTTCCATTCCTATGTCATTTCGTTCTTCACTGCTTCCCATAACTATTCATCAGATTTCATCATGAACTATACTATCATGATATATAACCCTTGATAGACCAGATTTGGCATCATCTAAATTCTAATATAAAGTATCAAAGCTACCCTATCTTCCAAAAGTATCATTCCTTCCAATAAAAATTATATATGACTGGCATCCTCCTTTCTCCCCTTTCCTTCATATGTATTGCATCACAAGTTCTCATAACATATGATATTTTTGAAATACATAGCAGAAAAGTATCGTCTAGTTTCACTTCTTTTACAAAGTGAATTGATTTATCTTCGTTGACAACAAAATACAACACTTTGCAAAAGCTAACTCTTCAAAATTCCTTCTCCATCCAACTTCGTCCCAACACATGACAGTCTAGTCAATATCAATTGCCCATCTCTTAATGAGATCCACAAGAAGCCTCCATGTGTCCAGAAGGCCATGGAGCAATTTGGTCTTCCCCTTATTCTAATTCACCTTGATGGTTCTCCCCATGCTGGAAATTAATAAGAATTTTATCTCAATTTAGTGATATATATTTTCAAAATAATTATCGAATTAAAAATGTAGTGACAACAATTCCATATTATCATGAACTGAATGAAAATAAATGGAAAGTCATATATGATTCATATTCACTTTTTGGTGAAATCTACTCACTACCAGAAGATATTCCATGGTGATGGTATTTCATTAAACCTCCATAGTTCATTTTCCTTTAATATAGTAGAGGAATCCCTTGGAAATCACATTCCTTTTAGTAATACAATTGAAAATCACCCACTCCAGTCGGACCAAGTCGAGGAAACACTTTTGAAAAACAAAGAAGGTATGCTAAATATGAGAAAATTGATTGCTAAATTGGACATACAAGTACTGTTCTGGTTGTTAGAAACCTCTCAATATTTCATTTTAGAGGTTATAGTTGAAGATTGTATTCATGAAATCCACCTTAACATATAGAAAAATCATCATATACTAAAACAAAAGGTATTACCCTATGATGAGTATGAAACTCTTCTTTGGGTTATAGAGGGGTTTCAACACCAAATTGACTTCAAATATCTAATAGATTCCCAATATATAATGATTTAGAGGAATTAATGAGTACTTCAACATGCATGCCTCAATGCATAAATGATGTTTTGAAATCCGATCAAACATACCGTATTTGGATATTGCATTCGGTGATGGGGTATACATGGAGTGTTGCATCACACTGCATTCTGTATTCAACAAAGCACAAAAAATGCGGTCTCATGAAATTTTATTTCACAAGCCTGGATAAAAAAATAGATTCTATTCAAGATCGAAGAGACGCTCGATATGAACAGGCCCCAACTGAATATCACCGACTTCAGGCCATAAGATAGTAATCTATTGAGATACTATTAGTTTAAATATTTGAGAACACTGAGTAAGAATCCCAAATAGAGGATTTAGATGTAAAATTGATAAAACAGTAAAAATAGTTCAATGATTCTCTAAATTGTACAAATTAATTGAGTGCTGAATAATTCACCCCGCAATCGTTCACATAGAATTTCATAAAATAATTAGAGAATATTTGCTAATATCAGCCACAAAATCATGAGAACGACCACACCAATAGTTCTGGAGGATTTATTAACCCAACCATTAGCATCATCCAACCATGATCAGAGGGTCTCAAAGGAAGAGAAAGAACAACAACATATTTCATAGTGGGAGGGGTTTTTCTCCCCATTAATACCCTCCATAACGGATATTAGATTTCTTCTCATTAGTGAAGAATTTTTGAAATGATTCCTCTCATATAATTCCATCTTGTGATTCAGTATGTCCACTTGGAATGTGTACAATAGAACTCTCTCAGGATTACCTTCATGTCACTATTCAATAAATAGTTCCCATAGAGTCCACAAATAGATAGAGAAAGTCACATGGAGGGTGCTGAAGAATAAAATCATCTAGATATTTTAGAAGGATACTTGTGATGCACTATGAATCTGGGAATTCCATCAATTATATATTTGAAGACCCTCCAGAACAGAAGATCGATTCAGAGGACTCTGAAGGAGAAGATCGTGTTCATGATATGGTCCACTCCAAAATGTATATAGAAGGTGTTCTTACCTGAAACCAGAGGCATACACAAAATTTGGATATTCCCTCAAATAATCCCATTTTACAAGATAGAAAGGCAATGATAGGAGGAAATGTATGGTTCGTGCCTTGTCTCCCCTTCCCCCATAGAAGGAAAATCCATTTTTATAGATTAAATATATCTTCCGCAAGAGGAGGAAATGAAGGAGTTTAGAAGACCAACTGTAATGTTACTCTGAGGATGTATTCCTACAAGATATGCTTCACATGATGACCCTTAAATTTTACTTACATTTGGAGGACCTCACAAAAGAGTGTTTCAAACAACAACTAATGTAGATAAGAAACATCCTCTTAGTTTTAGACATTATCTTCTAAAATATTTTTATCCCAAAATAGCTGATCCAGAATTCCCTACACTGGGAACAATGCTCGAACATGGTCAGGAACATCCTTACAGACATGTCCCAGTTGGTTATTAGTGCAAGATACCATCAGTGCCACTACTAGTGGTTCTCCCAGTCATTATACCTATATAGTCAATAGCTTCGGAACTAATTCATGAATTGGAATATCTAGATATTTATCTAAAATTTATGAACATAATTGAGTCATTAATGACTTTATTGGAGGTTGGGGATGCAAGGAATATTCCAGTATAATATGAAATGAAGACTTATATTGAATGGGAGGTTCCTACCCTCCTCCATCAATAATTAGGAATATTATATTTCTAATTTTTAGAGAATCATTAGATCAGGAGAACCACAAGCCACAATTCATCTCTCACTATGATCCCATATTGAAACCCCTTGATTAGAAGGATGTAGTGGAACTCAGATGATTTATACAGTCATTGTGAGGGACAACCTTTTTGGGGTATATGAGCTTGTAGTCCCAATCGATAAGTGGATGGAAAAAACTCTTTCAAATCATCATCTTCTTGGTCATCTCGATCCTAGAGAAGAAAATTTTCTTCAAGATCATAAACTAAAATAGAAGGTAGAATGAATAATTCTCATATTTCATTTCTTAATGGAAAGGATTTTCTTTCTTCTTGAACCAACCTAACCCGCAAAAATAGTTGTTTCATATTATTGTAGAAAATACCACTGATAATTTCTCACACTATTGATCAAATTGAAATACATATGATGGATAAAATATTTGGACTCAATTGTTCAATAGTAGGAAAAATATATCATAGAGTCCAATTCCATGTCACAAGTAGGCCAATCAAATCAGGGAAGGAAAAAAATGAAATGAAGAGCTCACAATAGTTAAACATAAAAAGTACCTTGTACATGCTCCTACATCTAAACCTTGATAATTCCATTTCCACCTCCTATGGAGTGTCAGTATTAATGAAAAACACATCATGATTATCCAATATATCAATGATTGAGACACTTTGAGATGTTAAAAAAAGAATTTTCCAACATTAATGTCCAATTCCATGGTTTCTTCAGCACATCTTTGAAAATCAACATAGTATAGTTTCAAATTCAAAAAAATACTAACAAAAAAGTTGATGAGGATATCCCAATCAATTTATGGTTCTATAAAATGATAGATAATCCCATCCATGACTATTTTGTTTTCAAAGACCTCCTATGAATGATGGTGGATTCCAGGAAAGTGAAACTGAAAATACCACCTACCTAGGTGGAACATGTTTCTATTACTAATCTGTAAGAGGAAAAATAGTATAAATAATTCTAAATAATGAATGAAAAAATGTTCAGTGATTTTATGGTAAAAAAATAAATTGAACCCATTACATTCCAATAACATAGTTGGAACATCAAAACTATGCCACTTTCCACTTCCAATAAAATAAATCTATCATCATCAAAATTCACATACTTTGAAGGAAAATTATGTATGAAGTGACATGGATTTAAGGATAAGGAGAAGACAAAATGATATATGTTCATATTAAGTGTATATTTGTCCTGGAATTTAGAATATTTCATGTCAAACATCTAAGATGCAAGAGAAATTCCCCCATAAATTAGTATAAGAAGTGTAAACTCCAGGCAGAATCATTGAATGATTAGGAGTTAATAATTGGTTCCAGTAATGTTATTCACTTAATAGAACCCTCCTAAAATGAATATTTCAATTATAAACTAGATTTCATTTCTCATGATTGGGGAAATGGGGGAAAAGTTCAATCAGGTGGAGGATACATTGGAATATGAAGTCATTCTAGAAGCCAACACTTCAACCAAACCCCTACTCAACCCATATATGAGGTCGATACCCACGTGAGCCCCCTCTAACTAGCACAATAGGAATAAGGGATTTCTTCCTCCACATATGAAAGGGTCTTCAAAAAAATGGTTATCATGGATGTTTGGTTGATGGTTATGCCGCCAACTGCACAGTATGTAGGTAGACCTACCTGGCCTAGTCCACCAATTATATGAACACTTCCAACTCCAATCCCAAGGAATTTCCAATACACATTAATAACATTATCTCCCAAGGTTCCTACAAAAGAGAATCTTTGTTAAGGTAAATTTATTCCTATATATCCATGGTATGATTTTTTAATAAACAATACCATGTGAAAACTAATTTATCAATCTTTGATGAGTCTATCGAATTTCCTACAAGAAGCAATCATTAAATAATTTTGAAGCCCTTAGGTATTTGATGTTTATGTTTCTACTGCTAATTTATATTGGGTAGATAATGATCCTAGATAACTCCGTGTGGTAATTTCCAACACTAATTAAGATAATGATTCTATCATATAATAACATGTTAGTCCCTCGTATATATCTAACAGGAAAAATGACATTGACATCTAATGATAGTTCATTTACAAGGGGACAGGAATCAGTGTCATCCCAATTTGGAAACATCACCAAAATGGTCTCAATGAATCTCAATTGTCTCCCTCCAGTCTAATTTTATAGGGTTATGATAATAATGAGAAAGACCACTTATAATGATCACACTCATAACTCTGTTTGGAGATATTTAATATGACCCAGGGTTCATGGTTGTCTGATGGGACACAACATTCATCATTCTATTAGGAAGATCATGACAGCATCCGCATGTGGTAATTCATTATTCAGACAAAAAATGTATCAAATATTTTATCAATGGACAATTTCAGACATTATATGGTGACAATTACCCATTCAAATCATGTGAAATAAAATAATTTGATGTAGGTTTCAGTCACAAATATGTGAATCAATCAATGGAAAAAAGATCCCAGTTGAATCAATGCACCAAATAGATTGGAGATGATCCTATGCAACCCTTCCATGAAGAATGGTGCTGATTACATGCTTCATATTAATCAAATTGAAGGGGTGTTCAAGAATTCAAATTATCCTTCAGTTTTTTTGTAATTTCATTCACAAAAATTAGGCCCAATGAAGTTGAATATGTTATTAACACATCATGTTAAAATTAAATATTGAGGGATAATTTCGTTATTCAATCCTCTATGTGACAACAAAGCTCAGTTCTATCAGCTAAACTCAAGGTAACCATCATTAATATATGATAACTTGATGATACTCATTCTCAGTCCCACTTTTCCCCTCCAGGACCAAAATAAGGCTTCCCGTAAGATTGTGAGCTTGTAATGGTTTTCTCATCCTACAGATGGTTGAATGGAGACTCCCCTCTTCCTTCATATGAACATGTTTTACTATTTCATCCTCCAGAAAAAGGAAAAATAGTAAAGCATGAGGAAGAGGAACAGGAAGAGGAAGAATAAGAATATATTAATGATTCCCCTCCAGTATTTTAGGAATTACTCACTACCACCATGGAAAAACTATGATAAATAAATCTGGTAACAAAAGGAGATCCACTACATACTCTAATTGTTGCATCCTAGACTCCTGCTAAATAATAGGAATACACTACATTACTAAATAATATTTCAGATGTGTTTTCAGGGTATTACATATATAATATAGTCGTTGAACTACAGGTGTCCAAACATCATTTGGGATTTCTATATGATCATCGAGGATACAAGAAAGTAGACAGTAGGTCACAACCCACCCACACGTCCATAGTTTAGTCTAAGGTGGACAAACTCATCAAGGATTAGTTCATATGGAAGATTAAATACTATAAATGGATATCCAAAAAACCATATGAAAAATAATAATGGTACAGTTATATATTCCACATATTTCAGAGATCTCAATTGTAATTTTCCCAATGATGACTTACATATTCCAATGACACAAGTCTTGATTGGTGCAAAAACTTTCTACTAATTTTCTTCTGTCATGGCTGGTTATTCATATAATAATCAAATCCTTATGGCCCTAGATAAAGATGTAGCCATGAAATCCATAAAACCTCAAGGTGTATTCTATTTTCGGTTACTTCCCTTTATCTTGAAGAATGTTGGTTCCACATATCAATGTTCTATGAGTCATATCTTGAAACCCTTATTGGGAAATTTTTTAGAATTCTATGTTGCTGATCTAGTGGTCAAATACTAAAAATTTTGTAATCACATGAATGAACTAGAAACCATCATCAACAAGCTTCCACAACATAATATTATTTCGAATGCCTGGAAATGTGATTTCTGGGCAACGTCAGGATCATTTCCTGACATCGATGTATTCCAGAGAGTCTTCGATGATGATCCTAATAAGACTAATTCTATCATTGGCATGTCTCCTCCCAAAAACCTGAATCAGTTGAGAGGAATTCTAAGAAATATCCACTAAATTTAGAGCTTCATATAAATCCTTGTATAAATTTCTATAGACAGAACCAAATTGATGAAGAAGTTGTCACTTATCATTGGACTAATTACTTCCAAGAGGTATCTGATTCCCTCAAGAAATACCTCTTGATCCCCCTGGTATAGATTCCCCTAGTGGAAGGAAAACCACTTATTCTATATGTTACAGACTTATCACTAGGTTCTTTCCTTGCACAAAAGAGTTATTATATAAAGGATAACAACCTTAATAATCTCATTCAATCCTTTCTCGATAAAGAGACTCGATATTGAGATATTGAGAAAATGTTCCTAGAATTGATCTTTCTAATTCAATAGTTATTCGACAAAATGTATCACCAATAGTTCCATTTTGTATCGAGTAATAACCAGATAAAATATACCCTCATTCATAATATTCTATCATGGAACTTGAGATAATGGGAATTTATTCTACATCAATTATATATATATATATATATTATTCCTCATAAACGAGTAATGGGACAAGCCGTAGAATAGTTTTTAATTGATATCCCATATACTGAAGATACATCATTAAATACTGAACTTCTTAATGAAGTAATCTTCTCTATTCAGGAAAACCCCTGAACACAGGAATAGTATTTTGACGGTGATTCTAGAAGTCAAATGGGTAAGAGATTGAATGAACATAATCATAACAAATTTGTGTTGGGATTTGTCATTATATCATGATTGAAAGAAGTGTACTAATATTACTTCTATTATTATATCATTGAACTATGAATGGGGTGGAATATCATCTCTCATTGTAGTCCTAGAATTGGCACTCCATATACTAGGGAATCACCTGGAGTTTAAGGGTGATTCTTAATTGATAATCAAATAGATCTATCAGGATTGTACAATTATAATGGAAGAGATAATTCATCGTTTTGATAATATTCAAGGTGTAATGGTTGAATTTCCCTCAGAGCCCACATTTTCCCATATCCCATGATCACAATATGATTAGGTAGAGGAATTGAAAAATGTTTCTACTACTTTAGAATTTGAAAATCATGATAAAAAAATCATCAAAATATCCGACCACCGAATGGTTTCACCTTGTGTTCAAATCAATGAAATTAGTCCCCCTTTGAGCAATATATTCTTACCATGAGATTGATTTCACCTATCATGTAATTTTTCTAATATAGAATATTTCCACCATATACATTAGGAAGAGAGATGATTTGGTGTTGAGCAGTTAATTCCACTCTTTATGACATCCCAAATCACCATAATGTCCACTAAATGTGTGTTTTATAGGGAGTATTTCTCAAATTTGTTGATGGATAAAAGACTATGAATGTTATGGAATAAGAACTTGTAGGAACATATGGTGACCATCAATCATGGTATAGGCTATCTGATGAAATCTAATGGTTTTGATATTTCTAGAAAATGATGGAACCAGATTTCACAAAATTCACTATGAATTTTATTTTATACCATCTTATTTACAACTTCATTCATCAACCCATAGAGACTCTACATAAAACTAAATACCCCTGTCCATTTACCACATCGGGATTGAATGTTTTTGGACCATATCCTCCAAATAAGGAAAATTAGTTCTTGTATAATCATACCACTTCCAATTTATTCTCTAAATGGAAGAGGTGATTACCCTCAGAGAAGTTAGAGAAAAAATAATCAATATTTTTGTTAAATCTAACATCATTAACAGATTTGGTGTCCCTCATAACATTTTGACTGAAATTGATCAAATTTTTGTAATACTTAGGAAATGAAGTTAGATGAGGAATATAACATTAAATCAAACCATTCATCAATCTATCATGAAATCACCCAATGATAGATATAAGATTTTAACAAGCCCTTATCATACATACTCTATAATATAGTGGATAATGATAAGTAATCTTAGTCTGGTTATATATTTAATTCTTTGTGGTCTTGTCAAAAAACATCCTATATTACTATGCATGTAGACCCATACTCATTGGTGAAAGGAATAAAACTAGTATGTACCATTGTGGATATGTTCCCATCAAACCTAATTGATATTTGTTACAAGATATAACTAGATGAGAAATCCCAGAAAATAAGGGATGAACTAAAGGAATTAGATGAAAATATATTTCACATCTTGCATCACATGCAGGTTTATCAGAATCCAATAGCACATGCCTTTACCAAGTAGATATGACTTTTTTGCTTCCACTAAGGAGAATAATTATTGGTCCATAGGAATCTGATGATTATAGGATAGAATCCTACAATGCATGATCTATGGTGGGAGGGACCTTACTCCATACATAAATTCCAATGTAATGGATATTATACATTAATATAGTTTGATGTAGAAACCACTCAAACTCTAAAATGAATGGTTCATAAACAATTAAATTTTGTAATCACACAACGTTCATCAGAGATGGAGGAAATTAGATTCATATCACCATTTTCATCCATGATTCTAAATGTTAATCTTTTTGGAGTCATTTTCCTTGTTGCATGATGATAAACTGTAAAAAAAATGGTCCACGCTACCAGACCTTAAAATACAGAGCACTAGTTGTCCTAACCAAAGGATATTGTGCTTTATAGACAATATATAACTTGTTTCATGTTAATAATTCTCAAGGATTAAATCATAATACACTCCATGTGGTCCCTCAACTGATATGTAGCTTCCTATCAAAATCCTCACTCAACATATTGTAACGCCCTAGTGGTACTCGTGCACCATTTTTCCATCTGTTTGGATCTGACCTGCATAGGGAATAAATTTAAGGAACTACATGTGGCACGATTCATACAACATAATGATACCTAGTGACACAAAAGTATTATATCTCAAGTCATGCCTCAATGTTTATTCCATGTCCTCGATTATAGTTTATAATCTAAAATGTTCTCCAAGATCTACGGGTGGCTTGATTATCATTTCAATTTGTTATGTAGTGAAACACAGATCGCCGATATAGTGTACAATCGTGAACATAAAACAATTTTCTATTTCCTTATGTATGAACAAAATTTATAATGGGAATTTTTCTAGAACAAATGGGTTGACACTCAAATAATTTTGTGTCTTAGGCACAATTATTATTCTGGAAAATACCTAAAACATATTTATGATCCATTTTTCACATAAAACATTAGATTTTGTGGGGAACATTTTGAAGAACAATGTGTGGATTGATTATTTCTCCAACAAGATATGTAATTATTATCCGATACCCTATATCAGGTCCAACGACAACGTTTAAAAAATAATAGTACCCTCACCCCGATGTGCTTTAATCATACCTTCATAGAGTGAAATTTCAAGAACAATGTGTGGTTTGATACCCATTCAACTGAGATACAATGTGATGATTGGATCCAAATTCCTATCTCCAGCCACAATTTTAGAAAATAAAATTCCCCTTACTATCCACATTCATGATCCTGGTCTACATAGAGATCTTTTCCATGACATAGTCATCGATTATAATTATAATTGAGACACTCGGTGATACCTAAACATCATGATTTTGGCTGAAATATCATCCTGGATGTTATAAAGAATATATTTTAAAATATCAAATTATGATGGGTGTGATAAAAATCTTCAAAAAACTATGTTTGTCTTGATTCACATACTTCTGAGATATGTAGTGATGCATAAATCTCCAATCATGGATCAAAAAATTATTTTATTCATAAATACCCTTTACTTCCTATACACGAATCATATCTATAAAGGGAACCTCTCAAGTACTACATGAGGCTCGATTATCCACCTTATCAGATATGTTGTGACACTCACACAGTCATTCAAGGGCCTAACCACAATATTTCCATCACTTGACATCAGGTCACATTCTTCCATACTATATGAAATTAAACTACTTGGAATTTGAAAAACTATGTGTGGGTTGATAATCATTCTATTGAGAGACATAGTGACACTTCTGTCATATCCTATTGTCCTTCCACAATACAAAATCCTCCACTCACTCTGAACGGATTAAACTTACACATGGAACTTCTTAAAAAAACATATGTATTGATTCTCACTCAAATAAGATACATAGTGTCACCCTGACTATCAATCATGGGCCCTGTCACAAAATTATTGAAATAATGCCTCTATTCTCCCATGTATGGGTCATAAATATGTGAGGAGATTAAATAAATATTCTCTTATTATGTATGAACATGTATTCAAGGAAACCCTTACTATCCTCCACTTATGAATTCAAATTAATGCAATGTTATTTTATTTATAATCTATGTGTGTCTTGATTATAATTTTAAATGAGATATCTAGTGGGATATATATCTTCAATCCAAGGCCCAGCCATATCAAAACATATAATAGAACTCATACTCTCCCTTGTATGAGTCAAATAGGCATCTGGAGATTCGATATGAGTTCCCAATTGATGCATGAACATATATCAATTAGAACTATGTGTGACATGATTATTGTAATGAAAATATGTATAATGATTTTTGGGATTTGCACATTTTTTCATCCATTACATTCCATTTCATGTTAGAATCACCAATGTCCATTCTATATTTTTTTGAAATACATATCTAGAATCCTCACTACATGACTTAAAACTACATCATACCTCTAGAACAACATAGGACTTCAGTGTCATCCTATTGAGAAATATAGTGAATCATAGGTCATGATACCTTTCTCCATCCAACTGGTTAAATAAAATCTCCCCTCTATCGAATATACAATAAAAAATCTATGTAAGAGATTTTATGTTGGGTCCTCTCCCTAGAGAGGCCACCAAGGAAATGGGATATTTCCAGATTATAGTTATGTGTCAAATCTATAAAATGGATGCTAATATAATGTCATGTAAGAGTCATATAATTTATTTATGAATTAATAAATACCACTTTTCTCATGTCACACTATAAATCATGAATACATTAAAATCTCTATGAAATTTCCCCAGCATTTTGAGGTTGAATTTATTTAATTGATGATATTCTTTACCTAATATGCAATAAATTCTCCAGTTTTCCTTGCATACATCACCCATATAATAGGCCTGTTAGCCTATGGATTCCACAATCTGACTATAAAGAAAATTCCCCAGTTGGACTTGAATATGTCTCCCACATAACCGGCCTATTTTCCGAAGGATTTCACTTTTGTACTATATAGTACATGGCCCCGATGGCCTTGAATATAACATCCCATGCATCATCTTTGTCAAACAATAGTAAGTTCATTTTTAGGAGAATACAAATCTATCCAATTAATCCTTGATGATGGTATACTAGAACTGTCAAATCCACATACATCCCTTTTATATTTTTTGATATTGTCTCTCTACATGTGAATCTTTCTAAGATTGTGGTTCACAATTTTCCTCATTTACTTCTTCTTATAATATCAGATTAATCATGGATTCTTTGACCATATACCATCCCTCATTTCCATAATTCTGTTTTCCTAGCCATATGACCTAAACCAACATGAATCATACTTCTTGTGTTTTGGTAAGACATCCATAGAGCTTCTATTTTCTAAATTCATTTGAAATTATAACCTCATGTACCCATTAAATATTGAAGAACATTCTACAAAAACAAAAAATGTTCAATTGAAAATATAATTGTTCAAAAACATTCCTCGTATTTTAGCAATAAAAAGTATGAATTCCTGGGAGCTCATTTTCATAGCCATGTAGTATGTTCCCCAGTTGGCCTTGCATGTTAGTCCATCATAATAGGTTTTTCAAAAAAAGGATTACCCTAATAGACATTTTGGTAAATTATCTAGTCATTTTTGCATAAAATAACAATCATAATGGGGTTTTCCAATATTTGTAACATCATTATCATGAAATGTTTCCTCTAATGTCAGCATCCATTTTTCATATACCACACTTCAGATCCGAAAATCCCCAAATGATAGATTAAAACTTTATCCTTCTATACATGAATATAGTACAACATTTCTAGATTGATTACCATGAATTTTAGAATCATCATACATTCGAACAAATCTATTTTTCCTTAAATTATATCCCCTAATAATTTCTTTATAGAATTAATTTAAACTAAAAATAACTTAAATTGTCTTTACTAGATGAAATTATACTATAAAACCACCAAATATACCTACTACATGAATTTAAACTACTCACCTCCCTAATTTCCTTGTGGTTTCAATTATAACTACACAAATATTTATTACTGTAAGACTTGATGCTATACAACATTAAAAAATAAATCAACATCCGAAAAAATTTATCCATCATAATACATAAAATTTGTTGAGTGGTTTCCCAATCTTATCCTATGTCTTTATAGTTGATTCCTTTATTTTTTGTACATATTTTCTTAGAATACCCATACATTGTTATATTTAGACATCCAAATCATAAACCATCATTGTTCATTAGTAAAATAATTGCAAAATTATTGAAAAAATCATTACCATAATATGTAGTACATGCCCCCAGTTGGACTTGAATATGTTTCCCACATACTGGGCCTATGAGCCTAAGGATACCAATACATGTCTATCTTATATATTCTATAGCTGACTCTGCGTAAATTATCCCTCATAGTGGCTTTTTCAATCAATTGTAATTGCATTATTAATAAAGACCTTCTCTATTCTTGAATACTGTGTTTAAATTTTGAAATTAAAAATTTTCTCAAGATTCCCATCAGATGTATGTAATGAATATTAGAAAATTCATAGTCACCATGCATTGTGTGGATTATAATTTCAAAATTCATGATCAACATTTTTTGACATAAAAAACATAACCTTATTATTTTCACATGAATGAATTTAATCTTACAAAAAAAATTACATAGTACATCCCTGTTTGAGAAATCAAAAAATAAAACAATTGACCCATGGCAAGTATCAACTCGCTAGACCTATACTCTGTATGGTTTAGAAAAAATCAAGCAATGAATTGTTAAAAGAAACTTGTTTTTAATAATTTTCTGAATGACCCGAGATATAGTCATACTACACTAAATAGGCCACTTATATTAGTTAAAATATTAGATCACCTCCTATCTCTATCATTGTTATTATGATTAGATAACATGAATATTTTATTTAAATCAATTTTGAAATTATTATTACTAGTGGATATAGGGAGGATGACATATATAATTTAATACAAAATTAATTTCATTTATGGAGAAAAATCATTGGAACATCCAAGAAATAGAGTCTATGTAACCTATATTACATGATTCCTTAGACATAGATCCTCATTTCATGAAAAGACTCCTGATACCCATCAATTGCTTGTTAATTCTCAGTGAGTTAATCAATATTCCCTATATGAGCCCATGCTTAGGAAAAAATTAGAGAACAATTCCTAACAAGATGTTTCTCTGAAACCCACATTATTATTTTGAAATGTGTCAATGTGAAATAATTTTACGTTATTAGTAGATCCCTTTTATTCTGAATGAATATAATTATATGGGGTTACTTTTTTAGAAATCATCATATGTGTTCCACGAAATTCATTTCAAGATTGAAATGTCAACCTCACTTAGACACCAAATGTTGAGTAGAAGTAGTTATACATAATTATGCTAAAAGAATATGTAGATAGAATTTTCAGGCACAGGAACCCAAAAATTCTTATACCGGGATCAGAAAGATCACATAGTGACTTTTAATTTGTTATGGAGGTTACTGATAGTAGAGAATGGACTAGGTGACTGAGAGTTTATCACTAATTTAAGGAAGGGGTGGGAGGGCACATCCCCCATATTATAGAGAAACTGTTTCACCTAAGTCCCCCAAAACACTATCAGTGGGAATATACCATTTTCTATACCTAACATATTTCCACCCACATCCATGAATTGAATCCCTCCCCCATGGTCTCATATATTCATATAAATAAACCCTTGGGGGCATCATTTGCACAAATTAATTCCTCTGAATACTGATTCTCACCTTGATCCCCCAAATACTTATCTAAAGTCCTATAAAACCTCCATGGTAGTATCCAAATGCTTAAAGATAAGGAATTAAAGTCGAATCTAGTTACATAAGTCCATTCATTGATAAATATAAATTACAGTAGCATCAATCATTCACCCAACCCCCTAATTTAAGAGGACCAACGCGAACAACTTTCCTCAAATTGGATCATATGGTACTCACTAATGGGAATAAATGTGAAGACCATTGAAGGATTTTCTCATGTCTCACCCAAGTGTATTCATACATGTTTCTCATCACATAAGGTTCCTTAGGTTATCCCTAGTCTACTTGTGCAGTGCACCATTGCACGAACCTCCATAGCCTACCCTACTAATAAACATATGCAATCCATTCATGAAGCCTATTTAAATTCATATAATGGAAAGGATTATCCTTCATTGGGTACCTTTAATAATATGGTACATGTTGAACCCTCATCCAAGACCTCATTATTTATAAAAACATCGGTAAAGGCTCATCTATGTGTATCCTATTTGGATTTGGATTTCAAAAATCATAGGATTCCCACAATTGTTATACTAGAGGGTAAGGATCCTCGAGGCGTGTGTAGATTTGGATATCTATAGTCCCATGGACCCTTTCCAAAGATATATTGATAAATCATTCTTGGTCTTGTAATCGAGGGATTGGAATCTTTCCACCCATTCTCATCTCTAAGACCCGAAGCCTCTGTTTACCAGAAGGGAAGGTATGTATCACACATTCTTTTCGCTTCCACATTGAATGAGATCTTCAGTCCACAGTAGATCCAATTTGAGGGAAATCATAATGGTGTAAGACCCTAGACATTAATTTATTAAGCTATATACATTCTCATCTATATATTAGTCACCTTCATTCCATCCTTACATTGGAGTCTCATCCATTGTAACGTGATGATATGGATGTTTTTGTAGTCCCAAACTCTTCATCCATAAACCCAAACTCTTCTTCCATAGCCCCTGTCCTCTCATCCATAATTTAAGGAAAGAGTGTGTGTGGTTTGTGTAATATTTCAATACACACTTGTTTCTCACACTAAGCATGACTCACTTGGTCTTAGAGGTTAGTATTGACTAAAAACCCCAAACAATCAACTTGAAGGATTGAACTATGAGAAATCGGATTCCTATTAACCATGATTCATAGGAAACCCACTTAGGGTCTGAGCTCAATGGGAAATCACATTAGGACAAATCTCTAACCATAATACCCTTAGTCTGGGTAATGCCTTTGGATTAAACCCTGAGTCAAGTGCTCAAATAACTATGAGTTAAGCCTACAGGCCATGTAAACTCTAAGCCTATATGCCTTGTTTGGGTTCCCCCTCATCCCATGAAAGGGAGGTTATCAAAAATAAATATAAATAAAGGCCTTCGGGCCATTAGGGGGTTCAAAAAAACTATAACTTAAAACATCCCTCATGGTCACTTCATAAGAGATATCCTTCTCAAGAGTACCCAAACCTATCATCTCAAAGGGCCATACTCCCCTAAGAGACATACCCTTGAGGACCTCCATTGTCATGGGACATCCCCAAATAATTATGTGAGCATTGATTCCCATTCAATTTGGATATGTAGTAAGCCTCTATGAGTTTGAAAACCATCATACTAAACAATGATTTATCTTTAGGGACATATCCCCAACATGGTCTAATTTAACATGGAAACTCATATCCCATCCATATTCATTGGGATTCTTCAGTATAATTCCCACACCAAACTATTACTAGGCACCATCCATATTGAAATACATACTATAGAACATTAAATAGTATTTTTGGGTTATTATCACACTACCTGAGATGGTATGATGTGTCCTATTAAAAGGAACAAAAACTTGTGGGTTCTTCTTCAATTCAAAAGGATAATTAGGAAGCCCATATTTGGGTTCAATAAAAATATTTTAACAACATATAACTTAGTGGATGATAATAAATTATAGAGTGAAATTATTGTACCAGGACGACCAAATCTACATTGTACCCCACTGTGTGGCTAGAAAAATATCATCATCGTAATATTGACCAAAAGAATCTCTATGTAGTATATAATAGGATACCATCAAAGTAGAAACTCAGATACATTCAAATATATCCATTCATGAAGAACCTCAAATAAATTTGGATGATTATGAATTCCACCTATGCAGATAATTGATTATAATTATTGGGATAACCCACATTATACTTGGAAATATTTTAGGGGTACTTGAACATATAATAAATCTATAAGGCAGTCCTCATGTTGTAAATAATTCCCCACCCCAAATTGGTGTGATAAGCCCAACCACCAATCATCCTTAGCAATGATATTTCTTAATAATTGTAGGGAAAAAACTCTAATGAGTGCTTACCATTGGAAAGTAGGTCTCTATGGATACAAAACCAATATATGTTTTTGGTTCAATGAACATACCCATTAGAATCTATTTTGAAATAATTATTTCCCCAATGAAGTCTAATTTCCCTTGGAAATAGTATTCTCCACCATTCATTAATTTCTTTTAAATACAGAATGAAAAAATATAATGATGATACATATATATTTCATTATTCATATAACAATATCTATGAATTCCAAAACATAAATACTTCATTCATCCAAAATTATTCTTAAACCATTACTCTTGATTCATCAACTTATTCATTAATTTTTATTTCTTAGAATTTAAAATACGAATCTTTTCTAATGATTCCAAAACCATTATATAATCATGATTACTATGTTTAATGTAAAAAATAACATGAGAACATCACATTCCATTTACATGTATTTTTCAATCTCTTTATCTTCAAAAGCATAATCAATTCATGTACAACCTTACTGATTCTCTTTATGATATTTATTCATGGGTAATAGATTCCCATAATGACCATATAGTCCACATATGAAAAATTAAAATTTAATAATTTACCATATAGATCAATCTATTGACTAAAACCAGAAATAATAACATGAGAATCGTTTATTATTTTAGGATACAAACAAATCATGATGAAATACTCACAGGGTGACTAAATCAGGGCTCGTGAATCATTAATATATGATAGAATAGTTTTATTGAAGGATATTCATAGTGATACCATATTTAAATCCTTAATTATGGTTCATAATTAGTTTGTGAATTCGCAATGCATATCACATGGAACTGTTATTCTAGATGTACAGAATAGTGCATTGTCATGCACCAGATTACCCCGAATTAGTCATGAGACATATTTTCATAGTTTTTACCCTATATACATGTATTCCAATGCCACATCAATTTTATTATTTAGAAATGGAGGTATTTCTAGGAAACCAGGCACTCTATTCTTTACCAAAATACTACGACATTTTCCTAAAAATTGGAAAATACTTACACATATCCTTAGAGAAAACACTAGACATTTCCATATAAATATATAGAGAGATATCAATAAATATTTATCATACTAGTTTCCAATGTTTTACTAAACCATTTATTTGATTAAAAATTTACTGAACCAGGTTTAACATACATGGATATAACATCATTTTTTAAGAATATTTGGTACATTAGAAAAATATATGTCCGAGGGATATAATATATTAGTGTCTTTGGGAACATGGAAAAAAATCTTCTATCATAGTGAATGACCTAAAATATCATTAATAACTATCTCCATAATTAGTAATTCTACCGAAATCCATTCTTCGGAACAAGGGGAATGGAATCATAGGAAACGGGTGAGTTTAGATGCCCAGTAAGTGTAAATAAAGGAAATTCACAAGCATAAAACGAACAAAATAGGATAGAAATGAGCATTACATTTGAATATGATACCATATATATTATATATCATAATTCTTTTTGGAATTTTATAAGACCTAGATCATAAAATAATAAAGAGAAGAATCCTTGAAATCATAACATAATACGAATACATGAAATTTGTGTAATGAACATAAAAATAGAATGTATTATGTTAAATCATCAAACACCAACCAATATAACATTTAATGCTAAGGATATTATGAATATACATACATCGGGATGAGGAAAACATATTTTGTATCCTATTACTCTTAGGATCAGGTTACAACCCATGTTCGTTCTTATTTTAGGATAACACTACGAAGCGTGTACATTCATGTTTTCAGGATTTGGCTAGAACCCATGTACAATCTAGTTTTCATGATTGGGCTATATCTCGTGTACCCTTTTAATTTTTGGATTAGACTACAACACATGTACATTCTTGTTTTTGAGATTTCCTAAGACACATGAATGCTTTGAGATCATATAAAAGTTATCATTACCCATTTAATTAAATGGATATATAGGTTCCCATTAACCTAAAAATATCATAAATACATTTTCTAGATGATAATAAAACTTGCATTATTTTTTAAACTAATATAAAGAGATGAGTTTTATATACAATAATCATATCCCATGAAATGAAATGGGTAGCATTAATATTACATCACATTAAAACCTATGTAAAATTGATATATTTCCTTATAATTTCATTAAATAATAACCCATAAAATGTTAAAAGATATCAAAAAATATTACATGTGAATGAAAAATGGATTTCATAAGCATATAACCAATGAAATCGAAAGAGGATTCATAATGATATAAAAAGTGTACAGGAAATGAGTTTCATATTGAATCTCACATCAAGAATTATCCATTTAGAGAAAAACCTATGAGTGAAACCATTAGATAATTTCCAATAATGGAATTAGTAACATCTTAATATGTTATATTACATGTAATATAACTTGAAAATATATTTTTAACACATTTTGTGATAAAAATATCAATTTTCTCTAGAAATTTTCTTTTAAGAATTTAATCATTTTTAAAATAAAATTTAAATTAAAATACTTTAAAAACATTTAAGGAATTCTTGAAATGATTTTGGAAAGCATTTAAAATGAAAATTTGAAAAATAATATTGAATAAAAATTTATAAACATTTTCCTTGAAGCTAATAAAATAATCATGAAAATATTTTGTAGCCCATTATCGATGAAAAAAATAAAATAACTCTGAAATTTTTGTGATTTTTTTTAAAAATATATTTTCAAAATAATATCATATAAATTGACCTTTAAACTATAAAATAAGGATTCTATGGATTGATGGAATATTAATTCTTACATGTCATACAAGTTAAAAAGAACATTCCTTTTGAACAATAAAAATGAGATAAAAATACCTTGTTCAAAAGGAGACAAGTTAACTGTATTTATAAAATTACAAAATGAAAAAAATGGTAAAAATGGTTTTTAATTATAATAGGGAAATATTTTAATTTTCTTGGAAACCCTTTTAGGGACTACATTGTTTCAAATGAAATAATATTTCAAACTGAATAGAGGGTAAAGTCGGGCCCTCTTAAATTTTTTTATTAGCTATCATATATACCAAATATAGAATGAAATGGTTCCAATATATGAATAAATAAATAATAAACATAGAAAAATAATTTTTTTTAATTTTAAAGAGATATAGATCATAAAATTTTATCAAAGAATTCATAAACATAAAACATCATGAAAAGCGATGAGATATTCGAAATAAACTCTTACAACATGGTAACTTTGGATCATTCTCTACATTTAAGAAAATGAAATTAAATTAATATTAAAATATCATGAAAATAATTAAATTAAGGATATATAATTTAATTTTTAAATATATACATCCATAAATATAATTTAGCTTCACGACAAAACATGAGTTTCAATGAACGCAAATTGAGACAAAATTATTCAACCGATTTGGTACCTTTTGAAACGTAATCCCCGTGAAACAAAGATCATTAAATTGATATGTGAATAAAAATAAGTTTAGTTATAAGATTAATATAATACAATCATTTTTATAGCATGCACCACAAAAAAGTATTTCTTGTCCAACATAGCATTTATCTTATGAAAATAAAGAAGTGATGAGATCATCTAACATTGTGTCTTTACTCTCATCGTGACCATTCAATCAACTTGTATATTGAAAATAAATTTATTATAAATCTTTCAAATAACCATATTATTATATCTAATACTATATATTGATTAATTATGACTTTATATTACTGTCTTGTTATTAATTTCAAGTTATGGTTATGCTTCAGGTAATATTTTCACCGTTTTTTACATTTTTCTTAATTTGTTTAATATATCATACATATACATATATAATGATTTATCAATTATAAAATAATAAGTAAATATTATTTATATAAAATTTTGGGTATTATAATAATCTATAGAATATTTATGTATGAAACGTAATACACTGTTTATGAAGAGAGTTTTAGGTACGTACACATGAATGTTATTTCTGTCTGATTTTCGTGTTAAATGAAAGTAAAAGATATATATGTATATAAATTTATTCAAATATCTTCATAAAATTATCTCTTTGATATCATGTATTTTAATTATTTCCTATATATTCACTAAAACCATCATTAATCCAATCCATGTAGTGTATGAATGTGTCATATCGCATTGATGGTTGGTCACCCATGCATCCTCAGACAAATTTTATCACTTTAACACAAATCAGAATGTAAAAATATATTTGTTTAGAAGTATCAAATAATCATAAATACATAATAAATATAATTTTTAAGATATATAAATAGTCTTTCATTTATAATGTTAAACATTATAGGTAGTAAGAAAAATTGAACAATCATCATTTAGTTAGGCGGTAGTTCATGGAACGCGTAAATTGTATGTTCATTATGCACTAAATGGAGGTGTGTGTATGTGTACATAAAATAAATAGAATAAAAACATCATTGTATCATGTGGATACTTTTTTTATAGAATATAATAATAAATATAGTTTTGGGTTGGAGATGAAATATATAATATAGGAGTTTGGGGGAAAGAGTTACCTATTAATCAGGTAAGTTCTTTTGGTTTATTCCAAAAGAATACCTATGAAGAATATCATCATAAAGGGATAACTATATGAGGAAGTTATGTATTCAAGGAATGGTATTTGGAATAAATTTCCTGAACCTATGTTGTATTATAGGTGTGAAGAATACGGAGAGGTGGTGGCCTTTTATAGGGAAGGAGGGGTGGCACTCTTTTAAATATTTGATGAGAGAATTCCACACACATTTTTGTTGTTGAAAGTGGATAAAATAATGATAAAAAATATATAAAATTTATTTTATGGTAGAAATATCGACATCCAATGGAATTTGGAAATGTTTATAGGCTGTTATGGGCCTTAAGGTTAGGTTTTAGTCCCTTATTAAGCTTAATTTAGCCTTAATCGATGTAAATAATTTTAATTACTATCACTAATATATTTTTCCACAAAAAAATTTCACCATATTATAATGTATAAATAATTCTGATTGAATATATTAAATCAATATATCTAAATTAAAATCACATAAGTGGTAGTAATTAATAAATAATAAATTTCGAGGTTGTGTCGGTAATTCATATTTTAAGGTACTAACATTGAAAAGTTTGTTATGTTTTTATACACAATTTCAATGTGAAATTTATCTCAAAGAACATATTTTTATTAATTTATAAAAAATTTATCTAATTAAACTTTTATCGCAATTTAAAATATAATTTATCATTATAAATAAATTATATTAAAATGATGTCGATACCTAATATTCTATATTTTTTATTATTCCCCAAAAAATGAAAACCTATAGAAAAATACCAAAACATTATCTATATTTAATTATTATATATCCCATGAAAATATGAAGTTCATTTTGAAATATTAAATATATAAAATTTACAAAAATTATATTTGAAATTGGTTCTCCATTAAGTGGCATTAAAACAACCTTTCAAAAAATATAGTGTTGGATCGAATAGTTGATATAAAAGTCTATTAGATGGAACAATACAAGAGGGGGGGTGAATTGTAGGTTTAAAAACTTTGAGTTTTAGTAACAAAGAGATTAGTTTAAATGAACTTAAACTAATACAAATACAAACACCCACAATTGTATTGAAAGTAAAAGGTAAGATGTATTGTAATACTATTGTAAAGTAAAACAATTGTATTCAAGATGAACACAATAATCAGAGTAATACAAATATGATTGATTCTACCTTAAAGCGTATAGAACCAATTGATACAATATGTAATAGAACAATTGTAATTGAAACAATTACAATTGAATATGTAAAAGAAGAAAGGAAACAATACAATCCCTTTCTAAAACAAACAGCGGAAATGTAAAAGTAATACAATTCTTTTAACCCAAAGAGAAGGGTTATCCTTTCACCTAGGATAAAAGGTCTGTCTCACCAACACCTTGGTGAGCCCTCGATACGATTATCGGCACGTCTGTCTGCCTATCCCTGGCAGCCCTCGATACGATGATCGGCTCGTCTGTCTGCCTATCCCTGGCAGCCCTCGATACGATGATCGGCTTGTCTGTCTGCCTATCCCCAGCAGCCCTCGATACGATGATCGGCTTGTCTGTCTGCTTATCCCCAGCAGCCCTCGATTTTGCAGGTAATCGGCACCTCTGTCTTTCAATTACTTGAAAGCCCTCGATACGATGATCGGACGCACAAAGCTGATGAGAGAAGTCAGAGTCTCTCTCTCTAGAATCTTCGGAGTTCACAGTCAATCTCTTTGCTCATCGTTGTCTTCTCAGCTTCAAATGACCTCCTATTTATAGGCCTCGGGTTCCAACGGTCATATTGCCTCCAACGGTCATCTTGAAACAGAAAGCACGACATCGTTTTGATTAGTATATAACTAACTCAACGACATCGTTTTGTTAGGACAAGAGATATATAGAAAAGTAAAACATGAGTATGATTCATATGCAGAGAGAGTATTTTTGACAAAGTACCAAAACAAATAATGATTATCTGAATAGTAGTTAGTACGATACGATCGACAGAGTCAGTACGATACGTTTGACAGAGTCAGTACGATACGTTTGACAGAGTCAGTACGATACGTTTTGGTCGATACGATCAACATCGTACGATACGATAAACATAATAAAAGACAATTTGTTATTTTACAAACATATGATATAATACATTCGAGATTTCCAAAACAAGACAGAATATATTTGTGATTTCCAAAACACGATGTAAAAGCCAAAAGGGGACTTTTGACTTAACAATCTCCCCCTTTTTGGAAAGCACAAACACACAAAGTAAATGAAACAAGAAATACTTATCTCCCCCTGAGTTATTGAAAACTCTTCTGAATAAGAATTTGAATACAACTAACTCCCCCTTAGGTATTGACTTTCCTAAGGATTGTATTCATAGATTTTCCTTAAGAGCATTGTATTGCATTCTCCCCCTTTGTAAAAACAAACTTTGTAAATATTCTCCCCCTTTGTGATTTACAAAAAGAAAGGAGTATTCTCGAATTGTCTGAAAGGATTAGTAAAGTAAAACAAGACAATTGGATAAAAGAGAGAATTATAAGAGTTATTACAACACAAAGTTTCAAAAGAAACAAATACAACAATCATTTCTCTCTTTCCTTCTCCTTCTTTATCAGCTCATGAAGCACGGCTTTCATCTTCTTGATCTCCTTCTTGTCTTCAGAAATTGATTCACCCTGAGTTTTGAGAAGCTCCTGTTGATCCGCAAAAATCTGATCCTGATTTCTGATGGTCTCCTCTTGAACTCTGATTACCTCTTCAAGGGTATCAATTCTGCTTTGCAAAGTCTTGTTATCCTTGGATAACTCAGAATTTTGTTTCTTCAGTAAAACCATTTCATCTTTGAAAGATGAAACCTTCGAGAATTCAGATTGGAAAGCATTCATCCTCTCTTGCAAATCTTTCACTGAAGGAACATCGGCTCTTTGAGAAGATAAAAGATTCAGCCTTTCAACTGTTTCTTTATCGAGCTTGTTGAAAGCGATTGCTAACTCATTCGATAACCTCCTTATATCTTCAATGGCAATCTCATGGTCATTGATTGAACTCTCTGTTTTGTACGACCACTTAGTCATTTTATTACAAGCCTTCTTGTGAGCAACTGAGCTTTCAGAAAGAACTTTCAGATCGGCTTCAACAGACAACACTTTCTTCCTTAATTCTTTCACAGATCCAAACTTCTTCCTCTGATTTTCAGTAATAAAGTCAATCTTTCCTTCCAGCCTTGGAAAATAAGGAATAGTTTTCTCCATTCTCCTCAAAACATGAACAATGTAATCACTCTTCTTGAGAGAGATTGTGTGCTCTGAATCAGTATCATCATCGTACGATTCTAGTTCATGTGATTTGCTTGATTCAACAACTAGCTGTTTGCCTTTCGCCTTTTCTTTCTGTTTTCCATCATCCACTTTATCACTGATGACAACAACTTTGTCTGAATGAGAAGATTGAGCATCATTCTTTTCTTTCGATGACATCCTGTCCGGTGACTTTTCCTGATCGGCATGAGGAGTTTGTTGAACTCCTTCACTCAACTTTTGAAGCGATTCCTCTTTACTCTTCTTTGAACTTTGAAGATATTCTAAAAGAAAATCCTCTTCTTCTTCTTCCACTTCTTCCATCACTTGTTTCCCTTTCTCTTTCTCAGGCTGACTTTGTACGATGGGCTCTTGATGTACTTCCATTGTTAATTGAGCACTTGCATCTTCAACAGCTTTCAAAACTTTAGAAATATCAAAGTCCTGAGCCTTTCTTTTCAACAGAGTCTTCTTTTTCTTTTCAGCTTGAAGGGTTTCTTCTACCCTTATCCTTTCTGCAAAGGCTTCAGCAGGGTCAAGTCCAAACTTTGGATCACCCTCTTTTCTCTGTTCCTTGTCCTTTCTCCACTTTGCAACAACTTCTTTGCTGTACTTCGGCTTCTTCTTTGGCTTTGAACTAGTCTGCGGATCAGACTTTCGAGTAACACCGGCCGATTGATTGTCCTTGGCTGGCATCGGTGCCGATTGATTTTCAGGCACTTCAGCTTCTACATCTCTGACAAAAAGTTTTGAATTTGAATCAAAACAAACATTCAGCTTTTTCATCGTACTCTTATTAATGAAAGACGGCCACAAATCCATAGGTTTTCCTTTCAAAGGAATATTACAGAACTTCATACTCTCAAGAATGAATTTCGTGAGGATGGCCGGATACATTATTATCTGGGATTTAATCCCTCCTTTCTTGACATTCTTGACTGTCTCAAAAATATATCCCATGAGATTCACCTTTCTCATATTCACAAGGTAGTCAAGCATAAAGACATCAGAGACTTTAAGGGTTTCTCTATCCCCTTTCCTTGGAACAAGGAAACCTTTCATCCATAGAGTTACAAACCTATTGTCCGGTGAAAGATGATAAACTTTCCTCTTTCCCTTATTATCAACAAACAAAGACTTCTCAGCATTTTCTCTATTGAAAGTACCAACTTCCTCTGGAAGTTTGTGAGATGGACAGAATGCATCACCTTCTATAGAAACATTTAGAAAAAGCGCCGCTTGTTTCACAGACATAGATAACTTCCTATCGTACACAGCGAAGTTAATATTCATATCCTTGTCAAAAGAAACGGTTTTGTAGAATTGACACACTTCGTCAAACAGAACTGGATCTTGAGTATCAGGCTTTTCCACACAGAGATGTTCCCATCCTTGAAACAAAATAATCCTCTTGATTGTAGAATCGTACGCATCAAAGAATTCTCGTGATACTAACCTTTCTCTGTGAAAGTCTTTCTCTGTAAAGGTCTTTGAAGACATATCAGCGGGAGTGTTGGCAGAAGATTGAGACATAAAGATGATGCCGATTGGGAAGATCGTACGATTGATTATAGCCGGTTGAACAGAGCTTCGCCTCAATTCTTGGATAAACGATGTGGGTTTGGGAAGGGGAGGGGGGTATTTATAGGCAAAAAGATATGACGGTTGATCTTCTACGGTCAGGATTAAAGAAAAGCAGATCAACGGTTAGAAATAAATAAATAAAAAAAAATGAAAAAGAATACCTGTCGAAGATCGTAAGGTGATTGCTGGTTTTGGTGACAATACGATGGAAAACAATCTCAAAACTATCATCGGTCGATTCAAAAAATTATTGAAAGGTACGATGGAAAAGAATTTCAATAGTATCATCGGTCGATTCAAAAAATTATTGAAAGGTACGATGGAAAAGAATTTCAATAGTATCATCGGTCGATTCAAAAAATTATTGAAAGGTACGATGGAAAAGAATTTCAATAGTATCATCGGTCGATTCAAAAAATTATTGAAAGGTACGATGGAAAAGAATTTCAATACTATCATCGGTCGATTCAAAATTTATTGAAAGGTACGATGGAAAAGAATTTCAATACGATAAACAGAAAAATTGAAATAGTCAATACGATAAACAGAAATATTGAAATAGTCAATACGATAAACAGAAATATTAAAATAGTCAATACGATAAACAGAAATATTAACATATAGAGTAAATATTTAAGAATCAGAAACATAAAGACATAAAGACATGTCCTCCCCCTTTCTACGAGGAGTTTCTTACTATAAGGAGAGATTTAAAACAAGAAGTAGATATGAATGATTATTTTATTGTAATCATTCCTAGCTTCTGTTTTATAAATTCAAATCTATCGGAAGGTAAAGGTTTTGTAAAAATATCAGCAAGTTGTTCTTGCGTTCCGATGAATTGTAAAACAATATCTCCTTTTTGTGTGTGATCCCTAAGAAAGTGATGCCTAACATCTATGTGTTTAGCACGAGAGTGATGTGCTGGGTTTTTACTAAGAGCTATGGCACTTGTATTATCACAAAGAATTTGAGTTTTGGAGAAACTCAAACCATAGTCAGTGAGTGTGTGCTGCATCCACAATACTTGAGCACAGCAACTTCCAGCTGCTACATATTCAGCTTCAGCAGTGGAGAGTGCTACCGAGTGTTGTTTCTTGCAGGACCAAGAAACCAAAGAATCTCCTAAGAAATGACATGTTCCAGATGTACTTTTTCTATCCATTCTACAACCACCAAAGTCAGCATCTGAAAAACTTTTTAAAACAAATTCATTTCCAGAAGAGTAAAAAAGTCCTAAATCCATAGTGTCTTTTAAATACCGAAAGATTCTCTTTACGGCTTTTAAGTGAGACTCTTTTGGATTAGATTGATATCTTGCACATAAGCATACAGAAAACATCAAGTCGGGTCGACTAGCTGTCAAGTATAGCAAACTCCCTATCATACCTCTAAAAATTGTTTGATCTACTGGTTTCCCAGTTTCATCAAGATCAAGAGTATTTGAGGTACTAATTGGGGTGCTAATACTTTTAGTTTTGTCAAATCCATACTTTTTGAGTAAGTCTTTAATATACTTATGTTGAGATATATAAGTTCCTTCTGGTTTTTGAGAAATTTGAAAACCTAGAAAGAATGTTAACTCACCCATCATACTCATTTCAAACTCAGATTTCATTAAATTTGCAAAAGAATCGGTTAAAGATTTCTGAGTTGATCCAAATATGATGTCATCAACATAGATTTGGACAACCAAAACATTTTTGTTTTCCATTTTGATAAAAAGAGTTGGATCAGCTGTACCTTTTCTATAATTGTTTTGTAAAAGAAATCCTGTAAGTCTATCATACCATGCTCTAGGAGCTTGTTTAAGACCATATAGAGCCTTGGTAAGTTTAAAAACATGATCAGGATGTTTTGGATCTTGAAAACCAGGAGGTTGTTCAACAAAAACTTCTTCTTGAACAAAACCATTTAAAAAAGCACATTTGACATCCATTTGAAATAGTTTGAAATTGAAGTATGCTGCGAAGGCTAATAGAATTCGAATAGATTCAAGTCTAGCTACAGGAGCATATGTTTCCTCATAGTCTATTCCCTCTTGTTGATTATAGCCTTTAGCAACAAGTCTTGCTTTATTCCTTACAATGATTCCATTTTCATCACACTTGTTTCTGAAAACCCATTTTACACCAATTACAGTTGTTTCTTTAGGTCTTTCAACTAAAGTCCAGACTTGATTCCTTTCAAATTCATTTAGTTCATCCTGCATAGCTTTGATCCAATCATCATCACCTAAGGCCTCACTTGGACTTTTAGGTTCAAATTGGGAAAGAAAAGCAAGATGTTCTATTTCATTTCTTAAGGAATTTCTGGTCCTTACAGGTTGATTTATATCACCAATGATGTTATCACTGGGATGATTCCTAAGAAACAATTGATTTGGGTTTTGTAAAACCTGTTCATCAACATATGGTAGAAAATCTTCTGTGGTAAATGTTTCAGAAATACTTTCTTGAACATTTTCCTTATCAGAATGTTCTTCTAATATAGGTTGATAAATATTTTTGGAAAACACATCCGAGGATGTAGGATTGGGTTGGTTGAAAACAAAAGGGTTAGTTTCATCAAATTTTACATGTACTGTTTCTTCAACAGTACAAGTGTTTTTATTGAAAACTCTATAAGCCTTAGAGGTTGTGGAATAGCCTAGAAAGATTCCTTCATCAGATTTTGGTGCAAATTTGTGTAGATTGTCTTTTGTGTTCAGAATGAATACTTTGCATCCAAAAACTTTGAAGTAAGAAACTTTAGGTTTTCGGCCAGTCCATAACTCATAAGGAGTTTTATTAAGAAAAGGTCTAGTTAAAACACGATTTATAGTATAACAGGCAGTACTAACAGCTTCAGCCCAAAAGTGCTTAGCAATTGAGTATTCACTCAACATGGTTCGAGTCATTTCCTGAAGAATACGATTTCTTCTTTCAACAACCCCATTTTGCTGAGGAGTTCTTGGTGCTGAGAAATTGTGAGTAATACCTTTCTTACTACAAAAAGTTTCAAAAACTGAATTTTGAAATTCACCACCATGATCACTATGAATAGTTATCAATGGTAGGTTTTTCTCATTTTTAACTTGGGCTCTAAAAGTTTTGAAATATAAAAAGGCTTCAGATTTCTTTGAGAGAAAATAGACCCATGTAAATCTAGTAAAGTCATCAACTAAAACAAATACATAGTATTTGCCTCCAATGCTTCCAGATTGTGAAGGACCAAACAAATCCATATGCACAAGCTGTAAAGCATTAGAAGTTGAAACTTCATTAATTGATTTAAAGCTAGTTTTATGTTGCTTGCCATATTGACAAGGATCACAGACTTTTGAAGAATCATATCTAAGATCCGGTAGCCCTTTAACAAGTCCTTTCTTTGAGAGTTTTCTTAGGTTTCTCAAATTACAGTGTCCTAGTCTCCTATGCCATAGCCACGATTGGTCTTCTATTACACTTAAGCAAGGTAAGTTTTGGTTCCTAAGGTCTTCTAAGTTAATAGTGTAAACATTCTCTTGCCTATGGGCAGATAGAATGAATTCATCCTTGGAATTGTGAACTAGACACTTATCATTTCTAAAATTCACAAGGTAACCTTCATCACATAATTGACTTATGCTGATGAGATTGTGCCTAAGACCCTTAACAAACAAAACATTTGAAATAAGAACTTTTCCAAGAAAAACGATATTACCTATACCAACAATCTTTCCTTGAGCATTATCTCCGAAGGTAACCTTTCCACCTTTTGTTTTGATAACCTTTTCAAAGAAATCTTTATTTCCAGTCATATGTCGAGAACAACCACTATCCATGTACCAAATGTTTTTATTGGTACACTTCTGATTTTCCTGAAAAAGAAACAGTTAGATTTTCGGAATCCAAACTTGTTTGGATCCAGAAGGGTTAGATAAAAGAATTTTAGGAATCCACATTTGTTTTGCAAAATGAGCTTTATGAAATCCTAAGGATTGAGTTTTGTTAAGAGAACAATCTCTTCTCCAATGTCCACCACATTGACACTTGGAACAGAAAATGGTTTTTTGAGGAACAAAATAGTTATTACTAAAAACAGGTTTGGAATAAGTATAACCAAGACCAGAACGATTTCTCAATGGTCTAATTTGAGAATACATCCTATCAAAGTTTTCTTTTCCATGAGTAAAGTTCGACAAACACTTTTTCAAGGATAAAATCTCTGATTTTAGTTTTAAAACCAAATTCTTGTTTTCTAAAACATTTGAATTTGAACTAGAGTTAGATTCTAATATATCTTTCTTTGAAATAGCAGTTTCAAGATCCTTAGAAAGTTTATCCTTTTCAGATTTGACTTTCTCAAGGGTTTTCAAAATACTTTCAAAATCAGCAGTTTTCTCATCAAGATCTTTAGAAAGATCTGATACCTCTTTAGTCAAAACAGAAATTCTAGAATTTGCTTTTTCGAATCTCTTTTTGAGTTTAGAATTTTCATTTTCAAGTAACTTAGCAAATCTAGAGACTTCTTCAAAAGAAGGTAAAGTATCATCTTCTGATGATGAGGGTTCATCATTTGAAGATTCATAATATCTATTATCAACATAATTTGCATTTAAAGAGACATTTGTAACAGCTTCAGCATTATGTACCTTAGCCATGAGACAATGATTTTCAATTGGTAGTCTGGCTAGAAGTCCAATATTCCTTTGTCCTGACGTCTCATTATCTGAAGAATCATCTGAGGAATCACTACCACTTGCACTCCATGTATCGTTAGCTTTCAAGACCTTCTTTGTCTTATAAAACTTTTTCTTGTTTCTTTCAGAGTGTTTCTCTTTTCTATCTCTCCTCTTTAGTAAAGGACAATCAGGCCTTATATGTCCTGCTTTCTTGCACTCATAACAAGTTACCTCAGAATCTTTCCTATCTTTCCTGTCTTTCTTTTTGAATCTATATTGAAAATCTTTCTTTCCAACAATCTTGTTCATCCTCCGAGCAAGATTAGCTAACTCATTATCTGAAAGATTACATTCACTTGAATCAGATACAACAACTTTCTTGGATTTAGACCTCGTAACCCTTTCAGGTGTTTTGGCTTTAGATGCAAAAGCTACACTTCCATTCCCATTCTTCTTCTTATTGAAATCAGCATCTCTCTTCATTCTTGTCTCATGCTGTAGAAGAGTTCCAAAGAGTTCATCAAGAGTAATCTGGGAAACTTTTCTATTTTCATCAATAGCTGTTCTTTTTGACTCCCATTCATTTGGCATGATATCTATAATCTTGTCAACAAGAGCTTCATCATCAAGACCCTTTTCTCCCATAGATTGTAAGCTGTTGACAATTGTCATAAACCTCTGTTGCACTTTACAAACTGGCTCTCCATAAGGAAAAACAAAACCATGATACTCTGCTCGAAGCATTGCTCTCCTTGTTTCTATAACTTTGGATGTACCAAAATGAGTGACTTCTAATTTCTTCCAAATACAGTTGGCTGCTTCACATGAAGATATCTGACTATATATATTCCTGGTCATAGAGCATAATAAAGTATTGCGTACCTTGTAATTCAATTGATATTCTTGCTTCTCTTGATTGGTAAAAGTACTAACTTCTTTGTCAGGTATTTTGTAACCTCCAGTAAGCATAATAAAATTGTCTACACCAGTATTGATGACGAAAGTCTTCATACGATCTCTCCAATATTCGTAATCATTCCCATCAAAGATTGGTGGTCTAGAAGGATTCAGATTATCTATTGATCCGATATTCATTCCTGCCATCTATAACAAAAACAACTTTTCCACTCCACACGTTAGTGTAGTAAGTATTTAAGATAAGAAATAGAGCTAGTAATACAAATCAGTGGAAAACCTCCTCTGATACCAATTGTTGGATCGAATAGTTGATATAAAAGTCTATTAGATGGAACAATACAAGAGGGGGGGTGAATTGTAGGTTTAAAAACTTTGAGTTTTAGTAACAAAGAGATTAGTTTAAATGAACTTAAACTAATACAAATACAAACACCCACAATTGTATTGAAAGTAAAAGGTAAGATGTATTGTAATACTATTGTAAAGTAAAACAATTGTATTCAAGATGAACACAATAATCAGAGTAATACAAATATGATTGATTCTACCTTAAAGCGTATAGAACCAATTGATACAATATGTAATAGAACAATTGTAATTGAAACAATTACAATTGAATATGTAAAAGAAGAAAGGAAACAATACAATCCCTTTCTAAAACAAACAGCGGAAATGTAAAAGTAATACAATTCTTTTAACCCAAAGAGAAGGGTTATCCTTTCACCTAGGATAAAAGGTCTGTCTCACCAACACCTTGGTGAGCCCTCGATACGATTATCGGCACGTCTGTCTGCCTATCCCTGGCAGCCCTCGATACGATGATCGGCTCGTCTGTCTGCCTATCCCTGGCAGCCCTCGATACGATGATCGGCTTGTCTGTCTGCCTATCCCCAGCAGCCCTCGATACGATGATCGGCTTGTCTGTCTGCTTATCCCCAGCAGCCCTCGATTTTGCAGGTAATCGGCACCTCTGTCTTTCAATTACTTGAAAGCCCTCGATACGATGATCGGACGCACAAAGCTGATGAGAGAAGTCAGAGTCTCTCTCTCTAGAATCTTCGGAGTTCACAGTCAATCTCTTTGCTCATCGTTGTCTTCTCAGCTTCAAATGACCTCCTATTTATAGGCCTCGGGTTCCAACGGTCATATTGCCTCCAACGGTCATCTTGAAACAGAAAGCACGACATCGTTTTGATTAGTATATAACTAACTCAACGACATCGTTTTGTTAGGACAAGAGATATATAGAAAAGTAAAACATGAGTATGATTCATATGCAGAGAGAGTATTTTTGACAAAGTACCAAAACAAATAATGATTATCTGAATAGTAGTTAGTACGATACGATCGACAGAGTCAGTACGATACGTTTGACAGAGTCAGTACGATACGTTTGACAGAGTCAGTACGATACGTTTTGGTCGATACGATCAACATCGTACGATACGATAAACATAATAAAAGACAATTTGTTATTTTACAAACATATGATATAATACATTCGAGATTTCCAAAACAAGACAGAATATATTTGTGATTTCCAAAACACGATGTAAAAGCCAAAAGGGGACTTTTGACTTAACATATAGGTTTTATGCATAAAATTAGGTTTTTTTATATCTTAAGCCAATCCAATATATTGGTTAAAAAAATAAATTTTTTTATTGTATGTATGAAAAATATATTACCTTAATATCGTTAAATAATTTTAAATAATATATATTATCCTGTCGAAAACCATTGCGACCACAAAAACAATAATGTCACCTTTTTTTATTCAATTATCTTTCATATTAATTTATAATTAATTGGTGGCATATGAATTCAAATAATATTTTTAAAACAATATATTCTCATAATTTCGTTAATACTTTTCAAAACCTCTAATATAATGACTAGTTTATATCATCGTATAATAAAAAAGATGTTTTAATAATATATTCTTTTTTGGTAAACCATGTTCTTGCGTATTACGCAAGCCATCAAGGAAAATCATTTTTTCATATAATGAAAGACAAACTTGGTGTTCTATATGGACAAATTTTTATGTTATCATTCATGTATTCCAATATTATCTTGGTGATTCAAACTCCAAACATTAGGAATTAACATAAAATTAACTATCCTTAGTGTTACGTGAAATGAAATATATCTTAAAGGTTAAATTAATTCGAAAAAAATAATTCACAAATTCTCAAGGTGTCAAAATGAATATATATTTTGTGTCAATGTTTGGTAATAATATATATTGAAGATATATTTTTTATTGGTAGATTAAATGAAACAAAATGCTCAATGTGTGTGGGATTTAACGGGACAATGGAATCTTATATGTGAAATACAATATTTATATATTGATGATAAAAAATTGGTAGGTGAAATGATATTACAACAGATTGATTTCTCATATTCCCTTTGGGACAATATAGATATTGAAAAAAAATAATTATGAATATATATATATATATATATATATATTAGTGAATCTATAATTTTAATGTAGGATATATAAGAGTGATCAATTTTAAAGGATACAGAACTATAATATTATGTTAATTTTCTAGATGCTATGAGTTTGAGGATGGATTTTATGGATGTTTGAAATAACTAATATTATATATTTTATCTGAATTACAATATATATATCAAGTAATTAGAGGGTTTTTTGGTTGAGTGTGAAAAACGATGAACATGGTTGACTATATCATTCAATTATTTTCTTGTTAAGAGATAAATGTGGAGTATTTTTAATCTTCAATTCTTGAAAAACATTTTCCAATACCAAAATTGAAGTTGAAAAATCAATATGTATTTTTGACTAGTTTACTAAATTCACCATGCATACATTATAATTAATTAATCATTATAGATATACTCAAAAATTAAAAAAATTATTTTCTAAATTATATTCATTTGTTGTTGTGCGCTATGTAATGTTATACATGGTTGAGGTGCTTCATAATTATATCTATTGTTCATTAATTTCATATGATAAAGATCCGATATATATAAATAATATAGAGATAGTTTAAAAGGAAAATTAATATATAGATATATTTTATTATATTATTTCTCAGGTAGATAGAAGTATTGACTATACATACAATACTTCCATTTGTAGACTAGAATTGATCATTTATTAAAGATTATTTGATACCACGTTATGATTAAAGGGAATTTGTATAGTTCATATGTTATAATTTATATCAATATTAGAATTAGATAGATCCATCCGAATTGTTTTTTTGGGGGAATGTGGCATTCACCATTGAGTTTGGAAGAATCAAGAAAAGGATTGAATTTTGGGGCAAGATAAGTTCTAGTGATGAAAAATCTAGTACAATATTTAGAATAGATTCGTAAAAATTCATATTCAATGGAATCCTTATAAAAATATTCATTGTCGGTAATTTTAATCAATATTTGGGGATCAATCTATTTACTTTCTATCGACATAGAAATAATATAGTAAAATGAGGAATCATGGGATATGAGCACATAATTATATATGATATAATAAGATTGTCAAGACAAATTTATCAAACTCATTTTATTTTCAAGTACAAAAAATATTTTTCAGAAAATAATAACATTATATAATGAATAATGAGAAATTATAGTATGTCGAAGAATAACATTCATAGATGTAGTATTATTATTTTTCGATTGTTTGGATAATATAAAAAAGTTTAACAGGAGACACATGAGAGATAAGATAAGATATGGATACAATATAATAAATATATTTTTTGTGGATAGAATTTATGTTCCTTTTAATGAATGAAAATTTTGTTCTAGTAAAAACATTATCTTTTCATGAATGATAGGTTTGTTTCATTTAGTTTTTGTGTCTTTACATTCATCATTAGTATTATTATGTGGGTATATGAGTAAATTTTGGAGGTGAATGGTCATAAAAACTAATGAAATGGAGTTTGTTATATATGTTTTTATCCAGAGAGGATTTCATTATAAGGTAATTATCCCATTGTAATAGGAATTAGGACCACTAACATGGATTCATTATCTAATGAGTTCTTCATGGATAGTGCATATTCATGAAATTCAATGTATCAAGGTAATGTTTTTTGGTATTAATATACTGATTTGTATTTTAAAAGAACACTAAATATATTATTATCCTTATTGTGAACCCTAAGTCAACATAGTATAACATTTGAGTAAATTTGTAGAAAAATTAATAATTTACCATCATTAAAAATGTCAATTATTTATAGGGCCAAACAGATAAAAATTAAACTAGTGGTTTGGTATCTATGACCTCTTTAATTATTTGATTTTTGTTTTCTACTCTGCTATATTTCCTCTTTTAGGGCTTTTTCAATTATTAAATCATGGGTTTTTTATTATGGATTTTAATCACGAATATAATAATTAAGATCTTATTTTCATCTAATGATGTTTTTGGGGATTAAATGATGTATATGATAATATATCTATAGTTTTTAGTTCATTGAAATATATTCCTCTACAATGGATTAATATTATTTATTCCAAAATGAATGATTATTACATATAATGAGACTAGTTTGTTTTATAAAATTTATTTAATTTTGTTGTTTAATGAATATTCGGTTGGATTTGTTGAATAATTGGTTTTGGATAAATCCATGATAATTTTTTTAGATATTTGATTCTTTAGATTAAACATTTGTTTTTAATGAATTTAATTGCTAAAAAATGATCATCAAGGTAAAATAGTTTTCTGAAATACAATTGTTTGGTATGTGTAATAAAAATTATGTATTTATTACTGATGGAAGTATAATGTATTTTCTATAGATAGGAATATTAATTAAAATTTTTTATTTGAATGGTACGGTCCATGATAATTTATGAAAACTAAAGTGGGTGATAATGTAATAACTCAAACTATTTTTAATGAAATTTTTTCTTGATCAAATTAAATTTCCTATTATGAAAAATTGTTATATAAAACATATACAATTCTTTGGTTTTATGTTTATGTATTTTAAAATACCGTTATGAATTGTTACCATTTCTAATAGTGTCATTGAATAGTAATCACATGATTAGTATAAATATTGGGCATTAACAAGTCCAATTTTAATAGAAAAAGGAAGTGATGGCCTCATCAAGTAGAAATAATCCATAAAAATCCAATTTTAGGAGCATAGAAAGGCGGTAGAGTCACTGGGCTTCTCTCTGGACAATTCCCTAGAAGTGATTCAACATGATATGCTTGAACGGAACCACCTATTAGATAAGAGGAAATTAATAGATATTACCACCCAAGAGATGTTATCTGAGCATTCCCAAGAGTTTGTCACCCTCACACACATTTACCTTATGTATTATGAGGTAGTTTTAAGGGGTTATGTAACAATACACTAGAATAATTTTTATATAATTTTTTTTATAGAATAAATAATATACATTCATTTTTTATTGTTTCTTTTTTTATAGTTTTGAAAATAGAAATAGTTTTTTAGATAATATTTAAAATAAATTAATATATATATTTTGATTAATTAATGGATTTTTTATTTAATGAATATTTTAATAATCTATTATGATCATATAATTTTTATGAATTCAATTGTAATATTTATTAAGGATTGAATGTTATTTTCGTCAAAACCTATGAATTTTTTATAAATGATTGTGTATACATTAAAAGTAAAAATTCAAAATTTTAGAAAATTATTTAGATAAAAAAATATCATTTTAGGATTCATAATGTTGAAATTATCTAATAGTGAATTGTTTTATTTTTCTATGATAGTTAAATATTTCGGTGAAAATTAAATTTCGTTTATTTGTATAATGTTTTTTATGGCCTCATAATGAACCAAAAATGATTTAACAAAATATTATAAAATTATTATTCGGTTAATATATGTTATAAACATAAAATAAATTTATTTTATATATTTTTATTAATTTTACAATGCCTTACGAGACCCTCTAATAAATATAAAACATTTTAACATTTAAAAATGATTTTTTATAGTGTGACTCATCTCCACATAAGCATGATCAATATTATAATATGTTATTCCATTTTACATATTAAATAATACCTTATAATACCCTTTGAAAAAAAAACATGTTAATAAAATATGGTATGGATTCTGGTATTTATTAGATTAATGTGTAATTTCCAAAACCGAAATAATAGGGAATTCTTTCTTAATTACTATAAAAACCCACTCAATCTCCCATTCCACTTCACTCAAACATTTTGGATCTCTACCAAACTCTTACCTCATCTCTATATTGTCCTCCCATGGTTCCCCATGATCCTAATACACCTCTCTCAAGACTCTCCCAAGCCTTTGGGATCACACCTCCAAGTAAGGTGTCCTCACATTTCTTCCTTCCTTATTTATGTCCATGTTTTCTTTATATTATTATTCACTTTTATTTTTAATTAAAAATGTTGGAATATTTTTTTAAACACCCCTATACTTCCCTCCTTATGTTTTAATTATTATATATCCATTTCTCTCTCAAAAAATCCTCCCATGAAAAGACGTTACCATGCCAAAATTCAGTAAGTGATATCTCTCTCCCTGTTTTCATTCAAGCAATTGTTTTATATTATGCATCTAAATTCAATTGCACATGATGGGATATTTTGTTACATGACCCCCTTATTATCCATATCATGTATAAATGATGATAGATCCCTTTCTCTCCCATCAACCCATTTTACGATTTATATTTGACATCATTATGTAGCTGAAGGTACACCAAAACATTCCATGCCAAAATTATCCTGTAAGTGAATATCATACCATTTTCTATATCAACAGTATTAAAAATTATGTACATGTACTAGATGATTTTATA
Source organism: Viscum album (assembly GCA_963277665.1). Taxonomy (NCBI): domain Eukaryota; kingdom Viridiplantae; phylum Streptophyta; class Magnoliopsida; order Santalales; family Viscaceae; genus Viscum; species Viscum album. Next base: position 1,516,589,017 of record OY728122.1, on the reverse strand, counting down.
AATACATTTACTCAATCTATATCTCTTATTTGGGGAATAAATAATGAATTATGATGAATCCATGTTGTATGATCTATGTGGAACACATATGCATGAAATAAAATGACTAAAAAGTGTGTGCCCTCATAGTATTTAAATGCATTGGGTAAATAGTAGTATCATGATTCATCTATTGAAATGAGGTTTTACTAATGCTGATTCATGTTCAATGAGGTTTACTCATGGTCCATGTTCAATGAGACTTGGGTCATGCTAATATCTAGTTAAATGTTGTTGCCACATTTCCATGTTATGATAATCATGCTATATCATACCTTTATGTTAATGTTTCTATTATTGTCCAATGATATACCTATTTTCTAATATATTGATTATTCTTAATTTTATTCCTTGTTTACTCTCTTATTGGGCTTTCTAGCTCACCCTTTTCTTATGTATGTCCTCAGGTAATCCCATTCAATGAAATGTACGAAGGAATGTTGTGGTCATGTAATAAAGACATAGTATTTTTATGATATAAGTTGTTTTTAAATGATCTTAATTTCATATGAAATAAGACTTCCCAATCCATAGAGTTGTCTGAAGTGATATTTTATTTAATAAATCTTATTTAGGTTTGTAATAAATAGATGGGTCTTGTAGTTTGTATCAATGGATATGTTTAGTTATATGTGGGATTAGGATTATAAAACCCAAGTGAATGCCTTAGGGATAAGAATATGTATAATAAAATAATCACTAAATTTTGATGAGTATAGAGTAATTGGATTATAAATAAATTACATCCCTATCTGGATACAAAAAAAGTAGAGGTGGCTCTGGTATAAATGTATATAAGGATAAAATATGAAAACACTATATTGATCAAGACCTAAAAGGGAACTCATACATGAAAACGGGCCTTGCTACACTCTTAGTTATGACATTCCCATGATATATAATTTGGTAAATTAAAAATCATAGTATAAACCATTATTAAGTGAATAAAAAAATATTCCTAAGAATATATTTTTGGATTGAGATCATGGATAACATAGATTGAAGCCTATTAATTCAAAAGTTTATGAAATAAATTAAATTTATAAGTTATAACTTTTTGACTATGGATTCCCCTTTATGTGTTACCCCAATATTTACTTTAATTCCAGCCATTGGTTGGAAATAAAAGTGATCATGCTAACAACTGATGCAAATATAAATTTGATGACTGTTTAAATGAGATGCACAATCCGATGAGAGAAGGAATCCGAAACTTTTCCATGATACTCTCTTAGTTAAATAATGTTTTTAATAGAATTTTTTTTCAATAGGAATGTTCAACACCCCACCCCAAGAATGAACAAGGCACCATCGAGATATTCTTGATAAAATGGCCTTTATCTTTTAATGGATCATATAATCCCTTTATCCCCAAACAATGGATCAAATATATAGAAAATATCTTCAAAATCCATCAATGTTCCAAAAAAGAGAAGGATATTCATATTTCTTATCGTATAAGGGGTGAAGCTGATCAGTGGTGGAAATTGATCAAATATAAAAAGCCTAAAAATATATCGAGGCGTTCAAAGAGAAGGATTTTGGGAAAATATTTTTTGGGAAATATTTACCTCGTACCCTTTGACATAAGATGTAAAGGTAAGTCTTCGAATACATGAAAAAAGATGATATGTCAATAATAATGTATAAATAAATCTTCATAAAGCTTGCACGATATGCCTCTGTCTTTGTCATGAACCCTAAATTCAATGTTGTATGCTTTTTTGGTGGTCTAAAATCTAGCCTATAGAAATCCATAGTTATCAGCGACGTCAATAGAAATGAGTTAATTGTCTGATGTTCCCTCAATGATAAAATGGAGATTGATGAATCTTAGGTGTATCATGGGGATATGAATCATAAGGTGGAATTTATTTCAATAGTTTATATGGATAAATCTATCGGTGCTAATAAATTCTATCACGCGACTTTCAAATGGTGTGGAAAGATGCACCTAAAAAAATTTCTGAAGGGGATGGAGAAATCCATTAGGTGTGGAATATAAGGGAACCTATCCATAAACTATCAACAAGAAAAACCCACATCTGTGAAAGAAGAGAGGAACACTCCATTCAACCCTAAACACATTGTTCATTGATTAAAATGTCATCAAATAGGGAACTTTTAAAACCAACTCCCTATGCCATGAGTTTTTTTAGGTAACCATGAACCTCTAAGGCAACAAGGTTGAGTTTTCTCGATCACTACTACCAAAGTAAACCTCAACAAAGATGTTTATATAGGTATGATAGTTAATAATTAAAGAATAGAAAACATTCTTTTTGAATATTTTTCTACATATTATTTTATATACTAAATGTTCAGTACCACAATCCTAACACCACCACACATCGGGGATGAAAAGATGTTGGTGAGAACGACAAATGGGAAAATCATTGCATCCCATGAATATAAAACCTCACCTATCATAATTTTCTATTGAACTTTGTAGTGAACCTCTTCATACACCCTTTTGGTAATGGTGTAACTTGCTCAGATAATGGTGTCTAAAGAGGAAACAATCCTTGAAGTCATGCCTATTGTGAGGGAATTTATTGATGTTTTTCTGGAGGAATTCTCAGGTTATCATCCTAGAAGAGATATTGAATTCATGATTGATCATATACAAGGGGTTTTCTAATATCCAAGGCTCCATATTGAATTTATGTCGTGGAGGATGAAGATCTGAAGAAACAACTATATGAGAATCTATATAAAGGTTTTTTATTCCTATGTTCTTCACCATGGGGTGCACCAATACCCTTCGTCAAGAAGAATGATGGGTCAATGCACCATTGCATTGATTATGATGAGCACAACAAAATCAGGGTAATGAACAAGTATCCTCTGCCCCAAATTGATTAAATGTTCAATCCTCTACATGGAGCAAAATAATTCTCCCAAGTGGATATGTATTCGAGATATTACCAAGTAAGGTTGAAGAAGGAGTAAAACATAAAGACTACTTTTCATAAATGTTACTAGCACTATGAATTCATAATAATTCCATTAAATCTCACTAATGCTCCTGAAATCATTATGGACTTGATTAATAGATTCATTAGTGATTACCTCTACAAATATTTGGTAGTATTTATAGAAGATATTATTCAATAATCTAAAACCAAGGAGGATCATGAGGAGCATTTAAGAAACGTACTAAGGACTTATAGAAAGGAGAAGCTCTATGAAAAATACTACAAACGTGAGTTCAAGTTGAAGGATGTCACATTATTTGGTCATATCATCAAATGAATTGAGATATTAATGGATCCTTCCAAGAAAAAAATCAATTGAGAGATGTTCATGCCCAACATCACTGATGAATATCCATAGATTCCATCGGTTAGCGTGATATTATCGACTATTTGTGAGAAATTTTTGATGATTGTCAAACCCTATTACAAAGATAATTTGGAAGGGTGTCAGGTTGTTTTGGAGTGATAAATGTGAAGATATCTTCAATGATTTGAAAAGGAGGTTTATCACTACACTTGTTATCACCCTACCCACTAGTGGAAAACATTTTGAGGTATATAGTGATGCTTTGAAGAAGTGACATTTCTCTGTGTTGATGGAAAATGGAAAATTCATTGCCACTACTTCATGGAAATTGAATGTTCATGAGGAAAACTGTCCCACACATTATATAGAGTTGGTTGTAGTAATGTACAATTTAGAAATTTGTAAACATTAACTCTTTGGGGTGTAGTGTGAAATATATAGGGATCACAAAAATCGTCATGTTTTTATTCACACAGAAATAGATGAATATGCACCAACGACGATTTTTATAGATAATCAATGACTACGACAACACTATCCATTACCACCCAGGGAAAGTGATCAAAGTGGAAGATGATTAAAGTATAAATGACCCACCAATTCTATCATTGAAGAGAATTGAAAAGGATCCAATCTTCTTATATTTGAAGATTATGGACATGTGAATCATAAAGAGGTGACCATCATCAATAGTTTCACATATGATTGTTCGACCGTCATTTTTGGAAAGGATAAATGATGATGAAAAGTAAGATGTCTGAAATTTGAAGATAGTAGAAACAACCAAAAAAGGTAAATCCTTAGTGTTAAATGTTAATGAATAATGAATTTGGAGATTTGGATCCAGAAAAAGTGATCATCAAATTATGAGTTAGAGAATGATCTATTGGATAATGCACATAGTTTGAATTTCTCCATTCACCTATGAAACACCAAATGTAACAAGATATCAAGGTGAATTATTTTTGGGATAACATGAAGTAGGAGATCACGAAATATACATCAATGTTTCTGGTATGTCAGCAAGTGAATGCTGAGAGGCAGAAGGCTAATGGGATAATTCAACCATTACCCATACCAATATAGAAATGGGAAAACATAACCATAGACATTATCACTAGAAATCAGAAGAAATCCAATGAAAAAAATGATATCATAGTTAATGTGGATATTATTACAATGAATGAACACTTCATTGAAAATTTGGAGGATTTCTCATTGGATCAACAATCATTGATATGCATCAGAGAAGTGGTAAGCCTGTATGGAGTAACATTATTTATTGTAACCTATCAAAATTCATGATTCAAGTTTATGTTCTAGATGTGTCTACAACACACTTTGAATTGTGAGATAAACTTTAGTATGGATTATCATCTTCAAACTTCTGGACAATTTGATCGGACTATCCAAAGACTTGATGAAATGTTGAGAGCATTGTAAATGAAATTCAAAAGGGGATGGGATCAACATATTCCTCTAGATGATTTATCTTACAACAACTGTTTCCACTCAAACATCCAAATGGCTCTATATGAATCCCTTTATGGGAAGGGGTTAAAACACTGGAATGTAGTCATGATGTTGTGGATAGAAAACTCCTATGTCCTGAAATGGTCCATGAAATGGTGGAGAAGGTTAAGTCCATCGATCCGCACCTTAAATCTGCATAGATTTGAAAAAAGTGCAATGCGGGTAATTGTCAAAGATACCTAGATTTTGATGTTGGAGAAAATTTATTTCTCTATATATCACTGTGTCATAGAGTTTTGATATTTTGGGAAGAAGGTAATGCTTAGTCCAATGTAAATCACCCATTTTGAGATCATTGATCGCAATGGATCAGTTGCCTATCAACAAGCACTTCCACCAAACCTATCACAAGTTCATGATGGATTCCATGTATCACTCTTAAATAAGTACACACCTAACCAATTTCATGTACTAAATCCAAAGGATGTACCAATGGGGAATGACCTCTCTTATGAATAAAATCCGGTAATGTTCTTAAATTATAGAGAAAAATTTATATGAAATAAGACATTTCCCCACATCAACGTGTTCTCGTGAAACCACAAGTTTGAAGAAGAATCATGGGAATCAGAGGAGGTGATGAAGAAGAGTTACTGTCATTTGTTTTAGTGTGGGTAAAAAAAATTTGAGTGTGAAATTTTTTATAGAGCAAATATTTTAACGACCCAATCTTTTTTGAATTAAAATTCCTCTTGATATAATTAAATGTTATATTATGTAAAAAGGTTATATAAAAAATTGGAACATCAATGGTATTATGTTTTTGGATTTTAAAATACCATTAAAAATTGTTACCATTTCTAATATAGGTATTGAACATTGATCACATGATTAGTATAAACATTGGGCTTTAACAAATCCAATTTACTCAGAACAAGGAAGCGGAGGCCTCATCCAAAAGAATTACTACATAAAAAGACCATTTTTCTGAGCTTGTAATAGAGGGAGCATCACTGGGATTCACTGTTGACCATGCCCTGGTAGAGATTCATAACGTTATGTTTGAACGGAACCACTTATGAGAGAAGTGGAAGTTAGTTGATATTACAAACTGTGAAATTTTATAAGAGCGACCCCATGAGTTTGTCACTATCACACAACTTAATCATAGGTATTATCTGAGTGTTAGAAGGGGTTTTTTAACAAGAACCTATTACTATGATTATGGGCATTATTTTTTTATATAATAAAAATTATACAATAATTTTATTACTGTTACGTTTTAAAAGGTTTTAAAAATAAAATATTGTCTTTTTATTGATATATAAACTCAATTAAACATATTTATTTAATTAATGTATTTTTTAATTAAATATTATTTTAATAAAAATATTATTTCAAATTTACATTTTATTATATTTAAATTATCGTATAATTTTTATGAATACCATTATAATTTTTATTAATGATTGAATTTTTTTTGTCAAAAACCCTTTAATTTTTATTAAATGTCTGTTTTTAATTTAAAAGTAAAAAATTAACATAATAATAAAATTATTCAAATAAGTTGAATATCATTTTTTGAGTCATAATGTCGAAATTATCTAACAGTGAATTTTTCATAGTTTTCAAAGATAATGGAATTTTTGTGTAAAATTTAAATACATTTTAATTATTTAATGACTTTTAAGACATCATAATGAACCAATAATGATGTAATAAAATAATATAAAATATTTATTTGGCCAATATAGGTTTTTAAATTTAAAATAATGTGATTTTAAATGTTTTTAATTAATTTCAAAATTCCTTAGTGGACCCTCCAAGAGTTTTATAACATTTAAAAATTTTAAAATGATTTACCTGAGAGTGTGAATCACCTCCACAAAAGAAAGGCCAATTTTTCAATAAGTTCAAAAATTGGGATTATAATATAATTTTTTCCGCACAACTTTGGAAAAACCCTTGTTATGGTTTGTGGTCTTGATTAGTTAAATGATTAATGTCAAAAACCAAAATAATAATGAATTTCTTCTCATTTCCTATATAAACACACTCAATATTCCATTACGCTTCACTAAAACCATTTGAATCTCAAAGAAAACTCTTCTAACCTATCTCTAGAATCCTTTTAAGGAGCCCTAACCTCCTTAGAATCCTCTCTCAAGCCTCTACCAAGCCTTTGGGATCACAACTCCAATTAAGGGATCCTCAAATTCATTCCTTCCTTATTTTTGTCAAAGTTTCCTTATTCTATTATGAAATTTTATTTTCAATTGAAAATGTTGGAGTTTGATTTTACTCCTCCCCTATACTTCATATAATATTTTTTAATTATTAGAGATAAATTTATCTCTCATTAATGCCTCTCATATACACCAGTTGCAATGATGAAATTCTCAAGGGATTTCACTCCCCTCATTTACATTCATGAAATTATTTAATATTATACATCCAAATTCCATTACACCTTTTGGGATATTATGTTCCATAGACCCTTAATATCAATCTATTTTATAAATTTTTAGAGGATATTTTCTCACTCATCATACCAATATAGAATTATTATTTGATGTCATTATGCTGCAGAAGTTACATGAAAAATGTCATTGCCATAATTTTCATGTAAGTGAATATAATATCCATTTCTGTCTCCATGGTATTCCCCTTTATGTATATATACTTGTTTATTGAGGACAAACATTTATTTATTCCACATCACTTATTCGTGGAATAAATTAGGACATATGATGAATCCGTGTGGTATGATCTATTGGGAAAACATATGCCTGAAATGAAATGATTATGAAGTGTGTGCCCAGATAGTGCTCCAATGAATTGTGAAAATATTAGTATCATGATAATTCAAGTTATATGAGGGTTTAGTCAAGCTAATTAAATTTTAATGGGGTTTTACTCATGATACATGTTCAATGGGCCATGGATCATGATCATATCATGTTAAATGTTGTTTTGACATTTCCATGATATGATAGTCATGCTATATCTTGCCTTTATGTTCATGTTTCACTTATTCTCCATGGATATACCAATCTCATAACAAGTATTTTATTCTTCATGTTATTCCTTTTTTACTCCTTTACTGGGATTAATAGCTTTTACATTTCTTATATATGTCCTCAGGTTATCCCATGAAATTTTATGTACAAAGGATTGTTGATGTCATGTAAACAATATTTTCAGTAATGATGTCATATTTTTATGTTTTAAGTTGTTATGTAGTTCTCCTTATTTCCCATGAAACATGACCTCATGATCCCCAAAATTATATTCAGTGAATGTTTATGTATCACATCAGGATTAAGTGTGTATTAAGGAGAAGGGTTGTTATAGTTGGTATGAATGTGTAGGTTTTGTTAATTTTGGGTTCATTATTTGATAATCCTATTGAAAGCCTTAAGGAAAAAAATTAAAATAAAAACATCCCTAAATTTTAGTGAGTATTGTCTACCTATATTATCAGGAAAATAAATCATTTTCAAGATATGAAAAAATAGAGGTGGCTCTGGAACATATGTATGTAGGGGTCAAAACCAAAAACACCGCTTTGAACTAGACATTAATGGAAAATGGTGCATAGAAACAGGTGTTTCATCCCTCTTGGTTACAACACATCCAGGTTATATTCTTTAAAAAATTCAGAATCTTAGTATAAATATTTATTATTGGAATAAACAAATTCCGAAAATAATATACGGTTGGGATTAGATCATGGATAACATATATTAAAGACTATAAATTCAAAATTTATGGAAATAAATTTAATCTATATGTTATACATTGTTTCTTTGGGGTCCCCATTCTCTGCTACCCCTATAATTCCTTTTATTCAAAGAAAATAACCCTTAATAGGAGGACTCATACTAACAACTGATGCGAAGATCAATATGGTGAATGTTTTAATGAGATTCCCAATATGATGGGACAAGGAATCACAATCATTGTTATGATTTTCTCTCAATTAACTCATGTTTTGAATAATAACATTGTTCAAAAGGAATGTAAACCCCCTATGAATGAAAATTCTGAAATCAATAGCTTCATGAGATAAATGCATCATACTTTTAATGGATAGTCTGATCCCACAATCACCAAACAATGGACCGACCCCATTGAAAAAATATTCCCTATCCATCAATGTTCCAAATAAGAGAAGGTTCTTCTTGATGCTAATCACATTGAGTGTGAAGTTAATCAATGATGGACATTCAAAAAAATATGAATCATGAGGAAGAAATTGATGCATTTGAATGGAAGGATTTCAAAATGTTTTTTTAATAAATATTTTTCTCGCACCATCTGACTTATGATAGAAAGGGACTTCCTTGCCCTCATGAAAAAAGAATATGAATCCATCAGAGCATACAAACAAGAAAATCACAAGGCTTTCACGATGCACCTCTGGATGTTTTGATTCCCCTAAATTCAAGGTTGACCGCTTCATTGGTGGGATAATCCTATCCTACCAAAATACCTAGTGATCTGTTACATCTATAGCTATGAGGAAATTCTGTGATGTTCCCTCAATATCAAAATGTAGATCGAAAATTATTTGGGGTATCATGGGGATAATATGTTGAAGGTGGCCATTAATTCTAGTGGTTTTATGGATTAACCCATCGATGCTAAGAAATTCCAGCACCCCACTTACCAAATGGGTAGAATGAAGCACACTAGAAATTTCCTGAAGGGTACAAGGAAATGCTTTAAGTGTGGAAGAGAAGGACACCTAGACATTAACTATCTATAAGAAAAACCCAAATCTATGATAGAGGAGAAGAACACACCATTAGATCCTAAATGTATTGTTCATTACTTCAACTACAATGAACCAGGGCACTTTGTGCAACATTTCCCTAGGAAAAGGATTTTCAGAGGAAACAAACAACCTCTAAGGAAACAAGGGAGATATTTTTACATCACCAATTCAGAAGGGAACCAAGAAAATGAAGTGGTGAATCTTATTCTAGTTATTAATTCAAAAATATAGAATGTACTTTTAGATTCTTTTACTACACATTCTTTTATATCTCGATTTTTTAGTAGAACAATCCAAAAAACACCATTTATCATGGAAGTAAATACATCGGTGAGAACATCAAATGTGTCAATCGTTGAATCCTTATATATGAAACCTACCCAATAATAATTTGTGGATATCACATCCCATTGAACCACTTCATAATACCTCTGGTGGAATTTTTTGCAATTCCTGGAATGGTTTGGGTTTCCCTATATTGAGACAACATAAATTGTCATGATAGATAAATAACTCTCCTTGTGGTGAATCTACCCCTGATTTTGAATAAGTGTAGGAAGGGGAATAAATGTTATTTAGCACCATAAACTCAAGAATATATAATAATTCCATATGAGAAAGAATATATTTTTCATTTGATGGAGTCTAAATAATAAACCATTAATGAAGACATGCCTATTGTAATGGAATTTTCTGAAGTGCTTCCCAATGAATTGATTGGTCCTTATCCTAGAAGGGGTGTTGAATTCACCATTGTTGTTATACCTGTGGATTTTCCAGTATCCAAGACTCCATATAGAATGGATGTCGTTGAGAATGGGGGGCTGAAGAAAATACTACTGGAGAATCTGAATAAATTTTTTATATTCCCTTCTTCTTCACCATGGGGTGCACTCGTCCTCTTCTCCATAATTAAGGATAGGCCAATGCACTGTTTCATTGATTATCGTGAGCTCAAGAAAATCACATTAATGAACATTTATCCTCTACCCCAAATTTTTTACCAGTTCGATCAGCTACATGGAGAATAGTAATTCTCATAGGTGGATCTGCAGTTAGGATATTACCATGTAAGGGTGACAGATGATATCCCCATGACAGTTTTTCATACAAGATACGGGCAATGTGAATTCATAGTAAAACCTTTCAGTCTCACTAATGCTTCAACAATATCCATGGACATGAATAATTGTGTATTTAGAGATTATGTAGACAAATTTTTGGTATTATTTTTAGATTATATTCTAATATACTCCAAAAACAATGAGGAGTATGAGGAGAATCTAAGCACTAAACTAGAGTCCTTTCGAAAGGTGAAGCTCTACAAAAAGTGCATTATGTGTGATTTCTAGATGAAGATGGTCTCATTATGTGTCATATCATCACATGTAATGATATATATTTGAATCCCAACAGGATAGCTTCAATTGAGGGATGGGAAAGGCAAGAATCTCTAAAAAATATTCATAGCATCATTGATTTAGTTGGATATTATCGACTATTTTTGAAAAAATTATGATTATTATAATAACCTCTTACTATCCTAAATACGAAGGGAATCATGTTTTTGTGGAGTGATGAATGAGAATATAGATTCAAGGAGTTTAAAAGGAGGCTTATCACTGCACATGTACTCACACTAACCACATGTGGAGAAATATTTGTGGTATTCAGGGCTACTTCGAAGAAGGGCATGGGATGTGTGTTGATGAAAAATGAAAAATTCATTACCTAGGATTTCAGGTAATTGAAACTTCATGAGAAAAACATTCCAACACCTGATCTGTAGTAGGCTGTATTAATATTTTCATAAAAAAATTGGTATCATTACCTCTTTTTGGAAGAACTATAAAATACATTCAGATCACAAAATTATTAATTATATTTTCACAAGAAATATCTAAATATGAACCAATGAAGATTGATTGACCAGAAGAATGACTATTACATCTCAATCCATTAACACCCTATGAACTAAAACTCAGTGGTGGATGATCTATATAGAAATAATGCATCGATTCTATCATTTATGAAAATTGAAAAGGTTCCATTATTATTATATTTGATGAATATGGATGTGGGAATCCTAAAGAAGGGACCATCATTAAACCTTTCACAAATTATTGCTCAAACATTTATTTTGGAACTGTTAAAGGATGCTGAAAAGGATGATGTGGGAATTCAGAAAAAGTGGAAAAAATCAAAAAAGGGAAATCCTGGGAGTTTATTGTCAATAAAGAAGTAATAATGATATTTGGGTCAAGAATATTAGATACATTAAATGTTGTGTTAATGAAGGAAATTTGGAATAATGCACATAGTTCGAATTTCTCCATTCACTAAGGAAACAAAATGATGTATTGAGATCTCCAAGATAATTAATGGTGGGATAACATGAAGAAAAAGATTGATAATAAAACATCGATGTTCCTGGTATGTCTGCAAGTGATGTCTGAGTGGTGGAAGTATAAGGGGATGATTAAAAAATAACCCATATGAATATGGAAATGAAAAAAATCACCGTGGACTATGTCAATAGAAATCCAAAGAGATCCAATGGAAACAATACTCTCTGGGTTATTCTGGATCATCTTACAAAAACTCACAATTCATTACAATTGGGGAGGATTTCACAATGCATAAACTGGAACGAATATAAATCATATAAGTGGTAAGGCTGCATGGAGTACCATTATCTATTGTATCCGATCGAGATTCATGATTCCACTATATGTTTTGGGATAGTCTCCAATGCTCTCTGAATATTGATATAAACATCAGTGTGACTTATTACCCTCAAACTAAGGGAAAATCTGAGTAGATTATCCAGAGAAAATGAGGAAATGTTGAGATCATGCTCAATGAACATCAGAGGAAGATTGGATCAACATATTCCTCTAGTTGTGTTCTCTTACAAAATTGTTTCCACTAATGAATCCAAATATCTCATAATGAAGCGCCTTATGGTAATAGGTGAAGAACACCATCATCTTGGGATGATGTTGGGGGGGGGGAAAACCTAGTTCTAGAAATGGTCGATTAAATAGTGGAGATGGTTAAGACCATCCAGCGGCACATTATAGTTTCTCAGAGTTGAAAAAAGATCAATGGTGATAATCATCGACAATACCAAGAGTTTGATGATTGATATGTGGTATTCCACCACATATCACTGTGGAAGAGTGTTATGAGATTTGGGAAGATGGGAAATCATAGTCCAAGGTACATCAGCCCTTTTGAGATCCTTGATCACATTGTTTCAGTGGAAATTCTACTATAACTCCCACTGAACCTATCTCAAGTACATGATATATTCCATGTATCACTCTTGGGGATGTACATACCTAACAGATCACATGTACTCAATCTATATGTTGTACAATTAATGAATGCACTCTCCTATGATGATAAAATGGTGATGTTCTTAGATCATAGGGAAAACATTCTATGAAATATGATTATGCCTATTGTTAAGGAGTTGTGGTGAAACCAGATGTTGGAAGATGCAACGTGGGAATCAAAGTAAGTGATGGATAAGAATTAACCTCATCTATTTTAGTGTGTGAAAAGGAAATCACAAGGGTGGAATTTCTTAATGGGGGAAAATTGTAACAATCCAATCTTTTAGAAATTAAAATTCCTCATGAACTAATTAAAATTCTTATTATATAAATTGGTTATATAAAATATATGTATTTACAGGGTTTTAAATTTTTGTATTTTAAAATATAGTTATAAAATTTTACCATTTTTAAAATAGCCATGGCATAGTGATCACATGATTAGTATAAATATAGGGCTTTAACATATCCATTTTACTTAGGGAAAGTATGTTATAGCCTCATCCAGTAGAATTTCTCTATATGAATCCCATTTGTTAGAGCTATGAAGGGAGGTAGACTCAATGGGATTATCTCTTGACCATGCTACATGAGCATTTCAACACAATAATCTTGAACACAACCGTCTATTGGAGAAGTGAATGTTAATAGTGATTACAACCCAAGTGATGTTTTCTGAGCCGCACCATGAGTCTATCACCATTGCACACATTACCCTTAGGTCTTATGCGCGTGTTATAAGAGGTTATGTAAAAAGACAATATAACAATGATTATGTGAAATATATTTTAATAGAACAAACAATATAATTTTATTTATTATTGTTACATTATAAATGGTTTTTAGAACAGTAATTGTATTTTTAGTTAATATTTAAATTCAATTAAGAAATATATTTTGATGAATTAATGGATTTTTGAATTAACCCATATTTTAATAAAATATTTTTACTACATTAATATTTATTAAATATAAATGATCTTATAATTTCTATGAATAAAATAGTAATTTTTAGTATGGATTAAAAGGTATTTATGTCAAAACCCAATATTATTTAATAAATTTTAGTTTTTATATTAAATGTATAAATTCAAATATTTAGAAAATTATTAAGATAAAATGAATATCATTTTTGGTTTTTGATGTCGAAATAATATAATGGATAATTTTTCATAATTTTCTTGGAAAATCATATTTTTGGGTAAAATTGAAATACTATTTAAATATATACTGTGTATTATGAAATTATAATGACACAATAGCGTTGTAAAAAAATACTATAAAAGGTATATTCAGCCAATTTATGTTTTATCTTTTAATTAATGTGATTTTAAATTTTTTTGATTTATTATACATTGCCTTAGTGGAGCCTCTAGGACTTATAAAACATTTTAACTTTTTAAAATGAATTCCTTGAGAGTGTGACCCACCACCACAAAAGAATGAACAATATTTTAACAAGTTTGGACATTTGACTAATAAAATAAATTTTTCCTCTCCACTTTTTCAAAAACCATGAGGTGAAATATGACATTGTTTGTGGTTATGATTAGTTTAATGATTACTATCCAAAACCTAAATAATAATGATTTTCCACTCCTTTCATATTTAAACACACTAAATATCCCATTAATGTTCACTATAACCATTTGGAGATCCACCAAACTCAACCCTGCTCTTTCAATAACCCTCCAAAGTATCCCCAAGCTCCCAAGAAGACACTCTAAATCTAATCCAATGCCTTTGGGATCACACCTCCAAGTAAGCGATCCCCAATTTCCTTCCTTCCTTATTTATATATATGTATCCATATACAATTATTCCATTTTATTTTCAATTAAAAATATTATGGTATAATTTATAACCTACCCTATACATAACTAAAATGTTTTAATTATTATAGATCTCTTTATTTCATATTAATTTCTCCCATTTACACCATTTACCATGCCAAAAGTTTGTACGAGATTTCTCAATCCTCATTTACATTCAATCATTTCTTTTATACTATGCATTTAAATTCCATTACACATGTTGGGGTGTTATGTTACATTACCCCATTACTTTCCATTTCTCTTATAACTGATGATAGAACCATTTATCTCTAATCCATACATTTTACAATTTCTATTTGATGTCATTATGCTGCTAAATATACACCAAAATTTCCCATTACAAAATCATCCTGAAAGTGAATATCATACCCATTTCTATATTAATGGTATTAACCATTATAAAAATGTACATGTTGATTTAGGACTTACATTTATCTACTCCACATATCTTATTTGTGGAAATTTTAATGACATATGATGAATCCATGTTGTATGAACTATGTGGCACAGTTATGCATGAAATTAAAGGATATAGAAGGGTGTGCCCTAATGCCACTCCAATGCTTTGTAAAAGATTAGTATTATAATACGTCAAGTTAAATGTGGGTTTACTCATGCTATTTCCAGTGAAATGTGGTTTTAATCATTCTCCATGTGCAATCTTATCTGGCTCATACTAATATCATGTTAAATGTTGTTTCAACATTTCCATGTTATGATGATCATGCTATATCACGACTTAATTTTCATGTTTCTCTTATTCCCATGTGGTATAAATATTTACTGAAATGTATTTTATTCATAATTTTGTGAAATTTTTAGTCCCTTAATGGGATATCTAGCTCACCCTTTTCTTATTTATGTCCTCAGGTTATCCCATGTAAATCTAATTACGAAGGAATGATGTGGTCATGTAATTAAAGTTTTCAAAAATGATTTTGTATTTTTTTGTTTTAAATTATTATATAAGGCTCGTTATTTTCCATGAAAATAGACCTCCTAGTCATCATATTTTAATTATGTGAAATTTTATGTTATAAATATAGTTTAAGTGTCTAATAAAGAGTATTGTTGTTGTAGATAACCTATAGTTGGTGTATGATATGATTATGAATTTCAAATTATTACATATTCATAAAATAATATTCATTTATCCTTTAAAAATATTTTTTTCGTATTATATAAATATGGTTGTAAAACATTGATGTTTAACCTTCCCCACAAAACAATATATTATAATTAATTATTGATACAATAGACAAACCTAACATATGATAAATTTTTTTTATAAAATTTTCAATCCGAGTTTCTATATTATTATTTAGATGTCTATGAATGGGAGTATAAGTAATTATATTGAAAATTTTAGGGAAATTCATTCAGGGTAATTATACTTAAATCTATGTTAAAATCTAGTTGGGTGTGTGTAGACTACTAATTTCTTCTTTTAGGTGTGGAAAAATATTCAATGTTCATTATTGATAGATAATAGGATCCTAGTTCATGTTTAAAATAGTATTTCTAGGACATATATTCAGGGGGTTAGACCATTCACATCAAACGTGTCTTTTCAGGTTGTTATCATGTTCTGTTTTGACAACAGAATTAGTTTTCTCATTTTACATTGTTTTTTTATGACAACGATATATTTTTATTTTATATTCATTTTTTTAAATAAAATTTCATTATTTTATTCAAAAATATCTAAAATACACATGAAAAAAATAATCTTGTAATGAATTGGTAATCCCTATAATCTAGTTTTTATCCTCTTTTAATAATTAAATTATTGAGGAATTGGAGAAACCCAACCTGAGGTCTCATGTTATGGTTTACTAGTTCGAAGTCATAAAAATTAAAATGTTTAATGGCCATGATGGACACATTACATTCATATAATTCTATTGAGAAATAAAGGAAAATTTAATTTGAAATTATTATTTTAATCCATCATATCCTAGTTGGGTGAAATAAAAAGATTTTATAAATTTGATAACATCTTGCATTGGTGTGATCATAACATGTGATTAAATTGATCAATGTAATTCAATGAACAACAAACCTATTACCTACCTATGAAAATCAAATTTGGGTGTAGTTACTACATATTGTTATATTAATCATTTCTAGGATTTATGGTTCTCTAATAAGTAATTTTATTTAATATTCTAGGTTTGGAATAATAAAGTCCTATGATTTGTAAATCATTCCAAAAATAAGATGTTTATATCTATTTGAAATGTTATGGGAATATTTATCCGAATTTTTATGGGAATAATCCTCAAAATATCAATCATAATATCTATCCAAGTATTTATAGTATTATTTTTCAATAATTGAAAACTAGATTATTTATCTCTCTAGTCTAATATAATTAATAATTATAATATTAAACTATAAATTCTATTAAATTATTTAGATGAGAAAAATTATCCCATCATAATATCATTATCTAATACATGTTAGAGATTACTCTCTTAAAAACATCCTAAGAACCCAAAATTATAACTACTTGGAAACATTTTTTAACCCATATATACAATTTTTAATAAAAATAATTTAACATATAGAGTGGTTAATATTAGTATATTTCACTAAATGAAATCTATCATTTAAAACAATACATTTTAATTTTTTCACTTTTGGTAATTGTAACCTAAATACTGATGAAATTAAATATAAATTATTAATGTTGGTTATTAGAAAACGATGTCAAAATGGATTTCAATTTATATTATTATAATAATAGTTGATGAAACCGTAATTAAATATATATGTAATGTGACTTTTTATATTATAGCATTAAAACAAACCATCGATATTTTCGATCCATATATGAATATAGGGACATTGAGGTCTATTTTACATAAATACCAATAATGAATTAGACATATGACATTTGATAATTTTAAATTAAATAATTATATACTTATATATATATATTAGGATATTCCACATTAGTTAATTTGGGAAATATTTATAAAAAGTATCTTTTATTTATAGTTATTCACTAAAACAAATGATGGATGTACATTCAAATTCTCTTTTAATAAGAACCAACTCAGAAATATATAATTTTCTAAAAAACATAACAAAATATAATAATCTATGAAAATTAAACGTAAATATAGTAATAGAAAATATTGACAAAATATCCTTGAAAACATTGAAATTACATTATAATTTTTGAAATACATCTAAAAATGTACCAAACATACAATCTAATCAACAAATAATCTATAACGGTGGATGATTTTATTTGATAAATATAATGGTAAATTATCTAAAACCAATAAAATAAATGTACTTTTGAAAAATAACAATCTGTAATATTTGATTAAAATATAGAAGATATAATCAAACTACAATTATGAAAAAAACATTTCATAATAGATATTATAGTCTCAGAAATAAATAAATAAACACATTCACCTTATTTTAAAATTCCTCATTTACTTTATAACAATTGTTTTTAAAAATACATGGAAAATAATAAATAATATATATCTAATTTTAATAAAGTAATAACTAATATAAAAAATATCAACCATTTAATAAATATAATTATTATATTTGTGTTGTTTATTGAAAATTAGTCTATCTTAATCATGTTTAAAGACTTATTATATTTTCACATTTAAATTACCAAAAAATATACTACTTGAAAATTTTTTGATAATAAAACTAATAAAATAGAAAAAATAATAATAATATAAAACATATTGAAAATTTTCAGGAACATCATCAAATAAATTGAATAACAAATATCATTAATTAATGTAGGAAAAATAACCATAACATCAAATACCCACTAAAATATTAAAATAATCACATTAATAAAGCTATATTAGTCTTCAAAATTATTAATTAAAAGATGAAATGAGAACATATCAAAATGTTCAGAAAACATTTACATAAATATTTAAAATACATATATAAAAAATTTAATTGAATTAAACCATTAATTATCATGATCCATTTTTTACAAAGAGATTGTTCAGATATCTAATTGTATAATTAATAAGTTATATCACTACAACTTATTTATAAAAAATGAAATTAAAATTTAATAATAAATTAACCTTCCTTGAAAACTAATACATCATGTGTTATTAGATCTCATAAAAAAATAAAAAAATATAAATATTCATTTTCAATACTCTAACTTGGAATCTACACCGTATATTTTAGTAATAAAATAAAAATAATAAAAATAATCTAATGAAAAGGATTGCAATACTAATTTAGTTATCACCCCTTAAACATAAATCTATTCTAATGTTATGGGTTCTTTAATCTATTTTAGTTTTCCACTGATTTCTTAGTTATTACGTACTATTAAATAAAAACAGTTACAGTAATATTACATGTAATTTGGGATTTTTAATTAATGATAATTTATAAAAAACATGAAATTTATAATTGAATAGATTGATATTTAATTTTTTTTAAAATTTATTTAATCATTAGAAGTAATTTTAGATTAAATGTGAGTATATTTAATTTATTGGAAATGTTTAAATATGATTATTGTTTAGGTGAATTAATTATTATTTATACATGTTCTTGTTCATTTGATAAAATAGTATCTTTTTACATTTGACTGATGAAAATTATTATGTCTATCTATGAGTTCATGAAATGAGAATAATAACGGGAGAATTATTTTTTTAAGATACATTTCTGTTTGAGTCATTTTATTTAATTAGTATAAAATATTTAAAAAAATGTAATTTTCAAAAGTTTCATCTACCAACTTTTATCTGTTATTTTAGACTCTTATCATTCATTATTTTAATTTCTATGAGGAACATCAGACCTCATAAAATTCATTAATTAACATTCTTCTGTAATTTTTAATGATCATTGGACTCTTTAATTGTCATTTTTGAATTATTAAAGGAGCATTTGACTCTATATGTTTCATTTTTAATATTTTTTTCAATAGACTCCAATATAGTTACTTTTCCATTTCTTATGGATCATAATGTGTGTATAATTTTATAAATTTAAACTTTTTATTCTCTATATTGAGTACAAAAATAAAAAGGAGAGGTATAAATAATATTTCAATAATATTTATTTAAATTTCAGGAAATATCCAAGTCATGGAGAATTTAAAAATTAAATAAATCAATTCATATTATTATATTTTAAAAATGAAAATGAAATAACATGACAATTTTTTTAATTTTTAAACATCATAACAATGTAATATAGTATTGATTAAAAATTATTTTAATGAATCAGATTTCATTTCATTGATAAACAAGACGTTTCATTATAAAATTTATTTTTCAACACTAGGATGAAGGTATATGAATGATGGAATCCAATATAGCATTCAAATAACGAGAAGTACATGTTGATTCAGTGGTTTATTATGTATAATAATTAAGAAACATTTTTCACGGAATTATATTACTATATTTATAATGATAATATTATGTAATGATATATATAGGTATATATATTATCATAAAATTTAATATTTTAAATTTATTACCATGATCAATATCTGAAATATTACCGGTCTATTAACCATTTCAAATTATATTATTTTTAATGAAGGGTTGTTTTTAAATTTTATTATTGAAATAATATTCATGATTTTATATTAATATAGAAGAATAAAATGATGGATAATATTCATCCATGTACTAACAAAAAGATGGTATAATATTTGTTAATATGAAGAGTTTTTTTATTAAAGGGAAATAAAGTGATGAGTATGAAAAGAGCATCATTTTCATTGATCAAATATGTAATGATATGGTATAATTTTCCATATCATCTATAGTCTTCATAATAAATTAAAGGATGATAAATGCGTGCATTTATAATCCTTTCCAATAAGAAATCATTCTATGAACCTATGAATACAGGTTGAGATAATTCAATTATGTTTATATATTTCATGATGTAATATACTATACCATAAATATTATAAGTGGATAATATTTAATTCTTTAAAGAAGAGAATGATTTAACAAGTATTATAAATATTTTTAGTGATATTGTTTAGTAGTAATATTATATAGATTCCAATGTGAAAATTTTAGGACATATTCGATAAAATTATATCGTCCCAAAAAATTTACTTTTATTTAAATGAGATAAATAATAATCTTCTCAATTATGATATATAAAAGGATTCTATATTATGAAAATTATTAGAAGGAAATTTCATTGACATATTTGAAAATATAAAGTCCAAGGATGAGTATTACAATTCGTCAAGTGAATCATATAATGTTCAAGTTACTAAAGAATACTATATGAAAAAAATTGATAGTATATAAAATAAAAAAATGGAAAATGGAAAGTAAATAGGTAGGATTCTATATAAATTCAATATATGTTTTGAAATTTGATGTCTAGTTTTTAAATTATTTTGTACGATATGTATCTATTTTAAATATGGGTATAATGGTGAATGAACCTGATAAAATAAAAGGGAAAAATTCATTATGAGAACAAGAAGTAACATGAAAGTAGGTAAAAATATTAAAGGTAAAGGAGATACTTGTTAAATATTGAATTTCTTGACTAATTCACATCAACAAGAAATTATATAGATTTTTTTGGAATATCTAGTTACATAATTCATAATGTATTTATATTGAATAAATATTATATTATGGTAAATAATTAGAATAAACATTCATATTTCAAATGATAAATTTTTTTATGAACTATATATTAATTGAATTAGTCAATATAATTTGAATACTAAATCCCTAAAGAAAGGGTATGTAATGTTAAAAATAAACTGTGAAAAAATATATAACCTATATGGTGGTGATGTTCCAGATGTCATGCTTCTCAAGGTAGAACATTCTGATAAACAAAAATTTCAAATGTGTTTTAGAAGATTATTGTGGATAAGGAATAATAATTAAAAATAATGAAATGAAGTATTCATAATGAAAATATTCATATAATAAAAAAATTAGATATGAGTAGGCTAACGAGTAAGAACATGGGTATTTGTATAATGTATGGGTGCTTTTAATTTTGGATTAAATGGTTTTTTACAGCCGAAATTTATTACCCCATGATATCCCTAGCCTATAGGGGGTTTCTAGGGCTTGTTCAGTGCCTGAAACCAACCTTTTGGAGTCAAGAGGCATGTTTCATGGTAAGTAGAAACCATGTCAGGTAGGATCGCAATTACATTAAAATGTGTTGTACCTAGGAAGAGAGAAGTAAGACCCACATGTTTTAACAAACAATGAAACATTATGTGCATGGTCGTGAAAAAATATACTGAATTTTAAAAAAGGTGTTTTACATGGTTTGTACATGGTTAGTGAAGCGGTGTGTACTGACCATTTCAGATCCCCCTTACCCCAAAAAAGGAATCATTGATGACACACAGATTGGCCAACGGTGTGAAAAAACTGTGTGTACCATTAAATTATTATGAATTACAAATTATACCTTAAAATAAATTATTACCAAAACATGATATTTAGGTTCTCCTAAGATGGTAAACTGCTTCACTTTAGAGCACATCCAATGGATCAAAAGTTGTGTTTTCTCTAGTTCATTAATTTGAAATTATAATTGTGTGTTTTAGTTGTCATTGAATCAATAATGGTGAGTAATAAATTAATTTTTACCATTAATCATTCTTCTCAGTATCAGATTCACTATTTATGTGAAATGAAATATGCCCTAATTTTATGTTGTTCATCATTTATTCAATTTTATTTTGATCTGAGTCAAATTTAAATCTAATTGTAACACATCGATATTTGTTGATTTTTTTCCAAATAAATTTAATGATTATATATTTATTACTTCACGTAAAAAATAATTATTTTTTATATATAATAACTATGTCCATAATTCCTTACACATGATAGAGACATTACCCACTCTACCTGTACCACTGATATGGCCTATGTTACATGAAACACTGAGTTTCTATAAATCATCCTTTTATCATTATAATTATTTAAATATGATAATAATATCCTAATGATTTAACATAGAAATATGAATAGTAAAATATTGTTTTCAAAAATTTTTTATAATGTTTTATATAATTAGAAAATATTAATAACGAGTGATATAAATTTTTTAATGTCTTTATATTTTTAAAAATCCTAATTTCTTAGAAGAAATCCTTTTAATGTCCTTACCTATAAAATAATAAATATATTTTTAGAAACCAAACAAAATTAATTTAAAATATAATCATTTTTTTAATTTATAATTTCAAAATTATCATAGGTTGAATTTATTGGATTATTTTGAGAAATAGTATTTTTTGATGCCTATTGAAAAATAACAGATATTAATTCCAAAGTACATTTTCATCAAAATTATTTACAATAATAAATTGTATTTAAAATTTGCCTAAAAGTTTAATTAGATCATATTATTATCAATCAACCCTATTTGGGTCATTTTAGTCACTTTGACATCAAAATAGAATTTAAATACACAACAATATTGTCAACATTTTTACACTAAAAACAGGCATTTTCAACCTCACAACATGATTAAATTTAAATTAAATATTTCACATATGTGATTTTATTTTTTAAAAAATGGATATCATATTTGGAATCATAATAATTTATAATATATAATAATTTCATCTTTGTTTTTGACAAAAAATAGTTGGGAATGTAATTAAAATTATTTACAACTATTAATGTAATATTAATCTATATAAGGGACTAAGAATTAATATTACAGTCCCTAATGACCATGAAACATTTATAAGATAAATGTTATGGAAATTGTTATAACTTATCATCCATTTTCTAGAATACTGTCCATTATTGTGTCAACCTTCAACTGGAAAAACATTGGTGTAATTCTCTTTTCAAATATTTTCAAGAGTGCCACTCCTCCTCTTCTACGAAAGATCTCATCTCCTACCACATACTAAAAAATCTCAAATAACTTATTGTTGATTATAATCTACCCAGATATCTTATAAACATCCCTACCCTCATCCTAAAATCATAACCATGGGTTGAAATCAATCCCAGAATCACATTGGCTCAATCAAAAAGGGTTTCTCGAATAAGTGGTAACATTCATCCTCAGAATCATTTATTTTATTTCAATTTTCCACCCCTTAAACAATTATTATACATGGGTTTATAGAACCACATGTATCCTAATTATGAAATTTTTTATTATGCTAATGTTTCTACATACACTTACACACACATGAATCTAATAGGTAATGAACATACTATTTACCTGTATAGAGAACTACCGCCTCACGAAACGATGGTTATTCATTTTTCCGTCACAGTCTCTCATGGTGAATATTATGGTGGTAACAATATTTAAATGTGTCATATGATATATTTACAATTTATGTAGTCTTATTTAAAACATTTAAAACAAATATATTTATATTTTTAATTTAGTGTAAATAATTTAATTTCATTTCATGAAGTGTGGACTACCGCCCCCTTAAGGAGATGTGATTCATGAAAAACTACATAGAATGTTTTAATGATGAATTTTAGTGAAAATATATGATATATATGATATAATAATTCTACTGGAATATATATATATACATATATGTAATATACCCACTTTTATTCAATATGACTATTAAACTGAAACAATGTTTCAATGTATGTACGACCCACCATCTATGTGAATGGTGTATTCTATTTCCTAATTCTATATTAAATAATTTATTATAAAAAAAATATAATGAATATAACTGATATTTATATCAAGATTTACATTCTTTAAATTATGATAAAACTATATAGACCAATGATATATCAAATTAAGACACATGAGAATAACAAAGTATTTATTACCTACAGTGAAACCATTACATAAAATTATAAACAAGATGGTATTAAAAATTCAAAATCAATACATATAAGTTATTAGATACAACAATATGGTTCTATGATATATTTATAATAAAGACATATTAATTATACGCGGGGTTTCTATGAGTACAACGAGAGTCAACACAGAAGGTAATGTGATTTCATCTAACTTTTTATTTCTGTGAGACACATGATTTATTCAACACCCATTCAATTTATATTGCATGAATAATTAAAAGGGATTTATTAAATTATTCATATAATTATATTTATTGGTATTTAAATATCCATTATATGATATTTAATACATGGCTTTAATTTTTCAAAATCTACCAAACTAGTATGATAGTTTTGTCTCAAATTTACATTTTTGAGAAATATGTTTTATTGTTCAGCTACATAATCATTAGAGGAGAATATACCTCACTTTTGATTCTATATCTTGAATATAATTCAATAATGGATATTTTATTATTTTATTATTTAATTTTCTTACATGGAGAGTATTTTCCCATGTTATAGTATGTTGCGTGTGTATTGGAATATTCTCATCATTAATCAAGATTGTTTATGATTATGATTCTTTAAAGAAATATTAAGATCCATATCTCAAGAAAAATCAGGATTTAACTTAACCTATTTTTATTAAAGGTATATACATGTCTTATTAAATTATTATTATAGTTTTTTACATTGTAGAATTAATATATGTTTTTATAAAGATTGATTGTACTTCCCTCTTCACTCAGAAATATAATTTATTCAAAAACCATGTTTTCAAATATGATTCCAAATGATCCGTGAAGTTAATTATAATGGAAAAAATTATTATATAAATTTTTTATTGGTTTGAATTTTTCTATTATATGTTTTTAAATCCATTTTCATGGAAAAGCGTTTTAAAATATTTATTATGTTCAAATGTAGAAATGATATATTCCGCAAGAAATGTTTGAAAGATATTTATGAAATATTTACAATCCAAGATAACATATGTGGGTTTTAAACATGTATTTCTATGGAAATTATTCAATGATTCAATTCATATTCATTCATTAAAAGAATTATGTTTTAATGTCTTGATGTTTATAAAATCCATTTGACTTCCATGATATATATGAATTTGAATATAGATTTCTATCAGGGGTTATGCTCAGATTAATTGATTATAAAACATAGATTTTTTTCATATGATAATATATTATTACATTTTTACAACACCCATTTCACTTAATGGGTTATGATATGTTTATTGGTGATATTTTGGAACAAGTATAATTTTTAGATTATAAGATGGTGGGACCAATATATCCCATAAATATATTTGGTAATGATTTATATAATGAGATACAGAGATTCCTAGAATGTGAAATGAACTCAGTTCTGTTTTATAGGGATGGAACAAGGATTGAACTAAATTCAATAATATATGGCTTGAACATGGTGTGAAATAGCTTCAATAAACGTTTTTTCCACTAAGATAGCATTGGATATAGTGCCTTTATTGTTAGGGAAATCATATTCTAAGCTTATGTGTCTATAAAATACCATGTTTTATTCTTATGTTATGATTTCACAGATTATGTTCATTAATTACATATGATTCATGTCTTGTGAACCGCCAATCGTTATGCCCTGATTCTAGTTTTTGATATTATTATATGATGGATATTATCATTCAATGTTATGATCACATTCTTTTAAATATATGAACAGGATTATTATTAAATGTCTCCATTGTTTTACCTTACTATGCATCCATGCTCACATTATTTAATACTTATTTTCCCATATTATGATAATATATATTAGGTATTATGTGTCAAATAAAAGTTATTGTCATGGAAAACATAGTGGGAGATTATTTATCTCACATATGTACTGGTATTTATGATTCCATGCTTCTAAAAGAACAAGTCTAATATGGTCTTTAGGTGACTATTTGTATTATTTTTTAGGTATTCTGCAAAATTTGTGTTATTTTTAAGTATGAAAATAGTGGTTCCCTATAGTTGGAATTTAACAAATGATTAATTATAACATACAATCTTGGATGATAAATCATTAGTGAGAAACCTAATTTCATTTCTAAGGATATGTCTAACAATAAGTAATAGTATTAGAAAATTTCTTGGATGTTTTTGTAAATGGCAGACTAATTAGTTTCATAGAAATACATTAATGGATGGATAATAAATGTTGATATGGAAATGGAATAGACATTCATAGGAGTGAAAAATCCAATAAGAAAATTTTGGGCCTATCTCAGGGTAATCTGGTATATGAAAAAGGAGATTTCTGGATACCTGGTTTTATACTCTTGGGGGATATGATTTGGAAATTCACAAACTCATCATGAACCATTTTGAAGTATTTGAATAGAAGATGTCTTTGAATAACCTTGGATAATACTATGGTGTCATATATCAAGGAAAGTGTCTTTATTTAGATATCATATATGGAATTATTTTCTGGTATATGTGGTTTTATGCAATGAGAAGTAATGCTCACAACATACTTCTGCTTTTAATCAATGGTGGGAACTGGAAAAAACTGGAAAAACATTGAATTTGATGGACGATTTGATGATGTGAATTAAAGTTGGATGATCTCATGAATGAATTATGTTTTGATCATGCATAATCATATTTCACATAACATTATTAACAATGTGCAGTTTAATAAATTCTAGGACTCACCATGGAAAAGAAGGATGGAGTTCATTGACGTTTAGGGTAATGGAGACCATGGAGGAAATAAAATTCAGTTTCCTTCATTCCAATACTATGGATAGAACCACCTTAGAGATTTTCATAGAGTAAAAAAGAATAATTTTTTAATGGGAAAATGAAGCACACACTACAATTGATTAAGATGGGTAATTTATGGGATTGGATTAAAAAATGGACGAGATTATTGGACTTCCTTAGGTATTATTGATGGTTAAGTGTTTTATGTATTGAATAAACGACCATTATGCAACAAAATTTCCAAAAAATGATCCTAAAGATAATTAACAATGTGGTGCGAGTAAATTTTATATTTCAAATGATGAAGAGACTATATACAAAATGTGAAAGGAAAGATTGATTTTGTTATATGACGTGGTAACCTTGTTATGTATTATTAATGAAATGTAATAATTGATGTTTTTATTTATTTGGGATTCAATAATTATTCTGTATGAATGGTGAAATGAATAAGGATTTACTATTTTATGTTTTTTACTAAGGATTGAAATTATTATGTTGAATGTTTTTGATGGAATATAAATTATATTTAATGACACATTAATATTAAGAATAAGGTAATACGACCCCTAATAAGTTACGTGATTGGAAATTTTTGTTTTAAAAATGATATGTTGGGAATGAATATGTAAATTAGATGGTAATTATTACCTTTGAACCAATTGTGGACATGGTGGAAAGTAGTTCAGTTGATCATTGATGAATTTTACGACTTCTTAGATTTATGGAATATATCCAGCTGTCAATGGAGTAAGTAAGAAATCTTGTTTCCCAAAAGGATTTACAGTAATTATGACTGGTATCATGTTCTAAGTGAATTTACCTTGATGGTATTTATATTTTTGTAATGTGACAACAAAGAGTTACTTTATAATAAATTGGGGATCAATGTTAAGCTAATTTAACAAATTGCATTCTATTGTTTGGGATTTTCACCCTTAAGTAGAGTTATAAGGATAACAATTCTTGAAAATATTACTTTAATATTTCTAGTAATTGCATATGTATTGAGATTGTATTGAAAACCATTGTAAAATAGATATTAAGAGTTTTATCTTATATCAAGTATTTTTATCATATTTATTTTGGAAAATATTTTACTATGGTGTTTGAAATAGAAATCCTTTATTTAAGGTGAAAAAAAATTAATTCCAACATGGGAATGGTTCTTGAAACCATGACCGAAAGACGATAAGGGTTTCACACCTACCTCTAACATACACAATGTTCTGGTTAATGTATAATTATTAGTTATGAATAAGTATTTATGATGAATTATTAGTGTTAATTTTTATATTTATAGGTTAATGTATGGGAAGTATTTATTTTCAATTATAGTTAGAGTCAAATGGATATACATTTCATTCATTTATGGTCTTTTAGATCTTATAAATGTGTATTTCATTGTTTCAAACATGAAAGTTAAATTTTGAAGACATTGATTTCATTAATTAATTGATGAATTAAACATTGATAAAATCAAAACTATAGAAAATAATTTTGATTATATAAATATATAATTCATGTATACTTCCATACATTCTTCGTCAATAAATCAAATACTCAATGTTTAGAGAATGAAAAAAATATTATGTCCTATTACCTTAATTATTTAGGAACCGATGGCCTTTTAAATCATCATATTTTATGACATTGACGTCCTTAACATTTATTTGATCATTCACATGTTTTTATTAATAACCTCCATCAAAATCTATAAATATTTTCATTTTTCTATATGATCATTCATTACTCCCATCCGTTGTTACCCTATGTGGAAACATAGTTACATGATACTTTCTATAACCATTATAATCCCACAATTCCCTTTTTAAAGGATATTTTAGTATTCATTTGTATGGTGCGGGTTTATATGAAATAAACATTCATTTATTAAAAAATTTATAACCATGAAAATTTTATGGTCCGAACATTATTTTAAGGGCGTAGAATCTAGCACCGTGATATTTTGTGAAATTTAATTTTTTTTAATTAATTTATTCTATCGATATTTCACATTTTATAGAACCCTAAAAATAGTTTTTTATATTAAACCCTATATTAAAACATTCCATTGAAATGAAATTGAATTATCTTTCTCTACATGCAATAATGACTTGGTGAATGTTACATGCAACATCTAGTTTTAATGAAGAATATTTTTATTGTTATAATTTTTTAAATTATATAATTATAAAAATGTCATTATTTTTTATAATATGAATTTATATGACTAATTTTGAATTATTTTTTTTATGTTTTAATATAAAAAAACTTATTGATAATGAAATATATATTTTTTTAGTAATTTCAATATATGTTTTGAGAAATTATTTTCTCAAATGAACTACTTGTAATGCCCTTCTGTGAGAAAAGAAAATTAATTTTAGGAAATTTTGAAATTAATTTTTATAAAAAGAATTAATTTATAAAAAATATAATGTATAAATTGTCCTAAGGAGAATTTATGGGTTTTTTATAAGAAACATCATTTTTGGATAAATAGTGAAAAATGCCATATCAATTATATCAGATGTCTCTTATGAGACAATAGTGAAAAATACAGGATTTTAATTCAATAATGGATTTTCACCTAATTTATTTATAAGGATAAATTATATATTTAATTGGAGTAAAATTTTATTTAGATCATATTATTAACAATTAAACTAATTTGCTTCAATCTTATAAAATTCATTACGAGATTGAATATAAATTCATAGTAAACTATTGATTGTTTTCAGAAATAAACCCACATTGTTGACCCAACTATGGGATTGAATTTAAATTAATTTATACAAATCCTAGTTTTGGAATATATAAAAAAAGGATAAATCTTTTAAATAATAATAATAAATAATTTATAAAATATTCAAATAAGTTTTTGAAAAAAAATTATTGATTGTAATTAAAATTAATTACAATGATAATGAATGATTATGATGATTAAGAGACTAGACATTAATATTAAGGTCCTAAATGACCTCAAAAAATTTCAACGAGGTATTAAATTTCATTATTTAGACCCTATCATAAATTTTATCTAGTGTTTATATTATTAGATACATTATCAACCTAAAAGATTTTGGTGGAATTCCCTCTTCATATATTTACAAGACTGTCACACCTCCTCCACTATAAAACGGCTCGTTTCATCCCAATTCCTCAAAAATGTCATGAAATATTGGGTTTACCCAGATATACCCAAATATCTCCCCAATATATGTCCCATGATCCTATATTCCTCTTATTGTGAATAAATTAATTAAATTAATGTTTTTTTTGTGAAAATCCAAAGGGGTTACCTGAATAAGAGGTAACATTTGTCATCGAGTAATTTAAATTTATTTCAATTCTCCACCACATAAAAAGAACATATTTAACTATTTAAAAATGAAAATCATCCTTAAAAAACTAGTATGTTTTTATTATATGGTTTCTACATACTAATATAGACACTATCATCTAATGTGTAACTAATATATTGTTTATGTGTGTGGAGAACTACCACCTTATGAAATGTGGATTGTTCATTTTTTGATTTCTCAACACTCATGGTGGGCATTATGATGGAAATTATGTTTATATGTGTTATATATTATATTTATTACATATTTAATATTTTTATTCCTTTTGAAATAGATATATTTATACATTCGATTTAGTATATATATGATAATTTTGTTTGAGGAATTGTGGAATACTTCCCCCTCAAAGCGATGTGATTCATCAACACATTTCATAGAATATATTTACGGTTGGTTTAGTGAAATTGTATGATATATATATTAAATAATCAAGATATTATTATAATGATATATATATATATACATATTTTTACCCCTTTGTTTTCAATATTACTATTAAATGGAAACAACATTCATTTGTATGTATGACCAACTGTCTCCCGGAAAAGTGTATTCCATTTCATACATCCAAATTAAATATATTATAATAAAAAAAATATAAATAATATAATAGGTATTCATATCTTAATATAAATTATTTAATTCATGATATAATTATATGGTCCAATGAAATAACAAATCAAGAAACAAGTGAAAAACAGATCGGATATTACCCAGAGTGAAACTATAACATAGAATTAATAAAAATATGGTAAAATAAAACATAATCAATACATATAAGGTATTATATATAATAAAATCGATCTATGATAGATTTATAATAATAATTAATTTATTATATAGATGGTTTTTATGGTTTTGAGGAGAGTCAATACTCAAGGTAGTGTGATTTCATCTCACCTTTTATTTCCTTGAGATATTTTTTTATTCACAAAACATTTATAATATTTGGTGTGAATAATTTACATGTATGTATTCAATGATTATAACACATAAATTTATGGGTATTTACATATACATTATATGATATTTATTTCATGGGGTTATTCATCAATAGAAAAAAAATCAGTAAGAATGTTTCATCCTAATTTTCCATCTTTGTGAAACATGTTTTATTATACATCTAAATTTTATTTCAAGGTGAATACATATCTATATTAACTTTTATGTCATAAATATAATTAATATAATTATATTTTAATATTAATATAATTTTATTCTCTTAAATTGTGAGTATGATCACATGTTACCATGTTGTAAGATTTTATCAATATAATGTCATCATTATAAATATTATCTATGATTATGATTCCATTATTGAAAAATTATGATCCATCTCTCAAAAATACTCACGAGTTTCCTTATACTATATTTAATCAAAGTATATCCATGTAATTTTATCCATTTACACTATATGGTACATATGAAAATTAATAAAATGTTTATTATAAAAATTTTACCATATTTCTCTCTTCATTCATAAATCTTTTTAATTAAAAAACATTTTTTTTAAAAACTATTATCAAATGATCATTGAATATAATATTCAGTGAAAAATGATTTTAAAAATGTTTTATCGGTTTTATTGTTTCCATTATATGTTTTCAATGCTATTTTTATAGAAGATGTTTTTTGAAAATGTTTTACATTTTAAACGTATAAAGGGTTTTTCTCCATGAATTGTTTCCAAAAAATATTTCAAAATTATTTACCATATAAGATAAAATAGGTTCGTTTTTCACCTAAATTCATAGGGAAATTATTCAATGATTCATTTCCAATTACATCTAAAATGGATAATGTTTTTATGGAATGATTTTTATGAAAACCTTTTGTCACCCACAACTAATTTTACATTGAAACTGTCGTCCCTTCATGAGTTATGATTTGATGAAATGATTATATGAACTATATTTTTCCACTATTTATGTTATTATTACATTTTTATGATACACATTTATTTTCATGGGACATGATTGGATAATTTATGATCTTTTGGGAATCTATATATTTATTTATTATGAGATATTTGGAACTTATATTTCTCTCAAATACATTGGGTAATTATTTGTATATCCTTATGTAGACATGGATGGAATAAGAAATGAAATCATTTCAGTATTATTGGGTTAGAAGGAGGAGTGAAAACATTTTAGTAATAAAGGTATGAATCAAGGTGTGAGATCTGTTTAGTATCGGGATTTTACCACTAATAATTCCTTCATAGTGATTCCATGACTACTATGGAAATTATTATATATGAATATTTGTCCGCCGCAATTCCATGTACTATTCATACGTTATAAATTCATGGATTATTTCATTTATTTCTGTCTGAATCATGTCTTATGAACTTCTAATATTTATCCATGACTCATATTTTATGATCTTATGATATGAAAGGTATGATCTTTCAATGTTGTCATCATGTTCACTAACTCTTACGCTCATCCTTATTATTACATGCCTCACATATTTAACCTTACTAATCATTTGAACAATCAAATTTTTGTTTCATTTCCTAGGACGTTAAGATATTTTTTTATTAAGATGTTTCTGACAGGGGTTCTATTCATTATGAATATAGTTTTAGATTAAATAGCTCACTTATGTACCGTTTTTTTATTATTCCATTTTTCCAAATGCACAAGACTAAAACAATCTTCAGGATTTTTTTTGTATAATGTTGTCTGTATTATGAAAATGTTATGTAATGCTAATTTATGAATGTCCAGGGTGGCTATTTTGATAATATATGATAATGATGCCACCATCCTAAGGAATATGGTATGTAATTTTACAATTTATGGTGTATTGATAAGAAATTTGTAGTTGTTCTACCCACCCGATATTCCATCGGGGCCTCAAAATTAAATTTAAAAATATAATTAAGTGAAATAGAACACTTTTTTGTTTACCATTATTTAATTATGTTTATTTTGAGGGTTTTCACCAACCAATGGAAACCCATGGGACGTTCCATGTATTATATTATGCATATACATTTGTTAAACTAACAATGGTGAGTTTTGGGGCTTAACTATTTAGAATAAACCTCATGATATTTGAAATGAACATAATTTCTCGATTAGGATTTGTGTTTATGCATTTTCAAGTTTATTAATTGGATTTAATAGTTCATATGGAATTTTAATTTATTAATTGATTATTTATCACATGTATAAATGTCATGGTAAACATATAGATTGTAAATTATTTTCAATTGATGAATGTATTTTTTTAATTAAATGGTTTTTTCTTCATTTGTTAATTTATCTTCGATTATGATTTCATTAGATTACATTGACCTTTGCCCTATAGGACCTGAATGTTTTAGTAGATTCCATTGATTGATATTGATCATTGGGTATTGATTCTATAGGATTCCATGGGGCTTGTTGGCCCTTAGATCCAGTTTTTGTGGGATCATAGTGGGAATTATTAGGTGAAAAGCCCATTTGGAAAAAATTCATTCATATTCGAGTTTCTATCCATATTCCCAATGAAATTGATATGGATTCATTTGTCTTTTAAACCATGGATCCTTCTATTTTTGGTCTGACACATCAGATATATAATGTGACCATTGGGAGTGTGACAAGATTTGATATATGATAATATCAATATAGTGTCTACACATCAAATATAGAATGGACACTGTTGAAATATTATTTATTTATGTATGGTGATTCCATGTTAGATATATTTTATATTTTTTTAATATTACTTTTTATAGGTGATTCACCCATGTTTTGTAGGGATTGTTGATGGCTATATGATATCACATTTTTTGTAGATATTCTAGGAGAACTTGTCAATTTGTTGTGTCATATGTATTATACTAAGCACTCTGATTTATCATAAAATTAAAATCTAGAATATGTTTGGTTATTTGGGTTTTTGTCTACTAGGAACGGTTTATCACAAAATTTGTTATCTATCATGGGATACATGAAATGCCTATTTGGATATAGGTAAGGACCGTGGATAGAGACCATATAAAAATTCATGTCTACTTTCCATGAAAAGGAAAAGTGAATAGTGGGATAGTGTTTAGTCTTGTGATACTATAGAGAGATAGTGTTTTTGGATAATATTGGTATTTTTATATGTGTGTAGTATTTTACTTAACTTTACCTATTTTTGAATCGTGGTAGATACATGTTCAATCATCTATATGAATGATATTTATTCTAGAATAGTTTATATATCCAAATCCAATTTATATATCTTATATATGATTGTTACAATACTCATAATATTTGAAGTTATTGATATTTTTCTATGTTACACTCAAGTAAGAGTGGCTAGTCTCCCCATAGACACACCCAAGGCCATTTCTACTAGTTGGAAACCTCTAGAACGTGGGGAGATACACTTGAGCCCATATAGAAACATGGGCTTGAGGAATTATTAAGGGGGTATCCGGAATTAGAACATTACGAATTTTTATTAGAGGGTTTTTACTTTCTTTTATTATTATTATTTGTATACAATAAATGGTTATATTAATTGTTTATAATTTGGTAATGTGATGTTCATATCATAGCTAACTGATGACTAGAAAAAAATTCAAATTACTTTGAATGAATTTTTTTGGATTTTTTGTTTTTGGTAAATAATTTTTTAGTCCACCATTGGGTGATGAAAAATAAATAGACGTTATTTATCATATGATTGTGGTTCCTATTTATTTCAACCTGATGAGATGAGAGTATTCCATCTCTTGCATCATTTTAGGTAACTCATAGAAATCCAATGCTATAAATTATGCTATTCAATACTGGATATATTTATTTTTCATCTGAAGTTGTTATAAGTACATATTACTACTACAATGATAGAATTATTTGTTGGGAATTGAGATACATGTTAGGTACATCGAGTTAATATCATAATCTAATATGTTTTTTTTTCTAAATTTGGAAACATTAATCACCTTTAATGGGAAATTGTAGCATGTTGAGTCATATACCATGTGTCATGTGGTCTAATGTTTTTTATGTTTGAGATTAGGAGGAATCTATATTTTATTTAATAAATACTATGGGACCTTATAGATTCGAATTTGAGGAACTATTTTTTTAAAGAACGTAAATATGAAATGAATATGAAATTCAAATGGAAAATTTAAATGAAAAATAGGGAACTCAATAGAGACCTGAATTTTTTTTGGTCAAGTTGTAGTGTCTGTAGTGAATTTTTAAACAATTTCATTTCCAGTACATGCATAATATTACAATCTATGAAATGGCTTGGGTATGGGACAATTTTGACATGCCCAACACATTTGAGATACAAACTTGATAGAGTTATTTTATAAGTTGTGTTTTTATATGTGTATAGGAATTACACTATGATGACCTCTACTCATACATCAGGAGTGTGGTGACGACCATGATCTAGATACGGTGGGTCATTAGATACTGTTGGATCCTCCATTAATTCCAGCTGTGACATCAATTGTAATTCCAGACACATGTGATTGGTAAATTTTCCATAATGGGTCTCATATCTACTTGTTTAATTTTTTGAGAGCATCATAACTAGATTTGTATATGGATGAGTTGAAACAAATATTCCTAAAAATTAATCATAAAACATTTTTAGTGTATGGTGGTCTGTAGGTTGTTGATCTATGGTTTGAGACAACAAGGTTGATATGAATAATTTTGATGAAGCAACCTGAGAGGAGAGTGAATATAATGACTTAATAAGCTTAGTGGAGTAGCAATGTGCTGGTGGGATGTTCTGATCCTATTTTAAAGGTTGTGATACATGGTTTGGGATGATGTACAAACCATTTTCAATGATAATGTTTCCCCAGGAATTTATATGAAGAGCATGATAAAGTGTTTATGAATCTGAAGTAGGGTGACATGGCTATTATGGAGTAATAAAAAACCCTTACATAATTGAATATTTTTTAAGAAATATACATTACCAATGTGGTATCAAGAGAGAGGTTAATCAAGGAGGGTCTTCGATATGATTTTAGATATCAGGAAAATATATTTAGGTAGAATGTTATTATCAAAATTCTGAATCATTTGATTATAAAGGAGTACAAAAAATGGAAGATGGGGGCATTGATAATAGTATTGCAGTCTATTGATAATGTTCAATAGATTCTTCAGGTATGAATCTCAATTTTAAGGCATCCCATTAAAAGATTACTAGACATGACACTGGTAATAGAAGTGTCATTTTCTATCATATGTCTTGCATGTTGGGTCACATGATGAACTAATAAAATCCTTAACTAGTTAGGTTCCAAGATTAAGGTAGGATGGGCCACATTCTACACATTTCACAGACCCTCCCTCTAGAAGTGAAGGATACAGGTTCTGCTCTAACACTATGTTATGAAGTATGTTTAACAACATTGTGTAATTCAATGAGATAGATTTGTTCTGATCGATTAGTATCTGGATGTGGTGGTCGTGGATAATGAGTCCAATCTATAATTGTACCAAGACCGTAGATTACATAAAATATGTGTTGTGAGGTTGTTCCATAGAGCTATGTTTTCATCTATACATGTTCTATAAAACATACCTCATAGGAGTATGGAATTGGACCATCATTGGTGAGTGGTATGATCTTAGTATCCTAAACTCTTGTATCTACTATTATTGATAAAAATAAATCACATAACATAATATATTTAACTAATGTGTATTTAATTTGATTTTTATAATATATTATGAGGGAATCATGAGGATTTATACATTTTGTAGGATTGACTAATAAGTTTACACAATTGTAGAGAGTTTCCATATGTGGTTTGTGGGTATCACATCATTTGGGAGGATTTTTTCATCTAAATGATATGGCGAGAAATCACACTCAAAATGGTTTGGGTAGTATCCTATAAGGTAATAATTGATTGATATCTCCATAGTGTGGCCTTTACATCCCCAAAGGGCATAGTTTATATTCAGTACGATGAATGAGATGTCCATGAATGCCGAGATGGACCACAATATCATTTGATGTGTGGATTGGCAACCAAGATATCTAGTTTATATCTAGATGATCAGGGAGAGAATCTGAAACACTTTCCTCTAGTGGATGATCAATTTAGGGATATATTTAGAGATTAATTTTATAGGTTACATACATAATGATAGGTTTAGTTACCCATTGATATATTGTTATGAGCTTCACTGATATCCATTCATCCTTATTTGATCTCTATGGTGGAGTTGCAATAGATCAAGAGGTAGATAGTGGATTTAGAGGAATGGTGTTTATTCGACCCATTATATCTCTGTGGGGTTCTTGGTTCCTTTTTAAAAAAAGGATGATACCCTTAGGATATTGATTTATTATCATAAATTTATCTAACTAATTATTAATCAATGGTATCCCATTCAATTTATATATGACATGTTTGATCATATTCGAGGTGATTGGGTGTCCTAAAAAATTTATTTGAGATCCACATATCACCAGTTCATGTTCGACCTATAAACATAAATTGGTCTGATATTCATAGAAGGTATGGTTTATATGTTTATATTTAATATTGTTTAGTCTCATGAATGTGGAAGTATTTTTAATGGTGCTGATGAATCTAGTTTTCCATCATCACCTCAAATCATTTGTTGTTATTTTCTTTGATGAAATATTGGTGAATTATCACAATATATATGGTCATTTTAAAAAAAGGTCATTTTTGATAAAATAATGGAGGATCAGTTATATTATATGATCCCAAATTACACCTTCTGGATGGATAAAATTCACTTATGTGGTCACATTATCTCATATACATGAGTATCAGTAGACCTAGAAAAGGTGAGGGTTATAGTTTCAAGGGAGATGACCAATAATTTATTTAAAAGGTGGATTTTCATATTGTTGGGTGGATATTATATGTGTTTCATATTGAACATCTCATTCTTATGAGTTCCTTTTATGGGATTTACTATGAGGAGTTTAAAGATTTAATAGCCACATACCTATGAGGCATCCTATCATGATCTAAAAGTGAGATTGAATTTTTCTACAATCGTAATTAAAATAGAGAATGGAGAATGATATATTGTGTATCTATACAATACACGTGTCAGAATTAGAGTGATGATGATGTTGGGATATAGAGTCTTGTTGTACGGGTCTTGGAAGATGAGGAATAATAAGGGGAACAATCTGATAGACAACCTAGAGCTAGATGAAGTTGATCATAAATTGCGATGTTGGAGACATTACATACTAGTATGGATTTTTTTTGTTTACATAGAACAAAAATAATCATGTATGAATTTACATTGGGTGACCTAAATATGAGGTTGAGATGGTGGGTGGAATACTTTCATTCCTTGGACATTGATCTTGTATGTAAGCCTAGTTAGGAAATGCAGTGGGCGATGCAATAATTAGAAATACTTATATTTAGGTTGTTTAGTAGGCCAGTAGTGAGTATAATGTTATGTTTGTTTTTCATATCTGATGAACATAGAGGGGATGGACATTCAAGGTAATACATTTCATTTATTCGTAGTTGTGACTTCTAAACATTCGGATAAATTGAGGCTAAGGAATCTATGAGATTATGAATTTATAATCCTTAATTATAGTGTTTTATGTGAGGGCCCACTTCAGGTTGGACTATAGGAAAGGATGAGATCATATATTTCCATGATCTAGATTGGTTTCTAGTGAACATACACAAGGAGATGATGTGGAAGTTTTTTGGTACATCATCTATAGTGAATCTCTGTGTCACTAAGAGGTATAATAAAACAATTTCTATCAGTAATGGTGGATGGGTATAAAACATGAGGTAGATATTTTTGTTATGATGTGTTCCACCCATATTCAAATAAAGGGGGAATATCATAGATTATCAATAGTTTTATATGAATTACTTATTACCGAGTGGAAATTTAATGATGTTGCAATTGATTTCTGAATTGTTCTATAATGATCACTTCAAGGTTGTGATGATGTGTGGGTTTTTTGTTGAATGGATCATAAAGGTTTCTCATTTCATGTCAATCAAGGAGAAAATTAGTGTTTATTAGATTGGGATATTTAACATTCATGAGAGAGTGTGGCTTAACAGGGTCCTATAAACTATCATATCAGTTAGGGATTCCCATTTTCTGTCATATTTCTTATACATTTTTCTGATGGCACTGGGTACTTAGGTGCTTGTAAACACAGAATACCACTTTTAGATTGAATTCTAGTAAGATCACAAGATACAAGTTGAAGTGGAAATGTTTTGAGTATGTGTCATTGACTTTGGCAGCTATTGGTATAGGCCTATACCCATGGTTGAGTTCACCTGCAATTATACATATCATCAGAATAAACATATAGAAAACTATGAGGATTTTAATTGTATGTCATGAAGATTTATAATATTCTAGATATATATAGTAGACGAAATATTAAAAAAGATACATATCATGTATTCTCTTTTTGAAAAGTTCCAGTTGATTTAGAAGTTGATAGCTACATCATAGTCTCTATAGAATCTTACAATAATTGCAGCATACAACCTCTAGAGTTCAAGGTAATGGATAATGTCTTTTACTATATCTCAATGTGGTTGGAACATATATTTATTTAGATATAGGTTAATTATTCACCATGATATGTTTGTTCATTCGAGATTTTTGGAGAGAGTCAGGTCGGTAGCCTATCGGCTGTAGTTACATTATAGGTATCAAGCCATCCAAGAAATCTTCCATGTATATTATCTACAACATTAATTTTTGGAACCATATCATTATTTTCATACTTATGAGGTTGATATATTGGTATATGTGTCCTTTAAAGAGAATATGATACATATCATTGATAGGAGCATAAAATATTGTCAAGGTAGGTAAATTCTTCTAGTATAAGTTCTTTGGAATCATGGTAGATTATATGGATATGCATTGATGTAGGAGGAAAAAATTCATTTTCATTTTTAAAAAAATTCTCAAACGAATCATTAAATCCCTTGAGATGGAAATTCAAGGATTAATTTCCTTAACGATGATGATTCTAGGAATCATTATTTTCATACAAGGTATGATTCCTCTTTAATTTTTCATAAACTATTCATTATAACAAAACTTTTATACCCTATTAGGTCTTGGGTGTATCAAGGGTTTCATGGGATTTTTTAAAGTGAAAAATCCATATTTTGGATAGAAAAAGGCAAACTGAATGGATAGTAGAAACCATGAGAGTTAGGTGCATGAATAATACATACCATGTCACACTAGGGGACAGACTAGAATGAGGATATACAATTTAACAAATCATGCGATTTGGGGTACATTCCCATATAAAATACTATATTCTTTTAAAAAATTATCTTTTCATTGTAGGCTTATGGATTCTAAAACATTTTATTGTAATTGTGTGCAGTTCCCCTTCCAGCTGCAAAGGGTTCACATTTGGCGTAAAATTTGGAAAACCGTGCAGCCAAACCATATGGGTCGATAATCTAGGAAATTTTTTAAATTTCCCTTAAAAAATATCATATGTCAAGCCTTATTATTATATTTTCCTATGTTCATCAACTGATTCTTTTGAGTGCACCTCCTTGAGAACTGGGAATGATTTTCCCTAATACTTCATCTGATATTTAAATCAATCACTATTGTTATCATTCAATTTTCATCACTAAGTACTCAATTCTTTTTGTGTCATTATTACTTATTATTGACATAGACTACAATATTTTGGTACATGATATCATTCCATAACATCCAGTTCATTATTTTTTTTCCCATTTTATTCAGATCTGAATGAAATAGTAAAATGATACGAGACAACCAATCTTCTATAAACCAACTTTAGGTGGTCTATATGTTTCCTGTTGGGTTTAGTTATTTAGAAAGAATTTTTTTGTTCTAATTTCCAATATATATCCAGGTTCAGTAATGAAATTAAGTAAAATAATTAAATTGAATGAAATAGAACATTTTTTGAATGCATTCAAGTTTTTTGTGAACAATTAGACATTTTTACCTAATAAAAGTGAACCCATGGGTTTTTATATGTAGTAGCATATTATTATTGTATTATTAAACCACCCAAGGGGTGATTTAGTTCTTTCCAAGTTAGAGGAATCCTGGTGATAAATGAATTAAACTAAATTTCATTATAGGATATGGATTGAATATTTTTCATGTTGAATATTTTTTATTTAATATTACATATGATACATGATTTTAAAAATATATTTTTTAGGACCATTAAAAATGAGTGTGTCAAATCATGGGTATAATTTTTTTCCAATTGATGAGTTAATATGAATAATTTAATGGTAGTGTATTCTCTAATTAATTTACATTTGATATTTATTCAAATGGACAACATATACATTTCCCATATGGTTTTTTATAATTGTAGTGGAGATGATTGATAAATATCTCTCCTTCGGTATTTACTTCATGGGATTATTTAGGCCTTGTAACCCCATGGTTATGGTATGATTGGACTCTTTGTGGTAATAATATTGTGAATTTCTCATTGGACCCAAATTAAAGCTTGAATTGGTATCCATTAAGATTCTCAAAGCGATCAATGAGGAAACATGGTTCTCATACATCATTGATCCTTCCCCTCAAGGTCTCACACATTTTATATAACCCAGGACCATGGTGAATGTGAAATGATTTGTCATTTAGAAAGGTGATTATTTTAGCTAAAAATGTTGTACCGTAATTCAATGGATGACCTCATATTTATGCATGTTTGTTATAAATTTTTAATATATTTTCTATATTGCTTGTAGTGGATATGTTTTAGGATATTGACCGAGGTTTTTAAGGGTACCCATATGGATATACGGTATAACATTATTTTTAGTAGATATTCAATGGGAACCTTACTATTTATTATTGTTAACCTTTAATACTGTGAACACTACTTAAACATGTTCTTCACATCCGTTATTTTTTAGCAATCATTGGGTGGTTATATATCGGGATTGGCATCACAAACCATATTTGAGCGATTTTTTGGTTACCAAATGTACAATTTGGATATAGGTTGGGATCAGGGATTGTTCTCAGAGAATTATTGTTTACTATGTTCAATGATTTAGATTATGTGATAATGATAAAAAGATAAGGCTCTTGATTCTATCCACATATAGTCTTTTTTGGTCTTATTGGAGTTTTGATACATGTATTGGATTGTACTAATATTTTCCTATTTGGGATGCATTGTAGAGACATGTATCATTATAATTATATATGATATTATTTATATCATTATTTATATATTATTTTATTGTTTATCTATCTTTCTTATGATTGTTATACAACGTCCTCTATTGAGTGTTATCGATATTCCTCTATATTACACTTTTATAAGAGGGAATAATTCCCCCAAGACGTAGCCAAGGCCTTCACTACTAGTCGAGAACCTCTAGAATTTTC
The DNA here is from genome assembly GCA_963277665.1 of Viscum album. NCBI lineage: Eukaryota > Viridiplantae > Streptophyta > Magnoliopsida > Santalales > Viscaceae > Viscum > Viscum album. Next base: position 1,516,545,915 of record OY728122.1, on the reverse strand, counting down.
AGAGATGCTCATGAGGCCATATAGAAATGTGAGCTTAGGGAACTATTGAGTGGAATCAGGGTCAAGGACTTTTCATAACACTATTAAAATAATTATCGAGTCATAAAAATTTATAAGATATTTTGTATACATATTATAGTAAAAATAACACATGTATCTCAAAAAAAAATTGGACCAATTTATCAGATTGGCCATTTCATAAAATAATATATCAGTAATACATTATTATGAATAAATTTGGAAAATAACATCCACATCCCATAGTGTTCATAAAATATTTTAAAGGAGGGATTCCCCAATTCCAAAGAATATAGAATCTTGATAGGAACCAATGTAGTACTATGTAATTTATAGATTGACTCAAAATTTTAAATTTTGAATAATTATTGAATGTTAGAGTTATTTTTATATATTTTATTAGATAATGAATACAATTTAGTATTCAAATAGTTACTTCCACCTAATTAGATAAAGAATGAATTGAGGGTCGTGCACATAGGGAATAAAATATTAATATTTAATAGAAAGGAATAAATGTTTATAAATTATTACTTATTATCTAGAAATAATATTCTTGATCACATAGTGGTGAGTTATTGATGATTGTAACCCCATTGTTATTGTACATATAATCATTGGAATAAGCTTCATGGACCAACCATCTATATACATCATGAAAAAAGGATGTGAGAATAAATATTATATAAATTTTTCATATTATTGAAGTTGATATTAGGGAAAGAATTGCTATCAAACCATGAATTCATGATATTTTCTACTCTTCAAACATTAAATAAGACACCATGATAAAAAAAATTAGGAAAATAATAAAAATATATTATAATTTATTTTTAAATGAACTCTACTTTAAAATCAAAGGAACTAATTTAGATGAAATTTAGTATGAAATGGGAAATTGAAATATGTTTTCTTAATATTTGGGGAAAATGAAAACTTTTTTAGTGAGATTAATTTATTTAATAAATGAAATAAATTTATATTTAAAATAATTAAACTTGTCATTAATCGAATATGAGTTGGTGGAAATATTTTTTTATTCGATGAGGTTGATGTTGAAGAGATAATATCTTCTATCATAGGTATTGATTTCCTAAGGATGTTAGATAAACTTGTAGCACATAGTTGATGTCTCCTATGGACAAAAAGTGAACATTCATGATGGGACAAAATTTAGTGGGAGTTAATATTTATTAGTATAAATGGTTTATACATTGAAAATTGAGAATAATTATTCTACATATTGATAAATGCTCTGAATTTGAAGAAATATTATAAACAAACCTCGTACTCATAGTTGGAAAACTAACTAAAGTTATAGTTATTAATCAATGTTAATGTCAACTATAAATATTAAATTATTAAAATGAATTAATTTACTCTTATTTTTATGATATGTTTTTAATACAATTCGATTATATGAGATTATGACATTGATTTTATGGAATTTTATTATCTAATGAATAAATTTTTTTAATATACATGTTAGGATAAATTATATGTTAAACATATTTCTATGTGATGAAAAATTGATATTTTATTGTTAATTTCAACCACTATTAAAAAAATCCCTAACAATGTTCGGCATGGAGGACCCCAAACCGTTGTCCAGACAAGAAGATGTTACCTTATAAATTAAAAAGGGTTAAAATGGAAAAAGGGAACCCAAAATGGGATTATATGAATTATTTTCATTCTACAAAACCTAAAAATATGAATAATAAATATATAATACATAGGGAATTTTTTTGAAGAGGTATCAATCTGATCCTATGGAATTTAATTTGATAGAAATTAAGAGTTTTATTAAATACATCAATAAGACAATGAGTTTAGGATATTATTTAATGTTGGAAAACACAAAATAATGTCTTCATTTATTTATTTAAATGAATTTATATATTATTATTTTAAATGATAATCCTTTGTGGAATTATCATATTAGTACAATATCTTTTGAGATAAAATAACCAAAAAAACCATTTATGAAATTTATTTGAAAAAAAGAGCACGATTACAATTCATGGACCTAAATTATTTCAATAATAGAAAAAAACACAAAAAATAAGGATAAAATTAATATTTCAATCAATATTTAATTTGATAGTAAATTGTTTATTTACTACTCTAAAATTAATTAAAAACACACTTGTTAAAAGAACATTTATAACATCTTCCACATAATCTAATAATGGGTATATGATGGAGATATAAATAAAGAGAACATTCACAATAGGGATAATATTGTTGATATAATCAAGATGGAAATTATGTATGATGGATTTCTATTTTCGATATTGAAGATAAATATTCATCATATCCCTCTAACATGAAGGAGATTGGGGGAAACCTCTACAAATCATCAGATGTGTTTTAAAATGGTCTAAATGAAACAACACTTTTTCATCACTATGGGTAATTCATTTGACGGTTATAATAAATATGGGGAGAAAAAAAGATGATGAGTTTATGGGTAGAGAGAATTAAAATTAAAAATATCATTTTCTTATCACTATGAAGTCAAATTCAATGAAAATCACTACTTTAGGCATTAGTGAGGTATTAATTTTCTTCTCACAAGATATGTGAAATATTTTAAATCATATATTATGAGATATTATATTTTTAAAATAGTTGAGTGTGGTTTCCATAAAAAATAAGTGGTAATATAAATGTACACATTGATTTTTTTAAGATTGTATATATTTCATTATATCCATATTTAATTCATTAGAAATCTCTTTTGAAAAACTATGAGTATTTTTTTAGTGTTTTATTTTTTTGAGTTGATTTGACTTAAGTTTCAAAAATTCATGATGTTATGCTTTTTATTGAATTTGTAAACTTATACACTATATAATTTTGATATATAATATATAATATGTTTTATCTAATATGGGGAATTTATAAGAAGAAAAACAAATTCATTACTGTAAAATTCAAAAATGAAATATTCGTTTCTTTTCCTAGTGAGAATATTGGAAATGACATGTTAATTTTATATGACTCTTCTTTTAACCCCATATAGGTCCTTTCAAAATACATAAGAGAAATTTTAAAACTTCATAAAGATCATCAGAATCATTATGAATCATTCAATAAGGGTCAATTTCAATATTTAATGATGTTTAGGACTAGTAAAGAGTCACTTTGAATGTAACGTACAATGGACTCCAAATAATCATTTCAAAATTATTTAATCATCAGAACACTCTATATTTATTTTTCATTTAATATATAAGGATCATAAATAAGATAATAATTTAAAATATTAATATTATATTAATTAATATAATGAGGAAAACATTAATCCTTGGGATAACTAAGATTTATATAAGATTTATTTCACTTATACAGAACAAGAATCATAGCGAGAATTTTTAATTAATAAATAACATTGAATATTCTAAAATAAAAAAAACTTATGGATAAATGATCTATTATTTTATGTTTTATTTATCGAGAAATTAAAAAAACATTTATTATCATTGATATTGATGAATCAAACTAAAAATAATGATTATAACTGAATGTATTCGTGATTTAACATTTTTTTCCACAATTCGATAAATGACTTTCCATTCCATTATGTTTAACTGAATATAATAAATTTGAAAATACTATATATTATATATAATATTTCAAAAAAAATTAAATATTGTTTTTTATTTATTATTTTTCCGTAATTTAAATTAGATGTCTATTTATGATAATGTGATAAATTTTAAATTGTATTTTTCAAATATTCTATCATGATCATAACAAATAATTATATAATGTTTTTAATTAAAACTAATTCAATTTAATATAATAAAGTAAGATATTCCAAATTCTTTTATGGATATATTATTCTTGATATTTCTAAAATATATATTATCATCGAATATATTTAGTTTAATTATTGAGAATAAAAGTATTGATACATTATGATTTTTGTAAAAGGTTCTCATTGAGAGAGATGATGGATAAGGGATATTAAATTGTTCTATTTATATTAATCGTAAATATCTATAAAATTGGTTGTCTTCCTAAGAATATGTTGGATTTATACAATGTTGAAGGATGATAAAATTGTACATACATGTTCTTGTTTACTTTTTGATTACTCTAATGAACTGAGAAGGGTGGTTAACATAATGATGATGTGTTTATGTTGTTCTTGATGTTGAACACCTTATCATGGAAATAATATGATATCAATAATGATATGTTATCTTTTAGTACTCAAGAGACATTTTTCCCATTAAATATATGTGGTAGATTAATAAATATTTTCCGTACTATTGTAAAAAATTCCCCATAAAAATTTGGATATCGATGATACCAAACAATGGAAGTTGATGGAATGTTCTAAATTAATTTTTTTTAACACTATAAATCACATAAAATAGAAAATATTAACATAAAATGGGTCAAAAAATAACATAGAAACAATATTGTACTAGTTTCCATTTTTAATAAAATCCTCATAGAAATTAATTTCATTTTAATAATTACTAATTACTATTGCATACCATCAAAATGATTTTTTTAAAATGTAAATTGAATGACAATAAATGGTCACAAATAGATATTTCTGATTTTGTTTCATATGTTTTCCCAATGGATTAACCCCACTCCCAATTAGTCAATAAATATTACCATAGTATCTTCTCAAAACATATCAAATATGTTGAATACAGAACAGTGTATGTTTGTTTGAGAGAAATATCCCTTAATATATCCAACTAAAATCACCACCAATTTGAAAAATGGAACTAGAGAATATGTATTTTTAAAACCATATAGAACTATGGATAGATGATATTAATTTGGATTTTATTATTATACATAATATCCCAATGTGTGTTGTGACACTTCCCAACCCAATGGGGATTCCACCTTGGCTGGAAATAAATCATGAGTTTCACAACAAGACTGATCCGCATAGGAAAGGACTTAGTTACTTTCTTTGAGTAATCATATCATCCACTTGGGAGGATATAATTTATAAAATCAAAAAAATGAATGATATTTAAAATGCATATGTTTAGAAATAATGAAAATATGATATCTATAATTGAAACTAAATGAATTTAATATAAAAATACATGATACATCTACACAGATCCACATATGTTACCAATATTAATAAATTAATGTGAAATAAGAAAAATAAATGACTTGAATTTATAAAATATAATTCTATTATGTAATGTGAAATATTTCACCTGTACAACCTAGATCAAAAAATGAACATCACCTACTACCATTATATCCTTGTACCACCCCCGAATGGCCATCATGCCTTATTTATATTTATTTTTTATAACCCCCTTTAATATCACATAAACCTGAACATATAATACATTTTCATTATCTTCATAGTCGTAACAGGTGAGGGTCCAAGTCCCTTGTATGGATGAGTATAAAAATATACAGTTTTATGGCCTAAAAACAACAAACAATCACAAATAACACATATTGATTTAATTTATTGGAAAAAAACATCAAGGAAGAAATAATGTATAGTAATATAAATACGTCAAAACACTAAAAGTATTGAAGAAACTGATTAGTACAGGTAAACAATGTTCCAATCATGGTATTCCACCTAAGTCCAAAAAATATATGTTTTTAGATAACTTAGATCCCATAATATATGATGTTAATGGCTAGATGTAAATTAAATATCAAAGAAAAACCTCAATCATATATGGAATCTTACATATCACAAAACAATATACCACTTAATAAATGTATACTCACATTGATACAAATTATTATGAAGTGGAGGTCACATTTCAATGAGATACGAACATCAGGTAAGGGATAACTATATCAACAAGAGTATCAATAGCATATTTTCAATAAAACATTCAATTAGAAAAAAATAAATTTATTTGGACTCTAAAGAAAGAGTTAACTGAATAAACACACCTCATTAAAAGACATCTCATATTAGGTAATTAAAATCATATATAAGAATCATGATTTAGGATATAGGGTTTGGTTGACCCTACCTACACATTACCATATGAATAATGGAATCAACTGAAATGAATGTTGCGGGATACAAGACCAAAACATGGAAATGAGATTTAATATATCGATAAGAGGACTATTGGGGATACATGACTCTACCCACGATGGTACCACTAATTTTAATCACAAAACATGAGAAGTCATTTTTTATACAGAACCCTATCGTATTGGTGTAATGTGTACTATCATCAAATCTTTATGTTTATACTACTCAAATTCCAGATTTTATTTCCTTTTGATGGAAAAAGGGGTTTTTATAGAGCATTGGATAATGTTTATGGAATGCTAACATTGTACATGAGATATTTCCCACATGTGGTTTTATATAGAGACACCATCATCATACATTGAACTTAATTATCGTAAAAAATTAATTTTAGTATGGATAAAAGGAATTTAATATTTTTTGGGGATCAAGTGGATTACCACACATGTTTGGTTATATATGAAAACCCAACCCACAATGGTCCACCTAGTCGGTGTATGATTGAGTTAGTGTAAACCCAATCCAACCACTTACTCGAAAAGTTATATCGACAATATCTATTAAAGAAAATTATAAATGGGATGACTTAGATTGTGTATCATTAATCATGAAGACTACCATATCAACACAATGGATTAGAGGAAGATAATGAAATTAAAAAAACTATGGTATTACCATGTATGCAATGAGCTCCATGGAATACCTCAGTGATTGAAAATGTAAGACAATGAATAAAGGAATTGGGAATAAACATTCCAAACAAAAAATGAATTCCCAGAATAACTAATATAGTGAAAAATTATAATAGTAACCAAGGGTGACTATCTTCTACTCTCCATGTCCTAGCCACCATATTCTTTCATACCACCCAAGTGTCGCTAAAGTTTACTAGTGTCTCTATCAAACTGATTTTTTTTCATTACCCGAAACGAACCATGAAGGAAATCCCATGGTGGTGTGAGTGTATATATACCTAGTATGAATCCATGAAAATAATAAATGGGGAAATTGAATGATACAATTGAGGATTTCTAAACCAATAACATTGAAAAATAAAAAAAACATATATATATATATATTATCCAAATGAATCACAATAGAAATAGAAAATGATATCTTCGTCTAACAACATAACCAAAGTCAATGAGTCTACCTATATCTCCAAAATTATGTGTTAGATTCCATGGATCATGTAATACTCTTCCAAAATATATATGGTGGTACCCATCATCATTTCACTCTACAATTAAAGGATCCACAACTCCTATGGATGATTACATCCCCACCGAAGAATGAAGATAATGAATTACCACACTATAGATAGAGGGTTTATTCCAATCGAAAGAGGAGTGATGGCTCCAACTATGTAAATATTATTATGGAATAGTTCCCTAGTGATAATATGGAGTACTATAATTTACATCACTCTGATGATTTTACCCTAATCACTTCCATCATCAAGAACTTCCATCATAAGAATCATATGTTGAACTATTCACATTGTATCTCATAAGACACAATGAAGGAAACCATTAAAATTTATTCATAGAAAAACATATTATTGGTTACTGATAGTCCAAAATCTTATCCTTGAACAATGATATATGATACAATGATGTTTCTAGTGTAAAAATATTTATAGGGGTCTACATGGATTATTACCTCATATCACAACCTATTCTTATTCATCACGGAAAAATGGATTGTTAAAAAAATTCATACCATAATACATGTCATTGTGGAGCACTGTTTGATCGTTGAACTGATGTAATGGGTTCCCATGCCTAGAATGAAAATAAATTATCGAAATACAAATACATGGTGTGTTTATAAACAAAAATGGTGTGTATGTCCTCACATGGTCCTTTACAGTGTATAAACGTAACATGAAAATTCATCCAATGTAGGTTCACATAGTGTGTGGGATTTTCCACCTAGAGTTTGATCCATAACTTATATGAAATCATTAAAGCCACAAAAATAGATGATCAAGACATGTAGTCTTCCATAATACATAGTGTATAGTATTTTTCTTCCATGTATACTAATGTGCTCCATGAGGTATCATGATATACCATTGCATCCATAAAACCACCCAATTGATGATCCAAAATCAGCTTGGGTCAATATTGACCATCTCTTTCAAGCCTCAATTGGCTGAGAATCAAAATCTAGTTTTCACCAAAAATCTAATAGGAAATTTTTTCTCCTCATATCATCACTCTAGATCCCAAATCCTAGGAATTTACACCAAATCCCACAATTAATATCAGTCTTTTTAAAACACATCCAATGCATCATTTTCATAGTTATTATGAATCAAAGTTCCTGATAAGGCTCAGATATTCTTAGAGAGTGTGCAATCGTGAAACAGTGGTCCAACAATGAAGGGAATGAACAATAATAGTTTGTAATCATGAAAATAATGTAAATTTAAAAATTGGTGAATATTAATAATAAAATGGTCGTATAAATTGGATATCAATGGATATTTCATGGGAGAAAAAGAAAAAATTGAAAAAAACTCATTTTATTTATTTAGGTTTATAGAAGAAAATATTCATCTATAAATAAATACAGATAAAAATTACATGATTAATTAAATCAAAATGGATGAATTATAGAAAACAATGTGGCCTGTCTCAAATTAGGATCCATCATTGATGATCAAAATGTACTTAATGATGAATAAGACTCACAACATTTGCAGCATCTCAATCCACCATTATCTTATGGCATGTCATTCAATGTTTTGATTTGTGAATGTAGGACAACTAAAAATCCTCTCAAAATATTATATGGATATGTGGATGACCAATAAAACTATTTATAATTGGTTATTTATTTTATATTTGTGATGATAGATAATTTAAAATAATATATTAAAAAAATTAATTTATTTTATAAAATGCACCTACCAACAGATGCCTCAAGAAGATGTTCGACACCGACCAAACACATGGTGAACCTTGGGTAAAACCCATGTTTTGGAAATAACTACGGTCTCAGATTTATCACATGAGTTTTTAAAAAGTAGGTAATTTCATTAACATTTTTTTCATGTGTTCGGGTGAATTAAAATATATTAATTTCATTAATATATTAATTATGTGTTCTGAAGAGACCTAAAAACCAAAACAACTCGATGTAAAAATCCTGATATATTTATAGAATTATTCAAGGGAAAAATATATAAAAATATATTTTATAAATTTTCTCAACCATAAATCCACCATAAAATAATATTCTACCCATAGATGGGGGGTTACAGATTCCGCATCAGACTCTCTCAATCCCATGAGCTCTCTTGGATGCTTTTATACCATGACAAAAATAATCCATGGGAATGGTACATCCTCATTAAATAATATTTTCATTGATCATTGATAAGCACTATATAATTCAGGATGGTACATACATCCATGATTTATATCACACCACATTAAAAATTTCTAGTAGGTTCATTCATGTATCTCCTTAGTTGCGACACATGGAAGATAACATGAGCTAGGTCCATCTGCAGGGGTATCATTTAGCAGTAAGAAATATTTCTAACCCATCATATGATCATTAAAGGCTGGATGATCATTTAGGATAACCTAACTCAATTATAATATATCCACAATCCTCATAATATTAATATTATCAAGAACTCAAGGTCTCCCTACTCATGCACTAATGGATGATGATGTTGAACATCATTTGATTTATATATACTATGTGGTATCCTTATAAGATCATGGATCACATGTACCTTTTATATGATCACTAGAAAAATATATAGAACAAAATAATTCTCCCCAAGAATAGTCTAATATATGTGTGGCCAATTGGGTTATCCATATAAGTCCACGAATTGTTCTATGTTGATAGTGAACTGATAGTTGTTATTTTAAAATTACAATATCATATTTAATTGAAACTACAAGAACTGTATGAAGTCTAACAGACATTCTCTCAACAGAAATTAAAATACCATTATTTTTTCTCCATATACACAACCATCATGTATTTAAACACTATACTCTTCATCAACTAGGTTATAATGTCCTTATACAAGAATATTAACAACTATAAAATGAATTTTTCATCACAATAAAATACAATAATCAAGGTTACTCCATAATGTAATATCACCTTCATAGTATACAAATTCCCCCTACTATCCACCAAACACTAGATCCTAATGGAATAGATATTTTTTAAATCTTAATTTGATCAGTAATAATTGATAATGAAATGTGTCTTCTCACTACCCATGGGATCCCCATCATAATTTTGGTAGATATATCACACTATTTCCACTCCAGTTCACAAGATGTTGTGAAAACAAGTAGTAACAATATTCTTAGAATTCGCCTACTGATATGTGAAACACAATGAGTTGATATCATTTTTCCTCAGCCCCATTGCTTCCCTCCAAAACATCCAATGATGTTTATTCTATAGCCATTCCAAAGAGGGACGTACAGAGAATGGGGATATGTGAAAATATCACATTAAATCATCATACAACAAGTCTGAAACAATCATAAAACCCTAGAAAATTATAAAGTAAACCACTAATTCATTAAACCCAACTAGGCCTTCTCAAGAGGATATCATTACATGATAAACCTCACATTACTTTTCTCCTAACTAAACCTGTATCATATATTGAAAAATTACTCGAAAAACCACCATGTACTAAAGAAAATATAAATTTCTATCCCCCTACATTATTATCTACAAATAATCCCAGAACATAGTCACATCCTCTACTATGTGATAATGGGATATCCAACTATGTGAATTTTCCAATGTTCTACCCTATTTAGGAGTTCAGACTATATTGAATTAAATGTATAGCATGAAATCCAACTAATAAATCTATCATAGGTTATGATCTCTCTGGGGGACGTTATTCCTATTACTATAGTGGTCTAAGTAAACAAAAAATATTTCTCCAAAAATTTAGTTACTCGAAATATTCAGAGAGAATTCTACTTCGACCAACTCAAAGATATGATTTGAGTATTTATTCACATGTTCTATCCAATGAACTGTACTATATGTGATCAATTCAGGTCTCTATATCAACATGATACTTATCCCAACATCAGAGGATTGATAGTTCACTATATACTCTATTACCTCTTATAATGGTCTCAATACATGAGCATTAGTCGACTATAAAATCAACTCCTCGAATGATCTGTGACACATCTCGGTCCAGATAAATTTTTTCCTTTTATGAATTAGAAAAGTAAAAGGGTCATTAATCAAGAAAATGACTTTAAAAAATATCATTTAGTACCACTAAATAATAACAAATCAATGACCTTATGAGTCTGATGAAAAGGGGTACATGTTCTTCAAACATATCGAGTTTATTAAACGTTTACCAATTAAAAGAAATACTATTTATATTCTTTATCATGAACAATACTGGATCTCCCCAATGATAACCCTGTGTCTGATTAAACCCTTCTCTCAAAAGCCCTCCGACTAAACCCTCATATCCCTGTGGTTGATGTGGAAATCCAATATGATGTAGATGATATTAGGGTTTCAAGGTGAAAGACAATGTATAATTCCATATAGCACAAAAATAATAGTCTCAATATGTTTTTAGGGATATCATCAATAAACTCAACCACTACTGAAAAAACTGTATTCTGAATGTCTGTACTTGATCATGGGATAAACTCACCAGCTGATGGGTGATGGGTTTCTTCTTAATTCTTATAATTCCCACTCACTCTTCCATGATATATCTCTTTCGAAAAATATAGAATATGGTCTCATTTAAATGATAGTATCTAATTAATCATCATTGATATCTTATCTCTTCCCATACTATGGATAACAAATTCATACACAAAAATTCATCATATTGTATCACTAGGAAGGCCATGATTTCATACTAGAAAATCTATCTACAAAAATACAATATACACTACAAGAATTGTTATGATATTGACAAATTTCTAAATGTAAGAAAATATATCCATATATTTCGGGTTAAATTATAAACATGAATACATTATTTTTAAATAATAGATTTGACTATAAAGGAATTACTCATGATTATATATACTAGTACTGGTGAAAGAATAGTAAAGGAAAAAAATCATATCGATGTATCTCATGCACCACCTAGTCATATCCCTTTATAGACTCTAGTCTCTTATATACTCAACTTCTATTTTTATGAGCTTGAAATTTTCTATTCAGTGGTTGTGTTTGAAATATATAACACCATTATCCCCTAGATGTTACTCCTCCCTATGAATATATAATTTCTCTTTTGTCTTCACTAAATCCATGGGGGCTACACGAACTATTATTAAGGGATCCCTACCATTGTGTAACCTCCTTCCTGGTGCTCCATACACTGTCATATAATCAAACTTGATTTGATGGGATGGTAAATCACACTCCATGTGACACCTCCTATTAATGGAAATACATTTTCCCCTAATCTAGTTAGATGGATCCTCTATGTAATCCAAGATCCACAGATTCATGAATCTTCATTCTTGAAAGAAAATACCACCTCAACTGAGAGCATGATGTCTGATGCCTTTTATGTACTGTAGATAACTCGTCACCAAAATTTCACTATTGGTTCGAACTTTCTGATATACCTCTTATAGGAAGCTCTTAATCACTAGGGAACACTCTAGTAATCTAGAATATTTCAAAAGGAACAAGGATTCATTATAATCGTCTATGTATCTATGGAGACCATTCTCAAAAATTAATACCAAATTGGATCCACCTTCCACCATATCCTATATAACAATATATGAAATTATAGAATAAATCAATTGAATTTTGAAAATTATTATTGAATTATGTAGTCATATTTAGTATAGAATTTTATTTTATAGATATGTTTCCAATTTAGAAATGATAATGTTATTAAATTAAATTTATATTTAAATTATTAATATCAAAATTACCATAGGTATACTTTTTGAGTATTTTTTGAATTTGTTTTCAAGGAATTGTAAGAATTATTGTTTTTTATTGAAATATTTATTTTCATTATTTTGGATAATTATGTTTTATATTAGATTTAAATTCAAATGTATCTATTTTTATTAAAAATAATTTTAAAATAATTTTTCAGTAGGAATGTTCACATGAATTTGTTATAAAAACATTATATTTTAAAAAATGTATCTTTTAAGAAACTATTTTTTATAGTGTGTTACTTAACTTATTTTAATTTAAGATAACAAAAAAGTAATTATTAATATTTTAAAATGGATTCTATATTTTTAATTAGATGGTCTAAACTTATAATGTAGTTCCCTTTTATATTTAGGTAATAGGAATCATAATGTTAAATTTTTTTATTATCATGGTAAAGGGTAATTCTAGTAATTTAAGTAAGAAAATAAAATGAAAATAACCATTCAATAACCTAAAATTCTACTTAAAAATTATTATATTAGTATATCATGAAAGTAATCATCCAACGATTTTATTTATGACATTTTAGTGCAATATATATTATATTATGACCTTAGTAGTTATTCACACCATGTTGAGCATTCTAGATAAACAATTCTTTACCATTAATATTCACAACATCTCCAAACATGTGAATGTGGTTTTAGTCCCCTATAAATATTTTCCTCATGTATATAAATAATGGATCAAAAGAATGGTTCAATAAAATGAGGTCATCATCTTTACACACTCTTTCTAGTTTATTTATTCTTCTACTTCCTCATCATCTATTAATTATATCCTAAATTAATAACAAAACAATCACATTTTTAATAATATATAATTATTATTATGATTCAACCATATCCCACAAGTAATCCATACTATTAAAAGTGATTTATATTGTGTGTTTGTGTGTAGATACGACTTACCATATCCACATAGTTGGGGAATTTGTTCTTCATCACTAAAATAAAAAATTGTTATAATTTTTGAATTAATGGATATATATGGTACTTATGAAATTATATTTGCTCTATAAAATTTAAATATCACATACTTATATACCCTTTCTACCAATTATAAATGATATTTTTCGATGATGCTTGTGTATAGCTTATCATATCCCCGAAGATATGTGATATATTTTTTATGATCCCTATTAAAGAATGATTATAAAAAATAATTAATGAATAAATATTATATATATATATATATATTTAATATACATTTTTATAAGATGGAACTATATCCTATGTATAATAACCAGAAATTACATGAAATACCATTTATGGGGAATGATGCAGTTAACACATAGTATAAGGGTAATAATATAATATTATCAATAAATGAATGATAATATTATATAATAGTATTACATAGGACATTGTCAATATTAATATGGTTATTTTATAAATTATTAACACGTTTAAGACCATTATACTAGAGGTTATTTACATTTCATCTAAATGGTAGATTGTAGTAAGGGTTTATCATATCACATTTAATTCCATGAGATATATTCCATATTATCCCCTTATAGGTTTTGTGTTGTGCATATACAACAATTTTTAGGAATTATATCATGAATCACTTAGTCTTCATAAGAATTAATGTTTAATTTAATTTTATTCATTTCATAGGTTTATGATTAAAAAGTCACTATTTTCGTGAGGGTTTCTTTCATAAACCCATTATTATTAAAGATTGTTTATATTTTAGTCACCACTAGAGAAAAATTCCGTTCAAAGTCCATGTTTTTCAATAACACATTCCAAATGTGTTTTAATTTTTTCTTTAATTGTTAATCACTATGTTACCCATGTTTTAAATTTAACAAAATATCTTTAAATGAATTTTTTTTTCCATTTTACAAACAAATTTATTTGATTAATTTAGGATACATATATGAAGAAAATTTATTTTCAACTTATATAGAATGATAGGGTTTCCCTGCTATCATAAAACCTACATTATTCGATGTTTCCTTTATAAGATTCCATATTTATTTTCAATGAATAATTGTTTAAAAATTAAATGACCAATTTTTTGATGTTAAAGGTGATTTTTAAAGAAAATCCCATTTTAGAATCAAAATGATCGTTTTTTTGGGATTAAAATGGTATATAAAAGGGTGTTATAATGAATAGGGTGAATCATAAATTGTTTTATTCATGATATTGTAAGTTAAAATTATTTCTCAAGGGAGAACCTGATATAGATTATATGAATTTTTTTATAGCCATTATAGCTCATGGGTTTGTTTAATACAATTTATTGTATGGTTAGATCCCCATTATAGCTTAATTGTGAGAATTATAAAACATATATGATAGGTTGATCCACATTATATATCACATGCAATCCCAATGTGGTGAATACGAAACAATGAGACCAATTATATCTCATGGGTGATCTGGAAATTGCTTATAAAAATGTTGGGGCCCATTATAGTTCTCTAATTCATTGTGTAATGGTTATGTTATTTAAAAATTTTAATTAGTTATAGGATGAATGGTTATTCAATTTGAAGGGATTTAGAAAAGGATTAATTAATGTTATGCACTACCATTGAAAAAACGTTTTAATTTTTTTCCATAGGGAATTATGTATTCATTTCATAAAAAATTATGTGTTCTAATAATGAGTAATAGTTTTATTTCATTTTATCATAGAAATTAATATATTAATGTTAATAATACAAGTGTTTTCATGTTTTTCACTAGAATAAATTATTATTTTTTTCTTTATGTCCATTACTATAATTTTAGTTCTCAAACTATGTTTTTTAAATATTAATCTTAGTTTCTGTATATTGGTTTTGAAAAAAGAGAATTTATTTATTTTTTCTAGAATATTATTCTAAAAAATGGATCATTTTATGTCTTAATTGTGTCATATTATGAAAAAAAATGATCTTGAGTAGTTGTTTATACTATTTAATATTTGATTGGATATATATGATTAATGAAATAATTATATAAAATTATAAAAAAAATTGATCATTAATATTGTGTGAAATATAATTCATGTTCAATGACAATGGAGTTTCTAAAACATATTTCATATTCATTATGTTTTGCATCAGATGATGGTCTATAAATTATTAGATATTATGATATTTTCATGAAGGTTCATCTTACGTGTTTTGGATGTTGTCAAGGGTTTCTAATTTATTTTTGATACTAGTTAAAAAGCATTAGAATCCCATTTTTAGGATTGAGGTTATGAAATTTTATCGTTTCTAATGATATTTTTGGATTCATTTATTTTGGACATAATAGTGTGTTATTTCATTTTGTGATGAAAATTTATTTTTATGAGATAAACATATTGGTTAAAACATTTTAATTAATTTTTAATATATTAAGAATATTTTTACTATGTTTCTCAATATTATATAAATGTAATATAAATTTTTCATAGTAAAAATTAAATCATGTAGGTCGGTCAATAACGTATCGCATCTTGTAGGGCTGTAAGGTTTCAACCCACAACCAGTGTGAGAAAATGGTTCTTTACCTATATAATTACTATTTTAATTAATAGTTATTTTGAAATGATATTTTATTTAAATTATTTTTTGGATGAAGAATTAGATGATTTTTGGAACTCGTGTTTTACTAAATAAGTACCTTTTTGATTTTAAATTAATTTGTTTCCAAATTCTATTTAATAATAGGATGAATATAATTTTATGGATAAAAGTAGGAATATGGTCACAAAAATACAATGGGATTTTATTTTATGAATACTGATAGAATTATATTTTGGAAGCATATGTGATATTATTTTAGATTTATAGAGAATCAGGTTTTTATCGAAATGGTAAGTATATAATAGGGATTGTGTGATTTATATAATTTAATTTTTGATATGGGACCTTAATATTGATGGGGGTTTTATAGTTTAATATGAAATTTATATTGGATGAGTATGTGATTAAATCCATAAGTGCCTCGAGTTTCAATGTTTGTCTGGAATATTTTTCTGGAACATAGATGTAGGTTACTTTTTGAATAATCTTTGTTGAAAATTATGTATAACTGTTTAATTTAAGTGATTGAATTATTGTTATCATAATGTGGAGGATTATTATTTTTTATTTATAATATCTCATCTTGACCATTGTGGTTTTCTTAATTCGTAATCACTTTAGTAAAAACTGATTTTTATTTTTTTGAATATGTGATTCAATAGACATTGATTCATAGTGGTTATGGCCACAAAAATCATACTCATCATTTAGAGAAAAGGATTAATTTGTATTAAAAATTTATTTAAAGAGGAAACTAATTTTTTTTAAAAAATGTTATCCCAATTTTAGTAGTATATATGGATATTTAATTCCTTAACTCCATAAAATAATCATGCGATAAAAAATTTTACTTTTTATGTTTCTTATTGCAGAAATAATTTATTTTAATCCATAACAGATTTATGGGTTTTTAATGGCTAAATTTGATATGGATATGTCTAATATAACACTATATCATTCATTATGTGTTAGGTTTCTCTTGAACATATATGGTTTCACTTCCCATTATTATAATCATACGTTTAACCCATGTATGTCTTATCGTAGATGACCTTCATACTTCCATTTTCACTTATATCAAGTAAAACATTATTAACCATTTTCAGGAAGTGGTTATTCTAAAATTTTGTTTTAAAATATATATCATTATTTACCAATACTGATTTCAGTATTTTGAGGATGTAATTTCTATAAGAGGGGACAATGTAATAAACCAGATATTTATATAATAAATCTAGTTTATAATTATGAGTATTCCTTAATTATGTAGTTATATTCATTATAATATTTTATAAAAATGTTTATTTTTAATATTAATATAATTTAATTTTATGAAAGGTTTGAAATATTTAAATAGAAAATCTCAAAAAATAACATAGTTTTAATTTCCAAAAATATTATGAAAATATTTTTTACAACGAATAATGGAAAGTGCTGATTTTTAATGAATATTAAATTTTGATTAAAATGTAATATTTTCTTTTTCACTCGATTAAAATAATATTTACATAGTTTGTATTATAGAAACTCAATGATTTTTTAATATTGATTTTATAATATAATTTATTATAATCAAATTTCATTTTTTAAAATGTCATTTTTTCCGAAAAACTAGGTTTCCTTGCATTTTACTGATTCAATTTGATGTTAAATTATGAAACATATATGATATTAATTTTGAATAATGTATCCCATACATGGAATATGTGGCTCCAAATTTATTATTAAAATCAATTTTATTTTTTAATTATATGAAAAGTTACCATAGTAATATTTAATACCATTATAAAGGGAAAATAAAGTAATTTAGGTTAAAAATAAAATTATATGAGCTATTTAATGAACCATACACTTACCTAAACATATTTAATGCGTATATATTGACCATAATCATCCATTTTTTGAGTTTATGAACTTTCTGGGGACACATGGATGAGATTATGTCCTTTATAGTATTTTATTTAAAGGAGTTTCAAACATTTCTCAATATTCCATTAAATGAAGGTTATAATTTTAATATTGTGTTCAAATGTTCATATGTGAAAATAAAAAATTTATTTTATTTATAATTTTTTTCATAATAATGGTAATTTTTTATTTTTAGTGAATAAATAATTAACATAAATTAGCACACAACACTAAGGTAATAAAATTTAATTAATAGAATAATAAAATTGATAATAAAAATTTAAATGTAATATAGTAGGAGATATTAATGTAGATACATGAATTCTATATATGACCACTACATTTGGAGGATATAATAATATACTGGGTTTGAATTTTATATATTGTATTGATGTTTTTAATATCAATGTAGTAAATAGTATCAAAGTTAACAATAATGATATTTTATTGGATTAAATTATTATCATAAAAAATTTGAGTTAGAAAAAATATTTAATACATGTTATAAAATTTCATTATTCATCTTTTATAGGAAAATTTAAATAATATTTCTTTATAATAGAATAATTTTTTTATTATTATTTTGGTAAATTAAAAAAGTACCCATCACCTCAATTATAAAAGTGCACCCATCCCTCACTTTTTAAATGCTCATTGATCATTCTATCTTGACATAATCTTTCCCATTGCTCTTCCAAAAATTATAGTCCTTGTAATGGAGGCTTGATTATCTCTTAAATTTCATCCTTTTTTCCCATTGGAAAGTATTTAATGATGTCTCCTAATGAAGAGGTAATTGTATTTAAAAACCATTTTAAATTTATATCATTTTCAACATCATCTTTATGGGTTGTTTCTATAGTTAAGAAGTTACTATAATATCATATATACCTGATATTTTATTATTATATTTATACTACCATATTCCCACATTTATCCATCCTATGAAAAATGAATTCATCATGTGTGTGTGTGTATACAAACGAATTAATATCTCCATATTGTTGTGTAATACTCTCATCATGTACACATTACATGTATCATTTTAAAGATTAAGTTAATTGATATATATGATATATATGATAGGATATTAGTTCTTGGAAATTAATATATCATCAAATTCTTTAAATTTTAATCTAGTTAGAAATTACAATGCCAATCATATGTACGTAAATTGTACTATCTCCATGATGCAATGACATTTATTTTATATGTTCACTATTCAATAATTACTAAAAAAACATATATAATTACTAAATATTATATCTATAACAATAATATAATTTTTTAGGGGATGTAAATTTATCATTTTTACATGAAATAAAACACATATGAAAACAGAATGCATGGGAAAATGATTTATTTAACTAAATAAACAAGGATAATAGTGAAACATTATTAAAATCATGTGTTAAGATTATATAATATTATTATATATAATAATAAAAATATTAATATGGATATTATATAAATAAATAACATATCTTGAACTTTATATAATATGTTATATATGTTTTATCAAAAATGAATTGTGGGGCAAGGGTTTTCCATCTCACATTAAATTCCACGAGGCATATGAAATAATAAATTCTAATTTAGTTTTTATTCTCTATATCCTGAAATTTTGATATATTATATAATGAACCTATTCTCCCTCCTGGTATTTAATTTTTTATTAGAATTTTATTTTTTCTTAGAGATTACAACTCAATAGTAACAGAAGTGGTATGATTTAATTTAACATTCTCTTTGGAAATCGGGATTTGTTATACTTAATTATCCATAGAGGATCATTTTTATTATATGTAATGTTTTTCATAAAAGTTTTTCCAATAGTCATATAATAATTTCATAAAATTAAATTTTTTATTATTTTTACTTGTGTTGTAATTTAAAAAAAAATAGTTTTAATGAGTATTAATATAATTTTCCAAACAAGTTTCTTTGGATATTTTTTTAAAATATATGGATGGAATGGGTTTTTGATATATATAGAATGGGATGTTTTTCCCTCCACCATAAAAATTTAATGATATGTGGTTTTATTTAAAAATTTACATAGTTCAATTCAATGAATGTTTTTTTAAATATCACATTCATAGTTTTTAAATGTTAAATGTAATTTTTAATAAAAATTGTGTTTTTATATCAAAATGTTTTTTATTTGGGATTTAAATAGCTTCGAAAAGGGTTTTATGATGAAAATGTTAAAGATTAATTTTTTTAACCATTATATTTTACTTGATCATTATATCTCAAGGGTGATCCTTATATAGGTTAAATGATATCTTGAGTCATATTTATCTCAAAATTGAGTGTAGTACATCATTTATGATGGATTGATCATAGTTATATATCATAGGCGAGCCTGATAAAATGTATATTATAGGTTGTTCCCACATATAGCTTATAAGTGATCATAATATTTCATAAAAGATTGTTTGAGCCCTATTATAGCTCATAGGTGTACCCAATATAATTTTAATGAAATGTGATACCCATTAATGATTTTTAATTCAATGAATAATGATTATGTTATTTGAATAAAATTCTATAAATTTTACCTTATGGTTATTACAACATAAAGGTTTCTAATAGTTTTTTATAAATGTAATGGACTACATTGTAAAAAATGTATTTATTTTTTAAATTGTTTTTCAATGATTAATATCCAAAAAAATATGAACGTGTTTTTTATGAGGGAATTTTTTATTTTATAATCTAAATTATTATTGAAGAGAAAAGTAAAAATCAACTAGGATGTCATGTTTTTTACTAGACTAAATGATTTCATACTTTTATGTCTCATACTGAGTTTTCTTCTATCATCCCACATTTTTGAAATATTTTTAACATGGTTTATGTTTGTGTAATGATGAAGGATTAGTCATATATAATTTTTAGATGATTTTTCACGGTACAAAATCTTGTTTTTTAAAAGAATCATTTTATGAAATAATGGATATTAATTATTAATGTGTACTTTGAAATATATTATTTTTTATGTATTTTTTGTGAACTTATTTTTTGAAACAATGAATAATAATCCATTGGATTTAATGAATGTGAATTATAGTTCAAAAAAACTAGAATATGTAATCAAAATGGTAGGATCCTTACATCAATGGAAGGACATTTCATGTTAGTGAACCTCGCAAAAAACTATACAATATACATATTACCCTAATGCCACATTAGGCACTCTTATCTCCACATCATGGAAATCATCTAGGGTTGTAGTCATATTGAAACCATTACTAGTAGTCATACTATTGCATCGTCATCTCATCAGGGATCAATAACTCTAGACTATACCAGCACCTTGCTAGTAAATGGATAATACCACATTCCAACAAAACTATTTGATTGGTCAAATCGTGAATTAGCTTGATAATATGGTACAAAAACTTTATCCAATCATCTTATAGTTAATGAATTTCACTTCCATTGAAACATATATATATATATATATATTATTTTTAAACTAATACATTACATTAATATTATAAACATTATTATCTTAAATTGTAGGCACAATCCGATACATTTTATGCGGGGATTCTATTGAATAAATTCTTGGAGGAAAGACCAAATAAAATTCCATTTGTACTCAGGGAACAAACAATATGGAAGTACCAATCAAGTGATTTTTGGACGCAATGGTAATTGATAATAATATATAGGGTTTAGAGTAAAAGTAATTCAAGGTTCTATTCAATAGGTAGTTCAATTAAGAGCCTATGGTTTTGGCTAAGGCTATTTAATTTTTCAATCCTTAGAATTCATAGTGGGCTATAACTGAGTATGATAACCCTTTGGATGAACTTATGTAGTTTCCAATGAATATTGTACTAATGGTAATCATGAAGACTCAATAGTTAAATATGGTAAATTGATATGACATATCTTCTAAGATTTTCTTGCTGAATATACCTTCCCATGTTGATATTATTGATAGTAAATTTATGGATAAACATGATTTGGAAGGTCAGGGTTGAAGGAGTACCTTTTTTTCTAAGTGGATGTTCTATAAAATCTTATAAATGGTAGGAAAAGTGTGATGATTCTCATGTTGGATCATAAAAATATGATTCATTTTGGCCTCATGTAGTGCCTAGTAGAGGCCCGTTTACATTCATTTAGGTTGGAATGATTGTGCACTCAAAATGGGTTTTCATTGATTAACCAATGAAATGAGTTTCCTATGGATGCTCAGGCCACATGAATATGATTTTACATATATATTATATTCCCAATCATAGTAGAAGATCATCAGTACCAAAAATTACCATTAAGAAAAAATATTCTTCATGATTTAAGGGTTCTGACCATAGGCATCTTAAATAAAGCTTCATCATGAATTAGAAGAGTCTCCAGTGGAAGAAAGAATGATTACAATGACCGTGACAGATACCCTCACAATAACTTCAAATTTTGTTAATAATATATTTTATAACATGGAATATCATTTATTTATTCCAACTAATAATTCAAATATACTAATTCTTCATATGGGGTATTTATCTTCTGTTATGGATATAATTACACCCATTGAAATAAAGAGAGACCTGTGTCTTTAATTTCCTTCTTGCATATTTTTTTATCATATATTATTTTGACATATGATTTTCTGGTTATGGACATGAATCATTATGGTATCCTATTCATGATAGATTATATTATTTCACATAATTCCCAAATTGAATTCTATTTTTGAAAGGACTCCTTGATTATTCCTCATGGAGTGTTCCACCTCATTTAGGGAGGATGAGACTCATGGTGTAATAAATGTAGACATTCATATCTAGTTTTAGAAAAAGTAAAATTAGATTTTTCTTTGACCATGAGTTGGAGTCCTTTAGTGATGATCTCTCTATGGCATTTGTCGAGTTTCCAGACATTTTTTCTTTGAATTCTTTAGTTTTCAACCATTATGTGTGATGGATTTTTCTATTAATTTTATCCTATGTATTCAACCAAAGATTATTAATTCTTACCACAAAAAACCATCCTAATAAATGAGTTGAAGACGCAGTTGGATGATATATTGGAGAATGGATTTATATAACTGAGTGACTCACCTTGGGCGGAACCTATGTTCTTTTAAAAAAAATGGACATGTCACCTCACATATGTGTTGATTACCCGAAACACAATCAAGTAATAGTAGGGGAAAAAAATAAAAATTACCATATATTGATTATGTATTTGGCCAGTTGAAATGGGAGAATATTGTTTCAATGGTGGATCTTTGACATTGTTTTACTAGTTTAGAATAAAATAATTAGATATTCCAAAAACCACCAATATGGGATTCTTTGACAAGAATGAGTTCCCTATGAACCCATTTAGTCTAAAAAATGAAAATATAGTTTTTATGTATATTATGAGAAGGTACTTCAATGAATATCTTGATACTTTCGAAGTGGTATTTTTGGATGACAACATATTTTACTCATTGTATAAGGAATGACATCTTCAGCACCTGATAGAAGTTATGAGATTTTTGAGAAATTGCTCGAATTATTCCAAGCCATAAAAATGTGAATTGCAGATTCGGTAAATGAATTAAATGGATCATAATATATGATAACATTATATATTAGATAATTATTAGAAGGTGAATATTGTAATTAAATTTAACCATGATTTTGGTATATATGTCTGAGATGAGGAACTGATATTTTTGTGCCACATTGTTATTAATTCAAAAAAGTCAAGGCCATTAATTTGAAACCATCAGGTTTTCTTTAGCCACATCTATTGATGACTTGTGAGTGGGAAGAGATCTCAATGGACATTGTGGTTGGTTTTCTATATACCCATATAAAGAATAATGTGATGTGGGTTGTGATCAATTTTCTGACTAAATATTCTCAAATTATGCACATTCATGATATAAAAAATGTTAAGGTGAAGAGAAATCAATATATCAGAGATATTTCTCATTTTCATGGAGTTTCAACATTTATAGTCTCTGATATAGATAATATGTTTACTTATCACTTTTAGAGAGGCCTCTCAGAGGCAATATGATATCATGTTTTTGTAAGAATGGTATACCATCAACCGATGGATGGCTTGATATAGTGGGATAAAATCACTCATTAGTAAATTATTTTTCTATGTATCATTGATTTTGGTGGAGTTTAGTATGAGAATTTGTAGATAGTTTCATTTTCCATTAACCACAATTACCAATCTACAATCAAAATGGATGCTTTTGAGACAATGTCCAACCATCCTTCGATATCCACTATGATGTCCGTCGATCAATGAATGTTTTTTGGTTCCACTAAGAATTTTATAAGATATGACAACCAAGACTCATATGATTTTTCAAAGATCTAGCAAAAATTCTATGTTGATTATCATCATTGATCATACACGTTTTAAGTCAGTGATAAGGATTTCTTAAATATTTCACCTCATTTAGGTCATCAATGGCTTTGGAGGAAAGCGAAGCACACTAATCATTTTGTGGATCATTTTGAGGCCACAAATATTGGGGGTTAATTTTCATACCATTTATCTCTTCCCCATCATTGACATTGATCCATAATGTTTTTGTTGTTTCACAACTATAAAGGTATCATTTTCATCCATATCATGTTCTATGTTGAAGTGATCATGATTTGTAGATTTAGTTATCAATGACTAAGGACTAATTTTGGATAATTAATTATAAATAAAACAAAATTAATTTGAGGATGAAAAATTTATTTCATGTTCAATGGTAGAAAAAATATAATACTCATGAGACATGGGATATATAGGTCATAATGAGAGATTAGTGGAGTCATATTTTTATAAGTAAAATTCTCTATTGAATTTATGGGGAAATAAATTATCTATGATGGATAAACTATGACATACTATAGAAACTTTTTAGCTACTACTCAATTATCATTTTGATCGTCCATTTGTTGGGTCTCATTTTTGGGTTTTTATTAAATTTTTTAATATTGTATAAAATATGGGTTGTGAATGGTTGGAATATGACATTCACAAACCATTCATCCAACATTTTCAAACCAATCAACCATGTCCTATAGGGGTTTCGAAAATAGGGGAAAGGATTAGAAAATCATTTCCCAAGATAGTAGTAACCATGCAATCAAATACGTGCGTGCATGATTAGGGCACACATTTTCTCTATCCATACATCACTATAGAGATAACCATGCATGTGGGGATTTTTATTTTTGTAAAATAATATTTAAATTCATGAACCCTATTTATACCTCATGATTGACCCCAAATAATAATAAATCACAATCCTAGATCTTAAAGGCACTCAAGAACCCTTTTATCTCTCCCAGACTCATTCCTAGGAATACCAGTTTGTGGAGGACCTCATTCAAACCCTCTCTAATGTGTGAATCTTATCTAATTACTTGTCTCTCACTCTATAATTATTTCCTTCATATTTTTTATTATATCATCACATGTTTGATGGATCTAAACCCCGCTTTTCATGATTTATATTTTTATACATATTTTTCTATCATTCATCAATGGAATATACCATTGTAGGTGTTGTGTTATATGATCCTTGTTATAAATGTAATTTTTTCCCATTGAGATATTCCAGTTAACAAACTCTTTGATTGATTTAATTGAGTTAATCTTATTTAAATAGGAGAGAGAAAATATAATTTTATTAAACTTTTAATTTAAAATTTGTTTGGTATGGATTTTTAGAAACACCCATAATTCAAATAGATTGTTATTTTTTGTTTTTTATTTGTTAATTTACTGAAATTGTTAAATTGATAAATCATTTAAAAATTGTATTATGTTGAATATATAAAAACCAATGATTTATTTTAATTATGAGAGGAACTAATTGGTGAAGGTTCTATGTTTTCATTTTCATATTTAATTAAAATATTGAAATTGATCATGGGAAATTTAATTTTGATAATGTTTTTAAAATGATTTATTTTCCAGTTTTATTGATGAAATTTCCCTTTAAGATGGATTATATGTAATTTCCTCTTATTTGTGGATGGAAGTAATTTTACTATATGTGGGAAAGGATGTAATTTTTTTATGTGGTAGAGGGTTTAATTTTATCATATATTAGTGAATATTTAATTTTACATGATGTGGTATATGATTCAATTTTACCTTATGTTGGATACGATGAAAGTTCTCTTGAGTGGGGGTACAATGAAATATGTTGATTATATTGATATATATTCCATTTATTCTAAAACAATTTTACTATAGACTAGTGATTTATATAACCAATTTTATATAAAATTATTAATTTATCCATTGTTTTAAAATATTCCATCCTTCTAAATGAAAAACATGTTTGGTTTTAAATATAAAATTTTATGGTCATGCATGTTATAATTAAAATTGAAATAAAATTTTGGTTTATTAATTATGGAATCATGTTGTGGAAAAAATTTAATGTAATACTGTTCTATAATCTCCCACACTCCTTTTTCCTCTGCACGTATTAAGATTACTTACTACTAGGTTTGAGTAAGCGGAATTCTATAATATGAGGTCGTGTATGTTTTTAACCCTTTGATGTTGAAGTTTTTCTAATTTTGGGATTACGGAGTTATGTTTTCTCCTACGGGTTCATTATATTGTATTATTTGGGTTTTGATACTAATATTTGGATTTATGTACTCTCAATATTGGGAGTTGTATTTGAGGATACTGTTTTTTATAATTATATGATACCTTTTAATAGAAAATGTGTTACCCCATTTATATTGTATGAATCAAGTCACTACACGATAACCCATGTGGATAAAAAATTCCCATTGAGTTATGTTGGAGGTAGAATGGGTATATGAGTACATGGGTATCTAGGATAGTTCAAGAAATTCTATGTATATCTTTACAATATGGATCTGAAGTAAGTATATTCAAGAGATAGTAGTGTATCAGTTTGTGCACAAATTAGTATATTTGGATTTTATCTTATTATCCGTGGAAAAAATTTATTATTATATGGGATTACACCTCTTATCCTTCAAAAAAGGTTTATGCATGTGCAGTGTCGTACTGAGTCTTGTACTAACATTATACTTTATTATTTCTAGGCAGAAGATGATTTTGTGATTAATTATCCAGTAAATAGAAAGATCCCTATATATAATGGTTAATAAGAGGATCATAAAGCTAGTGGAGGATTTGGATAGACATCTGAGGAAATTGATGTTTATTTATTTACGAATCTACAATTATTTCTAATTATCAAGTTTACACTTGGGATTCTATTTTTAATCATGTTTCATGTATTAAATCTTTTATACCCACATGTTTCATTGATTTTTAATTATATTTTTATTTATTACACATTCAATATCTTTATATAGAGGGTATAGTCTCCGTATGAAAGATGTAGAATATCACTGCTAGTTATTATCCTATTTCATTATAATATTTTGATATATATAATATTGATTAATCATTCTCTCCATTTTTAACATATATAAAAAATGTGATGAAAAAAATGATATCTTTTCATGGAGGAGGTAGTTCATAGAACCAATAACATTGTTATTAATTGTTCTATACGAATTAAACATATTTATTTTGGGCTATACCATTAATTTAAAAATATATAATTATAATAAATATACTAAGGTAATTATATTAAAATGGTAATATGAATTTTAGAATTTTAATATTAAGAATAAATTTATATGATGGAAAAAATACATAACTTATAGGCCTGATTTTTCTCATGGAAGTACCATTAAAATTTACGGTATTAGTGTAAAAATAAGAGAAGGGGGAGTTATTTTTATGGGATCAGGTTTTTGGGAGATTAAATCAATACATTTTTATTAAGTGAATCATTTAATAAGTGTTTTTTTAAAGGGTGTACGTTATCAAATTTTCTAAGAGAGGAAAAGGTCACACTTGAAAATAACCTTTATAATATAATAATGTGTTTAAATTATTCCAATGTCAATGAATATATTGATTATAAATTTTTTAATATATGTTTTTGTTTATTTGATATGGGAAACTGATGTTTTAGGTATGTTAATTTACTTCTCATGCTATGAATTTACATTTTAGTTTTTTGTCTTTTTAACAGGGTATATTGCATTTAACTATGTTATTTTATGGTTACTTACAAATATTACATAACAAATATATCCAAATTTAGTTGTAATAGTACCAAATAAGTTTTTTTTATAATTAAATTTTTTAAATATATAAATTAATATATTAAATTAAAAGATAAAATTTGTTGAAAATCTGTATCAGTATTAAAATAAATATTTAAAAATTATTTATTCTTAATAATATTTAATATTGAATAACAATAATATTATATAATATATATATTTATGGTTTTAAATATAAAATTTCATTCATTTTTCAATTTATTAAAATATAATTTATTTGATACAAAATATATAATATTGATAAAAAAATAATTTAAAATATTTATTTCAATATTATCATGGAAATTAGCATTAAAAGAAAAAAATATTTAATTTAAAAAATAAATGAATGTGGAGATATTAATTAATATGAACATTTTTATCTCAATTATAATGGTTTTTATAAAACTTTATTTCTATGTTTAGAGACATTAATCATAAATTTGTCGATTGAAACATGTAAAAACACGTTTTTATGGTTTGTTTTTAAGCAATAGGTTTTTTATTTTCATGGAATTATAATTTGAATTTTAGCGGATTTATTTTTAATATTATTATATTCGAAAGATATTTTTATTTATAAATAAATTGAATAAAATAGTATCATCTAATCATCATATTATTAAATAAAAAAACAGTTTAAAAACATATTTCTTTCAAATAGTGAAAAAATTTCAAAATATTTATCATTGTTTTATAATTATAAAATAGTATCCAAAATATACTTATTCAATATTTTCAAAAACAATTTTATAACTATTTTTGAATAATCTTCTAATTAATATTAATGAGGAGAAATTAGAAAAATAGACAATTTTTAGTAATCAATTTGTCTTATAAATATAATAAATTTAATCTTATGATAATTTTTTGGTGGAATATAAAATTAATTTTACATTAACATATTTCAATTATAAAATTTTTAAATATATATTTCTATAAAAAATATCAAACAAAATTAATTTTTTTAATAGGAAATGAAATTTTCAATAGGAACAGTAATTAATTATTCACCAACGAAAGGAAATAATTATTAATGTTTTACCATAGTAGTGCTTTTATATACTTATTAAAAATATCTACCTAATGTGTTTTATTTTTTTACATTCTGTGTATCATTTGACAAAAGATATAGAAGATTGTATTTATTTTGAAGGATCTAAAATATCTTATCATTATATTTTTCTCCCTTAAATAATTTTTTTATAGACAATTTTTATTATTGTATAAAAATTTAAGTGGATATGAGATCCATGAGAAACTAAATATATGAATTATACTAATATATCTTCGTATTACCCTCATTAAAAATTGGAAATTCATTATCCCAAATAATTTTTTTCATGTTTATTGGGACATACCATTGACATCATTTTTAACATCATCTTGATTTTTAACAATACAGAAACCAAAAATAATATTATAATATTATAATTTTTAATTTATACTAATATTAATATCCAGTTCAATGTTTTAATCTAAAATAAAACATTCATTTCACCCTATGATATATTAAATTAATCATTGTAAAAAAATAATATTCCTAAACCTCTCTTCGAACTACATAGGCCAGGTTATTTCTTGTTGTCTTACAATCCATAGAGTAACTAATATATCAATGCGTAATATTTGTTCATAATGTGAATATGATTAACCCTATATTTTCCCACAAGAGTTTATATATAAGAGTATTTTTTTAGAACATCTCATCATACACAATTTTCATAATCGACATAATCATCAACTAATAATTTGTGAGGTGAATCCCAAGATTAAAATGCGACATAACATCAACCCATTAATTTTCTCTAAATAATGATGGATTTATATAAAAACCACATATTATACACTTAATGTTTTTTAAAATGAAAACAATATTTTAGACTCAACTATATATCCTTAAATATAGTAATGTAGCATAAGATAAAAGGTAACTCAATTAATTTAAATGAATATAAAATAAATCTCAAGAATAAGTAAACCTTATATGACAACATTATTACAGACACGAGGTAGAAATAAATAAATTATAAATTAACCTATATCTTTAAATATCACATCCCTTAAATAATTTATCATCCTATGGTCCTCAATGATGAATTACTATGTGATTATATATATAAATAACATATTTTCGACACATTCATACATTTCTCCATAATCATTCTCCAATAGAACCACCTAAGACAACTTTCATGGTATAAAAATCTTAATGATCCTGAAATTTTAAAAAGATCATACAAACCCTATTTAAACAATTTAATTGAAATTTACATGAATTTTTTTTATGGAATGTGTGAAATTTTGAAAACATTAAAATAAATAATAATTTATAAAATCCCAGTAAAAAATATATAATTTTCAAAATAGATTAATTGTAAATACATTGAAAATATTTATTTTTACTATAACCTTTGTTAATTTAAAAAATAAGAAAAAAATATTTTATCAATAAAAATAGTCAAATTGCACAAAAATATTTCATTTAAATGAATATTTTATTTGGATAACATGAAAAATTATCAATTTATCAGAAAATGATGTATAAATAAAAGCAGAAAATTTATGTTGAAGAGGGATAATTAATATTGGAATCATGAAAAAAACCTTGGGTTTTCTATAAATGATCTCCAAATTAGTTGATGAAAAATTATTTAAGTAAAAATTAATTAAATTTTGGGGAAATAAAATCTATTTAATTATTTGAGAAATTATGTGGAAAATAATTATAAACATTTACTTCAAAAATTAAAATTTAATCATGGGAACATGATATAGATATGTCACATTATATATGATAATAAATAAATCATTGATTTCTATTTAAAATTTTAATGAAACATTAATAAGGAAAAACGTTAAAATTTATTGAATAGTATTCAAAATAAAATATGGAGTTGATGGTAGATTTTTTATTTATGAATTTATGAAAAAACCATTGGAACATTATTATATAACCATGTTAAAAACAAAAAGTTCCTGGAATATTTTTAAAAATAATCCTATTTTAAAATTCATAAATAGAAATTAATTTATTCATTAGATAAATAGATGTGTAGAAAATTATAGATTCATTATAATTAATATTTAAAAAAATTCACTAAATAAATAATTACAATTGAGAGGTCTCAATTTTTGTATGGATGTATAGAATAAATCCTTACTTCTTCTGTAACATTTACATATATTTCATTGAAGGAGTTTGAATATGAATGTAATAATATAATTTCATGAATGAAATACTTATTAATGACATAATATTTCATATAGGAATTATACATACATCTGAAATGAATATATGAGTGTATAAAAAATTTACCAATGAAGGTGAAAATTTCACCCAAATTCATTAATTCATTATCTTTATTACTTGAAGACACATTAACATCCTATAAATAATATTGAAAATTTAATATCCTATTTTAGGAAATTAATAATCATTGTTAATTTTTTTGAATATTTATTATAATTATTTTCCATTACCATTTTAATTAGATATAGTGTATTGTGACCATCGAGTGTTTATAAATTAAATTATTCTTGGAATGTTTCAAAAATTTGATATAAATACCCATAATTTGATATAATGATAATTATTTCTATAATAAATGATGTTATATCATATATAAATTACATTTATATAAGTTTTTCTAATTTTATTCTATAAATTGTGTGGTTATGTTATGTGAAAAATTGATTAATAACAACTTATTTCAGTATTTTAATAAAATGATAATATTAATACAGTAACAAGTCAAATTAGTTTTATAATATTATAATAACCATTTAAAAATCATTACTTTCATAATATATTCTAATAATATTATTTTCCATGTAACAATAATCATCCTCAATAATATTTAAATTCATCATTTAAGGAGTTAGTGTAAATTAACAGACCATGAAAACACAATAAATTTATAGAAAAGCATGCTTATATGGGTGTCACGTTTGAAATAATAATATTATAATATAATAATAATGATTGTATAATTATATATTATAATTATGAACATTATTTTTCTATTTTTAGAAAATTCATTATATTTACGATGAAGAACAAATACTTTTTATTGGAGGTGTTAATTCACACATACACGTGATTATCATAAGATTTATCGAGGAGTTAGAGGAGGTAAATGTGAAATTTAAATAAAAAATGAAGGAAATATTTATTTGATTTATATCATAATTATTCTTTATCGTATTCAGTATGACCATCCAATAAAATTGGTATTGAAAAACAAATTATGTCTCTACATCGAGGTGGTATTCCACCCAAAGAAAT
Organism: Viscum album; assembly: GCA_963277665.1. NCBI lineage: Eukaryota > Viridiplantae > Streptophyta > Magnoliopsida > Santalales > Viscaceae > Viscum > Viscum album. The sequence continues at coordinate 1,516,513,060 of OY728122.1, read as the reverse complement.
ATATAATTTTTCATATGTGGGTAAAAAATAAATAATAATAATTTTATCATAAATATAAAAACAAAATTATATATTAATGATAATAAATTCATAACCATTATATTGATAATTGTTTTTAATAGTATGATTATGATGAAATACATAAGATGTAGATACTATATTCTTTGGAGAATTAATTTTTCCATTTGAAAACAACATCATATTGAAGGGATTTGGGTGTCAATAGTTACTATAATATTACTGTTTTAGAAGATACATATTGTTAAATAATAATCGGAAGTTTTAAAAATAGTACTTTTAAAGATAAATTTTGATTTCCAATGGTGTCAGTTGAAACCTTTTACAAGAAAGGAATGGGGACCTTCAGGAATCACACATTATAATTAAATAGTTTCATGAAACTATTCTTTTTTCACTGTATTCAATGATCCAAACATGATGATCACATAGATTTTATGTGTGTATATGTACATATAAATGTGTTCTTTTATATTTTTAATCATGTTATACTATTTTTAATATTATTTTCAATACATTTTTCTCTTTTAATATTAAACTAGAAAAAATGTTTATATAAAAGTGAATATATGTTTTATTTAAATAAATATCAAAACCCATGTATCCAATTTTGGGTTTTTTGTATTATTTTTATATATTCAATCCAAAAAATTATAAATATAATACATTTATATGTTTTAATAAAATAACTATTCTGTTAAAAAATGTTTTAGTTGAAAGTTTGAATTGTTTCAATATAGATTCTAAATGAAATATTGAATTGATTACCAATTTATTGAGTTGTAATATAATTATTCATGGTTTTAATAATAATTTAAGGTTTATTATTAAGTTTAGTAAAATTTAATTTACATGAATAAAATTCATTGATATTAATAACAAACTAATTATTTCATTTTTATCACGATAATTATGATTAATTATATCAATATAAAGTGTATTACCAAAAATGAAATGATCAATATTAACTAATGTAACTATTATTATATAAAAAGGGTTAATATTATCACATTTTAAATTTTATTTGTTGGGAAAATAATAAAATCAATAGAGTACAATTATCATTTGAATATTTTATAAGGAAACATTATCTTCAATATCGTAAACGATACACCACATTGATATTATGAAAATTGTTAAATATTATTATTCAATTGTGGTCATTATAAAGTAGTAAATAAATATGGTTGGATGAATATTATTAATATAATGACAAAATATATAAGGGTAAAAATACTTGATAATGTGTTTATTAGTTAATTTTAAATAATTAACTAATTTATAGAATGTTACTTTATCATCAAAAAATATGTTCCCTCAAAAATTGATTTTTATTAATTCCATTTTACTAATTATATAACCAATTTTCAATACGTTAATAAAATTTATATGTAAAAATTAAATACATTTTTGAAATCCTAATATCAAAATTATCTGACGGTAATATTTGTAAAATTTTCAAAAAATATTAATTTGTCATCAAAAAATTGAAATATAGATTTCAAATAAAATTTGAATTTTATTTAAATATTTATGAAATTTAAAAGTCAAATTATGTTCTGAATATTATATGGTGTAAAATAATAATTATTTATTTTTATTCATTCTACAAAAATTATTTCTATGAAACACTATATTGTATTTGAAAATAAAGATTATTTTTCAGTTTAAGACATGATTTTTTGTAAACTATTTTAATGTACATAATGATTCTACTTTTCAATTTGTTAAAATAATCCCTAATATAGAATGTTTTAAATGGATTTTATAGAGTATATATTGTTATATATTAAATTATTTTTTTAAATGATTATTAATTGCCATAGAGTTAATATATTATCATCATTTATTTGAATGCAGAAAACTGGGGAAAATGCTTTTTTATCATGTCTTTGGGTTTTTTTAATATAAATTTTCTAATTCAATGAATTTAATTTTTTTAAAAATTATTCCATATTGGGAATAATAATATCCATTTTATGTAGTATGGTCTTATTAATTTTTATAAAACAATTTTATTATGTTAATAGAAATATATTCATCCTAGTATAGGTAAAATAATGAAACTGGATAATGTTAAAATGTAAAAGCATAAAATATCCTAAAAATAAATCATTAAATTGGTGATATCTTTTCTAATCGACCACAACCATACTTTAAATAATTTATTATAATCTAAATTCATTTGTATTAATGTAACCCAAATGTGGTGGTATTTTAATTAAGACAAATCATAATTTAATCAATTTTCACCACCTATCCTACAATGTAAATAAAAGTAATCACCACCAACTTTCTTCTCAAAATCATTGTTTACATTTAAATATATTACAATAAAATTCCCCCACCATCCCAACATAAATGTTCTACAGTTATCACTCCTGAAAAATTCCCTATTCTCTAGGTGATCCTTCAATGTTGTGATATTCAAGAGGTAATTTTTTCAAACCACATCTCATAATTTCTTTTATTTTCTAACTTCTCATCACATACATCATCAATCATGGAATAATAATTCCAATATCATGTATATAATGAAATTTTATACTGATGATGTGGATTATTATATCCATCACTTTTATTTTATGGTCATATTCATTGAAAAACCCAGTATCTTAATTATACCGATTTGTTGTCTTTATTAATACTGAGTTTTATCTTTTACCACCTTCAAAACTAGTCATAATATTATAAATTTTGTAAAATAATATTATTATAATTACAATATAACTAATGTTATGTTAGTAAAATAATATATATACATCATATTAAATAAAACAAAACAAGTTCATGACTATTAGAAAACCCTCCAAAAAAATCCAAAAATTTAACATATTCATTTTATTAAATGAATCATCCTTATGTTAGAAGATAAATTATATATTAGAAAAAATGTTATTATAATATTTAATTAATACCATTTCATTATAATTATAGAGTATAAATTCCATTTAAAATGAAAATCAATAATAAGAAACCAGTGAATTGACCATGAAACCATGAACATATCCTCCCATGACAACAAATATATAACATTATTAGTCATTAAAATGGGAATAAATGGACTTAATAAAATTTTAACAAATCATATATATCTATAAAAGGATCTATAATACATAATTATATAATATAAAATATTTATATAGAGAATTAAGAGTATGTCAAGAACAATTAAAAATAATTTAATGGAATTATTATCCCAATTTTCATTTATTAAGTGAAACATATAATTCATGATAATGTTTTCTTATGATTATATGTGTAATTTATTTTGAATATTTATTAGTTATTTTCAATTTCTTTATTTTGATTTATAGTGCATAAACATAATTTATTACATTTTTTGATTTTTACTACAATAATTTTATTTTTGTAAAGGACTTTCATTTTAAAAAAACCATCATTTAAACATTATTTTGCAATAATAAAAAATATTATTTTTTATATATATGGGATGAAATAAATTTAACTCCATTATTTTCCCTTATTTGTTTCATATTACATGACATGTTTATATGTTTAAATTCACATATTATTTTCTAATGTACACCTATCATTTTTTAAAATTAGTGATTTCAATGAAATAAGAATATTTTATCATATAATGATTCTATGATGCATGAATTCATGAATTATCATTATGATATAGTTCCTGGGAATTATTTATACTTACTAGTGGTTCCATTAGAAACCAATTAAGTGTGTTACCATGATGAACCAAGTATATGTGGTTATTTTATTAACCAAGGATGAGAGGTTTTGTTATATTCCAAGGATGGGTGGTTCTATTATAACATCCATTGTTCTGGGTACTATAGAGATATAGGATTTCTATATTGGTTAATTTCTTTATAATAGTGTGTTTTTAATAATATTTATAAATATAATTATGGTTTTACTTGTTCATTTATGATTATAATTTCAATTCCTTATACACCCATTTTGTGGTAAAATGTGATGGATTTCTAGGAGATTAATGATATTTTGGAATATTTGATTTATAAAGGTATTTCATATAGATCAAATAAATTTTTGGTTAAAAGGACCATTTTTATTTTAACATTTCATAATTATTTTAAATTTTCAATGATTTGTTTCTATAGATTATGGATGATTTATCATTATTTAAGGAAATAGATATTTCAGAACATCATTTTACACTTTTATTGATTTTATTGACATAATTATTACCGATTCTTTTTTAAATGATATGGAAATATTTTTCTATGTTTAAAACACATAAATTAAACTATTTTACCTAAAAAACTACATTTATTTTCTCAAAAAAAACATTGGGGTAATGATTTATAGTTCATTGGGTTTTAATATATCTACATTTCCATATCTCTAGAAAACATAAATCCCAAAAAGGATATGATAGTTGACCTTAAATATTTTTGAAAATCTTGTAAATAGATGAAGTGAATATAAAATAAATTCTAATATCTTGATTAGAGGTTTGTACTATTTTCGTTCATTTCAATGTATGCACGATTTTTTGGTTGATATTGAAGAATAATAGGGATTAAATACACATTATTGATCTTAATAATGATGTATGGATGTTAATGATGATGAATCGCTATCAATTGATCAATAATGAAGTCTATTGTTGGAATTGATTATGTATTAATTTGTACTGTTTATGATAATGTGTAATTTTATAATATTTTTTAGAATCATCTAAAATCTATGTATTTTTATATTATAGTTATTATTTCCATTAACATGGATGCATATGATAGATTGAATCAATATAATATATATTAGGTAAAAATGTGACAATTTAAAGGTACATGTAACCCATAAATTTAGGAAACAAATTTCATTATTAATAACAATTCATTTACATCTGTTTGACTGAAGATAAATAGTATTGTTAGAATATTTTGGGTTATAAGGTCCCTAAATTTTAGGTAACTGTGGATTCATTTTTTTTGGGGGAAAATATAAAGGAATGAGAGAAACATTTAGTTTAAACATAATATAGTTATATTTTTGGATTATTTTGTAATTTTAATCAAAATTATAAGTATTATGCTTATATTATTTATGATAATCAATTTCAAAGATCGTTTGACAACATATCACATCTGACAGAGTTGCATTGATTGAATCCACAACCGAAGGGTGAGAATGTTGTGTCACCATAAACTAGCCTGTGTGATGTCCTGGTTGGTATAATATTTATTTTATTTATTTAAACTATTTTATAGATAATGGATAAGTTCATATATTTATCAAATTTATAAAAATGGGATGGGAAATTTATTTCGTTATTAAGTGATCAATGATATTTTTGAAGATATTCCCTATTTAGAGAAGCATATATAATTACATTAAAATGAATACTATCAAATATTATATGTGTAAAAAAGGATGAATAATATCATTTGAAAACCATATGATCATAATGTTGTTTTAATATGATCAATGAAATTTTTGTAAATGATTATCTTATCTCATAGATTATGTTATGTGGGAAATTACATTTATAAAATGATTCATTAAGAGTGATTGATAGAGTTTGGAGATAAATCATAAAAATAATTTTTTTAGACAATTCAATAACATCCTTCTAATTATTTGTTTTTATAATAAATCTATAATTTTTTTTTGAGTAATTTTAAGGATAGTTTGTTGTTAAATTGTCTATGATGATCTTTGGGTATTTTTGGTAAATTTTAGAGTTTAATGTTGTTTTTCAACCTATTGTAGTTTATGCCTTTTGGGAATGTTTTTATATTCTATATATATTTTATAAAACTAATAAATATGTAAATAATATATAGTTATATTTTTTAATTTTGTGATTTTATAAGATGATTTTTATTATTTTGGGGGGAAAATTTCATCGAGAATATACATTATTTCGATAAAATCTGTGGTTGTGGTGGAAATTTACCATATGATGAAACTAGATGTCTAATGTATATTTGTTTCCATATTTTTTTTCTATAGTATGTATATGAATTACTTATCTTTTTTAAAACCATTTTGATAAAAATAATTTACATCTTTTATAATGAAATCAATATCTTTTGTATCTCACGATAGATTTATGATTTTGTGATTGTTAAATTCTGCAAAACCATGTTATATATAAATATCTAAAATTCTACAAGAATTATATTAAAATATTCCATGTTAATGTTTACCTATATGAAAAACTATAATGTGTTATTACAATTTACCATCATACATTTCAACTTCCACTTTTCGAGTGCATGTTTTATTGACCATTTTTATGATATTGTATTTTGAAAAAGTAATTTTTAAAATTAAAACCCTATTATTAGATCTCAATATCAATTTTCATGGAAGAAAATTATTATATTGTTGGGGGTATATTGACATCAAAATATTTTAAATTCAAACACTATGTTCAAAAAATATAACATACGCCACATCGAGCTTTATAAAACTACTAAATATTTTTATTTATATGTGATCATTATAACATAGTCAATAAAATGTATTAAAAGAATTTTATTTATCAAATTATTAAATTTATAATGTTCATACACAATGGTAATTTATTAATTAATTAGTATTAAATATGTAAAATATTTTTATAAAGTCGTTTTTTCTTTATATAGCATTATTCTTGAAAAATAACTATTTTTTAGATTTGTTGTAAACAATTTAAAATTATTTTATTAAAAATTTAAAAATTATTTTTTTATAACAATAAAATTGTTTTTGAATTCATTATTTCAATAAAATTATACATTTTAATTATTACAATTCTTTGAAAAGATTATTTTTAATTAAATAGTGAAAAATAATGATTTTCTTAAAAATATCATTAATTATCAATAAAATAAAAACATTTAAAGTTAAAATATATTATTAATATTTTTTATTGAATAATATTAATATTTAACTATATTTCATTCACTTAAGTTAATTTTAATAAACATTGTTTATTTAGGAAAAAAGTTTATTTGGCTTTAAATATATGATTTTTTAAAAAACTGTTTGGAAAAAAAAATATATCAATTTTAATTTTTTAAATTAATACATGGTTGGCCATTTTTATAATTAAATACATATATGATTAAAAATTTAATATTAATTTAAATTCATATAATGATAATTATTTTTCATAGAGTAAATAAAAAATAAAATTTTTCATGGAAAATAAAATTTTGACTCCTTGTTAGTTCATCCCGACTGATTGTTTAATTTTTCATTTTCATATACAAATTATTTTAATTGAATTTTGTAAAATGTATCCATATTTTTAATCATAAGGTCTATATTTTTTAGTATTTTCACTTTAATATTTATTCCAAAAAATGATACCATGGTAAGAAAACAACTTACCATAATATTGGTAAAATAACAAAACAATGTACAGTTGATTAGAAAAAGATTAAATTCACTAAAAACTATGACATTAAATTGGTGGTTGATGTGTTTCATAACATTATCTATAAAATTTAATATTTCTCAACAATGAAATTATTTCAAATTAATGCCACCAAAATTTAGTTAGATTTAAATTTAAAATAATCACTATTTATTCTTTTAAAGCCTCCCTCGTTATGTATTAATACCACTCCAAACCAACCCATTTTTATATAATATTCCATGAATCATTATATAAATTCCAAAAACTCTCTTATCTACCCTTAAAACATACATGTTATTATTCTCTCACATTAATACCTATTCAAAATTCTTTAAGGGATCCTTTTGAGGGGTGATATTCAATAGGAAATTTTCTCAAATAGCCTGAATTAATGATTTTGTTATTCAACCATTTCATCACCATGTTCATTCAAAAAACAATAATAACTACATTATCATGTATATATGTTAATTTTCTATTTCTAATTTAATATCTAATATTATTACATTCTATTATAATTTCTTATTCAATTAAATGAATCCATTGTCCAAATTATACCGACTAACATTCAGTATGGATAATGAGATTTAGTTTTCCATTACATCATTAAAGGAAAATAATAAAACATTTATATATGTTAAATCAGATTTTAATAATTATAATACATCATATTTTATGTTATAGAACATATATATTTAAATTTAATTAAATAACAATGAAAATAGTAATCGATGTTTGAAAAATAATCCAAAATAATCTATACATTTAACATTACAATTTATCAAATGAATAAACCTCATGTTAGAAAATACAAGACATGGGAACACATATAATTCATTAATTGAATTAAAATAATTTCAATATATTTTTTGATAATTATTTTGAATTTACATGGAAATGTATTTATATAAACAAGTGAACTGACTATGAAACCATGAATCGAATGCTCACCAAACTACGTTTTTGAACATTATATATCATTGATGTGGCCATAAATGAATTTTATAAAATTATATTAAAAAAATACATGTTAAATGTTTTTTAATTAATTAATTAATTAATCTCATTCAATTATTCAGTTCATTAATATAGTTTAAATAACATTCACACACAGGGTAAGCGAATTCATAACCCAATTTACTATTTTGGGTTAATATTTTTCTTCTAAGTTATGTTATGGTATGGGTTTTTCTAAAATTTCTATTTAATGTATTATATTTAAATTCTATATTTTCTATTTTTATTTACATTATATATATATAATCAATTCCTTTGATTAATTATCACTTCAATGAAATGATATTTTTAAGAGACATTACTTTTAAAAAATTAGGCATTCTTTTTAAAAAGAAAGAAGGAATGATTTTTTTGTATATGAGGAATGAATAGAATTTTATTCCATAATTCTAATTAATATTAATAATAATATGTTTAATGTTAATATAGTTACATTCAATAAAATTATTTTCCATTTAATGTGGGTTGTTGTAAGGGTTGTGACCATCCTGGTCCATCCCTTATCAAAATTTATGGTGCTTGGCATGCCCTGAACCCATCATGTCTAGATCTGAAGGGCGGAATATCGATGGCAGGATGTCATTGCGGTGCCACCATCGGTGACACCGATTGGTTCCAGAGGGGTTTGTCAGGGTTTTCTTTCGATATTTTTCCCAAAACGCAACATTTAATCCCTTAAACTTTTTTAAAAGTGGTTCAAAGCAGTTTTTATCCCCATAAACAATGTTTTTAAATCCCTATGGGTGGGGAGACCCTCAACAGACCCGTAGTGTGTGTCCATGTAATGTGTTTTCATCTGTTTTAATAAAATAATTTAACTCACATCTGTTATGGCCACCCCCAATGATAATTATTAAATAACAATTAATTCCATCGTAAGTAACCATTAAACTAGGAGGTGAAACCATGATCCACCATTAAATCCCTTAAAATTATTATCCAGTCGCACCCATATCTCAGCTCATTATATCACACGAGAATCCCTTTCTTCTTTTTCATGGCTCTGTTCATTCTTCCCCTTTGTGCGTTTGGAGTCCCCTTCTTGAGGCGAGTGTTGCACAGGGCTATAGCCTTTCCTAGTCCTTATTGGGGTCCCGGATTTTCCACCCCTAAATGGAGTGAATCTCCAGTTCTTGGAGCGTAGAGATAAACATTTATCTTTGATCATCCACGCAGGGTCATTCCTTAGTCTCTCTTTACTGTGTATCATGTGGGGTGGGTACGCTATTGTTTCTGCGGGGATGGATGAAACCAAACCTGAATGGAGATAATAAATTTACTATTAATTAAGGAAGGGGGGTTTCATCGATTTTATTCTGTACATTATATCCTTGATTCTGTGTTGTGAATCGTTGCGGCTTATGCCCACTGAAAATCATGGTCAACGGGGGTCTTTTATTTTTCATTAATAAACCTATATTTTTTTGGATAATTATGTGATTGAAATATTGTAACATGGATCATAGTAAATCACATAATCACGGTTGATTAATTGGATTCCCAAATAATAATAATCCTTTTGTGGACACCCTGATTAACTAAACGGAAAGACATAACAAAATGAATGGTATATTCAATTTCAAAATTCCCTTTCTATATTCTAGTTATGTTTACGGTTGATTCTTAAGAAGCGATATGGATGGGGTTGGAATCCTCTGTTGAGGTGCAGTTGTTGATTTTGGATCTCAGGCTATGTTGGGATGTATGGTGGTGCTTGTATTGGTTTCAGTAATTTAATGGATCTCATGGATCTGTTTGGTTGTTGAGACATTACAAGGGAACATGGTGTCAATGCTTTACTTATTGTTTTGTTGTTTCCCTTCTGATGTCATTTGTCTATTCCAGTTAGTTACCTAGTAGTGAAGATCTACATTAATGTAATAAATAGAATATGAAAACAAGAGTGGGTTCAATGTGGAATCGGTTTCCTAAAATAAGTTGTGATGTGGCTGTGAGTGTTGTGTATTTTTTGGATGAATAGTAATAAGGGTGTTTGTGTATCGCCTGGTTTTGGATCCCCAATTCTAGAATGAGTGATTGTTACCTATATATATAATTTATTTTTTATGTTTCTTATTCACGCCCCACCAAAGTTTAGCACTTCATACCGAACACCCCCATTTTATGGTGGAGGCTGTTTTCTTCAACACTTCTATGAGTGGCTGGTTTTAAACTCCTTTTATGATCCTTTTACTGAGTAGCCCAAGACTTTTTGGGTATTTTGTGACAGCCTGAGGTCCATTATAGCCCAATATTATTTAGTCCGGGTATGAGGTGGTGGTTTGCCCAGTTGTGTGTATGTAGGTGGTTTCCCAAGTGACTTCGAGATGAGTCCCAAATGTCTTCGGGCATGGTAATAGTTATTCGGACCTAGGTGTGTACGGGAATGGATTGGTTTGTCTGTTTCGGTGCTGGTGTTTTCGGTTAGGATGTGTGGTTGTGATACCCTAGCTGTGTACGAGTGGGGTGTGGTTGTGGGATTGCAGTGACAATGGTCGGAGATGTTTCACACGTAGGATTTTTTTAATAACTAGTGGGAATGTGGTGTGGCTTACACAAATATTGATGTGTTGTTTCTATGACTTACATGACTTGTGTTATTTGGGGCGTGCACCTTGGTGAGGTTTGGGTGGATATTAAATCTTTCTAGGAGTTTTGGTTGTCTCTTATTTTTCCATATGGCATTAGAATGCCTCCGCACTTGTGCATGAGAGCATTTGATTTTCCCCATTATGTATACTTGTATACTCACCCTAGATATATTAAATAGTTTCAGGTTTCCAGGAGGACATCAGGGATCATGTGGGAATGTATTAGCTCTGACCTTGGGACAATTGTTGTTGCTATTTTTCTTTTCTATAGTAAATTCCATCGGGGTTTTCTTGTAATTTTGTAACATTTACTTTCAGAACATGCATTTGGGAATGGTTGGTTTTGGCTTTAGTTTTACCAGTACATTTGGTGTTTTTTGGGATTTACTATCTTATCTCCCAATCCTAGTAGATAAAAATGTTAATTCCTTCCATTTTGTGTGTGATTTTATACCATTGGTTCTATTCACCACACTAGTACCTATTGAAGGCGGGTTTCGGGGGTCATTATATCTCTTTCAACATGAGGAAGGAAGGGTCTGGTAATCTATTGTCCCTTCCATCATCTTGGGGAATGCGGGTCATGATAGAATGGTATCAAAGGTAGGTCAAGAGATAAGATGGATTCTAGAGATAGGAATTGTGAGGATTACATGGGATGGTAGGGGAAAAGTGTTGGGCCATCTTGGTGTGTGAAATAGGCTATGGAATACTGGCTAGGACATGATATATTAGGGGCCCCCATGATCTAATTCAATGAATCTGGGCCAACCAAATGACCATGTGAGGGAACACTGATTGCGGGTTCGAGACTCTAGGAAAGGTACATGCATCATTATGACTTGTGTTCTTGTGTTTCTTTTGTATTTGGTGATTTTAAATGAATAAAATGTCTATGAAAATTTAAAAGCAGTATTCTACACATCTTGGGCTTTGGAATTCCTTGATTACCTTGCGGCTATCATACCCAGATGATGACAATGAGTACTGTGGGAAAATGAGTCCCATGAGGATGTATTTTATGATCAGAAGAGGGATGATCGAGAGGGTGATGATGACTAGTGGAAGAAGATTCTTTGAGGCTTTCAGTGGAAGACCCTCGGTATGTACGAGGGCAGTGTCTTGTACATAGATACATAATGATGGATCGAGGTGCTGGTGGTAGGTTTTAGCATAATTCTGCTCCGATGATGTAATGGGATCCTCTGGCTGTAAGCAAGATTTAGGTTGTGTCACATCAGTGGTGGACTCTCTACCATGGTAAGAAGATGGAGGCTGAGGTTGTGTGTACAGACATTGAGATCGAGTTTCATGCAGAATTCCTCTCTTCCACGTTGAAGGATGAGAATAGGTAGGAGATGCTCTCCCTCTAGTAGGGGATCATGTCAATGAGTGGGTTCGGGACAAAGTTCAAGGATTTCTTTCATTTTTCTCCATACCTTTTTCCGAATGAGGAGTCTCGGGCGAGATGTTTAGAGGAGGCACTCTGACCTTATCTTCAAAATGATGTAACCCCTTTCACCCTACCGACGTACTTGGAGGTACAAAATAAGGTTCAATTGTTTGGGAGGATGCAGATGATGGGAGGTATGACGTGAGAGTGAAGCCTGTTGGGATCATTAAATGGGAAGGAAGTTAGCAGCAAGACTCCAGCATTTGGGCCTTCTAGGTTTCGACATGTTGTGAGCAGGCCCCAACAGTTTCAATTCTGATCTCCCGGTCTCTGTCCTTTTCTCAGGGGCACAAGACCAAGGTGCTTCATCTGTGGGAGTCATGGGCACCTTCCAAATCTATTTTTTAGGCAGAGTGCAGTACAATGATGGTGTCCAGGTTCAACACCCACTATAGTAGTAACAGTGTCTAGCAAGGCCCTTTCTGCTGTTTCTACAGGGACAGTGAGCTCCCACTCCTCTGAGAGATGACATGGCAGGGGGAGGTCGGCCCTAGGGTTCTCTTCAAGGACCTCGACTAGGGTGTGGTCTTGGATGCAGTCAAAAAATGAGAGGCAGAGGAGCTAGGTGTGGGCAATTGCACGCTGCAGAGGCAGCAGTTTCAGCAGGGCCAGTAGTCATTAGAGGTATGATCACCTGGTTTATTACACTTGCCTATGCCTTGTTTGATACAAGAGCTTCACACACTGTCTGGCATGTGCTCTGGGTTTAGATGTTGGGAGACTTCCAGTTTCCTTGGTGTTGAGTATTCCTATCAGAGGACAGACTGACATGTTTTATGTTTTCCAAAGGTTTAGACTGATGATATGGCCACATCAGACCAGAATGTATCTTCTGCTATTGCATATACCGCCATATGATATCATCCTAGGCGTCGACTGTATATTTTCTGTACATGATTTTATCAACCATTTATGAAGAAGATTCATTTTCTTAGATGAGGATGGACAGAGTTTGACTTTCTCCTGTGAGTGGGGTTTCCAGGAAGGCAGTCAGTTGGTGGAGCACCTTTTTTTCTTGTTATCTGACATGTTAGTGGTTTCGACGGATACATAGATGGTTGATGTCCTAAGGATCGTCAGTTAGTTCATGGATGTCTTCACTGAAGAAGTGGAAACTCTAACCCCATGATGTGATGTTGAGTTCTAGATAGACTTATAACTCAGTGTCTGTCCGATCTTGATGGCTCCTTATATTATGGTGCCTTCTAAGTTGCAGAAGTTGCAGATTCAGATTCAAAAATTGTTGAAGACAGGATTTGTCTGACCTAGCGTGTCACCATGGTGTACTCCAGTCTTGGTCGCGAAGAATTTATATGGTGGTTTCACGCTGTGCATAGACTACCCGAGACTGAATCAGGTAACAGTCAAGAACCTTTACCCTCTCCCGAGGATAGACGATCTCTTTGACTAGCTGAGGGGAGACGACTGGTTTTCTAAGATCAATATGCGGTCTGGGTATCACTAGTTATGGTTGAAAGATAGTGATATCCAGAAGAATACTTTTAGGTATAGGTATGGTCACTTTGAGTTCTTTGTCATGTCGTTCGTTGTTACAAATGCACATGCAGTGTTAATGGGGCTCATGAACTCTGTTTTGTGTGAGTTTTTGGACCGGTTTGTCATTTTTTTCATTGATGACTTTTTGATATACTCAAGATTAGATGAGGAGTTTAAAAATGACCTCAGTATAGTCTTGGATTTATTTTGAAAGCATCAACTCTATGGTAAGTTGTCCAAGTGTATGTTCGTGACATGAGAAGTGCATTTCCTCGGACATGTGGTGTCTCATAAAGGGGTAGCGGTTAACCAGTCAAAAGATGAAGCGGTTGATTCTTGGGAAGAATCAATGAATATTATGGAGGTTCGCTTCTTTATGGGTATCGTAGGATATTATCTGAGGATTGTACCAGGCTTCTCTTGGGTTGTATCTCCCTTGACAACTATGATCAGAAAGGACCAGACCTTCGTATGTAGTGAGCAGTGTCGGGCAACGTTCAGCTATCTTAAGGAAAGGTTAGTCAGTTCTCCAGTGCTCTGGTTTCCATAGGAAGGGGTATTGTATTAGGAATGTTGTGATGCTTATGAACTTTTCAAGGTGTTTGATCTGATGCAGCATCATGGACTGGTATCTTATAGATCTAGGCAGATACATCCTCATGAGTACAACTATGCCACCCAATACCTATGGCTTGCAGCGGTAGTGTTCACGTTGATGTTGTGGCGGCATTACCTCATCAGGGAGCACATTGGGGTATTCATGGATCCAAAGAGTTTGAGGCATATATTTACCTAGTAGGACCTGTACATGCGACAAAAAATCATTGTGGAGTTTCTTTTGTACAACAACATTGAGATCTCTTACACTGAATGAAATGGGAACGTTTTGGATGATGCCTTGAGTAGAAGTCATAGAGTTAAGAGGTTCAAGATTCTATGGATGCTTAGAAGGAAATGGAGGAGTTTACTACCCTACACCTGGAAGAAAGGGTGGATGGTGGTAGAGGTTGCATGTTTCATATGAAAGTTCATTCCTCTCTGTTGATGTATGTGGAGGAGTCTTAGTGAGGAGGCATAGAGATTGAAATGATGCACGATCGGGTTAACAAAGTCAATGCTCCATAAGGGTAGTTGGAGGATGGTCAGAAACATATTATTTTTTGAGGGATGTTGTTTATCCTAGAGGCGATGTTGGATGAAGTTCTATGTGAGTTCCATAACTCCCTCTTAGCAGTACACCCTAGAGTTTCAAAGATATATCGAGGCCTGAGGGAATAGATATGGTGTCCTTGGGTGAAACATGTAGTGGAGGATTATGTAGCAAGGTGCCCAGCCTGTCAATAGGTGAAGACTGAACACCACACCCCCAGAGGTTTTTTGCAGCCTTTAAATTTCCCCGAGTGGAAGTGGGATGACATCTCGATAGATTTCCTCACAAGACTACCCATGGATCAAGGAGGTTGGGATGATATCTGGGTAGTGGTAGACAAATTGATGAAATCAGGTCACTTCCTGGTGATCAAAGAGTTGAGTGTGGTGAATTTTTTGGCATGGAGATACGTGGATGAGGGGGTGCGGTTTCATGGAGTTCTGAGGTCCATAGTCTCATATTTAGACGCATTGTTTACCTCATTAGTATAGAGGGGATTACATCATTCTTTTGGAAGCCACCTATAACGTAGCATAACTTTCAACCCCTAGACCGAAGGAAAAATATAGCGAACCCTTTTGAACATAGAGGATATGCTAAGGGCATGTGTTTTGGAATTTGAGGAATCATGGAAACAACATTTCCCCTTAGTAGAGTTTTCCTAAAATAATATCTATCACTCTACTATTGGCATGGAACCGTTTGAAGCCTTGTACGAGAAGACATGTCATTTGACTGTGGGTTGGACCGAGGATAGAGATGCAGGTGTTATTGGCCCATAAGTAGTGTAGATAACAACAGATAAGGTTTAGCTAGTGTGGGGTATGACGAAGGTATCCCTGGATAGTAGAAGTCTTTTGATAATCATAGGAGGAGGCCCTTGAAGTTCGAGGTTTGAGAGCATGTGTTCTTAATGGTTTCCCCTAGACGTGGGTAGGGAATGTTTGAACAGGGGAGAAAGATCTTCCCTAGGTTCATCAGGACTTTTGAAGTGTTGGGGCCAATGGGAGAGGTGGAATTTCAGCAGGCATTGTCACCACAGCTGGAAAGGATCCACGACGTTTTCATGTCTCCAATCTTCATCGATATCTACATGATGACTCCCATTTCATTGACTGGGGACAGTTGGATATAGGGGATGATTCTATATTTGTGGAGCGACCAGTGAGGATAGATGATCCAAAGGATAAAGTGCATTGTGGATGAACCATCCCTTTGTTTCGTGTTATGTAGGGGCACAGTGTCCTCAAGGATGGTACATGGGAGAAATTAGCTCAAATTCATTCCTAGTACCCAATGATTTTTGGGTTTATATTCCAAGCCTTCATTGTTGTTCTTGTTTTTATGACCTTCTGTGATGTAATTCTGACCTTGTTGGTTTATGAGATGTTTGGATTCCTTACCTAGTAACTATTTATTAAAATACCTGATATGTGGGGAAGGGATCACTGTATCCATAATCAAGACACATTAAGGTGGATGTGATTAAACACATACAGGAGTGTCAGTTCCACCCAAAGAAGATAGTATCTCAACATGGAGGAAAAAACTCCATGATTTGTGTGTCGGGACAATGTGATCCTTGGGTTTGGTATGGCTGTTTGGGGTTATTTGTACTCGAGATTTATCTTTCTAGGTGGATGTTTGGACCCCTATCCCCCCTTCGGGTCTAGCTTTGATTCTCGAGGATGAGAATAGTTTTAGAGGTATCTAATGTAATGGATTTGACCCTCTTGATTCATCCCTTTCCCAAATTTCTGATGTTTGGAATGCCCTGGACCGATCATGTATAGATATGAAGGGCGGTGTATCGATGTCCAGATGTCATCCTTGTGTCACCGATCGGTTCCAGTGGGAGTTGTTTTGTTTTTCGTCCACATTTTTTCCTATAATGAAACATTTAAGCCATTAACCTTTTTAAAATGTGGTTCATGTCCGATTTTGGCCACGTAGAAAATATTTTTAAATCACTATGCATGGGGCAACCCTCAACGGACCCAGACTGTGTGGCCATGTAACATTTTTTCCTCTGTTTAAACAAATTCTTTTAACACACAGCTATTACAGCCACCCCCCAATAAAAATTATTAAATAATAAATAATTTCATAATGTGTAACCCCCTAACCGCATGTTGAAACAATGATCTGAATTTAAATCCGTTCAAAATTATTATCCTGTAACTCAATGATATCGCCTTTTTATATTGAACATTAATTCCTTTCTTCTTCTTCTTGACAAGGTTCATTCTTCCCCTTGCTGCGTTTGGAGTCCCCTTCCCTAGGTGAGTGGTGCGCTATGTTGTAGACTTTCCTACACCTTCATGGGTTCCCTGATGTTCCTCCCCTACAAACCACTCATCCACAGTTCTTGGAACATGTAGATAAATACTGATATTTGATCATCCATGTATGGTTTTTTCTTAGTCTCTCTTAACTGTGTATCACGCATGGTGGGTATGCTATTTTTTCGGTAGGGATGGGTGAAACCAAACCATAATGATGATAATAAAAGGACTTTATAATAGTGAAGGTGGTGTGATAGATGTTTATACTGTACTCTTTATTCTTGATTTTCTGTTGTGAATAAGACGAGCTTATTCCCACTGAAAATATTGGCCGTTGGTGGTCTTTTCTTGGGCACAAATGATCCTCGGTTTTTCTGGATATTTATGTGATTGAATGTTTGTAACATGGAAACATATAAATCATTTAAACTCGGTTGATTCAATGGATGCCAAAAAAATATGAATCCTTGTATGGTCACCCTAGTTAACTAATAAGAAAGATGGAACTGAATGAATGACATATTCAATTTGAAAACTCCATTACTATGTTCTGGTGATGTTTACGGTTGATTATTGGGATGTAATGTGGATAGGGATGGAATCTTATATTGAGGTAAATATGTTGGTTTTGGATCTGAGGCCATGTGGGGCTATATGGTCGGTCTTGGTTTGGTTCCAGTACATTGAGGGATCTCACATATCCCTTTGGTTGTTGTGACTTTAAAAGGGAAACGTGTGTGAATGCTTAAATTAATGTTTATTTGTTCCCCTTTCATGGGCCTTTGGCTATACCATTTAGTTTCCCAGTATTAAAGAACTACATTAATGGAATCACGTGAATATGAAAACAAGATCGGGTTCAATGGGGAATTGGTTTCCGAGAATAAGTTGTGACATGGCCGTGGGTGTTGTATTTTTTTGGATTAATAGTAACGAGGGTGTTTGCCTATAGGCTAGTTTGGAACCCCTATGATGGGATGAGTTCCTAGGACCAAAATGTATAATTTAGATTTTATGTTTCTCATTCACTCCCCACCCATATTGAGCACATCATGTCGAACACCTCAATTTCATGGGGGAGGGTGTTTTTTCCAAAACATAAATGAGTGGAAGGTTATTATCTCCTTTTTTGCTCACTTTCCCGAGTATCCCAAGACTCTTTAGGAAGGTATTTATGGCATGAAGTCCATTATATCCATCAATTATTTGGACATGGTACATGGTGATGGTTTTCCAAGGTGTGTGTTGGTTGGTGGTTTCTTAAGTGTCATTGAGATGAGGCCTAGGTGTCTTCGTATGTGGAAATACTAGATCGGACCCATGTGTGTGTAGGCGTGGATTAGTTTGGTTGATGTGGCCGAGGTGATTGCGGGTATGATGTGCATTTGTGATAGCCCGAGGGTGGGAGGGTGAGGTGTGGTAGTGGGACTGCTTGGAGAATGGAGGGAATGGTTTGAAGCATATGATGTCATCAATAACTAGTGGGAAAGGGGCATGGTTTACCCAAATATCAATGTGCTATTAAAAGTACATACTTAAATTCAGTTATTTGGAGAGTCCGTCATGGTGTGGTTTGGGTGGATAATTATCCTTAGTAGGTGTTTTGGTTATCTCTTATTTTTCCATGGGGTATTAGAATTCTTCCCCACATGTGCACGAGAGCTTTTGGTTTTCCCAACTGAGTAAATATGTATACTCTCCCTACATATATAAAACTCATTCAGGATTCCAGGAGGACATCAACGATCATGCGAGACCATATTAGCTCCAACCATGGGTCAATTTTTTTGCTATTCATTTTGTTTGGTACTTTCCATTGGGGTTTTCTTATACTTTGTAGAATTTACTTTTGTAACATGCATATGGGAGTCATAGGTTTTTGATTTATGTAATAACCTTGAAATTCTGTTGAAATTTGATTCCTAAATACAGGGGATTTTTACGAGTCCACAAAAATTTATGATGCATGATTCATAGGCCCAGTACGCCCGGAATCAATTTCTCATGTTCATTTCGGGTATGTTCAGTAAATGTACATGCGGGGTTTTATAACATTTGAACCAGAGCTCAGAATTGAAATCTGAGGACACCGTTGAACTTTTAGTGCCAGTATTCGCTTAAATTTACTTTCACCTCGACGGTATTTGGTCAAGAGTGAAAAGTAGTTTTGGGTTTTAAAGAATAAATTAAATAAAAATAATGTTTGTAGTTTATTTATTATTTGGAGGTTAGAACCTCCAAGTGTATATCAGGGGTGGGGGAACCACACCTTAACCTTCCATTAGAGTTTATAGAGGTGGGCCCCCCCCAGAACATAACCTCCCTTGGGAGGTTAAATTAGGGTGGGATCCACCGCATATTTTTACCCCTTTAACTCCCATTTAAGTGGAGAAAGCTATTGACCTTCCCCACTAATTAATTGATCCAACTCCACCCAATTAATTATGTGAGTTATATCATTTAATTAAACCAAAAATTTAGAATTCATGCCAATAAATAAAATAATAGACAATCTATTATTTTATTTGGGTTGGAATCATCCATATGTTGGAAGGGTTAATTGGGGAGGAAAGAGATCTCCAATGAAGAATGACCACCGAAGAACAAACAACACTTCAACCGCCAATGACGGACAAATTCTTCCATCTTCAACCAGAACAAAATTGGGAGCGCCATCCTTGAAGAACACTGATGATTCCATCCTCGACTTCTTCATTTCCGACATAAACGAATTGAATTCTGCCTTCCCGCGACATCGTAATGGAATATCGAATATAATGTAGTGGTTCAAACATGATAATTTTTGCCAGTTCTTCACCTTTCATATAAGATTAAGAATCAAAGCTTCTTGATATCATCCTAATGCGGGGTCACGGGCCAAAAAAATACGGCCTGACCCCTCCGCCTTCTTCGTGGATTTTGATGCCCAACATGACATCAGTCCGGGTTGAGCGTTACCCATCATCAATGGTTTCAGATCGAAGGAGATGACTTGAGGGATGCATGACTTCTTCCGAAGCG
Organism: Viscum album; assembly: GCA_963277665.1. Lineage (NCBI taxonomy): Eukaryota > Viridiplantae > Streptophyta > Magnoliopsida > Santalales > Viscaceae > Viscum > Viscum album. The sequence continues at coordinate 1,516,492,671 of OY728122.1, read as the reverse complement.
AGAATCGGGCCACCAGAACTCATCCAATGAGACGTGGAATGTTCACTGACTGTTGGTGTGATGATTTTCATGGCATGGACGGTGGCAGTACAACCGTGCGACCGGAAGAGAAGGCTGCAGTTGATGGAACATAGAGGTGCAGTGGCAGATGGAGAAAGGCTGGCCACGAAAGAAGCTAGAGGCCCGATCCACCGGGAAATTGGAGATGGCGCGGCACAACAGGCTCCACATGGTGGCCGAAGGAAGGCCGCGACCCCTGGCTGCGGCAGTGCAATAGCGGTTGACCCAAGCCGACTACAAAGAAGACTGACTCAAGTCGGCTACGATAAAGACATGCGGCCTGATCCCCCAGGTCACCGGAGGTGGCGCGGCGCAACGGTACCGTGCGGGAGAAGCTGGATGCCCGACCATCCAGAAGGTGCGGGACCTCTCTAGGTCCCACGTGATGCAGATCGCCGGCAGCTCATGCCGGTTTTCCTCCCACCAGAACATCTTTGTCATTTGGGTTACCAGGGGCACTCGGCCTTAACCATAGATACGGATGATGCAGGCCCCCCAACGGGCCTCTTCGGGGCCCGGCAGCAGGGAGGCTCGGCCCGCCGCCACCCATTCCCTGGGACCAGTGTCGTGACTACCCCAAACCCGCCTTCCATATGTCAGGGGCTGGAAACTAGCACCAAATGATAAAATCCCTTAAAACTGGGAATTCATTGCATTTATATACTAAAAAAACACACAACTTAGTACGAGATGGACAAGTAAAAACTGTATACAAAAAGAGTGCTGGAATATAAAAAATAAGTCGGGAAATACAAGCCAAACTGTAATGTATATGTACAACTAAAAAAAGGACAAAACAGATGAATGGGGAATGTAGCTCCCAGATTATTTACCACAGATCCTACCTGAAGGGTAAGTATATATGGCATCCTCAGCACTCCACGTCCGTAAGACTCCTCAGTGTACTGTCTCGTCATAAGGTCTACCTCCGGGTACCGTCCAATCCTGGCGCTCTCCGCCTCTATCAGTGATGTCCGTCATCTGCATCCAACACAAAAAGGTGTGGGAATATCCTATACAGGAGTGAGTATAAAGATACTCAGTAGGGACCCCAATACTCTCAAGGTCACACAAAATCCAAAACGAATAAACCACAATGTATGAAATCGACAAATATCCCAACTTAGGTATATGCCCATACATATACATAAGTTATCAAGTAATCCATCTTGTTCACGTAGAAACACAAGAGTTGCATACTCATCTCACATAGGTATACAACTTTTGTAGAGTGTTAGAGATGATCAGATGTAATCAATGATTCATCTAAACTTTTGGACACACACAAGATCGAGGACCAGTAGTTGGAATTGTCGAACCCACATAGGATCCAGGAACAATATTTGGAGCTGTCGAACCCACACATGATCCAGGTACAACTATGCTATCAGACCCACACAAGATCCATAAATATCTATTCTGTTGGACCCACACTGGATCCAGGAACAGAAGTCAAAACATTCGGACCCACACAGGATCTAGGAACAGTCATTAGAGCGCAGTCAGCCATAGGGTTTTCACAAAATACTCTTGATTCCGAAAGGGTTCTCGCCTCAAGAAAAGATTCAATACTTAAATGGCCACTTCATCCCATGTTTATTTATCCTGAATTTACTTCTAGTTAAAAATAAGACTACGTGACAGAGGGTGCGTCAATCAGATGCTCGGTTTGAAAGTTATTGAAATTTCTTGTTCTGAGGGCCCGATTGGATTTAGGTTCAATCCAAACCGACCATACCCCAACCATGTCCAATCCCCAAGTGGGGTATGTAAAAATAACCTCCTCAATCCAAGCTTTATATCACCATAGACGGTTCTCCAATCGGACACATGTATCCTATGTTATGGGTGAAAAGGTGGAAACATGCTAAAATGGGTCCGGACATGGGTCCGACCCATTCTGCGGTGTCGGCCCGGCCCGTGGTGGTGGCCCATCCCGCAATGTGTCTGGCCTGGTAGCCTGGTGGCTAGCGGGTGCTCCGCCTCATCTGCATCCAAGGGGGAAGTCAGCGCACCTTCTGGGAACCCGAACAGCTATGTCGTTCAGGTGGGAGGAAAACTGGTGCTAGGTGGCACCGATCAGCATCAAGCAGGACTGAGTAGGGTCCCGCTCCTCCGGGCTGGGTGAGGGGCCAGCTGCTCCCATGATGTAATGTTGCACTGCGCCCCCTCTGGTGACCCGGTTTCATGGGTCACTAGTTTTCTTCATGGATGGCTCGAGCCAACCGTTATTGCACCGCCGCAGCCAAGTGTTTTGACCCTCCTTCGGCCATCACACGACACTGATTGTTCCGCGCCTTCTCTAGTGTCCCGTTTAATTGGGCCACTAGCTTTATTCGTGGATGGCCTTACGCCGGCCTCCACTTCACTATCGTGGTCCATCAGTCGCGGCCTTCCCTTCTGGCGACGCGGTTGCGCTGCCGCCATCCATGTGATGACGATCATCGCACCAATCATCATCGAACATTACACGGGTCGCCGGACGAGTTCCAGTGGCCCGATTATCTCTCTAGAAGAATTAGCTCAATCCTTAGTTCATCTACTTTGATTGAAAACCATCGATTACGGGTAACGCTCAACCCGGACTCATGCCGCATTAAGCGTTATAATACACAATGAAGGCAGAGGTTTTGGGCCAAGTTTTTTCTGCCAACACCCTCCTCGTTAGGATGATATCAAGAATATTTGATTCACATTCTTACAATCAAGGTGAAGAATGTGAAAAAATTATCATGTTTGAACCCCTAAATTGTATTCGTTGTTTTTTGATGATGTCGCGGGAAGGCGGACGTCAATTCATTGACATCGGAAATGAGGAAGCCACAGATGGCATATTTGGCATTATTTAGGGACGGTTCTCCGTCCTTTGTACTGGTTGAAGAAGGAAGAAGGGGACCGTTTTCAGTGGATTATGTGTTCTTCATTCTTCAGTGGCCGTTCTTCGTTTGAGAGTTCTTTCCTCCTCAGTTCTCCCTTCCAACAAATGAATGATGCCAACCCAAATGAAATAATAGATTGCCTATTATTTTAATTGTTGGCATGAATTCAAAATGTGGTGTTTAATTAAATGAGATAAATCAATTAATTAATAGTGTGGAGTTGGATCAATTAATTAGTTGGGAAGGTCAAGTGCTTTTATCCCCTTTAACTCCCATTTAGGAGCTCCATACCCGGTTGGTCACATAGCCTCAAACACATTTTCTCAAACACTAGAGGATGCTGACTAGCAGCGAGGGCCGTAGATGTGATAGTGGGGAAACTATGCCCTCATTTTTAGAGTGCACAGTGGAAGAGGAATAAATAAACAATAGATGAAGTTTTAGATATCCAACAACAATAAACAGCGGAAGACTGATAACGAAACCACTAGATTAGAAATATATATATAAATGATGCACGATACATATATTTCTATGAAAAAATCGAATCATGTCACAATGCAGAATATCGTACTAAACCAAAGTACAAAAGGAAAGCAGATAAACTCCTTAGCATCGCAAACCATAGCTTGGTCCCATGCTCTCCAGCTTCATAGTAAATCTAGTACCAGATGTAGAAGGGCGCTTTCCCTTGTCTCTATCTGCACCAATATAATCGTTTTGGGCCCAAAAGCATGGCCCAAACAGGGTGTGAGACTAAATACTAGTAGGAATCCACCATAAGATTTGTGCCTAATAGTCAGTTAATATATGGTGGGTAAAAGTATAGAATACAGTAAACATGAAGGTACTAAACAGTAAGCAATACACAGTCGCAAGCATCTAATCTGCAAACAGGTAAACAACTACTCAAGCATGAAGGATCAAACAGGTTACCCTCTTGGTAGTTCTCACAACCTAACCCCTCTGGTTCAAACAACAAGAACACGAAACCCTATGGGAGGCACACTCAGTCTCACCCCTCTGGATCAACTAATTTATAGAATCTCTAGGGAAGCACTCAACTTCAATTCCCCCTATAGTCTCATAGCGTACTAAAAGCGCTCTATGGAAGCACTCAAGATCTAATTCCCCCTGTATCCTATGTCGAGGAACTACAGACACTCTGAGGAAGCACTCAACGTCAATTGCCCATGTGATCTCACATCGTAATTTATGAGACACTTTGGAGAATCCTTTACTTCCATTCTCAATGTGGTCTATTACACTAGGTTCTCACGGCACTGTGTAAATCAAATATGTAGAGTGCCTGTAACGGCCAAGGTAATCCCCCAGAACTAAATGGTGAGAATTCTATGGAATATTTGCACTTTATAACTACAATCATACCATCCTACAATACTAGGAATGGAAGGTAAACAAAATCCTAATAGGAAAACATGACCCAAAGGTCAAAACTGGTAAACATAAATGGGCATGACATCCAAATCACAATAATTGACCCTTTTCACAAAAAATATCCTCTACTCTATTATATAAGAAATGCAGGAAAACAATAGGGCTAAATCAGTAAACACGCAATACCCTGTTCGAGGGTATTTATGGAATTTGTCCCAAAATATTCAATGACATTCAATAGAATGGAAAAAAACACTTGTCTTAGGGTTATGAGATCAAAATACAAGATCCAAGAAACATGAATCTCCAATAAAATGGTTTAGATCTATGAAAACACATAAAACATTCCACCCACGATAACATAGAAAAGATGAGGAATTGGAAAATGATGCTCTGGGAGAGTGAAGAACTCAATGTTGTGATTCCAACGGAACCAATAGTGCTCGAATTAGAGGAAGGACAGAGGCTTGGGGGTCCTTTGAATATCCACGGCTTCTCGGCACTCTCAGAAAAACTAGGTTGAGAAGGAGGGTGTTCTGTCCATCAGACACGACCCCCATGAATTTAATGAAAAAAAGTACATGGACTTTACATTTGGAGTACACACCATGTACTCGCCTTTTCCGTACTCCACATTAAGAAGCCTCTGAACACCCCACATGGTCGTCTGCATGACCACTACGTGGACAACACCCGGCTGGCTATGGAAAATAAGTACAAGGCATGTACTCATAAATTACACAGAGTGTACTTTGAAAATTTCCAAAATTTTCAGTTTTTCCCAAAAATGACCAGAAAAAGAAAAAATACATGAGAAGAAGATTCAGGTTCTTAGAAACATCCCCCCGTAATGAAATTCTTCCCCGAATTTCCCTGGCGTGGAATAGATGAAGAAACCCCAAACAACTCCAACCTTTGTGATCGTACGTCGGCCTCCCTCTCCCAAGTCTCATCTAGAACCAATACATGCTGCCAAGGAAATCATACTAGAGGAATAGACTTGCCACAGAGAACCTTCATAATGTGATCAACAATACTGATAGGATGCTCCTTGAAATATGCATCCACCTCCAACTCGTCTTCCTTGTGTTAGAAAGCATGATACGGGTCTAAAAACTAATGTCAGAGCTGAGAAACGTGGAAGAAGTTCTGCATAGCCCAGTACCTATAAGGTAACTACAACCGATAGGAAACCAACCCAACTCTCTCCAACACCTCAAATTTTCTGACGTACCTTAGTGAATGCTTACCCTACCTTAGGATTCTTCTGTTCCCCAAGCTCAGTGTGACATGTAGGAAAACCTGATCCGCGACGTCAAACTCCATAGGTTGTCTCCGTTGATCAGCATATGACTTGTGTCAAGAATGTGCAGTATCCATCCTCTTCCGAATCAACTCTATCTATTCTGTGGTCTCATAAACAAGGCAAGGAAACACCATAACTACCTCTCCTGCCTCCAGCCAACAAAAGGGTGATCGGAATGTCCTACCACACAATGCCTCATAAGGTGCCATCTGAATAGTTGTTTGAAATCTATTGTTTTAGGATAACTCCACAAGAGGTATTTGCGTCTCCCAAGAACCTCCAAAGTCTAGAATGCATGATCAGAGCATGTCTTCAAGCACATGAATCGTACGCTTGGAATAACCATCTGTCTGGGGATGGTATGTTGTACTCAAAAGTTCCTGTTTACACAAGGCCTTCCAAAGACCTTGCCAGACCTGAGAAGTAAAATGTGAATCCATTTCGGAAAGAATAGTGTGTGGAACTCCATACAGACATACAATCTCTCAGTTTTATCATCGTCCCAGTTCATTAAAACAGAAGGTCTCATTGATTAGAAAGAAGTGAGAAAACATCTTAAGCCTATCGATGACAACCCAAACTGCATCATTCCCTCAAGGAGACCTCAGCAAACCAATCACGAAGTCCATCCCAATGTCATTCCACTTCCACTCGGGAAGAGGTATCTATTGTAGAAGCCCTACTGGTCACTGATTCTCTGCCTTCACTTGCTGAAAAGTGGAACATATCAAGATGAACTTGGAAAAATCCCTCTTCATACCTGGCCAACAATACTGATGGTGTAGATCACGATACATCTTGGTGACGCCATGATACCTTCCCAAACTGAGGAATGAAAGTCCCGCATCATATCCTCAATTATATCTGCTGGAACCCATACGCATCCAAGGAAAAACAAGATCTCATCCTCACATATAGTCCAACCAGGAATAGGGTCATCTGCTGACATGATTTCCCTTAGGACTGGGCCTTCAAAACCTGATAGATTCCTCATTCTTACTTGATCATGATGGGCAGAGTTAATAGCTACAGACGATAGAATTTCTTCCTCGGCATGTTGTGCACTTCCAATAGCATCTCGGATAATAGAGCCATAAGCTTCCACCCACTACTTGCCTCTCGATCATCATGTATCTGAGTCCTCATGCTCAACGCATCAGCCACATCATTTCTTTTCCCAGGCATAAAGGAAAGGCAGAAGTCTAAGGACTGTAGGTACTCAACCCACATCCGGTGTCTTAGAATCAAATAATGTTGAGTGAAAATGTAATGGAGACTATTTTGGTCACTGAAAACAAAAAAATGATCTCCCAAAAGTTAATGTCTCCAACAATGTAAGGCATGAACAATAGCTACCAACTATAGATCGTGCATTAGGTTGTAATTCTCATGTGGCCTCAACTGCCAAGACCTTTATGTAACAACTCCATCTCCCTACATAAGAACAACTCGCAACCCAATACCTAAAGCATCAAAGTAAATAGTATAGCTCTTTACCAGCTCTGGAAAACTAGTATTGGTTTCGAAGTCAACCTCCCTTTCAACTCTTGGAAGGCTGACCCAGAAGAACCTTACCACAGGAACCTTGCACCCTTCTTCATCAGACCTGAAAATGGTGTTGCTAAGCGTGAAAAGCCTAATATGAAATTCCTTTAGTATCCAACTGTCCTTATAAAACATTGCAACTCAAAGAAATTCTTCAGTTTCTCTAAGGAAACAACTTCTCTCACAATCTCTGGGTCTACTGATAAACCTGCCACCATGATAACATGACCCAATAAGTGAATATGGTCCATCCAAGAATTGCACTTTGAGAGCTTAGCATATAATATATTATCCCTTAGTGGACTCTAAATGATCTCAATATGGGTTTCATGGTAAAGTAGAGTGTGATAGTACACCAAGATATCATCCACGAAGACCACTAATAACTATTCCAAAAATTGATCGAACACTCTGTTCATGAGTGCCATGAAAACTGTTGGCACATTCGTAAGACCGAACAGCATAATTGTATACTCATATAGACCATACCTGCACCTAAAGGTTGTAAGAGGTATATCTGATGGTCTAACATGAAACTGCTTATAACTGGACCTCATGTCACTCTTCGAGAATACACGAGATCCTCGAAGCTTCTCAAAGAGATCATCGATCCTCGTCAGAGGATATTGCTTCTTGACCGTCAACTGGTTCAGCTTCTGATAATCTAGACAAAACCTAAGGGTACCATATGCCTTCTTTAAAAATATGATAGTTGAACCCCATGGATATGTATTGAGTCTGATGAAACCCTTTTCCTAAAAATCCTCCAACTTCTTCTTGAGTTCCTGTAACTCATGTGTAGACATCTTATAAACATGAATGGACACTAATGTCACTCCTAACACGAGATCAAAAGGGAAGTCTACTTCATGCTCTGGAGGTAAACCTGAAAAGTCCATTGAAAAGGAATCCCTGAAATGATCCACCAAAGGAAGAATGTATAACTGTGAAGTCCCCTGGTCATCCAGATATAGACTAGCAATCTGGGCTATAACCCCTCCTTTCCCATGATGCTCGGGTCCTACTGTACTGGAACAGACATCCCACTATCCTCTATAATGAAAATATTCACCCTCTAGTGATATAAATATCACCCTGCGACAATAACTGTTGCCGAATACCTGGATGGGAACTAACCAGTCCATCACGAGGATGACATCATAGCATATCATCTCTAGGACATAGAGGTTCCATAAGAAGTGACACCCCATAACCTCTAGAGGGAACTCCCTGTACTGACGTACACTATCCATCCTAGCCCCCAACGGTGTGTTTGGAATCACGATATCAGTAGTGTAATGATTCAGAGCTCAAGCATTTTCACAACATCTTCAGAGATAATGATATGGGAAGCCCCTATATCGAAAATAGTAGAAGATAAAAATATGTCTACCAAGATTATACCTCAAACTGTAGATGGTCCGGGATCCTGATCATGCTGGGTCTGCTCCACTGCAATAGTTTGGCATGTACCACAGCCCTGCGACCCTGCTTATACAATCTAAGATGATCAGGCCTACTATCGCTGATATAATGGAGACTGAACACCACATCCATGACCTCCACCTCATCACGAATGGCCAGAAGAACTCCAGTTCCCATACTGGTGAGAAACTGGTGGCGCTGCTCCAAAATGAGGAGTCATGGAATAACCACTGTCACTAGCTGCTAGTGAGAAAACCTAAATAAAAAAACACTGGATTTGACCCACCATTCCTCAATATTGGCACTCTACTGGATCCCTATAGTACTGCAACCTCGTATTCCCAGCCCTTCCACACTATTAGCATACCACCTTGCTACTTGAAGAGGTGTCTCTCTGCATCATATTACTACGCATAGACTTACTACGATGCTTTCTACTATCATAAGATGAGGCACTAACTCAGGAAGTGGAACTTTCCTAGCCCTCAGCTCTAGAATCTCTCAGATTGTTCTCTATAATCAGTGCCTAGTTGATGATTGAAGCGATAGAAGTCAACCTGAAGATATTCACCTGCGAGCGAATCTCCCGTTTGAGACCATATTAAAACTTCCTTTCTAAGAACAACCCATATCTTCCCTAAAGAGGTGTCAAACAATAAAGCTCGGTGAAACGAGAGGAATAATCCGTAACTCAAAGATTACCCTACTCTAGACTCATGATATCATGGGCTCGATCGGCCCTCAAGGTCTCTTGATAGAAGTAGTCATAGAAGATGTGCTGGAACTCCTCCCAAGCCATAATATTCTGATGACCCACTTGTTTGATCACATCCCACCATCTCTTGGAAAAATTCTATAGAATATAGGTAGTGAGCTTGACTCCCCTCTTTGGAGTTTTCTCCAGATGCTCAAAGATCGTCATCATGGCTTCTAGCCATGAATCTGGAACCTGAGGTCCTCATTCCCCTAAGAAGGTGGGAGGATGTTGTTGCTGGAAAACCCAAGTCAGGTCAACCATAGACGAGGCTAGAGGAGGTTCTCCCTAGAAGGTCTGAATCATCCTCAAAAAGCCTTCCCTAAATTGAACATCAGCGCTTGTAACTGGTATCACTACTGGTTCCAAGGCTGGTACAATAGGAGGATCTGCATGATGTCCCTGATCAATCATATCTAGCATCTGATCACTACCCTCCAATGGGAGGATGACCGGAGGACATCGTGGTGGCATGACTCTACAAGGTCAAATGCACACCTTATATTAAAGAATATAAAAAATTGAAAACTTGAAGGACAACAGATGAATAGAATAAGAAAAGCATGCATGTTTTGAAATACAAGACTACATGGAGTGTAATTTTTCTACACGGCCTGTTCTCTTATGTCATTCAGGAGGGTGTGTACATCAAATTTTACAGGTCTTGTAACACCCCAAACACACAATGTGTTCTCAAAACACACGGTGTGTACTTGAATCATCTTCCCCAGCCTGGGACCTTCTACATGGAAAAGCCACACTGTTCTCCTAAGACAAACCTACATGACATGTTCAAGGTAGACACAACATGTCTTGGAAATGATTTACCTAGCCTGTGTTGTTAGGGACATGGATTCTGAACCCAGGTTCCACTACATGGAGTGTTCCAAACAAAAAACGGCGTGTACTAAGAAAATATAACACTGACCCATGTTGTTCATGACATGGCGTGGTTCCTAGGTTACGCTACACGGCATGTGAAATCAGGACACGAGATGTAAAAATGATTTTTCATCCATCAGTGTCGTTAGTCCCACGAGTATACACACGATCACTACAACACGACATGTACGTACTGTGCACGGTGTGTTTTTACATGATTTTTGACAACCCCGTGTCCCTGCCCACATAGTATGTGACCTGGTTTTAAAACTACACAATGTGTATTCATAAAGTACACGCCGTGTGTTCTAGGTTTTTCTATACAATAGCCTCAGAACTGATCTGGAGACTAGAAAAACATAGAAGCGATCATTGAAGGTTCCAAATTCCTATTTGTGAGGGCCCATACTCCTTGTGAATCAAGTTATGGTATCTTATAAATGTAATAACAAGGCATCAAATTGATGATCCCCCAAATTCCGGTCCAAGAGGGCTCATAACACCTGAAGAACCAATGTTTTGCGTTCATCCAAACAATGTACTACTCAAACAAATCCTTATCAAACAGAAGGTATTCTATCAATCATAAATCACAAAAGCATGCATTTTCTACACAACATCTATCACAACATCATGAAATAGCTAATGCATCCTATATGGCATGGCATTAATGCATGACATGTGATTTCTAACAAGTACATTTATGATGCATGATATGGATTACCCTAATCTCATTGGGTTGCGACAGAAATATAACCGAAATAAAAACAGTGGTAATAGAAAAAAACATGTGAATCACCCAACGGTGAAATCAACTAAACATTAAAATTGCAAACCATTAAAATTACATTAAACGAGGTTGTATGGGTTTTCCCTGTATATGGGTTAGATACTCTCAGGCACAATTTATTACCATGTACCTATTCCATCATATCCATGGCTATAGACTCCAAAAATTAAGTCAAGAGAAAATAAATCCTCTAATACCACATTATAATATCCCGGTTTTAGATGCCCCCTAGAGGAGCTCCAAACCATGTTGGTCACATGGCCTCAAGTGCATTTCCCCGAATTCCAGAGGCTGCTGAATAGCAGCGAGGGCCTTCGTTGTGATAGTGTGGAATCTATGCCCTCATTGGAAGAGTACACAGCGGAAGAGGAACAAATAAAATATATCGAAAGTAGTAAAAATCCAACAATAGTAAATAATGAAAAACTGTTGAAGAAAGATGTAACACCCCGACCCCAGCTACCCAGAGTCGGTGCATTACTTCGTAACATTGGCATGATCACAAAAGATCACGTCTCGAAAGGCCGATTAGTTTAGTAGCCGTGGAAACAATAGATACATTCATAAATGTTACATTACATCATATGGTGAAAAACTAATAACAATGTCTTCATAGTCCACACTCATATCCTCTTATGACTATCCCTACATGTCATTCATAAAATACTTCTTCACATCCTGGAAAATATTAAAACATTGAAAGGGGTGAGCTCAGATGCTCAGTAAGGATAACAATATTGCGGAAGCATTCATAAATAAACCTAAACATTTAAAGCAATGTATAACTAAAACAAAAGCCTTTTAAACATGAACATGAACATAATATGGAAAATTTAAAATGAGAAAATGCCATTTACTTATTCACATGGATATTCTACTTGTCGAATAATCACATGAAATATCAATAACCACTTTCATAATGATGGAATGCATAATGCCAGACTATCATAACCACATAGCCAAGGCCTCGTACCAAGACCAAAAATAATATTTTGTCAAGGCCTCATGCCAAGACACTATTTTGCCTAATGAGACCTACCGATGCATCGAGGAGCTATAGCGGGCTCCACCCATCACTTATTATGTCCAATGTATTTCTCATATGAATAGGTTTAAACATATCATAAACCATAACATAATCGTATCACATAAAACATGCATAAAGGAGACATACCATTTCCAAATTTCAATCACAAGATATAAATACAACACATTGATATAATAAAAAAACATTCAAAACCATTTTCAATACCAAAATAAAAGAAAAGTAAAACATGGTATTTATTTTTCTTTTAAAGAAAGGGTATTGCTTGTAGAGGAAGCCGAAACTCAAATAATGGTCACGGAGGCAGAGAAGTCATTGTCTCCGCATATGTACGACAAAAACATCCCATTTTGTCGTTTAGTAAACGCTTCATATAAAAAGATTCCTTTTGAATAAACGTAAAAGACAAAGGGGTTTATACACTGTATAAAAGAAAGTTGTGTATAAAACCAAATATGCCTCAATGAAAGGAGATTAAGACGAAGTCATTAAAAAGATCATTTTTAAAATAAAATAGATCTATAATGTGTATTCACTATAGGTACACATAAAGAATGTAAAAAAAATAGGACATAATAATATCATGACATAATTTGAAAGTAGGAGATTAGCCCAAAGAATGGAAGTTGGGTTAAGAAGTTCCCTTACCTCATGTCCGACTTGACTCGACTGCTCTTTAACCTCCTGAATACTAAACTAGAGTTAATCTATAACTTCTTATGAACATTTTTCAAGTTCATTATTCCTCTTATATCACTTATTACCATGTCATGAACATTATGTAATTATTTATGTTTATAACGGTCGTTTTGTCGATCTTAGGTACTTGAGTCAAAAATAAACTTCTTATAATTACAAGTTGTTCATGTGGTGAAATATCCATTATATCCAGAATTATATTCATTATGTAGATATCATATATATAATATATATCCAGTATATACATTCATTCATAATATTACGTAACATTTAGAGGTAAGAAATGAAATGCACCGTTCATGGAGACGCTAAGCCGTACGTATGCATGAACGCTACTTTTATTTCTATTTCGTATTTAATGGAATGAAATCATAATGATATAATTTTATAATATAATTCCAGTATAATATAGCATATAATACCATTTAATCCATCCTTTATACATCCCACATATGGTATTAACGATTCAAATCACTTTGAGGGGGTGGTAGTCCGCACTTCCTAAAATGAAAATATCGCGTTTACCCATAATGGAAACCATAAAGGTATGCCATAAATAAAAATAAAAAATCATAAGGAAAACAAAAACATAATATATATCATATATAAAAATATTGTCATCATAATGGCCACAATTAGAGGTGTTATATGAGTGTTGAACAATCATCGTTTCGTGAGCCAAAAATTTTCCATCCACAGAAACAGTATGTTCTTTAACCATTAGATGTAGGTGTGTGTAAGTGTAGCTAGAATACTTCTTATAAAAACATCCTAGTATATTGAGGATACTGGTGTTGTACAAAAGAAATTAATAAAAAAAAATTAGGGGGTTGGAGAAGAAAAATAAAACAAATCAACATTAGAGAAGACATTAACAAAAAATCGGGTAACTCTTTTTGATTTGAGCCAAAGGCTTCCTTGAGAAGAGTTCTGCACAATGTGAGGCTTATAGGAGTAATAGGGGGATGTTGGTAGAGTATTTGGGCAGAGTTTAGCCGAGCAAAATGGCTTGAATGTGTGAATAAGGTGGGAGTGGTGGGGGCCTTTTATAAGTGGAGAGGAGGGGCACTCTTGGAAAGTAAAGAAAAGTCACTTTATTATAAAATTAGTTTCTGATTTTAGAGGTCCCAGACTTATATAATTAGAGTATAAGGTGATAAGGGTTCTAAATCTACTCATACAATAGGTTTTGGACAAGTGTAAGCCTTAGATTTTACATTATCCTTTCATTTTATGTAAATCGTTAAATAATGAGGTCATCGCTGCATCATCATGATGCCATAAATACGTTAATTTATTTAATGTCTAAAAATTATAAAAAAACTACTATGATATAGGAAACATTTTTAGATTTCCAATGACTATTTATAGTCAAAAATATGACTTGTATAACCCCATGTAAAAATTGTTTTAGTAAAACATTTCATGTTTGTGTCATTTTTTACTTTAACATTAAATAAAAGGTATTTATGTCATTTTCCAACTAAAGTTGCTCCATGGGGTCCCCAGGTTGACCCATGGATTTTCATGGTCGGCCATGGCATATCCAATGAGGGTAGGACATGTTTCAAGCTCATTTCATATTATTAAAACATTATTTTTACTTTAAACTACACTAATTACCTCTAATCGCGATTAAGAACTTAAAAGTTACTATTCACCAAAAAAATTATTTTAATCCCATTGATCCAAATTTTACTTCCAAATGACAACCATGTATGTTGGATTTTTTAAATTCAAATCACAGAAGTGGTAATGTTTCATTTTAATGATAAATCGGTTTTTTAACAACCACTTAGTGGTTTCACTATTCACCAAAAATTGATGTTTTTTAGAATAATGCCAAAATTTCACCCAAAGATATAATTGATATTCCAAATTTAAAAATGATGTCTATTTTACAAAATTCCAAAAATATATGTTGCATTAATTAATTTTATAATTAATTCCCGCTGTAACAACAAATAGCGTGTTTTTAAGAAACAATTTATATCAAAAGATTGTCAATTGTTTATGTCCAATTTCAATGTTAAATTAATTATAATGACTTCCATTGGGTAAAATGGTAAAAATATATTCTAATTATACATTAAAACCACTAAATAGTATAATTTATCACTATAAAATATTTTGATTAAAAAGTTGTTTTTAAGTATTTTTCACTATTCATAAAAATTTAGAAGTTCTCAGAAAAATACCAAAAATTCCACATAGGCTAATTTAGATATTCCAAATCAAAAAATGAAGTCCATTTTGAAATATAAAATATATATAGTTTCAAAAAGTGGGTATTACTATTCATAATGGCTACTTTTATTAGTTGTGACGTGTTAGAACTCGAAGTTGCGTACAATGCAAGCTATTGCATTATTGAATGAGAAGTGTATCATGGAAGCTCGGGGTGTTACATTATCCACTCCTTAAATTAATTGCGTCCTCGCAATTTGAAAATATTCTTTGAAAATAAATGGTTGAAAATAGAAAATACCTTTGTGGAAAACCCACATTGGAAATAAGGTTAATAAAAATATAACATTAAAAGAATGCATGATAAGTACAAAGGTCACCCGAGATAGCCCATTCTAGGATTCTATGAAAATATGGATATGGAGGAGAAACAAACCATCAAGGTCTAATGGAGAGTTGTAGAAAACAGGATTAGGAGAAAGTTAACTATAAGAAAATCACAAACTTGTGATTGGTTAAACGATAATTGATTCCCCAGTTGGAAAAGGTAACCAGCAACGTTTTTGTTTTAAGTTACCTTTTATAATGTTGAGAGATTTATTTAGAAGATTTACTAAGAACGTAAGGGAATACACATACTTGTCATGTAGACTTTCATTCTTTAATAAATTTTACCACAAACCCATCTTTCACTCCAAAAGGTAATAGAACTAAAAAATATTCTACTTATCCTAATTGTATAAGGTTCCAAATATCAACACATACCATTTAGATTAGTAAAACTATTTTGTAATAACCAGGGACTTCCTGTAGGATAGTGATAGGTAATAAAGGCTTGTCGCACTAGGGTTGTGGGTTTGATTCTTGCAGCTTTGTCCGACACGACGGGTTGTGCCCCACCCTGCAGGTTGTCCTTTTCCTAAAACTATAATATTCCAAAAATAATCATCATAAATTTTTTAACCTTAAATATTACTATCCAAGGTTCAACTTAATCAATTCCTACCTATATAGTTTTCCAAAATACATCTTTCCAGACTTTCTCTAATGGGTCCTTGAATTCCAAAATCAATTCTATCATCAGATTCCTCAAACAAGGTAAAGTTTCTCTTATTGTCACATACAAAAAATATGATTACCTTCATCATATATAATCCTTAACGATATCAAAAAGCACTGCAGTACAATCCTTATATATATCACACTATTTTTATAACCAGAATATAATCCTTGAGTCCAAAAGCACCAATACATTAATTATTCTGCTTCAACTGTAGTCACAGCATAATATTGGCCTTGATCCCTTGGCCTTTTCTGAGGTAAGTTTCCCTGACGCTTAGGAAAATCATTTGCATAATGCCCCATTTCTCAACAATTGTAGCATTCAACATTGATATCATCTTTCTTTCCCTTGCAATCACGCACCTGGTGACCTTTTTCCACACATTTATAACAAGCTCCCATTACTTTTAGGCAAGTACCAGGGTGATTATTCCCACAATTATCGCATAATAGAAAATACTTCTTTCCCTTTTTCCCATTATCTGTCTCTTGTTCCACCGTTCTCTTATTCTCTTGCTTTACATTGTTGTCATAAGACATAGAGAATTCCTTTTCTGTCTTCATAGAACATAAGACAATATCTTCGTATGACGAGAAGGTTTGTGAGGCTAATGCTCGACGGAGAAATGGTTTTAACCCATCAAAGAAATGATCAATCTGACTTCTTGGGTTACGTATTTAATCTGCAGAATACCTCGCTATCCTTGTAAAGTTGGCCTCATACTTTGCGACATTCTCATCCTCCTTTTGTCTTAGACTCAGAAATTGCCTTTCCATATCTACTCGATGGTCATGTGGAAAGTATTTTTCTAAGAAAAGATCATTGAACTCTCTCCATTCCATACTCGATACTTCTTCATCTTACTTTGTATTTTGAATCAATGACCACCATTGATCGGCATCTCCAGTGAGGCGCTAAACTTCCATGAAAACCTTCTCCCTTTCTCTACTCCCCAAGGCATGGAATATTTTCTCTAAGGAGTTTATCCATTGCTCAGCTACTAATGGATTTGTACCCCCATTAAATGTCGGCGGTTGTTGCCTCATGATGCAGTCTAACATTGATCCTCCACGTTGCGGATCAAGGAGCTCCATACGAGTAAGGTTATTATTCATAATCTGAGTGAGTTGTCCCAGTATGGTAATAAGTTAATCAGCACCAGTTGTATCTCCAACTCCACAATAATTATCTTGAGTAGGAGGGAAATCCCTACATGGAGTGTGTACATTAATACGGTTTCCATTCCTTCAACTAGGCGCCATTTCTAAACAATGGCATAAACTAGATTAGTTTATAAATTAAAATACATAATTCCATATTTGTAAAACACTTTACATAAATTGAACTATTTATGGATATAATCCATAATCATAAAAAGAAATGTTTTCTTTGAGGAAGTATATACTCATAACCCTTCATAGTGGTTTGTAAAGAAAACGCGAATTATCCTAAGCATATCCCCCGGGAGTGTCGTAACCAAGAGTGCAGCAAGGCCCGTTGTCGTGCACCAGTTCCCATTTGAGTCTAGCTCAAAGTGGTGTTTTCGGGTTTCACCCCTAGGTACATCTTTGCCAGAGCCGCCTCTACCTGCTCGTATCCAGACAGGGATGTATTGATCGAAAAACTCACAAAATATCTATAATACCAAAATTCAAGGAAGTTCTTCTATACTAATACTCAAAGTTTATCTTTGGGCTATGTTCTCTAATCAGAGTTTATCTAAATCTAGCGTTCAAGGTTAGTACTAAACTGCCTCTGATACCAACTGTAATGCCCCGACCCCAGCTACCTAGAGTCGGTGCATTACTTCGTAACAATGGCATGATCACAAAATATCACGTCTCGAAAGACCGATTAGTTTAGTAGCCTTCGAAACACTAGATACATTCATAAATGTTACATTACATCATAAGGTGAAAAACTAATAACAATGTCTTCATATTCCACACTCATATCCTCTTCAGACTATCCCCGCAGGTCATTCATAAAATACTTCTTCACATCCTGGAAAATATTAAAACATTAAAAGGGGTGAGCTCAGATGCTCAGTAAGGATAACAATATTGCGGAAGCTTTTATAAATAAATATAAACATTTAAGGAAATGTATAACTAAAAAAAGCCTTTTAAACTTGAACATCAACATAATATGGAAAACGTAAAATGAGATAATGCCATTTACTTATTCACATGGATATTCTACTGGTCGAATAATCACATGCAATATCAATAACCACTTTCATAATGATGGAATGCATAATTCCAGACTATCATAACCACATAGCCAATGCCTCGTGCCAAGACCACAAATAAGATTTTGTCAAGGCCTCGTCCCTAGACAATAGTTTGTCTCATGAGACCTACCGATGCATCGAGGAGCTATAGCGGGCTCCACCCGTCACTTATTAAGTCCAATGCATTCCTCATATGAATAGGTTTAAACATATCATAAACCATAACATAATCGTATCACATAAAACATGCATAAAGGAAACATATCATTTCCAAATTTCAATCACAAGATATAAATACAGCACACTGATATAATAAAAAAACTTTCAAAACCATTTTCAATACCAAAATAAAAGAAAAGTAAAACATGGTATTTAATTTTTTTTAAGAAAATGTATGGCTTGTAGAGGAAGCCGAAACTAAAATAATGGTCACAGTGGTGGCGAAGTTGTTGTCGCCGCATACGTACGACAAAAACATCCCCTTTTGTCGTTTAGTAAACACTTCGTATAAAAATATTCATTTTGAATAAACGTAAAAGTAAAAGGGGTTTATACACTGTATAAAAGAAAGTTGTGTATAAAACCAAATATGCCTCTATGAAAGGAGATTGAGACAAAGTCCTTTAAAAGATAATTTTTAAAATAAAATATATCTATTATGTGTATTCACTATAGGTACACATAATGAAAGTAAAAATACAAAATAAGACATAATAATATCATGACATAATTTGAAAGTAGGAGATTAACCCAAAGAATGGAAGTTGGGTTAAGATGTTCCCTTACCTCGTGTCCGACTTGACTCGACCGCTCTTTAACCTCCTGAATAATAAACTAGAGTTAATCTCTACCTTCTTAAGAACATTTTTCAAGTTCATTATTCCTTTTATATCACTTATTACCATGTCATGAACATTATGTAATTATTTAAGTTTATAACGGTCGTTTTGTCGATCTTAGGTACTTGAGTCAAAAATAAACTTCTTATAATTACAAGTTGTTCATGTGGTGAAATATCCATTATATCCAGAATTATATTCATTATGTAGATATCATATATATCATATATATCCAGTATATACGTTAATTCATAATATTACGTAACATTTAGAGGTAAGAAAAGAAATGCACCGTTCATGGAGACGGTAAGCCGTATGTACGCATGAACACTACATTCATTTCTATTTCGTATTTAATGGGATGAAATCATAATGATATAAATGTATAATATAATTCCAGTATAATATAGCATATAACACCATTTACTCCATCCATTATACATCACACATATGTTATTAACGATTCAAATCCCTTTGAGGGGGTGGTAGTCCGCACTTCCTAAAATGAAAATATCACGTTTACCCATAATGGAAACCATAAAGGTATTCCATAAATGAAAATACAAAATCATAAGGAAAACAAAAACATAATATATATCATATATAAAAATATTTTCATCATAATGGTCACCATTAGAGGTGTTATATGAGTGTTGAACAATCATCGTTTCGTGAGGCAAAAATTCGCCATCCATAGAAACAGTATGTTCTTTAACAATTAGATGTAGGTGTGTGTAAGTGTAGCTCGAATCCTTATTATTACAACATCCTAGTATATTGATGATACTGGTGTTGTTACAAAATAAATGAATAAAATGTGTTTAGGGGGTTGGAGAAGAAAAATAAAACAAAACAACATTAGAGAAAACATTACCTTAAAATCGGGTAACTCTTTTTGATTTGAGACAAAGGCTTCCTTGGGAAGAGTTCTGCCCAAAGTGAGGCTTCTAGGAGTAATAGGGGGAAGTTGGGAGAGTATTTGGGCAGAGTTTGGCCGATCCAAATGGCTTGAAAGTGTGAATAAGGTGGGAGTGGTGGGGGCCTTTTATAAGTGGAGAGGAGGGGCACTCTTGGAAAGTAAAGAAAAGACACTTTATTATAAAATGAGTATCGGATTTTAGAGGACCCACACTTATATAATTCTAGTATAAGGTTATAAAGGTTATAAATATCCTCATAAAATAGGTTTTTGATAAGTTTTAGCCTTAGATTTTACATTATACTTTCTTTTTATTTAAATCGTTAAATAATGAGGTCATCGTTGCATCATCATGATGTCATAAATAATTTAATTTATTTAATGTCTAAAAATTATAAAAAAAATACTATGATGTAGGAAATATTTTTATCTTTCCAATGACTATTATTAGTAAAAAAATATGACTTGTATTACCCCATGTAAAAATTGTTTTATTAAAACATTTTATGTTTGTGTCATTTTTTACTTTAACGTTAAATAAAAGGTATTTATGTCATTTTCCAACTAATGTGGCTTCATGGGGTCCCCAAGTTGACCCATGGATTGTCTTGTTCTGCCATGGCACATCCAATGAGGGTAGGACATGTGTCAAGCTCATTTAATATTATTAAAACATTATTTTTACCTTAAAATACACTAATTACCTCTAATCGCGATTAAGAACTTAAAAGTTACTATGCACCAAAAAAATTATTTTAATCACATTGAACCGAATTTTACATCCTAATGACAACCATGTATGTCAGATTTTTGAAATTCAAATCACATAGGTGGTAATGTTTCATTTTAACGAAAAATCGGTTTTTTAATAACCACTTAGTGGTTTCACTATTCATAAAAAATTGATGTTTTTCAGAATAATGCCAAAATTTCACCCTGAGCTATAATTGATATTATGAATTCAAAAATGATGTCTATTTTACAAAATTCCAAAAATATATGTTTCATTAATTAATTTTATAATTAATTCCCGCTGTTACAAGAAATAGCGTGTTTTAAGAAACAATTAATATCAAAAGATTAACAATTGTTTATGTCCAATTTCAATGTTAAATTAATTCTAATGACCACCATTGGATAAAATGGTAAAAATATATTCTAATTATAATTTAAAACAACTAAACCGTATAATTTATCACTATAAAATATTTTTATTAAAAAGTTTTTTTTAAGTATTTTTCACTATTCATAAAAATTTTGAAGTTCTCAGAAAAATAAAAACAATTCAACATAGGCTAATTTCGATATTCCGAATAAAAAAATGAAGTCCTTTTTGAAATATAAAATATATATAGTTTCAAAAACTGGGTATTACTATTCATAATGGCTACTTTGATTAGTTGCGGTGTGTTAGAACTCGAAGTTGAATACAATGCAAGCTATTGCATTATTGAATGAGAAGCGTATCATGGAAGCTCAGGGTGTTACAAAAGAACTGGAGAAGAAATATATATAAATGATGCACGATACATATATTTCTAGGAAAACAGCTAATCAAGTCACAATGTTGGATAAAGTACTAAACCAAAGTACAAAATGAAAGCAGATAAACTCATCAACATCGCAGACCTTAGATTGGTCAAATTCTCTCCAACTCCACAACATGTCACATACCTGAATTAGAATGGAGCATTCATTGTATATACATTCAATAATATAATCTATTTTGGTCCAAAAGAATGCCCCAAATAGGGTGTCAGAATAAATCACAGTAGGCAACCACCATGAGATATGTGCCTAATAGTTAGTGAAGATATGGCTGGTAAAAATATAGGAAATAGTAAATTTGAAGGTACTGAATAGTAATAAATCCACTGTCTCAAGCATCTAATTTTCAAACATGAAAACAGCTACTCAAGAATGAAGGATCAAACAGGTAACCCTTTGTGCAGTTCTCACAGCCTAACCCCTCTGGTTCAACCAACAAGCACTAGAAACCCTATGGGAGGCACACATAGTCTCACCCCTCTTATTAAGCTAAAGTATATACTCTCTAGGAAAAACTCACTGTCAATTCCCTCTAATGTCTCGTATCATACTAAAGGTGCTATGGGGAAGCACTCAACGTCTCATTCCCCCTATTTCCGACTTCAAGGAACTACAGACACTCTAAGTAAGAACTCAATGTTAATTCCCTATGTGGTCCCACATAGTAATTTATAAGACACTCTGGAGATTCCCTTACGTCCATTCTCTATGTGGTCTACTACACTAGGTTCTCACAGCCCTATGTAAATCAAATATGTATAGCTTGCGTAACGGCCAAGGTAAACCTCAAGAACTACTTGGCAAGCATTCTAAGGCATATCAGCACTTTAGAACTACAGTCATGTCATCCTACAATACTAGGAATGGAAGGTAAACAAAATCCTAGCCAGAAAAAATGACTCAATGGTCTAAACAGGTAAACATGCATGGGAAACACATCCAAAGAACAAAAAATTACCCTATTCCCAAACAATATCCTATACTCTAGAATATTAGCAATGCAGGAAAAGAATAAGGTTAAAACGGTAAACAGACAAAACCCCATTCGAGGGTATTATTGGAATTTTCCCCAAATTATTCAATAAATTTCAACGGAATGGCACACACCACCTACCTATGGGTTAAGAGATCAGAATACTTGAACCAAGAGGCCTGAATATCCTTAGTACGTCATAGATCTACGAAAATGTAGAATTCATTCAACACGCGATAACATGGAAAAGATGGGGAATTTGAAGATGATGCTATGGGAGAAGGATGAAATCACTGCTGTAATACCAATGGAACCAATGGTGCTTGAATCGGAGGACTAAAGGAGGCTAGGGGATTCGTCAAAAATATGTGGCTTCTTGGAGCTCTCGGATGAACTTGGGTGAGAATGAGGGTGTTTTGTCCGTTAGACGCGATCTCGGTGCATTTAATGAAACAAATAAAGTACACAACGTGTACTTTTTGGGTACACATCATGTACTTTCCTTTTCTGTACTCCTCTTTATGTAGCCTCCGAACACCCCCACATGGCCTTGTGCATGGCTGCTACCTGGCCATCACCCGGATACCTGCGGCAAAGAAGTACAGGGTGTGTACTCATAAAGTACACAGTGTGTACTTTGAAATTTTATATAATTTCCACTTTTATCCATAAAATGGCCAAAAATGAAAAACATACCCGAGAAGAAGATCCATGTTCTTAAAAACTTCTCCCCTTAAAGAAATTTTCCCCCAAATTTCCCTAGCATGCCATAGAAAAAGAAACCTCGAACAACTTCGACCACATAGATCGTACTTCGGCCTCCCTCTTCCATGTCTTGGGTCTCATAGAGGTTTCATTTGGCCTTGGGTACACATGAACTTTTGAGTACAACATTCCATCCCTAGAAAGATGCCAAGTCTGAGCATACCATTTAGGTTCTTGAGGAAATTCTTCAAGCATGCATTCTGGACATTAGAGGTTCTTTGGGGAAGCATATACCTCTAGGGGAGTTCACCTAAATCAATAGTTTTCTTGATACTATTTAGATGGAACCTTATGAGGCTTTGTATGGTAGACCATACTGATCACCCCTGTGTTGGTTGGAGGCCAGAGAGGCAGTTATTTTGGGTCCTCGTCTTGTTCAGGAGACCACAGAACAAATAGAGTTGATTCAGAAGTGGATAGCTACCGCACTGAGGTGTCCTGTACCTGGTTGGCCAAATGTCCTCAAGCGCATTTCCCCAAACTCCAGAGGCTGCCGACTACCAGTGAGGGCCTTGGGTGTGATAGTGGGGAAACTATGCCCTCATTGGAGGATTACACAGTGGAAAATAATCAAAAACAATAGCGGAAGCAGTAAATATCCAACTGTAGTAACCAACATAAGACTGATAAAGAAAAATCTTTCGCATAAATATATATAAATGATGCATGATATATATATATCTATCAAAGTATCCAAACAAGTTACAAAGCTGAATACAGTACTAAACCAAAATAAAAAAGATAAACAGATGGGAAACAGCTCAGCATCTCAAGCCTCAGCTTGGTCCCATGCTCTCCAACTCCAATGCCATCATGTACCTGAAGTTGATGATCTATTTCCCTTGTCTATACCTACAACAATATAATCTCTTTTGTCCCAAAATCATTTCCCAAACAGGGTGTGAGACTAAATCCCAATAGGAAACCACATCAAGATCAATGCCTAAAATTTAGAGAATATATAACAGGTAAAAGTACAGAAAGTAGTTAACAAGGAAAGTACTCAACACTAAACAGTCCACAATTTCAAGCATTTAGGTCAAAAATAGGTAACATCTAGTCATGCAAGTGGAAACAAATAGGTATCCCCCTGGGTAGTTCTCACAGTCTAACCCATCTGGTTCAACCAACAAGCACTTTCATCCCTACAGGAGGCACACACATTCTCACCCCTCTAGTTTAGCTAAATTACATACTCTATGGGGAAGCACTCACCATCAATCCCCCCTATAGTCTCATGTCGTACTAAAGGTGCTCTGGGGAAGCACTCAACGTCTCATTCTCCCTTGTGGCCTACATCAAGGAACTAAAAACACTCTGAGGAAGCACTCAACACAAATCCCCCTTGTGGTCTCGAATCGTAATTTATAAGACACTCTGGAGAAGCCCTTACATCCATTCTCTCTGTGGCCTACTACACTTGGTTCTCAAGGACCTATGTAAATCAAATATATATAGCGTGCGTAACGGCCAAGGTAAACCTCAAGAACTACTTGGATAGCATTCTGTGGCATATCGACTCTTTAAAACTATAGCCATACCATTATACAATACTAGGCATGAATGGTATACAGAATTCTAACAGGAAAATAGGATGAAATGGTCAAAACTGATAAACATGATTGGGAAATAAATCCAAAGAACAAAAAATTACCATAATCACAATAAACATATTCTACTCTAGCATATAAGAAAATAAGGCAAACAATACGGCTAAAACGGTAAATATAAAATACGCATTTCGAGGGTATTGGTGGAATTTGTACAAAATATTCAATGAAATTCATCGGAAAGGCACAAACCACCTACCTCGGGGATAGGAGATCAATATAATTGATCCACAAGGAATGAATCTTCTTGGAATGATGTATATCTAAAAAAACACATAAAACATTCAACCCATGATAACATGGAATAGAGGAGGATTTGGGAGATGATGATCTAGAAGGAGAGAGAGCTGACCACTATGATTACAACCCAATTGACGATGGTCAATTATGAGGATGGACGAAGGCTCTGGGGTTGTTGAAGATCTGTGGATGCTCGTTACTCTCAGACGAATGGACCCTAGAAGGAGTGGTTTCTGTCTGTCAGACGCGACCCTAGTGCGTTTAATGAAAAAAAATAATGTGCAAGGCATATAATTTTGGAGTACACTGTGTGAAATAACCTTTTTTTACTCTTCTTTTAGCGGCCTCTGAAAACTCCCACACAGACATGTACTTCTTGGCTGCAGGCAACGAGGTACTGGTCATAGATGAGGCTGAGGCAGACCCCCCCCCCCCCCCCCGCGGGCTTCCGGGCCACCGAGCCGGACCCTGCGCGGGCTGGGCCACCTTTCCCAGGCCAGGCCACCCAGCATGGGCCGGGCCGCACCCACGGATCGGGTCGGACCCGCGGACCTGGTCGGACCCCATTCTGGACCCGTTTTGTCATATTTCATCCTTTTCACACATAACATGGGCTACAGGTGTCTAATTGGATAACCGTCTATGGACACATAATTTTGGGAGTGAGACAGTTCTTTTGGATTACCCCACATGAGGTTTGGACACAATTGGGGTACGTTCCGGTTAGATTGAACCTAAATCGAACTGGGGCCTCAGAACAGAAATTCCAAAAACACTCAGACAGGGCATCTGATTGTCGCAACGTCTGTCACGATGTGATTATTTTTGATGAGAGGGAACATTGGGATATATCATCATGGGATGACATGGATGTTGATTTATTGACTCTTTTCATGAGGATAAAACCTTCACATAAACAAGGGTACTATGAAAAAACCCTACAGCTGGGTGCGCTCTAACGACATTTCCAAAACATGTGTGGGTCCGATAGAATAACTGGTCCTGGATACTATGTGGGTTTGATATATTAGCTGTTCCTAGATCTTGTGTGGGTCCGATAGATCTGACTACTGTTCCTGGATCCTGTGTGGGTCCGATAGTTCTAACCGCTGGTCCTAGATTCTCTGTGGGTCTGACATCTTAGATGAATTAGTGACTACATCTGATCATCTCAAACACTCTACAAAAGTTGTAAACCTGTGTGAGTAGAGTAACCGACTCTTGTGTTTCCACTTGAACAAGATGTATTACTTGATAACATAGGTATATATATGGGCATATACTTACGTGGGGATATCTGTCGATTTCATACTTTGTGGTTAATCATTGTTTAATTTTGTGAGACCTTAAGATTATCGGGGTCACTACTTTGTATTGTTGTACTCAACCAGGCAGGGGATATGCCCGCACCTCATTGTGTTGGATGCAGATGTTGTATAGTGCTGACGGAGGCTGAGAGCACTAGGACAGGATGGTACCTGAAGGTTGACCTTATGATGAGACAGTACACGGATGAGTCTGACAGAGGTAGAGTGCTAAAGAGGACATCTATACCTACCCTTCTAGTATGATCCTTGGTGAATGATCCAGGAGCTATTTTCACTATTTATCTAGTTTTTCCCTTTTTCAGTTGTACTTGTAATTTAATGCTGGGCTTGTATTTCCAGCCGATTTTTACAATCTAGAACTATATTTTATACAGTGTTTAAATAGTGTTAAATTTGACCTCATACTCTATTGTGTGTGTTTGAAGTTTATAAAGGCTTTTCCTTCCCTGTTTTTATGGATTTTCACCATTGATACCAATTTTTCATGACCCATTCCCCGGGACCCATGCCATAACTACCCAAAGCCTGCCTTCCATAGGCTAGGGGGTGGAGACTTGCATCAAAGTCAAAAATCCCTAAAATCTGTGAAGGCATTGCCTTTATAAACTGCAAGCACACAAAACAATGAACGAGTTGGAAGTAAACACTATGTAAAAAATGTATACAAAAATAGTTATGGAGGTAAAAAATTTAAAAAATACAAGCTCAACTATAAAGTACATGTACAAATGAAAAAGGGACAAAAAAACTGAATGGTGAAAGTAGCTCATGGATCGTTCACCACGACACTTACCTGAAGTGTAGGTACATATGGCCTCCTCAGCACTCCATGTCCGTCAGACTCCTCTGTGTACTGTCTCGTCATAAGTTCCACCTCCAGGTACCATCCAGTCCTAGCACTCTTAGCCTCCTTCAGTGCTATATGTCATCTGCATCCAACATAATGTGGTGGGGGCATTGCACGTGCAGGGGTTAGTATAATGATGCTCAGTAGGGACCCCGAGACTCTCAAGGTCTCACAAAATCAAACAAGGAAAGACCAAATAGTATGAAATTGATATATAGAACAACTTATTATATGCCCATACATATACCTAAGTAATCTTTTAATCCATCTCATTCACATGGAAACACAAGTATTGCTGACTCATCTCACACATCTATACAACTTTTATAGAGTGTTAGAGATGACTAGATTTAGTCACTGATTCATCTCAGTTGTCGGATCCACACAGGATCCAGGACCAGCCGTTGGAACTATCGGACCCACACAAGATCTAGGAATAGTAGTCAGAGCTATCATACCCACACAGGATCCAGGACCAGCTAAGTTGTCATACCCACAAAGGATCGAAGAAAAGTTATTCTTCATACCAACACACAACAGAGTACGAGCTGGAAGTAAACACTAAGTAAAAACTGTACAGAAAAAGAGTGATAGAAATTTAAAAAAAGGCAGGAAATACATTCCCAACTATAAAGTACAGGTACAACTGAAAAAGGGTCAAAATATATGAATTTTGAAAGTAGGTCCTGGATCATTCACCATGGATCATACTTGAAGGGTAGGTACAAATATTCTCCTCATCACTCCACATCTGTCAAACTCCTCTGTGTACTATATCGTCATAAGGTCCACATCTGGGTACCGTTCAGTCCTAGCGCTCTCAGCCTCCGTCAGTTCTATACGTTGTCTCCATCCAAATAAACGAGATGATGGAATAACACGTTCAAGGGTGATTATAACGATACCCAGTAGGGACCCAAAGCTTGTCAAGGTATCAGAAAATACAACAAGGATAAACCACAATGTATGAAACTGAAAGATATCCCCACTTAGGTATATGCCCATAAATATACTTAAGTTATCAAGTAATCCATCTCATTCACATGGAAACACAAGAGTTGATGACTCATCTGAAAAAGGTATACAACTTTTGTAGATTATTAAAGATGATCAAATGTAGTCACTGATTCATCTAATCTCTTGGACCCACACTGGATCAGGACCTACAGCCAGAACTATCAAACCCACACAGGATCCAGGAATAGTAGTCGGAGCTGCCGTACCCACACAGGATCTAGGACCAGCTCAGCTGTTAAACCAACACAGGATCCAGGACCAACAATTCTGTCAAACCCACACAGGATCTAGGAACAAAAGTCCGAACTATCGGACCGACATAGGATCTAAGAACAGTCGTCAGAGCGTAGCCAGTTGTAGTGGTTTCACATAGTACTCTTGATTCTGGGAGGGTTCTCTCCTCAAGTCAATATTCAATACATCAACTTCCATTTCATCAAATGTTGATGTATCTTGATGTTCTGTCTCATCAAAAGGAACAAAACGTGACAGATGGTGTGTCAATCGGACGCCCCGTCTGAATGTTATTGGAATTTCAGTTCTGAGGGCCCAGTTGTATTTAGGTTCAATTCAACCCAACTATACCCCAACTGTGTCCAAACCACATGTGTGGTATGCCAAAATAACCGTCTTGTTCTATGCTTTCTGTCACCAGAGAAGGTTCTCCAATCAGACACCCACATCCCCAGTTATGGGCAAAAAGGTGGAAACAGACCAAAACGGGTCCGGACTGTGGCCCAATCCTGTCCGTGTGTCCGACCCGGTCTGTAGGTACGACTGGGTCCGCTTGGGTGGCCAGGCCCGCAGGGGAGGCCCGACCCGCACGCTGTTCGGCCTGGCGTCCCGACAGCCCGACGACCTGCAGGGGGTTCGCTTACGCCATGTCCATGGGGGAAGGCCACACAACCCCTGGTAACCCGAATGGAATAGACAATCATGTGGGAGGATAAACGGTGTTAGGTAGTGCCGATCTGCATCACGCGGGACCCAGCAGGGTCCCCCTCCTCTTGTTTGGCCGAACGACAAGCCACTCAAACGTGGCGTCATTATGCCACACCTCCTCCCATGACCCGATGGCTCTGGTCACTCGAGTTCCTCACGGCCAGCTCGAGCCGGCCGTTGATGCACAGCCATGGCCAAGGGCCACGTCTCTCTTTCGGCCACTGCACAATTCCAGTTGCGTCGTTCCGTCTCTGGTGTGCCGGCGGCTCGGGCCTTAGGCTTCATTCGCTGCCGGCCTTGCATCGGCCACCCCTGCACCTCCGCAATCCATCGGCCACGACCTCATCTTCCGGGGAGGCGGTTTCACAACCGCGATCAATTCGGTGATGATTGTCACACCAACCATCAGTGAACATTCCACAAGTCGCCTAATGAGTTCATGTGGCCTGATTCTCTCTCCGAAAGAAGTCGCACATTCCTCCGCTCATCTCCTTCGATCTGCAACCATTGATGACAGGTAACACTCAACCTGGACTCATTCCGTGTTGAGTGTCACAATCCAAAATGAAGGTGGAGGTGTCGGTCCATGTTTTTTCATCAAATTCCTTCCATGTTAGGTTGACATCAATCAGATTTGATTCTTAATCTTAAAATCCAGGTGAAGAAAGTGAAACAATTATCAAGTTCGAGCCTCTACCTTGTATTCATTGTTCATTGAAGATGTCGTGGAATGGTGGACATAAATTCGTTGGCATTGGAAATAAATAAGTAGAGGATGGCGTTTTCGGCATTCATCAAGGACGGATCTCCCTCCTTTGTTCTGGATTAAGATGGAAGAAGGTGTCCATTGTTGGTGGATGAAGTGTTCTTCGTTCTTCGGTGATCGTTCTTCATTGGAGATTTATTTCCTCCTCAATTATACCTTCCAAAAATTGAATAAAGCCAACCCAAATGAAATAATAGATTGACTATTATTTTAATTGTTTGTATGAATTCATAATATGTTGTTTATGTAAATGAGATAACTCACTTAATTAATGGGGTTGAGTTGGCTCAATTAATTAGTGGGGAAGGTGAAGAGTTTTCTCCACATAGATTGGAGTTAAAGGGGTTAAAATCTCGTGTGGTCCCCACCAAAATTTATCCTCCCAAGGAAGGATATGTTCAGGTGGGACCCACCACCATAACCGATCATGGGAGGTTAAGGTGTTATGGCCTCCACCACCAAACTCCACATGGAGGTTCTAACCACCAAATAAAAAAAAACACACATTATTTTTAATTAATTTTTTCTTTATTTCCCCAAAACAAACATTCATTCTCAACCAACTTTCATCGAGGTGAAATTATTCTTAAGTGAATATCGGCATTGTACGTTCAACGGTGCCCTCAGATTTCAATTCCGAGCCCCAGTTCAAAATTTATAAAAACATGCTCGTGCGTTTACTGAACGTACCCAAAGGAAACTTATGAAATTGATTCCAGGTGCACTGGGCCTCTGAATCAAGCGCATTCAATTTTCAAGGACTCAAAAAATACCATGTATTTAAGAAAAAAAATTCCATAGAATTTCTGGGTCATTATATTCTCCCCACCTCAGGGATTTACATCCCTATAAGCTACAACTCGAAATATGGGAACATATGGGAGTACTAAGCACGGATCTTAGCCTCCCTCTACCATGTGCTCTCCAGGAGTTTCTGATGCTTCCAGTGAACATGCACCAGAGGTATCGACCGTCCATGTAGGACCCGCTCTTCTCAATCCTCAATCTCCACTAGAACCTCTATAAAAGTCTCCCCTTCTTTGACGTCCAGCTCTCCATGTTTGATGATGTGGGATGGGTCGTGCACGTATCATCTCGGTTGAGATTCTTGGAATAGGTCGTGCACCCGGTGCAACTAAGGTGGATAATCTAAGCGGTATGCCACCACACAAACTCTGCATAGGACATGGAATAGTCCTATGAATCTTTGAGATAATTTACCACCTCAGCCAAATCTCCGTAGAACACATAAAGGTGAAACCCGTAAAAAGGCGTGGTCACCATCCTTGAACTCTAGAGGCCTCTGTATCCTATTAGCATACGACTTCTATCTGCTCTGTGCAGTCTTAATATGCTTCTATATTATCTTAACCTTCTTCATAGTAGCTCGTAAAATCTATGGTCCCACCAGTGCTGACTCCCCAAGGTCTGTCTAGCACAAGGGTGATCTTGCAGGTCGCCCGTACAATGCCTCGAAAGGTGTCATCCCTATGGTGGAGTGATAGCTATTGTTGTAGGAAAACTCCACCAAATGTAAGAGACACTCCATGCTGCGACTGAAGTCGAGGACAGAAGATTGGGGAATATCCTTGAGGGTCTGAATTGTCTACTTAATATAACCATTCGTCTGAGGGTGGAAGGTGGTTCTCATACCTATCAGTGTCCCAAAATAATCCTGCAACTACTCCCATAGAAGGTAAGTAAATCATGCATCACGATTGAAGAAAACAAAGAATGGTATTCTATGTAGATTCATAATATCCTGCATGTAGACACATCCCAAGCTCTCTACTGAACCCTGATCTCTGACCGGTAGGAAGTGGTCCGACTTGGTGAGTCGGTCAATGATCACCCAAATAGAGTCGTGACCCCTGGATGTACGTGGAAGAACCATCACGAAGTCCATGGATATCTCACTGCTCTTTAACTCTGGGACCTCTAAAGGTTGGACCAAGCCTGCTGGTACCTGGTGCCCTGCCTTCACTTGCTTAAAAGTGAAGCATCGAGAGACAAACTCTGCTACCGCCTTCTTTATACCTGGCCACCAGTGTTGACGTCTGAGTTCCTGATATATCTTTTCCACACCTTGATCTACCTCTAGAGGGGATGTATGGAATGCCCTCAATACTTCCTCTCAAAGGGATACTCATACCAAGGTATGTCCTCTAAAGAGAATGACATGCTCCCCACCTTCAGAAAATCCCTTAGGTGCCTACCCTATAGATATCTCAGCACATTGTGTCTCGCAGTTAGTGTCCCCATATAGTGCCTCCCTGACATGCTGAAGAAGATGGGGAGTGAATATATGAGACTGTAGAAAACCTTCTCCATCTCTATCCACAAAGGATATCTGCAAGGCTTCAAGCTGCATTGTCACCTCTCATAGCAGCTGTATACCAGATCTTTTGCTGAGTGCATCTATTACAAAATTACCCTTCCGAGGAGTATAGACTATCTCGAAGTCATTGTCCTAGAGGAACTCAATCCATCACATCTATCTTAGGTTTAGGTCCTTTTGAGAGAATATATACCTCATACTCTTCTGATCATAGTACAAAATTAATTGTTCAACAATCAGATAATGTCGCCACATCTTCAAGGCAAAGACCACTGTTAGTATCTACAGGTCATGGGTAGAATATTTAATCTCATGTTGTCTCATCTACCGAGAACCATATGTGGTCACTTCTCGCTCTTGCATCATGACTCACCAGAGTCTGGTCCCTGATGCTTCGTAGTAAACTACGTACCCAAAGCCTTCCTCTGGAAGCCTCATGATGGGGGCACTAGTAAGCCTCGACCTCAACTCTTGAAAGTTCTTCTGGAATATCTCCGACCATATGAAGGGTTTATCCTTATTCGTCATTGTTGATAGTGGTGCTGCAACTCTGGAGAAGTCTAGAATGAATCTCCAGTAGTATCCAGCCAAGCCCAGGAAACTTCGTACCTCTGACACATTCTTTGGTGGCTTCACAGAATGTACCCCCTCAATCTTCACTGGATCCAGTACAACCCCAGGATTTGAAAAAACATATCCTAGAAAGTGAACCTCTTAGATCAAGAAATGGAACATTGAGAACATACCATAAATTTGGTTCTCTCGGAGTGTCTCCAGTACAACTCTCAAATGGTAGGCATGCTCCTCCTCCATAGTCGAGTAGATCCAAATGTCATCGATAAAGAATATGACAATGTGATCAAGGTATGATGGGAAGATCCTGTTCATGAGTACCATGAAAAATGCGGGTGTGTTGGTTATGCCGAAGGGCATAACCACGAACTAGTAGTGTCCATACCGACACCTGAATGACGTCTTGTGCACATCATTGTCTCGAACATTGATCTGGTGATAACCTAATCTAATTTCTAACTTCGAGAACCACTGTTCTCCCTTCAACTGATCAAAGAGGTCGTCAATCCTTGGAAGTGGGTACTTTATCTTCCTGGACACCTGGTTCAGGTGTTGGTAGTCAACACAGATCCTCAAGCTACCATCCACCTTCTTTGTGAACAGAATAATGGCTGCCCAGGGAGAAACACTAGGCCAGATGAATTCCTTCCCCTACAAGTCCTTTAGCTCTACCTTCATCTTGCGAAGCACAATGGGTGCCATCTGATATGATGGAGTAGATATTGGTGTCATATCAGGGTACAATTCAATATAGAATTCCACCTCTTTATGTAGAGTTAGTCCTGGAACATCGTCCAGGAAAAAATCCACGTATTTTTTCACCACGGTAGGATATCTCAGACTGTCCACATCAACTTCTTCGAGGGTAAGGCATGCCAACTAATGAGTGATCAGTTTCACCTTCCTTCGAGTAAGTCCTTCCTCTGCTGGAAAGTATCCCTTATCGTCGTTGAAGGTGAACCTGGTCCCATCCATATAGACACACCGCACTTTGTGCCTAATACAGTCTATCTGAGCATGAACTATAGATAACCAGTCTATACACAAGATGGCATCATAAGGCCTCAACGCTGCTACTAGGATATCCCAGCCGATGTTTTCACAACTTAGAGTAAGCTTGCAATGCCGAAACTAATGTGTAATCATTGAATTAGCTCCCATAGTAGTCTCTAGCCATAAGGATCAAACTAAAGGCTCCTTCGTAATCTCCATGCTCCAAATGAGGAATGATGAAAGGAAAGAGTGACTAGAAAATGAGTCTATAAGAACTGCAGCTAAGGTGGAGTAGACACAGATCGTACTTTAAATCATCTCTGAAGCACCATGGTCGTATGCCTCAGATGAATGGAATAGAGCTCTCCCCTGTCCACCTTCTCCCTACGGTCGGGGTGGACCTCTTGGTGTTGGTGGCAGAAACACCTCGAAACGCAGCCCACCGCCAGCTACTCGACCAGCTGCCCTATGACGTCTACCCATCCCTATGGACCTCCTAGATTGAATCTATGTCTCTACCTGGGCGGTCCTTCGGCCGTCTCCTGATCATCCGTACGACGGGTCAGACAGTCATGATCTATGTGACCCTCCTCACCGCGTGCGAAACACTGTATATTCCTCACATTACTGGCTTTGTCTTGTGTGCCTCACACATCCGATCAGGTGTCCTAAGGTTATCCACCAGATGGTCTAGTCAGCTTGGACCTCTGTGACATCTGTCTGCTGCCTGTTGCAGAAGACTCTGCTACGGGATGCCCGGTGGTGGGTCTCGCTGCAGGTGGATGCTCATCATGGAAACTCTCCACTAAGAGGGATCTCTCCAACACCCATTACTTATTCGGGATGCTAAGGGAGATCATAGAAGCTCTGATCTCTCACCTGAGCCCCAGCTCGAAGGTCCGGGACCTGAAGAATGGGTCCACACCATATCTTTGGAGTAACGTGAGAGGTCGGTGAACCTTTCGAAGTACTGTCCCACAGTCATGCTACCCTATTGTAGCTGTAATAGCTCCTAGATCCTCACCACACATAGGGTGTCTGTGTCAAACTCTGTCCGGAACAAGCTCTCGATGTCTTCCTAGAGTAGTGTCACCTTATCATGAACCTAGAGCATCAGGCTCTTCCATCCTCCTACTTCTTCCTGAAGGAGACTCGCAAAAATGATCACCATGAAGTCTTCTATTGTCCCTTCTAGCATAAAGACTCTCACCACAGCCTCCAGCCAATCCTTTGCTGCCTGCGGGTCCGTCCCACCCCTAAACCTGGGAGGCCTCTAAGGCTAAAATTCATGCAGCGTGTGCAAGCAGCATGCATCTTATGCTTCTGGGGCGAGTGGTATCACTGGCCCAACGGGTAGTGGTATCGCTAGATCCTCCGCTAGGATGGGGCCCTGAACCAAGGCCTCGTCACTCGGTGGGCTGTCATCTCAAAAAACTCTTAGAACCCCGGCTAGCGAGCTGTGTGGAGGCATCCTGAAAAGAAACAGGTGGGCTACCATCAATAAGTTATACCTAGTGAGATGACATAATGTGATCACAATCCAAACTGTTGAGACACACACACAATCAGTGTTTTAGTGTATAGAGTCGGAAATAAGATATTAGGGTCCCTGTGTATGGATACATCGAACTCTCCACCAACACTAGACTCTCTGAACTGAAAACCACACATAGAACCCTTAACAATATTGCTTCACTGAAAAGATATATATGTGTCCTATGTTATGTGTTAGAACCAACTCATCTGATACAAATTTTTCACGACCAGTTTTCCAGGACCAATGCCCGGACTACCCCAAGCCGGCCTTCCATTGGCTAGGGGTAGGAGACTTGCTCCAAAAGAGAAACTTCCAAAAGACTGGATGAAATTGACTTTATAAACTACAAACACACACAGCAGGGTACGATCTTGAAGTATGCACTATGTAAAAAATATATACAAAAAGAGTTCTGAAAAGTTAAAAAAAAGGCTGGAAATACAATCCCAACTCTAAAGTAAAATTACTACTGAAAAAGGGAAAAATAGCTGAATGGTGAAAGTAGCTCATGGATCATTCACCAAAGATCCTACCTGAAGGGTAGGTATAGATGGCCTCCTCAACACTCCATGTCCATCAGACTCCTTCTTGTACTATCTCATCGTAAGGTCCACCTCCGGTTACCGTCCAGTCCTAGTGCTCTCTGCCTCGGGCAGCGCTGTCTGTCGTCTGCATCCAACACAACAAGGTGTGGGCATAGACCATGTAGGTATGAGTATAACGATACTTAGTAGGGACCCCGAGACTCTCAAGGTCTCACAAAATCCAACAAGGATAAACCGAAAATTATGAAATCGACAGATAGCCCCACTTTGGTGAATGCCCATTCATATACCTATGTTATCAAGTAATCCATCTCGTTCCTGGGGAAATAAAAGAGTTTCCGACTCACCTCACACATTAATAAAACTTTTGTAGAGTGTTAGAGATGATCAGATGTAGTCACTGATTCATCTAAGCTGTCAGACCCACATAGGATCCAGGACCAATAGTAGGAACTATCGGACCCACACAAGATCTAGGAACAGTAGCCAAAGCAGTCAGACCCACACATGATCCAGGACCAGCTTAGCTTTCGAACCCACATAGGATCCTGGACCAGCTATTCTGTTAGACCCACACAGGATCCAGGAATAGAATTCAAAAATGTCGGACCCACACAGAATCCAGGAAAAGTCGTCAGAGCACTGCCAGCCGTAGGGTTTTCACATAGTACATTTGATTCCAGGAGTGTTTGTTCCTCAAGCCAGGAGACGATACATAAATCGCCATGTCATCCCTAATTGATTTATCCCGAAGTTCCGTTTCATCAAAAGGAACACAATGTGATAGATGGTGCATCAATCTGACGTCCGGTCTAAAAGTTATTGTTATTTCTGTTCTGAGGGCCCGGTTGGATTTAGCTTCAATCCAACCATACCATACCCTAACTATGTCCAAAACACATGTGGGGTATTTCAAAAGAGCAGTCTCACTCAAATATTTCTATTTCCGCAGACGGTTCTCCAATCGGACACACGTATCCCATGTTATGCATGAAAAAGTGAAAATAGGCCAAAACAGGTCCGGACTCGGGTCCGACCCGGTCCGCAGGGGCGGCCCGGCCCGCGCTGGGTGGCAGAGCATCCCGATGGCCCATGGAGGGTCCGCCTTAGCCATGTCCAGTGGGGAAGGTCGGCGGCCTATAGGGGTTTTCCAAAGCAAGGCTTCCATAGGCCAGGGGCTGGCGACTAGCACCAAAGGCGAAAATCCCAAAAAATTGGAAAGGAATTGTATTTATACACTACTCAAGTTATTTTTATTTAATTTATTATTTAATACACCAAAACTAACTTTTATTATCGACTAAATTCCATCGAGGTGAAAGTCTTCATAGGAGAATATCGGCGCTACATGTTCAATGGTTCCCTCAAATTACAATTCTGAGCTCCAGTTAAAAAATTATAAAAACCTGCTCGTACATTTACTGAATGTACCCGAACAAAACATCTAAAATTGATTTAAGGTGTACTAGGCCTCAGAATCAAGCACCATAAATTTTTTCGGACTCGTAAAAATACCATGAATTTATGAAAAAAATTACACAGATTTTCCGGGTCATTACACTTTACTTTTACCTCCAGTTTTTCAATTTTTTGGGATTTACTATCTTATCTCCTGATCCGACTAAATAAAAAGGGTAATTCCTTCCATTTGTGGGTGATTCTATACATTTTTTCTAGTTTCTACTCTGGGTCTTTTTGAAGGCAGGTTTCAGGGGCAATTATCTCTCCTTCAACTTGATGAATTATGGGTCTGGTAATCTGATGCCCCATCCCTCTTCTTGGAGAAGGTCGATCATGAAAATTGTTTTAAAAAATGAGTGATTTCAAGATGAAAAGTTTATTTAATTCAAATATTATAATTTAGAATAATTATTAAATTATATATTTCTACAAAATGGATCATTGTTATTGATGATATTAATTTGTTTTTCAATTATAAAATCATTTCGGGTGGTTTTAATATTTTACATTAAATGATTGTTATTTTATTATCCACAGAAGGGTGGTTCTGGGATAATCTAATGACAAGTGGTTATGTTAAATCCTCTAATGCATTATGAAATCTGGAGTTGGAGGATGGCCATAATAGAAAATCAATTAATCAGTTTGATATGGATAATTATTTACCTATATAAATTATTATATTTTATTTTATTCATTTGAAATTTAATGAATATTGATATATTATCAAAAGGTAATATAATTAATCTTTTTGAAAAGTTGATTATTTTTTGTGATAAAAGGTATTCATTCTTGAAAAGTTGTTATTGGTTTTCATAAATCTAACAGTTTCTATTATTAGTGTAAAGTAATGATGTTTTTGTTCTCATTCAATGTTTTTTAAATTTTTATTGGGTTTATGGATCATAATGGATAAATAAGAGATCACGGGGATGATGTTAAATAATTTTTAGGAATATTGAATATGTTGTATTTTTTAAAAATCCATGTTGGTGGAAAACATGATAGACGATAAAAGTGTATTCATTTAATGTACGAGCTTTAGATAAATTTTTTTGGCCTATGCTTTTAAAAACTATAAAACTAAAAGATCTTTTAGACCAAAAGTATAAAATTTTAGTTTAAAATAAATTTAATATGTAATTTTTATGGTCGGGTCCTTACTATAAAAAATGCGTAGAAATAGATATTTCAAAAAAAATTATTGTAGGAACAATATGTTGGATTATAATAGAATCATCGAAATTATAAATTAAAATGAATATGATATATTCTCTTTAATTCGATTTTTATTTCATTATAATAAAATAAATAGAAAAAAATTATTCCATAATGTTATAATCAATTATACATAAAAGTAGGTAAAAAAAATTTACTAAAACAATCGATAAATTTCAAACTGGTTAAGAATGAGTTTATAAATTCAAAATAGTATTTTTAAAATTAATTATTTAACATCATAAAATTTATTTAATTTATAAAAAATTATTCAAAGAATTCTATATTAAATCAATATTTTAGTTTTACAAGAATACATATTTTTAACTAAAAAACAGTTTTTATTGAAAAATTAAAAAGACTTCAAAATTCAATTTTGTTATGTAGAAATAAAAAACAAAATTTACCTTATCATAATATAATTATATTTTTAAAAAATATTATTTTAAAAATAATTTATATATTATATTAAAGATAGTTTTTATTTGAAATAACCAACTCAATATTAAATTATATTAATAATTTACTTTATAAAGTAAAAAAACAACTGATGGTATACCATCAGAGTGTTTATTATAGATTCATTAATAATGCATTGAAAATATATTTTGGTTTATTTTTATTATGTTAAAATCTTGATAAAACGTATAAAGTGTTGTATATATTTTTATGGTCTGTTTTATTAGGTTATTATATATTGCGACTCTGAAAATTAAAAAATAGTTCTATATGAAAATATTGATGGATACTCCCTTTCCACCATTAATCATTTCAACCTAAAAAAGTTATAAACTGTAGATCTATAAAAATTAGTGCCAAAATAATTTCTACAATGAAATATTAACACCATTATATTGTAATAATTCTACTTATATATGTGTTATCTTTGAGAACACAATATATCATGAGTTATGAAAGAGAAAACATCCTTTTATCATTATAGATAATGGATCCAGTCTATATAGAAGAGAGAAAGAATTCAGAATATTAATTTACCATATCTATTAATTACATTTCTTCTATGCTCTATTCAATTTTTATTGTATATAATGGTATGAGATAAATACTATATGTTTTCCCCCATTTATATAGAACATTTCTGTGAAAATGACACCTCTTGTGGGGTTTACCCACTCTATATGATGTATACGACACTAAAAAATTTCATCATAGTGATAAAACCATAATTAACTTAACAATACACTAAGAACACAACCAATTTCGATGAATACACTAAACAATGTGCATGGATATAAAATTTTATTAAATCACGTATGAAAACATTGACATATTCTAACCGACTTTCATAAATTTTTCTGGAGGGCTGTTATCTTTCATTTATGAATGAACCCGATGATAAATCCTAATGAAAAACCCAACTCATTAAATTATTCAAAAACACCACACTCCTCGTTAGGTTACCCAATCCAACACAATATGAATGGTAATCATCACCATTTTTCTAACCTATATATTATTTCTCTAGAAAAATGTATGCTACCTTCCAAAATGTCTTAAATTAACTATCCCCTGATTCAATTCCCTCATTAACAATAATATGAGTTTTCATTTGTTATGTTTACATAAAACAAATTTTCAAAATAGTCTATGTAGTATTCTTTGATAAAGAAATATTGAAAATGTATTTAAACTAAAACACTAATCATGAGTTCTATGGATGAACAACTATATAACGAAAGATGAATATGAAATCCCACCGAACATAATGAAAACTATACAACTATGTGTGATCATGATGTGGAAATCACACTTTTAGAATGATATATATAGCTGAAACATTTTGGTACACCCCCATAAATTGATATTTTGTAATTTAAACCTTTACAGAAATGATTCCAAATCTCAGAGAAACCCACTTATTGGATTGTACAACTTCATTGCCACATAGTCCTTTACCGAAGAATTATAGCCCACACACCAATATTTCATTAACACGTTATCCTTAGTACCTATTACAACAGTTATTAAAGAAATTACCTAATATAATTATATGATCCTCACACTAGAAGTTCTCATATTCCTTGTAGGATCCACCACAACTATTTTAAATAAATTATTCATTAAAATACAGAAAAACAAGATGAATTTGATCATTATATTTAATATGGAGGTCAACAAATACACCAGATTATTTCTAATAGTTAATAACATGTTATCTCCCTGATCAATATTAAAATTTATATTCATTAATATGATGTGAAAATATTATCTACACAAAAATCATTGGAATGAAAGATCTCTAAATATTTGGAAACTAACATACCATAAATGAGAATAGATCATCTTTCCAAATTCGAGTGGTCTTCTCCACTACTACAAATAAAAATAACAAAAAAACCTCAAACACCAACACCGCATGATTTTAGAAAATGTTTAAAAATTATTTCTACAAAATATTACATCACATATATTCTCTATTTCGGGGGAATTTTTGAAAAATCCAATTCCATCATCAATGGTAAAATCAATGTAACGAAAGTAATTATATATAAATAGAATTATTATTGGAATTCCATGAACATGGATAAAATATTTCCAAATTTTATTTGAGAAATGTCCATTCCCCTGAAAAATAATATATTAAGAGTCAAGCATGTTGATAGGAAATATAATATGAGGGACACGAATGAAAATTATGGTGATCATAATTGTGATCACATTATTTTACCCTAGAATTTGCACCCAATAATTGTTTGATCTCATAAAATAAGTCAACCACACACCATATTGGTCAGGATGTAATCCTTGGATGGTGATAATATAAATAAATGAATACAATTCCACATATCTAAAAAAAATCACACCGCCTATACTCTATAATTAACTCCTGGAAAAAATTCGGGTTTATATTAATTAGATGATAAGATTCACTATGTAAAACATTTATGAACTTACATAGAACTAAAAAAGTTATATTTATGTGAAAATATATTTTTACCTTGTATCCATGGTGAACCTCATCTTGAATTCTCATCTTTCCCATTCTCAGTTGGGTGACCCCATCACATGTATCATTACATTGAAGCACGAAAACTTCTCAAAACATTTTCATTTGAAGAATTATTATGAAACCTAAAGAAAATTAAAAACAATATTTCAGGAAAATATCTCCAAAATTACAAATTTACTATTTTATATAAAAATCTATTCAACCCATCCTATGAAGGGTCCAATATTTCTGTAAAAAACACAATTTTACATTGGGTTTAAACACCAACAATGGTAGATCAGTGTTATTATAAATTCATGGTACACCAAATCCTCTAATGGGATATAGTTCTATAAATGTATATTGACATATAAAACTTAATCTTGAATAAAAAATAAAAAATTAATTGAAAATAGATTCCCATACTCTATATATTGCCCAATCATCCATGGACCAAGATCACCTGAATAATAATTGAGGCATCTTTCTTAAAATACATATAATATATCCAATTTTTCTATAGTATTTTATATCCTCATAGAGACTAAGACCCACTATATGAAAAAAAATCTCACTCTACATAGTGTTATACATATATACATAGATTAAAGGATGAGAACACCTCAAATAATTTTCTCAGGAAAATATACCTTAATGCTCTTTATCCACCTTCAATTTTTCAAACAAAAAAATGAGGTCATCATGGGACTACCTCTATATGTGCTAGATATCAGGGGATTTTCCCCTATAAATAAATGAAAGCAGATAAAAATGGATATAAAAAATCAAAATGAGATGACACAATAAGGACATGATTGATTATTATTGACCGCTATATGATGCACTTACAAAGTTACTTGTATGACACAGTTAATTTTATCGGGTTTTGGGTTGACAAAAATTTTATTAGAGTCTCGGGAAAATGATAAAACATATAACTTTTAAAATGATGGTTTCAATATTATATCAAATTAAATAATTCCCTCTTAACATCATTTTATTATCTTCCCAATATAATACCAAAAATTAAATCTAACTCCAGTCGTTGTATCTTAGATAGAAATATTTGAAATTCTCTATCATGGCCTGACTCATTGAGTCATTTTTTGGTACATCCTTAAGACATTATTTCCACCATAATACTTAATTCCAAATAATAGGGTCAAAGGAAAATATCTGTGTTTTTATATCACACTTATGGGGTGATTTATCTAATAACAACAAGAAATAATATCATATATTTGATCCCTAGTTTATGAATATACATAACATGGTATGTTAAAATGAGACCAAATAAGTTGAATATAAAACACGTATGTGAAAAAAACTGGATATAAAAATTCTCGATAAATCTATGAAGTTATACATAGGTTAATATAATGAATTCCATAATGTAAAAAATGAATAAATTTAAGCCTATAATCCCAAATATAAACTATATAAATGTTGTGCCATAAATGAAATCACCTAGGTTGAAGAAGAAACAATGCATCCTACAAAAATATCAAAGTACATGTAAGATCCTCCAAACAAATTATCCACTAGTCCTTATGTGTTAAATCCAAACAAGCCACATAGTCTACACATCCATGATACCATCTCCATACAATGCACCATCTTTATAAACATGTGAGGGGACAATGCTAATGTAGTGTTAATATAAAAATTCCCTATAGAACACTATTAATTTCATGTATATGAACAATGAAATGTGTTAGATCAGGATATTATCACAAACTACTAACATGAAGTGTCAAGACTCGTCCTAGTGGGGCCCATGCATCAACTCCCCAATCCCACCTCTAATAGGGCACGGGCTGGTGACTAGAACCAAGTAGTCATATCATTAACATGGGAGGTATTATCTACGTACATGTACACATACACACACCTACAAGACCACACATGCAGAAATTTAAAAACCACTAAGGAAAACAATGAATGCATACATCTGAACCTAACAGACAGAGTAAAACAAATGTAAAGTTCCAAAATTAATACTCTGCCAGAATACAAGCCCACAAAAACAAGAATATGTAAACTACAAAGTCCAACCTATAAGCACAAATGGGTACATGGATGGATGCTCATGGATGTAGGATCACCTTGTCCGGAAGGAATCTCATAATGATTGGTCTGGTCCTGGTCTGCCCCGGACTTTGTCAAATGGCCGCTCATCAACATAAGACACTAAATGCATGGGAAAATCCCGTTCATGGTTGAGTAAAAAAATACTTAGTAGAGGATCCCATAAACCATAAAGCAATACAAAAAGTAATTCTATGTACATCTTTAAAAAATATATGTCTATTGAAAAAAAAATCTACTGTCAAAAAATCTTGATATACTCAAAACCCACACCCATAGTCTATAATCAAGCCTCACCACCCCACCACTAATAGGGATTTAGTTCAAATGTTCCACAAAGCACTTGTCTGAGATAACTCACTCAACACATCTGAGAGTTCTGATGACATCCGTCTGAGAAGTACCGTTTGTCGAGAAAATAATGAGAAGTAGATACACTCATTTTGGGAGAACACACTCTTGAGTGGGGAATGATCATGATACACAGATGATAATCATTGTCATGGCTTTGGCGAAAACCACGACTCATCCAGAGTCACATGCTAACTAGAGGATCCACATTCGGTAGTATTATTTATGTAAATATCTGACTCTACCTAGGGTCATGAATGGATAAAGGATCTCTATTCGGGAATCTCAGAGGGACAACTAACTCTCTATTAGATAGTCCTACTGAATGGATCATAATCTAGAGGATGGAAATGATACCAGGCCTTCAGGGGAATGGATTAAAAAAATGGAACTAAACTAAAAGAAACTTGTCTTTGGAATGGAGAAATATAGGATCAATCCATGTTCTAGGATATACATGGAGTGTAGAAGGGGTCACATGTCATATCATGCAAATCCAAGTACATTCCATGTGTAACTATCATAATCATAATGAATTTCATTTAAAACACAACTACATGGTATGTAGGGAGGATCACCCATTATGTCAAGGACTCTGGGGTCTACTCTATGTATT
This sequence comes from Viscum album, assembly GCA_963277665.1. Taxonomy (NCBI): domain Eukaryota; kingdom Viridiplantae; phylum Streptophyta; class Magnoliopsida; order Santalales; family Viscaceae; genus Viscum; species Viscum album. The sequence goes on along the minus strand of OY728122.1, from coordinate 1,516,447,941 downwards.
CTGGCCATGTACACGTACATGGCCTAAACCCATGTGTGCAAAATAGTGTAATTGGTACATGTGGTGACCTTCGTTGCTGGCCTCATATGTCAATGTGGTGGAGTAAATGGAATGTACACTACCCTGTGTTTTTGTATCATCTTAGATTCATACCGAGCCCCATGTAAGGACCCACACAGCGTGTGAATGTGGTCACACTCCCTGTCTATGCTTCATATCTGTCGAGACTCTAGCCACTACTGAGTGGGGTCTACATGATGTGTCTCCTCTAAGGCATTCCATGTTCATCATCAAGTGCATCACGAAAACCCTAGCCACCTTCACCGGTCCACATGGCGTGTTCATCAGGATACACATCATGTGTTCTGGAAATTTACGAAATCTCCAAACTACTCTACAGTACCATAGGTACTTTTCTGGTCTTCGATAAATCTGTATTATTGCAATTAATATCAATATTATAGGTTTCCCCAATGCCAAAAATTTGTTTCAATTGTTTTCGGGCTTCTCATAGGCCCCAAAAAAACTTCTATCAACCCACACGAAGAACGCTAAAAGAAGTACCCTCCTTGTTCTGAGTTGATTTGTCATCCTCCATTGTCGTCGCACCTCTGCGGGGTTGTCCCGATGTTAGATCTCTAGTCTGGGATTGTTGTACTATGATGTAGACTCACAATGATCCATTTTTCGTTGCCCAGTGAAGAACTTGAAGAGCCCGATGATAAGAAGAATAATTACAATAAACAAACTTGAGTAATGAACCACTGCCTTTATTCGTCACTGTGTTGATCCGCACCTATTTAAAGAATTAAACAGGGTGACTCAAATGATAATCCAACCATTATCACAAAACAATTTCCCAAATCAATGCTCAAATGAAATGAAAAATAATAACCCTCCCCCAAGAACACATGATACAAGGATCAACCTGTTAATGTGATGATCCATTTTCATTGCTAAATCAATGAGATAGGAAACCAAAAAAAAACTGTACCTTGATACGGTTGAATAATCATTATTGTGTCACATTCATTGACAGGGTTTTTCGAATTCAAGATGGGTTGATCGATCTTGTAGTCATCGTCCGCCAAGAATCCTCCAATGTTATATTCTATCCAAAGCACCAGAGGATTCATGGAAGTTCTCCATGGTTATGAGTCAAACCCTGGGTTCTGTATTATTTAAATAGAAATAAGTGTCACTGTGTTATGGAAACATTTAAAATAAAATAAATTATTAATTTATTTTATTTCCAATAAAATGTTAAAAAACAATGTTTTGTTGCTGACCTGTACTGGTCGATGTGAGGCCCCATATATGGTGTATTCACTATTCTAAATGCAATGTTTCTCTCATATTTATGATCTTGGAAATAGATTAAATGTTATCCACCTTTTCATAAAAAAGGCTCGAATGGGTTGTCTAAAAGTATAATTTATTTCAAACATTTATTTTAGGAACTCCAGGCCTTGGAATCGTATGTTGTCGAAAATCATGGTATCCAGAAAATTCCATATAATATATAAAAATAATACATGGAAAATTTGACACATTACATTCTCCCCAATTTAGGTATTTATGTCCTCAAAAACAAAAAAAAGGCAACTCTAAATTATGTTTGTATTGGACATGGATCTGAGCCTCCCTCTCCCATCTTCTCTCATGAAGTTTCTCATACTAATACCGGACATGCACCAAGGGAATCGATCGCCAATGAAGGATCCTCTTCTACTGATCCTCAATTTCTACCTAGTACACAACAAATGTTGCTTTATAATCTCTGTCCATCTTACCCCAGTCGATGATGTGCATTGGTTCCTGAACATAACTCCTTTGTAGCGACACGTGGAAGACCACATATACCCGGTTCATCTATGGCAGTAGAGCTAGGTGGTATGATAACTCACCAACTCTATAAAGTAACTGGAAATGTCTGATGAACCTCAAAGATAGCTTGTTTCTACAACTAAATCTATGTAACCCTTCTCGAGGTTAGACCTAATGGAAGGCATTGTCTCCCTCCATGAACTCTAGAGGTCTTCATCTCCTATCAGAATACGACTTCTGTTGACTTTGTGCAGTCATCATATGCTCTTAGATGATCTGCACCTTCTCGGTGGTAGCATTCACCAACTATGGACCTGTGAGTTATGAATCTTCAGGTTTGGTGCCACAATGATGTGACTGACATGGTCTCTCATATAAATCATCAAATACTACCATACAAATGATGGAGTGGAAGCTGTTACAATAAGAAAATTCAACTAGTGGTTGGTGGTCCTCCAAACTGCAACCAATGTCCATGATATAGGCCCACAACATATCCTACAGAATGATAATGGTCTTCTATGTCTGACCATCAGTCTTGGGATAGAACCTTGTGCTCAAGCATATCTGAATACCAAAATCCTCCATCAATCCCATAGACAACCAGGATGTGCAACTGGCATCTCAATTCGAGAATATTGTCTAAGGGACTCCATGAAGCTGAAATACCTACTTCACATAGAGGTATCATAATCTCTCTAAAAAACACTACTCTCTGATATCTAGGAGGAGGGCCAACATTGGGAGTCGGTCAATGATCACCTCGATAGAATCATGACCCTTAGACATATATGGAAATACCATTACTATGTACATTTATATTCAATCCCAGTTACACTATGGAACTTTCAATGGTGAGAAAATCACCCTGGAACGTGGTGCTCTGCCTTCACTTGCTGGCATGTAAGGAATCGATAAATAAACTCTGCTATTACCTTCTTCATGACTGACCACCTAAAATATTATCAAAGATCATTTTACGTCATCACCACTCCCTAATGTACCGCCAATGTGGATGTATGAAACTACCTATAGACCTCCTCCTACAATGGAAATGGTATAACAGTGAGTCCCTAGAAAAGAAAAATGTGCACCCCACCTTGCGAATATCCATCATGATCATGTTCCATCGATATCTGGGAAAAAGAAATTCACAATAAATATCCCAATGCTATGCCTCACTAACTCATTTTAGGATTGGAGGGGAGATGACTATCTACTAAAGGAATGTTGTATCCTCCCTGTCCATGAAGAATTTCTGTAACGAGGACAACTGTTCCATAACCTCACTCAACAACTGCGAGTTTGTTCTCCACCTATGAGAATATTCCACCTTTTACCCCTTCCCAGGAGTATAGATGATCCCAAAATCAGAGTCCTAGAGTAACTCTAGCTAAAAATTATATCTCAGATATAGATCCTTCTATGAGAAGATGTATATGAGGCTCTTGTGGTCAAAGTAGATGATAAACGTCTCTCCCATAAGGCAGTGTCACCACATCTTCAATGTGAAGACTACCACTACCAACTCGTGATAATGAGTTGCATAGTTCTCCCCAAGTGGCCTAAGATGGAAAAACCCATAATTAATTACTTACTATCTCTGAATCAGGACACATCAAAGAACTGTCTCTGATGTATCACAAAAAACTACGTACTCTACACCCTCTTCCAACAATCAAAAAAACAGGCTGCATGTCAAAATCTGTCTAAAATTCTTGAAATTCTGTAGGAACTTCTCCTTCCACATAATATGTTGACCCTTCCTAGTTAAGGCCATAATTGGTTATGATATCATTGAGAAATCAGGAATGAATCTACTGTAATATACTACCAACCAAAGGAAGCTCCTCCCCGCAGTCACGCTCCACGGTGGCTCCCATGCTAACACTACCTCCAACTTGGGTGGGTCCACAACTACTCCATCTACTGCATTGACATTTCCCAGAATGTGGACCTCCAGAATCCATAAATGTCAATTCAAGAGATTCCCATAAAGCTGGTGCTCTCAGAGTATATTTAGAACCATAAACAGCAGTCTCACGTGATCCTCCTCTGACACAAAGTGTACAAGGATGATGTCGATGAATACCACTATGAACAGGTCTAAATACGAATTGATGATATGGTTCATCAGTACGATGATAACTCTGGGGGGAATTTTTCATGTTGAAAGGCCTCACTATGCACTCAAAGTTACAGTAGTGGCATCAAAAAAATTTCATCGGTATATCCTCATCCTTTACTCGTATCTGGTGGTAACCTGACTGATGTTCCACCTTCGAGAACCACAGTTCCACTCTTAGATAATCAAAGAGGATATCGATCCTTGTAAGTGGATTATTTTTCATAAATGTTACCTGATTCATTAAATGGTAATCCACACACAATCTCAAAAATTCATCCGGCTTCTTCCCCTATAAAAATTGGGGCCGCCCAGGATGAAACATTGGGTCTTAGGAAACCCTTGATCTGCAAATCATCCAGAGACACCCTATGATCATGAAGGTATGGGTGATACATCAAATATGTTGGTGAGGATATTGGTCTTATCCTAGGGTGTATGTCACTACATAATTCGATCTCCCAGTGGGGAGGTAGTCCATGAACTTCTTTAAGAAAGACATCATCGTACTCCGCCACTACTACTGGGAACTGAAACCTCACAACATCTACTTCTCTGAGGGAAATGTTAGCCAACTAAGGAGTGATCAGCTACACCATCCTATTCTAGGTCTCATTTTGTGTGGCATGGGTCTCATTTTCACCAAAAAAGGAAAACCTCTTCCCATATATGCGGGCACACCACACACTTCGCCTAAAGAGGTCTATCTCGGCAAGGACCAAATATAACCAATCCATCCTAGGAGTGGAATTGTTAGGCCTTGAGGCTACCACCATGAGGTTCCAATCGAAACACACCCCTCCAAGGGTATGATCACACTGTCTGCAATGGTTCCTGATCATCGAGTCTCCTGTCATTATGTCTCCAAGAATAATGGTAGAGTCAATGGCTCTACTAGAATTTCATGGTTTCACACAAGACATGTGGTGAGGAAGTAATGACTATAACATATGTCTATATGTATGGATTATATGGTAGATAAGACAAATATCATACCTAAGATCATCTCAAGAGTCATTGGGTCATACGACTTGACTGAATGCAGTTATCCCCTCCCCTATCCCCCAGATCCTTGAGCATTGTGCAGACCTCTCAGGGGTGGTGGTGGAAGAAGATTGAAGTTTCCACCACCACCTACATCTCTTCCTAATCCATTGCCACGTCTTCTTCCTGGAGAGAAAATATGCTCCACTCTCGGCCTCTGCCTCAGTGGTCCATCCACCACTTCCCTATCAGTAGATCGATGGGTTGGAATGCCTCTAGAGAAATGTCCTATACCTTTTCACTAGTAGAGTCACCTCTATCTAGGATGACTGGATCCAGTCGTAGTGCAATAGACTTCCAAACCGCTATCTTGGGTTCTCTTGATACAACTACCACATCTTGATCCCTATTCCTATTGTCGACTCCCTGATTTTTTGGTCTCTGCATTGGTATGCCTTTTTCTGAATACTGTTAGTTGTCTCTGCTACTCTTAAAAGCTCATGATCGCCAAGGACGACTCGAGCACTAAAAAATAAGTCAAAATGGAAAGAGGGATGAAAATAGCTCTGATGTCCCTTAACAGACCTGACTCAATGGGTTTATCTCTAACATTCTAGTCCCTAAACATATCTGTTGAGTACCTGGAGATGTTCGTGAACATCAATGGATAGTTAGCTACTATCAAACTGCAAAGCTGGAGCTGAAGAAGATCCTGCATGTATACTGCTCTTAGCGTAACTAGAGTGAACTCCTCCCTAAAGAGTCACTAAATCTATGTCCATGAAAGTGTATCTTCATTGTGAGTATGTGTATTCAGACTCCCCAATTGTCCCACTCTTCCCTGAAGAAGGCTCACCCCTAGGATAACCATATATTCCTATAATGTCCTTACTATATAGAAAACTATCATCACTACCTCAAGCCTATCCTCATTAACCTGATGGTATGGCTCACCTTGGAACCTAAGGGTTATCTGTCTCTGAAACTAATGGATCATGCTTAGCTTGTGCCCCTCATCCATTGGTTCTACTTGTATCATGTGTTTCTCCACTGATGGGGGCATACAAGGTGCACCACCTATAGGAAATGCCTGAGGAACATGTCTTTGTATCAAAGCCTAGTCACTATGGAGGTCATCCTAGTGAATTTTCTACTAAATCCTAGTATGTACGAGTCATAGAGAAATCCTAAAAAGAATCAATAGGTACCATTTTTAATGAGTATATCTGGATAGCTGACACCAAGTCCATAGAAAATAGATCCCATTCATAAATGATGCATGTACCATTTTATTACTTCCCCGCAACTCGTGTTTTCATATACTGAGTCGAAAAGAAGGTTATTAGAGTATTGTTGTATTGATACAATGGCCACCCACACCAAAATTGGAGTCTCAGGCCTAAAATATGATATCGAAACAGATAACACTATTTCCCCAAAACAATCTCATAGACTCTTGGTCCTATGTTAGAACCGACCTCCACTGATATGACTCTGTCATGACCTCATCCCAGTGGGGCCCGTAACATGACTCCACAACACCCACTCCAATAGGTTTGGGACTAGATACTAGCATCGAGTAGGAATATCACTAACATGAGAGGCATTTCATAAGTACTTGTACAGACAAACAGATCTCCAAGCCCACACATGTTGAAATGCAGCATCCACAAATGAAAAAAAATCTTACATATAACTAAACCCAACCAACAAATTATATTAGAAATAAAGTGAAAAATGTGATACTAGGATAGAATCCAAACCCACAAAAACAAGATTCTACAAAAAATCAAAGTCCAACCTCTAAGAAAAATGTTTTAATGTGATTTCTTTATGTAGCCGTATGAGAACCTCATCCAGAAGGGAACATAGAAAACTCCGTCTCATCCTGGTATACCCTTGACTCTGTTTGAAGGCCTCTCATCTGCATAAGACATGACAGGTGTGGGAAAAGCCTGTTCAAGGTTGAGTATAACAATACTCAGTTGAGGACCTAGAAAACCACAAAGCAATACACAATGTAACAGTATGTTCATCTCTACACAATATATATCTACTGAACATATACCAAAATAAACAAAATCTAGATATATTTGAGTCTCATAACTATAGTCTAGAGTCAATTCACACAATAGCAGAACTGCTAGGAATTCTATTCGAATGTTCCGGGAAGCCCTTGCTTGGAGAAACTCACTCCACGAGTCTGAGAGATCTGTTGAAATTCATCTTTGAAGTACCATTCATTGGAAAAAATCATTAGAGGTAGATTCACTCATTCCAGGATAACACTCTTATGAGTGTTAAAAGAATCCCGATACACATAAGGGGATAACTTCTGGTGTTGTGGATGATACTATGACTCATCCAGATTCACCTTTTGTGTAGAGGATCAGTGTCTTGTAGGATTAGTCACATGGAAACCTGACTCTACCTTGAGTGAGGTATGGATAGAGGATCTCACTTCGAGACTCTCATAGGGATACCTGACTCTATCTCCGAATGTCCTTCTAAAGGGATCATACACCTGTGGATGGAAATGATACCCAACCATAAGGGGAATGTGAAAAAAGGGAACTAACCCAAAAAAACATGTCCATGTATTGGTGTAAATGAATATATTTCCTTGTTCTAGGATATACATGGCATGTAGAAGGGGTCACACACCATGTCTCGTGACTCCGGGTACTGCATGTGTGTAACGACACGTGTTGTAAGTCTTGTCGATTAAAAGACAACTACATGACATGTAAGAAAGGTCACATGATGTGTCGAGGTATCTAGGGTTTGCTCCTTGTACGCTAGTCATGTGTCCATATATAGCCTCAACCCATGTATTACTACCCGTTTAATGAGTACACGAGGTGACATGCGTTGCTGGACTCATAGGGATGTCTGGTGGATTACATGGTGTGTACTCCACCCTGTATCCGTGTATTGTCTGAGATACTCATCGAGCCCCTTTTAAGGAGCCACATGCTATGTGAATGTGGTAAAACTCCATGTCTATGCTTCATGTCATCCGAGACTACTGCCACCAATGGGTGGGGTCCACACACCATGTATCCATAGAGGCATGTCGTGTTCTTCATTGTTGGCAGTGCACAAACCCTGGACACTACCACCGGTCCACACAGCATTTTCTTCGGGATACACATCGTGTGTCCCTGAAATTTCTAGTATCTCACCCCTGCTTTGACGCACATTGGGTTGTCCAATGATCTTAAATCTATCTATTTTATCATAATGAAAAACTAGATTCTAGATCTCCCAGATGTCGTAAGGCTGATTCCATTGTTTTCAAGCATCCGATCTGCCCCTAAAACAAGTTTGGATCCACGCTCTGGATATACCCTGGAGGAATGAACCTCCTTGTTCTATGTCGATTCATCATTCTCTATCACCGTCGCACCTCTACTTGGTCATCTCAATTTTTGATCTTTGATTTGGGATCGTTTCATTGCAAAACAGACTCTCAAGGATCAGTTGTTCGTCACCCCATGAAGAACGAAACAAACATGATGAAAAGGGGAATAAATCCAAGAAATCAAATTTAAGAAAAGAACATGTCCATAATTCATGAAAAATTGATCCACTCCCTCAATAAAGATTAAATAGGTATAATCAATAAATAATATATCCATTATCACAAATCAATTTTTGAATCATTCCTCGGGTGAAACGAAAAATAATTACCCTCCAACATGAATGCGCGAACTGCAGATCAACCTATTCGTGGGTTGATCCGAGTTCGACGCTAAATCAAAGAATGAAGAAGAAACACATAAAAAACCCTTTCCTTGATTTGGTTGAAGAAAGGCCACCTCTTCGTGTTCTTTGGTGAGGTTTTTCGAATTCAAGATGCATTTATCGATCATGTTATCGTCGTTCGCAAAGAATCCTCTAAGGTTGGATCCTCTCCAAAGCTCATGAGGACTATAGGGATTTGTTATGGTCTATGAGTCTAACCCTGGGCTCCTGCATATATAAAGAAAAATATAGGTCATTGAATTTTATAAACCTTTAAAATAAAATAATTTTTTAATTTATTTTATTTCCTTTAAAATGACCAAAAAATTACTTTTCTAGTTGACCTGCACTAGTCGATGTTAGGAACCACTTAATGAAATGTTTCTACTAGAAACACAAATGTTTCCTCATATTTCTGTTAGTTGTGCCCGTTTAAATGCTATTCAAATTATTTTGGAAAACCACTTGCTTGCAATGTTTAAAATTTTAATATATTTCAAACATTTATTCTAGGCATTCTGGGCCGCGAAATCACCTGCCCTCAAAAACTCTGTTCACGAAATAATTCCTTATAATATTTAAAAATAATACATTGAAAATATGAGACATTATATGAAAGGTTTATTTTATAATATCCATGATATTATAAAATAAATTTTGACTCTAGGTAGATTATATATATTATTCATCATGACTCCAATGGTTAGATTCCACCTGAGAGAAGTAATTGGGGTTTCTTAGAATATTGAATATACCACAACATAGATGTGAATATTCACCTAAAATTCACAAATTTTTTGAAACCTTAATCTTAAAAGTGAATGCCAAGTCTAATATAAGTCATTATCGGCCAGTCATGCATTATCGAGGATGATTCTAAGGACTTTGAATAGGCTACTTCACATCAATGATGCATGTTAATCCGATGAGGTAGAACTAAATCCATCAGTCTATAAATATCAAATAATTAGTCAATTGGACATTCTTTTTCAAAAAAGAATTATTCTTATCTGGTAACTGAAAATTGGAAGGAAAAACTCACTCGATGATATCAAAGGTAAGTGTATTTTAATAGATAAACTAGATTTCACCTTAGGGAATAGGGGAATGCATGTACCAATCTATATGATCAAATTTTTTGTGTATCAAATTAACATGTGAATTTTATATGATACCAAACACATGTCCATGAATTGAGTATATGATCACGACCATGAAACTATGGTGGTATAAATGACTCTATAAATGACAATCCAAATGAATGATTATCATATGAGCTGAGAAATATTATGGGATATATAATCTTATTGATGAAAATAAATGAGGATACTCATACCTATTCCCATTATATAATGGATCCAATATAAATACAATTACTAGTGATGATAAAATGAATTATCGGGAAGTATGGTCAATTTTTAAAAAGAAGTTCCTATCGTAGATGGGGTGTTTCCAATAACTAGCCACCTAACAATGAATTGAATCCACAAATTTCACATGAAGATCAAATTACATTGTTTATTGAATTGGAATATGATAAATATAACATGAAGGTAAAAATTGAATGAAATATGATTCCCATGTATTATTACTCAATGGCATTGTCACATATAGATCCTATAAAATGAATCTAAGACAAAATGGGTTCAAAGGTGTGTACATAAATTTTTTTTCGATCAACCCACATGAAGAATGCTGAAAGAAGGACCCTCCTTGTTCTGAGTTGATTCGTCATCTGCCACTATTGTCGCACCTCTACGGGGTTGTCGTGATGTTCGATCTCCAGTCTGGGATTGTTGCACTATGATGTAGACTCGCAGTGATCCATTTTTTGTTTCCCAGTGAAGAACGTGAAGAGACTGAAGATATAAAAGATGAAATCCAATAAACCAAATTATGGAATGAACCACCACCATTATTCATCATAGTGTTGATATGCACCCATTTAGAGGATTAAACAAGTTTAATCAAAGAATAATCCAACCATTATCACAAATCAATTTCCCAAATACATGACCGAAGGAAATGAAAAATAATAACCCTCCCAAAAGAACATGTGATCCAAGGATCAACCTGTTAATGGGATGATCCATTTTCAACTCTAAATCAATGAGCTAGGAAATCAAAAAATGTCAAAAAACCCTCCCTTGATACGGTTGTACATTAATTGTTGTGTCTCATTCATTGGAGCGGTTTTTCGAATTTGAGATGTGTCGAACGATCATGTCGTCATCGTCTGCCAAGAATCCTCCAAGGTTGGATTCTCTCCAAAGATCCATAGGATTCTTGGAAGTTCACCCGGGTTATGAGTGTCACCTTGGGCTCCGTATTATGAAAATAAAAATGTGTGTCACTCTGTTATGGAAACATTTAAATTACAATAAATTATTAATTTATTTTATTTCCATTAAAACGTTAAAAAAATTAGTTTGGATGCAGACCAGTACCGGTCGATGTGAGGCCCCATATATGGTAAATTTGCTATTCTAAATGCAATGGTTACTTCATATTTCTAATCTCGGAAACCATTTAAATGTTATTCCACCTTTTTAGTAAAAACACTCTAACGTGTTTTCTAAAAGTATAATTTATTTCAAACATTTATTTCAGGAACACCAGGCCTCAGAATCGCATGTCGTCGAAAAGCTTGGTATCCAGAAAATTCAATATAATATTTAAAAATAATACTTTGAAAATCTGAGACATTACATTCTCCCCTATTTAGGGATTTATGTCCCGAAAAACTAAAACAGGCCACTCAAAAATATGTTTGTATTGGACACAGATATGAGCCTCCCGCTCTCACGTTCTCTCCTAATGATTCTCATGCTGCTATCAGACATGCACTAAAGGAATTGATTACCAATGAAGGATCCTCTTCTACCGATACTTAATTTCCAAAAGCTACTCAACAAATGTTGCTTCATCCTCTCTTTCCATATTACCCTAGTCGATGATGTGCATTGGTTCATACATGTAACTCTTTTGTAACGACACGTGGAATACCACATATACTCGGTTCAACTATGGAAGTAAACCTAGGTGGTACGTCAACACACCAACTCTGAAAAGTAACTGGAAAGGTCCGATGAACCTTAGAGATAGTTTGTTTCCAACAATCAATTCTCAGTAACCCTTCTCGAGGTGAGACCTGAAGGAAGAAATTTTCGCCCTCCTTGAACTCCAGAGGACTTCGTCGCCTATCACCATACGACTTCTTTTGGAATTGTGCAGACTTCATCTACTCTGGGATGATCTGCACCTTCTCGGTGGTAGTTTTCACCAACTATAGAAACGTGAGTTGTGACACATCAAGGTTGGTACCACGAAGATGTGACTAACATGGTGGTGTTGCATCTGTTACTGTATGAAAAAATAATCTAGTGGTTGGTGGTCCACCATACTTCAACCAAATTCAATGATATATGCCCACAACATATACTACAGAATGAAAATGGTCCTCTCTGTCTGACCATCTATCCTGGGATGGAACATTGTGCTCAAGTTTATCTGAATCCCAAAATCATCCATCAATCCCTTCCACAACTAGGATGTGTAGTGGGAATCTCTATCTGAGAATATTTTGTAAGGGACACCATGATGATGAAATACCTCCTTCACATAAAGGAATTATATGCTCTCTACTAAACTATGGACTCTGATAGCTAAGGGGTGGGCCGACATTGGGAGTCGGTCAATGATCACCCCGATAGAATCATGCCCCTTAGACATCTATCGAAATCCCATAACTATGTACATTTATATTCAAACCCAATTACACTCTGGAAGATTTAGGGGCGAGAAAATCACCCTGGAACATGGTGCTCATCCTTCACCTGTTGGCATGTAAGGAATCAAGAAATAAACTATGCTGCTACCTTCTGCATGCCTGACCACCCGAACTATCATCGAAGAACCGGGTACATCATCACCACTCCCTGATGTACTACCAATGTGGTTGTATGAAACTACCCATAGGCCTCCTCCCACAATGGAAATGGTACAATAGTGCATCCCCAGAAAAGTACAATGTGTACCCCACCTTGAGAATATCCATCATGAGCATGTCCCAGGGATAGTTGGGATAAAGAACATCACAGTAGATATCCCAAATCTATGCCTTGATAACTCATTATAGGAATGGAGTGGTGACGACTATTAGCTGAAGGTAAGTTTAATACACCCTATCCAAGAAGGATAACTGTAATGAGGCCAACTGTTCTATCACCTCACTCAACAACTGCGAGTTTGTTCTCCTCATATGAGAATATGCAACTTTTTCCCCCTTCCCAGGAGAATTAATGATCTCAAAATCATAGTCCTAGAGTAACTCTTGCAAGAACCTCTATCTTAGATATATATTATTCTACGAGAATATGTATATGAGGATATTGTGGTCAAAGTAGACGATAAACAACTCTCCCATAAGACAGTGTCACCACATCTTCAATGCAAAGACTACAACTACCAACTCAAGATCATGAGTTGCATACCTCTCCCCAAGTGGCCTAAGCTGGAGTGAACTGTAAACAATCACTTCCTGTCTTTTAATCAATACACATCCAAGATTGGTCTCTTATTTATCACAGAAAACTACATACTCCACACCCTCCTCCGACAATCAAAAAAATGGGTTACACGTCAAAATCTGTATCAAATTCTTGAATGTCTGCAAGAACTTCTCCTTCCCCGTAATGTGTTCAACCTTCCTGGTTAAGGCCATAATTGGTTTTGATATCATCGAGAAATTAGGAATGAATCTACTGTAATATAATTCCAACCAAAGGATGCTCCGCCCCTCAGTCACACTCCGAGGTGGCTCCCATGTTAACATTGCAACCACCTTGGGTGTGTCCACCGCTACTCCATCTGGTGAAATGAAATTTCCCATAATGTGGAACTCCTGAATCCATAACTTTCTAGTCAAGTGATTACCATAAATCCGGTGCTCTCAGAGTATATCTAGAACCATAAACACGTGTCTCACATGATCCTCCCCTGACACCGAGTATACAAGGATGTTGTCAATGAATACCACTATGAACAGGTCTAAATATGAATGAAAGATCTTGTTCATCCATACCATGAACGCTGTGGGGGGATATTTCATGTCGAAATGCCTCACTAATCACTCAAAAAGACATTATCAGCATCTAAAAGTCTTCATTGGTATATCCTTGTCATGTACTCGTATCTAGTGGTAACCTGATGAGTGTTCCACCTTTGAGAACCATTGTTCCCCTTGTAGCTAATCAAAGAGTTTGTCAATCCATTGAAGTGGATACTTGTTCATCAATTTTACATTATTTAGGAAACAACAATCCACGCACAACCTCAAACATTCGTCCGGATTCTTCCCTAATAAAAACTGGGGCTGCCTAGGATGAAACACCGGGTCTTACGAAACCCTTGCTCTGCAAATCATCCCATTACACCCTATGATCCTGAAGGTATGGGGTCCATCCAATATGCTGTTGAGGATATTGGTTTAGTCTTAAGCTGTATGTCTTTTCATAATTCGATCTCCCAGTTGGGAGGTAGTCCTAGAACATCTTTAAGAAAGACATCCTCATACTCCACCACTACTACTAGGAACTGAAAGCTCACAAAATATTCTTCTACGAGGGTAAGGATAGCAAACTCATGAGTGATAAGCTACACTATCCTATGCTAGGTCCCATTTTGTGAGGAATGGGTCTCATTTTCACTGAAAAAGGAAAACCACATCCCATCTATGAATACACACCACACACCTCACCTAAAGAAGTCTACCTCGTCAAGGACTGATGATAGCCAATCCACCATGAGAGTGGAATCGTTAGGCCTCGACACTACCACCATGAGGTTCCATTCAAAACACACACCATCAAGGGTAAGATCTCACTTTCTGTAATGGTGCATGATCATCTAGTCTCTATTCATTGTGTCTCTGTGCTTAATGGTGTAGTCAATGGCTCTACTAGAATCTCATGGTTTTACACAGGACTTGTGGTGAGGAAGGAATTACTATAACATCTGTCTATATGTAAGGATGATAAGGTAGAGAAGAAACATATCATACCTTAGATCATCCCAAGGGTCCCTGGGTCATACGGCTCGACCGAATGCAGTTATCCCCTCCCCTATCCCTCATCTCCTTGAGCCTTGTCAGACCTCTCGGGGGTGGTGGTGGAAGAAGATCGAAGTTTCCACCACCACCTACAACTCTTCGTACTCGAATGCCATGTCTTATGCCTGGCAGGAATATATGATCCACTCTCATCCTCTGCCTTATTGGTCCATCCACCACTTCCCTTTCAGTAGATCGATGGGTTGGATAGCCTCTAGCGAGATGTCCTCTACCTTTTCACTAGTAGCGTCACCTCTCCCTAGGCTGGCTGGTTCCAGTCGAAGAGCCATAGACTTCAAAATACCTATCTTGGGTCCTCTTGATACACTACCACATCTTTATCCATGTGCCTAGTGTTATCTCCATGATGTTGTGGTCTCCGCACCGATATTCCTTTTGCGTACTACCATTTGTTGTCTCTACTCCTATAAGAAGCTCACGAACACCAAGGCCCACTCGAGCACTACAAAATAAGTAAAAATGGATAGAGGGATGAAAATAGCTCTGATGTCCCTTCACAGACCTCACTTAATGGTTTGATATGTAATATATTAGTCCCTAACCATATCCATAGAGTACCTAGAGATGTTTGTGAACATCAATGATTAGTTATCTACTATCGAACTACACACCTGGAGTTGAAGAAGTTACTGGATATATACTACTCTCAGCGTAACCAGATTGAACTCATCCAAAAAGAGTCACTAAAACTATGTCCATGAAAGTGTTTTTTTTATTGTGAGTATGTGGGGTTAGACTCCCCCATTGTCCCACTCAAACCCGAAGAAGGCTCACTCCAAGGATGACCATATAGTCCTCTAGTGTCATTACTAGATAGAAAACTCTCATCACTACCTCAATATTTTCCTCATTTACCTGAGGTTCTGGATCAAATTGGAACCTATGGGTTCTCTGTCTCTGGAACTCATTGAGCATTATTAACTTGCACCCCTCATCCATCGGTTCTACTTGTACCATGTGTGTCTCCAATGATGGTGGAATAAAAGGTGCACCACCTAGAGGCAACGCCTGGGGAACATGTCCCTTTATCAAAGCCTAGTCATTGTGGAGGTCATCCTCATGATTGATCTAATGAATCCTAGAAGGTATGAGTCACATAGGCATCCTATAAAGAATCAATAGGTACCATTGTCAACGAGTATATCTGGATAGTTGACACCAAGGCCATGGAAAATATAACCCATTCCTATAAGATGCATGTACCATTCTATTACATCCCCGCAACTAGTGTATTCATATACTGAGTCTAAAATCAGGTTATTAGAGTGTTGTTGTATTGATACATCAGCCACCCACACCAATACTAGAGTCTCATGCCTAAAATATGATATTGAAACCCATAACACTATTTCCCCAAACCAATCTCAAAGACTCTTGGCCATATGTTTGATCCGACCTCCTCTGATACGACTCTTTCTTGACCTCATCTCAGTGGGGCCTGTACCATGACTCCACAACACCACCTCCAATAGGCTAGGTGGAAGAGACTAGAATCGAGTAGGAATATCACTAACATGGGAGGAATTCCATATGTACCAGTAAAGACACGCAAATATCCAAGCCCTCACATGTTGAAATGAAAAAACCATGAAAGAAAAAAATTCTTGCATAAGACTAAAACCACCCGACAGATTAAATTAGAACCAAAGTGTAGAATGTAATACTAGTCTAGAATACATGCCCACAAAAATAAGAGTCTACAAACAACAAAGTCCAACCTGTAAGAAAAATGTTGTACTGGGATTTCATCTTGTAGCGGTATTAGAACCTCATCCTAAAGGGAACATAGAAAACATAGTCTTGTCCTGCTCTACCCTAGACTCCATAAGAAGGACTCTCATCTGCACAATACATGACCGTGTGAGAAAAGCCTGTTTAGGGGTGAGTATAACAATGCTCAGTTGAGGACCCTGCAAAACACAAAGTAATACACAACGTAATGGTATGGTCATCTCTACAAAATATATGTCTACTGAACATATAGAAAAATAATCAAAATCTATATATAATTGAGTCTCATAACTGTAGTCTAGTGACAATTCACACAACAAAAAAACTACTAGGAATTCTATTCGAAGGTTCCTTGAAGCCCTTGCTCGGAGGAACTCACTCCACGAGTCTGAGATTTTTGATGACATCCGTCCGAGAAGTACCATTCGTTGGGAAAAATCATGAGAGGTAGATTCGCTCATTACATGATAACACACTTTTGAGTGGGAAAAGATCCTAATATACATAAGAGAATCACATCCAGGGCTATGGAGGATACTTCGACTCATCCATATTCAACTTTTAAGTAGGGGATCATTGTCTTGTAGGATTAGTCACATGGAAATCTGACTCTACTTTGGGTCAGTAATGGATAGATGATCTCACTTCGGGCCTCTTAGAGGGATACCTAAATCTATCTCAGAATGTCCTGCTAAAGAAATCATACACCTGTGGATGGAAACGATACCTTACCATTAGGGGAATGTGGAAAAAATGGGATCTAACCCAAAAAAACATGTCCATGGAATGGTGTGAAGGAGGATTTTTCCTTCTTCTAGAATTTACATGGCATGTAGAAGGGGTCACACACCATGTCCCATGACTCCGGGTACTTCTTGTGTGTAATGGACCATGTCGTAAGGCTTGTTGGTTAAAACGCAACTACACGACATGTATGAAAGATCACATGATGGGTCAAGGTATCAAGGGTTTTCTCGGTGTACACTGGTCATGTGTCCATATATAGCCTCATCCCATGTATTCCTACGCGTGTAATCAGTACACGAGGTGACATGCATTTCTGGACTCATATGGCTGTCTGGTGGATTTCTTGTCTTGTACTCCACCCCGTATCCATGTATTGTCCGAGAAACTCTTCGAGCCCCATGTAGGGAGCCAGAAGATATGTGTATGTGGTCAAACCCCATGTATATGCTTCATGTTATTCGAGACTGCTACCTCCAATGGGTGGGGTCCACATTCCATGTCTCCCTAGAGGCATGTCGTGTTCATTATTGTTGGTAGTGCACAAACCCTGGACACTGCCACCATTCCACACAGCATGTACATCGGGATACACATCGTGTGTCCCCGAAATTTCTAGTATCACACCCCTGCTTTGACGCACATTGGGTTGTCCAACGATCTTCAATCTAGCCATTTGATCACAATGGAACTCTATATTATAGGACTCCTAGATGTCATAAAGTTGTTTCCATTGTTTTCAGGAATCTGATACGCCCCTAAAAGAAGATTGGATCCACCCTCATGAAGTAACCTGGAAGAATGAACCTCCTTGTTCTAAGTTGATTCACAATTCGCCATCACCGTCACACCTCTACTAAATCAGCACAATTTTTGATATTTGATTTGGGATTGTTGCATTGAAAAGAAGACCCGCAAGGATCAACTTTTCATCACCACATGAAGAATGAAAAGAACATGATGAAAAGGGGATGAAATCCAATAAATCAAATGTAGTAATGGAACTCGGCAATCGTTCATCACAACATTGATTCAATCCCTATATAAGTATTAAATAGGTATAATCAATGAAAAATACACCCATTATCACAAATCAATTTTTGAGACAATCCCCACGTGAAATGAAAAAAAATTACCCTCCAACATGAATGCATGATCTACGGATCAACATTTTCATGGGATGATCTCAGTTCGATGATAAATAAAAGAACGAGGAAGAAAAAAAAAAGAAACAAAACTCCGACCTTGTTTCGGTTGAAGAAATACCACCTCTTTACATTCGATGGTGAGGTTTTTCGAATTCAAGATGCATCTATTGATCGTGTTGTCGTTGTTCACCAAGAATCCTCTAAGGTTGGATCCTCTCTAAAGCTCTCGTGGATTCTAGGGAGTAATTGTGGTCTATGAGTCAAACCCTGGGATCCTGTATATTTAAATAAAAATATATGTCACTACGTTTTAGAAACATTTAAAATAAAATAATTAATTAATTAATTTTATTTCCATTAAAATGTCCGAAAAATAACTTTTCCAGTTGACCTGTGCCAGTCAATGTTTGGAACCGCTTAATGAAATGTCCCTACTAGGAATGTAACAGTGTCCTCATATTTCTATTCTATGTGCCTGTTTAAATGTTATTCAAATTTTTTTGGAAAACCAACTGCTTGTAATGTTTAAAATTTTATTATATTTCAAACATTTATTCTGGGCATTCCGGTCCATGAAATCGCATGCCCTCAAAAACTCTGTTCACGAAATAATTCCATGTAATATTTAAAAATATGACGTGTAAAATTTGAGACATTATATGAAAGGTGTATATTATAATATCCATGATATTCAATAATAAATTTAGACTCTGGAAAGATTATATATATTTTTCTTTATGACACCAATGGTTGGATTCCACCTGAGATAAGTAATTGGAGGTTCTTGGAATATTGAATATACCACAACATATATGTGAATATTCACCTAAAACTCACAATTTTTTTGAAACCTTAATCCTAAAGGGGAGTAACTAGTCCAGTATAACTCATTATATATCAGTCTTGCAATATCGAGGAAGATTCAATGGAATTTGAATGGGATAATTCACATCAATGAGACATGTTAATCAGATGAGGAAGAACTAAAGCCATCAGTCTATAAATATCAAATAATTTGTTAATTGGATATTCGTTAAAAAAACAAATTATTCTTCTCTGTAAACTAAAAATTTGAAGGAAAAACTCACTCGATGAGATCATTGGTAAGGGAATTTGAATACATAAACTAGATTTCACCTTAGGGAATAAGGGAATGCATGTACGAATCTATATGATCATATTTTTTGTGTATCATATTAGCTTGTGAATTTTATATGATACCAAACACATGTCAATGAATGGAGTATAGGATCACGTCCATGGAACTATGGTTGGATAAATGAGTCTATAAATAAAAATCCAAATGAATGATTATCATATGAGCTGAGAAATATTATTAGATATGTAATATGATCGATGAACATAAATGAGGATACTCACATCTATGCCCATAATAAAATTCATCCAATATAAATAAAATTACTAGTGATGATGAAATGAATTATGTGGAGTTATGGTCAATGTTTACAAAGAAGTTTCTATGGTAGATGGTGTGTTTCCAATAACTGTCCCCCTAACAATGAATTAAATCCACAAATCGCACATGAAGATCAGAATACATTGTTTATTGAATTGGCATATGATAAATATAACATGAAGGTGTAAAATGGAATGTAATATGATTACCATGTATAATTACTCAAAGGCCTTGTCACATATAGATATTCTAAAATGAATCTAAGACAACATGTGTTCAAAGGATTGTACCCAGTTAAAAAGATGATTTAACAAATTATGGATACATATTGTTTGGCCCCTACCACGTAGTTGGGTGATATTTAAATGGAATATGAACCCTTAACACTACATCTCATGGAATACACTATTAATGTTCATCGAAACTATATACTATGTAGTAATATTTATTCATAGAATAATCATATTTATTCAAAGGATATATTGTGTTAGATACGTTAATATTAACCCCTGAAAAATATCAAGTAAAATATTATTTTGATAATATAAAGTCATCAACGGTCAGATTCAATCCACTAAAAACATGAAAATTGCATCCTTATCAACCCATCATATCAAAAGTGTATTAAGAAAAATGAAACCATTAACCAATCATTTATAACCATGATATTTTATGATAAATTTCCCTAAAAATATATTTTATTTCATTAATATCATTAATTATTTTACTTATAAAGATTCAAAGAACCCGATTATACAATGAAATTATTATTATTTAATGTGAAAATTAAATTCAACATGTAAGGATGGAAGTTTTTAATAAAACTAAATCAATTCTAAAAAATTTATTGTTTACACATGTATAAAATTTATATATTTGTTATCAATAAAAATCAAATATAAATAATGTCTTTTGAAATTAAAAGATAATTTTTTTAGAATGTCTATTTTTTATAATCGTTTTTTTCATAAGAGAATATTATAACCACTATTGATGAATAATTTCAATAATATGTAATAGTTATCCATTAAAAAGAATAAAAATAAAATTCTTAACTATTATTCATGGATTTAGAATAAAATTATTTTTATACATAATAATATATTAAAGAAAACAGATTCTGTTGCATTACTCGTGTATTTTTTAAAATAAATTAATACATCATATAGAAATGGATTCTTGGAAAATGGATTTCCTATATGCAATAAGGCGGGGTCAAATATGGAAAATAGGATCCTTTTATTATTTTTCAATGATAATTTTAACGCTAATAAATATTTTTCAACCTCAGTTAGCTTAAAACATGGTTAAAAATAATGGAGTAAGGAATTAAAATTTATATAATCCTTTCCATTATCCTTTTGGATGACTGTATTTTATCCATTGCAATCCAATTCTTTGATATATTTCATCATGGTGGAATTTTTCCATTTTATTACCTTTATATTAGTTTATGTAAAGGATAATCGAAAAATCACACACACTTGAATTTAATAACTATAAATTTCTTTCTCAATGAAATATATAGGTGCAGTTCACATAATTCTTTTTATTTTAATGATAAATTAGTTCTTCAATGTAAATTTAATTATAAATTTTACTGATGGAATAATCAAAATAAATTTTTTACTTAATGATGAAATATAATTTTGTAAAATAATAGAAAAATAAAATAAATGACATTACAAACATTAAATGTAATATAATTTTGGAGAATTAATGTGCACCATTAATATTTATAAAGTAAATGATATATTAGGAATGTCATAAATGTTTAAATTATAATTTTATAATTATATCATTTATTTTAATTTATCATAATTTGATACTGTAACAAATGACATTAATGATGTTTTTTTTGAAAAATATTATATTATTAAAATGTTTTTAAAATTGTAAAAATATCTAATGATGAAATGTGTGATGATAAATTTACAACATTAAAATTACCTATACATTTATTATATAATTGGAATATTTTCTATAAAAATATATCCCTTTATGATAAATAAATTTGGTACCACATATAGTGTTAACAATTATTAAATAAGATGTTATAGAAAAGAATAAAGATTCAAATATCCAATAATTATATTTAAATTTTATTTGGTGAGGATATATCAAAAAAGTACTATTTTTATTAAAATTAATATCAATTTCTAATCATTACAATTGGGCATGAAATTAATTATATTAAAGTATTTTAGGAATTTAAAGTGTTTCCATTCCCATCCTTAAAAATGTTCACCCTTCAATATTTTATTTATACCACCTTAATCCATATTTCTAGATAAGACCCCATTTATTTCAACTATAAACACCCCTATAAATGAATTAATATTTATATTCTTCATAATATTCTACTCCATGTTTCCTTAATAAGGGATCTTAATGAGGCATACTGAAGAATAGGTAATCATATTACCCTAAAAATTTAAATTTAAATTTACATTTAAATTCTATAAAATCATTATTAATCAACAAAAAATATTAAATGATGTATAATATACATATGAAAATATTATTAGTGTTATTTTACAACCATTATCCACACTCTATTCCATTAATTGGGAAGTGACAGAATCACTTCTGCATACATGTGGGAACCATCTCCAATTATAGGTGCATCAAATTTTGAATCACTAGAATTGAAGAATGTTTATTATGACAGGATTAATGAATTTATATGATATAGAAGATATAATAATGAATAATTATTTGTTATTTATTATCAACCATTATTTATTTCCATTAGTGAAAATGTGAAATCAATAATCTTGTCTATGTATAGCCTATAATCATGATGAACTATGAAATTCTTTTAGGAATCTCTATATTATATTGATTATTATAAATAAATAAATATTAATAATGAATATATTTTATATTTCTATCAAAAATTAATCTTAATATATGATTTATCCTTAAACAATTTTAAATGATTGGTATTTTCAAACCAAAACATGCATGAGAAATGATGATGTTATCACTAAGAACACAAAATTATAAATTATCATGAAATAAGATTCATTTAGTATATCATATATGATAATTAATCATTATTATAATGATTCTATAGTTAATGTATAATAAATATATATATTTATTATTAGTTAATTTTTAACACATATGATGAAATATAGAATATATGATAAGGGATTAATGAAGCAATCCCTTTTTAATATGTATTTTTTATACATGAATTTATATTGGAAAAATATATTATCTTTATTTGATTCATTCCATAATTTTCCCTCTCCCATGGTTATTATTATAATTTTCATGAAATAGTACGATTTTAATCTCTATAGTATTTACATATAATGGGAAAATATTTTTGAGAAAAACCAATATTTCTTCACTTGTCGAACTGGTTTATCGTTCAGTTCAATAGAGTTATTTGATTAGTTAAAAAATCATATTAACCTATGAATTATTAATTTAATTTTTGAAAATGTGTTGGTATATTTTTTATAAAAATTATTTTAAATATTCATGTTATTTTCTAAAAAAGGTACTATTAAATTTTATTGAAAATATGATGGAATATGTAATTTTATCATTTAAAAAATGAATATAATTTACCACTACCACGAATACTCCAAAATTTGAAGCCTAAATTGTATTTTTCCCAATTTCAATGAAAATAATTAATTTTGATAATAATTGAATAATATTTTAATTTTAGATAAGTTATTTCAAAATGAAAATGATATTTTACTCAAGAAATATTCAATGAGTTTTAAATGAATATTTATCTACTGAAACATCCATTGATGTCAAATATTTTATACTAGGGATAAGATCCAATGATATAATACCTATTATTTATTTTTATGGTTTATGATTATGATGATGATATTTTTATTATTCTATCTTTTTCTCTGGGTTATTCTATGATAAAATTATGATAGGATGGTGAAACCTAATTACTTTTAATGGGTTATGTGATGATGATACGATCAAATTTAATTGATATTTTTCAATCCTATGTATCATTTTTAAAATTTATTAAGTATGTGTATAATTATATATTCCACTATTGAATCATGTAAATATTTATTCCACAAGATATATTTATATGAAATGAGTTGATGTGATAAATCCTATTTGATAAATAGTTTGGGATTCGTGATATAGTATAAAAGATTATTAGTGATTCTTGATCCCTTATGATATGGGAAAAATGTTTTGATTCCTGATCCACTTTGAATTTTTTCTTAGTAGTTAACCTTTACATATAAAATTTTTATAACAATAATAGTACTATACTTTTATAATGATTTTATTGAAAAAGTTACAATAATAAATTTTATGATTTTTTTATGATGACATCATACATATATGAATTATGATATTTGATGAGATAATAGTTTACACCATGATGAATTATTTTGATCTCTAGTTTATTTTGTATAAACACTTTAAAGTATGATCATGGACCAATACAATTATTATTATATTATGGTATGATATTAAAAAAAAATTATATGTCTATTTTTTTACCCTTAACTAGTATCTATGAATAACCTTTCATATGATTTCTTTCCCCAAGCTATAGAGAATTGTTTTAAGTATGTTATATCTGCAATAGTAAAATGTTAGATATACTTTCTATAGATGTTAAATAACATACCAATGTAAGATACTTATGTATCTATAATATAGAAACACAAATACTTTATGGTCCTAGGAATAATTGTAATTTTTTGTATTGAATATTGATTTATAATAAGTAATATTTATTTAATAATAGAATGAGTCACCTGAGTTCATTTTAGAGTAGAGATTGTTTACCCTCTGTATAATATAATTATAAATCTTTAGGTAAAACATTTGGGATCATTCTATATATATAAAAAATACCAAATATTTGGAATGACTGTTTGTGAAATATGATAATGAAAATTTTCCATTGATTGAAATGAATTTTTTCTAATTTAAAACACCTTAGGAATGATTTTTAATAATATTCATTCAATATAGGAAAAACAAAAAATTAAAATATATATAGATTGTGTTTTTAGTATATAATTTCAATCCCTGAAGACTTTTTATCTTGTAATGAAAAAAATATCAACAATTAATATATTATTATTGAATAAAAGATTGTAGATTTATTTCGGGAATAATTTCACCTTCTTCCTCAGAGTAGTGAAGTTGGATTTTTATAAACATTTAACCATTTCTATACTGAATTTATGAATTCATTAATGAATGATAATTATTGACTTGTTTGAATTGATAAATCATCTCCAAGAGGATAATGAAAAGTGATTAATATACATGATTATATCACCTTATTGTAAAGAATTCCATTATGTTAAGTGAAATGATTGATCGATGTGTTTTTTAATTAATTATATAGATCATAACAGGATCACCATAGAGAAAATATTTCATTTAAAAACTTTCAATATTTTTTGTTCAATTTCAATACCATTCCACAAATAACCATCATTTTTAATCATCAATAAAGGATTAAGAATAAGGATATTCTCTATAATTCATCCCTTAAATGGAATGGTAAATAATAATTTTCTGTGATTCCATTTAGACGTACTAAGTCCCAAGATATCGTTATGGGTGTAATATATTTATTCTGAATAACATGATTAGTAAATAATAGTTTTTATTTAGGATACTATTACAAGATATAAGAGTATGGAAGATCATGCAGATCATATGAGAATTATACTGAAGATCATGATGATGGAGATTTTATTTTAATGATTTTACAGGTGCAATTTTTTCACATCGAAACAATTTATTATTTGGTAACATAATCTCATATGAGTTTATATTGGATGATCCTATTACGATATAAAATTTCTAGAATCATCCTATATGAACCAAGGTAAATTAAATATTAATTTTTCATTCGTTATTTAAACAGAAAAAAGTTCTTATTATAGTTTTCTAAAGGCTATAAAGTCCCCTAACCCTGATTAATTAGAGGGGTTATATTTTTACATATAGAAGCCTCTAGAATATCATGAATCTAAAAATATGGTCAGTCAGTGAACACATGATAACACTATTTTTTATTAGAGAGTGGTTTGTACTATATAGTGATACATCAACAAATGGACTACTATGTGTAATATATCAAAATGATTTGGTGATAGCATATACATCAAATGAATTAAAAATAATTAAGAAAAATTAATTAACTAAGGATCGATAACTAGTAGTGCTCATTTTTTCGTTGATGTTATAATGATATTATATTTATTGTGTAGTTTTTCCTATATATATAAATCATAAAACATTTACGTATATGTTCACATAGAAATTTTTGAATATCCACCATGTAATGTGGTTTGAATTAATTTAATATTATTGGAGATCAATAAATTAATATCCTTAGACAGAGAAATAGATGGTTAATGATATGAGTTTGATAAAACATTATCTTCTTACATATTGATAATTAAAAAAGATCTAATTCTAATTGATTTTTATAAATTGTAAATTTGAATTAAGAGGAAAGGGGAATTATCATATCTCTCTCTGGTTAATGTGTATCTATAAATCCATTTTATGATTAATAAGTTGTAGGGGAAGATAAGGAACATAAAAAATAATCATGAATTTTCCATAGTTCAACCATGACTGTGATGGAAATATATAGTTCATGTATAAAATATGTGTCTTGACAATACCATAATAGAATAAGGAACATTTTGATATAGTGAAAACCCCTTTGTAATATATACAATATGTAAGTGAAAATGATGTATAGATATATGAAGGAAAATTTCTGTATGGATAATATTAAGGTATATATTACAAAATACGTATCTCAATGCATTGTATGTCATAAATTTAAGGCTGATAAAGAAATTAAATTTGGTTGTTACCACCATTACCCATAGATAAATTTAAATATAAAAACATTACATATTATTTTTATATAGACTCTCTAAAAAACCCAAATTGGACCATTATTATTTTGGATATAATTTATCACCAAATGAAATGAAAAAATTACATTATCATTAGGGAATATTATACTAATGATTATATTTATAGGTTATACATTATGGAGGTGATAATATTAAATTCATTAAATCATAATGTTAGATTTGATCATGATATAAGGATAATCATGAAATTCTATAGAATTATTCAGTTCTCTCTAGGCATAGAGTATAGTTTCAGTACTGTATATCATCTTTTCAAATAAGCTCAGTTTGAATGGACCATTGAAACACTAGATTATATGTTACGATAATGTTCTATGATGTTTAAATATTTTTTTGGATCAACAAATTTATATTATTGAATTTATATTGAATAAAATCTTTTAATCATCCATTTAGTAAACCCCTTAT
The DNA here is from genome assembly GCA_963277665.1 of Viscum album. Lineage (NCBI taxonomy): Eukaryota > Viridiplantae > Streptophyta > Magnoliopsida > Santalales > Viscaceae > Viscum > Viscum album. The sequence continues at coordinate 1,516,420,751 of OY728122.1, read as the reverse complement.
AAATCTATCTATCGAATGAGGTTCACAATCCAAAGTGCCAGTTGGATGATATGGAAATAAATATATTGGGACCCATGTTTTATAATGAGATGAAATAGAATGTTATAAAAACGTTTGCATTACATAAGGGAAACTCAGAGTCCAGATAAAATTTATGTTGACAATCGTGGGTGAGATATGGAGTTCAATTTTAGTGAAAATTTATTCTTATGAATATATTATAGGAAGAGGGTTATGATATTTGGATATAATGTAATTCAGAAAATAGTCTTAAAAATCCCTTATAAGCTATTGGGTTTTTGAGACTATATATTTTATTATGGATCACCCACTAAATCTCCCTTTGCTTCATTATATGTTCAACATATCTCTTTTTAGAAAAACTATATATGATACATCATAGGTACTAAACTTATAGTTTGAATCATTGGATAGTGATCACTCATATAAGGAAAAAACCATATAGATTTATGATCGTAGAGAGACAATACAACAAAATAATACAATCAACTTTGTAAATGTTTTTTTCTTAAACCACAAATTAGAATAAGATATGTGGGAATCGAAGGATGTGATAAAGTAATAATGTCATCATTTATTTATATTGGAGAAACAGAATTTTGTGCGGGAACAATAATAATGGGGGTATAATTATAAAATATTATATTTTATGATATATTCCTCTAATAAAAAATTCAATTTCATTCATAGATTTCTCTCTAAATTACAATAAGTATAAATAAAATGAATTATACCAATTAAATTTTCATGATTAATGTGGATGTTTCTATCTAGTATTTGGATTGGAGGGTATTCATTTTAATAAATAAATTTTCAAAATATACGATCAAAACCATTTTCGAATTAATACATTGGCTTCCAATTAGTTTGAAACTTTAATAGAATAATTTCAAGGTAAAGTATTTCTTAAAATCTATTTTTATACACATATTTTGTTCTTATCTAAGTAAATTAAATAGATAAGTTTTGATAAATAATATTATTTAGTTTTTTTATATATTCATTTATTTGTATTAATATTCATGTAATTGTTTCCGTAATTCATTTAATAAGAATAAATCATGTCTTATGCTTCTGAATTTTTTAAATTTTTTTTGGTTTTGATAAAATATTTTAAAATAATTATTTTGAAAATATAGTTATTGAATTGTTATAAATGAATTTCATATTGGGTATTAAGGGGTATAATTTATTAAAAATATGAAAAAAAAATCATTATGAATAGAAATATTAGTAATGATTTCTCACCTCAGTAATGGTAAAATGGGTCAGAGAATGTTAAAATATTTGGATATGGATATGAAATTTCACTTAAATTTGAATTTATCAAATTAGATGATTATATTTTATTTCTATTATAATAACTGTTATTAAAATAAGGTAATTTGGTTTTGTTTTCCTTGATTATGACCATTATATTGTTTTTGGAAAATAAAAAATTCAAAACTTCATTATCATGATTTTAGTATTTCTAAATTTCTTCACAAGGATAAAACAAATTAATGTTAAATTAGAATTGATTAATTGAAATATTAATCCTTTATTTTTTAACATGGTAATTGATATTTAATTTTTATAGATTTAATAATTTATGTATGTGCATATGCAACACCAAAATAGTTTATATTTAATTAAAATTTAAAATATGTAATAAATTTAATCATAATTTAATATAGATTAACTTGGTTGAATTATTCTATTCCACAAATATCTTAGATAACTGCAACATATTAGGTAGTTTAGGAATGGTTAGATTAGAATTCCATAAATATATTGATAACTCTAAATAAAAAGTAATTGAATGGAGTAAAAAATAATGTCACAAAAGGACATGTAATGGGATTTCATGACGACTAAAAGTATATTTCAAGTAATGTTATTCATTCCCATTAGGCCTATAGGCCATGTGATAAATAAATAATGCTTGATCTGTGGGTAATCCCCTTGGAGGAGTGGGGGATATGGGCAATATTTATAGCCTGTTTGTGAGGTTATTTGATTCTTAAATATAAACATACCACTAAGAACACAATATATATTTCTAATTTGTATTAAAATTTATTTATTGCTTTTCTAGTTAATATTTTTTAATAATGGTTTCAAACAAAAATATATAATTTAAAATGATTAAAAAACTGATATCTGGTTTATTTATTTATGTTATATATACCATAAAATATTTTATTAAAATGTAATATATATTTTGAATATTTTAAATGAGAAAATATATATATTTATTATATTTAAAAATTCATAGTTTTACCTTTTTATCCCATATAAAAGGACATTTATTCTATCATTTAATAACACATATATGTTCCATCTATCTCACCCAAAAATGGAAAAGATTTCATGATAACTAGAATATAAATTAATTTGGGTTATTGGACCTCTTAGAATACTGTCCAATAGTCTTGAATTACATATTCAAATGAGGCCTACCAAAAAATAGGTAATCATTATACCCCATCCCTTTCAAATTATATAGTCATTTAGAAATTTTTTGTATTTATCTGTATCATAAATTAATATCATCAGTATAATAAATAAAAATAAATGTTATTATGACTATGTAACCACTATAATCAACCCATTTTTACATCAAAGATTATGTAAACTAGTCAATCTATGTAGGTGTAGACTACTGAGTTCACGTAGAGTTACAATTCAGTTTCCCTCACAATCATTAATGAATAGTTATTGTTATAGATTTAATTTTTATATTTTCCATATATTATATATTTATTATTCCATGGTTATTAATTATTATTTACATTTCATTCATCCATTCCATCAAATTGTAATGTGATGTTCATGCGTACATTCGAACTACCATGTCTATGAACATCAAAAACCCCTTTCCATTCACCACATTTTATTGATTACACTATATTTATATCAAAAATATATATGATATTTATATAATTATTATAATTATATTGATTATGTGACCATTATCAATCTAAAATTATCAGGATATATGAACTGAATCATGAATGGGAAATAAAATCATTTATTAGAAAAAAAACATGATTTTAATGAATAATTGTTTTTAAATAAGTGAAATAAGTTGTGGTAGTATATGTATATAATGATTAGGTTTTTATAATAAATTTATTATAAATAAATATTTATTATAATGATGTTTAGAATTAATATGAATAAACACATGACTTGTGGTCAATGATTAATGTTTGAATACATTTCTAATAGGGATTTATTTTGATTGAATTATTATTAATAGAATTATATGATAATTATATGGTAAATACATTAAATATATTACCCTTTATTTATTCATTTAATAAACTGGTATATGTATAATATTCCACTCTCATGTAAATTAATTGAATAAGGACGTTTTTTTAGAGAAAAATACATTATTTACTCTTCATCCAGGAATATTTTTCATCATTTCATGTTATTCATTAAAATGTTTTCATGAATATTTTTCTATTTTAATATGATATTAATAACTCACTAGTATTTAATTTTTAATATTAATTTTTTAATGAACCTATTAGAAAATTTTCGAAATAGGAATAAGAATATTTTTTTTTCTGAAAATATGAAATAAATATTTGTTTTATTGGGAATCAATTAGATGAAATTTATAGCCTTCATGAGGTATTAAATAATTTAAAACTCATTTTTATGTTTCCACGTTAATCTAAAAGATCATGATTTCCATGATATTTAAGTAACATTTATATATAATAAATAGGATATATAGGTTATATAATCCTATGATACCATCCTTATTCATTTCATATATGATTTATGAATTTTAATATTTCATTTATATGACATTTATTTATTTTTTATGATTTATTCTATAATGAAATTATGATGTTAGTAAAAAATTTCAATTAATTTTTTTAATGGTGATATGGTGAATGTTTCATGATTATGTGACACTCAAATGTTAGGTTTTAATTATGTATCCTTTTTTTCTTTCAATGTTATATCTAATTAATGTATTTGGTAAAGCAATAGATCCCATGTTATAATTATATGGACATAGTTGATGTTATTAATCCACAATGAGAAACAAGTAATTATTCATGATCTACTATGGGAAATAGGTGGTGATGAATGATATATAATTATTTGGGAAACATTTTAGGTACTTATTCCCAGTATTAATAGTTAACCATGACATCTAAAAATATTTCATTTTCTTTGATAGTTCCAAAAATTTATGAAATTTTTTTGGATTATGATGTATTGTTTCATTCATGATTGATTTATGATAACTTCATACACATTTGATGCATGAATTTTGGAATGATAAAGTCTTATACAAAGAATGATATTTAAGATCCATGGTATATTGGTTTTAAAATTTATACCATACGATTTTAAAATTCTACACTTATTTTTATCTAATTTATTCAAATGATAATATTTTCATATCTACCATTATAACCCTTATTGTGATTCATATCTAACCCCTGTTTATCTTTCCTTTCCATGATATAATGATATAGGTTTTATATAGGGTATGTTATGACCTGTTCAATGTGTGAATATATGTACGAGACAAATTAAATATTTGCCTAAAAAAAGATATTTTTATATATTCACAAATCTTATACAAACATTTTGTTCTATTCATTGATTTTAATGTTATTTATTGAATATTCATCTTGAAAAATCTATTATTTCTACTGAAAAGTACTGGCCTTAGTTCATCACCATCTATTTAAATCCTTTCCAGTGTCATCACAATATGTGTTATCCATTGGTTCTTAATTATCCACAATTATATGGATAATAAATAAGAAGTTATGTAATGATCCATTCCATTAACCATTTAGGAATCCCCAAAAAATTTATGGTTGATGTTGAAAACATACGGTACGATTAATGATAAATTTAAATAATAAAATTGGTTAATAAATAAACACTTTAACAATAATCCATTTTAAATGCATTTAGAATTCAATTATAATTGAATTGAATTCATATTTTAATTAAAATAATGAAAAAAATCAATAGAAAACATAATTTAATAGGTTAATGAAATACCAAAATATTGATTTTGTTTTATTCAAATTAAACCATGATCACTTGATGAATTATATATGGTGTAAAATAAAATATTAAAAAATAATTTCCTTGATTTTGGAAAGATGACTTGTGAATATTTATAATATTTTAATTTAATTTCTCAATCAATTTAATTTAGTTTTCAAATTTGGGGTCTTTTGTGATATTTGGAAAAAAATTCCATGATCAGACTATACCAAATAATCTACTCCATTATGTAAATGTCTTCCAAGGATGATCATTGAATATCCTTTGGGGGTCATATCTTGAAACTAATATAGGGAACATGAGTTATAAAAATAATTTTTAATGAAATATATAAATTAATAAATTGAAATAGATATTTAATCCATGTGTGATAGTGAACACCCGATAATATCAAAGGAAAAAAATACTCACCCTCTTAGGGTAACCACACATTACAAACTAACCCATGGTGAGAGATTAACCGTATAGTGGTTCATCTATGAAATATATGTATCTAAAAAATAATACATTCTTAAAGAAAAAATTTATTATAAAAATTTATTATTTTATTTTCATGGATCTATGAGAATAGCTTTTCCACAACCACTACAACCAATAGTAATCCCCATACTTCAGAAAAAACATAATATTGGGAAACATATTATAAGGTAATATGAGATAATTAAATATCATTTTCCCCCAAGGAGGCTCTCAAAAATATTAATATATAGAAGTAAATCTATGTAAAAATTGGAGATAATTCATCTTGAAACAATGTGATTCTGTATGGAAGTATATTTAAATCGGGATCATTGAATGAAATGAAAAGTGAATTGTTATGATTGAATGGGGGATAGAGGATCTGTATTGTAAGGATTCATAGTATTTTTTATTTCAAATATTTTTTTGAAATATGATAACCATTATAGTCATAATGTTACATTTTATTTATTGATTCCTATATCGAATCTATGAATTCATAGACTATATTTAACAATTTTATTCTAAAAACCAATATCTTATAATCAAGTTCCCAAAAAAATCTAATACTAAAATATACATTATATTCCGGTGTAGGTCTTAGGTGTTACTTATTTTCTAATATTGACCCAAGAATATACATCCCACCCATACAGATAATGGACCATATATTGTTTTAATCTAATGGTGACCTGAAAGGAATTAGACATTTATATGTGATATATGAGTGGTTGAATTTAGAAAATGATATTATTATAGTGAAATGAAAATAATAAATTTATTAATATGTTATCAAATATATATCTTTTGATATATTAACAATGATTATATTTTTTTCACTTTCCCCCATTATTATTTCTAAAGGCATGTTGGGGGGTGATGATGGACCAAACTAATACACCATTGCTATATAACTAAATTTACCACTTATTCCATCAACTATTTTGGAAATATTGTTTTCCTACAATAAATTATACTGCCACATGGAATGGTATGAGTATATATATCCTTTTATAGGATATCACGGGGAGATACATTAGGTTCATATTACATAAGAATAAACGAATAATTCATATATTATATTATAAATGATCATTAAAATTAATTTTATAAAAATGTATCATATTAAATTTCTTTTTTCCATTATATAGACAGAAAACATATCCCATGTCACTTTATCAATTAACCCATGCATGTGGAATGAATTCTATTATTTGTTTATCAAAAAATAGTAAATGATGTGAACTTTTATTGAAATATATACATCAAAAAAATATCAAAATATATTCACATAATTTCGGTAATATTGAAAAATAAATCAAATTATTGTAAGGAAAAAATAAATAATATTGTACCAATGGAAAAAATAATATTTTCTGTTATAGTTTACAAGTACGCACCCCAATAGAGGATCCTTTATCATTTGATCAACACTTATATAATCATATTATAATATAATAACATTAAAATTACCCGTCACTACCATATAACATATAAAATTATATATATTTGTTCCAATTGGTCTATTTTTATTATCAAACAAAATTAGTATCCCATCAACAAAAGAAATATGTAATGGTTTTGGAAAATTTTTATTCACACTTCTACTAAATATTGATATCTACTTCTCTAAATAAGATAAATGGGTACATAATTAGTTGAGAAACATAATATTAATTTCACAAAATAATTTTTTCATTATAGATAATTTTTTATGAATAAACATATAAATACCTTAGTAAATGATCATCCACCTCCATATCTATCAATTAAATTTTTACATGAGACTTTAATGATGTTTTTTAAAACTAACTTTTATTTATGTATATTTATTGATAGATATAATTTTTTTATTTTTCATAACAAAATAAAAGTTAAATCTCAGAAGTTGATCAATAAAATTGAATAGATATGCATCCCTGAATATGATTACCATAAAGTTATAGTTGCAGATAAATATTGACATTAATTTTATTCAACTAAAAAATGACCGACAAAATGATATGTATGGAATTATTATAAATGATCAACATCTAGAAATGTGAAATTGTGGTTACCATTGATTGATTGGAACTAAATTATATCTACAATTTAATGAAATTTATGGTTCATAATAAAGTATGTTATTCTATATATTAGATAACTAATATAACTAAAAAATGTTTACACTTATATATGATAAATTAAAAGATCCAATCACACAAGAATAATGATATCATTCATTATTAACCAAAAAAATGATAACATGAAATCCATGAACTATAAAATTAATAAAAATTGATCAATATTAGTAGCTTGAATAAATTAGGAATGCATGTTAATTATATGGATTATTACTTGTTAATGAAAATATATATATATTATTTTTAAATTGTTTTTTGAGTAAGATGGTTTTTCTCATAACACGTATACATGATCATTTCAAATATAATGGAACATTTCAACCTCATAATAATTGTTATCCTCATGAAATCATGTAATTGGTGGATAATGCGAATATAATTCCACAATATCATAAACATAATCATCACTGAAATAATTTATCTAACATGAATAAAAATAAACCATTGATTATATGACTGTTCAAAAATGTAAAAAACATACTTTTGAATATTTTTCATGTTATTTTGGTCCTGTTTTCTATGAAATCCGATAAATAAATATGTTTAAATAACAAATTATGAAGTCTTAAAACCTAGTTACAATCAATACATAAAACAATTTACTCTACTTTTCAAAATAAAGTAAAATATATTTACCAAAAATCATTAAATACAATGAAATATTCCCTTGATGTATAAATTTGGGATTCAATTTTTTCATTCAAAAATAGCAGTACATCAATTCCAACCATCAATCAAATATTATTAATTATTATATAAATGTGATGAATATTTTGGTTAAATTTTTATATATTAATATAAAAAATTATCCATGTGATTACACTATAAAATGGTCGCCCAAATAACTGTTTCATTATTTTCTATGCAGATAATTTTTTTTCCATTGTACAAGAACCATGAAAAGCATGTATTCGCAGGAACATTCATCATCGCTATTAAATTTATTTCAAATAGTTTAAACTATTTTTAGTAATTGGTGGTAATATATATGGTCATAAAACACCTATAATGATCAAAATATATATTATTACTAACATCATAATGTTGAGTTAATTTAATTTTTTTTAATAAATAAAGCCTCTTACCTTCAAGACAAATGACTAGATACAGAGATAAAGGGGAACACAAATACTAAATATTGTAAGAACCCAGTTTTCCACTTAAGTATGGATCCTTTAAATATTCGACTAAATCTATTATTTTGAACCTATTTAGGATGCCTTATGAGTTATTTAATATACCGAGGGTGTCGAGGGCTTGTTCGGTGCCTGGAACATATATTGTTTGGAAAAATGGCCTCACATACAGTTTATAGTAAACCATACATGAAGGCCTCATGGTTTAAGGAAAATGTACAGGTGAAATGTTTTTCTATAAGGACATATCACATGGATGGGTCATGATTTTCCAAACTATATGCCCTAACCATGCAAGTGACCCTCTTCCCCATGTACCCAAGAATTTTTTGTTCACGATTTCAAAACCCAAGTGGAGAAACCATACATAATAATTTTAGGGAAATGTTTATATTTTTAATATAACGATATAATTAAGCTCATCATTCCTCTTAATATGTGTTTATGAAGGATTTACCACTATTTATTCCCTTCATAAGATCATTGAAGGCTTAATCTAGGGATTGAATGATATCATTTGTCCAGGATCTGATTGAGCTTTTGTTCGTCACATAGGATGTGCGACAGTAAGTACTCATGTCCCTTTAAACCATTCTTCTCTACTCTTTCTCTCAAACATACTATTTAGGTGTGATAATATTTACCTTTTTCTTAGAATTACTCTATTATAATCCAAATTAGTGGTAGGTGTAAGAGGATAAGAATTGTATAACCCTAATATTTGTGGTCTATTACTCGTCCTTCATGTTCCCTGATTTTGGAATTGTAATGTACGACACAATGATTTCATCAGGATCTAGTTATTGGATTTTTATTTTATTTTAATAATCATTATAACCTTACGATTTTCCTCTTCTAATATATGAGTCTTGTTTTAGTGGTTACTTTCACAACACCCGAAATCCCATGTAGGATGATATTCCATAGTTGTGTATATAGTGTTATGACACTTTTGAACCATTATTCAGACGTGCTCAATCATGACCACATTAATAGTAGGCCTATATGTCATAATTTTTTGTTTTATCTTTTAATGTGGAATAGACATACCATTTCAGTTCCACATGACCATCATAAGGAAAGTGATGCAAATTTATAATTAAATATTGAAGGGAAATTGGAAAGTAAACTATGTAAATGACCTGACCTGATTAAATTTGAATGACTGACAGGTTTCATGTCAATATAACCCCTTAACACATTAATGAATGGTATGAAAATGAACATTAATTATTTAATATTCTTTAAATGGAATTAAAAAATGTTTCATGATATGTGGACTTGTCACACTAATGAAAGTAAATGCATCAACCAAATGAAATAAAAAATAACATCATAATTAATAAAGAGTGGATTGACATGGGCTAACGATATATTCTTATCAGGGAGTTCCTTGAGCACTCATGAACCCCAATCTTATTAAAGTATAAATTGTTCATAGTATGACACCCACCTAGAACCCGATCCTTTTATATTATTGGATGCTCGATATCACACAATATGATCCCTCACATAGTATTAATGGTTTCCCTACATACACTTGTTGGTTCCAACATTGGTAGGTATGTTCCATGGTTAAAACCCATTGGGGCCAGCCATTGAATAGTACCATTTAACCTATGATGATCACATTGGATTCAGTAAGAATCTTATTGTGGAATTCCATGGAATATGTTCTTTTGAATACACTCTTACCTTTATCCCAGATATAGTTCTTACTGAGTTGGAGACCCTCGTGGTCTACGATTCCCTGGTTATTACCATGGAACTTCATTATTAAATTTCAGAATAGGTTGCCTTGTCATAACATGGAACCTTCAATAAGGTGAACATGTGACATATTTATAAATCATTAATAATCAATTAATGGGATAGTTATATGCCCACACAATCCAAGGGATGAATCTGGTACATGGGTATTTATTTAAACTATAATGATTTATATTATATATTCAGGAATGGACACTGTTACATTTACAGTACCCAGGCTACATGTTATATACACCATTGGTGGTGGCCCACTAAGATTTATCTCACACCCTCTCTAAGAGACGTTTGGTACCTGAGGTATATTAAATGTATTGAGGTGTTGATAAAAGAAGAATAAATATACTAACAAATAATTTCTTGATATTTAGGATGGATCCAAATACAAAAATGATTGAGACAGAGCTCAGGATTCTTGGGATAGTATATTTAAATCCCTTATAATTTTTTGGGGCATGTTATTTTTGTTGTCTTGTCTCCATGTTTTGCAGTTTTTCGTAGATACATGACATAAAATCATCAATTCTTTTATGTTATTCAATTTAGTTTAGTTATTATTTTTTATTTTTATCTTATCTGCCTTCTATTAAATTTTTTTTATTCCTCAATTTACCTCCGTTTATACTTATATGATTTTTTACACATTCGTAATGAGTGAATAATATCCCCATAGACAAACCATAGGTCCCTGCTTCTAGTTAAAAGCCAGTTAGGGGAGATGTGTGAGAGCCCAAGTGGTGCACTCGACTTGGGGAACATATTAAGTGGAATTCGAGTCCAGGATGTAATAATGTGGTAATATATGTGGTTCATTTCTTCCTTTAATATTTGGAGATAACATATTGGATATGAGAAAGGCTTCAGAATTTGTCGTAAGCTTTGTTTGGGCATCATGAACCTAGGTTCAGGGTAAAATAAATGCTATCCAAAAATATAATTATTATTCTAAGTTTCCTATTATGATTTAAATTATTTCTCCATTGAGTGTAGAACATGCTGTGTGGTGTTATTGATTATTAATCTATTTGAGGGGTTGCTTTCAAACTTTCCTATATGATATGAGGGTAAGGATCATTGTATCATTGATTATAATCAGCAATTAGTTTTCTTATTTCAGGCACATTTACATGTCTTATAGGGGCATTTCACCACTTTCACAGCTTAATATACTTCTAATTTTTGACTGAGGTTGTGATAGTTATCTAGTAAATGCATTATATTTGTATGAAATTGAATGATTGGATATCTCAATTCATTAGGTTTATGGTCCCTCATGTGTCGGAATGAGTAATTTACTTAGACAAACCATTACGATATAAATAAATGGGTGTCATTTTAATATTTTAGTTGTACAACAATTAATTTAATGGTAATGGATATCCATTGTAATTTGAATAATGAAATATAAAATGAATTGGTTGCCACATCCATTTCCAATATTTTAATATTTATTAATCGTAAAGCACTAAACGTCATATGTAAATGTTAAAAACAAGTCTTATAATCGATCACATACCAGTACATGGAAATCTTGGATGGTAGTTGGGGTAGAACGCCTTGGGAAGAGAGTTTCGTTTCTTTCTTCTTCCTCTACTGATGATACCATTGTACTTAAGAATTTATTATGGTGTGTTCATGGTAATTTAAGACCAATGATACCATGACATCCTCGTATCGTACACATGGTATTTGGAGACGAACATGCTATAGATGTTGTGGGACCTAATCTTCCACACTTTTATCTAGGAGTTCCACATAAGGGTCCTCCTGGTGTACCTGATAAGGGGATATATTCACATGTTCATGATAGTTTCCTACAGCTGATGCAGTCCTTGCACGATGCTCCAATGCTTGAGCCTACGATTGATGACCGGACTTGTGTGTTATAGTAGAAACATCCACATACAGTATTTGGGGATATAGGTCCTCATGATATGATTTATTATTTAGGAGCCACCTTATCTATAATTTATTATCCAGAGATACCTCTAGAGATAAGTTTCATACTTTAGAAATACATGTTCCAGGATTAGCACAAGCACTGGTGGAATGTGATTACTGAGGATGGTCATCATCCGGGCATGATATTTTTTATCAGGGTGTGATATTTTTTGATTTCCAGAATTCCTTCAATGATATGTTAATTCTTCACAAAATAATAGTAGACATATCTTGAGATTACAGGCATCTTGAGTAGGGTTTTATGTAATTCATGGAGTATTCAGTTTATATCATGTAGTATCATGTATTTTTAACTCTTATATCTAGTGTTGAGCTTTCACGTTCTAGAAAACATGAGGCTATTCTCTATAAGGCCATTTGTATACCGGTGAATGTATTTTTCTTTCCTAACTATTATAAAATTTCCAATCAAGATCTAATCTTTGATCATAACGTGACGGTTGACAATATTTCTAGGCATAGGGGACCAGTTCATCTTTAGGCCGGTAGTTCTTCCTATGGTTAGAAGCATTCACTAAAGTATCGTCATCAAGGTAGTGATAAATAGAGTTCCCCTTTAGACTGATCCAAGGTGTCTCATCAGTTTGAATGATGGGGAACCAAATCATCATTGTGATAGGGACCCAATGGAGTTCATAGACTACTTCTATATTGTTCATCTTCAATGATTTTCTCGAAAATTTCTACATATTTGAGTGGATGAGTATTTGAAATTTCTCCTCCATCAAGAGTGGGGTCTTTTGTGCCATAATAGGAGGGATATTAGAATAACACTGACATGACTGGCCAAGGATGAGGTCATGATCATTGAATCGATACCATGATTACCAACAGCACCAATAGAGTAGTTATGATCATGGTAGTCCATATGTTTCACAAGTTCAAGGATTAGGTCAATTTTATACACTACAACCTTTACCTGAGAATCATGATACGGGGTCATATATATTACGAGGTTATATTTGTGTGTAATCTACCATGGCATTTTCTTTATTTGAAATAGGTGCGTCGAAATCTTATATCTTTGTATTTATTTATGAATGTATCAAACTAGAGATACAGTATTACTATGGTGTAATGATCCTAGATACACTGTTAGGGTTACGAAGAATGTGTATTCAACAATGCATGGATTTCCCAATTGAGGTAGAGAGTAACTCATTATTATACAACCCCTTCATTCTCAATATGATAAGATTCAATGTAATCCTTAGGATTGATTTAATGGTTTTATATCATGCTTTTGTAGACTGTTATTTCTAGAGATTATGATTAGCATCACTGGAGGGAATTAGTTATCTATATATGGGTGAGTGGTATGTGTAGCCTGGTAGAGTTGGACCAGACCATCATGAGCTAGGTGGTGTCACTACATAGATTGAAAATCTCATCATAGACAATCATGGTTTATAAAGGGATAATTTCGTTACATTATAGGTTCATTTCAAGGATGTATTTCCTAAATATTTTAATATCATACCTCATATGAGAGTGGCATAGTTTTTTATTTATGTTGATCTGGGAGTATCTCTAGTGTTCATTCCACTATATATGATGGCACCAATGTAGATTAATGAGATCAATCCATAGTTATGTAATTTGGAAGACCGACGTTTTATATGGTCTGTTACAACCTCTAGTGGTTTGTCGATGAATTTTTTATTTATGTTGATCTGGGAGTAGCTTTTTAATTAAATATTAATATTTCATCATTCCACATAAGGTAAGCATTACACAATATCTATTCCTTACATGATATGTAGATATTTCCTGAAACATGTCTCAGGAAAAAATATATTTCATGTAACCACCATACATGTTATGTAATATCTCATCTCACAATAGAAAACAGTGATTCTTATACAAAATCCCCAAACCAACATAGACATTCATCGATCTCTTAGAGAACCCCGTAAATCTATTAAAAAATTTGTACCCAGACTACATCAATACTAAAAATCATACACCCCTAATTCATTTGTCCATTTTCATAAAAAAAACATTATCCGTAAGAGACTCCAGATGGACCCAATTAAAGAGTAATATATGTAATTAGATGTATTATTTCAAAATGAAGGAAAAAACATGTTATAAAGCACCATGATAATCCTTTATGTACCGAGGAAAACATGCTGAAGAATGAAGTCTCCTAAATAGGTGGTTCCATATCTACTTAATCAACGGTAAGCACTCGCATGTATAATAATAATTAGATCCATGCTTCCATAACACTATGACAAAAAATATAATTCTCATGCAGTAATTTCAGATGAAGTAAAAAATATCAACTTATTATCAAAATAAAATCATCTTCCCGAAATCAATCCCTTACCAAATTTGAATCTGAGAAGGATCTATATTCTATATCATAATATATAATTTGTGGAAAATATCATTAATTTATATCAAATTAATTATATGTTTTTACAAATAATAAAACTTCCAATGTCACTATGTGACCTAAAAATTTCAAATTTATCTATGATCCAACCCTGAAAATTTTCCATTCTGACATTTGAAAAACAGAGGAGACACTTTCCATAATAAATTATAACCTATAGAAAAATAAAAATGATGATCCCATTGATCCATTTTATATTTAATCTGAATATGATCTGTAACTAGAAGTTGATGTATATACTAAATCATCACAGATGTCTCCAGAATCAAATTAGGTCCAACCAAAGAAGCTTCATTGACCACTTCCATAAAAGTAGGTGCTCTTTATGAGCTATAATACACAGAATCAAAAATATATAATATTATTGTTGATTGAAAACTATTATTATATGTTATACAAACTATTTATATATGGATATCCAAATCCCCAAAAAATATAAATCACATGCATAGATCATATCCTCTTTAAAATTAATTGTAATTATCAAAATATCATCTTCCAATTGATGATATGATATAGTAAATCTATCCTAAGTCCAAATTTCCTAATGGAGACTCCCACAGAACGTCGAAGTAATCCTATTTGAATTAACCTTATAAGTATCCCTAGGTATCATTGCACTTTCCAGCCCCTACACCAACTAGTACCTTATCATTAGTAAAATCTTTGATTGGATTAAAATGAGATGAATTTTCCAATAATTAATTCATATCCAAGATATAATATTTACCATATGGAATTAATGGTAATCCAATAAGAAAAAATATTGATTCAACATCCAATTTTTTAAAAAAATGGAAGAGGCCAGTGAAAAATAGATGGTTTCATATGCTCTACCTTAATCATTTGGTAGGTGTAATATAATAATATATAATTAAAAAACTAATTCTTCATACGTGGACAATAGAACCACCTAATTATTTCATGATAAATAATTTTAATTTATGAATTAACATCCAATGATGAATTATTACAAATAGACAATATTTTACTCCTCAAAGATGTTGGGATGAAAACATGGTATCCAAAACTGAGAATACCATCTAATAATAAAAACCAACCAAAAATAGTCTCCCAACCATATATTATTACTATGAATCTAATACAAATTATATGATTTTTCTGAATAAAAACAATAAAATCATGTATAGAATATGATAAAAAAAACATATCAAAAAACACGTAAAATCATCCTTATAATCCATATTCAATTACGGAAAAATCCCCATAAGGTTCCAATCATCCAATGATTCCAAAATTTCCTACGATGGAACATTCCTTTTATGATAATATAAAATGACATTCAACATCCCTAGGGTTTAGTTAATATCAATGTCAAATATAGGAAGGTCTTTCACCCACTGCCTCAATCTATGATTCATGTCCTTATGAGGAAATATATATATATCAAAATAATATGGTTTGAAAATTCATTGATCCATTCTCCAAAATATAAATCCACTGACACATAAACAGATACATATCTAAGGAACACTCAAATTCATGAATATGGTAATCATTTTTAGGGTTTATTAGATAAATAGAGATATAATCTACCACCTGAATATAATATATATTTGCACATTGTGAAGCAATTCTATAATAATTATAATAAACCAAATACCCCTTACTATGCTCAGGTAAAACATGAATATGAGTCAGTATTAGAAGACTTTTCACCACATCAATAGTGGACGAAAACATTTCATCCCATGTTATTTTTGTACCATTCTTTGGTAGAGTAGTCAAATTTTATGCAAAAAATTGAAAAATAATTGATTAAATATTGATAGTATCAACAAAGAATAATGATGCTCTGAAACTAAAAGACATGAAATGGTTCTTCTTCTGAAAAAATAAAACTAACCTTATTACGATCAACTAAAAATCCAGTCATAGAGAGAAATTTCCCAAATAATTTCACATCCTGAATAAATACATTTAATTTTGAAATCATTCCATACAAACATCCCCTACTCATGATTACAAAATCCATACTAATAGGTCATCTGATATCAAATTAACTAAAATATCATCTATGAATACTAGGAAAAAATATTCATGATTAGAATAGAATAATAAATTCAATAATTCTATAAAAATAGGATATTTAGAAAAACCAAAAAAATCAGATGATATTTACAATGTCCATACCTTCTACTAAAATTCATCTTCAGTGTAAAAAACTATTCAAATATGAACTCATGAAAACCCAACATAATATCATTCTTTGAAAAAGAACTTTTACTACATTAACTGATCAATAATATTATTAAAATATGGAAATAGATATTTATTCTTATCTATTACATGGTTCATGTTCATATAGTTCATGAAAAATATCATCGAACTATCTGCCATCATGGAATAGAGAATAGTGGTTGCTGAAGGAAAAAATCCTAGGGTGGATAAAACATTTTTCAACTAGATAGTAAATATGAATCTCCAACTCTTTTCGATTTGGTGATTCAATATGATTATAAGTTTTCTATATTGGATGTGCACCTGGTAAGATATAAATTGTCATCTCTAAATCCCTCTCTAGATTAAGACTTGAGAAATCATTTGGGAAAATGTTAGGAAAATCATGAAATAAGTGTGAAGATCACAAAAAAGTTACATCAACATTAAAACCACAAAAATATATGTAAAAAACTTGATCATTGATAATAAATTTCCTCGATGACAAGATCATTACTTCCACTCTACCTAATATACTTGTGATCACTTATAAATTATAGAAAAAAACACATGACAATGATAAGAATAAAATTCAGCATGATGGGAGACATTTTTACAAATCCCAATGAAGACATGAAATAGATGTAGTTCGAGATGAATAAAATAATAGACAAACTCCACATAAAATATTGATAGCTCACAAGGACACTGAATCCCTTACACAATCCATTTCCAAAGAGCAGTTAGTGAATCCATAACAAATTAAATGAGTTTAATTGGAAGGATAATCATATCAATATAATATCATGAGATAAACATTATTGAATCAACAGCACCAAATAATGAAAATGCAACTAATGATGCAATTAATATTATTCATATAAATGTATTTGGACCCTCATTACCTCAACATGAAAATCATCAACAACATGAAGTTTCTTTACTCTTGAGGCCTGAGGGTGGTGAACTATATTCCATGATGAATTTTAAACCACAATAGTTGTCTTTTAAATGATGATCATTGAGTATATAGAGTAGTAGATGTACCCTAAAATACACTAAACATTAACATGATGTCCAAAAATATTGCACACTATTTCATGTTAACGATAAATGTACCTTGTGTGTCAGAAAATTACACACTTATATAAATTCAATGTAACAAAACTAGATACATCTTGATGAAAAAATAGGCATGAATTTGAGGACTATCTCCAACACTTCTACAATATCCCGCCACATTATGTTTTTCCATGGAACACCACAAGATATTTATTTATGTGGAATATATGTGGTAGAATATCCAAAATTTATTTCTATATTAAATTATACAATCATATATTTATCTATAATCTCTTCGTATTTTAAATTCTTCATTATGAATACCCACAATATGACATCTGATCAGAAACATTCAAGGAAGTTATGAGCATTCAATGGTCATTAGTTATAATTTATTGTACAAAAAAATGTTCTCAGCCATAAAATTAGTGTACAACCACACATAATAATATTACTTATTCAAATATTTGATCTCTAGATACTTTGATATAATTATCTTCTCTGGAAAAAAACTAATGGAAGAATAGAGTATTGATACCCATTTAGTAAAACCCACATACCTATCCTCAATCACTAGGTATTTACCCAAATTATAGCGTGGATGATCGTGTCTAATCAATTAAAACATTACATGGATACTCTCATGAGTATATATTATGTTTATTATCTAATAAATCTCATCAATTTAGTCCTCCATATGTTTAGGTTCATTCATAACATTATTAGTTGGTGGATTCTTTTTCATGAACATTATTGATCAATATATGTCTCTAATAGATACTGGTTATGCCTAAAAAATATGTTTAGAGAATGCATTACATTTAGATCTAATGTTAGAACATCCATCAGGATAGAATCAATAATGTTCTAATCCATCAGACCATTCCCTTGAAGAGAATCCGTGGAACCCTCCTATGGAAATACTTGTAGAGACCCGGTTTTTACCCTGTACGACATTGGAATGTTTCTACATATAATTCCAGAGTTAGGCGCGAAGAATACTTGAATTCAGAGGCCCGGTGTGCCCGGAATTAAAGTTATAAAAATATTAAGTGTTTTTCTACTAGGCATGTGGAGGGGTTGTGTTTTCTCCTAAATGGAAGCTCGGATCCAAAATATGAGGTCATAGTTGCGTCTGGAGCATGCCTTTTACCATAGGCAGGGTGTAAAAGTCGCTGGCGCGGGCCTTCTGTGAGGGATTCCACGCAGGGGAAAAATCATCATTTTAAAATAATGACTTAGTGATTTTTATCACTAGAGTTCTTTTCGAATAACATTCGAACGAATTTTCCGAAAGGAAATATGAGAGTTCAGTTGTGTTCGAAATGGGGCGTTTTACCTAGGTGCAATATAAAATGAGAGGGTGTGGTAGTTTCAGAATCCGCGCTAAGCGGATTATTCTATAAATAGAAGAGAATGAGCTTAGATTTAGGGTTCCCCCTTCTCTCTACTCTCTCTCCCTCCCTCTCTCTAACTGTTCTTTGCTGTTCTTCACCAAATTGAAGAGCGACCCCCACCGGAACCTTGGCAGATTGAAGTGGGGGTGTCGTGGACACGTCGGTAGTGGAAAACGGGTGAATCGAGGTAGGAATCAGTTTAAATTTTGCACCATCATTGATATTGTAAATCTTTCATCAAATTTCTTCATTTGAATTATATAATTTTAGAATTGGGTCATTGGTCGAACAAACACGACCAATGCCCGAGCGCCGTTTGAATTGTCGTTCTTGGGAGTTCTTCTTCCAAATTTCCAGATGCGTCAAATCATGTCAGATCGTTGATAGGGGGAAGGCGCAGTGAAGGCCTCATCCCGAGGATCCTGAACTCGCATTCGGTTTTGAGATCGGGCCATCGAAGTGGTGGTGGTGGCCGCTGGAAGCCCCGACTCCAGCAAGGGTGGTGTATGGAGGTTGGGGTGGTGCGGCAGGGACCAGAGGAGCATCGGGGGGTCCGATCGAGGCGATGGTGGAATCAGAAAATCTATGAGGTGGTTAATCCATGGATCCATATGGAATTCAGACGAGGAGATGACGGCATGTGGCGATCTGACGGCCGCCTGGACTTTCGGATGAGGCGACGACGGCGTGCAGCGGTGTGTGCAGCGGTGCGTGCAGCGGCTGCAGCGTCGATGATGAGAAGGGGGCGCGGGTGTCCTATCACACTCGGTAGGGGGAACTCGAGGTGTTTAGTTCCTCATTTCTGCAGAGCAGCAAACAAGGACCCACACATTGCGGGTCCTGCTGGGCGACACGACAAAGACTGGACAAAAGGCTCGTATGTTGAGAAACCGAAATCGGGGTGGGTATGGTGTGGCTAGAGCGAGCCGTAGCCATTGGTCCATGGTCAGTCGGGCCAGAAACGTGGTTGTACTTCGGGCCGGTGGTTCGGACTGGGCCGGTTGGGGTGAATCGGCCCGGTTGGGCCCACTTGTGTTCGAGGGGATGTAAAATCAAAACGGCATGTCTGTTTGGTGCGCCGTCTACGGCTGCGAGTTCCTGTCAGCGAGGCAGACTGTTTGATGTGGGGTTCAGGGATTTTTGGTTCTGAACTCGAAGACTGGTGACCCATAATGCATTAATTTAATAATATTATATTATTATTATTGTTTACGAGGGACGTACTCGTGAGCCGGATGTCTGATTGACGCGCCGTCAGAGGCGTTGTGGCCCTGAAGTTGAGTTGATCCATCCAATGTTGGTTCAGAATCCCTGAGGTTTGGTTTTTCTAAGAGGAGGCTCGAATCACATACTACAATTAATTAATTAGTTAATTAAATAATTATTTATTCTTGCGTAGGACCTAAATCCTGCTTGGGATGTCCGATTGACGCTTCGTCAGCGGGAGTGTGACCCCATTAATCATGTGGAATTTTTTAGATGGTTTTTGAAGCATTCGGGTTGGAGATAAGGTGGGGTCCCCACAGGGACTAGTTCACACGTTTTTCGATGAAACACCACTTTTTCACACGTCAACCATTTGGGGTGTTGGTGTACTCATTTCTAAGTGTTTTTTTCGAGGGGATTGCAACAATGCAATCCACCTGCCTAAATTCGGCCCCGAGGTGTGGGCCTCATGAGGCGTCTTTCAGACGTATACTTCGATTTTACAACATATGCTTCACAAGTCCATTCAGGGAAAAGGAATAGCCTTTTCTACATGGTTATCATCAAGGAAGGAAATGGTACAATCTGTGTGACATGTTTAGAGGTTGAGGTGTGGGCCCCACAAGGCCTCGTTTTCATATAACATGGGGACTTACAACATATGCACCCAGATTCCGTTCTAGGCACTGTTAGTGGAGTTGTGACCCTAACATCGAGAAGAAGTTGACTGAGGTGGTTTCAGGCATTGAAGCCAGAGTTGAGCCAGATTCCGTTCTAGGCGCTGTTAGTGTAGTTGTGACCCTAACATCGAGAAGAAGTTGACTGAGGTGGTTTCAGGCATTGAAGCCAGAGATGAGGCATGTTCCCCCAGGCTGTCCTTTAAGCTATGTACATAGTACTACAACTTTTTCATCAGACGTCTATTTAGGGCATATGAGTAGTCATTTTGGTGTGTTTTTCTGAGAGTATCACGATTGAAAAGTTCACCCGACCATTTTCAGGACCGAGGTACGGGCCCCACGGAGCACTGTATGTGCTTAAAGCGGTGCTAAATAACTTTTTCACTGGGAGGTTGTTCCCCGCGAGTATGTAGACTACCTCAGGTGCTTTTTCATGAGGGTTACAATGGTGTAATCTGTTTGGGAGCGCAAATCCTCTTTAATGATCTCATTAAATGTGGAAACATAAATGGGCATTGGTCAAATGTTCCTTTGACACACTTTGAACCAACACACAGTAGAGGATTTAGTGACATTATGTGGTGACATGGGTAGTGCGGAGTTATCAGACATGTTCTGGGATTTACCCTCCATCTGGGTTGGGTAGTGGGTTACTCGTTGACTTTAGGGTTTACCCTCCAGTGTGGCAGGGTAGTGGGTTACCCGATGACCTCTTGTGGTTTACCCTCTAGTGGGGCTGGGTAGTCTGTCACCGGATGACCTCTTGTGGATTAACCTCTAGTGGGGCTGGACAGTGGGTTACCTGACGAACTCTTGTGGTTTACCCTCTAGAGGGGCCGGGAAGTGGGTTACATGATGAACTCTTATGGTTTACCATCCAGCGGGGCTAGGCAGTGGGTTACCACACGACCTCTTGTGGCTTACCATCCAGTGGGGCTAGGCAGTGGGTTACCCGACGACCTATTCTGTTTTACCATCCAGCGCGGCTGGGCAGTGGGTTACTCGACGACTGCTTTTAGACTCAACCCATTCTATGTAGCTAGTTAGTGACTTCTCTCTGTGATTACCGGAGCGGGGCCCTTGGTTGTTCTGTTTAGCGATGATGTAGCTTTGGCATGCAGGACTATTAGGCATCATTGATGGTTATCTTTTGAACTGTTTCCGACTTTTCTTGGCCTGATCTTGGAGATAGAGATCCCCTTGCACACTCATTCGTGTTTCTTGTTGATCATATATATATACCCTATTATTGTTCCCACTCTTTGGGTTTAGTTACTCTCCTTCTAGGAGGGGTTAAGATGAGCGGTGTATGCCACATGCTTTCCGTGTCTAGTTCCTCTTGGTTGGATGAGTTTGCTTCCTTTATCCTGTCGGGTTGAGCTACACTCTATCATTTTTATTCTTACACAATTCTTGTTCATTATAATTCTCACAGTTTTTGTATCACCTTTGTTGCTCCATCGAGATTTCGGGGAATCCTACTAAGTATCTTTATACTCACCCCTATATGGGATTTTCCCACACTTGGTGTGCCCTTATAGACGATAGATATGTCGATCATGACTACGGAGAAGCGTAGAGGACACCGGAGCTTGGGATGCATTCAGTGGTCGTAGTAGGACTTTTTGGTGAGAGACGCAGTAGCTGTTTACATTCGTTTACCTGTTGCCGGGTTGTGGAACCATTCTAATTAGGCTCGTGTTTTTCCCATTTTACTTTTCAGATTACTTGTCAGTCTACTTTTCAGCACTTTACTTGTACTGGTTAGTGGTCAATGCATGTATGTTGATTTCCTTTTTTGTAGTAGTTTTGTATCTTTCTTTCATTTCTCTGCACATTTACATTGAGTTAGCGGCATGTGTGTACAGTTTCATAGGAAAAGGCATCCCCTAGTTTGTTGTGCCTTCGGTTCTAGTTGCCCGCCCCTGGCCTATGGAGGCGGGCTTGGTAGTTTCGGCTCGAGCCCCGGTATGAGACTGGTTTTGACAATGTTGTATCAGAGGTGGTTCATTCCTTGGGGTATTGTCCGGGAGTCCCTAAAAATGTATTGGTTGAGTTCTGGGGAAACAGTTTCTACTTGTCTCGAGAGCGGCTCTCAGGCTAGGGAGTCCAGTGATGGTGCGGCGGCCGATAAATCCATTCCCTAGAACCCTAAAAAACAGCTTGTCAGCTCTGCACACTAAGACACTTATTGCAGGGTATTTAGCTCGTGCATCATATAGGATTCAGTCTTTAACTGTCCTTCTTAAGTCAGTTCCCCATCATTGTTGGTATATATTTTCTCATCTGACCGCGATACTCCTAGATCATATTCATGATGTCTCTGTGATGATATCCAGTTAGGATACTAGCTCCCATTTGTGATGATGACTCCATGAGCGATGAGGCCTTACATCAAGATCCATCATGTGATTAGCCTTTTTCCAGGAGGACAGGTATCAGCACCTCCACATTTGTTGTAGCAGATAGTACCGGCAGCGAAGGCCATTGACGAGCACAGGCTGGAAGTGTTACGTGACTTCCATTGTCAGAGATCGCTGAGGATCTGGTGTGTGCCATGACCTCTGATAGTGAAGGGTTGGCTAGAGTTGGTGTCCCACCTCTTCAGACATGTTTGGACACTAACATGTTAGACGGTGTCTTTGAAAACCAATTTTTCTTCCACCAAGATGTTTGGCATTAGTAGGGCAATGGTTACTCAGATGCACAATGAGTCGGTAATCTCATGGGATGACATCTAGCAACTATTTCTTGAGGATTACTACTCCTCCTACTTACAATTTATACGGTTTCAAGAGCTTCATGAGCTTTAGTAGGGAGTGATGGTAGTGGCTAAGTATGCGACTAGGTTCGAAGAGATTACTCAGTACTCTTTGGATGTGGACCCCGACGACAACTTATGAGCTCAGAAGATTGATTGTGGTCTCTTTAGAATAGATTCGTTCCAGCATAGTGCTATTGTGCATCCTCACCCATCTCAGTGTGCTGGAGTAGACACTGGTGGGAATTAAATTTCTATTAGAGGGATGAAAATTGGCAGGGCCTCGGCATCGGAGGTCTCCCCTTGATGAGAATCAGGAACATGGTCGGGGACAGCGTAGAGCACCGAGATAGGCCAGGGAATCCTAGTGCTTTGTTGTGATGAGTGAGGTCACGTGGTGTGAGATTAATCGACCAAATATGCTATGTTTTCCTGATAGTTTTTAGATGAACTGCCACAATAGAGGTAGTGTCGTGATTAGAGGACCCCGAGGTGAGCACTGGGTGGTCCCCAGGGAGGAGGTGTTGGTAGAAAATTTGGAAGAACTCTAGTTGGAGGACAATTTTTTTCTGTCCATCCACCACTACTAGGTAGAAAATTTCAGGCTTAGGGAGCTTGTGGACGTGTCCGCAGGTAGTTGTGTGCTATGAATGTCTACAATCTTGAAACGCAAGAGATGATAAGAGGTACACTCTATCTCTTTTTCTACTTTTCTGAGTAGAACTAGTTGGACACTGCGTGAGGTAATATTTTTGAATAAAATTATGTCTTTAGGGTTATTAAGGGTGATGTAGGGTGTTAGTGTGTCCCTGTGTTGGTGTTGTCCGATGTATCTTTGAATGCACAGGAGAGAGGGGTTCATCCCCCATTGAGACAATTTTTTTTGTTGCGATCAAAACTGTGAGGGAGAGTCAGTTCCATCCAAAGTGGATAGTATTAAGCTGTGGTGGATGAGTCGCTATTACATGTTCATTCCTGAAAGGGTTGTGCGGTGGAGTGTCAGAGCAGGTACTGGATATGGTAGTGGGGTTTTTCTGCTTGACCTCGCATTGATTGTGGTGCCACTAGTGGGTTTGGAAGAGTGCCTGTTTTGGGAATTACATTCCTTCTATGAGGGGAAAAGACATGTGGGGTATTCCATGTGCCTTCCATGTCTAGCCTCTTGCGTTTGGATGATTTTTCATGCCTACCCTGTTCGTTGGTACCTTGCGTGCTCAATGTCAATATTGATACCGTTATCAAGTAGAGGTCGTAGTGAAGGAATCAGCATAAACAGAACTATGCACTTCACAATGAGGTATTGGTGGTTGTGGTCCTTGCACTGAGAATTTGTAGACCCCATATTATGGGATAACATTTTGTGGTTTATTCAGAACATCAGTGTCTCAGGTGCTCCCTCACCAAGAGAGACTTGAACTTGAGGCGACAGTGCTGGTTGAACATTCTGCATGACTATAACTTTGAGGTAGTATATGTTCAGGAAAATGAAACTGTTGTAGCTGGTTCCCTTAGCAGGAAGTCTCCTGCTCTTCAGGCGCGAGAACATTGTTAGTAGGTAGATACCCTACGGCTGACCTTGGTGGAGCAGGAGGGTACAACTTTCATGCAGTTGATGGTGTTGACTCCATCGCTCATTGAGCGTGTGAGAGAGTCGCAGTTGGGGGAAGTCGACAATGAGGTACTGCATGACCATATATCCAAGGGCGACGCACCTGATGGGTATTCTGAAGGAGGGAATCCTGATTCCATGTTCTAGGAACAAATCATGATTTCGGTCATGCCGTTGGATGTAGAGGTTCGGCAAGGGAAGTCCCCCGAGTATCTTTTGGCTATTCAGGAATCATGCATGAAGTTGAAAGGTTGCCTACCGTCTTTCCCTACACTACCAATAGTAAGTTTGGGCACATGATGTCTTCCATGTCTCACAACTAATGAGGTTTGTGTGTATTTATATGTATTTCCTTGAGATTTTTAGTCCTCCATTGTATGAACCATCCCTTTGGTTCACATGTTGTTCCAGCATGGTGTTGTGCATGATTTCATGGGAGTGGGAGAGCTAGGAGTGAGCTCTGTATCCCGAGTTGTTTCTCCTAGTTTTTATTTTTTTGGAAGAAATGCTTGAAGGATGGAATGATGTAGAGACCCCATTTTACCCTTTAAGACTTGGGAATGTTTCTAGATATAATTCCACAGTTAGATGCAGAGACATCGTGCAATTCTGAGGCCCAGTGTTCCCAGAATTAACTTTATAAAAATATTAAATGTTTTTATACTATGCATGAGGTGGGGTTCTG
Source organism: Viscum album (assembly GCA_963277665.1). Lineage (NCBI taxonomy): Eukaryota > Viridiplantae > Streptophyta > Magnoliopsida > Santalales > Viscaceae > Viscum > Viscum album. The sequence goes on along the minus strand of OY728122.1, from coordinate 1,516,394,261 downwards.
TTTTCTCCTCCACGGTAGATCAGATCAGAAATATGGGGGCACAGTTGCGTTCGGAGCATGTCGTTTACCCTAGGCGGGGTGTCAAGGTTGCGGGCATGGGACTGCTTTAAGGGATGTCACCCCGGGGAAAAATCATTATTTTAAAATAACGACTTAGTGATATTTATCACATGACTTCATTTTGAATAACATTTTAATGAATGTTCGGAATGGAAATTTGAGACTTCCATTGAGTTAAAAATGGGGTGTTTTTCCTAGGCACAATATAAAGTGAGAGGGTTCTCCAGTTTCGTAATCCGCACTAAGAAAATTATTTTATAATTAGAAGAGAAGGAGTTTAGAGTTAGGGTTCCCCCTTCTCTCTCCTTTCACTCATTCCCTCTCTATCTCTGTATATCTCTCTAACTGTTCGTATCCATTCTTCACGTAATAGAGGAGTGACCCATGCCGGAACATGGACATATCAAAGCAGGGGCGTCATGGATGCGTCGGTTGCGGAAAATGGGTGGATCGTGGTAGGATTATTCTTAAATTTTTCACTTTCATTTATTTCCTAAATCATTCATCAAATTTTGTAGTTTGAATTTTATAATTTTAGAATTGGGGTGTTGGCCAACTTAACACGGCCAACCCCGAGCCCAATTTTAATTGTCGTTCTTGGGCGTTCTTTGTCATAATTTTCAGAGGCGTCAAATCATGTCAGATCGTTGATCAAGGGGAAGGTGATGTGAGGGCCTCGTCTCGAGGATCCTGAACCGGCATTTGGTTTTGAGATCGGGCCACCAGAGAAGTGGTGGCGGCCGCCGAAAGCCCCAGATCCGGTAATGGCAGTGGCTGGAGGTCGGGGTGGCCCGACAGGGACCAGTGGAGCACCAGGGGGTTCAGACGAGGTGATGGCGGCATTTGGGAATCCCGGAGGAGGTGACGTCACGGCTCTGAAGGGCATTTGGACGAGGCGAGAGGGTCATGCAACGAGGAGATGGCAGCTGCGGCGTTCGGATGAGGTGACGATGGTGTGTCGTGGTGTGTGTGTGGTGCGTGCGGCGGTTGCAACGTCGGAAGAGAGAAGGGGACGCGGGCGGCCTGTCCCGCTCAGTAGGGGGAACCTGAGGCAGTTAGTGCCTCAGGTGTGCGGAGAAGCAAAGAAGGACCCACACATTGGAGGTCCTGCTGGGTGACAAGGTGAAGCCCGACCAAAAGGCCCGTATTTTGAGAAATCAGACTTGTGGAGGGTCCGGTGTGGCTTGAGCGGGCCTTGTTCGGAGAGCCACGGTGTGTTGTGCTGGACCTACGGCTAGGCCATGGGCCGACGGTTCAGACTGGGCCAGTCGGGGTGAACCGGGCCAGTTGGGCCCCCTTGCGTTTGAGGGGCTGTAACTTCTAAACTGTGCGCCTGTTTGACGATCCATCTAATGTTGTGCGGTCATGGAGGCAAGAAAAACTGTTTGAAGTGGGTTTTGGGTTTTTTTGGTTCTTCACCCAAAGATGGGTGACCCTGAACTCTTTAATTTATTAATATTAAATTATTATTAATGTTTACGACGAACGTACTTGTGATCCAGATGTCCGTTTGATGCGCCGTCAGAGTCGCTCTGGCCCTGGAGTTAGCACGATACTTCCAATGTTGGTTCAGAACCCTTGCAATTTGGTTTCGTTACTAGGTGGCACAAAACACTTAATGCGAATAATAAAATAATTAATTTTATAAATTAATTATTTTCGCATCGGACCTAACTCCTTCTTGGGATGTCCAATTGACGCACCATCAGCGGTAGTGTGACACCAGTCCTCGTGCAGAATTTTTGAGATGCTTTCCAATGCTTTCGGGTTGGAGACAAGGTGTGGGCCCTACAAGTAATAGTTTGCACGTTTTACGGTGAAACACCACTTTTTCACCCGTAATCCATTTGGGGTGCTTGAGTACTCATTTATGAGTGTTTATCCAAGGGGAATGCAAGGGAACAATCTGGCCACCTAAATTCGGGCTCGAGGCGTGGGCCCCACGAGGCGGCTCTTAGATGTATGCTGCATTTTTACGACTTATGATTCATAAGTCCTTTCAGGGAAATGAATGGCCTACACCACGTGGTTATCTCTAAGGAATTACATTCTGCGATCTGCGTGATGTGTTTTGCGGTCGAGGTGTGGGCCCCATAGTGCCCCATTTTCATATAACGTGGGCTGATGCCGCTTCTGCACCTAGACTCCAATTTAGCTGCTGTCAGTGGCATTGTGACCCTGACATCAAGACGAATTAAATGTTGTGGTCTCAGGTGATGAAGCAGGAGTTGAAGTATGGGCCCCACAAGCTGTCCTTTAAGTTGTGTGCAACGTATTGAGACTTTTTCACCAGACATCCATTTGGGGCATATGAGTATTCATTTTGGTGTGCATTTCCTTGAGCATCGTGATGGTGTAGTTCGCCCGAAATTTTTCAGGACCGAGCTACGTGCCCCACGGGGTGCCGTATGAGCTTAAATCAGTGTTGAATAACTTTTTCTCCCGGAAGCCATTCCCAGAAAGTAAGTAGTCTATGTCTCATGTTTTTCAGCAAGGGTTACAATGTTGAAATCTGTTAGGTCGTGTGGAGCCTATTTCGAGATCTCATTAAATGTGGAAACATAAAAGGGCATTTGTTGGAGGTTCCTTTAATTAACTCTAAACCTTCGCACGGTAGAGCTGTTAGTGACACCCAGTGGTGGCACAGGTAGTGCAGAGTAATCAAACATGTTCTGGGATTTACCCTCTAGTTGGGCTTAGATGTGGGTTACCCGTTGACTTTTGGGTTTACCCTCCTGACGGGCTAGGAAGTGGGTTACCTGATGACCTCTTGTGGTTTACCCTCCAGTGGGGAAGGGTAGTGTATTACATGACGACCTCTTGTGGTTTACCCTCTAGCAGGGCAGGGCAGTGGGTTACCCGACAAATACATTTAGACTCAGCACTTTCTATGAGGATAGTTAGTGAATTCAGTACTTGATTACCAGAGCGGGTCCCTAGGTTGATCAGTTCAGCGATGAGGCATCATTGGCGTGAGGTACTGTTGGGCATTAGTGATGGATATCTTTTGAACTGTTGGCGACAATTCTTTGGCTGACCTTGTAGATAGTGGTCCCCTTGAACACTTGTTCGTGTTTCTTGTTGTGCATATATATACACCCTACTTTTGTTCCCACTCATTGGGTCCAATTACTCTCCTTCTTGAATGGGCGAAGACGCACGAGGAATGCCATGTGCATTCCATGTCTAACTCCTCTTGGTTGGACAAGTCTGCTTCCTTTCTCTTGTCAGGTTGTGCTACAGTCTCTTTTTTATACTATTACATTGTTCATGTTCTTTCTACTACTCACCGTGTTAGTATCTCTTTTGTTTCTCCCTCGAGATTTCGGGGTATCCAACTAAGTATGTTTATACTCACCCTTCTTGGGCTTTGCTTGCACTTGGTGTGCCCTTGTAAATGACAGGAAGGTCAATCAAGACTATGGAAAAGCGTAGAGGACACAGGACCTTGCCCTGTGTTCAGTGGTCGTAGTAGGACATTTAGGTGAGAGAAACATCATCTGTTTACATTAATTTACCTATTATAGGGTTCTTCCACCTTTCTGGAATGGCTCATGTTTTCCCCCCTTTACTATTCTATTTACTTGTCAATATACTTTTCATTACATTACTTTTACTGGTTAGAGGTTGATACATGTATGTTGATTTCCCTTTTTGTAACAGTGTTGTATCTTGCATTCCTTTCTCTGAACTTTTTCATTGAGTTAGCTGCATGTGTGTGAATAGTTTCTTAGGCAAAGGCCACCCCTAGTTTATTGTTCCTTCAGCACTAGTCTCCATCCCCTGGCCTATGGAGGTGGGCTTGGGGTAGTTGCAGCTCGAGCCCCGGTATAGGTCTCGTCGTGACACTACTTGAACATGTCTTAGAGGAATAATGATACACACCAAAACAGAATAAATGACCATACAAAGAATAATCTCTTATCAAATATGAAATCAGATATTAAATAGTTATATTAACATCCAAAAAAGATACACACATAAAAAACATCCCATGGTAACTTGAGTGTCATTATGATAAGATTTGTCCTAACACAAAACAAAATCAACAACCAATTTTTCGACAATCCAGTCATCAATATATATAATTCCCAACAGAATGAACAACACCACAACATGGGGTTAGGATTCCAAAATTTCATAAACTAACCACAATACCCTATCATATTGGTATTACAATCATTCCTCCATAAAACTAAAGGGCTCTCCTGATCCCCGTAGGTTGGAGACTATATCCCAAGAATCAAAAAAATTGAGGGTATGATTTCTCAAAAATTGTTGGGAAAATGTGGAATATATTAACACAAGAAAAATAAAAAAAGAATATATAAATATATTCCATAATAGTTAAATAAAAATCGAATAAAAAATTGAACAAGGTAGAAATCATTTTTATAGAGATAAGTCCAATCGCAAAGTTTGGAACAACAAAAAAACTACTCTAATAAATACATGTTATGGAATGGGATACCTAAAACAATCACACCACCAGCAACCAAAAGCCTTGTTGATAGAAAACATCAGCACCTCTCTATAACACCATTCCTTTACATATATCATTGTTAATAATCAGGTATATGCTCCCTTGATGGGGTACGTAGTGTTTAGGATAACAAGCCATGAATTATCTCACACTTGTTCTCCATATCAAGTATCTAAACAATAATAATATCATGATCAACATTAATTAAAATAATGAATTATTGATGTTTAATAGTTATTATAATAAAATTGGGGAAAATAATTTAATTTCCTCTTTCCCCCATTTTCAAAAAAAATGAATGTTAATAAATTCCAAATATTTTCATTGACATATATGAAAGTAGATATAGCATTTCATAAAAATAATTCACAACATATCATATCAAATCAACAGAATTACAACAAAATATTATAGTCTAAATGGACACCAAATTAGACATGAATCATATGTAACGTCATTCCAATCATAAAACAAGTCAATATATCTAGAACATGCATACCTAAAATTAAAAAGAGAATATTTATTCTGAAACTGAACAAATGGAGTAATTCTAGAGATTATTGGAACACCCCAAAATGTGACATGCCTAATAGTTTCAAGAAGTACATAGATCAACAGTCCTAAATAGTAGAGGAAATATCCATAAAAAATCCATGAGTGTGGTTTTGAACTCTTACCATACCACCCACCAAAGCCGCCAAGACTTCCTATGTGAACTATTTTCCAAGCCAAATCATCAAACCTTTAATTATTCCATGATTTGAGAACCATTTCATAATAGCATTTCCCAATAATAGAAAAATTGATTTTATTTACTAAAACATGGGGAACCCATATAATTTTAAAACAAATTTACACAAATAATGAAAGTTCATTCATTTAATTATTTTTAATTTAATAAATTAATTTACCAAATACATGGGAAATGTTTTTTTACCAATATAGGATAGATACAAAATTTGATCCAACAATAAAGATAAATAAAAATACTCAATGTATTCCATAGAATTTTTCTAGACATCATTTAATTAATAAAATTGATAAAATGGTCATTAGAGAGGAGGGAACAAAACATATATCATTAATTCAAACCCACTTAAACTCAATTGATAATTAAAGAGACTCTAAAATTATATTTCATAATATATCAATGGAGAAAAAAAAGAAACATCCCAATGGGTCAATTGATATGATAATGAAACAATACAGAGCTAAAATTGTAATATAAATGGAGAAGAAGAAAGTATTAATCAACCTTATAGACAAAATCAAGACACAATTATTTTCAATCACTGCACAAATCATTCCAGATTAAACAAAGACTCACAATATCTCTACTAAACGGTTCTAGGTTGAAAGTTAACTTATTGTAGAAGAATGAATGAAAATTAAATCATTGAAAAAACCTAAAATCCAACCTTCCAATAGTCACATGACATATAATCCCTATTATTCATAATGTCATTCATATGTATCATGTATCCCGAAAATAGATTTCTCTTTATTAAAATAAGATATTTTGAATTTACATGTCTAATAACCAATACATGATTTGTATTCCCTTGACAGTATGTACACATCACATGAGTTGTGAGTGGTGACCAATAACAGTTCATCTAACAACTTTAAATGTTACATATTTTATAAAAACCAAACATAAAACCTATATTCTTAATCAATAACCCAAAACCAACATGGGAGTTATTTGAACTCAGGGAGCATACAGTAAATCCATTATAACATTTATATCAATAATATAACATCATGAGATTTTATGATATATATTCAATAAGAAAATTAAATTATTATATATATTGAGTTCCATGTTATAAATTGTTTAAATATTGTTATGTACAACACCATTTTTAACATACATTTAATGTAACATTGACTTTATTCTATAACCTATATTAAATAAAAGGAGGTGTCTTATCAGACAACAGTATTCCATTAATATTATTATTTAACCTGATAGCTCTATCCTTTCTATAATAATTAGAGGAACGAAAAAGGTTAACTAAATTATAAAAAAATTATTTTAAAAATGAAAATATAATGAATTCACTATATACTAATTACTCAAAAGTGAATATAAAATCTTTTTAAAAATAAAAGGAAATATATTTCTAAAAATATATTTTAATGATCACATGTGTATTTTATAAAAATATATTAACATAATAAAACTCATTGGTTTATATTAATAAAATTTATATTTTATATACTTTTATACATTCCACCAATATATTTTATAGGCATAATCTTATAACATGTCCAATGTTATGCATAAAATCTGTATTTTCCTAAAATATAGTTTTTCATATTTTAATAGCAGATATGATATAAATATAAATTTTAAGAAAATTATTTATTATATATTGAATAATAATAATTTTTTAATTGGAATTATAATTATCAAATTCTCTTAGGTTCAATTTTTGGTTATTTTTGATAATTTTCATATTTTAATGAATAGTGAAAAATATAGATTTTTTGGTGAAAACAACTTTTTGTATAAATAATTTATTATGTTAAATTATATTTTTAATTAGCGTTATAATAAAATTAGTTAAATTATTAATATATTAAATAATTTTTTTTCAATGTAATTAGTTTTATATTTAATTTGGATATGAAAACATATGATATTTTCAATAGTTTTACTTTAAAACACCGCTTTATGATTCTGTCTTTGGGGTCAATTATAAATTAAATTCTTAAAATTATATGAATTTAATTTGTAAATAAGGATAAAATATTGGTAATATAAATAATTTAAAATTTATATTATGTTTGAAAATGTTTTTATTCAATAATATTAGTCGGTGAAATCCATATAAATGAAATCAATTAAATTAATAATGAGATTACATCTGGGTTAATTATTATCCATAATGGAAACAATTACATAGAAACATGTCCAGAACCATTATATGTCCATAATTTTTTTTCCATATTTCTTAATTTAATAAATATTGATCTTTATTTTAAGAATGTGATATAAGTTATAATTCCCAATATTTTTATCTTCATGTTATATAAATGATGGAAACTCCACCACAATTATACAAGGGTATTCACAATCCCAAATTCTACACACCTATCAAGAATTATGGTTCTTCCAATCCCTTTAAAATTATACTCTTTAATTCACAACCCTCATCCTATAATATTTTTTTGAAATATAGATAGCACATGAGGGCCTTTTGTGGAAACAAAAAGGAGTGACCCGAAAAAGAGGTAACATACATCAATGTGAATATTTGTTTTTTTATTCACCGAATTAAATTATTATTAAATTATTATTATATAATATAATAAATAAAATAAATTTAATTATATTTTATTATGTTATGGATAAGACATACACCAACATATACTTCTTTTAAATGGGTTACAAAATCATCTTTTGTGGTTATCAATGTCTACCACCTTGTGAAACGATGTTTGTTTTTTTTCAATTACCTCCCATAATCGATAAGAATTATGATGGAGAAAATAAATATATAGTAAAGATAAGATATTTTTAAATTAAAAATACATATCTAGTTATTATATAAGTGACACAATTTTTACATTTCATACCGTTGTGTATACGATACCGATACTAATGTGTATAACGGACTACCTCCTCACAATTTGATGTGAATAATTTTTCACAAACGTGTTGCATAGAATAGAATAAGGTTAAATGTAAAGAATATATGTTATATGAATGAAATAATTATTATATTCATTATATAATCATATTTATAGAAATATAATATATCATTTTCTATATTTACTTTTCCGACACTAAAAAATGTTAATGTTGTTCTTGGATCGGTGGAATACAACCTTTTCAAAGAGATATGAATATATTTTTAAATAACCAATTCATAAAAATGATATATATATATATATAAATAATTATTATGTAATTTTTTATATAACTATAATTTTGTAAAAAAAAATTTTCTTTCCTTCTTTGAATAATTACAATTGAATAAAATGGGAATGTTACTAATTTGTACGTATAGACTATCATCCCATTAATCATATAGATGGATCATTTATTATAACAACATATAATTGTTTTAATGTGTATTATTAATGTATAAATATGAATTTTATTTAATTATTTATATTATTAAGGTTTTTATATAATGGGCTCTTTGACCCTAGTTATGTAATGAAAGTCATTATGAAATATAATGATAATATGATCAAAAATATATGATGTGAACATAATTGAAAATATATTTATATAAAAAAAATTTAGTAAAGGAATTTAAATTATAATATACTCTAAATAGCTTTCAAATCTTCTATGTAATTAAAATATGTTAATTTTTTAGGAAGCTTAAGACACATATGTCATGTAAGATTCAAGGTAATGGATTTCATCTCAATATCCTTTAATAGAGATATATTATGATGGTATTAAAAATTAGTCTTATATAACCATTATATAGAACTCATTGGCATGTAATATAATGAATTTACAGATTATAATGAATTTTTAAGATTTTTTATGTTAATATTTTTTTTTGATTCAAGTGTATCATAAGTGATATGAGACTTTTATTTCATAAAGAGACATTGATTGATGACTTCATTTTGAAAACTTGTCTTCCATTGCCCTTCTCATTAAATTATTTTATAAATCATTTTATAATGAATTAAAATATCAATAACATAATTTATATATCTATTTGAAAATTCATTTTTACGTCATTAAAATATAATATTTTTACATGCTTTATGTGGAATGTTTTGGAAAACAAAAATAGAATGTTCCATTCATAACATATACAATGGAAATTATTTTATAACTCTATATCATTTATTTTATTTACAAATTATTTTTAATATTTTTGGACTTCCTCAATGAAAAATCTATATTATCTATTTTGGTTATTCCATTTTTTAAAATGGTTTTTAGAATAAAATATTATTTTTATACAGAATTGTTTTTCATATGGGTTTATGAAAATTTAATGAAGGGTTTTATGATAAAAGTGTTTTAATCATGATATGGATACTAATAATGATATGAAATTGGTGAGTATGATATATATTGTATGAAGTGTTGACTCTCATTGGAGCACATGACAAATCAGAAATCCTAATAAAGCTTATTTGAAGGGTTAGTCCCAATTATATCCCTTGAGTTATCCTAATATAGTATAAAAATATGGTGATCCCCATTATAGACATGGAATACATTAGTTCGACACAATTTTGGAATTCAGTCATATGTTTATTGAAAATAAATGTTTTTTGAATGGTATTTCATATTTTGATTCCCTAATTCACCTAATCAGAGTTTAAAATGATTGATATGGGTTTCAATGGGTTTTGTTATGAAATATGTGTGTGTTTATTTTTGTTACAATGTTATATTTCATTTTCTGAATGAAAATTGAATTAAAGGTGGATATTTCAAAGTTTTTTAGTTTTTTAATGAACTAACAGTTTCATTTTTTATGTCCCCCACTGATCTTTTGTTCTCATCCAATGTTCGTAAAATATATTCAGAGGGTTTATGGATGTGTAAGGGAATGAAATAATTCATTTTTGAATTCATGGATATATTTCAAGAAAATAAATCATAATTAATTTAAAAGTTCTATATTATAGAAAAAATGGATACTGGTTGGATGTGTCCAATTATTATTTTATGGTTTTATTATGTATGATTTATGCCTAAGTCTATAAACTCTATCCCGAAAAGCATAATCAAAGTTTAAAAAATATTAATGGATTAAACTTTTGAATTTGTGATTATTACAGTTGGGTTTCTATTGTTGTTATCAAAGGATAGTTTAGAAAACATTAGAGTTTAGGGTATATTTAATTACATTCCAATAGAAGATGATATATTATTGATTAGTCTAAATTATATATCATTTTCAAATTTCCATGTTTCATCATCTAAAACAAGTATATAAATAATGGTTTCTTATAGGGGAAATAAGAATGATATAATGGGAATGAACCGGGAGGGAAATATCATTCGAAATATGAATCATGAAATTGTCGGAATTGGAAGAGAATAATTTGGTTCAAATTTATTACAATATTTTATTATTGGGTGAAGAAACTTTGTGGGAAATATCCTTTGAAAATAGTATCCAAAGGTGGTGGGAATAGAAATAGAATAATTTTTTATGGATCTGTTGACACCATCAATGAATGGTGGTGGTGTGATTTCTAGAGAGGAAAATGATCTACCATGAAGGAACAAGTCAATATTATGGAATTTAGTTATGCAAATTCCCCATCATTAAATTGATCAACAAACCCAGTGGATGATTAAGTATGGATTAATGCCTTTGAAAATTAATTGGTGGTCATTTTATGTTTGTAACATCAATAGGTAACTCTTTCCATCCTTGTTTTTGATGCTGCAACAGATCGATGATGGATAATTTTTATGAATAATAGAGAGAAATTTTACATTTCCTCTATAGAATGGGACATATTAAATAATAATTTACATCAGAAATAATTCCCTAGGTTTATTTTAATTATGATATAGAAACTATTCAAGGAAATGAGGTAAATAGGATGATTTTTCTGCTTCATATGACGAAAACATAACAATATTGGATAGAATTGTACCAATATTAATTCAATACATTAACAGTAAGACTAATACATTTTATAAATATTAAAACAATGCTTCAAATAGATCACTATATGATTAATAATTAAATAGGTATAAGAATGGATTTCAAAATTCTAAGAATGATGAGAGGGTATTATGATAATTATTTACAACAAAATTACATTATTAGGAAACCATCAATTTAGAAGTAATTAATGAAGGATACAACAATAAATTTATGAGGTATGAGAAAAACATGATCAAGTAGGGGAAAAATACATTTTTGGTAATATATTTAATGATCTTGAAATTTTTACCAGTGTTTTACGTTTTAGCACATGTTTTTGAATGAAAAAAATATTCATGAACATTCCAGGAATGATATGACATATATCAATACATTTGTGTTATGTAGTAGTTTTAATGAGTTGGGGAATTATACTAATGTTTCTCTAGAGTTTTTACATGGGTCGAAATCATCCTTTTATGAATTAATAAAGGGGTGGAAAACTCATTTTCCACTACAATATTTTATTTTGAAAAAATATTTTGAAGAGGTTATAACTATACATATATTATGGTTTTTGAAAGTATAAACATAAATTCAAGTCATTCGAAGCACATTTTGATATTTCAAGTGATGAGATCATAAAAATGATTAGGTATTTTTTTGGAGATATTTTATTTTTATTATTTTGATGAATTTAATTACATAAATGATTAGTGATATTTTGTTTGTTAGCCAAGTATTTTATGTTAATGATAACCTTTAGGGTTTATATTATCTTTCATTATTACAATATTTTTAGGTATGACCATCAATGTTTTGAGAATTTTCTGTTGATAACGTTGTATTATAAAATATAAATATTTTAATTTGGTAGATTTTTCTATATTGTTAGATTTTAAAATAATTCCTTAGCTCTTTGAAATGGGATATTGATAAAAAATATTATCCTAGTTCATTATTTGTAGTTGAATTGATGTGCTTTGTGATAATAACATACTTATGGTTTTGAGTCCATTATCTATCCATAAATCAATAACTATTTTTGATTAATAACATCAATCACATTCCATTTTGTGAATAGTTCAAGATATCATGGTTCCATAACATCATATATATCATTACAATTAAATTAAAGGCTTTCACGATCCCCATGGGTTGAAGAATGTAACGTCCCAACCCCAGTTACCCAGAGTCAGTTCACTATTACATAATATTGGCATGATCAAAAAATATCAAGTCTCAAAAGACCGATTAGTTTATTAGCTTTGGAATCACTAGATAGATTCATATTGATTAAATTACATCATAAAATGAAAACAACAACAACATATTCTCCAGATTACACACTCATATCCCCTCATACTATCCCTGTAGGTCATTCGTAAAATACTTCTTCACATCATGGAAAAAATAAAACATATAAAGGGGTGATCTCAAATGCCATGTAGGGATAAAAATATTTCAGAAACATTCATAAATAAGCATAAAAATTTAAGGCAATGTATAACTAAAAAAATCCATTTAAACATGAACATCAGCATAATATGCCAACAATAAAATTAAATAATGCCATTTACGTATTCACATGGATATTCTACTTGTCTAATAATCACAAACAATATCAATAACCACTTTCATAATGATGGAATACATAATGTCAGACTATCATATCCACATAGTCAAGGCCTTGTTCCAAGACACTAGTTTGTCTCATTAGACCTACCGATACATCGAGGAGCTATAGCTATAAAGACGTGTAAATTTCAAGGAAATTTTTTTCTTAATTTTCTTAGGAATTTTACAAGAACGCAGTTTCTGACGATGCCTGATTCCGAGGCCCAGTGTGCCCGGAATCATTTTCTGAAGTTTGTCTCGGGTACGTTCAGTGAACGGACGAGCGGGTTTTTCTAACTTTTAAACCGGTTCCCGGAATCGAATCATGAGGGAACCGATGAAATCGCAGTGCCGGTATTCGCTTAGAAACGCCTCTTCCGGAGTTGTGTTTTCTCGGGTGTGGTTTTTAATTATTGGGCTTAAAGTTAAGAAATAAAATAATTTTGCGACAACTTTATTTTATTTCACTTAAGCCACTTGGAAGCCACATGAAGCCATGTAAAGATGGCTTAAACTGAGTTGAACCTGATAGGATACTATCCAGAAATATCCTACCCCCCTTTATAGGATATTTGTGTGGTGGGGCCCGCACGAGCCCCGCCGTTTCTTTCCGCTAAGTAACGCACCCGCGAAAACCCGTCATTATAAAAGTCAATTGACGCGTTTTCTTAATTTCTTAACAGACCATTTAATTGGGTGTTTTATTTCATAAATTTAATGAGTTCTTTCTTTCATTGAATTAATTCAACGAATTGATGGGTCGTTTCTTACACAATTTCGTTTGTTGGCATAATAATAAAATAAGACCAACCAAAATCTTTTGGAGGATTACTCGTTGAGAGAGGATCCTTGAACCTTCATCCTCCTTCGCGAAGAACGCGGAGAACACGAAGAATGCGAAGAACGCCGAACCCGGAAATCGACGACGCGACACCGTGATCCGCGATGCCAACAACGTTCTTCTGCGATGTCTCTTCCTCCGCGACGGACCTTCGATCGACTGCTTGAGGTAAGAATCTCAGACCTTCCTTTTTATCTCCATCATGGATCTTTACCAAAACACGGATTTAATTAATTAAATTAAATCTGATGTTTCATGGTGCGTTGAGTTCGCCGACTCAACGTCGTGCTCCGCGACGACGCGACGCCCTTCCACGACGACGCGACGATCTCCTCCTTCCGCGACGAGCAATTCCGCGAAGGACGTGCGTACGACGACGACAAACAAGGTAAGGAATTTATAATTTTTGAATACCCCTCTTTATATTCCCGTGAACGTTCTTTAAAAATTAAAGAACCGGTTTCAAATGATCAATTTTATTTTATTAAAATTTTCGGTTCATGTGTTGAACAATTTCTCCCATTGTTTTTATATAACGCGGAGGGTGCGGGTCAAACGAACACGGCCCGACAACCCTCCGCCGTTCTTCGTGTTTTGCAGATTTGACGGGCGACGACGGAACGTGCCGCAATAGATGTTTGACGATCCCGCAGTGAAGAACGGGTCCTGGGAGGAGCAACGGCGCAGACGGGAAGAAAAGGGGGCCACCGGAGCGACTCCGGCGGCGCCGGCGGCCGGAGGCGGTGGCGCCCGTGGACCCGTGGCCACGCGGGTCCAGCACACCCAGGTGTCCAGGGCAGCACCCCACGGGTGCCGTGGGGTTGGCACGCGACACCCCCCGGGTGTCCAGGGCGGCACCCCGCGGGTGCCACGGGTTTGTCACGCGGCGCCCCCCGGGTGTCCAGGGCGGCACCCCGCGGGTGCCGCGGGGTTGTCACGCGGCGCCCCCCGGTTGTCCAGGGTGGCACCCCGCGGGTGTCGCGGGGTTGTCACGCGGCACCCCCCGGGTGTCCAGGGCGGCACCCCGCGGGTGCCGCGGGGTTGTCACGCGGCGCGTCCGTCTGTCTGGCCGACACCCCGCGGGTGCCGCGGGGGTGTCACTCGGGGCGGCGGCTCCCCCCGCGTCGGCTGCTCGGCCGCTCGTCCGAGCCGATCCGGGTCGACCCGGTTCGGGACGACCCGGTTCGGGCCGACCAAGGGGGGTCGGGCCGGGTCGGCCCCGACCCGGACCCCCCCCCCCGTTTTTCGGACCGCTTTCGGTCAAATGCCCGTAACGTGAGCTAAGAGCCTCCAAACGACTCACTGTCAGTGGCAACACGACCCTTGGATCGAGACGGTCGTTTCGTTATATCGCACTCAAGGTTTCAGAATACTTTGAGTTCGGCCGGGTTGGTTCTTACATGAAACCAACCGGGCCCCCGGAGCGGAAACGCTCATATCATGAGCTACGGACGTCCGATTGACGTGCCTTCAGCTTTGTTGAATTCCTCTAAGTGAGAAGGATCTTTTGGAATACTCCGCCCAAGGTTCGGACATAGGTGGAGTATGGTCGGGTTTGTTTTTCCTTAAAAACCAACTGGGCCCCTAGGACAAAAATGCCAATAACTCTCAGACCGGGCGTCCGAATGACGCGCCGTCTGTGACATTGAGTTCCTGTTGACGGTAAGGAACTTTTGGATACATCAACTTTGGACTTTGTGATAGATGATGTATCTACCTCTCAGCTCGTGGAGCGGACCCTCCCGAACGAGCTAGCTGTGTGCGGGAACCCTAGGGCTGGCTGCGACTGCTACTTCGACGACGACGACTGTGCAGAAATCCTCAGTGGACTGCGATGATGAAGACAACTGGTCTTGTATCCTATGTTGGTCCTAGCTGTGCTGGTCTTGTATCCAATGTGGGTCCCAGCTTAAATGATTCAATACTGGTCTTGTATCCTATGTGGGACCCAGTATAGATGAATCAATGAAGCCAGCTGGTCTTGTATCCTATGTGGGTCCAAGCAGTGCTGGTCTTGTATCCTATGTGGGTCCCAGACGTGTTGGTCTTGTATCATATGTGGGTCCCAGCTTGGATGATTCAATATTGGTCGTGTATCCTATGTGGGTCCCAGTATAGATGAATCAATGAAGACAACTGGTCTTGTATCCTATGTTGGTCCTAGCTGTGCTGGTCTTGTATCCTATGTGGGTCCCAGCTTAAATGATTCAATACTGGTCATGTATCCTATGTGGGTCCCAGTATAGATGAATCAATGAAGACAGCTGGTCTTGTATCCTATGTGGGTCTTAGCTGTGCTGGTCTTGTATCCTACGTGGGTCCTAGCCGTGCTGGTCTTGTATCCTATGTGGGTCCCAGCTTAGATGATTCAGTATCTATACCTGATCAACCCTTTCACCTTTTGACGAAGTATACCTGTGTGAGCTGAATCTTCTTTGTAATCTCCCTTGTGGATTGTGTTGAGCTTTCCGGTGTGGATTTACAGTTTACTCTCCTTTGTGGATTGTGTTGTGCTATCCTGTGTGGGTATACGTTTTGGTTTCTTGTGTGGACTGGGTTGTGCTTGGGCTCGGACGCTGGAGCCGAACGGGAATTGATGACTTATGTATATGTATGGGCATATACCTAAGCCGTGTCAGATGTTACATTGTGATTGCATCTTTCCTTTGTGGATTATCCTTTGTGGATTTCGGGAGACCTTCAGGGGTCTTGGGGTCCCTAATGAGTATCTTATACTCACCCCTGCACGGGCTATGCCCACACTTCGTGGTGTTGGTCGCAGACGACGGACATCACTGACAGTGGTGGAGGCGTGCGAAGCAGGACGGTACCTGGAGGTGGACCACTGGGCGGGACGTGCTCGGAGCGGACGGCTGGACCAAGGAGTTGTGGAGGATATCATTACCCACCCTTCAGGTGGGACCTTTAGAGGACGTCTCGACGCTGCGGCTTTTTTTTACAGTTACTGTTTTCCCCTTTCAGTTGTACTTTACATTTGGGCTTGTATTTCCAGCCCTTTTACTTCCAGCACAACTTGTTACAGTTTTACTTAGTGTTTACTTTTCCGCTTGCTTACTCTATGGTGCTTGTTTATTTTTCAAAGGAAATGTCTTCCCTTTTGTTGAGATTTACGCCTTGGTGCTAGTCGCCAGCCCCTGGCCTATGGAAGGCGGGCTTGGGGTAGTCACGGCACGGGCCCCGAGGACGGGTCGTGACAAATTGGTATCAGAGGTGGTCGGTTCTACCGGAGAATCTGATCTTTTTTTCTTTGTGAAACAATAGTGTTTAGCATATTGGGTGTGGTTATCAGTCCAGGGAGTCCAGTGTTGGTGCGGCGGCCGACATATCCGTACAGCAGGACCCTAACTTCTGATTTCCGACTTAATGCATGAAAACATTGATTGCATGTGTGTTCATGTTTTCTTTGTGATTACTTGTGTCAGCTCACCAGGTATACTGTTCTGACCGTGGCACACCTGCTTCTTTCAGGATGGCCCCACGACGGCAGCCAGCTAGGGTTCCGAGAGTGGAGCATGATGACATCCCACCGAGCGATGAGGCCTCGGTGGAGGGCTCCTTGTCAGCAGAGGCACCGGCGGTACCTTTACCCGCCGAGCCACCGATGCTACCAGCCCCAGCCGCTGACGATGCACGTCACCTTAGCGCGCTGCACGAGTTCCAGCGTCAGCGACTGCCCAGGTTCCACGGGGAGACGGACCCCCAGGCAGCCGAGGACTAGCTGGAGGCAGTGGTGCAAGTTTTCAGGCTAGTGAGGACACCAGCAGACCTCATGGTGATCCTCGCAGCGAGCCTCTTGCACGCGACAACAGGCAGATGGTGGAGCTTGATGCTCCAGGTGCACGACGAGACATCTCTCCTCTGGATGGACTTTGAGAGAATCTTCTGCTCCAAGTTCGTCCCAGCCACCCTCCGTGCGGTACGCATACAAGAGCTTCTTCAGCTGCGTCATGGAATCTTGACAGTGGCCCAGTACTCGGCGAGATTTACTGATCTCTCGCGCTACTCGACCGACATGGTTCAGGACCCCTTCTTCCGGGCCTGGAACTTCGAGCAGGGATTGAGGCACGAGATCAAGGATTTGATGATCTCCCTCAACATTCCGACACAGGGAGAGGTGTTGGAGAGGGCCCTTCTAGTGGAGAGTTTTCTCGCCGAGTGGGCTCTAGTGAAAGGACCCTCCGCAGGACGGCCCATAGCAGGGTCTTCTGCAGCTGGCAGTAGACAGGTGACGCAGAGGTCCAAGCAGGCCAGATCATCAGATGGGCAGTCACATGATGAAGATTCGGTTGTGCGGGGAACCCAAAGGAGAGCCATCTACGCAAGGGACAAACATTGCTACGCCTGCAGTGGGCGAGGTCACATGGCTCGAGACTGCCCGACTCGCCTTAGAGATGAGCAGCAGGCGGTAGAGGGACCTCCCAGACAGAGATTCGGACACGGTGGTCCGCAGGGTACAGGCGGACGAGGCAGAGGAGCTGTCCGAGTAGCCGATGGTGGGAGACACTTCGAGGTGTTCCCACCACCACCACCAGGAGGTCCACCCCGACCGCAGGGAGTTGGTGGACATGGGAGAGCTCAGCTTCAGGCAGTTGAGGCCTTCGATCATGGAGCTCTGGGAGCAAATGGACAGGAGTGGAACTAGTGGATACGTCCTTTTTTCTTCTAGTTCCTTGTTGCTATTGTGTAGCGTCTTTATATTATGAGCTGCAATAATAAAAGACGCATACCTTTGTGATGTTTTCATTCCTGTCCTCTTTTGTGTTATTACTAAGAGGTTCCAGTTTTGACTATTGACTTGACCCTCATTTGTGAGACATCTACTGGAGGAGACCCAGTTACCACACACTGATGCCGACAGTGTGACTCAACCCTTGGAGGCGAGAGTAACGATTGGATCTCTTGGTAGTAGCGACGAGGCCTTACGACGTCATCCTTGGTATGGATTAGTATCATCCATGTCAGGATTGACTGTATTAGGCAAAGAATGTGGTTCATCAAGGGGATGGGACCAGATTTTCTCTTATCGGCAATGAAGAAATCATAGAAGATCTTGTGGGGCCGGAGATGGTCCAGGACACGGCTGAGATGGTTCAGGTCATCCAGGGGCGGATGAGTACAGCTCAGAGGCGGCAGAAGTAATATGATGACAGGAGGCGGAGGACACTAGAGTTCGAGGATGGCGACCACGTCTTCTTGCAGATCTTACCTCGAAATGGGTTGCGGAGATTTGGCCGAGGTGGAAAGTTGTCTCCACGCTTCATCGGGCCTTTCTAGGTCCTCAGTAGGATTGGCGAGGTGGCTTGTCGCCTGGCTCTGCACCTATGTTGCACTGGGTGCATGACGTCTTCCACATATCTCAGCTGAGGAGATACGTGCATGACCCGACGCACATCATTGACCATGAGGAGCTAGACATGGATGATGGGGCGACTTTTACAGAGATCCCGGTGGAGATAGAGGATCGAAAGGAGTGGTCCTACGTGGGAGATCGATTCCTCTTGTGCGCATCAGATGGCAGCACGGGAACCTCCAGGAGAGCACTTGGGAGCGGGAGGCTCAGATGCATGCTCAGTACCGCCTTTGTATCCCTAGTTTGTGTTGAATCTTTACGGGGATGTAAAGCCCTCAGGTGGGAGTAATGTAAAGACACGTAAATTTCAAGGAATTTTTTTTTTCTTAATTTTCGTTTGAATTTTACAAGAACGCAGTTTCTGACGACGCCTGATTCCGAGGCCCGGTGTGCCCGGAATCATTTTCTGAAGTTTGGCTTGGGTACGTTCAGTGAACGGACAAGCGGGGTTTTCTAACTTTTAAACTGGTGTCCGGAATCGAATTATGAGGGCACCGATGAAATCACAGCACCATTATTCACTTAGAAACGCCTCTTCCAGAGTTGCGTTTGCTTGGGTGTGGTTTTTAATTTTCGGGCTTAAAGTTATGAAATAAAATAATTTTGTGACAACTTTATTTTATTTCACTTGATCCATTTGGAAGCCACTTGAAGCCACTTAAATATGGCTTAAAATGAGTTGAACCTGATAGGATACTATCCATAAATATCATACCCCCCTTTATAGGATATTTGTGAGGTGGGGCCCGCACGAGCCCCGCCGTTTCTTTCCGCTAAGTAACGCACCTGCGAAAACCCGTCATTATAAAAGTCAACTGACACGTTTTCTTAATTTCTTAACAGACCATTTAATTGGGCGGTTTATTTCGTAAATTTAATGAGTTGTATCTTTCGTTGAATTAATTCAACGAATTAATGGTTCTTTACTTACACGTTTTCGTTTGTTGGCATAATAATAAAATAAGTCCAACCAAAATCTTTTGGAGGATTACTCGTTGAGAGAGGATCTTTGAACCTTCATCCTCCTTCGCGAAGAACGCGAAGAACACGAAGAATGCGAATAATTCCGAACCCGGAAATCGACGACGTGAGCCGTGATCCGCGACGCCGACAACGTTCTTCTGCGACGTCTCTTCCTCCGCGACGGACCTTCGATCGGCTGCTTGAGGTAAGAGTCTCGGACCTTCCTTTTTATCTCCTTCGTGGTTCTTTACCAAAACACGGATTCAATTAATTAAATAAAATCTGAGGTTTCATGGTGCGTTGAGTTCGCCGACTCAACGTCGTGCTCCGCGACGATGCGACGCCCTTCTGTGACGACGCGACGATCTCCTCCTTCTGCGACGAGCAATTCCGCGAAGGACGTGCGTACGACGACGACCAACGAGGTAGGGATTTTATAATTTTGGAATACCCCTCTTTATATTATCGTGAACGTTCGTTAAAAATTAAAGAACCGGTTTCAAATGAACAATATTATTTTATTAAAATTGTCGGTTCATGTGTTGAACAATTTTTCCCGTTGTTTTTATCTAACAAGGAGGGTGCGGGTCAGACGAACACGGCCCGACAACCCTCCGTCGTTCTTCGTGTTTTGCGGATTTGATGAGCGACGATGGAACATGCCGCAATGGATGTTTGACGATCCTGCAGTGAAGAACGAGTCCCGTGAGGAGCAATGGCACAGACGAGATGAAAAACGGGCCACCGGAGCGACTCCGGCGACCCGCGGAAGCCGGCGGCGCCGGGGGTCGCCGGCGCGGCGGCGCCGGCGGCCAGAAGTGGCGGCGCCCGTGGACCCGTGGCGGCGCCCGTGGACCCATGGCCGCGCGGGTCCGGCGCGCCCGGGTGTCCAGGGCAGCACCCCACGGGTGCCGCGGGGCTGTCACGCGACACCCCCGGGTGTCCAGGCCGGCACCCAGCGGGTGCCGCGGGGTTGTCCCGCGACACCCCCCGGGTGTCCAGGGGGGCACCACGCGGGTGCCGCAGGGTTGTCATGCGGCGCCCCCCGGGTGTCCAGGGCGGCACCCCGCGGGTGTCGCGGGGTTGACACGCGGCGCCCCCCGGGTGTCCAGGGCGGCACCCCGCGGGTGCCGCGGGGTTGTCACGCGGCGCGTCCGGCTGTCTGGCCGACACCCCGCGGGAGCCGCGGGGGTGTCACGCGGGGCGGCGGCTCCCCCCGCATCGGCCGATCGGCCGAGCCGAGCCGGACCGGCCCTGGCCATGTCGGGTCGAACCGGTTCGGGACGACCCGGTTCGGGCCGACCAGGGGGGGTCGGGCCGGGTCGGCCCGGACCCGGACTCCCCCGTTTTTCGGACCGCTTTCGGTAAAATGCCCGTAACATGAGCTAAGGGCCTCCAAACGACTCTCCGTCAGCGGAAACACGACCCTTGGATCGAGGCGGTCGTTTCGGTATATTGCACTCATGGTTTTAGAATACTTTGAGTTCGGCCGGGTTGGTTCGTATACGAAACCAACCGGGCCGCCAGAGCGGAAATGCTCATATCTTGAGCCACGGACGTCCGATTGATGTGCCGTCTGCTTTGTTGAATTCCTCTAAGTGAGATGGATCTTTCGGAATACTCCGCCCGAGGTTCGGACGCAGGTGGAGTATGGTCGGGTTGGTTTTGCCTTAAATACCAACCAGGCCCCTAGGATGAAAATGCCAATAACTCTCAGACCGGGCGTCCGAATGACGCGCCGTCTGCGACGTTGAGTTCCTGTTGATAGTACGGAACTTTTGGATACATAAACTTCGGACTTTATGATATTTGATGTATCGACCTCTCGGCTTGTGGAGCAACCCTCCCGAACGAGCTTGCTGTGTGCGGGAACCCTAGGGCTGGCTGCGACTGCTACTTCAACGACGATGACTGTGCAGAAATCCTCAGTAGAATGTGACGATTAAGACAGCTGGTCTTGTATCCTATGTGGGTCCTAGCTGTGCTGGTCTTGTATCCTATGTGGGTCCCAGCATAAATGATTCAATAATGGTCTTGTATCCTATGTGGGTCCCAGTATAGATGAATCAATGAAGACAGCTGGTCTTGTATCCTATGTGGGTCCTAGCTCTGCTGTTCTTGTATCCTATGTGGGTCCCAGCCGTGCTGGTCTTGTATCCTATGTGG
This sequence comes from Viscum album, assembly GCA_963277665.1. Taxonomy (NCBI): domain Eukaryota; kingdom Viridiplantae; phylum Streptophyta; class Magnoliopsida; order Santalales; family Viscaceae; genus Viscum; species Viscum album. The sequence continues at coordinate 1,516,372,161 of OY728122.1, read as the reverse complement.
GTCCCATCTTGGATGATTCAATACTGGTCTTGTATCCTATGTGGGTCCCAGTATAGATGAATCAAGGAAGACAGCTGGTCTTGTATCCTATGTGGGTCCTAGCTGTGCTGGTCTTGTATCCTATGTGGGTCCCAGCTTAAATGATTCAATACTGGTCTTGTATCCTATGTGGGTCCCAGTATAGATGAATCAATGAAGACAGCTGGTCTTGTAACCTATGTGGGTCGTAGCTGTGCTGGTCTTTGTATCCTATGTGGGTCCCAGCCGTGCTGGTCTTGTATCCTATGTGGGTCCCAGCTTAGATGATTCAGTATCCATACCTGATCATCCCTTTCACCTTTTGACGAAGTATACCTGTGTGAGCTGAATCTTCTGTGTACTCTCCCTTGTGGATTGTGTTGAGCTATCCTGTGTGGATTTACAGTTTACTCTCCTTTGTGGATTGTGTTGTGCTATCCTTTGTGGGTATACGTTTTTCATTCCTGTGTGGACTGGGTTGTGCTTGGTCTCGGATGCTGGAGCCGAACGGGAATTGATGACTTAGGTATATGTATGGGAATGTACCTAAGCCGTGTTAGATGTTACATCGTGATTGTATCTTTCCTTTGTGGATTATCTTTCGTGGATTTCGGGAGACCTTCGGGGGTCTCGGGGTCCCTACTGAGTAGCTTATACTCACCCCTGCACGGGCTATGCCCGCACTTCATGGTGTTGTTTGCAGACGACAGACAGCACTGACTGTGGTGGAGGCATGCGGAGCAGGACGGTAAATGGAGGTGGACCACTGGGTGGGACGTGCTCGGAGCGGACTGCTGGACCGAGGAGCTGTGGAGGCTATCTGTACCCACCCTTCAGGTGGGACCTTCAGAGGACGGCTCGATGCTGCGGCTTTTCTTTACAGTTTCTGTTTACCCCTTTCAGTTGTACATTATAGTTGGGCTTGTATTTCCAGCCCTTTTACTTCCAGCACGGCTTGTTACAGTTTTACTTAGTGTTTACTTTTCCACTTTCTTACTCTGTGGTGCTTGTTTACTTTTCAAAGGAAATTCCTTCCCTTTTGTTGGGATTTACGCTTTGGTGCTAGTCGCTAGCCCCTGGCCTATGGAAGGCGGGCTTGGGGTATTCACGGCACGTGCCCCGAGGACGGGTCGTGACAATAGCGGGCTCCACCCGTCACTTATTAAGTCCAATGCATTCCCATATGAACGGTTTTAAACATAACATAAACATTTGTATTACAACTAGCATACGAAATGTAAATAATTTATCCATAAACCATGAATGGTATAAAAATAAAAAATCCAGAGTAAAACATATCACAAAACATTCAATACAATAAGGAAGTTTCCTATCATAATAACTCAACATCAAATAAGCTGAAAATCCATCAAAGAATGTTGACATAGATGGAATCAAAACTATTTGAGAAAAATAACTCTTTTTTGAAATCATTTAAAAGTCACATAATTATAAAAGAAAAAAATTACGTTGAAAATTTTCTTATAGACTTGTAAGGGAATATTAGATGATTTTATAATGGTGGAAAATAGACGCACATGTTGTATAAGTTAAAAATACATTCTTACCTTAATTCTGTCGAAATGGGTAAAAAGAGCCTTGTGTGGAAAAGGACTGAATGTTTCCTTTCAACAAATTTTATAAAAATTCTAATAAGGGTATAAATGACATTAATCCATTGTCTAGTAAATTGTAAAAATGTTTTGAAATTGATTATTAAGAAACATGGATGTGGATGATAAAAAAGTCCCAGTAGATAATTACGTATAAACAACCTCGGATAAGAAGAGACTGTGAAATAAACCCTTACCTTGTAATTTTCCTTGGTCGAGGGTAGGTTAAACTCATATATAATGGTGAAATAACTATTATTGAATTTATAAAAGAATCATATATATTAATATGATATCATATATGACTTTTTAACATTGATTTGTTAATAATATCATAGTATTATCATAATTTCGGGGGTTAACGGATTCATTTTCCTTTATATTATTTGTTATGTGAGCCATATTTATTATGGATGGGATGTATATAATTCATATCCAAAATGATATCCTGTCTCTAAAAATTATTTTTAATCATCAAATGAAATTTATTATTGAATGGATACGAGGGGGAATGAATCTCATTGCGTTCATGGAGATGGTAATCCTTACATACGTACGAGCAACAATATCATTCATTTGATATTAAAATAATATATAATTGGATGGTATATAATATATACAGAATCATTATCATTATATATTTATTATTTACATGAATTACACATCATTATCATACCGATCCAAATAATAATGTTTTGAATAATAAGTACACCACGATGTGGAGATGGTAAGCCGTACGTACGCACATATGGTGACATGTCCTTCAAAAGATGGATTGAATAATGAATATGGTTGTACCATATTTATAATAACATCACAGTATATAGAATATACTGGATTTATTATTTTATTATGTAAATAACAAAGAAAGAAGAAGTTGAAGAAGAGGGAACATGAAAGAGGGTGGTGAAAACATTTCCTCTTCTTCGGGTTCTTCCTTTTGATTTGATCAAAAAGGATTCGTAGGATGGATTTCTGATCAAACTAAGCCCTCTAGGTTGAAGTGAGTGAAGTTGAGAGAATATTTGGGTAGGTTTTGGCCGAGCCAAATGGCTTTTATTTTTTGAATTAGAGATAAGGGGAGGTTCCCTTTTATAAGAGGGGTGAGGGGTACGTTTGGAAAAGCTAGAAATATTATTTAATAATAAATAAACATTATATTTCTAATGTATAAAAAGTGTATTATATAACGGTTAAGGTGGGGATGTGTCGAAATCCATTCAACCAATAGATTTTAGACAGGTTTTTGTCTCTATATTAACCTTATCATTTATATTTAACTCTTAGTCAAATAGTTTCACATTTACCATGTCTCTTTCTATTTTTATATTATATAGTGAATAAATATACTATATAACTCCAAGAGAACCCCAAATGGTCCATTAATGATAGACCTAACATTATATAATTCCATTGGCTGAACCTTAGTTTTTTAGGAATAGAATATCAATTATTAATATAATATTTGTTTTAAAAACTAATTTATGTCAATTTTGTCACTATTGGGTATTTTGTTTTTGATAATTTTATTACAGCATTATTACTTTGAAAAAACATTATATAACTAATCCTAATATTTCATATTAATATAGAAAATTAGTTTAATTAATAAAAAGTCTTAAATTACAATTTTATATATTTATAATATCAATTATTTTAATATTTCATTAATTAGGTAATTACTGCATCACCATTGAGTCATAAATAAATTAAATTATTTAATGCCTAAAAATTATAAATAAAATACCATTATGTAGAAAATCTTTTTATATTTCTAATAAATATTTATAATCAAATTTATCTTATGTATAACCTTACATAATACATGTTTTACTTATTGAACATTGATTTTATCTCTTTTAACTCTTCTTTGAATTAAATAATCATAAATGTCCTAATATAATCCAAGTGGACCTAAATGATAATATTTTATTCGAAAGGTTGTTTTTAGTCGAGATACACTTGTCTAATATAATTAGGACATATGCTTGGGTAATATTAATATCATTTTTACCCTTAATTACCTTATTTACTTTTAATAGTGGTAAATAAAAATGAAAAGTTACTACTCACCAAAAATTATTTTTATCCTATTAAACAACATTTTACTACTTTATATTAATAGTGTCTCTCAAGTTTTTCATAATTACACTCACAGAAGCAGAAAAATTATGATTTATGTGAAATTTCGAAATTCTCTTAAGAGGTGGGTAAAAGATGGTGAAAAGTTCAATAAAATTTTTATATATCTAAAATTATTATAAAATAACTCCAAGGAATTACATTGAACTTATATAGGTATTATGTATATATTTTGGAATTAATTAAATTTAAATAAAATAAATAATTATTTAAATAAAAAATCGGTTTTGAACTATAACTGACTGTTTTTTAACTATTCATCAAAAATTGAATGTTTTTAGAAAAATACAAAAAAATTCACCCTAAGCTAATATCGATATTCCTAGTCCAAAAATGAAGTCCATTTTGAAAGATAAAATTTATAATATTTCAAAAAGTGTGAATTTCTATTCATAACTGCTAGTTTTATTGGTTGTGGTGTGTGTTATAACTCGATGTTCTTTACAAGACACAGTACTATATTATTCAAAGAGAAGCGTACCGTGGAATCTTGGGGTGTTACATTCTCCCATACTTCAAATAATTTTATCCTCAAAATTTCTAGAATAATACCGCATGAAAATACATTGGTCATTCTTCATCATAAGTTCCTCAGGTTTCCACGTCGCCTCTTCCATTTTATGGTTTATCCATAGATCTTTTACCAGACGAGTCGTCCTGTTTCTCAGCACTTGTTCTCTTGTATCAAGAATTCTGACGAGATCTTCACAATAAGACAGATGTAGTTCTAGTTCTAATTCCCCATAAGTGAGTATATGTGTTGGGTCGGGCATGTATTGTATCAACAATGATATGTGGAACACATCGGGAATATTATAGAGACTTGGTGGCATTTCCAAACGGTAATCTACAACCCAAATTCGTTCTAGAATTTGGAATGGTCTGATGTACATGGGACTCAATTTTCCCTTTTTACTGAAACGTATATCTCCCTTCCATAGAGATACCTTCAAGAAAACATGATGTCCTACATGAAATTCCAAATCATTCTTTCTATTATCGAAATAGCTCTTCTGCCAACATTGAGTTGCTTTGATGTTGTTTTGTATTTCCTTTACTTTTTCCATCGTTTCCTCCACCAGTTCTGGGCCTACAAGTTTTCATTCACCAACGTCATCCCCACAGGTTGTTGTGCGACATCTCTTTACGTATATTGCTTCATATTGTGCCATATGAATACTTGAATGAATGATTTTTTTTATAGGAAAATTATACCAGAGATAAATATTGATCCCACATACCCTGAAAGTCAACTGAGAATGCTCCCAACATGTCTTCTAAGGTTTGAATAGTCCGTTCTAATTTTCCATCTGTTTGAGGGTGGTAGGCAGTCCTCAAACGATGTTTCGTATCCAAGGACATCTGATGAATCTTCCCAAATCTTGAAGTAATATAGGTATCATGATCATAAACAATTGATAGGGGTAATCCTTGAAGTCTCACAACATCATTAATATATAGTCTTTCTTGACGTTCAAGTGGTAAATATTACCTTATATAATGAAAATGTTCTGACATGGTAAGACGATCAACAATGTACCATATTGCATCGTTCCTTCTAGGAGTCTTTGGGAGTCCCATGACAAATTCCATCGTGATATTATCCCACTTCCACTCTGGTATGGGAAGAGGTTGCATGACTCCTCCTGGCTGTTGCCTTCCAGAATTCACTTTTTGACAAACCATACATCTTGACAAAAAATCAGCAATCTCCCTCTTCATGTTGTCTAACCAAAAATTTTTCCTCAAATCTCTATACATTTTGGTGCACCCAAGGTGTATAGAGAAATTGGAAATATGAGCATCATCCATAAATTCCCTTTTGAGATCAGGTATATTGGGAACACAAAGTCTTTTCCCAAATTTCCTAATTCCATCGTCATACACAATGTCACTCAATCTCACATCACTCACAGTATTAATCTTCTTTTTAAACACTTTATCATCAGTTTGAGAACTCTTTATCCTTTCTAGTAAAGATGGTTCGACAACAATTTGAAAAAGCATTGATGTTTAACCTTCCATAATGATTCACATATCCATATTTACAAGATAAATGTATATAGTATCCTTTTCAACTATCATCTTGTTCAAAACACCATGATCCTTTATACTCAATGCATATTCCACCTTATCTTCCTTCCCTGAGTGGTAGTGTATCATGAAATCATAATCCTTGAATAGTTCAATCAATCTTTTTTTCCTCATGTTGAGTTATTTCTATGAGAAAATATACTTCAAACTATAGTGATCAGTATACATTTCAAATTTTTCACCATAGAGATAATGTATCCATATCTTTAAAGCAAAGATTAAAGCATCTAACTCAAGATCATGAGTAGGAAAGTTTTTTCTCATGAATTTTCAGCTGTCGTGATGCATAGGCAATAACTCTATCAATCTGCATAAGGACACAACCAAGTCCTTTCTTCAATGCATCACTATAAATAACATAGCCATCATTCCCTGATGGTATAGTCAACATAAGATAATTGACTAATACTCTCTTCAGTTCTTCAAAACATTCTTTACACTCTTTTTTCCAATAAAATTTAACCCCTTTACGTGTGAGATTCATTAATGGGTTATCCAATCATGAAAAATTCTGGACAAAATGCTGATAATAACCTGCTAAAATGATAAAACTGTGTACCTCAGTTATGCTTGTCGGTTCTGGCCATTCATAGATTTCCTTGGTCTTAGAAGGATCAATAGAGATTCCATACATAGAGACAATATGGCCAAGAAAATAGATCTCCTGAATCCAGAATTCAAACATGATAAACATCCCATATAATTCATGTCTTCTATGAGTCTTCAGGATAATACGCAAGTGATTTTCATGGTCTTCATAGATTTTGGAATATTCAAAAATATCATCAATAAATACCACTACAAAATCATCGAGATATTCCTTGAAAACTATGTTCATTAGATCCATGAAAACAGAGGGTGCATTAGTCAGCCAAAAAGGCATTACTATAAACTCGTAATGACCATAACTGGTTAGAGATGATGTCTTCAGAATGTCTTCCTTCTTCACACACAAATGATGGTATCCAGATCGAAGGTAATTCTTTGAAATGTATTTAGATCAATGCAGTTGGTCAAATAAATCATCAATGTGAGGTAGGGGATACTTTTTCATTATTGTTTTAGCATTGATCTCCATGTAATCAATATATACCCTCATTGACCCATCTTTATTCTTAACAAAAAGTACAAGGGATCCCCATGGAGAATCAATAGGTATAATAAATCCATTATTACTCAATTCCTCTAGTTGATTCTTCAGTTAAACTAATTCCACATTGTCCATTCTATAAGTGGTCTTTGATATGGGCCTTGAACGAGGAATTAAATCAATTGAAAACTCAATTTCTCATTTTGGACGATGTCCTCGTACATCTTCCAGAAACACATCTACACATTCTTTCACAATAGGTACATCCTCTATTTGAACATTCATTTCCTTACCCATAGTCATTTCATTCTCTTCCTCCCCAATAATTGAATTTATTTGAGCTACTAGGGGTGGAACTAGATAAGAATTAGGTGGTGACGATTCTTCTCTAAATATAAGGTGTTCCTTATCATCATCATCAAAAATCGTAGCCTCCTTCTTCTTACAATAAATCTTCAAATCATGGTCCAAAATTGAATCTATATCAAAGATTATATTAAATTCAATCATGGGTATGATTATGAGATCATCAGATAAAGAATAGTTACAAGACCTAATGGGAACATATCCATAGAGCATTGTAGCAATGATAAATAACTTAGGAGTTTTAACTCACAACTCCTTTGGTAGATCAAATTGGAAATATCTAATTTTCTTAGAAAACTGGGAAGATATGAAACAATGCGATGATCCAGAATAAAATAATGAATTTTCTAAACTTGAGGAAACCGTTAAATTACCTACCAACATGTCTTTTGGAGCTTCTACCTCAGCAGTAGTGATAAAATAATCTTGGACATTATCTCTTAGCCTTTTCTTATGTATGTTCCCCTGATGCATATGGAATTCATTTGCATAATGTCCCATCTCCCTACAGTTGTTTCATTGAACCTCAATAACTTCTTTCTTCCACTTGAAATCCCGAGCATGGTGAACCTTTTTCACCACACTTGTAACAGACTTCCATATCTTTCAAGCGTGTACCAGGGTGTTTCTTCCCACATTTACTGTACGATAGAAATTCAACATTTCCCTTCGTCCACTTATTTCCATTTCCAGAGTGATCAGCAGATATCTTCTTCTATTGCTTTTCATTAAAGTCATAAGACATAGAAAATTATTTCTCAATCTTTATAGCAGATGAAAAAATATCTTCATACAACATGAAGTATTATGACAGAAATGCTCGACAAAGAAATAGTTTTAACCCATCATTGAAATTAGCTATCTTACTTCTTGGGTTACTTATATAATCTCTAGCATACCTTGCTAACCTTGTAAATTTAGCCTCATAATTTGTGACATTACCATCCTCCTTTTTTCTCAGACTCAGAAATTACCTTTTCATATCTTTTCTAAGGTCACAAGGAAAGTATTTTTCTAAGAAAATCTCTTTGTACTCCCTCCATTACATATTTGATAGTTCATCATCTTCCATTGCTTTTTGAATCAATGACCTCCATTGATCAGCATCTCCAGTGAGGTGGTAAACTGCCATGATAACTTTCTCCCTTTTACTGCACCCCATGGCATGGAATATTTTCACTAAGGAATTTTTTCATTGATCATCTACTAAGGGATTTGTACTCCCATTGAATGTTGGTGGTTGTTGCCAAATGAAGAGGTCTAACATTGATCCTCTACAGTGTAGATCAGGGTTCTCCATACGGGTAAGGTTATTATTCATATCCTGAGTGAGTTTTCCCAATATGGTGATTAGATGATCAACACCAGTTGCATCACCAGCTCCACTATAATTATCTTGAGAGGGAGGTAAATCCATACATGGAGTGCGTGCATTGATACAGTTTCAATTGCTTCTACTAGACGCCATTTCTAAACAATGGCATACACTAGATAATTTTTTGAATCCCAATACATTAATCCAAACTTCTAAAACACTTAACAAAAATTGAAAGTTTATGGATATAATCCATAACCATAAAAATGTTTTCTTTGATGAAGTATATACTCATAAAACCTTCATAATGGTTTGTAAATAAAATGCTAATTATCTTCATCATATCCCCTGGGAGTGTCGTAACCAAGAGTGCAGCAAGGCCCGTTGTCATGCACCAGTTCCCGTTTGAGTCTAGCTCAATGTGGTGTTTTCAGGTTTTACCCCTAGGTACATATGTGCTAGAGCTTCCTCTACCTGCTCGTATCAAGATAGGGATTTATTTCTCATAAAACTCAAAAAATATCAACAATACCAAAATCTTAGGAAGTTCTACTATACTAATCCTCAAATTATATCTTAGGTCTATGTTCTCTAATCAGAGTTTATCTAAATCTAGTTTCCACGGTTTGTACTAAACTTCCACTAATACCAACTGTAAAGCCCTGACCCCAGCTACCCAGAGTTGGTGAATTATTACATAATATTGGCATGATCACAAAATATCACATCTTGAAACACCGATTAGTTTAGTATTCTAAGAATCACTAGATACATTCATAAAGTTTACATGACATCATAAAATAAAAACTACAACAACATAGTATCCATAGTCCACACTCATATACCATAATACTAACCTTACAGGTTATTCATAAAATACATCTTCACATCATGGGAAAAATAAAACATAGAATGGGGTGAGCTCAAATTCCTAGTAAGGATAACAATTTAGTGGAAACTTTCATAAATAAGCATAAATATTTAAGGAAATGTATAACTAAAAAAAGCCTTTTAAACTTTAACTTCAGCATAATATGGAAAAAATAAAATTAAATAATCCAATTTACTTATTCACATTGATATTCTACTAGTATAATAATCAAATTCAATATCAATAACCACTTTCATAATGACGGAATGCATAATTACAGACTATCATAACCACATAGTCAAGGTCTTGTGCTAAGACTACAAATAAGCCTTTCTCAAGGCCTTATGCCAAGACACTAGTTTGTCTCATGAAACCTACCAATTCATATAAGATGTATAGTGGGATCCACCTTTCACTTATTATGTCTAATTCATTCCCATATGAAAAGTTTTAAACATAACATAAACATTCCTATTAAAACTAGCATATAAAATGTAAATACCTTATCCATAAACCATGAATGGTATAAAAATAAAACATCCACAGTCAAACATATCACAAAACCTTCAATACAATATGGATGTTTTGTATCATAATAAATCAACTTCAAATAAGCTTAAAATCCATCAAAGTATGTTGACATAGATGAAATAAAAACTATTTGAGAGAAATATATCAATTTTTGAAATCATTTAAAAGTCATATAATTATAAAATAAAACATTTACTTTGAAAATATTCTCATAAGCTTGTAAGGGAATCTTAGAATATTTTAGAATGGAAAAAAATTGCCGCACACACCGTATAAGTTAAAAAGACATTCTTACCTTAATTCTATCGAATATGTTAAAAAGGACCTTGTTTGGAAAATGACAGAAAGATTCCATTCAAAAAAAATTTATAAAAAATCTAATAAGGATATAAATTAATTTTACCCATAGTCTAGTAAATGGTATAAATTGGTTGAAGTACATTTTTAAGAAACATGTTTGGGGATGATAAAGAAGTCCTAGAAGATAATTACGTATAAACAACCTCGGATAATGAAGAGATTGTGAAATAAACCCTTACCTTGTACATTTCCTTGGTTGAGTGTAGGTTAAACTCCTATATAATTGTGAAATTATTGATAATAAATTATTCAAGAATCATATACATTAATATGATATCATATATTAGCTTTAACATTTATTTGTTAATAATATCTTAGTATTATCATCATTTCAGAAGTTAACAGATTCGTTTTCCTTTATATTCTTTGTTATGTGAGCCGTATTTATTATGGATGGTATGTATATTATTCATATCTAGAATGATATCATGTCTTGAAAAATTAGTTTTAATCATCAAATGAAATTTAGTCTTGAATGGATATGATGGGGAATGATTCTTATTGCGTTCGTGGAGACAGTAATCCGTACATACGCACGAGCGACAATATCATTATTTTGATAGTAAAATAATATATAATTGGATGGTATATCATATATACAGAATAATTATCATGTTATATTTATTATTTACATGAATTATACATCATTATCATACCCATACAAATAATAATGTTTTGAATAACAAGTACACCACGACGTGGAGAAGGTAAGTTGAACGTACGCACGTTTGGTGACCTATCATTCAAAGGATGGATAAAATAATGAATATGGATGTACCATATTTATAATAACAACGCAGTATAGAGAATATACTGGAGTTATTATTTTATAATGGAAATAACAAAGAATGATTAATTTGAAGAAGAAGGAACTTGAAAAAGGGTGGTGAAAACATTACCTCTTCTTCGGGTTCTTCCTTTTGATTTGATCAAAAGGGCTCCTTAGGTTGATTTCTGATCAAACTAAGTCCTCTAGATTGAATTGAGGGAAGTTCAGAGAATATTTGGTCAGGGTTTGGAAGAGCCAAATGGCTTTGAAGGTGTGAATTATAGAGAAGGTAAGTGCCCTTTTATAAGAGGGATGAGGGGAACCTTTGGAAAATCTAGAAATATTATTTTATAATAAATTCATATTCGGTTTCTAATGTCTCAAAAGTGGATTATTTAGAGGATAAGGTGGGGATGGGTCGAAATCCTATCAACCAATAGATTTTAGGCAGGTTTGGGTCACTATATTAACTTTATCTTTTATATTTAACTCTTAGTTAAATAGTTTGACATATTACCTTGTCTCTTTGTATTTTTATATCATATAGTTAATAAACAAGCTATATTAATCCAAGAGACCCCCCAAGTGGTCCATTAATGATAAAACTATCATTAAAAAATTGCTTTGGCAGATATTTACATTTTTAGGAATATAATATCAATTAATAATATAATATTTGTTTTAAAAACACTTTTAATTAAAATTTTCAACTATTGGGTAATTTTTTTTGATAATTTCATAAAAGAATTATTACATCAAAACAACTTTATATAACCAATCAAAATATGTAATAGTAACCTATAAAATTATTGGAATTCATAAAAAGCATCATATTACATTTATTATTATATTAATAATATCAACTATTTTAATATTTCATTAATTAGGTAATTTCTGCATCACCATTGTGTCATAAATAAATTATATTATTTAATCTCTAAAAATTATAAATAAAATAACATTACATAGGGAATATTTTCAGCTATATAATTAATATTTATAATCGAATTTATCATATGTATATCCCAATATTAAAAATGTTTTATTTATTGAACTTTGATTTTATCGTTTTAACTCTTCTTTGAATTAAATAATAATAAATATCATAATCTAATCCAAGTGGACCTAAATGATAATATTTTATTCCTAAGGTAGTTTTTTGTTGAGATACACTTGTCCAATAGGATTAGGACATGTGTTATGATAGTATTAATTTCTGTTTTACCGTTAATTACCCTATTTACTTTTAACCGTAGTAAATAAAAGTAAAAATCTACTATTCACAAAATATTATTTTTATCTTATTGAACCACATTTAACTCCTAGATATTTACTATGTCTCATGGATTTTTGAAATTCCACTCATAAAAGCAGTAATATTATGTTTTATGTGAATTTTCAAATTCTCCTATAAGGTGGGTAAAAGACGGTGAAAAGTTCAATAAAAATTTTATATATCTAAAATTATTCTAAAAAAACTCCAATTAATTGCATTGAAATTATATAGGTATTATATATTTATTTTGATCTTAATTAAATTTAAATAAAATAAATAATTATTTAAATAAAAAATCGGTTTTAAACTATAACTCAGTGTTTTTTCACTATTCATAAAAAATTCAATGTTTTCTGCAAAATACAAAAATTTAACCCTAAGGTAATATCGATATACCAGATAAAAAAATTAATTCCATTTTAAAAGATAAAATTAATAAAATTTCAAAAAGTGGGTATTACTATTCATAGCGGCTTTTTTTATTGGTTGTTGTGTGTGTTAGAACTCGAAGTTGCGTACAACACACGCTACTGTATTATTCAAAGAGAAGTGTAACGTGGAAGATTCGGGTGTTACAGAGAATATTAATTATCATAAAAAATATAATGGAGGGAATAGTTTTTCTAAAAAATAGTGGAATAAACAGAAACAATTCTATACTCTCAGAATAATACCCCACATTGAGAATTCAAATAGGTATGAAAGCCTAACGTACAACATCAAATTACAATAATCTGAAAGATAAAAAACCTAGGTATTAATTACATATCCCTCCAATCAAGTAGATAAAAACCCCCACCTCAAGGATGTTCTTTTACATTTATAAAACCTAGTAGAAGTAAATATAATGACACCTGAAGTCATAGCATGGTATGACCTAATAGCCAAGTAGGTTGTCAACAATAATTGTATAACAATATTCCACATTAATTAACCAAATAATTCTTTCAATTTTAAACAATTAGCATAGGTGTAGAAAATGATATTTAAAATAAATCATTATATACATTTCAATTTATGGAAATATTTCAAAAAAATGATCACTATACATTTTATATAAAACACTTAATATAAACTCAAAAGGCATTCCTAAAAACGTTTTATAGAAAATGGAATATATATCAATGTATTCATAGATGAGAAACATGGTTATCTACCTATAGGTATAATAGTTCAATGTTATGGTATCCACATACACTCAAATAGGTGATATTGGAAATACATGCGAAACATCGATAATAAAACATGTCAAAGAGAACTAACCACTATCCCATTAAGGAGATAGTCTAACGCATCATGATTTTTTAGATTTATAATTAATCCATAAGGTGTTATAGAAAATAACTATCTAACTACCTATTTTCATGTTCATGAAAAAATAAATAATGGAAATTTTATATGAAAACTCTTAAAAAAAATTATCCCATTTTCCATTTCTATATGACAATTTCAATTTAAGAACCAAACTGAGTTTTAGTTATTTCATTCCTTCCCTTGGACAAAAAACCCAACAATATAATCCATTAATTTATTTTATTTTTCTTAAATAAAAATTTGAAATATATCTCAAAAATCAATTTAATAATTTAATTCCACAATTTAGTTTCACAAGTTCCATAATATTTCACAATCACACTCTAATTCAGTTTAATTAGTGAATTTTTCCAAATTATATGTCAAAGAAAATTCAAATACCAATTTGGTGATATTTGAGTTTTTCAAAATAAATTTGATATAAATTTAATTTTAATTAGGAAATTTATTTTTAAATAAATTATTTATTCTTAAATATAAATACCTTCCATAAAAAGAGATCATGTCTCACAATGCCCACAATAGGTAACTCAAACAAATAACACTAGAAAAGTATATCTAATAATTAATGCAATATTAATTAACTAAATCAATTGATATTAGATCCTCCAAAAAATGTTGATATATCAAACCCTATGGAGGAGAGAGGATGAGAGTGGAGAGATGGAATGTGTAATAAATTCTTAAATGGAAAGGATCCATTGATGATTATATAGCTTCATTCCACCTGGGAGAGGTTATGTATATCAACCCTACTTTCAAGGATTGTAAAAATCATTAGTTTTTTAAATTTGAATACATTAAAAGAAACTAATAAATCAGTTTATTAAAGATAATGAAGTCACATGAGCATCTGAGGCTCGTTCAGGGTCTGGATCCTTGAAATGTGGAAGACAGACTAGGCCACATGGTTCATATACAATCATATGTCCCAGTAGAACTGTCCATGTTGATGGATGTAGATATGGGATATAACCCTTATTTCATGGTTTCTGCATTGTTTGTCAAACCATGAGACTAACTATCTATAAGTCCAAATTTAATAGGTTTTGTAACATGGTTTTTTCGTTGTTTGGTAGAACTATGTGCATTGATATTTTTGATTGAAAATGGATTTCCCCTCATTTACTATTATATATATTCATATTTTCCCATTATTCCCCCAGATGACTATCTCCTCTTGTCATCATCTTTGGAGGCCAATGACACCCCATGGTTGCAATTGAGATAATTTCCTCATCTGGTGTTCATTCTTTGATTCTTCAGAATCATTGGATCTATGTCATTAACCTCCAACGGGCTATCGACTCCAATATATGAAAATCATGCTATCTATTATACAATATACAAGTAGGATTTTTTCCCCATTTTCAATGAATTGGACCATTTCTCTTATCTCATTTTACATACTCTAATTCATTGGATGTTCTTGAGAGATAATCCATCTACAACATTGAGGTATGTGGTCAGATAATTTCCTTTTGAGTTCGGTAATTTAATAATTATGTCATTGAGTCACATGTAATCATCTGTCGAGAATTTATATAATATTTATTAATTAATTAATCACAGTCCCTCTCACCTTAAAACATGTCGATGGATTTTTTGGGGTGGTATAGTGGTTTATCAAACATATATGGTTACCCCTTGGTTGAGCTAATTAAAAAGTGTAATTTTGGTCAATTGGATGAAAATGCCCAGAACTCATAATGATCTAGTGGACTGTCTTCTAAATGATATTTCCTCTAATATATGAGTATAAATGAAACCCAAAGAATGTATTATGCATATGGTCATATAGGGTTTGGAATTTCCAAAGTACTTATATTCCATGTTTCCATTGACACCTTCCCTTGAAACTATATCCTTAGTAATGATTTTTTCATGTATTAAAAAAACAGATGGGTTGGTTTTGTTTAATAGGGTTGATTATATCTAAGGGATAATTCAGGATGGATTACAATCATTAAATTCATTGAATGAGTTAATTGAAATATTATCTCTTAAGGGGATTTGTATTTACAAAAGACATGCATGAGAGGTCTTGGCCTCAGTTATTGAATAATATATATAAAAATTCAATTGATAATTTTTTATTTAAATTCATAATAGTATATTTTTTATGTATTTAATTATAAATTATTTATCCTCTTTGATGTATATGGTGTATATTAAATAAATGAATATGAGGTAATTCCCCACAACAGTTATAATTATAATACACCTATGTAGAGGATATTTATGACGTTAAGAGGTGTTGATTTTGGAGGTAAATCACACTCTATTACATTTGGTGTTGAGTATGCCACCTCAAACCAGTGATATTATTTAGAATATAGGATTGGGTGCCATTTTTCATGGTTATATTGCTTTCATGGGAGGTCAATCAACAACGGGAGTGTGGTTGCTTGACGTCTCTCACTCATATTATGATAGAGGCTATGTACCCAATAACATGATATTTCAGGGTCATTGGACATTTAATTCATGTATAATTTACGCCCCAGTCCAGTGGAGCACTTTTATTCTAGATATATGTCCATTAGATATCTGAATGCACTTGGTTCATATTTGTTGTTTCAATATAGAACTAAACTATATATATAATTATTATATATATAAATATAGTGACATGGCCAGAAATTTGAATGACCATTAGCTTAATAAAGTATTCTCACTAGGTGTCCTATAAGAACAGGGGTTGGAGGGTAATTTACTTCATCATTATTTTTATTTTTGTCCAATACCTACAAAGTGTTTTTTAAGAGAACTAATCATAGTATACAAAGACACTATTTGTGGTGTCCTAATGTGATGGTTATCTCATACTCCACTAAAGATACATTTGGAACACATGAAGACTATAATTATGTAGGTATTTATAAGGTAAATGCACCTACTATGTGGTGATGATTTTCTTATCAAGTTGGAGTGTATGAGTAGAGGTTATTTGGTTATCTTGAGATGTTTATGGAGTTTTTTTCCAATTTATTAATTTTTGTACCACTCTATAACATGATAGTATCTAGATATTTCTTTTTTTATTATTGATGGACACACATCAATGTATCATTTACTTCCTTATTTGATATGCATATTATTATCAGTTGTTATGTCAAATTCTCTATTGTATATTTATCTATTTTATAATTATATAATTACACTTCTTTAGTTTAAGGATTAAATTTATTTATATTATGATTCCATGGTTTATTGAATTTTATTGTTAAGGATTTGGTAATCTTACATGAAGTAACAGTCACCCCACTATACCACCTTTACACCCCCACTTCTTGTCAGTAGCTTTTGAAATATGAGGAGGCACGCTTCAGGCCATGTGACCCACTGGCTCAGGGCATAGTTTATGTGGACCTTTTGTCAGTACATTACAACATGGTATCAGAGTGGTTATTTTTTTGACATAATATTTGGAGACAATAGAATAGATATTTAGAACATTTGGAAAATTCTCATAGGACATTATTGGTCATCATGATCTCATGGGTGGGGTAAAGGATGAGTTTTCAAAATTATTATTATTGTTTTTATTTTTCAATTTATTTTGGAAATGTAATTACTATGTTATGGTAATTTATTTTTAATGTTATTATAATTGATATTATGGAAATCAGATTTATTTCTTAGGTCAAATGAAATGAGGGTGTTGAATTAGTCCATGCATCATTATTAGTCCCACTAAGATAGATATTCAATTCAATTTTCCAAGACACATTTAGTTTATAATTTACTTTGATATTGAATATTTATTATTACTTCGGTATATATTAAATTTTGATGAAAATTATTTAAATAATTGGAAAAAAAGTGACACATAATGTTCCTACATTTTTCTGATAGCCCAGATAAGTTAACGAAAAAAATAAGTAGTCAATTATGGAACATTAATCTATGGACCATAGGTCATACGATTTAGATAATGATTTGATGTAGGATAAGTTGATTCAATATCTAGTTTATAAAAAGTATGAACCCTCATTATTATAATTGTAAATTCATTTAATTTTTCCATCTAATGTTATTGAATATTTAAATTTCACAATTTCAAAATTAATATTATTCTAATTTGGAATAGGCATATTATATATATATGTAATGTAGTGAATAAGACCCTAACCAGACCATAGTAGTGGGTATTGGGTATACTGGATCATTCTAATGGTCTGTTGTGATCTCTGTATGCCATATAGACTTGGATTTTCAGTAGGCATTGTGGCATGACCATTTCTATAGAATTTCATAACACATGTACTATTTTCTATCTATTGTTTTTATAATTTTTTAAATTACTTTTATGTAATTTTTTTTTTCATTTTTAGGGTCCTTCCTCAATGAAATCCACCTATCATATTACATGATGGCGAAGATCATCTCGTACCTGAGGTGGTGGGCCATGATCCTTTTGTGAATCCTCCTATAGAGCCACCTATGGATCCTTTTCCAGTTCTTGATATGGAATAGACACCCTACTCTGCGAGGGTTTTCTATGTATTCAGTAGTCAATGTCAGGTGCATTTTGACCTAACTCAAGTATGATAGAGTTGAATAATGAATTTACTAATTATAATATTCAAAACATTATTAGGGATAGTGGACCTCATGGTGAAGCGTCTTGAAACAAGGCGATCATATTTATATTTCACAGTCTATAGAGGCCTTTAGATAAGAGGGTAAAACTAGAAGATTATATTAAACATGATTAATCCAAGATGTGATGGGATATCACCTCCCAGGTAAGTTGTCATTATGATGTGGTCAGAGATAACTTTGAGAATTTTTTATTTGACTACTTCATTACCCAGACTCGTAAGGATGATAGAGTTAGGGAAATAATGAACCTACATCTAAGGGTATGTACTCTATGGAATACTCTACTCATTTTATAGAGATTTCACAATTAACTAATACTACACCATTTTATGATCTTATGGAAACATGGTGATTAATGGATGGTTTTTTTTATCCTATCTGATGGATGTTCAATTCATTCATATTGACTACCATTTCAAAAATCATCATCAAAACAAAATTACAAAGAGAATATTGAGGGGTGTGTATGGTTTAGGTCGGTGTGTTTTGGAATTTAGATATATTAGTGGTTCTTGTTTTTTGAGAAACATTCATTTTTAGAATTCATGTAATGGTAGAAGAAATAATATTCCTTGGGAAGATGTCTATCTCAAATTTCAACGGTGTGTGAAGCCAAGGAATGTCATGTCTCTATGTCCAAAGGATCTAGTCCATTATAGAGGTTGCAGAAGAATGGTCTATCACTAGTGTTTATATAATAATTTATCTCCAATGACTTGTGAGGGTGGATATATACATACTCCAATGTTAGGAGTGGGGCTAGGAGGATCATGTTAAGAAGGTAGATGGAATACCACCAAACGATCAATATGAGCTGGTAGATGAAGAAGAGGCACTCAGGGTTATGATTCTCAACAATAGAAAAGATGGAATGATAAAAGAATTTAGGTAGTGACTCAAGGATATGGTACATTACAATTTCACTCATTCCAAACTACACTAAAAGTGCAAAGTCACAAACCATCCATTGTACGATATACTACTATAGTAGAATCCACATTATTGTCTGATTTATTTGACACATGGTAATATAATTCATTTATATTTGATACTATCATTGAAGTCTTGGCCATGGGATTGAGGCAATTCACGGCATTATGATTCTAGAAACACCAATATATATCTGATGTAAGGTAGTTGATCATTATAGGGACTGTCCAATTAATATATGATGTTAACATTTACTGTGGAATCTGCATATCCTCACATTGATAGGTTTTGATGTAACTATCAAGATGAATTGGTTATTTCCCTATAGAGCCCATATTTACTGCAATCATTAGACATTAATGTTTACATAACCAAAGGGAGTTTTGAATGTGCATATGTGAGAATGGGATTTCATTGTGAGATTAGTAGGACCTTAGCAGTAGATGCTTGGTAATGAGAAAAATTAGATTTGCAGTCTTTACCTTGATGATAAAGGGATAAAAATCACTATATTTCCATAGGTAGTAGAGTGTTTATGATACTTATTTTTCTGAAAATTTATTTGGTCCATCTATGTTTTGAAATGTACAGTTTACTATTAAATTAGTTCCATGAGTAGCACCAGTGACCATTCCTCCATATAGGATGGAACGGTAGGAACATCATGAAATCAATAAAACATTGAATGATCTAGAGGGTATAGAATTTTTACACTCTATCACATATCCATAGTAATTATCAGTCCATTTTGGAAATAATTTAGAAGGTACCTTTTGTCTCCACCTGGATTAATGGATTTTGATTCAGCTCATTTTTATGAACTTGTTTCCACTACCTAGAATAGAATAAATCCTTGATAACCTCCAAGGAAAAATGTTTTTTGCACAATAAATATAAGTCAAATCTATCATCATGTGTGTGTTATGACATCAGAAATACTGTTCACAACATTAATTATTATTTATGGTCTATAACAATGCATAATTATGAAATTCATACCAACAAATTCAACTAAATTTTTCATTATTGTTTTGAATCATATTTTAAACCTTTATCAGATTATTTTTTATATTTTTTCTGATCATATTTTTTGTATTCAAGCTCCCAACAATACTATGAAACCCATCCTCATATTTTTTCTAAATACATTTATGGAGCATCGAATATAAGCTATGGTTAATAACTCCCACTTCTGGATTGAGAATGTACACATTATGGGTAATAATTTCTTAGAGTATGTAGTTTCATTAGACCCATTGAATATGATAGCTACAGTATCATAGAATTATCTCAACAATGTATTGTACATTAAGTGATTCTTAGGGATTTTTGGATAATACAGATGCTTCATCCAAGATGTCTCACGCATTGCATTTACAATTATGGGCTTGAAAAATAAGGGTGTGGAATTTTTCTTGTCGGAAGATTTTGAAAAATACTTTTAGGATTTGGAGGGATGAATGAAGTAATAATCAATAATAATTAATTCAAATATAGTAAGGATATATAAAGGGTAATGTGAAACATATTGTATCATGATTACAACTTTTCTGATGTAGGATGATTGAGTCATCACATACATGTATCGTCAGTTGAAGACTTATGAGAGGAATTACGTAACACACGATCTCAAGATAGTTGATGTATTTCATGTCCTACAATTATGGAGAGACTATCTATGTAGAGATTATTTTCTAGTTTTTAAACACCACGTGATTCCCAAGTTCATATTAACATAACAGGATATAAACATCCAGAAACACATGTTGGTTGACTACCTAGAGACAATTGATTACTAGTTTTCATACATGCATGGTATAGGAAATTCTATAGAGTATTTGTGATCCTAAATATATTTTCACTAGTGGTTCATAAATCCTCGGGTGAATGTCATATTAGAGACTTATTATCAATAATTAATGTTGAATATAAATAGGACTGTGGTAACAATACCATCTCAGCCTTAGTAGTTACTTGTAATCTTCTTGAACAGGTAAGAATATGGAATTTATGTTACCCCAGAGGATTTTCTGTATGGATAATCATTTCACATGATGATATATATTCATTTTAGACCATGGATAGTGAGCATAACTTCTTATTCTAGTGGAATGTATTGGTTCTAGTGAAAATCAGATAGGAGATGATGTAGCAATTTCACACCTTTTTATGGGATGTACAATATGGTCTCAATATTGTGTACTGAGATATACAACCCTATTATGCATACCTGTTATGAATCGTGATATTTATATATTCAAAACACAATGCTCGACCTTTCATTGGGTGATGTCAGACTATCAATAATTGGACTGATTCTATAACCACATTACATTACTTAGTGAAAATGGGATGTTTTTTCCCTGAACATCAATAATGGTCTAGCCATATCACCTCAAGGAAATTATATAGTGTGGGATGTCATGGATCATTTGTTAATTGTTTCACACTTCATACCTATGTGAGAGACCATTTGGTAAAATATAATGTAATGATGTAAATCATAGAGGTTTTATATCTCTATGGACCTCTTCATTTATATCATTTCTGAGAGAGATGATTATTTCACATCACAATTTTGTAAGGGGTTACATAAGGCCGTAATAATTAATGTAAATATGTGAATGGAATATCACCCATAGACTAATGGACATAAGAAGAATAAAATTATTGATCTAGAGGAAATTATATATGAAATCTCTTTTCACAATAGAGTTTCATGGGACAAACACATTTCCCATGTGGAGTTTTATTACAAATAATCTTATAGGGTACTATCATGATGGATCTATTTGAATCTTTCTTGGGATTTCAATACATCTCACCTTTTTCCTAGATAGAAGAGGGGGATATAACTATTATTGGACCATGTATAGATTTTTAGACTACAGAGAATGTCCAATTTATCAAAAAGCACATGTTGACTTCTCAGTCAATAAAAAATTAATATGGTCATTGATGATGGAGACCTATCTTTTTTTAGGATGGAGTCTCTTTATTCTTTTGACCCATGCATAGGCACAAAAATATTCATATTCAGAATAAATTTAATCTCCCACTAAGTATTTTTAGATCCTACAAGGTTTTTAAAATGAATAAACTAGTGTCCTACTAGTTTGATCCTCATAATATATAATGCTACATGCATAATTCCATTAATGTCTCTCATCATCACAAAAAATATATAGGCATAAAACATTTATTTCAGATTGATGAGGTCGAATTGTATGTTGATGTATTATTCATGGAGTATCCAATCCATAAATTGGATAGTAGTGTGAAGACATGTTGAGGTAGGCTAGTTATATTCATACTGTTGAAATGTTATCATGGCCAAGTAATAGATGAGACTCGGGAGTGGGAATATGAAACACATTATCAGTGAAAAGACCACATTGTTGATGATACTTCTTTACCCAAAAAATTCAGTGTAGGGGATGAGTTACAAAATTTATGTGAGGTTATAGTGACCCGCCATTTCAATAGATGTACAAATAATTAGTTATTTTCATTTTTAATACATTATACAATACTAATAAAAAACTTTAGTTAATCCAAGGAGGCCACGACAAGTTCTTGGTCTTTTTTGGATCCTAGAGCCCCAAAATGGGGAATATACAAAAGGATGCATGGTTTTCTATTAAAAAGTGAAACTTAGGCCACACAAGAATGTGGACAGTTTCACACATATGATTGATCCATTATACATGGTTTCTATATAGTTATTCAAACCATGTTCCAAACCATTAAATGTTCCCCATGTACCAACAAACTATGAATAGTTGTTTCATAGTTTTTCCAAACCATGTGGCCAAATTGCACACAATGATATATTCAGTGCAATGTTGATTTCCCCCCTCATGTAACTCTAATCGCTATTTATTTTTTCCTTTTATTCCTATAGGGTAATTCAAAATATTTTCCTATTATATTTAGCATAAGGAAACCAAAATTTAGGATTTGAGATAACATCGTTGTCTGGTGCCCATATATTGACCCCTCATAAGAATTTGTTCTCTCACGGTTAGCTCCCCATGTGTCTCAACTCATACTTATGTCTATCTTCCCATCAGGTGAGCTATTTAGTTTCAAGATAATTTTCCTTTTTTCTAGAATTGGACCTATTATAATGTCTATTACAGTCTACATTGAATCAATGGCTAATATAGACTAAAGATATTCCTATATCATTAAGGTAGGTGGTCACATTTTTTTCCTTTTTTATTTTAATTTTTTTAAATATTCAATTGTGGAACATACCATAATTGGTCAGTTAGGATAATTATATTGATTTATTCATTATAATTGGAATTTATCCTTAAAACATGATTACTAACATTTTTTGGAGGTTTATAGGTTTCTTATACCTTAAATAATCACCGCATTGTTGAGTGGAGTGAAATTGTCCATTTTTGTTAATTAGATGAAAATGTATGAAACATCTAATGATATAATTACTTGTATACTAAATGAATTACCCATTTATATATGAATATAAAACTAATCCCAAATCACCTCTTAAATAGTAGATACTATTCTATTTTTAATTTCCCATGTATTCATTTCTTATGTTTCCCATTACATCTTCCCTAGACAGTTGAGAAAAGTAATGTTATTTTCATGTATTGATGAATTAGATGGGTTGGTTATGTATAATATTCTTGAATATATATGATTTATAATTCAGGATAGTTTATATTTATTAAATTAATTGAATTTGATAATGGAAATTCGATTCCTTAATTTGTATTTGATTTACTAATAACATTCATGTGAGGTCATTTCCTTAGTTATTGAATTATATATATGAACATAACTTTTATAATGTCTCATTGAAACTCAAATGTGGTTATGGAATATGTATTATATAACAAATTATTATTCCATGTATGTATATTTTCACTATATGATTGAAATGGATGGTAGATAATTCCCCATGTTTGTTATAATTACAATATGGTATCATTGTGGCTATGCATAATGGTATGGGGTGTTGATCCAGGAGGAGAATCACACTCCCTTACATCAGGTATGGAGTATGTAATCTCACACTAGTCATATTATATGGACCTTGTTCTAAATAACAATGTTTCATGATTAGTGTGTCTTTATTATGTATAATTCACCATCATGAGTGCTATTTCTAGATGTCTTTCACTTTTTTTGTGTTATATGGAATCCACCATATTGCTTGAGATTTTATAATCATTAAAATGGTTATGGATGTCTGAGTTATTCCCCAGTATACTTTAGCACTAGTATTCTAGGTATATGTCTGTTGTGATTCATCATGGACTTAGTTCATAAATGTGTATGTAATAGAGGAGATATATATATATATATATATATATATTACTATATATATATAATGACAAGATCAGACACAAATTCAGGAAATGAGATGATGTTTGTAGGATCCACAGTTGTCCTATAAGAACATGAGTGAGAGTCTTATTTTAATCATAATTTTTTTTTAAGTTTTTCTTCTTATTCCTTTTTATAGTTTAGTTACAAGTGGTACTTGGAATATATGTACACACTGTTGGTGGATGAATCCAAACATTTCTATCTCACACCCTACTCAGGCTACCATTAATAGATGATTATTATATCATTTTGATGGGATTTACATGTACAATGGACCTATTATAGGTTGTTATCATTCATACCAAGTTGGAGATTAGGCGGAGAGGATTGTACTTTATCTCAGGATCTTGATGAGTTATTTTCCAAATTTATGTGTTTGTGTAAAACTATATAGAATACATGTAATTGGATATTACATTATGTGTTAAATCAAACAATCAATCATTTTATTATACACTTCCTTTAAGGAATTTGATATTATTATTATTCATTATTCATAATTCTATCTATTTCACATTATCTCTTCAACTTGTTAATATTTTTTCAGTTATCTATTTATTCTTCACCAATTTACTAACTCAATCGTTTTATATCACCCTAAATCAATTCATTTTATTTGATTTTTATATATTTTTTATACTCTAACATTTGTGTATAGTCTCCCCACTATACCACCATTACAACCTCTATGCTAGTAGTATGCCTCTGGAATACAAGTAATCAATATTGGGGACATGTAACCAACTAGTTCGGGGAAAGTGTTAATTAGACCCTCGGTCGGGATGTTACAGTTTTATGGAGAAAAAATTTATTAATGGGTGATTCAAATTACATGGAGGGTATCCAATCCTATTTTTGTGTCTAGTAGGGGAAGAAATGTGTGTTTGATAACATTAATTTCATTTTCAGAATAAAACAAATCCACATGTACCGTTTCCTAGAGTGAAATGTAGTGTTTATAAAACCATGTTCCATAACCCGAAAACCCTATATATGTGCACATGTTTTCTACTATTTTAGAGCACAATGAGTCATATCATTTTTCACCTATGAAAACCCTCACTACATGTGGTTTCACATATTTCACAAGTAGGGAGGACAATTAGGGAAAATAATTCCCCAACTTTGTAGAGCCCTTGAGCCTTCCAAAATTTTAATAATTACACTCAAAAAACCCCTAAACATTTCAAAAAACAAATAAATATCTAAATAAATATTTGGACTACATGAATAAAGTAAAAAAATTATTAAAAGCACCCCACCATAGAAAAATTATATCCCCATAAACCCTGTTATTAAGCTTCCATATCAAAAAGATGAATCCAATGCACTCTCATGAGTTCATTTATTTCTAATTTCTCCTATGTTTATAATACATGACTCCATAGAAATGAAACCAGAAAAATCTTATTCTCATGATAGACCTCGATATTGGAATAAACTATGATGAGTCAATTCTTAGTCATCCATAAAACATGTTCAAAATCTATATACCTCTAGAATAGAACCTCAGATTGATCAAAAAGATACTTCTAGAACTACGATACATAATAGGCATTATCTCTTAGTTTTAATGATGTATGATGTAATAAATATAAATGAATTTTCCCTGTATTATGAAAAAAACTCAAAATGTCCCACAAAATTTCGATAATATTTCGATTCATTTCTTAGATGTTGATGACCTAAATGTGTTCAAACAATAAAAAACACCTAATCACCAAATAAAAATTATAATTTTCTTCCATTAAAATAATCATCTTCATTTTAACATGTATATTCTAGAAATAATATATGTTGAGTCAATTAAATATTTTATGAATTATCTTAAAAAATTATCGATCCATCATATAAACATTAACTGACCTCCATCAAATACAAAAAACAATTACATGGTCTGCAATATATGGCTCAAATGGAGACATTATGATCGAGGACTGATAGCTATTATAACAAGAATGTTATACAAGTACCAAATGTTTTTCCAAACAACGTCAAAAATTGAGGACTGTGGAATGATGAATATCCTTATGAATCCATATAGCCCATTATTTCCAGCCATCCGAAATTAGATGTTTTTCAATACTCAAATGGACTTGATATCCCAGGTCCACCTGAATGGATCTCAAAAAATGAGATGTAAAACATGGATCTGTATTAGATAAAATAAGAAGATTGAACTCCATGAAAATGAACAATCTCATTCACATAGATATTTCCGTTTTGAAAAATTTGTTTATATCATGAATGAGTAAGATGTGAGCTAAAATAGTCATTTTATCGATCAAAACCCATATCACATTATTATTTTTCTGGATACATGGTAACCCCACCCCAATGTCCGTTGAGATATCATCCCACATAAATGTGGGAAATGTAAGTTGTTAAAGCAATGTGAATGGTCTTTGATGCATGACAATGACCTATGGACATGTATAACAAAGAGAGGAAAAAACAACAATTCCCCATCTCAGTCTAGGATAATAAAATTGTCCTCACATATAATATAACATATTAATTGTTTCCTGGTGCACTATATACTAGGAATAATGTAAATAAAAAATAAAAAATTATCATTTGAAATGTTAAAACATAATGGTTCCGGAATCATAATATATCCTTTTTGGGAAAATGAACACTCATCCAAGGTCTTACCATAATAAAAATAGTTCCTAATGCTATGGAATTTATCATCAATATGTTGTTCGTGATGTATAATGTCGAGAAGATTATATGTAATTTTAAAACTATACATGTTATCACAAAAACTTGATTACCATACTCCTATATGGAATTTTGATAAAATATCCATCATCTTCCACTCCTATTATTATTCATTTATGACATATGATAGATGATTCTTGCTCAATGCACGCACAATGAGATTAAATTTCCTTGGGGTGTATGATAATTAAAATTAAAAAATATTGCAGTCAATCCAACCATTTCAAATAAATGAGATACAAATAATTTTTATAGAATTATAAATAATGCATTTGTGGTCAACGTAAAAGGTAATCCTTTCTCCGAAAAGTTAACTATTCCAACTCTTTAGTAAATTCAACAATAATGTTTGTTCATGGTTATAGTTCAGATAACTATGACCTATGTTTCAAAGATCCATAAGAAATGAATTTTTTTGAATAAAAATAAAAATAGAAAATATATAATTTAGTCATAGTTTATTCAAATAATTACTTCTGAATCAACATTGTATATGTTTTTATAAGTTTGTTTTGGGGTTTCAAATGGTTTTATATAAAAATTGTTCCAAATTAATATTGTATCAATATTTTAATTTACAAAAATAATCACAAAAGGGTTAATTTTTAAATTAATTTATAGAATTTATATCATTTTATATTTATTGTATTTTATATAATGAGTATAATTAGCAAATCATTTAAAATAAAACCATTATTTACTAAAACAATACTCTATGTAATAAGTGTTTTTCTCACTGTTTCTGCAGTATTATTTTTAAAATAAAATTTTCTAATGATGTGAATATAATATTAGAAATTTTTTATCATATTTATAATAATAATTGTGTTAATTATTAATAATTTACACTCAATTTTTTGAAAAATACAAATTCTTAAGACAATATAAATTTCTTTCTTTGGTTAATGTTTAAATAGAAATAATGGAGGTTAAACCTAGATGTTAAGGTTTAGAAAGGGCATAATATCTTTAAAAAAATTATTAGATAGTAATATTTAAACAATAAATCATTTATGATCAACAATGGTAAATTTATTATGGTTTTCTAGGATAAAAATTTAGCACGATTTAATCATTAAACAAAAAAGACTAGTGTCCCACTCACCTTACTTATAAATTGAAAAACCAATTCTCCCCTCTTCACGCAATAAAAAAATATTTTTTTAGAAGTGACCGAAACATAAAAATTAAATGCATCACTATAATCATCATTGAATACTTATTTTGGTAAAAGTTTCAAAAACAGA
Organism: Viscum album; assembly: GCA_963277665.1. NCBI lineage: Eukaryota > Viridiplantae > Streptophyta > Magnoliopsida > Santalales > Viscaceae > Viscum > Viscum album. Next base: position 1,516,343,526 of record OY728122.1, on the reverse strand, counting down.
ATCCCATTTGATATTAAATAGATTATGTTACACAATGAGGCAGTAATATTCTCCAATGAGAATTTTTTTATTCCTTACACCACCCAACAAAATTATGATTAAAAAATTATTATATAATAACATTTTTGTAATAAATATAAATTTATTATTTTATTAAATAGTATAACCGAAATATATTACATATTTCATCATCTGGGTTATAAAATCATCATTCTTGTGTATGATAGACTACCACCCCGCAAATTGATGCCATTCGTTTTTCATTACAACAACTCACGGATGGGTATGATGATTAATATAAATTATATATATGGTATTAATTAAAAAAATATACATACATAGTTGTTGTATAATATAAACCATTTTACATTCCATTTGGAATAAGATAGTTTTACATCACTCATGTGTATGTGGGAAAACCTCCTCATGATATGATGTGATTTGTTATTCTCTATCACAATATATTCATTGTTAAAAGTGTAATGATAATGAATAAATGTGATATAAATTTAATAATAATGATATTAATGACATATTTATCATTACTATATTATAATATATCATTTTATAATTTGTTTTTCCATAGTATAAAAAAATTATAATGTCAATAGTTTAAATGTGTCTTATGGCCTAGAATATGTAATGTGACTCTCATTTCACGACCACTAAATATAGATGATATACATCTTCATATTTTATGAACTAGTATTATATATATATGATATTTTTATATAATTTAAGGATATATTATTACTTACTTCATTTCCTTGACAATTTTTGATAAATAGAAACATTACTCATACAAATGTTTGACATACCCTTCTAATTATTGTAACATAAAACATTTCTAAAAAAATTGTTGTTATTAAAATTAAAATATATATCTACGTATGATTATTATTTCATTATTAATATTTATGATATTTCTAAATAATGAACAATTAGACCATATTGAACCTACCAATATTATTTTGGAAATATAAGTTGAAAATGGTAACAAACTCTGACTTAATTTTAATTGAAAAAGAAATTGGATACAAAATGGTAATAAGGTAAATAAAAGTAATAATAAATTTTTAAATGGTTATCACTTTTGTGACGAGTTAAAATAATTTTATTATTCTGGAAGATAAATACGCATTTGAATAAACTGACTAATGGTTTCATACAGTGGCCTATTTCCATTCATCGATGCGTACATTGATTTTCTACGCCTTTATTTTGTAAGGTATGTAGAAATATCTTTTTACAAGTTATTTTTGTGATTGAGTTTATATTATTTTTATTTACTGTTTTATTATTATTTTTATATCATGGGGAAATTTGATTATAATTTCTCAAAGGTGAAAAGAGAAATTTCATTAAAACAAATATTATTTATATACTGTATTTATAACTCATATTAATTATTATAAATGTTTTTAGAGAATTTTAATGAAATTTTTTATATTAAAATAAAAAAAATTATATTTTATATATTATTAATCTTTAACAATATTTCAAAAAATTTCAAAATGAAATCATTTTAATTTTTTTATACAAAAAATTTTGAAAAATTTCAAAAGGGATGTTCCACATATCGAAAACTAATTTTTCACATCAATGGAAATTATTTGACTGCTATCTAAAATTTTAAGATAACAAATTTTGTTAAAATAAAAATAAAAATCTCTATTGTTTTTAATTTTTTCATTGAAAAATTATTTTCAAATTAAATGGTTTTTGGGAATTGAAAATTGTTTCTAAAAAGATAATTTTATTATCATACCCAAATTATATATAATTGTATTCTGAAAACATTTCCATAAACGTATATTTATGAAAAAAAAAATTATTCATTATATAGTATTGGATATTTATTAATTTGAAAATGCTACAGTCAAATAGTATTGGGTGAGGCCATTACCTCTTATAATATGCAGCAACTCAAATAGAACCTTGTGAGCCCATTACAATTTTTATGAATGAGATTATTAGATATCATCTCGTGAGATCATTATAGCTTGAATTTTGGGTGTTCCCAAATATCTCCCCAATTCACTAGTTATTGTCACAAATCTTAAAAAGAAACAATGATGGTGTTTATGAAAGGGTTTATTATATTAATGAAACTATGATTCAGTTACTGCTGACATAGGTTAGATAAATGGTTCCTAATGTCATGATCTAAGTTAACAAAACTATTATTAAATGTATTGGTAGTGGTTTCAAGGAATTATTTTAGAGATATTATTTTTTTCATGTGATTATATTATATTATATATTATCTATTTACTGTGATAAAAATTGAAAATTTTATATATGATTTCGTGAATTCACTATAATAATGTTTTTCAATTATTTTGTATCTCATAATGAGATTTTTATACACCCACCAAAAATTTTCATGAACCAATTATCACATGTTTTAAATATTATTAAGTGAATTGAAGGAGTTATTTTTAATTTATTGAATATTTTTCATGAAATGATATCATGTTTTACATTAAATTATTGATGTGGTGGGAAAACTGATACTGTTTAGAAGTGTCCCTGTTTTATTATACTGATTTTTTATGAGTTAGGGATAATTATATAACATTGAAAACATGGAATGATCCTTAATGATATAAAATTTTACATATAAAATAAAAAATAATAATATTTTATGTTTAAGGTAATTTACTTCTATAATACATAGAAAAAAAGGGTGAGTCGAAATCCCAGGATGACAAAAAACCAGATTAGAAAATATAACTTCTAAGTCAAATTTATAAAATGATATCACCAAGAGAAGTATCATGATTAATCTCATTTATTAATAACAAAAGGTTCAAGTAATCAATATATCAAGGTATTTCATGAATTGTGGTTGATACAAAAAATGACATTATCTAATTCAAGGATATATGCAGACATAGAATAGTAAGGTGGAAGAAGTTTCATATGGGATATCTTGTTTCCCAAATCCCATTAATGATGTATTATCAGACATAAGAATTACCCAATTCATATTAGCACTATCTTGTGCACCTTTAATAAAATGATCATGATCTATGAGTACAACATAAGAGAAATCAATCAAAGTGGATGCAATATAAATTACTAATGGAATTAAGATGGGTTTCAAAATTCATCATCATATAATATTCAAAGGAACTGTCACAATTAATGAATTTATGAAATCATCATAATCTATTTATTAATAAAATAATTTAATGGATGAAAAACTAGGTTTATATGTGAGAGACATATATTCATAATTTGTAAGAATTATTGTCCATAATGGTTTGTTTTTATTTATCAAAATACATTTAAATTTATTAGAAATTTTTTTAGAAAACTAAAATTTTCACATTATGTAACATAAAAAGATATCATATTTGTATTAAAATTATTTTTAAATATCATAAAGAATACTTCATAAGGAAAATATCACTTCCATTTAAACAAAATTATTTAAAATCTTATACATTCATAAATATTAATGTTCTTTATTAAAATATCAACTGAATTTAAAAAATAAATAATTAACAATTTTAATCTAATTGATTTTAGAAGATTTCTATTGTTGTATTATAGATTTAAAATTACTCCTTTAATATTGATGTAAGAAATTTAAATAACTTGTTGTTTGTAAAATGATGGGTTGATATTTGTTTAATTTTTTTTTCAAAAATACAATTAAATTTATATAAATTCAGTAAAAAGTACTTGTAAATTTTTTATGAAACAAATTATAGAATACATGCATTTATATGGAAAATTACTTTCAACCGAGGAGAAAAAGCATATCAGATTTTACTTAGAAAGAGATAAATCATTTTATGTATCAAAGAGAGGAAAATAGTAATATTACATGAAACCGAACAAAAATAAAAAAATGATAATAAAAATTAATTTATATATTAGTTAATTATCAAATAATTTCATGCAATTGAAATTCAAGAATAAACAATCCCGATTAAAATTAGATTGAAACATAAACCTATACAGATTTGTTAACATTTCAGTCCTAAAATTCAATAAGTAAAAATTATTATTTATAGAATAAAATATCATAAATGACTATATATTCATTTAAATAATCTAATGGTTCATCATATAGCCCATTTAAATGGTATTTGGTTCATAAAATAAAATGTTTCTCAAATATGGATGTTTTGAGATGAAACTATTAGAATGATTATATAATAGAATAAAAACTTATTCAGTGAGGTTACTATGTGTAATAAATGTAATTAGAAAAAAAGGAATAATGAAATAAATAAAATGATATCCAACATAATTTAACACAAATTCATGAAATAATATAATCAACTAAGTAGGCACATAATCCAAGATGGAAAAAGAAATAAAGAACACCCTTACCTCATACTTCCCATAAGTTAAGTAATTTTTAACCCTCTATATTGTTTTGTAAACACATTATTAACATATAAATAAATAATTTTATTATTTATAAAATCATATATGATTCTATTATAATATCGTATTACATATTTGTTTATTATCATACAATATTAATATTCGTTCATGTGTAAATTTCCATCCTTCCAAAGGAACATTTCAAGGGGAAGGATTTTAATTTTTATCATTGTATATATTATCCTCATATATAGATTTACAATACAATAATAAATACCAATTTATTCATGATATACATCAGTATAATAATTATTTAAATTTGTTCATGGAAATTAATCACATATCTCCATGGATATAGATGGACATTCACAATTAAGAGTGATTTTATAAATTTTTAATGTTCGAAAGGGTATGGATGTAGATTTTTGATAAATTTTCCATAATAATTATAATGCAGTTAATATCACACATGTTCATTAAATTTATCATTTTTCACCTTCTATGTATTGTATTTCTAAATAATAAATCACATTTCTTCACAAGGCTATCGTATTCAGTAAGGAAGAGTGATGTGGTGGTATTCTCTACCAAATAGAAATTTAAAAGGTATGTAACATCACATGTAATAATAGAAATTATATTTTACATATTGTTTTATATCTATGAATTGTATATTAACAATAACTTGATAGGAGATATATATCCAATAGCATACCTAACACGCGACAACATTTTTCTCAAAAATCTACTGTTTCACAGAAGTCATAGTTATTCCGGAAAAATATACGGTTAATATTTTTATTTTAAGTCATTGTTAACAACTATCCATTGTATTAGTTTGAATGAATAGAAATAAAAATATTACATTTACACATTTTTATTAAAGGTTTCAATATTCATCCAATAAATTTGATATGATTCAAAAGAAAAAAAATTAAATTTTAAACCTAAAAAAATATATTTTTAAAAAAGTCATTTTTACCACCATTTAATAAAGAACCAATTTTAGATATAATTTTTTCACTATTAAAAATTTTATATAAAAAAAATCAGTCTTTGAAAAATGAAAATCAAAATTTTCATTTTGCGATGTTTTGTTATCATTATGATAAGTTTTATATTATTAAATTTTTTTAAAAATAATGAATTTCAGTTCAAAACCACTTTTTCATAAAAATTTTTATATAGGTAAATTGTTATTCCATGTGGCTTTTATTTATAATTACATAAATTTTATAACATTTGGAAAAATTTATTCCATTTGAAATAATTACACAATGAATATAGGTATAATACATAGAAACTGTATAAACATTTTTATTTTAAAAACAATATTTGTCATGTCGTCTATAAGATTATATTTAAATTAATCTCATTTTCTTATGTCAGTGTAATTTATGAAAATGGATTAAATAATTTGAATCAATATAATATATAATTTCAAATAATTTCAAATAGTTTTCCCCAATATATTATTGCATGTGATTAAGATTAATTACAACTATTTAGATGAAAATTTTCTTGAAAAGGGACAAAACCATACACATAAGGCCCCTAATGACTTAGAAAAATTTTGAAAACCTATTTTAGGGACATTTATAGAACATATTCACCATAGCATCGAATTAAAGCTATTATTGGATCCTATTGACATTGTAAAAACATGTATTAAATTTTTTATTCAATAATTCAAAATATTGCCACCCCAATTCCACTATAAAACGACCATCACCCTTGCTATTTCATCATACCTCTCATTACCTTTGGCTTCCCTTTCATGTATGGTGAACTAGAACTTCACATAACTATGTTGCTCATATATTCCTTTACCACCTCTCATGGATGGGAATTATGATGAAAACAATATGTTTATATGATATATATTAACATTATTTTTAAATAACTTATACTTTTATAATTTCTATATACACATACATTTATTATTTACATCTCGTGAAAATATGATAACATCAATCATGGACATCTGGATTGTCGCATCCTCAACGTGATCTGATATGTTCAAACAATTTAGCAAATCAATTAAAGATGATTATAAATAAAAAATGTGAAATTAATAATATATATATGATATTTATGACATACTTAACTTTCATCAAATATAATATATAATTTTATTTCTTACCCATTCACACACTCAGAAAATAAAAATTCAGTTCGTTGATGTGTGGACTATCGCCTCCTCAATAGGGTGTTATTACTTTTACGTCATAATATTTCTATATATAAGTATATATTATTAAATTAAATGTTATTTATTATATAATTATAATTATGGAATGGTTAGTTTTACTAACATTCATTCCATAAAAATAATGGAATAATGGGAATGTTACTCATAATTAGGTATGGCCTACTGTCTCAAAGACTATAACATTGGTCTATTTTTTTAACAAGAATTAATTATTTGTTTTAAATGTGTAATTTAGGTATAAATATGATAATTCTTTCATGGTTACAACTCTGGATATGTTTACGTAATATGAACATTGACCTAATTTGATCAACTAATGATGGTTTTGACACATAAAAAATATATGGTCATAACACAAGGCATAAACATTATTATATATGTAGATATTTAAAACATTTTAATAATTAAAATAAAATTAATGTAAAACATTAAAAAGGTTGTGATGGAGAAAATAAATAAAATATTTTTATTATTCAAGAACTTAAAAACACGCATGTAATGTCAAACTAAAGATAAGAGATTTTATCTCAGTCTCCATTTCTTGAGACATTTCTTGATGATATACAACTTAATTATTTTATAAACAATATATACATCTCCAATGAAGATCTATATCCAAGAATTGTATATTCTTATGCTTTTAATGTTTTTTTATACTTTTATTCTTTAGGGGGGTTAAGATTAAAATACCCAATGTGGAATGTTATTATTTTATTTTTCAAATATAGAAATTAATATTATTTTATTCTTGTAAATGTTCATGATATTAATTTACATATTTATTTATATGGATATAAATGGATTATAAAGGAAATTTATTTCTATTTTTAATTTTCTTCCCTTGTTTTCAAAAGGAATATATTTATGTGTTTTATAAAGAAATAATGTTAAATGATAAAAGGAATGTTCTATTGTAAACTTACACGAAAAAAATTTATTATAAACCATCATGGATATAATCTGATTTCAAGATTAGTTTATTCAATAAATATGTAAATTTATTGATTTATTCAGTAATATTAAATGTTTTATTTCTTTTATGTGTTATGAATTTGTGATTTTACTTTGAAATTTCATGTTAGGTACCATGATAATCCAATGTTAGTTGGTTCCATAATATTACAATTATAGGTGGGTCATTCATATACCTCAAATACATTTGTAATATATTTCATCCATATTTCTATGCAATTAGTGTGAGTGATGCATATGGAAGTTGACTATATTGTTATTATTTTTATAAGAGTCACTTGTATAATAATGACTCAAGATAAAAATACACTTCATCTATTCTTTAAATGGGTTATTTTGTAATATTTTTTTTACTAAAATGGCATTAAATTACCATATTTTAAATGAAATGTATAAACTTCTTAATAATGTAAAAATGTATTAATTTATGTTAATGTTTTTATGGGTTTCAATGTTTTTAATGGACTAATAGTATGGTTATTTTTATATCCCTTAATGATATTTTTATTCTCATCCACATTTTTAATTTTTTTCACAAGAATTATATATGATTATGGGATAGGGATAATTCATGTTGATAGTAATGAAGTGTTATCACTAAATATTGCATGCTTTACTTTTAAAATCATTATATGTCGGGGAAAGATTGGAACCGATTTAAAGTGTCCATGTTGATGTTTTTTATGTATGTATTGTAGAATAATTTTCTAAAACCTTAATCATAAATTTAACTTCATTATTATTGAAAGAACAATTACTGACTAAATTCTACATTAGGTAATGTTTTATGTTTGTAGCTGTATAGTTAGTATTAGTGGATGGATTATATATCATAAAATATTATGGAAATATTAATAAAATTTCTGTTGAATATTTAACTATATGGTCTTGAAATATGTTATATAATTTGATGATTACCATGTTTCATAATATAGGGAATATTTGTTCAAAATGGACTTATGAAGAGGAAAAATGGAAACTGATGTGGGAGGGAAACAAGGTTAAAAAAATCCTTCTGAATCAGGATCATAAGACTGTTGGAAATGGATATATATTGTTCTTTGGATTGATGTATATGTTAAAATATTCTATTAACACTGGTGGTGTCCATGCAAGAGATTATCCATATTTAACATATAAGAATATGATGATATTGGATACTTTTATAGGACAATAACCACCATCATTAAGAGGATCATCTGACCCTGTGAAAGTTGAATGATAGAATAAATTAGTAGAATTGATATTAGATGTAATAGGTTTCTTAGATAAACAAAATGAAACTTTTGAGATTTATCATTTTGAAGTTGAAGTCGACCAGTAGTAGTCAATAATTATTAAAATTTTAGAATGTGAAGAGATTCATTCCATTGAATGGTATTAATTTAAGAATATTTTCCATTCGAATTATTTTTTTAATTCTATTTGAATTTAGCTGATTTTTTTTAATTTAGAAAATAGGAGGAATATTAGGTGGCTATATACAAAAAACATCACTATTTTTCAAAGGTAAATCCCTGATTTTTTCCAAGATATCGATAGTTGGATAAATAAATTTTACTAATGATTAAATCCATGATATTGAGGGAATTGGATTTTCATTAGTTTAGGACAACTAGAAAACATGTTTGATGTGGGTAGAAATAGAGTTTCTTGATGACCATGTGTTGCATGACAACTATGAAAATAAGAGGACTAATTTAGAAGGAAATTAAGAATATTTTATCAATGATTTTTTGTCATAGAAAAATAAATCATAGCTTTTGAGAATTTTGGGAAAAAATTATATTTGGGAATGTATTTCATCGTTTGGGACGTGACTCTGATATTCTATATTTGGTTATATAGCTCAAAAATTTATTGTATTTGATATGAATGGAAAGAAAAGATTATTGTAAGATGTTTTAGTAATAACTAGTGAAGTAATTTTTCTAATGTGTTTCAAAACATGAATACCCTATGTGGATACCAGTAGGATCAAAATAAAATGGGATTGATACATTCATTTAAAATAACTAGGGTTGATTATAGGTAGTAAAACAAAGTGTTGGTATGTATGTTATTGGTTTATTAAACTTATTACAATACTCTATTTGATTCTGGATCTTCAAATTCTTTTATTTAGGAGAAATTTAATTGAAAATTGAGAGTATCACCTCAAGAAGGTCAAGTAGATATTTTTTAAAAAAACCATGAGGGAATATTAGATCATCCATGATTTGTAAGGATGTTCCAATTAAAATTAGTGGGATAGTCTCTAATTTAAATTATGCTGAACTTCTAACAGTTGATATTTATATCATCTAGGATCGGATTGGACTTCATGTTATCATGATAAAATTGATTGAAATTACATGAGTGAATTATTCACTAATTTCATACCATTGATAAAATACCAATATGCTGATAAATTGATTAAATATAGTAGTGAGAATTATCTAGTTCACGTTTATGAAAATGATGAAATAGTAATATTTTATAGTATCATAGTCATGAATAAATTGGTAAATATTTTTTTTCGGATAAATTTCTATGTTTTGTTCAAGACCTGAAATTTTATGTTACTATTGATTTATTGATGGATTCTAAGGTTATTTATATACCCTCTTATCAAATATATTATATATAAATTGTTGAATAGAGAAGCAAATAATATGAATATATTTATAATGGATTCATTTGAACTAGATCTTCACCATGGTGTTATCATATTAAACTTGTAAAAATTTTAGATGGTTCCATGAGATGATTCATTTATGATATATCATTATGACATAACTGTTAATAAACCGTAACATTTGAATCATATTTATGATTTGATTAATAAGATCTAGGGATCAAAATGTTTTATGAATATTGATATATTGTCTGGGTACCATCTGTTGATGGAGAAGTAGGATTCCATTCAAAATACATCATTCTAGATGAGATTTAGGCATTATGAGTTTTTAGTTATTCATTTTGGTTCATCAAATGCACATGATGTATTTTTTATTCTTTTTAATAGTGTCTTCAATGAGTTTTGATCAGTTTATGGATGTGTTTCCATATTATTTTTTGGTACATTTTAAAATACCCGAGGAATATGAATGGAACTTATGGATTTTTTTTTTCAAATCATAAAATAAAAATAAAATATATGGAATTTGTAATAAGAGTAAATTTTGGTTTAATCAAATTTCAATTCCTTGGACCTATTGATTCTAAATATGGTATAACTATTGACTTTCTAAGAACAATATTGATGAGTAGTGGGAAAGAACTACCAATGTCACTAATATTTATAGTGTTCATGTATTAGAGAATTATTACCAATGGGTTTCTGAAAAGTTTTATCATTTATCATTCACACTAACTAGTTTAGTTGGAAAGGGAGTTAGGTTTGTCAAGGTAAATGAATGAAATGTTTTTTTCAGAAAATAAAAAAATATTTCTGAAATCCCTAGTTTTGGCCCATACATCCAAAAATAGTGAATTCATCATCAATAGTGGTTATTTTTTAAAAAGGACATCATTGTTACCAAATGATGGATGATTAGGTAATTACTTATGTATCATGTTAGTTGAAACCTCATGAGTTAAATTACCCAGTACATGATTTTTTATTATCAAATTTTGTTTTTATGTTAAAAATTGGGTGGAATTATTTATAAAGAGTAATGATTGAAATATATACTCATCACAAAATTTGAATTATATATTAACTCGGAATTAGTTGATCATGATACAGAAGAGATTCATGGAACTAATCAATATTTAGGATTCCACAATCAATTATAATATATGATAAAGAAAAAATGTTGTACAATGTTATGTGTCAAATAAATAATGATATGTTTACCAAGTTAAAATTTGAATAAGAACATATAGTTTATTATTTGATGTATTTTGGCCAAAAATATGGTGATACTTATATGTCCTCTACTTTATATGGTTTCAGTGAAGTAAAATTTGTTAGAAAGAATTAATATAACTCTAATGGTGGATCAGTCATTGCATAAATATTTATAATCCATTAGGATTGGTATGATTCTTAATTTTAATATTCAATGTGAAAGTGTTTTAATATTTCAAAAATTATTATGATTTCCTTTTGGTTAATTTTATAGGAAGTAATTATTGAATAACTCTCATAGTTCCTTTTTTTCCATTCATATAGGTTTCACTAATTTGTAGATAGATCATCATGAGTATTACCACTTAGATGTAATGAAAAGAGGCACTGCTGACTTTACTGTGAAACGTTTCACTTTTCAAGGGACATCGAATAGAGACATTTAACAAATGGTATTCATCAAACATTGATAGTTCTAGTGTTAAATTGGGAAAATATATAAATGGATTTCATGAAATGATATCAAAATATATATCACGATAGTAATTGAATTTTTTGAAATGTTGATCAATTATCAAAATATAAACATTTTATTCATATTAGAGATTATTTTCTCTAGATAAGATTTCTAGAAATTATGTCAACGATATTTTAAGGCAACAAGTGTTTCCTCTCACCATTATATCAATAATTGAATCCAAGTTCCCATACAATGTTTTTAATGAACATAACAAGTCTTTTGGTAATGAATTTAAATTCTTTATAGTTTTTGATCCTCAATCATATAGATTGTATTAGATAATGGTTCAAGCATTTGATGATATCTTCATTCCAGATCAATGGTTTACTATAGATTTTGGGATATATATCCTTATATTTTTAGTAATATAATAGTAGCATTTTTCATTCATGTATAAATATTTAATCATACAATAAATTATATGTAAAGTTAGGTCAAACACAATATTTTTTGGTAGATTGTGGAGAAAGGATGTTTTTGGGGCCAGAGATGGTAGGTGAAACAATATAGAATGGTCAGTTGATTTAGTGAAACATTGGGATATCTCAATTTTGGAAGAAAGTTTATGCATATAACTAGTTTAAAAAATATGTCTTTTCAGGTAGGTGATCATGTCTTTTAAAAATATTCATTATGGAAATGTGTATTGGGTTTTCGTAGGAAGGGAATGATGAGTTCACAGTTCATTAGACTATACAAAATACAAGTTAATTTTTGGTCAGATGTATACTAAGTTTATTAAAACAAAATTTTATTTCATATAAAAAATGTATTTCATGATTCAATGTTATAGAAGTATGTAAAATATTAATCTCATGTTTTGAACTCTATGGTAGTGTAGCTGGAAGATAAACATTATTATAATGAACAACCTATTTAGGATTCTGAATTCATATAGAATGTGTTCTAAAATAAGGTAATTCTCCATCATATTTTCTTATGGAAAACAATATAGTTGTAGAGTAATCATTGGAATAAAAAACTATATGATGGAAAAAATCCACTGTTATAGGATATATAAATAAAATTAAGAGGGCACAATTCCCAAAATGGGGGAAGGATGTAACATCCGATGTAATTGTAAAATAATTAATTTATATATTTACTAATATTTATGAATTTTATAGTAACATTACATAAAAAGGATGTTACTATCGAGAGTATACATGACATGAAAGAACATGATTCATTGAAATCTTGCATTCCACAAATGACTGAGTTATATAGAAAAGTCAAATACTACTAATATTTTTATTTTATGTAATATATATTTCATACTCATTGTATCCAATGTATTGAAAAGTACAACATATATTATGCTCATTGATGTTGTTAAATTTATTTTCATTCATTCAGAAAATTTTATAGGCTTAATATTTGAATAAATCCAAATTTTAGAATGAAAATAATATATTTTTTAAAATGTAGTATTACCACCATTCAAAAAATAAATCATTTTAATTACAATGTTTTTATCCGTAATAAATTATATATGAAGAAAAATAGATTAAATATTTATTGAAAAATATAATGAATTATTTAGGTGGAATTTTTATATTTTCTTGTGAACTATAATATTTTGATGAATAGGGAATAATACTTATTTTTGTTCAATAATACTATTTAATATAATTTAATTATATAGATAAATTAGGATTTTCTTTAGTTTCAATGTATAATTAAATAAATTTTACATCTTTAGAACAATTTAGGCCATTTAAATCAATTAAATATTGAATTTTGAAATATAAACATCAATAAATTTTTAATATTTTTATATTAAAAACCTACTTTGTCATCCTGTATGCGGGATTAAATTTAAATTTATTTATTCCACTTATGTAATTATAATTTTGAAAAATGTAATCCATATTTTTAATCTACATATTTTATTTTTTGTAATAAGTTAAAAAAAAATTTTGAAAAATATTTTTTAAAGAGATTAAAAATAATTTTACTAATTAAGATGAAAATCAGATTAACGGGGGACTAAATATAAATTATAAGACCAAAAATGAAATAGAATCTTTTTAAAACGTTTTTTTTAATATATAGATATTATCATCCCCTTTATCTAATTTGGACCATTATTAGAGACACTTTACTTGTAAAAAATGTGGGTGTAATTACCCTTACAAAAATTTACAAGATTTCCACTCCTCATCCCTAAAAATGATCTTATCGTTCTCATTTTATCATAAATCTCAACAAATTTTCTAAAAAAAATGATCAAATAAAATTCCAAAGTCCCTCCCCTAATACTGGATCATCAACAAGGTTATAAATCCATCTATCAAATCTCTTTAGGTAAAACCAAAAGGAGTTACCTCAAAAAGAATTGACAACCTTCCAAAAGCTATTTTTTATTCAATCTCCACCACCATAATATTTTCTATTCCATTATTTTATGATATTATCAATATCCTAAATATAATATTATTTTGATAATATAAGGGTCCGACCTATACTTACTCATACATCCATATAATGGTTAAAAAATTAAATTTCATATACAATGAAATAATGTTTCATGTGATGATGTTGTTCGATTTTTCTTTGAAACCACTCATTATTGGGAAATAAAATAGAAAAAATTACATTATATGATATATAATTATATAAATTAAAGTTATGATTTATTCATGATTTTCTTATTTTAATATACACTTAACTTCATTGATTGTATTTTCTGTAAAATTGAAACCGTCATTGGTGGGCACATGGACTACCTCCACCTCAAAGTAAAGTAACACATTCACACAATTCATAAAAAGTATTAAGGATGAATTTAATAAATAAATATGTGAAATAAATACCATATATATGATATTAATGACATAATTACATTATTGTAATTATCATATATCAATTTATTTATTACACTTTCAGACATTGAAAAAGTGACGACATAGTTCGTGGACGTGTAGAGTAAAGACTCCTAGACATGATATGAATGATATTAAATCACAATAATTATATATAAAATTATTTATGGATAACAAAATTTACATTATTATATAATTATAATTTTGGAACTATAAATTTCACTTAATTTAATTCCATAATGATTGTTGAAAAATTAGATTATTACTAATGCATACGTATGGATAACCCACTATGTGATTGAAACTTTGGTAGATTATTTATAAATATCATTAGTTATTTATTTCAAATTTAAATTGATGAATAAATATGAAAAATATGTCATCATTATTATTTTTTAATTTTTACTTAATTAAACAAACGACCATAGTTGACCTACTGGTGATTTTTTGAGACATATATCAAATATGGTTTAAAAACCCAGCCAAAACATATTTGTATTTGTAGTGGTTTAAAAAATAATGATAAGTGAAATAAAAGAAATAAAAATAATAATTTTTTTCTCAATCATTTATATAAATAACATAGGTTTAATATTATGGAATATAATGACACATGTGAGAAGTCAGACTCAAGGTAAAAGGTTTTGTCTCAATCTTCTTTCGTTGATAAATTTCACGATGATGTAAAAAATTATTATTTTAAAATTTATTTGCCCCATTAACATTATATAACCATATTTTATATCTTATAATTTTTTTAAATTTTTTTTAATATTTTATTTTTTCATGGGGATTAAAATATAAATGTTCAAATTGTTATAAGATGCATTGAATGATTAATTATTTAATTTACAAATAATTTATCCTTTTTAATATTCTTGATATTATTTTAAATATTTACTTATATGGATATAAAATTATTATAAAGGAAATTAATTACTATTTTTAATTTATTTTCATGTTTTTATAAATTATTCTTTTTTATGTTTTATACGGAACATTTTGTAAAATTTTCGATGTAATATTCTATTTTTATTGTATATGGAAACCATGAATTTTCATCCACTATGACTGTTATTTTATTTCTACATTCAAAAATAATATTACATGTATTCTAAAATAAATATAATATGTTTAAATTTTTGTTATTATTGGGAAATGGGTTTTGTAAGCAGGTTGATTATTTCAATTACATGAAATTTTTTATTATGAGTGAAAAAAATATTTACAGTGACATGATGAAAATTTTATTATTTTATGTCTTATGATTATATAATGATACTTGGACATTTAATAGCTGGTTTTCTGATAATGTCATTAATGGTGGTTCTGTGATAAGCCAATGAGGGTTGTGTTAGTTATATACTTCCAATGTATTGGTTATGTAAGTCGGAGTTATTCAAATTCTATTTATAAGAGTGAAATGAATAAAATTCAATTGTATGGTTATTAGTTTTATAATATAAATAACTATAATTATTTCCAAAGAATTGAATATATCATATAAATTATTTCCATGTGTTTTATGGTAATATTATAATTATACAAAGGTATGAAATCATATTATTTTCAATGTAATGTATTTAATAATTATTAAGGGTAAAAATTATTAATATATTATAAAGTCTTCAAGGGTTGTAATGTTTTTAAATAGGATACAAATTTATTTATTTTCATATACCTTACTGATATTTTAATTATCTTCCCACATTTTAATTTTTTTCATAGGATGTAAGGATAGAAAATAGAATTGGAGAATTAATGTTGATAGTCATGATGTGTTCCCATAAAAGTGATCATGATTTATTTTTAAATGTTTCATATGGTGTATAAAAAATGATAGTTAATAGATGTATCCACTTGTATTATATTTTTTATATATTGGTAATGTCATAGTTATCTAATAATCAAAACCTAAAATGATACTCAATGTTCATGGAAGTAAAATTTTTGACAGAACTAATGATTTTGAAAATTTTAAGGCATGATCCTTGAAGGTATATGTGATATTTTATTTATAGAGAAATAATTATATGATAAATATCATTTATAAATTTTAAATCCATAATTATATATATATATATCATAAAAGTGGTTATAGAAAATAAATTATGCTGATTCGCATGTTTGTTGTCCCTTGTACACATGAAAAATTATTTCATTTCAAATTTGAGATTGGGGAGCTGGTTGTAGGTCTATTCCAAAAAATAACAACACCAAATTATATTTTTGCTACTGAGGTTACTATATCATCATTTTTTAATAATATTAAATGAAGGTAGAAGAAGAAATATTAAAAAATTCTCGATTAATGACCTTAACTATTATTAAAAAAATATTTTTTATTGCACCAAAAACTATCATGGGATGTATTTAGGACAAAATAAGGGAAGATATTTTTAGGTTTCATAAGATGGGTTGTCAAATTTCATTGGTCATGGATAAAAAATTGTTTTTGGATTTTTGGAATGGATAGGATATGTAGTTTCCTTTTTAGGTGGGAGAGTGGACACAGATTGTATTTTTGTAATAAATGAACTATAACCATGTTTTATAAATAAACTAACAAACACTTATGCTTATAAATCCTTATATGTTTTATGGTATTAATATTACCATCCAATAGGAATTATTTAATTTTTGGTATAACTTAAAGACATATCATTTATGTTTAACCCCCAATATACCCATTTATACATTAATGATAGTTTCTTTATATTATCATTATACATTATAATAATAAATTATGTTTACATTATTCGATAGCATAAATTGAAGTGATTAAAACTGTTAAATTAATTTTCTAGAATTAAAAAAATGGATTCATTTAATTTAAAATTGAACCTAAAAACATTTCAAAAACAATCAATAATTGTATTTTTGATTGAAAAGATTATATCATATTAACTATAGAGAATAAAATCCATATTATATTTTTAAAAATTGTTATTTAAATATATATATATATATTTACATATAATATTGACATAATCTAAATAATTCCTCATTTAAGGTTATTTAATTTATATAAAATCTGAAAACATTATACACTTAAAAAATGTGGTCAGGAAAAATGAGTTTAGAAGAATAAAACATAACATATACTAAAACATATTATAAAAAAAATTTAATTATAATTAACTTGACCTAATATAACTCTATCAAAATTAAATTTATTTGAAATAGGATAAAATAATAATGGGTATTATTTATTTAAAATTTAAAAATTTATTTAATTAAGTATTTTACCTATTCACTATAAAATTTATATATTATGAAAATAAATAAGTATCACCATAATTAAATATCAATATTATAATTTCAAAAATAATATTTATTTCAAATATGATTTCTAAAAAAAGAAAATTAGTAATTTAAATTATGGGATTAAAACTATGCTAAAGTTTTATTTAAAAAAACGTTTTCTTGGAAAGTAGTTCTCTTTTATGCAAATGGTTATTAAAGTGTTTCTAATAAATTTTTTAATATAGAATTTATATTAATTTTTTTAAAAAAAATAAAATTTTCAGAACTTATTCATTTATATTCATACATCTGAACATAAATTCTGCGTTACAATGGGATTGATTAAAAAATAATATTTTAATATATTAGCACATTTCATTTAAACATGTTTTTATTTGAATTACAAGCTATAGAAGATTATGAATTTAATAACAAATTAATCCATATTAAAGACTTTGTTTGTTTTATTTTTCCTATTCTAGGTATCTCATGTCAATTTGTTATTGGATTTTATGTTCATATTAAAAAAAGTGGGGTTATTACCATATACCTATTAAAGAAATTGCATCCATTGAATTTAATCTTTATTGATGTAATCAACTGATTGAATATTATAAAACCTCTATTTTAAAACCACATAATAAATTTTTAATAATAAAAATTCCCCATGATATGAGTGAATGGTAATTATTAATTTCATCTATAGTGACACATTATAACGTTTCTATGAAATGGAACATTTTTATGTTATTTAAATGGATGAAAAGAAAAAATAATTATATAGAATGATTGATTTCATTGACTATAAGAATTTTAATTATCATTAAAATATTAATAACCTAAATATCATAAATCTATAATGATTTAGAAGACTATTTATTTCATTAGATATAATTGTAATATTTTAAACTTTCTCCTTAATTATATTTTTTTATGTAGATGAGTTATTTTAAATTTTATGAATATTATTAAATAAAGAAACATGGTTTCTTTATATTTCATAACCACACATTCATCCATTGGATTAGAATTTATCAATTTCAATTTCATCCCTTACTCAAAAAACTAAATATCTAAATCTGATTTTTTTTCTAAAGGACTAAAATTATCATTGAACATAACATAAGATCCATAAAACTGTGATAAGTTATATTTTCTATCATTTTTGAACCAAAAAGGTTCACGAAATGTAATATATTTTCCAAAATGAATACAAATTTATCAATCACCAAGATTCAATAGTTATTGAAATGTATTAACATAGATAAATCCACAAAAATGACCCTATATCCCAAATTACAACAATAACCTCAACATGTTTGAATATTTTATCCTCAATGGTTATATCATGCATTTTATACTTACATCTAAATAACATAATATAAATATTCAAAAATAGACTTTCATATTAAAAAATATGATATATAGTCCTTATTCTAGTAAAATGTTTCCTCGAATATACCTAGTTATCCTAAGTATAAAAGACTTTGTACTATAATATCACTCCAAAAATAAACATAATATTTGACATTTAAAAAATATTATTGATAATAATTTTATACTAAATAGTATATCATGTAGTATATTGGTATTAACTATACACATATCTCAGATTGATTTTTGTTTCAAGCCCAATATCCTTACTAGATTTGATGGGTTATAAACATGACTGTGTGTTTCCATTTTTCTAAAATTATTAAAAAATGTTACTGTTGATCGAAATAATAATTGTCCATGAACCTAAAACATTCGTAGGAATAATATGATCCCCTTTAAAATTAACTTTATTTATCAATTTTATTTGAAACATTATATTTTCATAAATAGATTATTATTTCCCATAAAATCAACCAGTTACCTCAACATCAATAACAACTCCATGATTACCTTTTCCTTAGTTATCTTACATTTTCAAAAGAGTATAAAATTAACATAAATAACCACTTTATGTCATTACCTACATTCAAAATATTATAGAAATTACTTAACAAAATACTAATATTGATCAATCGATATATATACATATATCATAGATAATATAAATAATATATTATTTTACATAATCATTTTTCTTATTCAACATTATTCTTAAAGAAATATCGTAGAATCAACATATTATTCACTAATATGTAAATATTTTCATATATAATTTGTTATTTCCTCATCATAAGCTGCAAAACCATTAAATATGTGATATTTTTTATCACCATCATTTACATTCCACCTATGAAAACAAATTGAATAATTCGAATTTCTCTAAATTTGAATAAACCAACCATTTTTTATGACTTTATGTTATATATATTCTCATTAATATGATTAATAATTTTTTTATTTTTCATATAAATTAATTACTTCATAACCTTATGCTCTAAATTTAATATATATTCCCATGCCATTGATTTATTCACTTGACTGCTTCATCATACATTCATAGAATATAGTAAACTGAATCTTTTTTCCACCACGGTCTCCACCAAGAAATATGTCATTAAAAAATAAACATTTCTTATTCTGTAAGTTTTACTGTTCAATCAGGTTAATGTTATTAATTGTACATTATGATAAATAATTTGGTTTAATCTCTATACCCTTTACTCCATCCATCCAAAAAATTGGTTTCTCATCAATAAACTTTATATAATATTTAACATTAACACTTTTCTTTTTGGTTCTCACCATTAACTAAAACCACAAAGAAATGTGTGAAAAAATAGTAATAGTGGGGATCGAAATAATCCATTAATGTTATTTATAATATTTATAAATCATAAAACCTTTATTTAAATATAAGCCACCTTAGGTTTAACCTAGGTCATCCATGATCATCACCTTTTTTAATCCATGGTTATGTTTTGTAATGTGTTTATGAATTAAAAAAGGATTTACTATAGTAGAATAAATGAGGTGATAATTTCACCACATTTGTGTGCACTATGAAATTCATAAAAACTAATAAAATGTTTTTTTAGTGTTATTACCACAATGTATATGTGTGTTAGAAAAAAATCCAACTGTAATATCTAGAACTAAATGTTATTTCTTAAAAATAATATCTATCCATCCCAAACATTCAATTAAAGTTTCCTATGATTATTGTTATATATATATATATATATATTTATCCTTATAATTTTCTCTAGGTTTCTTAGTAATTATTTCTCAACATAGTTCAGATGAAAAGAAAAATCAATTTTCGAATACCAACATCATGTTCCCAATCATTTTACACATATTATTAAATAATTCTTAAATATAATCATCCATTAATAAAACACCAGGGTCAAAAAGGAAAACTAATTTTGGAATAATAGTTTCAATAAATATCAAATTGAATGTAATAATTATTTAAAATATTTATTTTTACTTTTAATGCGATCCTAAATTATATCAATATTTTAAAATTTATTATATAACATGATGAATACATCAAAAAATGTGGTGATATATAATTATATGAAATGGATTAAATGTGTTTAAAAAAATATAAGATGTGAGTCAAAAGAATAACATGTTATCATAAAGGGAATGATAATGAGTAATAACAGAAAAGAACAACAGAAAAATTTGGTATCAAAAGATCATGGTAGACTACAAAATATAGACACAACAAAAATCATAACATTAACATGAGTCAAGGATAAATTCCAATACATTATCCCAACTCAAAAAATGTTCTCTTCTTGGTTATGTTTACTAAAAATCCAATATATGATTTCTTACTACGTTAATGATTTAACCAATTGATATCAATATCATATGAGATAGAAAATATTTTTGAAAGATCACTTTGAACACATTTTGGATGAAAGATCGTCTCCCTATTGAAATAAAAATTTTAAAACATATTACATGCTCAATAATATATGAAAATATTTTATTCAAAACATCCTTAGAAACATAATAATTAATCATTATAGAATTTAGTGGTAATGATAATAAAAGGGTTCAATTCATGTTAAATATGATATTAATATAATATTAATTTTTTTTAGAAAAGAAAAAAAGTAACAGTCATGGATAATTATGAGAAGATTTATTTCAAATCAATTTTTAAAATTTAAATTAAGGGTTATATTAGTTTAATAAATAATTTTAAAAAAATCTAATTTTTTTAAAACCTCAATTTGGATGAAAATGTATTATCGACTAAAAATAAAAATGAATTTTGATTTGATTAAAAAAAATAAAAAATAAATATAATTAAAAAAGCGTGTAAAATGGTACTATTACATGAAAACATAATGATGAAAAATATGGACTGTCTTCATTGTTAATACTAAAAATATTTCAATAATTTAAAATTCAAGCATAAACCATCATGATTAATATGATATTGAAACAAAAACCCTTTTCACTTCATCTAAAATTGAATACCAACATCCCAATAAGTATATAGAAAAACAGAAACTCAAAATAAAAGTGAATTTGTTTATATTAGTTATATATTATGTAAACATGTGGTATATGCACCATTTAAAAGATATTTAGTTCTTAAGAGAACATATGTCTCAGAGTATGTGTTTTAGTGAAGAAACCATTAAAATATTCATATTATTAAAGTGAGAGTTAATAAATTATGTTATTTTGTGTAAATATCTAGATCTATACAATTAATAGGGGAAATTATAAAAATAATCAATAATAGTTCATTTCATATAGATTATAGTTATTTTTTAATAAAAAATGATGACATATAACTGAATGAATGTAAATTGAATCATGAATCCCCATACCTCATAATTCCTATTAGATTAGAATACTTTTACCACCATTCTTGTGGGGTTTTTATAAAAATTATCTTTTAAAAGAATCATATAATTATTTTTAATATCACATATGATATTCTTATAACAACTTTTTACCTTTTTGTGACATCATACATTATCATTACTATTACACTTTTTAATTCACTTTTTTATATAAAATGTTTCATTAAATGTTTTCAGGATGTCATAATGAGTATATAGTTATATCAATAATATGATTATATTATTGGTATAAATATAATTTTTAAGAATATAAATATTTATAATAATTATTGAATTCTGAATAGGGGAATGAATCACAATACTTCATGATGATGGTAGGTCATATATATTCAAAAGAGGCATTATCTTTTCCTTATCATGTTAGATGATAAAGAATTTTATTTTTATTAATTTTACAGAACCAATATCATGTCATATATTTCTCATATATTCATTAAATATTCAATTTTTCCCTCCATTTAATGAAAGATTGAAAAACTATTCATATCAATTCGTGAGGTATTAATCTATTGAATACACATGAAATGTTTTTTAATTAAATAAAATTATAATGTAAGAAGTTATATGGGATATTATAAAACCATTGGTATAATTATATCATAATTAGAATATTGAAACATTAAATAAAACACTTTATCAAGACATGTAAGGAAGTAATGGAAGAAAAATTATGTTGGTTTACAAGGCGGTAGTACATTGTAAACATGATGAATGATTTCATTTCCCATTAATGAGAACATGAGATTGTTTTTTGAAATTACCATGACATAATATTAATTCAATATAGGTAATATTATATGGTTATTGTACATTCATATAATTTTAATATTTTAATGTGGTAGAGGAATAAATAAAATAATAGGCTTTGTAAAGGATGCTACATCTTCTTTAGATAACTTTTTTTTGGTTTGCACCAAAATCCTTCCTATCATATATATATTTTTGAAATAAAAGTCATATTTTATAGGGGAGGAAATAACTGTTGTTATTTTGGAATTTAATGGATAAAAAAATGGTTTCTAGATCTTGAGAAAAGAGAATATAGGGGGTATCCTTTTATATGTGGGGGGGACACCCATAGAAATCATAAAAAGAATGAACTATGCTAACATTTTTATCATTATAAGTGGCTCCAAAATATGATATTTTAAAGCCTTATAAGTTATAATGTCGAAATATGACCATATAATCTGAATATTAGCATGCTCTAAGTCATTTAAAACTGTTTTATTATGAGTATACCAAATTGTAAAACAATTTTAACCTTTACTATGGTAATTTTTTCTGTAATAACTATTCCTTATGGATTTTTTTGTAAAACATTTCAGAGAGTAGAATTAATGATAATTCATTATATGGAATCCATTTTTCCAAAATCTACTGTGATATTTTTCGGAATTTAATTTAAATTTAAACATGAAAAACATGTCAAAAGAAACTATTTTCCAAGAAATAATTTTTTTAAATTTTGCTATCAGATTATTTAAAGGTAAATTAATCATATTTTGATGAATTTACATTAATATATATATATATTCTTTAAATTTTATTTAAATAATTAATTAAAGGGGTTTTATTTATTATATAAAATACATAATCATTATACTCATCCAATAGTTTTTCCATAAAAATGGAGAATGAAATCAGATAAATAAATAAATAAATTTTCAAATATTTTTAAAATATTATTGAAATGTAGTTTAATTAATATAAATCGTCAAATAATATTCATGTTAATATCAAAACAAGGTTAAATAATAATTTAACATAATTCATTAAAAATAGATGATAATATTATAAAAAATTATTTTTCATTATTCGGTAAAGAATTAATTTATTTTAAATGTAATGAAAATATCATGATTTTTATATATAATGTTTTTTGATTTTTGAAATGATTTTTGTTTTTTTAAATGATTTTGTAATATTTATATATCTAAATTTTATATTATGTGCATAAAAAGTGACTAAAATTGATTTTTGTATAATATTGGTTTTTAGAAATGTAATGGAATAGAACCTCATATTATAGTAAATTTACAAAAACTTGGTCCCATCAAATGGTTCCATCGAAATGGTGGCACTGGTCATGGACGCACATAGAAATGGTGGAACCACATACTATGGCACTGATGAATGTGGCACCATGACGATGACACCGGGACAGTGGCACCATGGAAGTGGCACCCTGTGGGTGGCCCCATGATAGTGGCACTATTATAGTCACACAATCGTGGTCGAACACCTAAATTGTGGAACTGTGATAGTGACACCGTGAGTGTGGCAATGTGACCATGGCACCGCTGACAATGTCTCACCAAATGGCATCCCTCCCTTGTTTCTTTTTTCCAATTCTTCTCCTGCAACATATCTTCTAACATAAATATGTTTTAATACCCCTTTAAGAGTAATTTAAATCCCATAAATTATATCTATCTTTCCCCAAGACCTAGGTGTCCCTTGACATTCCAACACATGTGTTTTTACCTCGCTGTAACACTTTTTTCTTGTACTTTCCAGTTTCACCCTTATTGCACATTCTTCCTCCAATTAAAGGAAACTGTTTAACACAGAGCTATTATTTCTACCTCTCTGATGAGAATTATTAAATGAAAATTAAATCCATATTGGTTTAAAAATCCCACCTTTTGTTGAAACCACTATCCTCCATTAATTCCATTCATGATCTGGGTATCCCATAACACCAGGATCTCACTTTTTTATCGCACATGAATTATTTATTCTTCTTTTCAAGTCTATTTTTCCATCCTTGGTGTTTCTGGAGTTCCCCCTTCCCAAGGAAAGTGGTGTTCCTATGTTGTTTCCTTCCTGCACACTCCTAGAGCCCGCCCGGAGTTCATCATTTGCAAATCGTGCATCCCCAGTCCCTACCACGTTGAGAGAAACTTCGATCATGGATCATCTAGGTAGGGTTCATTATTCATCTCTCTTACTAGGTATCATGCGTGGTGGGTATAATAATGGTTTTATGGTGATGGATGAAAAAAAACATAATAATGATAACAAATGGACTTTTAAAGAATTATGGGTTTTGTATGATAATGATGTTATAACCTTTTATCTTTTACTTTGAATGGGCATATGTCCATTGAAAATCATGGTCATTGGTGGTCTACTCTTTCACTATAATGAATCTATGTTTTCATGATATTTATGTGATTGAATGTCTGTAACATAGAAATTGGTAAATCACATAACTCGGATGATTAAATGAATAACTAGTGGACAAGCATACTTGGGTGATCACCCCGGCCAACCCAATGGAAAAGAAATAAATAAATGAATGGGGTGTTTAAATATAGAACTCCCTTGTTCTTTATTAGTAGTATGTGTGGTTGATCTTCTTGTTTCTTGAGGGGTGACATTGGTGGGGATGGATCCCCTTCTGTGGTGTAGTTTTTTGGTTGTGGATCTGAGGCCAGTAGTGGAGCCGATTGTTTGGTCTTGGTTTTGTTCCAGTACTTTGGGGGACCTCAAGGATTTATTTTGTTGTTGTGAATTTGCAAGAGAACAGGGTTGGAGTTCTTAAAATGCTGCGTGTATATTTTTCCTTAGCTTATGGACATGCCTATGTGTGGACAAGTATTGAATAATTACTTAAATAGAATCACTAGAATATGAAAACATGAATGGGTTCAATGGGAAATTGTTTTCCGAGAATTAGTTGTGACTTGGTTGTGGGTGTTGTGATCTTTGTGAATGAATAGAAATGAGGGTGTTTGTGAATATACCTTTTTCGAGACCCCTAGTTTGGGATGAGTAATTGTTTAAATATATTTATAATATTTGATCTTATGATTCTTATTATCACCCCACCCATGTTGAAAACATCATGTCGAACACCCCCATTTCATGGGCGAGGGTGATTTTCCCAACACTCCTATGAGCAGCTGGTTAATAGCTCTTTTTCTTCTACCCTTCCTGAGTATCCCAAGACTCATCTGGTAGGATGTGATGGCCTAAGATTAATTATATCCCAAAATTATTTTGGTATTGTATGTTGTAGTGGTTGGACTAAGTGTGTGAAGGATGGTTGTTTCCCATGTGTCTCGTGACGAGGCACATGTGTCTTCATGCAAGGTAGTATTTGTTCAGGCCTTGGTTTCTTCAGGCTTAGCTATATTTGTTCTTGCCCAAGAGTGTGCGGGTGTGGTTACATGTGATGGTTGAGGCCTAGGTGTTTGCGAGAAGGTTGTGTGGCTATGGTAGCCCAGATGTGTGAGGGCAAGGTATGGTGATTGGACAGTGCTGAGATTGGAGGGAGAGGTCTAATACATAGTAATGTTTTAAATATTAGTGGGAAAGTGGTGTGGGGTACCCATAGATTGATGAGTATTTTTTACAATTACATTAACTGACTTTTGTTACGTGGGGAGCATGCCTTGGTAAGGTTTGGGTTGATAGTTTCCTTATTAGGTGCTTGGTTATCTCCTTTTCACACTAGGAATTTGAATCCACTCGACTTCTGCATGAGAGATTTTGGTATTCCCAACTTATTGTATATGTATACACACCCTACATATATAAAACTACTTTTAGATTTCCAGGATGACTTCATGGATTTTGCGGGAACATACAGTTTCTAACATTGGGACAACTTTCATTGATATTTTTATCTTTTCTTTGATAGTTAACATTTGAGTTTTCTTGTACTTTGTAGTGCATGATTTTGAAACATTAATATGGTAAGGTATTGTTCAGGAATTAATTTTACTTCCAGTTTTCGTGTTGTTTCGGATTTACTATCTTATCTATCGATCCTACTATATAAAATGGGTAATGTCTTACACTTATTGTGTTATCTTATGACCTTGGTTCTAGTTGCCACTCCAGGACCTATTGATGGTGGGTCTCGAGGGTCATTATCTGCCTTTTATCCTGAGGAAGGAAGGGTTTTGAAATCAGTTGTCCCTTCCCTCATCTCGGTGAAGGTGGGTCTTGATAGAATTGTATCAAGGTAGTGGTTGACAGATATGATGGAGCTCGGGTTTAAGCACAGTGATGATTGAATGGGATGGTTGGGAAAAAGTGTTAGGCAATCAAGGTGTGTGAAATAGGCCTGGGAAGACCAACTAGGACATGGGATTTTAGGGCCCCCATGATCTTATTAAAGGGCAATTGGCCTACTGATCGACCAAGTGAGACTACACTGATTGGAGGGAAGGTATTATAGCAAAGGCACATGCATCATAATAACTTGTGTTATTGTAGGACCCGGGTATTTTGGGGACTTAAAAAATGGAATAATAACTCTATGAAAATATAAGAGAAACCTTCTACATTAATCGGGCTTAGGAATTCCTTGTTTACCAAGAAGCTATGGCACCTAGATGACGATCATTAATATTGTGGGAAATGGAGGCCTAGGTGGTTGTTTCATATGATCAGCAGATGGAAGACCGAGAGGAGGAGGATGATCAGTGGAAGATGATTCATTGTGCCTTTCAGTGACAGACCATTGGGATGTATGATAACAGCGTCTCAAATATGGAGACAGAGAGCTGACTCGAGGAGCTGGTGGTAGCTTTCAGCTTGATTTGGGCTCCGACGGAGTACTGGGTTTCTAGAGACCCTAATTTTGAAATACATGGACATTACATTACTTTTGCGGAATACTTAGTACATAACAAAAACACACGCACAAGGACCACAATAGTTTAGTGTCTTTGGAATCTCAGAATATAATCTTCTAATCATGGTGAAAGTTCATAAACATATCCCATAAAGATATTCCCCTTTTTTTCTTACCTAAAACCATTATTTATATCCTGGGGAAAAGAAAACATAAAAGGGTGAGCTCAAATTCTCAGTAAGGGTAAAAAAAAGAAATATCAATCACATCATATTCATAAGAACATAAATTTTTTGAAATCATAACCTGCAAAAGAGATCATAATATCATAACATGGGATAAATCATAGTAGTCAAATGTAATCACAATAATCATAACATAAAACATGAAGCTTTGTGGAATACACACATAATCATAGAGAATCATTTCTTATTAGTCGAGACTCATTGCCAAGACTATCCTAGTGGAAAAATTCCATTTCTGAACCGAGTTCATTTCTCATTTCAGTTCTGTTTCACTGAACCGGTTTAACCTACCGTTCCAGCCATGTCTATATCATGAGATATAAAATCTTTACCCAATGCATTGGAGGGAGATCTAGGTCCCACCCATCTCATAATGATACCATTTTTATGTGTGCCACAAAATCATAAACCATACATCAAATCATAACCCATGTAATAAAAATGGGATTTTTAAACAACATTAAATCATAATTCATATAAGATAAAGGAATTCATAAAAATAATGCCATAACAACATAATAAAATGAATGTAATAATAGGGATAGAAACATAACCCTTTATTATATTAGATGGAAAATAATTTTGATAAAACACTTGAACTCCATTCTTGAGGAAAATATCCTTTCTACTTCAAAAACACTTTTCCTTTGTTAACATGTCGTACAATTCTAAACTAAACAAAGTTGATTAAAAATAAACATGAAAACTTGTAATGGAAGCTTCTTGGAAATAATGTTTTAAAAATCCATTCATGCCATATAAGTTAAAAAACATTCTTCTATTACTTTTGTCAGAAAAGACAAAAAGTACATCGTATGAAAAACAGCAAAAGATTCCTTTCATATCATTTACTAAAAACTCACCAAAGGGTAAAATTGGATTTAAAAAACTTTAGGTGGATGGAAATAATATTACATATTGTGTAAAGAAGGATGTTGAAGATAAAATACACCCCAGTAAATACCAAAGTATAAACAATCTCGGATAAAAATGAGATTGTGATATTTTTCCATTAACTTAGGTCTGATTTGCTTCGTAAGTGTCCGAACCACCAGTATAATGATTTAAATAATGTTATTGACTTATTCCAGAATCATAATTATTTTTATGATATCATATATGGTCATATTCTTAGCTTCTTATTAGTGATATTTCATTAGTACTTGTTATTCGAATGTTTATTACTTTTTGTTCTTATTCTTGTTTTCTCAAATAAATTATTATTTTTCTTTTTAGGTTATAGATACCTCGTTTCCAAAATTTTATTACTGTTATATATATCATATTCATTCATTCAATTCATTTATATATTCACTATGAAATTAATATCTTGTAGAACGATTCGCATCACATCGTGGAGACGGTATTACGTACGTACACACGAGCGATGATATCATTCCCATGATTGTGGAATTGTATTGGAGTGTATGTATACTATTTCAGAATCAATATCAATTTACAATAATCTTATATAGTCATTATTTAAACCAGTATACCCATCCAAGTAAGGTGGTGGTGGAAAATAGATTATACCACGACGTGGAGACGGTATTCCGTCCGTACTCACAGGCGGTGATTTCGTTTTCCGTAGGATGGATAGATGGTGAAATAGTGTTGTTTCATACTTATAATAACATATCAGTATATGATTTATTATTATGTTATTACTTCATAATGAAACAACTAAAGAAGAAGTAGTGGAAGAAGCAATAATGTTGAAAGAATCAGTAATGGACATTACCTCTTCTTTGAAGCGCTTCTTTGAGACCGCCTTTTAGGGCACTAAAAATGGTCTTTGAAGAAGAACAAAACCTCTAGGATGTTTATAGGGAAGTGGAGATGAGAAATTGGCATGGGATGGCCGAGTTTGAAGGCTCAATGTGGTGTGAGGAAGAGAGGGAGGAGGTACCCTTTTATAAGGGAGGAGAGGGGCACCATTGGAAAAACAAAAAATATTATTTTATTATAAAACCATATTCGGTTTTAAATATCTCCAAATTAATTTATTTAGAATATAAGGTGGGGATGGGTCGAAATAATCTCATCCAATAGGATTTAGACAAGTATAGGTTCCTATTTTTACCTTATCATTTAGATTTAACTTTAAGTTAAATAATTTTACTTCTACCGTGTCTTCTTGACTTTTTACACTATATGGTTAATAAACACACTATAACAAGCCAAACGAACCCCACGTTGTTTATTATTAATATATATAACCGTATCTAAGTCATTTGGCCGAACCTTATATTTTTAGGAATAAAATAAAAATCAATAATATAATATTTGTTTTAAAAACTATTTTATGTCAATTTTGACACTATTTAGTAACTGATTTTTTTGACACTCATAAAAGAATGATTAATTCGAAAAAATTTAATTAAATCGATACTAAAATGTCATATTAACATATAAAATTAATTTAATTCATAAAAACTCTCAAATTACATTTATTTGGGTATTTAAAACATCAACTATGTCAATATTTCATTAATAAGATAATTATTGTATCATATTTGTGTCATAAATAAATTAAATTATTTAATGTATAAAGATTAAAAATAAAATAGAATTTTGTAGGAAATATTTGTAGATTTATAATGAATATTTATAGTCTAATTTATCTTATGTATAACCCTATATTAAACATGATTTACTTATTAAACTTTGATTTTAACTATTTTAACCATTTTTTAAATAAATTAATAATATATGTCCTAATCTAATCCAAGTGGGCCTAAATGGTCATATATTATTCCTAAGGTTATTTTTGGTCGAATTAAACATATCCAATAGAATTAGGACATGTATTATGGTAATAATAATACCATTTTTCCCTTTATTACCATATTTACTTTTAACCGTGGTAAAAAAAAGTAAAAATTTACTATTCACCAAAAATTATTTTCATCGCATTGAGCCACATTTTACTTACTGAAATCAACCGTGTCTCTCAGATTTTTGAAATTCCACTCACAGAAGCTGTAAAATTATGTTTTATGTAAATTTGCAAATTCTCCTAGGAGGTGGGTAAAAGACGGTGAAAAGTTCAATAAAATTTTTATATATCTAAAATTATTATAATATTACTCCAATGAATTACATTGAACATATATAGGTATTATGTATCAATTTTTACCTAAAATAAATTTAAATAAAATAAATAATTATTTAAATAAAAAGCTGGTTTTTAAATAGTAACCCAGTGTTTTCACTATTCATCAAAAATTGAAAGTTTTCAGAAAAATACCAAAATTTCACCCTAGGATAATTTCGATATTATGAATCCAAAAATGAAGTCCATTTTCAAAAATAAAATTTATAAAATTTCAAAAAGTTGGTATTACTATTCATAATGGCTAGTTTTAATAATATTTTAATAGCATATCATTGTTTAGAAAAACTCGGTATTGCGTACAACACACGCTATCGTGGAAGGTCGCGCTTGCGTGTAATGGAAGCCAAGTCAGGGATGCGTATTTTGAATACTCCTTTTGGTGTAGCGTACAACACAAGACATTAATGAAATTAAAAAGAATATTTTTTGTAAAATCTTGGGGTGTTACATTCTACCCCCTTTAAAATGAATTTCTCCCTCGAAACTCTTCGGGGTTAAAAATGGTCTACTAATCAAAAGTTTCTTGAATAGAAAACCATATCTTAAAAAGGAATACCAAAAATTGGCTTAAAAAAACTAAAGTATGAAATGTAACAGTTACCCAAATTAACTAATCAACAGGTTTCCACGTAGGATAACATAGGTGAAAATATGGATATGGAAGAGAAATATAATTGTCATGTTCTGATGGAGAGTGGTAGAGAACATGGCTTTGAAAAATACATCAATCACAAAGCCATAAATTTGTGATGATCTAGGGTACCATCTGATTCATCGGATATAAGGTCACTGGGAAAACATTTTTGGAATTCAAGATCATTTCCCTAATGTTGTAGAATTTGAATTAGAAAAAAATACTTACATTATTTTGGTACAATCTCACTGTTGTTCATTCTTTGAAAAATTTCCACTTCATCTCTTAAATAAATGAAGTTGAATTTGTTATTTGTGAAGTGTTAACAGATCATGTGATATAATGATGGGTCATTCCATCTGTTTCAAAGAAAAGGTTAGAAAAAATTATCAAATATACATAAGTCTATCTACGGTGAGGTTAATCGTATACGATTCCAAAAATGAACTTATACATCATATATCATACCACGTAATAAAATAAAACTAGTTTCTACTAACCAGGGACTTCCTGTAGGCCAGTGGTTGGCGATAAAGGCCTGTCGCACTTCGGTTGTGGGTTTGATTTCCACAGCCTTGTCCGACGTGATGGGATGTCGCACGTCTTGCATGTTGTCCTTTTTCTAAAACTATATTACTATAACATCCCATCAATAATATCAAAAAATTTCTATCCTTAAACAATACTAACTTATGTCCAACATAATCCATTCGAATCTTTAGGCTTATCTAAAATACTTCGGTCCAAGCTCATAGTATAAAGAAAATGATTACTTGAAATGTCACATAACAATCACGTGAATGCCATCATTTATCCCCCATATATCATAAGATATATCTTGTTGGTAAAATAAAAAATATGTGAATACCTGAATCATATATTCTCTTGATGAATGAATAACCATTGAACCATAGTGAAAAAATGAATGCAGTTAAATGTTAACACCTTCCACAAACCAAAATCCTCAAAATTCATTATACGTAAACCATGATATTACTTAGTCCTTATATCAATCATGAAATCATGAATACAATCAAACATATCATTATCTTCTTATCCCTTCATTATGTGCATATCATCTTCTTTCCAAATATATCTAAATCACTTTCCATGGTCACCGGTACCATAAAATTATTGAAAACCAAAATAGACCAATACATAAATATTCCAATATTCCATGATACTATATACAACATTATTTTGGAATCCCATTACATAAACACTAAATCATTCCACCACATCATTGTCATATTCAACATTGCCAATACTGATCGCATGTGACTTCCCTTTGTCCTTTTCATTAAGTGGTTGCTCAAGTCAATCATCATTAACCCTTGCATTAGGGAATTGATTAGCATAATGCCTCATTTCATTTCAGTTGAAGCATTGAAGTGTTGTTGGTGCGTTCTCTGCAGTCTTTTCTTTATTCACACCATTAGCAACCTTTTTTCCATTAATTCGACACTCAGCTGCTCGATGACCATATTTTCCACAATTAAAACATTTTCAAGTCCCTTTAAGACAATCTTCACCATGCTTATTTCCACAATTTGAGCATAAGGAAACATTCATCTTCTTTTCACCATTATTCTGAGATTTCTCCTTGAACTCCATCTTTTGTTTCTTGTCAAAACCATGAGATGGATATGTAACACCAACTTCCATTTCTACAATAATAGCACAACACACTATTTCTTCATAGCTACTGAAGTCTCTTATAGTTAATTCCCTTCAATGATTTTGTTTTAAGCCACTGAAGAATCGATCAACTTTACTTTCAGGTTGGATGATAAAGCCAGATGCAAACCTTGCAAGCCCTGTAAAATTCGCTTTGTATATACCAACAGATTCATCAGCCTTTTTCATTAGTTCAAGAAAATCATTCTCCATATTTGTTCTAAGATTATGAGGGATGTAATTATTGAAAAATATTTTCTTGAACTCATCCCATTCCATTGAATCAATTTCAACTCTTGGCCATGTATTCTTTATAAGATTCCACCATTGATCAGCTTCACATTCCAAACGATATACTGCTATGATGACTTTTTCATGTTTAGAACATTGAATAAATGAAAATATCTTTTCAGTGGTACAGATCCATTGTTCAGAAACAAGTAGATCGGAAGACCCACTGAATGAAGGTGGACGTTGAATCATGAAGGACTCAATAGAATATTGTTCCCTTATCTACACATTTTGAAGTAGAGAATGATTCATAGCTTGTGTAATTATAGCAATAAAATTTTGCACTCCATCTCCCATAACATTTGTTTGATCAGGAGGAAAATCATTTCATTTTCCATTACATTGATCAACACGATTCCTTCGGGTTCCATCCATCGTCTAAAACCCAAAAAAAATAGTGTGAGAGGTAAAAATCATGCTAGGTAAAACAACATATTAAAGGGGGAGTACCTTCAATATCTAACATCTTAGGTTACCATAATTATAGTACTATAACCTATACTTATACGTAACCATAGGGACATCCCTATACATACGTTAGAAATATCTCTAGGGATCTTACTAAAGTTCTTACATCCTAGTTTCCAAAGGATGACTAAACCTTTCCTCTGATACCAAATGTAGATACCCTAATCTTGATGTACATAGACATTACATTACTTTTGCGGAATACTTAGTACATAACAAAGAAACACACACACAAGGATCGTAATAGTTTAGTGTCTTTGGAAACTCAGAATATAATATTTTAATCATGGTGAAAGATCTTCAACATCTCCCATAAAGATATTTACCTTTTTTTCTTACCTAAACCCATTATTTATATCCTGGGGAAAAGAAAACATAAAAGGGTGAGCTCAAATGCTCAGTAAGGGTAAACAAAAGAAATATCAATCACATCATATTCATAAGAACATAACATTTTGGAAATCATAACCTTCAAAAGAGATCATAATATCATAACATGGGATAAATCATAGTAGTGACATGTAATCACAATAATCATAATGTAAAACATGAATTTTTGTGGAATACACCAATAATCATAGAGAGTCACTTCTTAGTAGTAAAAACTCATTTCCAAGACTATGGTAGTGGACAATGTCCATTTCTGAACCGAGTTCATTCCACGTTTCAGTCCTGTTTCATTGAACCGGTTTAACCTGCTGTTCCAGCCATGTCTATCTCATGAGATATAAAATCTTTACCCAATGCATTGGAGGGAGATATAGGTCTCACCCATCTCATAATGATACCATTCTAATGTGTGCCACAAAATCATAAAACATACATCATAGCATAACCCATGTAATAAAAATGGTATTCTTAAACATCATGAAATCATAATTCATATAAGATAAAGGAATTCATAAGAATAATTCCATCACAACATAATCAAATAATTGTAATAATAGGGATAGAAACAGAACCATTTTTTATATTATATGGAAAATAATTTTGATAGAACACTTGAACTACATTCTTGAGGAAAATATCCTTTCTATTTTAAAAACATTTTTCCTTTCTCGTACTTTTGTCAGAAAAGTCAAAAAGTACCTCGTACGATAAACGACAAAAGATTCCTTTCATATCATATAATAAAAACACACCGAAGGGTAAAATTGGATTTGAAAAATTGTAGGTGGATGGAAATAATATTAAATATTGAGGAAAGATGGATGTGGATGATAAAATACACCCCAGTAAATAACAAAGTATAAACAATCTCAGATAAAAATGAGATTGTGATATTTTTCCCTTACCATAGGTCTGATTTGCTTCGTAAGTGTCCGAACCTACTGTATAATAATTTAAATAATTTTATTGACTTATTCCAGAATGATACTAATTTTTATTATATCATATATGGTCATATTATTAGCTTCTTATTAGTAATATTTCATTACTAATTGTTATTCGGGTGTTTATTACTTTTTGTTCTTATGCGTGTTTTGTCGAATAAATTCTTATTTTTCTTTTTAGGTTATAGATACCTCATTTCCAGAATATTATTAGTGTGATATATATCATATTAATTCATTAAATTCATTTATATAATCATTATTCAATGAAGATCATATAGAACGAGTCGCATCACATCATGGAGACGGTATTTCGTACGTACACACGAGCGATGATATCATTTCCATGATCGTGGAATAGTATTGGAGTGCATGTATACTATTTCAGAATCAATATCACTTTAAAATAATCATATATAGTCATTATTTACAACATTTTACCCATCAGTGTAAGGTGGTGGTGGAAAATAGATTACACAACTGTGTGGAGACGATATTCCGTACGTACGGACGCGCGGTGATTTCATTTTCTGTAGGATGGATAGATGGTGAAATAGGGTTGTTTCATACATATAATAACATATCAGTATATGAGTGATACTTATGTTATTACTTCATAATTAAACAACAAAAGAAGAATAACTGGAAGAAGAAATAATGTTGAAAGAATCGGTAACAGACATTAACTCTTCTTTGAAGAACTTCTTTGAGACCTCTTTTTATGGCACTAAAATTGGTCTTTGAAGAAGACCAAAACCTCTAGGATGTTTTTAGGGATGTGGAGAGGAGAAATTTGCAGGGTGTGGACGAGCTTGAAGGCTCAATGTTGTGTGAGGAAGAGAGGGAGGAGGTGCCCTTCTATAAGGGAGTAGAGGGTCACCTTTGGAAAAACTAAAAATATTATTTTATTATAAAGCCATATTGGGTTTTAAATAGATCCAAATTGATTTATTTCGAATCTAAGGTGGGGATGGGTCGAAAGCCTCTCATCAAATATAATTTAGACAAGTTTAGGTTCCTATTTTAACCTTATCATTTAGATTTAACTTTATGTTAAATAATTTTACTTTTACCGTGTCTTCTTGTGTTCTTAGACTATATGGTTAATAAACATACTATAACAAGCCAAAAGAGCCCCAATTTTTTTATTATTAATATATATAACCCTATCTAAGTCATTTGGCCGAACCTTAGATTTTTAGAAATAAAATAACAATCAATAATATAATATTTGTTTTTAAAACTATTTTATATCAATTTTGATACTATTTAGTAATTTATTTTTGTGAAAATCAGAATAGAATGATTAATTCTCAAAAAGATAATTAAATCAATACTAACATGCCATTGTAACCTAAAAAATTAATGAAATTCATAAAAAGTCTCAAATTGCATTTATTTGGGTATTTATAACATCAATTATGTAAATATTTCATTAATAAGATAATTACTGCATCATCTTTGTGTCATAAATAAATTAAATTATAAAATGCCTAAAAATTACAAATAAAATATAATTCTGGTTAAAATATTGTTATCTTTCTAATGAATAATTATAGTCTAATTTATCTTATGTATAACACTATATTAAAAATGATTTACTTATTAAACTTTGATTTTAACTATTTTAACCCTTCTTTAAATAAATTAATAATAAATGTCCTAATCTAATCCAAGGGTGCCTAAATGGTCATATTTTATTCCTAAGGTTTTTTTTGGTCTAATTAAACTCACCCAATATAATTAGGACATGTGTTATGGTAATAATAATATCATTTTTACCATAATTACCCTATTTACTTTTAACCATGGTAAAAAAAAGTGAAAAGTTACTATTCACAAAATATTATTTTCATCTCATTGAACCACATTTTACTTACTTATATCAACCGTGTCTCTCGGATTTTCGAAATTCCACTCACAGAAGCGGAAAAATTATGTCTTATTTAAATTTGCAAATTCTCCTAGGAGGTGGGTAAAAGACGGTGAAAAGTTCAATAAAATTTTTATATATCTAAAATTATTATAATTATTTAATTAAAATGTTGGTTTTTAAATAGTAACCCAGTGTTTTCACTATTCAACAAAAATTGATAGTTTTCAAAAAAATGCCAAAATTTCCCCCTAGGCTAATATCGATATTCAGAATCCAATAATGAAGTCCATTTTCAAAAATAAAATTTATAAAATTTCAAAAAGTGGGTATTACTATTCATAACGGCTAGTTTTAATAATATTTTAATAGCATATCGTTGTTTGGCGAAACTCGGTATTGTGTACAACACACGCTATCGTGGAAGGTCGCGCTTGCGTGTAACGCAAGCCAAGTCAGGGAGGCTTGTTGTGAAAGCTCCTTTTGGTGTAGCGTACAACACAATACATTAATTAAATTAAAAAGAATATTTTTTGTAAAATCTTGGGGTGTTACAGGGTTCCTCTGGATGTAATCCAGATGCGGGGGGAAGTGCATTAGTGGTGGACACTCTACAATTAGGAGAAGAGTGAGGCTAGGGATATGTGGCTGATCTTCGAGAGGGTGTTCCTTGTGTGATTCCTCTTTTCCACGATGAAGACTCAAAAGAATAAGGAGCTACTCTCCTTCCATTATGGGGGTATGTCAGTGATAGAGTTGGGGATCAAGTTCAAGGATCTCCTCCTCTTTACTCCGGACCTCTTTCCGGATGAAGAGTCTTGGGTGAGATGTTTAGAGGAGGCACTCTAACCTTATCCTCAGTATGTTGTTACTCCTTTCACTCAAAAGACATATTTGGAGGTCCATAAGATTGATGAGGTGGTTGAGAGGGTGCACATTATTGGAGGTGTTCCATGAGGAGGGAGGCAGTTAGGGTCATCAAAGGGAACGGTTGTCAGCAGCAAGCCCCCAGCGCCAGGGCCGTCTAGGATTTGGCTAGTGGGGAGCAGGCCCCAGCAGTTCCATTTTTTGATCTTCTAGTCCTCACACTTTCCTTTCGGGCCCAGGACTGAGATGCTTCATTTTTGGCAGTTGTTGGAACCATCAGAATTATTGCCTGTACCGAGTGTAGTACAATGGGGGTCCGCCCGTGAAGTACCCACCTAAGCAGCAACAGATTTCAGGAAGGCCATTTCATCATCATTAGTAGGGACTGCGAGCTCCCGCACCTGTGAGAGAAGATGTTGCGGGAGGAGGCTATCCACATGGAACTCTACATGGACCTCGACCATGTCATGGTTGGGGAGGCGGCCATTAGACTAGGGGTATAGTATCTAATAGAGGGTAGTTACTTGCTTTAGAGGGAGAAATTTCAGCTGAGCCCAAAGTCATTTGAGGCACGATAAACATGTTCAGTACTCATGCCTATGCCTTGATTGATTCAAGAGCTTCACACTCCTTTATGGAACCCCGTCTAGACCATGCATTCGGTCTAGATGTAGAGACTCTTCCCATACTCATGGTTTTGAGTACGCTAGTAGGAAGTCAGACTAGTTTGTCTCGTGTTTGACAAGGATGTAGACTGATGTTGGGACCACATCAGTCTAGTGGGGACCTTCTTTTGTTGAAGATGCATCCATATAACGTCATTTTAGGAATCGATTGGATATTTTCTAGTGTGTTACTTTATCATATACTTCTAAAGAAGGATCGTGTTTTTAGATATGGACAGACAACATGTGATTTTCGTTGGTGAGAAGG
Organism: Viscum album; assembly: GCA_963277665.1. NCBI lineage: Eukaryota > Viridiplantae > Streptophyta > Magnoliopsida > Santalales > Viscaceae > Viscum > Viscum album. The sequence continues at coordinate 1,516,303,764 of OY728122.1, read as the reverse complement.
ATTTCCAAGAGGATAGCTGCCGAATGGAGCCCCTTATTTCCTTATTATGGTAGCTGAAAGTAGAGTTGGTAGATACAATGATGGTGGATGTCTCGAGGATTTTCAGTGAGTTCATGCATGTGTTACCTGTGGAGGTGGTGACTTTACACCCTCTACATGACATTAATTTAAGGATAGGATTGCAACATAGTGCCCGTCTGACTTCCATGGCTCCCTATTGGATGTCACCTTCTGAGCTATGGGAGTTACAGATTCAGATTGATGATCTGATGAAGATGGGGATTGTTCAACCTAGTACGTCACTTTGGGGTGCTCCAGTCTTATTTTCAAAGAAGGAATATGCTTGTCTCAGACTATTCATAGACTACTAGAGACTGAATCAGTTAACTGTCATGAATAGTTACCCTCTCTTGAGGATATATGACATTTTTAACCCTTTTAAGGGGTCATGATGGTTATATAAGATCAACCTAGGGTCCGGATATCACCAGTTGATGGTGAAAGAGGGTGAAATATCAAAGAAATCTTTTTGTTGCAGATATGGGCTTTTTAAGTTCATCGTCATCTAGTTCGGCATTACGAACACAGTAGTCGTGTTCCTAGCGCCCATGGATTCCATCTTCTATGAATATTTCGACCAGTTAGTAGTCGTGTTTATTGATGGCATCTTGATATACTCAACATTAGAGGAGGATCATAGTGAGCATCTGATAATGGTTTTAAAGGTCCTATGATAGTATCAGCTCTTTGGGAAGCTGTCCAAATGCATCTTATGGACACCAAAAGTGCACTTCCTTGGACATGTGGTGTAAGAGTAAGGGATAGCAGTGGACCCGTCAATGGTCAAAGATGTTGTTTTATGGGAAGCACCAAACAACATGGATGAAGTTTGCAGTTTCCTGGGTCTAGCAGGTTACTATAGGAGGGTCATGCCCAACAACACTCGAGTTGCAACACCATTGATATCCATAACCAAGAAGGACTGGGATTTTTTATGGAGTTAGAAGTTCCAGGAAGACTTCAGTTATCTATGTAGAAAGTGGGTTAGTTCCTTAGCGCTGAGGTTTCCAGAGGAATGAGTGAGGATTGAGGTATTCTGTGATGCTTTAGGCCATGGCACGAAGTGGGTCCTAATGCATTAGCAGGGGGTGATCTCTTATGGGTCTAGGTAGTTATGTCTCCATGAGAAAAACTATTCTACCCACTACATGGAGAACACAAGGGTTGTGTTCTATCTAAATTTGTGGTGGAACTACCTTTTTGGGGAGTGCTTGTGGTCTTCAGAGATCAGAAGATCATGAGGTATATCTACACCCACTGGGACACGAACTTGCCGCAGCGGAGGGGGATGGAGTTTCATCAATACTATGACTTCAAATTCTCTTACACAGAAGGTAAGGGGAATTTGGCAGCTGATTCCTTGAGCATGATATTACAAAAGGATGCGGTTTAGGATTCAGTAGATGCTTGGAAGGAGATGGAGGAGTTGTCTTCCCTACACCTGGATGCAATGGTTGTTGATGGTAGAGTTTTCTCTTTGTCATATGACAGTGATGTCCAATCTATTGTGGTAAGTAGAGGAGTCTCAGTTGGGAGACTCATAGAACGATGTGATGTGCGATATGGCTAACCATGGAAATTCTCCAGAAGGGTGGTTGGAGGATGGTCAAAATATGATTCTTTTTTGACATAAGTTTTTTGTTCTTTGGAAAATTAATGGGAGAGTTCTTTGTGAGTTCCCCAACTCACCCCTGTCTATACATCCAGAAGTTTTCAAGATGTATCAGGGCATGAGGGGTCAGGTTTGGTGGCCTGGGGTGAAGCAGACTGTTGTAGAGTTTGTAGAAAATAGCCTCATGTGTCTGTAGGTTAAGGCTGAACACCACATCCCAAGAAGACTGTTACACCATTTAGATGTACCTATGTGGAAGTTTGAAGACACATGGATAGATTTCTTCATGTGACTACCAAGATTTATAGGGGTTTTGGTGCTATCTGGGTAGTGGTGGACCTTTTTGATGAAATCCTCTCCCTTCCTAGAAATCAAGGAGTCGAGTGTGGTGTATACCTTATCCCAAAGATATGTGGATGAGGTGGGGATGTTTCATGGGGTTATGGGGTCTATATTATCTGATCAGGTTACCCAGTTTCCCTCACAAATCTGGAAAGGAATGCAATATTCTTTTGGAACCCAACTATGTCTCAATACAACTTTCCACTCCCAGACAAATGGGAAGACAGAGTAGACCTTCCATATGTAGGAGGATATCATACGAGCATGTTTTTTGGACATAAAGTAATAGTGGGTGTGACACATTACACTACTGGATTATGGCTATAGAAATATCTATCACCCTAACATTGGAATGGTTCCTTTTGAAAAATTGTATGCGAGGCCGTGTTGCTCACCCGTGTTCTAGACAGAGGTTAGGGAATCAAGTGTTCTGGGACCAGAAGTGGTACAGAGCATGAAATATAAGGTTCAAGTTATAAAAGATAGGATGAAGGAGACACATGACATACCTATTTCATTTTCCGACAATAGGAGGAGACCCTTGGAGTTCAAGGTCGCGGACAATGTTTCCTTTAATGTCTCCCGCCGACATTGACAATAGTGGAAAAGATGTGGGATTACTCTTTATCCTAGGATTGTCAAACTATTCTATGTGTTGTTGTGGATCGATGAAGGGGCTTATCAAATAGCGCTACCACAAATGATACTGAGAGTGTACAACATTTTCCATGAGTCACAGCTAAATCTATATCTATATGATGATTCACATGTCCTCGACTGGGGAAAGCTATATATCGTGGATGATGCGTCATTTGTGGTGTGAGCAGTGAGGATCATAGGCCATGAGGAGAAGGTGCTTTGTAGAATAACCATTCCCTTGGTTCATGTGTTATGGATGTGTGGTGGTCTCAAGGTGAGTACCTTGGAATGGGAGGAAAAAATGAGTTCCCTGTCCCTATAGCTATTGTGAGTTTTGTTCTGTTTTGTTTCATGCTTTTTTGTGATGTAGTGATTGAACATATTAACTATGAGATGTGTTTTTTTATTGCTTTCTGAATGCGTGAAAAGAGTCCTGACTGTGGGTAAGGTTGGAACCGATCCCTAATCACGACACATTAATGTGGATGCGATTAAACCCGAATGGGTGAGTCAGTGATGCACAAAGGGGATAATATCATGACATGGGGGAAAGGACTCCATGATCCATTTTTTAGACTATGAAACTTTTTTTAATGTATATGTGGATACATAAGAGAGAGGTGTTCCCTAATGATGACTAGGATAACTCATGAGAGGTATCTTCTATGGTGGTTTTGTGGACCCCTATTTTTTCCTTTATGTCTAGTTTGATACTTGAGAGAGTGAATAGTTTTACAGGTATATGATGTAATGGTCGGGACCCTACAAGTCTATTAATTTTCCAATAACTCAGTCCCATCAATTCGTTCAACAGAACTGATGGCAGCAGTCATGGTCTCACAATGAATCAATGGCACGACATACAGTGGCACCGCTGACAATGGCACCATGATAGTGGAATAATGAAGGTGGCACCATGACGGTGGAACCATAACAGTTGCACCATCATGGTAACACTCCAAAACAGTGGCACTGTGATGGTTGAAATGTGAGGGTGACACCCTGATAGTGTCACCGGGAGGGTGTCACCATGATGGTGGCACATTGACCATGGAATCTCTTATGGTGTCTCCCCAAACAGTGTCCAACCCATGTTTCATTTATCTAGTTCCTCTCTCTCAACGTATATTTTGACGTAAAAATGTTTTAATACCCCTTTAAAAACCACTTAAATCCCATAACTGATATCTAAAATTCTCGAAGAGATGGGAAACCCTAGACATTCCAAAACATGTTGCTTTTCCTCCGTGTCACAGCTTTTTCACATACTTTCCAATTTTTTCCTTGTTGCACGTTTTTTTTCGGATATAATGATACTTTTTAATGCACACCTATTATGGCCACCCCTCTGGTGAAAATAATTAAATGAAATTTAATACAATCGTATGTAACCACCCAACAGAGTGGTGATCCCATGATCTTCCATTAAAGTCATTCACGATTTTTAAAACCCATAACTCTAGGATCTCAGTTTTTTATCACACGGGGATTATTTCTTCTTCTTGGATGGTCTTCTTTTCCCTCATTTTTGAGTTTGGAGTTCCCCCATCTTGAGTAAAGTGGTGTGCCAATGCTGGAGCTTTCCTGCCCACTATTGGAGGCCCCCTGGAGTTCATCCATTGCAAATCACGCATCCCTAGTTCTTGGCACGGGGAGAAAAACATCGATCATTGATCATTCAGGTAGGGTTCATCATTCGTCTCACTTAATGTGTATCGTTCTGGTTGGGTATGCTAATGATTCTGCAGGTGTGGATGATTCCAAACCATAATGACAATAAAAAACAAACATTTAAAGAGTGAATGGGTTTGTTTGATACGGTCGATGTACTCTTTTAGCTTTTCTGATATGTTGTGAATTTAAGGGGATTATGTCCACTGAAAATCATGGACATTGGTGGTCCATTCATAAACCCTAATGAACCTCTACATTCTGGATATTTATGTGATTGAATGGATTTAACATAAAAATTGGATAATCATGTAAACACACATGATTAAATGAATGACCAGTGGAAAAGAATCCGTGTGTGATCACCCCGATTAACAAAATAGAAAAGAATGAACTAAATGAATGGTGTGTTTAAATCACGAACTCCCTTGGCCTGTCTCAGTAATATATGTTGTTTGTCTGCTTGATGCTTGTGGGTGACATGGGTTGTGATGAGATCCCATGTTGTGCTGTAGTAGTGGGGTTGTGGATCTGAGGTCGTGTGTGAGGCCACATGTTGGGGATTTGTTTGGTTCCAGTACTTTGAGGGATATCACTGATCCCTTTTGTAGTATTGACTTTACCAGAGAACTGGGTGTGAATTCTGAAATTGATGCTTTTCTATTTTTCCTTGGCTTATAATTATTCCTCTTAGTCACCTAGTAGTGAATAATTTCTTAAACAAAAGTGCATGAATATGAAAATATGAATGGATTCACTGGGAAATTTATTTCCAGGAATGAGTTATGTCTTGAACATGGGTGTTGTGATTTTTGTGAAAGAATAGTAACAATGGTGTTTGTGTCTAGGATGGTTTTGTGACCCCTAGGCTAGGATGAGTGCTTTTTTACCTATTTGTATAATTTTAGTTCTTCTGTTTCTTATTTTCATGTGACACATGTTGAGAAATTCATACCGAACACCTCCATTTCATGGGGGAGGATTTTTATACATACAATCATATGAGTGGATGGTAATGAGCTCCATTTCTTCTCCTTTTCTAGAGTAGATAATGTCTCTTCTGGCTGGCTATGACAGTATGAGATCCATTATAGCCCGTGATTCTTTGGGCATGGTACATTTTGGGGGATGGCCCAGCTGTGTGCGGGCATGTTGTTTCCCATGTGGCTTCGAGATGAGGCCCAGGAGTCTTCAGGAGTGACAGTAGTAGTTCGGGCCATGGTGTCTTCGGGCGTGGTGATATTTTTTCTGGCCCAGGTGTCTATGGGCATGTTTACTTGTGATGGTTGATGCCCTTTTGTTTGTGGGAGGGTTATATGGTTGTGGTAGCCCATGTGTGTGTGAGAGGGGTATTGTAGTGGGGCTGCGGTGAGAATGGTGGGAGAGGACTGATGTGTATTTTTTCTTCAATGACCAGTGGGAAAGTGGTGCGCGGTATCCAAACATCAATTTGTTTTTTACTATTACATTACCTAACTTACATTTCAGGGGGAGCGTGCCTTTGTGAGGTTTGGGTGGATAGTTTCCTTATTAGGTTCTTGGTTATCTACTTTTCTCATGGGGCATTAGTATGCCTCCCCACTTGTGCCTGAGGTCTTTTTATTTTCCCTACTGAGTATACCTATTTACTAACCCTATATATATATAAATGATTTCAAGATTCCAAGAAGACATTGAGGACCTTGCATGACTATACTAGTTCGAAATTTGGGAAATTTTCTGTTGATATTTTTTTTTCATTTCTTTAGAACCTTCCATTGGTATTTTCTTTTACCTTATAACACTTTCCATTAAAACATTCATATGGGAATAGATTGTTCGGGATTTACATTTACTTCCAGTTTTTGTGTTTTTTGGGATTTACTATCTTATCTCATTACCCTACAAGATAAAAGGGTAATGCCTTCAAATTTGCAGTAGATTCTTTAACCTAGGGGAAAGTCCCCACTATAGGACATATTGAAGGAAGTTCTAGGGGGTCATTATATCTCCTTCAACCTAAGGATGGAATGGTTGGGCAATCTACTGTCACTTCCCTCATCTCGGTGAAGGTGGGTCATGACATGGAAACTTTTCTTTTTCATTCCATGGGTTATTATATAATTTCTAATCAATATATGATAATTTAATTTATTTTTGAATTTATAGAACATTATCATATTATTAATTTATTAATCCTTGTCAATAAATTCCACCATAACGACATGATTATTTTGAGGATGTTTAAAAATTAATTTATAAATATTATATGTCATTTGGTTTCAAACTGGTTATGTGGTAAATTAATTTTATCAAAGAGATATAATTTATTTAATAATAATATTAAAATGATGTTTTTGATTATTACCTTATCTTCTATGCATGGTGTTTTAGGTTATAAATTCTATAGAACATGATGTTCGTCTTTATAATAGTTATGGTGATAAAATATAACAGATTAACACATCCCTAACGGTATATATTTATATGTCAACATCATTTAAATTAATATTTATTTCAATTTATATAACATTTAATATTATTAAAATCATTTATTTTGTTTTTCTATTAATTCAACAATTACTGTCTAAGAGTTCTGTAATAACATATGGTAATTAATTCAGAACACATAATTAAAAATATATGTATATGGAAAAAAACTCATTTACCTAGCTAATAAATATTTAAAATACTACATTTCCCATATATATTAAATTGTAAAATATTCAGTGATAGTTAAGGAAAAGTAGTAAATTTTTTAACTTTTCATTATATAAATATAGATAGAGGTCAATATCAAAATAAATTTAAAATATCCAGATTTTTGAATTTTTTTTGGATGATATATACTCATATAATAAAATAAGGGAAAGTGTAAGGGCCTTTATTCAATTCATATCATTTTTATTTTAACCTTAATTACATTATCTAATATTTATTATGGTAAAGAATTACAATTTTTTTAGTAGTTCAAAAAATAAAATTTGAAATATTTACCAAAATTATAAATTCTAATGGAAAATATCGAATACATTTTTTGTTATTTAATAAATGGGAATCGTAGAATGTAATTTAAATTTAAATTGGAAAATGTGATGAAAAAATGTTCTTTTTGAAATATTAATATTTATTATGATAAATTTTTAATGTAAAATTCAACATTAATATTCATTCCAAATATGATAATTTTATTAATTATATTCATAACAAACTAAATGAATTTTATAAACTATCCTAATTATTTTTAGTATTTAAAGGAAATAATTGAAAATAAAATTTTAAATAAATATATGAATTTATATAATAAAATTTAATATAAATATTAAATAAATTAAAATATTTGAGAAAGATAATCCTGATATAATAGATAGAAAAACTGAATTTAACTTTTTCAAATTCAAAATCTATAAATTTTTAAATCAATAATTTAGATAAAATAATATTATATATTAAAATAAAATTTAGATATAAGTAGATAATTTTTTCTTTTTGAATGAAATATAAGCTAATACTTTTAGAATTAATATAAATATATAAAATAAAATTATTTCATATTTTAAATATATTAAATTTTTTTATATTTACATTTCATAGGATGTTACACATTTTTTCTTTCAAACATAATGGTATAGTGATGTATTGATGCAGCATATTTTATATAGATATAGGTTATTGGTTATGGGACACATAGATCTCATTATGTTTTATTTTTTAATGACGACTATTACTATGTTTTTTCAAAATCATATAAAATGATGGGTGTATAATTACATATGCTGAAACATTATGTCACATTTTTTAATGTGGTTGATTTTACTTAGAAAATTTTAAAAACATAGTGCTAAGAAGAGTTTATATATTTGATGATAAAGGCATAAAAGAGACATGAGCTAATTCCATTTCATCAGGGATGTGTCAGTGTAAAAATGAATTTGAATTTTTTATTAGTCCATTTGGGTTTCACACCTGAAAACCATTTATTTAATGATTTTTGAGTTTGGTGTCTTGGGGAGTTACTAAATCCCACAATTCAGTATACATTCACCTCATTTACATTACCAGTGTACTTGGTGTGATAGAATAAAATAACTAGTGATGTTGACATATGTATATCCATTATGACATAATGTGGAGTTCATATAAACATCTTGAGGGGAATATCATCATAAAGAGGAACTCAGGAATTATGATAGAAGTTGTTTCGATATGTTTGAATTATACCTTAGCATTATTCATTGCATTATTATGGGGAAAGATTTTATTGGGGGTCTAACATGAGTTCACTGATGATTTTTTTCTCCCATTTATGTCATTCTCATAATTAGAAATAACATGAGATTATTGTGGGATGACAACATGGAATGTGTGGATAAGTTTTATTATGTCTACAATTTAATCAATTCCCACTTATGATGTATTAATAGCATGGTGAGACTATTTATGTTTTATAGGACTATAACTCATCAAGTGGAGATATAACCACTACCGTTCAACAATATTATATCTTAAATCATTAGAGGCATAAAAAATTATGGGGTCAGGGATTTCATCATCAACAATGACATAGATGAGATGCATGTAGACAGATGCATGATATATAAGTTCTAGTACTATATTAGCAAATGGTTTTTCACAGTATGGTAAAAATTTAATATACACTATTATATACCTCATATAATTCAGGATCTACTCAGCCCATGATTTCACACAAATTGGTCTATGAATTATTAGTGGGTTATAATTGTTTTCAAATGAACATGGTTTTTGAAAAATAATTGTTGTCAGACTTGTTTGTTTGGTTTGGTTTGGGGATATAAACTGATTATGAAATAATATCGATCATGCAAGGAGGGATTTCATCTTTTAATGGTACAACCCCACTATGTCCTCATTTTCATGGTTGTTTTATTTTTTGGGAAAATGAATTATTAAATTATTGAGTAGTCCTTTAAAATATTGAAGGAAAATGTGAAATGATAATTTATGTGGTATGATATTGGATTTTTGATGGTTATTCAAAGACCCTTATAAATCATATTGATGATTATCAGTGAAATTAATGGTTTCTTATGTTGTGCGGGTTCTGTGGGATTCTTTAGAAATGATCCAAGGCATTCCTCGATATGGACGATACACAATCCAAATGACATGTAATAAATTTTTGGATATATTTTTAGTAAGTTTCGGGTCAATTATTGTGGACCCAAGAAGGAAAAAGGGTTATTTATTCTAATATAATACCAAATGAATAAGGTTTTTATCATGATTATTATCATTTCAAAGGGAACCCTATTAATTTTTTTTTCAAGGAAGATGATAATAGGAGGTTATGTATAGACAACTTTATATTGAATCATGTAACAATCATTATAAAATTATACATTAAAATGTATTGATTATATGTTCTAATAGTTGATTATAGGTTATTATATTTCAATGATACATTTGAATTTCATGTATCATCTGATTACGGTAGTGGGGGGATATCCAGAGGCATTCTTTTTAGTATCAGCATTGAAACATTGATTTTAAATATATGTTATCAGTGTGACAAAACCCAAAATTTTTTATGGATAACATTAACTATATGATTTTTTACATTTATGAGTAGTTCATTGTTGTGTTCATCAAAAAATCCTTATATACTCATTTTTTATTGGAGATTATATAGTCAAAAGTAGATATTTATTCGTTTCTTGACATTATTGACTATATGAAAAATTAGTCTATGTATATTCCATAGATGTGAAAGATAATTTTTTTAGGGGAATATAATACCTCAACAGGGAGGAGTAGAGGTTATATTTATGATTGATTTATATGAATCATGAGAAGAACCAGGGTAAATGGAACATGTTTTTAACATCCATAGTAATATAAAAATTCATTAATAGATTGTGACTGAATCCTCTCAAATTATAGCCCATATTACAACCTTGATAAAAATATCCAATAACATTACCCTGATTTTAGAGTTCAATTTTTTTTTGAATATTTTAAAAATAAATTTATCATTACCCATATGAGTTGAAAACCTTACGAGGGCATGATGCTTTTTATGTTTTTGAAAAGATTCTAATTTTTCTAGCTGATGCATCTTAATTATATAGAATGATGTATTTTCTTAAGGGATTTGGGGTTATGCCTCCATGAGAATAACTATTCCACCCATGATGCGGGTTATGTGTTATTCACGTTTAACTTGAATATTTCCCCTAATATCTCATCAGTGAAATCTTTGTGGACTTTATTATCAATAAAAATATGGAATTGATTCACCCAACAAGATATCAATCAATCATAACTATGGAGGATGTAGTTAATCAACGAATTTTAAATAATGATATGTTATAACAAAGTGAATGGAAATTTCAGGGCCAATATAATATGTTGGAAAACCAAAATAGATATTTATTAAGACACTTCTGATGCATAGAGAGTGATGGTGGAACTGGCAGTTTTGAATCTTGTCAGAGAAGTGGTCTGATGAACAAGAATTTTAAATAATATTATAATGAAACCTTATTGGTTTCTATTGAACCTGTAGTCTTAATGATCTCATTAAGAGGTAAATGTTTTGGGGGATAAATTTATTCATGAATTTTCTCTTAATATTTGTTTAGAGGATTAAAAGAATCAAGGTTTTTCAATGATAGATTTTTTATTGTAATGTTTTTGTGTTAGGAGGTTCTATATAAGATCAATAGGCCATCTTTTATTGTATAATTGTGAATCTATAAGAAGTAATGAGGACTGAGGATGTAGTTTTAGTGTTCTTGGATAATGTGTTTTTTAGTAGAATTAATATCTTTTTGTTTTTTATTCTAATAGATAAATATCACTATTCATTTCATACAAGGGTTTCTATGGCCATTAGATGATCTCAAGTGGATATTGTAGTATATATTGATGTATTTTTTCATGATTCCATAGGTTCAAGGAGGATATAATTCCATTATGTGATTGTGCTCGAAATTTAAAAATATGTTCCATTTCTATTGATAATCGAGTCTTATGTTATAGATACTCTAGTGATGTTTTATATTCATAATGTAGCGATATTATATGTGGTAATGAAGACCATTGTTTTTGAACATGATGATAATTTATCCTAATAATCATATAGAGGGTTGTGGAATTTTTTTATTTATTCCATTACACTTCGTTCCATCCATAAATATATGGGAAACAATATTGGACAACAGATCTGATGGATGATATGTTGAGGTCATGCGTCATGTATTTTAATGGACCATGGGTGAACCATATATAATTAATTAACATCTCATATAATTATAGGCATCAAAATTAATTTATCCTGGATGATATCATGGAATTATATAAGCATCCATGTATAGCTGTATTGTGTAAGATTAAAGATGTTGAATCAATACTCATGTTCTCGATTTAGTGAACAACATGACCAAGAAGATATACATGATTAATGGGAGTGTAAATGTTGAATAAATTTATCATAATTTTTATTCAATTCATGTGAGGTTTTGATAAAAATGTGAATTAGTATAACATGTTTTCATGAATATTTTTCATCACTATGGGATGAAACAATGTGATTGGGGGACAAAACTCTCTCCCTAATTTTTTGGACCTTTTATGGTGGTGGAGAATATTAGAGATATGGTGTGTTATTTGGTTTCTTATCCAAATAGTGATAATATAAATTAAATTTTTTTTTTAAAAGATCAAATATGGATTCATAAGGACGAATCTAATATGATGATATTTACATGCTGAGTATAATGTGACCATAATAATGTGGTCAGTCAGGTTCATGGATAGTTATGAAAATATACTATGTCATAATGATATTCTAATATATTATGTATTAAGGAGGCCCATATGGTCTAGATTTGAGAACATGAGAATTGGCGTCCCATATTCACATAATATATCCTTTTTTTAATTGGTTTATCTTTATATTTAGACACATTGTTTTTTACCATGATATTATGATTTTTTATCCCAGTAGTGATTCATAAGATTTTTTACCATTTATATTGTGATGAGTTGTTTTGAAATTTAAAATATTATAGATGTTTAACCTGTTGTTGAGTGTCTCTAAATACTAAGTTCATATGCTTTATCTCTTTTTATTATGAGGTTTTTTGTTAGAAATATTTATTTAGAAAATATAATTTCATTTATAGTATTTCTTTAGATTATCATGGATGAAAACACATTGATATATATCAGATAATTTTTTTTTTGTTTTCCTAAACACTTACATTTTGTTCTCCCATGGCATGGAGTTTTGAAGAGTTATGTTGGTGTATTTTCAAAAAATTAATTTATACATATATATATATTAGATGAATTGTTTTTTCTTATTATTGTAATGTTTTTTATGTTCAATTGGATTTTTATTGTGGTATAATGATTTTTTCATTCATTCTATTTGTTTATTCTTGAATTCAATGATTTTGTTCTTTCATATTAATGATACTGTTATGGTTTTCATAACTAAAAATAAAAACATTATTTATTTATAGTATATTTTTTATGTGGTTGATCCTTTTATGATGTTACTAATTAGTATGGTCATATTGTTTTTCATGTAGTCGTTTTGTTTCTTGAGCGGTTAATCCAAATAGTGTGTCGGATTTATATGTCTTCTTGTTTATTTTTCATGTAGTCAACTAGTTTGTTTTTTAGTTGATATTATTTTATGATCCATGTATTCACAATGTGTGGCCTACCCCCATGGTCATTTAATTTTTTGAATAGTAATCTCTATGATTTTCCCCGAATCATTTAAAAATGATTTTATTAACCTAAATAATAACAAAAAATGGATTAATTGGATCCCAAAATGATTTGGATAATTTATATATTTGAATAATTTTATTTTGGGGCATAAAATGTTCCATGTAGAGGGAATTAAATAATAACTAATTAAAAACCAAAATATTTACTGTTTAAAAAGAAAACTTTTACAGATAATTTTATAGGGAAATTTGTAAATATTTATCAAGAAGATTAAAACACTAATTTTTTTACAAAAATATTTCTAGATTAATTTGATTCCAGATGATCCAAAACATCAATAATTAGTTTGGAGAGTCATCTTTCACTAATATAAATCCCATGAGAACGATTTAACTATGTTTCCACCAACCTTCCTCTATCTATATGTTGAGTATAAATTTACAATATTAGTGTTATGAGTTTGTACATATATCATATTTGTTAACATAATCATGTGTTTTGTGATATATATGAATTTTATATTTTGGATTTCCATGATGTGACATCTAATCTCATTATCCATTATTTTTGGGGAATCACACAATACAAAACTTTATGATAGGGGATCTGATCTATGTATGTAATTTGTTTTATTTGCTGATTTATTATTATTTTTTATTAATTTCTTATAATGAACTAAATGATTTATGAATAAAAAAATCAAGGATAAATAAATTGATTGGGATGATGTGGTGAACAGTAATATAGAATTTTGTTTCTTTTTATTGTTATTATTAATCATATCCTTCTACATAATAGTTTTTTTTTATTACAGCTTCTTTAAATCATGATCATTTTTTTTGATTCATTATTTCGACTAACATATCATAATAGGATAATAAATTAATTAATATAATGAAATAAGTATATTTCAAAATTTAAAATCAATTTAAATTCCAATGAAATAGATTTTTTTGAAATATTTAAAAAATCCATTTATTTCAAAATAAAAATGTTTTGGTTGTTATAATCTATTTCAATGTTTTGTATAGTGTATTTTCTTTTATCATGGTGGTTAGTTAGTGATTCTTGTGTTTTAGGATTGTATTGTAAAAGATTTATGTCGTTCATAACTGATTTCCTCATAATTTCTGAGCTAATATAGGATGATAATGATTTTGTATTTAGTGTTGTAATCTGATTGAAATAGAATATAAATGTTTATTTAGAGATTTAAATAAAATTATCATATTTCTTAACTATTGGGGGTTTCTTTTTATTCAATATACAATTAATGGCATATTTATTAGCACATAAAATTTTAATAGGAACTATGGAAATAATTAAAGTGTTGTATATTGAATTGATTTATGAATAAGTATATGACCTTAAGCATTACATAAATAAATAAATTCTTGTATAATTCACTTGTTCACATTCTCGACTATCTTTTTTTATTACAATTTTAAAAAATTAAGATATAATCTATTTATATCTAACCATAATCATACAAAGAGGGTTTTATAAAAATAATATCCATTTATTCTATAATAATTATTTTTAATGAAATAGGAAATCATTTCATGAAAAATATTCACAATATTTATCTTGACATCATTTTTTAAATTACCCATACTTAAAATTGTAAAAAAAATCAATCATTGTATGAGAAAAAAATATCAATAAAGTATATAAAAACAAATACAAAAAATTTTACTCCATTAATAGTTATATTGATATGAAATAAATTTCACAAAGACAAACTTCTCAACCAAAAATTATTATATACATACTTTTTTCAAAGTAAGAGATTTCAATAAATCATAGAAAACATTAGTTTAACCATAATGGAACCATGGAGAATAACATATTTAGGATTTTAACCCTCATGTATACCATAGGATTTGTAACCCTTTTAGTTATCTTAGAATGTAACCCTCACAACTGCCTTCAGTTGTAATCCTCATGGCTACCTTAGGTGTAACCATCATAGTTTCACATGGTGTAACTATAAGGTCGACCTCCATGATAAAAATATCCAATGATTTTTCTAGAGACTCAACACCCATACATCATCCTAAACAATGACCAATAACCATAACATTATCATAAATAAATAATTATTTCATTGAAACATTATTTTTATTTTTTAAAATATATAAATTTAAAAGTGGATTTTTATGATTAATATCTTACCAAAGATTCTCAATATATAGAATGAGATAAAAACAATTTAACAATTATTTAAAGGGTGTTTTAATATATAAAATAACCATAATTATATTTATAATTACTTATATGATATTTTTATTACATCCTTTAACAAAAAATTTAATAGTATTTTGTAATTTTCATTTCTTCGGGAGACTTTATTTTGTGGTTTCCATGGTTAGTGCATTATCTATTTTCTTTTTGAATGCAAGAAAGACAATAGAAGTTGAATGAAATAGAATTAATATTTTTCATATCATTAAATTATATCATATTTTTTTCAAAAATGTGGATTAATAATTAGATAATACATTAATAAAAACCATTCAATATATTTCAGTGGGTTTTATGATCACAATGAACATATACAATTTTTTTAATTCTCATTTTTATATACTGGTTCCGTAATAATAAACAACATATAATATATAAAATAAAATATTATTTTTACATAGTATTGGTTTTATGAGAATCCATGAAGGCTGTAATGGAAAATTAATGTCTATCATCCACGATGGTGGTAAATCGACACATTAGGGAAGATGATCTCATTTTTAAAATAAAATAACACAAGACTGTGTTTTATGATTAATTATTCCAAACACATGATATAATTACAATATATATAATATAATTTTTTTAAATGCCTCTTGGATTTTTTGATGTGGAGATAGAATAATAAAAGATATTAAAATTAAAGGAAAATAAATGAAAAATTAAGAGGATTATACCTCTTTAATTCTCCTCCATGAGAACCACCTCGAATCACTTTATTTTTACCTTCTGAAGATAAAAATTTATCTTGGATGTGAGTATGTTTCATAGAAACTGAAATGGTAAGAAATTAAGAGAGATAAAATTAGTTGAGTTGTGAGGATAAACGGTTGTGTTCTATGTTATCTATAGATGAGGAGATTAGTGTTTTCCCATTAGAGTATTAAAAAGATTTTTATATTGGCACAGAAAAAGGAATTTATAGAAAATTGGAACTGAATATATAAAAATAAGGATATATAGTTCATGATTATGGGCATACCTAATTCATTCATCATCTACAACTCAAGAAAACTTATATTGGTAAAATACCATAAATTACAGTATTTTATTATTAACCAAAAATTAAACTATTTCGAAAAAACCATGAATTTCACCCCACGATTTTTCAAAATTTAGAAATAAAAAATGAGCTTAATTTTAGGAAAACAATTTTATAAACAGGAGAAATTTATTTTTATTTGAAATCATTATTTATTCAAAATAAATACCAATTTTGAATTTTTAACTGATTTAATAACACATTTAAAAAATAAATAAGGTATCATAAATTTAAATTATAATAATAAGACAGTAAAATATTAACTTATTAATAAATTTTATGAATATAAATATCCATTTAAATAATTAAATTAATTATAAAAATATAAATAATCATTATTGATTCATGAAAATTCCAACACATAATTTATAGATTTCAAAACATTTATTTACTTATTCCATTTTATAAAGACATTATATTCTCACATATAAGATACTAATATTTTATTTATACTCTTATAGATGATATTACTATTCTATTAGTATAAATTACATAATTTCTACAAATACCAATTAATTCTATATACATATATATTGAGTTTTAAAACATAATTTTAGAATAAAAACAAATTATTTTATTAGTACATGAGTTCATACATTCTCTCCACCTATTGGAAATTATGTCCATGTAATTCTGTAGTTATTAATCATGTTGGGGTACCATTCCATCAAAGATTATTTAGGTTCCAATGTGTCATATTTATCCATTTGGTTTATCCACAATACCTTAAATAGGTGAATTGCCTAATTTCACAGTTCTTTCTCTCTATGATCAAGTGTCTGAACAAGTTTGTATTCATATGAACAGTTCTATTCTAGATGAAATACATGTCAAATCAAACCATGGGATGATTATGAAACTTTTTTTTAAAACATCTAAACATAACAAAGATTATTTACCTGAGATAAAAATGGAGTAAAAGCTTCTTTGTAAAAAAATGTTTTGAATTTATACAAGATTTCAAAATGCACAATGAACTGTGGAAACAACATTTATTTCCTACCAAAACGCATATCACATTCTTAGAGAGATATTTTAGTGAAAACATTATCTCCATCCTCTAAAGAAAATTATTTCCTATTATTATCCAAAAATATTTTCTACCTCCCCTGATAATTCCACATGTGTTACCGAATAATCTTTCCTCTCTCATCCATGTACATTACTAATTCTTGTACTTTAAATTTCATTTCTGTGACTTTAACCCAAAAATCTATAGATTTAATTCAATATCAGTTTAATGACTCAATATTTGAAACCTATATTCTAAAATGAAAACATTTATTATAAGAAAAATCAACTATAGAAAGTTGTTTATCCCAGCATCCCTAGTAATACATTGAACAAGCACATAACTTGTTTTCCACAGTCTGAATTTATCAGTCATACTATCCATCATATTAGGTAAGAAAGGCTCTACTATAATTTAATTGAGATCCAAAAAAAACTGAAGGAATTTCCAAAATTTATAAGTGATCCTAAGATCACAATCATATACAATAAAGATAGTAACATTGTTTTACCAAATATCCTCGATAAGGTACCATCAGGAGAGATATTACAATGATTTGTTTTTCCATATAGGATTGAAAAGTGAAGATTTAGTCACTAAGTCAACAATGATCAGTCTTTCATTTTTACCATAATAATTCTTTGGAAGTATGACAATTAAAACCACATATATATTTTCCCATTTCCACTCGATAGTTATAAGACGATAAATCATCCCATTTGGGATTTTTTTATCTATATTAATTTGTTTAAATTAAATACACTTCATTTTAAATTATTAATATCTCATTTCATTCCACCATACCATTAATACCCCCTATGATCTCTATACTTATTTTTGCATCCACGGTGAACTGAAAATAGGAAACTATGGGCTTCACTGAACAAAAAATTCTTTATTATTGAATCATAAGGAACCCATTATATGTTTTAAAACCTCATGAAATAATATTTATCACTATTAAATTTACGAAATTTACCTTTCTTATCCAATTATACAATTTTCTATAACTCATGGCCTTCCTTGTATGCTTTCTTTTCTGCCTAATAAAGACGACTACACTAACAATTGAAAAAAAAACTAGAGGAATTTCTTTCACCAACAACATACAATAAAAAATTAATAAAATAACTAATCAAGGAATCTTATTCCAAACATAACAGGGTTAATGATTCATGATGTTTTCTACACAAGTTTGCTTCCACATATTTTTTCTTTTCATGGATGATATTATATCATACAATAATAATCCTTTATAAGTTCAAGCAATATTTCCCATCTCATGTTCAATTATTTCTATTTAAATTTAATCATCCATTTTTATGGCCAGTATATATTTAAAAATTGGATATATAAAGATTATTTCACTATATTTATAAATAAAAACCCACAACATCTAACTCTAAATCATGTGGAGGATAATTTGATTCATGAAGTTTTAGTTGTCTCAGATGATTAGATATTACCAGATCATTCTTCTTCAGAAACTATCCAGGTCCATTCAATGAAAAAAAATAGTAGATGAAAAAAACATTATTTTTATATAGTGGAGACAAAACTGGATTATTCACCAATCATTTTTCTAGTTCCTGAAAGCAAAGACCACAGGCTTTTGTAAAATTATGTTTACCACATTTTTGTGTGAACATATTTAGTGAGATATAAAACCATGAAATTATTGTTAACAAAAACTTCATGAAAACTAGTATATATCCATAGTATTATATAATGTATATAGACATAAAAATATGGTTATAAGCAATAGCCACAACATAATGGGAAATAGATGGTTTTGGCATGGCTATTGGACAATACCTATCACTATGGTTCAAAACCATTGATCAAGGTGTACTAAAATGGTTTAACACTATTCATGTAGAGATATCCATGCAAAACATTAATCTATAGTTATAAATAGTTGAACTAAGCCTATATTCATGGTTTATAACTATGGAAATTTTTCTAAAGAAATAATTCATAACTATTTCTATAGACTCCAAATTGTAGAAAAAAATTTATCTCATTGTATCCTTATAAAACCCATAGGAAACAATATGAGAGATATTAGATAACATCAGGATAGACACTACAACAACTTTTAGCAATTAATAATTTATGTGATTATAATAGAAAAAAATTATTCAGATATTCTAGAGAAAATTAATATGTTATGATAATATTGTTCTACGGATATCATAAATAAAATGATGTGCTATATCAGATAAAAAATGAAGTGAATGAGAAATTTTGAAACATTAGGTTTCATTTATGTTTTAAATTGATGTTTGAGTATGATGTAGTATATTTTTATACTTATCATATTAAAAAAACTTCTAATGTACCAATGGGGAAGCAGATTCATGAAAAACAATGGTCAATCAGTCTAATGGATTTTTCTCACCATAAAAGTTTTCAGATTTTTCATATATGTCCATGATCCTTCCAAGGATAGGAATAATACTGATTAAATGTCCCAAACATGTATTTTGGTGGGTTAGGAAGATAAATATGTTTGGTTTTTTACTATAGGAATGTGATAAATGAAAGACCATTAGATGAAAAAAATTTCCTCAATGGGAAAGTCTTATTGAAAGAATAAAACATACTGAATGATTGAGTTGATTGAAAACCATAAACAGAATATATATAAGTATATTAGAATAAAAATATAATAGTTCATGAATTATTATGAAGTTCCAAATGTTTAGATAATTCATTTAGTGTGGATATACTAGAATTCTCAATGTCTTTTGAAGCATGGAGGATGATTTCCTAAAGATTTCATTTCTGAAGCATCATTGTATCATATGGAATTTAAGAGATATATTAGGATTAGATGTCTAATATAAACTGTTAATATTAACCATTACAATGTTATTTTAAAGGATAAATGAGAACTCAATATCATAGAAACAAAATAAAGTCTCATTCATTTTTTAAATGGGGAGTTAGCCTGAGGATAATGTATTTTTATGATTAATGGATTCCAGGATATGATTTAAATGATGAAAAGCGTCTATGATTTGGATAGTATAATGAAAAATTATTCCATAGGGGGACTAGGGTGACTAAAATAAGAAAAAGAAATAATGAGAAGTTGTAGCATAATATGGAACTTTTTAAAAATTTCCCAAGTGTCGGTAGTTAGCTTTACTTCATGAAGAAAATATTTATGTGGGAGAGTGTTATGAAACTTTTAAGGCTTCATTTATACTATGTTTCTATAATTCACAAAAAATAGAATATAAAACATAGTATTCAAACTTATAGGTTGTATTTTTGTAGTTAAATACAATTTGTGTTTGGTTTGGTGTTTATAGAAATATTATGGAACTAGTTAACCACTAAACATGTCTATATTAGGGGATTAAAGAAGTTGAACCAATGTGTTATTCATATTAGAATTAGATATTGAATTACCATAAACCCCATTTCCCCTCCCTCCACACCTTTCACAAATACCCTTCCCCCGACACACCCTCTCCACACCCCTTACACCCACCCATCACACCCCCTTCACACACTCCCTCCACCCCTACACAAACTCCCTCCACCCCATGGATGAAACCCCTTCACCCTAAACCCACCATGCACACTTATTTCCCCCTACACACACTACATCCACCCCTTTTGTATCCCCTCAACCCTCTACACACACTCCCTCCCCCATTCACACACTCACGAGACCTCTTACACCCACCTTGCACACCCCCATCACATCGTCCCTCCACCCAATGCACAAACCCTATGTACCATGCACCCGCCCTACACCCACCCTGCACACCCCCTCACTAGTCATTCAGTTATTTATTTGTTTTTTTTGTATTTATATGATTGTATAGGAAATAATTATGTTGGTTATTATTATACATCTTCTTTATTATTAGAGTGCTATAATTTTTAGATATGTCAGTCGTCTTATTGGTGTTATAGGGTTTTCAAACGTATGATATAGATTCCTACATAAAACATAAAATAAATTAAATGGTTGAACAACATTATGTTTTCAATTGGTCATGGTTTTGAATGTGGTTTTTTGAAAAGGGCTTCCCCTATAATGTGAATATAGGAAAAAACGTTTCTAAAAAAAATTGAATTGCGAGACATGATTATTTTTCAAACTATTGATTTTTAAGGAATTGATCTGATTGATTATTTAAAAACAAAATTACAGTTTTTCTAAAAATATTTTCACTGGGAGTCTTATTAATGAATTATAAATTTACTGGAAAGTCAAATACAGAAGACCATAGATAACATTTATAGTAGGGTTTCTATAAGTGAATGGGTTGTTCAATAAGAGTATTTTAGCATGACTCATTCGTATATCTAACATCCATTATGAAGAAAATTAAAATAAAAAAATTAGTATAAAGAGAGAAAAAAATAAAGACACAAATTAATCTCTTGACTAACATAATCTCCCTCCCATACAATGAAAATCATGTAGCCACCTCGAGTGCCCTTCTAGCCAACTTAATAGATTATAACTACCCTTCATCTGTAGAAAGAGGTAAAAGGACTATGTCGAGAATGTGATAATGAAAATTAAATAATAACTAAATCACAACATACTTGTCTCCTATGAAGAATTATATCCCAAGAATATTGAATTTTTCTTTAGAAAAATTATTCTATAATGGTAACCCTAATTTATTACTGGACGTTGTGAAAATGATTGACAACAATTCATACTATTCATAATAAAAAAGAAGAAAGAGAGGATTATTAGACCTTTTTCAATGACTTTTATATTTAGGATGACGTTTTGAGAAGTCTGGCCTCTTTCAATTTGAAAACAAGAAGATGATCTGTTGAAATTTTAGTCAATGTGGTCAAAGGGGTGATAATTGATTTTCTAATTTTATTATGTATGTCTAATATGATAATCAATAATGAATCCCATAACAGTGAAATAAGGGCACATTTCTACATTGATAAGATATCAAATGTACAATATATATGCACTATAACTAAGATGTTATCCAAAACGTTTTAGGATAATCCATCATTGATAAATAGATTAATTTTTAAAATTCTTATGTATTATAGTGTATCTATAAACATAAATAGCACCATAAGTATATTCACTATAGGGTAGTAATTTATTTATTTATTTCATAATTTACGTAAAAAATTTCTTATAAACATATTCTAATGAAACTATTCTTTTCGTGATATATATATTATAATATTTTAAATTATCTATGAATTATAGTATTTTTATAAGCCTAACTATAATAATAATAATATGATTAATCAAAACCATAAAAAATTCAGTCTAAAATTATAAAGGATATTGTATTTCATTTCATCACATGATCATAGACATAAACATATGCATATACTATGATGTGAGAAAAGCCTAACAATATGCATATGTGGGAAAAGTTGTACAACAAAATTGGAATGTGGTGTTCACCAAATCTAAATTAAAAAAAAATTATATATACTAATTCATGTGGATATTGAATAACTAAACATCATAAATAATGGCTATATAATAAAAGAATACAACATTAAAAATCATCGGTATATCATAAATAATGATGCATTAAAGTGGAATCCTCTATATTCCCTAGAAACCCAATACCCAATTTTTAAACAACCTCAAACATGAAATACGACACTAGAAGACAAAAGGGTCAATGGGAGGGGATGAAACCAATGGATAAAGGGATATGGGGAAGAATGGGATGAAAATAATGAGGAAAGAGGGTCATGATATGAGAAATCAGCATGGAATTAGATAGATAAGCTTGTGCCCAAGAAAAAAATGTGGAAGTGATAGACATGGATGAACCCAATCACCAATTGAATGGGGTGAATGAAAATGGGGTATTAACCCTTTAGAATAATTAATGGTATAAATGAAAATTATTATTTTACCAATACATAGAATGTTGACACCATCCGACAACTACACTTCCCCCCCCCCATCCCCATGCACTAGACTCCCCTGTACCACCCTCAACACTAGTCCCCCAGCCCCATTCCCCACATGAGCATGCACGAGTCCCCCCAACCCTCATTCCCATCTCCCACCTGCACCTTCCACCATCCCCTCCTATGACATCCCCCAGACCACCTAGACCCTAGTCCCATATCCATCACCCCCACCCCCACCTCCACCCTCGCTCCCCACCCACATCCCCAAAACCCAAACATTCCCCTTCAATCCTACCTTCACCCCTATATCCCAAGAAACCACACCCATTATGAAAAAATGGATGAAGATAGATAATAAAAATTAAACTCACTACACTTCTAACACCCCAACACCAGTTACATAGAATTAGTACATTACTATATAACATTAGAATGATATGATGAATCTTGTCCCAAAAGACCGAATAGATTAGTAGCCTTGGATGTACTAGATACGTATATAGGTTTTATATTACATCATTAAGTAAAAAATAACATTGTGTCACCGTTGAACACTAATATATTTCGTAGTGTATTCATGCAGGTTAATCGTAATATACATATTTTCAACATGGTAAAAATAAAACATAAGAGATTGGTGAGCATAGATTCTCAGTAAGAGTAATCAATACAATGGAAAATAACATACACATTAGGAATTGTGAATAAATGAAAACACATGCATTTACAAATAATAATCATGAACCCTTTGTGGTAGGAATTTGATTTGAGTAAATAATTACATAATAGAATATAGTCATGGGTATCCTACTAGTCGAATAACCACCTGAAATATCATTAGCTAATCTCATAATGAGGTAATGAACAATGACAGACATCATAACCACATAGTCAAGGCCTCGTGCCAAGACTACAAATAAGATTTATTCAAGGCCTTCGGAAAAGACACTAGTTCGTCTCCCGAGACCTACCAATTTATCGAGGAGCTATAGTGGCTCCACCCATCACTTACTGAGTCCACTGCATTCCTCATATGAAAATGATAAAACATAATCTAAACATTCGTATTAAAACTGGCATACGAAATGTCAATATTTTCACCAAAAACCATGAATGTATAAAAATAGCACATCCACAGTCAAAAATAACTCATTCAATACAATATGGAAGATTTTATTCTAATAGATTACCCTTAATCGATAATAATGAAGGATATTGACATAGATGAATGTAATAATAAAAACTATTTGAGAGAAATATCCAAATTTTTCTTGAATACTTTTTAAAGTCTCACTATTTTTCAAGAAGCTGTTTAAAATAGATTTTTGAATCAATGTGTCCCATAACATATTGAAATATTTAAGGGCAATTTTAAATTTCATACATTATTGAAAATATAAAAATATGCTTAAAACATTTTTTATAACATCAACATTAATGAGAAATATTTATAAGAATAAATCATAAAAACATTTAAAATGATATTTTAGATAGATTTCCTATCCAAATGAGAGACACATGAATAAAAATAATTGAGATAATAAAAACATTAAAATTTCATTAGAATAAAGTTATTCTTGATATACTATGTCAATGTACATAAAATACAACCTATAAAATTGAATTGTCACATGACAACGAAAAGTCTCAATGGAATGAAAATTGAGATAATGACCCTTATAAAGACTATATCCTTATGTTAAGGATAAATAATTGACATAATTCTGTGTGATAAAAAACTAATTATTATTTGATATTCATTGTAAATCAATCATAGGACATTCACACATATTCTAGTAAAAACAACACCAATGACATGGATGTTTAATTCAGTGAAGGTAAATTGAGTTAATATTAATCTTATCAAGATCATATCAATGACATGAGAAATTAAAAATTGAGTGATTATGTGTATCAAAAGTATATCCACATAACATAGAGTGGAAGTTACTATATAAATTATAAATACTGATTCCACACACAATATGGGTGTAAAATAATCAACAAATTATGTGTAAATCCAAATGAGTATAAATTGAAATTTGAAATTCCCTTACCGATTTTGTAATTTAGGAAACATACACCCCATGATTGAAGGATCATACATTGATGATGTAAATACCCATAAATTAATTATTATTACATAATAATTAAATCATATGTAGTACATATGCCACACAATAGGAAATAGTGTCCAATAAAGCATGAATCTCAAGAGAATAAATAGTGAGATAAAAACTCATACTTAGTTGTAATAAAACAATTCCTATAATCACAAGTTAATAACAACCAAATTAATCATAGAATACAAAGAATATAAAGAGAATCATGATAATATATATCAAATGTATGTACACAATACACCACATGAAATAAATAATTGGGGAATAATGGAAATCTAATATAATTAAAAGTGAGATAAAAACCCCATACCTCGTGTCTGACTTGACTCGTTCATTCTATAATCTTCAGAATAATAAACTAAAGCTAAATTATACATGATTAAGTAACTTTTTCATGTTTATTTTGTCTTTTGTATCATTTATTACCATGTAATTAACATTATGTAACCATTTAAAATAATAATAATTGTTTTGTTGATATTTGGTATATGAGTCAAAAATTAAATTGTTATAATTAGAAATTTCCCATGTGGTCAAATGTTTATTATCTCCAGTATGGTAATCATGAGTAAAATTTCATATATAAAATATATTTCCATTATATATATATAATTAGTTCATGATATTTTTAGATAAGAAATGAAATGCACTTTTTATGGTGACGGTAAGCCGTATGTATGAATGAACGATACTTTCATTTGTATTTCATTTTTAATGAAATGAAAACATAATTATACATATGTATATTATAATTAAAGTATAATATCAGATGATATATGTGTTACATAATTTATTTAACTCCATCCTTTATAAGTTCCATGTATGTCCTGAACAAATCATATCACCTTGTGGGGGCGATAGTCCGCACTTTCAAAAATGAAATTATCGTGTTCACATATATTGTAAAGAAAAAATGTATTTTTATAATTTAAAATTACAGAAGCATTGTGAAAACATAAAAAAAATATCAT
Organism: Viscum album; assembly: GCA_963277665.1. Lineage (NCBI taxonomy): Eukaryota > Viridiplantae > Streptophyta > Magnoliopsida > Santalales > Viscaceae > Viscum > Viscum album. Next base: position 1,516,277,453 of record OY728122.1, on the reverse strand, counting down.
ATATATATAGTTCCATCATAAAATCCACCATAAGAGGCGGTATGAGATAATTGAACCATCATAATTTCGTGAGGAAGTAGTTCACCATCCACAAAAATAGAATGTTTGTTTCCCATTAGATGATGTAGTGTTTAATTTTTTCTATAATAATTCTCAAAAAAACAACTTAGTATAATAATGATACCAGTTCTATTATAAATTAATTTTATAAAATGAGTTTAGGGGGGTGGAGAAGTAAAATAAAAGAAGAGAACATTAAAGAAGATGTTACCTTAAAATTGGGTAAACCCCGTTGGTTTGAACCAAAAGGATATCTTGAAGATCCTTCTGTTCAATGTAAGACTACAAGGTGGGAGTTAGGAATATTGATAACATTGTTTGGTAGAGGTTTCATGATCCAAGCTGATTGAGAGGTGTGAGTAATGGGTTGGAAGTGAAGGTTTTTTATAAGGGGGGGAGATCTTTTTGAAACATTGAAAATATTATTTTATTATATAATGATATTCTGTATCTAAGGGTCCAAAAATATTTATAGTAAAATATAAGATGACTCATGGTCTAAATAAAATAATCAAATAAGAATTGGAAAGGTTTTGGATATTTTCGTAATCTTTATAATCTTATTTTTTTAAATCATTCATTAATGTGGTAAAAATTACATTATTATTGGGACATAAATAATATTATATATATGATGTTTAAAAAGTATAAAAAAATATCATGATGTATGAAATATTTCTATCTTTATAATTAATATTTATATTCAAAGAGATAACCTATATAACCCCATGTAAAAATTTATTTACAAAAAGATATATGTTTATGTTATTTTAGTCTTTGCTTAAAATTAATTAATATAAAGTGTCATTATCACTCTTATGTGGATCCATGGGGTCCCAAAATCGACCCAAAGATTCCCATGGTCTTCCATGACTCATAAAATTAGGTTAGGACACGTTTTATTGTAGTTTTGTATTATTAAATTACTCATATAACTTGGAATAACCGAATATAACTTTAGCCACTGTAAATAAAAGTCAAAAGTTACTATTCACAAAAAATTAATTTCATCTTATTGAACTAAATTTTACCCACTAATAACAACCATGTATTTCAGATTTTCGAAATTCAATTCAATCAAGAGGTAAAATTACATTTAAATGAAAAAGTCATATTTTTTACTACTACTTAGTGGTTTCACTATTCATCAAAAATGATGTTTTTTCAGAAAAATACCAAAAATTCAGCCTAAGACATATTTAATATTATTAATTAATTTTTTTTATCTAGTTTGCCAAATTAAAAACATTGAATTTGGATTAATGATTTTAAAATCAATTCTCGTTGTCAAAACAAAAGGCTTGTTTTTAAGAAATATTAACTATCAAAATATTGACACTCGTTTATGTTCAATTTCAAAGTGAAATTACTTACAACGACCAACATTGGATTAAATAGTAAAAATATAATATAATTACACTTAAAAAAACTAAAAAGATAGTCTAACAATATAAATAAATTCGATTAAAAGGTAGTTTTGTATTAAAATACAGTATTTCTCACTTTTCATAAAAATATTATTTTAATTAGAAAAATACCTAAATTTATTCCAAAGTAAATTTTGATGTCCCAATTATAATGATGAATTATGTTTTTTCATATTGAATATGTAAAAATGTCAAATATTGGATTTGAAAATCCTTCCCTATTAAAAGGTGGTAAAATTTCATTTTTCTTAAAAAAAATTATTTTTTATCTGCAAATTTGAATTTGTTCTTATAATATATCTATGAAACACATAATATATGAGTTAAAATTATATGAAGGATATAAAATTAAAAATGTAGTTAATAATATTGATAACTATTTTTTGAGTGGCGTGTTTAGTAAGTAGACATGTGCTCGAACTCGGTGTTCTATGTGGTGTAAGCTATTGAATTACTTTAAAGAGATAATGTACTATGAAATCTTGGGGTGTTACATTCTTACCCTCTTATTTAAATTTCATCCTTGAAATTCTAATATTGGTCTTGGGAACATCAATGAATTTCCCACTTCATAGAAAGAGTCAATAAAACTATCACTTTAAAAGAAATAAAGGGAAGTACAATGGTCACCCAAGATAACCCATAATAGGATTCCATGTCGAAATATATGGATATGTAAGATAAAATAAGTGTCAGGTTCTGATGGAGAGTGATAGAAAACATGATCAGGAGAAAGTTAACAACATGAAAACCACAATCTTATGATGGGGTAAATGGTCATTTGTTTCCCAGCAGGAAAAGTAAACAGACAACATTTTTTTTATTAAGTTCTATTTCATAATGTTTAGGAATTTATTTATGAGATTGACTAACAACATAAAGAGATATACTTAATCTTTAATTAGTGTTTTTTTAATAAATTTTGACCACTAACTCATCCCCCTTTTTTAATGATGAGTATTCAAGATGACTTGGTCACACTTGAATTTCTAAAACCAACTTATAGATAATTACATGATCCACAAAGGATAAACTATATATTTCCATTGTCTATATAGATTAACCAAACCAAAATGGTTAGTACAAGATTGGATGATTCCCAAAAAGAACATTCCATTAGATAATGATATACTAATATTAATTTCTATAATTACACCAACAATACCCAATGTTCAATACATACCATTAAATAAACAATAGTCCATTAAATCTTTCAATATAATCCAATCTAATATTAAAACCCAAAAATCAGATGAATTTTCATATGTAGTCTACCACATTAAATTGTATCACCAAATAACATCAAATAATATTATATTCACATACTTAAATGTAATTATCCTAATTATATATTCTCTATGATTGGTTAATCATTTCCATAAATAACCAAAATCCAAATAAATCCACTATAAAAACATTGATAAAACCCCACCATTACTCCTCAAATGAAATCCCATCATATTCTATTTTCCATAGGCATGTAATGTTACCAAAATATCGAAGAACATCCAAAATTATATTCATAACATAATAACCAAATATTTTTCTATATACTAAGGATAAATCATTTGTTCCCTAAATCAACAGATTCTTGATCCATAAAATCATTTAGAGAATAACATGACACCTTGTTTTCAATTTAAAACACATTAGGATCTACCACGGTTATTTATTCACATCATATATGAAAACCCTTTTCATCTATATGTAATGAAAATGTAAATTATCCTAAGCATATCCCTTGGTAGTGTCGTAATCAAGAGTGTAGCAAGGAACGTTGTCGTAAACTAGGATACCCCCGTTCAAACCCAAAACTCCTTGTCAGAGATTTCACTCCAAGGTAAATCTATGCTACATCCACCTTTATCTGCTCATATCCAGATAGAGATGTATTTCTTGGGAAATAGACATAATATTTACATTACCAAAAATTTTGGATGTTCTTCTATACTAATCCTCAAATTATATCTTAGGGTAGTGATTTCTAATCAGAGTTTTTCTAAATCTAGATTCCGAGTTTTGTAATAAACTTCATGTGATACCAATAGTAATTCCCCAAACCCAATTACTTAGAATCAATGCATTACAACATAACATTGAAAAGATACATGGGATCATGTCCTGAATGACCGATCACTTTAGTAGCCTTTGAAGTACTATATACATACATAGGTTTTACATTACATGTTGAAATAAAAAAACAAAATTTTTTCCCCATTCAACACTCTTATATCCCATTGTGTATTCCTATAGGTTAATTGTAATATAATTATTTGCATACTGGGAAAAATAAAACATAAGAAAGGGGTGAGCTCAGATTCTCAATTAGAGTAAGAAATATAGTGTAAAATAATATAAACATTATGCATGGTGAATAATAGGAAACACATGCCTTTCAAAATAAAAAACACAAACACTTTATTGTAGAAATATGATTTGAGTAAATATTTCCATAATAAAACATATTCATTGGTATTCTACTAGATTAATAAAAACATGATATATCAATAGCGAATCTCATAATAATGGAATGCATAATGCTAGACAACATAACCACAGAGCCAAGGCCTTCTAAAAAGATTACAAATAAGATTTTTTCAAGGCCTTGTGCCAAGACACTAGTATTTCTCATGATACATACAGATGTATTATGGAGCTATTGCGAGCTCCACTAGTTACATACTATGTCCAATTCATTCCTCATATGAAAATGCGGAAACATAATCAAAACATTTGTTTTAAAATAGTTCTATAAAATTTTAATATTTTAACCACAAACCATGAATGGTATAAAAATATCACATCCACAATCCAACATAACTCATTGAATAAAATATTGAATATTGTATTATAATATATTATCCTCAATCGAGAATAATTAAGAATATTGAAGGAGATGAGAATAATCATCAAAACAATTTGATAGAAATATCGCCATTTTTCTTGAAAACATTTAAAAGTATTACTATTAATAATGAAGACATATAAAATAAATTTCGGAATAAAATTGTCCCATTAAACATTGAAACTATTAAAACTAATTTTAATTTTAAAACATTATTGTTCATATAAATAAATTCTTAAAACTATTTTTAAAACATGGACATAAATTAGAAATATTTAGAATAATAAATCCTTAAAACATTTAAAATTATATTTTAGATAGTGTTCCTAACCAAATGTGAGAAACTTGAATATAAATAATTGATATAATAAAAACATTATAATATCATGAGAATAATGGTATTCATGATATACTATTTCCATGTACAGTATATACACCATTTAAAAGTGAAATGGTACATAACAACAAAGAAGTCTCAATGGAATTTAAATTGATATAATGTCCCTTATAATGATTGTATCTTTAGGATAAGGATAAATAAATGGAATAATTGAATATGATAAAAAAACTAAATATGATTGGATATTCATTGTAAATAAATCTGAGATCATTCACACATATTCTTGAAAAAATCCACACCAACAACTTGGTTTTTTAACTCAATGAATGGAAATTGAGTCAAGATAACTATTATCATGTACTTATCAATGAATTGATAAGTTATCAGTGGAATGATTTTGTGTAGAAAAAGTATATCCACAAAAATGGGAGTCTAAATTAATACATAAATAATAAATAGTGATTCCATACATAATAATGGAGTAAAATAATCAAGGAAGCATGTGTAAATCCCAATGAGTCGAAATTGAAATTTGAAATTCCCGTACCGATTTGGTAACTTATAAAACATACATCCCTTGAGAGAAGGATCATACAATTAAGATGTAAATACCCATAAATTAATTTATTTGACACCCAAAATACAATCATGGGAATTACATATTCCATATAAAAGGAAATAGTGGCCAATATATCATTAATCTCACGGGAATAAAAAGTGAGATGAAAACCCCTTACTTCATTGTAATAAATCGAGTCGTATGGAGAAAATTTAATAACAAAAAAATGAATAAAAAAATACCAGGAATATAAATACAATAATGATAATATAAATCAAATATCTGTACACAATTCACAACCTTCAATAAAGAAGTTGTGATTAATGGAAATCCAACTTTATAAAAAGTGAGATAATAAACCCTTTACCTTGTGTCTGACTTGACTTGTTCATTCTTAAATCTCATGAATAATAAACTAAATTTAATTATAATTTATTAAGAACATTTTTCATGTTTATTATTCCTTTTATATCACTCATTACCATGTTATAAACTTTATTTAATCATTTAAGTTAATAATGGTTGTTTTGTTTCTATTTGGTACTTGAGTCAAAAATGTACTTGTTATAATTATAAATTTTCCTTGTTCTCAAAATACTATTATCTATACTGTCATATTAATTATTAAAAAATCATATATTCAATATATAACCAATATATATATAATTAGTTCATGATATTTGGAAATAAGAAATAAAATTCAACGTTCATAGAGACGGTAGGCCGTATATACGCCTGAACACTACTTTCAATTATATTTCATATTTAATGTAATGAAGCATAATGATACATAATTATATTTTAATTAAAATATAATATCATATGATATATGTGTTACATAATTTAATTAACAAAATTCTTTATACTTTCCATGTATGTCATGAACACATCATATCACCTTGAGGGGGCGGTAGTACGCACTACCTCAAATGAAATTATCATGTTCGCATATATTGGATAGCATAATAGTGTGTTTGTTAAAAAAATTACATTAGAGTAGAGAATACATAATCATAATATATATCATATATAAATTAATCTCTACCATAGCGTCCACCATAAGATGTGGTAGGTGATAATTGAACAATCATCATTTCATGAGGCAATAGTTCGCCGTCCCCAAAAACAATATATTTTTTCCCATTAGATGGTGGTGTATGTAAGTGTAGCTTGATTTAATATTATAGCAAAAAATAATTATATTGAATATTATGGTGTTGTTATAAAAAAATTAATAAAAAGATTTTAGGGGGACGGAGAAGTAAAATAAAAATGAGAACTATTGGGAAGACGTTACCATAAAATTGGGTAACTCCGTTTGGTTTGAACCAAAAGGATTTCTTGAAGTTCCTTCTACCTAATGTGAGGCTCTTATATGGAAGGTAGGTATCCTAAGAGCTTATTTGGGTATATTTTGGATGATCCATGGGACTTAAGAGGTGTGAGTAATTGGTTAGAGATGAGGGATTTTTATAAGAGGGGGATGGGATCTTTAAGAGTCATTGAAAATATTATTTCAGTATATAATGATTTTCAGTTTCTAAATGTCCAAAACTAATTATAATAAAATATAATATGGATGATTGTCAAAATAAAATCATCCAATAATAATTTTATAGGTTTTGGATATTTTTATAATCATTATAATCTTATTTATTTAAATCATACATTAAATAGGTAATCACTACATCATTATCGTGTTAAAAGTAATTTTATTTATTTGATATCTAAAAATTATATAAAAATTCCACGATGTAGGAAATATTTTTATATTTCTAATGAATATTTATTGTCAAAGAGATAATTTATATAACCCCATGTAACAATTTAGTAACTAAAATATATATGTTTAATTCATTTTTGTCTTTACATTAAATTAATTAAAATAAAATTTCATTATAACATTATGTGGCTCCGTCAGGTCCCAAAATCGACAAAAATATGCCCATGGTCGGACATGACTAATACAAAAAGGTTAAGACATGTGTTTTGGTAATTTCATATTATTTTAATATTCTTTTTACATTGAATTACCCTACATACCTTTAGAAACGGTAAATTAAAGTCAAAAGTTACTATTCATCAAAAATTATTTTCATTTTATTAAACATTATTTTACTTATTAATAAAAACCATGTATGTCAGATTTTTGAAATTTAATTCACATAAGTGGTAAAATTACATTTAAATGAAAAATCCCGATTTTTAACTACTACTTAGTGGTTTTACTATGCATCAAAAATTGATGTTTTTAAGAAAAATACCAAAAATTCATCCTAAACAATTTTTGATATTCCGAATTCATAAATGATTTCTATTTTACCAAATTTAATACATAGAATTTGGATTAATTAATTTAAAATTAATTTCTATTGTCAAAACAAAATGCGTGTTTTTAAGAAATATTGACTATCAAATGATTGTCACTTGTTTAAGTTCAATTTCAAAGTGAAATTACTTCCCATGACCAAAATTTTATTAAAGGGTAAAATAAAATCTAATTACACTTCATAAAAAATTAAAAAGTTACTGAAACCATATAAATAAATTAGATTAAAAGGCAGTTTTGAATTATAATACAATATTTCTCATTATTCATAAAAAATGATTGTTATTAGAAAAATACATTAATATCATCCAATGTAAATTTTGATTTCCGGATTATAAATAAGAATTTTATTTTGTAAAATTGAATATATAAAATTTTCAAATATTAGATTTAAAAATGGTTCTCCATTAAAAGGTTGTAAAATTGCATTTTTTTTTAAAGAATATTTATTTGAAAAATTGAATTTGTTTTTATAATATGTCTAAGAAAAAAATTATACATTAGTTAAAATTACATGGAGTATATAAAATTAAAAATAAAGTTAATATTATTAATAACCGTTTTTTAATGTCTTTTATGGTAAATTGTTGTGCACTTGAACTCGGAGTTGTGCGTGGTGCAAGAAATTGAATTATTTTAAGAGATAATGTACTATGAAATCATGGGGTGTTACAACTACTGAGTCAAAAAATGATTGATGTCCATATATAGGAATACTTTTACAATTTCCCATAATGGGTGGGTTCTTCATCCGGATTTAGGGCACTCAATACCCTATAACACTATTTATTTTGTTTCACAAAAAAATGTATTTTTCAATAAATAATGTAATTACAAATAAAATAAACACATAGAAGAAATTTAAATAAATAATCAGTCCATAAAATTTTAATTTAATGAAAATAATTATATATGATAAATTTATCAATGAAAATTTTTCATTAGATTGAAGGATCAACTGTCACCCCAAATTCCCACTCCCCCTTTCACCCAATGCAACCCCCCCCCCCCCCCGCCCTCCCCCCACTCAGTCATTTGGTCCCCACCATACTACACCCCAAACCCTACACCCACACTATCCCTTGTACCCTCCTTTACCCCTAATTACCCTCCTCTCCCCCTGCCCTACTTTACCCACCCTAATTCACCCCCACCAACCAACAAAATTTGATGTCATGTAATCATTTTCTAGAATACAAGCATCATCAAGAAGTAAATCCTTAATAAATGTAAAGATATAGTTAATGATAATATCACTAAAACTATATGTGGTTTTCAATGATATAACCACTTTATAGAAAAATTATTACTCATTTTTTAACATGCCTAATATGTTGGTGTATTTAAATATTCCATCATATTTATAACACTCTCAATGTCATCATCCTGATTAATTAATGAAAATTGTATTTTATTCTTCATTTCATGTTGAACTAGTCTACATGTGGAGGTTGCTTCAAAAACAAATGGAAACATATTAGAAATAATATTTTTTGTACTATTCCTTGTAAGAACCCGGATATTCGTTTCAGGTACGCTTTTCCATTTTCTGGAGTTTTTAAGAAAAATGGTGTTTTTGGAAAATTTCAAAGTACACGCCATGTACATTCTGAGTACATTTCGTGTAATATTCTCCAGCTCAAAGCTGTGTGCTGGCAGTGACCAGGCCACACACACGGTGTCTAGGGGTGATGTGAAGGCTGTTTTTAGCAGAGTACAGAAAAAACCACTACACGCCATGTAAATTAAAAATACACGTCGTGTACTTTTAGTTTTTCACTAAATGGACCGATGTCGCGCCTCATCATCATAAACATCTACTTTTAGGTCTGGTTCATCTGAGAGTGACCCATAAGACCGAATCTTCCTCGAGCTCCCACCTCTCCATCCATTCTCCGATTCGATCACGGTTGATTGCATTGGAAGAGCAGTAGTGAGTTATTCCTTCTTCTTGAGCCTTGTTTTCAAATTATACCTCATTCTCAAGATATATGAGGATTAATGTTTTGTGCATTTTCTTAGATATACTAAATTATAAGTAGAATCATTCTTCATTGTTCAAATATATCAATCTCTTAGGATTGAGGTAGGTGGTTTGCGCCATGCTGTTTAATGTCGCTGAGTTTTATGTGCGAATTTCCACCGATACCCATGAACGAGGTATTATATGTTTTCCTTTTTTGCACTTGTGGTTTTCCTGCCTTGCATGTATCCTTGTGTAGGGGTAATTTTACCATGATAGAAGAACATTTGTTGTGCCTGGATGTATTTTCCCTTCCTTTGTTCTATTTACGACCTTTGGGTCTCAGTTGTCTTTGGCTGCTACACCTCTTCCATGAATTGTAGTTATAGGTCAAAGTGAAACTCATGATATTCTTCTTTCCTTGTAGATTGTTTAGCTATGTATCTCTATAGGTGTACATTGTTTATCCAATTATCTCTATAGGTGTAATTTATCCTTATATCATTATTATGCACTGACCGGAACGGGGATGAGAGAACCTGGTGCTATAGACTATAAGGGATAGATCGAGTGAGATTCCAAGAAAGTATTGGACATTATAGACTACATAGGGTATGGACCGAGTGAGTTCCCAAAGAGTATTGAATTTTATAGATTACAGGAGGGTAGACCGAGTTCGCTTCCTCAGAGATTTTTACCTTGTTTTAATTTCATTAAGAACCTTCCCAGGCTAGAGGAGGAATTGATAAAGAGAGCATCCTCAGAGAGTCTGTGGTATACCTGAGGCTATAGGAGTAATTGACCGAGATAGCTTCCTCAGATTGTCTCTAGACCTTGGGGATAAGGGGGTTAGACCGCGTGATATTCCTCAAGAGAGTCACTGACTACCCTAGACTATAAGGGTAATTGACGGAGTGAGATTCCCCAGAGAGTCTCATAAATTCGTATGACCAAGCCAGAGGGGTTAGGCTGAGTGCACTACCCAGAGGGTTGTGGTAATTCATGGATAGGACCAGAGGGGATGGCTACGAGTACATCCTAGAGGGTTCTGTCTTATTAGATGTTTGTTTCACTACTGATGATTTGTTGTGGATTGATTGCTGCTTTGTATCATCCTATTTTTCTACTTACTATTTACTTCCTTCTGCTTGCTGCTGCTATTTACAGCTTATTGTACTTTTACATGACATTTACTCACTGACTGTTAGGAACAGATCTTTGGGTGAATTCCTACTAGTATTTTTACCTCACACCCTTTTTGGGACATTATTTTGGGCCCCAGAAGACTATGTTGTGGCAGGTATAGACAAGGGATAGTGCCCTTCGACTTTTGGAACTTGATTGCTTGGAGAAGGAGAGCATGTGACTAAGCTTTGTCTTGCGATGCGGGGGAGCCTTTTCCTTTTGTTTTTTACTTGTTTTGGCACTGTGGTGTTTCCGCATTGTGACATGTTTGGATGCTTTCCTAGAATTGTACTTTGCATCATTTCATATATTCATTTGTGGTCCAGTCTGCGGATTAGTCTTCTGTTGTTTATTTTGTTGGTTATTACTTCTTCTGTTATTTGCATGTTATTTTTCTTCTACTGTATACTCTGACAATGAGGACGTAGTTTCCCCACTATCAATCCCAAGGCCCTTGCTACTAGTTGGCAGCGTCTGGCATTTTGGGAAATGTGCTTGAGGCCATGTGACCAACTGGGTACGGGGCGCCTCTGGCTGGCTTCCAGAACCGAGATGTTACAAAGTGGTATCCGAGGAATTTTTTTCTCTTCCCTTACTATTTGGATAATTTACCCAGGGATAGGACAGATTCAGTACATCCTAATAAGTTTTTCCAGGGAGTAGCTAACCTATGTACAGGGAAAATCCATACTACCTCGTTTATTGTAGTTTTTTTTGTTTTGTGATTTTACGGTTGATATGATTTCACCTAGAGTGATTCACATGCTTTGTACTGTTATTGTTTTGATATTACAGTTCTATTTCTATCACAACCTGATGAGATGATGGTAAGACATCTCATGTATCATCTAGGAACTTGTAGAAATCACATTCCATGCATTCTTTCCATTCAATCTAGGGTGAATTAGTGATTGCATGCTGTTGTGATAGACTTTGTGTGGGTTATGCATGCTGTTGTGATAGATGCTTGATAGATTATCTTCTGTAATGTTAGAAAACAGTTTGTTTTGTTCTTTGTTTAAAATGAACCCCAAATTATGGTTCTGGAAGTGTTATGGGCCCTCATTAATTGAAACACGGTGGATACTGATTCTGTTTTCTCTTGGAAGTGACTGTGGTAGACGCCAAGCTTTGATTCGTGGGGAGTATGGGCCCTCACAGATTTGAATTTGGAACCTCTTGCCTTGTTTTTAGTATTTCTGGGATTCTGTATAGTTTCTGAGTTACTACCCAGAAAAACCCAGAATACACGACGTGCACTTTTTGGATACATGCCGTGTAGCTTTCAGGACATGTCACTGACCGTGTCAGCAAAACATGTTATTGTGAAATGTAATCGTGGGAACATGTCGTGTATGGTAGATACATGTCGTTTAAGATCGGAGCCTTGTACCCGACCGTGTCCCTGAAAACACGGGTCAGGGAAGCTCGAGTGGAACACGCCGTGTCCATGGGGTACACGTCATGTAGTCCTGTCCAGGTACCCAGCCTTGTCACGAACAACATGGGCCGACGTTACATTCTTTTCCACACGTCGTTTTTTTTTGGAACACGCCATGTAGTCTTGTTCAGTTACTCGGCCGTGTCATGAACAACATGGGACGATGTCACCTTCGCCTATACACGCCATGTTTGTTCGGGACACGCCGTGTAAGGTTCATCCGTGTAGACGGCTGGGTGTTTATCAAAAAAGGCTGCCGAGTCAGTGTCTAGTACACGTCGTGTCCCTAGGGAACACACCGTGTAGTCTGAGGTTAGTCGGAATCGTGTGAGTTAGTTGTGTAAAGAGACTCAGGAAGGGAAATAGTCCTCAAGTACACGCCGTGTCTTAGTTCAACTCGCCGTACAGTTTGAGGTGTTACACGACCAATAGGGCAGGGGTACACGCCAATGTCAGTGGCCTAAGAAGACACACCGTGTGGTTTTTATACACGCCGTGTAGTCATGTATTGTAATTTTGTGTTTTTTCCTTCCCATGTTCCTTTTTTGTACTCTTGTCTTCCCTGTCATTGTTTTTCTTATCTAAGGTGAACTTTTTACCTTACAGAGTTATGCCTCCAGGACGTCCTCCGATTGTACGTCTGTCGTCAGCCAGTGATCTGATACTAGATATGGCTAATTAGGGACTTCCTGCCGATCCTCCAGTCGAGCCAGCCCTGGAACTGGCTATCATACCCATTGTAGGTGTTGATGCAATGATCAGGGAGGACTTCCTGAGGATGATTCGGACCTTCCAGGGAGCGCCACCTCCTGCCCCATTGATGGCTGAGTTGATGTGGGTTTTCCAGCAGTAGCATCCTCCTACTTTTTCAGGGGATGGAGGACCTCACGCTGTAGAGTCGTGTATCGAGGCACACTAATCATCTTTGATCACCTAGAGATCTCTCCAAAGAAAAGGGTAAAGTTGGCTAATTATATACTCTAGGACACCGCCAAGAGGTGGTGGGAGGTGATCTCACGGTCAAGGCGATAGCAGGATATGTCTTAGGATGAGTTTTGACACACCTTCTATGACTACTTCTATCCAGAGACCCTGAGGGCCGATCGAGCCCGGGTGTTTATGAATCTGTAGTAGTTTAATCTCTCTGTTATGGATTACTCCTCTTGTTTCACTGTGCTGCAGCGTTTCACACCGATTCAAGCATGTGATGAGTTGTTCCTTGCTAGGAACTTCAAAGATGGTCTCTGGCAGGAGATCCATTCCAAGGTGAATATCTTCCAGTTGACTTTGATATCCTCCATCGTCAACCATGAATTGATCACTAAGTGTTATATGAGAGATTTTGGAGCAGTGATCTTGGGTGGTTGGATATCTAGAGCTATTGTTCCTCCTATGGATAGTAGGAAGCATCACAGAGAGTCTTCTCGAGGAGATTGAGGTTTGCAGGATGTGTCTTCTGGAAGATAGGTTGTATGCTGCCAGTGTGGTAGGAGTGGGAATACTAGGCCTCAGTGCCATAGGGATATGATGGAGTGCAGGCCTTGCGAAAAAATGGGCCATCTTCAACATTTTTGTCACATCTTCTCACCTTCAGTTGGTGGTAGGGGTTCCTCTATGACCCCACGCTCTGGAGATGCTTCACCAGTTTCCCACCAGTCAGGGAACTGGAGTTATTCTAACTGTTCATGCCAAGGTGGAGGTCGCGGGGGAGGTGGTCAGTCACCAGGTCATCAGCAACAACAGAGTAGATCAGCTCAGAACGGTCAGCCAGGGGCACAGGGCTGTGGTACAGGCCAGTCATTCGCCGTAGAGCAGACCTATCAGGAGATGGATCCTGACCCTTCTATAGTTCGAGGTATGGTCCTAGTAGCCTCAGTTTTATTTTTAGTTCTTTTTGATACTGGTTCTTCCCATAGAATTATCTCTATTGAGGTTTTTGGAGGGTCTTGGGCTCTGTATCTTTTCTGATTCCGACTTGTTGACTCTTGACACACCATTGGAAAATATGACATCTAGCATATGACAGTGCAGAAAGTTCCCTCTTAAGGTTGTGCGGTGTCAATTTTTAAGGGACCTCTATGTCCTAGAGATGACGAGATATGACTTCATTCTCAAGATGGACTGGTTGGTTCCCTTCCCGGAAGTTGTTGATTGATATCACCGCAGGGTCAGTTTTATAACACCAGAAGGCAGATCTTTCCTTCATGGAGGTGAGTGGGATGTCTAGGCAGGTAGAGTCGGACAAGAGCATCATGGGATAGGGGAAGTGATATCCCAGATTGCGAGTATTTATCTGGATGACCAGGGGACTTCATAGTTAGAATTTCCTCCAGTGGTGGATCGTTTCAGGGATGTCTTTCCAGAAGAATTTTCAGGTTTACCTCCAGAGCGTGAGGTAGACTTCTCGATTGATCTCGTGCCAGGAGCGGTACCAGTGTCCATTCCTCTTTTTAGGATAGAAACACCTGAATTTCATGGGATCAAGAAGTAGTTGGAGGAGTTGCAGGAAAAGGGTTTTATCAGACCCATTACCTCCCCTTGGGGTTCTCCTATCCTATTTTCTAAGAAGGCAGACAGTACCCTTCAGCTCTGTGTGGATTATTAGAAGCTGAACCAGTTGATGGTCAAGAACCAATATCCCTTACCGAGAATCGATGAAAACGTTGATCAGCTTCGAGGATCCCGGGTGTTCTCGAAGATCGACATGAGTTCCAGTTATCATTAGTTGTGTGTTAGACCATCAGATATAACTCTGAAAGCTTTCAGGAGATGATATGGTCTTTTCATGTATACAGTCATGTCGTTCGGTCTTATGAACGTGCCTTCAGTCTTCATGGCACTGATGAACCGAGTGTTCCATCCTTACATGGACTCTTTTGTCGTGGTATTTTTGGATGATATCTTGGTGTACTCTCACACTCGACACCACCATGCCACACATCTTGAGATCGTTCTGAGTACACTGAGAGAGCCTCGGATTTATGCTAAACTCTCGAAGTGCCACTTTTTCATGGATCAGATTCACTTCCTGTGTCATGTTATCTTGGAGACAGGAGTGTTAGTGGACCCAGAGAATGTGAGATCTGTAGTTTCTTGGGAGAATCCAAAGAACATCACTGATGTGCGAAGTTTCCTAGGGCTGCCCAGATACTACATACGCTTCATTTAGGACTTCTCGGGCCTAGATGAACCGTTGAGAGGTCTGACCACAAAGGGGGGGAAGTCCTTATGGTCAGATTCATGTGATTCTGCCTTTGAGGAGATGAAATGGAGGTTGACGTCAGTACCGATATTAGTTTTTCCAGAGCTGGGCAAGGGCTACACTGTTTACTATGATGCTTCAGGTGTCGGGCTGGGAGCTATGCTTATGTAGGGAAATGGAGTCGTTGTGTACGGGTCTCAGTATTTGAGGAAACATGAGATGAACTACCCTACACACGATTTGGAGTTGGCAGTAGTTGTTCATTCCTTTCTCTATTGGAGACAATATCTTCTGGAAGAGCACTTTGTTGTTTTCACCGACCACAAGAGTCTCACGTATATCTTCACTCAGCATGATCTGAATCTGAGACAGCGCAGGTGGATCGAGTATCTTCAGTCCCTTGACTTCGAGATCACCTATACCTCGGGAAAGGGAAATGTAGTGGCAGACGCATTGAGCAGACGAACCCAGATTCAGGCAGTTCAGGAGGCCATCAGTGAGAGGCAGCTTATGGCTCTGTTCTCTGAAATGCATCTGGAGGTGCACGACAGGCAGGGACATACATTCCTTTCATCTTTGGATGTTTCCTCTACCCATCATAATCTGGTACGAATGAGGCAGCTATCAGACTCATAGGCCTTGGTCCTGTGTGAGAGTGTCAGGAGTGGACCCTCTTCCTGAATGGACAGTGGGTGAGGATGATATCTTGTGTTTCCAGGGACGCTTATGGGTGCCACCAGACATATGCGAGGAGCTGATTCAGGATTCCCATTCCACAGTTTGTTAGTTCATCCTGGCATCACCAAGATGTATCGTGATCTTCATCGCCAGTACTGATGGACATGTATGAAGAGAGATGTTTCTGGTTTTGTCATGAGATGTTATAATTTACAGTAGGTGAATACAGAGAGTCAACGAACAGCAGGGCTCTTACAGCAGTTACCCATTCTATAGTGGAAGTGGAATGATGCCTCAATGGATTTCATGACCGGGTTACCGAGGTCACCTTAGGGAATTGATACTGTTTGGGTTGTCGTTGATAGGCTTACGAAGGATGCACACTTCTTGTCGATCAAGGAGACCATCAGTGTTGATGATATGGGATGACTGTACATCTGAGTGATTGTACGTCTACACGGATTTCCACACTCCACTGTTTCCAATAGGGATGTGCGCTTTACCTCTCGGTTCTGGTAGGGACTTCATATGGCCTTGGGTACACAGGTACTTTTGAGTATAGCAAACCATCCCCAGACTGAGGGCCAGTCCGAGCGCACGATCCATGTCTTTGAGGATATGCTTTGAGCTTTTATTCTATACTTCGATAGTTCTTGGGAGAAGCATATACCTCTTGTGAAGTTCTCCTACAACAACAATTTTCATGTGACCATTCAGATGGAACCATATGAGGCTTCGTATGGTAGGCCATGTCGATCACCCTTATGCTGGCTGGAGGTAGGAGAGGAAGCTTTTCTGGGACCTCTTCTTGTTCAGGAGACTTCAGAGTAGATAGAGTTAATTCGGAAAAAGGATGGCTACAACACAGCCTCAACAGAAGTCTTATGCTGATCAGTGGAGATGACCTTTGGTGTTTGAGGTCTGAGATCAGGTCTTCCGTTGTGTCGCACTGAGGTTGGGACATAAGAGGATTCGGAGATAGGGTAAACTTTCATCACGGTACATCGGGCCGTTTGAGGTGTTGGAGAGAGTTGGGCCAGTTTCATATTGATTGAAACTACCTCAGAGGTACCAGGCTATGAATGACGTCTTCCACGTCTCTCAGCTAAGACGTTACTTCTCAGACCCATCTCAGGTCTTCCAACCCGAGGAGGTTGATCTTGAAGCGGATGTGTCGTTTGAGAGAATCCTATCCGAATTGTCGATCGCAGTACGAAGTCTCTCCATGAATGGTATGTTCATCTGGTAAGAGTGCTATGGCAGCACAGGCGAGTAAATGACGAGACTTGGGAGAGGGGGGTCGAGGTTCGATCATAGTGGCTAGAAATGTTCGGGGATCCTTCTTCTACACCCATATAGGGAAATTCGGGGAAGAATTTCTTTAAGGGGGAATGTTTGTAAGAACCCAGATAATCGTTTCAGGAATGCTTTTCCTTTTCTGGAGTTTTTATGAAAAATGGAGTTTTTAGAAAATTTCAAAGTACACGTCGTTTTTTTTCTGAGTATACGCCGTGTACTCTTCTCTGACTCGAAGCCGTGTGCTGTCCATGCCCGGGCCACACACACGGTGTGTAGGGGTGACGTGGAGGCCGTTGTTAGCAAAATACGAAAAAACCACTACATGTCATGTACTTTAAAAATACAATCCATATACTTTTCTTTTTTTCACTAAACGGACCGGGGTCGCGCCTCATCATCATAAATGTCTTCTTCTTGGTCTGGATCATCCAAGAGGGACCCGTATGGTCGAATCATCCCCAAGATCCCACCACTCCATCTATTCTCCAATTCAAGCATGGTTGATTGCGTTGGAAGCTCAGCAGAGAGTTCTTCTTTCTTCTTGTGCCTTGTTTTTCAATTCTCCCACTTTCCCAAGATATCTGAGGTTTAACATTTTGTTCATTTTCACAGATCTATGACGCTCTAAAAAGAATCACCCATTGTGGTTCGAGCATATTGATCTCCTAGGATCGAGGTAGGTGGTTTGTGCCTTACCGTTTAAATCCACTTCGTTTTATGTGATAATTTCCACTGATACCCATGAACAATGTATCACGTGTTTACCTTTGTGCCCTTTTTGTTTTCCTACCTTGCATATATGATTGTGTATAGGTAATTTGACCATGATAGAAGATAATATGTTGTTCATGGATGTATTTTCCCTTTCTTTGTTCTATTTACGCCCTTTGGGTCTCGGTTGACTTTGGCTGCTACACCTGTTCCATCCCTTGTGGTTATAGGTAGAAGTGAAACTCATGATATTCTTGTTTCCTTGTAGACTGTTTAGCTAAGTAGCTCTATAGGTGTACTTTGGATAGCAAAGTATCTCTATATGTGTAATTTATCCTTATAGCATTATTATGCACTGACCGACATGGGGATGAGAGAACATGGTGCTATAGACTATAAGGGATAGACCGAGTGAGCTTCCTAGAGATCCTTGGACATTTTAGACTATAGAGGGGAAAAACCGAGTGAGCTCTGAGAGAGTCTTGGATTTTATAGACTACAGGAGGGTAGACTGAGTGTGCTTCCTCAGTGATTCTTACCCTGTTCAAATTTATTTAAGAACCTTCCCAGGCTAGAGGAAGAATTGACCGAGTGAGCTTCATCAGAGATTCTGTAGTATACCTGAGGCTATAGGAGGAATTGACCGAGATAGCTTCCTCAGAGAGTATCTAGACCTTGGGGCTAAGTGGTTTAGACTGCGTGATCTTCCTCAAGAGAGTCCCTAACTACCCTAGACTATAAGGGGAATTGACCGAGTGAGCTTCCCCATAGTGTCTCATAAATTCTTACGACCATGCGAGAGGGGTTAGGCTGAGTGCACTACCCAGAGGTTTTCTGTACATCTTGGATAGGACCAGAGGGGATGGTTCCGAGTACTTCCCAGAGGGTTCCTTCTTGAAATATGTTTGTTTCACTTCTGTTTATTTTTTGTGGATTGATTTCTACTTTGTATCATTATGGTTTACTGCTTAATGTTTAATACCTTCTGCTTGCTACTAATGTTTACTGCTTATTGTACTTTTACCTACCATTTATTCACTGACTGTTAGGCACAAATCTCCGGGTGAATGCCTACTACTATTTTTACCTCTCACCCTATTTGGGCCATGCATTTGGGCCCAAACAGACTATGTTGTTGTAGGTATAGACAAGGTAAATAACCCTTCTACTTCTATAACTTGATTGCTTGGAACAGGACAGCATGGGACCTAGATTTGGCTTGCGATACTGAGGAGTTGTCTACTTTTCTTTTATACTTGTTTCAGTACTGTGGTGTTTCAGTATTGTGTCTTGGTGGGATGCTTTCCTAGAATTGTACATTGCATCATTTCATATATATACATATGTGCTCCAGTCAGATGATTAGTATTCCGATATTTATTTTGATGGTTATTACTGGTTCCGCTATTACATGTTATTTTTCTTCCGTTGTGTACTCTGCCAATGAGGGCATAGTTTCCCCACAATCACAACTAAGGACCTCGCTTCTAGTCGCCAGCCTCTGGAATTTGGGGAAATACACTTGAGGCCATGTGACCAACCGGGTATGGGGCTCCTCTGGGTGGCTTCCAGAACCAGGGCATTACATTCCTTTCCATTGAATCAATTCCCTTCAACAATATATGTTTTTCTACATTATTATACTGCACATGATAATTTTTTTTGGAAACTATGTTTAGTCTTATAGTTACTCACTTCCTCACATGTTTTCCATGGTCTTTCAGCATCATCAAAACACATGCATCACATCAATCTTCCATCTGAATCATTACTGTATGGAAAGTATAAAAAATACTGGAACTATTTTTGAAATCCATCAGTGATCTCACCAAAGTTGTACATCCATTATCTATCCATTCTGATGAATATAAACATACATAATATAAATAATCTTGAAAATGACTAAAAATGATATGTATTGTTTCATAAGAAAATAAGTAATCATCATTAATATGTTCATAAAAAATCATAATTTTTTTTAAAATTATGGTTTTGGGAATTTATAAAAGATTTAGATCGTAAAAAATAATGAATAGTTATACATATGTTCTAGGAATGAATATTTATTATATAAAAATAGTTCACATGAAATCTAATAGATAAAAAAAATTCCAACCAGTGGTGTTTAAATTAAGTAAATACGTGGTTTTAAAACTGTTTGAGTCATATTTGTCAATTTATTTTATGAAATAATTTCATTGGAGATGTGTTGAGGGGTTTTGCTGACCTTAAAACGTTAAATGGAGGATGTTTGTGACCCGTGGTAAAAAAATAAAATCAGTCAATGTTTGAATAAATGTATATAAATTTATAATATCAATATCATGATTCCATACGCTCAAATTTTAATCAACATGTATAAAATAAGTCCACCCAATATGTCTGAATTTCACTAAATTGACTCATTAATAAATTATAATTCCCAATGTGATGTCGTAAAGGAATATGCATGAGGTAGTGGAGAGTCTTCAAACATATATATTAATATTTGAGAATTTATTTAGGATATACCTTAATTAATTCATATCTGGTAATGAGAAGGATGTTACATCATAGAATTTGAATCTAATATTCATAAAATAATCTAAAAAATAGTAATGTACTTTGTTTACACTCTACGAATAAATATTTTTAATATAAAAAATAATGTAATGATTGATATGGGAAGATAATTTACTATGAATATGGAATCTAAAAATTTAATTAGCGTTGTGCTATGTTGAAAAAAATCCATATTCTGAATAGGTGTTTATAAATATCATATTCTTACATAAACTACTATGTTAATTGGTAAAAATTGAACACCATTATAGATTAATTTATTGTGTTTGGATGTCAATATTTTATAAAAATTTTAAATTGAAATCATGGATGGATTTATAGAAACGATTATGAGCTTATTGTTTTATTATATATATCAGGAGGAAAATATAACAGATGATGTAATTAGATACTATATAATTTTATTTACTATTATAGAATGAAAATCAAGAAAATTAATATTATAAAAATTGTTTTAATATAGAAGTTATCGATAATGATAAATATAAAAAAATTATTTATTCTATAGAAAAAGTTGGTGTATAATCCAAATATGAACCACATGTTGCAAAAGTTGACATGTTTGTTCTAGATGAGAAAAGATAGTTCTTGGGGACACATGTCAGGTTGGGGAAATTTTTATTTGCATATAAAAAATAGTTATTTAGAGAGTCCTTGAGAATGTTTGAAATTTAGTATTGAAATAAAATGTCAACTACCATTTAGGTGGTACTAATCTTCCTTAATGATGATGAATGTGAGAGTCTAAACTAAAGATAATTTAAGAGGATTATGAGTAGTATAATTATCTAATATCTTCTAGAATTGGTATTTTATATGTTATCAATCTAAATGAACCATACCAGAGTGACTTAATGGAATCACATAATTTGTTATCCAAAAGTCATCTAAAATATATAAAATGGTTTATGAGTTATAGGATTATTTACATAAAGTGAATTAGATTGAATATATTTAGAATAGAGGATTATGATTGGGTAGGTTACTATAAATATTTAATGACCCACTCAGGTTTAATTCATTCCTTTAGGGGAATAAAAGTAATGTTGGCACTATAATAAAAGGAAATCAGTCTCAATGTGTACTAATGACGCTGAATATTAAATTACAAATAGTCCAAACACATAAATGTTTTATGAATGTGTAGTTGGATTATTTGAGGTTGAATGATTATAAACCTCTTAGAATTCATTATGACAAAGTGTGTGTTCTATTCAATCCAAAAAACATGTACATAAATCAAGGACTAAGAATACTGATATGAGATTTCAATTTTTTTAAAGAGATAGTTTCCAATGGAGAAATCATAGTTGAATTTTTCCTACCTAATATGAGGTAGGAAATATTTTATCCAAGGATGTACCTAAGGATATATTTTTGTTATTAATTATGAATAAGGGGGTTTGACGCTTCATATATCATTAATATGATTTGAGTGTCATTCCCACAAATTCTTCCATTTTGTGTTCGAAGGGGAAGAAGTAGGTGCCAAAAAGTTTAATTAAAATATTTTTTACCAATGGGAATGGTTTAATTTCTATCCTTTTATTTCAATTACTATGTTTTTAATAGGTATTTTTATTTACATGTTGGGTGACCTCATTATGGTTGAGAATATTATCACATGACAAAATATATATTCTATCACTGAGAGATAGATTTATCTCTAGAACACTTCTCTAACATGTTGTGAAGTTTCAATATGTTTGTATTTATGAAAACATTTTTATTATTTTCTGTAGAATAAGAATTTATCTGTTAAATGATTTTTAAAAATAGTTTCGTGGTTTTAAAAAAATCCGAACGGGAAGACTGATATACAATTAGAGTTGTTGAAGAAGCTATCTTTATTTTAAACCATATATGATAAACATGATTAGTTGTTTTAGAAGTGGTTTTGATTTATTTTGAAGTAAATTGATGCATTTTTTTGATGATTAATATAAATTTAATGAATTATATATTTTATATTTGTTTACTGATTATATGATTTTTGAAGAAAACATATGACTTTATCATATTATGTGGATCTGTTGTGTTTGAGTTTTCTAAGATTTATGAATTTGAATTCCATTTCATATTAATTTTTGGTTAAGCATAATGATTTGATATAGTTTACATCATTCTATTCTAATTTCAAAATTTATAATTCACCAAATGAATTTTTATTATATGACTTCAAGTCCTTCAGTATGAATTATTCACATGACATTTATTTGTGATTCTTTTATTATTAAATCTATATACTCCATCATAATACTTCACTTAAGTATATAACATCTATACCAATCTTTCAATTTGTAGGCATCCTACATTAATATAGATTGTACAAATATTTTCTATTATATAATATTTTCTTGTTATTTTTTATCAGATTACTTATGTATAAAAATCCCTGATAAAGGGAATGAATTCAATAATCCTATGATATTTAATGTCCAGTAATAATTAAAAAAATTGAGGAATTTAAGTAATTTTAAATTATAATTAAAATGGGAATAAATTCTTTCAATAATTAACTATTTTTATGTTTACAATTATCATAGGTTGTTTTTCAATGATATGATACACGATGAAATTAATGGGAGTTTGAATGATAATAAATATGATGAATCGTGACTGATTTATATCGGATTTGAAATTCAATATTTGATATTTATTATCGTTGTCAATGCTAATATTCTCTTATAGAATTTTTATGCAATTAAAAATCATATAAGTTTCTACTAATCATTACATAAATTTTATTCATAAATTAATGTGAAAATAAAGTGAATGATAAAATAAGAACAAAAACGCATCCATGAAAATGATAAATCCACCTTGTTTAAAGATTTAATGATTAAATTTATGTCACATAACAATAATAATAAATAACTACCAGATGAAAATTTGAAAATAAGTATATTTGAGAAGGAATTGATAATGAATGATTTTTTAAAATATATTTGTATGGTGTTAAGGAAGTATATGGAATCTATATAATTTTCAATAATGTTAAACTATAAATTATATTAATGTTGATAATGTAAAATGAATCTCATCTATTAGAGATATTAATGTAATATTATTTTTAGAATCAAAATATAATGAGTGAATCTAATGAATGGTAGAAAACACATGATGTCAAAATGAGATCTATAAATTTGAACTGTCTTGAGTAAGAGGTGAATTTGAGAAATGTGGAATGAAATAAAACTGAATCATAAATTGTTGTTTGAGAAAAAGATCTATTAAGTTGGATGTTTTTGAAAAGTGAATTTTTTACAAAAAAACACATAAATTGAAATGAAAAAATTGATTTTATATTCCAAAAACTACCAATGGCTCGTCAAGTAGGGTGAAAGTTTCTTGGTAATAAAACAGTTTGTACTATTTTAGATTCACAAACTAATCTAGGTTTCAAATAAAGATATATACAGTATTGGGTGAAGAAGTGTGTTGATATACCCACAACAGCATCGAGGGATGATTTAAAGGAGTATATAAATTATTTTTCTCCAAAAAACTATCAAAATAATAATAAAGAAATCAAAACTAGCTAGGATATTAATCATAATAAGAAAACAATATTTTATTTCTACTGTTGTTGCTGCTAGATCATGGGACATCTTGCATTAATTATTTGGTATACTATGTCAGTGATTAGTAACTATAGAATGAAAGTATTTTTGTTTATGTAATAAAATACCCCCAAAAAATAATATTAAATTCTAAATACCTTTGTGGGTAATCAAATTAAAGAGGTCTGACTTGTCGAGGTCTACAAGGAGGAGGATGATCATTAGAAGGGGGTTTCTGTGTGGAGGCTCACCAGAGAAGGAGTTGGGGAGGCCACCTAAAAGTAGTGTCGAAGGGGGGGTGGGTGGATTCCATATTTTGTGGAATTATTAGGTTAATAAGGTCTAAGATGATACCTCGTGGTGGGGATTCCTCATTCAATGGATTTGGGGGGGGTGGGGGTGGTGTCGTGAGGGGAACCATCAGGGGAGGATGGTCAGGGAGAGGATAAGTCGCGATGGGCACCATCAGAGAAGGAAGGTAGTGCCTAATGGGTAATGTGAGAGGGGGACATAGAGATGAGAAACCACAATTGATCAAACATATATCCATGTTCTTTAATTTAATTAGGGTTATAAATTATCCTATATCCACGGACCTCGAAATCATTTGCAATAGTTTCATGGAAATAATTTATTTTTACAGGAGTGAAACCATCAAAAATAATGTGATAATACATAAAAACCTTGAATCCTAGTAACACATTATGGTCTTATCCTAGAATAAAACACTTTTTTGTGGAATAAAGTATAATCACATGCTTTTGTATAGTGTTCCATAGAAAAGAAATATGTTGCTACCAAAAAACAAATTTTCTATAATTTAAATATTACTTATTTTATTTGAGATTTTGAATAAACGTTCATAAATGTTTTTCATCATCCCCGATTTTTTAAAACCACTATAATATCATTAATTTTTTTGAAACAATTGTCATATTATTCGTGGAATTTTTTATTTATTAGATCCATAAAACAATAGTAAAATATGTCAAATCAATGGGAAAAAAACGTATAGTTCCCATATTTATTTCGGAATGTTGTATATAGAATATCATCAACCATCACTATTAGATGATGTAACTAGGATCTCCACTCAATATTGTAAATTATGATACCTGGAGCTGATACCTGTTCATTTCATGAGCCAACATCTATAGATGCAGTCTCAATGGATCTCACTAAACATATCAATTTACAATCTCGATAATTTCCAACAATAATATCATTTTATGGGAATGTATTTTTGTGATGACCTATCTCACAACATTTAATACACAATATATTTTTATTATAAAAATTAATATTAAGATAATTTTCAATAAAATTTAGATCCATATGCCCAGTGATACCAAAGAAAACACTTCCCACTTTTCTTATGACTCTCTCAAGGATGCTTTTTACAACAATTTTCGAAGACTAGAAATTGACATTTCTTACCTAAAAATTTATTTGACCGAATGATACAGATTTCATTAAATATAGAACATTTTTTCTTTATTGTTTTAAAAGTATATTTCAACATCATAATAATCAATTTCTACCCTCTCAACATAGTAGATGAGTTTCTCATAAATATTTGAATTCATGGGATGCCAATGGACATTGATATATTGGACTCAATCAATAGTAAAAAATGATTTATTTTACATTCAAGATCTAAAATAAGATTTAGAGCATGCCTTTATAATTGAGTGATTTATTCTTCATACATGGTCACAAACACCTCCTACTTACCTTCTATCCAAGTAAATGTTTTCCCATCCTAATTCAAACAAATTTTGATATTATTTTTCAAGGATAATATTCTGAAATTCAATTCTTTCCATGGTATCAAACTCATGGCTATCATTTTCCTTCTTGACCATTGTCCACCACTAGTCAGATTCACCTTAAAATGATAAATTATAAGACTAAACTATTAATTCTCTAACACCCCATTAAATAAATTATATTTTAAATGGATTTAATCATCCATTAGGCCACCACCATGTCATAAGATCCACTGAGAAAATGAGCGTGTTTCCTCATAAAATGTTCCACTATAACTGTGTTCCTTTATAGTATATATGGATATTATCGTGCATAGATTTCACTACCATTTATAGCCTTAATAAAATGATCCATAACTATCATAAACACATCTGTTCCAATCCCCATTATTCTATGTTTCAAATTCATAAGTATTTAAGCCCCTTGGTTCCTTCCGTCTTCAGAATCCCCCATTATTCTATAGAAAAACATTCCAAATAGACATATCATAGATGAAAAAACCAAGTAATATTAAAATGATATATAATTTAAACCTAAAAATATGTATAAAATAATTAATGATGTTATATTAACTTCATCCTAACCTATATACTTATATAAATTTTGATTTGATACCAAATTTAAGGACCCATACATAATCCTTACATAAAATTGTCAGTTCACATATAAAAATCACTTTATTAATTTCCCAAAAGATAATTTCAATTTTTATTTTTATAAAATAATGACATTATTCATATATATCAACCCATAAAAATATATATAGGGTACTAAAAATCAATATCATTTTCCCCTAAAATATAATTTTTATTAATAAAACATTAAATCATTACATGAAAAAACATCTCAATATTCATCTAGGATTCATCTTTTATATTACCCATCCTTATGCACTGTTAAAAACATTTTAAAATTTAGGATGAGCATAAAATGATCAGTAAGGGACATAGAAAAAATTAAATTTATCATTAGTCTACAAATAATTAAAATCATCTAAAATAATTTTCCTAAAGACATAATTAACAAAAAATAATTTAATATAAATTCTTTGTGAAACCACGATATTTCCATAAAACATAGAAAAAATAAATGAAACTATAAGGTAAATTGGTGTAATAGATACATAACATTGTATCCCTAAGGGATACCATATGATTTGTAACCCCCAACAATAACTTACAATGTTACCCTCTCAGCTAATATACAATGTATCCCCCATGTCATCATTATGGTGAAACCATTATTGCTACACTTCGAGTAACCATATGGTCGACGGAAAACATAAACATTCCCAATACATTGGATGGAGATATATTCCCTACATTTCATCATAAAACATTCCTAATAACCCTTTCATAATCATAATATAATATTAAAAACAAAAAAATATTACTTTTGAATTTTCTAAAAATAGTGATTAAAAATATGTTTTTTTAAAATAATTCCCTTACAATTGGTTTTTTTACGTTAAACATGTTAAAAAATTATGTATAATGGATTTGGGAACTTTATTAATATGTTATTGAACCATATAATTATTTATAATTATATATATGATCTTATTATAACATATTTACACATATTTATAAATAATTTGATTTTATTTTCATTTTTATAGAGCATTTATTTCATGGTTTTTATGGTTGGTTCATTGTGGATTTTTATGTTGAATAGAGGATAAACTCAAAAATATTATTGAAATTTTAGTAATATGTTTCCAAATATTTCAATGATACCATATATAATTTTTCATTCTGATATGAGGATGAATCATTAGATAAAACATTAATGAAAATGATTAAATTTATTTTGGTGGTTTTTATGGCCATCACAATCATATATCAATACATTAAATAACATGTTTATAAATTGTTTTGAGAACATTAAATATTGAATATGATATATAATATTTCACCACTAAACCCTAATAATAATTATATGACCTTCTTTGAAAAAAATATTAGAGTATGATAGCGTATCATCCACAATGGCGGTAAATCGACACATCACAAATGATGTTATCTATTTTAGAATAAAACGGAGAGGATAATGAGTTTTATGATGAATTTACCATCAAAATTATTAAATTATAGAATATATAATATACATGAGTTTTTATGAAACAATTATTATTCAATGGAATATGTAATTCAAAATGAAAAAAAAATTGAATGGAAAATAAAGGACATAGAAAAAGGATTTTACCACTTGATGTTTACTTCTTAAGAACCTCATTAAGGAATATGAATTTTTTTATTTTGTTGATAAAATAGGTCTTGGTTATGATTAAGATTCCTTTTAAGCAAATTTAGAATAAATAAGAAAAATTCCAGGCTTTGAGGTGAGAGGAGAAGGGGCGGTGGGGTGGTATTTATGGCATTGGATAATGATGTTTTCTAAATACTATATTCATTAGTTTTTATTTTGGATCATGACTATGAATATTTTGATAATTAACACAAAATATTTAAAAATATTAATGGATAGTTCATGATTTTGGGTTTAAATCTTCCATTCATCATCAATGACTCAATAAATAATGGGTTTTTAAAATATTGTAAATGATCATATTTTACTATTCACCCAACATTCAACTATTTCAGAAAAATATTAAAAATTCACCCAGGAAATTTATTGAATCATATAATTACAAAATAAACTTAATTTAATGAAAATAATTTTCAAAATATGAGAAATTAAGTTTTTATTTAAATTCACCTGTCATTTAAAAAATTACAATCTTTAAATTATAACTAATATTGAAATAATTTGAAAATATAATTATTATATTATATATAATCATAAGAAAATGAAATATTAAATTATTAATCCTTTTTATGAAAATAAATTATGTTTCAAATCATTAAAATAATTATAAAATTATAAATATTCTTTTATATTCCAAAAAAATACTCAGACTCAATTTCTCTATTTGAAAACATTAATTTTCTAACTTCATGATATTAAAATAAGATATTTTCACTTATAAGATACATAAATTTAATTTTTACACTCATATGTGAGGGTACTATTATATTAGTATAAATTACATAATTTCTATAAATTACAATTATTTTATTTTAAATTTAAATTGAGTATATCTACTTAATTACAAAATGGATTTTATATTTGTACACAGGTTGTTAAAATAAAAGTTCCTAGGGATCTAAATGAGGAATATTTATAATGGATTAATTGTAGTGGAAGCTGTATATACTAACAAATTTATTTTTGTGGTAGTGTACTTGTGTTCTGAGCTACTATTTCTATGCTTGTGAGAACCCGTTTGAAGGTTATTTCACACATCAATGATTCAATATATTTCAATTGAACTATATATTCACCCTCTGGGATTGGTATGACCTTACTAATGCCCATTGTTTTGTGGTTTTAATTTTCTACCCTAAATGTCTAGGTTATATAGGGAAGATATCTAACTACCCCCTCTTCAATTGTACTATAATAATCAAATTAACCACCCTATGGTGGTTTATAGAGGTGATGACATATGATAGAAATAATTTATGTTGTGGTGGTAATTACTACTTAGAGGAGGGAATTATTTTCATATGCCTCATGTCCATGATACCCTATATTACAGGATGGGTTTCTACATGGTTTTTTTGTGGCTGATGATGGGGATACACAAGCAATATAAAGATTATGTATTGATTTTTTTCTTGTGATTATATATAGATGAAAAAAATATTTTCCCAATGAGTGGTAGAGAAGGTATGGGATTGATCTGAATCACATTCTTCAAGGAAGATTATGATCACAGAATGGGAGGAACTGGGGTATCAGAGTAGAAAACCAATGAGCAATTGGATGTAGGGAACCATTAATATATTTTCATTTAATAGTATTTCTATTATATGGGGTGAGGCATTTGATTAATAAATCTTGATGTAGATAGGGATTATTAGGACATAATATGTTCTCATTAGTTATATAGATTTTTCAATGTGGCATTAGTAATCCATTCCCACTTTTTCAAGATTTTATATGGTTCTAATCAGACTAGGTATAAATTTTTTTACCATAACGCTATTGATAAACTTTTTTTTGATGTTACTATAATTGGACTTAGAAAAATTTATAGAAAATAATATATTGTCTCATGGAGCATCATTTTTTATGCAAGGGATTTTAAATTCTATTATTTCTTTGAAAATATTAGATATTTATTAACTTGAGATGCACATTTAGCTGGATTAATTTTTTAAATATGTTCCCGATGTAGTTTTTAGGTGTTAGTTTATGATTAATCTTAATAAATTTCATTTTAATAATGGTAAAAGATCCCAATTAATTTTTTATAAACAATTTCATGGTTTAAAAAAAGGTTTCTATTAGACATGTGACTCAGTGTGCCACACTGAACTATACAACTTGTTCAAAAGAAGATTCTTATGGGGGAGGTTCATGAAAAATTTATTTTTCATTATGATAAATATAATGTCAATAATATCTTTGATGACATATTATTATTAAATTAGAATTATATATAGTATAGTGAACATTGATAAAAAAGAAACATAAGGGATGATTATGTGGTAATAAATAACAGAATTATTTAAATACCCTCTAAAAAATTCCACATTTTTAAGAAAATAAGTAAGAAAATTATTAAATAAATTAATGAATGATAGTCAAAAAAATAAATACAAATTGAATATATAAGATAAATAAATATAACATAATTAACATCTGATTTTATATTTAATTAGATATAGAGTATCAAATTTTAATGTAAAAAATAGTAATTATAATATAAATTGATATTTATGGTGGTTTGTAAAAGAAATTATTCCAAAAAATAAGACAAGAATAGAATTAACATATATAAAAAGTGTAACATTATATATAAATTAATATGTTGTAACTGTTATGTGTAAAAAATAATAAATCCATTAAATAAATATTATATATATCACAAAAAAACAACACAATTATATAATAATAGTTAAGAATATAAATAAATTCCCTAAAATCATTCAAAAAATAAAATATATGATTTATTTCATATAATATATGAGAAATAAAGGTCTTATGCCCCTAAAATGGAACAAGAGTAATAATATGTGTTGAATCAAGAATCCCCATTACATATTTAATGGAATTAAATTTGATAATGGTTCATGAAAATTACATACATAAATAATGAATCACTTTATTTTAAATTTAATTACATTTCACAATAAGTAGTGGTCAAGAATAGAAATGGTCTATTCTCATTGATTAATAGTTACATAATCATCTTATTTCACAAATTATGTTCACTATCTGAAATAATTTTTATGTCTCATTGTACACTTCTAACACATATATTTCTAAATTCCACACATCTCAACCTAGGGGAATTGGAAACATTAAAAAGGATATCATCGAAAAAACATCAATTAAACATGAAATATATAAATCGATGATTATATATATGAATAAGATACTATTATCAGTATGATATCATTATCAATAAAAATGAAGTTTATAATTGATAATTCTAAAATATTAAATCATTATTCTTCAAATATATCATCAAGATACAAAATTTAGTGAGACATACTGGTGATGAATCACCAATAAGTAGTCAAAGTCCATGAGAGAATTTAAAAGTCAAAAGAACTTGTGATATTAAATTTTCAATAATCAGAATCATAAAAAATAAATTATATTTTCATGGTCCATATCGAAGACCATAATTGTGTACAATGTCCCATTTTGGTCTACATTCAATCCCCATTCCACCGTTTCCTTATTTGAATTTCTCAACAATGATAATCATAGTGGATAAACTCAGTTAACTAATTTATATCGCATCCCATTACAGTTCATATTGTCTCACATGATTTTTATTACTAGTAAATGCATTGGATGGATATATAATTCTAACACACCAATCACATAAATAAATCCATATATACTTGTTCTACATGATCATATAATCATTCATTAATAAATTAAATAATAAAAGCTAGAAAATAAGTATTTTACATTAAAAAATTCATAATGTAATCAAATCAATAAATTGAGAGTACATTTAATATATTATTATATGATAACCAAAGATAATATTATGAGAAAATAAATTAAGTTCACATAGAAGAAATTTTCCTTTAAAATAACGTTCAAATAACTCTTCGAAAACCTAATAAAAATTTTCCCACAACATTAAAAAATTTATATGAAATGTCAACGAAATATTGGGAATGTGATATTCATTTAAAATAACTATGGAATATTGTAAAGGAAACATTAATTCAATAAAAATTCAATATGGTGGAAAAAATCATTCGTTTGGAGAATGTGAAAAAAAATTAAAAACGTTTCATAATTTTTTTTAAAAATTACAGTAATTGAAAAAAATCGAATCCATTAAATATTGAAAAAAAATTCAAATATGGTTCAATATTTCATTGATAAATGAATTTAAAATAATTCAAAAAACTCTTAACTTGTCATACAACAACTAAATAGTTTATCAAACAATGATGGAATGTGGTCTCCTTTTCATAATATCCATATAAAAGTTATATTATCTATAAAATCGAGGATAATGGAAGAAAATTATAAAAAAAATAAATAACCACATAAGATCAAAATATATAAGGATTAGAATATAAATATAATATAATTCACCTACTTTTGATTCATAAAAAACAATTAGTATTAAAAAGTGATTTCAACACAACCCCTTACATGAAATCCAAAAATTATTCATATTTTCTTATAACATTATTTATAATAAATATTGATTATATATGTACTCAAAAAATATTAATTTAAATCTTACTATGTAACATTTTGATATAATTTCAATTTAATCAAATATTTAAAATTATTCTTAAAAATAGTCATTCTGGGAAAACTAGTCTATTTACCATGAATGTTTTAGTTTAACACCTCCTCTCATTGAATTTGTTTCATTTTTTCTTCATCTCTAAAAAAATAGTAATTTTATAATTTTCATATTAATACATTATATAATAATTATAAAAATTTATATAAGGTGTTGAAAAAAATTAATTACATCACATTATTGACAATGTAGTCCTTACAAAAGCATGAGTCTTGATTTCATTTTCTATGGAATAGAATGAAATAATGATAAATAGTAGAATAACATTACAAAATCATAATAAAATCATAAATATCTTATAGATTCATTAAAACCATAAATATGACAGTATGATTAGAGAACATGAAAAATGAATCTCCTAGCTCTGTGGAGGAGGCTATCCACACACACCAATAGACAACATTATCATTTCTCATAGGATATGATAAGGGTATAAAATTATTTTAACATTAACATAAAAATATTTATTTATAGATATTATATATTTTAAATCATTTAAATATGATTATTAATGAATCACTGGAGGTTAATAATTTAATAAACATGAAACTTATTGATAAAGACAATCACCTCTTGTTTTTGTAACCTCTATTTGATTACATCATAATACTTCAAATGTTGGATTCCGGTGAACGAAAGAAGCTCCAAGTATTCATGAGGGAATCTATAATCAATTTAGGGAAGGTTTTTCCTGACCATTAATACAATAGGATTTTGTATATGTTAAGAGAGGATAATCTCTAATAATTGTGAGGTCTGTCGCAACCTTAAAAATATAGAAAACATCACATTTTAATAACATAATGTTAAAGATTATGTGGATTCACGTGAACATATTGGCACTAATTAGACAACATAATTTCATGATAACTGTATCACATAAAATTTAGGTACAAATTCATGATATTTTATAAGATAAATTTTTTCTATCATTAACATATTTTAACACTAATTAATGAAAAAAATTAACCATAAAAAATATACATTACCAAAAACTGATATTATTATCATTAAAAAATATAGATATTATATTTAGAAATATTGAATTTATTTTTGAAATTTATTTTTTATCAATGATATAAATCAATTTTAAAATAAGTGTAAAAATGTAATCAATTCTGTTATTGGAATAAATTTAGATGTAATAACAAAATTGATTTTATTCTAATTTATTTATATATAATAGTAAATAAATAAATATTAGGACATTTTATTGTATATATTTTCTAAAAAAATAATTAAAATCACATCAAAATAAAAATTATTTTAATTTTTAATGATAAAAAATATTATTCACTAATTTTGTTAAAGAATGAAATCCCATTTTTACCTTAAAATTCATATATTTTCATTTATATCCAATTTGTGAATATAATTTTTTATACATACATAAAAAAAATATGTTATATTTTTAAAATGATAAAATTATTTTCAAGAAAAACCTACATAAAAAATATTGTAATCATAAACTAAATATTTTGAAAATTTTTCATTAGGATAAAAATAATATAATATGTGATTTAGAAGAAATTTTAGAAAAAAAAAATCATTAATAAATTATAAAACATAATTTTATTTATAATATATTAGAATTATTCTCATTCCTTCATGGTTTAATGATTTCCATGATGTCAAATACATTTAAATTATTAAAAATTAATAGATACTAAAATCATAGGGTATTAAATTCAGCCCACTAATAATAATTTCTCCCACGATATTCAAAAAAATTATTAAAAAAATAATGAAACATTTTCCACATAACATCATTAGGATCGCTGTCTTGTCCATAGAATTTTTTATTCCTTGTTACAACCATAACTAGGTATATTCTCGTATAATTTTTTAACATTATCTCTAATATCCACAAAATCATCTTGTTATTCATAATAAGGATGCTCATTCTCTAATAGTATGACCTCCGAGTTTAACAACTACAAATGAAATAGTATATAAGCTACGAATAGATATACATGTAACACATTGTGATCATTATAGAGGTAGAATGGAAACTAAAATGTATTATGTACCATCCCGATATGATCAAGATTCATGTAGTAACTGATATATCTAGAGATTTTATTTAAATCATTTAAAAAAATATAAATTTATCCCATATATATATATTTAGAAACACAATTCCTCCATCATTGATAACTAATTGTCACTAATGATTGTTTCTATATATTTTATATCATCTCTATGGTACCCTGATGTGTTGCAGAATTGATCTAACATTCTCTATCATTCCATATTTAGATAATATAATAACTAAATTTATTCCACAACATCTTCACATGATTTTATATTATTTCACATATTTTTGTAGAGGATTTAATAAGGATATATCTACATGTTTGAGATAATGATGTTGTTGTATAAATAATATAATAGATAAATGATTTTATCTAAATATACTTTTAAAACCATTGGAGAATATATCAATATAATATATATGGTTTTATAGGACCACTCATATATTCCATATTCCAACAAATGATATATAGTTTCAACGATCGATAACATATTCAATTGTTTGTAATGACATATACAGAATATAATGTTAAAATATGGATCTCAATCAGATATGATTGAGAGTAGTACTCTATGTAACATTAACACTTATCGTATGACTAATAAATTGGATTAAGTAATAAATATTCTCACATAACGATGAAATGTGATAAATTTCTATGGAAATGTACTACAGAAAATAGATTTTATTCCTTTTATATTCCTTGGGATGGTCAATGATGACATTAATTGTAAAATTTATCCATTTTCACAGAAGTGTGTGTTAATGTTTTAACACCCCCAATATAAATTAGTGAATCAACCATAACATTTTTATTCACAAAAACCATTGAGATACATACTCCATAATATATATCATAATTTTACCCACTAGAAATAAACATAAGATATCTATACATAAATTTACATACAAGAATAAATAATAATTTTTAACTAGGAGATTTATGTATATAATTTCCCAACCCAGGATCCATGTGTCAATGTATCGAGCTGGTCAGTCACATGACATCAGGCATGCTTCCCTTTGTGACAGAGGATGAAGACTATTAGTGAGGGTTTGTTATGTCAGTTTTTGGGAGACTATACCCTCTTTTTTCTGATTAAAACACCAGCAAAAATAGAAAACAACTGTGGAAGAATATATAACAAGAATAATACCAATTTCATAAGATAAATAAAATTGAAAATACAATATTAAACATAAATGGATAAAATGATAAGAAAATATATTTGTCAAGTTCCTAAAAAACAAAATAAAATGTCACTAATGACATACAGGTTGGTCAAAAATCCAGTCTATTTCCATTATAGAAGCACTAAACCAAATAAATAATCTAAAATATGACCCTTTCCCTTTTCCTACCATACACCAATATAGTCTATTTGAGTAATGATTAGGTTCCCTTGGTTGGATGTGAGTACAACTCAGTAGGCCACCACCAACACTATGTAAAAAATTCGAGCCAAATGATAGTGTATTTAGTTCTATAAATAGTAGAACATAATGAATAAATAAATTGTGATGACATTATAATTTATTATTTATTTAATCTCATTAAATTCATGTTTCTAAAGGATACTCATACCTCTATACTAATATTGGCTCAAGCTAGAATCTGATGATTTCCATAGGCAATATAATATCATAATACCATCTTATAATCCTATTAGATATCGATGAATTAAAAGGTGATATGATATCATAGTACCTATTTCAACTCATGATTTTTTTTGTATTATCATGTAATTCCATATCTCAGAGTTCCAGTATTATAATTCATAAAATTTTCATATAAATTCATAATTTACCAATAAAATTTTTATAATTAGGAATACCATGATAACAAATTTATACCTCAAAATAATGACATTGTTCCCATTCCAATAGTCATAAATACAATGTCCATGTTTCAATTTATTCTCCTCATTTGAATGATCATATTCACATTACATTACTCCCATGTATAATGAACATGTTACCATTAATACATATCAATTTAGAATGACTATGTTCACTATCTTTCACACATAATTAATTAATAATTAATTATCCTCCTCAATTCCATTACAAATTAAACAATTATTTAAATACATAAATATCCTTAATTACCTCCCCAATAATTTATGTATATCAATCCAATTAATTAATCTAACAATTAATTATTCAATAACACAATTCAGAAATGATAATTAAGTTTCTAGAATTAATTATCTCTTTCTCAATCACAAATCTTCATAATTAATTTCACAATTAATTATTTAGATCATAAAATCCAGGCACATAATCAATTCATTTTAATTTATCTCAATCTAAACAATTTTATATTTATTAATTAATTCCATTATCAATTATATATATTTCAAACCTACATATGATAATCAATTTTGAAAAATTAATTCAATAATAATACACCCTCTTAGTCTTATGACCAATTCCTCAATTACACACCTATTTAATAAATTCATTGATAAATCAATTGGTCACCCTTGTTAACCCAATTAATGAAATCAATTTATAAATAGTTCTATAAATTCTAAAAAAATTATACATGCATTAAATCTACTACTAAGGTAATATGATTTTATACCACCCAACTCAATTGATGTATGGATATTAATTGAATCAAAATCCCAAAAATCAGATCATTGTAATGACATAGATTTTAGTATCATATCAAATCCATAAATCATGATCGTGGATATGAAGATCTAACCAATTTTGATGTAGATCCAAAATCCTGTATCTATATCTCAATAAAAAAAGATTATATCTAATGAAACAGAGGATAATATCCCCCCATATTATTGATTAAGGATTTAATAATGCACTATATTCATATCGGGAGGAGATCCACTAACTCAAAGAACTGTCGATCTTCAATTTGGGATTTGATTCATTAAGAATGGTGGTGGGATATCCTTGGATCCAATTAAAAATATCTATAATTAAACTAAATGTATATTCTTGGTATATAGTATAAATGGATGTGTTTTGGGGATTAGGGGATCCTAAAATATTTTTTTGGGTACTTAACAACATTGCTCATGGATTCCTAGGATGGAATACATGGTTTAGTAAATCATGCACTAACTGTGTGGAACTCACTATCCATGGTCACATGGATACCTCAGTTTGGGTGAAATGATTTCTATTACCATGTTCCAACATTTCACATATTATTTTCCTCAAATTTCTCTTAAAACACGACATAAATTCCCCCCCCATGTACTATATACAATAAAATGTACTTATGGATAACCAAAAGTACCAGAAATTGCGCATAAGATAACTCTAGATATGGTCAAGATCTTACAATATCCCCACCATATAACATATAATCCAAATGTTTTATATCCAATATTTTCCATGATTCTACCCCTATATAATGGGCCATTTATCACTCATAACAGCTTCCCTCTCCCATGTATCCTCTTGCACAGGTCCATGTTTCCAGTATACAAGAAATATTGGCATGGTCATTCCCTGCAACACTTTATCATCGAGATCTAACACATTTATCAGATTATCCTAAAATGATGCTTATATCTCAATGTACACATCATCTACAAAAATCAAATGAGAAAGGTTTGGGGGATACCTCCATTGTATTGACACATAGAAGATATCATGCATGACACTGAGTAATCTGTGAACTATATGGGTCATCTTCATCTTTCAACACATGACTTATTCCTACTCTAATCCATAAATATATGTTTTTGAATCAACATCACTAGCTCTGATAACTCCATAACAAGACTCGGTCCCAAAAACATTGAATCACATTCACCCATCTGATATAGAGGTAATGAACATGGTCTACCAAAAAGAGACAACCATGGTTCCATCTTTATAGTTGACTTATAAATATTGTTATATGAAAAATCCACTAAAGAAAAGTTCTTATACCAAGACCCATTGTAGTTAATGAAACATTCCCACAACATATCCTTAATAACCAATGTAGAATGATCCATCTTCCCATATGTCTATTGTTGAAATCCATTCTCAATAAATCACATTTACCATTCTATTTCTTTAATCCCATATAGATGCATGAAGTAAACCATGAATCACGATTTGAAAGTATATTCTGTGGAAACCCATGCATATATACACTTTTCAAATATAAAAATCTCCTAATAGATCTTCTATAATTGTTCCCATTATTGAAAATAATTATGCTATATTTTTAAATTGATCCATAGTGACCGAAATAACATCAATCCTCCTAAGAATCATTGGAATAGCTGACAAAAAAAACTATTTTCACATCATCACCCTTCCATTAATAAATAGGAAATGAATATACTAATCCTCTAGGAATATAATTCTATTCCATTACCTACTGACAAGTGAAACATATTTTGATATACCCTAAAATCACATTTTTCATTCCTTGCCACCAGAACTATCATCATAGTTCACGGTTCATTTTGGTCACATTTTGATCCCCGACCAACATTATAAGTCCCCAGCCTTTAACCTTACTTAATATTGAGTTATTACAAGATTACACATTGAGAATCTTTTCAGGTTTAGATTTTTAGAGAATTAGATCATAAAACTTGCATTACATTCCACATATAAACAAAGAGGTTACATAAAGATAGTATAATTCTTTCCCATCAATGGAAACATATTTAAAATAAAACATGGATTATTTCTTGACACTTCATTGACACTATCATCATATCATGTACCATTCCCTTGACCTGTGAAAAACATTTCAAAAAAACTTGGGATGAGCATAAAAAGCTCAGTAAGGGATATAAAAATATGGAAAGGAATCATGGGTACATATATACATAATAATGAAATCATCCTTTACCAATAAAAAATAAGCACATTAACATACCTCATCAAATCATGAATAAATCATATAAATCATAATACATAAAGGTAACTTGAGGCATTCATAACATTCTTACATAGGGAGTAACCCTCTTGGTTACGTTTGGAATACCCATCACATTATATTCCCTAAATCTCTTCGGAAAACCATAACATTTCAATCCTTCACGTTACCCAATGCATTGGAGAGCTATATCGGGCTCACCCACCCTTAGTTTATCACGGAACCACCCGTCTTCAAAATAATTCCCAAAAACCTCAACATAATCATATCACATAAAACATGCATAAAGGAAACATAACATTTCCACCTTTCAATAACAATATATCAATACAACACATTGATATAAAAACATTATGAAAACCATTTTCAAGACAAAAAAAAGAAAATTAAAACATGGTATTTATTTTTCTTTTATAAAAAGGTATGGCTTGTAGAGGAAGCCGAAACTGAAATAATGGTCACGGCGGTG
Source organism: Viscum album (assembly GCA_963277665.1). Classification (NCBI taxonomy): domain Eukaryota; kingdom Viridiplantae; phylum Streptophyta; class Magnoliopsida; order Santalales; family Viscaceae; genus Viscum; species Viscum album. The sequence continues at coordinate 1,516,237,298 of OY728122.1, read as the reverse complement.
AAGAAGTCATTGTCGCCGCATACGTACGACAAAAACATTACCTTTGGTCATTTAGTAAATGCTTCGTATAAAAAATATTCCTTTTGAATAAATGTAAAAATCAAAGGGTTTTATACACCGTATAAAATAAGTTTGTGTTTAAAACAAAATAAGCCTCAATGAAAGGAGATTAAGATGAAGTCCCATACCTCGGGTCTGACTTGACTCGATCGTTCTTTAATGTCCTGAATAATAAACTTGAGTAAATTTATACTTGCTTAAGAACCTTTTTCAAGTTCATTATTCCTTTTAACTCACTTATTTTTCTGTCATGAACACTATGTAATTATTTAAGTTAATAATGGTCGTTTTAACGATCATTGGTACTTGAGTCAAAAATAAATCCTTTATAATTGCATGTTTTTCATGTATCCATTATATACAGAATTATAATAATGATGTATATATCATATATATCCAGTATATACATGCATTTATAATATTACATAATCATTTAGAGGTATGAAATGAAATGCACCGTTCATGGAGACGGTAATCGGTACGTACGCATGAATTCTACATTCATTTCTATTTCGTATTTTATAAAATGGAATCATAATGATAAAAAGGAATATTATAATTCTTGTTAAATATCATATATAATATCATAGTTTCATCCTTTATACATCCCACATATGGTATTTAATGAATCAAATCACTTTGAGGGGGCGGTAGTCCGCACTTCCTTAAATGAAGATATCGCGTTTACCCATAATGGAAACCATAAAGGTATGACCAAAATGAAAAATACATAAGCATAAGGAAAACATAAACATATTATATATCATATATAAATATAGTGACATCTTAATGGCCACCATTGAATGTGTTAAAAGAATGTTGATCAATCATCGTTTCGGGAGGCAAAAATTCACCATCCACGGAAACAGTATGTCCTTTAACCATTAGATGTAGGTGTGTGTAAGTGTAGCTATAATCCTTCTTATAAAAACATCCTAGTATATTGAAGATACTGTAGTTGTTACAAATGAAATGAATAAAAAGAGTTTAGGGGGTTGGAGAAGCAAAATAAAACAAAAGGACTCTAGTAAAGACATTACCTTAAAATCGGGTAACTCCGTTTGGTTTGAGCTCAATGGCTTCCTTGGAAAGACTTCTGCCCAATGTGAGGCTTCAAGGAGTAAGAGAGGTATGTGGAGAGACAAAATGGATAGGGGTTGGCCGAGACAAAGGATTTGGGAGTGTGATCCACATAAATCATTTATATCCCCAAAAGAGAATTATTAATAGACTTTATTAAATGAGTTTGGAGAATGTAAATAGAATTTTGGAAATGTAAATAAAATGAAAAGATAACTTTATTTATGTGAAAATAATGATTGAGAAACCTAAATGAATAATCAGTTCTAAGGTATAATCCTTCACCTTATGTCTGATGGTGTCTTTCACATGGTATTAATGTCTTATATTACCAAATTAGATTCATTAAAATACATTTCCAAAACCAATTTTTTATGAAATTGATTTAGTGTAACCATAGTAGGTTCATTCAAGATATTTTTTATGGGTTATGTAATTCAATTTCATTTTTTTGGAGCAATTTTTTCCTTGGTTTTCATGATGGGTTTTCTAATACATTTTTAAGGATAAACATGTAAGATGATAACGGTTTTCCAGAACTGATGTTTTATATTTTTCGTGAACATAAATATTGGTACATGTTAATTAAATTACATTATATATTTAGAGTGAAGATGAAACATTATATAAGATATTAATGATAACCATTTTAGTTAATTGGTGGGTTTTAATCAGAATAGACACAATTTTATTTACATCATACTATCCAGTTTAAAAAATATTACATAACATAAAATTATCCATATTACAAATATTATAGTTTTTCAGCCATCAAAATGGTTACATGATAATAACTGAAGATGGAAATTGAAGTTGAAAACATGTCCTCCTTAAATGTTATAAATTAAGACATCTCATATGTTGTTTGGATGTCTAGTATAAATGGATGGAGAGGGAAAGATCATGATGAATTATTCCATTATCATAAAAACATTTTATTACATATATGTTAATGTAGTTATCATATCATTTTAGTGAAAGGTGGCGTGGAAAGAAATCACTCATAGAAATATGACATATGCCAATGCATCTATACCAATTGTATGTAAAAATCGTTGGTATAGATCCCCTTTCCCAAAGCTCAGCCAAACCATTGGGAAAATCCCACCTTGACGCCACTTTTCACAATGGTTTGGCCAAAATTATCGGTAAGGGTATGGATTTCCCAATGTTATGGCCAAGCAATTGTGAAAATCCCCCAATGGGGCCACTTTTCCCATCGGTTTTGCTAAACTGTTGGGAAAATCCCACAATGGGGCCACTTTTCTCAACGGTTTGGCCAAACCATTGACAACAGTTGGTTACCTATCCCAATGGTTCTCAAAATCATTGGGAAAGTACTATCCCAATGGTATTAAGAACTGTTAGGATACAGACCCTTATTTTTATGATTTCATTTATCAAATACAGTAAAATAAATCAATCAATAAATTAAATATATATATATATGTATTTATCCAAATATATTCTCAAATGAAACTCTAGGATAGTGGTAATGTCATTTATATAAAACATAGCGTTTATTGGTTCAAACCTCTACTGAAAATGTTTCTTATTTATACCTATCACAATGGTTTCCCCAAACCATTGGAAAAGACCTATCCTAGAGGTTTTCTCCAAACCGTTGAGATTGGACTTTCCCCAATCCAAATCACCCATCGATTCTCAAACTGTTGGTATAGGATATACCAACGGTTTTGGGACCTATACCAACTATTTAAAACTACTGGTGTAGGTAAATTTTTCATTAGTGAATAGTGTGAAATGAACTTGAGAGAAAACAGATGAAATGAAAGGAGGAATTTTTCTCTTGCATATAAATCCCTTGAGAACCACTTAAAGGATATGGATATGGTATTTTTAAGAGAACATGGATTTTTGGACATGATATTAGGGCTAAAGGATATATTTTAGAAGAATTTGGTCTAGGAACAAGGTTTGAGGGGTTTGAGGAGAGGTGGTAAAGAGGGATGGTATTTATAGCGGAGGAGAGGAGGGTTTTCCCATTATTTTAATCATTAGATTAATTTTTTTTCTTATGAAAATGAATAGTATTGATTTATTTGACAAAAAAGGTAAATAATGCCCTTTAATTCGAACAAATGTCTATTTACATTCTCCAAGACTCAAGCATGATTTCGAAATTTATTTATTTAACATATATAGAGATTTATCATATTTAAGTAATCACAATAAAATCAATAATTTTAAAAAAGATGCCAAAACTCCGTGCAACAAATTTTCAATACTTATAATTCAAAAATTTATTATGTTTTTATGAATACAATTTTTTAAATATGTGAAATAGAATTTTAAATTAAATTCATAAATTTCTGGAAAAATTATATTTTTAAATAAAATATACTTTTGTATCACATTGAAAATTTATTTAAGTTCTATTTTAATTTAGTTATAATAATAATTCATAAAAATTACTATTTATAAATACAATTTATGGAAATAAATTTTCTCTAATATTATTAAATTAATCATAAAAATTGATATTAAATATACATGACTTAAAAAATACCATCAGTTAATTAAAATTTTCAAAATATTTAATAACTAATACAATGATATAATTATATAATATTGTCACTTATAATAAGGGTAAATTTTATTTATACATTCATTTTGCAGGTTACTATTAAATTGATCAGTTTAATATTAATAAGGGTCACATTACTATTTACAATTCCATGCTACTATTTCATCGGTTTTGATTCATTAACTTCTAGAGTTACGTTTTTATTTTCACATTATTCATTTATAAGGTTTGTACTGTTATTTTTTTTAATCTTATGTGATTAATATATAATACAAAATTATGATAAGGGAATTTCATTGATAAAACATTGGGGTTTTGCATTCTACCCCCTTATGAAATTTCACCCTTGAAATTTCATTTTACATTCTAAGACATTAGCATGTGTGGGTAATATTTCTTCATTACCTCCTCCAATTACAATGATTCCTCTTAGTACATATGGTTATAACCAATTACAATGACTTTGAGAGTAGTCTGGTTACATAAAAATTTATCTCCAAGATCCAAGATCATCACTGGATGCTCCTATTAAGAAATATCATTCCACAACTCTACCACCTCTGAAGAGAGTAAATGTGAAGGGTATGGTATGTACTTCCTTAATAGGGATTTGTGGAATACATCCTGAACTTTAGACATGGTTGGTGTAAGTTCTAGTTGATATTCTGTAGCTCCAATATGATCACAGATATCAAAGGTACTGATGTACCTTGGACATAACTTTCCTTTCATCACAAACCATGTGTACTTCTTCCATGGAGATATGATAAGGAATACCATGTCTCTAACATTGAACTCAATATCCCATAAAGGATTTAAATCATCAATTTTCTATCAATGATGGGATTCCATGATGTTATACAGAATGGTTTTCACCTTATCAATCATTTCATCATCCATTGCCGGTCCTACCAGATTATTCTCGTAGACATCCTCCCAAAATTCAAACGTTATTTACCCTTTCCCATAAAGGTCTTCATATATTTCCATTTAGATGTTGGATTGGGAACTATAGTTGTAAGATAAATCGAATAATTGAAGATGTTTGTCCCCCCCCCCCCTCATTTGAAGTCAATGGAACATGTTGTTAACCTATACAACAATGTCTTAATTATTCACTATGATTGGCCATCAGGTAGAGAATGATAAGCTGTACTGATGTTCAGTTCAGTTTTTAGAGCATGCTGGTGACATTTCCATAACATCGTGGTGATTCATGGATATCTATTAGATACATTATAGGGTAGTACTCCATTCATATTTACAACCTCTTGGATATAAATCTGTGTATGTTTATCCAATGATAAGTCCTCTCGAATTTTTATAAAGTGAGATGTATTTGAAAAATGATCCACAATGACCCATATATAATTTTTCCTCTATATGTCCTTGGTAGATTAGTTACAATGTCCATGGTGATGTTCTCCAACATACATGTTGTTATGGATAGTGGTTGCATTATCCCATTATAATTTTTTCATTCACCCTTCAATTTTTCACATACTAGGAATGTTGATACGTATTTTTCAAATATACATCTTCATATTGTCCCACAATAAGTCCTCTCATAGATCTCTATACATCTTTCTAATACCAGGATGAAGGGATATGGTTGATCAATGTGTGTCGTTCTGAAGCCCCATCATTATCTCTGTATCTAATGGTACATATAATAATGACCCATATCATAAAACATCATCCTCATCAATCATGAACTCAATGGTTTTGAAATATCTGATAGCTTCCCCACATTTACAAATTTTCACATCATTTATTTGAGTGCCCTGTATTTTATATTATAGGATTGGTTGATATATAGTTTCAAAAAGTATTGATGATGTTAAAACCTTAATTATTCTGTTGTCCGTCATCTAGAAATCTATGAATATTGTATCCTTATCAACTCTCATCATTGTTAAAGATGTATGATCCTCTCTACTATGAGCATCTTCCACCTTATTTGACATTCCATTATGGTAGTGGATTATGTATTCAAAATCCTTGATGAGATCTAACATCTTCATTGGTGCATATAAACCTCCTTTATTGTAAAAATTTATTTGAGTCTTTTTTGATCAATATATATGGAACACATCTCCCCATAGAGACAATTCCTCTATATTTTCAATGCAAGTATCACAAACGCCAACTCTATATCATGTAATGGATAGTTTTTCTCGTGTATTTTTTTCATCCTTGAGGAGTAGGATATCACTTTATTGTTTTTCATCAGAACAAAACCTAAGAAATTTATTTAAGAATCACTATACACCACAAAGAGTTATCTACTTATCGGGAGTGTGAGTATTTGTAAAGTTACTAGCCTATTTTATATCTTCATAATGACTTCCTGACATTTTTTAGTCCATGAAAAACACCACCACTTCTGGGTTATCATAGTCATTTTTTATGAAAATAATTAAAATTTATTCATCAATAATTGATAATAACCTGTTATAAACAAAAAGGTGTGGATCTCCATTATCAATTTTGGTCAGTGCCACTCTTCAATTGCCATTGTCTTGGATGGGTCTACAGATATTCCATTGCGTGATAAAACATTCCTTATGAATGATAATTACTCCATCATGAACTCACGTTTAATATACATTTCCACGTGTTTCTCTCTTCAAAAAATTCATTAACACAATATTAAAATGCTATTCAGGTTCTTCCTTGCTCGTAGATTAAAGCTGAACAACCTATATAATGACTTAGAATTTTTTTTCATGTTTATCTCTAAAAAATATATTAATTTAATTCATGAATACTGATAAAGAATATGTGGGACCAATGGAAATCCCTATGAACGGAAATTGTACATACCTCGTTCCAAATAATTATTTTGGAATCTCTTCCTTTTTCACTATTAATTGTGGTATCCCGACCAATGTTGCACCATAAAGAAATTGATGTCCCCACATAGTTGATCGAAAAAAGTCATCACTCTAAGGTAGGAGATGCTTGTTATTTATTTTGATTTTATTTGTATCACATTAATCAATGCCAATGTATGCAGATCCATCCTTCTCTTTAACAATGAGTAATGGGGTACTGCATAGTGATGCACTCGGTCATATAAAACCCTTCTCTAGATTCTCCATAAATGGTTTGTTCAGCTCTTCCAACTCAAATGTTTCCATTTTATATGGAGTGTTTGATATTGGTTGGGTCCATGAATAATTTCAATAGTGACCTAAACCTCTCAACAAGGAGGAATAACAGCAAATTATTTTGGGAATACATCATTGTAATACCTCATGATGGATATATCAATTGAAATATCATTTCCATAGTGTCAATCATTTGAGAAAGATATACTACTCAAAAGCCAACATTATCTATACTTGAAATTATGATTTTTATGGAGATTCAACTTCCTCCTTACACTTATATTGTATTGGTGGATACTATAGGATGTGAAGAGTAATATCCCTTTCCTGATATTTAATGTCTTCATTGTATAAAAATATCCAATATATGCCTAAAATAGCATAGAACACTACCAAATAATGTAAGAAAAATATTTTTGGGATGTTCAGTCAACAATAATTTACCAGGGAGGAGTTGTAATCCATGGAACAATAATTTCCCCATTTACTATTCCCAAAGATAACTAATACTCCAAAATTGGAGGATGTGTTTGAATAGTTCTAATAATATTGAATGGTATGAAAGAATTCGTATAATTAATATCTAATAGTACATTTACTACAATTTAATGATGAACTAGCATACCTGTCACCGCATTGATGTCTAGCTCCCCCTCAGCTGAAGTGATAACATAAGACCATCCTTGTTTCCTTTAATATTATTTTCGATTTACTCCCAAAACAATTTTATTAGGAAAATTGTTCACATAATGCCAATGTTTTTGCAGTTTTAAGACTATAATATAGGCATATTGTTGATATAATAATACCTTTATTCTTCCTAGTTGGTTGGATTCTTCATATCCGTCCATTTTTTTGATCTAGATTTTCCATTATTTAACATTTGATGTAATTCATGGTTCCCATTTGATATTTCCCAGGATTGTTCTTCTCCCAATTTTGACATGTCAAATGTTCGATATTATTTCCATCATTGAATTCAATTTTAAAACCACCCATACTAGAATCCATTTTAATCTTTTTTTTAATCTGTTCCACAAGGTCATTTTGATTCTTTCATAACTGTTTCATCCATGATGTCACAATATATAATCATCACATAACAATCTATGTCTTGAATCACTAACATTTCTCATATAATCCGATTTAGTATACTAAATAAATGAACCACCATACATTCAATGTTAATGAAAGAGATATGGTCTATCATTTAAGCCTTTTGAGGTTTTATTTATACACCCCAATGGTCACATCATCCTTGCACTTATGTTTGAGATAAACTCTTTATATCTTGATACTGAGGGTTTCAGTTAAATAATTATTGAATAACATTTTCATGAATTCCTCCAAAATCCTGGGAATCAATTTCCTACTCAGAATTCATATTACTGATTAGTGACCACCACTGATCAGCATCACCATAAAAATAATATAATACACGTATGACTTTATCTTCTTATATGATCTAGAGGACAAAGAATACATTTTTAATGGAATTGATATACTATTCTTCAAGGAGGGGATCATAAGATCCACAAAACAATAGATTCCTTTTCCGCATGAATTATTCAATGGAAACATTATTTTTCCTTAGAGGAGCAGAATTTTCATCATGATTCAAGTTTTTACTCATAACATAAGATAGATGAGAATGTACTATAATTATGGTCTAATATACTATTCCCATCATATCAAGAATATAAATAGGGAATTCATTACATTTCCTATCACATTGATTGTTGAAACGTGTTCTTATATTTTCCTCCATTAAATATGAAAAATAACTTACAATTATGGGGTTTGAATAATTATCTAATAAGAATTAAAAAGAAACATTAAACATAAAATGATAAAATCATCAAGTAAAATATTATCCCAACATGGGATTCCTTCATTTTCAATAATTGTTTTCCATGATATCTTTTACAACATATATTCTCATAGGATTTTTATCCCATGATAATGGTTCATATTAATATTATGAAATTACCAAACCATATCCCTTAGGAGTGTCAAAGTAGGAGTGAAACAAGGCCCATTTTCATACATAAGTTTTTATTCTAGTCAATCATAAAAAAGTGTTTTTGGGTTTTACCCCTAAATACATCTTTTCTCGATCCTCATCCACATTTTTGAATCCATACAAGGATGATTTTTTTGATAAACCACTTACACTATATTTCCTAAATTTAGTGATATTTTCATATATATAGTCACATCCCAAAGGTTATTTCCAAATTTATCCATTACAAATATCATGAAATAACTATAATATCCTTTGATACCATCTTTTTTGAACCTTTCCTTTTATACATATCATTACATGATTTAAAACATAATTAAACATCACATTACAATCCAATTATCATATGGTTTATTGTCTTTGAAGACGGTGTACATAAATCTAATACCATGGGACTAAATAAAACAATAATTTATTTAAAATTAAAATATACCTCCTATAATACATTGTACCCATAAATCTTCATAGGATAACATATTTATTATTTGAAAATTTTAATGAGGTAAAAATACCATTAAGGGAATAAACATAATAAAAAAGTTTTAACACATTGGGTCGGAGTCATTCCATAATGAAATAAAAAGGAATGGAACATATGGAATCCTTAAATATAAAAATTGGATCATATAAACCTAGATTCATTGTAATGTTGAAGCAGTATAAAAATGACTTTATCACATGTCAAGGATCCTTTATAATAGATGATAACCTGTTATGGTTAACCACCAATATCACTGCACATGGCAGCACAGGTACAAGACAAACGCGAATCCCATTGCACAGAATGTCTCATGAGACTACACATTAACCAATGAATTGGTGTGCTATATGGGATAAACCATCGTACCATGGTCATGATTATTCATTCCACATATAGAATAAAACATAATAAACTATACATATAAATAAGGGATTCCCATGAATAAAATTGGGTATAAAACTCAACTCATAAAGCATAAAAAATGGTGGTATCATAATATTTTCCATGATGTAATGGAATTAGATCATTCATGGAAATTAGTATGTTATAATAGGAATATATCATGATATGTGATTTCAATTATATGTGACAAAAAATTGTAATTTATAAAACCGTATAAATAAAACATTTTACTGCGGTTAAAGAAAATATCAAAGATAACGTAAAAACGAAAAAGTAATAATCATTTATATAAAACAAGAAGTTAACAGATAAGGATTCTGTAACAAAATGGGTGTTGTATTAATTTTTTTTGATTAGAATGGATTATAGAGTGCACATGAAATTGGGTAGGAATTCGTGAAATTTCCTCAAAGGAGGTTGCTTATCAAGAAGTATTTGGGAAGGAACCACTTAAAATAATGTATATATATCTGAAAGAGAATGATGAATGTTCCTTCTTACATGATTTTTGATCATGTAAAAAGAATTTATAATATTTACTTAAAAATAATAGAAAACTTCAACTGTGTAAAAAGAAATATTGAGAATCATGAAGGAATGATGGAGGCTCTAGTGGAATCACGTAACCTATGTATGATTCTGTCCTTCACATGTTATTAATATCATAGCTAAAAAATATATTCATTTATTAATATTTTCATAACCTCTTATTCATGAAAATTATTTATTATAAAATTATTATATACATTCGTGTCCTTTTTGAGGGGTTAAGAGGTTAAATTTCATTGGTTGGGATCATTTGTTTCCTTGGTTTCAATGATTGGTTTACTTATACATATCTAAGGATAAACATGTAAGATGAGAATGGTTGTACAGATTTGATGTTTCATGTCATCATTGAACATCTAGATGATTACAGGGTTAGAAGATTCATTAGGTTATTTGGAGTGAAAAGGAATAATTATATAAATAACTAATGATAACTATTTTTGTTAATTGGTTGTTTTAATCACAACTAACATATTTTTATTTATAATTTAATATCATGTGAAAAAAAGATTAAAAAAAGATGCATTGGAAATAATACCAATATTATTGTCTAGTTTAACTATAAAAATGTTTTATTGACATGAATTGTTGATGAAAACATATCATGAAAACACCTCTTCCTTTATGTGATCAATTAACACATATCAAATTGTGTATTCATTAATAATATAAAGGGAGGGGAAACATGAAATTTCAATAAATAATACCATTTTCATAATAAAAAGAAAATTCATTTATGATACTCGAATTATCATAACATTTAGATTAATGTAGGTAAGCAAAGTAAATGAAATAAAATGTACTTAAAGGGAAATAAATGAAAAGAAAATTGGAAGTTACCAATTGAATTAAACTTTCTTGAGAACAAATTTAGGGAAAAGGTTTTGGTCTTTTGAAGAGAACACATGTTATTGGACATGGGATTGTAGATTTGGGATATATTTCAACATAATTTGGGCCTAGAAAAAGGTTTGATAGTTGTGAGGAGAGGAGGTAAAGCAGTTTGGAAATTATAATAGAGAGGAGGATGGGTTTTCTTTTATTTTAATCAATATTTTTTAAAAAAATATCAGGACTATTATTATTTGTTATTATTGTAACCACAAATAGTAAATATTTCTTGTGAGTATTATCCAATGGATATTTTCATCATCCATGACTCAAGCATGATGCAAAAATACATTTATTTATAAATTTTTGTAAATTATCATATTTTACTACTCACCAAAAAATCATGTATTTTAGAAAAATACAACAAATTCACCCAGACCATTTTTCACCGTATAGAATGAAAAAATGAAATTCTTTTTATGAAAATAATTTTCTAAATATGGGAAAATTAATTTTATAATTAAAACAATATTTTTCATATTGATTTCACAATTTTAATTTAAAAAACCCTTTCTTTCACTTTGAATAATAAATTAAGAAAACATATAAATTATCATATATTAAAAAGTCAACAAAAATTACTATTGATGAATACATTTTATGAATATAAATTTTCCTTTAAATTAATAATTAAATTGTAATAATTATAATTAAATATTAATGACTTAAAATAATACAAACACTTAATTATTTATTTTTAAAATACTTATTTATTTATACTATGATAACATCATATCATATTTTCACTTATAAGATAGATAATTTATATTTTTACATTATCTAGTGATGTTACTATTGAATGGTCCAGTTTACAATTCCTTATGGTCACCTTAATATTCCAAAGGTCATGCTACTATTTCATCTTTATATGTTTCTTGTCTTCTATAGATTAATTTTTTTACTCACTCATAATTTATATGGTTATTATTTCGTTTTATATGTAATATTATATGATTATACTATTAGACATAGTTATACGAAAAAAAATTTCAATAATTTAACATTGTGTCATTACATAGATACGGTTCCACTGTTTGTGTAAACAAATCATTTCTAACAACCTCATCATCCTAAAATAGACAAGAAACATGGATTGTGATCTCTCTTAGTTGTAGAGTAATTGTATATGCTTGGCCTGCCTTGATATCCAACATTCCACACTGGCTGTAAAGGTTACCCTTATGAGATGTAAACATAACCCTCATATGGTAACAATTTATTTGGGCTCAGTTTACAACAATGAAGTTTATAACCAATATTTTGTCAAATCCTGTCATATCAACAATGTATAGATACCATGGAAAATGATATTCCCACATATCTAGTGAATATCCCTTGAATAGAAAAATTTATCTCGGCCATGTTCCCAACTGTGTATCGACAGATATTACTCGGCTCACAAACTCCACATCCAAGCCAAAATATTTAGGAATTTTTGCAGATATAGTGGAATGAGAAGAATTAGTATCAAATAAATCACTATATAAAGTATATAGTTCTATAATAGTACATCTCACTATCGATGCCCCATCCTCACTCTCCACAAGCCTAGGCAGAACTACGTGTAACTATCACATCTCTCTTCCCCACGATGTCGTTTCAAAAAGCTAAGTAGATCAAATCTACTATTATGTGAGCTCTATACCTCTAGAATCATATAAAGTAACTCTTCATCCTTGACCAGTATATCTCTAGATGCCATAAAGATATGGTATAAAGTACCCCTTTCCCACACTCTGACTCTACCCTGTTGGTCCTTCTACACGAGTCTGTCAATGGAACCTGCTGAAATTATTTTGGTGCCCCAAATTTCCTCAATACCAACACTCTACATGTTTATGGGGACAACTTAAATTATTTTTCCTATACAACCAAAATAATGAAATATCACACAAATATGTTTTTATCCAACTGAACCTCTATTCTGACTACTCTTCTTCCCATTTCCTAGAAATAAGTTGCATAAAAGTGCATCCTACACCCAGAAATCATACCTCATGATCATCTAGTAACAACTACATTTCATGTACTGAAAGCTTCACCCAGGTTTCCTTCAGAGATTAAATCCCTATCCACAACATCTAAATTCTTTTTTAATTAGAAAATATTTACATAGGACTTAATCTCACTCTTTAGTACATCATGAAAAAATTTCTCAATATCTATCGAATATCATACTAATGATAGAGGAAATTGTTGAAGATCTAAATAGGATTCAATAGATTCCATTAATGACATGATCCCATGTGTCATATTAATGTACTAAGTGAGTTTCTATTCTATCAGCATCTTTAGATTGAAGTGCTCCGAGAACATCTCCAATAAGTTTTTGCATAACGTACTATTAGTTTTTCCGATTTTCTCTTGAATGTCCCTCTTGCACATCACTAATCCCCATATCATATAAGCAGCTATATTTACCCTTCTATTATCTATAGTCTCTATATGGTCATGTATTATCTCTATGGACTCATCCTATAAATCATAACTATTACTTCCACCCTCTCTAGTTAAGGACAATGGGTGTTGTCACTAAAACCACCTTTTCAACTCTGGAATTATTTTCAAAACCCTCCCTTGGTCTCCTTCCATGAATTTCATGAAATGTTAAATGTTATCCAATAGCTTCTTACCTTTATATTTATTTGAAACCATTGGTACCTCTAGTTCTAAAACCAGATGACCATTCCAAACCATGCCCCTCAGTTTCCCCTCAATAGGTATCATAGTGAATTATTCTCTAATATTCGAAACAAATCTGTTAGGTATCATAAAAATACCATATATGATTTAAATAATAGAAAATAACTCAATAATTCATAAAATTAATTTTTCCCACCACTTTCATCATAAAAAATTAGGGCACTATCACTACCCTTAAACATTATACTCATATGTTTTTGTTAACATGGGTAAACGAACTATCATAATAAATTTCTAATTTAAAAACCCGATTATTCGAAATTTTTCATAATTTTTTAATATTTCTAAATTCATGTTTGGAAACATTTTTCATTTTAATATCTCTAATAAGAAATGAATTTCAAGTCCATAACCTACCCATAACCAATTTTCCTCTACATTCATAAAACTATTCATGTCATAATAACACTAAGTGCCTATAATGATCCATGATATCTATTCTCAAATTCTATTATGGGCCACAAATAATTAATAATAAATTTCTAGAATCAATAATCACGTAAAACCATAAGTGTCTCACCCATAGTGAAATAATATTCATTATAATAGAAAACAATAATAACAACAATCCATCCTTGAGTACTAAGGTTTTCCCTCATACATCGGTTTTACACATCCATGAACTAGCTCATTACTAAGCCTGGACTCATCCTAGTCACTTATATACATTTACCCAAATAGTAATACAATACGAGAATAATGAAATCTAAAACTGTGATATCACATTGTAACATCCTGACTGGATGCGATGTGAAGGTGATCTTATTCGGTCAGTATCATGTCCTTAGGTGGACCTCCCTATACAACAAGGATTCCGAATAGTAGTGATGGTCTTGTAGGTTAGTCATGTGGATACTCTACCCTCTTTTATCAGAGTAAAACACAAGAAAAAATAGAAAAACATTTCTGGAATCATATATAACCAGAAGAATTCCAATGTTATAATATATCTAGAATAGAATATAAAATGTTAAATTGAATGTGAAATCATAATATTTAAATATAAGTGACAAGTGTCTAAAAATGAAACTGAAAATAATGACACTATTGACTCCCAAGCGGGTCCCAAACCACATCTGATTCCCTCATACAAGATCCAACACCAAATTGCAATCTAACATAAGAACATTTCCCTTATCATGTCCTGAAAAAATAAATTCAATTAAGCTACTAATCATGTAGCCAGAGTTAGGTGTGAGTACAAATATGTAGGACACCATCAACATTGTATAAAACATGTCCTGTCAAAATATAGTGTATTATGTTCTATGAGGAAATGAAGAAAACACATGAAGAAATAGTTATCACATTATCCTTTATTCGATAATTAATCATATCAACTCTAGGGTTCCCAAGGATACCCTTACCTATATACTAGCTTCAATTTTTCTAGATCCCAAAGTGTTCCCTAGGTAGTATCATATATTAATACCTACATCGAATCGTTCTTGAGCTCGATGTATTCATAGGTTATATAATAAATCAATACCATATTTATATCATTTATATGTTTTATGTATTAACATGTGAGGCCTTATCTCAAATTTCATTACTACCATCATTTAAATTCACTAATATATTCCAATGTTACCTATAAAAAATTCATATGTAATCTGAACATGTTACCATTCATACTCCTCCATAGAATGATCATGTTCCAATTTTATTAAACATAATTAGAATGACCATGTTACCATTTATATGTCTCCTTTGAATGGTTGTGTTCCCATTCCTTTACTCACATTCACATTAACCATGTTACCTTTTATACGTATAAATTTAGAATGGAAATGTTCATATTCATTCATATATAATTAGTTAATAATTAATTATCCACTTCTATTCCATTAGCAATTAATCAAATAATAAAATACATCAATATTCTTAATTAACTCCATAATTAATTAAGATGTCATTCCCATTAATTAATTCATCGATTAATTAATCAATTTCACAAATCATACCCATGATCAATTTTAATAAATTAATTATCACTTAATAAATCTAAAATCTTCATAATTAATTCCACAATTAATTCTTTAGATCATTATATCAACACACGAAATTAATTCAAATATTAATTATCTTAATATATCCAATTCAATTTCTCAGAAATTATCCCCTGATTATTATCTACAATTAAACCCCGAAGCCTCATAATAAATTTACACAAATTAATTATATAAGATTAATTCCGCTTAGTCTAATTATTATTTACCCAATTAATCATCTATTCCTATAATGTTTATGTAATTCAATTGGTAATCCAAATTATCCAATTTTTTGAAATCAATTGATAATGAATGGTTGAAATTATATAATTACTCATACACACATAAAATCCATGACTATGGGAATTATATTTTTGAGAACCTACCTCAATTTTTAATGAACGTTCATTCAATGTAAATCATCAAATTCAGAGAAGCACAACGACATAGATCTGTATTCGGGAACTAAATCCATAAATCAATATCATGGATATCCAGATTTAGTTAATCTAGATCTGGATCCACTATACTATATTTATATCAGACCAAAAAGTATTAGATATTATGAAATATAGGATAAAATTCCACCAAATTATTGATTTAATAGTGAAAAATAAATTGAATCATTCTCGAGATGAGATCTACTTACTAGAAGATGATAATGTCATTATCTCAGGCATTGAATCATGATGAATAGAGGATTTCAAACCTTGGAACCCCTCTAAAAAGTAATGGAATTTTCAAAAAATGATTAGTGCATTTTCATGGTCGAAATGTAAGTGATTTAGTGTATCAAGGGATTGTAAAATAATATTTCATGTAATAAAAACCATTTTCATGGTTTGATATTAATGGAAAACTAATAGGTAAACCATGTGCTAACCACTCATAACTCACTGTCTAGGATCACACGTTTACCTAGGTTTGGGTGCATGGTTTTCTCTAACCGTGAACAAACTGTGTACATCCCCATTTCCTTAAATTTCTCTTAATACACAACCCAAACACACCCCAATTCATATATCAAATAAAAGGTACTTAAATATAGAAAAAAACCAAAAAACGAAAGATAACATGTTGAAATATCAGGATCTTACAATATAACATCTGCTTCAAGCTTCTTATTTATAGGAAAACTACTCAATTCCTAAATCTCATAATTTCATTACTATCATGTTTCTACCCTTTAACATTACAGACCATTATTTATAGCTCCAAATATTCATTTTTTGCTTCTATAATCATCACATGAATAGGTTATTGAACATTAATTTGAGAAAATTATAGTCATTCTCTAGTTCTAAATATTAAAATGTAAAAAATTTCAAATCCATATATATTATAAATTCTTCTTTCATAATCATATAATATGTTGTATTGTCTGTATGACTCAGAGCCTCAACCACCCGATTTTCCCTTATATAGTGTTAATGTATTTGGAATTATTCATGATAAATTACTTCCATAGAAATTCGTTTCCACATTTTCTATAATTTTTATTTTTATATATATTTAGTTCTTTGATTATTTGTATACATGAATAATCTTTCACCAAAAATATAATACATCCATTTCATCGATGAAGAAATTATAACTTCTAATTCCAAATCCGTGGTAGGGTAACATTTCTCATGAACCTTCAATGCTAATGAGGAATAAGATACTTGAAATATGTATTACATGAGAACACATAAAATCACCTTCAATGAAGAATAACTATAGATC
This sequence comes from Viscum album, assembly GCA_963277665.1. Classification (NCBI taxonomy): domain Eukaryota; kingdom Viridiplantae; phylum Streptophyta; class Magnoliopsida; order Santalales; family Viscaceae; genus Viscum; species Viscum album. Next base: position 1,516,219,732 of record OY728122.1, on the reverse strand, counting down.
ATAATCCATTCTATACTATATGATAATGTGAGGACTTGTGAATTAAAAATACTTATATTAAATTATTGAAAATTATCTTTACATTTATACATCAATATGAATATGTCCCACTTCAATTCTAGAAATAAAATCCATTTGATTCCAATGATAAATATCACACAAAGAATTGGTAATAACCATCCAACACATGTAATGTTCTAGTTTGCATCACCATTGATAGTATGTGGTAATGTTTTATAACAGATTTCATTGAGGGATCCACCGATAGACCAGGACATAAAATTATATTTAACAATAATGATACTCTCTGTGGAATTAAATAATATTTTAATGAATAATTATATATAAGGGATTTCCCATTGTATTCAAAAAAATTATCAAATGATATCCATTATCATCTTCGTACTTGGAATAATAATAATATCATATATCAATGCTTCTATAATATGAATAAGGGCATCTGTAAAGACTCTATTGAATGTGGGCATGATGATATTAAGGACCTTGGAAATTCCATATAAAATTACATTAAATACATATATTCCAAAATTCATATTGATTCTTAACATGGTTATTTCCTTTTACCCCATCAACTAATGATAGTCAAGATTAGATTTCATTATTTCAATATTATTATACTCCTCAAAATTGATGAAAAAAACAATTATTATATTGTATATGTTTTTATTTCATGATAATAATATTTTTTTGATTGTGATATTATATCCAAAAAAATAATGACCAATATATTTTTCAATCATTTTTAAGAGGTTCAAAAAATTGTGATTTCACATGACTGAATAAATTCCTTATATATTAGTTTTCTGAGTTTCTTCTTCAATTAAATCAACTCAATCAGGGCAATTCTATAACTATTCCTTGAAATAGAGGATGAAAATATTATATGTTCTTATGAAAATTAAAATTAAAGAACTAGGGTATATCTATGAAAACAATTAGTGATTAAAAATGAAAAATCTCACTTAATAAAAATGTATTCAATGATGAGATTCTCGATAACTATTTCTAAAAAATAACTATCTTGAATAGGTACCAACACCCATTCAATGGTTTCATATTCTATTGGAATTTAATTTTCATAATCACAACTACTAAAATAATTTAAGTAGTTTGAATATTAATTGTGAATTTCATTCTACAAAAACGATACTAGATATATATATATATAAAACTATATTACATGAACAATATAACATAAAAATAAACTAAGGAGTGAGTTAAAATATTTCAATGGAAATCATTAAAAACCATATACAAGAGAGGAAATATATGAATTATATATAATAATCATACAATTAGATATACTCAAAGATAATTAATCATCTACTCATTCAGGTGGTGATGTAATACCCTTTGAATATTTTTCAAATAAAAATGAGTGGGTAAAATAAGAATCAAATAAAATATATCAAACACTAGATTAGATTATATGTGAACCATTCAAAAAAACACTATAGTATCATTAATTTTTTATTTTTCTCACATAATAATTATATTTAAATAATTGTATACAAATATTGTTCTTTTCCTATCATTATTATTAACCCATCTGTTCATAGATTGTTTGGGATAATACCCATAATCCATTAAATATTTATATTGGGGTATTATTTGAATAATTTTTTAGCACCATTTACATTAATTTAATTTTACTTCTACTCCAAATATATTATAAATTTAATTTATAATTGGATAGCCTTTCCACAAATAAATCATTTAATATCTCTCTTTTGATGATTTTCATTAACATTCATTCCACACTTCTAGAATAAAGGGTTATTAATTTTATTTTCTCTATGATCTTTATTTATATGATTTATTAGACACTACATCACTCTCATATTATTAGTACCATAATAATTTTGTTAATATAAACCAAATATTTATATATTAGGATCACCTCATTTTATTTCTACATATCCAATAATTTCTATTGTGTATAATACCATTCAAAGCCTTAGATTTAAGATTCAGGAAAAATAATTTTTTATATTATTATTGATTATCAATATTTAACCATACCTATAAATTCATGGAAAATATTCCTAAAAGGTACCAAAAAAGTCATACAAATTATACATAACTTCTATTAGTTACCTTTCACATCACACCCAATGATATATGAAAAGTACATATTAAAAAAATATACTGTTAATCTCATACCATTTTACTGAAAATATTTCACCATATTTCTTTAAATTCCTAATAAGATTCCAATTTCGCTATACATTGGATATATCTATATTAAATTTTTTTTAAACATTGATCTATAGAGAAAAGAAAAAATAATTTCAATGTTAATGATAAATTTCTGGGCATTGGAGGATGACAGAACCTAAAAACATATGATAGATTTTTTGTCATGAATATAACAATTGTAATTTGGTCCCAATGATATTTTTTTTATAATTTACATGATTAATATAAATAGTGATTTGTGTGATCTTGGAAAACATATTTTCTGTTACTGGTCTAAAAATATTCCCATCTTTAATTTTCCATTAATAAAATTATATGAATCATTTTTTATTAACACGATTCTGTATATATCTATTAATGTAGAAAACCAAAAGTTATATTGTATGAATAATAATGTAATAATATTAGTGAGAAATAATATATTCATGAAAACTATTCCTCTCATGTCGTAAAATATGTTACATTTTTGTCATTCAATGATATTATTTTTTGAATATCAATCACATTTAGTATATCATAGGTTGAATTAATCTCAATGAACATGTGATTCATAATATAATTTCCAAAAAATAACTACACACTTATTTAACACCAACAAAGATGAATTCATCATGAAAAATATAACTACAACAACATTTTAGATGAATATTTTGTACATTTCACAATAAGAACCCACCGAGTACAATAATTTAAAGACTCATAAAACTCTTGAAATATTCTATATATATTTCTAGAATGATATTCAACATGTCCCATAATTTTTTCAATCATATATCCCCTTATATTCATAGAGAAATTAAGGAAAAAAAATTATTTACTTCCAAAAACATGAAACATAATAAATGGATATCATAGATTCAAATTAAGGGAAACATGGGAGATATAAATAAATTTCATTTAAAAAAATGATATTTCTAAAGGCATAATATAATGATTATTACTTATGATATTCATACCCAGTTAGTAAAAGACCACAAAACATTATACCTAGAAAAAACTATTTTCATTTCAAAAAAATTGTTTCATTCGGGTGAGGATTTATAATTAATCAATCAAAACCCTTAATATAATATCATTAACATAAATTCATTTCTTATGAGTTGTGTAATAATTTTGATATTTTAAAATCACTCTCATAGTCAATTTTCACATCCAAGATGTCCATAGGAGTAAATTTCACCTAGGTTATTTGGTTTACATTATATTCGTTGTTTTTATTAGTCAAGGTTCACTAATAACACAAAAATAGTAGATAGAGTCCTTTATTAAAATACATTCACACCCCATTCAATTTATTAGTAAATAATGAGATATAATTCATTTCACAATTGATTTTAGGTCTATATTATTATAGTTCAAACCATAAAATAATTAAAAAATGCATATTTCTTCATGGGGATAAAATAATCATTCAGTGTTCGATGAAAAAGAATTATGTTTCATTAACATTTCCCCATCACATAATCATAAATGATTTATAAAAAAGACAGGAAGTATATCATTAAATAAACTCACTATAAAATCATAAAAATCCATAAATTATTTTAACATATATGAATAATAAATTTAAAAAATGAACGATTCATTAAAAAAATGTGAAAATATCATATTTTGTAAAAAATGTTCAATAAAATTTTCTAAAATGTTAATAAAATATTAGTTATTGATTTATAACATTGATTTTTTTAATTGAATTTACAAATCAATTATTGTTCTTGGCAGTTGGAAAATAAATTCATCTAGTAAACAAAAAAATTGATTAATTTCCACATTTTCAAATGTTGTTCATAATTATCATGTTTAGAAAAACATTATTTTAAAAAATAAATTATTTTAATATATGGTATGATTAAAAATTTGAACATAGAAAATTATATTTTTGACATTATATTCAAGGACCATAACATATAATAAAAAGTTCATAAATAAAGGGGTAAATTAGATTGGACTATTTTAAAAACAATTGATGGGACCTTTTAAATATCAAATAGAGGATAATGAATAAAAAAACATAAAACCCAATAAATAAAAATATTTGCAATTAAATATATGGGTTTTAATGGGTAAAAAACAAATAAATCCCCAAATGGAGATTCAAACATAAACAATACTAGATAATATTGATATTACTACATAAACACATACCATAGGTCCATAAAATCTACATAGATATTTTTATTACCATATATAATAATATTATATTTAACATAATTAATTGAAAACCCATATTCAAAATTATTTTCTAATTTATAGTTTCCATATATATTACTCTTACACATCAATTGAAAATTCTGTATTAGAATGAACCTTTTACTAAAAAACTAGTATATTTCCAATTCATATTGTGGATCAATAGTTCTGGTCCATACACATTATTCTTGGTCCCACCATCACATGAATAATATTCTTCTTATATATATTATATATATTCATTTTAATAAATTCTACAACAATTTAAATATGGTTATATTGAATAATTAATTATTTCTATTCATGAAGACGGTAGTCCATATATACGCAAGATAAATATTTTATTTTTCCAATTAATGGAATAACAGAAACATAACTAATAAGCTACCATTAAAAATTCATTAATAAATCATTAATATAATAAATAAATCTAAGCATATGACCCTATGTAGATGAAAGAGCTGAAAATAAATAACATATATTAATAGATGTGTTTGTTTTCACATAAGAGCAAAAAAATTATCATTTCTCAAAGGATGGAAAAGAAGAATAAAATTTGGTTACAATTAAAAAAAATACATTTCTGATTAATAATGATACTAATTTAATCATATTGATATGTTTATTGTATATGGATAGGAAATTATGGAAGAATTAAATAAATAACATTACTTTAATTGAAGAAACATCTTCTTTAGGAAACCTCATTTAAATTAAACCTTAACCACTCAATGGAAAAAAATAATGATAAAATAATTTGATGTAAGGTATGTGTCATGATGTTAATATGATATTTTTATTGTGTTCGACTTAACTAGAGGGATCAACATATCAAACCTGACCCCACAACCTCAAACCCATTGAAAACAAAAAAACATGACATTAACAGCACTGGTATTTATCAATGCACGAAAAATGTAATGATAAATTCCATATTTATCAACAATAAAAGAAGTATTCATAAGTGGTGAAATTTATTTATTCCAAATAACACATTATAAATGGAACCCTTTACTGGGGATTTTTAGCACCAATAAATTATATCGTTTATCAGTGCTTCATTTTAGGGCAGATAAAGGCTACCCTTTATATGCACTTTATTTTTAACATAGATAAAACGTACCCTTTATTATCTTTTTTTGAATTAATATAGCGTACCCTTTATTATTGTTTTTAGCACTCATAAATCTCTAGAATAAAATGAAATAATAAAAAAGATATTTTTTTAAAAATTAGAAATTAAATAATATTTGTAAAATACGAATAAAGTTAATATACTTATATATAAATTTTAGAAATTAATAAATAATATATATTAAATATATAGATATATAAAAATAATACAGTGAAATAATTAAACAAATAACCATTTAAAGTGAGAAAATAAAAAAATAATAATGATTTTATTAACTCATTAATTCATCCTAAAAAATTAATATAAAAGTATATATATTATGAATATTATTAAATGAAAATATTAAATATAGATATATAAATAAATAATATTTAATAAATAAAAAACTGATAAATTACTAATATTATATACAAATTCTTTTAATGTAATAATTAATAATAAAAATGAAGTTATAATATATATATAAATATTATTTATAAATATTAATGAAAAATATATATTAAATATAAATATATTAAATGAATAAAATTTTAAATAAGGACAAATTAATGTCTTGTTCATATTTGATGTTGTTTGATTTTTTTATTTAACATATATGAAATGTTATTTGTCACATTGATTTCAGGTACATATATATATATATATATATTTGTGTGTGAAATTAATTCATTTTTATATACAACACAAAACCAAATATATTAATTTAATATATTACAATACATACACCCAATATTTATGTAAATTATTCAAATTTTAGTATATTTAACATTTTCATTATAACATGATACATTTAATAAATTAGGTTTTTAATCAGTAAATTTTTTATATATTTAATACTTTTAAAGTTAGGGTATTATTAACTAATTTTTAATATTTTTAATATTTTTATTTAATTTTTCAATTTGATCATTTTCTATTATTTATTAATATATATTTATTTACTATGTTTTATTATTTTCAATATCTATTCATCTTTATTTCAATATATATGTATATATATTCAAATTTCATTAATAATCATTATTTAATTAATAAAAATTATCCATTTTTTCAATATTTTTAAGGTATACTCTTTTTAAATAATTCATTGTCAATTAATATTAAAATGCATATATTTAAGATTATATATCCACTAATAATATAAAAATATATTTTTAAATAATTTTTTATATATAAATATATTTATAAATGTGTATTTTATATATTTATTATAATTATTTATTAAAAAAATATATATACTTAAAAATAAATAATTATTTATATAAATAATTTTAAATGAATAATTAATTTTTTTAAATAATTATAATTATAAAACTTTTATTTGTGATAATTATTTATCAGTTATAAAAGATATATTTAACCGCACCATTTCATAGATGATAAAGATCAATCATTGTTTACGCTAAAAATGAACTGTTAAAGGAAATGTTTATCAGGGAAAAGTTGTTAGTGCCAATAATGATGTCTTTTATCATTGGTTATCAATTTAGAACTAATAAATGATATCATTATTAGAGATTTTTTGGAAGTGGTATAATATGTCTCCATCATTTAATTAATAGAACCCTAACTACAATTCCCTCACTTGCGATTCTCAAGTTCTCACAGAACTCCTCTACAATCGGCGTGACTCCTATATAGTCCCTCAGACAAATCAACAAGAGAATATACCATATGTCATTGTCTATATTTCTAGTATCGTTGTTTTATTTTTGGAATCTTCATTTTGTGATTTTGATCTATTCTTAACGATGAAAACCGGTAAATTTTATCTCCTCAGCACAAAAATGAAACAAGTTCTTATACTTCATTTTTTTATTCTATAGGAAATGAGTTGGATGAATGAGTTGGTTTTTTAGAGGTTATGGATAGTAGAAATATGTGTAAGGGCCATTACAAATAAATAAAATATATTTTTCATCATAGGATATTATAATGGTAATGATGGATTTATTGTGTGATTAAATTTATTTTAGATAAATGTTGAAGAGGTTAACCTATTTCTGAAACATGTTATCTAAATCTGTTCAAATTGAAACAAGAGTCTAGTGATAAGTAATTGTATTTGAGGTGATTTTTTTTACCTAAATTGGGATACATTTGGTTGTCGTAGGAATGAATGTAACAAAATGGACAAAGTTTGATACATGGGATATTGCTAGTGATTCTATCCAAAAGAAAAAACATTCCTAATATAAGAAGTAATTCAAAAATTTATTTGGATATTTTAATTATTTTAATGACCTGTCCCCTTGGACCCATGCCGTGACTACCCCAATCCATCCTTCCATTTTCTAGGGGCTAGAGACTATCACCAGAAAGGCATATCACTATAACAGATAGGAATTACCATTAATCCTATAGATTCACACAATTCAAGAACATAACAAGATGAAACTACAAAGTAAACTGCTATAGTAAAAAATTGTATGAATGTAAAGGGGCTGAAATACAAGCCCAACTAGAAAGTACATGTACAAATGAAATATAAAACAACTCCTAGATTTTCCACCAAGAATCCTGCATGAAAGATAGGCATATCTCACGATCAGTAGTCACTAAGTTAAGTCGTGTCAAATGGTCCACCTCTGAGCACCGTCCAGTCCAGGCACCCTTAGCCTCGATCAAAATAGTCTATCGTCTACATAAGACACAACAAGGTGTCGGCACAACCCATTCTTGGGTGAGATTAAAAATACTTAGTAGGGACCCCAAGACCCCCGACAGTCACCCAGAGTTCCAGAAAGGGAAAACCATAAAGCAATTCCTCATCCACAATGCATGGAGTAGTCAAAAACTCTACTAAGGTAAATGCCCATACATATACCTACATTCTCATGATGTACAAGACTTATATATGGTGAAAAATAAGGCTCCAAATATTATTCTATTTGCACAACTGATCAATGAGGGAATAATACCATATAGGTAACACCATGAAAGAAAAGTTACCATAAAGGTAACAACTCAATGGTAAAAATACCACAAAGGTAACACCACGATGGTAACACCATGAAGGTAAAATTACAAAAAAGGTAACACCACCAAGGTAACACCACAAAGGTAAAATAATGAAGGAAAATATACCAAAATGTTACAGACTCCTCTCACACTAGGTATATAACTTATGTACAAATATACCGATGATTAGACGCATCACTGGATAATATTATTCTATCGAGAGGCTCTACTGGTGACCCACACATTATCGATAGATACTGAACCTCATAGGAATGATAAGAGTTGAGAAACAAAATATCACTATGTTTTGAACAACATAGGACTTATAGATATTGACCCACACAAGATCAATGTTCTTTCACCATGTTACATCCATCCATGAGATTCCCGCACTAAGAACACTTGATTCTAGGAGGATCTGATACTCTATCCATATATTGTATGTCAACTTCCATTAATCTCCATAAAGTTGTAACCCAATGTACTCAAATGTCGCAAGGGTCCCAATGCGATAGACGGTGCATCAATTGGACACCCGGTCTGTGAGTTATATGCATTTTACTATCGAGGGCCCAGTTAAATTCTGGTTCGATCCAACCTGGCCATACTCCAATATTCTCCAAAACTCAAGTTGAGTATATAAAAAATACATTCTCCCGACAAGGGTCCCAAAATCATATATGGTTCGTCAAATGGAAGCCCAGATTGTATGTTATAGTCTTTTAGGTGAAATTGGGCCTTGCACGGTCCGGGTCCAGTCCAACACGGTCGGACCGACCAGGTCTGGGCCTACCAGACATGTTCCGGGTCTAATCCGGTCCAGCTCAAAAGGGCGTGTACTGGCCAAGTTGTGGTGGGAAATAGCACGCATGGCCCACCAGGCTGTGGACCGACCCGCCATGCCTGGGTGGTGTGATATTCTAGGCTAGCACGACCTGACCCACGGTGGGGCACAACCTAGTGGGCTTAAACGGTCCAGCCTGCGAAGGGTGTGACTCACTTAGCTCACATAGCCCGACCCACGAAGGGGCATGGCCCACTGGATGTGCATCCCACTAGAGCTCGCATGGAACAACCCATGGAGGGGAAAGACCAATTGGAGGCATGACCAGCTGGAGTAGGGCCTGCCCTAGCTGGCCCGGGGGATGCATTCAGCCCCATTAAAAAGGCGGAGTGGTAGTGCTACTAGGTCACATATGGGACCCTCATCATTCCCCAGTCCACTATCACAGCTTCTGAATAGCGGAGATATTATGTGACCCCATTCTATGGTGGTGTTCCGCCACTTCCTTCGCCGTCACCTGTTTTCGGTCTATGTCAGCACCCGCCGCAACTACGGCCACATCCTTCTTCACCAGCATCGTGCAATGCTGCCCCGCTATCTCCCCTATGGCCAGTCATTTCCAGCCACCACCATCACCTGCCGTATTATTTTTTGTATAACCCATATAAAATGATCACGACAAAATCACTAATATCCAAAAATTGATGGAATGTATGGTCATGTTCGTTTGTCCAGCCCCCTCCGTGATAGCTTGATAGTAATAGGGCAGAACAAGATTCAAAAAATCTTGAAAATAAAACCAGATAAAAACCATACCTCATGATAAGTGGAGAATGCCTGCCTTCGGGGATGATTCAGTGTTCGTCTATTCGGTGATGCTCGTCACCGCCCGTTGGAAACAGATCCATCCTCCAAGTGGTTGTCATCGCGGTACGTTGCTAGTGCTTTGTCTCTTGGTTAAGTCATGCCAACACTACTTCCCAAGCTCTATATTAATAGGTTAGGGGGAGGGTAAGTATCACATGTAGAATTAATTGGGATCAATTAATTATGGTACCTTCCTAATTCCAACAACGCTATTACAAATATTTTAGGAGTCAAACCATTTAATGTCTTGACATGTCATTGGTCCCGCCACCACCACATGTCCATTAGAGGAAAAGAAAAGATAGAAATAAAATAACCTTGTTATTATTTTATTCATTTAAAAGTATCAAAAGCTATCTTTTTCTCCTGACCTACTATGTTTGAAGTGAAGTATCCCTTTAATCGAATCCTGTAGATATGGATTTAACGGTTCCCTTGGATTTTTAATTTGAGCAATGGTTCAAATGTTAAAAAATGATGCTCTCACATTTACTGAACACACATTAAAAAAGTATAGAAATTCATTTGGGGCACACCGAGGATCATAATCATAGGAATTAAATTTTCTGATACTTATAAAATTCATATAATTAAAAAAACATTACAAGTAATATCCTGGTCATTATATTCTCCCCAACTTAGGTCTTTTCATACCTGAATGCCACAACTATGTCTAAGGAAAAAAAGTAGGTATTGAGGATGAATATGAGCCTCCCACTCCCATATGCTATCTCGGAGGTTCTAAAGCTACCAGAAAACATGGACCTGAGGTTTTGATTTTCCATGAATGACCCATTCCTTTCGATCCTCATTCTCCACTGGAACCTCCGTAAACATTTCCCCATCATCAAGGTCAATCTCTCAATGGTCGATGACGTGAGGTGGGTCATTCATGTATCTGCTCATCTAGGATATTTGGAAGATGTATGGCACCCTCTCCAGCTACCGTGGTCGTGCCATGTGGCATGCCACCTCCCAAATAGTCATAAGTATCAGAAAAATTATTAAAATCCATGGTGAGTTTTTTCCCTTCAACCAAATCACTATATTCCCCATCGTGGGTAGAATAAAAATAATACATGGTCCCTTATAGGAACTCTAGAGGTATCAATCACTTGTCAGCATAAGACTTATTTTTACTCTGTTTAATATTCATATGTTCCCGTATGATCTGCACCTTCTCAGTGGTAGCTCATACCAACTCTGGACCCATATGTGACTACTCCCTAGGTTATGTCCAGCAAATATGTGATCTTCAAGGTCGATCACACAAGGCCTCAATTGGTGTCATACCTATGGTGTACTTATTGTTGTTATTTTAAGATCACTCTGCCAAGGGAAAATGATCCTCCCAACTACAGCCACAATATAGGACGTAAGAACAAACATGTCCTCGAGTGTCCATATCGTCCACTCTATCTGACCATCCGTCTGAGGATAAAAGATGGTTCTTAAATGTAGCTGAGTCATGAATGCCTCATATAATCCCTTACACAACTGGTATGTGAAATGTGTGTCATTTTTTGAGATGATCGTCAATGGCACCCCAATGATGTTGAAAAATATCCTGAACGTAGATGCTTCACAAGACATCTACTGATCACTGCTCTCAGATGGGTAGGAAGAGGGCCAACTTGTTGTGTCATTCAGCAATCACCCAGACAGAATCAGGCATCCTAGAAGTACATGGAAGCCATATCACAGTGTCCAGGGAGATACCATCCCATTTCCACTAAGGCACCTCTAGTGGTTGTGCTAATACAACTGCAACCTGATGTTTGGACTTCACTTGCTGAGAAGTGAGATATAATGAAACGAGCTCTTCCACTGTCTTTTTCATCCCTGTCCATCAGTGCTGACACCAGAGGTCCGGGTACATCTTCACCATACCAGAATGTACCGCTATAGGTGACTTATGGAACTTCCTCAACACCTACTCTCGTAGCGCCATTGGTACCATGGTGTGTCCTCTAAAGAGGATGACATGATCCCCACCATCAGAAAATAAAGAGGTACATGTACTGAGGATATCTAGGCATGTCGAGCCACATAGTCAATGTCCCCATGTTGTGCCTCCTAAACTTTCTGAAGAAGTGGGTAAGTGGAAGTCATAGACTAGAGGTAAGCTACTCCATATCTATACACAAAGGATTTTTGCAACACCACTAGCTACTATGTCGCCTCACTCAGAAATTGTAGTTAAGGCCTCCTCTTGAATTTTATTGTTACTATGTTACCCTTCCGAGGAGAATAGTCTATCTCAAAGTCATAATCCTAGAGGAACTCTAGCCATCGTTGATTTCTCAAGTTTAGGTACTTCTGTCAGAAGATATACAAGAGACTCTTGTGAACAGAGTAAACATCAAACTGTTCACCCATCAAGTAGTGTCTCCACATCTTCAAGGAGAAGGATACTACTACTTGCTCGAGGTCATGGTTAGTGTAGTTAAAATCATGTTGTCTCAGCTATCGTGAATCTTAAGAAAGCACTGATTTCTCCTATATTAGGACACATCCATGTCTTGTCCCGAATGTGTCGTAGTAGACTACCCATCCAACACCCTCTTCTGGAAGCCTCATGATTGGATCACTCTTTAGTATCTACCTCACCTCTTGAAAACTCTACTGAAATCTCTCCATCCATATGATGGGATACCCTTTCTTCTTCATCACTGACAAGGCATTTGTATCTCTAGAAAAGTCACGCATGATTATCCTGTAGTACCCAGTGAATCCTCAGAAACTCCGCATCTCAGTCACACTCCTGGGTGGCTCCCAAAAAAGTATTGCCTCTATCATCACTGGATCAACCGCATCTCCAACCTCCAAGATAACATGTCACAGAATGTGGACCTCTGCAATATAGAACTGGAACATCGAGAGCTTACCATAAAGCTGGTTCTCTAAAAGTGTATCCATAACTATCTGCAGATGATATGCATGCTTCTCATCCGACAACGAGTATATCAAGATGTCTTCATTGAATACCACCACAATGTGATCTTGGTATGGTTGAATGATCCTGATCATGAGTCCCATGAACATTTCATGAGCGCTGTTCATAACAAATTTCATAACCAAGAACTCATTGTGGAGATACCAAAATCTGAAGGTCGTCTTCTACATATCCTCTTCTTATACCCTGAGCTGATGATAGCCTGATATGAGGACTATCTTTGAAATCCAACATGATCATTTTATCTGATCGAAATGATCATCAATCCTCAGATGTGGATACTTATTCTTCATGTTCAATAGGTTCAGAAGCCTATTATCCACATAGATTATCAAAATACCATATTCCGTATTGGGGAACAAAATCAACCCTACCCATAAAGAATCTCTAGGCCTTGTGAACCCCTTCTTCTGCAATTCTTCCAACTATACCCGTAAGTCACGAAACTCCATAGGATCCATACAATATCTTGGTGTAGATATCAGTACCATATCATCGTATAGGTCGATGTAAAATTCTAAATTTATATGTGGAGTTAGTCCCAGAACATCATCGGGTAAGACATCAGCATATTGGTCAACCACTACAGGGTAAAGAAGAATCTCAACATCAACTGTACCTAGGGTAATAGTAGCCAACTGATGTGTGATCAGCTGAACTCTCCTTAGAGTATGTCCATCTCGTACTGCAAATGTTCCCTTCACTTTGGTGAAGGAAAACCTGGTCTTATCGTCACAGAAACACATCACTAATATCCTAATATAGTCAATTTGAGAATGGACTGTAGATAAATAGTCAATACCCAAGATGACACCATAAGGATTCAACTCCACTACTAGAAGATCCCAGCCGAAGCTCTCTCCTTATATAGTAACCTGACACCATTGGTGCTAGGGTGTAATTTTCATATCCCATTTTATAGGTGTCTCTAGCCGTAATGATCAATCCAACTACTCCATCAGAATCTCGGATCTCTGAATGAGGGTCGTGATAAAAAAATTGTTACTGGAACTACTGTCTATAAGTACTACATCTAGGGTGGAATAGACATAGACCATACCTCTAATAATCTTATGGAGTGTCGTGATCGTAGGCCACACCTACCTTTAGTTGATCTCGTATATGTCCTCCGGCTCCATATTTTCTAGGTAAACCACCTAGAGGTGGTGGCATTAGAAGCTCAAATCGTCACCAACTGCTTGCTACACAACCATCTCCTCTACCATGTCCTCCTACTGTCTGTAGACCTCCTCGATCTAATACACATCACTACCTCGGTGGTCCCTCGACCGTCTTCTAATCATCCATAAGGCGGGTCGGGAAGGCGAGGGCCATGTGACCCTGCCCGCCACACAAGTAGCAGTGCTTGATACTTATCTATGATCCTCTATCTCATGAGACCTACACCACAGACCCTGTATCATGTGGTCCTCCACCAGAAGGTCTGGCCCTCTTGGGCCCCTGTGTCATCCATCTACATCCTACTACAGATTAATATGCTACCTGAAGTCCATTGGTGTCTCTCGATATCGGTGACTACTCAATTAGAATGTTATCCACCAAAATTGCATGTTCTAGCACCCCATCATGCGTTGGAAAGATGAGAGATATCATCGATACTATTATCATACATTAGAGACCCTTCTAAAAGGTCTGGGCCAGGAAAAAGGCTCTCGTACCATGTTGGTGGCGTAGCGGGAGAAATCCATGAACCTTGTAGTGTATTGGTCCACAGTCATGCTTCCCTATGGCATGTGTAGCAGCTCTTATATAATTACTCAGTGTATAGTCACAAGGTAGAACTATGCCCTGAAATGGTACTTGACATCCTTCCAGGTGTGGGTCACCTCGTCATAAATCTATTGTGTCAGACTCCCCCATATCCTAGCTACTCCCTGGAATCGACTAGCATCTAGGATCACCATTAGATCAGTTGGTGTTCCAATAATGAAAAAAACTATTGCTATAGCCTCCAGCCAGCTCTCAGCCGCCTGTGGATCCATATCGCCTCAGAAACATGGAGGCTTCTATCAGTAAAAAACTTGCAATGCACTCAGTCTATGTGCACCATATTCTGGTGGGGCTGGTGGAAACGACTACCCAATAGGTTGTGGTGCTGCTAGTACACCGCCCGAAGGTGATAACAACATAAGAGGTCCCTGCACTGATTCCTAATTACTTTTTGTGTTGTCATCATGACCTCACTATGGAATCTCAGCTAGCTGTCTACATGGTGTCATCCTGAATGAAAAAAATGTTCTCCACAGTTAATAAAATATTCTTGGTGAGCTGACACAATGAGATTGTAAGAAAAACATATCAAAACAAAAACAATCAGTGTTTTTGTGAAGTAAGATGGAAATCAGAATTCATTGTCTGGGTGTATTGATATGTTGGTTGTCACACCAACACTATATTCCCCAAACGAAAAACAACACTGATTACACTTAACACTATTTCCACATTAAAAATATCATAGTCATAGTTCATCAGTAGAACCGACTCCTCATATACCACTTTGTCACGATCATTCTCACGAGGCCCATTTCGTGACTACCCCATACCTTCATTCCATTGTCTAGGGGTTGGAGACTAGCACCGAAATGTTTTATCACTATAACAGAAAGGAATTTCCATTAAACATGTACAAACACACTATCCATGAACTCAACAAGAAGAAGTCACAAAGTAAAATTATTTTTTAAAAAGTGTACTAAAAGTAAAGGGGATGGAATACAAGCCCAACTAGACTGTACAAGTTCAACAAAAAGATAAATCAGATCCTATATCATTCACTGAGGATTCTACCTAAAGGGTAGGTATATATCACGATTAGTAGTCACTCTATCATGTCATGTAAAATGGTACACCTCTGAGCATCGTCCAGTACTGGCTCCCTCAGCCTTGATCAATTCTTTCTGCCATCTGCACAAGGCACAACTAGGTGTAGGGGTATCCCGTGTAGGGGTGAGTATAACAATACTCAGTAGGGACCTAGTGACCCCATAAGGTCTCCTAGAGTTCCACAAAGGAAAATCCCCAAAGAAATACCTCAAACACAAAGCACGAACCAATCTACAACTACACATTTGTATATGCTCACACATATACCAAAGTTATCATGATGTACTCATCTTATATATGAGGAAACATAAGGCTCCAACATTTAACCCATTTTACAATTGATCTATGAATGAATAATTCCGCATAGTTAACACCACAAAGGGTAAACCGTGAAGTTTAATGTACCACAATGGAACCACCACGAAAGTAAAAGTACCATATTGGTCACACCACGAAGGTAACACCACGAAGGAAAAAGTTCCACAAAGGTAACACCACGAACGATACACCATAAAGCTAAATGTACCCCAAAGGTAAAGAATCATCTCAGAGTAGTTAAATAACATATGTATAGATGATTAGAAGTATCTTTGGATCATCTTATTATGTCGAGAGGCTCTACTACTGACCCACATAGGATTGATATATGCTGACCCACAAAGGATCGATAGGTGCTAACCCTCACAGGATCGATAGATACTGAACCACACATGATCGCTATGCTCTTACCCACACATGATATTTTTTAACTAACCCACACATAATCAATAGATACTGACCACACATGATCGATGCTCATTTTTTACGATGTATCTCGACACAAGATTCTTGCAATAAGAACCCTTGATTATTGGATGATCTGATCCTCTAGACATCGATTGTATCTCAACCTCCATGAAGCTCTTCAAGTGAGTAACCTAAAGGACTATCATGTTGTAAGGATATCAACGTGATATAGAACGCATTAATCGGACACACAGTCTGGGAGTTATAATCATTTTAGTACCGAGGTGCCAATTGGATTCATGTTTGATTCATCCTGGCCATACTCAAAATATCACCAATTCTCAATTGCAGTATAAAAAAAGTGTTTCCCCCGGCAAGGGTCCCAACACCATAGACAGTTCATCAAACGGATGCACGAATTTCACCTTATAGACCATTAGGTATAATAGGGCTTGGTGAGGTCTGGGTATGGTTTGTCTACGTCGGACCGACCCGGCTTGTCCAGGTTTCGGTGGACCCAACCCAGTTGGGGTCAACCTAGCCTAGTCTGGTTCTAACCCATCCTGGCCCAAAATGTCCTAGGTCGGACCGGTTAGGTGGGGCCACGGCGAGCTCGGCCCACAGGGCCACGTAATGACCCATCCTGCATGGGTCGTGCAGCCTTCTGGGCTAGCATGGCTCGGCCCATGGTGGGGCACGGCCCCTGGCATCATACTGCCCGATCGGCGAAGGGTGCGGCTCACTGGGCTCCTGCAGCCTATTGAAGGAGCGGCCCGTAGTATCTTGCACGACCTGGCCTGTAGAGGGGCAGGACCTGTTGGAGGCATGGCCCGCTGGAGTGGGGCCCACCCTTGCTGGCACGAGGGAAGCATTATCCCCAATTCAAAAGGCCTAGCGTTGGTGCCTCTTGGCAATTCCTGGTCGCCTTCGAGCACCACTGTTGGAACCGGTCCACCAACATGGATTCCGAACAACAGCCTTCCTCAGCAACACGTGATGGCACACCGCGTGCCTCCATCGTCGATCGGTCATCCACTGCGATGATATGTCATTCCCCACTTCTAAAGCAGCATGCGACGACACGCCGCCAGTTTCATCGTGGTCGGCCTTTGTCGGCCTCCCCCATCCCCCGCCACATCTACGACCACAACCTTCTTCTATGGTGGAATGAAATGGCACACCACGATCTCCTTCTGGGACTATCATTGTTGGATTCATCCAACATTCGACATTCTAGTTCTTGTCCATCAAAAATAAAATGCTCACGATGAATGCACAACAATCCATCCAATGGAGGATGGTCTGGGCATGTTCGTTTGGGTCGCAACCTTAACGTTTACTTGATTTCAAGAGGGTAGAAGAAGATTCTACAAATTCATGAAAATAAAACCAAATAAAAACCCTACCTCGAGATCATTGGAGAACATCTGTGTTTGTGTAAGTTTTAGTGTCCATCGATTCAATGGTGCTTGTCACTGCCCGCTGGAATTGGTTTCATCCACCAAGTGGTTGGGATCATGATACTTTTCTAGAGCTTTGTCGATTTGTAAAGTCGTGACAACACACCTCCCCAAGATCCATATAAATAAAAGAGTGGGAGGGTGAGTATCACACATTTAATTAATGGAATTAAATTATTTAATAAAACCTTTTAATTCCAATGGTGTTGTTTCAATGAATTTAGGTGTCAATCCATTTAATAACATGACATGTAGTTGGCCCCACCATCGCCACTGTATGTTGGAGGAAATGGAAAGAGAGAAATAAAATAACAATTTTACTTGATTATTCTTTTAAAAGTCCCAAAATCTATCTTTTTCTTCTGAAAACTACGGTTGATGTGAAGTCTCCCTTACGAAAATCATTCCACTGTGGATTCATCGATTCCCTCGAATTTTTAATCTGAGCACTTGTTCAAAAGTTAGAAAAGGATTCTTGGGCGTTTACTGAACGTACCATAAAAATGTTTTAAAATTCATTTTGGGAACACCAGGGCTCAGAATCACGCGTCGTCAATTTCCAAATATTTCTAATAATTCAATATAATATAAAAAATAATATGCAAAATCTTGTTCTTTACAATTATGATGGATACCTGAGTAACCATATGAATTCTATGTTGTGTTTCTATTGTTTGATGGACTTATCATACAGAGTATCATGACACTTATTAATGAGTTTATAGATAGGAATCAACAAGAAATAGTATATATGGTTCCCCTATTATTTTATGTTAATGCATAATAATAATAAATTTGCGATTGAAATAGATATATTATTTTGATTTATAAGAGTAAAATATTATAGATAAATATTGAGCATATGTTGAAACATTCACCCTTTAATGGGATGTATGTTGTTTGAGGGATTTATAGTGAAAAAAATTTCAGAATTGTTAGGTGTGGAATCCTTAAGTACATATATGTGATGTCAAATGTCGGTGCGGTGAGATTAATTTATTCAAGGCCATTAGAGTGGAGGTATTCCAATTCAAAATTAATTGAGGATCATTTTTGATTGATTCCACAAGTGTATGTTCATAGGATAGTTTAATCCTTACAACATCATTGATGTGAAAAATTTATGTCAATGAAATTAGATGGGAGACAAAAAAAGGACTTGTTGGGATATTCCTTCCGGGAAGGGTCATTAGATATGAATGGTAAATTATTTCTGAATTAGTAGTGAAATTTAGATAAGGTTGGATTTATTACCATAAAAATTATAATTATAATTCTTGGAGGGGTTATATATTAAACTGTTTTCATGATACCTTTAGTGGTTGATCATTTAATTGATTCTTTCCTTGATGTTGTTTCTAAGATACCTCTGAAGAGAGATGTGGAAATCACTATCAATCATTTTTGTAACAGAGTTAAAATTTATAAAAAATATTATCAAATTCCTCATATCAAAAAATTTTTAGATAAAATTTTTTATGGAATAGATTAAGTATCACTGTTTAATTGGAAGTAGTATCTCACCCTGTGGAACTCAATTCATTTATATTAGGAATGTTGATGAATTTCTACATTTTTTTATAGAGCATAAATTTTTTAATAGTGTACCTATTATAGAACAATTTAATTTTCCAATACTCAATGTTTTTTTGATCAATTAGAGGGAATAAAATTGTATTCAATGAAAAAATTATTCATAGGGAACAATCTACTTTCTGTCATAACTACGAATGTGTTGATGCTGATATGTTCATATTAGTATATAATCATGCATTTTGGGATAGAAAGTGGCCCAAAAATATTCATTGTCATGATGAATTGAAAATTTCATAATATTTTTCTCTTTTCCACTGACGTTCATATTACCTATGGGGATCCACAAGGGATCGAAAATTATTCAACATCATGGGAACCAAATCCCCCACCCCTTATCACATACCAATACCTAAAAAATGACAACATTATTATATAACCTCCTTCCAGATTTATACGATACCACATCAAACTGCATGTAAATCCGCTGTAATGAAAGAATCATACATCACCAAATAGTAATATGCAATAGAAATAACAATTTATATAAAATTACTACGTGTTTCATAAATATTTTTCTGTAAATATGGAATAACCATGCTATGGTAGATATACAATACAATACCCTCCATACATTAATGTACACAATTTCATGTATATTTCAAGAATGATTGTACTGTGTTGAAAAAAATATATATTACTTATATCCTATAGTACTAATATCTATCACAACATTTATTTATTCCTTCCTCAGATACATGATTTCATTCCATATTGGGATGATGGATTGGACTCCCTATGTCAAACTATCCTCCATTCCATCATTATATATCAATAGCTTCGTTACGATATACAACCATCTTGGTTTTTATTAATTAATCTATACCAATCTACTTCCATGTCTTTGAATACTGGTTCTCCCAACACACTGATCAGGTATTTTACCCATTCATCTGACTCATTTACAAATTCCTTAGAACACAAAAATAGTCACATAAAAATTAATCCAAACATAATGAATTATTTTTTGGGTTTCATGATATAAGTTTTATTATATGAATCACATAGTTATATTTGAAAACACTTTATAAAATTTACGTTTATTTTGAGTTTGGTCCCATTCCATCCTATTAGAAAATTGAGGGTAAGAAAACATTGATGAGAATACAACTATGACGAGTGAACCTCTGAAAATATATAGCTTGTACATTTTATGTGAGAAAAGAACACCAAACTGACCTTTTGAATTTCATCCCATTAAACCATGATAAGTTCAAAAGGGTCATAATATAACTCTCAAATCTATTCCTCCGACAATGAGAAGTGTTATCTGGCCTTGTTTTCTTATTCAACAATATGATACTTTTTCTTGGAAGGTTGGAGAAATAGATGGTCGATATGCTCTATAATTATCCTCACACCAATACCATCACCTATTTGTATCTTCTCTATGATCTTCATAAAGAAAATAAACAATTCAGAAAAATGGAAAAAATAAATGTTTTTCCGTCTATGTAATTGAATATGAGTTGAATTCATGTTGATTTGAATGTTCAGTCTTTATTTATTGTAATGTATTATGTTAGAATTGATAATTAAATATCATTTATTTTTAATTTTTAACTCCATTTGAAACATGAGTTACCTGTCCCGAAATGTTATTATTGATTTATTTTCATGAGGCTCATCCCAAAACTCCTTAATATTGATTGAACTATTCTAAGAATTAGTCATCTAAAATGATCACCAATACACGGTATTTATTGAATTTTGGTTAGATTATTCCAATAAACATAAGTGTATGTCCATAAAAGATGGGATATAAATATGAATAAAAAAATGGAAAAATAACTATTCAGAAGGTATGTCATCAAAGAAGTTTGGATCCAAAATGAGTGGATGAAGGATGGTTTGAATGAGGGAGTCCAGTCCATCATTAAGAGATAGAAGAAAGTAATACTGTCTTGATTGATGAAATGAATGTTCTGATGGTTAGTTGGACTGTAGTATTGATGTATTATATTTCTATTTAGGATAGATTAAATGTTCTTGAAAGATGAAAGAAAATGTGTAATTTTATCCACTGAGTGAATTATGTTGTTTTTAATAAAGATAAATTAAATGTTTAAATACATGTGCATAAAATGGATTAATCACATTAAGATGTTAATAATCCAGAGTAAGAAAATTTAGTTGATGAAAAAATTGATGAATTATTATAGTATCAATAAATAAATGAAAATCAAATCAATGACATAACATCACAGTTTTGAACAAAATGATCAATGTAATAATTCTAGGCCTAAAATTTTGATGATGGTTGGATTCAATGTGTCTAACCTATTGAAACACAAATATAAATATTTATTAGTTATATTAGAGTCACGATGAGGTTGAATGTGTCAATTGATACCGATTCATGAATCCATTTACAACATGTAATAATTGAAATCCTTTGTGAAGATATAATGGTGATTTTCAGAAATATATTATCTATTTTACCGATAAATTATATAATGAAAAATTGAATTGTTTTTCATTATTTCAAGTAGAATTTATTTATTTTACAGTATTTTGAAAAAAAAATCATAATGGATTCTTGAAAATCTCATAGAGTCATCCATACACATCATAGTAAGTGTTATAAATGGGATGCAATTCGGAAATTAAAATCACACCAACCATTTAGTTATGAACACATTATAAAACATGAAACAAGAACTTAATTCATCATTTGTCAGAATATGAAATAATTTGATGTGAATTATAGTCGATAATATATTATTTGACACTATTTATTTCTAACAACATGATTCAAAATTGTTAATTTATGAATTAATAATTTAGTAATGAAAATAAATAATATACAAAAAACCACCGTACCCCTATCATAAATCCAAGATGTGTTACACATTATTATATAATAAATTAGTATGTATTTTAAATAAACAATTAGTGATTAATTATGTAATATGAAACAACATATTTTCATTTTTTATAATCATATTGGTGAATCAAAATATGAATCCACATCCATCCCACATCACTGTTTGTGGATGGAGGCTCTTGTAAATAATCAGGGTAAATTAATTTATTAAAACAAAAAAATAGTATGGGAAGTATTTTTAGGTATATTATAATATTAAATAAGTTTTTTTATAATAATAATAATACATAACATTATCCATTTTTTTCAGATGTTTTATATGGTTTCGACACAAGAATTGGCCATGACTGTACCAGATGAGAAGAAAATTTTAGTTACTTTAAAGCATCTTAAACATTGTGGTCGTGTTAAAGGATTGTGTTTTTGGTGTCTCTCCTCGAACATATTTTGAGAATTTAAAACCACATGATGATACATATTATATTTTGAGAAAATTAAAGACACAAATAGACTAACTCAATGATATTATTTTTTGTTCTATTGTTGCATAACAATCTATAATTAATGATCAAAATGAATCAGAGATGGAGAAAAGATACAAAAATGAACCAAATGATCCCACTATCATTGAGGTTATTATTCCCCCTAATGAAATACCTTAACTTAAGTAATATATATTTTCGTTACAATTTTTCATAAATGTGAATCAAATAATCTCTAATAACATTATATTACTAAAATTAAACATTGTAAAATTGTATGTGATTTAATTCTATCAAGATCAATGTACATCTTGGTTGTGATGGGTACAATTTATAATTTCTCAGGTGACCAACTACATAATCAAGACCACCCAAAATATTACAAGAGAATTGATATTGATGTAGCTTATAATACACCTACTGATATCCCTATTACACAAGTTGGTTTGAATATTATAACTATCATGGTCTCTACTGTAGAATTAAATGAATGATCTTATAATTATATAAATATAAATTACGAATGTATCTATTGAAATTAATTTTAAAAACATGTAATTATTGATGGTAAATGGTCTGAAGTGAGGTATGATATTACAGATGTATAATGTTATAGAGAAACAGAATGTTGATTCCACAAAATCTAGTGAATCCACTATGAAAACAAAAGGACATTCCAGGAGTACCTTCTCCTCAAAAGATCTAATGAATCATTTATTATCACTACAAGTTTTTGAAAAGGGATCATTTAAAGATAAAACTATGTATTACATTGAATTATATTAAGAGATATATGGATATTCCTTGACATGCAAAATTAGACTTGAGACTCTAAATGAAATTCTAAAGCATGAATTGTTGGGAATATCAGTTGTAAAGACATACATAAATTACATGTTCATAATACATCTATCCAAATAGTGAGATAATATATTTATTAATGTTAATAAATATTCATATTTTTCATATGTGTTTATATGACAACCATATAAATGGAATATCATGTGAATCATGATTTTGATTCATTAGTAAATATATTATTTCAATGCTATAACATAAATTGGAAAAGAAAGTAATTAAGAAGAAATAATCATTAGTTTCTCAAAGAATTTAATAAAAAATAATAAAATGGCTGAATCTTTTTAATTACTATAATTATAATTTGAAATGCTACAATGAAATCAAATAAAATATATTTTTAATATCTAAATTAATTAATTATTACTTTTATGATGTACTCAATGTTGATAGCTGTCAATCTGGACTCATAAATATTTATTCATTAGATCCAAGGCGTGGATATGCAACCAATTGACCACACATGATGTTTATTGTGAATATGTAATACAATGCAATAAATATTATAGAAAAATAATTGGAATTATATCTTTAGTATTTGTTTTAATAAGAATTTTTTTTGATAGAAAACTCGCTAACTATAGTCTGTATCATTGTGTGATGTTCGTTTATGATGGGATAAAGCCTCAAAATTATTAAAAATAGAAAAAAAAATTAAGGTATATATAAAAATATTAAACAATAAATATATTTCAAAATAATTTAACTATTTTTGTCAATGTTACATCATTTAATGAAATAATACAATGATATAGATTATGGATATGTTTTTCGAAAATTTATCACGGGAAAAAAAATAAAAAAAAATCATTCCACGACAGGTAATTTCAAATGAAAAAAATTTAATTATTTATATTTCATAATCATTTGATTTTATATATTCTCCAATTACTATCATGATTTTTGACAACCTAGTTACTAAAAATAAGAAATAAAATTAACTTGAGATGAGTGTAAAGTGTGGTTTTCTGTTAGAATGTATGCTGACAACATCTCTATGTGATTATATGCTATGTTTGTGATATAGTAGTTGTAATAACCATTGAAATATATTTTTGTTGAAATTTATTAGTTTCATAATGATTTTATATTATTTTTTTTCATGGAGTAATATAATGGGTGAAATAATTCTTCTTAGAATCACTAATCAACAACCAATAAATTTCTAGGAAATTATAGAGGTGGAAGTGTTGGTGTAGGTGGATTAAGATGAGATTGTTGAGATATAGTTTGAGGCAGATTCAATGATAGAGACTGACAAAGAAAATGAGGTAGAGGCCACGATTGTGGTGGAGAATAAGGGAGAGGAGGATATGAAGCTCTATCATGACAATTATTAAATTTTTATGTAAGTGAGTAAAATGAGGTTCACACCATGTTCCGTTTTCATAATTTTTTTCATGTTCCTAAAATGATACATATGCCATTTGATATGTA
The DNA here is from genome assembly GCA_963277665.1 of Viscum album. Lineage (NCBI taxonomy): Eukaryota > Viridiplantae > Streptophyta > Magnoliopsida > Santalales > Viscaceae > Viscum > Viscum album. Next base: position 1,516,194,392 of record OY728122.1, on the reverse strand, counting down.
TAGGAATTAGTCAAACCTTAATCCAATTCACAATGTGACTGATCTGAATCCAAGTGATTATTTTTATTAATAATTTGAAATAATTTTAGTGAATAAACATTTCAGACTCTCAAACGTGATATAATTATATTGAATTATATTGGTAATTTAGTAAAATGATCTATATGTCACTTTTTACGGGTAAGAATTATCTAAACCTGAATCTAATGAACATTGTGTCCTGTATGACTCCTAGTGTATGTTATCAGTTTAAAATTGACATTGTAATACAAAAAAACCCTCACTAAGAGAATATTGAGAAAATATGCATGGATTGTTTTGACAATTTGGGGAAAACATTAATAATAATTTTCTAACATGTATGAACAAGTCTCATGTAATACCCACACATGATTCCACCAATATGGTTCATTGTTCTTGTTTTTAGTTTGAAATTAAATTTTGGTAAAAAAACAAAATCTTCATACTCAAAATTTTGGAAACACATTCGAATATATTGAATAATTTATTAAAATGATAAATATTTCATTTGATATATAATGAAATTAGGTGTACCCTAATATGACATACAATGTGACTGATATTACTCCATGTGCAACTTTTATTCAAAATCTGGATTAGATTTAATTATAATTACTTACATTCCCAAAATGAAGAAAAAAATTCTGATTTATTTTATACATTAGGAAAATGATACATAAATAATATTTTTATGTGTATGAATTTGTCTCACCTCAATCTGACAAAATGAGTGACCGATTTCAATCTATGTGTCAGTTATCAGTTTAATATTGACATTTTAATACAAATATTTTGAGTCACTAAAAACTGAGAAACATGATCATATTTTCTGGATAATTTTGGGTAATGATTCATAAATCATTTTCGACATGTATAAATCTGTATCATGTCAATCCCACATATGATTCCACATGTATGGCTCAATGTTCATATTTCCTATTTAAAATGACATTATAGAAAAAAATGAAAAAGTGGAATACTAAAAATTGTGAATACACATTCTGATTATTTTTATACATTACAAAAATGATACATAACTCATTTGGGCTTTGTAGGAATCATCCACACAAAATATTTTTCATGTTTTGTCTTTTATATCTCTATAAGAGTCAATTTAATGTAAATTGACATTAATTTTAATAAAAATAGAATAAAAATCTCAAAACTGAGCAAACATATTCAGATTGTTTTGATACTATAGGAAAATTATCCATAAGTGATTTTTGATGTGTATGATCCATCCACAACTCAATCTGATGCCTAGTATAAACATTATGCTTCCAAGGGTCCATTATGATTTTATTATATACATTTTAATAAAAATATTTTCACTCACTAATAAACAAAAAAACACATTCAAATTTTCTTGAAAATTATGGGAAATGATTCACAATTCATTTGTGATGATTATGAATTAGTCTCATGTAAAACCCAGAAATGATACCACCCTTATGGCCCCATGAAAATGAATCTAGTTTAAATTGACATTTTTGTAATAAACTCATGTGAAATTATCAATACTAAGGAAAAAAATTATTATTATTTTTTAACTTTACGAAAATATTCTTCATGCCATTTGGGACATGCAGTGATCAATTAAAAAACAATATATTTCGTGGTGTGACTGAAATAATTCCATGACTGTCTTTTTATTCTAAATTAACATTAATTTTAGTGAAAATAATTGAAATAATAAAAAATGATAAAATTCATTATCGTTATTTTGGTACATTGGGAAAATTATCCATAAGTCATTTAAGATATATATGAATCAATTGAAAATCATTATAATGAAAGATGTGGCTATTATCACTCCATGTGTTTTTTAATCAACAATAACATTAATTTTAATTGGAAAGCATCTAAATACTAAAACCTCTTAAAAAAATTCAGATTGATTTGGCCCTTTAAAAATATATCCACATGTAATTTGTGATGTGTAGGAATTATTAACACCTCAATTCGACTCCAATTGTTACTTTTATGACTCCAAGGGTGCATTTTTTCAAAATTTACATTAATTTTAATAAAACAAAAACTGACATACTCAATAATAGTTTTTTCCTTGTATTTGTGTTAAAAATATCATTTAAATTAACTATTGTATTTTTATATTATTTAGGTTATTTCATTCATAGTATTTTGTAATGTAGTGTGTTGTTACATGAAACTACATGTCTAATTTCTAGAATTGTAGTGTGTTGTAGAATCCCAGTATAGTTTTCCTCTATATTAGCATGACTGAATGTGATAATAATCAATCCCTTTAACATCACTTCTAAATGCTATGATAAATATCCATTTATTAATTTTTAAAAGCCAGTAATAATAAATTCTTTTAATAGTTCTTGTATTGTGACGATAAAGGAATCATTTATCAGTTCTTTTTGATGTCCTGATAAAGGATTCATTATCATAGATTCTAAAAGCACTGATAAAGGGTCTAATTATCAGTTCTTAAAAAATGAATTGATAAATTATGTCTTTTATTTGTTATTTTATTATCGTGATAAATGTATGATTCAACGGTGCCATTTTTTTCTTATAATATCCATGGCCTTTAAACCACACCGAGGTAGTCATCACTTTTATTACAATGATAATGGAATATTATAGAGTTATTAAATGACTACATTCTAGTAGTTATTTCTTATATTAATACATTGGCATAACATACAAGGAATAAAAACTCAAGGGGCCAGATAGTTTAGTATTATAAGTAAAATTTATACATTCTTTAGTCCATATTTACAATTGAATAAAAACATATATTAAAAATACTTTTTTTCATGAATATATTCACTCCCTCTATCACATCATTTCATATAAAACATAGTACAGTTCTTGAATTCCTATGAATTGAAATAAAATAATGGTGTTCTCATGTTCTCATTAAGGGATTAGTACAACCAAAGCTATCATGAATAAAAAAGAATATTCATAGGTTATTGGTGAATAACTAATCAAACATTCCATTTAAAAAAAATTGCATTCATGAAATTATAAGGTCCAATCAAGATGGAAATTTATATAACAGACTACACATTCCATTTTGCCAATAAGATTACAAAAATTGAATCCATAAATAATATTAATGAGACAATAATTTGGATAATAATAGCTAAATTATAAATGAAGTAAATAACTATTTATATGTTATCATGTTTCCCAGGAACATGATACCATTTTTATTATGAGATTCTATGTGATGTTTTAGAACATACTACTATCAAGACTGTTGAAAAGTTAATTTAAAACACAATTGTTACAAATTCATTGGGGATTCATGAAAAATGTTTTCTCAGGAGACAACTAATACATAAATGTCCAATATTGACCAGTCACACACCAATGCATTTAATTTATAAATAATTCCTTATATATAATAATAATTTATCTAATTCATCCTAAATGTTCATTTTTTAATATCTTTATTGAGTAAAGGAAAAAAAAATTCTACATTTTCTAGTTAATCATATAACATTAAAAGTAAAACCCATATGTAATATTGTTATATGATTTAGTAAATAATCAAATAAATCACATAATAATATGGAAATTTATGTTAAATTTAATTTCCAATGAATATTTCATGAATGTTAAAGTTTCAAGAGAATGTTAACAATAAAAAAATAATGTGAGATTCCATAATAAGCTTTACCATTTGGTAATTTTAATTTCAAAATCCCATTCCTAAAATAATTCAAAATGAAACTCAAAATAACATTATTAATTAATTATTAAATACAATACATGTTAAATAATTTATATATAATCATTGAGAATGATTATAAATGTATAGTAAAATCAACGTCTCTATGAAGTAAGATTGAGACAAAAATACCCTCTTATGCATCCTTATTTAAATGTTTTAAGACTCATGATTAGTTGTTTTCAACATATTATTAACATATAACTAAACCAAATTAATATTAATAATATCATATATGATCCTTTTATAACATATTACGATTCATTTAATATAAATCATTGATTTTTTTCATTCTTTCTTGGCTTAATTTCCTTGTTTACAAATATGTTTTTCATCAATAATGGTCTAGTTATTTTACATATAATTTTGTTATAAAATATTCATAATGAAAAATATTAAATAATTTTCATATTTAAACATTAATTTTATTTTTAATCCAAATTATAAATTAGAGTATGGAAAAATTATATTTTTTATATTCATTAAGATAGAAGGACATTGGTACGTATGAGTAATGATTCCATTAATCAATGATGATTTTGTAAAAATGGTATGTAATATGTTATATTCACATATTGATAATAATAACTTAAATATAATATCATGTATTTAAATATACATACATATTTCATCCAGGTTGTGTGGGGGTGAAAATATAATAACAGCTTTTTGAGGAGTCGGTAGTCCACACATACACAAACAATGTTATCATTTTTCTTTTAGGAAAAAAGTTTAAATGAAAATGATATATATTATCATTATATAATGATAAATATTTAATTAATATAATTAATATGCCATGTATGTAACCTTAAATCATTAACACTTCCTTTATAACCAGACATGTAAAGAATTAGTGAAATACTTACCACATAACTCCATGAAATTGTAGGTTGTTGTGCACAAAAGAGGCGTAATCATGTCTCCTAAGGAATGGAAGTTAAAAATATATAACTAATATATTGACTCAATTAGTGTATATTTGTTATAAATATAATAAATATACTTTATATCCATCATAAAACCCAACCATTATAAGTTGTAATTTAAAAATGAATGACATTGGTTTGCAGAGTGTTAATCCATCGTACACACGAACAATGATATTGTAACACGCTTTATTGAAGTGGATAAGTTTTTAAGTCTTTCCATTTTTAATGAAACAACCCAATATATGGATTATATATTTATTTTATCTCTTCAGTGTTTAATAATTATTGGATTAGGTGGATAAAAAAATAAAGGTGATCATTGAATAACATTACCTCTTCTTCGGGTATTCTCCATAGTTTATCATTAATGCCTTAATAGGGTTGATTTATACCAAAAATAGGGACATTAAAATGATGGTATGAGTCTAAAAATTTTATTTTTTGATGGATGGGATGAAAAAAGTGATATTATGATTTTAATAATGGAGGGGAGTGAGTTCTATTTTATAATTGAGGAGGTGCGTAAATTTTATAAATGCCCAAAAGTCTTCAATATTGGGTGGTCACTATTAAATAACATACCTACAAAATAATTAAATAAGTTAAGTCATGGATTATTTTGTTGATACACACCACCAACACACAAAATGCAATAAATTTTATAATATTACCACTCTCCCATTAGGGTCCCAAAATTGTACCCTTTTAGTTATTACATTGGTAACATGGATCTTTTTATGTACCTCTATTTAATTGAGATTTATTATTTAATTTAGAAATTATAATTCTGTAAATTGAATAAAATTAAATATATAATAATCCTATTTGTTCATAATATTAATTTTAATACAAAATCATGTAATATAAAAAACCTCATTTTGACATTAATCAAGGTAATGAATTTTAGTTTTTTTCATTATTTGTTGTGGCAATAATGTAAGTTAAAATTATTAGACAATATAAATTATTATTATTTCAAATATATCAACCATTGTTTTAGATTAAAATCGATGATGTGGTATAATTAAAATGAAAATTAATCTCATGGTTGTGATAATAAAGAGGGTTACTATTGTGGAAATTTTTAAGAGTTTACAATATTTTTATATGATAATTTTATAAGAAAATGTAAAACATTTCATTAATTTTATTAATTTATGTTAAATTAATTTAATATTACACTAAAAAATTCAATGTATAATTCAACATTACAAATAATTTAATCAAAAATAAATTTTTCAATTTCAATTCAGTTCTTCTCACTGTTCACAAATTGAAACTTTTCAGAAATATCCAAAAAACTCACCTTAAGATAATTTTGATGTTATAAATTAATAAATGAGGATTATATTAACAATTTTATTTTATAAATTTATAATTTTTTTAATATTATGTCTACATTTTGTGCGTAATCATCTTATTAGAAAAAATAATTTCTTTTGTGAAAAAATTTATATTAATTTCAAATTATTCTTATTTTATTTATCACTAATAGATAACCATAATGTTCATAATTTTGTTATTAATATTCATTCCCTAAAATTAAACATTTACATTATAACTATAATAATATTTTAATAATATATACTTTTATAGTAAAACTAATTCTTATGTGTAATAAAAGTTATCAAAAAAACTCATTGTTTTCTTTACACCAGATAAACTCAGTGCTTCATGTAATAAAATCTAAAAAATTGAATCATGTACCAAAAGATAAAATAAATTTATTTTGTCACATATTCTATTTAATAAAATGTTATAATATAAAATTTGACGTGGTAAATTCTCCCCATATTAAATTAATTTTTTTCTTTGAAATATAAACATGATCTTGGTAATCAGGGGATTGATATTAGAAAAATTAATTTTAGAAAAATCCATATTGTAAATTGGATAAACAATAAACAAATTATTTTGAGATAAAGGGAATTATTAGGTTATTATAAAATAATACATAACTAGGATTTCATGTTGAATAATATAGGAGGTAAATAATGATATGGACATGTAAAAAAGAATAAATATTTATTGAGTTTGATAGAGGCCATTGATCACAAATATAAAGTGAATGAAAAATAGAAACATAAAGACCTAAAACCATAATTCAAAAACAAGTGAAAAATGACATCTATATCATCATAAATTAAAATAATAGGATACATGTTTAATTAAAAATATTTTTACCTAAATTAGAGGAATTATTTTATTATCTGTTAAAATAAATAAATAAATATATTATTTTTTTATTGGATAAGATAAATTTAATCAATTTGTTATGATTTGATCAATTTTATATTCATCAAATATTAAATGACATTAATATTCAAAAAATGAGTTTCTTATTTCGTAATGAACTAAAATTATCTTTTAAATCATTGTAAAATCCCCAAAACAGCAGCATGTTTGTATGTCAACATCTAACTATTATCTAAAGATAAATATGGTTAGTAAAAGTTATCCTATTTAATAAATCAATATATAAACCTCAAAACAAACACTACTGATTCATCATTAATATTAATTTATCAAATAATTAAAAGTTAAACAATAATATATTAACAATGAAATCATGTAATCTAGTGGAAGGTATGAAACCATTATAATATTTCAGTCATTGGTTCAAGACCCACCCCTTGAAAGATGTGATTTCTTACCAATAATAAATGTTATTATTTTTCCAAATCCATATTAATATAATAAATATATATTTCAAAAAATATTAGATTAAAAACCTTTATATAATGATAATAATTATATATCCTTTATATTATGATTTTCAGTAAAACTTATTATTTTCTGGAGAAGTTTTATTAATATTATTGTTTCATTATTAAATGTGATTAATTATCAAAGTAGCCATATTTATTATCAATAAATTTAATCATATTTCTATAAAATGTAATGGTGTTATTCCACTACCCTAATTTCCACTCAAACATATAATTTCCTTAAATATCTCTAATTTTTCCTTATTATATATAGACACCCATTACAAAAAAATGTTGTGTTAGGGACATTGAAAATGTAATTAACATTAGAATCATTATCACATGATTCTATCCATATCACTTGGGTTAATGAATAAATTTATGATTCCAACAAAATCTAATGATTTCACTTTTTTGTTATAACTAATATAGTAGTGGTTAAATTATTTCTAAAAATATATTTTTTAATCAAATACCATAAATACTTCATATATTTTATTTTAGCACTATTATTTATATAGTGTAGGGATTAAATTTGTTCATTAATTTTCATCATAAATTAAAATCCATTATTAAGGTTTGTAATGAAAATAAGAATTATCATAATCATATCCTATGGTATAGTCAAACCAGGTGCACAGTAAGGCATATTGGTATGCACTGGGTAAAAATCGTGTCAAGACTAATTTTCCCTTTTAATTTTAATTATATCCAGTTACATCTGTTAAAAACCACATCCTCTTATACTAATCAGAAAGTTATTCTAATACCGTAGAATCTCAAAATTAAACAAAAAAATATAATAACATTTTTTATACATATCCTCAATGTTTGCCATATTTTCCAACTACTAAATGTTATACTAAATTTAAATGCTATGGTTTATAGAAAAATTTATCTGATAAAAAATGTAGCATCCCTAACCCTAGAATCATGTAGATGGTACCTTCTATATTAATGTGGAATAAGATACAAGGAACATCCTGATAGACTGAATAGTTTTATAGTCTTGGTTAACTAGATACACATAATTCATGATTTATAGTTTAATATAATAATTAAAAAATAATTATTTCATATTGAATAAAATTATTCATCTATATTATCCTATAATATCATTAATAGTACGTATGATTGATTTCTTAAAAAGGAAAAAAATATGGGTGAGATTAACTTCTTAATAAGGGTTATAGAGAATAGAATCAATCACGAATCAATAAGAATAATCAACATCGGACATTGAATAACAAATAAACATAAAATATACCTACCTTCGATGCAATGTGAATAAAATGAAAAATTTATACTGAATAGTAAATATATTTGAACAAATGTCATTTAATCAATATTCCATGAATGATATACATCTACAGAAAATATCACTGTGAAAATCTCATGGATAATAATATCTGAATTATAAATAGATGCAATTATATATAATAAGACATCATGTTTCCAAGGAAGATAATACCTTTACCATTAATACCTTCAAAAATATGGATTTCAACATACTACTATCAATAAAATACATAAGATAGAATAAAATATACTAGATATGAAAACATTGTTCTTGTAAAATTGAATTTTTCCAATCAGAATATTTGTACTTCAATGGGATTGCATCATCTAGTCTGCAACCAATGAATTTATTTTCCAAATATTTATTTATAAATTTAATAATCAATTTAATTCATAAAAAAATTTCATTATCTAATATCCTTGTTTTTTAATATATATTAATTTATCAATAATTTTTTGGTTAATATGTTATATTTAAATGTAAATACGGTACGTAAAATGGAACATGGTTTAGAAAATAATCATATAAGTTAGAAAATAATAGGTATATTTCTGAAAGATTTAATATCCAAGTGAAAAATAATTATAATAATGTGATCTTTCCTGATAAATATAATAATAACAACTTAATATGAGAGTGCACAATAACTCTCAGAATTCTATAATATTCACGATAAAAACCAATCTATGAAATAATTAAAATTGTAACATAAAATTATATGAATAAAAATTTGTCCATGATTTTACGTTTCAAATGGGATGTGCATAGACCTCGTGAAATAATTTTGCTTTATAATATAATATATTTCCCACCGAGAAATCACTAATGGAAAAATCAATTTCATTATTGTTCATTTTGGTTGAATGTAAATTAAAATCTTGTATTGTTGTTTTAAAAAATAAATTAACATTAAATGAACCATTTTAATATTTAAAATATCTTTTATGATCCTTTTAAAAAAATTATCATATCATTGATAAAAATATTTCTTTATTTTCAATCTTTCAGATGAAAATCTCATTGTTATTACATGGAGGTGTCATTATTATTATTCATGTTGATGTTCATCTTATATCAATCAACCATATCATAAATAATAATTGGGAAATAATTATCATATTTTTACATCAATTATATTTATAAAAATGATGGTTAATGATGTTTATGAAATATTTGTTATGATTAGGGCGATGATAGGTCATACATACTATTGGGTAAAGTTTTGCTGGTTAAATGATCATTATGGGATGAAAGTAAGGAATATATTAAATTTCATTAATGATAAATATATAATAATTCTCAAATTAATTTTTTAAATAAAAACAAATATATCATCCATGTTTTTTTGTGATGAAACGAGAGTCACATTTTGACATGAAGGATGTACTCTACAAGTACAGAAACTACGTTATCATCATTCAATTAGTGAAAAGGTAAGAAATAAACTGATGTTTAAACACTCTCTTGAATGACATATATTTTATTAATATCATAAATATGAAATTTATATGACGAATAATATTTATATTTACCATTATCACCTTCGATTTAATGTGTGAGTTAAATACACATCACATTGCTTAATGTAGTGGTAGTATACCATAAATATGAAATACATGATCTCGTCGCCTACAAAATGAAAGGAAATAAGATATATTTTATTTAATCGATCAATAGGTATAACTACTTTTTAGATACCATATATATTTATAGTCTATAACCCTCATAATACCTACAGAAGATATATCATATTGGAAAAACTTTAGACATATGCTCTTAAGATGCTAGTTAGTCGTACCCATGAATGAAGATTTTGTAAGTGATTTGATGGATTTTGAGTTGGATTACAAAATTTTATTATTATAAAAACGTCTCATTATATGGATTATATGGATTTTATTATAAAATTATTATTTAATAAGGATTAATTAAGTGGGGAAAAAATTAATAAAATGTATTGGATTGAATAACTTCACCTCTTCATCTGGTATCCTACTTATGTTTCCACTAAAACCTTCTTAGATTTATTTATTTGAAAACAAGTTTTATATGATTAGAGGAAGAATGTTGGAAGTCATTTGGTCGGAGATTGTATGAGATTGAGTGGTTTATGGTTTGAATAACTAACTGTAGTGAGTTCCCTGTTCAAATTTCAGAGTGAAATTTTATTAAATACCCAAATGTATTAATTATTATTAGGTCTGAGTGACCTTGTGTGACTCCAAATTAGATTAATAATGGGTGTGGGGGTTGATGTTGTAATATCCCATCTTTTTCTATGTATATACCTCTCTCTTTTATTTTTATAAATTTTAATTATGGACATGTTTTTCCTCAGGTTTAAACATTGGTGGTCATTTTTTTAATTTAAACATGTAATTTAAATAGACACAATCATATGTTGTGAATAAAATTTGGAAAATGAGAGAGGATACCCATAATGGGCATTTTTGAAGAAAATGAACTAATCTCCAGAGAAGTATATTTATCTAAATTAATGGATTCTCGGTATATTTGTTGTGTGTTTGATGGTTTCTTGGTAATTTGTTATTTTTTAAATGGGGGTAGGGTTATTTAAAAGGAAAATATGAAGAAATATAACATGAAGACCATTTATAGGAAATTTACATAGACTATTGGTCATGTAATGTTCTGGAGTTTTTAATAAACTAATGTGAAATATTGGAATTTTCTAGATATTCCCTTAAAAATATTTACATTTAGTGTAACTACATTACAAACCATGTAATAACCTAAACTATCCCTTTTAAAGAATTGTATTTTGTTTAATTATTATTCTAATTTACTAAAACCATTTCTTCATGAACCAAGGGATCATTTAAGGAAAATTTGGTGGGCCAAAAACTCTTTCATTCTCTATGATAACATTGATGATCCATTGTATGTTTTTTTGGTGGTGTATCTTCCTTATCGCTAATGGTTATCTAACAATTGGGGTGAAAACCATGGAACATTTATGTTGTTCGTTTTGATTCGGAAAAATAATGATCTATGAACCTCATTGTGATAATCTAAACCATCATCCTCATGAAATTTTTCCATTAGAGGCATTTTTGTATAGTCAATTAAAGGTAGGGGGTCTAAATATTACCCATATGGATTTTAAATTTCAATGTATATGTAATATTGTGGTTTCCCCAAAAAAATGAGTGCTTCAATTAATTATACAATGAATGGAATTAATTCATGGGGTCCTTTAATATCAATTTGTTCTTGAACTTGCATGTGGATACACAGTGGGTGAGAGGAACATGAATAAAATTTAATTTGATACTGTATTAATGTTTTTATATAATGATACATGTCATTTAGTGATTTATTTTTATAGTGTTCCTATGAGTTGGGTTATTTCTAATTTTTCTTACTATTATCCAATAGTGATATAAATTCAAGTGTTATATGAATGATATATGATAATTCTCAAAATTATTCATAATGAAGTATTATGTGTTAATGTGATATCCATGTTGTATTGAAGGAATTATGTCACATATTAAATTGTTTGTATATTTATATTTTCCATGGAACATGTACAATTATATGTTGAATTCTTGTATTGAGAGGGATCATCCCAGTTTCATGTTTTAATGCTACTAGTGATTGGGATCTTCATTTTCTCATGATGTAATATGTATCAGTAATTGAATCAAATGTTATAATGGTTATAAGGATTTAACCTGAATTGTGATGACTAAACCATGTTAATACATGGGTGGTTATCAAAGATGTAAGGCATAATACAATATATTCTTGAATGGAAATGAATCATGTGATTGTGCCATTGTTATATGGTTATCGTTTGAACCGTCATAAGACAAGATCTGATATATTCTGGCCTAGAGTCAATGAATGTTATTTTACCATGGTTATATTTCTTTCTTTGGTATGGTTATTAGACATGCTCTCATATTTTCTAGAATACTGTCAAAGAAAGTTGTTGTTTTGTTTTTTTATTTTGAATTAATTAATATACCATTTTATCACACTCATTAATACACTAATTATCAGACTATTTTGTTTTCACATGATGTTGTTGACATACTATTTTTATTCTAAAACCCAATTTCTTATTTTTATTATTACCTAAGTAAATTACTTGGATATAGTTTTGGACAAGGGAAAAGAACCTTCCAGTTTATTCTTTTCTTATGGATTTTTTGTATTTTGAGGTGGGACAGACATGGGGTTTGGTTTCCAGAAATTTTGAGTATTTATTTTATTCTTTTATTCATTTATATTTAGTACTACTATCATAAAATTTAGTCAGATTCTACAATGTTATTACATTATTCCTATAATTATTTATTATTTATTTATATGGATATTATTATTAGTTTCATTTTTTTAATAAATTGATTTATTTCATTTATATATTTTATTTTATTGTGATGACACTTATTATATTCGTGTGCAGTTTCCCACAATAACATTCACTCCCACTCTACTGGTTGGAAACCTACATCATTTGGGTAGGAACACATGAAGTCATGTAACCTACCTATTTTTTCCATGTGAGATAGATCCATATTGGGTGATTATATAAAGTGTTATCAAAGGATAAGTTTTTAATTTCATATATATTACTATATAAAAAATTCTGATTGTATACTTGGATGTTTTAGCAGTTGGAAATTATCATGTTTATGGTAGAAGTGTACCAATGTGCATTGGAAAATATTAGTGCCCATGGATGGGATTTGTGTTGTAATATATTATTGTTATATTTGGTGTTATTTCACCATGATTTATTTACATATTTTTGACGTTATTATTATATGATTTTTTTGAGTCATGATATTTTTACTCATGGCTGGGTTTAGCATGTCATGGTTATGCATGCATCATAATATGATTGTAGGTATATATATTGTCATTCATTTTCCAGGATAGTGACCTATATATTTTGATGATATATATTTCCCTCATATAATATCATTTGATACATATTTTAGTCCATATGAAGGATATGAAATGATATATCATACTAAAACACTTTTAATCCATTTTTAGAGAGACTCAGGTTCTGTTGTTCTCTATTGTAGTCCATTTTCAAGTTGATATTTTTTTCATTTCTGTTAGCGGTGTGTTTGTATTTTAGATAAAACACATCCTCAATGTCTTCAACTTGAGAATCAAGAGAGTATTAATTATACCACTCCAAATGTAGATGAATTAGAATATCTTGTAGTTCCTGATGATCAGATTTACTTTTAGCTTCTAGATAGTATCATGTGGTATTGTGATCCATGAAAAGGGAGATTGTTTGTACCATTATTTCAATGTATGAGAAGAAAAGAGGGTTTTTGCATATTTATATGAAATTTTTTAATGGGGAAAGAGGACACTGGTTAATTGTGTTCAATATCAAGTAATTCTAGACAATCATAATGCATCATGTGACACGTCAATATTGGAGGGTGATGCTTGCTGGATATATGCTTTGTGGATCTCCTAAGAATTGTTGGTATATTATAGTGGAAAGTGGTTAGTAGGATGAGCTATTGTGGAAGTGCTTATATAAGAATTTCCTAATCAATTTCTATGCGTAGATGTTGAGGGATGAAAAAAATCATAAAATTAGGAATCATACAAAACAAGGAATGTTAGTGAAAGACAATCCTGGAAATTTCATCAACGTACATATCATTGAGAAATAATTTCATGCTTATAATATCTCTTTAGAAAATCATTTTCAGGATGTTATTCATTAAAGTATATGTACACATCTGGAGACTATTTTGCTGATCAATTTTTATGATGTGATGAACATGGAACTCATTAAGGATGGAAATTTCAGGGAGGCCCCATGTAGGTGGCAAGATGTTTTAGAAATGTTAATTCATTGAAAATCCTCAAGTTGAAAGAAGAAGTTCTTTGAGAGTTTCTAGAACATAAGTAGTGGGATGAGTAGTCAAGGTAGTGGCAACAATCTCAACACAGTGTTGAAATCCAGGGCTATTTATGTGAAATTTTTTGAAACAAGAGACCGAATTATCATTTCCACACATTTTATAGTCATTTAAATGTTAGATTGGGCCATCTATAGAGGTTCTTTAGGATATCTTTGCAGAGGAGAAACAAAAAGGGATCTGGTCCGGAATAGTAGTTGGTAAAGGGTCAACTACCCCCAAGTAGGAAGTTAGTTTTAGTTACACAGGTTGTTCATGAATGTGGTACCCCAATGCATGAGAATATGTATCAATGAAGATAATAAGTTTAGTGTTATCAAACTGAAGCCCCTGGAAGATGGAGAAGTTAGTAGAATGACATGAAGACAACTCCAACTAAACTGGATATATTACCATGTATCATCAGATGTAATATTAATATATCATCATCTTAAGAATGGTTTTTAATAAAATTTCATCACATTATATTAAATATATTCAATTTGGAAATGGTTTGGGATTGGATGTTTATTACTTGTATAGTTATTTGACCATCGTCACACTATTTGGAGTGCGTTAAAATAATATCAATCATTACATGGTGTGTTCTCTAATTATTGGTGGTTACCATTAACTTTTATAAAAATTCATGCTAGAAATGTAGGTCATAACTTTTATAATTGGTATATATTTTATTGTACTAATAATGCTCATATATACTGATACTATATATGAATTACATATTTATCTTCAGAGAGGGGAATCTATTTTCACCAAGGTGAGTGGGATATTTGGGATGGTCCTGTAAGAAAAATTCAGTGCATATTGTATTGTCTAATGGATCAAATATCTTTTTAAAACCTAGATCATTAAGGAATGTATCAAAATTTATTTCCTATAGTAGTATTCCATATTTAGTTTTATTTCATGCTGAGTTCAATATCTAATCACTCATGAGATATATCAAGTTCACGATTAAATTTCTCTCAGGAGCATTCCTAGTTTCTATCAAACTATATAGAATGGCACTGGTATAACATTAAGAGTAAAATGTTCATTTAGAAGATATGTTATATTAAGACTATATAGAGCCCTATAATTCATTTAGGGGTTCCCTAGTCTCTTCACAAATATGACAGATGTGTCTTTGTTCTTATGTGTGGATTATCAAATGATGAACAAATTTATTGCAAATAAATGATATGTTATTTTTCACATAGGTAATATTTTTAATTTTTTAATATGTGATAAATGTTATATATGATTTATTTAGGGAATCCTTACCACTATTTATTAGTGATACCATCATATATTCCACACACATCATTTGGGATAAGATGTGTTTGCATGAATTGATATCGATATCTTTTGGTTTTTCTAGTTTAACAGTAATAATCATGGACTTGATGAATAATATATTTTTTCCTACATTAGATCGTTTAATGGTGGGTTTTAGATGATATCAAATTATACCCTCATTAATCATATGATCATTCAAAACATTTTCACATCTTCTTCAGTACCCCGCGAGAGCATCCAATTTTTTCCATGGAATCCAAATTCAATTTATCAATTAATAAATTGCACATCATATAAAATTTTATCTCATTAGAAGAAGTTTCCATGGAACTATGGAATGATTCATCCATTTAATATTCATAATAGTCTCATAAATTCATTTAATTTTAGTTTTTTTTGGGATTTAGCAGGTTATAATTGACACTTTATCGATCATATTTCCTAGATGGAATGTAATTATTTCTTGTATAACCCATAAAGGGTTTATGTTTGTTTGATCAGATTCATGTGAGTTAAATTTCAGGATCTATAAGGAATGAAAACTGCAACATGTATCCTCACATTAACTACTTTATGTAATTAATATATTGTGTACATTAACTCATAGGGAGTTAGACTCAGAGCAGTTCTAGTAAAAGAGTATAGACTATTTTGTTATTGATCTAAAGAGTTGAGCCAATATTGGAGTAATTACATTAATCACAATCTTGAGTAACGAGAAGTGGTACTTTCCTAGAGATTATAGAGAGACTATATCATGAGATTGAGGTTTGTTGAATAATCAAATAACACGATCCTATGGTACATGTTTTCTCATTGAGAGAAAACTGTCTGTATAGGAGTTTTATAAAGTATCACCAATATTATGAATTCTATTTAGCATATACATCGAGAAAGGGTAAAGATATTTTTTATTCCATAAGAGGAAATAAAAATAAATGGGAGTTGTGGGAGCCTTTTTATGAGTGGTGGTATGTGACACTCCTAATAGACATGAATATATATGTTAGGGTGTCTACAGGTCAAGTAGCTCAGACATCAGTATCTATTATACCCATGCTTTTTGAATAGATTATTATAGATAAGTTCTCTAATCTGCATGGCTAAATTAATAGAGATAAATTACTTTGTGGGGAGACACAATGAGGATGGCCCTTTGGAAATTAAAATTTTCTTTTTTTCCATGGGAGAATATGAGTTCATTCGAGCTCACCGAAGGAGCCAATGTATGAGTCTCACACACACATATGGGAGGTTCATATTTTTTTGACAAATATGTATCATGATCAAAGTAGATAGTACTGGTGGATAGGAATGGTGAAGGAGGTAGTAAACATAATTCCTCTGTATTTAAGTTGTTAGTTCGTGAAAGATGAACATTATATTCCATGTAGGATTTTAACTCATTTTCCCATCCCTGAAAGTAAATGAGATGTTGTAGAAATGGATTTTGAGATAGGAATAACTTGGATAGTCTATAAGAATGATTCAATTTTGGTGATTTTGGATTTTTACCAATTAAAGTAATCAACTTATTACATAGTATAGAGACATTCACATATTATGATTCAGTCATTTTATATGAGTGTGAGGTGGTTATACTTCATGGTGTACTAAGGAGTATCATTACTAATAGAGATCTGTTTTTCATATATTATTTTCTGAATGATCATCAGTAGGATCTGGGATCATTGGTTCTTTTGATGATTTCTAATCAACATTCAAACTAATGGTCAATAAGAGTGTAGAGTTTATGTTATAAATGAAATGTTATGAGCCTAGGATTCATATTTTTGTTATTCCTTGAAGACGGATTTGGAACTATAATAAATATTATAAAATAATATATATCAGGAAATGATATAAATGGAACCACTTTAGGCTTCGTAAGGTACACAATGTCGTTCATCACTATTTTTTCCATTGGAGGGTTAATTTTCAATTGTTAGGCCCAGTCTCATGCAATAGACATCTGAGAATTTTCAATTTATCATACAGTGGTTGGTGACTATGTAGAGTTGGAAAAAATAATATTCATTCCATAAATTAGAAAATATAGAATTTGAGTTTTGTAATTATGTCTTACTTTGGGTGTCAGTAAGATTGTGGAATCATAAAATATTTAAATTGGGAAATCCACCATCCAATATTGCTATTTTTTTGATATATTGGATATGTTCGGTATAGTGGCATATTTTTTATCCCATAAAAATATTATACATCCATGCATGGTGTGATCCACATGTCACAACTACATAGGTACCCTCCAACTATTCCCATGTGATAGAAATAGAATACATTGATATTTATTTTGATGCATACATTAGGGAGAATTTGATATGGGCCACAGATCATAGATATAAATATCTTCATTGTAGGACTATACTATTGGTTTATATTTAGTGACAGTATGTGTCAATTTAGTGGGATAACATGGAGAGGGGGTCTGATATGTAATCAGAGAGGAAAGAAATGTTATTATAGACCACACAATAATGGTTGGTGAAGCTCTGGGAGGGCTTGTTACAAGATGTGGATGTTTTTAGATCCATTATTTTTCCCACATATGAAACTATATGTGTTTTTCATGAATTATTATTTCACGAAAAATTTTCATCGTATATGGACCTATGCCATCTTTTTTGTTCATGGATACACGTATTTCAAAAAAATATTTATTACGTTGTGGGGAAACATGAGGAAATAGTAGGGGTCATCATGGAGTGATTTGTTGTGGAAAATGACCCACATTCCATCGACAAATATTTATTTGAATTAAAATATTCTGATTAAATAGGATCTGTTATTCATGGTTTTGTTGGTAATTAGAGAAGCAATAAAGGAGGTTGGGAAAATTTATAAATAAAATGGGTTGATGATCCATCTGTATAACATTCACATGTTGTGTTAATTGATTACATGTCATGTAATTATTAGGTGTTTTTAATAAAATAATATCAGGTGATGGATTATTCAGCATGTCCCATAAAAAAAAATTTCAATAAATTTAACTATATTACACTCTATGTAATTCATTAAACTAATATTTTAAAGTGTGTTGTATGGTAGAATTTTAATTATTAATTTTTGAGTCATTATCCTCTTAATCCTATAGTAATATCATCATTATTTTTATTGTTTCAACATCCATACGGATGTCTCAATATCTCCATTGATCCATTGCTAGGGGTTATGTTATTGTTTCCACATTTCCCCTTTGGCTCACCAACTACTATAGTGAAATACCTTGACTGTTCATATTGTTTTTTTATCTAGATCTATATTAATTTGAGAACCTCATTAATATGATCCATACATTCTTCATCATATGAAATTTTTGTTGGATGTGTTGTTGGATTGTCAGTTAAAGGTTGGGAATTTAAATTATAAACCAATTTATTGATATTTAACAATTATATGAAATATTTTTATATATAAAAAAAGTAATGATCCCATATCAATTCAACATTGAATTGGATTATTCCTTGGAGTCCTTTGCTATCAAATGGGTTTGACATGGCTGATGAAAGCCTATTTTTTTGAGAAAAAATTAATATAATTGAATTAGATAATGTTTTATAGCTTTTTGTGCATAAAATGATGCTATAGGAAATTATTTGATATAAAATTACAATTTTATGAATTATATCATATTTTAACGACTTTTAATCAATTATGATATAAACACATTCTATATATCATAGAAAAATGAAGATTTTAAAAATTAACCACTATGATTGATAATGTGACATTATCCAATACTTAATGTGTGAAATGACTTTTGTTCCATGAAGAAATTATTATATATTATTCTTGAATAATGAATATTTACACTTATATGTTGTAATTGTGATATTCAACGATATCTACCTAGTTACATGATCTAATTCTTATAACTAGGAAGACAATTTAGTCCCATTTTGAAATGCATATAGGGCTCTTCCCTAGATGTTGCAATTCATATAGATATTTCAACAAAAATGTTATGATTGTATCATTATTATATGGTTGTGGTTTGTGTAGTTGATATACATTCTCTTTGATATTCTTGAATGGCACAAAATAATGATATTTTATATTTGATTTGTTGTCGTGGTTGGCTTGGTTGTAAGATATTCTATGACATATTCTAACACGGAATAGATGATGTTTATTTTAAATTTATTATATAGTATTGGTTGGAAATGTTCTAACACATTATTAGATATATAATAATCATCATAATGTAGGTTTTTTTTAATATTATAAATTTTAAAATTAATTAATACACCTATTTATCACGTTATTCTATAATTGTTTACCCGGAAATGTTTTTTATAGATGGAGGTGTAGACCTACTGAGTTATTCCCACACCATATTTTGTCAATAATTTGATATATTACATAGTTTATGTTTTTAATATGGAAAGAATATAGTTATTGTTTTTTTTCTTGTTGGATGGGTTAGAGTTTAGTGGTGGGACAAACATGGGGTTTGGAAATGGGGACTTTGGATTCATTATTTTTTGTTGTTGACCTTTTACATCATTTAATTTTACCTTTATAATTAGTTATATTATACCATGTAATTACATTATTCCAATTATTATATATTTGTTAACTAATTATCTATTATAATTTTTTCCTTCATTTTCAATATTTTAGTTGATTTAGTTTGTATGGATTATTTTTTCTACGATGAAACTTATTACCAGGGGGTATATTCTACCAACTATACATTTCTGTACCTTGCGGTTAGGATAGAGCCCCTAGTTTATGGGTAAGAACACTAATATTCATGTATTGATCCATCATTCCTTAAGTGAGAGAGATCTATATTGAGGTATGTTACACATGTAACTATATGTGGATTCATTTTCGATGTGATGTGGGTCAAAATATCATAAATAAAAAATTAAAATAAATTTAATTCACATTCACTTTTAGCTAACACCATGTTACCAATGGTTGAAATATATTACATGTTAATGTTAAAGTCTCTTCATGTAGCCAAATTTAGATAAGTTTATTTAAAATTTTAGATCATATCATTTAGCCTATGCCTCTTATTATTACATTTATCCTTAACATGGGTAAATAATTTTTTTTCCAATGTTAACTAAATGTCTGATAACTTTAATTTGGAGTCTTTTCATAATTTGGACACTATTAATAAAAATATATAAATCATTATATAATATTTATTCTCATTTTGTGTGTTAAATATATATTGAATTATATATGAAAAATATAATGATAATAATGTTCCTAAAATTTTATTATGCCTAAAATTAAATTCAATCTTATTCTAAGACAAATATAAATCAATAAATAATACATAAACCTTTATATTTAATATATTATCTACATATTTCATTAAAATGAATATTTTGTAATTTAACTTTTTAATTAAAAAAACTAGATTGGAGAGAAATGATCCTCTGAGAGTCTTCTCACTCATTCTGTATCATGATTAGTTTTCTCAGAGAGGTTTAATGTAAGGGGATTCTGGATCATTGTTTCCTCCCCCTTCCCCACTATCACTCAATTCCATTTTCCCCTTTATTCCTCTCTTTCTACTCACCACTAATTGTCTATTCCCTTTGTTTATAGGGTATCCTTCCCCACTTTTATCTTTAATTCATGCATCTTTCCAACTCTCATGTATTATATTTAGTGTATTTTCATTTAGATTGAGGTATCCATATAGTGATGGTTTCTTCTAGTTTTTAGCATCATCTATGATTTTGGTGATCTGGTGACGAATCATCAAACATCATTTAGGTATTGTTCTTCAACTGACATAGTATGAATGGTGTGGTCTTCTATTGTTGTCTTACACCTCATTACCTGTTCTATAGCCTCATGATTCTTTTCCCCTCCCATAGACAAAGTGGTATGTAAGACTTCAATGATGTTTTGGGATGAGATTTGTGAATGACGAGAGGAGTTCAATACAGTTACATTGTAACCTGGTCTATTTTTTATCTTCCCACTCGGGGTTTTAATTATGTTGTCTATGGGGTCTGTCTTGGTGGGATATTTCTATTGATTTCATGGTTGATGGTTCCAAAGGTATGTTTTTATTTTCAATTCTTTTTGTGGGAAATTATATATGTTGAGCCTACTTTTATATATACTGTTTCATTAGGGTCCATCTGTCCCTTACGACACGGTCTGATGTTGTGTATGACAACCCTACTATTTATTACTCTCTTATACATGATTTATTACATAAACATGAATATAAGAAAACTTCAAGGATCAGATGTTCTAGTGTATTAGAAAATATTATCATTTAGTAACAACTTAAAACTTTAAAATATGACATCATTACTAAAAACTTATTTTACATGACCAAAACATTCCATCATACTAATCAATGCATGGGATAACTTAATGACATACATAAGAAAATGGTGAGCTATAAATCCTATTAAGGGAGTAAAAAATACATAACATGAATAATACATTACATGTTTTAAAATAGGTATATGACTGAAAAATAAGAGAAACATGAACATAAAGGCAGAATATAACGTTATTATCATAACATGGAAATGTGGCAACAACATTTAACATGATATTAGCATGAGTCAAGGATCATAGAATATGGATCATGATGAAATGCTAATTTCTAATGAGTTAAAATGTGTAAACCATCATTTCAATTGATGTATCATGATACTAATCATTACCCAATGAAATGGAGCGCTATTAGGGAACATCCTTATTAATCATTTCATTTCATGCATAAGTGTGACACATTAATCATACAACATGGATTCATAAAACATCATAATTTAATCGATGAATAAGATATATTGGATAAATAAATTTCAGCCCTCAATCAAAATGTACATGTTAATATAGGTGAATACCCTTGATAGGTAAATGGGTATGATATTGACTTACATGATGATTTTGGCATGGGAAACATTTGTTTAACTTCAGAACCATAACTACGTCAAATAGAAATCATAAATTAGTTTGATGAGATAGAAAGGGTATCTCATCATTTATAAATTAAATTGATAGTAATGGGGTCATATTTAATAATATCCCAACATGATTAATGTAATTTAGATGCTTTATATAAAAAAATTGCTCGAATGTAAATGAGGAGAGAGAAACCCCTTGCTGAATTTCAGCATGGTATGGGGGTAATTAGGAGGCATTAATGAGAGAGAATGAGATATCTAATCATTAAATCATAATGAGTTAAGTATATGGGAGGTGAAAATTCATACCACAAAATTTTAAATTTAAAATAAAAGTGAATAAAATTATAACGACACAAGGACACAAATTAGGATTGATGGAAAGTGAGGATCTCTTCCTTGGAAGTGTGATCCCAAAGACGAGGAAGATGATTGAGAGGGGATTCATGGGAGTTTCGGGAACCTTGGGATGATTATAGAGAGCGTAGGGAAGAGGTTAGTCGATCTAAAAATGGTTTTGAGTGAATATGAATGTGATATTGAGTGTGTTTATATAGGAAAGGAGAGGTAAATCTTTCATATTTTGGTTTTGGACTCTACACATTAAACTAATCAATATAAAAGATCATACTAGGGTTTTTTAAAATGATTTTTGAAAAGGGGAGAGAAAAACATTATTTAATAAGTATAATGGTCGAACTAATTAAAATATAGTACTTTATTATGTGGAGGTGAGCAACACACTCAAGGAAATCATTTTAAATTGTTAAAATGTGTTATAAGTCTTAGAGGGCCTAATAAGGAATTGTAAAATCAAAATAAGGGATATAAATTCTCTTTATTTTAAAGGTAAAACATATATTAGACGAATATCCCTTTTATAGTATTTTTATAATCATTATTTTTCCAATATGATGTCATAATACACATTATATAATTAAAAGGTATTTAATTTTTACTCAAAAATTCGACCATGTCAGAAAATTTTAATAAACTCATAGTTAGATAATTTTGAAAACATCAATCAAAAAATGATATTAATTTTATCTAAATAAATACCAAAATATGTGAATTTTTAATTTAAAAATAAAAACTGTCATTTATTTAAAATTAATGGGTTTTGAAAAAAACATCTTCCAAACCATAATAAAAAATTTCATTTGTATTCATAAAGTTGATACGATAATTTATATTTAGGAAAAAGAAATTTATTAATAATATTTTATTAAAATATTATTTATCTCGAAAATATATTAATTCAACAAAATAAATTTTGTAATTAAATTTAAATATTAACTAAAAGTATTATTTGTGTTTTGAAAACCATTTACAAACTAACAATAAAAAAGGAATTTAAATTTATTATTTAATAGAAAACTAAAAAACATAATCATAGTGCTAAGGTCTTGTCACATAACCCAATATAGTAGCTGCATAAGACCTAAGGTTAAGGTGTGAGATGGTGGCATAATCTGGGAGCAGTTCGGATAACATCGTTATGGTGGCAATCTCTATTAACATCAACATTTCCTATAGGTGGTTTTGTTCAAGATTAACGTGTTGACGATCGGCTTGGGGGTGTTAAAGATAAAAGCCCAGTGATTCTACTTCCTTTCCGAGATCCGGAAAATAGGATTCTTATAGATCAATTCTTCTAGATGAGGTCATCACATCCTTTGTCTAGGTAAATTGGATTTGTAAATGAATTATATTTATAATAATAATTTTATCACTATTTAACAACTATATTTGAAAAGGTAACAATTCATAAGGATGTTTTAAAATACTAAAACCTAAGACCAGGGATGTTCATATGTTTTATATAATCATTTTACATAATATGCCATTTAATTATATCAAGAGTAATATTTATTTATAAATTTTTTGGGTGATTATAATAACCCCCCTTAATAAATATCACTCTAATAGTTTGGTTTTACCACTATAAAACAGAAGAACATAACTCTACATCATCACTTCCTCTTATTCCCATGTTTCATTTTCATACATTTGTTTTCACCAAAACTCCTTGATGAGTGGAATTGTCTTATTTCATAGAACTTTTTCCCTAATATCTAATTTCTTCAACGACTTCACTTTATAAGATAGTTCATTATCCAATGGTACCACCTCTAGATTGAGTACATGTGGTAGATTTGGTATATACGTTATCAAAAGTGATACATGGAAAACATCTTGTACATGAGACTGGTTTGGTGGGAGTGGAAGTTGATAAACCACTGCTCTTTTCTGATCAAGGATATCAAAATGTCTGATGTGCCATGGAATATGTTGTCCCTTCTTCCCAAATCTCACAACTCTCCTCCATGGTGATATGAAAAAGAATACCATGTATCCAATATAAACCTCTAGGTATAATCGAAGATTGTCATAATAGCTCTTTTATTGAATCTGAGAAACATTAATGTGATCTTGGGTGGTCTTAACCCTTTTCCCCATTCCATCATCCATTTTTTTACCTAGGAGTTTTCGCTCTCTAACATCATTCCAACATGCCGGTGTTCTTCACATGTTCCCATAAAGGGATTCTGTAACACCCAGAGATTTTATGAAAAATATTCTTTTAATTTCATTTATGTCTTGTGTTGTATGCTACATCATAATTTTCTTGTGATATACACAACACCGTATTAGCGTATATTATATGCAAACAATATTCTTGTCTTGTGTTGCATGCAAGAGCAACCTTCATGAATAGCATGTGTTGTACGCAATATTGAGTTTCAATAAATGATGATATATTTTTATAATATTATTATGAAAAATAAATGATGAATAATAGTAACTAAATTTTTAATTTTATGACATTATAATTCATCATACACGTTTTATAGAACATGGTATGAGAACAAAATAAATTTTTCGGGTAAAATAAATATTTTTTAAAAAATGAAATTTTGCCGCCTTTTGATGGAGCAACCACATTAAATTTAGTTTTTGAAATTTTTATAAATTTTATTTTTCAAAATTAAATTCTTATTTTGAATTAGTATATATAAATTTACTTTGGATAAATTTTTGATATATTTCGAATAAGTTTCTTATTTTGATGAATAGTAAAAATACGATATATTTTAATTAAAAAATACTTTTTTTCATCGAGATAATTTATATGGTTAAATAATATTATTTAATGGTTTTAATGTATAAATTGAATATATTTTCACCATTTAATATAATTTAAGTTATTAGCATTAATTTTACACTGAATTCAGAAGTAAAAAAATTTCAGTCTTTTGCAATATTTTAGCTTTTAAAACATGTTTCCTCAACTGTGGGATTATTTTTAAATTTAATACATCCTCTTTTGTGTTTTGAATTTGGAAAAATGGATTCCATATTTTTAATCAGTAGGTCCAAATTATGTTAATAATATACTTTTTATTTTTAGGCATTATGAATAGTAACTACATTAATTTTTATTTACCATAGTTAAAGGTAAATTGGGTAATTAAGGGTAAATATAATATTATAAAATTACCCTAAAACATGTATTAATATAATTGGATGACTATATTTTTCCCTAAATCATACTTTTGTCGAAATGGAATCTAATGGAACCCACTTTTATTTGATTAAGACCTTTTCGTTATTTTATTTAAAGGAAAGTGAAATATGTCTCACTCAAACATTAGTAATTAGATTATTTTTAATATAATGTTATATAGAATATAAATATGATTATTAATACTAATTTGAAATCAAGAATGATTTTATTTATAATGGTAATTTTTTTTAATTTTTAAGAAATATTTAATTACGTCAATAGCTTTTACATTAACGATGTAGAAATTATTTATTCAGTGAAAAAACAATAATATAATTTTTATTAAAATAACAGTACCTATAAAAACAACAGAATCATGACCAAACATTATTTTTAGATTATATATATACCCTAATCATGCAAGGGTCGATTTTTGGACCATTCAGAGCCTTATAAAACCAATTAGGACATTTATATTATTTTATTTTAAATGATGTCAAAGATGTCACCTTCATAATTTCATAAATATAACAATTTAAAGGATGTAATTTTAAGATCATAAATTCATGTAAAAATATTATTATGAAAGCTATAATATTTATCTTAATCATAGGATTTTATTTTTAATTTTTATGAAATAGATATGTATATTAAATAATTATAAAATAATGTTGTAGTAATTATTTTATTAGGAGATATAACAATTAAATTGTTTTAAAAAAATTAAAATAAATAATATATTAACGAATTAATGTTCCCCATGAATTTTTTTGATGAATATGACATGTTATGAATCTATTATTTATATTTTTTCGAACATATCTTCTTTTTGGGTTTTATTTAAATTCAAAAAATGAATACTGTCAAAATTGATAGTATTGATATTTTATAAAAATAACATATTATTAAATTATTTTAAAATCACAAAAAATATTTATAAATGACAAATTGAAAATTATATGGTTTAAAAGGATATAAAGTATCCAATTATGGAAAAATGACTACATTTATGTATATATTTTTAAAAAATTAAAAATATAGAATTGTATAACCACAAATAAAATTAAATATATTAAATAATTATAAATCAAGTTGATAAGGTTTAAAATAAATATAAAACATGTCTAAATTTTATTGGTTGATTATATTACAACCCTATCTCTTCTCATATTTGAGTGGAGTAATTTTTTGACGTTTTTAATTTGGGATTCATTTTATTATTAATTAATATATTTTAGGTTTGAAAAAGTTCCCCTCTCCTATCCTATATAAGGGCACCTCCTTCCCTCCCCTATTCACAATCTTTTGAGCCTTAAAGACCAACTAAAACCTTAACATTACTCTTCTAAACCTCTATATTTTTATTATAGAGGTTCTGGTATTCTAAAAATACAAACTCTAGTGCCTTAAGAGGAAGCTTAAAAGAGATGCCTCGAAGAAGAGATAATTTATTCTACCGATTCTTTCAGGTTTCTTTCTTCTTAAACTTCTTATTATTTAGTTGTTTCATTATAAATTAA
Organism: Viscum album; assembly: GCA_963277665.1. Taxonomy (NCBI): domain Eukaryota; kingdom Viridiplantae; phylum Streptophyta; class Magnoliopsida; order Santalales; family Viscaceae; genus Viscum; species Viscum album. The sequence goes on along the minus strand of OY728122.1, from coordinate 1,516,166,563 downwards.
AAACATCAGTATCACTAATATACAGATATGTTTTTATAAAGATGAAATAACCCCATTTCACCTTCTATCCAACCTACCGAAAACGAAATCGCCGTGTGTGCGTATGTACGGAATACAATCTCCATGCCGTGGTGTAATCAGTTCTTCCACCACCACCTTAATTGGATGGTTATAATTATGTAATGAATACCTATATATTTTTATTATAGCAACATAATTATTCCTATTTATTATATCATCCACTCCAATTCCATTCAATAATTATGGGAACGATATCATCACTCGTGCGTACATACAGATTACCGTCTCCACGACTCGATGAGATTCAAAATCCATGTTCACCATTCAAGAATTATTATAAACTATATATAATAAATAATAATGGTATATATAACATAATTATGCTACTGGATTTATGTACATATATATATATATATATATTTCATCTACTTACATCAATTCAAGTCAATAAGGAAAGGAAAACAATGTTCAAGAGTATGTATGGCCTACCGTCTCCATGAACGGTGTGTTTCATTTCATTTATCTATATATTAAATATATATATACTAAATATATATGATATAAAAATAATGTTTTACGTTATGGAAGTATGTAAATCAAGATATAAGTGATGATAATATCAAGAACAGCAAGTCCAAACACATACGATAAATGAAACGAATTTACATAAAACGCCGATTTAACATGGAATTGACAAAAGAACGTGTAATATAAAGTCATAAGTGAATCATATATGATATCATTAATATTATTATTTGTCTTTTACAAGTTAATAATATGCATAAACCCACTATAAAGGATTTTTGTACATGTACGGAATAAATTGGACCTAAGGTAAGGGATAATTTTTCTATCCCATTTTTATACGAGATTGCTTATACTTAAGAATTTATTAGGGTTATATTTTTCATCCATGTCTATAAAATTGTTTTTTGTAAAGTTTTTAATATTATTACATTTATTTTTAAATGTCATGTTTACCCCGCTTTGACTTTTTCTTTGTGTTGTGGAAAGAACGTTTATTTTTTAACCATACGAGGAACATTTGAATTTTCCAGCAAAAGTACGTTGAGAATGTTTTTTTACCTTATACGACATGAATGGATTTTTACAGTTACGTAATGCCTAATTTTCATGAAGAGTACACTACATGATTTCAAGATTGTTTTCAAAAAAATCCTTTTATATTATAATTTCATGGATTTTTGTGAAAACAAAAATATTTTGAAGAACAAAGGATATTTTCCTCAAGAATTTATTTCAAGTGTTTTGTCGAAACTATTTTACATATAAGATGAAATTATTTAGTATAATTATGTTTCAAATATAATTAATATATTATTTACATTGTTTTATTATACTTATTATTAAATGATATCCTTTTGTTTTATATGGATTATGTTATGATGTGATGATGTTAATGAAACCCATTTTATTCTTTTGGTTATAATGAATGATTTATGTTTATGTTGTGGAACACGTAAGATTGATTTCATTATGAGATTGTTGGGATCTATATCTCCATCCAATGCATTGGGTAATGATTTATATCTCATGAGATAGAAATGGGAGGAACATTATGTTAATCCGGTTCAGTGATAGAAGACTGCAACGAGGAGTGAACTCGATTCAGTAAGGGACTTTGTCCACTAAGATGTTCTTGGAAGTAATGCCTTTGCTAATATGTAAATAATATAATATTATTAATGTTTTTCCACAATTACATTTTTTATTCCCTTTCTATTTTATCATGATTAATGTTCCTTTATGATCAATGCCTTATGTACTACCAAGATTTATTTCTCATGATTTTGATGATTAAACATTTTGTTCATGTTTTTTATGTTCAAATGTATATGATTTGTTTTATTTTATCCATGCTTACCCTTACTGAGAATTTTACCTCACCCTTTATATGTTTTATTTTCCCAAGGATTTAATGAAAGGATTTTGGTAAGAAAAAAAGGGGAAGATCTTTATGGGAGATGTTAGAGATCTTTCACCATTATTGAAAGATTATGTTCTGAGTTTCCTAAGAAACTAAACTATTATGGTCCTTTAGTGTTGGTTATTGTTATGTATTAATTAATTTTTAAAATTAATCTAATGTCAATTTATGTTAAGATTGGGTCACTACAGTTGGTATTAGAGGAACAGTTTAGTAAACCTTTGAAAATTAGGATGTGAAAACATTAGTGAGATCTCTAGAAGATATTTCTACGGAATGTCTTCGAATGACGCTAAGGATATGTATAATTATAGGTTATAGTCCTATAATTATGGTAACTATCTTAAATTAAACCTAAGATGTTAGAGGTTTATGGTACTCCCTATTTGTTATGTTAATTTCGAAGTATGAGTTTTTCCTCTCACACTATTCTTTTTGGGTTTTATACCATTGCCGGAACCCGAATGAATTGTGTAGATCAACGTAATGGAAAATGTAATGATAGTACTCCTAAACAAACCAATGTTATTGGAGATGGTGTAAATAATCTTCTTACTATACATTCATAAGCTATGAATCATTCTGGACTTCCAAATGAGCAGAGAAAGGAACAATATTCTATTGAGTCCCTCCAAAGGCAACATCCACCTTCTTTCAGTGGGACTTTTGATCAACTTGTTACTGAACAATGGATTAGTACAATTGAAATGATATTTTCCATACATCACTGTTCATAACATGAACAAGTATTTTAAGCTGTTTACCGGTTAGAAGGTGATGCAGACCAGTGGTGGACTAAAATTACGAAAACAAGCCCCCAAGATGAAATTGACTCCCTGTAATGGGATGAGTTCAAGATCTAGTTTTTCAAAAAGTAATTCCCTCATATTCTTTGATCCATGATGGAAATGGAGTTCCATGATCTTAATCAAAAGGATGATGAATCGGTAGGTATATACAAGGCTAATTTTACAAGGTTTTCAAGGTATGCATATGGCTTTATCATCCAACCTCAATGTAAAGTTGACAGATTCTTCAGTGGCTTAAATCCAAGTCTTCCAAGGGCATTAGCTTTAAGAGACTTCAGTTGCTATGATAAAATTGTGCATTGGGATATCTAGGTAGAACTATAAGTTGGTGTTACATATTCATATTGTGGGTTTGACACGAAATGATAGATGGAGTTCAAGGAAAATTATCAAAACTATGGTTAAAAGAAGACAAATGTTTCGTTATGATCAATGTGTGGAAAGAAGCATTGTGGTGATTGACATCAAGGGACTAGAATATGTTTTAAGTGTGGAAAAAAATGTCATTGAGCAGCTGAGTTCCGGAGTAATGGGGATAACGTAGCTGTTGATGTGAATAGAAAAAAGACTACTGAGAACGCACCACCAACACTTCAATGCCTCAAGTGCAAGGAAATGGAGAATTATTCTAATCAAGGCCCTAATACAAGGGTTAATAATGATTGACGTGAGCATCCTTTTAAGGAAAATGACATAGGGAAGTCACATGAAATCACTATTTGTTATGTCGAGTATGATAATGATATTGTGGAATGACTAAGTTTTTATGTAATGGGATTTCAAAATAGTATCATGGATTCTCATTTATAGTATTCTGGAATATTGGAATATCTATGTGTTGGTTTCTTGTGGTTTTCATGAATTTTGGTACCAGTAACCATGGAAAGTGATTGAAATATTTTTGGAAAGTAGATGATATACTCATAATAAAGGGATAAGGAGAGAATAATATTTTTGATATTATTCATGAGCTCGTGACTAATATAAGGACAAAGTGATACCATGGTTTGAGTATATAGAAATATTAGGATTTTGATATGTGGAAAGAGTTAACTTTTGAGATAATTCATGTTTTCACTAAGGTTTAATGGGTATTCATCTTTCAAGAGAATACATGATTAAGGTATTAACATGTTTTGAATTTGATCAACAAAACATATCTTATGATATATGGGGGATAAATGACGGTAATCACATGCTCGGTAGATGAACACTCTAGTAATATTTTCTCTTTAAGAGATTGGATAGATGTATTTTGGATAATCTTAAAGATTGTAATGGATTAAGTTAAACATTAATTGGTATTTTTTAAGGCTAGTTTTTTTATAATGTTATAATAGTATAGTTTTAGGAAAAGTACAACCCATAGAACGAGTGACAACTCGTCGCGTCGGACAAGGCTGTGGGAATCGAACCCACAACGGATGTGCGATAGGACTTTATCGCATCCCACTATCCAACAAGAATTCCCTGGTTAGTATAAATTAGATTTAATTTATTAAGTGGTATGATATATGAAGTATAAGTCCATTTTAGTAACCATATACGATTAATATCATTATAGATGTACTTATGTATATTTAATAACTTTTTCTAAATTTTTGTTTGCGGAAGATAGAATGACCTATCATTCTATCACATAATCTGATAACACTTCAAAAATGACAAATTCAACTTCATTTCTTTAAGAGATGATGTGTAAATTTTTCAAGGCACAAAAAATAGTGAGATTGTACAAAAATCAATTATGTAATTTTTTTAATTCTTCAACATTAGGGAAACGATCTTGAAAACCAAAAACGTTGTCCTAGTATCCTCATATTCGATGAATTATATGGTACCGTAGATCGTCAAAAATTTATGAATTTGTGATTTTTGTCTTTTTCATTGCCATGTTCTCTACCACTCTTCATCAGAACATGATGGTTAGATTTCTCTTCTATATCCATATTTTCACCTATGTTCCCCTATGTGGAAACACATTGGTGAGTTAATTTGGGTAATCATTATGTTTCATACTTCCCTTTTTAAAATTACATTTTAGTATTCCTTTTTACTATGTGGGTTTCTATGAATGAAAATTTCAAATAGAAAATGATTTATAACCCTAACGAATTTCGAGGGAGAAATTCATTTTAAGGGGGGTATAATGTTACACCCCGAGATTTTATGAAAAATATTCTTTTAATATCATTGATGTCTTGTGCTGTAGGCTACACCAAAATTATCTTGTGCTATACGCAACACCATATTATCCTATATTATAAGCAAACACTATTCTTGGATGGTGTTTCATGCAAGAGCAACCTTCCTCAATAGCGTGTGTTGTACGTAATACAGAGTTTCACAAAACAATGATATATTGTTATAATATTTTTATGAACTAGCCATTACGAATATTAGTAACTAAATTTATAATTTTAGGACATTATAATTCATCTTACACATTTTATATAACATTGTATGAGAAAAAAATAAATTTTTCGGGTAAAATAAATATTTCTAAAAATATGCAGTTTTCCAACTTTTGATGGTGAAACCAACTTAAATTTAGTTTTTGAAATTTTTATAAGTTAAATTTTAAAAAAACTATCTTTTTTTGAAACATTATATTAAAATTCACTTTTGATAAAATGTTTATATTTTTCTGATAAGTTTCTTATTTTGATGAATAGTAAAAATAAGCTAAATTTTAATTAAAAACAACTTTTTTTCATCAAGAAAATTTATATGGTTAAATTATAATATTGAATGGTTTTAAAGTATAAATAGAATATATTTTTACCATTTAATATAATGTAAGTCATTATCATTAATTTTACGTTGAATTCATAAGTAAAAACATTTCAATCTTTTGCAACGTTTTAACTTTTAAAACTCACTTTCTCAACAACGGGATTAATTTTAAATTAAATAATGCCACTTTTGTGTTTTGAATTTTCAAAAATGGATTCCATATTTGGAATCAGAAGGTCCAAATTATGTTAGTAAGCTACTTTTTATTTTTATACATTATGAATAGTATCTACGGTAAATTTTAATTACCATAGTAAAAGGTAAATCGGGCAATTAAGGGTATATATAATATTATAAAATTACCCTAACACTTGCCTTAATATTATTAGATGATTATATTTTTCCTTAAATAAAACTTTGGTCTAAATGGAATCTAATGGAACCCACTTGTATTTGATTAAGACATTTTATTTATTTTATTTAAAGGAAAGTGAAATATGTCTCACTCAAACATTAATAATTAAATTATTTGTAATATAAGGTGATACAGAATATAAATTCGATTATAAATATGAATTTGAAAGATAATATGTTTTTATTTATCATGGTAATTTATTTCCACTTTTTAAGAAATATTTAATTACCTTAATAGATTATATATTAATGATTTAGAGATTATTTATTTAGTGAAAAATCAATAATATAGTTTTTATTAAAATAACATTAACTATCAAAAGAACCATAAACCTGAAAAAACATTATTAGTCGAGTATATATATACCCTAAGAATACATGGGTCTATTTGTGGACCATTTGGAGCCTCATAAAACCTATTAGGACATTTATATTATTTTATTTTAAATGATGTCAAAGATGTCACCTTCATAATTTAATAAAGATATCAACTTAAATGTTGTGTTTTTAAGATGATAAATTAGATTAAAATATTATTATTAAAGGTATTATATTTATATTAATAATAGTATTATAGTTTTAATTTTTATTAAACAAATAAGTATATTAAATAATTATACAAAAATGATGTAGTAATTATTTTATTAAGAGATATACCAAATAAATGTTTTTAAAAATATTAAAATAAATAATATATGAACGAATTAATGTGACCGATGAATTTTTTTGATGAATATGTCAAGTTAGGAATATATTATATGTTTTGGTTGGAAGATATCTTCTGTGTGGTTTTTATTTAAATTCAAATAATGAATAGTGTCAAAATTGACACTATTGATATTTTATAAAAATCACATATTATTAAATGATTTAAAAATAAAAAAATATTTATAACCTACAAACAGAAAATTAAATGTTTGACAAGGTTATAAAGTATCTTATTATGGAAATTTGACAACATTTAAGTATGTATTTATAATAATTTAAAATTTAGAAATTTATTACCACAAATAAAATTAATTAGATTAAATAATGATAAATCAAGTTGATAAGGTTTAAAATAAACATAAAACATGTCTATTATTTATTTTTTGTTGATATTACAACCCTATATCATCTCATATTTGAATTCAGTCATTTTTGGTGGTTTTTATGTGGGGTTTAATATTATTATTAATCAATAATTTTAAGGTTTCCAAAAGTGCCCCTCTCCTCTCCTATATAAGGGCCCCTCCTTCCCTATCCTATTCACTAAATATTGAGATTTCAAGATCTGAAAAACCCTGAAAATTTATCTTCTCAACCTCTATACTTATTTTATTGAGGTTCTAGTCTTCTCAAAAGGCTAACTCTAGTGCCTTAACTGGAAGCATAAAAGAGGTGCGTCGAAGAAGAGGTAATCTCTTTTACCGATTCTTTCAAGTTTCTTTCTTCTTCAACTTCTTCTTATTTAGTTGTTTCATTATAATGTAATAACATCAGTATCAATAATATAATGATATGTTATTATATATATATGAAACAACCCCATTTCTCCTTCTATCCATCCTACGAAAAATGAAATCACCGCTCGTGTGTACGTACGGAATACCGTCTCAACGTCGTGGTGTAATCTGTTTTTCCACCACCACCTTACATGGGTGGGTTTAATGGTGTAAAAAATAACTATATATGGTTATTAAAACATAATATTGATTTTGAGATATTATATCATCCACTCCAATTCCATTCAATAATTATGGGAATGATATCATCGCTCGTGCGTACGTACGGATCACAGTCTCCACGACGCGATAAGATTCATTCTCCATGTTAACCATTCAAGAATGATTATAAAGTATATATAATGAATAATAATGGTATATATAACATAATAATGCTACATTATATATATATATATATTATCTACTTACTTTGATTCAAGTCAATAAGGATTGTCAAACAACGTTCATGCGTACGTACGGCCAACCGTCTCAATGAACGGTGTGTTTCATTTCATTTATATATCTATTATATATATATACCGAATATATATGATATATAAATCATGTTTTAAATTCAGTATGTAAACAAATAATGATATAAGTAATAATATTATCAAGAAAAACAAGTCCAAACATGTACGATAATTGAAACGAATTTACTGAAAACGCTACTTTAACAAGGAATTGACAAAAGAATCGGTAATATAAAGTCATAAGTGATTCATATATGATATTATAAATATTATTATTGATCTCTTACAAGTTAAAAATATGTTTAAACCCACTATATATGATTTTTTGGACACGTAAAGATGAAATTGGACCTAAAGTAAGGGATAATTTTGCAATCTCATTTTTATCCAAGATTGCATATACGTAAGTATTTACGGGGGTTATATTTTTCATCCATGTTCATAAAAATGTTTTTCATAAAGTGTATTATATTCTTCCTTGTATTTTTAAATTCATGTTTACCCCTCTTTGACTTTTACATTGTGTTATGGAAAAAATCATTCTTTTTTTTAACAAACGAGGAACATTTTGATTTTTCCGACAAAAGTATGAGGAGAATGTTTTTTATCTTATACGGCATGAATAGATTTTTATGGTTTCAAAATGCATAATTTACATGAAGCTTCCTCTACAATATTTCATGATTTTTTTCAATAAATGAATTTTCTTTTAAAATTTAATGGCATTTTGTGAAAAGAAAATGATTTTGAAGAAGAAATGATATTTTCCTCAAGAATTCATTTCATGTGTTATGTCGAAACTATTTTCCATCTATGATAAAATTATTTTGTATAATTATGTTTCAAGTATAATGTATATATTATTTACATGTTTATGTTTCAAGTATAATTTATATATTATTTACATGGTTTGATTATTCTTATTATGAAATGATACCCATTTGATTTATATGGATTATGTTATGATGGGATGATGTTTATGAAACCCATTTTATTTTTCAGGTAATGATGAATGATTTGTGTTTATGTTGTGGCACACATAAGAATTATTTCATTATTAGACGGGTGGGACCTATATCTCCCTCCAATGCATTGGGTAATGATTTATATCTCATGATATAGACATGGCTAGAATGGTAAGAAAATCAGGTTCAGTTATACAGGACAGGAACGAGGAGTAAACTCGATTCAGTAAGGGAAATTGTCCACAAAGATGGTCTTGGCAGCAATTACATGGCTACTATGGAAGTAATATCATGTTCTTAATATATTTCCAAAATTAAATGTTTTATTCAAATGCTATTTTATCAAGATTAATGTTCATTTATGATCAATGCCTTATGTACTACAATGATTTATTTCCAAATATTTTGATGTATAAACATTATGTTCATGTTTTTTTAAAAGTTAACATGTATATGATTTGTTTTATTTTCTCCATGCTTACGCATACTGATAATTAGAGCTCACCCTTTATATGATTTCTTTTCCCCATGATTTAAAGAAAGGATTTAGGTATGAAGACAAAACGGGAAGATCTTTATGGGAGATGTTGAAGATATTTCACCATAATTAGAAGATTATGTTCCGTGTTTCCAAAGACACTAAACTATTACGGTCCTTGAATGTTGGTTCTTGTGTTGTATTAATTATTCTGAAAAAGTAATGTAATGTAAATGTACATCAAGCTTCGGTCTCTACAGATTCATAAGGTTCCAGTTGGATACATAGGTAGAAACTGTTATTGTAAGAGATGTCAACCATAATATGATATGGATCCCATCCTCCTTTGAAGTCTATTTATCGTGATCTCAAAATGTCCCCATGTTTTTGGATATTCCACTCAGATTAGTCATCATTTTATGGATGATAAGCCACACTGATGTTCAACATAGTACTTAGATAATATTGGATCCTCTTCAAGAACATAGATGTAAATCTTGGATCTCGATCAGATAGAATCTATAGAGGCACTCCATGCATTCATACGAATTATCTGATGTATATTCTTGTTATTTACTCCAGTGATAAATCCTCTCTCATTTCAATGAGTTATTTAGTCTTTTTAAGACAATCCACAACAACATAGATAAAATTGTTTATTTTGGATTCCATTGGATGTCGAGTGAAAAAATTCATGTTGATGTTCTCCGAATTAAAAATTGGTATGGGTAATTGTTGGATCATCCCCTTAGACTTATTCCTCTCATAATTCTCTTTATGACATATCAGTAACATTGATGTATACCAATAAATCATGTTATTCATGTTATCCACCCAAAAATGATCTCGGATATCTCAACAAATCGTTCTGTTTCATGGGTGACTAGAGAAATTCAAATTAACTGCATCATTCAAAATTTCATTCTTTTACACTAGATTTAATGGAAGACATTATCTTGTCCCAAATCTCACCATTCCATTTTAATTAGCATTGAGCTATATGGATTTACCTTTTTCTATAGTTTCCACATTCTTCAGAATTCCCACATCATATTTTTGAGCATCTGATAAACTTTATAAAATAGATGATTAAGGAATCATTTGTGAAATGATTGATGAATCTCCTTATATATTATTACCATGTGAATCTTCATCAAATCTAAGAATATTGGATCCATTTTGATTCTCATAAATGATAAAATCAGAAGGTCTATTCTAATTAGAGCATTCTCTACCTTGTCAGTTTTCCTAGGGTGGTAGTGGATTGAGCAGCCACAATCCGTGATCAGCTCTAACCATCTTCAATGATTCATATTCTGATCATTATAGTTGAATATATATTTTATGTTTTTCTGATCCATATATATTTCATACTTCTCTAGAAATAGGAAAGGTCTCAATTATTTTAAAGAGAATATTACTGTAGCCAACTCAAGATCATGTGTTGGATTGTTTTTCTCATTAACATTCAATTTTCGTGATGCATATGAAATGACATTCATTTTTAATCAAAATATTTTCCAAGATGTTATTCAATTAATAACTAAATACCAAAACAATTTCTCCACATGTGGGTAGTGTGAGCATTGGAGCAGTGATAAGACTCCTTTTCAACTCTTTGAAGATATCGTTACAATCATCACACCAAGAAAATTATACTCGCTTATGAGTTTGACTGGTAAGAGGGTTTTAAAATAATGAAACATTTCTCAAAACTCATCGATAAAAATCCAGCTAACCCATGGAAGCTATGGATATCTGTCACAGAAATTGGCTTCTTCCACCCTTTAATTACAGTTTTCCTTGATGGATCCACATATTTACCATTCCCTGTGATTATATGACCCAGTTATGAGACCACCATCATCTAAAACTCACACTATCTTTAATTTTAATAGATCATATCCTTTCTTAATTTCTCTAGTTTAGTGATAAGATTTTCCCCATGTTCTGCCTTTATTTTTGAGTATATTAAAATAATTACTATAAAAGGAACAACAAATATTTCAAGGAAATATCTAAAAATTTTATTCATCATGCTGATGAAGATTGATGGAGAATATTTTAGTCTAAATGGAATTAATATGAATTTATACTCCTCGTACCTTGTAGGAAATGAAATCTTGGGGGTATCCCGCTTCTTCCCCCTAACGTGGTAATACATTGACTACATATCCACAAGGGAGATGTACTGTGCATCATTTACCTGATTGAACATGTAATGAATTTGGTGTAATGGACACTTGTTGTTTATCCTGATTATGTTGATCTCACGATAATAAATTAAAATCCAAATTAACCAATCACACTTCATGATGAAGAGGACTGATACACACCATAGTGAAGCACTTGTTAGTATAAACCATTATCCAGATTCTCATGTAGTTGTTTCTTCATCTTCTCAAACTCTATGTCATCCATTCTATTTAGAGTCATGGATATTAGAAGTTCCCCATTAATAATAACATTAGAGAATTCAATATCTCTTATAGGAAGAAGACTAGAAAATTCCTTGGGAAACACATCTATGAATTCCCTCACATTAGGCATGTCTTCTGGGATGGACTGTACCTTATATTGTATCATCTGAACAAGATATGTGTTCTCATAGGGCAGTAATATCCTTTCTAGATATGATGGGGATAAAGAATATTCATCCTCTTTATTGCAATTGTACGAAATCTAGAGTCGATTTTCCATATAGAGTGTTATTTAGATCTCACGTCAATTTATGTTGGCTCTATATAGGGAAATCTAATCCATGCCAATAATTTCCTGAAATTCTACAAGATTGCATATGGTGAGGATACCCGGGAAATTAAATCCAAACATTATGACAGGGGAGGCAATATATTCATGGGATGTAATGATTTCCCCTGTAACCCCCCATTCCTCTATGGTATGTTTCTCTTTGAATAATAAAATAGCTTGGGTTTAATGTAAAATCGAATTCTAACACCCCACGATCAATCCAAATAGCCGTTTAAAAAAATAGTTATCAATAAAAATACCCACATATTAAAATTTTATAAATTTTTGTTTTTAGAATGGACTTAATTTTTTGATTTTTAATATCAAAAAGTATCTTATTGTGAACTTTGGTCACTTTTCTTATATCTTTCAAATTTTGATGAATAGTAAAAATTACTAAATTTTAATTAAAAACATCATTTTTAATCGAAATTTTTTATTGTGTTAAATTATAAATTTTTTTGTTTTATAATATAATTTGATTATAATTATATCATCTAATGTAATTGAAGTCATTTTATTTAGTTTAACATTTTATTGTACACAAACATGTCAAACTTTTGATAGCTTTTACTTCTTAATAACCTTCTTTCTTGTTTTGACAATGGGAATTAAATTAAAAATAATCTTTTATTTCTATCTTTTGAATTTGGAAAAAAGGATTCAATATTTGGAATCATGTGGTCCAAATTGTTAAAATATGTAACTTTTATTTTTAGACATTATGAATAGTAAATTCAATAAATATTTTATTTACCATTGTTAAAGGGTAAATATGCTAAATAAGTGTAAAAAATAATATTATAATAAAATTAAATTACCCTAAAATATGTTCTAACCCTATTGGCTGATACGTTACCGACCACTGGCATCCTTGGGTCGATTTTTGGACCCAATGGAGCCACTTGTATCTAGAAATGACACTTTATAAAAAACATTAAATGTTTAGGAAAATGAAACATAAACGTATATCTTTTAGAAAACTAATATTTATATGGGGTTATATAAGTGATATTTTATACAATAAATAGTCAATAAAAAGTTAAAAATATTTCCTACATCATGATATTTTATTAATTCTTTTTATACATAAAATATATTTATTTATTTATTACACAATAATGATGAAATATTTTCCTTATTAATGGAAGAATCATATATATGATATTATAAGTATTAAAATAAATATAATCTGACTGTTTTGATTCAATCCACAAATATAATTATCGAATATGACATGATTGGGTGGATTTGATGTATTTTGTTTGAATTTACAATGTTTTTATGACTTTCACAAAAACCAAATACTAAATAATGTCAAAATTGACATAAATGAGTTTTTGAAAACAAGTACTATTTTCTTAAAATATATAATACTCCAAAAAATATAATATTTGAACACATAACATAAATAAGGATAGATATGCTAATAATGAACAACATTAGGTTCTTATGGAATTTTATTGTTAGTATATTAAACATATAATATAGAAATACGAGGATCCATGGTAAATGTTAAACTATTTAACCCAGTATTAAATATAAATGATATGGTTAATATGGTTAACTAATCATCTTTTAAACAGACTGGTTGAGATTCTATAGACCTATAACCACCTTATTCATGAAATACATCAATTTGTACCAATTATAAATGGAAAATGATTTTACAATTAATTAATATTACAAACTTTTCCTAAAGTTCATCTCACCTCTCTTATAATAGGGTACTTATCCCTCTCTATAATTCACACCCCCAAAGCTATTTGTCTCAATAATCACCTGCTGAAATCTCCTCCCAACTACCCTCACTTCATCCTAGAGTCCATTCCTTGATCATAATTCTGACCTATGGGGCTCGTTTGTTCAAATCAACTAGAAGAACCCGAATAAAGGTATATATTTCATCACATGTTTCAAAGTTCTTTTCTTCTTCCACATCTTATTTCATTGTTGAAACCATAAAAAAATAATATATCCAGTAACACATACTTACTAGGATGTTATTATAAATATGTTATAACCATATTCAATATCTTAACTATCTGATGAATTACAAAGCCACAATACCTGTATACGTACGACTTACCATCTCCACGTCGTGGTGTTTTTCGTAATTCAACACTTCATTATTTGGATGGGTATAATAATGAGTATAATTTATGTAAATAATAAATATAACATGTTAATTATTATTTAATAAAAATATGACATCCAATTAAATTATTTTTCACCATCAATAGAATGATATTGTCGGTTGTGTGTACGTATGTCATACCGTCTTCACAACATGATGAGATTTCATCCCCCATCATAACCATTCACAAATAATTTACATTTTATGATTAAAAATAATTTTTAATAACATAATATAATTCATGATATGAATCATATTCAACATATCCATAATAAATATTACATATGTAACAAAACATATAAAGGAAAATGAATGAGTTAACACATGAAACAATAAAACTACTAAATTATTATTAACAGAGAAATATTATTGGATCATATATGACCTCATATTTATGTATATGGTTATTGTATAATTTATTAACAATTATATAACCATTATGTAGGAGTATAACGTACCATCTACTAAGGAATAGTACATGGTAAAAGTAAAATTTCACAATATCCTTATTATATATGGTTGTTAATATATATGTATCGACTAGGACTTCTTTATCATCCAAATTTTTGTTTATTAAAAATGTATTTCAAAAAAATTACTATTTATTAGAATATGGTTTAATTTCCCTTATACCCTTTTTTAAATTTTTATAAAATTCCATTAATGGAATATTTCTGTAGTTTTCCAAACAAGGTACATCATGTCCTTTTTGAAAAAATAACGAAAGAATTTTTTTGAATTTATATGGTGGGTGTGGCTATATTCCACCATTATAACACCATCAAGGCTTCCCTTACTTTATTATAATAAAATTTTAAAAAAAATTATTTCTTTACATTTAAATGATTTCAATGAGGGTAGATATATTTCTCTCAAATTGTTTTTGGATTAGTTTCTTCTCTGTCAACATCCATTGTAGGATTTTACTCTTTTTTATATTGATTTATTATGTTACAATATTCCATATTGTATTGAAGGTTTTTCTCTTTATTTGAATATAGATGATCTATTTTAATATCATTAATTTTTTATGGATAAATTATTTAAATTTTTTATGCTAGTTTTAATATGAATGTTTATGTTATGTTTCTACCATTTCATATGAGGAATTCATTGGACGTAGTAACTGATGGGTGAGGCACACTATAGCTTCTCAATGCATCGGTAGGTATCCTAGGACAAATTAGTGTCATAGAATAGGGCCATGACAGATGTTTTATTTGTATTCTAAGCATAAGTCATTGACTACGTGATTATGATGCCATTCTTTATCCATTACATCATTATGAAATTATCTATTGATATTATATGGGATTATTAGACTAGTATAATATCCATTAGAATATGTAAATGGACTTATTTTATTTATCCCTTCAATATTATGCTGATGTTTATTTTTAAATGACTTGTGTTTCAGTCTTATACATTTCCTTAAATGATATTTCTTATTTATGATATATTCCGCTATATTTTTAACTTTACTGAGCATATGATATCACCCATTTCTTATGTCTTATTTTATTACCAACATGAAAAAAAGTATATTATGAATAACCATCAGGAATAGGTTATGGGATATGAGTGTGTTCAAAGGGGAAATTTTTTTGTTGTTTTTCTATTTCATAATGTAATGTAAAACATATCTATGTATCTATTACCTATAAGGGAACTAAACTAATCAGTATTCCGTGACGTGATATCTTATGATCATACCAATGTGAAGTGATAATGCACCGACTCTGTGTAACTTGGGTCAAGGAATTACAATTGGTATCAGAGTAAGTTTAGTACAAACCATTGAATCTAGATTTAGAAAAATTCTAATTAGGGAAAATTACCCTAAGATAAACATTGAGGATTTGTATAGAAGAACTTCTTAAATTTTTTTAATTTAGAGATTTGGTGAATTTCACAAGCAATACATCCCTATATAGATAGGTGATGTTAGAGGCGGCATTGGCACAGATATATCTATGGATTCGTATTCGGAATATTAATTGTTCGTATTAGCATCCTCAAATTTTATGGGACCCTGCTTTATCGTTTGACAATCTAATTTGTATGGACAAGAAAAATAAAAATTAAATCTTTTTTCAACTTGTAAGGGTTCTAGTGGAGGTTGATACGGCTGAAAATTTGGTTGAGGAGATTTTTTAGATAACTAGAGATGATCAGTTCAATTTGGAGATTCATAATGATAGGAAACCAAATTTCTATTTGAATTGTAATTTTCTGGGCATATGGACTTTGATTGCAACCGGAATAAGGTCTGTGGTTTATGAAAAACTAAAGGGAACACTAATGCTTTCTGTTGGAAGAAAATGGTGATGTATCCCGGGTCCTCTAGTGGGCCTATTAACATCATAAATCAGGATACAGTACTGGCTATTGTGACTACTACTGAACCTATTGTTAAGGTCTCGATGCATACTCCTGCACAGCCTTCTATTCCCTTATCTACATCAGTTGTTTCAGTTTCAATGTAGGGAACTCAGTATGTCCCTCTAACATAGGCATTTGTTGCTCATCCCCCGCACTCCACTAAGTCTGATCATGCTGCTCATGATCCATCACAAGGAGATCTTGGGTCTGGTCTCTAGGTATTAATGCAGGTCCTGGCTAAGTCAGTCCCAGTGCAGGTGCCAGCAGAGTCGGCTCCAGTGCAGGCCCTAGTGCAGCCGGCTATGTCAGTCCCAGTGTAGGTCCCAGCATAGTCGGCTCTAGTGCGGGTTCCAGATGAGTCGGTTCCATCTTCTTCTAATCTAGTTTCTTTGATCCCATGACATGACCCATTACAGGAAGCCCCTTTTTCTGGTATGATTTCAGTCTAGACCAATTATGGCAGTGCTATTTCTGAGTCTTTGAACAGGGGTCCTGATGGAAGAGATGTTTCTGAATCTATGAGAAGAGTTACTCTGAAGGTGTTGGAGACAGAAAAAAATGGGACTACTGTCAAGAATCTTGTTCAGCCGGTTGGGACAGATCTGACTTCCAATTATATTGATAAGACATGATTTGGTGAGATGCTTCAAAATTTTGAGGGTTCTTTTTCTTAGGTTCCCTAGTCTAAGGCTGCATAAAAGTCTTCTTCACAGGGAATTCAGGAACCAGTTCAACTATTAAATAAGTTCACACAATTGAGTGGCT
Source organism: Viscum album (assembly GCA_963277665.1). Taxonomy (NCBI): domain Eukaryota; kingdom Viridiplantae; phylum Streptophyta; class Magnoliopsida; order Santalales; family Viscaceae; genus Viscum; species Viscum album. The sequence goes on along the minus strand of OY728122.1, from coordinate 1,516,149,200 downwards.
TATTTTGGTGTGATGATAAGGCTGATTCTTCTGTTGAAGAGTTACCTCAATATCTGGGATGCCATGTGGCTGTTTGAGGTCCTACCTCACCTATTGCAGATAAGGGAAAGAAGGAGAAAACTAAGGAAAATATCCAAAAAGTGCAGATGCACCAGGATGGTGGGTCTAACACTATTTCCAAATCTTCCCTTCCAAGGTGATTTTCTTTTGGAATTTCCAGGGACATGGGAATTCTCCCACGATCACGGCCCTTAGCCACTTTATTATGGCCAACAAACTTTGTCTTATTGGAATTTTTGAGCCTCACATTCCCTTTTGCAAATGGAAATCTTTTAAATGGTCACCTCTTGGATACTCTTTGGTTTCCCATAATTCTTTACATTCTTTTTCATAGTCTCTTTGGGTTTTGAAGAATGAATACATATTATTGATTTCTTCTCATTATGATCAGCAATCGATCACTTTATATACTGATATTAAGCGTCATGTTATGTCTTTTACGTTTTTATGCCTTGAATCAGTATATTAGAAGATGTGATTTTTGGTCAGTTATGGAAAATTTATCACCTGAAATGAGGCAGAGTTGGATTATTATAGGTGATTTCAACTTTGTGCTTAGGCTTGAGGATACGATAGGTATAAGTTTCAATAGGCTTTCTGCTAATTATTTCTCTTCTATCATTGACACATGTAATTTGATTGAGGTTCCAATCATGGGGGATGATTTTAATTGGAGAATATACACTCTAAATGGGATTCATGCTAGCAGAATTGACTGGTGATTTTGTCATATGGACGAGGGAAGTCAAAAAATTTCCCTATCTGGTATCACTCTTCCAAGAGTTCATTCTGATCTCAATCCTCTCATAGTGGATTTGTGTACAAACAGGTTAAGATCATTTCCCTTTCCATTTATGTTTAATAATTCCTGGTTATCTATCCCAGGTTGTAGACATATTATTATTGAAGGATGGGAGACTTCTTTCATTGGAAGTCATTTCTACATTGTGATTATGAAACATAAGGCTGTGAAGGCTAAGCTTAAGGCTTGGAGTAAACAGTATTTCTCAGGACTTGATCAGGATATTCAAAGTGTAGAGGATAATCTCTTGTAGTGTTAAAGACTTAATGAGGGCCAAGATGTGTTCTCTAGGGATGATCTTTGTTCCCTTTCAAAATTTAATGAGCTTCTAGTCTTAAAGGAAAACCTCTCTCAGTCCCCAATTAATTTCATGTGGATGAAACATGGTGATAGGAAGAAAATATTCTTCCACTGATGGCATAGTGAAAAGAAGGTGAAAAGAGGAATGAACTCCCTCATGGAAGATGGAGTTCTTCTTAGCTCTGATAATGATATGTATGGTGTTGTTTACAAATAATTTGAAAATCTATACAAGGATACAGATATAGAAAATACTTATAAAATGTTTGAAAATATTTCTTCTATGGCTCATGCCTCTCAGAATGACATGATCACTAGTATCCTCACTGAGGAGGATGTCAAGAAAGCTATCTTTTCAATGAATGCTGATAGTGTGGCTAGGTCGGATGGTTTCTCCAATAAGTTTTTCATGTATTATTGGGATATTATTCATACTGAGTTTGTTAATGTTGTGAGATATTTATTCTATCATGTTTACTTCCCTTTTGGTGCAAGTGCTAGCTTTATTTCGTTGATTGAAAATAAAAGGAATAGTCTTGATATTTATTATTTGAGGCTTGTGGTAATTTGGAATACTCTTCCAAAAGATATCATTAAAATTTTGGCAAACAGATTCAAATCCATTTTTAAAGATCTTATCTCCACCAATAAGTTTGGGTTCATGACTGGAATAAACATTCGAAACTGCTTGTTTACAGCTTCTGAATGTGTCAATATTTTGAGGAAGAGATTAAGGTATAGTAATATGGCTCTTAAAGTTGATATTTTAAAGGATATTGATATAATGAAATGGGATTTCATTTTTTCGGTCTTGAGAATGAATGGTTTCTCTAATGTGTGTATCTGGTTGATTAGATGCATTCGTAAAAGCTCAATGCTCTCTGTTCTTGTTAATGGTTCTCCTAGAGGATTTTTTGGGTGCTCAAGGGGAGTGAGACAAGGTGATACATTGTCTAGAATTATCTTTTCTCTTTCTAAAGACTATCTGAGTTGTTATATTTCAGATCTTGTGCAGGCTGGTTTGTTTCAACAGATGAGTTTTGGAAGAGGCCTTTTGACTCATTCACATCTTTTTTATGTTGATGATATTCTGTTGTTTGGGAAGGTTGATAGGATCACCATTCAATATATTAATGAAACTTTTGAGAATTATGAGGAGGTCTTTGGTCAGGTAATCAGCTAGGCGAAATGCTCTGTGTTTTTTTTGGAGTGGGTGATCATTTCCAAGAAAAACAGAATTGCTTGGAGGCTTGGGGTTAAGAGGGGATCACTGCCTTTTAATTATCTTTGGGTTCCTCTTTTTTGGGGTGCTATTAAAAGATGCTACATTGAAAATATTTTTCATAGAATTCTAAATCATTTTGCTACATATAAAGGGAATTCTATGTCACATGTAGGGCGTGTATGTTTGGTAAACTCTGTGATTACCTCCATATGTGTCTATGTATTTTCTCTCTACAGATGGCCTATAAATCATCCCAATTATTTGTAGATATTGATTTGAAATTTCATTTGTAATGGCTCTGTTTATGAATGAAATCTTGTTACTATTACTTGGAGTGATTGTATTAGGCTTGTTGACATGGGTGGTATGGGGCTCAAAGATATTAATCTTTTTAATGAATCTATCATTAAGTAGTTTACCAGGTCACTTTTGAATTCTAATGGTCTCTCAATGGAATTCATGTGTAATAAACTTGGTTCCACACATTTAAATTGTTATTCTCCTTATGTCCCTTATTCGATTTGTCTTCCAGCAAGCATGATTATCTCATCCTTTCCCATTCCTCTATGCGGGTTATTTGTAGAAATTCCACCTTGAATTGTTGGCGGACTTTCTGGCTATCTTTTTCTATTGATGATGTCACTAACATCCCCCCTTTGTTGAAGGATATATCTATTTATGAATTTATACATACTGGAAATGCTCAAGAGCTTCTTTTATGTCTGTTGAAGACTGAATTGGACTATTATCATTACTTTGCTATGGATACTATGATTTGGTTGCATAATGTTCTTGGATCCTTTCGAACTAAAGAGGATTATAGATCTATGTGTGCTAGTTCGTTGTTGTTCCCATCTTGGTTGTTGATGTTTTAAACTTCCTTTATTCCATCAAACCATTATTTTCTCATTTGGAGGATTTGGAAGTGCAGGCTTCCTTTGCAATGGAATTTGCAGAAGGCCGGGTTTTCTCTTTCACATGTTTGCCTCTTCTGTCTCATTACAGATGAAACTGTTGAACATTTATTCATCTCTTGTAATTTTATATCTTGTCTATGGAGATACATGCATGGAATTTTTAAATATCAATTGCACTTCGAAGGTTTTGGCCATATTATGGCATCTTTGTATCAGTTTGATTGCATTACTCAAGAGAATCGTTTATTTCTCTCTGTTTTTCAGTTCTTGTCTCTTTTATTTGGAGATATTGGAATGCTATTTCTTTCGAGAACAAAATTATCCCAAATTCTATTGGAATTTGGGAGCTTCCTATTGGTGTTATGGAGACTGCTTGGGCTGGAATTGGTGTAATACTGAATGTTGTTTCTGATCTGCGGATCTTGAGGTCTCTTAGTATTTCAGGTAGATGTAAAAAACCTTTTGAGATGAAGTATATTCGGTGGATACCCACGATTTCTCAGTGTCAAAAATTTAATGTTGATAGGGATGCCTTAGGTACTCTAGGACTTTCGGTCTGGTGGGGCCAAGCAGCGCCGCCCTTACCCAAACTTGCTGGCTAAGCAAGCCGGCCTTCTGGTGCAAGCGGCACGCATGGGCGGGCCGCCGGTCGTCCAGCGCGGCGCCCTCCTGGCGTCGCGGTCTAGCTCCACCTAACCGGCCGATTGGCCAACCGGTTACTCAATGCAGCGCCCTCCAGGCACCGCAGTTCGCCTCCACCTCGGCCATCCTGTTCTTCAACCAAAGAGGCCCGTGAAGAGGGCCACTAATCTACACACACAGTTGGCGCGATGGCACCGGCTTCCTTCACCATATTTCCAGCATGGCGCGATGATTCTGTTATTCCCCCACCTCCGGTCTCCAATTCTAAAGGATAATGTTCCAGGTGAGGGTCGTTGGGCCGTGTTTGTTCGGCCTGCACCCTCCGTGGTAGATTGTAACACATCGCGAAGAATGAACAAGGTTCACAATGCACAACCAAACAATTTTATTTTCAATAAAATTTAATCAATTCACCCTACAAAAAAAATTTATGATGAACATCGCATCATGATAGACTGCGTCTCGAGGTGAGGATTCGTAGACGTTGATGTTGAGCGTCCGAGAAGAAAGCGGCATCTCCCCACTTGTCGCGGAGAAGAGTAAGGAAATTGTGTTGTTATTGGTGAGTTTCCCTACATCGGTGTCTCCTCACTTGTCATGATGGAAGAAGAAAATATTGGAGGAATGGGGTGCGTTCTTCTCGAAGTGGAGAAGTCTTTTTCGGAGAAGAACCGTTCTTTTTTGAGGAAGATGTTCTTCAAAACTCTCGATTTCTCCCCCCAAATCCTCCCACGCTACAATTTCCAACCCTAAATAAAATATGTCTTTTATTTATTTTATTTAATATTTCCATGCATTTAAAAATTAAAAAATCAATCACTTAATTAATTCTATTGAAGAGGTTCAAACAATTAATTAATGTGTGTGTTGGCTAAAATTAAAGAGTGATAGAGAGAGGAAGTGGAAAGGTTACTCAGTTAAATTCAAGGGGTTTCGAACCTTAAACAAAGGAGTTTAATGGGGGTTATAGGGGTTTAGGGAAGATCAAGGGTTTAGGTGATGTGTGCGCCCCATCCAACAAATATCATCCCATGGGAGGTCATGTGGGTGTGGGCCCCACCTTCAAATCCCCTTGGGAGGAATTAACCACCAACCATAAAAATAACTTTGTGCCACCAATTTTATTTATTTTAAAATAAATCTCCCCCAAAAAATATTCTCAACCCGCTTAAAACGCAACTACGGTAAAGGTCCCCTTCAACAATTTTCGGTGCTGCGAGTTCATCAGTGCCCTAGGATTTCGATTACGAGCACAGGATCAATGGATAGAAAAATCTACTCGTTCGTTTATTGAACATACCTGAGCTAAACTTCATATATTGATTCCAGATACACAGGGCCTCAGAATCAAGTGTCGTCAGAAGCCACAGACTACTAAAATTCCAAATTATTTAAGAAAAAATTTTCATTAAAATTTTCATGTCTTTAAATTACCTCAAACTCAAGGATTTATGTCCCGTAAAGCTACATCAAAAACTAGGGAAACAAAAGTGTGAACTATGAACGCATCTGAGCCTCTCTCTCCCATGTGATCTCTTGGAGGCTCTCATGCTTACAATGAATGCACAGTAGAGGAATCGACCATCCACATAGGACCTACTGTTGTCGATCCTCGATCTCCACAGGGACCTCCGCAAATGTCACCCCATCATCAATATCCAGCTCCACATGGTCAATTATGTGAGTCAAGTTGTGTACGTATCTCCACAGCTGTGATACGTGGATTACGTCGTGCACACGATGCAACTGATGTGGAAGGGCCAGGTGGTAACCATCTCGCCTACCCTGCTGAGTACCTCGAATGGTCCGATGAAGCACAAGGATAACATGCCACCAAAGCCAAATCTCGGTAATCCACATCGAGGTGAGACACATAAGAAAATGTGGTCGCCATCCTCGAACTCTAGTGGTCTCAGTCTCCTATTAGCATATGACATATGTCTGCTCTGTTCAGTATTCATCCGCTCCTATATGATCTGCACCCTCTTCAACGTAGCATGATCCATCTCTGTTCCTATGAGTTCTTCTTCCTAGGGTCGTTACAGCACAGAGGTGATCTGCAAGGTCAGATGTACAGTGCCTCGTATGGTTCCATCCCAATGGTGGAGTGGTAAATGTTGTTGTACGCAAACTCCACCAAGGGTTGGTGGTCCTCCCAGCTACAACCAAAGTCAAGGACAAATGAACGGAGCATGTCCTCGAGAGTCTGAATAGTCTTCTTCATCTGGGCATCTGTCTAAGGATAAAAGGTAGTTCTCATGCGTAGCTGAGTCCCAAATTCCTCCTGAAACACCTTCCATATCAGAGAAGTAAAGCGAGTGTCTTGATCAGAGATGATAGATGATGTCACACCATGAAGCCATACAATCTCCTGGACATAGAGGCCTCCCAATCTCTCTATTGATCCCTAATCTTTGACAGGTAAGAAGTGGGCCGACATTGTGTTTTGGTCTATGATCACCCAGATGTAGTTGTTTCCTCTGGATGTACATGGAATCTGTGTCATAAAATCCATGGATACCCATCCCACTTTCACTCTGGGACCACTATGTTTTGTACCAAGCCTGTTGGTACCTGGTGCTCCGGATTCACTTCTGGGAAAGTGAGGCATCGTGAAACGAACACTACTATAGCCTTATTCATACCCGGCCACTAGTGTTGTCGTATAAGGTCCTAGTACATCTTCTCCACTCCAGGATGGACCGCTAGAGGGGATGTGTGAAACTACCTCAACACTTCCTCCTACTGTGAAACTGATACCATTGTGCATCCCCTAAAGAGGATGTGTGCTCTCCTCCTTCAGAAAATCTATAAGGTGCATGCCCTGTGGAAATATGAGCATGTCGCGTCTCACAGTCAACGTCCCCATGTTGTTCCTCTCTAACCCATTGAAGCAGTGGAGTAATGACTGTGAGGGTCTGTAGAAAGGATGCTCCATCTCTATCCACGAAGGATATCTACAATGTGGCTAACTGCTCGGTTACCTCTCTATGTAGCTGAATTCCCGATCTCTTGTTGAGAGAATCAGCCACAACATTCCCCTTCCCAGGAGTATAGACTATCTCAAAGTCATATTCCTGGAGGAACTCGATCCATCACCGATATCTCAGGTTCAGGTCCTTTTGTGAGAAGATGTTCATGAGACTCTGGTGGTCATAGTAGAATATAAAGCGCTCTCACATCAGATTGTGCTGCCACATTATCAAGGCGAAGACCACTGCTGGTGACTCCAGGTCATGGGTATCGTATTTCTGCTCGTGCTGCCTCAACTGTCGTGAACCATAAGCGATCACGGCCCGCTCTTGCATCAGGAAACACCCGATTCTGGTCCCTGATGCATCGCAGTAATCTACGTACCCTACGACCTCCTCCGGTAGCCTTAAGATTGGCGCACTATTTAATCTCTGTCTCAACTCTTGAAATCTCAGCTGACATTAATCTGACTAGACGAAAGGTTTCCCCTTCTTCGTCAAAGCTGAAAGCGGTGCTTAAACTACAGAGAAGTCTGGCACAAATCTCGGATAGTACCCAGCCAGACATAGGAAACTCCACACCTCTGTCAGGCTCCTAGGTGGATCCCAAGATAGTACTTCCTCGATCTTCGTAGGATCCTCATCAACTCTCGCCTCTGAGATGATGTTCCCCAAGAAGTGAACCTCTCGAATCCTGAACTAGCACTTCTAGATCTTAACATAATGTTGGTGTTCTTGAAGCATGTCCAGTACAACCCGTATGTGGATGGAGTGATCCTTCTTAGTAGTCAAGTAAATAATAATGTCGTCGATTAATTCTATGACAAAACAATCACGGTATGGCTGGAAGATCCTTTTAATGAGACTCCAAAACACTACCAGTGCATTGGTTATGTTGAAGTTCATAACCATGAACTCAAAGAGGCCATACCGACAACTGAAGGTTGACTTTTGCACATCCGTTTATCGAACTCTGAGCTGATGATATCCTGACCTGAGGTCTATCATCGAGATCCATCGTGCTCCCTTGAGCTGATCAAATAGGTAATCATTCCTCGGGAGTGGGTACTTTTTCTTTATAGTCAACTAATTCAGGAGACGGTAGTCAACACATAGTGGTATGATCCCATCCACCTTCTTGGCGAATAAAATCAGAGAAGCCCAGGGTGAAACGCTGGGTCAGATGAATCCCTTTCCATGTAAGTCCTCCAGCTGTACCCTCGACTCACGAAGCTCGGCAAGAGCCATCCGATATGCTATAGTGGATATCAGTGATGTTCTGGGGTACATATCAATGTATAAATATACCTCTCTATGAGGAGGTAGTCCTAGAATGTCATCAAGAAAAACATCTGTGTACCGATCCACTACAGTAGGAAAACTCGGACTCTGCACCTCAACCACTCCGTGGATGAGACTAGCCTACTGATGTGTGATTGGATACCTACTCCTCTGTGTAAGTCCATCCTGTGCTGCAATGTATTCCTTCTCACCGTTGAAGGTAAACCTGGTTCTGTCCATTCAGATACACCGCACTTCGCGCCTAATGTAGTCAATCGGAGCATGGAGTGTAGATAACCAGTCCATATCCAAGATGACATCGTAAGGCCTTGACGCCGCTTCAAGAAGATCCCAGCCGAAGCTCTCACCTCCTCGAGTAAGCTCACACTACCAGAACTAGTGTGTAATCATCGAGTCTACTCCCGTAGGAGTATTTAGCCATTTTGATTGAGCCAATAGCTCTGTCAGAATATTCTTGCTCCGAACAAGGGTAGCAGAAATAAAATAATGACTTGATCCTATGTCTATAAGAACAACAACAAGGGTGGAGTAGACATAGATAGTACCTCGAATCATTTCTGGTGTGCCATGGTCATAGGCCTCGACTTTCAGGAGTTGTTCCTACCCCTGCCTGCCAGCTCCCTATGGTCGGGGTGGCCCTCTTAATGGTGTTGGTGGCAGAGCCTCAAAGCGTCATCCACCACCAGCTTCATCCGCCACCTGTTGCTCGTCCAGCTCCTCTACCTCATCCTCTTGATCCCTACGGACTGCCACTGTCAAACCTCTGCCTCTGCCTGGGAGGTCCCAATACTGTCTACTGCACCTCTGCATGGCGGGTCGGGAAGTAACAAGATATGTGGCCCTGCCTACTGTATGCATAGCACGATCTGCCTCTCGTATGACAGGATCTACTGCGTGTGCCCCGCACTTCTGAAGCAGTATCCTGTAGTCACCCACCTGATGGACTAGTCTGCTTCGAACTCTGTGACATATTTCTACTTATGGCTTCATAAGACTCCGCTACATGTCACCCTACCATGGGTCTCGCTGCTGGTGTCATCTCAGCAAGAAAGCTCTCCCCAAGAAAAGATTCATCCAGTAATCCTGCATGCATTAGAATGCTAAGGGAGATCATCTAAGCCCTGATCTCATGCCTGAGACCCTGGTCAAAGGTCTGGGCCTAGAAGAAGGGTCATGTACCATGTCTGAGGAGTAGCGTGAGAGATCATTAAATATCACTGAGTACTGGGGTACAGTCATGCTTCCCTGCCACAGCTATAGTAACTAATGGATGCGCACCGCATGGAGGATGGCTGGAACAAACTCTGAGCGGAAGAGTCTCTCGACGTCCGTCCAAAGTTGTGATGCCCCGTCGTGCACCTATAGGATCAAGCTCCAACATCTACCTACTGCTGCATGCAAGAGACTCACAGCAAATATCACCATAAGGTCTGCTGGTGTCCCTACCAATATAAATACTCTTACGATAGCCTCCAGCCAATCCTCGACTACCTAGGGGTTCGTCTCTCCACGGAACTTGGGTGACCTTTGTCACTGAACCTTGTGCAATTCACTCAGGTGGCATTCACTCTCCACTTCTGGGGTTGGTGGCATCGGTGGCTCAGCGGGAAATGGTACCACTGGTGCCTCTGCTGTAACGCGGCCCCGTACTGAGGGCTTGTCAATCGGTGGGCTGTCATCCCGTACGTAACTAGGAAACCTAGATAGCTGCTTCGTGGGGCTATCCTGAAAAGAAACAAGTGTGCAATGGTCAAATAGTATACCTGGTGAGATGACACAATTTAATGACAAAGAATATTTTTGAAACACACATGCAATCAGTGTTTTCGAGCACTAAGTCAGAAATAAGAAATCAGGGTCCTGGTGTATGGATACGTCGGTCGCCGCACCAACATTGGACTCCCTGGACTGATAACCACACTCAATACTCTTAACATTATTGCTTCACATAGAAAAATTTATCAGAGTACAGAGTTCTGCATCAGAACCTCACTCTGATACCAATTTGTCATGGCCCGTTCACAGGGCCCATGCCGTGAATACCCCAAGCCCACCTTCCATAGGCAAGGGGCTTGAGACTATCACCAGAGGCGTAAATCCCGGTAAAAAGGGAAGGCATTGCCTTTATAAAAGTAAACAAACACAACAGAGTACGAAACATAGAGTAAACACAAAGTAAACATAGTACAAAAGTAATTGCAGGATAGTAAATGTGCTAGTAGACAAACCCAAATGAAAGTACAGTACAACTAAGAAAGAATGTACAACAGTTGAAAAGTAAAGCAGCAACCACTGAGTCGTCCTCCGGGAATCCGACCTAAAGGGTGGGTTCAGATTGTCTTGTCGGTACCTCGGGTCCATCTATCCGCTTCGTGTACATCCCGTCAGGTTTTCTACATCCGGATACCATCCACCTCCATAAGCCTCGACCACGATCAATAATGTATGTCATCTGCTACCAACACAACGTTGTGCAGGCATAGCCAGTGCATGGGTGAGTATACGATACTCAATAGGGACCCCGAGACCCCAAAAGGTCATCCTGAATCCACATAGGTTAAACTATAAATGAAAGATACAAATACGAAGTATCAACAGACTCTATTTAGGCTTATTCCCATAAATATAAGTCAAAAATTACAGTTCGGCTACATCCTTCGAGCCCAAGAACAATCTAGTCCACACAAGAATGAACAACCTAGTCCACACAGGAAGGTAAGACAATCACATTGATAATAATTATTGAAAAATAAAGACTCGACTCACACAGGTATACAGCTCACGAAGGGGGGGAGGAGATGATTATATGTTGCCTCTGAATCATCTCCTCTGTCGAACCCACGTAGGATCCAAGTACAGAAGTCATCAAACCTGAACCCAAGTAATATAAATGTATAGTAACCATCGATGCCGAAACCACATAAGATCCATGTTCAATTGTCATCGATGCCGAACCCATGAAGGGTCCAAGTACAGTCGTCCTCGCTACTTAACCCATGTAGGATCCAAGTACAGTCGTCATCGTCATCACAGTCACAACGAGCTCTAGGGTTTCCGCACACAGCGTACTCGATTCCAGGAGGGTCTGCTCCTCATGTAAAGGGGTCGATACATCAACTATCACGAAGTCCAGAGTGGATGTATCCTGATGTTCTGTCTCGTCAGAAGAAACTCAACGTGACAGACGGCACGTCAAACTAACGCCCGGTATGAGAGATATTGGCTTTTTCTATTCTAGGGTCCCGGTAGGAAATATGCTCATTCCAAACCTGGCCATTTACCAATGTAGTCCAAACGACACATAGTGTGTCAGAAAAGTACCGTCTCATCGAAAGAATCCCAATTCCGCAAACGGCACATCGATCGGATGCGGGGTCAATAAGTTATTCATGATTAAGTGAATAATAGGCCTGACCCGTTTAGCACAGTGGGTCGGTGGGTCGGGTTAACCCAGTATGACGGGTCCAAGCCGGAAGGGGTGTCAGACCGGTCTGAAGTAAAATGCAACTCGGCATGATGTGACGCTGCCCAGCACGGCCCGAACCGGCGGGGTGCGGCCCGGTTCGGCACGGCCCTACTGATCGAGCGGTTCCGAGAGGTGGGAGGCGCAAACCCCCGTCTTTTCACATCGGCGGCCCCAAAGCGGCGCCGCCCTACCCCAAACCGGCCGGCTAGGTCAGCCGGATTTCTTTCTCACGTGACCCGCACGGGCGGGCTGCCAGTCTTACATCACGTCGTCCACCTAGAGTCACTGTCCAGATCCGCCCGGCCGGCAGATGAGCATGCTGGTTCATCTACCGAAGCGGCCTGTGAAGCGGGCAACGGTTCCACCTGCACAGCCCGCACAACAGTGCCGACATCCTTTACCATATTTCTGACATGGTGTAACGATGTCATTATTCCCCCACCTCCAGTCTCCAATTCCAAAAGATTATGTTCAAGCGGAGGGTCGTCGGGCCATGTTCGTTCGGTCCGTGCCCTCTGCATTAGATGGTAACACATAGCCATGAATTAACAAGGTTAACGAAACTCAACCAAATAATTTTATATTCATAAGAATTGAAACAAGTCACCCTTACACAAAAATTTATGACGAACGTTGGTGTCGTGGTGGATAGTGTCGCAAGGTGAGGATTAGCAGACGTCAACGGTTAGCGTCTGAGGATAATGCGGCGTCTCCCCACCCGTCGCAGAGAATATTAAGGAAAGTGTGTTGTCGTTGGTGAGTATATGCACGTTGGTGTCTCCATCCTTGTCAGGAAGGAAGAAGAAAATATTGGAGGAACGGGGTGCATTCTTCGCTGAGAGGAAATGTCTTCGTCGGAGAACAACTGTTCTTTTTGAGGAATATGTTCTTCCAAACTCTCGGGTTCTCCCCCAAAATCCTCCCACACAACAATTTCCAACCCTAAATAAAATAAGGCTTATCCTTATTTTATTTAATCATTCTATGCATTTCATTGTTCAAAAATCAAACACATAATTAATACAATTGAAGAGGTTCAAACACTTAATTAAGGTGTGTGTTGGATAGAATTAAAGAGTACGAGAGAGGGTAAGTGGAAAGGATACACAATTAAATTCAAGGGGTTTCCAACATTAAACAAAGGAGTTTAATGGGGGGTTTGAGGGGTTTATGGAAGATCAAGGGTTTAGGTCATGTGTGGGCCCCACCCCACAAATAACCTCCCATGGGACGTTATGTGGGTGTGGGCCCCACCATCAACTCCCCTTGGGATGAATTAACCACCATCCATAAAAATAAAATTGTGCCACCAATTTTATTTATTTTAAACTAAATCCCAAAAAAATATCAACCCGCTTAAAACACAGTTGCGGTAATGGTCCCATTAAGCAATTACCGACGCTACGAGTTAACTGGTGCCCTTAGATTTGGATTCCGAGCATAGGTTCAAAATATAGAAAAACCCGCTCGTTCGTTTACTAAACATACCCGAACTATACTTCAGATATTGATTCCGGACACACCGGGCCTTTGAATTAAGTGTCATCAAGAGCCATAGACTAGTGAAATTCAAAAGTATTTAAGAAAAGGTTTTCATTGAAATTTTCGGGCCTTTAAATAATCCTTCAAACCAAAACCCATAATGCATCATTACCACATGGAGACCTCATTAAAACCATCACGAAATCTATCACGACATCAGTACATTTCTATTTAGGAATATGAAGTAGTGATAAATGTTTTATTGGGATTTGGTGTTATGAATTTACCTACTGATATGTGGAACATCTCACGACAAATATTGATATGTCTCCCTTCATACATTTCATCCAATACTGACGATGTAAATTTCGATAAATCTTTGTGACACCTAGTTGCACTATCCATACAAAATCATGAAAAACCGGAAACAACTCCTAGTTCTTGTCTGTCATAACCCATATGTGATTCTGTAAGTAGAGAACCGTATCATTGCCTATTGTCCAACCAGGATGAAGGTCCTCACATACCACACTATCCTATAGAACGATCCCTTCATAATCAAATTATTATCACATCCTAAATTTTTCCTGTACGGTAGAAGTAATTTATATGTATGTTAGAAGTTTATCCCTTACTATCATTCACCTTCATATTTATCATAGAGATGGATTCCATAATCTTCCACTCGCTACTGGAATGCTGCAATACTCATATATGCATCCACTGGCTCACTACATTAGCCATTGCATTTCCTTTTCTAGATGTACAAGCAAGATGGATGTCAAAAGACTGACATTATTCTATCAAACTTCACTGCATTAAATTCAGATCACGCATATTAATGATTTACATGAGACATATTTAGTCCATATAACCAAAAAAACCCTCCCCTAATGCGTAATGTCTCTAATAATGTATGGTATGAACCATCATGGCTAACTCAAGATCGCGTGTCTGATAGATCCTCTCATGTGGTCTCAGTGGAAGTAACCCATACACAATGAATCGATCCCCCTGAATAATGACTTATCCCATCTTGACACCTAGTGCAATGTAGTACACAATATAACTCATCCCTAGATCTAGAAAATTTATAATTAGTGCTGACGTTAATCTCTCGTTCCACTACTGAATGTCTGTTTCATTGGAATATAACCTTATATACTTCATACACTTTTTTTTTGAACATCATCAGCACCTCTAAATGTAGGATGTACCATATGAAATGCCTATAGTAAAAATCATGCCCTAGAAAACTCCCCATGTCAACTACTGAATGTCAACTATCCATGACAAGGGATTTCAGTGTTTTACTATTAACTAGTTCAGCTTCTGAAAGTCCACACATATCCATAGGAAACAATCTTCTGTTTTTTTTTTGAAAAGGGGACTCCCAAACCCCATGGAGACGTACTAGGTCTAATTATCCCCTTTATGTCGAAGCCCTTTAGCATTCACTTGAGTTCTTTCAACTCTATCATAACCATCCTTGATGGATGAATGGATACCCATATAGCTCCTTGTATGAGATCGTTAGAGAAATGTTCCTCTATTACAAGAGGTAAATATGAAAAGTCATTCCGAATGATGTCCCTACAATGATAAAACATTGGAGGAAAATCCAACTAACTTGATCTCTGGTCATCCCGAAATAAAATGGAAATTTTTTATATCGTCCCATAGAACCCACATTTCTTGGGACTATCGGGGGTAGCTTAGATATCCCACTCCCCATGTATAGATATTCTACTCCTCATGGTGATGTATAAATCACCCTGCATTGATAGAAATTGAAAAATTCTTAAAAGGAGTCTCACCAGTCCGTTTTGAGTATGACTTCAATGAATGTCATATATAATACATATATTTCCCAAATGAAGTGTCACCCATCAATTACAAGGGGTATTTCATGCAATCTCTCACATGGAATGCATTATTAAAGTTTTTGTCAGATTAGGACAGTCAAGAGGGGCATAAATTGAATTCTTAAAAAAATGTATGATAAAAAAATTATTCAAAAAACAAAAATTAAAATAAAATAGCATGTTAATAAATGTAGTAGATTTGAAAAATATTTTATTGTTTTAATGATTTCTCAATGATTTATTAATTATTAATTAATTATTTTTATGAGATTGTGTGAACATTTGAAATATGAATACTGAAAAAATTTAATAAAAACAATATCTATGATTAACTATCAAAGAAATGTGATGTTTTTTGATATGAGTAAACAAATATATGAAATAAAATATAACTTTTAATATAGTGGATAAAACAAGAGATTATGTCTCATGAAGACACAAATTCATATCCAATTGGTGATCACCTACCACCAAGATATATATATATATATACATATGTCTGTGTGTGTCTGTGTGTGTGTTTGTGTGTGTGTCTGTGTAACCAATATTATTCCACGCCCTCGATCAGGGTTTATAACAACATTCATGCTTTCTTGGTCACCTAGAACTCTGCCACAGTTTTAGATGGGAAAAATATAACAAAGTCACTCAAATACCTCTTCCACAGTAATACATGTGAGTAAAATGTTGTAACAAAGTAGTAATGAAAGGAAATGATTTATTATATTGTTTATCACAAGAGGCAGTGTGCGTTTTTATTATATATACACACACTATTCAAAGGAATAATTTAATAATATGCACCAAATAAGAATATAATATGTAGGTATTATTAATGCTCTGAGTGTTTTTCTATGCAGTTTGGAGTAATTGAATGTGAAAGATTTGAAGTTCGAGTTATCTTATATAAATAGACTTAGAAGAAGAGTGGAATGATTACTGTTTTCTGGTTTCTAGATCAATGAGACGATCTTCAAAGCACTTCTACTTCATGGAGTTGATGTTGTTACAAGGATGTTTGTAGGTTAGTTCACAGTGAGTTATTCATTAGTCCATGGTAAAAAAAATAAATATCTTTGATCTTTTTCATGTTATGGTTAGATAATCCTTAGGTGTTTTTATTTTGGATGAAAAGAAGAATTATTTCACACATCATACCTCATATTGTCAGATGACATGACTGCAAGAATCATTAATAATATTAGTATATTTAAATAGCTTTAATATAACAGTTAAAAATAATTTGAATTTAATTAAAATAAGTTATAATTTGATATATATGGAATAGTCTCACTATTAACAGTATCCTTGGAAAGGTGTCATAGGAAAGGTGAGTTAGGAGTTGTGATAGAGTTAGCGATGTATCATCAATTTTTTCAATGTGGTTCCTATCAAACTGTTTCTCATACTATTTAAAAATTTTGATTCAGTTAGGCAATGAGATAGTGGCGTTTAAACAATGTCATGTCCATTGTGAGAAATAGTGTTAGTGGAAACAATGTCGTGGAAATAGTTTCTATTCCAATGTGAAAATTCTGAACTAGTGACTTGATACAAGGGTGTCTGATACGTTTTCAGTTCTGGAACTAGAAGCATGATACAAAAGTGTCATTTTAATGGGGACTCATAATTTACAGATTTTTAGACTAAATGGTGAGAAAGTTTTTCTTAGAAATAGTTATTGCGACTTCACCATAATGGTGACACATACTATACCAAATATCTGTAGCATTTATTAAGAAGTAAAACTGGGATAATGGATTAATATTAAACATTATTATAACGAAAAATTATTGAAAAATATTAAAATTTATTTACAAGAGTTCAACATGATTATGGAGCATTAAAACAATAGGATTCCAACAATATCCCCCTTTTGAGGATTACAAATCATGGGATTTTAAATCCATATAGTTCAAAAAATGAATAAATAGTTTTCTTTAAAATATCAAATATATTATATTAGCGTAGGACATAAAATCAAGGTGGTTGATTAGAATATTAGAGAATATATGTAAAAATATAATAAATTCTAGTTTTTCTCCCCCTTTTGGATTAAAATAAATGTATGGAAAATAATTACAAGAACTAAATGAAATAAATAATTAAATAAAATAAATATCAAATTTCATTAAATATAATGAATTAGTACTATAAAATCACCAAATAAATACCTCATAGCCCTATCAGAAATCATCCTTCACTTATCATCAGTTTCTACAACCTTACCGTTAACCATGTCAGAGACAACTAAATGAGGAAAATCATCTAGATATGTAGTATAGTTGGTTGGAATAATGCTTGAATATAGAGGAACTCAATCAATAATATAAGCGGAAAGGCTCGATCAATATGAATAATGAGGTAATTGTTTCTCATTGATGAAATGTCTTATATGGATCAGATCATGAGAAGAAGTCATGGTTATAGGATTAATGGAGGTATATGAAGAAGGAATGGTCGAAGAATGAACTCTAGGTATGAGAGGAGGAGTTGTAGGAGAAAATATGGTTGTTTTATGATTATGTAGAGAATGATTCAATAGATTTTTGAAATCCTTGATGATCTCACCACCATACTACATATCCTTCCCAAAATCATCATTATTTTCCATAAAAATATCATGAGTAAGAGAAAAATCCTTCATCAAATTGACTTGTTAATTGAAATCCTTAATCACTTGAGGTAGATTCAATGTCTCTACTAGATATTTGAAATGAAATATCTGTTGGGGCTTGGTATAAGTCTCTATAAAATAGGAATACACCTTATTTAGAATCCTGGCTCAATGTTTAGTGGCAGTATTAATGTAATGGATTACCATATCATGCACATTCTAATTGTACATTTCAATCTGAATTAGTATTTTCTGACATGGTCCACCAAACAAAGTCTAAATCTCTTATCTATTCGGTGATCTGATCCAATCTTTATCCAATGGATGAGAGGTGTGTGTATAAGTATATAGAGATGATGTAGCTAAGGTGAATGTATTAATATTTCTATGAACAATCTTAAAAAAATCTTTATATTCATATATAATCCAATTTATTTAATACACAAGTCCACTCATTAAATTTTATACTTTGGTGCTATTCTTTACCACTTGTTCAAAAACTAAAATCAAATTACGTTGAATCTGAGATACGACCTTACTTGAGCGCATGTCTACATCACCGTCATTGAGACTACAAACTAGTGCTAGAGAATGAGTAGCTTGAAAATCCTTCCTCATCTCCTCAACCAAATATTTTATGTATTTCACTTAATGACATAATATTTTTTTGATTCATGGATTCTTGAATAGCATGAAGCATTCAAGGTTGAGTTTTCCATATCATGTTTTCCAGATACATTCTGGCATCTATTTCAATGATGTTATACATAAGATTAGGCTATGAATTCCTATTCATTACAAATACAGATATTATATTTTATCTAAAAAACATTTAGATCATCATGGCTTACATAACTTGGGGTTTCTAGAGCTGGTTTAGGGATATAGAAAACTCTTGTATGGTTAAAACATATCACTTATTTAAAATAGATTTGTTTTAGTTCAAACTCATTGGGTAGGTCCATTTTATTCCCTATAGAATTCCATAAATAATCAGTATCAATGTAGATGGGTATCCTAGACAATGCATCCACTAAACATGAATCTATAGGATTCTGTACTTAAATTCATTCCAATCTGGTGTTCTGATCCCCATTAACCAATGCTACACCTTTAGGGATAAAAGACTCAATTTTTGAACACTTTCAACATATTTATTTTCCAAATGAACCATACATTCATCCTCCTAACTGAAAATATTGTTCGATCCTTACTTTAGCAGGAAACATGATTTATTTTTATGTAGACTATTATTCTTTCTGTTGTTCATTAGAAACATGTGCTTCCACAATTGCTTCACCTTTTCTAGAATTATTACCGTAGGCTACATTTGATTCACTTTCACCAAAACAACATTTAGTGTTAATAGAATCTTAGAGGGGACAACTTGAGATAGTTCAAAAGATTAATGGGGAGGTTCTTCAGTCATTTTATAGATATTTGGATCACTACATTCAGAAAAAACATCATCTCTATCTTTGGAACATCAAATTGGATTCCATCAGTTTAAAATTCAACCAACTCATATGGTTCCAAACCAAGATCTGTTATATCCTTACGACATGAAGGGTCCTCAATATGATTGAAATCCTTATACAAATATTCATTATTTACAAACCATGATTTCATTCACATATTCCAACTGATATTCAATCATTTTCAAATATCATTAGATAGACAAAAATCATAATCCTAATCAACATATTCATCATTACCTTCCAAACCCTTTTCATGATGCATAACAGAAATTGTTATCGAGAAGAATAAGTGGGATGATCTTGAAGTTGTCTCGATATAATCACAATTTTGAATGATATGGTACTATCACAAGTTTATCTCTTGATCATTCTTCCAGAGATGCAACACAAATATAACTTGATATTTCATAGTGCCAAAGTCATCATTCCTTGTACATGTTAGGTGTTCAATAAATTTTAACAAATACCATGTCTCTCTATCCAATTAAAGTGCTATAGGCCTTATCCTTTTTCCATCCACATTCAAGTCACTCAAAGAAACATCTAGGCTATATATTTCACTTAGAGATGGGGGGATTATTTTATTGTCTTAGAATATACCATTACTAGGAACTATTAAATTTTAATCCCTCAACATTGAAGATAAAACTAACCTTTATAATTTTACCCTACATCTAGCCAAAACATCATCCATAGAAGTTAATACAAATGGGACATTCTAATAGAACTCAAAAACTAGTATTTGGGTATATGGGTTTCTTATATTATGTGATTCATTACAATCAAACTAGTTATTCCAAAACATTGAGAAAGAACCTCACTCAAGAGAATCCATTTTCCACACACTTTATTTTTGGCACAACTACACGATATTCATGATAAGGGTTCATTACTTATTCGGGATTTATGATAGTATCTTGTTTCACATTTATAGAATACATATGATTATATGAAGTTGAAGATGATAGGTTCTTCACCCTTGGGATTTCTGATATGTAGTGAGGTTTTGATGGAGATGAAGGTGTTTGTGAGAGTTGGGTTTCAATTTTGGGAGTGGTGAGGAAATGTGTGGAGAGAAGTGCAGTGATGGTTTTTTATCATTTAGGGATCTCAATAGTCTCAAATTAATATATAAAATAAAAAAGTGAAATAGAATAATTAAAATAGTGATGTGGGAAAAGAGTACTAAATATTGAATGATGATTCATAAAAATGTGACCGAAATGTATAGTCATGGGGGAATCACAATGGTGTTACTCTGATCGGTGAGACAACTATTATTGAGACAAAAAATAGTGAGATAGTAAACTATGAGACAATAAATAGTAATATAATAAACTGTGACACAGTAAACAATTAGATAGTAAATGGCCACTCAATAATGATCATTCCAAGTTCATGTATTATGTAGCCAATTCTTTCAAAATTTAATGTCTTATTCAAAATATCATAATGTTGATGTTATGTGCCAATTAATTTGAATGTAATATCACCATTTTGATGATGAAATATCAAGAAGTGTGGTATTACATCAATATGTATTTTTCTTTAAGAAGAAAATGGATTCTTAAAGATTATAATAGTACTTGTGCTGTCACATTTGATAGGGACATGGAAATGTTGATATCCATAATCTATGATAGTGTGTTTCATCCAAAAAATAGTAGAACAACATGTACCAACATCTATGTATCCAACAACATTAGTTGTTAAAGAAAAATTATTTTTATTTTTTACTACATCATTAAACAAGTGACTTTCCAATAAAGTGACATGTTCAAGAGTTTCTTTTCCTATCTTACATACGAACCCTAAAATTAGCATCACAATAACTATATGTCTCAAATAATTGTCCTCTAGGATAGAACTGTTCTATGTTGGTAGTTTTTTTGGGGAATTTATAGATTATTTTATTATCAATTAAATGAGATTATTAAGGATTATATTGAAAAAAATCACACATACGCACATTATAAATAATATCAGGTCGGCTAGCAATAATGTAGTGAAGATGTGAAATCATACATCTGTATAATGATTGATCATTGGATTTCCAAATTTCATCAAGATCCAATTTATAGGTGGTACTCATTGGAGTATTATTTCTTTTAATGAAATCCAAAACAAAATAATTTATAATAAATTTATTATATTTATTCTTATTTAAAATAATTCCATCCTTATTTATAATGATTTTAAACCCAATATAGAATTTATTGTCACCAAATAAACTCATTTCATACTCATTTTGCGTCATTTCTGAAAAATAAACACCTAAGGAATTTTTTGAAGATCCAAAAATAATATCATTGACATTGATTTTCACTAGGAAAGCATCTTTATAAATTTATGTTATAAAAAGTTTAGGATCAACTACACCATTTGTAAAACCATTAGAAATTAGAAAAGTACATGGTTTATCATACCATGCTCTTAGATCCTAATTTAAACCATAGAAATATTTTGTAAATATAAAAACACAGATATGGAAATGATGGTTTGTAAAATGTGAGGGTTTTTCAACAAAAATATCCTAAACTATTTTCCCATTTAAGAATTCACTATTGAAATCCATTTGATATAGCTTGAAATTTAGTTGTCCTGCATATGCTACGAGGTTTCTAATGGATTCGTGTCTAGAAACTAGTGTAAAATATTCTTCATAGTCAATTCCTTATTCTTAACTAAATCCTTGTAAAAGAAATATATATTTATTTCATACAATATTACCAGCTTCATCTAATTTATTTCTAAAAACCCATGTATTGCATATAGTAAATGTGTATTTAGGTCTATCCATTAGTATCCAAACCTTATTCCATTCCAAATGATTCAGTTCTTCTTGGATTTAAATTACAAAAATTTCATCACTGATTCTATCAATGATGTTCATGGGATCATGTTGTAACAAAAATGATTGATGATCCTCTTTTTTTTCTAAGAGAATCTCTAATTTGAGTTCCATTATCTACGTATCCAACTAAAAAAGGTAATTTATGTTAATTACGAGTTCATTTAGGAATAGAAAAATAAGTGATGGTAATTTGAACTTCTTCAATAGATTTGGGTTTATTGTGACTAGCGTATTTTGAATTTTAAGAACATGATGATTTAACAAGTTTCATAAAATAAGGATCAATAACTTGGACGTTATTCCCATATTGGAAAGACCATTCAAAATATTTTTTGAGGAGGATTTGGGATCTTTTACATGTATTTCATCAAAATTGACACGTATTGATACCTCCACATACATGGTTCTTGTTATAAAGACTCTATCAGTGTTTTTATCGGTTGAATATCTTTTAAATATTCCGTAATCATGTTTAGATTCATATTTTTTAAGATTATATTTAGTATTATGAATATATAATATGTAAAAATAAATTTTAAGGTACCTAACTTTTGGTTTCTTATTGTTCCAATACTCATAAGTATTTTTCTTAAGGATAGTTCTAATCAAGACTCTGTTAATTATATAACATGTTGTATTGAAAACATTATCAGTAATGTATATACGTAAATAATATTAATTAAGCATTGTCCATGATGTTTCTTGTAAGGTTCTATTTCTTATTTCTACAACTATATTATATTATTGTGTTCTAGGAGTAGAGAAGTTCGGACTAAATACATTTTGTGAGAAAAAAGTTTCAAACTCCTGGTTTTCAAACTCACAGACATGGAATATTTTTAAGGATTTATTTCTAACACTACAATGGTTTTCTCTTATTTTATCACGATTAAGAAATGAGAAGAAGATTTACTTTTTTGAGCCATGAAATAGGTCCACGCACATCTACAAAAGTCATATCCATGAACATAGACATAATTATTCTAATTAAAACATGAAACTAATGAAATTTCTATCAAATCCATGTGATACAACTCAGTAGGTTGTGATGTTGTGAAATCATTGTTTGGTTTGAATGAGATTTTGTATTGTTTACCATTTTTACAAGGATTATAGAGATTTTTTATTTAGAAATTATTGTTTGTATAGATCCTTCACTAACCATTTCCTAGTAATATTTCAATGTGAATAAATATTAAAAATATCATGATCGAATATTCTTGAGCCATGACTCATTATTAATGGAACTAAAGGAGGAAACATTTGGAGATACTAAAAAATATATAAATTTTCAAAATAGACATTCACAATCCCAAAATGAATAAAATCTAAATAATTTTTTAGAATTACACACATTACATGAATCATTTTAAAATTTATCGCTAACACCAACAACATATTACTGAGAGGTGATAATAAGATTATTCTTTAATCCATCAAAAAATATTACTTTGGAAATTAAAACAGAATTAGAGTATCCAATCTGGAAAGTCCAATTTTATTTCCTTTTTAATTTTTTTCCAAAGGGGACATACCCACCATCAATCTTTATCAGATTCTTGAAGAAAGAATAATGTATTTTAATATGTCTGGAACATCCATTGTCTATGTACCATAGAATGTTTTCTGAACTCATCAATACGAATATATAATTAAGTAATTTAACCAAGAAAAGACATTGGTATCCATACATTCATGGATATTCTAATATTAGTAATTAATGAATTGAGAACCCACAATTTCTTCAAGGTTTCTATAGAAAAATTATGTAATGTATTTTGTAAGTATACATTATTTCATCCAGAAAAACTATTGGTAGTAGAAGCATTTCTTTTTTAGAAATAGATAAAAAAATTATCAGTTCTGGACATAAAAACTGATACTGCAAAGTTGGATAATAAATGATTTTTATCTATGTTCCTCTATCAAGGTGGGTATCCTATACCAGTAGTATACGTTGGAGATAACATTTTACCATGAATTTTTGTAAGAGTGTTCTATACATTGGTAATCTTTTCAATGTCATTTTTTCATTGCTCATTAGATATTTTATTTTCATGTTTCCCATTATGAAATTGAGCATTCTTTTCTTCTTCCACAATAATATATAATTTGACATTAGAGAATGGAGCATGTAGTTACTTTAATACCATATATTTATCTTTTAACTAATTGTATGTACCATCATGAATTTTTCTATATTTAAACAATTATTCATTATAAATATTCTCAAAATCAAATTCATCTCTAGAATAGTAAGATATATGTTCAAGATATTCCATTGTTACCTCAGATGGGTTGGTCATAATACACATGTTGTATTTATTGTCATGTGAGGATTCTGAATCACTTGAGATATCCTCTAAATAACTCTAGGTGTACTTCATTTTCTTCTTGTGAATTTTAGATTTACCCTCATATTTCATCTTATAATTTGATTTCGGATAGTCATATTTTAGATTTCCACTTCTCTTACATTCATTGAAAACTATCTCATTTGAATATTCATTTTTCTTCTATTCCCTTTTCATGTTTCCCTTATTGTAATATCTTCATTATGATATGGGATTCCTACAATACATCCTCTTCTTATAAAATATTTTAAAACATCTAGTAATTTGAGCCATTTAATCATCACTATATGTTTGTGAATCCTCTTTAATTTTACATCTTATATGTGTTTTTACCCTTTATTTTTCTTAATTTATGGATAAAGTGGTTGAAAGGCCCTGACATTGTCTTTGATTCATATTATTCTTGACCATTAATTATTCCTCATAAATCATCAGCTATTCTATTTGATCTATGACTAGAGGATTAATTATTTAACAATATTCTCTAATTGATACTGAGGTTCCTATTTACCTTTTGGGTCAAAATATTAGTAACCACATGATTTGTTATTTGGAATCAACTAGATTCCCAAGATCAGTCATTGCATTAACTAACTCATTGATCCAGATATAAATATTGGACATGGGTTTATGAAGGATTCTTCATAAAGTTATCATATTTAATAGTGTGTGTATTATGAATCATTTATTTTACATTAGTTTTTCCTACGTGTGAAATAGCTAATGTATATCAAATTTCGTAGGTAAATTTAAATGAAATATTTCTATTAAATTATTCAACCCCTAAAAAACAAAACAAAGCATTTATAGCTTTATAATTACTATTGTAAGAAGTTTTAGTAGCATCAATCTATTTAGTTCGTCGAGTGTCTGGTATATCATTTCCAACATCTATTACTATCCAAATATCAAACCCCATGCATTATAAGTTCATTTTCATCATTATTTTATCCTAGGAATAATTTGTACAATTAATATAAGGAGTTATGTTTTTATATAATCCATCTTGACTCTTATCCATAATAAATAATAAATTATAGATTTTAAATAGATAAAAATCGTGAATAAACAGTAAATTAGTGGTCTTTAAAACACTACTAAATGTAATGCTGAAATGATATGAAAATAACAGTTTAAAACCACCCTGTAATAAAAAAATGTATGTTGGAATAATGCCCTCATTTGTGTGTGTGTGGGGGGGTGAATTGATTTCTTGAAAAAAAAAATTTCCAAATCATAATATACAATCCTCCAATTTAAAAACAAAAAAAACAGGTAATCAAAGTAGATTATTTTTAAAATATTTTCTTTTTTGAAGTATATATCAACGATTTATAAATTATCAGTTAAATAATCTTTTGAAACAAATTCAACTTTTGAAATTATTATAATAAATAAATCCCTGGAAAACACTAAATAGGATTCACTATTAATGGTATGTAATGTTTTCTGATTTGAATAAGGAAATATAATTATGAAAACATAACATGGAATACATAACATAAAGGAAGAGGTTCAATCTAAAGCAGAGACATAGTATTCTCAACATGGTGATAAACTAACCCTAATAAAAATATATATAACCATTATTGATCCACACATGGGATTGGGGTTTACAAAATCATACATGTTGTCCAGATAAAATATACATCTACCACAATTTTATGTCGGAACAAAATATAACTCGGCCTGACAGAGTACTCTTCCATAGTTATACATAGGAGTAAAAATCTATAAGGGAGAAGTAATAAATGGATATCATGTATCACTGTGATTAGAATAGGATATTTTTTTGTTAATAATGATACACAAACTACATAAAGTTGAAATTAAATAGTCAACTAGAGGGAGGAATATAACAAGAAGGGATTATAAATTCTCTAAGTGTTTTCTATTATAGTTATTACCTCGTTGAATGTAGAGTATTTAAATCTTGGGTACTCTTCAAAATGTACATTCCAAAACATATTGTTGTGTGTTTTGTGTTATGGTTTCTAGTTTAATGAGATGTTCATTATTGATATTTTTCTTCTTTGAGTTACTGATACTGCAAGGTTGTTCAAAAGATAGTTCATAGTGAGTTCATATGTCACGAACCCCTCCCCACAAAGTGTACCCTTCCTGGGCCAGCAATGTGAAAAGGGAGACAATGACCCTTGAGTCCAACCTCCAGTAGGCCCCGGGTTGGTGACTCGCACCGAGGATATAATAAACACAAAAATGAGAGGCATTACCCGTTAAGAGAACACATCCAGAAGAGAGAGATAAGACAGAGACAAACCAACTCCATATCAGAACTGAAATATAAATGA
Organism: Viscum album; assembly: GCA_963277665.1. Classification (NCBI taxonomy): domain Eukaryota; kingdom Viridiplantae; phylum Streptophyta; class Magnoliopsida; order Santalales; family Viscaceae; genus Viscum; species Viscum album. Next base: position 1,516,122,552 of record OY728122.1, on the reverse strand, counting down.
AACCCAAGTGCATGTATTTAATGCGATAACAAATTACTACAACTGAAAGCAAAATGACTAGATGTACTCAAAAGTAAGTAAAAATAGCAGCAACCACAAGCCCGAACAGCTCCTGCAACCCCAAGATTGTTGAAACCAGCATGATCTCAAACCTGCTCTATGTGACATGAAAAATAGTTTATATGTACATAGGGTGAGTATAACAGTATTGCAACACCCCGAGATTACATAGAACATTATTTCATTAATGTAATTCAATAACAAGCACTACACGAAACAATAAGTTCAAGCGCACCATAACTTACCAAACTAGCCGTTCAAAAGCGGTTATGAATATTATTAACTGAATTTTGAACTATATATATAATCCTTATAATTTTATAATCCATATTATGAGTTTATTATAAATAATGTAAGAACTAATTCATGTTTATTCTGATAAAAGAAGTATTTTTCGAAAATTGCACTTTTACCGACTTTTAATGGTGAACCCTTTTTAAATAAAATATTTGAAACTTTTATATATTAAATTTGACAAAATAAACATGTTTTTTAGAAATGAGACATAATAATTTAGTTCCAATAATTTTTTTGTGTTTTTCTGATAACTTTCATATTTTGATGAATAGTGAAAATTACTAAATTTTAATTAAAAATAGCTTTTTAAATCAAAATAATTAATAGTCTTAAATTATGAATTTCTGTGTTTTAAAATTATGTTTAGAATATATTTTTACCATTTAATACAATTTTGGTTATTGGACGTAATTTCACATTTAAACTGGATATAAACATGTGTCAATCTTCTGATAGTTATTATTTCTAAAACATTCGCCTTTTGGTTTTGACAACAGGAGTTAATTTTAAATTAATAAATGAAACATATATGTTTTTAATTTGGTAATATAAAAATCATTTTTGGATTTGGAATATCGAAATTATCCTAGGGTGAATTTTTGGTATTTTTCTAAAAACATTCAATTTTTGATGAATAGTGAAAAACACTGAGTTATTATTTTAAACCGGATTTTTATTTAAATAATTATTTATTTTATTTAAATTTACTTTATTTCATAATAGATACGTAATAGCTATATAAATACAATTTTATTCATTGGAGTCAGATGATAATAATTTTAGATATATAAAAAATTTTATCGAAATTTTTACCGTCTTTTACCCACCTCCTATGAGCTTTTGAAAATTCATATAAAAGTTATTTTTACCACTTTTGTGATCTGAATTTCGAAAATCCTAGAGACAGGGTTAATATCATGGAGTAAAATTTGGTTCAATGGGATTAAAATAATTTTTTGTGAATAGATACTTTTTACTTTTATTTACCACGGTTAAAAGTAAATATGGTAATTACAAGTAAAAATGATATTAATATTACCCTCACACATGTATTATTCTATTTGAAAAGCGTATCTCGACCAAAAACAACATTAGGAATAAAATATTATCATTTAGATCCACTTTTATTAGATTAGGACATTTATTATTATATAATTCAAAGAAGGGTTAAAAGAGTTAAAATCAATGTTTAATAACTAAAACATTTTTTATATTGTGTTTTACATATGATAAATTAGATTATAAATTTTAATTATAAATATAAAATTATTTCCTACATCATGGTATTTTATTTATAATTTTTATACATTATATAAATAAGTTTATTTATTACACAATGATGATGCATCAATTACCTTATTCATGAAAGAATAAAATAAATGGTTTTATAAATACTAAAATAAATATAATTTCAATATTTTTATGACATACACTAATTTTATAGGTTAATATTACATGTTATTATTGATTCAATGTATTTTTTTAAGTAATCATGTTGTTATATTTTTACAAAAATCAAATAGCAAATATTGTCAAAATTGACATAAAATAGTTTTTAAAACAAATATTATATTATTAATTGATATAATGGGGATAAAAATATAGGGTTCGTCCAAAAGAATTATATAATAATATATATGACATTAATGAACAAATTGGGGTTTGATTTGTCAGTATATAGTATGTTTATTAACCATATAATGTAAGAATACAAGAAGACACGGTAAAAGTTAAATTATTTAACTTAGAGTTAAATCAAAATGATTAGGTTAAAATTGTAACCTAAACCTGTCTAAAACCATTTGGTTGAGTTTTTTTCGACCTATGCTCAACTTATTATTTAAATAATCAACTTTTGAGCCATTAGAAACCGAATATGACTTTATTATAAAATAATATATTATGTTTTTCCTAAGGTGCCCCACGCCCCTCTTATAAAAGGGCACTCTCCCTTCTCTCTAATTCTCTCATTCTAAGCCATTTGGCTAGGCCAAAACCTGCCCACATACCCTCTCAGATATCCTCCCTTAAACCTAGAGGCCTTAGTTTGATCATAAATCTATCCTAAGGATCCCTTTGGATCAAATCAAAGGGAAGAACCCGAAGAATAGGTAATGATTTCACCACCCTCTTTTGAGTTCCTTTCCTCTTCCACTTCATTTTTCTTTTTTGTTTCCATTCATAAATAATAACTCCAGTATGTTCTGTATAATATGATGTTAATATAATTTTGTTACAACCAAATTCGTTATTCTACCCACCCTTTAAATGACTTTCCACTATATGTGTGTACGTACGGCTTACCGTCTCCACGTCATGGTGTAATTTTTATTCAATACATTATTATTTGGATGGGTATAATAATGATGGGTATTTGATGTAAATAATAAATATAACTTGATAATAATTCTACATATATGATATAACATTCAATTATATATTATTTTAATATCAAAATAACGATATTTTTTCTCGTGCGTACGTACGGATTACCATCTCCACGACGCGATGAGATTCATTTTCAACCACACCATTCATCGACGATTATAAAAATATATATTAATAATAAGTATGTAATATATGAAATAATAATGCTACTGGAGATATATATATATATATATATGTATGTATTTATGTAATTACATATATCTTATTCACTTACTTCTGTTCTATACTATATGAAAATAGAAACAGCGTTTATGCATACGTACAGACTACCGTTCCCGTAAATGGTGTATTCCATTTCATATATATTTCTACTATACATATTTATATTCTAAATATATATGATATATAAATCATGTTTTATAAATTTGGAAGTATTTAAACCATTATCTAAGTGACACAATCAAGATTAACAAGTTAAAACACATACGACAAAGAAAGCGACTATTACCCCAAATATTAATATAACATGGAAATTATTATTAAATGGGTAGTATAAAGTCATAAATGAATAATGTATGATATCATAAATATTAATATGGTTCGTTTATAATTTAATAACATACTATAGTCTTCATATAGGAGGTTAAATGTACCATCGACTAAAGTGAAGTGCAAGGTAAGGGGTTTTCATCACACTCATTATTCCCATGAGATTCGAGGCATATTTCCACTATTACCTTCTGTGTGGTGTATGTACTGCCCATAACTATATTATTTGTGTAATACACATTAATTTATGTGTATTTACATATTCATTTAATTATAATTCTTTTATGGGGTGTATGTTTCGTATGTTACCAAATTGGTAAGGGTTTATTTCACACTCTCTTCGTTATCTGAGGTTGTTTATACATAATTATCTACTGGGACATCTTTATCATCCTTATCCACGTTTCATAAAAATTTATTTCAAATAATTCATAATATTTTATAGAATATGGGTTAAATTAATTTATACCCTTTTCTGACTTTTTATAAGATGTTTATAAAGGAATCTTCTGTAGTTTTCCCAACGAGGTCCTTTTTAACCATTACGACAAAATTAAGGTAAGAATGTTTTTTTAACTTATACGGTGGGTGCGGATCTTTTCTATACTTATAAACTCATAGAGGATTCCCTTATAAGTTTTTAATAATATTTTCAAAGTAAATGTTTTATTTCCTATTTATGTGACTCTTAAATGATTTCAAAATTGAAAGAGATATTTCTCTAAAAAGGGTTTTGATTTCATCTATGTCAAAATCCCTTGATGGATTTTAGGTTTATTTGAAGTTGATTTATTATGATACAAAACATCCATATTGTATTGAATTTTTGTGATATGTTTGACTATGGATTATCTATTTTTATACCATTCATGATTTATGGTTAAAGTATTGACATTTCGTATGGTAGTTTTAATACGAATATTTATGATATGTTTAAACCTTTTCATATGAGGAATGTATTAGACTTAGTATGTGACGGGTGGAGCCATATATAGCTCCTCGATGTATCGGTATGTCTCATGAGACAACTAGATGTGGAATTGGTAGAGGCCCTTTCCCAATTTTATTTATGGTTTTGGCCGAGGCCTTAATCATTTTTAGATGTCTTGGCTGAGGCCTTGAGAAAATGTTTCAGAATGTTCGGCATTATACATTGCCTCATTATGGAAATAAAATTGATGGTTCATGTGGTCATTTGACCAGTATAATACCCATGATTATGTTTTATTATGGAATTATTTACTTAAGCTCATATTCTTTCCATAAAATTAATAATGTTTATTGTTGGTAAAGGCATGTGGTTTCAATTATTCACAATTCTTAATATTTATGTCATTTTCTGATGTATTACTTACCCTTACTGAGGGTTTGAGCTCACCCCTTTCTTATATATCATTTTCCCAGGATTCCAAGAAGTGTATTATGATTGATATGATCGGTTAAGATGAAGGTAATAATGTCGTTTTCAAAGAACTATTTACGCTGTGTTTTATGTTTAAAATTGTAATGTAATGTTAATGTATTTAATCTAATTTCCAAGACTGCTAAATCGATCGGTTCTTCGGGACATGATTCCTTGTAATCGTTACAATTTATTAAAATAATGCACCGACTCTCAGTAACTAGGGTCGGGGCATTACAGTTGTTATCAGAGGATGTTTAGAAATAACCTTGAAAGCTAGATTTAGATAAACTCTGATCTGAGAAGATAGACCTAAGATATAATTTGAGGATTAATATAGATGAAATTCCTAGAATTTTGGTAATGTAGTGATTTTTTGCGGTTTCCAGGAATATATATTCATGTCTGGATAATAGTAGGTAGAGGTGGCTCCGGCACAGATGTACCTAGGGGTAAAACCCGAAAACACCGCTTTGAGCTAGATTTTAACGGGAACTGGTGCATGACAACGGGCCTTACTGCACTATTGGTTACGCACTCTTGGGGGGATATTATTAGGATAATTATAATTTTCTTTACAAACCACTATGAAGTGTTTATGAGTATATACCTACTGATAGAAAAAAAATTTGTGACTATTAATTATATCCATAAACTATTTAATTTATGTTAGGTATTTTACTCATTTGGAATTATGAATTTCAATACATAAACTTACTTAGTGTATTCTATTTTTTAGAAATGGCACCTAGTATAATGAATGATAACTCCAGCAATACGTATGATCCAAAGAGTAAGAAGGGTCATATCATTCATGGTATGAAGCCCAATTTTAGAAAGGAAATAGTCTCCCACGTGTTATCATCATATGAATAAATAGTATCATAAGATCAATAATGAATTCTCTAAATCATGTGGCTTTGAAGGGATGCAAGAGAAGAAAAGGATGGTAGAAAGAAAGATGGATAAAGGGAATAAGTGAAAGATGAATTTTCCAATATGTGATAAATGTGGAATGAATCACCATGGTAAATTCATGAAGGGAATGAGAGTTTTTCATAATTGTGGAGAAAAAGGACACCAAATACGCGATTTCAAGGGTAAGCAAAAGATTTAAAATGTAAAATGCTTAATCTATAGGGCGTTGAGACACAGTGAGAATCAATGTCCAATTCATAATATTATACTGCAAATGATGTTATTGAATTATAATCAAGTTATGATTCTACCTCAGATGAAGAGGAATGACTAGTGTTCTTCTGTTGTTATGATAGAATTATTGCATTTTAGTGTTATATCAATAGTATATTGATAACATGAATTATGGAGATAAATATGGATTGTACTGCAATATTATTTTATTGAGGATTTTAGATTATATGGTTCTATGAAATGTGACTCAAAATTAAGATACACTTTTTGGAAAATAAATGGTTGAAGGAAAGGTAATCCTTAATATGGTCCTGATAATGAGGTAGTGATTTTTGAGTAAGAGATGGTCGATTTTGGTAAATCATGATGTTGCAGTGTTATAAAAGAATACACGATGAAGGCGTTCACATGTTATTATCTAGGAAAAAGGATCCTCATTATCGTTAACATCCTTATAAACATTGGACTAAGAGTTAGGATATGAGTATTTTTCATAATTATAATGGTTGGAATGGATTAAGTTTGAAATTTGATAATATTGTTAAGGTTATTTTAGAATTGTTATAAAAGGACAACACAGAGGTCGGGTGACAACCTAGTCGCGTCCGACAAGGACACGATACTTAAACTCGCAAACGAAGAGCGACAAGGGTGCATCACGTATGATTGGACTACATGATATACTGGTTTTTATAATTTATCTTTTTTTAAATAGTCTGATAAAATAATTATAAATTCATTTTTTTTGGAACCCTATATGATTATGATAAATAGAATTGTTTTTGAAATCATATGGAGTGAATGATGAGTTTCTGAGAGAAATTAGTTAATGATGGAAATATACATGACAAGTATACATTTATTTTCATCTCATATTCTATGAAGAAGTAAATTCTTAAACATTAGGTAATGAATCTTAAAACAATAAATGTTTTATCCTAATACCTTACGTTTTGTTGAAACGATGGTATTTTAAATCATCATATATTGGAAGCTTTGAGGCCCACAATTCTACAATTATTTGTGACTGATGACCACAATCACTCCCTATAAATATTTATGTTTTTCCTCAAATTATTTGTCATTAATTTCCACCAATGTTCTCCTAATCGAGATCATAATTTGGTGGGGACTTTTTCATTCCCCTGTTCCTCTTATTAAGAATAAAATTTATTAACCCAATTTCCGATGTGGGTTTTCCCACAAAGGTATTATCTATATTCAACCATTTATTTTTGAAGATCAGTTTCAAATTACGAGGACACAATTTATTTAAGGATGGAATAATGTAACACCTCAATATTTCATAGACCGTTATTTCTTCAATGTAATTCAATAACTTGCACTACACGCAACACTGAGTTCAAGTGCACCCTTACTTACCAAACTTGCCATTAAAAGGTGGTTATGAACAGTATTAACTGAATTTTGAACTATATATATATAATCCTTATAATTTTAGAATCCATATTATTATTTTCTTTGACATAATGAAAGAACTAATTCATTTTATTCAGATAAAGGAATTATTTTTCGAAAAATGCACATTTACCTCCTTTTAATGGTGAACTATTTTTAAATCCAATATTTGAAATTTTTATATATTAAATTTGACAAATGAACTTCTTTTTTAGAATTGATACATTATAATTTATTTTCAATAATATTTAGGTGTTTTTCTGATAACTTTCATATTTTGATGAATAGTGAAAGTTACAAAATTTAAATTAAAAACAAATTTTTTAATCGAAATAATTAATAGTCATAAATTATGAATTTGAGTGGTTTTAAAGTATATTTATAATATATTTTAACCATTTAATTCAATGTTGGTTATTGGATGTAATTTCACATTTTAACTAGACATAAACAAGTGGCAATCTTTTGATAGTTATTATTTCTTAAAAATGCGCCTTTTGGTTTTGACAACTGGAAATAATTTTAAATTAATAAATGAAACATCTATGTTTTTAATTTGGTAAAATATACATCATTTTTGGATTTGTAATATCGAAATTATCATAGGGTGAATTTTTGGTATTTTTCTGAAAACATTCAATTTTTGATGAATAGTGAAAAACATTGAGTTATTATTTTAAATAGGATTTTTATTTAAATAATAATTTATTTCATTAAAATTTATTTTAGGTCAAAATAGATACAAAATACCTATATAAATACAATGTTATTAATTGGATTTAGTTTATAATAATTTTAGATATATAAAAAATTTTATCAAACTTTTTACTATTTTTTACCCTGCTAGGAGCTTTTGCACATTCACATGAAACTTAATTTTACCGCTTCTGTGAGATAAATTTTGAAAATCCAAGAGACAAGGTTAATATAAAGGATTAAAATGTGGTTCAATGAGATGAAAATAATTTTTTATGAATAGTATCTTTTTACTTTTATTTACGACAGTTAAAAGTAAATAGGGTAATTAAGGGTAAAAATGAAATTAATATTAACATCACACATGTCCTAATTCTATTGGAAAAGTGTATCTCGACCAAAAAAACCTTAGGAATAAAATATTATCATTTATGTCCACTTGGATTTTATTAGGACATTTATTATTATTTAATTCAAAGAAGAGTTAAAAGAGTTAAAATCAATGATTAATAACTAAAACATTTTTAATTTTGAGTTTCAAAAAAGATAAAAGCGATTTTAAATATTAATTAGAAAGACGAAAATATTTCCTACATCATTTTATTTTATTTACAATTTTTATACATTATATAAATAAATTTATTTATTACACAATGATGATACAGTAATTACCTTATTCATGAATGAACCAAATAAATGGAATTATAAATATTAAAAGAAATATTATTTGAAAAATTTTATGACATACCTGATTTTTCAATGTGAATAAAACATGTTATTATTTATGCAATGTATTTTGTTTTAAAAAATCATGTTGTTATTATTTAAAAAAACAAATACCAAATAGTGTCAAAATTGACCTAAAATAGTTTTTAAAATAAATATTATATTATTAATTGATATAATGGGCCTAAAAATCTAAGGTTCGTCCAAAAGACTTATATAATAAAATATATGACATTAATGAACCAATTAGGGTTATATTGGCAGTATATAGTAATTTTATTAACCATATAGTGTAACAATACAAGAAGAGACGGTAAAAGATAAATTATTTAACTTAGAGTTAAATCTAAATGATAAGGTTAAAATGGAATCCTAAACTTGTATAAAACCTATTGGATGAGTTTTTGTCGACTTATAACAATCTTAGTCTTTAAATAATCATCTTTGTAGCCATTAGAAACCAAATATTAATTTATTATAAAATAATATTTTATGTTTTCTAAGGTGCCCCTCACTCCTCTTATAAAAGGGCACTCTCCCTTCTTTCTAATTCACACCTTCTAAGCCATTTGGCTCGTCCAAACCATACCCAAATATCCTTTCAACTATCCTCCCTTCAACCTAGAGGCCTTATTTTGATCATAAATCCAACCTAAGGATCCCTTTTGATCAAATCAAATGGAAGAACCCGAAAAAGAGGTAATGATTTCACCACCCTCTTTCAAGTTCCTTTCTTCTTCCACTTTTTCTTTTTTGTTTCCATTAAAAATAATAACAATAGTATGTTATATATACTGTGATTTTATTATAATTTTTGTACAACCAAATTCATTATTCTACCCACCCTATGAATGACTTGTCACCATACGTGCATACGTACGGCTTACCGTCTCTACATCGTGGTGTAATTGTTATTCAATACATTATTATTTGGATGAGTATAATAATGATGTGTATTTTATGTAAATAATAAATATAACATTATAAAGATTCTATATATATGAAACAAAATCCAATTATGTATTATTTTAATATTAAATGAATGATATTTTCACTCGTGTGTATGTATGGATTACCGTCTCCACAACGCGATGAGATTCATTTCCAAGCACACCATTCATCAACGATTATAAAAATAAATATTACTAATTAGTATGTAATATATGACATAATAATGATACTGGAGAATATATATTTATATATATATATGTATTAATTTAATTAAATATATCTTATTCACTTACTTTCGTTCAATACTATATGAAAACAGAAACACCGTTTATGTGTACGTATGAACTACTGTCTCCCTCAATGGTGTTATCCATTTCATATTTATGTCTATTATAAATATTTATATTCTAAATATATATGATATATAAATCATGTTTTATATTATGGAAATATTTAAATATTGATCTATGTGATACAATAAAGAGTAACAAGTTAAAACACGTACGACAAAGAAAGCGATTACGACCCAAAATATTAATATAACATGGAAATTATTATTAAATGGGTAGTATAAAGTCATAAATGAATAATGTATAATATCATAAATATTAAAATGGTTTTGGTATAATTTAATAACATACTATATTCTTTATACAGGAGGTTAAAAGTACCATCGAATAAAGGAAAGTGCAAGGTAAGGGGTTTAAATCTCACTCTTTATTCCCATGTGATTCGTGCCATATTGCCACTATTACCTTTTTTGTGGTGTATGTAATGCCAATAATTGTATTATTTATGTAATACACTTTCATTTATGTGTATTTACATATTCATTGTATGATACCAATTTCATGGGGTCTATGTTTTGGCAGTTACCAAATTGGTAAGGGTTTATTTCACAATCTCATCATTATCTGAGGTTGTTTATACGTAATTATCTACTGGGACCTCTTTATAATCCATATCCATGATTCTTAAAATTGTATTTCAAAACATTCATACTATTTTACAAAATATGATTTAAAGTCATTTATACCCTTATTTGACTTTTTAGAAGAAGTTTATAATGGAATCTTTCTGTCGTTTTCCAAACGAGGTCCATTTTAACCTTTTTGACAAAATGAATGTAAGAATGTTATTTTTAACTTATACAGTGGGTGAAGCTATTTTCTACCTTTATAAACTTGTTGAAGATTCACGTAAAAGCTTATAAGAATATTTTCAATATAAATGTTTTATTTTATAATAATATGACTCTAAAAATTTTTCAAAACAGAAAGAGATATTTCTCTAAAAATGGGTTTGATTTCATCTATGTCAACATCCTTTGTTGGATTTTATGTTTATTTGAAGTCAATTTATTATGATACAAAACGTCCATATTGTATTGAAGGTTTTGTGATATGTTTGACTATGGGTGTGCTATTTTTATACCATTCAGGATTTATGGTTTATTTATTGACATTTCGTATACTAGTTTTAATACGAATGTTTATGATATGTTTAAACCATTTCATATGAGGAATGTATTGGACTTAGTATGTAATAGGTGGAGCCCGCTATAGCTCCTCTATGCATCGGTAGATCTCATGAGACTACTAGACAAGAAATTTCTGACGACCTTTCCCAATTTGATTTATGGTTTTGGCCGAGACCTTAATAATTTTTAGATGTTTTGGCTGAGGCCTTGACAAAATGTTTCAGAATGTCCAGCATTATACATTCCCTCATTATGGAAATAATATTGATGTTTCATGGGGTCATTCGACTAGTAGAATACCCATGATTATGTTTTATTATGCAATTATTTACTTAGTCTCATATTCATGCCATAAAATTATTCATGTTTATTATTGTTAAAGGCATGTGGTTTCAATTATTCACCATGCTTAATATTTATGTCATTTTCTGCTGTATTATTTACCCTTATTTAGTGTTTGAGATCACTCCATTCTTATGTTTAATTTTTATAGGATTCGAAGAAGTGTATTATGATTGATATACAAGGGTAAGGTAAATGGAATAATGGTGTTCTCAAAGAACTATTTATGCTATGTTTTTTGTTTGAAATTAAAACGTTATGTTTATGTATTTAATCTATATTCAAAGACTGCTAAACCGATCGGTCAATCAGGACTTGATTCTTTGTAATCATGCAAATGTATTAAAATAATGCACCCACTCTAGGTAACTGGGGTCGGGGCGTTACATGTATAATCAGTAGGATCCTCCCGGAAGCCTCTCGTTCAATGTAAAGAAATCATGCTAAAGCATAGTAAACAACAAGTGAAACTAACAAGTCACCTAAACTGGTATACTATGTTCCAAACCTCACCATGGTTACTCTAACCATGTAACGCATACAAGAATATATCGTATAATAAAGAATATCAAGGGTACCCTACTATTACTTCCCCACTAGTTTGCCACTTTTCCCCAACGTCGCACGCCTAGAGCATCTCTCTCCAAAAGGCTTGCCTGCAGACACCTGGGTGAAGCACCACAATGCACACCCCCTGCAAAAAAACCACCACGTCCGCACATTAAAGTAACCTGGTAGTTTCTAGGAGCCACCACTGCTCTCATAACATGTATCATATGTCGGGTATTGTAACTCAATCGATTACATCACATACAAAGAGTAAGAATCCTCAAGCCATCATAGAATATACATGTTACACCTATAGTAGTACATAGAAAACTATATCCAAAATATATGTGTGTGAATGACCACAAGCCATTATAGCCCTCTACACACATATATGTGGAAAACTAACCAATGTGCCTTCCAACACCAGTAACTACTAAGGGAAGAGAGTGGGGCCAAAGGGGGTAGTCAGCCATCTATCCTCCCACTGGAATGTCGTGGAAAACTCCCCCAGGGCTCAGAATCCTCGGGGTGACAGTTTCCCTTAATGACAGGGTGTAGTAGAATATATAAACACAAAAAGTAAGGGATATATTATATCTCACAACCACACTATGGGCATTAACTAGTCTAAGACACAACTGCACCAAACGTCTCTCCGACTCTGGGCTGCTACTTCTAAGACTAGGAATCCAATATGTACACAACCATTTAAAGAGATTTATTAGATTAAATCATTCCATTTTTATCAGTTCCAGTTTATGTTAATTATTTCATTAATCATTAATTAACCATGAATAATTCCACATTAAATTTCATTATCATCACACCCAAAGTCAATTGTTCATTCAAAATTTACAACCTCATCATTATGTTCCAGTAACTCCATCCCCATGGATTAACACCATTTATTCAATTATTCATTATAGAAATACATTCCCACATTCCTAGGCATTATAGAAAAACATTATATTCTACTAAAAATAAGGTGGCTCAACACGGTGAGTAGATGAACTACCCGTCGAGTCTTTGTCGCTTATAGCAAGAGCATATACCCATACTTCCTTGGGAAGATAAACACTGAATGGACGTGGCATACCCCGAGTGTCAAAGCCACTTTCGGATGAAGGGTATGTAAGACCAGCTACCTTGAGCAGTGAAGAAAACTAAATCAGATAAACAAACAATCAAAATTACCAAGCATCCAACAATCACATCCACTCCATTCAGTCATCCCTGGTGTCCTCCCTAACACCCACATGTATAAGCTGATGCATCTCACCACTCTAGGCATCATATACTACCACAACTAAAAGCCTCCATGCCCCCACATATCACAACAGCCATCCAGGATCACATCACAGCAGAAATAGTAGGTTTTTCTTCTGGAAATGGGGATGACCTTGTTTGTTTAAGGTTCAAACATTATAATCAGTGTCTAACAGGTTTATTCATAGAATCGAAAACACCCAATGATTCTATATCCATTTGTACCTACATTCCAAAGCTAGGTGCTCATTAGTTGTGGAACGATGAGACCTAAGAGTTTGTATCGGTCTAGAGGATGGGTGGTTAGGCTCATCACACCTTTTGGGGGGGAATTATGGCCTACTCTAGGACTATCTCATAGATTTATCTTTTGTTCATGGACACTTATTAATTTACAAAGCATGAAAATGAGTTTTTCTATTAGTCTTTGCAATGATTGATTTATATGTATGGGATTTAGAGAATCTCTTATATGTATTTGAGGTTCTTCATTAATGGAGAATCATCTATATGTATTAGAGATCCTTAGTCGATGGTATCCTTCAATACATTATATAGAAATATCTTGGTCATTATGATAACCATACTGGTATTAAAGACACTTAGTGGGTAACATTAGGATTATTCTTGTTCATAAATACATGGATTATTTCAGAGTTAGGATCATACCCGCATATGGGCTACCTACGTATCCTAGTTAAAGAAGAATCTAAAACCATGTAGTTTGGGAATTAAGATATATTTTAACGTCATATGGGAAGGTTTATAATTAATGGGTTATGGGATTGATCCTTATAAATGCTTCCTACATACACTACTTTTAAGGAATAGATCAAAGTCCATGTATTTCGATTAAGAAGTGTGGGGCTTATGTATGATTAATAGACCAATGAGATGTGTTGTGGTTACTGTTACACTCTAAGCTCATGTGAGTCATGCTCGGTGCGAGAAACAAGAAGTATCAATAAACTTGGTGATTTGACCCATGAAAAATGTGGTCCCAAGGAATTATATGGTTCTTATGTATATGTTACTGCACAAAGTAGGTGAATACTAGGATTTAATTTTGGAGAGAAGCTTTGTAACAACGTCCATAATGATATTTGCGCTTTATTGATACTTGGATACTCTAACTTGGGACTTATTATTGAGGAGGATTCCCAAATTAGCGGGGACATGGGGCTTACTCCTAAGGAGGATGCCCATAAACAGGGTCCATAAAGGTATTTTTGCTTTATGGAGATTTCAATTCTTCATTTGGGGCTTACTCTTATAGAGGATTCCAAGATTAAGGGGGACATGACTTTTGAATGGGTTTTACTCTTGATAATGATGACTAAATCAAAAGAAAATTATTATTGGTACTTACTCCTTATAATGAGTCCCATATTAAGGAACTTGGGGATTACTATTAAGGAGGATACCCATATTAAGGGGATTGTAATCGAGAACCTACTATTGAAAAGGAGGCAATGTTTAATAGAATTTATGACTGGGGTTTACTCCTGAAAAGGAGGACCAGGTGAAGAGAATTTATGACTGGGGATTACACCTAAAAAGAAGGCCCATGTTAAGATAATTTATGACTAGGTCTTACTCGTGAAAAGGAGGTCCCAATTAAGAGAATTATACTGGAGATTACTCCTGAAATGGGGGCCCAGGCTAAGGGGACTTGAGACTTTGGGATTACTACTGATAAGGAGGCCCAAATCAAGATCACATCTCATAATTCCTTTCAGATAAGGAAGCCAACAAAGTAACCATGCCACAAATGGGTTTGAAGAGGGTTTTGAAGGCTATATCATGAAGATGATAGATGAATTTGATGAAAATAAGTGAATTGGAAGGAACCACGCAAGTCCTGGCATGTCATGTAAGTCCTGGTTGCGCAAGTATACTAGCATGACATGATTTCACTTGGGAAACGAAGAACCAATGAAGTGATACTTGGGAGAATTTGAGTTAGAGCCCTTAGTATCATCTATAGAGGCTTTCATATGGGTGTCGTGCAAGTTTCCTTGAGAGGGAAAGGCAGTTCTCAAGTGTCTTCCTTTTCCAAAAGGGCTAGAGACTTGGGCGTGCATGTACTGATGAGTTTTAATACATAGGCCTCATTCTTCCTCTTGAGAGATTCTTTTCTAGGAAAAGAATTATCATAGAAGTGTTTGGAAGACTTCAGAGAGAGACTTGGGCGATCTGAGCATGGTTCCATGTTTTGGATTTTTTGTCTAGAAATGGGGGGCCCACATGGGGTATTTATAAGCCACCTCGGTTTTGAGATAATTTCAGGGTTGGGCGGCAAGGGACATGAACGCCGCATATCTGGCACGCAGGTGACTTGCGTGCCCAATGTCTGGCATGCAAGTAACTTGCACGCCTTAATCCAAAATGGCTATGGGACTTATCCTTGGTAAAATGTGATCTTTCTTCAAAGGGAGACCTTATTTTTGCTTAATGTATTCCGCTTTTGTCATTATTTGGACTCTGTGATGGAACAGAGCATCAACAATAGTCCCCCTCAGAGTTGGATCAGGAGAGAAATGAGGATATGACTCTGAGGTGAGAAGAAACAATAAATCTAGCAATTTAATGTCATGCATGTCGGACATAAAAAATGCCAACGTTTATGGTCAAATAGAATTGAAAAAATGGATTAAAATTGACACAATTCCTTGATAATTGTTTTGAAAACATAATACCACAGTCAAGTATGAGGGGGAAAACATGTAAAGTGTGACTTAAGAAATTTTTAATCTGATTAATGACATGGGAAAAGGACTAAAATGCATATAGATAGTATTTCCAATGAATGAAGTTACAATTATTTGAAAACCCCTTTAGGGGGGTTGAAATACACAGGGCCACTTAAGGGAATTGGATGTATAGTAAAATAATAGCATCTTTTGGCTGAAAGGTCTGTTATGTAGACTTGTTTATGCAAGGCCTCCTAGGGGCACATGCTTCATAGTTAGGAAAATGAACTCTTAGAAATTTTACTTTTTTGTTGCTCAAAGCTAGTTAATGTTTATGGAGATTCAAATTTTCTAATGCATAGAGTCTGATGTATGGAGAGAGTTACTCGAATATAGAGAAGATATTCCCAATCAACATTGTCAATGAATTGGATGAATGTCACTCTTACGAAGGGCTGACCCAAATGTAGTGAATTGAAATATAAACCATAGACTTGAATACATTCAGATCATAAAAATGATTATGGAAAAAATATATTAAAGATGGTTGTTTTTTTTTAGGATCCCTAGATATCATCGTTAAGACTAATAAAGACAAAAGAGGTTTTCTCCCAACGAATGAAGTTATAACTATTTAACAAACCTGTTAGAGGGTTGAATTATGCAGAACCACTTAAGGGCATCAGCAAAATTGTCAAATAATAGCATATTTTGGATGACTGGTCTGTTATATAGACTACTTATGCAAGGTCCCCTAAGGGCACATGCTGCATAGTCAGACAAATGAAATCCTGGGTATCAATCATTCTGTGACCAGAAATCTGGAAAAGGGTTATGGAGATCTGGAAGTATTTAAGGTTTGGAGTATGAGACATCAAAATGGGCATTGTCCCAGGCATGAAGTGTAACACACAGAGATTTTATGAAAAATATTCCTTTTAATTTCATTGATTTCATGTGTTGTACACTACACCAAAAGGATCTTGCACTACACACATCCTTGAATTGGCTTTCATTACATGCAATCGTGACGACCCACGATAGCATATGTTGTGCGCAATACCGAGTTTCATTAAACAACTATTTTTTATATAAACTAGCTGTTACGAATATTAATGAACACTTTTTGAAATTTTATTTTTCAAAATGGACTTTATTTTTGGATTCGGAATATCGAAATTAGTCAAGGGTGAAATTTTGGAATTTTTCTGATAACATTCAATTTTTTATGAATTGTTAAAACACTAGGTTACTATTTAAAAACCGAATTTTTATATAAATAATTATTCATTTTATTAAATTTTAATTTAGGATAAAATTGATACATAATACCTATATAAGTTCAATTTAATTCATTGGAGTCATTTTATAATAATTTTAGATATATAAAAATTTTATTGAACTTTTGACCGTATTTTACCCACCGTCAAGGAGAGTTTTAAAATTTACATAAAACATAATTTTACCGCTTCTCTGAGTGGAATTTCAAAAATATGAGAGACAGGGTTAATATCAAGGAGAAAAATTTGGTTCAATAAGATAAAAATAATTTTTGGTGAATAGTACCTTTTTACTTTTATTTACCACGGTTAAAATTAAACAGGGAAATTAAGGGTAAAAATGATATTATTATTACCCTAAAACATGTCCGAATTCTATTGGATATGTGTAGTTCTACCAAAAAAACCTTAGGAATAAAATATTATCCTTTATCTCCACATGGATTAGATTAGGACATTTATTATTATTTTATTTAAAG
Organism: Viscum album; assembly: GCA_963277665.1. Taxonomy (NCBI): domain Eukaryota; kingdom Viridiplantae; phylum Streptophyta; class Magnoliopsida; order Santalales; family Viscaceae; genus Viscum; species Viscum album. Next base: position 1,516,104,823 of record OY728122.1, on the reverse strand, counting down.
AAGAATTAAAATATTCAAAATTAAATTTTAATAACTAAAACATTTTAAATATAGGGCTTATACAGAAGATAAATTAGAATATAAATATTAATTATAAAGATAAATATATTTCCTACATAATGATTATTTATTTATATTTTTTAGACATTAAATTATTTAATTTATCTACGAGACAATGATGATGCCGTAATTACCCTATTAATGATATATTAACCTAATTGAAGATATAAATACCCAATTAAATGTAATTTTATACTTTTTATGAATTAAAATAATTTTATAGGTTAATATGACATGTTATTAATAATTTAATTAACTTATATCGAAGTAATCATGCTGTTTTGATTTTCACAAAAATCAAGTACCAAATAGTGTCAAAATTGACATTAAAATGTTTTTAAAACAAATATTGTATAATTAATTGTTATTTTATTCCTAAATATATAAGGTTCGAAAAAATGACTTAGATAAGGATATATATATTAATAATTAACCACTTGGGGTTCTTTTGGATTTTTATTGTACGTTTATTAACCATATAGTGTAAGAAAACAAAAAGACACGGTAAAAGTTAAATTATTTAACTTAGAGTTAAATATAAATGATAAGGATTAAATAGTAACCTAAACTCATCTAAAACCTATTGTATTAGAGTATTTAGACCCATTCCCACCTTATCTTTGAAATAAATAAATTTTTAGCTATTAAAAACCGAATATTACTTTATTATAAAATAATATTTTAATTTTTTCGTAAGGTGCCCCTCTCCACCCTAATAAAAAGGGAACCCCTTCCCTCATCTCATCACACCCTATTGAACCTTGAACCTTGGAAAAAACCTACCAATTCCTCTTCAAATAATCTCTAGTTATATCATAGTGGTTCTGTTCTTCTCAAAAGACCAACTCTAGTGCCATTAGAAGGATTTTAAAGGAGGTGGGTCGAGGAAGAGTTAATCTCTTCTACCGACTATTTCATGTTTTTTCTTCTTCTACATCCTCTTCATAAGTTGTTTAATTTTGAAGTAAAATCATAAGTATCAATAATATAATGATATGTTATTATAAATATTAAACATCCCCATTTCACCTTCCACTCATCCTATGGAAAATGAAATAACCGTGCGAGCATAGGTACGGAATACCGTCTCCACGCCATGGTGTAATCTGTTTTTCCACCACCACCCTACTTGGATGGGTATGATGGTGTAAGGAAAAACTATATATGATTATTATAACATCATACTGATTCTATGATATTATTTCTTCCACTCCAATTCCATTTAATTAATATGGGAACGATATCATTTCTCATGCGTACGTACGGATTACCATCTCCACGACGCGATGAGATTCATTTTCCATGTTAACAATTCAAGAATGATTATAAAGTATATATAAAAAGTAATAATGAAATATATGACATAATAATGATACTTTATTTATGTATATATATATATATATATTTATGTCATCTACTTAATTCCATTCAAGTCAATAAGGAAAGGAAAATAGTGTCCATGCGTAGGTATGGTCTACTGTCTACATGAACAGTGTATTTCATTTCATTTATCTATCTATTATATATATATATATTCTTAATATATATGATATATAAATCATTATTTAAATTCTGGATGTTACTAAATAATTATATAAGAAATAATAATATCAAGAACAACAAGTCCAAACAAGTACGATAAATAAAACGATTTTACCCAAAACGCTGCATTAACATCGAATTTACAAAAGAACAGGTAATATTATGTCATAAGTGAACCATATATGATATAATAACAATTAATATTATTATTTTAATAAGTAAATGACATTATTTAAATCATTATACAGAGTTTCAGATACGTACGAATAATATCGGACCTAAGGTAAGGGGTTTTCATCTCACTCATTATTCCCGTGAGATTCATTCCATATTGCCACTATTACCTTTTGTGTGGTGTATGTACTGCCCATAATTGTATTATTTTTGTAATAAACATTAATTTATTTGTATTTACATATTCATTGTCTGATACCTCTTTCATGGGGTGTATGTTTCATACGTTACCAAATTGGTAAGGGTTCATTTTGCAATCTAATATTTATCCGAGATTTCTTATTCGTAAGTATTTACTAGGATTATATATTTCATCCTTGTCCATAAATTTTTTTTCATAAAGTGGTTAATATTCTTAAATGTATTTTTAAATTCAGTTTTATGCATTTGACTTGTACTTTATGTTATGGAATAAATATTTCCTTTGTTTGCCATAGGTGGAACTTTTTGACTTTTCTGTTAAAAGTATGGGGAGAATGTTTTTTAACATAAAGGGCATGAATGGATTTTTACGGTTTAATAACAACTTTTTTTCATGAAGCTTACTCTACATGATTTCATGACGATTTTCAACAAAAATAATTTTCTTTTAAAATTGCATGACATTTTGTGAAAAGAAACTGATTTTGAAGAAGGAAGGATATTTTCCTCAAGATTTCATTTCAAATGTATTATCAAAACCATTTTCCATATAAGATGGAATTATTTAATAAGTGTATGTATAAAGTATAATTTCTTTATGATTTACATGGTTTAACATTTATTATGATGAAATGATATCCATTTTTTATGGATTATTTTATGATGGAATGATGTTTATGAAACCCATTTTATAATTTGGGTAATGATGAATGATTAATGTTCATGTTGTGGAACAATTAAGAATGATCTCATTATGAGTTGGGTGGGACCTATATATCCATCCACTACATTGGGTAAAGATTTATATCTCCTGAGATACACATGTTTGGAATGGTAAGTTAATCTGGTTCAATGTTACTAGACTGAAGCGAGGAGTGAACTCGATTCAGAAAGAGACTTTGTCCACTAAGATGGTCTTGGCAGCAATGCCTTGGCTACTATAGAAATCATATCATGTTCTTAATGTGTTTCCACAATTACATGTTTTATTCCCATGCTATATTTTCATGATTGATGTTCCTTTATGATATATTCCTTGCGCACTTCCAAGATTTATGTCATTACTCAAGATTTTGATGTTTATATTTTATGTTCACGTTTTTGCATTGAAATGATTATGGATTGTTTTAAGTTCCCTATGTTTACCTGTAATGAGAATTTGAGCTCTCCCATTTTATGTTTTCTTTTCCCCAGGATATAAGGAACGATTTTAGGTATGAAAAAGAGGGGAAGTTCTTTATGGGAGATGTTGAAGATCTTTCCCCACGATTAGAAGATTATGTTCTGAGTTTCCAAAGACACTAAACTATTACGGTCATTGGGTGTTTGTTTTTGTTCGGTATTAAGTATTCCACAAAATTAATGTAATGTACATGTACATCATGATAGGGGTCTCTACAGTTGGTATCAGGGGTTCAATTTATTCAACCTTAAGAATATATGATGCGAGAACTTTAGTGAGTTCCCTAAAGATATTTCTATGGTATGTCCCTAAGGTTAAGTATAATTATAGGTTATAGTACTAGAATTCCAATAATGATATTAGAATTATACCTAAGATGTTATATATTGAAGTTACTCCCCCTTGATTAGGATTTTGGACTCTCACACTATTCTTTTTATGTTTTAGAAAATATCTAGAAACTTGAAGATTAACGATAATAGAGGATATGATGGACAATGGAATGATATTCATCATGAGAAACCAAATGAATTAGGATCTGGAAGTCCACATATTGTTATTATATCTAATCAAAAATCTCCTAATATTATCAATAATCTCAACTTTGGTAATTATCCTGACTCTTCTAATAAGTGAAAGACATTGTTTCATGATGATCATAGGGGAAAGAAAGTTCAATTTCCCTAATGTAAATCATGTTGGAATAGGCATCAGGAAGAATGTTTCAAAGGAACTGGAAGATGCTTTCGGCATGGAATAGAAGGACACAAAGCTACTAATTGTAAAGGAAAAGGTTCAGTTAACACCATGGATAAGGATAATGGTATTTTTAAGACAACAACAATGGTTAATTGTTTTAAATGTGTAATGTACGGGCATTATGCAAACCAATTCACTAAGGGAAAATCTCATAAAGAGAATCATCATGGTCATATGGGTAGTATTTATGTGGATGATTATAAATAGAATAAAAATGATATATGAGATGGAAGAAATGATGAAGCTCAGTCAGTGGTTTAAGAAGGTACTGTAATGAATAATATTGTATGGTACTATGGAATAAAGAAAAATCTAAGGATTTTTACACTGTTTCCATTGCTTGAGTTTTGAAAGTATAAGTTGAATGGTACTCGTAACCATGAAAGGTTATTCAGATATTTTTGGAAATCACCTAATATGCGCATAAAGAAGTGATAATGTGATAATGAAATGTTTGGTAGTATTAATGAGCTCATGACTAATATAAGGAGAAATTGATATCATTGTTAGAGTATATAGAATATTTGGGATTTTGGTATACAGAAACAGGTTACTTTGTGATAGCATTCATGTTTTCACTATGGTTCAAGAGAATACATGATTAATGTATTCACAAGTTTGGAATGTGACCAACAAGATATATCATATGTTATATGGAGGATAAATGATGGTATTCACATGATCGGTAGATGAAATTTCTAGTAATTGTTTTTTTATACTATGTTCTTGGACAGAAGTATTTTGAATAAGCCTAATGATTGGAATGAATTAAGTTAAACATAAGATAGTATTGTTTAAGGATAGAAATTTTTTCTATTTAATTGCATGTTTGTTATTATAATGTAGTATTAGAAAAAGGGACAACCTGCAGGATGAGAGACAACCCGTCACGTCGGACAAGGTTTTGGGAATCAAACCCACAACCGAAGTGCGACAAGCCTTTAATTCCTACCACTAGCCTACAGGAAGTCACTGGTTAGTAGATACTAGTTTTGTTAAGAATTATGATAGATGGTGTATAAGTCCATTTTTGGAATCATATACAATTAACCTCACCATAGATGGACTTATGTATATTTGATAACTTTTGCTAACCATTTGTTTGAGAAATATGAAATGACCCATCATTCTATCACATTATCTATTAAAACTTCACGAATGAAAAATTCAACTTCATTTCTTTATGATATGAAGTGGAAATTGTTCAAGGAATGAACAATGGTGATATTATACCGAAATAAAGTAAGTATTTCTTCTAATTCAAATTCATCAAGTTTAGGAAAATGATCATGAAAACCAAAAATGTTGTCCTACAGCCCTTATATCTGATGAATCAGATGGTACCTTAGATCATCACAAATTTATGGCTTTGTGATTGTTGGTTTTTTTATATCCATGTTCTCTACCAATCTCTATCAGAACATGACGGTTAGATTTCTCTTCCATATCCATATTTTCACCTATGTTCTCCTAAGAGGAAACCCATTGATTAATTAATTTGGGTAACCATTACATTTCATACTTTAGTTTTTAAAGATAATTTTTTGTATTCCTCTTTATGATGTGGGTTTCTATTATAACTTTCATGTAGTAAACCATTTATAACCTCAACGAATTTAGAGGGCGAAATTAATTTTAAGGGGGGTCGAATGTAACACCCTAAGATTTTATGAAAATTATTATTTTTAATTTCATTGATGTCTTGTGTTGTACGCTACACCAAAAGGAGCTTTCACTACACGCATCACTTACTTGGCTTGCATTACACTTAATCGCGACCTTCCATGATAGCGTATGTTGTACGCAATACCGAGTTTCACTAAACAATGATATGTTATATAAAATAGCCATTATGAATAGTAATACCCACTTTTTAAAAATTTATTTTTAAAATTGGACTTCATTTTTAGATTCGGAATATTGAAATTATCCTAGGGAGAAATTTTGGTATCTTTTTGAAAACATTCAATTATTGATGAATAGTGAATACACTAGGTTACTATTTAAAAACTGACTTTTTATATAAAAAATTATTTATTTTATTTAAATTCATTTTAGGTAAAAATTGATACATAATACCTATATAAGTTCAATGTAATTCATTAGAGTCATTTTATAATAATTTTAGATATATAAAAATTTTATTGAACTTTTGACCGTCTTTTACCCACCTTCTAGGAGAGTTTGAAAATTTACAAAAAATATAATTTTACCGCATCTTTGAGTGGAATTTAGAAAATCCAAGAGACACGGTTAATATCAAGGAGTAAAATGTGGTTCGATAAGATAAAAATAATTTTTGGTAAATATTATCTTTTTACTTATATTTACCACGGTTAAAAGTAAATAGGGTAATTAAAGGTAAAAATGATATTATTATTAACCTAACACATGTATTAATTCTATTATATAAGTGAAGTTTGACGAAAAACAACCTTAAGTATAAAAATTTACCCTTTAGGTCCACTTGGATTATAATAGTACATTTATTATTATTTTATTTAAAGAACTATTAAAATAGTTAAAATCAATGTTTAATAACTAAAATATTTTTAATATAGGGTTATACAAAAGATAAATTTGAATATAAATATTCATTAGAAATAAAAAAATGTTTCCTACATAATTTTATATTATCTATATTTTATAGACACTAAATAATTTAAATTATTGATGACACAATGATGATGCAGTAATTACCTTATTAATGAAATATTAACATAATTGATGTTATAAATACCCAAATAAATGTAATTTTGGACTTTTTATGAAATAATCTAATTTTCTAGGTTAATATGACATGTTATAATTGATTTAATTAACTTTTTTTGAACTAATCATGCTTTTATGAGTTAAAAAAAATCAAGTACCAAATAGTATCAAAATTGAGATAAAATAGTTTTAAAAAAAATATTATAATATTAATTGTTATTTTATTCCTAAATATCTAAGGTTCGGAAAAATGACTTAGATAAGGATATATATATTAATAATGAACAACTTGGGGTTCTTTTGGCTTGTTATAGTATGTTGATTAACCATATAGTGTAAGAAAACAAAAAGCCACGGTAAAAGTTAAATTATTTAACATAGAGTTAAATCTAAACGATAAGAATAAAATAGTAACCTAAACTCATCTAAAACCTATTAGTTGAGAGTATTTCGACCCGTCCCCACCTTAGATTCTAAATAAATCAATTTTGAGCTATTAAAACCGAATATGACTTTATTATAAAATATTATATTTTGTTTTTCATATGGTGCCCCTCTCCTCCCTTATAAAAAGGGCACCCCTTCCCTCTTCTCTTCACACCCTATTGAGCCTTAAAACTTGGACAAAAACTTCCAATTCATATTATAAACCTCTATAGTTATATCATATATGTTCTGGACTTTTCAAAATACCAAATCTAGTGCCCTATGAAGGAGTATAAATGAGCTGCGTTGAGGAAGAGGTAATCACTTCTATAGACTCTTTCAAGTTTCATTCTTCTTCTACTTCCTCTTCCTTAGTTTTTTCACATTGAAGTAATAACATAAGTACCACTCAAATACGTATATTGTATTATAAATATGTAACAACCCCATTTCACCTTTTATCCATCCTATAGAAAATTAAATCACCGCGCATGTGTATGTACGGAATACCATCTCCACGTCGTGGTGTAATTTGTTTTTCCACCACCACCCTAAATAGATGTAAATGTTAGTGTATATAATAACTATATATGATTGTTATAACATCATATGGATTCTAAGATATTATATCATCCACTCCAATTCTATTCAATAAATATGGGAACGATTTCATTGCTCGTGTGTACGTACAGATTACCGTCTCCACGACGCAATGAGATTCATTTTCCAAATGATCAATTCATGAATGATTATAAAGTATATATAATAAGTAATAATGAAATATATTACATAATAATTATACTTTATTTATGTATATATATATTTATTTCATCTACATAATTCCATTCACATCAATAAGGAAAGGAAAACAGCGTTCATGCGTACGTACGACCTTCTGTCTCTATGAACGGTGTATTCCATTTCATTTTTCTATCTATTATATATATATATACTAAATATATATGATATATAAATCATGATTTAAATTCCGTAAGTGATTAAATCCTGATATAAGTAATAATAATATAATGAACAACAAGTCCAAACAAGTACGATAAATAAAACGAGTTTACCCAAAACGCGGCTTTAACATGGAATTTACAAAAGAACGGGTAATATAAAGTCATAAGTGAACCATATATGATATGAAAATAATTAATATGATTCATTAATGATTAAATGACATTAAATAAATCATTATACAGGAGCCTCGGATACGAACGAAGCATATCAGACTTAAGGTAAGAGGTTTTCATCTCACTCCTTATTCCTGTGAGATTCACTCCATTTTGCTACTATTACATTTGTTGTGGTGTATGTATAGACCATAATTTTATTATTTGTGTAATACAATTTAATTTATGTGTATTTACATATTCATTGTATTATACCTCTTTCATGGGGTATATGTTTCGTAAGTTACCAAATTGGTAAGGGTTAATTTTGCAATCTCATTTTTAACCGAGATTGCTTATTCGTAAGTATATACTAGGGTTATATTTTTCATCCATGTCTATAAAAAATATTTTCATAAACTGTTCAATATTCTTCCATGTATTTTTAAAGTCTTTTTTACCCATCATTACTTGTACTTTTTTTTATGGAAGTAATCTTTCTTTTGTTTACCATACGTTGTACTTTTTGACTTTTTCTTTAAAAGTACGAGGAGAATGTTTTTTAACATATACGGCATGAATGGATTTTTATGGTTTCATAACACCTAATTTTCATGATTCTTAATTCAAAATATTTCATTACTATTTTCAACAAAAATCATTTTATTTTAAAATTTCATTGTATTTTGTGAAAAGAAAATGATTTTGAAGAAGAATAGATATTTTCCTCAAGAATTCATTTCAAGTGAATTATCAAAACCATTTTCTATATAAGATGGAATTATTTCATATGTGTATGTTTCAAGTATAAATTCTCTATTATTTACATGGTTTCACTTTTCTTATGATGAAATGATATCCATTTTTTGTATGGATTATGTTATGATGGGATGATGTTTATGAAACCCATTTTATAATTTGTGTAATAAAGAATGATTAATGTTCATGTTGTGGAACAAGTAATAATGATTTCATTATGAGATGGGTGGGACCAATATCTCCATCCAATGCATTGTGTAATGATTTATATCTCATGAGATAGACATGGCTGGTAATGGTAATTTAATCTGGTTCAGTGTTATAGGACGGAAACGAGGAGTGAGATCGATTCAGAAAGGGATTTTGTCCAATAAGATGGTTTTGGAAGCAGTGCCTTGGGAACTATGGAAATCATTACATGTGCTTAATGTGTTCCCAAAATTAATTGTTTTATTCCCATGCTATTTTATAATTATTTATGTTCCTTTATGATATATGCCTTACGCACTTCCAAGAATTATGTCATTGCTCAATAGTTTGATGTTTAGATTTTATGTTCGAGTTTTTGCATTCAAATGTTTATGGATTGTTTTATATTCCCTATGTTTACCCTTAATAATAATTTAAGCTCACCGTTTTTATTTTTTCTTTTCCCCATGATATATAGAATGGTTTTAGGTAAAAAAATCTTTGGAAGTTCTTTATGGTAGATGATGAAGATCTTTCACCACGATTAGAAGATTATGTTTCGTTTTTCCAAAGACACTAAACTATTACGGTCCTTTGGTGTTTTTTTGTTATGTATTATTTATTCTGCAAAAGTAATGTAATTTCCATGTACATCAAGCTATGGGACTCTATGTGATGGAGATACACTGAACAATGCTAACCATAATCATGTTGTGGCAGGTTTTTGAATTAAGGTGTTGGACATCACTACATATCCTATAATGATGGGAATCAATCCATACACAGTTCTTGTAGAACAGTTTAACATCATGTGGGATGAGAGTGTTGGAGATTGTAGTTTAGGGTCATAGTGCTTACACCATAATGAGGCAGACACATTGTGTGTTTTTTATAAACCTAATGTGAATAAAGACCAGGGTTTTCATACCACATTCATATGATCATAGGGAGACTTTTCAGACAAGGGACTGAAAGTGGAATTTGGGGTTAGTCCCAAAGGTGTGGGGATGGATTTGAGGGATTCATGAATGTTCCTATGTATCCCATAAGGATGGGAATCAAGCCATACGTAGTTCGTGAAATACCCTATGTACATATTTGGTTCATAGATGTGAAGGGAGAAATGGGACTTTAGGGAAAATACGGTTTGACCCAAGATTAAAGGTTCGAGCATCACCATGTATGAAAATAGTCATTAAAATATGACATGATAAGAGATCAATGTCAATAATGATTCCCTCTCAAGAGAGGGACAATGGGGGGATGTATAGTTTAACGTCACATAGCAAGGATGATGGTGCTGCACAGTTTAGTGTCATTTAGCAGGGGAAAAAAGGACGCATATAGTTTGATGTCATGTGGGACAAAGGTGATCCAAGGTAAAGAGATTGGTTATGGGATACATGATGGATCAACATCGTATGAGACAGAGGTGAACTGACGTGAAGAGATTTGTTTTGGTCTACTTCACGGATCAACATCATATGCGACGGAGGTGAACCGACGTGAAGAGATTGGTTTTGGGCATGAACCTTTGGAGGATTCCTACATACCCATCTGAGAAGGAAAGGATCAATGTCTGTGCAGTTCGATTAAAGAATGAATTGGTGATCAAGTTGTACTTGAGGACAACCCGAAGATGATGTTGTGATTTACGTGTGGTTAGCAGCCTAGAGTGGGTGTTATGGTTAAAGCCTACTCTAAGAACATGTGATTCATACTCAGTGTGAGAAACAAGATGTAGTAACAACCCTAAGGATGCACAGTTTATCGTCATGTTGGACATATAAGGGACTTTACATAGTTTAATGGCATGTTGGACATGTGTACATTTTAACGTCATGTCAGACACATTAAGGTAATTTTTCACAGTTTAAACGACATTTAGGTTGAACATGTATAGTTTTATGTCATATTGGATGACAAAGGGGACATAGTTTAATGTCATGTTGGATGAAAAAGGGGCTATGAAGTTTAATGTCATGCATCAAGTACAAAAGGTACCATGCAATTTAATGTCTTTCAGTGAGGACTAAAATAGTTTAAGGTCATATGCATGGTCCAGTTATACACAGTTTATCATCATGTAGCTAGGACAACACAGTTTAATGTCATGTTGGACGAAAAACACAGTTTAACTTCATGTTGGACGAATGTGGGATTGTGTTACACAAAATACTTCTTCAATAATCTTGCATTGGTTGGAGTCGTTATGAGTTCTCTATCCATTGAGATTAAAGAATAAGATCTGTTGGAGTAGACCTTATGTTTTGAGTATGGTCCTTCCCATTTTGGCTCTAACTTTGGAGTTCTTTCCCTGGTATCATTGGATTTCTAAGGACCAATACCAAATCTCCTTGATGGAATGAACTAAGATGAACTTTTTTATTGAAAGATATTGTTATTCGATTCTGATAGACTTCTAAGTGGTGCAGGGTGCACAGTCTTTTTTCATCTAATCGTTCCAGTTCATCCAATAACTTTTTAGATTGTTCATATGGAGATGAATGATCACATATGTCTACTCTGAGAGAGGGTAATTTAACCTGAATGGGAAATACTACTTCTGTTCTATATACCAATGAATATGGAGTTGACCAAGTAGCATAGCAGGTGGTGGTCCGATTATACCATAAAGCATGAAAAATATTATAAGGACATGATTTATTATCATTATACACCATCTTTTGCAGTATGTTTGAAAGAGACTTATTGATGGCTTCTATTTGGCCATTGGCCGCTGCATGATACCGAGATGAATGGTTGGATTTGATGTTGTATTCTTGATACAACTTTCTTACCTCGGATGAATAGATGTTGGTGCCATTTTCCATCAAAATGGTATAAGGGACACCAAATATGTTAATGATGTTAGATTTGATGAAGCTAAAAATGCGTTTTGAAATAACTTCTTTTAGTGTTATTTCCACTGACCATTTGGAAAAGAAATTAGTAGCAGAAATAATATACTTAAACTACATGGATGTAGCTGAAGGGTATGGTCCTACTACATCCATTTCCCATGTGTAAAATGGCCTTGAGTATTTAGCTTTATGAAGAAACTCTGTGGGTTTATGGATGAAATTGGCATATAATTGGAATGAATGACACTTCTTATTGAAATAAAAGCAATCTTGTATCATTGAAGGCCAAAAGTATCCAAAACTTCAAATTTGATCAGACAGTCTATGTCCAGACTGGTGGGCACCACAGACTCATGCATGTACTTCTTTCATAACAGCCATTGTATCTTCACCATCAACACATCTGAAGGGAATTCCATCAAAACCTCACTTTTAGAGAATTTTTTCTAGGTGTTCTAGGAAATCATAAAGAGTAAAATTTACCACACATCGCCTGACTTGTTCCTTCCCAACTCTATCAGGTGGGGGTGTTCTATTTTGAAGGTATTCCCTGATAGGTGTTATCCATCCTGTAGTATGACCATATGGTTCTAAAATGGGACTAATATCATTGATTTCCTATGTTCTGATTTGAACATAAGGTGAAATTGTACGATGGTGGGCAATACTGATGATTGTTTCGTCCTGATTTGGATTTCCCAGAGCTGTGGCTACATTTTCCAGTGCATCCGCTTGAGCATTTTGTAATCTCAGGACATAAGAAAATGTCATTTATGAACGAAATTATTCCATTAACTCTCTATAATAATTATACAAAGGGATTAACAATTATTTTCTGATGGCATAGTCCCCATTGACTTGTTTGATTCCCAAGTCTAAATCACCTTTACCATTTATGTGATTCACATGTGTCAGAAGTGCCAACTCCAATCATGTGATGAGAGAATAATATTCTGCTTCATTTTTTATACCACCTTCCATAAATAAGAAGGAATAGGGTAGCACTACCTTTTTTGAGGAAATAAGCATAATTCATAATGCAACATTGTTGAATTTAGGATCTTCCATTTTCATCCCTGTTGGACTTCTAGAATCACCATCAAAATAAATTTCTCATGTTTGAGGATTATCATTAATAGAAAAGACTTCCTCATCAGGAAGTTCAACATCTAAAGATGTATCTTCTACTGAAGGGTTTTCAACAAGGAAATCAGCTAGAGCTTGGCACTTTATTGCCTTTTGAGAAACATACTTGTTATCAAACTGCTGCAAAATAACTACCCACCTTTCAAGACGTCTTTTAAGCATTGGAAAACTAATGATAAATTTTAGCAGGTTATTGAGAGATACCAATTGGACCTTAGGATGTTGCAAGTACTGTCTGAATTTATGAACTGAAAATATTAGTCCGAGGAAGCACTTTTCAATACTTAAATATCGAGTTTTTTCCTCAAGCACAGTCTGACTGAGATAATAAAGGTTGTTTTCATTCCCATCATCATTCTTTTGGTCATGGAAGGCACCCAATTACCGCTCTAAAGCTATCAGATAAAGAATAAGTGGTCTTCCTTCAACATGTAGCATTAATACTGGTGTAATCAAGAGATATTTCTTCATAATATCGAATGCCTCCTGACATTATTCAGTCCACTGGTAAGTGACTCCCCTCTTCATTAATTTGGTGAAGGGTAAATACATTCCTGCCAAATTGGCATTGAAACGCCGAATATAGGCCATGTGTCCTTGAAGTCCTCTTTAATAATTCAAATTTAGAGGAAGTGACATAAAAGGATTTGTTTTGACATCTCAGGATCAACATCGATACCATGATGGCATACAACAAAGCCAAGAAATTTTCCTGAGGTTACCCCGAAAGAACATTTCAAGGGGTTTATCTTCAAATTATGTTGGCGAAATTTGTGGATTATGATGTCCAAATCAGAAAAGTGATTAGAAAGTGATTGGATTTAGCTACCAAATAACACACACAACATTATACAAATTTCCTTAAAGATGTTTTTAAGATATAGTTCATGGAACACTGATATGTTGCACATGCATTCTTTAGGCCAAAGGGCATTACCTGATAGAAAAACACACCTTGAGTGGATCTGAAGGGTGTAGAATCCTCATCCTCAAGGGCCATTTTTATTTGAGTATACCCAGAATAACCATCCATGATGGAAAGAGCATCATATCCAGCTATAGAATCAATTAAGAGTTCTGTGATAGGAACTGTAAAATCATCCTTGGGACAATGCCGATTAAGATCTCTAAAGTTAATGGAAACTCTAATTTGTCCGTTCTTCTTTTTAACAAGGATAATATTAGCCAGCGATTTGGGATATTTAACATCTCTGATGAAGTTAGCCTTGATAAGCTTATCCACTTCAGCTTAAATTTTGGAGGCATAAGTTGGGTGTGATCTTCTTGTGGCTCTCTTGAATCCTCAATGTTCTTCTGGAAAACCCAAATGATAAGTGGAAACATCAGGATCAAGACCTGTAATTTCTGTATAATTCCAAGAAAAAACATATTGATTTTGCTTTAAAATTTAAGTATAAAATTCTTGTTCTTCAATAGTCACGACCAAACTAATTAAAATGGGGCATGGATCTTCTTTTGTACCCAGATTTATTTCTCTGCGATCATCTACAATGGTGGAGATACCCTCTTAGAATTATATAGGAGCATCACTCAGATCTTCCTCTTCTTCTTCAACATGTTTTACTTCTTCCATTTCTATAATCATAGTAGATGATGAAGTAGAATTTCCACAGTCAATGGAGAAGTTAAAACATTAACATCTTGGAGAAGAGGCTTCCATTTCTAACCCTATTGATGATGAAGGGTCTTTTTGAGGTGATAGAGAGGAGATGATGGATGGAGAATCGACATCATTATTTTCCTCTAGCATTGCAATAACTTTTTCTGGCCTAATTGATGAAGTATATTATTGTTGGATTTCAGTGGATGAAATGAAGACATCTCCATTTGAGGTTTCATCATTGGTTGGTGAATTACCAATTTCTCCAATGAAGTATGGCTTGGTTTCCGTAATTTACATTATGGAAGTTTCCATAAGAGTATTTGGATTTGGGTCTATCCTATTAATTTGACTTATAGTCAACACATAATCCGTACTCACATGTATGAATGAGTTTACTGGAATCTTTTCCAAACCATATGGAGCATTAATTTTGGTGACCATCTTCGTCATGAATTTTTTTTTTCCTCCGTGTGATACAAATATGCCTCAATGCATTGAGATTCACATGATTTGAATGAGGATGTGTCACCATACAATGTCCAAATTTGACTATTGAAATAATTTTTGAGACACCGATGGTACGATGAAGTTAAGACCGCATGTTGATGTAGCCAAGGTCTTCCGAGGAAAATTTTGAAGGCTGTATCCTAACAAATAACCATGAAATGAGAATTAGATACAAGATCTCTAAAAAGAATTCTGAGTGTAATTTCGCCCTGAGGTTCTTGTTCATTATTATCATATCCTTTCAACATCACTGTAGAAGGGGATAAATCAGATTCGGTGGGGGCCAATAGACAATGTGTACGAATAGGAATGATATTTAATCCTGATCCATTATCAAGGAATGTACGTTGAATGTCTACATCATTGACTTTTCTAGATAGATACAAAGGTCTGATATGTCCATGTACAAAAGAATATTCATCTTCATCTGTAAATGATATCATCGCATGGAATTCTGCTGGATCATTCTATATATGGTAACCTCAGCCGCATCAATTTCAGTTTTGAATTCCTGAGGACCTGACAAAACCTCAATGATGGCCTCCCGAGGATCTTTTTATAGATTTATAGATTTCAAGATTGATAACATGATCAGTACATGGGCCAAATGTTTCAAGATATCATACTGTTTGTCCAATGGTCTGTGTTTCCCAACAGGAACATGTGGTTTCGCATGTGCCTTAGAAGTTGATACATTGGAAGTAGATGCATCTCATATCAGGGTAGGAGTTGGAAATACTATTGGCTTTGGTAGATAAGACTGAATAGGTCTATTTATTTGTTGAGATGAAGAAGGTGTAGCTTCTAACCGGTCTTCCAAATTAACTATGCCTGGACCAAATCGTCTATGTGTGGAAGAACATTCCAGTTCATGTTGAGCCCATTGAAGGGTCTATCCACAAGTTTCAACCACATATACAGTTTTGGCAGCGGTAAGATTAAAATAGTGGCTTCTGGAATATCCATGTCTTCCCCTGTATCTTGGACCTCTATCTCTTCTTATAATTCCTCTATTGGATACAGGGAACATAGGCTCCTCAAAATAAAAACTGTCATTGGCATAATGATCTGTTAAATGAATGATATTAATAAAACCAAAGATCAATTCTTCAACTGATAAAGATTCTACCTGATTAGCCAATTCAAGATGTTCTGTTTGGTGGGGTTGTGCCCATGATTTTGATGTATATGGAAAAAAATATTCCAGAGTCCAAGACAATTTAGGCTTTGTCATGAACTCGTCTTCTTCTGAATGTTCTTCTATCTTTGAATTATGCTGACTCTTTGATGAATTTCCTTCTGATGAAGGGGGTTTTGATGTGGCATTCATTGCAGAAGACACAATTGGTTTATTCAATTGTGTTCATAAAATGGCATGTGTTTGGTTGATTGTTTTCCTAACCATCAAATCATCATATTTCTATGCATTTTTACTTTTGACATCATGCCACTTTCCTCCTTCGTCTGGATCAGTAGCATTGACACATGATACCTGGGCTGAAGATCCTTTTATTTTTACCCTTACAGAGTCCACCATCTTTTTCGGGAGGTATTTGAAGACAAAACACTCCTGAATAAGAAGCCCCAACATCTGATGAAACGGGCAGTAGTTTGGGAGGTATTTATCTCCTTCCTTGAATGGCCTTTTGGGCCTTGGAAACTGAACTGGATTTTTTTACAGAGCCGGGATGATGTATCTAGGAACTTGTTCATTCTGGAAAGAATAAACATTGTTCATCAAATATTCAAACGGTTTCCACCTTTGATATTTTAGATCATCATGGAAAGGCATCCATTGTTTTTGATGTTCAGGAGGTGGAGCCCTTCTATATGATGAATGTTTTGAAGTGGAGGCTGGTAGAGGTGCATGTTGATGTGTAATTGTAGCAGCCTCTGCTTTCCCTACTCTCCTTCATGTAATTGGATTAATTACATGAGTTTTAGCCATACTCTTTATAAGAGATTCCTCTATCTGCTGAGCAATAGAAGTATGTTCTAAAAACCCTCATGTGTACTTCATAGGGATCAACATTATGCATAATTAATCACATAGATATTCCACACATATTGGAAGCAATTCTTCTTGAGGGTGTTCTAAGCATAAGTAAAATGTTAATCCATTCCAACGAGCAATGAAATATGAAACTCTTTCATTATCCCGTTTCATACAATTATTATGATCGAAAACTGTCATCTTTGGAATTTTTGAGTTGAATTGAAGAAGGAATTTTTGATGGAGATCCTCCCACCCAGTAATTGACCGGTATTGAATGCTTGTATACCAGACAAAAGTAGGCCGCTGTAAGGACTGTAGAAAACACCTTATCATAACCGCTTCTTGTTGTTGAGGATTTCCTATCATGGGATCATAACGAGAAACAAAATGTGTTAAGTGTTGTTCTGGGTATCCTGAACCATTAAAAATTGGGAATTTGGTACTTAGAAAATTTTACAGGGGGGGAATTGCATCAACCCATTCAGGGTAAGCTCCCTTCCCTGGTTGAACCAGTGCACGCTTTTCTTCCACAGCTTCCTACCAAGATGTTAACGACTAAATGGTAGTAATTAATTTTTGAGAAACAGCTGGTTGATCATGGACATGTGCATGTGCAAGAACTAGAGTTTGGATGGGTGTGGCAAACGGTACTGCCACAGATGCTAGTAATGTCGGTTACTATTGCGTATGACCCACAGGATTAGACCTATTAGGGTGTACTTGTAAAGGGAGATATTCATGATCCATACCAGTAGCTGCAATAAATTCCCTTGAGTGATTAACTCCAACATGCTTAGGAAGAAGACTATATAGAATTAGTTATTCATTTAACCTCTTTAACGCTTTCATTTCTTCCTCTTGATGTGAAAACCATTCCTCAAATTAGAGTGATTGGACTTCTCCAGAGTTAGGGGTAACCATATTTTTTCCTTTCACATTATTGGACACCTTTCAGAGAGGGGGGATTTGGTTATTTGAAGGAATACCTAAATTCTGGTTAAGCCATTGATTTATGGTACGCACACCTTCTTCATTTTCCTCCGGTTGTATAGCCTCTTGAACATGAACTTCTTCATCTGATTATTCTGAGTGAGCCACATGTTCTGGGGGATCGATGAAAATTACATTGATGACATATATCAATGAAAAATGCATTGCATCCCTTCTATGTACACTTCTGTGATACTGTCTTTTCAATGCCCTTTATAATACATTGCTTTTTATTTGATTGATCCCTCAAGACCTTCTTGATGAACCGTAATTCGGAGGGAATCACCTAATAATTCATCTCTGTGTTCCTCCTGTGGCATCTTCCCTAATTAAGAGAATACTTACTTTCATTGAGGAAGAGATTGAGAATTTGAAAAAGTCCCCAGTCTGGTGGACCAGGGTTGTTCATGCTCTTCCACCTCAACTCCTCGAATCCTATCTGTTGATCCCAAGGGCTAAGATAAATGAATCCCTAGCCTGGAAAGATGAGGTGGTTCTTGAGCTGCTTTATCTGAGACTTTCATAAAAGATCTCCTCATTTTACGGACTTTATTCTAAAAATTGTCCGGATGTATCAACCTACATCCACTCCAATAACCTCGCTCAAATGACCATTAGATGATTTCTGACTCTTCTGTCACATAATGATGTGTGTTATCTAAAAGAGAAGCCTATTTGATATTCTCATTTTCTTAATGCATGAATAATTCCACAACATTTTCTTTCTATGCTTGACTTTGGTAAAAACTAGTTGAGGCCTATTTCTGATCAAGCCTTTTTTACACAGAAAACCAATTGGTTGTGGCTGGCTATGGGCAATAACATTGCATGATACCACTTTTGGAGGCTTGTTTGACTGGAGTGTACAGTGAAATACAGTACTCCATGAACACCCCGTCCCTTGATATGAATACCAGATGGGGAATTGATAAATAACTGGCGCAATCTTTTCAAAGCGCCAATGCATGAACGCTGAAGGGATCTTTGCTGCTTTTCAACCTTTGAATTTTTGGAAACTGATAGAGATGCCATGTCAATTTGGCATTTTAACCCTTAAATTATCTGGACATGATTTTCATATTCATCATATGATAACATTTTATCATTTAAATTACAAAGAGTTTTTCAAATGTTGTGAAGAATATCGTGAATACAATCTTCCGTCAACATTTCTAGAATATCATTCTGAGAGTCGGCCAAAGGAAAAAACATGACTGGTATTTCACCTTTATCCAGTTGTATTCTCATATTTAGCACTTCCTCATTATCATTCGATGAAGATTATTCTACATGATTAGAACAAATCTGTTGCTTCTTTGTTGGTCCATCAGATTCAATAAGATTGGCAGATAACTCATTTTTCAAATTAGAAGATGAATGAACCAAGGGTGGTTCGGATAATGACCTACACCCTGGGCTATCTTCTAATTGAGAAATAATTTCACCTACTAGTGGAAATGCATTGGACATGACTGGATTCACATTTTCAAGTTCCTCACGCTAATAGGTCTTTCTCGTTACAGCACAGTCCTTTGAAATTATTTCCAAGAAATGTGAATTACTACTACAGAGAGGTCTTTCGTAGCTAAATTCATCATCATGGGGAGGACCACCGTGGTGGGTTACAGTAAAATATGAATGCTCTTTCTCTATATTCTTATGGCCACGCAGAGGGTTATCGTGGATATCATATGAAGATGATACTTCAAGATCGACCGAACTATCCTGAAACAAGCCTTCATGAGGAAATTTCTGATGAAGACCTTTAGAAATGGTGTTGTTACTTTCAGAATAAGGAAATGAAAGAGTAGAATCTTGATCTGTAATAGAAAATTGTATGAGTGCATCAATAACTCCAGCATCAAGCAAGGCCTTATTGCAGATTGGCTCGTGATTTCAAAACTATACTAGATGAGCCTTTTTCATAGATGCCTTCTTACACACCTTGGAAACAACTCTTTGAGGAAAGTGGTTACTCTGGGCAGGTTTATGTGCCTGCTCAGGAAAAATGATAAGGTTAGGCAGATTATCTCCAATCAATTCGGGTGTACATGCCTGATTTTGTTGTCCGTATGATATGTGGGAGTATGTCGCACAACCCTCCAGGCCTGGAACAAAGGTGTGTATCTACTCTGAAGTGACATGTTGATGATTCAATCAACTTATAGGTATAGATTTGTGCTTACTTCCCTTATATGATGATGAATATGTGATAATATCCTGACAAGCATCTAGGATATGAGTAGGGATTGGCTGCTTCTCTTTCCCCATTGACAAAATGTGCTTGGTGACTTCAGCTGCCTGAACAGGAATATACATCCATTCCATGTATAGTGTAGGTCAATGTGCCTGCTCCTATCCTCCTTTTCTTGTCAACTAATATTGACAGTACTTATGTATGGGGCAGAGGGTTGAGTATGCTCCAAATTTTTCGTCAGAGCTGTCCGACTGAGTTCTTTGGGTGCAATCAAACGAGACTGTTGGCAGACTTGATGAACATTGGAAGGTTTATGTTCCTGCTGTGTATTCCCTGTCATGTATGGTTGATGGATTTTCTTCAATACTGACAGACAAGACGGCTGAAAGAATTGGTGATTGTAAGAACGTGTATGTTTCTGTTTACATTTATTCATCAAATTTGGTTGGCAAACTCTTTTTGATGCAGTCAGACAAGATTGTTGAACAGATGATGAATTATAAATAGGTGTATGTGCCTACCTATACTACATTGTTAGAATTTCTTGACGGGATTGGTGGGTTGCTTGTATATGTGTCCTCTGGAAAGCGAGAATATAACAGATGGGTGTATGTTCCTGCTCATTGCCTGCCATCGTGTTAGGTTGATGGACTTCTTCGAAGGGGAAGAGGTAAGAACCTACTCCCTGTTGGCCAAATTTCTCCTCTAGTGGTTCATCCTTCATTCTCGGGTCTGAGGAACCTGATCCGAACCCCTAAATGTGATACCCTCATCTAATTAAGGTTGAACTTCCACACAAGTCTGGTGGTGTTTGTTGATTGGAGCCCTCGTGAAGGACTCCTATCTTCTTGAACTGAGGCCTTGAGTGACCTCTTCATTCACCTCACTATAAAATGGGTGGGACTGGTTGTTGCGCTCTGGGGATAATGACCCAAAATAGTTGAAGATGATGGTAAGCACCTCCTGCTTCCTGATCACTGGTCGTCGCTGTCCAGACAACCAAGGTGAATTATTAACCTAGAGGGCCTATCGAGTAGCCTCCAGAGTCAAAATGGTACCGTGTTGACCGTATTTTGTAACCAGTGCATTTTAGAACCAGCGTTGAAGATGCTATGTAGGTGATGTCATCCTCAGAGCAGACTAGGATCCAACAAGAGTAGCGGCCAAAGCATTCACGGGTATGAATTTTAACGAAGCCATTTCTGTAATGCAAAGAGATCTTGGAAAAAGAGTGCATGTTTGATATAGTAGACATAATCAAGATAACTCTATCCAGACTATATCTTTTGGATGTGTGTTTATTTTATTGTCTGCATTGTTGGACATCACATTAATTTAAATAGGGGCCTAACAAAAAAGTAAAACATCATTTTAACATGGATTAGGATTCATGTCGGGTTCACCATTTTTTGTTACATCTAGAAATGGGGATGACCTTGTTTGTTTACAGTTCAAACATTCCAATCAGTTTCTAACTAGTATATTCGTAGAACCAGAATCATCCAATAATTATAAATCCATTTGGACCTACTTTTCAAAGGTAGGTGTTCATTAGTTGTGGACAGATGAGACTTAAGAATTTGTATTGGTCGAGTGGATGGGAGGTCATGCTCGTCACACCTTTTGGGGGGAATTATTGCCCACTCTGGGACTCTCTCATAGATTTATGTTATGTTCATGAACCCTTATTAATTTACCAAGAATGAAAATGAGTTTTTCTTTTAGACTTTGCAATCAATGATTGATATGTATGGGATTTACAAAATCTATTATATGTATTTGAGGTTCTTCATCCATTGAGAATCATCTCTATGTATTAGTGATCCTTGGTCAGTGGTATCCTTCAATACATTATATAGAAATATATTGCTCATTATGATAACCATAATGGTTTTACATCCACTCATTGGGGCACTTGAAGTTTATTGTTGTTCAGAAAGATAGGGATTATTTTAGAGTTCGGATCGTACCTACAGATGGGATACCTACGTATCCTTGTTAAAGTGTTATCATAACCTATGTAGTTTAGGAATTAATATATAGTATAACGTCATATGGGACGGTTGAGAATTATTGGGTGATGGGATTGAACCATAGAAAGGATTCTTATGTACTCTAATTTTAAGCTAGAGATTAAATTCTACATAGTTTGATCAAAAAGTGTGGAGCTTTCGTATGATTAACAGCCAAAGAGATGTGTCATGGTTACTTTTAACTTCTATGATCACGTGAGTCATGCTCAGTGTGAGAAAGATGAGGTACCAGTAAACCTGGTTATTTGTGCCATGAAAAATGCAGTCACATGGAATGATATACAACTTATGTATGTGTTACTACCCAAAGTTTTTGAAGACTGGGATTTACTTCCAGAAAAAATCTTATGAAAAAGACCATAATGATATTCGTGCCCTTATAAAGATTTGGATATTCTATCTTGGGGCTTACTCCTGAGGAGGATGCCCAAATTTGGTGGAAAATTGGGGTTAATCCTAAGGTGGATGCCCTTTATAAGGGTCCGTAATGGTATTTGTAATTTATGGATTTTTATATTCTTAATAAGAGGATTACTCCTAAGGAGGATTCCCATATTAAGGGGGAGTTGACTTATGATTGGGTTTTATTCCTGAGAAGGAAGCCCAAATCAAAAGAAAATTTTGATTGGGACTTAATCCTGATATGGAGGCCCATATAATAGAACATGGGGCTTACTCCTAAAGAGGATTCCCATATTAAGGGTATTTGTGTAACACCCCATGCTTCTATGGTGCGATTCTTTTTGAATAATACAGTTGCGTGTGTTGTACGCAACATCGAGATTCTAACACACCGCTGCCAATGAAAGTAGCTGTTATGAATAGTAATACGCACTTTTTGAAATTTTATAAATTTTATCTCTCAAAAATGACATCATTTTTGGATTCGGAATATCAAAATTAGTATAGGGTGAAATTTTAGTACTTTTCAGATAAATTTTATATTTTGATGAATAGTGAAAATTACAAAATTTTAATTAAAAACTAATTTTTTAATTGAAATATTTAATAGTGATAATTTATGAATTTGAGTGGTTTTAAATTATAATTAGAATAGATTTTTACCATTTATTTCAATGTTGGTCACTGGACATAATTTCACAATTAAACAGGACATAAACTAGTGTCAATCTTTTGTTTGTTATTATCTCTTAAAAACACGCTTTTTATTTTAACAATAGTAATTAATATTAAATTAATTTAAACAAATTTTGTGTTTTGAATTTTGAAAAATGGATTCAATATTTCAAATCCGGATGTCCAAATTCTGTAAATAGGTATCTTTTATTTTTAGGCATTTTGAATAATTACTTCGGTAAATATTTTATTTACCATGGTTAAAAGGTAAATCCGGTAAATATGGGTAAAAAATAATGTTATACTAACAATAAATTACCCTAAAACATGTACTAACCTTATTGTTTGATTCATTTCCGACCATGGGAAAACATGGGTCGATTTTGGGACCCCATGGATCCACTTGTAGGTGATAATGACACTTTATATTAATTAAGTTAAAGTAAATACAAATATGACATAAACATATATCTTTTTGAAAAACAATTTTTACATAAGGTTATACATGCTATATTTTCGAATATAAATATTAATTATAGAGCTAGAAATATTTCCTACATAATTCTAATTTATTTATTATTTTTGGACATTTAAGATTTAAATTTATTTATGACAGAATAATGATGCAGTATTTTCCTTATCAATGAAAGAATCAAATAATTGGTATTATAAAAGTTAAAATAAATATAATTTAAATTTTTTGATGACATCCACGAATTTTATTGGTTAATATTATCTTTTATTATTTCTGAAATGAATTTTATTCTTCTTAATAATGTTTTTATGGATTTAAAAAAATCAATTATTTAATAGTGTCAGAAATGACATAAATGAGTTTTTTAAAAAAATATAATATTATTAATTGATATTATTTTCCAAAAAATATTAGGATCGGACATAGGACTTATATAATGATAGGTGTATCATTTAATGACCACGTTGGGGTCTCTTGGATGTATATTTTATGTTTATTAAAGTTATAATATAAAAATACAGAGTTACATGGTAAATGTCAAACTAATTAACTACAAGTTAAAACTAAAAGATAAGGTAATATAGTGACCCAAACCAGTCTAAAATATATTGGTTGATATTATTTAGACCCATCCCCACATAATAATTTGAATAATATACTTTGGAGCCATTAGAAACAAAATATTTATTTATTATAAATTAATACTTTACGTTTGTTATAAAGAGCCCCTCCTCCCCATTAAAAAGACACCACTTCTAACCAATTCTTCACACATTCAAAGCCTTTTGGTTCAGCCAACCTCGGACCAATTATTCTTTAAACGTCACTTAATTCATCCTATATTCCTTAGTTTGATCATAAATCCAACCTATGGATACCTTTTGATCGAATCAAATGGAAGAATCCGATGAATAGGTAATGTTTTCCCCACCCTCTTTCATGTTCATTTGTTCTTCAACATCTTTTTTTTGTTATTTCCATTATAAAATAAAAACTCTACTATCTTCTATATACTATGATGTTATTATAAATATGTTACAACCATATTCATTATTCTATCCATCCTTTGAATGACATGTCAGCATACGGGGGTACGTACGACTTACCGTCTCCACATCGTAGTGTAATTGTTATTCAACACACTATTATATGGATGGGTATAATAATGATTTTTAATTCATGTAAATAATAAATATAACATTATAATTATTCATTATATATGATATAACATCCAATTATATATAATTTTAATATCAAAAGAATGATATAATCGCTCGTGCGTACGTACGGACTACCGTCTCCAGAAATGCGATGAGATTCATTCTCCATCATATCCATTCAAGTTTAATTCTCATTTGATGATTAAAAATAATTTTTCAAGACTTGATATCATTCTAGATATGAATAATATACAACCTATCTATAACAAACATGGCTTATGTAACAAAACATATAATAGAAAATGAGTATGTTAACACCTGAAATGAGGATAGTACTAAGATATTATTAACAGAGCAATGTTAAAAGATCATATATGATATCATATTAATGTATATTATTCTTGTATAATTTAATAAAAATTATTTCACCCGTATACAGGAGGTTTATTTACCCCCAACCAAATGTACAAGGTAACTGTTTATTTCACAATCTCTTCATTATCCGAGGTTGTTTATATGTAATTATCTACTGGGACATATTTAACATCCACTTCCATGTTTCTTAAAAATGTATTTCAAAACATTCTTAATATTTTACAGAATATGGGTTAAATTCATTTATACCCTTTTTTGACTTTTTAAAAGAACATTATAAACGAATCTTTCTGTCGTTTTCCAGACAAGGCCCTTTTTAACCTTTTCGACAAAATTAAGGTAAGAATGCCTTTTTTAGCTTATATGGAGGGTGTGGCTATTTTCCACCGTTATAAAATCATTGAAGCTTCCCATAAAAATTATAAGGATATTGGAAAAGTAAATGTTTTATTTTAAAATTATGTGACTTTTAAATAATTTAAAAAAGAGAGATATTTCTCTCAAATAGTTTTGAATTCATCTAAGTCAACATACATTGATGGATTTTAAGCGTATTTGAAGTTGATTTACTATGATACAAAACATCCATATTTTATTGAAGGTTTTGTGGTATGTTTGGCTGTGTATGTGTTATTTTTATACCATTCATGGTTTATGGAGAAATTATTGACCTTTCATATGCTAGTTTTTATACGAATGTTTATGTTATGTTTAAACGTCTTCATATACGGAATGCATTAGACTTAATAAGTGACAGGTGCAGCCCGCTATAGCTCCTCGATGCACCAGATGGTCTCATGAGACAAACTAGTGTCCTGGAATGAGGCATTGACAAAATCTTTTTTGTAGTCTTGGCACAAGGCATTGGCTATGTGGTTATGATAATCTGGCATTATACATTCCATCATTATGAAAGTGGTTATTGATTTTCCATGTGATTATTTGATTAGTTTAATTTACATGTGAATAAATATAGAATTATTTCATTTTATTTCATCCATATTATGCTAAAGTTCATGTTTAAAAGGATTTTGTTTGAGTTGTATATTTCCTTAAATGTTTATGCTTATTTATGAATGTTTCCGCTATATTGTTATCCTTACTGGGCATCTAAGCCCACCACTTTCTATGTTTTATTTTTCCCAGGATGTGAAGAAGCATTTTATGAATGACATGCATGGATAGTATGACGGGATATGAGTGTGGAATATGGACACTATGTTGTTGTAGTTTTCATTTTATGATTTAATGTAAACTTTATGAAAGTATCTAGTGTTTCCAATTCTACTAGACTAATCGGCCTTTCGAGACCTGATATTTTTTTATCATTCAAATGTTATGTAATAATGCACTGACTATGGGTAACTAGGTTCGGGGTGTTACAGTTGTTATCAGAGGATGTTTAGTACAAACATTGGAAGGTAGATTTAGATAAACTGTGATTAGAGCACATAGCCTTAATATAGACTTTGAGGATTAGTATAGATGAACTTTCTAGAATTTCTGTATTGTAGAGATTTTGTGAGTTATCTGAGCAATACATCCCAGTCTTGATACGAGTAGGTAGAGATGGCTCTGGCACATATGTACCTAGGCGTAAAACCAGAAAACACCTCTTTGATCTAGACTCAAATGGGAACTAGTGCACGACAATGGGCCTAACTGCACTCTTGCTAATGACACTCCCGGGGGATATACTTAGGATAGTTCTTATTTTCTTTAAAAACCATTATAAAGGGTTTATGAGTATATACATACTCAAATAAAACTTTTTTTTATGATTATGGATTATATTCATAAATAGTTCAAATTATTTTAAGTCTTTTACATGTATGGAATTATGTGTTTTTATTCATAAACTGATCTAGTTTATTCCATTGTTTAGAAATGGCGCCTAGTCAAAGGAATGGAAACTGTATCAATTCACTCACTCCATGTACGGATTCCCCTCCTACTCAAGATAATTATAGTAGAGCGGGTGATACAACTGGTGCCGATTAGCTAATCACCATATTGGGAAAACTCACTCAGTTTATGAATAATAATATTACCTGTATGGAGCATCCTAAAATGCAGTATGGAGGATCAATGATAGATCACTTCATGAGTAAGAAACCACCAACATTCAATGGGAGTACAAATCCATTAGTAACTGAGCAATGGATAAGTTCCCTAGAGAAAATATTTCAGGCTCTGGTGAGTAGTTAAATGGAAAAAGTTGTCATGGTAGTTTATCGCCTCACTAGAGATGTGAATCAATGGTTGTCATTGATACAAAACACGAAGGAAGATGAGGAAGTAAAATATGTAATGGATGGAGTTCAAAGAGCTTATCTTAGAAAAAAACATTCCTCGTGACCATCGAGAAAATATGGAAAGGAAATTTTTTAGTCTGAGGAAAAAGGAGGATGAGTATGTTGCAATGTATGAGGCTAAATTTACAAGGTTAGCGAGGCATGTATCAGATTGTATTCATAACACAAGGAGTAATATTGATCATTTCATTGATGGGATAAGAACATTTCTTCATCGAGCATTAGTCTCACAATCCATCTCATCGTTCGAAGACATTGTCACATGTGCTATGAAGACTAAAAATGAATTCTCTAAGTCATACAACTTTAAAGCAAAGCAAGAGGAGAAGAGATCTGGTGATCACTCTGGAAATGGAAATAAGGGGAAGAAGGGAAAATTTGAATATCAATCATGTGGTAAATGTGGGAAGAAACACCCTGGTACTTGCTTGAAGGGAATGTGAGTCTGTTATAAGTGTGGTGAAAAAGGCCACCAAGAAAATGATTTCATGGGAATGAGAGTTGCTGTCAATGTGGAATGATATAATTGTAGAGAAATTGGGCATTATGAAAATTAATATCCTAAGAGTCATGGAAATATTCCTCAGAAAATACAAAGGGATCAAGGACAAGCTTATGTTATCACTACTGCTGAGGTAGATGCTCCGAAAGACGTGGTGGCAGGTAATTTAATGGTTTCCTCAAGATTAGAAAATGCATTATTTGATACTGGATCATCGCATTGTTTCATATCTTCCCAGTTTTCTATGAAAATTAGATATTTCCAATTTTATTTAACTAGGGAGTTATATGTTAAAACTCCTAAGGGAAGTATTATTGGCATAATTTTTTGTGAATCAGTCCCCATTGGAGCACATAAATGTTTTTTATCCACCACTATCATCATCATACCTATGATTGAGTTTGATATAATCCTCTGTATGGATTGGCTTTCAGACCATGATGTGAAGATTTATTGTATGAAGAAGGAGGTTGCAATTTTTGATGATGATGATAAGGAAAACCTTATATTTAGAGCAGTATCGTCACCACCTAATTCTTATATTGATCCACCCCAATAGATCAACAAAATTCAATTATTGGGGATAAAGATAATGTAATGACTGTGGGTGAGTAAATTAATGTTCAAATAGAGGATGTACCTATTTTGAAAGAATATGTAGATATGTTTCTGGAAGATTTACCATGACATCCTCCAGAATGAGAAGTTGAGTTTTCCATTGATTTAATTTCAGGATCTAGGCATATATCGAAGACCCCTTATAAAATGGCCACTATGGAATTTTTAGAAATAATAAAAAACAAGTGCTATTGAGTAATAAAATAATTATTCTCCCTACTGTTTCTCCATGGGGAGCCCCTATCCTTTTTGTTAAGAAGAATGATGGATCTATGAGGTTACGTATCGACTACAGGGAAATCAATGATATAACAATAACAAACAAGTATCCCCTACCACGCATTGAAGATTTATTTGACCAACTTCTTGGAGATCAATACTTTTCAGTGATTAACCATCGATGTGGATACCATCAGTTGTGTGTGAAGAAGGAAGAAATTCCGAAGACAACATTTCGAACCAGGTACGAGCATTATGAGTTTATAGTAATTCCATTTGGATTGACTAATGCACCCTTTGTCTTCATGGATCTAATGAACAGTGTTTCCAAGGAACACCTTAATGATTTTGTAGTGGTATTTATTGATGATATCTTGGTATACTCCAAAAGCTATGAAGATCATGAAAATCACTTGTTCATTATCCTGAAGACTCTTTGAAGACATGAATTATATGGGAAGCTTAGTATGTGTGAATTTTGGCTTCAGAAGATTTATTTTTTTGGCAATATTGCCTCCAAATATGGAATCTCTATCGATCCTTCTACAACCAAGGCAATCCATGAATGGCCAGCACCGACGAGTATAACTAAGGTTCAAAGTTTTGTTGGTTTAGAAGGTTGTTATCGACGTTTCGTAATGAATTTTGCCCGATTGGATAACCAATTAACAAAGCTCACACGTAAATGGGTTAAATTGTTTTGGAGAAAAGTGTGCGAGGAATGTTTTTAAGTACTAAAGAGAAGATTAGTCAATGCCCCTATATTGACACTACCATCAGGGAATGATGGGTTCGTTATTTATAGTTATGCATTGAAAAAATGACATGGTTGTGTCCTTAAGCAGAATGATAGAGGTATTGCCTATACATCACGATAGCTGACAATTCATGATCAAAACTATCCAACAAATGATCTTGAGTTAGATGCTGTAATATTTTTGTTGAAGATATGGAGACAATATCTCTATGGTGAAAAATGTGAGATGTATAACGATTATAAGAGTTTATGGTATATTTTCTCACAGAAAGAACTCAACATGAGGCAAAGAAGATGGCTTGAACTAATCAAGGATTATGATTTCACGATACACTAACACCCAGGGAAAGAAAATAAGGTGTCAAATGATTTGAGAATAAAGGATCCTGGAGTTTTGAACGTGATGAGAATTGAAAGGGATCCGATTTTCAAGGATCCAATGACGATGGATATTTTAATTACCAAGGAAGGTGAAACATCAATACTTTTTCAAATGGATTCCAAACCATCATTACTAGAAAGGATAAAGAGTTCTTAGACTAATGATAAAGAATTAATAAAGAAGATTAAAGCGGTGAATGATGGGAGATTTGGTGACTTTGTGTATGAAGACAGAATTTTGATATTTGGGAAGAGACATTGTGTTCCTGATATACCTAATCTAAAAAGGGAATTGTTGGATGATGCGCATAGTTCCAATTTCTCTATACACCCTGGGATCACCAAAATGTATAGAGATTTGAAGGAACAATTTTGGTGAGATAACATGAAGAGGGAGATTGCTGATTTTGTGTCATGATGTATAGTCTTTCAACAAGTTAATGCTAAAAGGCAACAATCTAGAAGAGACATGAAACCTCTTCCCATACCTACGTATAAATGGGATAATATTACGATGGACTTCATCAGGGGGCTACCAAAGAATCCTAGAAGAAATGATGCAATATGGGTAATTGTTTTTTGTTGTACCAAGTCAGCACATTTTCTTGCTATAATAGAAGATTTAACACTCGAACGTCTAAAAATACTATATATTAATGAAGTTTTGAGACATCATAGAGTACCCCTATCGATTGTTTCTGATCATGATCCCCATTTTACGTCAAGATTCGGGAAAATTATTCAAAAGGCCTTGAATAATGAACTTTGTATGATATCTGCCTACCAACCTCATATAGATGGACGATCAGAAGGGACTATTCAAACCTTATAAGACATGTTGTGATCCTTCTCACATGACTTTTAGGGTATGTGGATCAATATTTACCTTAATTAGAATTTTCCTATAATAATAGCTTTCATTCGAGTATTCATATGACACCATATGAATAGTTACACTGAAAGAGATGTCGAACACCAACATGTTGGGATGATGTTGGTGGAAGAAAACATGTAGGCCTAGAACTGGTGGAGGAAACGATGGAAAAGGTAAAGGTAATCCACAACCACATTAATGCAGCTCAATGTAAGTAGAAAATCTATGGCAATAACTGAAGGAAGGATTCGGAATTTCAGGAAGGATATCATGTTTTATTGAAGGTATATCCATGGAAGGGAATTATACATTTCGGTTAGAAAGGTATATTGAGTCCCAGGAACATTGGGCCATTTGAAATTCTAGAACGTATTGGGTATGTAGCTTACCGTTTGGAAATGGCGCTTAGTCTCTCCAAAGTTCAGGATGTGTTCCACATATCACTATTGAGAAAATACATGCCTGACCCAACACATGTACTCACCCGAGGAAGTATAACTAAAACCCTATCAATATTATTGAGATGATCTTGTCACGATTCATGATACAAGAGAGAAAATATTGAGAAACCGAACGACTCGTCTGGAAAATGTTTTATGGAGAAACCATAAGATGGGAGATGCTACGTGTGAACCCGAGGAAGTTATGATAAAGAACCACCGAAGTCTTTTTAAGCAACAATATTCTAGAAATTTCTAGGATGAAATTATTTTAAGGAGGGTAGAATTTAACAGCCCAATCTTCCATGGTACGATTCTCCTTGAATAATACAGTAGCGTGTGTTGTACGCAACTTCGAGATTTTAACACACCACAACTAATCAAAGTAGCCGTTACGAATAGTAATACACACTTTTTGAAATTTTATAAATTTTATCTCTCTAAATGAACTTCATTTTTGGATTGGAAATATCGAAATTATCCTAAGGTGAAATTTTGGTACTTTTCGGATAACTTTTATATTTTAATGAATAGTGAAAATTACTAAATTTTAATTTAAAAAACTATTTTAATCGAAATAATTAATTGTGAAAAATTATGAATTTGAGTGGTTTTAAAGTATATTTAGAATATATTTTAACCATTTAATACAATGTTGGTCAATTGACAAAATTTCACAATTAAACCGAACATAAACAAGTATCAATCTTCTGATAGTTGTTATCTCTTAAAAACACCAATTTTGTTTTAACAATGCGAATTAATTTTTAATTAATTTCGGCCACTTCTATGTTTTGAAATTTGAAAAATGGATTCCATATTTGGAATCATGATGTCCAAATTGTGTAAATAGGTAACTTTTATTTTTAGACATTTTTGAGTAATTACTTCGGTAAATATTTTATTTACCATGTTTAAAGGGTAAATCCAGTAAATAATCGTAAAAAAACAATATAATAATAATAATAAATTACCCTAAAATGTGTACTAACCATATTGGATGATTCATGTCCGACCATGGGAAAATTTGGGTCGATTTAGGGACCACATGGAGAAACTTTTAGGTGATAAGGACACTTTATATTTATTAAGATAAAGTAAATACAAAAATGACATAAGCATATATCTTTTAGAAAAACAATTTTTACATAGTGTTATACATGATATATTTTCGAATATAAATATTAATCTGAAATATAAAAATATTTTTTACATAATTATATTTCATTTATAATTTTTAGACATTTAATAATTAAATTTATTAATGACACATTAATAATGCAGTATTTTCCTTATTAATGAAAGAATCAAATAATTGGTATTATAAAAGTTTAAATAAATATAATTTGAAAGTTTCGATGAAATCAAAGAATTTAATTGGTAAATAGTATATGTTATAATTTCTTAAATGAATTTAATTTGATTTAATAAAGTTGTTAAGGCTCTATCAAAAATCGATTATTTAATAGAGTTAAAATTGACATAAATTAGTTTTTAAAACAAATATTATATTATTAATTGATCTTCTATTCTTAAAAATCTATGGTTCGTCCAAAGGAATTATATCATGATATTTGTATCACTAATGGACCACTTGGGGGTCTTTTGGATGTATATAGTATGTTTATTAACTATATAATATAAAAATACAAAGTGACATGGTAAATGTCAAACTAATTAACTAAGAGTTAAAACTAAAAGATAAGGTTAATATAGTGACCCAAACCTGTCTAAAATATATATGATGAATTTATTTCAACCCATCCCCACCTTAGACTTTGAATAATCTACTTTGTAGCCATTAAAAACCGGATATAAATTTATTATAAATTAATATTTTATGTTTTTCCTAAAGAGCCTCTCCTCCCCCTTATAAAAGGACATCACTTATAACCAATTCTTCCCACCTTCAAAGACTATTGGTTCTGCCAACCCCTACCTAATTATTCTCTAAACATCCCTCAATTAATCCTAGAGGCATTATTTTGATCATAAATTCATCCAATGGAGCCCTTTCGATCTAATCAAATGTAAGAACACGAAGAAGATGTAATGTTTTCACCACCCTCTTTCAAGTTCCTTTCTTCATCAACTTCTATTTTCTTTGTTATTTCCATTATAAAATAATCACTCCAGTATCTTCTATATACATTGATCTTATTATAAATATGGGACAACCATATTCATTATTCTATCCATCCTTTGAATGACTTGTCACCATACGTGGGTACATACGACTTATAGTCTCCATGTCGTGGTGTAATTGTTATTCAATGCACTATTACATGTATGGGTATAATAATGATGTGAAATTAATGAAAATTACAAATATACCATTATATTGATTATGTATATATTATATACCATCCAATTATATATTATTTTTATTTTAAAAGAATGATATTATCGCTCGTGCGTACGTACAAACTATAGTCCCCAAGAATGCGATGAGATTCATTCTCCATCGTATCCATTAAAGTCTAATTCCCATTTGATGATTAAAAATAATTTTTAAGGACTTGATATAATTATGGATATAAATATGATACAACCTATCTATAACAAACATAGATTATGTAACAAAGCATATTAAAGAAAATGAGTAAGTTAACACCTGAAGCGACGATAGTACTAAGATATTATTAACAATGAAATCTTAAAAGATCATATATGATATCATATTAATTTATATGATTATTGTATAATTTAATAAAAATTATTTCACCATTATACATGAGGTTAATTTACCCCCAACCAAGGAAAAGTATAAGTTAAGGGTTTATTCAACAATCTCTTCATTATCCGAGGTTGTTTATATGTAATTATCTACTAGGACCTCTTTATCATCCACATCCATGTATCTTAAAAATGTATTTAAAACCCATTTTTACTGTTTTACAAAATATGGGTTAAAGTCATGTATACCCTTGTTTTACATTTTATAATATGTTTATAAAGGAATCTTTCCATCATTTTCCAAACAATGTAATTTTTAACCTTTTCAACAGAATTAAGGTAAGAATGTCTTTTTCAACTCATACGGTGGGTGCGGCTATTTTCCACCATTATAAAATCGTTGAACCTTCCCTTATGATATTATAACGATATTTTCAAAGTAAATGTTTTATTTTATAATTATGCGACTTTTAAATAATTAAAAAAAAGAGATATTTCTCTCAAATAGTTTTGATTTCATCTATGTCAACATCCATTGTTGAATTTTATGCTCATTTGAAGTTGATTTATTATGATACAAAACTTATATATTGTATTGATGGTTTTGTGGTATATTTGACTGTGGATGTGTTATTTTTATACCATTCATGGGTTATGGAGAAATTATTGACATTTCGTATGCTAGTTTTAATACGAATGTTTATGTTATGTTTAAACCTGTTCATATGAAGAATGAATTGGACTTAATAAGTGACGGGTGGAGCCCTCTATAGCTCCTCGTTGCATCGGTAGGTCTCATGAGAAAAACTAGTGTCTTACCACAATTCCTTGACAGAATCTTTTTTTATAGTCTTGGAATGAGGCCTTGCCTACGTGGTTATGATATTCTGGCATTATGCATTCCATCATTATGAAATTGGTTATTGATATTTCACGTGATTATTAGATTAGTAGAAAATCCATGTGAATAAGTAAATGACATTATATCATTTTTTTCTCCTATATTATGTTGAAGTTCATGTTTAAAAGGCTTTTGTTTTAGTTATACATTGCCTTAAATGTTTATGCTTATTAATGAAAGTTACTGCAATATTGTTATCCTTACTGTGCATCTGAGATCATCCCTTTCTATGTTTTATTTTTCCCAGGATGTGAAGAAATATTTTATGAATGACCTGAAGGGACAATATGAGGGGATATGAGTGTGGACTATAGAGACTATACTGTTTTAGTTTTCCTTTTATGATGTAATGTAATCATTATGAAATTATCTAGTGTTTCGAAGGCTACTAAACTAATCAGTATTTCGAGAGTTTATCTTTTTTAATCATTCCAATGTTATGTAATAATGCAGCGACTCTGGGTAATTGGGGTTGGGGCGTTACAATTTGTAATCTGGGACTTACTCCTGAAAAGGAGGCCCGGGTTAAGAGAATTTTTGACTGGTGCTTACTCCTAAAAAGGAGGCCCAGGTTAAGAGGATTTATGATTGGGCCATACTCCTAAAAAGGAGGCACATGTTAAGAGAATTTATGACTGGGGCATACTCTGAAAAAGGTGGTCCATGTTAAGAAAATTTCTGACTGGGGCTTAATCCTGAAAAGGGGGACCAAGCTAAGGGGACTTGAGACATGGGGCTTACTCCTATGAAGGAGTCCCAAATAAAAAATAACATCCCATAATTTCTTTCAGATAAACAATCCATCAAATTAACCATGCCAAAAATGTCTTTGAAGAGGGTTTTTAAGCCTATATCATGAAAAGGAGGGATGAATTTGAGGAAATGAAGAAAATTAGAAGGATGCATGCAATTCCTGGCATGGCGCGCAAGTCGTGGGAGTTCAAGTATACTGGCACAGCATGAGATCACTTGGGCGACGAAGATCCTGGAAGTGATACATGGGTGACATTGAATTGGATCCCTTAGTATCATCTCTAGAGGCTTTCAGATGGGTGGCACGGAAGTGTCCTTGATAGTGAAAGGTGGCGCGCAAGTGTCTTTATTTCCCATAAGGACTGGGCACATGGGCGCGCAAGTAGTGAAGAGTTTTAATAATTATGCATCATTCCTCCTCTTGAGATGTTCCATTCTAGGTAAAGAATTACATTATAAGTGTTCGGAAGACTTTATAGAGAGAATTGGATGACCATAGCTAGAATCTGAGTTTTTGATTTTTCGTCATGCAATTCGGGGCCCACAGGGGGTATTTAAAGGCCACCTGAGGTTTAAGAGAATTTCAAGATTGGCCATGCATGTGACCTGCATGCCGCATATATGGCGTGCATGTGAATTGCGCGCCCAAAGTCTGGTGCTCAAGTGACTTGCGCGCCTTAATCCAAAATGGATATAGGACTTATCCTTTGTAAAATTTGATCTTTCTTCAAAGGGTGACCTTATTTTTCCTTAAGGTATTCCCCTTTGGTCATTCATTAGAATCTGTGATGGAACGGAGCATCAACAATAGGAAAACAAACACCACATTTAATTGGAAACATGACCCTTTAATAATCAAGAGGGTAACTCAGAACCATTTAAGGAATTATAAAAAAATCAATTCTTTAATACATATTGAATCAACAGATTCTTTATTCGTAGGTTCCAAATTCGGGAAACCTAATCACTATGCTATCACAAATAATTAAACATAATTACTACACCAATTTGATTACATCGAATTAGAAGTAGAACAAGATTCATTTACATGCCTCTTTATCTTTATCCAAACAATTAACAATTAATCCCAATTTATGGTTTTTAATGATTTCCATCAAGAACGATCAGCTAATCAAAGTAATCATAGATATCACACTATCAATCAAAACATGAGGCAACAACATATGATCTATATCAATTTATTTATCTGGTCAAAATATTTATTATGTAAATTCCATTTTCATCCAGTGGGATTAAACATGCTAATAATACAGTTACACATAAAAGGAAAGAGAATCAACATATCCCCTACTTCGAATAGTTCTTGATGTTCTTTATCCACACAACGGGTCAGGATGCTCCTCTCCTGCCAACGGCATCCACCGAATGATGCCAATGTATGACCGCACCAACCCTACCCCAAGAAAAAACCCAT
Organism: Viscum album; assembly: GCA_963277665.1. Classification (NCBI taxonomy): domain Eukaryota; kingdom Viridiplantae; phylum Streptophyta; class Magnoliopsida; order Santalales; family Viscaceae; genus Viscum; species Viscum album. Next base: position 1,516,067,388 of record OY728122.1, on the reverse strand, counting down.
TAGAAGAATGGAGATTACATGCTATAATTTGTAAGTTATAAATAAGAGAAGATGATCCCAAGGGAACGATTATAAAACATAAATTATATCAAAGATTGACAAATATAGCTCGGTTGCATCAAAAATAGAGCGGAACCAATCTGAAGTGTAATGTTTGATTGTGAAACTCCTTCAGGAAGGATTGAATGGATCTAGTTTCTCATATCCTAGAACAAAGAGGAAGAAAAAAGTAGGATGATATCTTGTCCCTTTTGAAGATTTAATGGGGTGATGGTTTAAGATACGCTTAATTCCCCATTAAAAGAGAATCGCATTAACCCATGCGGTTTGACCGCGTAAAAACATCCCGACCCATAGAAATAATTAATATATGATTTATGGTCTTTGATTCAACCATCTTAATTTCAGGGTCGCAACGTCATAGACGGTTTGCCATTCCAACACCGTATGCAGGAGATAAGGTGGATGCATGATCCCATAATAATAATATTATTATTATTATTATTGGGTGTTTCATAGACCCGAGCCATGAACCATAATTTAATATCCCACATTAGACTTGAATCGATCGTATTATTGAAAAGATCACATCTCCACTGAAGAGAAGTCAATCAGACGTCGTACGCGGGAGTTATGGCTGGTCGAAGATTTAATAATAAATTTAAATATTATAATTCTCGAGCTTTTCAAGTACCCGATCCGAAAAGCTGAAAAAGACATCCAATATTGGGCTCATAAATTCCATCTCGAAGACTGGGTCACACTACTGCTGACGATTCATCAAACCAAGGTTGCATGAGGAAGATATTGTCAAAATTCAGTTTTCCCATCGAAAATAACAATTACATTGTTATATTATTATTATTTTTAAATTAATTTAATTTAATTCCATAAATTCTCACATTAAAAATCCATTCTCAAAATCTCAACAATTTGGTGTGCATCACCCCATTCCCCCTTGATTGATTTCATTTTTTAATTTATTTATTTTATTGTATTAAATTTTAAATCATTATTTCAATTAAATACTTTATCTCTCCAATCTCTTTCTCTCTTCCACAATTCTCTCATGCTCCAATATAAGTGGAACCTCTCCTTGCTTGACTCCTCTATTAACTTATTTATTTAATTTTAACATTATTGGAATTAATATCATAATGATTATTAATAGTGAATAAATGTTCAATCACTCACACAAAACTATATTTCCACGCCTCCTACTTCCCCCCATGCGCTACATGTACGTGGCACCCAACACCAATTTCACTTCAATATTATTATTAATAAAATTAATAATAATAACACCATTAATTAATGTTCTAATTTAATCCCATTAGATTAGTTTACCGTGGTAATTAAACTATTAATTTAAAACCATTCCATTTAATTAATCACACACTAAAATCCACCATTACCATTTATTATTTAATATAATAGTAATAAATCATCTTTCAATTTAATCAATGGGTTTCCATAATTATCATTAATAATAATTATTAATATTTTTTCCGATTATTATCTTATAATTACTCCCTATCTCACATAAATTAAATCATTCTCCCACAAAACTCATGCGGCCTCTTCCTAAACCTAATTTTCACAATGTAATGGACCAGAGTGGTCTGGGCCATTACATCAGATACCTCTCAAAATATTCTTGTCCCCGCGAATTCAAAACCTACTTAATGTGAAAAAAATGAAATGGGGTCTCAACAACCACCCATCGAGATACCTCTCAAAAGTGAGAAAGCCACAAAAGCAACAAAAGTAATTCATAAATAAAACATGAATGCTCTAACCACAAGGGAACATCATTACATGAAAAGTGTTAAGCATAAAAAAACATTGGGTACTGAGCACGTATCATTGACACACGTTCCCAGGTACTATCCTCTATTCCACCTTGTCGCCAATAGACACGAACTAAGGGAACAGAATTCCTGTGTAACACATTCTCCTTGCGGTCTTGGATCTCTACAGGTCCCTCCACAATGGTTTCATCATCATCAACATCGATCTCTCCCCAATCGACAATGTGGGAGTTATCATGAAGATAACGACAGAGCTGTGATACAAGGACAACATCAGGTATCCGACTCATCTTTGGGGGAAGTGCTACTCGATACGCCACAACTCCGACACAAGATAACATCTCGAAAGGCCCAATAAACTGGGGAGAAATATTACTTCCACTAAAAAACCTTTTTTTCCCATGACGGGTAGTCACCTTCAGAAACACGTGATCCCCAACATTAAACTCTAAGGGCCTCCCTCTTTGATCAGCATTTGAGTTCTGACGATCTTGCACCGTCTTCATCCTCTCATGAATCAACTGAACCATCTCTATTGTATTCTGTACTAGTTCCAGTCTTAGAATTGATGACTCTCCAACCCCAGTCCAGTACAACGATGAACGGCAAGGCCGACTATAAATGGCTTAAAACGGTGCCATACCAATGGTGGAGTGAAACTATTATTTTAATAAAACTCCACCAAGGGTAATTGCCTCATCTATGAACCTCCAAAATCAAGAACAAAATAGTGTAACATGTCTTCAAGATTCTAGATGGTTCGCTCTATCTAACCATCTGTTTGAGGGTGAAAAGTAGTGCTAAGGCACGGTTGAGAACAAAAGCATGATGGAGACCTATCCACACCCTAGAGGTAAAAAGAGGATCTTGATCATAAATGATCATCCTAGGGACTATATGAAGTCTCACCACCTCCTCTAAATACTGCCTCGACAAAAATTCCACTGAGCTTGACTACTTGATCGTTATGAAGTGGGATGATTTTGTTAAACGATCCACTACCACCCAAATAGAATAATGTCTTCCCGGAGCTCAAGGTAAACCTATAACAAAGTCAATTGAGATGTCCTCACACTTCTACTGAGGAATCTCTAATTGACGGAGAAGACCACCTAGAACACTGTGTTCGTCCTTCACCTTCTGGCATACTAAACATCGTGACACAAACTCCACAACCGTAGGCATCAGCCCATGCCACAAAAACTGACTCAGCAAGGATCAATACATAATTATCACTCCAGGATGTACTGCTAAGGGCGAACTATAGAACTCTCAGTGAACTGTCTCACGCATCATCAAGGGAACAAAATGGATTCCATGATACAACACTCGGTGTTCTTTGTCCTTCGACCAACCATCAGGGGCCTCCCCACAAAAAACTGAGTCTCTCCAAAACTCCTCTTCTAGATCTCCCAAATGGGACTCTTCCTCCTTCAACACCATGGGGGACTGTAAATTCATCTTAAAAATACAACCCCTACCCCCAACTTCTCCCATATCAAGATGCAATTCTCAATGGTCTTCCATTACTCTCGAGGAATCACCGGATTCACACACAACATCACTACGTGACTTTCGGCTCAGTACATCAGCCACAACATTCCCTTTTCCATGTGTATACAATATTTCAATTTCATATTCCTGTAAGAACTCCATCCACATATTCTGTCATATGTTCAAGTCACGCCAAGAGAAAACATACTTCAAAATCTTATGATCAGTGAGAACCACAATGAGATCACCAATGAGGTAATGTCTCCAAAACTATAGGAAAAAAAACATGGATGCCAACTCAAGATCATGGTTGGCATAGTTGTATTCATGGGGACAAAACTGCTAATACCCATAAGAAACAAATGACCTCTACTGCATGAGAACACAGCCTAACCGCATATGTGATGCATCGCAGAAAACATCAAACTGGACTTCCTCAGCTAGAAGACAACGGACTGAAGCAGTTACTAAATTCTATTATAGATACTTGAAAGCTTCCTGACACTGATCAGTCCATATGATTGCCTGATCCTTCCTAGTCAAAGATGTTAGAGGGGTCGCAACTCGTGATAAATTGGCTACGAAACTCTTGTAGTAGCCTACAAGACCAAGGAATCTTCGCACACGTGACACTGTCTTGGGGATTTCCCATGACACCACTGCTTATAACATTGATGGATCCACAGGTACTCCCTGTTGGGACAAAACATGCCCCAAGAAACAGACTTCTCGAGCCCAAAACTCACACTTCGACAACATCCCGTACAATTGATGTTGGAGAACAACTCCAAAAATGGCTCGTAAATGCTATGCATTCTCAACATTAGATGTGGAGTACACAAGGATTTCGTCGATGAAAACTAAAAAAAAAATCCTGGAACTCACGGAACACAGCATTCATCAATATAATGAATACAGCTGGAGCATTCGTCACACCAAATGGCATTACAATGAACTCAGAATGGCCATGACAACAACGGAAAGAGGTATTCGGAATATCATCATCCTTCACACTCATCTGATGATATCTATACCACAAGTCTATCTTTGATAACCAACTTGCACCCTTTAGTTGATTGAATAAATAATAAATTTGTGCAATAGGAAAGTGATTCTTTATTTTCCTTTTGTTTAAGTGACGATAATCAAAACAGAACTGCAAACTGTCGTTGGACTTCTTCAAAAACAAAACTGGTGCACCCCATGGTGACACACTTGGCCGAACAACACTGCACTACAATAGACCGTCAAACTGTATACATAGATATCATCCTATATAGAGACATAGAGATATGAGACGCTCCTGGATGTAGCTTGATCCCGAACTCGATCTGTCGTCGAGGGGGTAATGCTACAACCTCTTCGGTAAAGACATCAGGGTACTCCACTACGACCCTAGGAAACGCCAACTACAGAACCTCCAAAGAACACATCCATCATGGATGATAAGGATGGAAGGCACCTATGACCCATATGAGGGTCTCTCTCACCAACAAACACCACTTGCTCTCAATCTGCACCAATAAAGATGACCCTTTTCTGGAAGCAATCCATGATATCCTACACTAAATACAACCAATACCTTCCAAGGATGATATAATATTGTTGGATTCCTAAACATAGGAAATCTCCCTAGGAGAAGTGTTGCCCCAAAACTAGCTCATAGCCTCTACATACTTCAAACAAGTCAGTTTGACCCTCAACTGGCATAGTCAATGTGAAGGGCACCAGAAACCTCTCGACCTCAAGTCCCAAAGCATGGACAAGTGTAGGTGATATAAATGAGTGTGTCACTCCTAAATCAAACAAGGAATACACCACGGTATAAAACAATAGAAGGGTTCCTCGAAAGACGTCTGCTCACCTGGAGCTGGAAACGCTAGAGTATAAAGCTTACCACGACCTCCTCCATGGCCTCTCTGACCCTGATGATAGCCACAACCACCACCACGGCCGCACTATACTATCTAATGATGATGAGAGTTATGGGGAAGTCCTCTACTAGCCCCATCTACCCTCTATTGATCTAAATCTGGTGCAACTGGATGTTACTACCTCGGTTGGAACTACCTCAATGGTGGAACCTGGAGTGTACTGCCTGGTGCATGATGACTGCTATGAAATTTCAGGCAGTCCCCCTACGGATGGCCATTACCACCACAAGAAAAACAAACACCTGATCCCTTGGCATAGGCCTGAGAGTTGCTGCCTCTGGAGAAACGAGATGTGAAGGGCTGGGACATACCCCCGGCTAAACGAAAACTCTTCAGCCCTAAAAACTAGGATCCCTGAACCACAACTATTCTTCATGAGGAATCATACCGATTCCCCTCCTGTGATGATCTAGTCCTGGCCAATGTCCTCTCGATAAACGCTGTACTCACCAGTTCCCAACGATATGTGTTCAGCATAAATGGGGTGACCTGGTGTTGGATACATGAATTCAAATCATCCTTAAAATTCCTTTCCTTGGCCACCTCATCTGGTAACAGGTTCGAGGCATATCATAAAAGGTTCCTAAAATGGATTCCAAACTCTCGAACACTGGAGCTCCCATGTCGAAGTGTAAGAAGCCCCTAATGACTGGACACCTTCATAGTCCAAGAAAGAAACTTGACTATAAACCCGTCTCGGAACTCCTTCCATGCGATCACTGACTCCTCACGATCACCGAGGAAGAAGAACCACCACTGCCTCGCTGCTCAACGTAGCATTGTCACAACCAAGGACGCCGAGTGCTCCTTCCGAGAATGAGTTGAACTGAATCTGAACTCGACATCCTCTAAAGAGCCTTCGATGACTGCATCTAAAACAGATCCCTCATACTTCTATAGACTCTGGTGCTAAAACACTCGGAGTGTCTTACTCCAAGTTTCATCATCGTCAACCTCTACCCTGCGACGATCTGCTAGAACAACCTGTTGGACATTTTCTGTGAAAACCTGACGAGGATGTTGACCTGGAGACATACCTGTAAAATAAAAACCATTAGGGTTACTAAACCCAGAATATTGGAGACTCAACATTAATTAATTAATTCTTTTCATTTATTAATTTTAGGTTTACCTATTCAAAGGACTTCACATTCAAATACATGCTCAAGGAAGAATGATGCATGATCATTTCCAAGGTCTCTACCCTGAAACTAGTATCATCTTGTTTAGTTGCCATTGTAAACATAAAGGTCCATACATAAGATCATAGGGGGCCCTAAACCCCAATGTATTAGCCAGTCTTCAGTTTTTACCTCACATTATAAACATGAATGACACTGTTGCCTAACCAACCCATGCAACCTCACCCGTGATTGACTCCAAACTCCATCTTATCCCTCAACCAGACCTCTGATACCACTCTGTCACAACCCCTTCCCCACAAAGTGAACCCCTTTTGGGTTTTCAATGTGAAAAGGGAGATAATGACCCCCAAGTCCCACTTCCAGTAGGCCCCGGGATGGCAACTAGCACCGAGCGTATAATAAACACACAAATGAGAGGCATTGTATTCTAATAGAACACATGCAGAAGAGAGATATAAGATAGAAACCAACCAACTCCAACTCATACATGAAAAATAAAAGAAACCCATGTGCATGTATGTAATTCCATGCTATATTACTACAACTGAAAGGGTAAAAAATGAAATTACCCAAAAGAAATTAAAAATAGTAGCAACCACAAGCCCGAACAGCTCCTGCAACCCCTAGCTAGTAGAAACCATCTTGATCTCCAAACTGCTCAAAGTGACCTCAAAAATAGCTTATATTTACATAGGGTGAGTATAACTGTATACTCAGTAGGATCCTCCCAGAATACTCTCGTGAAATGTAAAGAAAGTATGTTAATGCACAGTGAACAACATGTGAAACTAACTCGTCACTTAAATAGGTATACTATGTTCTCATCCTCAATATGGATGATCCCACCATGTAATCCATACAAGAATATATCATATAATAAAGAATATCAATGGTACCCCTCTACTACTTCCCCATTGGTTTTCCGCTTTTCCCCAACTTCACACATCCTGAGCATCTCTCTCCAAAAAGACTTACACATAGACACCTGGGAAACACACCAAAATATGCACCCTGAACAAAAAAACCACCACGTACACACACCAATGTAACAAGGTATTTTATGGGAGCCACCAAAGCTTTCATAACGTGTATCATATATTGGGTATTATATCTCAAGACATTATATCCCATACACAGAGTAAGAATCCCCAATCCATCACTGCCCATACATGTTACACTAATTGTAGTACCAGAAAACTATATCCAGAATATATATGTGTGAATAACCACAAGACATTAAATCCCTCTACACACATATTTTGGAAAAACTAACCAATTTTCCTGCCAGCACCAGTAACAACCAACAGAAAATAGTGGGGCAAAAGGGGGTTGTCAGCCATCCACCCTCCCACCGGAATGTTGGGGAAAACAATCCCCAGGGCTCAGATTACCCGGGGTGTCAGTTGCCCTTACTGACAGGGTGGATTACAATATAGAAACAGAAAAAGTACATGATATATTATATCTCACAACCGCACTATGGGAATTACCTATCCTTAGACACAACTTCTGCTAACGTCTCCCCGACTCTGGGCTTCTACTTCTCAAACTATGTATCTTATAAGTACACAACCATTTAAAGAGATTTATTAGATTACTTCATCCCCTTTTATCATTTCCAATGTATGTTAATTAATTATTTACACATTAATTTACCAAGAACAATTCCTCATTAAATTTCATTAGCATCACACCGAAAGTCAACTATTCCTTAAAAAATAACAACCTCATCATTATGTTCCAGTAACTCCATCCCCATGGTTTACCACCATTTATTCAAGTATTCATTATTGAAATACTTTCCCACATTCCCAGGAATTCTAGAAAAACATTATATGCTACTAATCACAAGGGGGTCAACATGATGAGTTGATGTACTACCCATAGAGTCTTTTCCACTTATAGAAAGATGATATAACCATCCTTCCTTGAGAAGCTAAAAACGGAATGCACATGGCATACCCCACATGTCTTCCCCTCTTTCAGAAGACGGGTAATTAAGACCAGCTTCCTTGAGACGTGTGGAAAAGTAAAGTAAATAAACAAACAATCAAAATTTACAAGCATCCAACAATCACATCCACTCCATTCTATCATCCATAGTGTCCTCCCTAACACCCACATGAATAAACTGATGCATTTATCCACTATAGACATCATCTTCTACCACAACAAATACACTCCCTGCCCCCACGTATCACAACAATCATCCAGGATAACATCACAGCTTAAAAAATCGGAAAAAAACACCACATCTAATTGGGCTCTTGGCCCTTTAACAATCATGAGTTTAACTCAGATCCATTTAAGTAATTGTAAAACAATCAGTTCTTTAATTCATCTTGAATTAACATATTTATTATTCATAGGTTCCAAATTCTGGAGACATAATCCGTAAGCTATCACAAATAATTAATCATTCTTACAGCGCAAATTTGATTAACATAGAATTACAACTAGAACTAGATTCAATTACATGCCTCTTTATCATTATCCAAACAATTAACAATTAATCCCAATTACTGTTCTTTACAAATTTCCATCAAGAATGATTAGCTAATCAAAGAAAGCATAGATATCACACTATCTACAAAACATGAGTAAATAAAATACGATCGATATAAATTTATTAATATAGTTAAAATGTTTATTTTGTCAATTCCATTATTATCTAGTGGGATTAAACAGGCTAACAATACAGTTTCACATAAAAAAAAGAGAAGCAACAAATCCACTACTTCGAAGAGATATTGACGTTCTTTATCCACACAACGGGTCATGATCCTCCTCTCGCACCAACAACATCCACCCAAGGATGCCATAGTACGTCCGCAACAACCCAAACCCAAGAAAACCCCCATTAAAAGCGTGGAGATTACATGATATAATATAGAAGGGAGAAATAGGAGAAGATTATCCCAAAGGAATGACTATAAAACATACCTTATGTAGAATATTGACCGATATAGCTCGATTACATCCAAAATAGAGTGAAACCAATCTGAGGAGTAATGTTTGATTGTGAAACTCCTACAGGAAGTATATAAAGGTTATAGAATCTCATTGCTGAGAACAAAGTGGATGAATAAGGGAGGATTATATCTTGTACCTTTTGAAGATTTAATGGGGTGACAGTTTATGATACGCTTAATTCCCCATTAAAAGAGGATCGCATTAACCTACGCGGTTTAACCGAGTAAAAACATCCCAAGCCCTATGAATAATTAATATAGGATTTATGGTCTTTGAATCATCCATCTTAATTACAAGTTTGAAACGTCACAAATGGTTCACCATTCCAACACCATAGGAGGGAGATATGTTGGATTCAAGATCCTGTAATAATAAAAATAATATTATTATTGGGTGCTTCATGGACCCGAGCCACAAAATATAATTTAATATCCCATATTAGACTTGAATTGATCATATTAATAATAGGATCACATCGCCACTGATTAGAAGTCAATCGGACGTCGCACACGGGAGTTATGGTAGGTCGAAGATTTAATAATAATATTAAATCTATATATTCACGAGCATTTCAGGAACCCAATCCGAGATCCCAAAAAAGACATCCAATATTAGACTCATAAACTCTCTCTCAATATTTGTGTCCCACTACCACAAATGGTTCACGAAACCAAGGTTGCATGAGGAAGATACCGTCAAAATTCAGTTTTCCCAACGAAAATAATAATTACATTATTATATTATTATTATGTTTAATTTAATTTAATAAATTTCCATAAATTCTCACATTCAATATCCACGCATAATATATCCCCAATATGGTGTGCATCTCCCCATTACACCTTGATTTATTTCCTTTTTTTTAACTTATGTATTTTATTGCTTCATATTTTAAATCATTATTACCTTTAAACTCTTCCTCTCTCAAATATTTTTCTCTCTTCCACAATTATCTCACTCTCCAAAAAAAGTTTCACCTCCCCTTGATTGAATCCCCTATTAACATATTTATTTTATTTTTACATTATTGGTATTAATATCATAATTTTTATTAAAAGTGAATAAATGCTCAATCACTCACACACAACTCTATTTCAATGCCTCCTCCTTCCCCCCATTCGCTACTTGTGTGTGGCACCCAACTCCACTCTCACTTTAATGTTATTATTAATAAAATTAATAATAATAACACCCATAATTAATGTTATAATTTAATACCATTAAATTAGTTTACCATGGTTAATCTCATATTAAATTAAAACCATTCCTTTTAATTAATCACACACTAAAATATACCATTACCATTTATTATTTAATATAATAGTAATAAATCCTCCTTCAATTTAGTCAAAGGGTCACCATAATTATCATTACTAATAATTATTATTATTGATGCCCATTATTATCTTATAATTACTCCCTATCTCCCATAAATTTAATCCTTCTCCCACGAAACTCCCGCAGCCTCTTCCTAACTGTAATTTTCACAAAGTAATGGACCAGAGGGGTCTGATCCATTACATCTTATATCACTAAAGGATTAAAAATAGACTATCATGGAACATATATATGGTCTGGTGTGTGTCTCTCATTCATCCTCTCAAGCTTGTGTGCCAAAATTAATTAATCATCTGGTGTTTGTGTATTTCCAACATGAATCATGAATTTGAGACATCATACCTCATTCTGTCTACAGAAATTTATACAACAATCATTAATCATTTATATTTCATTAAATAGCTATAATATGACTGTTATAATTAATTTATTGTTTAATTTAAATAAGGAAGAGATAGCTAATTATGTAACGGTGATAGAGTAAGTGGTGACATAGGAATACTGTCATAGGAACAGTGAGTTAGGAGTGGTTCCATTGTAAACAGTGACTCATCCTTTTCTTCTAATAATATCATATATATATGTTTCTCATAATTTTTGAAATTTTTAAATTTTTTATGCAATGTAACGTTGTTGTGGAACAATGTTTGGTCCATTGTGACAAACAATGTCACTTGAAATAGTTTCATGGAAATGGTGTCTATTCCATTGTGAAAATTATGAACTGATGACATGATACAATTTTTTCTCATACATTGTAAGTTGTGGAATGGGTTTCATGATACAACTGTGGCACTATAATGGTGACTCAAACAATAAAAAATTTTAGACTAAATGGCGATATAATTTGGTCACTGCAACAATGATTGTAGTCTACTGTAACGATGACTCATACTTTTCCATCTATTAGTAATCTATATAGAGAATAAATACTCACAAAATGGATTATAATTAATCATTTGTATAGTAAAATAGTATTTAAAGATATTAAACATGATTTACAAGAGTTAAACAAGATTTGTGAGCATTAAAATATGAGGAGTCCATCTTGAAGTAATATATATCAATTTATTATAGTAACAATATTCAGGAAATATGTCTTCTGTTGTGGAATTTTTTAATTAAGTATATTGAAATGTTATTATTCAATAAAATTTAATAATTGACTACATTGGAAGACACTGTCTTCTTCAGATGATGATTTTACCAATCCCGAGGAAGAAGAGATTTTTTATGATGAAAGTACAGAATTATTAGTGGATCAATAACTAAAGGTTCTGGGCACAGTGGAAGCGTGTGGGTGGATGTGCCCACTTGGCTTTTTGTCATTAGCAATGATAACTATGGGATCAATACGACGATAAAAGCCAGTCTCCACGGATCGAACCACAGAAAAAGACAAAGAAGATGGTTTGTCCCAGAACCACAAACAAGGATTGTTATATGTTGATTATAGTTAATTTAATTAATTATAAATAAATACCTTTTGGGTGTTCATTCTTCGTTGATGTTCTCGATAACGTTGTCGATGTGATTCATCATTGCGTCGCAGAAGCCAAGTGTATACTCTCTCTAGCGGTGATCCACATGTGTACCTTGTATCTCTGTACGTCGCCAAAGAATTATCCGGGTGATAGCATGGAGAATACTTTGCTTGCATTGTCCACCTTAGATCATCTTGATCCGATGGAAGAGGATCTCTCTCATTCTTGAGAGCGTTCTTAGAGGAAGAGGATCTTTGGACCTTGAATGAATTCTCTAGAGATGTTGCGGACAAAAGTTCTCTTGTGTAGGAAAAGAGTTGGGGTTTTGAGGATATTTATAATCGAGTTTGAGGTTATAGTGTTATGAAAATAAATAAACGCGTTACGCGTTTCATTTATTTCATTAACTCTTACTGAAAACCCAATGTTGAATAATTAATTCCATGACATGCGCTCACGCTGATTATATAAAATATCATTTAATAAAATGATATTATATCCTCAAAATCCTGATTGGAAAAACTACCCAGCGTGTAATAATAAATACACGACGTGTACTTGTTTTTCATTGAAAACTACACGGCGTGTACATTAAATGTACACGCCGTGTATCTCCTGTTTTCATTTATTCATTTCCTTTCCAAAATAAAACTACACGACGTGTAAATTTAATAATACACAACGTGTACTTGTTATATTTTATTTTTCCTCCATCATTTAAAACAAATTAGGCTTCCTTGAATAATTATTAAACCACGTACGGGAATAATCATTATTCAAATTGAGATACTTGGATACTCTTAGTGTGTGACCCTCTCGGCCTCTTTATCGTTGGCATTAGGAAGGCTTGCCTAAACTCCAAGATTAATAACTAGCAACGGGTCAAGAAACCCAAGAGAAATAAGTTGACACCGCATTGACGTATCACCTCATACGAACGCTTACTGTGTAATTTAATCCCATTGTCTCGATATCTCATCAAGAAGGTTTCGTGGCAGTGTCATAAACCTATATGCTCGATCTGTCGTTCTTTGACTACCTGAAATAAACTCGTCGTTTACACCATGGCCATGGAATTTAATGTGACAGTTCTATTTCAATCAAAGGTCCGAGATATCAACTTCCACAAATGGAAGGGAAAAATCCTTCCTCGACTTATCCATTAACAACATGTCACTCATGACGCACCCAACGCACCCTACTTCCCGCCAACTGTCTGCGTGACGGTTTTCGTCAGTAAATCTATGTGTGCGAGTCATGACATGAGTTAATGATAATATTTCATTCTAAGGACCATTACACACGCTCACAGATAGAAATATCTGATGACACCAAGACATGTGAAATTACTACTGGTGGGTCTGTTCTCATAATCTCCCATCTTGGATATTACCAAGTGCGAACTCCATGAGAGAGAGTCTCATCTTCATACGATTACTCGCACATGACAGTCTGTATACTATGTGTCCTATCATAGTAAGTCATCCCATCGTAAAACTTTATTTAAGAATATTGTTATAGCATTTCAAGGTTCGCATCATAGCTGGGATCTGCTATGACCTTATTAATGCAACAAATATTCCAAGAAATTATTATATTATAGTAATGAAGAACAATGAAAAATATATAATAAGTGAACAATTATGTAATCAAAGTACAAAACAGTTTGTTCTGAGGACACCAACCCTTAAAAACTCCCACTTGGACTAGAGCCGACTACCTACGAATTTTAGTCCGCTAGACCTCACATGATGATCATGTTTCTATTGAGTCAAGGTTTTAGTCAATGGGTCCTCCACGTTGTCTTCCATGGAAATACTGCTCACTGCAACTTCACCTCTCTGAGAAAAATCCTTCAAGAGATGATACTTCTGAAGTATGTGCTTTGTCTTCTGATGTGACCTTGGCTCTTTTTCAAGTTCCACTGCTGCAGTATTATCACAATAGAGTGTGATAGGATCTTTACTGCTCAGTACAACAACCAGCTCTTATACAAAGCTTCGCATCCATACTACTTCTTTAGTTTCCTCAAAAGCTGTGATATACTCAGACTCCACTGTAGAATCTGCCACCACACCTTTTTTTGAGCTCTTCCCGCTCACTGCACCTCCATTCAAATTGAAGATGTATCCAGTGTGCGACTTCATGTCATCTTGATCAGTCTGCAAACTAGCATCTACATGTCCTCTAATGACTTGTTCCTCATCTCCTACATAAACCAGGAACATATCCTTAGTACACCTCAGACACTTAAGGATAGTCTTGACTGCCATCCAATGGCGTTCTCCTGGATCAGCTTGATATCTGCCTACTGCACATAATGCGTAAGCAACATCTAGCCTCGTACAAATCATAACATACATGACTGACCCAATCGCGGATGTGTAATGGATCCTTACCATCCTATTTATTTCCTCATGTTTCTAAGGACACATATTCATGGAATGATGAATGCCATGTGACACTGGAAACAATCCCCTCTTAGACTGTTCCATACTAAACCTCTTCAGTATCTTGTCAATGTATGTAATTTGACTCAGGCCCAGCATTCTCTTGGATATATCACGATGGATCTTGATCACAAGAATATATGCCGCCTCACCCAAGTCTTTCATGGAGAAGCATTTATGAAACCATGCTTTAACTGATTGTAAGATAGGTACATCGTTTCCAATTAGCAATATGTCATCAACATATACTATTAGGAAAACGTCTGCACTTCCACTAATCCTTTTGTAGACACAAGGCTCTCATTTATTCTTAACAAAGCCAAATTCTGTAACAGCTTCATCAAAACGAATGTTATGTGACCTTGATGATTTCTTTAATCAATAAATGGATTTCTGCAACTTGCATACCTTGTTGGCATCCTTTGGAGTCACAAAACATTGAGGTTGTGTCATGTAGACATCTTCCTAGAGGTTCCCGTTAAGGAAATCTGTTTTGACATCCATTTGAAAAATTTCATAGTCATGGTAAGCAGCAACGGCCAATAGGATTCTGATGTATTTCAGCATCGCAACCGGTGAAAAGGTTTCATCATAGTCAATTCCTTGACGTTGTCTAAAACCTTTTGCAACCAGTCATTCCCTATAGGTGTTTACATTCCCCTCCATGTGCAGTTTCTTCATGAATACCCATTTATTACCAATAGGCTTTACATAAACTGGAGGATCTACCAAAATCCAGACATTGATTTGGTACATGGAATCTACATTAGAATTCATGGATTCTTGTCACCTGGAAATATATGTGCCTTAAACTACTTCCTTGTAGGTAAGATGATCATCAATGTCAACCAATAACGAGTCACCATCCTCGGTGACAAGAAAACCATATCGTTCTGGTTCTCTTACCTCTCTTGTGCTCCTATGTAGTTCTTGTGTCTCTGGAACAAATTGTTCTTCCAAGGGGCTTTGTTGAATTTGTTCTTGTACCAACTTCTGTGTATCTTGAGCCTTGACTTCATCTTAGTCTATCTCGCTCCCACTATCTATTTTGGAGATGTGATCCCTCTCAAGGAATATGGCATGTCTTGCCACTGTAACCTTTTTGTCTGAGGAGTTTTATAGGTAATATCCCCTTGTTTCCTTATGATATCCTATAAAGATACACTTTGTGCCTCGGGGTGTATGTTTGTTACCAGAAGTGGCCTTAACAAATGCTTCAATACCCCAGACATGTACATTCGATAAAATGGCTTTGCGTCCACTCCATAATTCGTATGGAATACCATTTATCGATTTAGTTGGTACTTGGTTTAGTATGTGCGCTGCTGTTTGTAATGCATATCCCCAAAAGGATAATGGAAGACTCTCATGACACGTCATTGATCTCACCATGTCCAACAGTGTGCGGTTCCTCCTTTCACTTACACCATTCCACTGCAGTGTGTAAGGAGGAGTGAGTTGAGATAGAATCCCAAACTCCCGTATGAAATCAATGAAGTCTTGATTAAGATATTATCCTCCTCTGTCTGAGCGGAGTTTCGTAATCTTCTTACCAAGCTGGTTCTAAACTTCATTCTTGTATTCTTTTAACCGATCAAAAGAATTTGACTTATACCTCATTAAATAGATATATCCATATCTACTAAAATCATCAGTAAATGTTATGATATACGAGAACCCACCCCTTGCTTCAACTGGAAATGGTCCACACACATCTGTGTGAACTAATTCTATAATCTCTTTATCTCTTTAACCTTTCCCACTAAATGGGTCTTTGGTCATTTTCCCTTGTAGACACGCATGACATACACCAAGTGGTTTTAGTTCAAAGGAATCTAAATACCCAACATGATATAATTTTGTCAAACGTTTCTCATTGACATGACCTAGATGGTGATGCCAAAGTTGGGTGTGGTATGAGTCATGTGAATTAACATTGTTATCGATTTCCATTACTTGGTTTGTGTAGTCTAACACATAAAGGTCGTTATATAAATGTTCCCTACCAAAACAAATTCTATCTTTATAAAAGTAACAACATTCATTTCAAAAATTGAATATGAATCCATCAGTATCTAATCTGGATACTGAAATAATGTTTTTAATAACATAAGTAACATAATAACAACCTTTCAAAACCAAAACCATCCCGGTTGGCAATGAGAGGTGGAAGTCTCTGATAGCTATAGTAGCGAGTCTGGCTCCGTTGGATGCTCTTAGATCTACCTCCCCTCGATCAATCTTCCTGAATCTACTTGGTTTCTGTATTTGGATACAGATGTGGGAACCACAAGCAGTATCTAATACCCAATTAGTAGAAAAAGATAGATTGCATTCGATAAAAAATGCACCTGAAGATTCCCCTTCCTTCCTTGGATGGGTGCAGTTTTTCTTCCAGTGGCCCTTCTTTCCACATGCGAAACAAACAACATCATGTTCCTTTGCCTCCCCTTTGATCTTCCTTTTCTTGGAAGCCCTTGAATAAGCTTTGGGATTAAAGCATTTCGCCTTCCCTTTCCTTTTATTCACCACAAGGACAGAAGGCTTCTCATGCTTCATGTCATTGTCCACTTGGTGAATAAGGATAAGAAGATCAGATAGGGAATTCTCAATATTGTTCATGTTGAAATTAACAACAAAGTTTGAGAAGATCTGGGACAGTGATGCGAGAATGAGATCGGTACCCAGTTCTTCAGGGAGTTTAAACCCTAGAACCTCCAAGCACTCAATGTATCCAATGAGCATGACTACATGAGGCCCTGTTGGGGCACCCTCTCCATGATTGTTCTGAAATAGAGCCTTGGAGATCTCAAACCTTTCCTGTCTTGCTCTCTCCTAGTATAAACCACAGAGGTGATCGAGCATGCTGTAGGCATGCATGTCTTCATGAGACTTCATGAGCTCACTAGAAATAGATGACAACATCAAACATTGAATGTCGAGAGCATCGTTCAAGTGATGATCATAGACTAGGAAATATTCATCACCCGCCCCTGCGGCAGGAGAATCAGGAAGTGAGGACTCCATAACGTAAAACTTCCGTTCATGGTGTAGGATAACCCGAAGGCGCCTAAACCATTCATGAATGTTACTACTGGTGAGAATGTTGTCATTATCCATAATTGATCGCAGAGAAAATGTGGTTGATTTGTTAATCATATTGATTCTAAAAATTAAAAGATCAGATTCATCAGTACATTCTTGATTACATTTAATGAGAAATAATAAACTTTATTAAGTCTCTCACTATTTAATGAAGTCCCAATGGGCCTCACCATTGAACTCGGAATGTCCTGTTTCTTTGAAATTCTAGGGGAAAGGATCCATATTCCCCTTCGCATAACCCCAACAAGGGTTGGTCAAGCTATTTGAAGGTATTTAGGTAGCCAGGTCTTTACCAACTGTGAGCATACATTTCCATGATCTGTTGAGTGGACTCCACAATCCTGATATCCTGACTTGGATTTCCTCAACTCTTTCCTCCAATATTACATCATGTCTAGAAAGGGCTACTTATCTTGATGTAATATGGTTAAGTCAACCCAAAACATTTCATAAGGGCTTCCTTTATAAATGTAAGTGTCCCAAAAAGGGTTGGCCAAACACATAGTTTATTGAGTCTTTCCCTTAATCAAGTAACGGAAGGCTAGTTCTGACATAATATGGTATTTGAGGGATTTTATTCTTTATGTGTATTTTTTCATTATCACATGATGGTTAATATTAATTGATGCTTGCATAAGTGATTAACCATGTTCCTATAATTTTTACGCATAGTCCGGTTTTTATTTTATTCCATCTTTGCATTCTTGTTCATTTTATTAATTATGAGATCGCGACAACACATACATAATAAATAAACCATGAAATAAGATAGAAATAAAATAAGATGGAATGATCATGATCTTCTATTTGGTTAGATAATCTAGAGGTTTTGATAATATAACCCTGACCTCGGGAAAACACCTTGAACCTGATGGTTCGTGTTTTGCTGCTCCCACCTGTCCACCTTTGTATCTTCTTGTGTTGGTTTTTCCTCGGCTTCGGGATTTGAACCATCTCCTCTGTCTTGGGAGATCCTCCATTACATGGGTTTACATTAAAGAAACCATGGGCACGTAGGCCCCACATTTTATTAGAAGAATGCTCGCAGGACAAAAAATTTAAATTAAATAAATTTAAATGAAACTATACACATAAAAAGGGTATTTGGTCTAGCTCATGATCATCCATATTATGCAATGATATTTAAGCATATTTATAATTAAAATTCTTTCAATCGTTCTTTTATTTAAGATAAGACACGTTTCAAATTAAATTAATTATGATCTTATAATTAATCAATTCTTTATCTTAAATTCCTTTCTGAATTTCCTTGAGATTATTCTCATCCATATTCCTTGTACGGGTCTTTGTAGATTGGAGGAAACCTGGTGAATTTCCATTTCTGGAAAGTACACGGCGTGTAGTTTATAATTACACGGTGTGTATTTTTCTTTTCACCCTTTATCCAAAGTAAACGACGGGGCATTGGCGTGTTTTCTGTACTTTGGAAATTTTATAGAACACGGTGTGTAGATGAATCATACACGGCGTGTACTTCCTTGTTATGTGATAACCGGCCTGGCGATCCCGTGTACGCGGTACGTGGCTTATCATTGTACACAGTTTCACCTGGGTCGGAACGGACTACACGGTGTGTCGTTCCAACATACACGTCGTGTATTCTGGTTTCCACGAGCCGTTATATTCTAGTCAACACGGCGTGATTAAAACATAGGCATAATCAATTCACACGGCATGGTTTGGCGGACCAGTGCCAGTTCGTTGAACCAAAGTACACGGCGTGTAGTTTTAATTACACGCCGTGAAATCCCGTGTTGTACAGACTGAAAGAGCGGCTCCTCCGGAAGAGTTCCTCATTTTTATTTTAATCAAAATTAAAAATAAAAGGTCGTTTCTGTGACATGAATCGATAAACGAAGGAGGAAGAATCGATCTCTTTAATTCATATTTATAGAACCATTTATTTCGAATTGTGTCAAATATGAATGCATAAATTATCAACCAAAATTAAATAACTATAATCAACGTTGTAGCCTCCCTCTGATACCATTTGAAGGTTCCGGGTGCAGTGGATGCGCGTGGGTGATTGTGCCCACTTGGCTTTTTATGATTAGAAATGATCAATCTAGGATCAATACGATGATAAACGCCAGTCTCCACGGATCAAATCATAGAAAAAGACAAAGAAGATGGTTTGTCCCAGAACAACAAACAAGGATCATTACAGGTTTATTATAGTTAATTTAATTAATTATAAAGAAATACCTTTTGGGTGTTCTTTCTTCGTATATGTTCTAGATCACGTTCTCGATGTGATCCGTCGTTGTGTTGTAGAAGACAAGTGTAAACTCCCTCTAGCGGTGATCCACAAGTGTACCTTGTATCTCTGGACGTCGCCAAAGGATTCTCCGGGTGCTAGCGTGGAGAATCCTTTGCTTGCGTTGTCCGACTTAGATCATCTTGATCCGATGGAAGAGGATCCCTCTCGGTCTTGAGGGAATTCTTGGAGGAAGAGGTTCTTTCGACCTTGAATAAATTCTCCAGAGATGTTGTGTACAACAATTCTCTTTTGTAGGAAAAGAGTTGGGGTTGTGAGGATATTTATAATCGAGTTTGAGTTTGTAGAGTTATGACAATAAATAAACGCATTACACGTTCCATTTATTTCATTAACTCTTATTGAAAACCCCATCTCTAATAATTAATTCCTTAACATGCGCTCACGCTGATTATAATAAATATCATTTAATAAGATGATATTATATCCTCAAAATCCCAACTGGAAATACTAAACGGTGTGTAATAATAATACATGGCGTGTACTTGTTTTTCATTGAAAACTACACGGCGTGTACATTAAATGTACACGGCGTTTATATCTTGTTTTCATTTATTCATTTCCATTCCAAAATAAAACTACACGGCGTGTACATTTAATAATACACGGTGTCTACATGTTTTATTTTATTTTTCCTCCACCATTTTAAACAACATAGGCTTCCTTGAATAATTATTAATCCACGTACGGGAATAATCTTTATTCAACTTGAGATACTTGAATACACTTAGTGTGTGACCCTCTAGGCCTCATTCTCATTGGCATTAGGTAGGCTTGCCTAAAGTCCAGGATTACTATCTAGAAACGGTTCAAGGAAGCCAAGAGAAATAAGTTGATGCCGCATTGACGTATCACCTCATACGAACGCTTACTGTGTAATTTAATCCCTTTGTCTCGATATCTCATCAAACAGGTTTCATGGCAGCTTCATAAACCTATATGATTGATCTGTCGTTCTTTAACTACCTGAAATAAACTCGTCGTTTACACCATGGCCATGGAATTAAATGCGACAGTTCTATTTCAATCAATGGGCCGAGATATCAACTTCCATAAATGGAAGGAAAAAATCCTTCCTCGACTTATCCATTAACAACATGTCATTCATGACGGACCCAACATACCCTACTTCTCGCCAACTGTCTCCATGAAAGTTTTCTTCAGTAAATCTAAGTGTGCGAGTCATGACAAGAGTTAATGATAATCATTCAGTCTAAGGACCATTACACACGCTCACAGATAGCAATATCCGATGACACCAAGACATGCAGAATTACTACTGGTAGGTCTGTTCTCATAATCTCCCATCATGGAGATTACCAATTGTGAACACCATGAGAGAGAGTCGCATCTTCTTACGAGTACTCGCACATGACGGTCTGTATACTATATGTACTATCATAGTATGTCATCCAACAACAGATCGTTATTTAAGAATATTGTTATAGAATTTCAAGGTTCTCATCATAGCGGGGATCTGCTATGACCTTATTAATGCAACAAATATTCCAGGACATTATTATATTATAGTCATGCAGAACAATGAAAAATATATAATATGTGAACATTTATGTAATCAAAGTACAAAACAGTTGGTTTTGAGGACACCAACCATTACAATAAGATGTGGATGAAAGAACATCAATGACAAAACATCACAATTAAAAATTAAATTATCATATGAATAGTTCACGGTATAAAATTATAGGATGGTTGGAATCAACATGGCCAACCAATTTAACCCCAAAAGGCAGTGTTCATTAGTTATCTCGGGGTCACATTGAGGATAAATATGCTGATTGATATTGACTCATGGTTTCATGTTCATCATATAATGAAGTAAGTCCTTTGGAATCAGATAATGGTAATGTTTCAATATACTTTCTCAATTTCAAAAAAATAATTATATTATTGACCATTGAATTAATATTCATTATTCCTTGAAAAAAATCATTAATTTTAGATAATTTTTGTAAAAAAAATCATGTAATGTCTTTATGAAAATACCTCATAGGATCTTGTATTCTTCTAATAAAGATACATCATTGGGAAGCCAAGGGGAAAATAAATCCCCACACCACATAGTTATGAACACATTATAAATTTGTAAATATGTTATTCTTTTATCAATTTTAGTAATAAGATATCATTTTAGTGGTTTTGTAGTTGATAATATATTTATTTTACATAATTATTTTAACCAGCATGATTAAATTTTTTTAATTTATGAAATAGAATCAGGGTGCTGAAAATAATTAATTTTCATCCAAGCCAATATACCCCTATAACTAAAAAATGATGGAGTATAATTTATTAGGGAAAAAATTTGTATTAATTTTAAATAAAAAATGAATGATTAATTATGTCATTAAAAACAATATATTTTTCTTTTTTATGTTCATATTGACAAATTAAATATGAATCCACTTAAATCACACATCAAGTGCTAGGGACGGTACCTCGTGTAAATTAATAGTGTAGAATAATTGAAAAAAGTGCAAAAAATATAAGGGAAGAATGTGTTGGTATGACATCATTATAATTAGTTATCACTTGTACAAATGCTACATAAAAATATCTATTATATTTTAATATTTTTTATATGATTTTGATATAATAATAATTAATCATCAAACCAAATGAAAATATACATTCACTATAAATGATGTGACCGGAACAATATGGTTTCATTAAAGGATTAGTTTTTGTAGTCGCCCCATGAGCATATATTGTGAATAGAAAAAACATGAAGAAATATATAATATGACTAAACTATTTTAGACACTCATATAACCACTATGTAATATTATTTTTCATTTTGGATTGGTAGACCAATGTACAAAAATGGTTCAAGGAGAACTGGCGGTGGAACAATGATCTGAAAATGAACAAGAAGATTCAACTAGTGTTTATCCTAGTCATTCAACCAAAACCCATTCAAAAACCTGGATATTTAATTATTTCATTTTTATTTATCCTAAATGTTAATAAAAAACTTATTGCATCTCAATATTACTAATATTCTAAAGTGTACTATTTAATGTGGTTTGAATATGTCAATACACACAAACCGCCAAGTTATGATGATTATAGTGTATAATATCTGGAGTGTCCATATACATAATTAAGACATCCCAATAGATCACATGATATTGGGGATTGAGGTATCTTATGAGCTAACAATTATGATTTATGTACCACTTGATGGCCTAAATATTACAATGGTCGAAGATTCTATTGGATATTTCATATCATGGTAGTTTAATATTGTAATGATTCTTGTGGTCAAACTTTATCAAATTTTTTCAAATGAAAAACATCAAATAGTTGATGATAAGATATCTGATATTAGTTATGATATTACATAATGTTAAAGCAGTTGAGAAAATAAAGGATGAATCATGAACATCTAGTAAACTGACCCATAAAAACACGACCTTCTGACATTACCTTCTCCCGACCAATTCGAGATAAATATTTATTATCATTACGACTTCACCCATATAACAACTTTAATGATAAAACTATTTCATACATTGAATATTGAGAAGAAATATATGGACATTCCATGATATAAAGAATTATTCATGAGACTATATATTGTATTCTCATGCATGAATGGTTGGGAATATTAGTTGTGAATAAATACATAAGGTACATTATTATTATGCGTCTTTCCAAATAGTGTTCTAATATTTATATTAATGATAATAATTATACATATTTTATAGTGGTTTATGTCATAACTATAAAATGTAATAATGTAAAAATCATGATTTGGATTCATTGATCCCTATTTCATTTCTAATTCAAAACTAAATATGAATGACGATTCAATTAATATGAGAAAAGTTCAATTACTTGATTATTTTAATAACAATGAATCAATAAAAGTAATATTTTTGATACCTATAGTGAAATTTTAAAAATCTAAAACCTTATAACATAATATATATTTTATTTTCTGCATTACATAATTGTTTTTTGTTTTTCATGGTGCACTGGATACTGAAAATACTAAATTTGTACGCCCTAAATATTTATGTTTTTCATTAATTGATGTATATGAATCCAACTAAACACAAATGAAGTGTATTGAGAATATTTAATAAACTGAAATCAACATTTTTTAAAAAAACATCAAATTTATGTTCTGAATGTTTTTTAATTTTAATTTGGTTGTGATATGGATGTATATCAATACAGACTAGATCATGGAATGAGGTTCGTGTCTCGAGGGATAAAAATGCGAATTACTAAAACTGTATAAAATTTAAGGAATATATACAAATTTTTATCTATATAAACATTTCAAAACCATATAATTTTTTTGGACTATGTTCCTCTCATGTCACTAATAAGATAATGAAACTGATTATGTATATATTGTTAATAACTTTATTAGAAAAATCATAAAATATGAAAAGAATAGAATCCCCAAATGGGAAATTCATTATGGTAACTATAGTTTCATTAAATTTATTTCATAATAATTTTATTTTATATATTTTCTCGGAACTATCAAGACTATTGAAAACATAATTACTAAAAAATAAGTCAATTGATTTTGAGATTAATGAGTAGCGTAATTTTTGTTAGATTTTATGTGGAAACAAATTAGAGGATTACCTACAGTGATTGTGATCTATTATGAGTTTTGAACATTGAATTATATTTTTTGGTGTGTGGAATTAGTGTCATATTACTTGTATATAATTTTTTATATCTTTCTCAATGATAAGTATATGGGAGGAGATCAATTTGTTTAGATGTATTGACCTGCAATGAATAATATTTGTGGGCTATTTGAAAGGGGAAAAAGGAGTCATAAGAAGAGAATAAGGTGGAGGTTGATGCAATTTTGGAGGTAGAGGTGGTGGCGAATGTGGAGGTAGTGTCGGTGTTGGAGACCTTAATGGAGGATGAGGTAGATGTGAAGACCATGGTAGAGATCATGGAAGAGGGGGATAAGAAGGGTTGGATTGTAATTAATAAAAATGTTGGGAATTGAAGTAGAATGAGGATCATACAATGATTGTATATGATGAAAATTGATTAAAAGTTATATTAACAAATGTCACTTAAGATAGGGTCCATTAGGTAGGTGTTTCAAGTGACTTATAGAAATAATATTTTTCACCACATTACGTGATAATTTGGGACAATGATTCATAATTAATTTGTGATGTGTATAAATGAGTATCATGTAAATCCCACCCATGATGCTACCTATATGGATAAGAGTTCTTCTTTTCAGTTTTAAATTACATTTAAAAAAACACAAGAGGAATACTCATATCCAAGGAGACATATTATGATTTTTTCTTATAATTTATGAAAATGATCAATGATTCATTTGGGACATGTAGAAATCATCTTCACCTTAATATGATGCTCAATGTCAATGGTATGACTCCATGTTCATATTTCTAGTCCAAATTGAAAATAATTTTATTAAAAAAACTAACATACTCAAAACTGAGAAAACATAATCCTATAATTTTTGTAAATTAAGAAAATGATCCACAATACATTTTCTAAATTTTGCAAATAGACACACCTCAATATGATGTACGATGTTTATAATAAGAGTCCAGGTGTCCATTATCAATTTATAATTTTAGTTTTAATAAAAAAATGTCACTCATAGAAAACAGAGTAAACACCCCTGGATTGCCATGATAATTTGGGAAAGTGATTCATAATTCATTTGTGACGTTTATGAATTGGCCTCATGTAAAACCCACATAGGATTCTACATTCATGTCTAAATGTGTGTGTTTACATTATAAAATTAATTTTTAGTAAAAAATTTATAGTACATAAATCAAGGGAAACCCATTCATTTTGTTTTGTAAATTTAGGAAAATTATTCACGAGTCATTTATGACATGTAAAAATAAGTTGCACATCAATATGACTTATAATTTTATTTGTATGACTCCATGTGCATTTTTTTATTCAAATTTGAAATTAATTTTACTGTAGAAAAAAACATAGATAATAAAAATTAAGAAAAGTCATTTAGACTATTTTGGAACTTTATAAAAATGATCAATATGTCATTTTTTATTTTTAGGAATTTGGTGAAACTCAATTCGATGCATGGTATGACCGATATGACTCCATTTCTATATGATAAATTTAAAATATATATTTTAATACAAAAATGTTTCACTCATTGTAATACATTAAACAAACATAGATTGTCATGATAATTTTGGAAAATAATTCATAATTAATTTGTGATGGGTATGAATTTCTCCCTTGTCAAACCCACACATCATTCCACATGTATGGATCAATGTGTGTGTGTCAAATTTTAAATTTCATTTTAGTAAAAAAACACAAGAGTAATATCCATAATAGTGGAAACACATTCTGATTGTTTTGATAAATTAGAAAAATGATCAGTGATTCTTTATGGACATATTGAAATTAGATTCACCTCAATATAATGCAGAGTGTGACTGGTATGACTCCAAGTGCATCTTTTTTTTCTAAATGAAAATTAATTATTGTGAAAAAAACATTCTAACTACTGTGGAAACACATTCAAATTTTTTTTGGTAAATTAGGAAAACAATCCATATTTCACTTGTGATTGTAAAAATCAACTTCAACTCAAATGGAATCATGGTGTGACTGGTATGACTCTAGGTATATGTAATCAATTTTAAATTGACATTTTAATAAAACAAAGTGTAATTTATTGAAAAAAAAGATAACATGCTCATATTGTTTATTGAATTGGGAAAACAATTCAAAAATCATTTATGACATGAATGAATCAGTCTCATATGAAACCCAAAAATGATTCCTCCTTTATGGATCCAAGTTCATGCTTCTATTCTTAAATGACATTTTAGTATAAAAACAAAAGTGTCATACTCAAAAAAAGATTAAACACATTATGATTGTTTTGATACATTAAGAAAATGATCCAATAGTCATTTGGGGCATATATAAATCATATTCACCATAATACAATGTACAGTGTGACTGGTATGAATCAAAGTACATCTTTTTACTCAAAATTTTTATTAGTTGTGGTAAAGATAGCTAACATTAAAAAAATAATAAAATGCATTCAGGTTTTTTGGTGCATTATTAAAATGATCCATAATTCATTTTTGATGTGTAAGAATCATCCAAACCTCAATCCAACACACATTATAACAGATATGATTTCCATTGTGTCTTTTTATTCAGAACCGATATTAACATTTTTTAAAAAAATACACACGCTCAAACCCAAAAAAAATGGATTTTTTATGTTACATTAGCAAAATGATCCATATGTCATTTTTGTTGTGTAGAAATTAGTCAAACATTAATTTGACTCACAAGGAGAGTGATATGACTCAAAATGACCCTTTTTATTCAAAAGTTACTTTCATTTTAGTAAAAAACAATTTACATACTATATAATAATTTTTATTCTTGTATTTGTGCTAGAAATTTTATTTCATTTAAATTCTTCATTTTGACCTTATTTTGTTCATTCATATAATGTTTTTTGTGATTAATTTGTTTTTATAGCACATTAAACATATTTCTGGTGTTGTAGTTTGTTGTGGAGACATAGTATACTTTACACCTTTATCTACTCTACTCATTTTTCTAGTAATGATAAACATTAGCAGAACATTATGAAGCCCCAATAAGATAATCATTATTCGATCTTCTATAAGAACTGACAATGGGACACTTTAACATTGCTAAAAGTGGCACTGATAAATGGTGTCTTTTATCAATTCTTTTAAAAGTCATAATAAGGTTATTAATTATGATTCATTTTATTTTAATGGATAATGATTCACTTTGTCAGTGTGTTTCTATCATAGATAAAATTATGGACTTCTAAACTCAATGAAGTAGTCAACTATTTTCAATTGATGATAAAGGCTTATACAAACATTGTTAATGACATTTTTTATAGTTGTAAACAACCATGTGTAGCCCATGTCCCTTCCATTTTCTCAATGTCTAACTATGGACAGTATCCCACAATTATTGCATAGTTTCAACAAACTATGCAACACCCCTAAAGCTATAGAATATCCCACCAAACACTCAAAAATCTCATAATCTCTCCCAAAATTCACACGTATACAATATATATATATAATTATCATATTGAATGTGTGACTAACCAAAAACATAGGGTTCTATATTCTCCCAACCAATGTTCTTTTCCATAGCTTGAATGTTGAAAACCATCCCTGTTTTGAAGGAGTTCTATCCATTTCTATTTCATTTCCTTCTCTTGTTCCCATGAATCCCACTGAATCAAACAATTTTAACACAAACATAGAAGCAGACTGTTATTGTCATCCCTAGATGACTTTCTCTTACCTGTCCACAATCCATACAAGGATATGTACAATGAAGCATAATGATTGTAACAACCCGAGATTTTATAAAATATATTCGTTGTAATTTCTTTCATATCTATTTTTGTATGCTACACTAAGATTATCTTGCGCTATACACAACACCGTATTAACTTGCAGTATACACAACACTAATCTTGGATCATGTTACAAACAATTTCATGTTTGTTTGATAGTAGTTATTCTACGAAGAATTGAGAATATATATATATTCAATGTATTTTGTTATACGCAACAACAAAAGAGTCATGTACTACACGCAACCCTGACTGAGCTTGCATAACACGCAATCGCGACCTTCCTCGATAGCGTGTGTTGTATGCAATATCACGTTTCACTAAACAATGATATATTGTTATAATATTATTGACAAACCATTTTGAATAGTATTAACAACATTTTGAATTTTATAACATTATTATTCATCTTACATATGTTCTATAACATGGTATGAGAACTGAATAAATTTTTTGTGTAAAATAAGTATTTTTAAAAAAATGCAGTTTTTCCACCTTTTGATGGAGCACCCACATTAAATATGGTTTTTGACATTTTTATAAGTTCAATTAGACAAAATAAAATTCTTCTATGGAATCAGGATATAAAAATTTACTTTGGATAAATTTTTTATTTTTTTCCGATAACTTTCATATTTTGATGAATAGTAAAAACATGATATATTTTAATAAAAAACAACGTATTTCAACGCAATAATTTATATGATTATATTATCTTTTTAATTGGTTTTAAAGTGTAATTAGATTATATTTTTACCATTTAATCCAATGATGGTCATTGGAATTAATTTCACATTGAAATTTCATATAAACAAGTATCAAACTTTTGATAGTTATTGTTTCTTAAAAACACGATAT
Source organism: Viscum album (assembly GCA_963277665.1). Classification (NCBI taxonomy): domain Eukaryota; kingdom Viridiplantae; phylum Streptophyta; class Magnoliopsida; order Santalales; family Viscaceae; genus Viscum; species Viscum album. The sequence continues at coordinate 1,516,038,084 of OY728122.1, read as the reverse complement.
TTGTTTTGATAACGTGAATTAATTTTAAAATTAATTAATGCCACTTCTATGTTTTGAATTTTGAAAAATAGACATCAATTTTGAATTTGGAATTTCAAATAATTCTTTGGCTGAATTTTTGGTATTTTCTTGAAAAACTACAATTTTCGATGAATAGTGAAACCACTTAGTGGTAGTTAAAAAAACTGAATTTTTCATTTAAATGAAACATTACCAGTTCTGTGAATTTAATTTCAAAAATCCAAGAGACACGGTTAATATCAAGGACTAAAATGTGGTTAAATGAGATGATTTTTTTTTTTGTGAATAGTAACTTTTTTCTTTTTTTACCATGGTTAAAAGTAAATAGGGTAATTAAGGGTAAAAATGATATTATTATTACCCTAACACATGTCCTAATTCTTTTGGACAAGTTAAATTCGACCAAAAACAACCTTAGGAATAATATATGACTATTTAGGCCAACATGGATTAGATTAGTACATTTATTATTAATTTACTTAAATAGGGGTTAAAATAGATAAAATCAAAGTATAATAACTAAATAATTTTTAATATAGAGTTATATATTAGATAAATTAGACTATAAATATTCATTAGAAATATAATAATATTTCATACATAATGATATTTTATTTGTAATTTTTAGACATTAAATAATTTAATATATTTATGATACAATGATGATGCAATAATTATCTTATGAATGAAATATTTACATAATTGATGTTATAAATACCCAAATAAAGTTAATCTGAGACTTTTCATGAATTAAACTAATTTTCAAGGTTAATATGACATGTTAGTATTGTTTTAATTAACTTTTTTCGAACTAATAATTCTGTTATGATTTTCACAAAAATCAATTAACAAATAGTGTCAAAATTGATATAAAATAGTTTTTAAAACAAATATTATATTATTAATTGTTATTTTCTTCCTAAAAATTTATGGTTCGGCCAAATTACTTATATAAGGTTTTATATATTAATAATAATAAACTTGGGGGTTTTTGGGCTTTATATAGTATGTTTATTAACCATATAGTGTAAGAAAACAAGAAGACACGGTAAAAGTAAAATTATTTAACTTAAAGGTAAATCTAAATGATAAGCATAAAATATATACCTAAACATGTCTAAATTCTATTGTATGAGAGTATTTCTACCCATACCCACCTTAGAATCTAAATAAATCAATTTGGAGCTATTAAAAACGGATTATGTCTTTATAATAAAATAATATTTTTTGTTTTTCCAAAGGTGCCCCTCTCCTCCCTTATAAAAGGGAACCTCCTCCCTCTCTTCCTCACACCAATTTGAGCCTTCAAGATCAGAAAAAACCTTCTAATTTAACTTCCTCACTTCATTAGAAACCTACTAGAGTTACTGGTCTTCTCAAAAAACCAACTCTAGTGCCTTAAGAGAAAGTTTAATGGAGGCACTTCGAAAAAGAGGTAATACCTTCTACCGTTTTCTTCAAGTTCCATTTTTCTTCTACTCCCTCTTCATTAATTGTTTCATTATGAGGTAATAACATCAGAATCCCTATTATACTGATATGTTATTATAAATATGAAACAACCCTATTTAACCTCTTATCAATCCTACGGAAAATGAAATCACCGCGCGTGCGTACGTACGGAATACGGTCTCCACGCCGTGGTGTAATCTGTTTTCCACCACCCTTTCCTTGGATGGTATAATGGTGAAAATAAATAATTATATATGATTATTTTAATGTGTTATTGATACTGAAATAGTATACATACACTCCAATATAATTCCATGATCATGGGAATGATATCATCGCTCGAGCGTACGTACGGCCTACCGTCTCCACGATGTGATGCGACTCGTTCTATATGATCTTCATTGAATAATGATTATATAAATGAATTGAATGAATTAATATGATATATATTACACTAATACCATTATACAAATGATGTATCTATATCCTATAATGAGGAATAAGAATTTATTCGAAAAAACACGCATAAGAACATAAAGTAATAAACACCCGAATAACAAGTAGTAATGAAATATTACTAAAAAGATGCTAAGAATATGACCATATATGATATCATAACAATAATTAGGATTCTGGAATAAGTGAATAACATTATTTAAATCATTATACAGGAGGTTCAGACACTTATGAAGCAAATCGGACCTAAGGTAAGGGACAATCTCGCAATCTCAATTTTTATCTGAGATTGTTTATACTTCAGAATTTACTGGGGAATATTTATCTTCCACATCCATTTTTCCTCAATATGTAATATTATTTATATCATCCTAAAATTGTTTAAATCCAATTTTACCCTTCGGTGAGTTTTTAGTAAAATATATGAAAGGAATCTTTTGTCATTTTTCGTACGAGGTACTTTTGGAATTTTCCGACAAAAGTATGAGAAGATAGTTTTTTTAACTTCTACGGCAAGAATGGATTTTTAAAACATTATTTTTAAGAATCATCCTTTACATGTTTTCAAGTTTATTTTTAATCAATTTCTTTTAGTTTTAAATTGTATTACATGTTAAGAAAGGAAAAAAAATTGATGTAGAAAAGATATTTTCCTCAAGAATGGAGTTCAAGTGTATTATCAAAATTATTTTCCATCTAAGATAATGTAGGTTTCTATTTCTATCCATATTATTACATTGATTTGATTATGTAGTGATGGAAATATTTTTATGAATTCCATTATCTTATATGAATTGTTTTATGATGTCACGATGTTTAAGATTCCCATTTTTATTACATGGGTTATGCTATGATGTATGGTTTATGATTTTGTGGCACACATAAGAATGGTATCATTATGAGATGGGTGGGACCTATATCTCCCTCCAATGCATTGGATAAAGATTTTATATCTCATCAGATAGACATGGCTGGAACGGCAGGTTAAATAGGTTCTGTGAAACGGGACTGAAATGAGGAGTGAACTTGGTTTAGAAATGGACTTTGTCCACTAAGATAGTCTTGGAAATGAGTCTTGACATATAAGAAATGATTCTCTAGGATTATGTGTTTATGCCACAATGTTTCATGTTTTTTGTTATGATTATTGGGATTACATTTCACGACCATGATTTTTCCCATGTTATGAAATTATGATCCCTTTTGCAGGGTAAGATTTCCAAAATGTTATGTTCTTATGAATTTGATGGGATTGGTATTTCTTTTGTTTACCATTACTGATCATTTGAGATCACCCTTTTGTATGTTTTCTTTCCCCAGGTCATGAAAAAGGTTATTAAGTAAGATAATCCAAAAAGGGACTATAGATATGATGAAATAAATGGGAGACAGTGTAGATGATTTATGAACCAGTTGTTTATGTTTCCCAGTTTCTAAAGAAACTATACCTATATGGTCCTTTCATGGTTTTTTTAAATGTTGTAATAAGTATGCTTTAATTTTGAAGTATTAACCATGTATGTAATGTATGGGTCTCTACAGTTGGTATCAGAGTAAAGGTTTAGTCAACCATTGGAAACTAGGAAGTGAAAACTTTAGTGAGATCCCTAGAGATAGTTCTAAGGTATGTCTGGCGATGTCCCTAAGGTTAAGTATAAGTATAAGTTATAGTAATAGAATTATGGTAACAATATTAGATTAAAACTAAGATTTTATATATTGAAGTTACACCCCCTTTATTATGAATATAGTCTCTCACAATATTCTTTTTGGGTTTTAGAAAATGGATGGAAACAAGATGATTTGCGAAAATGGAGAATATGATGGACTATAGAATGAAATTATTGATGAGAAACCAAATGAAATGGGATTTGGATGTCCAAAAATCAGTATTATGATGAATCAGCAATCTCATAATATGATCAATAAACTCAAATTTGGTATGTTTACTGACTCGGCTAATAAGAGGAAGATGGAGTTTCATGATGGTCATAGAGGAATGAAAGTTAAATTCCCCCTATGTATATCATGTGGGAAGAGGCATCAAGGAGAATTTTTCAAAGGAACTGGAAGATTCTTTGGGTGTGGAAAATAAGGACACAAATCCAGTAAGAGCAAAGGAAACAAGTTCAGTTTACACCATGGATGAGGATAATGGTATAGCTACGACATAAAAAATGTTTAAATGTTTTAAATGTGGAATGTACGTGCATTATGAAAACCAATTCCCTAATGGAATGTCTCATGAAGAGAATAAGTATGGTCGTATGGGTAGTATTTATGTTGATGATGATGAAGAGACTACAAATGATATGTGAGATGAAATAATTGTTGAAGATCAGTCAATGTTTTAAGAAGGTAGTGGAATGATTACATGTTTATCAAGTGTAATGTTGTATAAGTAATTTAATGGTACTATGGAATAAAGAGTCATCTAAGGATTGTTACACTATTGTATTTCCATAAGTTTTGAAAGTATATGATGAATGGTACTAGTGACCATGAAAGGTTATTCAGATATTTTTGGAAAGTAGATGATATGTGCATAATGAAGGGATAAGGAGAAAAATAAATGTTTGATATTATTCATGATCTCACGACTGATATAAGGAGAAGGTCATATCATGGTTTAGAGTATATAGAATTTTTGGATTTTGGTATGTGGAAAGAGTTAACTTTTGACAGCATTCATGTTTTCACTAAGGTTTAATGGGTATTCATTTTTCAAGAGAATACATGATTAAGGACTTCGAATGTTTGGAATGTGACCAACAAGACATATCTTACGATATATGGGGATCAACGATGGTATTAACATGCTTGTTATAGGAAATCTCTGGTAATCATTTTCACTATAATATGAGAGTGGACTGTAGTATTATGGATTAGCCTAATGATTGGAATGGATTATGTTGGACATAAGTTAGTATTATTTTAGGATAGATGTTTTTTCGATATTATTGATGGGATGTTATGTAATGTAGTTTTAGAAAAAGGAAAACTTCTAGGATGGGCGATAGCTCATCGCGTCGAACAAGGCTATGGGAATCGAACCCACAAATGAAGTGCAACTGGCCTTTATCACATACCACTGGCCTACAGGATTTCCCTCGTTAGTAGAAACTAGTTTTATTTTATTATGTGGTATGATATATGAAGTATAAGTTCATTTTTTGGAATCGTATATGATTAACCTCACCATAGATGAAATTATGTATATTTGATAACTTTTTCTAACCTTTTGTTTGAAACAGATGGAATGACCCATCATTCTATCACATGATCTGTTAACACTTCGCGAATAACAAATTCAACTTCATTTCTTTATGAGATGAAGTGTAAATTGTTCAAAGAATGAAAAATGTGAAATCGTACCAAAATCAAGCATATATTTATTTTAATTCAAAATTTTACAATTTAGGGAAATGATATTGAAAACCAAAAATGTTTTCCTAGTGCTCTTATATCCAATGAATCAGATCGTACCTTAGATCATCACAAATCTATGGCTTTGAGATTTTTGGCTTTTTCATAGCCATGTTCTCTACCACTCTCCATCAGAACTTGATTGTTAGATTTTTCTTCCATATCCCTATTTTCACTTATGTTCTTTTTTGTGGAAACCAAGTGATTAGTTAATTTGGGTAACTTTTACGTTTCATACATTAGTATTTAAAATTATGTTTTAGTATTCCTTTTTACGATGTGGGTTTCAATGAATAGTAAACGATTTATAACCCCGATGAATTTCGAGGGAAAAATTCATTTTAAGGGGGGTATAATGTAACAACCTGAGATTTTATAAAATATATTCGTTTTAATTTCATTCATATCTTTTTTTGTACGCTACACCACGATTATCTTGCGCTATACACAACATCGTATTAGCTTAAAGTATACGCAACACTAATCTTGGATCGTGTTACCCAAAACTTCATGTTTGTTTGATAGTAGTTATTCATCGAAACATTGATTATGTATATATATATTCAATGTATTTTTTTATACGCAACAACAAAGGAGTTGTGCACTACACGCAACCCTAACTTGGCTTGCGTTACACGAAATCACGACCTTCCTCGATAGCGTGTGTTGTACGCAATATCAGGTTTCACTAAACAACGATATATTGTTATAATATTATGGACAAGACATTATGAATAGTATTAACTAAATTTTGAATTTTATAACATTATTATTCATCTTATATATTTTCTAGAACATTGTATGAGAACTAAATGATTTTTTCGTGTAAAAAAAGTATTTTAAAAAAAATGCAGTTTTTCCGCCTTTTGATCGAGCACCCAAATTAAATCTAGTTTTTGACATGTTTATAAGTCCAATTTGACAAAATAAAATTTTTCTTTGGAATCGGGATATACAAATTTACTTTGGATAAATTTTAGATATTTTTCTGATACCTTTCATATTTTGATGAAGAGTAAAAACACGCTATATTTTAATTAAAAACAACTTATTTAATCGCAATAATTTATATGATTAGATTATCATTTTAATTGGATTTAAAGTGTAATTAGATTATATTATTACCATTTAATCCAATGTTGGTCATTGGAATTAATTTCACTTTGAAATTGGATATAAACAAGTGTGAATATTTTGATAGTTACTGTTTCTTAAAAACACTCTATTTGTTTTGATAATGGGAATGAATTTTTAAATTAATTAATTCCACTTCTATGTTTTGAATTTTTATAAATATAAATCAATTTTGAATTTGGAATATCAAATAATTCTTAGGCTGAATTTTTGGTATTTTTCTAAAAAACTGCAATTTTTTATGAATAATGAAACCACTTAGTGGTAGTTAAAAAAACTGACTTTTTCATTTAAATGAAATTTTACCACTTCTGTGAATTTAATTTCGAAAATACGAGAGACACGGTTAATATCAAGGACTAAAATGTGGTTCAATATGATGAAAATATTTTTTGGTGAATAGTAACATTTTACTTTTTTTACCACGGTTAAAAGTAAATACGGTAATTAAGGATAAAAATGATATTATTATTACCCTAACACATGTCCTAATTATATTGGAAAAGTGTAATTAGACCAAAAACAACCTTATTAATAAAATATGACCATTTTGGCCCACATGGATTAGTTTAGGACATTTATTATTAATTTATTTAAAGAAGGGTTAAAATAGTTAAAATCAAAGTTTAATAACTAACTCAATTTAAATATAGAGTTATAAATAAGATAAATAAGACTATAAATATTCATTAGGAAGATAAAAATATTTCCTACATATTAATAGTTTATTTTTAATATTTAGACATTAAATAATTTAATATATTTATGACACAATGATGATGTAGTAATTATCTATTTAAGGAAATATTGACATAATTGATCTAATAAATATTCAAATAAATGTAATTTGAAACTTTTTATGAATTAAAATAATTTTCTAGGTTAATATGACATTTTATTATTGATTTAATTAACTTTTTTCGGAATAATAATTCTGTTATGATTTTCACAAAAATCAATTAACAAATAGTGTCAAAATTGTCATAAAATAGTTTTTAAAACAAATATTATATTATTAATTGTTATTTTATTTATAAAAATATAAGGTTCGGCTAAATGACTTATATAAGGTTTTATATATTAATATTAATCATCTTGGTGTTTTATTGCTTGTTATAGTATGTTTATTAACCTTATAATGTAAGAAAACAAGAAGACACAGTAAAAGTAAAATTATTTAACATAAAGGTAAATCTAAATGATAAGCATAAAATTGATACCTAAACTTGACTAAATTATATTGGATGAGATTATTTCGACCCATACCCACCTTATATTGTAAATAAATAAATTTGGAGCTATTAAAAACCAAAAATTACTTTCTAATAAAATAATATTCATAGTTTTTCCAAAGGTACCCCTCTCCTCTCTTATAAAAGGGAACCTCCTCCCTCTCTTCCTCAAACCAATTTGAGCATTCAAGCTCGGCCAACACCTGGCCATTTCACTTCCCCACTTCCTTAGAAATCTACTAGAGGTACTTGTCTTCTCAAAAGACCAACTCTAGTGCCTTAATAGAATGTTTAAAGGAGGCACTTCGGGAAAGAGGTAATACCTTCTTCTGTTTTCTTCAAGTTCCATTCTTCTTCTACTCCCTCTTATTTAATTGTTTCATTATTATGTAAAAACATAAGTATCCCTCATACACTGATATGTTATTATAAATACGAAACAACCCTATTTCACCTCTTATCCATCCTACGGAAAACGAAATCACCGCACGTGCATACGTACGGAATACCGTCTCCACGCTGTGTTGTAATCTGTTTTCCACCACCACCTTACTTTGATGGGTATAATGGTGCGAATAAAAAACTATATATGATTATTTTAAACTGGTATTGATTCTGAAATAGTATACATACACTGCAATACAATTACATGATCATGGGAACGATATCATCGCTCGTGCGTACGTACTGCCTACTGTCTCCACGAAGTGATGCGACTCGTTCTATATGATCTTCATTGAATAATGATTATATAAATGAATTTAATGAATTAATATGATATATATTACACTAATACCATTATTTTAATTATTTATCTATATCCTATAAAGAGTAATAATAATTGATTCGAAAAAACACGCACAAGAACAAAAAGTAATAAACACCCGAATAACAAGTAGTAATGAAATATTACTAATAAGAAGCAAAGAATATGGACATATGTGATATCATAACAATAAATATGATTCAGTAATAAGTCAATAACATTATTCACATCATTAAAAATGAGGTTCGGACACTTACAAAGAAAATCGGACCTAAGGTAAGGGACAATCTCACAATGTCAATTTTTATTCGAGATTGTTTATACTTCAAAATTTTTTGGGGGATATTTATCATCCACATCCATGTTTCCTCAATATGTAATATTATTTATATCATCCTAAAATTTTTTAAATCCAATTTTAGTCTTCGGTGAGTTTTTAGTAAAAGATATGAAATGAATATTTTTTCGTTTTTCGTATGAGGTACTTTTTGAATTTTCTGACAAAAGTACGAGAAGAATGTTTTTTAACTTATACGGCATGATTGGATTTTTAAAACATTATTTCCAAGAATATTACATTACAAATTTTCAAGTTTATTTTTAATCAAATTCTTTTAGTTTAAAATTGTATGACATGTTAATAAAGGAAAAAAAAATTTATGTAGAAATGATATTTTCCTCATGAATGGAGTTCAAGTGTTTTATCAAAATTATTTTCCATGTAAGATAATATAGGGTTATATTTATATCCCTATTATTAAATTGATTTGATTATGTTGTGATGGAAATATTTTTATGAATTCCTTTATCTTATATGAATTGTTTTATGATGTGATAATGTTTAAGATTCCCATCTTTATTAGATGGGTTATGCTATCATGTATGTTTTATGATTTTGTGGAACACATAAGAATGGTATCATTATGAGATGGGTGGGACCTATATCTCTCTCCAATTAATTGGGTAAAGATTTTATATCTCATGAGATAGACATGGCTGGAACGGCATGTTAAATCGGTTCAGTGAAAAAGGACTGAAACGAGGAGTGAACTCGGTTCAGAAATGGACTTTGTCCACTAAGATAGTCTTGGCAATGAGTGTTCACTAATAAGAAATGATTCTCTAGGATTATGTGTGTATGCCACAAATTTTCATGTTTTATGTTATGATTATTGGGATTATATTTCACTACCATGATTTATGCCATGTTATGAAATTATGATCTCTTTTGAAGTGTAAGATTTCCAAAATGTTATGTTCTTCTGAATTTGATGTTATTGGTATTTATTTTGTTTACCCTTACTGAGAATTTGAGATCACCCTTTTGTATGTTTTCATTCCCTAGGTCAGGAAGAAGGTTATTAAGTAATATATTCCCAAAAGGGACTATATATATGATGAAATAAATGGGAGACAATGTATATGATTTATGAACCAGTTGTTTATGTTTCCCAGTTTCTAAAGACACTATACCTATACAATCCTTTCATGGTTTTGTTATATGTTGTACTAAGTATGCTTCAATTTTGAATTATTAAACATGTATGTAATGTATGGGTCTATATAATGATCTAGGTCAATGTTATCATGTATGATCTCATATTCTGATTCAGGTTAATACATTTTGAACTAAGTTATGTGATAAACATTATATACAACACTGAACCGTAATGGGAATTCCAACCAAAATTCCTCATCACCAACCAATTCAATTATCTAAAACATTCATATTTATCAAGGAGATGACATACCCTTCATCTGAATTTGTTTATGTCGAAGCCTTTGCGAAATCCTCAAGAACCCAAGATCACTAAGTGGAAACGACTACAATCATTGATTATGATTCGCAAAATATTTCTAATGACTATGAGTTCTCCCTAAACTCTTTTAGGTCAAATGAATATTATCTATTGTTTAATTGAGAATACATTCACCAATAAGTCAAGAATCACCTATTTCCACCAAACAAATAGGTGTACTATAATGATTCCTATACAATTATTCAAAAATATTCATATTTATCGAGGCATGATAATGATTGAAATATGAGAACTCCACCTATAGATAATTCTCTTCCCATGATGCACCAAAACACATTACATAAGGCTGTATTAGTTATGATAATCTTTTTATTGTAATTTAATATTTCCCATATTTCTGATGATTATTCCCATTAATCATAGTCAACTATGTCCCAATGTCATTCTAGACAGATTTCCAAAAACATGATGTGTTCATCCAATCTAACATTGATACGTTATAAACTAGTATGATTTTCATCTTTACGACTTCATGGATATATATTTTGGATAGATTCTCCACCATATGAATTTCATGAATATGAATGAAATGTTCCAACTCTGTGAGCTAATCCACAATAGCCCATATGGAATCATATTTTAAAATCATTGATGGGAAAACTATATAAAAAATATTATCTATCTCCTCCCATTTCCAAAAATTTATATATAATGATAATAAAAAACCTTCTAGTCATTGATATTTTTCCTTAACTTGTTGACATGTTATGAACTATAATACAAACTCATCCACCATTATTGTTTATATTGATTCGCCCAAACTGGTCTTTCAAATCCCTATACATATTTTAATGGTTTACCCAAGTGAATATGACATCTTCAATGTTGGTATGAATATGAATTTTTTCCTAGGAAGTTATAGGTACATATATCTAAATATTGAACCACAACACTAAACTCTAATCCAAAAATAGACTCCCTATAATTGAGTTTTGACCAAATTTTCCATGAATTCTTTATTAAATTTCCCTCCAACATGAAACATTTTTACTAAATTGGGAACATGAAAAATTGCAAATAAAACCCCAAAATCACCCTGGTCTCCGCATTCCACAAGCATGTAATCTAGGACCCACATTACCTTCCACAAATCTGAAGCATCTTTTTACAGGTGAAAATATGACTTTTTTTAATACGCCAACCCCTAAATTTGAATTACCCAATGTATACATCAAGTCAACATTGATTAATATGAGATAATCGATATGTATTCATTTCTTCATATTCAAATCAACTTATTATAAAATATGTTTTATGCTCTTATGATCTGTAATAATTTTATATTTATTGATAAATTGATAATGATGGTATGTCTTCAAAGCGAGGATGACTATAGCTAAATCCAAATCCTGTGTTGGATAGTTATCCTCATGAACATTCGACTACTTTCATCCATAAGAAAAAAAATGATATCTTTTCATGAGATCACAGCCCAACCCAGACACCAAATCTGCACAATACACCACATACATTTATTACTGATTCTAAAAACGTAAATATTTTTTTTATGTAAGATGAGAATTAATATATTAAAATTAATTATAACATTCCTCATTCTAATGAAATGGATTATTCTTAATTTGAAATGATTTCATTGGTAAATCTATTCATTTGAAATAACGAACAAATCATAAGTAATAACCATCTATCATCTACAAAATAAATATTTCAAAGAAATTTGTAGAGTTTTCTCTGATATAATACCTTCTATCATTTCAATATCCACTAAAACACATCTTTCAAATGTTACATGGCAAAAAAAGTGTACCTATTTTATTCAAATGTCACACATTGTTCGTTTTGAATTTCACTGATGTTTTATCAAGAATTCTGAAACCATAACGAAGAGTTTCTCATTTTCTGTACTTTTCTAAGAAAACACCAATATATCCTCCACAAACACCACAAAATGAATCCTTATATAATTGATATCGATGAGTCATCATTTCCATAAATATATCTAGTTCAATCGTAAGACCGAACGGAATTACCACATATTCATAATGGCCATATCTACTTCTGAAATATTTTTTCATTTTATCATCCTACCAATATAACAATTAGAGATATGTTGATCCCAATTAAATCATAGAGAACCACAAAGGTCCCTTAAATTGATCAAATAGATCATCAAAGTCTGTATGTCGATATTGATTCATTTTAATAACATGTATAAGATTATGTTAATCCACCCACAACATAATGTTCAATATACTTTCAAGATTAAAAAGATGGGTGATTCCCATAAAGACATGCCCGATTGAATTAATCCCTTGATTTCTAACTATTAAAAATAAACATTCATCTTCAAAAATTATTTAGGTTCCATCATATAATACTAAGGGAGATAGAACTAGTCCCCATGAATAGATTAATCAGAAACTCAAATTCCCTTAAATGTGGTAACATTGAGAAACTGTTTTTTGAAACATCTTTTAATTATCCATTACAACTAGATAATTGTTACTCTCGTTATCTTCCATCGATTACAAGTACAATGATGTTAAATGGTGGAACATTTTCCCCACTACTAGTGACTGAAAACCTATTGCACGAATCGTTACATTATTTTATCCTATACATAAATTCTCAATGAAATCCTCTGCCACAAAATGGATCGAATGTGTATAATAGGTAATGTGATTATTTTATATTTTCAACCAATATATACATGAGATTATATAATTGATATTCATTTACATCATAGAGAAATCCCATTACAACTCATCACCATTAGCATTTACAAATAATAATCTTCATAGGAAGGGTCTACATTCTGTTTAACAAATGTGAATTTGATGCTTTATTGAAAAAGAATTAGCTGATGTCTTAAACTCATATTAAAAATAGTATGAGAAAAATCATGAAATGTGATGCACCAGTATCATATAGTACATATATAATGGTATAATTAAAATTATTGTACCTCTCACTTCAAATTTTCTAGGATGATCAACCACAATCACCTACTTAGATCCATGTAATTGTTTCATTGGTGCACTTTTTACGTTGTTTCACTTTTGAAATATTCTTTTTTATGAATCATATTATTCCAATTTTTTTTTCTAGATCTATTCTACTGGTGATATTGATTATTATTTTCTCAACTTGTTGAAGTATATAATGCCTGAGATACCTATGAAGTGTATGATGCACCTGACCTTAGAGCACTGCGACAATAGCACATAAGATTGATCATCGTGTAACAATTATGGGATTATTTTGGTGGTGTTTTACTGTCTCACTTCATGTTCTCTATGGAACCACATTGGCAACATCCCGTTTTTTCATGTCTATCAGATGAATATTTACTCTTCCATCCAATTTTTTTGGATTCACGTTCCCATCATGGATATAGGTTTCTCACTACTATTTTCCCCCATCATTAGTTCACACACCGACTACTATAGGTATCGACTTACTTCTTCCTCAAACAACTCCTAAGATGTCCCTTTCAGCATCTGTATATCTATTTACCATCTCTGTATAGCCAGTAATATAGATCAAAATAATATTTGATAAAATCTTCTAACATTTCCATGATTTAAATATGTGTCACTTAAAGGATGAATTATCCACATCCTTGTGTGGAAAGAGAACTATATTCATGATTTTAGCCTCATACTCAGGGAAAGATGTATATTTCTATTTAATGATGAACAATTGGTAGGTTCATTGGATACTAAATGTTAGGTGATATATTTATTTATTTAAAAATTCCTCAAAATCCTTACTACAAAGGGTTGGATCCACAACATCATGTACTTCTTGTTCCCACTACTAGTGTGGTAGATCCTCCAACATATACATAGGCAGTTCGACATTTAGCTCTGTCGGTGTGCCGATGAAATTTATAATATGATTCATCATGTTCTTCCAATCCTCTGGATTTTCTTGTTTTGAATCACCCTTGAATATGGGTGGTTTTCTCTTCTAGAATTGGATATAATGATCCACATGTATTGGCTCATCTATCTAATTCCAGGTTTCCATATACAAAAATCTTGGGATGATACTCTGAACCAGTTCTTGGTTAACTTATTCCTCTTGTGCAACCACAATCTCCATAAAATCATCCTATTGGTATCTAATAAGACTAATTGGATTCATTTTCCATACAAACAATGTACTACATATTTATCACTTTCATGACACTGAAGGATTCAAATTTCAAATAATATAACATCAGCTGTCAAAAATATTACTTTTCCAAATCAACATTGACTAGGTTAAGAAATATTAAAAAAATTATATTTCTTTGGAAAATCAATCGATTTTCAAAATACCACAACCATTCTTTTAATAAAATAATTCATTAGAATGATGTTTCTAAATTTTAAAAATTCAACAATTCTGTTGAAAATCATAAATAATTCCTCAAATGATATATGCACTCCAAGGCTAATGTCATTCTTCTAATGCATATCATGCTCGTATTATTTGATTAACCCATGAGAATTGGATTTCAAATCAATATTTTCTCCAAAAGACTTATGTACCAATACTATTGGTAACATCATGTTCAATAAGAAAAGGATAACTACATGTTTGTATGCTCTACGTTTCATTCTTTGATGATTCTACTACATTATACGATTCTTCGAAACAAGTAATAGATCAAAATAAATATCAAATATAAGACCAAAAACCAATACCATTTCAAAGACCACATGTTCCATTATGATATTTAGATGAACCAAATAGATAAAAATAATCTCAAATAGATTTTTGACTGAACCAAACTGATACAATTTTTAACAATCTCCATTCTATCATTGTATAGTGAAGGTTTTGACATTTTAATTGTCCTTCAGAGGCATCCCAAATATGAAAATGATCAGAAATAAATGATGAAGCGCTTCAATACAAGTGGTGGATGGTTTTTGATATTAGAATTTAAGAACTAGTAGGACAATCAATAACCAAACCAACCACTATATGATTCATGAAACAAATGAAGGACAACATAATATTTCATTTATCAAATCATTACAAATTCACATATATCATTTTAATACTCCAATATCATTGTAAATAGTGGAAGAAAAACTAAAAAAACTTGTGCACAACAATAAGACTCCTTAATCCACAAACTCCATGCATTAACACCAGCAAACATCCAATGTATCCTGAATTAGTAATAAGTACATGTGATACTTTACCATTTACCATATCATATTAGATGACATCTATAAATACACCAATGTTTTGAAGTCATAATGAATACTAAATCATTGAAGGTTTTTCCTCATTGAATTCCATACTCATGCCACTATGATAGTAAAGATAACATCATTTTTATAAAATAATTATTATATAACATTTTATTAGGTAGTTTATAACTAAATTGAAACATGATTCATAAATACTAGTATTCCAAAAAATACATTTTTAGTGAAATCAACCAATAGATTCCGTAAAACTATTTCACAAGTTCCCTTTTCCATAACAATTAAATTCCACATATACAACCACAGATCCATCAATATGATATTTCCATACATATGATTGATTCCTCTTTTATCTACCATGTCATCACAAGGTAATTATTTCTCATGTTCTATTACACCTTTGGAACCATGAACAATGTCATATTTCAACCAAGCATTGTAAATTATATATTCACACACACACACAATATGTATTACCAAAATACACAACAATAACTCAATTCCAAAATCATTTCTATATTTTTTTTATTGAAATCCTTTTCCAAATAATCCATTCCAAAAAATAAAATCAATTCTATATTTTAAAATTAATATTCTAAAATCATGAAACCAAAGAACATTTCACAAAAAATTATCACGATTGAATAATTTCACCAAATCCATAAATTTCCACTAAATAGAACTTATATAATTATTTTCACCACAAATTCAAAATTAATTTAAATAAGTATAAAATATTTGATAAAAGTTCAATTAGTTTTAGATGGTTGATTCGATATTGAGGCCACATACCTACAGTGTTTTGGAGAAAATGAAGAATGTCATGAAGAATGTCCATGAAACCATGTTAAATATTTAAAAAATATCTTTAGATATCTTCCCCTATCAAGAAAAAGAGAAAACTAGTCATATTAGAAATCCACAACCATAGATCTACCCACAACTATAGTATATCAATGAAACCTAATGAAAGGGAAAATTAGATTTCCAAAAAACAATAACAATCACCAAGAACAATAATTTACCATGAGGAATAATCTCTTAATCCCCAAGTAAATCCTTCAGATAACCTAAATACCAATGGGAAAACATTCCTTGAAATTTGGGATGGAAATATACTATGTCAGGGAAATAAAAGATGAAAAATGATTGAGTTAGTTTAATAAAAAGTGAGATCCACTTTTAAATAGGTAGTTTCTTATTGTGAATGGTTAGGAAACCCATGATCTAACTGATCATTAGCCAATACTATAAGGATGACACATCAATGGTAGGCTCACATGGTTACAAAATCATCTCCCAAACCTGAAAAATATCACTATCTAATTAATTGTCAACATGAAATCATTTATCCTTGGCCTATGAAATATTTTGAAAAATCATGCACAACCAATGAACATTCCCTTTTCCCCTTGTATAACTATACAAATTTTCTACAAAGTGATGCAGGGTTTCAAAAAACCATGAACCACAAATTCTACTCTAAAAAATCAATAAAAATATAAAAATATTCCCCAAAATCACCCAAATATTAGTCATATTCATCTTATCATTATAAATCTTGACGAAAGAGTTACATACAAGAAGACAGTTGTGTTACACCTCTCCTTCATGAGGAAATCCTGGTAAATTTATTCCATGATATTCACATTAAATTCATTCCATAACATATTTTTAAGCTTCTCATAATATGTCAACATTTCCCACAAATGCTTCACTTTACCACGTAATATTTGATATTCTAGAATGACACTATACTAAGTTGGAGTCTCTAAATTTTCATAGATTTTATTGATATTCTAAATCCAAATGAATTCTAAACGTGGTCCACCATCTCTGATTAATGTCAGACAATGTTAAATTGAGAATTCCAATGTTTGGTTTGACTGATTTAAAAAAAACCCTTTGTCCCTCCCCATTTACGGTAGATAATTGAAAAAACAAATTGATGGATATTATCTCTAAATATTTCACTCCAAAATATCTATTACTCAATCAACACTATTTGAGGCACATTTCCATGCATGTCCTCTTATAATATTACCAAAAAAAATCACGAAGGTATATCTCTACAATATCAATCAAACCTCTTAGAAAACATAATACATCATTAAAACATTTTAACTAGAGGGATTCACATCATTTAATAATAGGTCTTCCCCAAAACCCAACAACATGATCACAACTGATGTACTATCACTAACCTCAACCTTGCATTACATGGAACATTCATATTAAATGGATGAAAACATCAATATTTCATGGTTTCCCATTATAAAACCATTTTTACATTTAAAATAACCCTTTTAGTATGATTTAAAACAATAAATTTTCCTATAATGACAATTTTTAGGTGAAATTACTTATATAATGAAATGAATTTATCTTTAAAAAAACTCAATTTGTTTTTTCTGAAATCCTAAAATGATGCATGTCTCATAAAATTATGAGTTTGTATAATGATTAATATATCACTAACTCCCATTCCATAACGGTCTATGAGTAAAATTTAAAAAAAAAATTAACATCACACAATAGTTTTTGTCACTCATGGTTAAATAAATTTCAATTATAGAAGAAACATCACAAAAATAATGAACATCAATCCCAACATGTGTGACATTTTTTCCCAATGTATGGTAAACTAATTATAGTGAAAATCCAATGGCTAAGGACATAAAAAACCTAGTCTCCCCTCTATCACTTCCTCATAGTTAGATTGTATAATAGGAAATAAAGGAAATTTGATACCACTCAATAAATTCCAGAAAAATGTGGCATATGTTGTCTCCATGAGTTAGTTGGTTACATGGCCTTAGGCATTCCTACCTATAATATATAAGATGCTGACTAGCTATGAGGATCTAATTAGTAATGAGTGAGATTATAATCTCCTAATAAAAATGACCCAAAATGAATATCAATAACTAGTAGCAAAATGACTATTACAATTTCTAGATCATTACCATAAATGTATGACCCTAGAACACCAGTAGATGGAGGGGTTGAATCAGTTTGTTAAAATTATCATTTAACGTGAAGGTTGTCTGATGAAATATTGTAGTTCATAAAATTTCACAGACATTGAGCCAAAACTTCAGTTTTAAATGGTTCACCATTAATGGATTCTCCAAGTATAATATACTGATAGAGTTTCAGACATAAAAAATAAACAATTAGGGAATACATAAATTTAGATATATTATCAATTTTACAGGGACACTACCTTTAAATGATTTTATGGATTGAACACTTCCTCCGTCATAAAAATTTTGTTGACTCCCCCTAAATCTTTTCATTTTGGAAATTATTACTCAGATTAATGACTTGACGGTCTCTTCAACAGATTAGATTTTATGTATTTATATCTAAATATAATGAGACTATACATGCAACATATACATTTATAGATTCACATTAAATCACTAGTCAAACAAAATAGATATTCAAAACCATCTAGTCTCTCAACTAAATCACTTTCATGAAACATATGTAGTTTCATGAACCTCTTTGGAATGTTTTACAAGAATATTTCCTGAAACCCTTATCATTTGCACAACAATCCCTTGAGTATAACTCTTTCTTGATAGATACAATAAAAACTATTCATTCAAGATTTAATTCACAGAACTCTTAAATATGAAACTACTTCACGCGGTATAGATAAAAAATATTCATTAAAAACGTTCAAAGTGTTTATTAGGGGTTTTTAATTATTTGTAGACATTTTCGACACTACATTTATCTTTCTCTCCCACCTACCACATTGCATTCTGGATTCACCTAGGCATGGAAGTCCACATTTTAACATCATATTTTACATCAAACCCTCATTCATTCTTCCCACTTCATCATTATTTCATTGGTTCACACAACTATTATTTTGTATCGAAAGTGCTTATTTCAAAAACATACAAAAGTTTCATGTGGTCCACTCGTTTTATTTATTTTTATGTGATGATCCTAAAACATCACTTGAACACATTATTTTAATCAACCTTCAACCATTCATGAAACTCCATTTCCATTATCCAACATTATTCATCTTTAAAATTTTGGAACAATAATTTTGGAAAACACTATGCAACATTTCCAACTTTATCACTGAAGCCATTAACATCGTAAAAAAACATGACTTTTATTATACTTTATCAACCATGTGTGGGTTGATGGAAAACTGTGTTATGCCTCTAGATATAAGTTTTAAAAGGAATTTATTATAATAATATCAAATATTTTTTTTCTCAATCTACATGATAAGTTAAACAATGTTCCATCCATGAATAAAAAACTAAAAATGGAATCCATGTCAAAAAACAACCCATGTAATTGTTAGAAAAGAATAGAGTATACATAACTAGGTGACATATGAATTGGATTCACATGTATTGTCATTCTAAATGATGTAGAATATAGGATCTGAGAAATATGATCTCTTTTCTCATAACTCATAATTCTCATCATGTCATTGATGCATTGTATGGTTTTCCAAAATCCATCAGCTAGAAAATATATTAATGACATTGAATTTTTCTATTCTACCACTTTGAAAATGAAACAAAAGAACATTTTTTTATTTTGATGCTCAAAATATACTCCACCTGGATTGTGTCTCCCCATGAATGCTGTTATATTTTCACAAACATTTTAAAATAGTTAGTTCCAATTGGTACATGGGTCCATGCATAACCTCATCATGTATTGGGAGGTGGATGAACACCACCATTCACCACATGTTTCTCACACACATGTACTAAATTTGATTTTTTGTAATTTCATCCACTTGGTCATCAATTCTTAAATGGTCCATTTTAATGCCACATTGTTCACCTATATCCTTGATTAACTGATATCTAATCTCAACATGTTTTCTATGAGTGTTCGGAATTGAATACATTATATGACAGATTATTCTATTACATTAATAGTTAATGGCCACTATTAATTTCATATCATCATGAATATTTCTTAGTTGATTCTACATAAACAATAGCTATGTGAAATCAATTTTCGGTAGTTATATACTCTTCTTGAACCATACTAAGATACATTCTTATTTTCTCAACTAGTGATGACATTTAAATTCAATGAAGAATTTTCCATTACATATCGAAAATATATCCCCCATATATATATCACAATAAGAAGAAAAAATACAATAAATAATTATCTCTTTCTGTGTAATAGTTAATCCAAAATTGAGAGTACTTTTAATATAACTCATGATACTTTTATATTCATAATGATAAACTGCTTTCAGATTTTTTTTAATTGGTATTATAAACATATTGAAATGGGGAATATGTACATGAAATTGTGTGTTATTATATACTTAAAATATTTATCCTGTAAAGGATATGATCTATAGCTATCCCATGCTCATTATATAAATGAATTTTCCCAAAAAAATGGGAGTCCATAATTTTTTTTCATAGATGATGAATTTCATCAACATACCTATTATATATTTGTATTGAGATATTAATGTGTAATAATTATTATGAATAACCTACTACCCGATTTTTTTTGATTTTACTAAACATATAAATATTTAATACTAATTTCATTTTATTAGAAAATTATCTCTCTGATCACTGCCTTCTTTAAAAAAATAGCTTCCATGTATACACACACAACAGATTATAAATTATAAGAATTAATCACATAAAAATTATAGTTCAAATCTATTATATTAAATTTTTTCTTATTTATATAATAATTTAGTTGAAGATACCACACTTTTGGATCCTACTTCAGGACAAATAGATACTTTTATAATTATCAAACCATAATATCATCATTTTGAATCAAAAAATCACATTTGATGTTCACAGTAGACTACTTATTTAATAAATAAATTAAAAAATTTCCCTTTGGAATCTATCTAATAAACATTGTATTATCAATGAATTTCTCTTGAAAGGAATATAATTATTGACTAACTTCTACCTAATAAAAAAAATTTCTTCAACATCAAGGACATCAATCTATGCATCGTCTCTAAAAAACAAATTTCTTCCTTCTAACCACACATTTATACTAATAAAAAATGTATTTCAGCATTCACTTTTTTTCCAATCACACATTTATTTTTGTTTCTATTTGTAAGTTCCCAGGTTCATTTCATGGAAATAAGATCTAGATATTCATTCAGGTAGTTAACCTCGGATTAATCATCTACATATTATTCATACGAGGTTGGTTATATTGTTGATTGGATGGAAGAATTTTTTTCATTAAACTTTATATTTTTCATTGAGTGCCTTTGGAAATCCATATTGATTTGGGATTTATCATTTTTATTCTCTTATATTTGGAATATAAGGTTTTAATATTGTTTATCCAGCTAAGGCTTCCTACTATGATTCATCTTATGAATCATCATCATTTTCTGATACCTGATTTTTTTTCAATACTATCACTATATATGAATTTAAATCGCTTCATTTAACACATTATTCTTCATATTTTATCATATTATCATATGATATCCACGAGGTATTTATTGTTTTATATTCAATGATCATAAAAACACTACCTTCAAAAATGATTCCAAGTTAATTATTTCTATATTCTCATGTTTTACTCTTAATCAAATATAAAAAGAAAATCCCATCATCTTTATCATCACCATGCATTGCATGATTTCGGTTTTTTTATGAAATATTTATTCCAAAAACATGAAGATTCATTATGTATAGCATCCTTCAATTTGATTACTCATATTGTGTCTTGGTGTATCCCATAATAGTTTTGTTCGGATTTGAGTGTGCACTTCTAGATAAGTAGCATCTTTCCAATAATTAGGATAAATAATAATCTCAATCAAAATATTTTTAGAAACATTTTTCACCAGTCATTTTTTTCATTCAAATGTTGTTATGGTTGTAGCCTCATCCGTTTTTAATCTATTTTCCTCATGGTAATTTTTAATTTCAATGGATTAGTATTATCGTCCCTTTTTCTTATCCTAAAACCATGATCGTCCATCTAGAATCATTTCCAACAATTCGATGATAACTTATCCTAAAATCCAGAACAAATATTTCATATTTATAATCATTACCAATACATAATACTACAATAATAAATAAAAATAATGAATTAGCTCTCTTTTTATGTCCCGGCCATATTAATTTGAACAAAGACATCATTAATCTCAAAATCATGTGGATTTTGTTCCATTTTTTTTCTTTGGATGAAAATAACTCGACAATATTTCCTCATAGGCAAGAATCAAAGGTATTTTATCATTCACAATTCAGATAGAGAATAATTTTTACAATATATATCATGGTAATATTTTATATTATCTATTTATTAATGTGTCTCATCCTATAATTCCATATGATCTATTATTTTTCAACTATTATGTAAGAGATGCTCTATTTACCACGAAAATTTCCTTCTCCTCTAGTCTGGGTGCAGGTTATATGATGAAATTTTTTCACTTAATTACTAATATTTTTTCCCCATCATATTCTTATATTTTAGTAGTTTCTATATGTTATTATCCTCTTTCATCCTATTGAACAATTTTTACATGAATCTGGTGGACATACTCTAATGACTCTTTGATAAAAACACTGATCTATATATTTCCTTTTTGTTGAAATTCATGATTATCAAGATTATCCTAAAGTTCCTCCATGAGATATAAAACAATAATAAAATGATTAATATTACCTTTTATGGATATCCCATTTTTATAGTATAAATCATGGATACTTGGGTTTTATATTTATACTCTAGTCCATCATCCTCCACAAATTCATTATTGTCTTTTCCTTCATTATTGAAAAAACATTTTCTATGTATTTTCATTCTGGATTCTATGTCTCCCATTTCAGTAAAAATATTCTGAGGCATATTCATGGCTCAAGATTTACTTTTTTCCACCAAGAACATAATTTACCACCATGAAGCATTATGCCCAAATGTGCCACATCTAATTAAGGAAATCAGAAGGTGACTTTCCAATATCTATTTTCCTCCCTTGAAAATATTGGAAATAAATCCAAGATACATTTCATTCTCATTATCATCATAAAAATATATATTTAATCATCAATAAAATATATATCATTTAAATTAATTTCCATGATTAAATGTGTTTATTAATCAAATATTTTTATTTTTATTTTATAATCCAACAAACTAAATAGTTGATCACTAAGATAATGTTTAAAAATATCTCATTTATCATGGGATAACACCATTTAATTGTACATGTGTAGCATAATTCTAAAACATTATCATAATAATTTAAAAATAATTAATTTCCCCATAATGTCTGTAAATTTATCAAATAATATCAGTGATTCAACAAAAAAGTTAACTCTATTTTCAGTAGTATTAATTTTTACATAATCACCTATATTATGAAATACATGGAGTTTGGAAACCATCAGTTTTTTTTATCTTCTTCATATATAATTTCAATATTTATTTCACAAACTCTTTTTCTATGATCAACTATTCAACTTCAAATATATTTTATCAAATACTGATTTAGTAAGAGAATTGTGTGCTTCGGCATCTTCAACAAGTATTTTCCTATATTTTTTTGTAAAAGAAATCTCTATCATATCAATTACCTAAATCACCTAGGTAGTGGTAGAAAAAAAATATCCTAAGGTATCTCTTATGAAATCTCATCCTTCTATTAAAAAAAATAGAATTGGGTTTCATAAAAGTGGTGGACTCCCCTAAAAATAATTTAATTTTCCGTGAAATCAATAGAGGTTCGATTTAACTCAAATAACTTGTATCCATAGATACCACTTTTAGGAGACCAAAACACCGTAAAAGGGGAGTAGTGAATTAGGGTGTCAAATTTTCATCAAAAGATATATATTTGTATCATGTTTGTAGTAACATGTAAAACATGTTTAATGGAATCATTTAGTAATTTAATAGTTACATGTAGAGAGACAACACATCAATTTTATATGGTTCCCCACTACATGAATGTACAAGGACCATACACTAACAGGGTGTTAGTCATAGAATAATACTCCAATCCTCACTAGTTGTGTAATATAGAATTACATAAATAGAAACGATATACAATTCAAAATGAATTTTCATGATGTTTGGTATATCTTACTACCTCTCTCAAAAAACATTCGTCAACCACCCTATCTCACTACTTTGGTTATAGTATTAATCGATTTACAAATGTGATGGATTCTATAGTATATAATAATTTGTCTTATATTTTCATGGGACTCTTATGAAATCTTATTCCTTAATATATGAACTTCAATGCACTAATCAAACAATCCAAAAATTAAAAATTATCATATCACTCAACCCAAGAAAACGTGTGCAACACCTGTACATGAAAAAATAATTTTTCATTATCACTCATGATGAATTTCATTATACATGTACCTTTCAAACAATTTTACCATGAATTTAAGTTTTTCTTCATAAAAAGAAATAACACTTTATCAAAATTATTTACTTCACATAACTCTTCTACGAGAAACTGATTCATGCGGTAGAGAATTAAAATATTTAATAGGAAATATTAAAGTGTTGAATGGGTGTATCCTCCTAATTAAAGGTGTTTTTGACAATATTATCACATTTCTCACATGCCTTACAAATTTTGCAAAATGTTCCCCCAGCCATAAAAGTCTATCCTTTTATGTAATAATGGCTTCACAACTCTCCATCATGATGACTACATCATTTTTATTTTTTATTTGGATGAAACTCCTCATTTGTGGCATATGTTAATCTTTCATGGAATTAAAAATATTCTATGTTTTTCTTTAATTTTCTAGATTTTAATGTTATTATCCCAATGCTTCACATAATCACACATTTTTTAATGTTCTTCTACCATAAGACCAACTCTGATTTCATGAAACAAATTAATTCATCCTTAAAATCATGGACCCAAAATAATTACCAAAAACATTGCAACAACACCACATTCATCACTGAATACATATGTATTGTTTAAAAAATTCATGCAAATGCCTCGATCAACCATGTGTGTATGGACAATAAACAAAATCTATATTCAATTTACAACTACTAGATATAACATGAATTGGTCTAAATGACAACTAATGAAGACCAACATAACAATATAGTCGCATATCGTGAATAAATAACCCTAAACCAAAGTAGTAGATATTTCATGCCATATATGTTTCATATATCAAATGAAAATTAAAATAAGGACACACTAAAGGCTTACAAGTAGGTCTGGAAATTATGTCCTCTTGCCTCACCCATGTTCTATCCTGAATTGGACATATAAATCTAACATACATATATTTCTCTTATCTATTAATACAAACCTAATGTTTTTTTGGAAAAAGATCATGGTTCTGGAGTATGTTGTGAGTACAACGTATTAGGTCACCAAAAAAGCATCTATAACCTTATACAATAAATAATAGTTCATGTTTTTTTAATAAATAAAGAATTAAAAATGAATAAATGAACAACTTTAAAATTATATTATTCATTCATTAAACAAATTAAATCACAGGTTCACTACGAAACCCATACGAATAATAAATTCTTCAACCCATCGTAGAATCTGAACCACCCCCAAATGGTATATCATATTTAATTAAAGCACGAGCTTCAATAAATAATTTAATTCTACGTTCACATTCCTACAATGGTGACCTAGAGCATCAGTATGACACCCCATGGTCATTAGTATGAATAGTCAATATCCCACAACTTAGTATGGGGTGTCCAAGTGGGTGGGCGGGTTGTCCACGGGGGGTATGGGTATCCAGGTGGTGGGCGGGATATCCACGAGGGTGTGGGGCTGTCCACGGGGGGAGGGGTTTTCCAGGGGGTGTGTGACGCTATCAAGGGGGTGTGTGGGGTAGTCCATGAGGGTTGGCAGGGCTGTCTAGAGGGTTTTGGGGTGTCCAGGGGGTGGGTGGGGTTGTCCAAGGGTGGTACGGGGTGTCTAGGGGGGTTTTCCATAGGGTGAGGGGTTGTCCAGGGGGTGCGCGGTCTTTCCATGAGGTTGGTGGGGTTGTCTAGGGGGGATTTGGGTGGGGGTCCATTAGGTTGGTGGGGGGTGCGGGCACTCACAGGTGGTGGGGGGGGGGGCTCTCCATGTCGGTGTCCTAGGGGTGGGGTGGTGTTTAGGGGTGTGTGTGTGTGTGGGGGGGGGTCTATCCATTACGGTGGTGGGGGTGGGGACTATCAAGGGTAGTGGGGGGGGGGGGTGTCTCCATCGGGTGTCCAGGGGGTGGGGTGGTGTCCTGGGGGTGGGGGGGGGGGGGGTCTGTCCATTAGGGTGGTGGGGGTGGGGGCTTTCAAAGGTTTTGGTGGGGGGGGGGGGGCTCTCCATGGGGGTGCCCAGGGGGTGGGGTGGTGTTCAGGGGGGGTGTGGGGGTGGTTTGAGAGGCTGTACATGGGGGTGTCCAGGGGGTGGGGGTGTCTGGGGGTGGGGTGGTGTCCGGGGTGGGGTGGTGTCTAGGGGGAGGGGTAGTGTCTAGGGGGTGGGGTGTTCTCCAGGGGGTTGGGGGGTTTTCATGGGTGGGCGTGTTTAGGTGGTGGGGATGTCCAAGGGGTGGGATTTTCCAGTTAGTGGGTGGGCTATCCATGGGAGTGGTTGGGCTATCCAGGGGTTGGGGGTGTCCAAGGTGTGGGCGGGCTGTCCATGGGGGTGGGTAGGGATTTCCAAGGGGGTACGAAGTATCCAGGTGGTGGGCGTGCAGTCCACAGGGGGTGGGTGGGCTTTCCACAGGGGGATGGGCTGTCCATGCGGGTTGGGATGTCCATGGGGGGTGGGCAGGCTAACCAGGGGGGGGTGGGTGGGCAGGCCATAGGGGGGTAGGGGTGCCCAGGGGGTGGGAGGAATGTCCACAGGGGGGGGACTGTCCATGAGGGTGGTGTCTAGGGGGGTGGGTGGGCTGTCCACGGGGGTGGTTGATCTATCCAGGGGGTATGTTGTATCCACTAGGTCAGTGGGCTGTCCACGGGGGTGGGCGGGGATATCCAGGGGTATGGGGTGTCCAGGGGTGGTGGAATGTCCACAGGGGGAGGGGGTGTCGAGTGGTGTGGGCGGGCTGTCCATGGGGGTGGGTGAGGATTTCCTGGGGGGTACGGGGTGTCCTTGGGGTGGGGGTTGTCCATAGGGGGAGTGGTTGTGTAGTGGGTGGGTGGGAAATCCATGGTGGTGGCATGGCTATCCAGGGGGTACGGGGTGTCCAGTGGATGGGGGCTATCTAGGGGAGGGGTAAATTATACCCAACAAATCATAAAGTCATGTTTTATTATTTATAGATAAACAAATTATGATAATGTGACCTACCAAATCACATATATATTGAGGAACAATAATTAAATAAACATCAAAGGAAAGTAATATCAGTAAAAAATATAAAAGTTCAATCTATCCCTCATCACCAATACGATAATCACCTTCATCATCAACCTCACTCTCATCCTCATCGACTTCCCCAACATCATCCCCCTTCTTCCTCACCGTCGTACTCTTCCACGACCTTCTCATCGTCCTCCACCTCCGCTTCAGGCTTCTCCTACCCATCATATCAACCACAATTAGAACTTCCACTTGGTGCACCATATATAAAACACTTCAATGAAATGTATTCCTCACAAGCATTTTTGTCCTCTGGTGGATGTGTTGGATGTAAAACTTCAATAAGTTTCATAAATGCAGTGTTTTCCTTTGAAAAAAGTTCTACCATCATTGTGGACCTTTTTCTAGCCTCTTCTAAATGTTCCTTAACCTGCTGCAACTCGGTTTCAATACATCTCATACCTGATGAGGGCCAATACCTTCTCTGAACTATACTCTTCTCTGGTCAGCATCGTACTCTACCAGGGTTCTCATCTCCCAACACCTGATGTAGCTGACCGTTTAGCACAAAATGGCTTGGTTCCTGGGCATCGAGGGAATCTGAAGAAGGATATTAAAAATGAAAATAGATTATTAAGTTACAAAATAGAGATTAAAATTTTAAATCTACAATGTAAAACCTACAATCTGCTATTAAGTCGGTTCATTAACCACACTTCCATCTTTCTTATTTCTACTCGAGAAAAATAGTTTTGCTCGAGGCAGACATCCTTCTATATTCAATTTATGCCTCTACAATGACATTGAATTTTGGAAACCATAATTTAAAACTGGATACCAAAAACAATAATTTCTTAACTAAAATTATATAACAACTTTATCAATCGAATAAATTATGTAGGAAGAAATAGAAAGATAAACTCGTAAAGAAAGATTATAAAATGGCATACCTTTTTCCACTCACTATCTGACATCGTAGTACATCACAATGTATGGACATATCTCTTATCATCATTTTTTTTATTTCTTCTAAATTAATAATAATAAAATTAATTAATTAGTATTAAGAAAAAACATGAAAATTTTCATTCAAATACCATTAATATGATTAATATTATAAATTGGATATTCTTCCAATGAGTAATAATATGTCAGCTCTATTCTAATGGAGAATCATCCACGATAGGGGCCACCTATAACTTTGTGGCCACTCTAGCAGAAAAACCAATGTACAACTCATGTCTATAATCTCTTCAATGCTCCCCTAAATCCTTTAGACATGTTGGCCGTTCACCCTCACAATCGGGGAAATTAAACCGCAGGTGACCCCAAAATATTAATTCATATAAATACAAAAATTAATATATTTCATTAAATACAGCAAATTTTTTTTATCCATATCTCTACCCAGGCATTATCCTTGACTTATTTTTTGCAGCTGCCTCCATGAGAGAGGGCTAACAGTAATGATGTCAGATTATTTGGCAAGCATCACCAAAAAAACTCTGACATTGCTTACCTGATTTTTCAATAATCTGATTATCATCATTGTATTACCCCATTAACTACATGTGGTGGTTCCACACCTCATGCATGTGTTTACGCCCAATCCCTCACCTCCTATATCATGATGTATCTGTTATAAAGGAAAAAAAATATCAATACATTTTATAATGAAAATAAATAATGGGGTAAAATTTCCTTAGGTTGTATAAGTATACATGTGGTAGTCTGATCAATGGGCGTCGTTCGATCCACAGAAATTGAAGGAACACCCTATACAGATAGAGTGGGTCCAATAATATGCTCCTCTAGGACAGTCTCTGGTGGAGCAGGAGTCACTGAAGATAGAATATAAAATCTTGGAGAGAAGGAAGTAGATGTTAAGGAATATGATATGCATGGATTTCCAAATACTGGATGGGTTGTGGGAATCATCATCTGATATGGTACAGATGGGTGAGAAAGCTCAGATGTAAACGATGGTGAAAAAAATGTGTGGAATTAATATCATGTATGTCCCTAATGACACATCAAGATCAGAATGTGGGATGGATGGTATGTAAATGGGAGGTTCATGGTCCAATAGGATATGCTGAACAGATCATCTAGCTCTCGTACCAGCCCCCCTCCCCCTCCCCCTGTATGAACACCTTGAGTACTGGGACCACTTCTAGGATACTCATCAAATAATTATCGCCAAATAAGTGGATCCGGTGGAAATTTTTAAAAAAATTAATCACCTAAAATTATATATGTTTTAATTATATATATTTGAAATAAATTACACACTGCACGAACTAGTGGTGGAAATCCCATCTCATTCATGCGATGATTTTTTTCCATAAGATGTTTTCGTCACCTCTCTTCAATTCGTTTCATTTCCTCCATTTGAAAACAAATATGGAATTAAATTAAAAAAAACTAATGTGTAACCCAAAAAACAAAATAAATGAGAGGGAATAGGGTGATTGATGGAAATTAAAAAAAACATTGTTCTAGTTATGCTGAAAAAATATATAATGAGCACAATAAATCATACAAGATGTTTTAATGAAATTTAAATTTTAGAAGGATGGATATTTACTAAGTGTCATCATTCTATTAAAATCATGGAACATTGATTCTTCCAGATTCATAAGTGGTAAAGAAGTTGTCAAATTTCTGTAAAAATTAAATTTATTTACCTCATGTAGATGATATAGGTTTCAATACATGTTTTGTAGATGAATAAAAACTAACATGTTTATTACCAATTAAAATGTTAAAGAGAGGACTTAGAGTCAAATTTTTTTTATTCAAATCAAATTTGATGATTCGAAATGTTCACCAAGTTAGAAATGTTGGTTTAAAATGTTTGAATACAGTTCAATTACAAAATATAAAATTCAATTCAAATAAAATTGAAAACAATAAACATTGAAAATTCACATAATGGTCAAGTCGGATACAACATATTTGTAATAAATATTAGATAAATTTGAATAGTACCAACATTAAAAGCCCATGTCAAGGTAAACCAAAAAAGTTGAGACCATGAATGTATGTTTTTATATATTTTCCACCACAACATCAAGTTCACAGTCAACTCTGGAAATTGAGTTATTGGAGTCATTAAAAGTACTAAATGGATCATTTCGAATGGTAGTAGGGATGGTGTCAATTCTATCATCACCATCATCATAAATATTTCAAGAAATTACTTCAATAATGACCCCAAATTGAGGTCGAAGATGGTCTTTGACATTAAATGTTTTTTTCTCCATTGATTCCAATACATATAGTTCTTCGGTAGCAAGAGTGTGAGTCAAATAAATTAATCAAAATCCAAAATCATCAGTAAATTTTCCCTGCCTCGTCAACAAATCAAACAACCTACATTTCATAAGCCTGACATGTATATGAGAACAATAATCCATAATTATTATTTTTTCAATGACTTCATAAAAACCTAAATTTTCAAATCGCGGTCTACTATGTAATACACTAGCATAAAAATCTATTGTGTCCATAACCATAACACCATCACGATTTGATCACATGTTCTTTTCTCATTAAGTGATAATAAATTTGTACCCATTGATAACAATTGATTTACTGTCACGAACTATGGTATTAGGACCAAAAGACAAAGCACTTATTTCCTCCATGATAGAGTTAGATGGAAAACTCAATTCCTAAAATAAAAATAAATATTAAACATAATTAATAATTTTATTATTATTTTAAACTTAAATATTATTACATTCAATTTTAACGAAGAAGAAAAATATTTGCGATGCTAAGTCTCCCTCTTTCTCAAAGATAAAGAATGATGCATTCTATATATCATTGCTTTATTATACTTGTAGTTAAAAATAGGAATAGTTTAATAGATATTTATATCAATATATGATATAAATATAAAATTTACATACAATATATAGTCATCGAACAAATCAAAGATGAACAAAACAGTGTGATGTGCTATCTCCCGCATTTCAAGGAATAATGTCGTCAATATATATGATCCAGAAATTCTTCCTATTTGAGGATGTGATGGAAAACTGGGTTCAATTATCTCATACTATTCTTCTTCGTTTCACATTGGTCTATTCATTCATGTATTATGATCAAACAAAAACATAGAGCCTAAATCCGTTCATTCTCGAGCCAAGTAAGCATTCACAATAGAACCGTCAGGATAATTCCAGTTACGGAATTAATACATTAATGCGTACATATTTATTTCAGTTGGATACATCCAATGAAAATAAATAGGTCCTTAGAGAAGTATTTCAGTTTGAATATGGACATTCCGATGCAACATGCATGTGAAAAATGATGGAGGAAATATTTTCTCCAAATCACACAAAATTAAAGGGGCATTTGCCAACATTTTTTTTGCAAAAATTCCTTGGAATATTCTTCTCACAAATATCTAAAATAAATGGAAGAACCAAATAACATCCATCCTTATATTATTGTAAAAAAATATGATAAATTATATTGGAATAAACTCATGTATAAGGATGTGATAATTATGATTTTTTAATGATTTCAGCTTCAAATATCATCTATTGACCCATTTGGATATGTTTCATGAAAAGTCCTCGAAAACATTAATAGTCTCTAGTATATCTAGAAATTTCTTTTTTTCAGTAATTTTCATAACATAAGAGGCACATGGAAGCTGCCATTTATTTTCAATAATACACACATAATGCAATTCTGATCTGATTCCCCAATCCAATAAGTCACGCCAAAACCATAAATCATCTTTTATCATTCCCTTAACATTTATAAGAATCTAAAGAAATATTTCACTTATATGTTTTTCAATGTGCATTATGTCTAAGAAATGACGTAACAAATTGGTTGACCAATTAGGTAAATCAAAGAAAACACTTATCTTCTTCCAATAGTATTAGGTTTCAGTTGAAACATTGTTTCTCTTTCCATATATCATTTGGAACGTCCCATATGAAAAACTGAAATCTTTCTATTCATTAAGCACATCAGGTCCAGACATATGCTGAGGTGGATCATCGGTCTCTATGGTAATGTCAAATCTTCTACGATTATTTCTATATGTATTGTACATTGAAAAGAATCGCCGATGACCCATAAAACTGAAAATACAATGATGTTTAAGTCTTCTAGATCATGTATTCATCATAGAATCAAGATTTGATAGTTTCCATTTGTGCTTCATCTAGACATCATTGGATAATCAAGAAAATAATTGATCATCCACATACATGCATCAGACATCTGAAATATGTATCTCAAACATGCATCATATGTGCGCACACCCACTTCCCAAATATGTTTCAACACTTTTATTAAAGGTTACACGTAAAATTCTATATTATTGTCGGGATTATAAGGGACATATATGAGTATACTCATGAAAGTGAATGGTTTTTTCATACACCACCATGGGGTAAGATCATAAATTTGAATAAAAATAGGCCATGTGATGTGTGACGTAATCATCTGCACAAATGGATTTAAACCATCACAAGAAAGAACCATCCTCACATTACACACATCAGCTTCAAAATTAGGACATCGAGACTCAAATATCTACCATGCAAATCCAACTGTATGGTGAACCAACACAACATTATTTTTCTTTCTCTCGGTATCATACCATCAAATTTTTATTGATATTTCATCAGACATAAAAAGATTCTAGAGTCATGGGATTAATGGATAGTGCCACATTTCAATATGTGGCACATGGGAGGATGTTCAATATGCTTTTTTCTTCGAATGGAATGTTCCACATTTTATATAATCATTATCTTCAACATTTTCCTCCCAAAATAAACTGCAATCTTTTGGGAAAGCATGAATTTTGTTTTCATGAAAATCTATGTTCTTCAACTAACTACATGACAAAGAGTAGTTTGAGCTAATATCTACATCATCTAGAAGTAAGTCCTTCAAGAAGCTAATAATGAAATTTATGAAATTATTAGAAATCCCATACATAGTTTTCCCATGAACCAATCAAATAAAAAATTCCTAAATTATTATTCTACCACATTATTGATATACTGGTGTCATGGAAGCATCATTCAATTTTTTCACCCTAACAACATCATCATTTACATCATCACATCATGTGTGATTTTATATAAATCTTAATGGGTCGGAATCCTTTATTTTTCATGATGATGAATAAATGGAAACCAGTCTTATAACAAATTATATAATCCAGTCCTCTCATTTGGATCATAAAAAATTTGAGATATCATTTTCTCTCCATTCTGATACCACACATAGTATTTTTCTTGAAATCCATATATGGTTATCTGGTAGCTTAATTCTCAATTTTCCTAACTAGGGTCTTCCAACACACTTATAATAGGGTTTTTTTATGTGACCACTATCTGAAGCATTGGGAAATGAGAAATCTAAAAAGACTTCCAAGCTGTTTTGAAAAATGCTTGAGATCCGATCAGTTTCATACATCAAACATCTATCCAAAATGTAATGAGAATTTATAAGTCATTTCATCAAATGAAATTCATCAATATTGATGTTTCATCGAAAATATATTTATGTAAATGAGAATTGTACACATTATAAGAAACCATACTTGACACACTACTCTATATGAGAATCATAATATAAAATACAACAAAATACAATATTTATAACAAAATATATTTTAAGGACTATTCATGAGTGTACATGATCATGTAAACCAGTGGGAGAGAATTATTCATTAGTTGACTAAATTTTAGATCGATGAAATTTTATATTTTAGTATATAATTTTAGTGATCACATATATTTCCCAATGGGTGGGGGTGTCCAGGTGTGTGGGGTGTCCAGGGGCGGCGGGGCTATCCAGGGGTGTCAAAGGTGTCCAGGGGTGGGGGTCTGTCTAGGGGGGTTGGGGTATCCAGGTGGGTGGGTTTTCCTTGGGGGTGGGCACTGTCCAGGGGGTATGAAGAGTCTAGGGGGAGGGCGGGCTATCCACAGGGTGGGCGAGCTCTCCACGGGGGTGGTGAGTCTGTCCAGGGGGTCGGGGGTGTGGGGGGTGTGGGGGGATTTTAAGGATGGATTTTTAGGGGGTACGGGGTGTCAAGGGGTGAGCATTGTGTCCAAAGGTGGGCGGGGCTGTCCAGGGGGTACATGGTGTCCAGGGGGTGGACGAGCTGTCCATTGGGGTGGCAGGGATATCCTGGGGTATGGGGTGTCTATTGGGTGGGCGGGCTGTCCACAGGGGTAGTCGGTGTAACACATCGCCCCTACCTCATTGGCTTGAGAAGGCTGTGATGGTTACTTGTCCGTAAGCGATGTTACCAAGGCGCCAAATGCTGGAAATAAATGCTGATGGCTTCTAGAAAAAATTGGGGAATGATTTTCCATTAAGACAAAACCAACCAATCCATCCACTATTAGCCACTATATGATGAATGTTCAATAAATTACCCAATCATTCATTTGCAAAAGACAATCAAGTTGTTTCAAAACTCAACTGAAACCAATACAACCCGTCATTTCCACACAACATCAAAGTACACTGCAGAAACTAATCAACCAAACCCCACAAGCCATGACACCAACACAGATCCACACCAATCTCCAAGTACCATGATCTACCAAGGGATCACAATGCTCCACTAAAGGATGAAGATGCCTTACCATTTCCCACGTCACGATACACAACATCCACAAAGACACAAACGTGACAAATAAGGGGGTGAGTACTAAAACTCTGTAGGATTTCCCCAAATGACATCCCAACACAAGACACTAGGAAATAGTCATTAACACATTTATATAAAACCATTTATATAAAATAAATCACATGTGCAACCATTTTCATAAGGCAAACATGCCCTTACAAAGACATCACACCCAAACCAACCAATCAAGGGAAATACAACCAAACATGACACAATCCATTTCATCATTTACACACTAGCACAAAAAGATCCAACTTTAAAATCATTACACAACAAACAACCAAAACGGTGGAGCTTCCGTCCAACCCATTCACACCAAAACAACCAAAGCGGTGGGACTTCTGCCCAACCCATTCTCCCATTCACAACTAGAGGTACATCCCGACCACTACCAACAAGGTTGTTCTTCCGACCACCATCCGTCACCTTTTGTAGTGAGACATACCTCCCACTTCCACACAACATTTAAATCAATCTTAATCCAGCATATAACCCATCAAGGTCACAACATCATGAAAACAACCAATTCCATTGCAAATCAATCCACTTCAATAAATAACCCATTAATTGAAAATCATTTTCCATCAAAAACAACATTTCAATAAAAAAAACCCCTTTATTAATAACCATTCCAACGTTCATTTTCACAAATCAACCATCACATCCCATTTTAAAATCTCAATTTTACAATACAAAACATTTGCATTTCACCAAAAAAACCCTCTTTTCCCCAAAAATCCCCAAAACATCACCAAAGGGATTTATAACCAATTTCTCACAACAAATCACAACTAATTTTCAGCACAACATTTAATTGTAACAAAGAACCACTAGTTCTACCCAAGTGGAGTCGAGAGAGAATCCACCTACATTTAGGGTTCTCGAGAAATCGACCCACAAGAAACCGCACCTCCAATCCGACGAACGCACCACCGAAACCTCTATAGATCCTTTTCCCTAACTATCACAAGCCTTAAAATTAACATCCAAGGCAACAACAACTCAAGATCTACACACAAAAATTGTATATCTAGAAAACCAAGATTGTGAGAGATGTATATCTAGACGAATCCACAAAGAAATCAGGAGGAGAGACTTACCCGGGAGAAACCACCTTCAAACCACCAACAAACCCCTTCAAAATGCTTCCATACTCAGTGGGAGAGCCCATAAAACCCTTTACAAACAAAAATATTCAGTGAGTCATGAGTGTGAAGAAGTTTGGGGTGAAATAGCTTAAGAATAACTGAGCCTGGAACTTATAACCCTATTTTTAAGTGGTCGCACAGTTAGCCCGCACGGTTTGGAAAACCGTGCACTAACCATGCGCACGCTACTGCCTCAAGAGCTAGGGTCCTCATAGTTTCCTTGCATGGTTTGTAAAATCGTGTGCATTCCATGTGAAGCCTACTTTCTCCCCTTCACGGTTTGCTGGAGAACACGCATGGTTTACACTAACCATGCTCAAACCATGAACCACTTTAAGCCTCCAAACTCATCCAAAACCTTTCCAAACACTCCCATACTCTTCCAAACTCATCTCAAGGACTTTAATCACATAAAAAATGCATAAAGAAAGGATACATACCACAAAAAAGGGGGAAATAAATTCCCCCGACAATTGGACATTCCATCCTCATAATGTTTTGAACCCGTCCTTTGCCAAAAGAGCGCGGGCCACTGGTCGATCATCTCTTTCTCCCGCCCCAAAGTCTCCTGGTGAATTTGACCATGCTTCCACAAAACATGAACTAAACTGATTCTTTTACCATGAATGACTTTCTCTTTCCTATCCACAACCCGCACTAGATTTTGGTCCAATGATGCATCCAGTTCTGGCTCAACATGATCCCA
This sequence comes from Viscum album, assembly GCA_963277665.1. NCBI lineage: Eukaryota > Viridiplantae > Streptophyta > Magnoliopsida > Santalales > Viscaceae > Viscum > Viscum album. The sequence goes on along the minus strand of OY728122.1, from coordinate 1,516,000,746 downwards.
TCGAATCACAAGGTCACAATCCGACTGATACTTTTTCAACTGCGACACATGAGACACATTTTGCACCGCACTGAACCTAGGTGGAAAGGCCAAATGATAAGCCACCTCACCAACCCACTCAAGAATCACAAAAGTTCCAATAAACATTGGATATATCTTTCCCTGCTTTTAAAATTAATGATGTCCCAACCTAGGGGAGATCCTCGAGAAAACATGATCACTCACCTCGAACAACAATGGCTATCGACGATGATCTATATATGATTTCTGACGACTCTGATCCATCTCTATTCTCTTCCTGATCAACATTATCTTCTCTGTAGTCTCCTGGACAAGGCTCGGTTGAACAATCGAGGTCTCACCCATTTCTACCCAACATATATGAGAACGATATAGCCTCCAATACAATGATACAAATGGAGCCATCTGTATTGATTCCTGATAATTGTTATTGTACGAAAACTCAGCCAATGACATGTGCTCCTCCCACGAGCCACCAAAATCCATAACACACGCATGCATCATATCCTATAGATTTTGTATCGTCTTATCGGATTGACCATCTATCTACAGGTGATACTCCATGCTTAAAGTAAACTGCTTCGCAAGGGATTGATGTATGGACTTCCAGAAATGAGACTTAAAACTCATATCTCTGTCTGATACAATGAAAAATGGAAAACCATGCCTCTTTACCACCTCACAAATATTGATTTTGGACATATACTCCATTGTATGAGATTCACGAACCAGGATGAAATTGGGTGACTTCGTTAGCTGATACACTATCACACAAATGACATCATGCATTCTGACCATTCTTGGGAGACCTGTGACAAAATCCATCTCTATCTTCTCCCACTTCCAAATACGGATTTCTAAAGACTGCAACATTCATGCTGGCCTCTGATGCTCTGCCTTGACCTGCTGAAAAGTCAAGAATATCGAAACAAACTCATCGACACTTATTTTTATACCAGCCCACCAGATATACACTTTCAACGCTTTATAAATTTTCTGAATTCTAGGATGAACATCCCACCTGGAATGATGATAATACCTGAGAATATCCTCCTAACTAGAAACTAGTACAACCATCTGATTCTAAAAAAACAAAACTGAATCTCTCTTCAGTTTCCAACCCTCAACGGTCTCCCCACCATTGAGTCTCATCCCCATGGTCACAAACTCATAATCTGATACTTGTGCCTTTCTCACAAGTCCAACCAAGTCAATAATCAACAAAACACGAAAGATGAATGATCTATCACCCCGGTCCTCACATTCAAACCGAATATCAGCTATAACCGACATCAACTACAACTGGTCAGATGCTTGTTTCACCATCTGAGTATATGATTTTCTTCTTAAGGCATCTGCCGTCAAATTTACCTTACCTTATGTCTACATTAAGATAAAATGAAACACTTTGTGGTATTCCATCCATTTCCTTTTCCTCAAGTTCAAATACCATTGTGAAAAAATTATCTTCAAGCTCTTATGATCTGTATATACCATGAATTTCTCACATAAGAGATAATGACGCCATAATTTCAAAGCATGGACGACTTCTAACAACTCCAAATCATGAGTTTGGTAGTTCTTCTCATGAACCCTCAACTACCATGTGCCATATGAAACCAAATGATTCCCGTTCATGAGAACACACTCCATCCCTGATCTGGATGAATCATAAAACACCACATTCCCTTTTCTTGGTTCTGGAAAATCCTAGATTGGTGCTGATGTAAGAAGACCCATTATCTCTTCAAAACACTGCTGACACCTTCCATTCCACTAGAATGGAACAATATTTCTTGTAAAAGTTATAATTGGCATAGAAAATCATGAAAATTCACGAACAAGATGCTGATAATACCCCAGTATACAAAGAAAACACCGTATCTCAAACACATTATTTGGTGGTTTCCATGAGATCACAACCTCTATCTATTCCAGATCCACTAAAACATCTGTTTCAAAAATCACATGGCCAAGAAAACGAACTTCGTGTATCCAAAGGACACACATTGACGATTTGGAAAACAACTGATGATCCTTTAAGATACCTAGCACTGTCTCCAAGAACTGCTCATGCTCCACCCTTGTCTTTGAATACGCAAGAATATCATCTACAAACACCACAAAAAATGAATCCAGATAACTCTGAAATAACTGATTCATCAAGACTATGAACACCGCTAGTGAATTCATTAGAATAATGGGCATAACCACTTATTCATAATGTCCATATCTACTTATGAAATCTGTTTTAGGAATATCTTCTTTCCTCACCTGAAATTGATGATATCCCAACCTCATGTCGATCTTAGAGAACCACTAGGCTCCCCTCAACTGGTTGAAAAAATCATCCATTCATGGGAGTGGATATATATTCTTTATCATAACTTGGTTATGTATATGATAATAAAAACATACCCTCAATGTTCCATCCACCTTTTCCACAAACAACAATGGCACTGCCCACGGAGATGTTCTAGGCTGGATAAACCCTTTGTTTTATAACTCTTCCAACTAGAATTTCACTTCCCACAATACAGATGGTGCCCTCCGATAAAATGGAAGTGAGATAGGACTAGTCCTCAGAATGAGATCAATCATAAACTCTACTTATCTTATAGGAAGAAACCTAGAGAATTATTCCTGAAAAACATCCATGAACTGATCAACCACTGCCGGAAGAACACTCTACTCAACACTCATTAGCGATTCTAACGACAACACCGCCCACTGATACGATAACGTTCCCACTACTAGTTCCAACAAAATCCTTGCACCCTGCATTTCATTCCTCTCTCCTATAAAGAGATGTCTAACACCATAATGTGTCGTAATAATCACTGTATGCGCATCGCAGTCTATGTAGGACTTAAAATCAACCCACCAATCCATTACTAGGATTACATCAAACCCATCCATCTCAATAATTGAGAAATTCCACATTAGCTCCACCTTTCCCACAACAATTCAACATTCTCTACATAAGAAGGCTAAAAAATCTCTTAGACCCATAGGAGTTTTTTGTTTTAATACTGAGGGCATAATTTCTACCCCTAATCCTAGCAAATCAACCACACTTGCAGAAATAAAAGAGTGTGAAGCACCCGTATCAAACTGCACTTGCTTCAAGGTAGAATTTAAAACAATAGTACCTCATAACATGGATGGTCCTGACTGATCATCCTCCACAACCTGCTCAGATCAAAACACATGTTTTTCCCACCAGAATCTACACTTTATTACCCTGATTAGGTGTCATGGTATTCCATGAATCACCATGACCCACTTTACACTGTTGACGTGGGGTGTGCTGTTTTCCCCGTCTAGTCGAAGCATATGATGTATGCGGTCCCTGAGGAGTGTCATGCACATCCGGCCTTGGAGAATTCTGAAAATAACGCTGCAGATTCCCCATCTACTTACAATTTTGACATGCTCAAGGTTCTTCTGTACAATCCCACTTTATGTGTCTTGTAGAACCACACTAAAAACATCCTGGATTTATCTTGGGATTCAGAGGAAGATTTATCGATCCTGCTGTCGGATTATACGACATATTCCCACTCTGGGAATAAGTGTCCCTCCTTTACATGAACCGAGCATTAGAGTTCCAACTATTCCCCATGGGAACCACCTTGCTTCCTCCGCCCGGAGTACAAAACAGATCCCACCCATCCACCGAGGCTCTATTCACCATCTATGTGTAATAATCTATACACAACACCATTATCTTTGAATGGATATATTGCATTAATCATGCTAAAAATATCCTTGCCTTAAATGACGTGCTACCTGCCACCTCGGGTGCAAACCACACTATGTTTATAAAAATATCTGCATACTCCGTCACAGACATAAGCTCTTGCTTTAAACTGATGAAATCAGTCGTATGCTGAATTTTGAATGTATGTGGGTAGAATTGTTTACTAAACAATTCTTCAACGCCTTCCCACATCATACATTGGTCCATCCCCTCTTTGACAACCAACTCCCACCACTGAAGGCAACGATCTTCCAACATATATGGGGTCAACTTCACTCTCAGTTATACTGGCGTTCCCATGAACATGGAGATCTTGTTCATTCTATTCAACAATGCTTCTGGCCTCTGATGCTCTGAATCACCCCTGAAGATGGGTGGATTCTGCTTTTGAAACGGAACCGCATGATCCACATGCCTTGGTTCATCCATTTTATTTCCAATTTCAACAGCTTGGAAATCTTGCACTATGCTTTGGACTAGCTGCTGGTTTAGCTAAGGCTGAGGTGCTACCACATTCTCCACATCCTCCTCTGGTTGGTCTCTACGACGCCTACCTGGTGCCATTTCTATCAACAGAAAATAGAAAACCATGAGTCTCACATCTTTAGATATCACTAAATCTCATTTTCAAATCACATTACACAACAACATTGCCCAAGGATTTCCACCAGGTTACACTTTTCATGTTTCACCATTTTGAAATCCAAACCATTTTCAAAATACAAATTTATTCACATTAAAATTCCACACATTTGGAAAACCATTTCTGAATTCAGCCTATAAATCATTATACCCCAATGAAATATTCATCCTGGAGGTAAATCATTTCTAAAATATATTCCATGCACATCTCATTGGCAACATGCATGATAATGTGATTGCCAATGCCTATAATTAGCTCCAAACACTTATGTACCCAACTCCCTGGTAACTTGAATTTCAGCATAAAAGGGTTAGGTACATCATTATATGCTATACCTTTCGTGTTATGAAATTCATATTCCTTGCTACCATCCCAATTCAAGGAATATACCACAACGAATGTCAACTCCAAATCCGAGAATCAACTCCAAAGGACTGAACAAACTGATACCACTAGTAACACCCCTCCTCTACCTCATTGGCTTGAGGAGGCAGTAAGGATTACTTGGCATTAAGCGACCATCCAAAGGAGCCAAAGGCTAGAAATAAATGTTGAGGTCTTCAAGAACAAATTCGGGAAAGATTTTCACTTAGGAAAAAACCAACCAATCCATCTAGTAACAACCACTATATGTTGCATGTCCAATAAATTACCCAACCAGACATTTCCCAAAGACAACCAAGTAGTTTCACAACACAACTCAACCCAATACAACCAGATATGTCCACATAACATCAGAGTACACTACTGAAACTAATCAACCAAACACCACAATCCATGACACCACCACAGCTCCACAACAAGATCCAAGCTCCAAGATCCACCAAGGGATCACAATGATCCACTAAAAGGGGAAGACACCTTACCTTTTCCCATGTCACGATACACAACACCTGCAAAGAAACCAATGTACCAAAGAAGGGGGTGACTACTAAAACTTAGTAGGTTTTCCCCAAAGGAATTCCCTACACATTCAACTAGGATAAAACTGTTAGCACATTTATATAAAACATGTAATTTAAAATAAATCACATGTGGCACCATTTTAATAATCCAATAAAGCCCTTTCCAAGACATACCACCCAAACCAAGAAATCAAGGGAATGGAAACCAAACATTCCATAATCCATTTCATCATTTACACACTAGCACAATAAGTTCCAACTTGCAATGCAATGCACAAAAAACAACCAAAACAGGGGAGCTTCCATCCAACCCATTCACCTGTTCACACAAAAACAACCAAAACAGTGGGACTTACACCCATCCCGTTCTCCCATTCAGAACTAGCTGTACTTCCCGACCACTACCCACATGGTGGTTTTTCCGACCACCATCCATCACCTATTATAGTGAGACTTTTCTCCCACATCAACAAAACATTTAAATTAATAGCAACCAATCATATAACCCATCATGGTCACAACATCATGCAATCAAATAATTAATTTTCATATCAATCCACTTCAACAAATCATCCATTTATTGAAAATAATTTTCCATGCTAAACAATATTTAAATAAATCAGGACTTTTATTAAAAACCATTCCATCAACCATTTTCACAAATCAACCACATAATACCATTGTAAAATCCTCATTTTAAAATCCACAACAATAATATTTCACAACAAAACCCTCTTCTACCCAAAAATCCTAAAAACATCACCAGGGGATTTCTAACAAATTTCTCACCTCAAATCACAATTAATTTTCATCACAAAAATTAATTCTATCAAATAACCACTCGTTCTAAACATGTGGAGTTGAGAGATAAGCCACCTACCTTAAGGGTTCCCAATAAATCGACCCACAAGAAACCACACCTACAATACGGAGAACACACCACCGAAACCTCTCTAGATCCCCTACCCTAATCATCACAAGCCTTAAAATTATCATCCAAGACAACCACAACCCTATATCTAGACACAAAAAATGTTGATCTAGAAAACCGAGAGAGAAGGAGATGTAGATCAAGAGGAACCCACAATGAAATCAAGAGGAGAGACTAACCCATGCGAAACCACCTTCATACCACCATGAAACCCCTTAAAACGCTTCCAACCCGAGTGGGTGATAACCTCCAACACTTGAGAACCGAAAATCACGAGTGAGTGATGAGTGGGAGGATGTTTGGGGTAAAATATTTAACGTCCGAGGGAGCCCATAAATTATAACCCTATTTTTAAGTGGCCTCACGGTTAGCTCGCACGGTTTGGAAAACTATGAACTAATCATCCGCACGCTACTTCCTTGAGAGCTAGGGTCTACACGGATTCCTCACATTGTTTGGAAAACCGTGTGCAGGCCGTGTGAAGCCTAATGTCTCCCTTGCATGGTTTCCCAAAGAACCCGCACGATTTACACTAACCGTGCTCAAACAGTGCACCCCTTTAAAAGACTTTAAACTCATAAAAAACCATTCCAAACTCTCCCAACCTCTTCCCACCTCATATCATGCACTTTAAACACAAAAAACACACAAAAAGGATACATACCTCAAACTGGGGGTACTACAGTCAGACTGTCCATGTGGGTGGTGGGGCTATCTAGTGGGGTCGAGGGTGTCATGGGGGGCTTTCTAGGGGGTGGGGGCATCTGGGGGGATTGGGTGTGTCTGGGTGGTGGTGGGCGGTAGTATGGGGGGATTTCTATGAAGGTCAGGGGCTACACAGGGGGGTAAAATCAGTTCAACAGGGTGTGCGATCCATCCACTTGGGTGGCGAGGTAGTCCAAGGGGTCGGGGTTGTCTAAGGGGTGGGGGTGGGGCATTCAAGTGGTGGTGGGATGGGGGATGTCTAGGGGGTACGAGGTATCCAGGGATAGGGTCGTTTTTACATGTGGTGGTGGGGATGTCTCGGGGGGAGGTACGAGGTGTCCAGGGGGTGGGAAGGCTCTTCATGTGGGGTGGTCGGGCTGACCACAGTGGTGGTGGGTATGTCCAGTGGGGTCAGGGGTGTCTATAGGAGGGGGGGGGGGGGGGTTTCCAGTGGTGGGGGTGTCCGGGGGGATTTGGGGAGGGGGGTCTGTGGGTTTGTGGGATGGTGTCTAGGGGGTGGGCGGGCTGTCCACGGGGTTGGGGGGTAGTCCCCAGGGGGGAGGGGGTCTCCAGGGGGTGGGCAGGCTATCCATGTGAGAGGTGGGGCTGTCCAGGGGGTACGGGATGTCCATTGGTTAGGGGGTTCTAGGGGTTGGGTATTTCCAGGGGTACGAGGAGTCCAGGGGGTGGGCGGGATGTCCTGGGGGTGGCAGGTCCATCCATGGGTGTACGGGGTGGGTGGGCGGTCTGTCCACGGGGGTGGTGGGACTGTCTATGGTGGTACGGCATGTCCATGGGGTAAGTGGTGTCCAGGGGGGTGGGCGGGCTATCCACGAGGGTGATAGGGATGTCCAGGCGTGTCGGGGGTCCATTCAGTGGGGGGAGGGGGAAATTTCTAGTGGGTGGGGGGCTGTCTAGGTGGTATGAGGTGTCCATGGGGTGGACGGGCTTTCCTGGGGGTGGCAGGGCTGTCCAGGGGGTACAGGGTGTCCAAGAGGTGGACAGGCTATCCAATAGGGGTGGATGGGCTATCCATGGGGGTGGCAGGGCAATCCATAGGGGTGGAAGGGAATTCCAGGGGGTGAGGATGTATGGGGGGGGGCTATCAAAGGGGTGCGGGTGTCCACAGCCATACCTGGGTCATAAAATCAAATTCTTTTCCAATTATAGCATGATATCAAGACTATTATAGATGACAGAGAAGACTGTTGGTGTAAACCATGAATATCATACATATATATCACAACACACCAAATTATAATCACACCACGAAATATCATATGTGGATCAGATTTTATGAGCCATGTTTCTATGGGACACAACTCATAAGAGTATGAGCCTTGTTATATCATTAGGTGAAATGGAGTTGTATGAATGAAATTTTTTTTGAGATGAATATGGATAGTGGGTAAGAACCTGGGTGAGATTTATTTATAGAGAACAATTATTCTTGGAATGGTATCAGTGAGTTTGGGTATGGAACATCAAGAAAAGTCATAATGTGTGAAAGAAACTAAACATTGTTTATATTTGATTCATATTTTTTTATAGAGTATCGCAATGGATATCCCACCCCCTCCGTAGACATCCTCACCTATCCCCACACCCCTGCATCCCCTCTACCCCTACCCCTACCACCCCACCACCCAGATATACCCCCACCCCACCTGGATACCCCCCACCGCACATGGACAACCCACCCTCTCCTCCCAAGACAACCAACAACCCCCCAACCTGGACAGCCCACCCCACCCCCCATAAACAGCCCACCCCCCTTGACCACCCACTCCCCTCCCCCACATGGATTTACCAACCACCACCACCCCTAGACAACCCTCCCCCTCCCTGGACAGCCCAAACCCCTCCTCTACAACCCCATCCCAAACATCCCCCCTGAATTGCCATCCACCCCACCTAGACAGCCCACACCCACCCCCACCCCCACTGGATAGTCCCCCTCAGAATAGCCCAACCCCTCCCTGGATAGCCCACACCCCCTCCCCTACACCTCCCAACCTGGAGCGCCCCCCCCCCCCCCACATCTTAACAGCCAACCCCCCCCCCCCCCCCCCACCACACCTGGACATCCCCCCACCCCCACCTAGACAACCCCCCTTCTGGACATCCCACACCCCTCCCTCGACTTCCCACACACCCTCCCCCACCTGGACAACCCACCCTAACACTCGAGACATCCCAAACCCATCCTTGGGCTACCTATACCCCCTCCCTCACACCTCGGTATACCCCTACCCCCCTGCAGCACCCCTTACCCCCTGGGACCCCCACCCCCACCTAGAGAGCCCCCACAACTGGAAAGCCCCCTACCTCTCCTGCAACTCCCTATAGGGTAATTTTATTTTAAATAATTTTATTCATTATGAAATCCAAACTATAATGAATTATCCATTTCATTCCAAACAACCCATTCAATTCATCAAAACATGAAAAATTCAATGTATCAAAACATGGAAAATTCAATTTATCAAAACATGATAAATTCAATTTATAAAGATCGAAGGGTCACATAGAAATTGTGTTTATGGAATGGGGAAATAAATTACATTGTTAATTCCAATTTAAAAATTAGGTCATCCATGGAGGAGGTGTGGTGGTGTCTAGGAGGTGTTGTGGTCTCCAGAGTGGTTGTCTAAAGGGGTGGGGGGGATGTCCAAGGGGGTGGAGGTTGTCAATGGGGGGTGGGGTGTATAGGGGTGGTGGAGGTGGTGGGTGTAACGACCCAAAGTTTCATTAATGTAAATCCCTCTTGATCTAATTAAATGTCTCATTATGTAAAATTTTTATATATAATGTAAAATTCTATGGTTTTATGTGAATAATTGTGACCGTTCCTTTTATATCCATTGAATAGTGATCACATCATTAGTATAAATATAAGGCTTTAACAAATCAAATTTACTCAGACAAAAGAAGTGATGGGCTCATCCAATAGAATTGATCCATACGAATCCCATTTTTCAGAGCCCAGAAAAGTGGTGGCATCCTTGGGTTTCGCTTTTGACCAATCCCAAGCTGAGCATCATCATGTCAAGCTCGAACGGGACCCTCAATGTGAATTGTGTAAGTTGATAGAGATTACAACTCGAGCGGTGTTATCCAAGCCACCCCAAGAGTCTGTCACCATCACAAACATTACCCTTAGGTCTTATGTGACTATTTTAAGGGCTTATGTAACAAATCCTTAGTACTATGTTCATGTATATTATTTTTTGTATATGATAATGAATATACCTTCTTGTCATTATTGACACTTTTTAAATAGTTTTTTAAGCCCAAATAATAATTTTTTGTTAATATTCCGATAAAAATCTATTATGATGAATTGATGTATTTTTAAATTAAATAAAATTTTAATAAAATATTATTATTATTTTTAAATTAATTTTTATTAAATATAAATTATCTTATAATTTTATGAATGCATTTGTAATTTTTATTAAGGTTTGAAAGCCATTTTTTTCAAAACCCTTGCATTTTCATTAAATGTACATTTTTATTTTAAAAGTAAAAATTAGCATATTTAGAAAATTATTTAGATTAAATAAATGTTATTTCTGGAATCAGGACGTTGAAATTATCCAACGGTGAATTTTTCATAATTTTCTGAGCCAGTCAAATTTTTGGTTATAAATTAAATACTGTTTAATTATATAATGTGTTTTACAACATCATAACGAGCCAATAGTGATGTAATAAAATAATATAAGCTTTAAATTCGGAAAACATATGTTTTACCTTTAAAATATTTTGATTTTGGGTTTGTTTGACTTATTTTAAAAATCATTAATGGGCCGCTCACGACTTATTAAACATCATGACTTTAAAAATTATTTTTCATGGGAGTGTGACTCTCCTCCACAAAAGAAACCCCATTATTTTAAGAAGTTCAGACATTGTCCTTATAAAATATAGTTTTCCTCTTCCCTTTTCCAAAATCCATGGGAAAAAACCATTAGCTGATTTGTGGTTTTGATTAGTTTAATGTAAGGGGTCCCAGACCTAAATAATAAAGAATTCAATCACCTTTCCTATATAAACCCACAAAAGATCCCACTTCCTCCTCAATCAATGCTTTTTGAGTTCGTCCAACCTCTTCCCTACCCTCTATAGAATCCTCCCAAGGTGCCCCAAGCTCCCAATAAGCCTCTCTAAAGCCTCTCTCAAGCCTTGGAAGAACACTTCCATGTAACGTTTTTACTTCCTTTCACCTTTTGTTTGTCCAATTTTATTAATATTGTTATACGCTTTTAATTTAAATTATAAATGCTGGGGTACGATTTTGAACCTCCCCCATACTTCCCTCATATTATTTTAATTATGGGGGACCCCTTTATCTCTCATTAAATGTCTCCCATGTACACCTGTTACTATGCTGAAATTCCGAATGGAACTTCTCTGTCTTCATTTACATTAAAGAAATAATTTTGTATCATGAATATAAATTCCATTAAAATTGTTTGTACATGTATCTATATGACCCCCTTACTTTCCATTTCATGTAAATATGATGATACACCCATTTATCTCTCATCAACCATTTTTTATGAATTCTTTTGTCACGCCATTACGCTGCCGAAATTGCACAGATTTTCTATGCCAATGCCTTTGTGTAGTGAATACCATGCCCATTTCTCCATCAAGGCTATTCACCTTTATGAAAATTCATTTATTGATTATAAAGATTCATGTATGAATTCCACATTCCTTTATCATGGAATAAATGATATTGTTTAATGAATCCATGTTTTATGATCCATGTGGCACACTTATGCATGAAATGAAAATTTTAAGATGGTTCACCCATATAGCACTCCAATGCATTGGGTAATGTATTGTATCATGATACGTCATGTGCAATGAGTATTGACTCATGCTAATTCAATTGCAATGAGGGTTTACACGTGATTCATGTGAAATGAGGTTTTACTCATGCTTCATGTGCAATGGTCCTTTGCTCATGCTAATTCCATGTTAAGTGTTGTTGCCACATTTCCATGTTATGATTATCATGATTTATCATTCCATTATGTACCTGTTTCACATGTGATCAATTGATATGCCTATTTTCTAACATGTATTGTACTTATCATGTATTCCATGTTTATTCCATTACTGGGCTTTATAGCTGACCCTTTTCTTATGGATGTCCTCAGGTTATCACATGCAATGCTAAGTACGAGGGAATATAGTAGTCAGGTAATGGATGTTTTCAATAAAGATGTTGTATTTGATGTTTAATGTTGTTATGTAATGATCCTAAGCCCCAAAGTGGCTAGAACTCTCGATATTCCATGTTGTATAAATTGAATAGTTTACATAATAAATCATGTTTATGTTTGTAATAAAAGAAGCGTTGTCATAGTTGGTATCAGAGGATATGTTTAGTTATTTTTGAGATTAGGATTAGAAAACCCATGTAAAGACTTAAATATAATAGTAAGTACAATAAAAAAGTCCCTACGTTTTTGTGAGTATTGAGTAAGTGAGTTATCAAGCAAATACATCTTTGTCTCAATACTAGCAGATAGATGCGGCTCTAGCACAGATGTATCCTACGGGTAAAATCCGAAAACACTGCTTTGAGCTAGACTCGAATGGGAACTAGTGCACAAAAACGGGCCTTACTGCACTCTTGCTTAAGACACTCCCAAGGGATATTCTTTTGTAAATTCACAAGCTTAGTATGAAACCTTATTAAGGGAATAAGAAAACCCCTAACAATATATGTTATTAGATCACTAAAAACATAGATTTAAGCCTATATATTCATAAGTTAAGGAAATAAAATTTAATTTATAAGTAATAACAATTTGTCTTTGGATTAACCTTTATGTGTTACCCCTAACATTCATTTAATTCCAGCCAATGGCCTGTAATAGGAGGACTCGTGCTAACAATCGATGTGAAGATCAGTGTGATGACTATACTAATGAGATTCCAAATGTAGAGACCCGAAGCTTAACGTACATGGACCTTACATTACTTTTGCGGAATACTTAATACATAACAAAAACAGACACACAAGGACCATAATAGATCAGTGTCTTTGGAAACATAGAACGTAATTCTCTAATCGTGGTGAAAGATCTTCAACATCTCCCATAAAAATCTTCCATCTTTTTCTTACCTAAAACCTTTCTTTATATCCTGGGGAAAAGAAAACACAAAAAGGGTGAGCTCAAATGCTCTGTATGGGTAAGCATGGATAAAATAAAACATACCATATACATTTGTACATAAAAACATGAACATAATGTTTAAACATCAAAAGCATGTTAAATGACATAAAACATGGAAGTACGTAAGTCATAGATCATAAAGAAACATTAAGAATGATAAAATAGCATGGGAATAAAACATGTAATTTTGGAAACCATTAAGCACATTATATTATTTCCATAGTAGCCAAGGCATTGCTTCCAAGACCATCTTACTGGACAAAGTCCCTTTCTGAATCGAGTTCACTCCTCGTTCCAGTCCTGTATTACTGAACTGGTTTAACTTGCCATTCCAGCCATGTCTATCTCGTGAGATATAAATCATTACCCAATGAATTGGAGGGAGATATAGGTCCCACCCATCTCATAATGAAATCATTCTTACTTGTGCCACAACATAAACATAAATCATTCATCATAACCCAAAGAATAAAATGGGTATCATAAACATCATCCCATCATAACATAATCCATATAAAAAATGGATATCATTTCATCATAAGAACAGTGAAACCATGTAAATCATAGAGACATTAATCTTGAAACATACACATATGAAATAATGTCATCTTAGATGGAAAATAATTTTGATAAAACACTTGAAATGAATTCTTGATGAAAATATCCTTTCTTCTTCAAAATCAATTTCTTTTCACAAAACATCATGAAATTTTAAAAGAAAATGATTTTTTTGAAAATAGTCATGAAATATTTCCAAGGAAGCTTCATGATAATAAGGCTTTATAAAACCGTAAAAATCTGTTCGTGTCGTATAAGTTAAAAAAACATTCTTTTCGTACTTTTGCCGGAAAAGTCAAAAAGTACCTCGTAACGTAAACAAAAGAAAGATTCCAAACATACCATGTAGTAAAAGTAAAAAATGGGTAAAAAGGACTTTAACCATAAATGAAAACAATTTTATAAAACATGGACATGGATGATTGAAATAACCCCCGCAAATACTTACGAATAAGGAATCTCAGATAAAAATGAGATTTGCAAAATTATACATTACCTTAGGTCCGATTTGCTTCGTAAGATTCCGATCCTCCTGTATAATGATTTAAATAATTTAATTGACTTATTCTAGAATCATACTAATTTTTATGATATTATAAATGGTTCACTTATGACTTTATATTACCCGTTCTTTTTTAAATTCCATTTTAAAGAGTGTTTTGGGTAAAATCGTTTCATTTGTTGTCCGTGTTTTGACTTGTAATTATTCATATGATTACATAGATTATGATTAAATAATTCCATAATATAAAACATGATTTATATATAATATATATTTAGAATATACATTTATATAATAGATCGATAAATGGAAAGAAATACACCGTTCATGGAGACGGTAGGCCGTACGTACGCATGAACGTTGTTTTCGTTTCCTCATTGAATTGAATGGAATTAATTGGATGATATATATATATATATAATTCCAGTATCATTATTATGTCGTATATTTCATGATCAATTATTATATATAATTTATAATCATTTATTAATGGTCAATCATTGAGAATTAATCTCATCGCGTCGTGGAGACGGTATTCCGTATGTACGCACGAGTGATGATATCGTTCCCATGATCGTGGAATTTTATTGGAGTGTATGTATACTATTACAAAATCAATATCACTTTACAATAATCATATATAGTTATTATTTAAACCATTATACCCATCCAAGTAAGGTGGTGGTGGAAAATAGATTACACCACGGCGTGGAGATAGTATTCCGTACGTACGCACGCGCGATGATTTCATTTTCCGTAGGATGGATAGATGGTGAAATAGGTTTGTTTAATACATATAATAACATATTAGTATATTAGTGATACTAATGTCATTACGTCATAATGAAACAACCAAAGAAGAATATGTGGAAGAAGAAATTAAGGTGAAAGAATCGGTAACGGAAATTACCTCTTCTTTGAAGCGCCTCTTTGAGACCTCCTCTTAGGGAACAAAAACTGGTCTTTGAAGAAGACCGGGAACTCAAGGATGTTTCTATGGAAGTGGAGAAGAGAATTTTTCAGGGTTTTGCCGAGCTTGAAGGCTCAAAGTGGTGTCTGGAAGAGAGGGAGGATAATCCCTTTTATAAGGGAGGAGAGGGGCACCTTTGGAATTCTTAAAAATATTAATTTATAATAAATCTAACCCCACTTAAAAACCACAAAAAATGACTCAAATTCGAATTTAGAAGACATAGGGTTTTAATAGCATAAAGCAGTAAAATTTTTACATGTTTGGATCTTATTTTAAACCTTATGATTTTGATTTATCCTTATTTAATCTATTTCTGTTTATTTGTGGTAATAAAATTCTAAATTTTAAATTATAACAAATAATTACTTATTTGTTTTCAATATTACATAATTGTATACTTTATCACATTATAGACCATAAAAATTTATATTTATTACTTTTAAATATTTTTATGATTTGTAAACAATTTTATAATATGTTATTTTTATAAAATAACAATAGTGTCAATTTTGACACTATTCATTTATTTGAATTTAAATAAAATATATACAGAGAATATGTTCTAAATAAAAGCATTAATATATTCATAAAAGGTCATATGTATCTATAAAATTAGTTTATCACATTAAATAGTTCATATAATATTTATTTTATTATTTTTAAAACCATTTATTTTGTTTATCTCTTAATAAAATAATTACTACAACATTTTTGTATAATTATTTAATATACTGATTTGTTGCATAACAATTAAAAATAAAATCCTATGATGAAGATAAATCTATTACATTTCCCAATAATACTTTTACTAGAATTTATCATCTTAAAATCACAATATTTAAATTGTTATATTTATTAAATTATGAAGGTGACAACATTGCCATCATTAATAATAAAATAAAATAAGTGTCATAATCACTTTTATAAGGCTCCAAACGGTTATTTATTATGTAATTGGATGATTAAGGTGTGGATATACACTACCAATAAGTTTTGGTCAGGTTTTTTGGCTTTTTAATGGGTATTATTATCTCAATAAAAACTATATTAATTATTTTCCACTTAATAAATAATTTCTGTATCATTAACGTATCACCATTAATGACAATTATATAATCCCCAAAAATTCTAAACAAATTATCATGATTTATATAATTTTATTATATTTCTGGAGACTATTCATGTTAGAAGTTTTATGTTGTTTATCACTAAATTACAATTATTATACTTAGAAGATTTAAGAGAGTGACATGTTGTCACTTTCTTTGGTTTTAATAATAATTAAATTATTTTCATGGTCAAAAGTTCATAAAATGAATCTAATATGACCCTTAGGTTATATGGGTCTACTTTTATCCATCCAATAGTATTTTGTCATGTGTTAGGGTAATTTTATAATATTATATTTACCATTAATTACATGATTTACCTTTAACTAAGGTAAATAAAATTTACCGTAGTTACTATTCATAATTCCCAAATTTAAAAAGTTGCTTATTAACATAATTTGGACCCACTGATTCCAAATATGGAATTAATTTTTCCAAATTCAGTACACAAAAGTTTCATAAATTAAATTAAAATTAATCCTGTTGTCGAAAGAAAACAGTTTTTTCGTTTAAAACATTTCAAAATATCGAATTGATTTAACCTACGAATTTAATGTAAAATAAATGCTAATGACATAAATTATATTAAATGGTAAAAATATATTCTATTTATACTTTAAAACCATTCAATATTATAATTTAACCATATAAATTATTGCGATGAAAAAAGTTGTTTTTAATTAAAATATAACGTGTTTTTACTATTCATCAAAATATGAAAGTTACCAGAATAATATGAAAAATTTATCCAAAGTAAATTTTTATTTCTTTATTCCAAAGAAGAATTTTATTTTGTCAAATTGAACTTATAAACATGTCAAAAACTAGATTTAATGTGGGTGCGCCATCAAAAGGCAGCAAAACTGCATTTTTTTGAAAAATCTTTATTTTACCCGAAAAATTTATTTTGTTCTTATACCATGTTCTAGAGAATGTGTAAGAGGAATAATAATGTTATAAAATTTAAAATTTAGTTAATAATATACATAATGGTTAGTTCATAATTATGATAATATATCGTTGTTTAGTAAAACCCGGTATTGCGTACAACACACGCTATCGAGGAAGGTCGCGATTGCAGGTAATGCAAGCCAAGTCAGGGTTGCATGTTGTGTAAGAATCCTCCGTTGTTTCGTATAACATAATATAACAATATTTAATTTATACATTTAATATATATAAATATATACTCAATTTTGGGTAGAATAACTATTATCAAAATTGCGTGTAACACGATCCGAGAATAGTGTTGCGTATACTACATGATAATACGGTGTTGCGTATAGAACAAGGTAATCTTGGTGTTGCATACAATATAGGACATTAATGAAATTAAAAGAATATTTTTCATAAAATCTCGAGGAGTTACATTATACCCCCCTTAAAATGAATTTCGCCCACGAAATTCGTCGGGGTTATAAATGGTTTACTACTCGAAAGTTTGTTTAATAGAAACCCACATCGTAAAAAAGAATACCATAACGTGGCTTTAAAAACTAATGTATGAAATGTAACGGTTACCCAAATTAACTCAACACTAGGTTTCCACGTTGGAGAACATCGATGAAAATATTGATTTGGAAGAAAAATCTAACCATCAAGTTCTGATGGAGAGTGGTAGAGAACATGGCTATGAAAAAGCCAACAATGACAAAGATATTGATTTGTGATGATCTAAGGTACCATCTGATTCATCGGATATAAGGGAACTAATAAAACATTTTGGGTTTTCAAGATCATTTCCCTAAAGTTGATGAAATTGTAATTAGAAGAAATACTTTCGTGATTTTGGTATAGTCTCACCGTTTGTCATTCTTTGGACAATTTCCACTTCATCTCTTAAAGAAATGTAGTTGAATTTGTCATTCGTGAAGTGTTAGAAGATCATGTGATAGAATGATGGGTCATTCCATATCTTTCAAACAAAAAGTTAGCAATAGTTATAAGTCCATCTTATGGTTAGATTAATCATATAATCTTCCAAAAATGAACTTATACTTCATATATCATACCTCTTAATAAAATAAAACTAGTTTCTACTAACCAGGAACATCATGTAGGCTAGTGGTAGGTGATAAAGGCCAGTCGCACTTCGGTTGTGGGTTCGATTCCCACAACATTGTCCGATGCGATGGGCTGTCGCCCGTCCTGCAGGTTTTCCTTTTTCTAAAACTATATTACTATAACATCTCATCAATAATATTGAAAAAACTTCTATCCTTAAACAATACTAACTTATGTCCAACATAATCCATTCCAATCTTTAGGCTTATCCATAATACTGCAGTCCACTCTCATAATATAGTTAAAACGATTACCAGAGATTCAATACCATCGTTGATCACCATTTATCATAAGATATGTCTTGTTGGTCACATTACAAACATTCGAAGGCCTTAATCATGTATTCTCGGGAAAAAGGAATACCCATTGAAGCTTAGTGAAAAAATGAATGCAGTTAAAAGTTGACACTTTCCACATACCAAAATCCTCAAAATTCTATATACTCAAACCATGATATCACTTAGTCCATATATCAATCATGATCTCATGAATACTATCAAACATCTCTTATCTTCTTATTCTTTCATTTTGCGCATATCATCAACTTTACAAAAATATCTGAATAAACTTCCATGGTTACTAGTACCATTCAACATATACATTCAAATACTTTTAGGAAAAACAATAGTGTAACAATCCTTAGATGATTCCTTATTCTATAGTACCATTAACTCTAAAACATAACTCTCGATAAACATACAATCATTCCACTACCTTATAAAACAACTGACTGAGCTTCAATACTTCTTTCAGCTCATATATCATTTGTAGTCTCCTCATCATAATCCACATAAATACTACCTATATGACCATGATGATTCTCTTCATGAGATTTTCCATTAGGGAATTGGTTCACATAATGCCCGTACATTCAACATTTAAAACATCTAATCATTGTTGATGTGGTAGCAATACCATTATACTTGTCCATGGTGTTAACTAGACTTTTTCCTTTGCACTTACCGGCTTTGTGTCCTTTTCCATACCCAAAGCATCTTCTAGTTCTTTTGAAACAATCTCCCTGATGCCTCTTCCAACAAGATTTACATGAGGTAAATTGAACTCACTTTCCTCTATGATCATCATGAAACTCCATCTTTCTCTTATTATCTGAGTCAGGAAACTTACCAAAGATGAGATTATTGATCATATTATGAGATTGCTAATTAGGCATAATAACTATGTTTGGACTTCCAAATCCCATTTTATTTGGTTTCTCCTGAAGAATATCATTCCATTATCCATCATATCCTCCATTATCATGAATCTTCCTGTTTCCAGCCATTTTCTAAAACCCAAAAAGAATAGTGTGAGAGGTAAAAATCATGATAGGGAAAACAACATAGTAAAGGGGGATTACACTCAATATCTGACATCTTAGGTTAAATTATAAGATCGTTACCGTAGTTCTAGGACTATATCCCATACTTATACTTATCCTTAGGGACATCCGTAGACATACCTTATAAATATCTCTAGGGATATCACTAACGTTTTCGCATCCTAGTTTCTAATGGTTGACTAATCCATTGCTCTGATACCAACTGTAGAGACCCGAAACTTAACGTACATGGACATTACATTACTTTTTCAGAAGACTTAATACATAACAAACACAGAAACACAAGGACCATAATAGTTTAGTGTCTTTGGAAACTTGGAACGTAATCCTCTAATCATGGTGAAAGATGTTCAACATCTCCCATAAAGATGATTCCATTTTTTCTTACCTAAAACCTTTATTTATATCCTGGGAAAAAGAAAACATAAAAAGGATGAGATCAAATGCTCAGTAAGGGTAAGCATGGATAAAATAAAACATACCATATACATTTGAACTTAAAAACACGAACATAATGTTTAAACGTCAAAAACATGATAAATGACATAAAACATGGAAGTACGTAAGGCATAGATCATAAAGAAACAATAAGAATTATAAAATATCATGGGAAAAAACATGTAATTGTGGAAACCATTAAGCACATGATATGATTTCCATAGTAGCCAAAGCATTGCTGCCAAGACCGTCTTAGTGGACAAAGTCCCTTTCTGAATCGAGTTCACTCCACGTTCCAGTCCTGTATTACTGAACTAATTTAACTTTCTATTCCTGCCATGTCTATCTCATAAGATATAAATATTTACCCAAATCATTGGAGAGATATATAGGTCCCACCCATCTCATAATGAAATCATCCTTACTTGTGCCACGACATAAACATAAATCAATCATCATAACCCAATGAATAAAATGGGTATTATAAACATCATCCCATCATAACATTATCCATATAAAAAAATGGATATCATTTCATCATAAGAAAAGTGAAACCACGTAAATCATAGATACATTATGCTTGAAAAATACACATATGAAATAATTTCATCTTAGATGGAAAATTATTTTGATAGAACACTTGAAATAAATTCTTGAGGAAAATTTCCTTACTTCTTCAAAATCAATTTCTTTTCACAAAACATCATGAAATTTTAAAAGAAAAGGATTTTGTTGAAAATATTCATGAAATATTTTGGAGTAATTTTCATGAAAATAATGCTTTATAAAACCGTAAAAATACTTTCGTTCCGTATAAGTTAAAAAAACATTTTTTTCATACTTTTGCCAGAAAAGTCAAAAAGTACCTCGTAACGTAAACAAAAGAAAGATTACATACATACCATGTTGTAAAATTCAAAAATGTGTAAAAAGGAATTTAAACATACATGAAATCACTTTTATAGGACAAGGACATGGTTGATAGAAATAACCCCCGTAAATACTTACGAATAAGCAATCTCAGATAAAAATGAGATTTGCAAAATTATCCCTTACCTTAGGTCCGATTTGCTTCGTAAGTGTTCGAGCCTCCTATATAATGATTTAAATAATGTCATTGACTTATTACAGAATCATAATAATTGTTATGATATTATATATGGTTCACTTATGACTTTATATTACCCGTTCTTTTGTAAATTCCATGTTAAAGAGCGTTTTGGGTAAAATCGTTTCATTTGTCGTCCATGTTTTGACTTTTATTATTCATATTATTACATAGATCATGATAATATAATTCCATAATATAAAACATGATTTATATATAATATATATTCAGAATATAAATATATATAATAGATCGATAAATGGAAAGAAATACAACGTTCATGGAGACGGTAGGTCGTACGTACGCATGAACATTGTTTTCATTTCCACATTGAATTGAATGGAATTAATTGGATGAAATATATATATATATATATATACATAATTCCAGTATCATTATTATGTCATATATTTCATGAGTAATTATTATATATACTTTATAATCATTTATGAATGTTTAATCATTGAGAATGAATCTCATCGCGTCGTGGAGACGGTATTCCGTACGTACGCACAAGCGATGATATCGTTCCCATGATCGTGGAATCTTATTGGAGTGTATGTATACTATTACAGAATCAATATCAATTTACAATAATCATATATAGTTATTATTTACACCATTATACTCATCCACGTAAGGTGGTGGTGGAAAATAGATTACACCACAACGTGGAGATGGTATTCCGTACGTACGCACGCGCGGTGATTTCGTTTTCTGTAGGATGGATAGATTGTGAAATAGAGTTGTTTAATACTTATAATAACATATCAGTATATTATTTATACTTATGTTATTACTTTATAATTAAAAAACCTAAGAAGAACAAGTGCAATATGAAATAAAGGTGAAGCAATCGGTAACGGAAATTACTTCTTCTTTGAAGCGCCTCTTTGATACCTTCACTTAGGGCACTAAAATTTGTCTTTGAAGAATAAAAGGACCAATAGGATGTTTCTAGGGAAGTGGAGAAGAGAATTGTGCAGGGTTTGTCTGTTCTTGAAGTCTCAAAGTGGTTTTTGGAAAAGAGGGAGGAGGTTCCCTTTTATAAGGGAGGAGAGGGGCACCTTTGGAATTCTTAAAAATATTAATTCATAATAAATCTAACCCCACTTAAAAACCTCCAAAAATGAATTATATTAGAATGTTAGATTATATAGGGTTTTAATATCATCAAAAAATCAAATTTAGACATGTTTGGATCTTATTTTAAACCTTATAAGTTTGATTTATCCTTATTTAATCTATTTAAGTTTATTTGTGGTAATAAAATTATAAATTCTAAATTATAACAAATAATTACTTATTTGTTGTGAGTTTTCTATAATTGTCTACTTTATAACATTATAGACCATATAAATTTAAATTTATATTATTGAAATATTTTTATGATTTTTAAACAATTTTATAATATGTTATTTTTATTAAATAACAATAGTGTCAATTTTGATACTTTTCATTTATTTGAATTTAAATAAAATATATACAAAAGATATGTTCTAACTAAAAGCTATAATAGATTAATAAGAGGTTAAATGTATCTATAAAATTAGTGGATCACACTAAATATTTCATATAATATTTATTTTATTATTTTTAAAACCATTTATTTTTTTTATCTCTTAATAAAATAATTACTACAATATTTTTGTATAATTATTTAATATACTTATTTGTTGCATAACAATGAAAAATAAAATCATATGAAGAATATATATCTATTAACTTTCACAATAATACTTTTAGTAGAATTTATCATCTAAAAATCACAATATTTAAATTGTTATATTTATTAAATTATGTAGGTGACAACTTTGGAATAATTTAAAATAAAATAATATAAGTGTCATAATCAATTTAATAATGCTCCAAATGGTTATATATTATATTATTGTATGATTAAGGTGTATATATACACTACCAATTATTTTTGGTTAGGTTTTCTGGCCTTTTAATGGGTATTAGTATTTCAATAAAAACTATATTAATTATTTTCCACTTAATAACTAATTTTTGTATCATTAATGTATCACCATTAATGACAATTATTTAATCCCCAAAAATACTAAATAAATTATCTTGATGTAGATAATTTTATTTGTTTTCTGGAGACTATTCATGTTCAAAGTTTTATGCTGTTTATCACTAAATTAAAATTATTATACATATAAGATTTAAGAGAGTGACATGTTGTCACTTTCTTTGGTTTTAATAATAATTAAATTATTTTCATGGTCAAAAGTCAATAAAATTAATATAATCCGACCCTTAGGTTATATGGGACTACTTTTAGCCATCCAATAGAATTTTGACATGTGTAAGGGTAATTTTATAATATTATATTTACCCTTAATTACCTGATTTACCATTAACTATGATAAATAAAATTTTCCGTAGTTACTATTCATAATTCCCAAAATTAAAAAGTAGCTTATTAACATAATTTGGAACCACTGATTCCAAAATCAAATCCATTTTTCCAAAATCAATACACAAAAGTTTCATAAATTAAATTAAAATTAATCCCGTTGTCGAATGAAAATGGGTTTTTCTTTAAAACATTGCAAAAGACTGAATTGATTTAACCTATGAATTTAATGTAAAATCAATGCTAATGACATAAATTATATTGAATGGTAAAAATATATTCTATTTATACTTTAAAACCATTAAATATTATAATTTAACCATATAAATTATTGCGATGAAAAAAGTTGTTTTTAATTAAAATATAGTGTGTTTTTACTATTCATCTAAATATGAAAGTTACCAAAATAATATGAAAAATTTATCCAAAGTAAATTTTTATTTCTTGATTCTAATTAATAATTTTATTTTGTCATATTTAACTTATAAACATGTCAAAAAATATATTTAAATTGCGTGCTCCATCAAAAGGCGGCAAAACTGCATTTTTTTAAAATACTTATTTTACCCGAAAAATTTATTTTGTTCTTATACCATGTACTAGAAAATGTGTAAGATGAATAATAATGTTATAAAATTCAAAATTTAGTTAATACTATTCATAATGGCTAGTTCATAATTATTATAATATATCGTTGTTTAGTAAAACCCGGTATTGCGTACAACACACGCTATCGAGGAAGGTCGCGATTGCGTGTAATGCAAGCCAAGTCAAGGTTTCGTATTGTGAAAGAATACTTCATTGTTTTGTGTAACATAATCCAACCATATTTCATTTATAAATTGAATATATATATATATATATACTCAATTGTGCATAGAATAACTATTATCAAAATTGTGTGTAACACGATCCAAGAATAGTGTTGTGTATACTGCAAGCTAATACGGTGTTGCGTATAGCGCAAGCTAATATTGATGTAGCATACATGACAAGAAATTAATGAAATTTAAAAAATATTTTTCATAAAATCTCGGGGCGTTACATTCTACCCCCCTTAAAATGAATTTCGCCCTCGAAATTCGTCGGGGTTATAAATGGTTTACTACTCGAAAGTTTTCTTAATAGAAACCCACATTGTAAAAAAGAATACCAAAACATGGATTTAAAAACTAATGTATGAAATTTAAAGGATACCCAAATTAACTCATCATTAGGTTTCCACGTAGGAGATCATAGGTGAAAATATGGATATGGAAGTAAAATATAACCATCATGTTCTGATGGAGAGTGGTAGAGAACATGGCTATGAAAAATCCAACAATCACAAAACTATTGATTTGTGATGATCTAAGGAACCATCTGATTCATCAGATATAAGGGAACTAGGACAACATTTTTGGTTTCCAAGATCATTTCCCTAAAGTGGATGAAATTGGAATTAGAAGAAATACTTTGATTATTTTTGTATAGTCTCACCGTTGGTCATTATTTGGACAATTTCAACTTCATCTCTTAATGAAATGAAGTTTAATTTTCCATTCGTGATGTGTTAGAAGATTATGTGATAGAATGATGGGTCATTCCATCTCTTTCAAACAAAAGGTTAGAAAAATCTATAAGTCCACATTGTGGTTAGATTAATCGTATATGGTTCGAAAAATGAACTAATACTTCATATATCATACCGCTTAATAAAATAAAACTAGTTTCTACTAACTAGGGACTTCCTGTAGGCCAGTGGCAGGCGATAAAGGCCATTCGCACTTCGGTTGTGGGTTCGATTCCCACAGCCTTGTCCGACGTGATGGGCTGTCGCCCATCCTACATGTTTTCCTTTTTCTAAAACTACATTACTATAACATCCCATCAATAATATCGAAAAAAAACTATCCTTAAACTATACTAACTTATGTCCAATATAATCCATTCCAATCTTTAAGCTTTTCCATAATACTGCAGTCCACTCTCATAATATAGTTAAAATTATTACCAGATATTAAATACCATCGTTGATCACCATATATCATAATATATGTCTTGTTGGTCACATTCCAAACATTCGAAGGCCTTAATCATGTACTCTTTGAAATAATGAATACCCATTGAACCTTAGTGAAAACATGAATGCAGTTAAAGTTAACACTTTCTACATACCAAAATCCTCAAAATTCTATATACTCAAACCGTGATATCACGTATTCCTTATATCAATCATGAGCTCATGAATACAATCAAACATCTCATTATCTTCTCATTCCTTCATTATGCGCATATCATCTACTTTAAAAAAATATCTGAATAAACTTCCATGGTTACTGGTACTATTCAACATATACTTTCAAATACTTTTTGGAAAAACAATAGTGTAACAATCCTTAGATGATTCTTTATCCCATAGTACCATTAACTATACAACATAACTCTCGATAAACATACAATCATTCCACTACATTCTAAAACAACGGACTGAGCTTCAATACTTCTTTCAGATCATATATTATTTGTAGTCTCCTCATCATCATCCACATAAATACTACCCATATGACCATGCTGATTCTCTTTATGATATTTTCCATTAGGGAATTGGTTCTCATAATGCCCGTACATTCAACATTTAAATGATATAATCATTATTGATGTCGTAGCAATACCATTATCCTTGTCCATGGTGTTAACTGAACCTTTTCCTTTGCACTTACCGGCCTTGGGTCCTTCATTTCCACACCCAAAGCATCTTCCATTTCTTTTGAAACAATCTCCCTGATGCCTCTTCCCACATGATTTACATGAGGGAAATTGAACTCACTTTCCTCTATGATCATCATGAAACTCCATCTTTCTCTTATTATCTGAGTCGGGAAACCTAACAAAGTTGAGATTATTGATCATATTGTGAGATTGCTAATTAGACATAATAACGATGTTTGGACTTCCAAATCTCATTTAATTTAGTTTCTCATGAAGAATATCATTCCATTGTCCGTCATATCCTCCATTATCATGAATCTTCATGTTTCCAGCAATTTTCTAAAACCCAAAAAGAATAGCGTGAGAGGTAAAAATAATGCGAGGGAAAACAACATAGTAAAGGGGGAGTACACTCAATATCTAACATCTTGGGTTAAATTCTATGATCGTTACCGTAGTTCTAGGACTATATCCTATACGTATACTTATCCTTAGGGACATCCCTAGACATACCTTAGAAATATCTCTAGGGATCTCACTAACGTCTTCGTATACTAGTTTCCGATGGTTGACTAAAACTTTGCTCTAATACCAACTGTAGAGACCTGAAGCTTAACGTACATGGACATTACATTACTTTTGCGGAATACTTAATACATAAAAAACATAGACACACAAGGAATGTAATAGTTTAGTGCCTTTGGAAACTTGGAACGTAATCCTATAATCGGGGTGAAAGATCTTCAACATCTACCATAAAGATCTTTCCTTTTTTTTCTTACCTAAAACCTTTATTTATATCCTGGGGAAAAGAAAACATAAAATGGGTGAGATCAGATGCTCAGTATGGGTAAGCATGGATAAAATATAACATACCATATACATTTGAACATAAAAACAAGAACATAATGTTTAAACATCCAAAACATGATAAATGACATAAAACATGGAAGTACGTAAGGCATAGATCATAAAGAAACATTAAGAATGATAAAATAGCATGGGAATAAAACATGTAATTGTGGAAACCATTAAGCACATGATATTATTTCCATAGTAGCCAAAGCATTGCTGCCAATACCATCTTAGCGGACAAAGTCCCTTTCTGAATCGAGTTCACTCCTCGTTCCAGTCCTGTATTACTGAACTGATATTACTTGAAATTCCAACCATGTATATCTCATGAGATATAAATCTTTACCCAATGCATTGGAGGGAGATATAGGTCCCACCAATCTCATAATGAAACCATTCTTACTTGTGCCACAACATAAACATAAATCATTCATCATAACCCAACGAATAAAATGGGTATCATAAAAATCATCCCATCATAACATAATCCATATAAAAAAATGGATATCATTTCATCATATGAATAGTGAAACCATTTAAATAATAGAGACATTATAATTGAAGCATACACATATGATATAATGTCATCTTAGATGGTAAATGATTATGATAAAACACTTGAAATGAATTCTTGAGGAAAATATCCTTTCTTCTTCAAAATCAATTTCTTTTCACAAAACATCATGAAATTTTAAAAGAAAATGATTTGGTTGAGAATAGTCGTGAACTATTTTGGAGGAAGATTCATTATAATAAGGCTTTATAAAACCATAAAAATTCTTTCATTCCGTATAAGTTAAAAAAACATTATTTTCGTACTTTTGCCAGAAAAGTCAAAAAGTACCTCGTAATGTAAACAAAAGAAATATTCCATACATACCATGTAGTAAAAGTAAAAAATGGGTAAAAATGACTTTAAACATACATGAAAACACTTTTATAAAACATGGACATGGATGATAGAAATAACCCCCGTAAATACTTACGAATAAGGAATCTTGTATAAAAATGAGATTTGCAAAATTATCCCTTACCTTAGGTCCAATTTGCTTCGTAAGTGTCCGAACCTCCTGTATAATGATTTAAATAATTTTATTGACTTATTCCAGATTCATACTCATTGTTATGATATTATATATGGTTCAATTATGACTTTATATTACCCATTCTTTTGTAAATTCCATGTTAAAGAGTGTTTTGGGTAAAATCGTTTCATTTGTCGTCCGTGTTTTGACTTGTAATTATTCATATGATTACTTAGATCATGATTAAATAATTCCAGAATATAAAACATGATTTATATATAATATATATTCAGAATATACATATATATAATACATCGATAAATGGAATGAAATACACCGTTCATGGAGACGGTAGGCCGTACGTACGCATGAACGTTGTTTTCGTTTCCTTATTGAATTGAATGGAATTAATTGGATGAAATATATATATATATATATATACATAAATCCAATAACATTATTATGTCATATATTTCATGATTACTTATTATATATACTTTATAATCATTTATGAATGGTTAATCATTGAGAATGAATCGTATCGCGTCGTGGAGACGGTATTCAGTACGTATGCACGAGCGATGATATCGTTCCCATGATCGTGGAATTTTATGGGAGTTTATGTATACTATTACAGAATCAATATAACTTTACAATAATCATATATAGTAATTATTTACACCGTTATACCCATCCAAGTAAGGTGTTGATGGAAAATAGATTACACCACAGCGTGGAGACGGTATTCCGTACGTACGCACACACGGTGATTTTGTTTTCCGTAGGATGGATAGATGGTGATATAGGGTTGTTTAATACTTATAATAATATATCAGTGTATATGTGATACTTTTTTTATTACTTCATAATGAAACAACCTAAGAAGAAGAAGTGGAAAAAGAAATAAAGGTGAAAGAATCGGTAACGGAAATTACCTCTTCTTTGAAGCGCCTCTTTGAGACCACCTCTTAGGGAAGTAAAATTGGTCTTTGAAGAAGACCGGGACCTCTAGGATGTTTCTAGGGAAGTGGAGAAGAGAATTGGGCAGGGTTTGGCGGAGCATGAAGGCTCATAATGGTGTGTGGATGAGAGGGAGGAGGTGCCCTTTTATAAGGGAGGAGAGGGGAACCTTTGGAATTTTTAAAAATATTAATTTATAATAAATATATCCCCACTTAAAAACCTCCAAAAATGACTCATATTCGAATATTAGATGAGATATGGTTGTAATATAATCATGCAATAAAATTTAGACAAGTTTGGATCTTATTTTAAACCTTATCATTTTGATTTATCCTTATTTAATCTATTTAAGTTTATTTATGGTAATAAAATTCTAAATTTTAAATCATAACAAATAATTACTTATTTGTTGTGAATTTTCCATAATTTTCTACTATATAACATTATAGACCATATTAATTTAAATTTATAATTTTTAAATTTTTTTATGAATTTTAAACAATTTTATAATATGTTATTGTTTTAAAATAACAATAGTGTCCATTTTGACACTATTCATTTATTTGAATTTAACTAAAATATATACAGAGGATATGTTCGAACTAAAAGCTTTAATAGATTCATAAAATGTCATATGTATCTATAATATTAATGGATGACAGTAAATTGTTCATATAATATTTATTTTATTATTTTTAAACCATTTATTTTGTTTATCTCTTAATAAAATAATTACTACAACATTTTTTATAATTATTTAATATACTATTTTTTTGCATAAAAATTAAAAATAAAATCTTATGATTTAGATAAATCTATTACCTTTCAGAATAATACTTTTACTAGAATTTATCATCTTAAAATCACACTATTTTAATTGTTATATTTATTAAATTATGAAGGTGACAACTTTGGCATCATTTAAAATAAAATAATATAAGTGTCATAATCACTTTTATAAGGCTCCCAACGGTTATATATTATGTAATTGGATGATTAAGGTGTAGATATACATTAAAAATAAGTTTTGGTCCGGTTTTTGGGCCATTTAATGGGTATTATTATTTCAATTAAAACTATATTAATTATTTTCCACTTAATAAATAATTTTTGTATCACTAATGTATCACCATTAATGACAATTATATAATCCAAAAAAATTATAAATAAATTATCATGATGTAGATAATTTTATTATCTTTCTGGAGACAATTCATGTTCTAAGTTTTATGCTGTTTATCACTAAATTACAATTATTATACTTATAAACTTTAAGAGAGTGACATGTTGTCACTTTCTTTGGTTTTAATAATAATTAAATTATTTTTATGGTCAAAAGTCCATAAACTGAATCTAATCCGACCCTTAGGTTATATGGGTCTACTTTTATCCATCCAATAGAATTATAGTACGTGTTAGGGTAATTTTATAAAATTATATTTACCCTTAATTACCCGATTTACCTTTAACTATGGTAAATAAAATTTACCGTAGTTACTATTCATAATTCCAAAAAATAAAAAGTAACTTATTAACATAATTTGGACCCACTGATTCCAAATATGGAATCCATTTTTTCAAATTCAATACACAAAAGTTTCAGAAATTAAATGAAAAATAATCCCATTGTCGAAAGGAAACAGGGTTTTCATTAAAACATTGCAAAAGATTGAATTGATTTATACTACGAATTTAATGTAAAATAAATTCTAATGACATAAATCATATTAAATGGTAAAAATATATTCTATTTACACTTTAAAACCATTCAATATTATAATTTATCAATATAAATTATTGCGATGAAAAAAGTTTTTTTAAATTAAAATATAGGGTGTTTTTTTACTATTAATCAAAATATGAAAGTTACCAGAATAATATGTAAAATTTATCCAAAGTATATATTTATTTCTTGATTCCAAATAAGAATTTTATTTTTTCAAATTGAACTTATAAACATGCCGAAAACTAGATTTAATGTGGGTGCGCCATCAAAAGGCGACAAAATTTCATTTTTTGAAAAATACTTATTTTATCCGAAAAATATATTTTGTTCTTATACCATGTTCTAGAAAATGTTTAAGATGAATAATAATGTTATTAAAATCAAAATTTAGTTATTAATATTCCTAATGTCTAGTTCAAAATTATGATAATATATAGTTGTTTAGTAAAACCCGGTATTGCGTACAACACACGCTATCGAGGAAGGTCGTGATTGCGTGTAATGCAAGCCAGGTCAGGGTTGCGTGTTGTGCAAGAATCGTCAGTTGTCTTGTATAACATAATCAAACCATATTTCATTTATACATTGAATATATATATATTTATATATACTCAATGTTGCGTAGAATAACTATTATCAATATTGTGTGTCAAACGATCCAAGAATAGTGTTGCGTATACTACAAGCTAATACGGTGTTGCGTATAGCACAAGGTAATCTTGGTGTAGCATACAACACAATACATTAATGAAATTAAAAGAATATTTTTCATAAAATATCAGGGTGTTACATTCTACCCCCCTTAAAATAAATTTCTCCCTCGAAATTCGTCGGGGTTATAAATGGTTTACTACACAAAAGTTTGTTTAATATAAACCCACATCGTAAAAAATTATACCAAAACGTGGCTTTAAAAACTAATGTATGAAATGTAATGGTTACCCAAATTAACTCATCACTGGGTTTCCACGTAGGAGAACATAGGTGAAAATATGGATTCGGAAGAAAAATCTAATCATCAAGTTCTGATGGAGAGTGGTAGAGAACATGGCAATGACAACGCCAACAATCACAAAGCTATTGATTTGTGATGATCTAAGGTACCATCTGATTCATCGGATATAAGGTAACTAGGACAACATTTTTGGTTTTCAAGATCATTTCCCTAAAGTTGATGAAATTGGAATTAGAATAAATACTTTCGTGATTTTGGTATAGTCTCACCGTTGGTCATTCTTTGGACAATTTCCACTTCATCTCATAAAGAAATGAAGTTGAATTTGTCATTCATGATGTGTTAGAAGATCACGTGATAGAATGATGGGTCATTCCATCTCGTTCAAACAAAAAGTTAGCAAAAGTTATATGTCCATCTTATGGTTAGATTAATCGTATATGGTTCCAAAAATGAACTTATACTTCATATATCATACCGCTTAATAAAATAAAACTAGTTTCTACTAACCAGGGACTTATTGTAGGCCAGTGGTAGGTGATAAAGGCCAGTCGCACTTTAGTTGTGGGTTCGATTCCCACAGCCTTGTACGACGCGTTGGGCTGTCGCCCATCCTGTAGGTTGTCCTTTTTCTAATACTGTATTACTATAACATCCCCTCAATAATATAGAAAAAACATCTATCCTTAAACAATATTAACTTATGACCAACATAATCCATTCCAATATTTAGGCTAATCCATAATACTACAGTCCACTCTCATAATATAGTTAAAACGATTACCAGAGATTTAATACCATCGTTGATCACCATATATCATAAGATATGTCCTTTTGGTCACATTCCAAACTTTCGAAGGCCTTAATGATGTATTCTCTGGAAAAATGAATACCTGTTGAACCTTAGTGAAAACATGAATGCAGTTAAAAGTTAACACTTTCCACATAGCAAAATCCTCAAAATTATATATACTAAAACCATGATATCACTTAGTACTTATATCAATCATGAGCTCATGATTACAATAAAACATCTCATTATCTTCATATTCCTTCATTATGCGCATATCATCTACTTTACAAAAATATCAGAATAAACTTCCATGGTTACTGGTACCATTCAACATATACATTCAAATACTTTTAGGAAAAATAATAGTGTAACAATCCTTAGATGATTCTTTATTCCATAGGACCATTAACTATACAACATAACTCTCGATAAACATACAATCATTCCACTACCTTCTAAAACAACCGAATGAGCTTCAATACTTATTTCAGCTCATATATCATTTGTTGTCTCCTCATCATCATCCACATAAATACTACCTATATGACCATGCTGATTCTCTTTATGAGATTTTCCATTAGGGAATTGGTTCTCATAATGCTCGTACATTCCACATTTAAAACATCTAATCATTGTTGTTGTCATAGAAATACCATTATCCTTGTCCATGGTGTTAACTAAACTTTCACTTTGCACTTACCAGCTTTGTGTCCTTATTTTCCACACCCAAAGCATCCTCCAGTTCTTTTGAAACAATCTCCCTGATGCCTCTTCCCACATGATTTACATGAGGGAAATTGAACTCACTTTCCTCTATGGTCATCATGAAACTCCATGTTTCTCTTATTATCTGAGTCGGGAAACTTACCAAAGTTGAGATTATTGATCCTATTATGAGATTTATAATTAATAAAAATAACGATGTTTGGACTTTCAAATCCCATTTCATTTGGTTTCTCGTGAAGAATATCATTCCATTGTCCGTCATATCCTCCATTATCATGAATCATCATGTTTCCATCCATTTTCTAAAACCCAAAAAGAATAGTTTGAGAGGTAAAAATCATGCTAGGGAAAAAACATAGTAAATGGGGGAGTAAAATCAATATCTAACATCTTAGGTTAAATTCTATTATCTTTACCATAGTTCTAGGACTATATCCTATATGTGTACTTATCCTCAGGGACATCCCTAGACATACCTTTGAAATATCTCTAGAGATCTCACTAACGTTTTCGCATCCTAGTTTCCAATGGTTGACTAAACCTTTCCTCTGATACCAACTGTAGATACCTGAAGCTTAACGTACATGTACATTACCATACTTTTGAGGAATACTTAATACATAACAAAAACAGACACACAAGGACCGTAATAGTTTAGTGTCTTTGGAAACATGGAACGTAATCCTCTAATTGTGGTGAAATCTCTTCAACATCTCACATAAAGATCTTCCCTTTTTTTCTTACCTAAAACCATTCTTTATATCTTAAGAAAAGAAAACATAAAAAGGGTGAGCTCAAATTCTCAGTAAGGGTATGAATGGATAAAATAAAACATAACATATACATTTGAACTTAAAAACATGAACATAATGTTTAAACATCAAAATCTTGATAAATGACATAAAACATGGAAGTACGTAAGCCATAGATCATAAAGAAACATTAATAATGATAAAATATCATGGGAATAAAACATTTAATTGTGGAAACCATTAAGCACATGATATGATTTCCATAGTAGCCAAGGCATTGCTGCGAAGACCATCTTAGTGGACAAAGTCCCTTTCTGAATCGAGTTCACTGCTCGTTCCAGTCCTGTATTACTGAACCGGTTTAACTTTCCATTCCAGCCATGTCTATATCATGAGATATAAATCTTTAACCAATGCATTGGAGGGAGATATAGGTCCCACCCATCTCATAATTAAATCATTCTTACCTGTGCCACAACATAAACATAAATCATTCATCATAACCCAAGGAATAAAATGGGTATCATAAACATAATCCCATCATAACATAATCCATATAAAAAATGGATATCATTTCATCATAAGAACAGTGAAACCATGTAAATCATAGAGAAATTATACTTGAAACATACACATATGAAATAATGTCATCTTAGATGGAAAATGATTTTGATAAAACACTTGAAATGAATTCTTGAGGAAAATATCCTTTCTTCTTCAAAAACAATTTCTTTTCACAAAACATCATTAAATTTTAAAAGAAAAGGATGTTGTTGAAAATATCCATGAAATATTTTGGAGGAAGCTTCATGTAAACAAGGCTTTATAAAACAGTAAAAATCCATTCGTTCCGTATAAGTTAAAAAAACATTTTTTCGTACTTTTGTCGGAAAAGTCAAAAAGTACCTCGTAACGTAAACAAAAGAAATATTCCTCACATACCATGTAGTAAAAGTCAAAAATGTGTAAAAAGGTCTTTAAACATACATGAAAACACTTTTATTAAAATGTAAATGGATGATCGAAATAACCCCCGTATATACTTACGATTAAGCAATCTCGGATAAAAATGAAATTTGCAAAATTAACCCATACCTTAGGTCCGATTTGCTTCGTAAGTGTCCGAACCTCCTGTATAATGATTTAAATAATGTCATTGAATTATTCCAGAATCATACTCATTGTTATGATATTATATATGGTTCACTTATGACTTTATATTACCCGTTCTTTTGTAAATTCCATGTTAAAGAGCGTTTTGGGTAAAATCGTTTCATTTGTCATCCGTGTTTTGACTTGTAATTATTTATATGATTACTTAGATCATGATTACATAATTCCAGAATATAATACATGATTTATATATAATATATATTCAGAATATACATATATATTATAGATCAATAAATGGAAAGAAATACACCGTTCATGGAGACGGTATGTCGTACGCACGCATGAACATTGTTTTCGTTTCCTCATTGAATTGAATGGAATTAATTGGATGATATATATATATATATATACATAAATCCAGTATCATTATTATGTCTTATATTTCATGATTACATATTATATATACTTTATAATCATTTATGAATGGTTAATCATTGAGAATGAATCTAATCGCGTCGTGGAGATGGTATTCCGTACGTACGCACGAGCGATGATATCGTTCCCATGATCGTGGAATTTAATTGCAGTGTATGTATACTATTACAGAATCAATATCACTTTAAAATAATCATATATAGTTATTATTTACACCATTATACCCATCCAAGTAAGGTGGTGGTGGAAAATAGATTACCCCACAACATGGAGACGGTATATTGTACGTACTCACGCACGGTGATTTCATTTTCCGTAGGATGGATAGATGGTGAAATATGGTTGTTTAATACTTATAATAACATATCAATATATTAGTGATACTGATGATGTTACTTCATAATGAAACAACCTAAGAAGAAGAAGTGGAATAAGAAATAAAGGTGAAAGAATCGGTAACAGAAATTACCTCTTCTTTGAAGCGCCTCTTTGAGACCTCATCTTAGGGCACTAAAAGTGGTCTTTGAAGAATACCAGGACCTCTAGGATGTTTCGAGGGAAGTGGAGAAGAGAATCGGGCAGGGGTTGCCCGAGCATGAAGGCTCAAAGTGGTTTGTGGAAAAGAGGGAGGAGGTGCCCTTTATAAGGGAGGAGAGGGGCACCTTTGGAATTCTAAAAAATATTATTTTATAATAAATATAACCCCAATTAATAACCTCCAAAAATTACTCCTATTCGAAGATTAGATGATATAGGGTTGTAATCTCATCAACCAATCAAATTTAGACATGTTTGGAGCTTATTTTAAACCTTATCATTTTGATTTATCCTTATTTAATCTATTTAAGTTTATTTGTGGTAATAAAATTATAAATTTTAAATTTTCAAAAATAATTACTTATTTGTTGTGAATTTTCCATAATTGTCTTCTTTATAACATTATAGACAATATATATTTAATTTTATAATTTTTAAATATGTTTATTATTTTTAAACAATTTTATAATATGTTATTTTAATAAAATAACAATAGTGTCAATTTTGACACTATTCATTTATTTGAATTTAAATAAAATATATACAGAAGATATGTTCAAAATAAAATCTTTAATAGATTCATAAAAGGTCATATGTATCTATAAAATTAGTGGATCACAGTAAATAGTTCATATAATATTTATTCTGTTATTTTTAAAACAATTTATTTTGATTATCTCTTAATAAAATAATTACTAAAACATTTTTGTATAATTATTTAATATTCTTATATGTTGCATAACAATTAAAAATAAAATCCAATGATTAAGATAAATCTATTGACTTCCACAATAATACTTTTACTCAAATTTATCATATTAAAACCACAATATTTAAATTGTAATATTTAATAAATTATGAAGGTGACAACTTTGGCATCATTTCAAATAATATAATATAAGTGTCATTATAACTTTTATAAGGCTCCAAAAGGTTATATATTATGTAATTTGAAGATTAAGGTGTAGATATACACTACCAATAACTTTTGGTCAGGTTTGTGGGGCTTTTAATGATTATTATTATTTCAATAAAAACTATATTAATTATTTTCAACTTAATAAATAATTTCTGTATCATTAATGTATCACCATTAATGATAATTATTTAATCCCGAAAAATTCTAAATAAATTATCATGATGTAGATAATTTTACTAGATTTCTGGAGACTATTCATGTTCGAAGTTTTATGCTGTGTATCACTTAATTAAAATTATTATACTTATAAGATTTAAGAGAGTTACATGTTGTCACTTTCTTTGGTTTTAATAATAATTAAAATATTTTCATGGTCAAAAATCCATAAAATGAATCTAATCCGACCCTTAGGTATTATGGGTCTACGTTTATCCATCCAATAGAATTTTGTCATGTGTTAGGGTAATTTTATAATATTATATTTACCATTAATTACACGGTTTACCTTTAACTATGGTAAATAAAATTTACCGTAGTTACTATTCAGAATTCTCAAAAATAAAAAGTAGATTATTAACATAATTTGGACCCACTGATTCCAAATATGGAATCCATTTTTCCAAATTCATAAATAAAAGTTTCATAAATTAAATTAAAATTAATCCCGTTGTCGCATGAAAACCGGTTTTTTTTAAACATTACAAAAAATAAATTGATTTAACCTATGAATTTAATGTAAAATCAATGATAATGACAGAAATTATATTAAATGGTAAAAATATATTCTATTTATATTAGAAAACCATTTAATATTATAAATTATCCATATAAATTATTGCGATGAAAAAAATTGTTTTTAATTAAAAAATAGCGTGTTTTTACTATTCATCAAAGTATGAAAGTTACCAGAATAATATGCAAAATTTACCCAAAGTAATTTTTTATTTCTTGATTCCAAATAAGAATTTTATTTTTTAAAATTGAACTCATAATCATGTCAGAAACTAGATTTAATGTGGGTTCTCCATCAAAAGGTGGAAAAACTGCATTTTTTAAAAAATACTTATTTTACCTAAAAAATTTATTTCCTTCTTATACCATGTTCTAGAAAATGTGTAAGATGAATAATAATGTTATAAAATTCAAAATTTAGTTAATACTATTCATAATGGGTAGTTCATAATTATGATAATATATCGTTGTTTAGTAAAACCCAGTATTGCGTACAACACACGTTATCGAGGAAGGTCGTGATTGCGTGTAATGCAAGCCAAGTCAGGGTTGTGCGTTGTGCAAGAATACTTCGTTGTTTTGTATAACATAATCCAACCATATTTCATTTATACATTGAATATATATATATTTATATATACTCAATGTTGCGTAGAATAACTATTATCATAATTGTGTGTAACACGATCCATGAATAGTGTTGCGTATACTGCAAGCTAATACGGTGTTGCGTATAGAGCAAGGTAATCTTGATGTAGCATACAACACAAGACATTAATGAAATTAAACGAATATTTTTTCATAAAATTTACACCAAATCTAATGGGAGCAGGAATCACAAACTTCGTTACGCTTCACTCTCAGCTAACTCAAGATTTGAATAGAAACACGGGTCAAGGGGAATGTTCAACCCCCCCTAAGAAAGAAAAAGTCACTATCGAGAGCTTCATGAGAGAAAGGCCTCCTACTTTTTTATGGATCATCTGATCCCATGATTGATGAAAAATGGATCAACACCATTGAAAATATCGTCTCCACCGTTCAATGTTCTGAAGACGGGAAGCGGATCAATGGTGGATGTTGATCAAAAATACAAAGCCGGAGGAGGATATTGAGGATTTGGAATGGAAGGATTTATAGAAGATGTTTTTTGATAAATATTTTTTGTGCACCCTCCGCCTTAAGATGGGAAAGGACTTCCTTTCCCTAAAGAAAAAATTTGAAGAATCTGTTGGAGCATATGAGGAAAACCTCACAAGGCTTGCATGATACGCTTCTTGCTTTGTTGTTGCCCCTGAATGAAAAGTTGTCCGCTTCTTTGGTGGGCTGAAGCCTAGCCTACGGAAATCATTAGCATTCCATGAATTCGATATCTATGAAGAAATTTTCCGATGTGCCCTCAAGGTCAAAATTGAGATAGGGGAATCATAGGGGTATCACGAGGACAAGAATCATAAGGTGGACATAAATGTTGACGGTCCGACAGATAAATCCAATGGTGCTAAGAACATCTAGCACCCCACCTGCCAAAAGTGAGGAAAGAAGTACATGGAAATTGCCTCAAGGGGACGATGAAATGCTTTAGGTGTGGAAGAGAAAGGAACCTAGCTGTTAACTATTGGTAAGAAAGACCCGTGGCTGCAACAGAGGAGTGGAACGACCCATTCTAACCTCAACGCGATGTTCATTACTACAACTGCAAATAACAGGGGCACATATCAAATCTGTTCCGTAATCCAAGGGTTTTTGGAGGCAACCAAAAACTTCCAATTCAACAAGGAAGATCTTTTTCCATCACTTATGCAAGAAGTAAACCGTGAAAACAAAGTTGTGAATGGTACGCTAGTAATTCATTCAAGAATAGAGAACGTACGTTTTGATTCAGGTTCTACGCATTCTTTTATATCTCAAAAGTTTAGTAGAACAATCCCAACACCTCCACAAATCATGGAAGTGAAGATGCTGGTGAGTACGAAAAATGGGGAAATCCTTGTATTCCATGAATATAAATCCTCCCCTATCATATTCTATGGATTTAGTTTCCCGGAGAACTTTTTCATACTCCCTCTTGTGGAATTTGATGCAATTAGTGGCATGGATTGGATTTCCTTATGTAGTTCAATCATAAATTTTCAGGAAAGGGAAATCATGCTCTATATTGAGAATCGACCCCCGATTCTTTACAAGTGTAAGGAGGAAGATGAATCTCTGTTACCTCTATAATCTCAAGCAAAGATATTATTGCGCTATGAGCTCAGGTATCTGGCTCAGATGATTGATTCAAAGGAAGAAACCCTCCTTTTTCGAAATTCCTATTATGAGGGAATTTGCTAAATTGTTTCCTGAGGAGCTGCATGGTCTTCCACCTAAAAGAGATGTTGAATTCTCAATTGAACTTATACTAGGGGCGATACCAATATCCAAGACTCCATATAGAATGGCTGTCATGGAGCTCAATGATCTGAAGAAACAAATATAGGAGAATCTAGATGAAGGGGTTATACACCCAAGTGCTTCATCATGGGGTGCACCAGTCCTCTTCATCAAGAAGAAGGATGGGTCAATGCAGCTTTGCATCAATTATCCTGAACTTAACAAAAAGAAGATAAAGAACATGTACCCTCTGCCACAGATCGATGAATTGTTTGATCAGCTGTGTGGAGAAAAATAATTCTCTAACGTAGATTTGCGGTCAGGATATTATCAAGTAAAGGTGATGAAGGAAGATGTCCCCAAGACATCCTTTCGCACAAGATACGGGCACTATGAATTCATAGTAATGCCTTTTAGACTCACTTATGCTCCATCAATCTTCATGGACATTCTGAATAGAGTCTTCAGATATTAACTTGACTAATTTGTGGTAGTCTTTACAGATGATATTATAATATACTCCAAAACCAAGGAGGATCATGAGGATAATTTCAGAACTGTACTAGAGACTCTTCATAAGGAGAGGCTCTATGAAAAGTACAACAAGTGTGATTTTGGGTTGATGGAGGTCACATTCTTGGGACATATCTTCACAAGAAATTGGATATCTGTGGATCCCTCTAAAACAGATGCAATTGAGAGATGGTTGAAGCCAACATCGGTAACGGATATCTGTTGCTTTTTCAGGTTAGATGGATATTATCGACGATTTGTGAGAAATTTCTCACGATTTTCCAACCCTTTTACCAAGCTAACTCAAAACGGAGTAATGTTTTATTGGTGTGATGAATGCGATGAAAGAATCAAGGAGTTGAAAAGGAGGCTTATCACTATGCTCGTGATCACTTTACCCACATGCGGGGAACCTTTTGTGGTATTCAGTGATGCTTCGAATATGGGCTTAGGCTGTGTGCTAATGAAGATTGATAAAGTGATATCCTATGCCTCAAGGCAGTTGAAAATCCATGAGAGAAACTATCCAACACGTGATATGGAGGTGGTGGTGGTGATCTTATCCATGAAAATCTATAGTCATTATCTATATTGGGAGAAATTTGAGATATATACTGACCACAAGAGTCTTAAATATATATTAACACAGAAATAGATTAATATGCACCAAAGATGATGGATAGATCTCATCAATGATTATAACTGTTCAATACATTACCACCTTGGGAAAGAAAACAAGTTGGCAGATTCCCTAAGTAGAAAGGACCCAACGATTCTATCAATGATGAGAATCGAGAAGGATCCAATCTTCTTAGACTTGATGAATATGGACAGGGGAATCAGAAAAAATGGAACATCATCAATCCTTTCAAAAATTATTTCTTAACCGTCTCTTTTTGAAAGGATAAAGGATGCTCAAAAAGATGATGTGGGAATTATTGAAAAAGTATAAGCTATCAAAAAAGGGAAATCATCGGAGTTTAATGTTAATGATTAAGGAATTGTGAGATTTGGGAAAATAATATGTCTTCCATCAAGTCTGGAGCTGATGACGGAACTTTTGGATGATGCACATAGTTCAAATTTCTCTATTCTCCCAGGTAGCACAAATATGTATCGAGATCTCCAAGAAAACTTTTGGTGGGATAATATGAAAAAGGAGATCATTGTATATACATCATAGAGACTTTTGTGCCAGAAAATGAAGGAAGAGAGGCAGAAGTCTAAGGGGATGATGCAACCATTACCCATACCAGAATGGAAATGGGAGAACATCACAATGAGATTTTTCACAGGAATTCCGAGGACATCCAAAGGAAACAATGCAATCTGGGTTGTGGTGGATCATCTTAGAATGACTGCACACTTCATTTCTCTTCTAGAAGATTTCTCATTGGATCAACATTCATGGATATATATCATGGATGTGGTAAGGCTGCATGAAGTAGTACTAAATATTATGTCT
This sequence comes from Viscum album, assembly GCA_963277665.1. Lineage (NCBI taxonomy): Eukaryota > Viridiplantae > Streptophyta > Magnoliopsida > Santalales > Viscaceae > Viscum > Viscum album. The sequence goes on along the minus strand of OY728122.1, from coordinate 1,515,958,543 downwards.
GACCGAGATCCAAGATTCACCTATATGTTTTGGAAGAGTCTTCCACATGATTTGGATACTGAACTGAACTTCAGTACGTCCTATAATCCTCAAACTGATGGCCAATCCGAGTGGATTATCAAAAAACTTGAGGAAATGTTGAGAGAATGATCAATGTAATTTAAAGGAGGATGGGATCAACATATTCCTCTGGTTGAGTTCTCTTATAATAATATTCTCCAATCAAGCATCCAAATGCCACCATATGAAGCCCTTTATGGGAAAAGGTGCAGAACACCGACATGTTGGGATGAGGTCGGTGAACGTAAGCAGCTTGGACCAGAAATGGTCAAGGAAATGGTGGAGAAGGTGAATAACATTTAGTAGCATATCAAGGCAGACGAGAGTCGACAAAAGTAATGTGCAGATAATCATCGACGAGGCCTTGAGATTAAAGTTTGAGACATGGTTTTTCTACGTATATCTCCATGGAAGAAGGTCATGACGTTTGGAAAGATAGGGAAGTTAAGTCCAAGTTACATCTGTAAGAACCTATTTTTTCTGCGAATGACTTTTGAATATTCTTGATTTTATTCCAGAGCAGTGACCTCAGACGGCGTGCAATTCCGAGCCCCGGTGTGGCTGGAATTAAATTTTCAGTGCGTTCACATTGGAAACGCCAAATAAATTCGATAACTCCTAAACAGTGATTCTGATCAGAGATCTGAGTGTACGACTGGGTCCAGAATGGGGTGTTTACCATAGGAACACTATAAAACATGTCGGCACAGGTTGTTTGGACCCCTCGCCCGCTTCTGGAACGTTAAACGGATAAATTAATTAATTAATTAATTCGTTTAACGGCTTAACGTAAGTATCTCTTAAAGGGTAGCATGGATTGGTTAACCGAGAGAACCGTTGAGTTCGGAGCATGATGTTTACCCTAGGAGGGGGTATAAGTTTTGCGGGCGCGGGCCATCAGTGAAAATGGCCCCAGGGGCGTTTTCGTAATTTAGATGCCTCGGGCGTTGAGTTTAATAACATTTGAACGGGGTCTCAGATTAAAATTTTGAGTCCTCTGTTGTGCTTGGGAGGTGGTGTTTACCCTAGGGGAGGCTTAACCTCGACCCCGTAGGGCGTTTCAGAAGCGGGTTAATTTGTGGGTTTTAAATTAATTAAAATTTTAATTAATTTTCATTATTTAAACACCCCTTCCACTTCCTCCCCTTTGTTTTACCCTAGAAAAACACCTCCTCACCTCTTCTCCTCCACCTCTTCGGCGAGGCACGACAAATCCGGCGAGGCGCGGTAATTCCGGCTGACCGACGCGATGCTCCGAGCGAAGCCTAGCGAGGTATGATGTTTTTGTTGTGTTTTTAATTCCGAACAATTCTTTTTGATTCATTTATATGATCTAAATGTTATCTGATCATAGATCGATTCCCATGATCGCATAGTAAGTTATCCGAGATATCCGATACTTTTATCGTATTCGAAATCCGATCTCTGAGGCCTCTGCAGTGGTCCGGTGAAGATTTGCGGTTTTTTTGAGTTCTATGGCCGGTACGGTGGTCTGGTAGTTTCCAACGGTGGCGGCGCAGTGGTCCTGGGAGCTCAAGTCGGCGGCGGTGAAGCCCCAGGCAGAGGCAACATCTCGGCAGCGGGGCAGCGCTTGCGTTCAGCGGCTGGTGTTGAGGCAGAGCGGCCGTGGAGGCGGCTGTGGGCGCAATAGCGGGCGTCGGCGAGGCAGGGGGCTCCTTCGGGCGTCACGGGACAGGCCGCTCGGTCGGTCGTTGTGAAAAAACCGGGGTCGTCGTGACCTTGAGGGCGGCTAGGAACCACAAATCGTGGGTCCACTTTGAATAGCCGAACCGGCCCAACCGGTCCGGGCGGTCCGCGTGGTGAACTGCAGACCGTCGGTTCAGGGAGAGGTGGGCCGGTCGAACAAGCCAGGCCCACCCCGTTTCGGCCCGTTGAAATTTTAAAGCGCCTTAAATCACAAACCAGGTGTCGGATTTGCATGATGTTTGCAGAAACACGTTCCTGGATTTGAGATGAATGTTTTGAGAGGGTTTCGGGAATTTTTAATTCCCAAAATGAGGGGCCTCGGTGGCGTGACATGTACATTAAGTGAATTGGAGTTTTTATGGGGATCATGTTTTGGACAGCGTCTATGCGTCCGACGTCCGTTCTGAGCGCCATCAGTGGAGTTGGAACCCTGACACTGAGGTGGAGCATTCCAGGGTGGATTCAGGCGTTGAGGCCGATGTTGAGGCACGGGCCCCACGGCCCGTCTTTCGAGCTGCGTGTAGTGTTTCAAGACTTTTTCATCGGACATCTGTTCGAGGCGTGCGAGTAGTTGATTTTGGATGTTTTTTCGAGGGCGTTGCATTTGCACAGTCTTCCTACTTTAATTACAGACGCTGGTGTGGGCCCCCTGAGGGCCGTTTCGGGAATTGACAGTGATTTCCACCATTATCCCCGGGTGTCCGTTTTGGACAAGTGATTAGTCGAACTTCTGTACTTTTTTGAGAGGATCACAACATTGTGATCCGTTTGTTGTGTTTCAGGACTAGGATGCGGGTCCCACGTAGCACCGCTCGTGTGTGGTGTGCCGGAATGCACCTTTTTCTCCAGATATCCATTTCACTCAAGTGATTAGTGCTTTTTATGTGTTTTCCCGAGGGGATCGAAATGGTGCGATGCACTCGACTGTTTTTGAGGCCGAGGCTTGGGATCATGGAACGCCGTTGGGGCGTGAGGCGGTGTTGGCATCCTTTCCTTCAGATATATGTTTGAGGCGAATAAGTAGTATATCTCTCTTATTTTTTAATGTGGATTACAATGACATGATCCGTTTTGTTGTGCGAAGACTCTTTCATGATTTTATTATATTTGGAATTGTGAAGATGCCCCAGTGGGGGTTCTTCTACCGTGTTTATAGAGGACCTTTGGCATGTGATCGCGTGCACTCCCATTTGAGTGATGTGTATGCTTGGAAATATGTAGTTGTCCGTGCCTGGGCCAATGAGGTGGCAAGTTGGAGTTGTTACGTTTACGCCCTTCGTGTGGACGTTGGGTGTCATGTGCATGTTAGACTTTGGGCTGGAGACGTCGCATGCTCTGGGAGTATGTGAGAACGCTGGGAGGTACGTGTGGGTGGTTGTACCTGAGATTGTTTGTGCACTTGGTTGGGGTTAACTTGGGGCCACACGTTGTGTGGGACCCATGTGCGTACCGTGTGCTGCTTGACGTACTTTTGAACCCTCGAGACGTAGAGGGTTCTTCGGTTCTTTACTTTTTACCAGCAGGGTTGAGTCATCCCCTAGCTCTGCACTTGGTCGTTTGACCAGTAGGGGTGGGTAGTGGGTTGCTCATGGACATCTCAGGGTTTACCCTCATGTAGAGACTAGGAAGTGGCTCACCCGATGACTCTTGAGTGTCTACCCTCCAGCAGGGCTGGGCAGTGGGTCGCCCATCGCCTTGTTTCAGGTCTTCCCTCCAACATGGCTGGGCAGTGGGTTGCATGTCAACTTGTTCTGGGTTCACCCTCCAGCAAGGCTAGGCAGTGGGTCACTCGTCGACTTATTCCAGGTCTACCCTCTAGTATGGCTGGGCAGTGGGTTGCTTGTCGACTTACTCTAGGTTTACCCTCCAGCAGGGCTAGGAAATGGGTCACCTGATGATGTATTAGGATTTACCCTCCAGCAGGTCTGGGCAGTGGGTCACCCAAAATCTTACTATGGTTTACCCTCCATCAGGGCTGGGCAGTGGGTCACCTTATATCATACTATGAATTACCCTCCAGCAGGGCTGGGAGTGGGTCACCTGTTGACATTACAGACTCAGTCATTTCTACTAGGATAGTTTGTGGCTTTACTCCATGACTACCGGAACAAGACCCTCGTTTGTACGGGTCAACAATGTGACATCTTTGACACTGATCAGACCTCTCGACTGTGGTTCAGTGAAATGGTGTGGTTTGACATTCCCCCGAACTCTCAAGTTCCAGGGGCACTTTCTCCATAGAGACGCGTCCTTGTGATACGACCTATTACCGTGCAGGCAAGTCAGTGCTTCTCAAAGAAGATAGTGTCGAGGTGCGGTGATTTGAGCCCCATGACTTGCAGTTCTGGGAAGACGTGCGGGATGCTGGACATCGATGGTGTTCACTTCTGAGATAGTTGGCTACTCGTTTTCTTGGGCTGAGCTGCAGGATGGAGATCCCCTTACAATCTTGTTCGGGATTCTTGATTGAGCATATGGACATGTATATACCTTGTTCTAGTACCCACTTCTTGTGTTTGGTTACTCTCCTTCCCGGAGAGGCGAAGACGTGCGGGGTATTCCACGTGCTTTCCGTGTCTAGCTTCCCATGGTTGGACAAGTCTACTATCCTGTTATAGGTAGCGACGACTCGACGGGAAGTTCATCATCCCACCGCTTCCAGCTCCTTGTGTCTGGACAAGTACACTTCCTTCCTATTGTTGGGTTATGTTGGACTCTTTACTGTACTCTTTAAAGCACTCTAAAATGTACCTTTCTATATTCCCTATTCGATCTACTGCTAACCCGTCGGTACCTCCTTTGTTTCTCCATCGAGCCTTCGGGGTATCCAACTGAGTATTTTTATACTCAACCTTTCTTGGGCTTTGCATTCACTTAGTGTGCCCTTGAAGATGATTGACAGGTCGGTTGTGACTTTATTGGGGCATAGGCGTTCATGAGCTTGGACCGCGAGCGGTAGTCGAAGTCGGGTTCTAGGCGGGGGATCCCTTCCAGCTGTTTTTTCTTTTAATTACCAGTTTTCGTGTTGTGGCACTTTTCTGGTTGCCCGCGTGTTTTTCCCCTTTTCTTTTCAGTTTACTTTCAGCTTGTACTTTGTACTGTTTAGAGGTCGATGCACATCTATGGTTTATATATACATACAGAAGTTGTTCTTTTACTCTACATGTCCTTCTTTTTACTCTACACTTTTGCCTTGAGTGTGTTGCATGTCTGTGTAAGGGTACTTAGGAAAAGGCCTCCCCGAGTTGTTGTGCCTTCGGCGCTGGTCACCAGCCCCTGGTCTATGGAGGCAGGCATGGGGTAGTTGTGGCTCGAGCCTGGGTACGGTCGGGTCATGACACATCGGCCCCATCAAGATTTTTTATTATGTCGGGGCTGTGGCCTATCGACTAGCACTTCCACGTACCATGTCCAAAGTACATGTTGTCTTTCATTTATATCTCTTAAGAATGTACATACTGGGCCCCTCACATGTACTCTCTTATGAGGTGGTACATTTGGAGGATGATCTTTCTTATGAGGAGCGACCAGTGAAGATCTTAGATTGTAGAGAAAAATGTCTACAAAATAAGACAATTCCCCTCATCAAGGTGTGGTGGCGAAATAGCAATTTTGAAGAAGCGACTTGGGAATCAGAGGAAATGTTGAAGCTATGTTGCCCATATCTATTTCAGTGTGGGAAAAGGAAACTTTGAGGGAGAAATTTCATAAGAGGGAATATTGTAATGATCCAAAGACTCATTAATGGAAATCCCTCTTGATCTAATTAAATGTCTCTTTATGTAAAATGTATATATAAAATGTCAAATTCTTTGGTGTTATGTTATGAATTTTGACCATAGATTTTATATCTGTTGAACAGTGACCACATGATTAGTTTAAATATAGGGCTTTAAAAAATCCAATTTACACAAAAAAAGAAGTGATGGCCTCATCTAGTAGAATTACTCCATACGAAGCCAATTTTTCGGAGCTCAGAAAAGATTTGGAATCCTTGAGTTTCACTCTTGAAAAATCCCAAGCTGATCTTCATCATGTCAATCACAAATTGGACCGTGTACTAGAAAAGTGGAAGTTGATAGAGATAACCACTCGAGCAATGTTATCCAAGCCATCCCAATAGTATATCACCATTGCAAACCTTATCCTTAGGTCTTATGCAGTTGTTTTAAGGGGTTATGTAATAAATCACTTGTACTATGTTCATGTATATTATTTTTTGTATATAATAATGAATATACCTTCTTGTCATTATTGACACATTGTAAATAGTTTTTTTAAAGAACATATATTATTTTTTTAGTTCATATCCAGTTAAGAAATCTATTCTGATTAATTAATGGATTTTTTAATTAAATAATATTTTAATAAAATATTATTATTATTATTAAATTAATTTTTATTAAATATAAATTATATTATTATTTTATGAATGAAATTGTAATTTTTATTATGGTTTGAAAGCCATTTATGTCAAAACCTGTAAATTTTCGATAATTGTCGGTTTTTATATTAAATGTGAAAATTAACATATTCAAAAAATTATTCAGATAAAATAAATGTTATTTCTGGAATCCGGACCTCGAAATTATCAAATAGTTTCTTTTTCCTAATTTTATGAGATAGTCAAATGTTTGTGTAAAAATTAAATTCCGTTTAAATATATAATGTGTTTTATGACATCATAATGACCCAATAGTGACGTAATAAAATACTATATGCTTTAGTTTCGTCCAATATATGTTTTACCCTTAAAATAATGTAATTTTGGGTTTGTTTGACTTATTTTACAAAACATTAATGGACCCCTCAAGACTTATTAAGTATTTGGCCTTTTTAAATTATTTTCCATGGGAGTGTGATTCACCTCCACAAAATCAACCAAGTTATTTAAAGAAGTTATGACTTTGGACTTATAAAATGTTTGTTTCCTCTTCTGTTTTCCAAAAACCATGGGCAAAAAACTTGATTTGATTTTTATTTTGAATTAGTTTAATGTCAGGGGTCCCAAACCTAAATAATAATGAATTCACTCACCTTTCCAATATAAATCCATCCAAGCTCCCACTTCCTCCTCACTCAAAGCCTTTGTAGTTCGTCCAACCTCTTCCCTACTATCTCGATCATCCTCCCAAGGTTCCCCATGCTCCCAAAAGGCCATCTCAAGCCACTCTCAAGCCTTGTAAGCACACTTCCAAGTAAGGGTTTTTCTTCATTTCACTTTTTTTTTGTAAAATTTTCATAATATTGTTATACCCTATTAATTTCAATTATAAATGTTGGGCTATGATTTCACACCTTCCCAATACTGCCCTCTTATTGTTTGAATGATTGGAGAACCCATTATCTCTCATTAAATGCCTCCTATGTACACCCGTTACTATGCCGAAATTTCGAAAGGAACTTCTCTCTCTTCATTTACATTCCAGCAATACTTTAGTATCAGGATTCTAAATTCCATTACAATTGTTTGTACATGTATCTATATGACCCCCTTACTGTCCATTTCATGTAAATATGATGAAACACCCCTTTCTCTCTCATCAGCCATTTTTTTATGAATTCTTATGTCACGTCGTTACGCTGCCGAAATTGCACCGAATTTCTAAGCCAATGCCTTTGTGTAGTGAATACCATGTCAATTTCTCCATCAAGGGTATTAAACTTTATGAAAAATTTAATTGTTGATTATAATGTTTCATGTATGAATTCAACATTCCCTTATCATGGAATAATTGATTATGTTTAATGAATCCTTATCTTATGGTCCATATGGCACACTTATGCATGAAATGAAATGTTTAAGAAGGGTGTGCCCTTATAGAACTCCATTGCATTGGGTAAATTATAGTATCATGATACATCATTTTCAATGAGTGTTGACTCCAGATAATTCAATTGCAATGAGGGTTTACTCGTGCTTCATGTGCAATGAGGTTTTACTAATGCTTCATTTTCAATGTGCCTTGGCTCATGCTAATTCCATCTTAAGTGTTATTTCCACATTTCCATGTTATGATTATCATGCTTTATCATGCCTTTATGTCCATGTTTTTCTTGTGCTCTATTGATATTCCTATTGTCTAACATGTATTTTAATGTACATGTATTCCATGTTTATTCCCTTAATAGGCTTTATTTCTCAACCTTTTCTTATCCATGTCCTCAGGTTATCCCATGCAATGTTAAGTACGAGGGAATGTAGTGGTCGTGTAAAAAATGTTTTCAATATAGATGTTGTATTTAACTTTTTATGTTGTTATGTAATGATTCTAATCCCTAAATATTCTAGAAATCTGGATCATCCATGTTGTATCAAGTGAATAGTTTATGTAACAAATCATGTTTATGTTTCTAATAAATGTCGGGTTGTCATAGTGGGGGTGTGGGGGGGGGGGGGGGGGGGTTGTTCATGGTTGGTGAGGGGTGTCTAGGGAGGTTGGGGGTTTCTAGGGTGGATGTGGTGTCTAGGGGTATGGGAGGGGGTATTCCAAAGGGTGGGGTCTGTCTAGGGTGTGGGGGTAGGGGTTGTCCCAATGGTGGGGGTGTCCAAGGGGGTGGGGGTGTCCAGGGGGTGGGTTGTCCATGGGAGGTGAGGGGAGTCCAGGGAGAGTGGGGGTGTGGGTGTCAATGGTGTTGGGGGAGGGATTTGTCCAAGGGGTGGGGGTGTCCAGGGTGTGGGGGTGCTGGGGTGGGGGCATGTCCAATGGGGGTGTGTCTAGGGGGTGGGGGGTTTCCAGGGGGTGGGAGGTGTCCAGGGGGTGGGGGGTGGGGGTGTTCACAATTCCAATCCATCATCCAGACAACGCCAAAATCCAAATCCAATTTTCACTAAACTAATGTTCAAAAAATATAAAACAGACCCTTTAGACCATGTACTAAAAAACCCCACTAAACAATTCCTTTTCCATGTTTGAAGTGTAGAACAAAAAAACATAAAACAATCCAAAGGGTTTGGTACTCCAAAGAAGACATGAACATTAATTTAGGTGATATCAAAACAGAAAAAAAGATGAAGAACACTAAAACTAAGGTAAAAAATATTAATTTGATTTATATAAATAAAAATTTGTTTTTTTGAATATGTATCTATGGCTGGATAGTGTTTCACATACGAGAAGACTTTGGGAGGATCTCTGGAATAAGTGTGTATTCAGTCTGAGTGGGAGTTGGCACGTTGGTTATTTCAGAGAAAACATTCCCAATAGTTTATAGAAACCATTTGGAAAGCCTCTCTTTACCAATAGTTTTGATAAACCATTTTTATATCTTACAGAAAAATTTTATTTCCCCACGGTTTTGGAAAACTGTTGGGAAATCTAAGGCATTACCAACAGTTTGTTCAAACAGTTGGAAAATGTTGCCTTCTTTTACACTATAGATATTGTTAGAAGATACCGTTGGTGTATTACCATTGGAAAGACACCATATTATAGTAGTGGATACATAGTCTTGAAGGGGTAACTTATTTCCATAGGATAACACTTTTTAAAAACCCATCCCACGGGGCTCGTGCCGTGTCTACTCCAATCCCGCCTCCAGAAGGCCAGGGGCCAGAGACTAGAACCGAATGCGTCAACCTGCATGTCGGTGGCATTATACAGGATACATGTACACACACCCACACACAAAGATGCCCAAACAAGCCCAATATTACAAAAGTGTAATAACATACCACTGAATTAAGTACGTACATGTATTGCGAAAAGAAATTGGGACATAATACAAACCAAAGAAAAAGTACCAAAAACTGTAAAGTATGAATGGTGCTTTGATTGTCATCTTCAGTAATCTACACCTGTTCATGAGAGTAGTGAAGCTACTACAATCCAATGTAGTAAATCAATTCTGAATGGTCGTATTGGCCCCACGTGGTCCTACGTAACCATGTCCATCATCGTATCATCCGTCAGTCCCCTCCCTCTGAGAACCCTTGTCGATACATCAGTCATCTGCACCAGACACAACACATTCAGGAAAGGCCATTCAGGGGTGAGTACCATAGAACTCAGTATGTACCCTAAAACAAAAAGAAAATACTACACATTAATTCCTCTATGTAAATACCAAAACACATGATAGATATCACCATTTATATTTTAGGATAGAAACAGTAGAATCGTCTGTCACAAACGTCAAACTCCACACCGCTGGAGAACTTATCCCTTATCCAGTACAGTGGGCCTGCAGGGTCACACATAACCACTTCCCACTAACAATGAATTTTTTCTGTACTCATCAAGATGAGTACATTGGGAATGTTGGGTCACATAGAGTCAATCCCCACCTTGGGCCTACCAGGTCACATAGATCTGGTTCCCACCATAGTCAAACTGAGGTACTCATCCTATTGAGAAACATGGATCATCTGGGTCACGTAGAGATTATCTCTACCATTGGACTTCTAGGTCACACAGATCCACTTCTAATTGAGCCATTGTCGATCATTCTTTAGGTCTCGGCCAACCGCAGGGTTCTGTACCTTGTTAGCTTGGGAGAACCGAAACATAAACCATTAGTTGCATATCATCATCCATTAATGTCACCACATGTCTGGCCAAATGATCCTTCTACTAGAGAGGGTCCCAACGCCACAATGTTCCATCAATCAGACACACTGTATACAAGATAATGTAATTTTAGTATACTGAGGGCTGATTGTGAAGGGGTCTAGTTTAACTCGGATTGACCAACCCCACAAACTATGCCTGAGGTATACTCCAACCCCAGTTCATTCTGAGAGACCCAACATGACCTGGTGTGGTATTTGTTTAGTCTAGTCCTGCATACCAAGTTGGCCACACCTAATAGGCCTCACTGGACCAAGCCCTGTACGCACATGGTCCAGCCCACCTGTGTGGGTCTGGCCCTATGGTGTGGGTCTGTCCTACTGGCCTCTAGTTCGGCCCAATAGAGAGGCAGTACCTGCTGATCTGAAGACCATCCACGTTAGTAGCTGATGGGGTGTGTATGTGACGCATCAGACCTTTGCGTCCCAGTCTGTCCAAGCATGACCCGCAAGGAGTCGGACACTTCTTCATGCACCCACATCCGGTGACGACCAGCCCCCGTCCACATCACCTACAGACTCAGTCTGTGGGTTAACCCTTGTTAACATGGATCCATACTGTAACAGCCAGTCTCTAGTGTCGCAGCCTGATCGGCTGCCACTTCCATCCCATCGATGTGACACTCCACCTAGCCACTGGCACGACTGACAACCTACTCCTATCGTCCAAAATGTGTATGGTGTGTTCCACTTCCCCCACTGCATGCGGCCGCAACTGACTACGATGCCCTTGTAGATCCTTTGGTGTGCCATCCGTTGTGTTATGGTGGTCTATTCGTCGTCCCGCCTACACCTACGACATTCGGTGAGCATCCTGATTATGCAATGCTCTCAAAGTCGCCTTTCCCTCACTTCAAACAAATCATTCACCACGAGTGCACAAAAAGAGGGTCATAGCCTTTTTCATGATGGTCAGCACCCTTTGCATTAGAAGGATTAAATATGGGGGTGTTTTGGGGAGTCTCCATTCAATTGTTACATTCCATGATTTGATCCCCGAATTTAAAACACCAAGAATGAAACACCCACCCTCATAATAACATGAATCACTGGTCAACCTGTTCATTTGTAGACCCATGATTGTCATTTCTAAAAATGGATAGGGAAGAACAAAAAATAAAAAATTCTTACCTCTTCTGACATATGATTCTACGACGTTCATCCTTAAAGGATTTAAAACGTCTATATCACTTACCAACTCTAATATTAAAAAGGTTTTAATGAAGAATATTATTTTTCGTCTGCGTTCATCATTCTTCGCTGGGGTGGAAGTCTGTCAATGATTCATGAGAGAATCGTCTACATTATTAATACATATTTCCCCTACACATCGAACTATAAATAGGATCATGTTGCATCATTACCATTATGATGCGATGACACATCATTAAGTTGTTTTATTTAACAATTACTGTCGATGTTACATTGTATCCAATCATAATTATGATGTGAGTTAATGAGACGTTAATGAAACCAATTAATGGACATCATCACCACCTTTTCGCTGCCTTGCATCGTCGACATCCTCCACTCAATGGTGAGAATACATATAAAATAATTACTTTTATTTTTTTATTAATTTTATCATGAAAAGTACATAAAATAAATTTTATGATTGATCCATGCTGAACAAATTTAAGCCCTTTATAGGTGAATCCGTGTGTTTTGAATTCAACAGTTCCCTCTTATTTTCAATCTTTGAAATTGTTCAAATGATAGAAAATCCAAATTTTTCATTTATTCAACATACCATAACAAATGTTCAAACTTCCATTTGGGCTCCCTGGACCTCACTGTCACATGCCATCGAATTTCACAATCTTGAAATAATTCTATATAAATAAAAAAATTACATAGAAATTCCATGACATTACAAATTATAATTTATTACTATACACAAGAAAAATCAATTTCACTATATCCATTCACTTCATGCAAGACTAAGTTATATCGAACAATAATATACTGTTAATATTATTATTTAATATGCTTTTATTTTCAATTTTTTAATTATAGTGATAAATTAAAACTAAATTATAAAACATTTATTATATTTATATCACAATATAAACTTCTCTTTTAGAGTAAAATCACAAAAAATTAATTTGGGTGTTATTTTGGTTTTTTCTATGTTCATAAATTTTTTAGAATAGTGAAAAAGCATTGAATTTTAATAGAAAACTAACTTTTCATATATTTTATTTTTAGAGATATTGAATATTTTTAATTTTTTAAACTATTATTGGATAGTTTTTATATATTTTAAACCAATTAAATTAATTGTAAATATCTTCATATTGAATTTAGATAGAGCACATAAAAAAATTTAGTGAGAAGAGAATTTGTGTCGCGGCATGCACACTGTTCTCGACAGAGGAGGAGTTCTCCAGCAACAATGGTTTTGATAATGAAAAATCCTGGTTTGAGCTGAGTCAATTACCTTTGTGTGTTCCTATTGATTGAGACTGGTGACTTGATTGCTTAGGTATTTGTATGGGCATATACCTAAGTAATATTTATCCATTTAAATCATACTTTTTGATATATCCTTGTTAAATTTTGTGAGACCTTGAGGTTATTGGGTCCCTACTGATTATCGTTATACTTACCCCCACATGGGCTATACCCGCACCTCATTGTGTTGGACGCAGAAAACGGATTGTGCTGGACGAGGCGGAGTGTGCGAGGACTCGATAGTACCTAGAGGTGGACCTCACGACGAGACGGTACCCAGAGGATACGGAAAGATGTGGAGAGGTGAGGAGGCTATCTATACCCACCCTTCAGGAAGGATCCGTGGTGGATGAACCAAGAGTTTCTAGACACCTTCCAGCTGTTTGTCTTTTAGTTGTACCTATTTTTTCTTTTCCTTGTACATTACAGTTGGGATTTTGTTATACCCCACTTTTCTTTCATTACACTTTCTATACAACGTTTAATTAGTGTCTTCTTCTTCATGTACTCTGGCTTTGTGTGTTTGCGATTTATAAAGGTAATTCATGTCCAGTATTATGGAATTACGCCTTTGGTTCTAGTTTCCAGCCACTGGATTATTGATGGCGGGCTTGGGGTAGTCAATATTCGGGTCCCATGGTATGGCTTCTGACAAATTGGTATCAGAGGAGTCGGTTGTACTGCAGAACTTCGGACTCTGATATTTTCTTTCTGTGGAGAAATATTTTTAAGGGTAATAAGTGTGGTTTTCAGTTCAGGGAGTCCAGTGATGGTGTGGCGGATGATGTATCCATACACGAGGACCCTGACTACTGATTTAAGACATAGTACACGAAAATACTGATTGCATTTTTGTTTTCAAAAGTTTTCTTTATATTAGCTCAAACCATGTCATCTCACCAAGTATAACGTTTTGAATGTGTCGCATCTGTTCTGGATGCCTCCTTGCAGATAGCTAGTTGGAGTTTCGAGAGAGTACCCGATGACGGCCCACCGAGCGACGAGGCTCCGGTGTAGGGCCCTCTTACTATATTGGGAGCTTCGGGTGGTGTACCAGTAGCAGCACCACCCATTGGTCAGAAGATGCCACCAGCCGCACTGGAGGATAGTGCACGCCGACTGAGCGTGTTGCATGAGTTCTAGCAGCAGAGGCCTTTGAGGTTATGAGGCGAGATAGATTCCCAGGCAGTAGAGGATGGACTGAAGGTGATTGTTAGATTTCTCTTCCAAGTTGAGACACTAGTAGAGAAAATGTTGATTTTAGCTACTAGTGTTTCCCAGCGAGTGACCATGAGTTTTGTCCGCATAGTGATGAGGCTTTTGTATGTTGACCTTTTCCTGATATTTTACCTTCAGGTAGTGTGTCCTCTATATCTCTGCCGCTTGGTAAGGAGATTAAACCGGCGGTACCGGCTGATGACACATGTAGGATTAGTGCCTTACATGTGTTTCATCATCAGATACCCCTCATGTTCCGAGGCGACCCCGACTTATATGCGGCTGAGGACTAGCCTGAGGAGGTGGCTGAGAGTTCTTTAGAACTTCTACATCTTTGGTAGGAGGACAAGTCGGTAGCTGAGTATTCATCGTGGCGTACTGATCATTCCTGGTACTCGATGAATACAATATGATATGTGCTTCAAGGATTGGACCTCTGAGTCAGATGTTTTTAGGGACATCCGAGCCATCACATTATTTTTTATATGTGCATTCCTACCTATGTTAGGATTCTAGAGAGAACCTTTACGGTTGAATGTTCTCTAGCTGAGCGGATACAACCCGTGAATGTTAGTAATGGGAAAGTATGAAACTAGCACGAGTCTTAGAGGCTTGGGTGTTTAAACTATTTCAAAAAGAGGATGTAACAGGGATAGATGAATCTGCAGGGCATCATATGTGGATGTAGAACTAGGAGAGCAGCATGAGGTGGTGTACATTTTGACATGTTACAACCACCCACATTTGTAGTCACCACCAAGCTCAGGGATCTGTAGGGAAGAGGAAGATAATATATGCATGCAGTCAAGGAGTGTGACCCAAGGGCTCAAGGAATTATTCTAGGTACGGATTGTGTCTACTACTAGCTACTGTATCAATAGATATAGGCACCATTAATTCCTTCCTTCCTTGAATCTTGTACCAGAACTAGAGTTTCCGGTTAAAGATTTGACTTGACCCTCGCATCTGGGGATACCTTTAGGAGGATACTCGATAATCACATGTACGCCGGCGGTGTGATCTAACCCATTAGGTGAGAGTTTCGGTGGGAAAATCTTGGTGGATGTGTTGAGGCCTTATGTCATTTGTCTGGTTATGGACTAGGAACCCATAGTTTATATATAGATTGATTTTATTACGAAAAAAGGTTGTGGATTATCTACAACGTTGATATGAGTTTTTCCTTTTTCAAAAAAAAAAAAGAATCCCAGGCAGCATAGGTGAAACTCATGCGTAGGAGGGTGTAGGCGATCACTCTTTAGTCAGCCAAACTTACCCTCATGTCAGTAAGAGTTTTGAGTTTTCAGATCCTCTAGGTCTATAACATAGAGATTGTTAATACTCCTGGGAATGGGAATGATTTTGTGGATGCGCTAGGTAGGAGGACTGGTATACATCTTCTAGGAGAGGCGAAAGAGCAACTGGTTTCCTTACAGATATCCATCATGGATAGGGATGGAGCAGCCTTTCTACAGTCTCTTACAGCCACTCCTCCCCTTCATCAGCGAGTTAGGGGGCATATTGTGGAGAGGCTGACAGTGAGACGTGACATACTCAAATGTCCACAAGGAAGGAAACTGATGGATTTTCTGAAGGTGGGGAGTGTGTAATCCATTTCAGAGGACGTACCATGGAACCAGTTTCACTTTAAGAGGATGTGTTGAGGGAGTTCAATACATCCCCTATATCGGTAAATTCTGGAGTGGCGAAGATTTACCCGGATCTTCGACGAAAGCACTAGTGGCTAGGTACGGAGAAGGTGGTAGGAGAGTTTGTCTCATGGTGCCTCATTTGTTAGAAAGTGAAGGAATATCACCAGGTACCAACATGATTGGATCAGCCTTTAGAGGTCCCAGAGTGGATGTGGAATTGGATATCCATGGGCATCGTGACGGGTATTCCACGTACAACCAGGAGTCACGACTTGATTTGGGTGATTTTTAACCGACTCACCAAGTCATCACATTCTATTGATCAGATAGTGGGGTTCAGTAGAGAGCCTGGGATGCCTATATATACAGAATATAGTGCATTTACATG
Source organism: Viscum album (assembly GCA_963277665.1). Classification (NCBI taxonomy): domain Eukaryota; kingdom Viridiplantae; phylum Streptophyta; class Magnoliopsida; order Santalales; family Viscaceae; genus Viscum; species Viscum album. The sequence continues at coordinate 1,515,942,495 of OY728122.1, read as the reverse complement.
GAGTACCTTGTTATAGTTTCTTATACCGTGACGCACACTTACTTCCCGACTATGGAAGGGGTTGTAGGAAGATTTCAGGACGCAGCTACATCTGAGAACCACGATCCACCTTCAGACAGTTGGTCAAAATGAGCAGACCACTTAGACTCTTGAGGAAAAGCTCTGTGCTTGTGTCCTCGACATCGGTCACTGTTGGGAGGATCACTTACTATTGGTGGAGCTTTCCAACAACAACAGACACCACTCCACCATCGATATAGCACCTTGTGAGGCCTTGTATGGTCTACCTTGTAGATCACCATTATGGTGGACATGCCTAGGAGAGTCAACACTAGTGGGACCGGAGATGGTACGTGCTACCACGGAGAAGGTGCAGATCATCCAGGAGCGAATAAAGACTGCACAGAGTATACAGAAGTTTTATGCTGACAGGAGACAGAGACCTCTGTAGATTGAGGATGGTGACCACATCTTTCTACGGGTCTCACCTCGACGTGGTTTGCGGAGATTTGGCCGAGGAAAAAAGTTATCATGGCGGTTCATAGGACCATTAATGTTCCTCAGCAGATTATGTGAGGTGGCTTACCGATTAGCTCCTCCACCTCAGCTGCACCGGGTTCATGATGTCTTCAATGTATCTCAGCTGAGGAGATATGTCCACAACCCTAATCACATCATCGACCATGTAGAATTGGACATCGATGATGGGGTGACTTTTACGGAGGTTCTAGTGGAGATTGAGGATCTGCAGGAGCGGGTCCAACATGGATGGTCTATACCTCTGGTGCGAGTTCGTTGGAAGCATGGGAACCTCTAGGAGAGCACATCGAAGTGGGGGGATCATATGCATGGTCAGTACCCCCATTTGTTCCATTAGTTAACGTTGTTTCTTATTGGGATGTAAAACCCCGAGGTGTGGTGAATGTAAAGACCTAGAATTTTAATTTAAATTTTTTAACTATATGGGAATTTTATGAGTCCACAATTTCTAATGGCGCACAATTTCGAGGCCTGAATTTCCCAGAATGATATTTCAATGTTTTGTTCAACTTAAATTAACACACGTAAGAAGGTTTCCTAAAAAAGTGGAATAAATATTAAATGGTTAATTGGATCAGAAATCAGTGGGCACTATTGCGTTCAAGATGGTGGTTTTACACTAGGCGTGACTTAATTTAAGTCGACATGGGCCTCCTGTGAGAAATCCCAAAATTGGCATAACCGTAAATAAAATAATTAAATATAGTTATATTATTTTTGAAATTCTTATAACTCACAAACGGTAGCTCGGATAAAAAATCTGAGACCTCTTCTGAACTCATGAGTTCCTCCTTTATTTTAGAATATACTAACATTTGGCAGCGTGAGCTAATAGAAATAGATAGTTTTTGACTGCAAATAAAATAACTCAGTAACAATTTTTTTTTTAAAATTCATAACGTCTAAATGGTAACTCATATTGAAAATCCAAGAGTGATGTTGGGTTCGTTGGGGCGTGTTTCATCTAGGAAGTGCCTAACCATGACCGCAGTGGGTCAAGGGTGACTGATAATAATTTTCCAATCTTTGTTTCAGGTACGTTCAGTAATCGTGCGAGTAGTGTTTCATATATTTTGAACCAGTGCTCGAAATTGTAATCTGAGGGAACTGTTGAACTCGTAGTGTCGTCGAATTCATTTTGAGACCTTCACCATAGTTGTGTTTTATCTGGAGTGGAAGATAATTTTTGGGGGATTTTAATTAAATTGAATAAAGTTAATGTTTTAAATTTGTTTTATTTTGGTGGTTGAAACCTCAAAGTTGAAGTTAGTGGTGGGGCCACCACACAATAACCTCCCATGAGAGGTTATGGTGGTGGGGCCTGCCCACACATAACCTCCCTTGGGAGGATATTATGGTTATGGGGTCCAGCTTCACAAAACTACCCTTGAGAGTATTATTAGGTGGGACACACATGAGCTATAAACCTCCTCTAAACCCCCAATTAATTGGATGAAACTCTTCACCTTCCCCCATTTATTTAATGAGCCAACCCCACCAATTTAATTATGTAATTTAACTTAATTAATTCTTTGAATTCATTATGTCAACATTATAATATGTGATATATTATTATGGGGGGGGGGTGCATAATCATTGTTTGGATAATTAAGGAGAGGATGCGACTTTGGGAGAATTGAGAGGATTTCATCCTCCAACGACGAACATGAAGAATGCCCATCACCATAGAAGAACGAGGAGCACTGTCTTCTACCTCTTCAACCGGAGAAATTATAGGAAACACCACCGCCAAAGAAGAATGTTGCTGACGTCATCTCGACTCATCTTCCCTGAATCCTTCCTCCTCGACTTTTTTCTTTCAGAGATCAACGAAACAATGCTTGTTTCCCGTGACTCCATTATCCTTTAACAAGAAAGGTAGGGGTTTGATTTTATTTAATGAATGAAATTTTTCCATTTTTCGTCCTTACTCTCAAAATGAAAAATGGTAGTAGTTGTGCTTCATACTTGTGAGACATTTCTTATCACCTTAAACAGGGAGAATTCGATCCAACCTAACACGACCTGACATCCTTCATCGATTTTATTCTCTCTTGTGGCGTTCTACGGCATGGAGACGAAGGAGACAATAATGAGGCTGTGCTACCCGTGACCTCTGCGAACATCACCGCCCCCACCCCGTACCAGTTCTCCCATCCACACATCACCGGCCAAGCGGTACCCGACCCGCCTACCGGTGGCGCTACCTATACGCTACCTAGCCCCGCCAGCACTCCCCCCCCCACGCGCTGCCTGGCCCCGCCGGCATGCAGTCGGCGCCCTCGGCTTGCTGCCCGCACCCCGCTGGCATGCTGCCTCGTCCCACTACTCAGCCCCGCCGTCACCATGTAGCGCCTCAGCGCGTTTCCAAGTGCTTCGCACCCTACCGACATCCTTCCCAGTGCCCCCTAGCCCCTATCAGTGACCTGTCCGGTGCCCCCGCGACCTGCGGTGGCCTGCCTGGCACCAGCGCGGCCTACCGCGGCCTACCCATTACCCAACCGGCCTGCCCACGCCCTGTGCAGCCTTCCTACTGGCCTCCCGACAACCGGCCTTATGAGCTGACCCGCGGCATCCCCCTCGGTGTTGCTGGATGAACCAGCCCAATCTCCCGGATCGAGTCACATAGCCGCCTACGTGGCAACTACTGGGCCGAACCGCCCTTTCGTTCCGCTGGGTCGGGCCCAGTGTAACGGGTCCAGACATAGCGGACTGACCCGCCCAATGGTCTAGGTCAAACCCAACATGTCTGACCAGGTTGACCTAGACTAGGTCAGGCCTGTCAGGGTTGGGCCACGTCGGTACGACCGGGTCGGACCGGACCCGAGCCAATTACTGACCCTTTTCTTTCTTTAACCATATCTTTAGCACCAGAAGTCCGTTTGACGAACCGTCAGTGGCACCAGTATTCTTGGATCATAACTATCTCTTTGAGTATAACCCACTGGATTTCGCTGTATAGTTGAGTCACGGTCATGATGATTCGTACATGAATCCAACAGGGCCCAGGACTAAAATGCTAATAACTCACGGACCAGGTGTCTGATTGACGCATTCTCTGTTGCATTGAGACCCCTATGACATGACTGTCCTTTGAGATACATATACGTGAGACATCATGATAGTTGGAGTATCGACCTGTAGCTCATGGAGAGGATCCTTCCGGCGATGAGAAGTCAGAGTGCGGAGACCTAGTAGCTGTAGACCTAACGACTGCTTGACCGATTCGACTCGTAGAGACTCGATTAGCCCAGTGTATGGAGCACCCAGTATTTTGCGGCAGACCCACAGTGGATGGAGTGCCTAGTAGTTGGCAGCAGAACCACGATACATGACAGGAGGAGTACCTCTATAGGCTATTAGGGGGAGCGCTCGGAATTTGGCAGTAGACCCATAGTGGACGGCATGCCTCGTAGTTGGCAGCAGACCCGCGGTACTCGACATGAGTAGTACCTCAACAACCTATGGTTAGTGAGATCCGCCTTGGTGTTGTGACATGCCCACTGTTCTCGATAGAGGAATATTTCTACAGTAGTCGTGGTTTCGATAATGAAAAATCATTGTTTGAGCTGAGTCAATGACCATTGTGTTTTCCTCATGATTGAAATAGGTTAATTTATAACTTAGTTATATATATGGGGATATTCCTAAGTAATGGTTATCTATTGAAATAATAATTTTTAGTTTATCCTTGTTGAATATTGTGAGATCTTGAAGGGATCGGGGTCCCTACTAAGTATCATTATACTCACCCCTGTACGGGCTATACCTGCACCTTATTGTGTTGGATGCAGACGACGGACATCAATGACCAAGGTGGAGTGTGCGAGGACTGGATAGTACCCAGAGGTGGACCTCACAATGAGATGGAACTCGGAGGTGACGGACGGACGTGGAGCACTGATTACCTATCTGTACCTACCCTTCCGGTAGGATCCGTGGTGGACAATCTAGGAGCTGCTAGACACCATCCATCTATTTGTATTTTAGTTGTACTTGTTTTTTCTTTTCCTTGTACTTTAAAGTTAGGCTTGTATTCACCCCCCTTTCTTACAGTACACTTGTTATACAGCTTTTATTTATTGTTTTCTTCCACTTGAACTTTGGTTGTGTGTTTTTGTGATTTATAAAGGAAATGAATTCCCATACTTAGGGAATTACGGCTCTGGTGCAAGTCGCCACCCCTGGCCTATGGAAGGTGGGCTTGGGGTGGTCACGATATGGGCCTCGGGGGACGGGTCATGACATGTAATTTGTATCAATAGAATGTATATTTTAAACACTACTTTAGATTTAATTTCTTATTATAAATATTTACATAATGAACATGATGATGAATAAGTTCAATGTGTGATATCAGTGAAGGATTATAAATGATATGTACTTTTTTACTTCAAGTATTATAGTTGTGGTCACTGGAAGGATTTTATGGTTATCTCTTTAATAAATAACATGTTAAATAACTTTTTGAAATATATGAAATAGTATAACATTTTGATAATTGAATATGAAAAATGTAGTTAATATCATGTATTGAATTTTAATCATAATTCAATATTTATGAATGTTATTATTTTTTGACTAGGAACCGTTGAATTTAATACGATTTTTTAGTTTTCAACAATATGTGAAATATTTTAAAACTGTTTTGGTTTCAAAAAATGACCCAATAATTATTTTAAAATTATATTTAGTATAGTTAAAGATAGATTTAATAAATTAAAGATTCATCATTATTAATGAATCAATTGTATTATTTTGTTTTTGACAAAAAATTCATAATGATATTGCTTCAATGGGAACATCAATATAAAAATATTATCCAGCATTGATGATATTTGGAATTTCACATAATAAATTGAATGGAATCTATAAATAAAATATGAAATCTATCATGGTAAATTATTTAAACAATTACCTTGAATGGAAATATAAATATTTCTCATTATGAGATTCATTATGAATCAAAGAATCAATTTTTACCAAAGAGGAACATGTTGTACAAATGGTTTTGATGGATCCAATTTTATTCCTCGAGTTTACAAATTACGTTTTATGTAATGAATTATTATTTAATTATAATGAATTTATAATTATTTGAGTAAATAAAATAATTATATTTATGAAAAATAAAAAAAATGGAGTTCTGATGCATTAAATGTTAAAATTAATTATTATTTGAGGCCTGACTGCCGAATGCATAAGTCTTAAAGGGTAGTTGATTATAAAATAAAAGGGAAAACACCATGATATATGTATATGAAAAACATATTTAATTATGTAGGGAATCTACAACAATCACTGATGTTATAAATAAAAATAAAACTGTCCATGTTTGTATTATGGCATAGGCTGATGAGGTTAAATCATCATTCACTCATAGTTGCAAATCCGAAAAAATTTATTATGGAGAACTTGAGGAATAATTTTTTATATTTATGAAATAAATAATCCTTAATTATGGATAAAATAGATATAGAAATTATTATGGTTAAACTTATGTGGAATAAGAGAGTATTACTAACAATATTTCAAATTTGAAATATTGGGTTTATTAAAATTCATATTGATATCAATATAATAAAATTATGTAACTATTAGATGATGGATAATATTTTTTGAATAAAATTACCATGTTTCTCGTGAATAAAACTACACCAGAATCCCATAGTAGATTAATAAGTTATTATTATAGTACTAAATAAATAAATCACATATCAATTGAGAAAATATATTAAAAAATAATGGTAAACTACATACATTGATTATTCTTATTGTATATATGATAAAATAAAATAAAATATTGTATTTTAATTTATAATATTAGTGTTACCTTTATGATATTCTTGCATTGGGATCAAAATTTATATTCCTTGTAACTTAGGAAAGGAAATAGTAGACATGTGTGATCATATATTTTCATTAATGGTGTTTGTGTGAGAGTCTCTAATATGTACTGAATAATATGGAATGAAAAAAAGAAATGATCAAATAAAAAAATATAAATATTCAAATGTGAAATAATATTACCCACACAGATTATAGAAATTTAAATATTAACATGGAAAATACTAATATATTTTAGAATGATGCAATGAAAAATTATAGAAACCTCGAATTTATCATGGAGAATTCACACAATGATATCCTGCAAAAATGAATAATGACTCATCTGATTACCCAAAATATTTTTCCCCAATAGAAATATTGATTAAACATAGGGATAATTATTTTTCGGTCCTAATCATCACATAATAAGTAGATTTATTTTTTTTCAAATTTATAACAAATTCAACATATTTAAGATTCTGAAAAGTCAAAAACATTCCATATTGGTTTGAAGTAATTAAAAATATCATCACATTCCCTAAAACAAATAATCATAAAAAATATAATGAAGGAAATTAGATGGTATAATTTTTTATCACCTAAATAATAGATATTATTCAATAAATGATGTTAAAAATGGATAATAAATTCTAAAAATTCCTCTAGATAAGTTCATATGGAAAATACTTTTTTTAATGAAAATTAGATTAAAAAAACTAAAATTTTAGAAAATAATGAGGTGAAATATTTAATTTCAAATATTTATGAAACCATTTAATAGTATATTCAATGAAATAATTTTTAATAAGGTAATTAAATTACAATCATTTCATATAAGATAAAAAATACTTTCACAATTTATTAAAGGTAAACAACACATTTTCTGAAAAATGACACACTTCTTTTTCATTACAATTTTGTAAAAATTATATTATTTAATGAAATTTCATTAATATAACATTTTATAAATTAAGATACATTGTTTAATACATATTAATGATAATATGGATAGTAATAGGATGATTCTTAACATGGTATAAAAACAATTATTGTTTTCATTAAAACATTATATTGATATCAATAGCATATAAAGATAAAAAATTGATAGGAAAAACGACAATTAATTATAGTAATTATTATACTGGAAATATAATTCTTATCATATCAAAATATAAAATAATTTATCTAGTGGAGAAATAATGATAAAAAATTTAATGTAAGGATTATATTTTGATGTAAATTATTACCGTTGGTCTAACTTCATTCACAGGTTTTAAAACATAATGTGTGATGCTTTTAATTTTATAATACGTATATTTAAAAAAATTTCATATATATCATACCATATAATAAATAGGTACAATTTCTTATATCTTATTTATTAAAAACTCATTTATAAAATAACTAATCTGTATGATAACTAATTCATTTATATGAGTATGTTTTAGTTCAGCATTTTTTGTCCTTGTACATTGATCATAGTTCCATAAAATGTAGAACATAAATAATAATATAAATATCATATATATTCCTTATATATTTATTTATCATAATACCTAATACATACAATGGAAAAATTAATGAAATAATTCCCATATATGGGAGGTCGTATGTATCCATGAACAATGTTTTGATTCATTTTTATAGATGGATTGAAAAGACTTTTAAAAATAATACATTTTTTTTAAAAAAAATTAATAATAAAAATAATATATGTTAATAAATTTAATCCATGTTATAGTCCATTTTAAAAATAAATTTAAAAATGAATCACATCGCTTCATGTATGCAGTAGTACACATGTCCTCACATTTGATGTTATCATTTTAAAATATATTGGAACAAATTATGGATGATGTGATATTATAAATTATAAAATTAAATTATTTATTAAATATCATATATATATATATATATTAAATAGATATTATATCAATCTGTTAGAGGTGGTGATGAAAAATTATTTAAGTCAGTTCACAATGCGGTAGTTTTTCATACACATGGTCCACATATTAGTTACTAATGTATTATATGTGGATATGAATATAATTGATTCCATTAAGATAATAAAATACTACTATATAAAAGATAATATTTATTATTTCATCATAATTTCATAATATTATAATAATATACAATTTGAAAATAAAAATACTTAGATAATGGTGATAAAAATTATTCAGATAATATCATTATGTATAAAAAAATCCTTCTTAGTAGGTTTTACAAAAAAAAATTACTACACCTCATTGAAATGGATGAAAAAGTAAATTTGAGTAAGTATTGGTAGATCCAAAGATTATTTGATGTCTCATGAATGGAGAAGAAAATGATCCCATTTAAAAGTTAGAAAGAATGTAATTTTTACAAATAAACAATATTTAAAATAATAGGACATAACAAAAAAACCAAGTGACTCCAAGATTGATAAATAATAGAAATCATATTTGATAAGTTAAATCCATAGGAACATGAATTAAAATGGGAATGTTTTTTAAATATCTTATTCCCTTAACATCTAAGGTTACTCAAATTTACAATATTAGTTGTCTTCATGGTAACTAGTTTTTTTACCTCGGTAATTTATCCATTATTTGTAAAAATAAAATGACCCTTATTATATAATTTTTAACACCATTAAATTTTATTTTATGACCATTTTATTTTATAGTCTGTATGATAGTCAACACCATAAATATAAATGAAAATAATATCCCTTGAAATTAAGATATAATTAAAATTTTAAATTTATTCTATATCTTATTATGCATTCATCATGGAGTAATATTCTATTACACACATGAATGAATTTGTTCAAATGTTCTGGATATAGACAAGATGGAGTTTTAATAAGAAATAATATTTTAATAATATTTAATTTTAAAATATAATAAGACACAACCTAGGTGTTAAAATTAATTTTTATTAATAGGATTATCTATCTTATGATAATATATAGTTGTATTAATTGGAAAAAATTTAACAAGAAAAGAATATTAGAACCAATTGAATATAAATGAAATGTATTTATAAGAAACAATTCATTATCCTCAAAAAATCATTTTTTATTGTGAATTTAAATTTATTAAAATAAGTATGTAATATAAATGTGATATATATATATATATTATATGCAATATAATATTTTCTAAAGTTGTAAAATAGATTTTATTATAATAAGATAAGAACAAACATAATTATAACAAATAAAATCCTTTATTTCCATAAATGCAGTTTTACCACCTATTAATCGAATTATAATTTTAAATAATAACTTTTACACTTTTATAAATTTAAAATAACAATGTAAAAATAATTTTTGAAATATAAACATCATAATTATATTAGTGATAATTTATTTTATTTTTCAATGAAGATTCAAATTTTGATGAATTTTTAAAATTCAAAAAATTAATAAACAAATTCTACTTCAAATGATATATTTATTAGGATATATAATTTTTCTTTTCTTTTTTTTTTATGTCACATTAGATTAATAATAAATAATATAACATTATTTAGTTCATTTCAATCAATTTTCCCTTGAAATTTTATAAAATAACATAGCAAACATTTTAACATTTTAACTTTTGAAACGACGATTTTCATCACATCTATGGGATTAAATTTGAATTAATTAATACGAGTAAAGTTACACGAATTTAGAGAAAGTAATTACATATTTTAAATATGAATATATTGTAATTTTTAAAAAGGTTATTTATTTTTTACAAAAATGATTAGACTGTGTAATTAAATTTATTTACCACGATTAAGAAAAAAATAGTTTATAAGGGATTAAACATTAAATGAATGGTCCAAAATGACAAATAAATTTTTAAAAATGACAATGTATTTCCATATATTTCCCATATCATACCATTTATATAATTTTGATCACTATTGGTTCTAATTAGCATGATAATAAACATCAGTGGAATTACATTTTCTAAAGTTTTAATGAATGCCACTTCTCGTCCAATATAAAATGGAACTCAAACCTCATATTTATTCAGACATATAAAGGCCTTTTTATAATAAAAAATATTCCCAAATAATATCCCAAAATCCCAAACCACCTATTATAACAGTCATGTTTTGATGAAATCAAAAAAAGTAATTATTTTGGAATAACCAAAGGAGTACCAGAGATAAGTGGTAACATTCATCAATAATCTCTCATTTATTCATTTAGTTATTCCCATATTAAATTATTTTAATATAATTATTATATAAAAAATTTAGTATATTCAATATAATAATATGTTTTATTATAATAAATTTTCCAACATTTTTTATAAAAATCCATAAAAATTGTATACAAAACCATCATTCATTTTTTATAGAGGACTGCTACCTCACAAAAGGATGTTGTTCGTTACTCCATTTAGCACTATTCAGGGTCGGAAATAATTTTTGAGTTATTATTAGTTTACTATATATATTATATTCATAATTTCCTTATTCTTATTTAATTATAATATATCTCTCAACATAAATCATTCAATTTTTTGGTATCATGATAACATGTTTTTTGGATGTGTTGACTACCGCCTCCTCAAAGGGAAGTAATTCCTTAAAACTATAAATTTAATGTATTAAGGGTAATTTTTTAAAAAATATTTAATATAAATTGATGAAATATTTTAATTCATTTATATTATATATACATATAATTAACATTTATTTCATTATATATGACACAAAAATGGATGTAGCATTCATGTGTACGTATGACCTAATTTTTCCATGAACAAAATAATTAATTTATTGTCTATAAATATTATGGATTATTATAAAGAAATATATTTCTGATATATATGATATTTATTTCTTGTTTTTTATTTATTATATTATTAAATAAGGTGATAATTAATAAGGACAACAAGTAACCAATCTTAAGATACTCAAAAAACTAGACTATAATACCAAAATAGTGGAAACAATGTAATATTATTAATAAATGGGTAGTGAAATATTATAAGAAGTTAATATATGATATTATAAATTTGATTATGGTTATGGTATTTTTTATTAAAAAATATAACCCATACATATTATGTTAAAAAAATTTCACTGAAAAAGGAAACACTTGGTAAGGGATTTTAATCCCAATTTTTATATCTATCAAGTATGTTTCATATTCACCATATATTTATTTGATATGGGGTATATACTAGAACTTATTTATTTAATATTTATTGATTAAATAATTATTAAAGAAATTTTATTTTCTACTTTGAAATATCACATCTATTGGGTTTCTCTAAAATAATAACAATTTTAAATATTTATATTTGCACTGTCACTTTCTTTTGATATTTGTCAACATTATCTTGAAATGATCAATTCGTTATGATATTTTGTATTGTCAACTAAATTAAACTTATATTTACTGATTCAATTGTAATAGATATTATTATTTCATAAGATGAATAAATTTTTTAAATTTTTTTTCCCCATTCACAATAATTTGATTTACTGTGGAATTATTGATAAATTATTATTCATTAGTCAATACAAATAATTGATAAGGAATATTTTGTAAAATAAATTGTTTACTCAATATGAGGAGGACTTAGTAAGTACATTGATGGTGGGTTATAGGTATTATATATCCTATTTATGTGTCTTCATGTTCTAATGATAAAAATATGTTGTCCAAATTAAATAGGTTTCAACAAGTAGATTTAAGCTTTCATATGAAAATTATTAATGATATAGGATTTCATGATCCTTAGAAATTATGTCCAATAATTAAGAACTTCGTAAAATTAAATTTTATTAGTTAATATTATTATGAATTATTTTTTTATAATATAAAATATTTGGGTTCATTTTATTCTCATTTTATTGAATAAATGGATTTTTTTCTGTTATATTCATTTACATATTTGTTTTCATAGATATTTATTTAAATGGTGTGTGTTCTTAGTCAAATACCATGTAATGTTATTTTATTATTATTTATCCACTATTTATTCAACTTTACATACCGTTATTGATAATTTTATCTATCCTTTATTATAGTTCTATTACACAGGTCATAAATATAAATCGATTGAACGAGTTTCATGGATGATATGATTTTAATTTTGGTACTAATTATTTTATTTGACAAAGTTATTATCTATATCATGTATATAATAATGTTTTCAAAAAATAAAAAATGGTTTGGTACTTCATGATTTTATTAATTTTAATCAAGACAATGTAATAATGTAATTCAAATGGTAATGGATTTATGGGTCAAGGCATTATAGTTAGTATTAATATATATTTAGTAAAAACCATGGAATCTATATTTGGATAACATAGATTATAGAACAAAAACATAAGGTAAAAATTGAGGTTATGTATATAAAATCCAAAAAAAAATTTAAAATAGATATTTTTTGATTCATCCTTGTTATACTTCCCTCTGTGGATATTACAAGTATATGTGGCTCTGCCATATATGTAGATATTGGTAACAACTCTAAAGGTTACATCAGTCCTGACTCAAGCATAATTAGATATAAAAAATGTACCTTACTATTCACCATTTTCTAAAATCCGAATGGATATTATTAGGATAATTTTAATTTTCCATAAACTAATCATTGATTGTTTTGAAAGATAAAATTTCCAAAATGAAACAATTTTTATTATTATGAGATTAATCATGGAAATTTTCACCAATTTTCCAAAAGTGTTCCACTAGTTTTGGGATTATACATTATGTTAGACAATGTACTGATATAATACAATATATTCCATTTTTTATAAATAGGGAATGAATATAATACTTCATTATATACTTGATATCTATGTAGTGGTTGATCTAAGAAGAAATCAAATGTAGTTGGTATTAAAACTGAAAACATTATGTTTATACTAGGTCATGATAATAAATTTATAAAACATTACAATCCCTAGATTTTGAAACCCATTACATAATGATATTTTCTAGATTCGATCATTTTATGAGAAAGGGGAACCCATCATTTCGTGGGACTATAGAAACAATGATAATTGAGAAATAGATTATGTCTTAGCAAAAGATATTCATTACATTGGGATTTGGTGAAAAGGATAATGTTGCACATTTTTTCTATTATCTATATGGTGATTTTGATCAATGATGTTCCTTGATCAATAATAATATGGGGGAAGATGAAATATAACTCACAAAAAGGATATATTTTTATGAGAACATCTTTGTAAAATATACCCCTCATGGGAAACAGCCTAAGATTATTATAATGTTCTTCATTTTTAGGAACAAGGATTAAAAAAATATTTAGGATTATGAAGCTGCATTTTAAATTGTAATATTAAATTCAAAGGGTATTGGTTTCTCAAAAAATTTCATAATACGATGAAATAGATTTATGTGCAAAAAATTATATGAAATAATTATCTAGGAATTATTTTTTAAAATTGGAGAAATAGAAGAAGAGAATGGAAGAGAATATAATAAATACATGGAAGAATTGAAATAAGGATTTTTTAATATTTTATAAGTATGTAATAAATCACTTTTTAATAGGATTTAAAGGATTGTGAGGTTGATATATGTGGGGAGAAAATGTTCAGCTAGAAATATAATGCAAAGGAAAGAAGTAACGAAATACTATTTAGTGTTACAATAATATAAAAATTGGGAATATTGAAAACAATTTCCAAGATAATCATGGGAATGAATCTCTGAAGAATCATAGGGACCATGGTCAATAATTTGTTACTGACACAATCGATGTGGATTTATTAATGTTCTTATTTATTTGGATATTGCAAATAAGTTGTAACAGAATATTAATGATGATTTCTCCACATATAAATTATGAAATGTGTAAGGATTTTACAATATAACTTATTCATTATTTATTTGAAAACATATATTTTGGTGAATTGATTCATTAACATGTTAATATTTTTGAAAAAACATGGCTAAGAGAAAGATAACCCTTAATATGTCCCTGACGTTATGATAAATATGATTCGATAAATATTTGACTTGTATTGATTACGTAAACTAGATATTACTTACTACCTTGGAACATATTCTATTTTTTCAATCATAATACATGGAAGGGTCCTAAGGTTAACCATTAATGGAATGGTTGTTGTAGAAATTTGAATTAATTTTTAGATAATATTCTATGAATTCATCATAGGATAGAATCTTTTCTAAAAATATGTATTAATATTTCATGGAATGATCATAGGATAATATTTTTATTATATTAACAAATAAGTTAATTATATTTACTTATATTGTAAGTGAATTAAATAATTCCTAACTTATAGGAAAATGAATTGGAATTTTATAACTTCATTTTTGATGATATAAATGAATTTTATTCAAAAACTCTCGTTTATTGTTTTCGTTCAAATAAATTCTCATGAGAATGTTCTCTATAAATACTAATCAGAATATGATAATTATATTTCTCTTCTGATTCCATGATTTCATTAATCTTCTCATTTTCAGAAACCTAGATTTATATTGACCATCAATTTCATTTTCCCTCGTATCTTGAGGTTGTGTAATTAAACCTAATTATGTTGTGCATTTTTCCAAAATGGTGTTATATAATATCAATAAATCAATTATTGAGATTACTTTTATATTGATATGATTCCATTTAATTATGTGGGGAGAATGTAATACCTAATAATTCTAGAGTAAAAACATTATATTTAATAGTGTGTATGTCATGAAATTAAAAGAATAAAATGAAATACAAGACCTGAGTCATTAAGATGTATTTATTTTTTAAATCTATTATATAGATTTTAATACATAGAACACTAATTTCGCTTGTGTTACACAAAAGAAATTCTTTGTTCGGTTGTTTGAATTACTTGAATTATCATGTTTTAGTGAACAACATTATATTATTAATATATTTTCATTTAATATAATAATATAAAAATGTGACATTAAAATTTATAGTTATTATTAAAATTATGTATCTTATGAAAATAAATTGTTTAATTCACTAGAAAAAAATTTATTTGAAATGAATATAAGAAAAAATAGAATATAATGGAATGATTTTATAAGAAACTGTTTTTATGGCCAAAAATATGTTTTATCATAATATATTATATTAATTAAAATTAGAGAGTTACATTAATTTAATCTATATATATATATTATTTATAGTATTCTATCATTAATGTGCATCCTTTATAAGCATAAGTTAAGAACAAACCCAGTATTAACATACACACAAACTAATATTTTTACGAATAAAAATATAATTCATTTTAATTGAACAACTATTTTAATAAAAATTTTGACAGATAGAATTTTTAAATTAGATAATTTAATTCATTATTGAATTAGGTGTTTTAAAATTTTGTTTGGTTGAATTTTTAGTATTTTTCTAAGAAGAATTATTATTTTTTGAATTGGAAAACATACAGTATTTTAATTGAAATATGTTTTTTCTCATAATTTATTAATGAAGATAATTTTAATAAGATTTTCTTCACTAAAAAAATATAAATTATATATAAATTAATAAAATATATTTCATTTTAATAAATTTCACGTTGCTGTTTGATATAAAATCATAGGAATATTTTGGGTTGTTTTACATTAAAATCTTGATTTGACCTCACATATGTGATACTAAATTGATTTAAATTCTTCGAATTTTGGTATTAGAAATTGAAAAATAGAATAAATATTTGGAAAGAGTATAAGTTATATTTTATAGTATGTTAATATTTGTTTTTGACCAAAAATATTAGTGAATGAATTAAAATTTATTAAAAAAATTATAAGGAAAACCTATCTTAACAAGGGACTAAACCCTAATCTTAATGGGCAAAAAGACCTCTAATGTTTCCTAAATTCTATTTTCGAGAAATATTTCCCCATTATGATCCATTTTATATAATTTGGATCATTATTGTATCCACATAAAATTGCATAAACGTGGATGTAAATCCCTTTTAAAAACATTACGAGAATCGCGCAACTCCTCCACTGTTAAAAGAAACTCACCCCTACCTTTTATTCACACCTATCATGTAAATTGTATTTAATAAAATCTCAAATTATAAAATCTAAAAATCCAAACCCACGACTTAAAATACTCATTGTTTTTTCCTATATACAACAATGGGAGTCTTGTTATAAACCAAAAGGAGTTTCTTGAATGAGAGTTAACGTTCTTCGATGATATATTTTGTTTAATTTAATTATACACCAATTAAATTATTTTTATATCATGATTATATATTATCCATAGTATATTAAATATTCTAACTTGTTTATATTAAATTAATTTTGACATCAAATTCCCACACATCCATCAAAATGGGATACAGAATCATCATTTGAGTTTGAGGCGGACTACCTCTCTGAAAAGTGATGTCCATCATTAATAAATTTACAAAATTTAATGGTTGTAAATAAAGATGGATTTATAGTTAATATTATATATATATATATATATGATAATTATAATTTATTTATTCTTATATAATTATTACATAACACATACAATCAAGATTTTTATTTTGGGAATACGATAACATGATTTGTGGTCATGTGGACTCTTGTCTCCTCATAGATATATAATTAATTAATATTATGCGGGGAATATATTAATAAGTTTTTAAAAAAATTTATTAAAAAAAATAATATATATATATGATAATGTAAATATATTTTACAAAGGTATTATTCACTATTCATTATTTTAATATGATAATGAAATTAATGAAGTGTTCATGTGTACGTACGACTGACCGTCTCCATGAATGGTGAATTTCATTTGATTTATAAAAATATAATGGATTACTATAAATAACTATATAATGGATATATATGATATTTAAAATATCTTTTAAATTCATGGGATGGTTAATTCATTATCTAAATAATGGAAACAATAAGAAACATTTCAAAACATAGTAAAAAACTAGGCAATGAATACATGAAAAAATAAAAATAATGAAAGGTTATAAACAAACAAGTAATAATACATTATGACAAAATAATATCTGAAATTAAATATATATATTTATTGTTAAGTTATAAGTTAATAACTTGATTAGAAATATTATATACGAGTCTAATGTATTTTCTCTCAAAATTGAATTCATGGAAAGGGATTCACTTTTTACTTTTTATATATTTGAGATAAGCATCATATATACCACTTTAGTGATTTCTGGGGAGTAACTACTAACCCTTTGTAATTTAATATGATTAATCACTCATTATTCACTGTTTTTTTTGTTTCACATTGAATCACCTCATCCAAGGTATTTTAATTGAAAACTTAAAGTGAAAAAATATATCATTGAAGTCTCATATTCTTTTCTGAATGTTAACATTCTTGTAAAAATTCACATAATTATGATATATTTTTCTATAAATTAAATTTATCATAAATATCAATATTCTCATTCATTGGATATTATTATTCCTAAAAAATATTCCATTTTTATATATGTTGTTCACTTCGACAATTTTTTGTTATACTATGGAACTATGGATAAATAGATATCATTTATTGATTACGAAGGATTAATAAATAATATTATTTATTAATTAAATAAATTATGATAATAGGTATTATTTGGAAAGCATGGGAATGGCGTTTCATGGAAATTACACATCCTCTCAATGCATCGACAGGTTCTTATTAGACAAATGTGTTGGCCTAATTAATGGGGTTTCTACTTAGAGTTTTAAACCATCATGTTAATTTCCTTGACGGTATAAGGTTTCGGGCTCTATAGAACATCCAACCAATAATTAAATATTTTTCTTATTATATATTTATGTTATTATTTTTATTATCCTTTGTATTTTATTATGATAAAATACATGGATAAATTTTATTCTCATATTAACGTTTAAATGACATTTTTTCAGTTATTTAAATTACTATACTAATTATTCCTTATACATTACAATAAAGGGAATATGTTCTTATATTTTTACCCTTCTATATTTATTGATTAATCATAGCAAATTTCCATGGGTTGGAATTTACTCCCCAGAAATCACTTAAGTGGTGAATATGACACTTATATCATATATATAAATAATAAAAATAGAATCTCTTTCCATGCATTCACTTTTGCGTGAAAATACATTATAATTAGTATATTTTTTAGTTCTTCAGTATTTTACTCCTTATAATAATTCTTATTTAATAAAATATTACATGAGCTTCGGGATTTTTAGGTAAGGGAATTAGATGATTTCAACATAAGTATTACAAAATTTAAATAATATTTATCAAATAATAAACATATTTATTATGAATATTAATTTTAACATAGTCATATATGACTAATAAGATCCAATTTAATCAAAATCCATATAAAATATTCATTAATGTTTCTCTAATTCATTACAAAAAATATTATGACCAAAATATAAATAAATATGAATTATTATGACTAAAAACTGGGAAACCATTTTTTAAAATTCAATTAAAATATGTGACAATTTTTAATTAAATCTAACCCTAAAAACATGATGAATTTTTTTTTTCCAGTAAATAATGTTTCAAAAAATCAAAAACAAATTATATAATATTTAAACATAATGTTGTACTCAATGGGTTATATTAGATTATTAATAATATTATTTAAATAATTATTATATTATTACCATTTTTAATTGTAATGGATCCTCAAAAATTAGTTATATGAAATTGAATATTTTTTAAAAAATATATATTTTTCACACTTTATCAATAATTAAATATTTTCATTCAATTTTAATGACCATAGAGAAAGATAACTGTAAAATGTTTTTTAGAATATTAGGTTTAATATTTCTAATAAATTATCTAGTAGTATAAAAAATAATTTTAAAAATAATGGTTGTGATGTCCTGGACCTGGGTGCATCTTGATAGGTGCCTCCATCCCAGTGGGCCACATGGTCCCTAGTGCATCTCCTCAAATGCCAGCTGCAGCCGACTAACATCGAGGGCCTTGTGTGTGCTCAAGGGGACAATATTCCATCATTACCAGAGTTCATCACAAAAGATGAATATAATACTAATAAAATAGTGGAATAAATATAAACAATCCAAAAGAACATTTTAAAAATAAATTCAACAATAATAATAAATAAAACAACTAGAATAACAAATGAAGAAATGTCAGTTCACTAGGAAACTAGAAAACATGAAATCAAGAATGTATGCCTAACCTATTCTACCAAAGTACAATGGAAATGAAATGAATATCCCAAGACTCTCATGCTCTACTTAATCATCTTCTTTCAAGATCTATCTGATACAACAACCAATCAATTATTTGAAGTCATATACTTCCATTTATTAACAAATACATTCATGTTATCTTCCCTGGGTACGAAATAACTATCAGAGTGGGTGTGTGATAAATCTCAATGGGCCACCCCCAATGGGTTATATAATATCAAGACTATGTAATGGAAATATAACAGTGTGAAATAATTCATATATAATGTAAAACTATAAAATGTAACTAAATACCCAAGGACCCACTTCAACCCTTATCTTGGGTCTGAATATGTGACCAGTTCATTATTTTTTTGTTAACAATGAATAAATAATCCTCAGGATATCCAAAGAAAATATTCCAAGATGTTATAAGTAAACCTATAATATTATTTAATAATTGAGTTCCAATGTAATAACCATGGAAACATAAAACTCAGGGGGGAATGATATATGTAATGACTATATCATGGCTAAGGGTAAGAGTGTAATCAAATGAGCATAGTCAATGGTATTCAATAATATTGTTCACATAGATTCCATGGATTTCATCCAAGATAAAACTATGAAAATAAATGATTGGGTTTGATGGGATTAAAACATGGACCCATAATTTTCAATGATGGATCCATGGAGTGTATCCATGTGTAAAGTCTCATGTTTTTTAACATGGTTAAAATGAGATTTTTTAATCCTTTTAATTTAATACTAAAGAGGTTTTAATACCATTCTTCAAGAAGATGTTTTTTGAGTTGGGTTCATTTTATGGTTTTATATGAGGCTTGATTAAAGGCTCTAGGAGTTTCTCGGGTGGCTCGATGGGGTTCATGAGCATCGGACCAAGAAAAACAGTTTTAAAAAGGTATGGTCGAGGTGTTCTCACACAATACACCCGATTAGTAAAAATGCGTGGTTTATCCACGAAGGATACTCTTGGTATCTATTATCTGGATCTTGGTATTCACACGGTATGTCTGACATGGCTTATTAAACCGTATGGCCTACCTAGTTTTTAGTTTTGGTTAAAAATAATTCAATTAAATTTATTGTTGTAATGAATTTAATTAAATTTTCCAATGTTTGTTTTGTTTAATTAAATTAATGTTTTATATAATTCAATTAAATGATGTTGAGTTGGAAAATTTATTAAATTAAATTCGGTTGGAATATAATTTAATTAAATGTTATGTTAAATGTGGAGATTGCGGTTTATCTAAGAGCTGTGTAAATTAAGTGATACTAATTGAAATATAATAGGTATTATTATTATTATTATTATTATTATTATTATTTTTATCTTAATATTTTTTTAATGTGGTGTTATTTGAGGGAGAAAGGAAAAACGATGTGGCGCACAACCAGTGAGGTGTGACCACCTCCCCATGGCTCTCCAATGAAGAGGTACACCTCCAACCCTTCTCTGGATCCTCTTCAAACATCTGAGTCCATCATGAATGTTGTTTTCCTTGTCATAGTATGTCCATAACCATGCATTTATTTATTCGTATCAATTATTTCGTGTCTCTGTCACCCGGTCTCTATTAGACCGAAACCCTATGGCTTGAGAACAATTTTTTCTTCTATTCTTCCGACTTTAAGCGGTATAGATTTTGACTCAGGACCAATTGGTCGGTATTATGACAACATCCGTTGAAGGAAAAGTGATTCGGATTGATTTCTCCCATCCTCATCGTATTTGGGTAAGGAAATATACCTGGTAATTGGTTTCAAAACCCTTAAATTGGATACTTGTGATGTAATTGTGTTTTAGTAGATTATTTTGGTGTTCATTTGTCCCTAACACAGTAGTTATTAGTGACATTTTTTGTTTTTAGTTGTTGTGATCAATTACAAGTATGTAGGCACCTTAATGTGGATGTAGTTATGTGTTAGCGGGTCGCAGTTTTAGTTTGGATGCTTTGGATTAGTCAAATTCGTTGAGGTAGGGTTTGAAACATTTCCTCATTAATAAAATGCAGTTTTTTATCTTTTTTTTTATAAAGATGCATGAAATGTCTGATTAAAATGTTTATTAGTGGAATTATATGATTAATTATGAATTAATTTTTTTCTTTGAGATGATAATTAAGAAATATATTAATTATGAGTAATTAATTTTATTAAGTTTAGAAAATTAATAATGGATTAATTATTTATATGAGATGATAATTAATCATGTAATTAATTAGGAGATATTAATTTGGTTAAGTTAAAATATTTAATTATCAATTAATTATTTGATTTTAAGTGATATTTAATTATGGGATTATTTATGTGTAACTAATTTTGTTATGATTATAGAATTATTTATGAATTAGTTACATTCATTGAGATGATAATTAATCAAGGGATCAATTTTGATTAATTAATTTGTTTATGTGGAGACAACTAATTATGATGTAATTATGTGCTTTTGTGATCATAACTAATCTCTTAACTAATTATGAGATATTAATATGGTTATGTGGAAATAATTAATTAAGATTTAATTATGTCTTTTGAAATGATAATTAATAGGGGAATAAATTATGATATATTAATTTGGTTAAGTTGATATAATTAATTATGAATTAATTATGTGGTCTAACATGATAATTAATGGAGAAAATAAATATGAGATATTGATTCGGTTATTTTTAATGAATTAATTATGAATTAATTATATGTTGTGAGATTATTATTAAACCAGGGATTATTTATGATCTATTAATTTGGTTTTATTGAGATAATTAATTATGAATTAATTATGTTCCTGGAGATGATAATTAATCTGGGGAATAATTATGAGATAATAAATTGATTATGTTGAGAAATTTAATTTTTTATTAATTTAGTGTAATGAGATTATAATATTGATAATTTATTAGGTTTTAATTATGAGATATTTATTAAGGCTAAATTTATATAAATAATTTTTAAATTAATTATGTGATTTGGAAACAATTTCTTTTGATATCATTAATTTGTGAATTAGTTATTCTACATTGGGATAGTTTCCTTGTGAAAATTATTTGGTAAATTATTTATGTAATATTGAGATGATTTCCATTTGATTAGTTATTTATTTAATTAAGTAGAGAAATTATAGAGAGTAATTAATTGTTTAATTAATAAGGTTATGGTAGTTATTAATAATTTTAGAGTTAACAAATGGAATTTTGGTTTATGAATTTTTTTGAGTCTCTAGTGAATATGATTTTATTAATTAGTCTTTTAATTAATTCATGGACTCGATTTATTAATTATTGAATTAATTAGTTATTGTGATCATTGGGTTCTAGACATGATATCCTAAAATCATGATATAAATTTTTTTGAATGATAAATGGGTTCTGAGATAGAGACTGACACTCCAAATAGTTACATGGTGATATACATGTGGTTCTATACAAACAATAATCTAAATTATCATTTATGGGATAGGGGCAAATTCTCCAAATACCCATGGGTTTTGATAAAAGGATTGATGCCTCAAATACTCACAAGTGTTCCTGACATGACATTATACACACATTAATTGACATCAGATTGTGAGACGAATTGGTCCCACATGAATTGAATTAAATGGTTAATGGAATCTGATGTGATGTAACAATTTTTAAATTGATTATGGGAATTGGTATAGAATCACACATTACTGAGACATTTTTTGAGATATGGGTGTTGAGGAGAACCCTAGTATTTATGCTGATAAATAAAGAATATCAAATAACGTAATAAACCAATTTATATGAATTATATATCTTGTTAATGTTCAG
Organism: Viscum album; assembly: GCA_963277665.1. NCBI lineage: Eukaryota > Viridiplantae > Streptophyta > Magnoliopsida > Santalales > Viscaceae > Viscum > Viscum album. The sequence continues at coordinate 1,515,919,134 of OY728122.1, read as the reverse complement.
AATATTATTTCCAACAATGAGTCGAGGCACATATCTCTATCAGTTGTCCTTTGGATCCTGGATGAATAATAGTTTATCTATTCAATTATGTAGTTACATAGTTATACCTAGATAGTGTTTATTTAAATTTCATTTCCTAGATTGATGTAGACACTGGTTGTCTCAGCCTACATAGATTTGTATCTCACAACCTACTCAGGCCGTTGTTGAAGAGGGGTTCCCAAGTAGACTCTATCTGTTTGAAGGACTATGGATCATGCTCATTGCTCAATGCGTATAATTGGGAGTAAAGAGAAATGGATTGAGTGTGATCTCAAGTTTCTCGTAACGAATGCCCTTGGGGATTTGAGTATTTCCTTTTTTATAGACTGATTTGTAAAGAATAATGTTTTATTTCCTACTTTTAGATATGTATCACCCTGACATTTAGGAATTCTATAAACTGGAGTTGTCTATTTTCATTATACATTTGATTGTTGACTTATATTTGCTTCTTCTATTTCTTGGGTTTAATATCTCTTTCCACTATGCACTCTGATTATATGGTTATAATATCCCCATGTACAAACTATAGACCCTTGCTGTTAGTCAGCAGCCTTAGGCATATGGGGAGACAAGCTTAAGGTAATATTGAGACCGGTCTGGTTACTTTTTTGAGTGTAATATAGGATGATATGTTTCCCCAAGGCATCCTATAATAACACATAAGGGATCCCACAACGTTATACTAGGAATCTATTGATTGAAAATGATTGGATTATAAAAAGTTATAAACCTAAGGAATCCATATATTTTAATCAGAATGGGGTTTCTGAGTTCTCAAGTCATTCCCTCTAGAATCGAAGGTGAGGTCAAGTCAGACCACTTCTATTTGATAATGGTGCAATATAATATTTCATAATGTTCAAGATATTTCCATTTAATAGTGTGACATGGAAAAATTATCAGGAATGAGATTAAAATATTCTTAATTAATCTATATGTTTATTTGGTTCATGATGTTTCTTTCATTGGTGTGATAAGACTATGTTGCAACGAAACATTTATTTTTTCTTTTTAAGGCATATTGAATAATTCAGGTTTACTTTTCTACATTACACGAACATGGTAAGGGGTGTTCTAGACATTGAACCTATTATTCAATTACATTTAAATTAATCAAGTCATATACATAGTATACATTCCAATTTCTATATCTCGTTTAATTATAAAATTGGGGAACTTTCTTTTGTCTGGTCCAGTGGTGAGCATACATTGTACATTTTATTATATAATTTAGATTTTAAATAAATCTATTTAAAGAGAAAATATTACCCTTACGAAGTTCATACCATGGAACACCCAAACAATTTTTCTATTGTGTCAAAATACTAAAACGAAAATTATATAATATCAATCTAAACATAATGGATGGTGTTTTGGGCATAACCTTTAACAACTAATAATATATTTTTAAAGGGGACAAAAATATGGTTCTAATGATTATAATAATGGAAAAAAATAAATAAACATCACACGCTGAAATCGACTGGACCCACACTATAATTCCTAAATCAATTAATATGAGGTATGACTTATAGTCTACCCACTTAATTCTCATAAGACTATCCTTATACATTATTAGAAAATGAGATAGATTGGATCAATGTAGATCAAAGAAAATGGTAAAAATCCTCACACCTCAATAACTTGGAAGATATAATTAGACAGTAAGAACTTCTCAAATGGACTCATGTACATACAGATGCGCATTCAATGTGATGAAAAAGGGATCAAATAGATATTGGAAGAAATAGACCTCTGGAAACCTATATTAGGCCTTCAAATAAAAAACAAAAATATGGAAATGGTGGAAAATATTGTAATACTTTTAATTAGGGATGAGTGATAAATTAATTTGATAATTAAGGGTAAATGGTATAATGACCTAGAAAATACATTGTACATGGTTTTTACGCACAGTTTGAAAACCCATGTGAAAACCATGAATGTGTATGTGGAGCTGAGGGTTCACAACATGGGTAGTCAACATGGTTTTGTAAACCATGCACCAAGAATGTAGAATGGTTGTTCCCAAAACTACAGACCATATGTACTATTAGATATAACGATGCACCCTTTTCATATAATTTACTCTAATAATGTGAGAGATCCAATTTTTATTAAAAGATTGGTTCCATTCACTGAACAAAATCAAGAAACTATTAGAAACCTCACAATCTCAAAAGGAATCCATATTAGGTCCAAAATAAATCATTTGACTGAATTCTAAAGGATCCATACATTAGAGGAAAACATGGTTCTTACTATGTACACCCCTTAAAAGAGATTATCCTTGATTTAACCAACTAATGTTGGTGAAGCACTATCTTAGTAAAACATTGGCCACTGGGCATTTATGTTAGCATCCTTCTCCCAAGTCTCATCATGCATGTGGCTGTAATTACATAGCACCCATACTAGAGGAACTGACTAGACTCAGAGAGCCTTCATGCTCCAATCAATGATGTGTATCAGATACTCCTCAAAGGTACCATAATTAACTAACTCAACATCCTCATAAAAGAATGTATGAGATGGGTGGACATGATATTGGTGATGTAGTGAAACATGGAGGACGTCTTGCATGGAACAATATCTTTGATGTAATATAAACTGATTTGCTACCACCATGCCACTGTATATAATCTCATATGACGCTACATTATGAAGTGATATATTTAATTACTTATGAAACCGTCTATGTAGAAGCCTGGGCACTACCCAAAAGAAAGAATAATCCAAGACCTCGAGCAATAGATGTCATCGATGTAGATTTGCATATGTTTTTTTCTATATTGTGCAGTAGTCGTATGATTTATTATCTACTAAACCTAATTTGATGTCTCCAAAACATATTGAGGGACTATTACTATTTCCTAACCTAAAACAATCCATCATAGGGGTGAACTACACAACCTACCAAACAATCTCCAAGAATGATCCATCTAAAAAACCATCTGAAATCAATTATTATTGGTGAACCCAATAAGAGAGATATACATCCCCAAATAACCACATAAATTAAGCAAACATTGGAGTAGAATTTAATATAGAGCCAATATTTCCCAATTTGACATTCCATCAGTCTAAGAGTGAATATTTGTTCTTAGAAGCACATATTTACCCATAGCCTTCTGCAATCCCTTCCAGAATTGTGACATGAAATGAGTGTCCCTATAAGAAATTATTGTATGTGGGACTCTGTATAGTCATATGATTTGATGAACAAAATGTCCTACTACCTTGTCAACATAGAAATTCTCTTGAATAAAAATAATGTGAGCCACTTTCTTCAGACTATCAATAATAACCCATAAATCATCGTTACCTCTTGGGGACCTCAGAAAACTGACTAAAAATTCCATTGAAACATATTCACCTTCAAATTTTTGGACTGGATGAATCTGTAACAAGAAATCAGATATCTGGAGCTCTAGATTAACCAACTGATAGGTAGAAGACCTTGTTATAATACCCACTAATCTGGTGTTTCTTCCGAGGACAACAATATCAGCGTCGTATATCTTGATACCTCATGGAGATACCTAGATTAATTGCCCGATGAGAAGCATGATACTCTTTCATTAACTCCTCTATCATATCTATAGGAACCCAGACACATACATGTATATGATGGATGTATTCTCTATCCAAAGTCAAATCTATCTATGGGTTATCTCCTGATATAATCTCATTGAGAACCAAGACCCCAAGATTTTAGAATTGTCTACCATTCACCTTCTCATGGAGGGAAGAGGTAACTATAAAAGATGGATGCAAGACTTCAAATGAACTTCATGTAACTCGAAATATTGATCAGAGAAGTGGTAATTTAACATCTTTTCATTACTGGCATACCCTATGGCCAGTGATTGAGTTTTCTAACTCATATCATCTAAAGCTATGTTTCCATTCCATGGAATATATACATGCTCAAAATCAAAGGATTGTACATATTGACCCAATATATAATAGACGAGGATCATGTAATGTTGTTTATAGATATATTGGAGGCTCTTGTGGTTAGTTAACACTACAAAGTGATCCCCTAATTGATAATACCTCTTGAAATATAAATCATGGACAACAACAACTTTCTCAAGGTTGTGTGATGGGTAGTTTCTCTCTTGAGGCCACAACATCAGAGATCCGTATGTAGAGAACCTATCCTCATGCATCATTACTCCTCCCATTCAAATTACTAATTCATTATATAATATGGTATATCATTTTCTTATCATTTCAATAATAATTAATGGTTCTAATAAAATCATTCATTTCATCCCCTGAAAGGATTTCTTGCAAGCTTCTGACACCATGAACATGATATCCTAATATATAAAGGAATAAAAGGTCATGAAAGGTGTGATATGTTATGTATGATATTCTTATAATATCTACATATCCCCTAAAAAATTAAATATAAAACAAATTCTCATGTTTCTCCCATGATACTATGGTACTAACCATTTTCAGGCCAACACATTTACTTGATTTTGAGATAATATGACCCAATAATTGAACATTTCTAATCCTAAAGTGGAATCTAGAAAAATTATCACAAATCTAATTCTCTCTCAATGTACTCAAAGCGATCCCAGTATGATAGGATTGTTTATCAAGAGTATGATATTATACCATGATGTTGTACAAAAGGACAATGTGAAACGAATTAATATAGGGATGGAAACCCCAAATCATTTAATCCATGAAAATGGAAGGTCAGTTCATAACAAAAAACTACGTAACAAGGTATTCATACTTACCATAACATCAATTAAATGTTTAATGGGGTATTTCGGTTGTCTTTACTTGAACATTGTGGTATGTGGACCATATGTTGATCTTAGATAATACCCTAGATTATCCGAGTTGGTTAAAGAGATAATCTATTCATGGAAGGGGATATTAGTTCTTGATTGTATGCTAGTTCCAATTTCATATATCCAGAGATAGACATAAGTCTCTATCCACCATCTTTTGGAAAATCATGGGACAAACCTATGAAGACGAATTGGACCCTCTAAACCCTTTGGCATCAAAATACACTATCTTCCTCTTGAGCTCTTGAAGCTCTAATGGTGCCATCCTGTTAGGAGGGATGGACCTGGAGACACTCATAGTACAATCTCAGTCGTAAACTCTACCTCTCTCTAAGGTGTTAAGCCAAAAAAATTCCATAGGAATGATTTTACTAAAATCGTACACTAATAGAGGGGAATTATATAGATGTAAACCCCAATACTCTATGAAAAGATTTGAAATATTGGTCATAACTCTACCTAGACCATGATAATCTAGTCCCACTCAACCATCCTAGACATCCCACTATCCCTTTTGTAGATAATTTCATCCCAATAGTGATGTAAAATATTGACTGTGGAGAATGAAATTTATAATAACATGACACTAAACCAAAAAATCCATCCTGAGAATGGAATTAAACCCTGTCAACTCAATAACTAAGATGTTCCACTATGAAGGGTAACTACCTACCTCAAGGGGATTGTCCCTATAGTTGTGTATATCCTTTATCTACACTCCTAACGATGTATCTGGAGTTATTACACCAACGTATTATTATATCTACAATACAAGACACTCCATGAAAGATACATAGATAAAATATATTAATGAACATGAATCCAATAATGTAGATACAATGGTAGATGACACTAGAATAGTACCTCATACGATAAATGGTCCCATAGCCAGATCTATAGGTATTAGTTGTAGTTCATACTACTAGATTGATCCATGGAACTTTGAATGAGCTAGACTACCATGATCATAACAACTCTATTGGTGCTATTGGTGATAAGGGCCCTGAATACCATAAAAATGAACTCATCTTTATCTAGACCTAATGGGGATATTATAACTTATATTCTGACATGGGGTAAATGAAAACTGCTCCTAATTGTGGAGGTTTCATAGAAATTCTTCCACTCGAATCTCGTTGAAGGGGACTATATAAATATTGAAGATACCTAATACAACTGCAAACCTGACATTCCATTTGGCCTCTATCACAATGAGTTATCTGGTTACCCTATCATCCACACTCATGAGACATAATAGATATATAAAAATAGGTACTCTGGTTGTCACTGCATTGACGAGAAGTCTCGTGGGAGCATTTTCGGCTAGAGTAAGGACTACTGCCCTGACATGGAACTAATCCACTATACCTTATACTATTTTCATCCCTTAGGTTGATCACAGTGATGAGTTACTTATATCCTATTTTTTTGAAATATTTGGTAGGATAATATCATTCACCTATACATAGATTACACACACAATTCCATCCATCAAAATTCAATCACTGAATTATCATCATCATATAAAAGTGGAAAAAATCATTATAACACAGTGAAACATGTTGATTAATCCAATAATAACATATAACCCGACTCAAAATGCTTGAACTCTTTTGATCTATCAGATCTCTGTATCTTAGGAATGATGTGATCATAGAAGGTAGACTGGAAATCAGCCCATAAAATTCCTTTATGATAACAGATATGTGTAATCAAAACCAAGCAACAATTTGGCCAAATCACAGAGATTTTATGTGGAAATATCAACCCTCCAATTTGGAGGCTTCTCTAGATGCTACATAGACAAGGTGGAATCTAGCCAAGACTCAACAGCCTATGGAATTCCATCCGCTAAGAAGGAACGAGGATGATTTTGCTGGAAATATCGATTATGATCCTCCATCATATGGGCATCTAATAGAGTATAATGCATGGAATGCATCATATGTAGCTAACTATATAAATATGGGAGTTTGTTCCCAAATCTGTTGTTGTAGGTGGTTAATCACGATGAACTAATGGTAGTTTGATTGGAGGCTCAGTTCCCACTATGTGTAGGGTATGATCATCCAAACCTTCATGATGTAAAATAGTAATTCATCATGGCGGAATTGTTCTCAAATGACAAGAACATTCCTCATGACAATCATCAATAAGATAGACATAAACCCTTTTGAAATTAAAATATGGAAGGACTGACAACCCATGGAATTCTACTATATCTACCAGCATAAAAGACCAGGTTTTTGTAAGTACTGGAGTATAATTTTCTTTTCATTTTACATTTAATTACCAGGATCAATCCTTTACCTTTCGTAAACATGACAATGCGGGATAATTATGTGCCAAAAGTTTATATTATAAGTCATGTATAATGTTATAATAGATATCAAGTTCCATTTAATTAGTTCACATACACCTCATCCATAACAATGACACCGATTTATTTATAAAATAATGGATTGACTCATTCAATTACACACCCCAACAAATGAGGGTCCATACACCTCATGATTTGATACATTTAATCAATCAACCACAACCAAGAGTAATACATGAATAAGCTAACTATCACAATCCCCATAAATAATCACAAGCATATCATGAAAACTCATTGTAGTGAAATGCACCTATATTAGATGATAATATTCATGTCCTGGGAATTGTAGGATCTTTATATGAGGCATGTAACAATGGTACAAACCCTCATATAATCGAACAAAGCATGAATGAAATCTTTAACTATAGTAACAATAAATAATTCTACACAACCTGTGCATAACCCAATGGTGAAATAATTACATCATTGATATTAAAAACATAAAAATAATTATATTTTTTGTAAAATGGATTTACCTCAATCATGCGACAAGGATTACAAAGAACAACTTATTACCAAGTCCCAAGCATGCATGATCTCCAATATATCGTCTCTAAATAGTAAATAATGAAAAGAAACTCTTTAATACAACATTATGAAGTCCTAGACACAGAAGACAATTAATATGTTACCCGATCCAAGTCGGCCACATGGCCTCAATTTCATCTCCCATACTCAAGAGGTTGTCGACTAGTATAAAGGTAATAGGGTGTGTTTGTGGGGAGAAAATTTCATTATTACCTGAGTATAGAGTAATGGATAAATATAAATAGAGGAAAATATCAGAATAAACATAAGTAAACAAAAGTAACATTGATTAAATAATGAAACATTAAAAATAACTAAATAAAATAGAATAATTGATAATGATTTGTGATTTAAATAGAGTACTAGAAAACATGGATATAAGATAGTAGGCATAATATGTTCCAAATAAGTATCAATAAAATACAATTACATTCCCAAACATCCTGAGTCCACTCAGTCATATTCTATTGAGCTCCATCTTTTACAGTATGATATCAAGTGTTCCAAACCATATGCTACCCTTAATCAACACTTACATTCATTTAGTCTTCCCCAAGTACAAAAAGATTCCAACAGATGGTGTGCGATAAATATCAGTGGTCCGCCACCAATGGTGTCTGTAAGATATGGACCATGTATTGGAAATGTAAAAGTGTTCAATAATACAGATATACTATAAATCAGTACAATGTAAATAATCACCCAGTACCTGTTTCGTCCCTCTTCTCATGTCTGAACATGTAACAAATTAATTATGTTACTATTATTATTTTATAAATATGTCCCATTATAGCTATAGTGAAGGTTCCAAGATACAACAAGTAAACCTATAAATATATATAGTAATAGTGTTCCAAATTAATAACAAAGGAAACGTAGATCATAAGTGGTGCTAACTCCGTGATGATTGTATCCTGGATAAGGGTTAGAGTGAAATCCAAGGATTATAGTCAATGGAATTCCACAAAAATTCATTCCAAGTTTATGGAGTTGATCCAATGTAAAATGGGGCTATGAAATGATTGGCCCCGATGGGAAAAAACCATTGATCAAACATGTCAGTGCCAGATCCATGGAGAGTTTAAATTAGATATTGTAATAATAAATCAGGGATCTTGCAATGTCATTCCACTAATCTAGAGATAGTAAATGATTGGGTACAAGGTGGATATCGACCTAATAAATCGGTATCGTTGAATCGGAATTAGGTTCACGTGTTCACAAAGAAATTCATATGAAATCCATGATATGATCGAGTTATACCACTCTTATTTGATAATGATGTCATCGAATATTTCATATGCTTTAATATATTACCTATAATTTTTAAAATAACGATTAATGAGTATGAATCCATTTAATCAAGTCATAATTAATCAATCTGTCAGATTGGTTGAATCCATTACTTTCCATTATGTGATAAGAACAAGTAGCAAAGAAACAATTATTTAATACATTTAAGTAATATTAAATAATTATTTTTGACTAATTTTCCTTCCATAAAAATGGTATGGGGTTTTACAAACATGTTACATATTATTCAATTACATTTAAAATGGCCACTTCATATACATAGTATTGATCCCAAATCACAATTCATCATTTATTATATAATTAATGAACTAACATTAAAAAGTTCATTTGGTAAAAATAAATTGAACATTCCATTAGGAAATTCACTATTTAAATCGAGGCTTTCTATATAAAGAATCATACCCTTAGGAAGGTCAATCCATGTCAAAACTGAACTATGGATCAAACATGTCAAAACAGTAAAATGAAAATTATAGAATAAAATCATACATGGGATGGATGGAGTTTTGGATGTAACCAATAACAACTAAACACATAATTATAAATATAATAACCATATGGTTATAATTATTATACTAATTGTACAAAAATTCATTAAATTACACCCAAAAAAATCAACATGCCCCACAAAAGCGTTGGAAAATCAAAGAGCTCAGGGTATGAGTTATAGACAACCCACCTAATGATTTTTCAAGTCTCCTACTCTAGTTTTGGCTAGTAATTTATCTTTTATTATTGTAGATATCAAAAAATTTATATACACTTACTCATTTATAACTATGTATAGAGAATTATATAATAAGAATAGAATAACTAAACTCTACTAATTATCGATGTGCATCCAATGTGATTAACGAAAGATCAAATGGATCTCGGAAGAAGGATAAATCATGATCCATTGACTAGGACATAAAAAATATCAAAAATTAAATGAATAGAGGCTAATCCCTCAGGAATTCAAATTAGGGAAGAATGATGGATTAATTAAATTGTTAAGGGTAAAAGGTAAAATTACCCAATATTTATTTTTGGAATGGTTTATCCACACAGTTTGACAAACCATTATCAAACCATGCACATGTACCTAGAGAAGTGTTGGAATGGATTGGTTGGGTCACATGTTTAGGTAAACCATGTTCCAATATTGTGGAATGGAACTACCGAAAACTACAAACCATCGACAATGTTAGATCTAATAGTGCACACTTTCATCATAGTTTACTTTAACCCTGAGATAGGGCTATTATTTCCCAATAAAATGGTTTCTGAGTTCTAAACATGGATTTTACACCCTTAGGACCATATCAAACAATAAAATAATCCATATTAGTACCATATTAAATAAATAGACTAAAATGTGTAGGATCCACACTTTATTTAAAACCCCATTTTCATACAACGACAAAATATTTGATAAAGTTTTTTTCATATGATTATTATTTTTCGGTTAAATATTTAATTTATATATATACTATTCTTAGAAACAACTTATATGAATGATAAAAAATGTTATTTAACATTTAATATATAAATTATATTAACATAATTCAAAAATAGTTACCTATTGAATTTATTTTAAAAAATAGATATCTCAATAAAAACAAATTTATGAAATTTTTTGATTGATAATAAAAAAATTTCAATTTTCATTTCTAATCTATTGACAAAAACTAAATAAATGTTATAAAATATTATGACTCATAATTTAAATGATTTTTTATTTATACCCTCAAATTTAATGATAACTTTATTTAGAAATTTTATATTACATTTCATTTAGACATGGGGTTATGTTTATTATAAGATATCACTGTGAATAAATATTTTTTATAAGAATGTATCCCAAAATATTTGGGTTTCATATTCTACCCCATTAAAAGAAATTTATCCCAAAAATTTACTTTAGTGTGTTAAAATTAATATGGATACTTCTTCCTCATAATATCATTGGGTTCCCTTATGCCTTATATGAATTTATTATTCCTCTAGAGAAGTTATCCAAATGAGTAGTCTTTCTTAATAGCACTTTATCTTTACTATATATGAATTATATCAGTTTTTCATAATAGTAAAGAGCATAAAATATTTCAATGACCACTATGATTAATAAGTATTATGTAATAGGTTTGTAATTTTTTAGTATCAATACATTACACATAACAAACAAGAAATAGGTGTAGTGATTGTTCCAAGATATAAGGGTATGTCCCTAACAATTCAATAATGTAAAACATGTCCCTATAAATAGGTTTATCCATCACATTAATCCTATCTATCATAACCTTAAAGGTGTTATAAATTCAAAGAAACACCTTATCAATAACATTGAACTCGAGTCTCATTAAAATTATCAACACAAAACATCTATAAACATTGAGCTGCATAGATGTGATGTATAATTGTTATGAATTCTTATACCGTTTTTTAATCTATCTCCTATCCCTATAGATTTATTTATATAACATCATCATTAAATATTTTATTCTTAGTCATATTAGCCTAGAGGGATCTAAAAGGATCCTTCTGTATTCTTGAGTGAAAACTATATCTATACTTGTGCACCACACATACACGGCATACCTGCGCAGCATACCTGCATGGCATACCTGAGCATTCATTCGACACGGTATAGTTGCATGGTATATCAAAATAGTGTACCTATTCGGAACACATGCATGAGGCAGCTAAGTGGTAAAGCATGGTATAAATCAAACATTCCAACTAAAGTACGCTCTTTAAAGCCTTTCATGGAACTGTATCTATTTCCTTTGTTCCCATATCTAAAGGGACTATGTTGAAGCTTCCACCAAAAAATATTTATTTATCTAACCATTTTTAAGGGAACATTAGCATGTCCCCTATTTGATTTTTAATATCAATATTAAATGGTTTGCAACATCTGTTTCACAATGGGGTTAGGGTTTATGGAGTGTTTGTGGGTGTTTATATCCAAAGTCACATAGACATATCTCCCTGAAACAGTGTTGGGATGTTCCTAGTTTAGATGAGGGTTGGGTCATGGCCTCTCCATTCTCAATGAGGTGACCTAGAACAACATGTCTCTATTAGGGAAAGAATGGTTCACACATTATTTTCCACGCAAGAATAAGAGAATTCTCCCTACCCTACCAAGATAAATTTAATTGAGACCATCCTAGCATAAGCCTATAGCTTTTCTTGTATGAGGTATCATCATTTCTCTTACTCACTTCTTCGGTTCCAAATAGTAGGGGACATATGGGAACATGAACTTTCAATACCCTATCCCTCTCTCGATGAGCTTTGTCTCCAAGTGATTTCATCCTAGTGTAATCCCCTTACCTTCATCCCTTCATCCTTTCATTGTACCCTTTTCCAATGTAAATTGATTAGAGGGAGGGCTCATCAAATTAACCTATTCTCATGTCATCTTGGCCTCATTTCCACATTTGACGATCACTTTTCCAATAGTAGAGGAGGAAAAATGCGAAGCTTCATTGTTGAATCTTTCACAACCTCTAGTTTCTCGCACTAAGCATGACTCACGTGGTCTTTGAGATTCTTGATGATTATAATATTCACAAAAACACCCATGGAAGAAGTAACTATGAGAACTATATTTCATGATCACACCAGTATACATAGGATTCCCTTTCAAGGCTCGAGCTCACTGGATATCGCCCTCAAGAATCCAACCCTAGTTCCCTTAATTTGGGCATCCACCTTAGGAATAAGCCCCAAATTAAACACATATGTCATCAAGTAATTATTTTAAGGATGTAATCCCAAACCCTTTTATATCAATGGACTATACTCTCCTATGAGACGTATCGAACTACAAGGGAATTGATTCACATCAACATGGGATACGTAGAAAGCCTCTATGAGGTTCAAACCCATCAAATTAAATCCACCATGTTATACTTGGGCCATATTTCCAACTGGGTATAATCTTACATGGAAACACATATTATTTCCATGTTCCTTTGGCTTCTTTGGTATAAGTCCCACACCAATCATTTAATAAGCACATTTCTCTTAGATTTCCACACCACATGAAATTATTCTATACATCTAGATCCTTATCAAATGACTGTAAATGGTATGATGTGTCCCATTAAGTGGCACATAACTACGAGGGTTCTTATTCCTTTCACTAGGATACATAGGTATCCAATTTTGTGGGTATGATCCCTATATCAAAACAAATATTTTTCCCCCTAGATGAAAATATATTCCATAGTTCCCCACTGAGTGACTTAAAAACCATCATCATTATAATGATGATTAATAGAATGTTGAAATATTATGTTAATGGACACCATTGATGGGGAAACTCAAATATATATAGATATCTCTATTATTGAAGAACATTGAATGCATACTAATGATTTTCAATTTTACTCAAGTTAACAAATGATTGTAACTTCCAAGAGAATCCTCTTTCATTCTTGGAGAATTAATACTGATTGATGAAAATATCAAAAATTTACAGAGAGATTCCAACATTAGATAATAATTCCCCCCTAAATGGGTGTAAATTTAAGATATTTTCATGAATCATTATTAATTCATCAAGCATGACATAATTTTACCATGTAATTTACATTAATTTATTAACATGTGGAAAATTTAGAATCATCAGTATGCATTCAATGTTCTTAATTAATGTATATATATGTATGTATTCATTGTTCTCCATCAATGGTAACCTCTAATTTATTTTTTAAAGATTCTTTTAATCATCATTCTAATGATTTTGGGTTTTAAGACACTTAGTGGTTCACTTTGGAATTCATTTTCATCAAGGTATTCGAAGGATTTATTTTTAATATTGGGATCATAACTATAAAATGGGATACCTACTTGTTGTTGTGAAAGGAATCACAACTCTCATAGTTCAGTTCCGCTTAGTGGGACACATCATACCTTTTAAGGTCATTTGATAAGGACCAAGACACACATTTAATGTCATGTGGTATGGACATCTATAATAAATGTTCTTAGTCAATGATTGGTGTAGGACTTACACAAAAGCATCCCATAGAACTTGGAATGAATATGGGTTTCCAAGAAAGATTATACCATGTTATGAATATGGCCAAAGAATAATATAGTGGATTTGATGTGTTGGTTTTAAACCTTATGCAGGATTCCTACATATCCCATGTGGATGGGAATAAAAACCCATGTAGTTTTATTTTTATCATAGGAGAGTAAAATCCTTTTAGAGGAATGAGTTTGGGATTAATTCCAGAAAAGGATGCATTGATGACATATGGGTTTAATTTGGTGCTTATGGCTATGAATGATGGCCAGATTAAGGGAAATACTATTGGATTCATGAAGATTATATCTAGTGAGATCGGGCCCTGAAAGGGCTTCCTCTGTATCCTAGTTTGAACAAAAATCAGAGTTCTCTTAGTTCCATCCCTCTGGGTTTTTGTGTGAAGGATTTAATCATCATGAATATCTAAGCCCATGTGTGTCGTAATTGTTATGAGAAACAAGAGAATGTGAAGGATGTAACATTAAAACATCACACTTTTCCACCTCCACTAGTGGAAGTGGGTTCATTGACCATTGAAATGAGGACGAGTTGACCATATAATAGGGTAATGTGATGAGACCTTCCTTATTTCACTTTACATTGGACAAGGGTACATTGAAAGGAAGCACCGATGAATGTTAGGGGCTAACACCTGGATGGCTGCCCAAGGTGACAAAGCTCAACAAGAGATGGAAAGGGTAATGACAGTCTATGTTCCAATATATCCTCTAGACTTTGGAACCTATGAAGAGAGGAGGATCAATGATGTTACCTTGTGAAAGAAAATATAGTGGCTTATACCAGGATGGTTTCCCTAAAATTGATCACGGTAGGGGAGGGAGACTAATCCTATAATTGAGTGGAAAATCAAGTGTGAACCATGCCATCCATACAAGATAATTGATGTTTTATGTCTCCACATTGAGAAGGGAGTGGATAGGACCCAACCCTCCTTGAATCCTAGAACATCCCAGCACTATTTCTAGGACAACATTCCATGCGACTGTGGATATACAAACACAAAAACACTCCACAAACCTAAACCCATTGTGAATCATATGTTGGAAACCTGTGACTTTGGATATACAAACCCAAATATGAGACACACTAATTTTCCTTTCCCAAATGTTTGATATGTCCTG
Organism: Viscum album; assembly: GCA_963277665.1. NCBI lineage: Eukaryota > Viridiplantae > Streptophyta > Magnoliopsida > Santalales > Viscaceae > Viscum > Viscum album. The sequence goes on along the minus strand of OY728122.1, from coordinate 1,515,903,876 downwards.
TGGTTTTTTTGGATGCGTCAACGTAGTCCCTTTAAAATAAGGGAAACAAGGAAAGAGATACTGATCCATTAATGGATTTAAAGGGGGTAATTGAGTTGTTATATAAGCTTTATACCAAGCTCTTCTGTGTTGGTGCATTTTACAGTTTTTCTACATACGTTCCCCGCATTAATGTACCGTGCAGCTATACCTCTCAGGTATGCTGCTCAGGAATTTCGTGCAGGTATGTAGTGCAGCTATGGTGCTTAGGTATGCCACAGATGTGTGTATGATGACTGAATAATTTATTTAATATTGGAAAACCAAGCCTATGTATAAATTGTGAAAAAACATTAAAAAAATTATTATACCATTTTATTATCTATTCTCTCGTACTTTGTAAAGTTACCTAATACAATTTGACAAATCTTGGAGAAATAGATACATAATGGGATCTTCTAAGAATATTTCATCTTTTTTATTCATCAAAATGGATAACCTAATGGTCCTATTAATTTTCATTGATGGGTCTGGTCAAAGGAACACAGTCCACATAGAACCACCACACAACTTATCTATGCAGCTCTGTTGCATAGCTTTGTCATGGAGGACTGTGGTGGAGTTCTGTCATGTAGGTTTGTCATGGAGACCAATCATGTACCTTTTCCGCACAGCCCTCTTGATGATTTTCCTTCTTTTGAGTTCATCGAACCTTTTCATAGGATTTTGAAATCTCTAGGTCTATCATTATGGTTTTTTTGTATGTTGTGTCAAAAAAATCCCCCCTTATGATTTAATCCAACTACAAAATAGGTAGAGTCTTGAGGTAAAATATTTGGGAAAAGACTATAGGTTAATTGCTGGACAGTACAAGTTTTCCACTAAGCTAATTCGCGTAGGTACACCAGGTAGTGTTGTCACACAGGTTCACGGTTGGCTATAAATAGGTTCGATCCATTGTGATTTTTTTCACCCGTGCCTCAAAATATTCCAACTGTCATTGTGTAGCCCTTCATATAGCCCTAATTATTTTTCTCTCATGGATACTCTTTTATTTTTTATCAAAGTGAATCTACATTTGATATGGTGCGATGCGGAAGGACATTGTCGAAGGAGTTGTAATAGGATCCTTATTGAAGGACCTATGTGACAGACCTCACCAAAGAAAGTACACGAATAATATTATTTGCAATGTATTTTTAATTTACATTTCCATTATGTTGAATTTTTTGCATAAATATGTCGACCTAATAGGGGATGTTTGGAAATTTTTTTGTAAGAAAATGGCTCATTTGATAACCATTACTAAAAAAACTAATGCTCATCAAGTTGAAAAGATGAAGATCATTGGACTAGAATATTATGATATTGTTAAAAGTACTCTTCCTATGATTTGGAAGGGTTTAATTCAGTATCAAGGTAAATCTAAAAAAATTCCTTACCTACCCCTGTATGGGCATGGGGTTTTACAAGATTCCCATGTTCCATCTATTAAGTACTATTTTCCAATCAATTGGTTTCTTTAATACTCAAACTGTAACTGGATGAATATAAGATCAAGGGTGTTCCAATAAATTAAATAACGGTCCCTATTGGTCGCATTTTGCATCAAAGTGGTTATACTATATATTTAATGGATAATGTTGTAGAGACAAGGCCACATTGCAATGAATCCACTATTTTGGATTCTCGGATAGTTCAGTGCAATGGTTGGAAGGTAAATTTGGATCTTCATTCTTGAGGAGGTGTTAAACCTGAATGGATGTGGGCATTTTGAGTGCACTAGACATGTGAAGAATTCAAGAAAATATTATCAGATGTTCATATCTATGATGTTGTATGGATGGGGATACATATTTTGATAAAAACAATTTCATTCCTAAATTACTGAGCCGATGGAGTCTGGAAACAAATTCATTACATTTGATGCAGGGTGAAGTTGGTATTAGTCTATAGGAAATCTACCAAATAACTGGAATTAACATTCTTGGGGAAATGTATGATGACTTTATTCCACCGGCTAAAACATGGGGTAATGCTACCAGAACACCACTATTGGATCATGATCTATTCAAAATAGTAAAGAAATTACCCAAAGACAAGAAATTTATTCATTATAGGGCGTGGATATATTCCTTTTTTAAACAGACAACTAAGAAAGGTCTCACCTGTGGACATCCTATTGTTTGTACTTCTGAAGGTAACCGGGGTAGTTCAGGAACATTTTAGTATACATTTGAAATACTTGATTATTAGCACTAGGGCATACAATTTCACTTAGATACATTCCTTTCCATGTGGCTTAGAATTTACTTGTTCCCATTTTATGAGTCCGAAGGAAGGGTATGATTGGGAAATTTTGCTATCAAAGGTAAATTAGAATAGGGGATATTTATTGTGTTAGAAACTCTTGTATTGGAATGAATTTACCATTTTTTACTGCACCAATAAAATGGGAAGGCTGTATTTACAATTTTAGGGCCATTTCAAGTGTTGTGGTGCTGGATTGCAGCAGTGTTTTCAAAATACTCCGTGTTTAATTTAGTTAGAGTCCACAATTATCAATTCACCCCATTTTTACCAAACATTTCTAGTATTCAGCCTCAATATTTGAAACCTGAGGTAGTGCTAAAGGAATATAATGTATCAAGAGAATTTACCTTCTTTCCTTTTCGCATCCCACCAACTAGAACATTTTTTTATGATGGAAAGGAAAAGAATTATGAGTTGAGCACTTATGTGATGGCATTCAGGGATGGTGTATTATCGGCCATGATTCATGGTGAAATTATCATTATGGATTATATACTATATAGGTTTTCTTGTTAGTTCATATGTCTCTAAAAATAAAACACATTTCCACCCACATATGTTGGACATGAGAATCACCCAATGGTAGAGAGACAATTATGGATTCTAATGGGTTTGTAGGCATCTATGTTTTCAATTACGTTACCTCCACAAGATGAATAAACCATATTGGAAGATAGATATGCCCAAGAATGGTCTTCTTCATATCCTAATGGGGATTTGAAAAAAGGAATATGTTGAGTAGCAGCTACAATGATTGTTTCACGTTGAAATCATCATAAGTAGTCCAAGTCCAGAGATAATGTAGAATTTTTAGAGATTTTATATCCCATAAAACTGCATTGCAGGAGGTATACCCGGATGACTAGATCTAGACAAGAAATACCTCCATCCCCAAAGAAAAATAGTAGCCACTTTCAAATAGATGTTCATATACCATCTATTGAACTCTCTGAAGAAAAAAATAGTCCTGAAGAGGCACACCAGTCATAAGATGTTAAATATCCTAACCAATCTACCATACTGATATTTAATTATGTACGTCATTCATCCATTAATCTTTGGTTGAGTGTGACCCATGATCTTAGGGATTCATAGGAATTACACCAGCATGGCATTCATATAACTGATGTTGGTGACATTAAGGCACCTTCTGAATACAATATGGATAATTACCTGGCTTAATTAAAGGATTATAATATAGTACTGGAGGCTTTTATATATGAAACTGATGAACAAATCACAACATATAAATGAGTATCTCAAATTATGGAATAGAAGTACATGAAATGGTAATTATTGACCCTAAGTAGGAGTGGGATATTTATGTTCATACAGAGAATGTATTTTCATTTCTGTTGTCTCAAATATGATTTATCATTCATCATCATTAATATTGATGAATATTTATTTGTGCAGCATGAATGTAGGGAAGGAAACTCTCGACCACTTCTTTAATCACTAATGTAAGGGCCTACGGGCTCTCCCATTGATGCAATGAATGATCCTCCGAGGTCGGCAGATCATTCTCTAGGAGAATGAATTATGACTGGGGTAATGGCGGTGGATAATCCTCAACCAATACCTCATGTATATCCTTCCAAGTAGTGTTTTTCAATTTCACCCGAATCATTGGAAAATAAATGCAAGACAATAATGAGATTGATTCTTATGTTTCGTCTATGGAGTAAGTATTTACACTATTCATAGAGAATGTATGTTTCTGAATACATGCCGATAATCACATTTATCCTATTATAAGATCTATGATTCCATATTATCTCAAGGGAATAAGAGTTGATTCTTCTAGACTAGAGAAGAAAATCACCTGAGGTTCCCAACTTCATGTTGTTGAATCAGAAATTGTAGCAGATAAATCATCAAAATTTTCATCTGTACCCATTACCGGCTCCACTGAGAGAGGTAAAAGTCATTGTATGATCAAATACATTTCTCTTTATTATTAAATTATTTTCTAATATTATTATTTTCTTTATATATCAAATTAGTTTCAATTTCCAATGCGTCATGAAATAACTGAAGCTGATATTCTTATTGCATCAGAAGAAAGGAATGAAGATCCAGGACAGTTTGACAAAAAATTGATGTTGGCCCAAACATGAAACTATCTGATGATGTTGTACCATTTAAAGAACCAATGGAACACAATTACAATGGAACCAATTTCGGCATCAACCAACCTTTTTTGGATACCTTAAATGGTGAGAATGCTATAACATTCCATGTCGTATACACTAAAATAATGGAATCCCTTAATCCAAATATTGATAGTCCAGATTCCATCAATGATTTTGGGGATTTTCATGAGTAATTTCAATGATGTAAGTACGTATTATTTAATTTCCCATACAAAATTGTTCTTTTTAGTTGATTATTTACATCAAATTTCACATTATGCATCTTTATTCACAAACAATGTTGCAAAGGATCTTCAGGAATGGGGCATTACACTATATCCTATATCTATTAGAGCTGGAGAAATACCTATAGAGGACCCACCATGATGATATTCTCTTTATACTTCAATTATGTCATCTAGGAAAACTCAAGATAGTTCCCCTTCTCAATAACCATCTACTCATCACGATAGAGCTATGAATACTTGGGGTAAATCCAATCAAATAGAGGACTTATTAATAAGTAAATATCATCGGTTGTCTTGGATCATACATTGTTCCTATAATTTTATGAAACTGAAAATGACCAGTATTTATCATTTAGGGTTATCAGCTTCTATAGATAGACCAGAAGGTGAAATTTCCAGGTTGCCTCAAACATCAATAGAAGGTGATGCTTATTCTGTTCCGAGAGAAGAAGAACAAGGAATATCCATAAGTGATATGTTCCCAAGGTATATTTTAACTCAAGGTAGTGACTCAGATTCATTCATAGATATGCAATATGATCTTGCTATGGCAGATAAGAAGTCATGGTGACATATCTAGGTCATAAATGATAAGAATCCTATAAATGAACTACCATCAATGTTTTCAAAACTCCAAGAATTATTTTGCATATTTGGATTTGGTGGATTTAATTATAGACCAGTATATGATACAATGAAAGAGACTATTCACTGATGAGAGTCGGGGCATAAGCTGCGTAATGATATTGAAAAGGGTAAAGGATTCATCAATGTTATGAAATTAAATGAAGTAGTAGCTAAGGGAGAGGCAAATCATAATAATAAATCAATCAAAATCATCCAACAAATCAATGAATCCAATAAGGAGTCGTTATATCTTTAAAACAATTGGATTTTCTTACTAAAAAACATGAGATATTGAACCCTACATTAGAGAAACCTAACTAGAGGGGATAACTACCATTTCAACTTCTATGGAAGCACTTATTCAAATTGAAGAGGTTAGAGTTGGACAAGTATCTCAACTTCAATAGGGGGTTGATAGGGCCAATGAAGCTATTCTATAAATGAATTTTCATGATGAGAGTTTATTTTGATGCATGATAGAGAGGATTCGTTCTGTGGATATCCCACTCATTACTTATAAATGAAATGGATTTCTGGTCTCCAATCATATGCGTCTTCATTTTAGTTTTCTATGATTATAATATTAAATGTTATGGTGATGATGAATTTTTTAAAACATCAAACTTTTATGTTAGACAATCATGATTACAATGACAAGAATGGGGGTTCTCGGAATTTTCTTATTAATACTATGGGACTAATGAGCATAATTTGAATTTTGTTGGGGTTGTATAGACAATCCCAGAAACTGCATATATGTTGACCTTTTTAATTTCTGAATATTACCTAAATCATTAATAAATTGTATGTTTTGTGAGGTACGACACGAATTTTGTTCAGACTTCCCTTTGTGGGTTCTCAATCTGGTGAGTAGCACGTATTTTGTTATTTTCTATTGTAGTGTAATGCATGTTGGACTATAAAGGGCTAGTGTATAAGGTTGAAATATCATTGACCCTAAATGTGAAATTAAATCCCAAACAAGACTCATGGGCTTTTAATTGCTTTATTAATCATTAAATATTTTCAAGGGGAATCTTGAGCTAGGATTTTTATGGTTATAATATTTTAATCTAGTATCAAAAAATGTGGGAGTCTCATTGTAACGTCCTGGCCCTGGGTGCCACGCAACGGGTGCCCTGATTCCGGTTCGCCACGTGACCTCAAGCGCATATCCCCAAATGCAATAGGTTGTCGACTAGCAGTGAGGGCCCAAGTCTGATAGTGGGGAAGCTATGCCCTCATTTGTCAAAGTGTAGCATAGCAGAATACCAAAATAAACACACAACAAACCGCGGAAGTAGTAAACATGCACAACTGAAATAACTACAGTAGTGGATATAACCAACAGTATATAAGTGATGATGCTACATGATACAAGATCTCAGAAAACAACCAGAACGTGTTATACATCTTCAAACAATGATGTTACCATTTTTTGAAAAACCCATTATGGGGGTAATAATATGCAGGGCCATCTAAGGAATATACTACATAGCCAAATAGTGGCATCTCTCGACTGACATGCCCATTATGTAGGCAGCTTATATATGGACACCTAAGGGAACATGTTGCATATTCAGGAAACAAATTTCATTGGAATTTATCATTTTACTATTTATAGATAAGGGAAAATAATATTTGGGTGACTCAAGACCACATTGGGTTGTTTTTTTCGAAGGAAAGGGGTTTTAATAATAAATGGCTACCTTATGCCGACATATGTCATGGAAAATAAAATCACTTGTATACAAATTTGGTGCATGAAGAATGGATTATATTTATCCAAAAGGGGAATTTTTAATATATATAAATGTGTTGTTTGAAGTAATTCAATGAGGACATCATGTGGATTTAATTTATGGTCTTTTACCGTTAACAAAAGGTATGCTACTCGTCCATTTTCTGGATAATTTATTTAGAATCATACAAACATATTCAAATATGGAAGGGAAATTGTAATCTATGATGTGGGAATTTCGATATCTGAAGAATGACATGGAAAAAGGGATAAAGTAATTAGAGTAATTATCTTTGAAGAATAAAGATACCATTATTAGAAAAACCCATTATGGGTGGTGTATTATGCATGGCCAACTTGGGAATGTATGGAATAGCCAAATAGTGGAATATTTTGACTGATAGGCCCATTATGTAGGCATCTTATTCAAGGATAGTGAAGGGAACATGTTACATAGTTAGACAAATAGTTCTTTAGAATATTGAAATTAAATTGTTAATATCTGAAGAATGTTTATGGAGATTCAGATTTTCCAAAGTAGATAGATTGGTTTCTTTAGAAAGGTACCTGAATATGTAGAGGGTATTTAAAACCATGATTTTCAGAGAATTGGAGGAATAAGACGGTCGTACGCAAATGTAGGAGTTGTGGTGTCAATAGTTTATGGTCATTCGACTAGGACCAAAAATGGAAACACTATATGATATGTGGCATAGTGATTCTGATGTTATTTTATATTGCTTTGAACACATGGAGATGGTAATGTGTAAAACATAATCTTGATGTATTTCATATCATAAAAATAATGGTACAAATATACCTAAATGACTATTTTAAAATTTATATTGTGATATATTTTCATTATATTTTGATTGGGACAAAGATATTATAACCAAGAACGAAATTACAATATTTTGAAAAAACCGTTAAGGGAGCTATAATATACAGGGCCAACTGCAGAATATATTTTATACTGAAATAGAGGCATATTTTGACTTACATACATGTATTTAAGGCAACATATGCATGGACACCAAAGGTAACATGCTGCATAGTGGAACAAAAGAGTTCCTAGGTATTATAAACTATGTCAACATAAACCGAAAGAAAGTCTATAAATATAAAAAATATTCAATATTATGAATGTGAACTATGGAAGGAGGTTATTATCTATGTATATTAATAATATTTGAATCAATATTGACCATAAATTAGGAATCCCATAAATAGATTTGATTCGTATGTAAAATGGGGACATTCGTTGTTTCCATTTTAATTGTATTGGTGTTGTGATGTTTTATGTCATGCAGTGAAGACATTGTAATGTGCAGTTTTATGTCATTCAGTGAGGACACTGTACTGTGCAGTTTTTTTTATTGTAGTGAGGAAATTTTATTGTACAGTAAGTCATGTACTGAGGATATTGTACTATGATATTTTAATTGGTCTAGTGAGGACATTTTCTACCCCACAATAAATTGAGACACCTTATTTATACAAAGAATCGTTTCACCTAATTCCTAATCCTCTGTGATCTATGCTCAGTTTCAGAAACAAGGAGTAATAGGGGTTTAGTTTATAACACAATTGTGACACAAGTAATGAATATGGGTGTTATATTTCTTTGCATTTTAACATCATGTTGTAAAGATGAATATGAACTGGTGTGAAAAGAATGACTTGTTGTAGATGGACTAAGGGATAAGATCCAAGTGTCACTATGTGTCTTATTGAGGGAAATAATCAAGCCGTTTGTAATTCATTAAATATCCCAAATATAGATTTTTAATTATACATATGGAAGAAAGGTATTTTTTTTATTGTGGATGGGTCTAGGATTGGAGATCTAGGCATCTCTATGTATATCATATAACTGAGAATAAATCCAGATGTAGTTCATTAAACATTCCATTCCCACACCAATCGAATTGACATGGGAGATGGGTGTTTTAATACATTATAGACGAATGGTTAAAGATAAGATATAAAATTGTATGAAAATCATATAATATATCTTAAAAGATAAATCTGTAAAGATATAGTTAATATACTGAAGAAGAAAAGGGGAAATAGAAATATTGTGATTGCAGTTGGGCCCAGGATTAGAGATCTAGTAATCTCTACGTATCTTATATAGATCGGAATCAAGCCACACCTAGTTCTTTGTACATGTATTTTATACATATCTGACTTAAACAAAGGGAAGATAAGGACTCATGTGCCAATAATGAGTCGCAATGTTTTCCATGATTCTTTCTTATGGGAACTCTTAACATTATGTTGAGAAAATGTTAGCTTTATAGTTTAATTTCATGTAATGAGGAAAAAATAGTGTTTTGAAATGTAACGTCGAGCAACAAGGACAAAGATGTTATACATTTTAAGGTCAGGCTCCATGGCTGCTTATGGTTGTTATGTAGTTTAAGGTCAGAAAACTAGGACTTTGTACTACGCAATTATGAGTCGTGCTGTAAGGGCATGGGGGCTGTGCAGTTTTCAGTCATGCAGCATGGATAAGAGATATTATGCAGTTTATCATCATCCATCTATGATGATGGAGCAGTGAAGTTTAATGTCTTGTAGTGATGAAGTTTTTTGTGAAATTACACAAAGTATTTAACCAAGAGACTCACATTTTACTGAGTTTTAATGAGCACTCAATCCATTGAAATTAAGCAATAATGCCCATTTGAGTATAGCTTGTGTATGGAATAATGTCATTCCCACATTGGATCTTTCTTTGGAGGTTTCATTCCTGGTATCATTGGAGTCTGGAGGATCATTAACAATTGTCCTTGAATGAATTAACATAGGAGAACATTTTTGTTAAAATCCCACACTATTCTTTTCTAATATATTTCTAAATTATGATAAGTATGCAATCATTTTTCATCTGACCTATCCAGATCATCAAACAATTTCTGAGACTTTTAATATGTTGAAAATTTATCATTGATTGCAATTCTGAGTAAAGGAAATTGAATTTTAGTTGGCATGACTTCTAATGTTCCACATATCAATGAATAAGGGTTTCATGGGTGAAAGTAAAAGTAGTATTCTTATAATCCCATAATGCATTTAAATCTTTATCAAGCCATGATTTCTTATTTTATCCACCATCTACGTGAGTATATTTGATAGGGTTTTATTGAAGTCCTTTATTTCTCTTTGGCCACTAATTGATAGAGAGATTAATGATTATATTTGATGTTATATTTTTGATATATCCTTTTTACCATAGAAATACAGAAATTAGTACCATTTTCCATAAAAATTGTATGATTGACACCAAATCTGGTGGTGATGTTAGTTTTTAAAAAACTAACAATGCTTTTTGAATCTGACTTCTTTGAGAGGTATTTCCACAACCAATTTAGAGAAGTAGTCAGTAGTAGTACAAATATACTTGAACTGCTTAGCTGTAGCTGGAGGATATGGTCCTACTATATCTATTCCCCATGTGGAAAATGGCCATGAGTATTTAGTTGTATGTAGAAACTATGGGGGTTGATGAATGAAGATGGCATGCACATGGTAGGAGGGAAATTTATTAGTGAAATATGTACAATCCCACGTCATTGAATGACAAAAGTATCTAATCCTACATAATTTATTAGAGCGTATGTTCCCAAACTGGTGGGCACCACAAGCTTCTAAATACACTCCTTTCTTGATAGTTGCACTCTCTTATCCATCAATACGTCTGAGGATGATTCCATCAATGCCACATTTTAAAGGATCTTATGGTGATCAGTACTATCTTAAAGATTATAATTAGTGGCTCTTCATTAGATCTATTCTTTTTCATCGCCATCAAGTGGATGTACCTATTTTTGTTGATATTTAAATGATTGGTGTTCTCCATCCCTTGTCATGACCATATGGCTCAGAAATATCTATAATCTTATTAATTTCCACAACTATGGATTGAGTTAAAGGTGGAACCACATGATGATGGGCTATGAAAATGATTGGCTCATCCAGATATAGATCTTCCAAGGCTGTAGTTGCATTTAACAATGCATCATCTTGGGATTTTTGAGATCGTGGGACAAAAGAAAAAGTCTACTCTAAGGGAAATTCATCCATTAACCCTAGAACATAATAAAAAAAATATATTAACACTTCTTTTCTGATAGAATATTCCTTGTTGATATGTTTGATTATAAATTATGATTCAACTTTCACTTTTAACTGATTCACATGAACCTGAATAACCAATTCCAAGCCTGTAATAAGAGCTTGATATTCTTTTTAATTGTTGGTGCCACCTTCTGTCAACAGAAAGGAATAAGGAAATAATGTATTTTTTGGGGAGATAAGTATATTTTCTAACCTGACTTTGTTGAGTTTAGTGTTTTTCATTCTCTTCCTAGTGGGACATTGAGAGCCACCATCAATGTACATCTCCCATTATTGGGAATTATCCTAAATAGAGAAGACCACTTCATTAGTAAGTTCAGTATACAATGATATATCTTCCATAGACGGATGTTCAGCAAGGACATCAGCTAGAGAATGGACTTTTATTTCCTTTTTAGGCGCAAATGGAAATCAAATTATTGCAGAATAACTACCCATCATGTCAGACACCCTGTATGCATAAGAAGACCGAGGATAAATTTTTCATAGTTATTTAGAGACACCAATTAGACGTCATGATGTTTCATGTAGTGCCTCAACTTCTAGAATACAATGATTAATGCCCGATAGAACTTTTTAATACTTGAATTGAGAGTTTCTGCATCATGCATAGTTCAAAAATGATATGAAAGTCTGTTTTCATTCCTAGTATCATTATTTTGGGCATTGAAGGCACCTATTGATCACTCTAAACCTATCACATATATAATAAGTGGCCTTCATTAAACAAGTGGATTAGCACAAGTGGAGTCATGAAAAATTTCTTGAGGGTATTAAATGTTTCTAGTAAGTCTTCATTCCATTGATATGTGACTCCCTTCTTCATTAATCTGGTGACATAATAACACTTTCCTACAAAATAAGTGATAAAGAGCCGAATATAGGCCGAGTTTCCTTGGATTCCTCTTAATTATTCTAATTTTCTAGGAACTTACATGACAAGGATTGATTTTTTTCTCAGGATTAACATTAATACCATGAAGGTGCATAATGAAACCAAAGAACATTCATTAGGTTACACCAAAAAAACATTTCAAGGGGTTAATCATTAAACTGTGTTGCCAAAGATTATAGAATATGATCTCTATATCAGCCAAGTAATTGGAACATTGTCAAGACATGACCAACAGAACATCCACATAACAATCCAAAAATATTCCTAAGAAGGGTTTGAAGATATTATGCATGGAACATTAGTATGTTGCACTTATATTATATAAACTAAAGGGCATTACCCGATAAGAAAACCCACCTTGAGGGGCTCTAAATACCGTAGATTATTCATCCCATAGGGCCATACATATTTGATTATAGCCAGAGTAAAAACAAATGAAGGAAAAAGCTTCATATCCAACTTTTGCATCTGTTAAAATATCTTTAATCCAAATAGAAAAATAATCTTTAGGGAAATGCAGGTTATGATCTCTGAAATCAATAAAAACTATGTTTTTCCCATTCTTAATTTTCACTAGGACAATATTGGCTAGGATGTTGGGATATTGATCATCCTTAAAAATGTTATCCATTATAATCTTAACTACTTCAGCATTAATTTTAGAGGCTTGAGTTGGGTGTGATCTTCTTACTACCTACTTGAATTCATGAATTTCTTCTGGAAAACCCAGATGATGAGTGGCTACATCATGATTAAGAACTAGAATTTCTGTATAATTTCAAGAAAATATAATTCGGTGTTTCCATATAAAAAATGTATACTCCTATTTCTTTTCAAAGGTCATGGTCGCACTAACTTGAGTTGGGCATGGAATCTCCTATGTAACCAGATTTATTTCTCTATGAAAATCTGCAATGGTTGGGACACCTTCCTCAAATGCTGGAGGAGATCCTTTAGATCATCCCATTCTTCCTCGTCATGTATTTACACTTATGTTTCTAATTTAAATGTAGATGATTATGAAAGACATCCATAGTTAGTGTAGGAGTCAGTATATAAACATCCAGAAGAAGGGTCCATCATATTTGACTCTACTGATGATGAATGGTATTTCTGTGGTAATAAAGAGGAGATGATGTATTTAGAATTAACATATTTTTCTTATTATATTATTTATACAACATATTATACTATGATTAGGGATGTAGAGGCTTGTTGTAGTTCAAAAGATGATATGATGACATATATATTTAAGCTTCCATCACTGCTTTGTGGATAAATAGTTTCTCCAATGTGGTTAGGATTAATTATCACAATTGTCATACTGAAAGATATTAGAAGAGTACTTAGATTTTTGTTTAACCATTAAATTTTATTGATAGTAAGCACATAATATTTATTCTAATTTATGGATGGGTTTGTTGGGATCTTTTCCAAACCATTTGGAGCATTAAATCTGGTTAATTTCTTTTCATGGAAATCGTTCCTTTTATGTGATAAAACACTACCTCAATGTATTGAGATTCAAAATTTTTGAACAGATTCCTATCACCATACAATGTCCCCATTTGACCATTAAAATAGTACATGAGAAATTGGTGATATGAAGAAGGTATGACCACATGTCGATGCAGCCTAGGCCTTACAAGCAGAATATTGAAGGTTGTGTCCTGACGAAGAACCATGAAATCTAAATTTGACACTAGATCTCAAAATTGATTTCTGAGTGTAATCTCTCCCTTAGTTGCATGATCATTTTTGTCATATCCTTGAAAAATCAATGTGTATGGAGATAAATCAGATTTATTCAGGAACTATTGACAATGTGTAGGAATGGAAATGAGGTTGATTGTAGAGAAATTATCAATGACAGATCATTAGATGTCTACTGAATTTACCTTGATAGGTAAATGAAAGGGTCTGATAAGTCCATGTACAACATCATATTCATCTTCATCTATAAAGGATATTACATCATGAAATTCTGTAAGATCATTCTCTATATGGTAATCCTCATTAGCCACAACTTTAGTTTCAAACTCACAAGGACTTGGAAAATATTCAACCAGTTCTTCTCGAAGATCTTTTGACAGTTTCAAGGGATCTAGAATTGATATCATGGATGATTCATAGGAAAAGTATTTCCAGAAATCATACTTTTGATCTAGAGGATTGTGTTTCCCAGCAGAGAGATGCGGTTTCTTAGGTGCCTTGGAAGATGATGGTTTGGATGTAGATATACCATGTGTCAGAGTAAAAACTAGAAATACTCATGGGTTTGGTAGATTAGACAGACAATTCCTATCTACATGCTGAGAAAAATATGGTGTTACATCTAATAAGTCCTCTAAAATAATCATATCTAAAATGATCCTGTCTAGCTTGGAAGAAACTCCTTATTCTGTTGGAGCTTACTGAGGATCTCTGCCACGAGATTCTACTACATATATCTATTTACCATGGATAGAGTAAAAATGGAGGTTTCTAGAATTTACATGTCTTCCCCTTTATCCTTGACCTGAACCTATTCTTATAGTTCCCCAATAATTTATAAAGAACTCCAAATCATTATAATCAGAATCACCACTAGAAAAAGGATCTATTAATTGAATAACATTGATATAGACAAAGAATAATTTTTCATCTGATGAATATTCTTCCTGATACGTTAGTTTTGGTTGTACCATTTTATAGGGCAATACCCGTGAATTTGAAGCAGATGGTATGAAATATGGCAGGCTCATGGAAAAATTTGTCCTTAACCCAATCTCGTCTTTTTTGGAATTCTATATGTCCTTATGATCACATAGTTTCTTTGAGGATTGACCTTTTGATGAAGGTGGTTTTATTTGGGCAAGATTGGTGGATGAAAGACTTGGTTGTTTCAACTATGTTTGTAAAATGGCTAGAGTTTAGTTGATCATTTTCCTTGTCATCCAATAATCTTATATATTAACATTTCATGTTTTAAATTACATCAATTTGACTTCTTACTCTGGATCAGTAGAAGAAACACATGATACTTGATTTGAAAAACCATTCTGTTTGACTTTTCCATATTCTACCATTATTTGCAAGAGATCCTTGAAAAGAAAACACTATTGAATGGGATTCCCCAACATCTGGGGAAAGGGAATATAATTATGAAGATCTTAATCACCTTTATCTTTGGGTTTCTTTATCCATGGTAACTAATAAATTTTTTTTCTCCCAGGCTGAGATGAAGTAATATAAAAACTTTTTGTTCTGGAAGGAATAAATATTTCTTTTTTAATTCCTCATCATTTTTCTTCCTCGGATCTATTTGATCATCATGATGAGGAATTCATTACTAATTACTCTCTAGAGTGGATCCCTTCCATATGATTTAGGATTTGAAGTGGAAGTAGGTACCAATGCTTGCTTGAGTGTAATAGTAGCATCCTCTGCATTCCCTGTTCTCCATCCCAAATCTGATAGAATTACATGTGTTTTAGTCTTAGTTTCAATAATTGAATCTTTTATATTTGGAGAAATTGATGTAAGGACACGAAGCCATACTTTGTATTTTAGAGGGATTAGGGGTGCGTGTAACTCATTATGTAGATTTTCTGCACAAATTAGAAGCAACTCTTAAGGAGTGAGCTCTACTCTTATGGAATATGTTAATCTATTCCATCGTGCAATGAAATATAAAACTCATTCATTCTCTCTATTTTTATAATTTGTATGATTAAAAAACAGTTTTCTACATTAATTTTGAGCTAAACTGAAGTAGTAATTTCTGACGAAGATCTCCCCAGCGAGTAATTTATAGGGATTGCAAACTTGTGTACAGGACAAAATCTGTTCCATGTAGTGATTTCACAAAACACTAGAGTTTTGCTTCTTCTTCTTGTTGAGGTGTTCCCATCATAGGGTCACAATGGGAAATGAAATTTGTCAAGTTTTGTTCCGGATCACCTGAACCATTAAATATTGTGAATGTAGTATTCATAACCTTAGGTGGGGAGGAATTATATAAGGACACAACATTATTACATTACATAATCTTGAATTCATTCAAGAATACATTTCCATTCACATTGAGGATCTTTTCATGTCTAGAGATTTAGGTCAATGGGAAATAATAAAATCATAAAATTTCACTTTTTTACAATTTCGATTCCATAAAAATAGTTTCCAATTTTTTAAATATAAAACACCGAAGAAAAAAAAATGATTTCATTGAAAATTATTCAAACATTTAACATGAATTCATTCTTGGTCATACACATCATTATAACCGGTGAAAATCATTTGAAAACATGGGATCATCAAAAAATATAGTAAGGGGTATAAAAAGAAGTTAATAACACATTAGTCCATGAATACTTGTAACATATGAAATAAATTTCAGAAGACATACATGACACCCATATATACTTAAATGGTAAAACATGATATTCCTACAAGATTCCGATAAAACATAATAACATAAATATAACCATAAAGTTATCTGAGGGAATTACAAACATAATCTTGTAACCCTCACTGCTAATTTATAATTTGTAACCCTCACGACTAAGAATTTGTGTAACCATCGCAGTTACACTTGGAGTAACCATACAGCCGACCTACAACATTCACATACCCAATGTATTGGAGGTAGATATAGGTCTAATCATAATTCCTATGTAATTCCAAGAAATAGAACCTAATCATACTAAATGAAAAAATGCATAAAAACATTACATTCGAATTTTGTAAAACATAATTTTAAAAGCGGATTTTAAATGAAAATCCCCTTACATAAATCATATAATCCAACTGATACTTAAAATAATGGCTGGAGTATGTTCATAAACTGAAAATAAACATAATTAAACATAATTTAAACAAAACCCATCACAAAAAAAATTTTAAAACCACATTAACTCTGAAGTAGAAGGTTATCCCAATGAATGGAAACCAGGTTAAGAATTCCCTTACATCAGGCTAGTCTTACGTCAAAAATGATTAATCATCATTTATAATTGTTAAAAAAGTTTTATTAGTAGATTATAGAAATATTTTAATGATTATAAAATCTTATATGATCATTTTATAACCTCATTTATCCCTTTAATTATTAGTATTTTGTTCCTTGCACTATTTTGGTTGAGTTCATTACATTATTTTTAGGATCTATTCATGATGGATGTTCTTGTCAGTAGGTTGTGAAACTCTATAATTGTAATGGAAAAGTATATACATATTTATAGTATCATAATTTAAACCATTTATCATTTTTGATGTTTTATATGAGTATGATTCATGAGATAAAACATTAATGATGTTCATTTAGGTCATATTAGTGGGTCTTTGATAATAACGACCTCGTTTTGTCTTATAAATTAAAACCATATGTACAAAATAATTCTAGAACCATTAATCAGACATAACACATATATTATAACATTGTTCATCCATAAAATTTTTTCATGACCACACATGAAGGAATTAAACAAAATTTAAATAACATAATCCACGATGTTGGTAACTCGAAACATCACGAGCAATTTTTTATTTCCTTGAACATGTGTGGGAAGAGAAAAAGATTGATGGTCAATTTACCATAAACAAGTGAACATATAGAATATAAAATAATCGGGAGAATTAATTCCTCTTAGATAACATTAGGTGAGGAAATAATGATAAATGAATAGAACCATGACATGAAAGAAAACATGAAAAATATCTTACGAAAATTTGGCAAACGAACGATGTCTCTTAAAGTTACATAAAATTAGTTTGACGAGAGAAAGGGGATATATCATAACTCTTAAATAATATGGAAAATAATTAGGGGTATGGAATGAAATATCCCAACATAATCTAATGGTAAAAAATAATAACATAAAATGAAATCAAAGTAAGAAAATAAAAGAAGACATTTACCTATTGATATCTTCCCCTTGAGATCTTTCTTAGTGCTTTGGTTTTGATCTTTTGGTGAGACCATAAGCTCTAGGATGTGGGGAAGACCCCTGGGAGGAGTATTGGGAAGAACATAGGTATGGATCAAGGCCTGAGAGGAGTGGATAGAATAG
The DNA here is from genome assembly GCA_963277665.1 of Viscum album. Lineage (NCBI taxonomy): Eukaryota > Viridiplantae > Streptophyta > Magnoliopsida > Santalales > Viscaceae > Viscum > Viscum album. The sequence goes on along the minus strand of OY728122.1, from coordinate 1,515,885,745 downwards.
GGGAGTGATGGTGGTATTTATAGGGGAGAAGAGGAGGTTTTTTGCATTATTTTATTCATATTTATAACATTTTAACAATGATTATGAATAGTAATTGTTCATGTGACCTCAAAAAGTAATACTATAATGTGAGATAGAACCATGTGACCTTAAAACACTTATGATTTAAAAAATATTGTACTTTAATAATAATTTGATTATACAATATTTTGTCGTATTTTACTATTCAATGAAAATTCATGATTTTCAAAAACATATCCCAAAATATCACCCTAATAATTTTTCAAAATTTAGAATTAAAAAATGAAGTCAATTTTCTGATAATAATTTTTTAAATATTATTAATTTAAGTATTAAATAAAATCATACTTTATTAAAAAATAACAATTCTAGTTCTATAAATACTTATATATCATAATGAAAAACTAACCAAGATGTTATTATCTTAATTCCTTTAGAAAATAAAAGATTAATAAAATTTACTATTCATTAGGGTCATTTTACTATTTATATTACTATTCATAATGGTATGTAACTACTCACAAAAAAACATGTTGGTTTTATCAGGCACCAAATAACTTACTGAAAATAATTGTAAATGACAGTTTCTTGAAATCCAAAACATTGATGTTGAAAAATTATGTTTAAAGGTTAGTTTTAAATATCTACAAAAAACAATGTACCATTCATTTCCATTTATTTTTAGAAAAACATGGGGTGTTAGATTATACCCACCATCTGAAAATTTTCTCCTAACAATTTTATTTAATTAGTAAACAGGTGAGGTTATTTTTCCCTTATAGCATTTTCAGACTCCCATGTTTCTTCTCCAACCATGTGGTTTCTACAAGAAAACCATTACCTGGTGGATTACCTTATTCCGCATTACATATTCATGTCAATCAAGAATATGAATTGGTTTCTCTTCATAAAAAGGTTATATTACAGCTGAACTACATCTGGGATCAAGACATGTGATGAATTTATCACATAATTTCGCAACTTCAAGACATGAAAAACATTGTGTACCCGAGACAAACTCGGAGGAAAATATACTCTGTATGAAATTATTCCAACTTTCTCTAGGATTCCTAAAGATACAATGAACTACAAAAATAACATATCATTCTTACCAAAATGCATCCCTCATTTATAGAGAGATATTTTAAGGAAAACATGGTCACCTACCTTGAATGATAAGTATTTAATTATATTTTTAGGATAACTTTTCTTCCTGCTATGAGCTTTCCTCAACTGCTGCTGGATTACATTCACTTTCTGATCCACTTCATCTACTAATTATTTCCCCATCAACATCCTTTCACCAACTTCATCCCAAAACACTTGATTCCGATGCAGCATCACATACAAAGCCTCAAAAGGGGTTATCTGTATACTATAATGAAAATAGTTATTAAAAGAGAACACAACTAAAGAAATATAATGATCCCAACATCCCTGATAGTCCATTGAACAAGCTCAAAGACTGTCCTCCAAATTCCGAAACATTCGTTCTAATTTCCCATTTGATTGAGGATTAAAATCTATACTGAAATTTAATTTAATTACCAAAGACTCATGAATTCCCATAAAAATGTTAGAAGTGAACCTGAGATCTCGTTCAGATATAATGGAATGAGTAACTCCATACAGATAGACAATATCATTGAGTTACAGTTGAGAAAGATGATACAAAGACATTGTATCTCGAATTAAACAAATATGTTAATATTTTTTCATTCGGTCAACAATAACATGAATCACATTATTTCCTCAAGAAGTCTTTGGTAGTACCACCATTATTTCCATTGATAGATTATCCCATTTCCACTCTAGCACTACAAAAGGCTGAAGTATCCCTTCGGTATCTACCACTCTACTATAACCTATTTACATGTTATGCATTTCATAGTAAAATCAACAATATATCTTTTCATTCCATCCCACCAATGATAATCTCAATGGAATATATAACTCCTAGTTCTCCTAGGATGAAATGAAAATAGAGAACTATGAGTTCACAAAAAAAATAACTTTAAATGAGAATCACTAGGCACACACAAACTTTTTTCAAATATTAAAGCACAATTTTAATCAAGGATAAATTCTGGAAACATACCCATTTTTACAAATTCTACCTTTTTTGTAGCTTAAGCTCTTCCTTCAGTGTTTTCATAATTCTATCTCATAATGAATAATTCAATGAAAATTGAAAAAAATGTATTCCCTACACCAATAAATTCTAATCCAACATTAATCAAATCATTAATCAAGGGATCATGTTCCAATCATATCATGGTTAATTATTCGTGATGTTTTCAACCCAATGAATCCAACACTCTTTTTTCTTTTCCATGATTGTAATAGATCTTGTAATCATAATATTTTATTAGTTCAATCCATTTTCTCCGCCTCATCTTTAATTACTTATATGTGAATATATACATAAGAAATTTATGGTCAGTATATATTTGACATTTGGCTCCATATAAATGATACCTCCAATTTTTCAAAGAATTAATCATAGATTCCATTTCGAAATCATTTCTGGGATAATTTATCTCATGAGGTTTCCATTGTCTCAGAGCATAAGAAATTACCTAATCATTTTGCATCAAAACACAACAATGTACATTCAAATAATCATCATTGTAGATGAAAATATCTCCTTTTCGAGAAGGTAAGGCCATAACAAGAACATTCACCAATCACTTCTTCAGTTCATAAAAACAAACATCACATTATATTTTCCAAGGAAATTTAATCCCTTTCTATGATAACTTAATTATTGAGCTGGATAACAGAGGAAATTTATGAACAAAACGTCAGTAATAACCTGCTATCCTAAGAAAAATATGAATCTCTGTAACATTTGTGGTTCATGGAAATTCATTAAATACCTTGGTTTTGAAATAATAAATTAATATTCCATCCTTACATACAATGTGCCCACGAAAATAAATCTGTTGCCACCAGAAATCACACCTCTAGAATTTTCCACATAGTTTCTTTTATTTTCTGGTTTGTAAAACAACCCTTAGATGTTTTTCATGCTCTTTTTTATTTTTATAAAAAACAAAAATTTCATGAATAAACACAACCACAAACTTATCCATGAACACATTAAATAATCTATTCATATGATTCATGAATATAGCATGTGAATTAGTCAATCCAAATGGCATAAAAACAAATTCATAATACCCATATCTAGTACGAAAAGCTGTTTTCAGAATTTCATCTTCCTACTCCTTCAGCTGATGGTATCCGGATCTCATTTCAATCATTGAATAGTACTGAGCTACCTAGAGTAGATCAAACAATTCATCGATATGAGGAAAATGATAATTGTTTTTAACAGCGATGTTAATAAAATATCTATAATCAATGAAAAGCCTCATGGAACCATCTTTATATTTAACATACAAAACAAGATCTCCCCATTGTAAAGTGCTATGAGGAATGAAATATTTATTAATAAAATCCTACAACTGATTTTTCAATTCCAGAAGTTCTATTTAAGCCATAAAATATTGGGGTTTTGAAATTGGTTTAGCATCAGGAAGTAAGTCAGTTATGAATTTGAATTCTTGAATAGGCATGACACCATGTTACTCGTTAGAAAAAACATCAAGGTATTCATTTACCTCAGGCGCATCATCAATCTATAATGTTCCCTTGTTTTCAAAAATATGATAATGATAACTTTCATTTCCATATTTCCATAGTTTCTCAGCTTCCTAACAAGTTATCAATTGTATGGATTCATTCTTATATACAAAATGAAACAATTTCTAAGAAACAACCTCTTTAGCACTACATTCAATCTTAGCATGATAAATAGAAATCCAATCCATAACCATAATCACATAAAACTCAACTAAGGGTATAACAACAAGTTTTAAGGTAATGTATTTCCAAATATCAGAATAGAAAGATTATTATAATTCCTCTTTGCTATAATATTTCCCCCTGCTGTTTTAACTACAAGTTCTGGTCTCATTTGTTGAGGTGAGGTTTCCAATTAACCATAAAATTCATCAAATATGAAGGAATGTGTATACTCTGTATCAGAAAAACATTAGAAAAATATGATTTAACAATAAAAGTACCTGAAACAACTTCATTGGATAGCTCAACATCTTATGTCGTAGTCACTAAGGATCTCACTATGCCTTTATACTAATAGTGTGGCTACATTGAATCATTTGGATCTCTCTTTGGGCATAAATTTTCATAAAGACCCATCTCACCACATTTAAATTACTTTACATGATTAATATTTGGATCATTTTCATTTGAATCTCAGGAAACATGTCAAAACCTACCACAATTAAAACACTTCCCATTTTTGGTAATGCATTATCCAGGGTTCTTTTTTCCACACTTTTCACAAACGTGAAAATAGATTTTCTTACCATCATATTTATTTGGTTTATTCTTACCCCTCACATTCCATTTCGACATCTTATTCTCATAATTTCCAAAATTCATGTGATCATCAGCAAACTCCATCTCTTCCCTCTCAGGACATCAGACATGTTTCTCGTAACTTTTGAATTCGCAGGAGGCCAACACCCATCAATACCTTGGATTTATTCCTATGTAAAAGCAATATATTTCTCTATCAAGATCCATACTATGATTTGGATCATACCTCACCAGTAAAGTGAAGATCGATTCATACACAGACACTGAATCCTCCCCATTTTTCTTTAATTCATTGAATTTATTCTCCATCGTAATTCTCACCATCTTTGGAAAATATTTTTCAAGGAAAATACTTTTAAATTCATCCCACTCTAAGGAATCAAAATCCACTCTACCCCAGATATTCCTTACCAGTGACCACCACTGATCGGCTTCACCTTCAAAATGATATATGGAAAGTCTTAACTATTCATTTTTTGAACATCCCATAACATTGAATATCATTTAAAGGGATTTAATACATCATTCAGCTACTACTGGATCAGATGTTCAATTGAATGCAGAAGGGTGTTTCCTCATTCAATTTCACACTATTGTCAGGTTCCGTTTTTTTACCTCTAGTTGTTCTCTTTCATGGATTGCACCATAAATTATATCTTGCTTTATCATATCCATTACTGTCACAAACTAGTCGGTTCCAATCCCCACCATTCCATGTTTCTGATTTAGAAGGATGTCATTCTATATGTGTCTCTTCTCTCAAGCATCCCTATGTGATCTGCGGAAAACCATTATAAACAAACATATTTTAGATGAAGTAACATGGTAATAATTAAATACTATAACATTTCATATTAATCATTGAGTAAAAATCATTTATGATATTCTTTTAATATCATACTAACCCCTAAAGTTATCTAAACCATCTTCCGATACCAACTATAAGGACACATCCTTATTACAATACTTAATATTTAATTTAGTTTAGAATTAAATTAATATCACATTGAGGACATTTTCATTTTTAGAGCTTCAGATAATTGTGAGATAATACATTCATAAGATAAAACATTGTTATAGAGTACATACCATATTAACAAATTACATTTTCTTTTAAATATAATACATCAAATTTGAAAACAAGATTTCATTGAAAATTCATCAATCATTTAACACGACTTCCTTCTTTGTCTTACACATCCTTATAACTAGTGAAAATCATTCAAAATCATGGGATGAGCACAAAATCTCAATAATGGATATAAAAAGAAGGGAAGAAGACATTAGTCCAGGAAAACATGTTACATATGAAATCACATTCAAAATACACACTTTTCACCCATATGTAGTTGCGTTGTGAAACATGATATTTCCAAAATATCCCCACAAAACATAAGAACATAAATATAACCCTAAATGTATCTTGTGGAAATACATACATATCAATGTAACCTTCATGACAACCTTATAATTTTTAACCCTCACGGCTACCTTATAGTTTGTGTAACCATCGTAGTTACACTTGGAGTAACCATATGACCGACCTCTAGCATACACAAACCCAATGAATTGGAGGGAGATGTAGCTACCACCCTTATTCATAATCAATGACCATGAACCATAACATAATCATAATTCATGAATAATTTCACCAAAACATTGCATTTGAATTATGTAAAACCTAATTTTAAAAGAGGATTTTAAATGAAAATCCCCTTACATATATCATATAATAGATCTGATACTTAATAGAGTGGATAGAGTATGTACATACACTATAAATAAAAAACATTCAACATAATATAATCAATACTCATCACACAAACAATTTTAATACCACATAAATAACAAAGTAGAAGGTTAACCCAAAGAACGAAAATCGGGTTAAGAATTCCCATACCTCTGTCTTGTATTACTTTAAACTTGTTTAAAAATAATGTATAATTGTTAAAATAGAGTTATTTTTATTTTAAAGAAATATTTTCATGTTTATAACATCTTTTATGATCATTTAATAACCTCATTTCACCCTTTAATTGTCAGAATTTTGTTCCTTGCACTATTTTGGGTGAGTCCATTACATGATTTTCATGATCGATATATGATGGATGTTCTTTTCGGTTGGAAGTAAAACTTTATAATGGTAATGGAAAGGTATTAAAATATTTTTATTACCATAATTTATACCATTTATCACTTTTAAGTTTTATATAAGGATGATTCATAAGTTAAAACATTAATGATGTTCGTTTAGATAATTTTAGTGGTCTGTGGATAATAATGACCTCATTTTGTATTATAAATTAAAACCATGTGTAAAAAAAGAATTATAGAAAAATTTATGGGACATAATTAATATATTATAACCTGGTTATACCATAAAAATTGTTTTATGACCATACTTTATGGAATTAAATAAAATTGATATCACATTGTCCACAATGTCAACAATTCAACACACCACAGAAAATGTTCTTTATTCTTTGAACAAGTGGCAGAAGAGAAGAAAAATGATGATGAATTTCACATGAACATGAGAAAATCATGAATATACAAGATTTTGGATCTTCATTACTATTTAATAAGATGAGGTAATGAATTATGGATAAAATAAAGGAGACAAGAAATAAATGATAACATGAGAAATCTTATACGAAAATTTGGCAGCCTAACGACGTCTCTTAAAATTTCCTAAAAATAGCTTGATGATGGAAAGGGGATATATCATCACTCTTAAATAATATGTATAGTAAGGGGGAGACATATAATGTAATATCCAAACATAATCCAAATGGAAAGGAAAAGAATAAAATAATATGAAGGAAAAGAATGAAAATAAAAAGGTTGCTTACCTCTTGATCTCTTCTCCTTGAGATCCTTCATAAAGGATTTGGTTTTGAACATTATGTAATACCATAAGCTCTAGGACTTTGGTAAGAGTAATGGGAGGATTATTGGGAAGAACGTAGGTATGAATCAATGCTTGATAGGTGGGGTAAGAAGAGGGTAGTGAGGGTGGTATTTATAGTAGAGGAGAGGGGGTATTTTTTATTTTTTTAATCATTATTATATTATTTTCCCCATGATTATGAATAGTCTTAGATCATGTGACCTAAAATAGTAATAATGGCAATTGAGTTTGAACCAATTTGTCTTAAATCACTTATTATGTCATAAAAAGTGTATTTTTCTGAAAATTTGATCATACAGTATTTTATTGTATTTCACTATTCATCAAAAATTCATGAATGTGAGAAAAATCCAAAAAATCCACCGTAACCATTTTTAGATGTATATAATTTAAAAATAAAGTCAATTTTTTGGAATATAATTTTCTAAATATTATTAATTTAATTTTTGAAATAAAATAACTCTTAATTCAAAAATTAACATTTTTAATTCAATAACTACTTTTATAACACAATGAAAAATTATCCTAGTTGTTATTATCCTAAAGCCTTGTGAAAAAATAAAAATAATAAAATTCACTATTCATTAGGGTGATATCACTATTCATATTACTATTCATAAGGGTATGTTTTTATTCACAAAAAAAAGTTGGTTTATCAGATTCCAAATAACTTACTGAACACAATTGTAGATGATAGTTTCTTAAAATTAAAAACATAGAATTAGAAAAATTATGTTGAACAGATAGTTATAAATATCTACATAAAACAATGATCCATTCATTTTCATTAATTTTTAGATGAACTTGGGGTGCTACAAATTAGGTCAACCCATTCAGGATAAGCTTTCTTTTCAGGCAGAACTGGTGCTCGTCAATACTCTATAGCTTCTAATCGAGTTGTTAATGCTTCAATTGTGTTCATATGAATTTGGGTAAAATATGGTTGAGATGGAACCCAAGTAGGTACATTAATTGGATCTTGAGATGAAGCAATGAGTTGAAAAACCACTAGTGTTGGATCTTGTATATTTCATAGATAACCCATGTGAACATGCCTATCATGATGTGTTTTATACTGCCATGGTTGTGTACCCAATGAAGGGAATTCATTTCCTCATATATATTTAACAAAAGTCATATTTGATGAGGATATACTACATTTTGTATGTTGAGGACCTGTCTGGGGAGTACGTATAGTAGAAATGATGCTTCTAAGTGACTCTTTATTGAGTCTTTTCAAGTCTTTAATTTCCTCTTTTGGTTGTTCAAATATCTCTTAAAGTGAATGATATTGACCTTTTCAAGTAGAAAAGTGCAATGCAATCATACTTTTTCCATTCCCCTTGTTAGATTCTGTTTAGAGGGATGGGAGTTGGTAATTTTACGGATTTCCTACATTCTGGTTAGGCCACTGATATTGAATATGTACACCTTCATCATTTTCCTTAGTGTGTACCACATTATGAACAATAACATCATCTTACGATTCCCTTGAACTAGACTAATTTTCTAGATGTTCTTCGGGAATGTTGTTAATGACATTTACTAACACATAATGAATTCATAGTATTCTGTCAGTAACATTGTATGATCGACTCCCTCAGTATCTTCCATGATACTATGTTCTCCTATATGATGGATTCCCAAGATCTATTTGGTGGACAATAATCTGAAGGGAATCCTCATATGGTTCTTTTGTGCACTTTCTTTGTGGGTTATTCCTTATTTAGTCTATTGATGAGGGTATTTTGAATGTGTAAAGACCCCCAACACTATAGTCTAGGATTGTTCCTATTCTTCTTCTCCTTCAGATCATTAATCGTTGGTTAATGAATTTTATGGTGGAATTAACTGAGTTTAAAATCCCAGGTAAAAAAGAGTATGAAACTTTCATATTTATAAATATTTGTGAATGATGTATTTATTTTACTTTAAAGGGGATTCTATATTTAGTGGAGGACCAAAAACGCAACAACGAGTTTCTTTGAAATCTTATGTTTTAGACAACGTACTGTTGTACTGAAAAATAATACAATAATATTATTATTTTAAATGGTAGTTAACACATAGCTATTTTTTGGTGGCAATGAATAGAACTAAGTAAAATATTATTATATAAACTGATTAAATGTTTTTACATTTATCCAATAAATGTTAGAAGCTTAAAATGTGAAAGAATCTAATTTTAAGCCTAAATACTCTAATATTCTTTAAAAGGTCGATTTACAACCTTTTAATGGAGAAACCACTTTAAATCTTGTTTTGGTAACTTTTATATGTTCTATTTGACAAAATAAAATTCATCTTTAAAATCGGGACATCAATATTTACAAAGGGTAATATTTTGGTAGTTTTCTGATAAAATTGAAGTTTTAATGAATAGTGAAAAATACAGTATTTTAATTCAAAAATGCCTTTAGTCTAATTTATTTATAAAGTTATATTATCTTTTTATATTTTTTAAAGTGTAATTCAATTATTCTTTTTCCATTTAATCCAATATTTGGGATTGGATGTAATTTCACTTTGAAATTGGGGATAAACCAGTGTGAATATTTTGATTGTTATAATTTTTAAAAGCACACTTTTTATTTTGTCAATGGGAATTAATTTTAAAATATTTTAGGAAACATATATGTTTTGAAATTGTTAAAATAGACATAATTTTGGATTTCGTAATATCAAATATAGATTAGGATGATTTTTTGGTATTTTTCTGAAAACCATCAATTTTTTATTAATAGTGAAAACACTAACTGAATGTTAAAAAAAGACTTTTTCATTTAAATTACATTTTACATCTTCTATGAATTTAATTTCAAAAATACAACATACATGGTGGTTATCAGTAAGTAATATTTTGTTCAATAAGATAAAAATTATTTTTGGTGAATAGTTACATTTTTCATTTGTTGACCGCAGTTAAAGGTAAATATGGTAATTCAAAGAAAAATTAATATTATAATAATATAAAATAACGTTAACAGTTTTGATAAACTTATTAAAAAGATTCTAAAAATTAAATAAATATCAAAAACATGTCCAATTATTACTCGATGATTTTATTTCGAACTAGATTCATCGAATCTTTGACTTTAATAAGTTTTGGACCATTAGAAACTGATTATCATTATATAATAAAATAATATTTCCAAAATTTCCTACGGAGCCTCCCCTCCCCCTTATAAAAATCCATTACCTCTAACCCACTACTCACTCCTCTGAAGCCCGTTGGGTCATCAAAACACTGCCTATATAAGCTCTTAAGATCCCTCTTATAATCCTAGAAGCCTAACCATAGGCAGAAGAAATTTCAAGAAAATATTTTGGTTCAAACCAAAGGGAGATACCCAATTTATAGGTAACACCTTCTCATATGTTCTTTTATATTATTTTACTTCTCCAACACCATAAACTCTTTTTATTCCTTTATTGTACAAAAACACCCGTATCCTGAATATAAAAAGATTTTTTATGATAAGGATTCTAACTACATCTACACTCACCTCCATATAATGGTTAAAGAATATATTGACTATATGGATGGTGAACTATTGCTTCATGAAAAGATGATTGTTCAATCTTCTTCTACCACCTCTCATGGTGGAAAATATGATGGAACTATATTTATATATGATATATATATTATTTTTATGTTTTATATATACTTATATAATATTGATTTAAAAATATACCTTTATATTTTCCATTATGTGTAAACACAATAATTTCATTTGAGGAAGTGCGGACTACCGCGCCCTCAAGGTGATATGATTCGTTCATGACATAATTGGAACATATAAAGGGTTAAGATAATGAAATTATGTACCATATATATATATATATCATATTATGTTGTATTTGAATTATAATATACCCATGTATCATTATGCTTTCATTCCATTAAATATGAAATAATAATGAAAGTAGTGTTCATGCTTACGTATGACTTATTGTCTCCATGAACGGTGAATTTTATTTCTTATCTCCAAATTTAATATACAATTATAAATTTTTATATAATGGATATACATTTTATATATGATATTTAAATAATGAATATTATTCAAGTGATAATAGGCTTTTGACCACTTGTAAAATTTGTAATTATAACAAGTTCATTTTTTACTCAAGTTCGGAATATCGGCAAAATTCTGATATGAACTCAAATAAATAACTAATTGTTATAACAAGGTTATAAGAGATATAAACGGAATAATAAATTTGAAAATTGTTTTTAATCAATTATAAATTCACTTATGATTATTATTCAGGAAGAACATGGACCATACAAGACAAGCCGGACATGAGGTAAGGGGTTTCTTATATCACTTTTAATTCCATGAGATTTCCATTGTTCGACACTTATTTATTCAATGTGGTGTATTGTGTACTGCCATTTGACATAGATTATCATGACTATTTTTAGATTCATTTTATTTTGGGATTCATTTGGTGTTTATTAAATTTTGTTCACATGACTCGATTGTTTACAACATAGTAAGGTGTTTTCACATCACTTTTCATTCCTGTGAGATTCATGTTATATTTACCCCTATTTACATTTGTGTGGTGTATGTACTGTCCATGATTGTATTCTTTGTGTAATATAAATTAATTTATTGGTATTTTCATCTTCCTTTTATGATCATTCTTTCATGGGATGTATGTTTCGTATGTTACCAAATCGGTAAGGGAACCTTTCACCATTCTCTTTTTAAATGAATTCTTTTGGTTATGTCTTTTAAATTTACAAATAATTATGTTTATATATGTTCTTCGATATCCTTTTTGAATGAAATTTTATTTCCAAGTGATTATATACCCATTTCTATCTCATCAAATCATTTTAATAATTTTAAATTGATGATGTTATGATGTAAAATTTCTGTATGGGTACTTCATCACCCAATTTCAATTCTTTGGGATAAACTTCTACATCTTGATTATGTTGTGCATTGAATATGTTAGAAGGTCCTATTATTGTTTTACACTTAATATCCACATATATATTGTGAATTCTTATTGTTTAAAAATAATTATGTCATTGATTTTTCTGTTATCTAAGGATATGATATTTTCAAGGGACATTGTCACAATTTACATTCCATTGAGACGTTTTTGTTGTTTTACACCAATTCATTTTTATATGGTGTATGTACTTCCATTTGACATATTTTATCGTAAATCTATTTAGGAAAAACATCTAAGAGATATGAGGAGACTACTCCAAAAAAATTATATATAAAGAAAGTAAACAGTACAATACAACTCATAGAAGGGGATCCTTACAAAACCTTGTATAAACAATCCCAGCACTGTCATCATGCACCAGACCACTGCAATAACATGGAAACACAAAGGACCAGCTACAAGTGACCTCCATATTCGCTCTTTTGGAATGAGAATCAAAATCCTGGTTTTCCTCTCTGTATACATGAGAGACCTGAAGGAAAATCCTCTCAGTAAGGTGAAGACATATTATCCTGGCAGATAGCATCCTCCATGGGGCATTCCTGGACCGGTCCTTCAAAATTTGCACTACAACAGAGGAATATGACAATAGACATAACTTACGCCAACCATAACAATTAAATATATTTATAATAATGATATTAAATGATTTTTTAATGTTATTCCTTAAAAATATGTATTCATGTGTCACTAATTTTATTATTAAATGTTTAACTAAAATATCATTTTAAATGTTTAAAATATTTATTCTTCTAAATAATTATAATTAATGTCCATGATTTAAAAATTGTTTTATGGATTTATTTATATGGACTTGAATATTTTAAAATTAAATTTTCGTTAAAATTATCCAATGTGGTAAGGGACATTTTGATTCAAAAATAACTTTATTATATGTTTTAAATGGTTTTGAAAATGGTTGGAGAATGCATTGATAATGTCATAATCTTGAAATGATATATTGTAATTTCAATGCGGAAATGTTATCTTTCCATTATTCTTGATTTATGAGTTATGAGTATGGTATGGTTAATGGTCATTGTTTATGTATATGGGTGGTTCCATTAAAAACTATGGGTAGGTGAACCCGAGATAGCTCTCTTGTTCATTGGGTAATGTGATGGAGGTAAATATTGATATTTCTCCTAAGAGATTTAGGGAATATACATTGATGGAAATTCCAAAGTAACTCACTATGTAGCTATGATAGATACAATGTATGTTTAATATGGATGAAAAAATGAGCTTTATGATTTATTATTTCTATGTGTTATTCATTAATTTTATGATTTCGTGAGGTATGTTATGATTGAAATGTATGGTTTCATTGATTTGTATTTATTGATGGGTTTGGGTTTTCCTTACTAATTTTATAACCCTTAATAATCCTTTTATTCTCAACCCATATTTTTAAATGTTTTTTCATAGGACATAAAAATGAATTCTGTCAAGGATGGGATCCTGGACAAGTCATACTATCTAAAAATAGTACTAGATATGTTAATTTTTTTATTGTTTTTATTTTTAGAAAATGGATTATGAGTAGATGTGTCAACATTGAAATATTTAATATGTAATATTATAAGTTATTTCCTAAATCTCTAAAACTATAAACCTGAAAAGATCTTCAATCTGAATTCTTGACATTACTAAAGATTTTATTATGTTTAAGGCTGAGTCCTTATAGTTAATATCAAAGGTCATTTTAGACAACTTTAGGGATTATGTGTTTTTTTAAACACATGGTTAGTATATGTGAATATTATTTAAATTAAATCTGTATTTTATATCTTTTTTAGATCAAGGAAATTAGAATAAAAATGGAAGGAGGTAGATCTCAAATGTCATTAAAATCGCTTCCTGATGACATGCTTGCCATAATTATTGTTAATTCATGTTCATATTATTGGGAAACATTTTCTAGCATACAACTCTCTTTCATGCTGTTTTTTAATATATCAAACACCTCTATTATACCTCGATATCCTCATGGATCATCGGTTGTATGTAATCAAATCCTATTTTAACAATATTCTCATATTTTCAAGAAAGCTAAATAATATCAAGGATTTTTCCAAAATTTTACATTATCACAAGATTTTGAAACATATTATGAATTTGAAAATGGTGCATAAGATAGAGACCCTTTCAAGACCTATTTATATTCCCTTTTATAATATAGTCTGTAAGCACATTCTTATGATATTTTGAAAGGACCATTTATTTAATGTTTCAACTCATATTCTGTCCGACTATTTTATAAAAATCATGTTTCATTAGTTGGTTTGAAATTATATGTCAAACATGATTATTTTTCGAAACTATTTTTCTGCGAACACCCATATGACACAAGTAATACAAGTTGTATTTGGATGAAGGAATAAAATGATTTTGAAGGTCTTTTGAATCATTATTGTAATGCATGGACCTTCTACCTACGTGAATAAGATGATGATGAAACCATATGGACACCATGATAATGTTATGTTGTTTTTTCTATTATGAATAGTTTTACATTATCTTATGGATGTGAAATAAGAAAAATACAATATATATAAAGCTTCATGAATTAATATGTTGAGTTTTTAATGTGTTGGGATGAAAATGAAAGGTATTTGAAAACTATTGTGGTTAAAACATGTATGTGTTATTTTTCAGTTTTATAAAAATGAAAACACACTGACAATGTGACAACCCGTCGTGTAAGAAGAAGTTACAGGTAGAAAACCCACAACCAAAGTTCTATTTGGATTTATAGCCTACCACTGGACTATGTGAATTCCCTGGTTAGTATGAATTATTATTTTTAGTTAAATTAATTTTTTATAATGAATAAGTAGATTTGGGATCTTATGTTTTATCAAATGGATATCCATAATATACGAAAATGATTTGTTGATTAAGAGATAATGGTTTTTCTTTGGAAGTATTTCTCTCTTTTGGGGAACCTTATATGATTTAGAAAACTACAATACTTTTAGATATCATTTGTAGAGTAATGTGTGAAATGATTATTTTGGAAGTATCTATTTATTTATTGTGTAAATATGGTGATTTGGATTATTTATAGATATTATTAACATATCATGGGGAATAAGTGATTAGGTTAATTACACTTCAGTATGAGACTTTAGGAGTAGTTGATGTTTTTTTGGAGATAAATGTTGAGATTTAATTAGAGGAAAATGTGATTAAATTCTTATGAGATTTGGGTTATTATCTTAGTTTGGAATATATTGAATAATTTTATGGAAATTTGTGTATTGAATCATATTTATTGTATTTTTGGACCTACTTGATGAATTATGGAGATTAAGAGTTGTGTTTCTTTTGATACAGGATTATACTATTGGAGGATTATATGATCTCGTACTAACCATTTTGGTTTTGGTTGATGTATCTAGATAGGAAAAATATATAGATCCTATTTTGTGGATTATGTGATACACTAAAAGTTGATTCTATATGTTTTTATATTACTAAGATAGTTTTAATACTAATCGTTGGGAGAAAAGTTATGTTTGTGGTAGAAATTTAATAGAGGATGAAATTATACATGAGAAGTGTGTTTCCTTATGTTTTTAGATATGCTCATAAATAAATTCCACAAATTTATGAAAATTAACATTAAAAAAAGTGTTTTACATTAAATGTTCTTTCAAAGGAATCAATGACCAGTTAACCCAACACATGTTTGTGATTTTCGGGTGGATAACCTTTTCCTAATCAAGATTTCTATCACTCTCCATCAGAACTGGATGGTTCGTTTTCTCCCCTAAATCAATGTTTTCATCAAATACTAGTATTCATTATCATGGGTGAAATTTTTATTTATCTTCATTAATTTTAAATTGATAGATATATTGACACTTTTTTCAATGTCGTACTTTCAATGATGTTTCCGAGCCAAATTTTAAAATAGAAAGGACGCAATTCCCAAAAGAGGTGAAGGATGTACCATCCTATGCAACTAAAGATATGAAATTTTCATATTTATAAATATTTTTGTTTTAAATAATGATTTTACATTAAATGGGATTTTATGTTCGATTGCGTACTCGATACACAACAACGAGTTTCTTTGAAATCTTATGTTTCACACAACGTTGAGTTGTACTAAAAAGGTAATATAATAATATTATTATTTTAAATGGTAGTTAACACAGAGTCTTTATTTTTGCGGGAATGAATAGAAATAACTAAAATAATAAAATATGAGTTTGTTAAATGTTTTTATATTTATCCAATAAAAGTTGGAGGCATAAAATATGAATGAATATAATTTTAAGCATAAATATAATAAAATTCTTAAAAATTCGATTTATCACATTTTGATAGATAAACCTCATTAAATCTAAATTTGGTCAATTTTTTCTGTTAAATGTGATAAAATAAAAATCTTCATTAGAAGTGGGACATAAAAATTTACTTTGCATAGAATTTTGTAATTTTTCAGAATAAATTCATTTTTAAAAAATTCTGTATTTTAAATCAAGACTACCTTTTAATCTAATTTATTTCTACTGATAGATTATATTTTTAACTGGTTTTAAAGTTTAATTAGATTATAGTTTTACCATTTAATCCAATATTGGTAATTGGAAGTAACTTCACATTGAATTTGGGAAAACACAAGTGTCAATCTTTTGAAAGTTATTATTTCGTAAAAACAAGTTTCGGTTTTGACAATAGAATTTAATTTTAAATTAAATAAATAAACTTCTATATTTTCTAATTTTTTAAAATAGACATCATTTCTGAATTTGGATGATAAAATATATCTTAGGCTGATTTTTTTGTATTTTTCTAAAAACCGTCAAATTTTTGATGAATAGTGAAAACTCTTAGTGGTAGTTAAAAAAATTAATTTTTCATTTAAATAAAAAATTACAACTTCTATGAATTTAATTAAAAAAATCCTACATATATGGTTGTTATCAGTATGTATGATATGAATCAATAAGAAGAAAATAATTCAGGGTGAATCGTAACTTTTGACATTTATTTACCGCGGTTTATGGAAAATAGGGTAATTCAAATAAAAAAGAATATTATAATAATATAATATTTCCTTAATACATGTACTATCATTATTAGATGAGTCATTTACGACAATGGAAATCTTTGGGTCGACTTTGGGACCCCATTAAGACACTTAAGAGTGAAAATGGCACATTATATTAATTAATTTAAAATAAAGGAAAAAATGAAATAAACATATATCTTTTTGTAAATCATTTTTAAATGATGATATATAATTTATCTATTTGACTATGAATATTTATTGGAAAATTAAAAATATTTACTACATCATGGTATTTTTTTATAATTTTTATACATCAAATAAGTAAAATTATTTGTGACATAATAATGATATAGTGTTTTTCTCATTAATGAATGATGTAAATAAATAAGATTATAAAAATTAAAACAATATAAAAAGCATGTCCAATTATTATTAAATTATTTCATTTAAAACAAAAATCATCGTATCTTTGACACTAATATGTTTTGTACCTTTAGAAACAAAATACCATTATATAGTAGTATAATATTTTCAAAATTTCCTAAAGAGCCCTCTTCCCCATTATATAAAGATCTCAACTCTAACTCATTAATCACACCACTTAAGCCCCTTGGCTCGACACAACCCAGATAAAATTATCTCTAAAAATCCATATAGTACATCTAGAATCCATACCTTAAAATGAAGGAACTTAAAAAATTCTTTTGGTTCAAACCAAAGGGAGTTACACATTTTAAAATTAATGTTTTTTCTTAAGTTCATTTCTTTTAGTTTACTTCTCTTACACAATAAAATCTTTTTTTTATTTTCATTTATAAAAAAATATCCTTAACATACTTGGAGGTTTTTAGGATAATTATTCTTAATAAACCTACACACCCCTCCGTCTAATGAGTAATTAATGTACTATTTCTATGGACGATGAACTAATGCCTCATGAAATGATGATTGTTCAATCATCTCCTACCACCTCTCACAATGGCCATTATGATGTAATTGTATTTATATATTATATATATATATATATATCATGTTTATGTTTTCTCTATGATTATATAATTTTTAATTACAAAAATAAATTTATTATTTCCAATACGTGAAAACATGATATTTTCATTTGAGAATTGCAGACTACTGAACCCTCAAGGTGATATGATTTCTTTCATGACATACAAGGAATGGATAAAGGATGGAGTTAATAAAATTATTTAACATATATATATCAAATTATATTATATTGTAATTATAATATACCTATGTATAATTATGTTTTCATTCTATTAAATATAAAATATAAATGAAAGTACGTAAATCCGTACGTACGGCTTACCGTCTCCATGAACGATGCATTTCATTTATTATCTCCAAATGTCATGCAATATTATAAATATCTATATATAATGGATATATATTATATATATTATATTGAAATAATTCATATGATTCTGCATATAATATACTTTTGACCACATTGTCAAATTTTAATTATAACATGTTCATTTTTGACTAAAGTTCCAAATATTGACAAAATGTATGACATAAACTCAAATAATTAAATAATTGTTATAAAAATTTAATAAGTGACATAAAAGTAATAATAAATTTTAAAAATGTTCTTAATCATGTAGAAATTAACTTAACATTATTATTAATGATGAACAAGGATCATACAAGACAAGTCAGACTTGTGGTTAGGGGTTTCTTAGCTCACTTTTATTTCTGTGAGATTTCCATTGATCGCCAAATATTTATTTCATGTAGTGTATTTTTAACATCCATTTGATTTATATTATCATTTTTCTCTATATATTCATGGTATTATTTGATTCATTTTGTGTTTTTTAACTTTTTTTCATATGACTCAATTGATTAAAACGTAGTAAGTGGTTTTCACCTCACTTTTTATTAATATGAGATTCATGCTATATTTACAACTATTTAATTATGTGTGGTGCATTTACATCACCATATCTTATTATTTGTGTAATATACATTAATTTATGTGTATTTACATCTTAATTTTATGATCATTCTTTAATGGGGTGTATGTTTCGTGAGTTACCAAATAGGTAAGGGAACCTTTCACCCTCTATTTTTAAAAGACTTATTTATGTTATGTCTTTTAAATTTACATCTTTTTATGTTGGGATATTTTATTATATATCCTTATTTCTATAATTATTATTTCCATGTGATGACATACCCTTTTCTAACTTCTCAACTCATTTTCTAAATTTTAATGTGACGTTGTTAGGCTGTCAAATTTCTGTAAGAGGACATCTTCACCCAATTTCAATTCATTGGGTAAAACCTGTACATATTTATTATGTCGTGATATGAATATGTGTGATTGTACTCTGATTGCATGGAATTTAATATCGACTTATATTTGGTTTATTCGTATTGTCAACACATAATTATGTCATTTATTTTTAATTAATATAAGGATATGATATGTGCAAGGGACTTTGTCTGAATATACATTCCAATGAGGCTTATTTTTTTATACATGAAATTAATTATATATGGTGTATATACATCCCTTTTACATATTATATAATTAATATCATTATTCCCATGATATTATAAGATTTTATTAATGTATTCCCTCTGTAACTCCCTGACCCCAGTTACCCAGAGTCGATGCATTATAACAGAACATTGGAATGATACAAGGGATCATGTCCTAAAAGACCGATCAGTTTAGTACCATTGGAAGAACTAGATGCAGTCATAAGTTTTACATTACATCATGAAATAAAAACATCAACAAATTTTTTTCCCTTTTTATACGCACATATATTCTTAGCGTATCCCAACAGTTCAACCATAAAATACTTCTTCACATCCTGTGAAATTTAAAACTGAGAATGGGGTGTGCTCAGAATCTCAGTAAGGATAACAATATATCGGAATCATTCATAAATAAGCATAAACATTTAGGGAAATGTATAAGACTAAAACAAAATCTTTTTAACATGAACTTCAAAATAATATGGAAAAGATAAAATCAAATAATTCCATTTACTTATCGGATGGATATTGTACTAGTCGAATAATCACATGAAATATCAATAGTTACTTTCATAATTATGGAATTAATATTTCTAGACATTATAACCACATAGTCAAGGCCATGTTCCAAGACTACAAATATGATTTTTTCAAGGCCTTGTGCCAAGAAACAAGTGTGTCTAATGTGACCTACTGATTCATCAATATTCTATAGCAGGCACCACCTGTCACATACTAAGTCCAATGCATGCTGCATATGAAATGGTTTATACATAACATAAACATTGGTATTAAAACTAGCATAAGAAATTACAATACATTATCCATAAAACATGAATGGTATAGAAATAACACATATATAGTAAATCATATAACAAAACCTTCAATACAGTATGAAAGTTTTGTATCATAATAAATCAATCTCGATCATGAATAATAACCCAGAAAGGATGTTTACATAGTTGAAAATGATTAGTAAAAATCATTGAGAGAAATATCCCTTTTTATAAAATCTTTTAAAAGTCTCAATGTTTATAAAGAAGATGTTTAAAATATATTTCTGAATCAATGTGTCCCATTACACTTTGAACCTTTTAGAAGGAATTTCAATTTGAAAACATTAATTTCTATATAAATAAAAATATAAAACCCTTTTTTTAAACATGTACATGAATGAGAATGATTTAGAAGAATAAAATTTTAAAACATTTAAAATGATATTTTAGTTGGAGTTCCTAACCAAATGAGAGATTCTTGAATACAAATAATTGAGGTAATCACAACATTATAATATCATGAGAATAAAGTAATTTATGATATATTTTGTCAAAGTATAGTATATACCCCAAATAAATGTGAATTGGCGCATAACAACAGTGAAGTCTCAATGGAATGTAAGTTGAGATGAATTCCTTTATAATGACTATATCCTTAGGTTAAGGATAAATTAGGGACATAATTATGTGTGAAATTTATAAAAAAACTCAATATGATTGGATATTTAGTGTAAATAAATCAGATGATATTCACACATATTTTTGTAAAAATAACACCAATGACATGGATGGTTAACTCAATGAATAAATATTGAGTTAAAATTTCTAAAATAATGTTTATACCGATGACATGAGAATTTATCAATGGAGTGATTATGTTTATAAAAATTATATCCACTGAATGGGGAGTGGAAATTACTACATATGTAAATAAATTGTTATTTCACACATAATCATGGAGTAAAGTAATCAATGATGTTTGTTTAAAACCAAATGAGTTGAAATTGAAATTTGAAATTCCATTGCCGATTTGGTAACATACGAAACATTCAACCCATGAAAGAAGGATCACCCAATGATGATGTAAATATACATAAATTAAATTATATTATGAAAACCATACAATCATAGGCAGTACATACACCACACGAAAGGTAATAGTGGCAAATAAATCATGAATCTCACGGGAATAAAAGTGAGATGAAAAACCCTTACCATATACTTTTCCTTGGTTGAGGGTAGGTTAATATATTGTATAATGGTGACATAATGGTTATTTAATTATAAAAGATCCATATACATTAATATTATATCATATATGATCTTCTAATATTGCATTGTTTGTGATATTTCAATAGTATCATCGTTTCAGATGTTAACTGATTCGTTTTCCATTATATGCATGGTTACATAATTATTGTTTTTTATGAATAGTATGTATCTTATTCATATTTAGAATGATATTACTTATTTAAAAAAAATATTTTTAATCATCTAATGAAAATTAGACTTAAATGGATACGATGGGGAATGAATATCATCACATTAATGGAGACGGTAATCCAGACGTACGCAAGAGCGAAAATATGATTTTTTTATTAAAATAGTATATAATTGGATGGAATATCTTATAAAGAATAATTATCATTTTATATTTATTATTTATATCATTTATACTCATTATTTTACACATACAAATGATGAAGTGTTGGAATGACAACTACACCACGACGTGGAGATGATAATCTGTACGTACACACGTATGGTGGCTTTGTCATTTATTTTATGGATAGAATATAGAATAGGGTTGTACCATTTTTTTAATAACATCACAGTATATATATGATACTGGATTTATTATTTTATAATGGAAACAACAATGAAATAGGTAGTGTAAGAAGAAAAGAACTTGAAAGAGGTGATGAAATATTTACCTCTTCTTCGCACTCTTCATTTTAATTTGATCATAAGGGATCCTTAGGATGGCTTTAAGACTCAAGGATGTACTCTAGGATGAAGGGAGGATAGTTTGGAGGATATTTGACCAGGGGTTGGCTAGGCCAACTAGAATTTAAGATGTGAAATTGAGAGAAGGGGATGTTCCCTTTCTTAAAAGGGGTGAGGGGCACCTTAGGAAAAGATTGATGTATTATTTTATAATAAAATATGTTTCTATTTATAATGGTTAAAAAATAATTTCATTAAATTTTATGGTGAGGATGGGTGGAAAACCTCTCAACCAATTATTTTCAGATAGGTTAGGGTCACTAAATTAACCTTATCTTTTGTATTTATCTATTTGTTAAATAGTTTCACATTCACCAAGTCTCTTTGTATTTTTATATAATATGGATAATAAACATACTATAAACTTCCAATAGAATCCCAAGTAGTTAATTAATGATACGTATATCATTAGATAAGTCTTTTGAACGAACCATTGATTTTTTGGATTATTATATCAACCAGTAATATTTTATTTGTTTTAAAAACTCATTTAAGTCAATTTTTACATTTTTTAATAATTTATTTTTTTCCCTAATAAATTTATTACTTAGATATAAACAAATTTAATCAACCCTAACATGTCATGTTAACCTATTAAATTATTTTAATTAATTAAAAGTCTCAAAATAGAATTATTTGGATATTTATAATATCAATTAATTCAATCATTCATTAATATGGTAATTTCTACATCATCATTGTGTCATAAATAAATTGAATTATTTAATGTATAAAATTATTAAATAAAATGCCATTATGT
Source organism: Viscum album (assembly GCA_963277665.1). Classification (NCBI taxonomy): domain Eukaryota; kingdom Viridiplantae; phylum Streptophyta; class Magnoliopsida; order Santalales; family Viscaceae; genus Viscum; species Viscum album. The sequence goes on along the minus strand of OY728122.1, from coordinate 1,515,862,346 downwards.
AGGAAATATTTTTGGATTTCCAATGAATATTTATAGTTGAATTTATCTTATGTGTAACACTATATTAAAAATGGTTCAGTTATTAAAAATTCGATTTAACACTTCTAACTCAACTTTGAATTAAATAATAATAAATGTCTTAATCTAATCCAAGTGGAACTAAATGACAATATTTTATTCCTAAAGTTGTTTTTTGAATAACTAAACTTATTATATATAATTATGACATGTGTTAGGTTATTACTAATATCATATTTACCCTTAATTACCCTATTTACTTTTAAACGTGGTAAATAAATGTAAAAAGTTACTATTCACCAAACATTATTTTCATCTTATTGAACCACATTGTACTTATTAATCTCAACTGTGTCTCTTAGTTTTTTGAAATTGTACTCACAGAAGTGGTAAAATTAAGTTTAATACAAATTTGCAAATGCTCCTAGGAGGTGGGCAAAAGACAGTAAAAAGTTCGATAAAATTTTATTTATCTAAACTTATTATAAAAGGACTCCACTGAATTATGTTGAACATATATTGGTATTATGTATCTATTTTGACCTAAAATATATTAAAATAAAATAACTAATTATTTTAATGAAAATTCTATTTTAACTAGTAATTCAGTGTTTTTTCACTATTCATCAAAAATGGAATGTTTTCTGAAAAATACATAAAATTTACCCTAAGATATTTTTGATATTCTGAATTAAAAAATTAATTCTATTTTACAAAATTCAACACATTGAACATTAATTAATTAATATTAAATTAATTCCTTTTGTCAAAACTGAAAAGCGGGTTTTTTAAAAAGAAAAAACTATGATGCAATTGACATGTGTTTATGTGATATTTAAATGTGAAATTACTTATAATGAAATACATTTTATTAAATGATATAAATATAATATAATTATACTTCCCAACAATTAAAATAAATAATTTAACTCTATTATTTATTTCTATTAAAAAGGCGTTTTCAATTCAAATTTAATATTTTTCAATATTCATCAAAATATGAAAGTTATCAAAAATGTACCAAAAATTAATCCCAAATAAATTTTTAGGTACCTATAATAATGAAGAATTTAATTTCATTAAATTTAATATATAATAGTGTAACGTATTAGTTTTAAAAAGGGTTTGTTATTATAATGTTGTAAAATTGCATTTTTTTAAAAATAAATCTTTTATCTGAAAAAATTATTTTTTTCTTATGTTATGTCTAAGAAACACATAATAATGATTATAAAATTCTATGGAGTGTATTAAATTCCAAATTCATTTAATACTATTCATAACTGTTTTTGAATGGCTAGTTTGGTAAGTCATGGTGCGCTCAAACTTAGTGTCTTATGTAGCGCAAGATATTGAATTTAATGAAAATAACTTACTACGATATCTTTGGATGTTAAATTATTCCCCCGTATTGGAAAATGCGTCCTCAAAATTTTAAATTTCAGCTTGGGAATTTCATTAAAAGTACCACATGAGAAAAAGAGTCAATAAAACTATCTCTTTAAAAGAAAGAAATAGAAGTATAAAGGTCACCCGAGAAAACCCATAATTGAATTCCATGTAGGAAAACATGTATATGGAAGATAAAGTAAGTGTCAAGTTCTGGTGGAGAGTGATAAAAAACAAGATCAGGAGAATGTTAACAATAAGAAAACCACAAACTTGTGATGGGATAAACTGTCAATAGTTTCATAGTAGGAAAAGTAAACGGTTTTTTTTATGTTAAATTTCATAATGTTGAGGAATTTATTTATGAGATTTATTAAGAACATCATGTGATATACTTACTTTTTAAGTAGAGTTTCATATTTTAATAAATTTATACAACTAACTCATCTTTTTTTAAAATGATTATTATTCAAGAATACATGGTCACACTTGAAGTGCTAGAATAAACTTATAGAGAATCACATAACCTACAAAGGATAAACTATATATATTTACCTAGACTTTAGAGATTAACCAAAACCAAAATGGTTAGTACAAGATCAGATTTTCCACAAAAAAGTTAATCTTTTAGACAATGAAATATTTATCTTAATTTATAAAATAAACCAATAATACCCAAAGTTAAAAAAATACCATTTAATGAACAATTGTTTTTGAAATCCTTCAATATAATCCAAACTAATATTGAAAACCAAAACATAGTATAATTTGATTACGTATTGTTCAACATTAAATTGTATCTCCAAATAACATCGAATACTCTTAAAGTCACATAGTTAAATGTAATTAACCTTATCACATAATCTCTATGATAGGTTCATTATTTCCAAAAATAACTCAAATCATTATAATTCCACAATAAAAACATAGATAAGAATCCACCATTACTCTTCAAATGAAATCCCATATTATTCTATTTTCCATAGGCATATAGTATTCCCAATAGAGAGAACGTATTCATAAATAACATTTATCACTTAATCACCAAATCATTTTTCATTAATATGGTTCTTCATTTGATAAGACCTAAGATCCAAAATCAACTTATTATTGATGAATAAAATCATTTAACAGAAAATAATTAGCCACACTAACCAAGGACATCACGTAGTCCAGTGGAAGGCTATAAAACCCAATAGTAATATGGTTGTGGGTTTGATTCCCACAGTTTTGTCTTACAGGATAGGTTGTCACATGATCCACATGTTGTCCATTTTCAAAAAAAATATGATAGACTTCCCAAAAAGAGATAAATTCCTCAAAATAACTATAACATAATTTCACCATAATAGTTATCTCATACCTCACATTTTAATCAAAAAATTTAATAACGTGTAATTACCTCAAATTGAAGGAGGATATAAACCCAAATAGTTATTTATAACTATATCAACAATAAAAAAGGCAATTCTTCTGAAAATATCATTTTCACATAACAAACTGCAGGGTTTCACATACAAGAGAAAAGTATTCCAATGTAATCCCATAAACAAATAACACTATGACTTTTATATATTTCACCATTTGTTTATTTCCAAACATGTTCTTCCATGACCAATACGTTACCCTATAAAATAGGGCATTCACTCGGGTAATGCCCAGGTTCCCTAAATTTACAGGAAATGATTGTAAATGTATTATTGGGATCATTTTTAATTTCTTCCATAGAACTCTTCATTTTTTCATTGGAAATTATTTACATTATGTCCTTATTTCCCACACAAAAATATTTTCTTTTTTCTATTGAAGCACTTACCAAGGTGTTTCATTCCACATTTCCTGCATGATATAAAATGATCCTTCTTTTCTTCATGGTATCCGTAGTAGGAGGTCTTATCATTCACCACCTTTCTATTATCTATTGAGTTTGGGAGTTGGTTAATATAGATTTTTCTAATCATATTCTTGGAAAACTAATTCACCATGAACATTATGTATTTTACAACAATCAACATTCCATTTTGTTTCTCATTTCCACTATAGTTCCAACCTTGTACATCATGTTCAATGTTACTATGAATTCAATTGAATCCAACCTTTGACTAACACAAGAAATTTTGTGTGAGTCATAAAATCATTTAGAGAATATCATAACAACTTATTTTCAATATAAAACACCATAGGATGAACCAATGTTATTTATTCTCATCTTAAATTAAAATCCTTCAAATTGGATTGTAAAGAAAATTTTAATTATCTTAAGAATATCCCCTGGTAGTGTCGTAACCAAGAGTGTAGCAATGAATGAGGTAATGTACCATGATACCTCGGGTCATTTATGAAACTCCTTGTTGTAGTTTTCACTCATTGGTACATCTGTTCCAGAGCTTCCTCTACCTGCTCGTTTCATGATAGGGATGTTTTTCATGGAAAACCCACATAATATTTACATTACCAAAAAATTTGTATATTCTTTTATACTATTCCTCATGGTCTATCTTAGGTTAGTGTTTTCTAATCACTATTTTTCTAAATATAGCTTCCAAGGTTTGTACAAAAATTCCTCTGATATTAACTGTAACTCTCTGACCCCAGTTACCCAGTGTTGGTTCATTATTACATAACATTGTCATGAAACAATGAATCATGTCCCAAAAGACCGATCAGTTTAGTGGCCTTGGAATTACTATATACAGTCATAAGATTTACATTACATTATGAAATCAAAACAACAACAACATTTTCCCCTTTCTAAACACAATTATATCCTTAGACTATCCCTACTGTTCAACCATAAAAATCTTATAATTATACTAGGAAATATAAAACAAAGAAAGGGGTGAGCTCAGATTCTCTGTATGGATAAAAATATAGTAGAATCATTCATAAATAAGCATGAACATTTAAGGAAATGTATAAGAATAAAACAAAAACCTTTTAAACATAAACTACAACATAATATGGAAAAGATAAAATCAAATAATTCTATTTACATATTCTCATGAATATTCTACTAATCAAATAATCAAATACAATAATGATAGCTACTTTCATAATTATGGAATGCATAATGCCAGACGTCATAACCACGTAGTCAAGGCCTTGTTCCAAGAATACAAATATGATTTTGTCAAGGCCTTGTGCTAAGACACTAGTTTTTCTCATGAGACCTATCGATTCATCGAGGTAACACCATCGAAACCAGAATCAAGATAAAACTCAATAAATGAAACAACACATCAATGAAAAAATAGGTTCTTAAGCCAAACATATCCAAATACAAGAATAAATCACTTTTCCAAAACCATTATTCCTTTAATATTTTAAAACTCACCTATGGATCCATATGAACAATCACATGTGTGTTCATTCAATCCCGCTCACATCATCTATAAACAGTTCCCCATGCACTTTCCATGCATACCCATGCACATGTGACCCTCTATAATGGGGTCCAAGGTTCAAACACTTCTTTTCATTACCAAATCCAAAAACATACCATGTTTTTCCAAACCGATACACCTTCTCTTGAAAACCCCACTTTAGAAATTTTAATAACAATCTAGAAGAAACACATTTCCATTTAAAAACCAATTTCACTGTTAACGCACACTCAGATCAACTGAGACTAAAACAAAACACAAGCAGTAATAACCCATTCGAACGAAGAACTAGTGCATATGTCTAACCTAGTGACAAGGTGGTGAGCCATACCCCAAGTAAAGGATAAAACTAAGAGGACCTAAAACCAGACACATGGACTCCACAAGGGTCACCACCCCATGTGAGGATGCAAAGTGAACCAATTCGCCTCCATTGTCATTCCTAAATCTGAAAAAACCATGGACAAGGGACACAAATACAGGACTAACCCTGGTAACTCATGTCTCGTCACGAGCGGTGGTGATCAGGCACCGACCTGTAACCTACCTCCTGAACCCAGGAAATCCTAATATACTTCTACCAGACACCACAAATAATAGGGGCCTCCACTGATACCATTTTGTCATGAACCCAACCTGGGTCGACCCTAAACCGGTCACCCGAGCCAGTCCGCGACATGTCTCAAAGGGCGTTCCCAATCCCCACGGGCTGGCTACCAGTGTCGGGCATCAAAACATTCACCTGGGAACGATTTAATCCCAAAAAAATAATCAAAAAGGACTAGATAAATAAATGAAATAAACTAAGGATGTCACAACATGAACAATTGAAAATAAATAAAATAAATTAATCCAGATACAATGTGCAACTCAACAGATAGAAAACTAAAATACAAAACTGAAAACCCAAACGAAAAAACCAAACCACCACAACCCAATCTCTGTGAGACCTCTTGGTCACCACCTACTATAATACCAGGTATTCTCCAACATCATGCACCTACTAAGGAAACCTGAACAAAGACTGAACCTGCAAAATAGCTCGAGTCTACCGACCCCGAGTGGTATAGGTAGGGTGTGAGCTCATTGTTCAGTAGGCAACAACCACTGATTCCATGTAATTTCTTCCACAATACATTCCATTAATACTAGTTTGAACTACATTATAATATTAGGGTTTTATAGACAATTTTCTTGTTAAAAACAGAAAAAATGATCCATTTCCCTTCAACTTTAAAACCAAATACAAGGGGGAATGAAAGTGGAGTTGTGATCTTAGTTTCATAACATTTAATTGAAATCCTTTTTAATGTAATAAAAAATTCACAGTTTTCTAAATAAATTCCAAAACCAGGTGAAAATAAAAAAGTCTCCATGCAATGAGGTAAATGGATCTAATATTACTCGTAATTGGGAAACACATGAAATCTTTGGAACGTAGAGGAAGACCAGAACATACTATACATGTGAGTCATCCTAAAAGCATGCCCTAACTCGATGACATCATAATGCCCTAACGCTTGGCATAGACCTACATGGCCTAACTGAGGGGCCCAATCCCCATAGTAGTAATAACTTAGTATTCCCCAACTATGGGGCCACTAGCCAGTGCGTAATTTAAACTCATGAAACAATCGATCTTTGTAAACCACTTTCCTATGCTAGGTTCCCATGTAAAGTTCTCAAGGGGGTGTATGATATCATTTAAAAAATAAGTAAAATACATATAATCAATCATAGCACACAAAATGGAACCACCCCAGCCACCTCAAGGGTATTTCCCTTGCCTCAAAATAATTTTCATTCATAGATGTCCCCTACCGGGGACCCTTCCATTTCACGAGTCATCATATAGATAGGGATTCCAACCCAAGAAGGTTTTTCCAAAAATCTATTTCAAAATCCAAACAGGCCTTTAATCCATGAATTCAACAATCATTTTTTTAAAGTGCCAATCGGTCCATTTTTAGAAAACACGTGGTAAGTGAAACTTGATGATAATGTGCCTCACACGTGGAAATCCACTTGTCAAATATTATTCACTCTAAAACATTGTCCAAAAAGATTTTCACACTTCTTCCATAATTTAATAAACCATTGAAGCATTTTATAAAACAATTATAAATAATACTCAAATCATTCAACAAAAATCATTCATTTATTTAAAACTATACTATTTATCCACATTCAACTGCATAAAAAAACTTGTGCATGAATTGAAGGACATGCCAAAACCTATATTTAGAAATTTAAACTAACAATAAAACATTTCCATAAACTAAGTACATTTGTAATAAAAGTCTAAATCTAGGTGTAACAATTAAAAACCAAAATACATGTATCACATGGAATGAATTTGGAAGAAAAGGCATGGAAGCACCTAACTCAAAGAATTGGTTAAGCCAATGCTTTCAAACTCACACAGCCACCCATTCCCATACACACACTCCCACAAAGGCACACACACTAGAAAAAAGCCATCGCCACACCTTAACTATACAATTGACAAACAAATTCAGTGTGATGAAGACCAACACACACCCAAATAAATACCGGGGACTAAAAAAACACAAGGCACTATATTGGATGATGCAAAAAAAATAGTGAGAGCATTAACGTTACCCAAAAAATTAGTGGCAAGGCAAATCGAGTTCATCCGCCTCACCCTTGGAGGCGGATTTCGGAACCTGGACCAACGGGTCCTAATACATTAATCGCATTGCCTAGGCTCCAAGAAAAATACGCAAATCACAAACTAAGGTATTATGGTCTGGTCAATTTGAAGAAAAACACCAAAAAGAAACTAAACACCCATAGATAAGAAAAAATATGGATTTTGGAAACGGGAAACATGATCGCCTTGTATAAAAATGGATTCGCTAGGGCAAGGGGTTCAGGACGTGCCAAAACGTGCTGAAAAGGGGGATGGGTTTGCTGGAATCGCACCGGGAAGGGTGGTACGGCGCTGCAAAAAATGGAAAAACCGGAGGGTGTGTTCCAAATAGGAGAGGAGGGGAAGGATGGAGATCAGGCCGTTGTCATTGCTGGCTGGAACTTGTGCCACTGCTGCTGGCCAGAGCGAGAGAAAAGGAGGTCGTCGTGCAGGGGTGGGGTCGGTGGGCGCCTTCGGAAGGGGGTGCAGGGTCAGGGCCAGGAGGAGGGTGAGCCAGCTGAGGGGAGCGGGGTCGTGGAGGAGATGGGTGAGGGTGATGGGGAAGGCCGGTGCGGCGGTTCCCAGTGAGTCAACAAGGAAGGTAGATGGGGTGGCTGGCTATGTACAGGGAAGGAGGAATGGAGGCAGGGGTCTTGGTGTACAAAAGGGAGAATGAACAGGGGGAGGGGGGCCGCGGTGTAGTATAGGGTTACTATTTTTTTATCTTAGAATAAAAATGAGATTAAATACAAGGATAATAATAATAATAATATTAAATTTATGATAATGATAATAATAATAATAACAACAAACATAATAATAAAAACAATAACAATACAAATAATAAAAATAAAAATTTTAATAACATAATAACAAAAATTATAATCATAACTTTTTTTATTTTATTTTAAATAATGACAATATTAATAATAACTATATAATAATTATATCTATAACAATTTCAATGATAATAATATTATTAACAATTTTTAACAATTAAATCATTTTATATCTACGCAGTGATATCATTATTATTACGATTTAAATATTAATCTTATTTAATATACATCAAAATTTATTTATTTGAAACATTAAACATATGTTCGGGAACTTGGGCCGATCACACGGTCACCGTCAACCATGGAATGTCTGTCCACCGATCTAACACCCACCAAAACTATTAAACGATAAAAAAAATTAGACCGGTTCTCATCTTGTGCTTTGAAAAGATAACCGATGTCAAGAATTAGTAAAAATAAAATTATAATAAAAAAGGTTGGGGTGTGAAAATTCACCCCACCACAAAACATTCTTCCCCCAGAATGTCACCAAGCCAACATTTAACATAACTCAAGTCCATGGCCAGACAAAACCGAGGAAAACTGTGAATCCCAGAAAGACCAAACACTCAACAGGTCACACCTGACCAATTCAAGAGAAAACTAAAGCCCGAGGTTGAGGGGATAACATTGGAGGGATCTCCCCAACACGAGAATTCAGTAATACGAAAAAATTGAAACCAAAACACACCACCCCCGATGTGGGCCAACGCGGGAACTCCCAAACCACACCTAGGAAATTTGATCCACATGGACAAAACAACACCCAGAGACTTAAACAGAAAGCTTGCAATGAAATGAACCAACAACCCAAGGATAAGGAATTAACTCAAACCCTCACTCACCGACTGAATAAAATCTTCACTACAACCAGAGACTAGAGAATTCCTAGCCCATACTCAGAAAAGACCCTGAAACACCACCCTTTAATTTCAAAAAACCAAAAATCCCCCTAACAAACACAATTAAGACCGAACTCAAAATTAGAACGACCTGTTTATTCATGGGCCCGATAGCCTTTATGGAAATCCGAATGATTTGAAAACACACTAAGAACATATAAGACCTCTTAGACTGCGGTAGGACAAGTTCATCACATCACCACAACTATGATGAGCTTACAACGGTGACAAGAAAAGAACAAGGAAACATATGTTATTTCCCTCAAAATGCAGAAAACATTACTCATACCAAGGTTCCCCACACCCTGAGCAACTCGTGAGTGTGTGAAAGCTTCACCCCAAGACCTGTGGCTAGAGCCCTGATGGATGAAGCATCTCCTACCTCACAGTCAGGCATTTTCATCTTCTGGTCTTTAACTCCTTCTTCTGTTCGATGATTCAAACAATCATGATGGTCATACATTTTCAAAGGAATGAAACATGATGACTTAGAATATCTGGACATTCCATGCTGGTGGCACACAAGAGAGTCATCCGACAAAATAGGAGCCTGTACCAACGAGGATGGTTTCCTGTAGACAGGATCCACCGACACGCACTCCATGCCAGTTGGGGAACCTTCGCGGAAGTTGACCACAGTTAATTAACCCGAAAACTCTAACGAAGACGAGACATATAATCTTTAATAGACCAAAACTAAACCCTCAAATAACTCTTGGGTGGTATGAACCATAAATATCCCGGGATTTCCCAACAACCCGAAGACACTCTATCTTTCAGAACAATACAACTACCTCTAACAGACATCTATTATTTCAAAAAACACGCAACACATAAAAGGAACTGCGAACTGAGCATAACTCATTGACATCTTTTGGAGGCTTTCTAGGAGACATACTCATGACAACATGAGAAACACCATTGAAAACGGAATCACGCCAAAACTCAATCATAGAAACAACACATAAAAAAATAGGACCCTAATATGAACATATAAAATCACAACCATAAATCACTTTTCCAAAACCATTATTCCTTTAAAATTTTAAAACTCACCTATGGTACCTTATGAACAGTCACATGCGCGTTCATTCAATCCTTCTCACATCATCTATGAACCAATGCCCCCACACACTTTCCATACATACCCACACATGTGTGACCCTCCATAAGGGGTTCCATGGTTCAAACACTTATTTTCTTTAACAAACCAAACACATACAATGTATTTCCAAACCGATACAACTTCTCCTTATAACCCCACTTTAGTAATTTCAATAACAACATGGAAGAAACACTTTTCCATTTGAAAAGAAATTTCACTTTTAATTCACACTCAAATCAACTGAGACTAAAATAATATAAAAGCAGTAATAACCTTCGGGAATGAAGAACTAGTGCATATGTCGGACCCAACGACATGGTGGTGAACCAGGCCCCATGTAAAGCATAACACTAAGAGGACCTAAAACTAGACACATTGAATCCATACGGTTCACCACCCCATGTGTGGCCAGAAAGTTAACTGATTAACCTCCATTTTCATCCTTCAATCTGAAACGACCAGGGACAAGTGACTCAAATCCCGGACTAACCCTGGTAACTCATGTCTCATCATGAGAGGTGGTGATTAGGCCCCGACAAGTAACCTACCTCCTGAGCACTGACATTCTTAATCTCCTTCTTCCTGACACCCCAAATAACAAGGGCCTCATCTAATACCATTTTTTCATGAACCAACCTGGGTCAACCCTAAACCGGTCAACCGAGCCGGTCCTACAACATGGCCCGAAGGGCATTCCCAATTTCCCTGGACTGGTAACCAGTTCCGAGCATCAAAACATACACCAGGGAATGATTTAAGCCCAAAACAAATAAAAAAAAGGACCTAATAAATAAATGAAATAAACTAAGGACACAACAACATGAAAAAAAAGATAAATAAAATAAAAAAATCCATATACAAGGTGCAACTCAACAAACAGAAAACAAACATACAAAACTGAAAACCCAAACAAACAAACTAAATTGCCACAACCCAATCTCCATGTGACCACTAGGTCACCAATAACCATAAGACCAGCTATGATCCAACATCAAGCACTTTCTAGGGAATCATGATCCAAGACTGAACCTGTAAAATTGCTCGGGTCTACCGACAACGAGTGGTATAGGTAGGGTGTGAGCTAATCGCTCAGTATGAAACCACCACTAATTCCTTGTAATTTCTTTCACAAGACAATCCATTAATAATTGTTTGAACTAAATTATAAAATTAGGTTTTTATACACACTTTTATTTAAAAGAAACAAACATGATCCACTAAACTTCTTGTTTAAAACCATATAAAAGGGGGAAAGAAAGTGGATTGGTGCTCTCTATTTGAAAACATCTAATTGAATTCCTTGTTTATGTAATCAAACATTTACAGTTTTCAAAATAAATACCAAAAATAGGTGCAAAGAAAAAGTGTGAACACAAAGAGGGAAATGGATCTAATAGTACTCGTAATGGGGAAATAAGAGAAATCAAAGGAATGCAGAGGAAGACAAGAACATATTATATATTTTACTCATCCTGAAGGCATTCCATAAATCGATGACGTCATAATGCCATATCGCTCTGCATATCCCTACATGGCCTAACCGAGGGGGACCAGTCCCCATTACATCAATAACCCAGTATTCCATTACTATGGGTCTACTAGCCATTGTGTAATCTTAAATTGGGCATCAATCAGTCTCAGTAAACCTCTTTTCTATGCTAGGTTCCCATGTAATTTTATCAAGGGGGTGTGACTTATCATTCAAACAAAAATTCACATAAATATAATCAAACACACCACACAAACTGGCACCACCCTGGCCACCTCAAGGGTTTGTCCCTAGACTCAAAATAATTATCATTCCAAGAAGTCCCATACCGAGGACACTTCCATATCACAAGTCAACATATAGGTAGGGATACCAACCCAAGAAGGGTTTTCCAAAAATCTATTTTAAAATCAAAACAGGCCTTTACACCAAGAATTCACCAATCAGTTTTTTAAAGTGCCAATCAGGACATTTAAATAAAACATGCAGTAAGTGAAACTTGATGAAAATTCCCCACACATGTTGAAATCCACTTTTCAAATCATACGCACTCTAAAACATTTTCCAAAAACAGTTTCACACTTCTTCAATAATTTAATTAACCATTGAAGCACCTTATAAAACAATTATAAATAACACTCAAAGCATTTATCAAATATCATTCATTTTTTTAAAACAATAATATTTATCCACATTCAACTGCATAGGAAAAACATGTACGTGAATTGACGGACATGTCAAAACCAATATTTAATATGTTAAACTAACTATAAAAATTTTCCATAATCTAAGAACAATTTTAATAAAAGTGTGAATAAGGGTGTAACAATTAAATACTACAATAAAAGTATCGAATAGAATGAAATTGGAAGAAAGGGCATGGAAGCACCTAACTCAATGAATTGGCCGAGCCTATGCTTTCAAACTCACACGACCACCCATTCACAAACACGCACTACCACAAAGGTGCCCACACAAGAACAAAAACATTACCACACCGTAACAATATAGTAGACACCCAAATTAATTGCGATGAAGACCAACACACAACCAAATAAATACCATGGACTCAAAAAAAAACAGGTCACTAAATTGGATGACACAAAACAAAATAACCGTTGCATTAAACTTACCCAAAAAAATTGGCGGAAAGAAAAATCGAGTTCATCTACCTCACCCTTGGCGGTGGTTGCCAAAACCTTTACCAACAGGTCTCGATACATTAATTTCATAACCTATGCACCAAGAAAAATATTCAAATCACAAACTAAATTATTAGGGTCTGGTCAATTTGAATAACAACACAAAAAAGAAATGAAATACCCACATATCAAAAAGAAGTGGGATGCCAAAAATAGGAATCCCAGTCACGTTGGAGAAAAATGGATGTTCTAGGGAAGGGGGTTCAGGTGGTGCCGAAACGTGCCGAGAAGGGGGTCGTGTTCGCCAGAAATGCGCCAGGAAGGGTGGTGCAGCGCTGCAAAATATGGGGTAAATAGGAGGGGGTCTGCCGGACCAGAGGGGAGGGAAAGGTGGGAGATCGGGCCACCATCCCTAGTGGCATGAGATCGGGCCATTGTCGCTGGCTGGAGCGGGAGAGGAAGAGACTGTCTTGCAGGGGTGGGGTCAGAGGGCGCCAGTGGAAGGGGGTGCGGGGTCGCGGCTGGGAGGAGGGTGAGCCGGCTGAGGGGAGCGGGGTCATGGAGGTGCTGGGAATGGGCGATGGGGAATGGCGGTGCGGGGGTGTGCAATGGGGCGACAGGGAAGGGAGCCGGGGCGGTTGGCTTCATGCAGGGAAGGAAGAATGGAGGTGGGGGTCTTAGTGCACAAAATGGAGAATGAGCAAGGGGAGGGGGGTGCCGCTGGGTAGAATTTATTTTCTATTATTTCTATCTTATAATAAAAATGAGATTAAATCCAAGGATAATAATAATAATAATAATAATAATAATAATAATAAATTGATAATAATGATAATAATAACAATAACAACAACTTAATAATAAAAATAAAAATAATTCAATTCATAATAATAAAAATTATAATAACATAATAATTATAATCATAATCATAATTTTATTCATTTTCTTTTAAATAATGTCAATATTAATAACAACTATATAATAATTATATCTATAAGAATTTCAATGATAATAACAATATTAAATTTTTTTAATAATCAAACCAATTTTTTATCCACGCAGTAATATCATTATTATTACGATTAAAATATTTATCATATTTTATTTACATCAAAATTTATTTATTTGAATCATTAAACATTTTTTTGGGAACTTGGGCCGATCGTGTGGTCACCGCCAACCATGTGATGTATGTGCAACTTTTTGACACCCACCAAAACTATTAAAAGAAAAAAAAATTAGACCGTCGCTCAACATGCGCTTTGACAAGCTAAACGAAGTCAAGATATAGTATAATAAAATTATAATAAAAAGTGGTGGGGTGTGACATGCTCCACCCATCACCTACTATGTCCAATGGATTCTCATATAAAAAGGTTTAAACATTACACAAACATTCATAATAAAACTAGTATACGAAATGTCAATACATTATCCATAAACAATGAATGTTATAAAAATAATACATCCATTAACAAACATGTCACAAAACCATAAATGCACTTTGAAATATTTGTATCATAATAAAACAACCTTTATCAAGAATAATAACTCGTAATAAATTTTGACATAGTTGAAAATGATCAGTAATAATATTTGAGAGAAATATCATTTTTTATGAATATATTTAAATGATTCACTTTTTATCAAGAAGCTATTTAAAATATTTTTTTAATCCTACTGTCCCATACCAATTTGAAACCTTTAAATGAAATATCAATTTTAAAACATTAATATCCATATAAATAAAACCTTAAAACGATTTTTTAACATGGAAATTAATGAGAAATATTTAGAAGAATAAAATTTTAAAACATTTGAAATGATATTTTAGATAGAGTTCCTAACCGAATGAATGATACTTGAATAAAAATAATTGAGGTTGTAAAAACATGATAATATCATAAAGAATAATATGATTCATGATAAACTATGTCAATGTAAAGTATATACGCCAAATAAAAGTTAATTGGCACATAACAAAAAAGAAAATCTCAATGGAATGTAAGATGATATGAATTCCTTTATAAAGATTGTATCCTTATGTTATAGATATATCAATGACATAATTATGTGTGAAAAATATAAATACACTCAATATAATTGGATATTTAGTGTACATAAATCAGAGGATATTCACACATATTCTTGTAAAAACAACACCAATGGTATGGACGTTTAACTCATTGAATAGAAATTGAGTTAAAATATCTTTTATCATGTTTATACCGATTACATGAGAATTTATCAATGGAGTTATTATGTGCATAAAATGTATATCCAGACATTGGGGAGTGGAAATTACTACATAAGTAAATAAATTGTGATTCACACATAATCTTGGTGTAAATTAATCAATGATGTTTGTGTAAAACCGAATGAGTGGAAATTGAAATTTTAAATTCTCTTAGAGATTATGTAACATACAAAACATACACCCCATGAAATAAGGATCATCCAATGATGATGAAATTACCGATAAATTAATGTATATTTTTCAAACCATACAATCATGGTCCGTACATACAACACAGAAAAGCTATTAGTGGTAAATATTGCCTTAATCTCATGCGAATAAAAGTGAGCTGAAAATCCCTTACCTTATACTTTTTCTTGGTCGAGGGTAGTTTAAACTCCTATATAATGGAGAAATAATTGTTATTAAATTATAAAATAACCATATAAATTTATATGATATCATATATGATCTTATAATATTGAATTGATAATGATATTTTAGTAGTATCGTCGTTTCATGTGTTAACTGATTCATTTTCCTTTATATGCTCTATTACGTAAGTAAAGGATGTTATGGATTGGATGTATTTTATTCCTATTAAGAATGATAATAATTCTTTAAAAAATTATTTTTTATCATGAAATGAAAATTAGTCTTGAATGTATGTGATGGGGAATGAATCTCATCACGTTTGGGGAGACATAAATTTGTACGTACGCATGAGCGACAATATTATTTTATTGATATTAAAATCATATATAATAGAATGTAATATCATATAAAGAATATTTATCATGTTATATTTTTTATTTACATTCATTATAATAATTATTATAACCATCGAAATGATGAAGGGTTTTAATAAAAAACTACACCACGATGTAGAGACGGTAATATGTACGTACAAACATATGGTGACTTTGTCATTTATAGGATGGATAGAATAATGAATATGGTTTTACCATTTTCATAATTACATCACAATATATATATGAATATGTACTTGTTATTATATAATTGAAATAACAAATAAAGAGGATGTGGAAGAAGAAATGAACATGAATGAGGAGATGTAATATTTACCTCTTCTTCGGGTTCATCCTTTTGATTTAATCAAAAGGTCTCCATAGGTTGGGGATCTGAGTAAAGCAAGGCCTATAGGATGAAGGGTGGATAGTTTGTAGGATATTTGGGTAGGGTTTGGCCAAAAAATGGCTTTAAAGATGTGAATTCGAGAGAAGGGGAACTCCCTTTTATAAGACGGGTAAGGGGCACCTTAGAAAATGATTGAAATATTATTTTATATTAAAATAATTTTCTATATATAATGGATCCAAAATGATTTTTTTAAATTCTTTGGTGGGTATGGGTCAATAACCACTATACAAATAGGTTTTAGATAAGTTTTGTTCACTATATTAACCTTATCTTTTAGATTTAACTCTTAGAAATATAGTTTGACATTTACCATGTCTCTCTTTATTTCTATATTATATGGTTTATAAACATACAATAAACTTCCAATAGAACACATATTGGTTCATTAATGATACACCGATAATTATATAAGTCTTTTGGGTGATCCCTAGATTTTAGGATTATTATATCAAACAATAATATTGTATTTGTTTTAAAAACTAATTTATGTCAATTTTGACATTATTTAATAATTTTTTTAAACTCTTATAAAATTTATTAATTAGAAATAAATAAATATAACCAACCATAACATGTCATATTAACCTATAAAATTTTTGTAATTTATTCAATGTCTCATATTATATTTATTTGGATATTTATAATATCAATTATTTTAATCATTCATTAATATGATAATTAGTGCACCATCATTGTGTCATAATGAAATTTAATTATATAAAGTATAAAATTTTTAATAAAATTCCATTATTTATCAAATCATTTTTTCATTATAAGGAATATGTATAGTCGAATTTATCTTATATGTAACTCTATATTAAAAATTGTTTAGTTATTAAACATTGAATTTAAAACATTAAACTTCTCTTTGAATTAAATAATAATAAATTTCCTAATCTAATCCAAGTAGACCTAAAGGATAATATTTTATTACTAAAGTTGTTTTTGGTCGAATTACAATTATCCAATAGAATTAGGACACATGTTAGGGAAATAATAATATGATTTGTACCCTTAATTACTATATATACATTTAACTATGGTAAATAAATGTAAAAGGATACCATTAAAAAAATTATTTTCATCTTATTGAAACACATTTTACTTACTGATATCAATCATGTCTCTTTATGTTTTGAAATTCAACTCACATAAGTGGTAAAATTATGTTTTATACAAATTTTCAAATGCTCCTTAGAGGTGTGTAAAAGACGGTATAAAGTTTGATAAAATTTTATATATCTAAACATATTTTAAAATTACTCCAATGAGTTATGTTGATCATATATAAGAATTATGTATATATTTTGACATAAAATAAATTAAAAAGAAAATAACTAATTATTTAAATGAAAATCAAATTTTAACCAATAATGTCGTGTTTTTCACTATTCATCAAAAATCGAATGTTTTCAGAAAAATACCAAAAATTTACCCTAAGATAATTTTTATATTCTGAATTAAAAAAGGTATTATATTTTATCAAATTCAAAATATATAATTCTCATCAATTAATTTAAAATTAATTCTGATTGTCAAAACCGAAAAGCGGGTTTTCTAAAAAGTAAAAACTATAAAAAGATTGACATGTGTTTATGTCAAATTTAATTGTGAAATTACATATAATGAACTAATTTTTATTATAATATAAAAATATAATATAATTATACTTCCAAACCATTAAAATACATAATTTTAAACTATATGTTATTTTGATTAAAAAAGTTGTTTTCAAATTAAATTTCCTATTTTTCAGTATTAATCAAAATATGAAGGTTATTAGAAAAGTACCAAAATTTATTTCAAAATAAATTTATATGTCCCGATTTTAAATTGGAATTTATTTTAATTAAATATAATATATTAATGTGTTAAATATTGGTTCTAAATGGGTTTCTATTAAATGGTGGTAAAATTTCATTTTTTGAAAAATAATTCTTTTATCTGAAAAATTATATTTGTTCTTATACTTTGTCTAACAAACACATTATATGCATTTTAAAATTATATGGACTGTATAAAATTCAAAATTCAGTTAATACTATTAATAACTGCTTTTTAAGGTCTAGTATGGTAAGTCATGGTGCACTCTAACTCCATGTTGCATGTATCACAAGCTAATGAATTTAATGAAAATAACTTACTATGATATCATGGGGTGTAACACCCTCAATTATTTGTATTCAATTGTCTCCCATTTTGTAAGGAACTCTATAACTAAAATATCATTTTAAATGTTTTATATATTTACTCTTATAAATCTTTCTCATTAATGTCCATTTTTTAAAAATGGTTTTAAGGATTTATTTATATGGACATGAATGTTTTGAAATTAAAATTTCATTTAACTACTTCAATGTGGTATGAGACACTTTGATTAAATAATAACTTCATTAAAGTTTTAAATGGTTTTGTAAAAGGTTTAATTAAGCACGGATTATGTCAGTATCATGAAAAGATATATTGTAATTGCAATGTGGAAATGTCATCTTTCATTTATTATTTTTATGTGTTTTGAATATGTTATGGTTATTAGGAATTGTTTTCTTATACGGGTTGTTCTGTGATAAACCTAGGGCGGGCGAGCCCGAGATAGCTCTCCAATGCATTGGGTAACGTGACGGAGGAAAATGTTAATTTTTCTCCTATAAGATTTAGGGAATATGTTGTGATGGGTATTCCAACAGAACTCCCTACAGAGCCATGATAGAAACAATGTAATTATGTTATGTATTCCACACCTTACCTTTAGGATTGTATGATTTCTATGTTTTATTCATAAATATTATGATTTTTGGAGGTATGTTATGATTGAAAATTATGGATTCATTGATTTGTATTTGTTGATGGCTTAATGTTTGATTTCCTTATTTTGCAACCCATGCTGAGCTTTTTATGCTAATCCAATATTTTGAAATGTTTTTTCACCAGACTAAATGATGAATAAGGACACTGATGGGATCTAATAAAAGTCATGCTATCATAAAAATGGAACAATAGATGTTACTTTTTTATAGTTATTATTTTATAAAAGGAGGATACTGAGTAGAAGTGTCTATGTTGTAATTTTGGAGATGTAATGTAATAAGTTATGTCATAATTAATTAAAACTCTATAAAAGAAAATATACTCAATGTGAATTCTTGAGTTAACTCAAGATTATCAAATTTTTAAGGCCTAGTCCTTATATTGAGCCCCCAGCCTTGCAAGCTGTTGTGATTCTTGAACTGATATATATAAAATTTATGCAATTTCTCTTCAGATTTTGTGAATTTTGGTTTTGAAATTAGCTGGATGCATCATCCGAAAACCACTAAAATCACCTATTTTAGAAGAACACTATGCTATTTGAGACATTTTCATTCTTTGATGTCTAAAATCCTCTAAGAGGGGTTCCATCTCAAGATTCTCACATGTTTGATGTAAAAATAACTCAATATTTTTTTAGTGGACCTGAACATGATGAAAACTAACTGAGGACTATTCTTGAGAGTACATACGATTATATAAAAAATATTTTGATTGTAGCTGACCATAGGAAATAACTTTTCATGAGACCACTTTTGTCGGACAATGCTTGTTCTGAATTGCAGTGTAATGCAATGCTCAATGTGAACCCCATCCTCTGATACGGACACAAAATGTGGTGTTAGAAATCAACTAGCATAGCCTCTTTAAAGCATTGAGGGTTGCATTTAGAAGGTCTCTCTACTACTTTTCATCATTTGGATGATGGGAAACTGAGAGAGATTCCATGTCAATTTGGTGTTTCCACCCTTATATTACCTCTATATTATTTTTATATTCATCATATTGTAATAATTTGGTTTTCAAATGAGGAAAATTCTTCCATAAGTGGAGGTAGAAATTATAAATAAAATATTCTTCAATCAATTAGGGAATTCTATACTAAATATTTTCCATAGACTATAACATGACTAGTATTTCTCTTATAGCCAATTGTTTCCTTATGATTAACATATCTTCTTTCTATTTCACTAGAGGTTTCTCCACTTGTTATGACCAAAGTGGATGCTCTGTATTATAAGGAAAATGACCTAAGGGATGTTCAGAGTATGACTGTTACTATAAGATGACATCTGGATGAGAAATTGGTTCACCTGTCAATGACAAGGAATCAAACATGAATGCCCTTTTATTTTCGTGTACCTCGAGATAAGAGGGCTTTCACTTTTCCACATTATCAATTATTGAATTATATTGACCATGAAAAATACTACTATAGAGAGGAAATTTGTAGAGAATTCTATCAAGGGGAGGATCACCATGGTGGATTTCTACGAGGGATGGATCCTCTTTATCATTGGACTTCATTCCACATATAGGGTTGTCATGGTTCTTATCCAGACATCGACACTCTATATTGACTGAATTTTCATGAATAAATCATTCATGATTAAGTGTCTGATGGGGATCTTTATAAATTCTACTACCACTCCAATAATTTGGTAATGAGAGGGTATGGCAAAGAGAGGCAGCAGATTAATGTCTTAGGGTTTCAAGAACTCCCGCCTTAATAAGATCCAAAATATTGTTTCAATCATTATTTTGCAACCATGTCTGATGAGATTTATTTATCGATGTTCTATTCAAATAGTTGGTCCCTCTTTATAAGAGAGGTTTTTATATTAGGAAGGTGTATTTGCCTACCTTGGAGAGGCCATTAGAATAGACTGATTACATCCAATTGGAGCGGGTTTATATTCCTGATTTTGTTGTCTGTATGATATGGGATAGTATAACCCATGACCCTTTGGGAATAGAATAGTGGTGTGTATCATCTCCAGGATGGAATTTCTATTTTTCATCCAATATCCCTGGTACTACTAATGTAGTTTTTATAATATCCCGCCATGCTTCTAAAATATCGGCATGCATTTTTTTCTAACCTTTCAGCATTGATAAGAAGTTCTTAATGACTTTATTCGGCGGAATGGGAATATATGTCCATTCTGTATCTGAAGTAGGTGTATGTTCCTGCTCATGTCCTCCTTTTCCTATCAATGAATATTTAATGTACTCATGCTTGTTTGCAGAGAGTTCTGTCTACCACAGATTTTCCATCGGATCTTTCTGACTGACATTTACAGGTGCAACTAAACGAGAATGTTTCAAGGAATGACATACATTGGTAGTTGTATGTGCCTGATAGCTGTTTCCCATCATGTATGGTGGACTGACTTCCTTTAATACTGGGAGATGCGACTACTAGAATCATTGGTGAACGTAAGCAGGTGTATGTTCATGTTCACCATTTTACACCACACTTGATTGACATGTTTCTTTAAATGTTTTCATACGAGCCTACTGACTGGATGATAATTTGTAAACAAGTTTATGTTATGGTTCCTGGAACTCCACCATGTTTTCCTGGTGGTATTTCTGGGTCAATTCCAGCTGAGTCTACTGGGAAGTGGAATTAAGATAGATGAATTTATGTGCCCACTTGTTTCTTTCTATCAAGATAGGTTGATTGGCTTATCTAGAGGGGGTAGAGATAAGGACATGCTCCATATTTACTAGAAGTTGTCACCGATGGTTAATCTTGTTTGCCTGGGATTGAGAGACATGGGCCAAAATGTCCGAAGGAAAAACCTCCAACATGTTGGTGGTTTATATCCTCATGATTATGTTTGTGACAATTATTGGTGGGAGTCCAGAGGAAAGATCCCTGAATCTTGGAATTGAGTCCCTGAGTGACCTATTGATCTACCTACCTATTGTATGGTAGGTACTGGTTATTGTGTTTCTGGGATAAGGGCATAAAACAGTTTAAGACGGTTTTTGGCGCCATCTTCTTCTTGATCATTAGTCATTGTTGGCCAGACGATCGTGGATTATTACCAATCATGAGGGACTTCTAGGCAGCTTCAAAGGTTGTGAATTACCTTGATGACGATACTCCTTTACCAACATGTTGGAGACCTAGCGTTGAAGATGATAGGTTGGTGATAACCTTCCATCCGATGGATTATAATCCATGTTGAGAAGATGTCGAGAATTTAACAGATGTCATTTTGAAGAAATCCATTTTGGACTGATGGGATTTCTAAGGAAAACTAAAAAAATTACAATAAACTCCATTAAAGGGACATCTTTTATATGTATATATTCTTGATTATTCCTTTGTCTGGCCATCCATTATTAATTAAGATAGGCCTAACAGGAGGGTTTCATTATTAACATGGTTATGGATTAACGTCGAGTTCACCATTCTTGTTTCATACATCCATGAAATGTGTGTTCAAGATGTAATAATAAATGCGTCTAGGTGGTTTCCATTAGATTTATTCATGGAACTGGAAACATCCAATAGTTCATTATACAAGGTGGACCTGCTTTCCAAAGGTAGTTGTTCATTAATTTTGAACATTATGATACTTCGGAATGTACATCTGTCGAGAGGATGGGAGGTCAAACTCGTTACAGCCTTTTGGGGGGAATTACTGACGAATTTGAGACACTCGTTCTAAATTTCATATATTTTCATGAGTACTTATTAACTCACCAAGCATGACATATTTTTCCCATGGAGTTTACAATAATTTATTATCATGTGTAAAATATAGAATTATCACTATGCATTTAATCAACATTATAATGATGTGGGTTATTAAGCCACTCAGTGGGGCACTCTGGAAGTTATTTTAATACATGGAGTCTATGTATTTTATAGATATTGGGATTGTACCCATAAAATGGGCTATATATGTATCCGTGTGAAAGGAATTTGAACCATCGTATTTTGGTTTCACTTAATGGGACACGTCATACCTTTTATGGTTATATGATAATGACCTATCCAAACAGATTAATGTCATGTTTTACGGACATCAAAGAGAATGGTTCTTATTTAATGTTGGATGTGGGAATTATACCTAAGCTGCCTAAGGATCATTGAAAGAATATGGTTTTCCATGTTAGATTATACCCTGTTGGTATTATGGCCCAATGGGAATATGGTGGATTTGATGTGTTGGGTTGATCCTTAAGGAGGATTCTTATGCATCCCATGTCGAAAAGAATCAAAGACCCCATAGTTCGGTACAAATCATAAGAGAGTATAGTCTTTTAAAAGAAATGATTTTGGGTTTACATCCTAAATAGTATTCTTTGATGACATAGGGTCTTAATTTGGGGCTTATTCCTAAAGATGATTCCTAGATTAAGGTAATTATGGTTGGATACATAAATAAGATATCTAGTGTCCTCCGGCCATTAAAGTACTTCACACGTATTTTAGTTTGATTGGGAATCAGTGTTCTCAAAGTTCCTTCCCCACCGGGGTTTTGGTGAATGTTGTAATCATCAAAAATCTATTATTACACATGACTAATATTTGGTGTGAGAAACATGAGTATGTGAACGATTTGACAATGACACTCCACACTTTTCCTCCTCTACTAGTGGAATAGGGTGCACTGACTGTGGAAATGAGGTCGAGTTAACCCGAGAAGAGGGTAAGGTGATGAGCCCCCACTCTATTTACTTTTCATAGGACAAGGGTCTAATGAAAGGAATAAGGATGATGGTAAAGGGATTACACCAAGATGGATTCCCATATAGACAAATCTTAATAGGATACAGAAAGGGTATCAAGAGATCATGTACCCATATCTCTTATAGTCTTTGGCACCAATGAAGAGAGGAGGAGAAATGATTCTACCTCCTGCAATAAATGATAGGGGTTTATACTAGGATTGTTACCTTAAAATTGATCTTGGTAGGTAAGGGAAACTTCTTATATGCTTGCGTGAAACAGAACATGTGAACCGTACCTTCCCTACCAAATCATTGAGGATCTATGTCGCCTATTTGAGAAGGTAGAGGCCATGACCCAACCCTCCTCCAAATCGAGAACATCCCGGAACTGTTTTTTCTAGAACGGTCCATGTGACTGTGGATATACAAACCCATAGAAACACTATTATCCATATCCCGATAGTGAAACATATTTGTGAACCCTCTGAATTTTGATATAAAAACCCAAATAGGAGATACACTAATGTTCTTTTCCCAATGTTTTCATAAGTCAGAATGTATTTGTGGAGGCTTCGACTTAGTCACTTTCACGTAATGGAACCAAGGAAAGAGATAATGATCCATGAATGTATTTAACTAGAGTACTTCAGTAGGTAGGTCAGATATATACCATGCTCTACTGCGTAGGTTCCTCATGCATGTGTGATGCATAGGTATGCCACCCTGATGTACTGTATAGCTATACCGTATAGGTATGCCGCTGAGGTATGTCACACAGGTATGTTGCATAGATGTGGTGAGTAGGTATGTCGTGCAGGTGTGTATGATGACTGATAAATTTATTTCACATAAGAGAACAAAAACTATGTAAAAAATTGTGAAAATACATTCAAAACATGCTTATCTTATATAATGATCTCTTCTCTCATACATTAGATAGATACACGAGAAATTTTGAGGGATCCTTGTGAAATAACCACACAATGGGAAATTTTTGGAATCATTCAACATTTTTAGTTATCAAAATGGTGAGGAAAAGTGTCTAATTTATAGGAATGTACGGTTCTAGTTGAAGGAATGTGATCTTCAAAGACCCTCTACAGAAATTCTCCATGGAGCTCTTTCACGTAGCTTGGCCGCGCAGGCCTCCAGCGCAAGTGTATCGTACAGCTCTGTCGTGCAGATCTGTCGTGCTGCTTTACCCCACAGCCCATTGGAAAATTTGGTATTCTATTGAATTATTTGAACCATTCCATTGGATTTTGAAATATATAGGGCTATATTCAATGCCACTTTGTATTCTTAAGTGGTGTCAACAAATCCCTTTATATTTCAGTCTCTAATTAATATATTTCTATTAATTGATGCACGAAGACACATACTCTATAATACCTCTCTTCATGTGGTACCCCAAAAAATACTAGTAATGAT
The DNA here is from genome assembly GCA_963277665.1 of Viscum album. Taxonomy (NCBI): domain Eukaryota; kingdom Viridiplantae; phylum Streptophyta; class Magnoliopsida; order Santalales; family Viscaceae; genus Viscum; species Viscum album. The sequence continues at coordinate 1,515,837,095 of OY728122.1, read as the reverse complement.
ATTTATATAGAATTGTGATTCTTTGAATAATAGTGAATAAAAAAATATCCTCATCCAATAGATCTTTTTTTATAACATGTATGGATTTATCATATTCATAGTTCATGAAAATCATCATCCAATAAAAATAATGTTTTCTTTCAAGATCATTTCCAAACTTTTTTCTCATATCGGCATATTCTTTATCTTCGTCATTAATCATTACTAAGAATGATTTTAGAAAAATTATCTTGGGAAGATAATCTTTCTCAAATACCTTGAATAATTATATCTAAATATTTTTTTTAACATATATATTAGTTCATTTTTTAACCAAATCATGAACACTATATTCTGATCCATTTAACATATATTATCTTCAAACTAGTTATTCATTATTGTGTGGTAATTTATTGAGAATTATTAATCATCAATCGAAAACTATAGTATTCATTCATGCATATCCAACCCCTTATATGAAAATATATACTTGAATAATTTATGATCATTATATATCATAAGTTTCGTCAGATCTTTAATGCCATCATATGATCAATTAAAAATTTAAAACAACCAACTCTAAGATGTGAGTCAGTATATTTTTCCCATGAATTTTGAATTTATACGGGGAATATTCTATCACCATGACATTTCCCATATGAAGAAACTATACTAACTTCTTTATAAGAAAATTGTACAGAACAAACACATATCAACTGCTGTATTTTTATCAACATGAATTATGAACAAACATTTTATTTTTTATTGAAAATATCTTCAATTTCATGCATCGATAATAACACAAAACAATTCCATATATACAGTGTTATTGTTTCAGATTTTCATTATAAGTCTCCCTCAAATATACTTTAGTATATATACAAACTATTAAAACAATGTATCACCCAACTATTCTAGGACTGGTCCATTACTCAATACCTTATTCCATGGAGTTATCCACTAATATACAGTCTCTTAATATTATATAATGTACGAATATATCTTTCTATAACAAAAATGTATATTTTATAGATTTTGAATTAAATGTAGCATTACATAGGGTATTCAATATTTTTCTCTAATAAAAAATGTTTTCAAACTTTTATAATGGATTCTAATGAAACTATGATGTTAGCCAAGATTTCCCCCCAAGAATCTTAAACAAGGTGTGAATAACATTAACCATTCACAATAATGATGTTTGGGATAAACTAAAAAAACACTTTTCTGGGTTATTCACATTTGAATCAACTGTTAAAAAAAAAATTTCAATTTTAGTATCAAAATATGTATTTATTTATTTGGAAAAATATAATATCAACCTTACTAAAACATTTGTATGTTATCCCATAAAAATAATTTATCCTCAAAGTTATTTATAATGATATAATATATAATATATGATTTTTTGAATCTTGTTCCAAAGGATTTCACTAAATATGATCATATATATCACTTAATGACCCTAGATCTAGTATCCTAATTTTTTTGGTAACATTATTAAATAATCCTTAGAGACAGGAAATCACATCCTAAAGGATAAAAAAAAATTCACAGTCTTGGTAGTAATGGTATAATCTAGAATCCCATATTATATATAAAAATATATAATAAATCACTAAACATTATTTTAGTGAAATGATATTCCCATTAGAATATCCCTATAAATAAATATTATATACACTATATGTATTCATGGGGAAATGAATGGTAAGATAGGGGTTATCTCAAATTCTCAGTAATGGTATTAATATAATAGAATCTAATATGAAATGAATAGTATGGAAATAATAAGTGATGATCATATAATACTCAATAATTAACCAATTGAGGAATAATATCATCACACATAAAACAAAAAAAATATTCAAATAATCATTTTTAAATCAAAAAATAACTTTATTATGATGAAATTATTAATGATGACATCTAAAACATACAATTGAGGCGTCATGAGAATACATTTAACATAAATGGGTAATGCAACTTATTACTACCAAAAAAATAATATCCCAGGACAGAAACCATTTAACTTATAGGATATCTAATTCTAGGCCCCATCTTTAACATAATATGTCAAATTATTTCATTATAAGAAAAATCAATACAGTATAATCTTCATTCCTAAAAACCCGACAACTATTTGAATTTAATGAACATGAATATGGAATATCAATACATTCCATAATCAAGAAGATCCTAAGAAATCAAGATAAAAATGGTGGATGGTATCATAAGATTATAACCACTGTAAATATTTTTATTCATGAAAGGATGATGAAATATATTATTGTATTTTTAATATATCAATGGGATATTTATTAGGGAAAATAACATTTTAACAATGATATATCTTACTGAAAATATAAAAAATTACAACATAATGAGGGGACAATTTTAGTCAAAATAAAAGTTAAATATACTAATTTATGATTAAAATTAATAACTTTTCATTGTTTCAATGAATTCAATCCATTCAGTATAAGTGAAAAACACAATACATTCACACTTTTATAAAAATTTAAAAAATTTAATTGTTTGTAAAATGATATGAAGATTCCTTCTAAAAAAATTATATAAAAAATAACTGTTAAAATTTTTCATTGTTTAAACATTTATAATGTTAAAGACATAATTTTTTGTATTTAAAGTAATATATTGAAATGTCATTTAATGATTCCAAAATGAGTAAAAATGAATTTATATTTCCATTAATAAAATTATATTGTAATCATGAGTACATAAAGATAGGTAATTCAACAGATATAATATTATTTATAGAAATAAATATATGAGAAGAAAATATATTTTCCATAAGATATAAATATATATAACTTCCCCAATAGAGTAATAAATATAAACAATCCAGAATAATGAGGCGATTTTGAAATAAACCATTACCTTATGTCTGAATTCATTTTTACATTTTAAAGAATCCTATATAATAAACATTTATTTATTATAAATATATTACAGAAAAATAATAATTTTTATTTTACCATATTTGATTTATTTATAGTCTTATGTCACGAATTTAATAACATGTCAATGTTATATTCACTATTTTTTGTGACAACATCTTTATTTTTTTCATGAATGTTTCATTTCATTAGTTTTGATCATTCTACGTTAATAATGTTGGAATATCATAATACAATTTAATAATTATATATATATATATATTTGTCTTATATATTCTTTATAGCCATATTTATATTGATCTATAATACCAGAATATAGGAAAATTAATTACATTGTTCATGGAGATGGTAAATCATACATACAAATGAACACTATGTCATTTTTATATAAATGGATTGTGTGAACAGTAAATTGTAATTAAAAATTAAAAAATATTTATAATAACATAAAAATTATATATATTCATCCAATATATCATCATTATCATCAGTTTCAATATTAATTGAAAAATGAAGCATATTTCACTGTAGATGAGGTTGTCCGACTATACTCATGAGTGAAATTTTCATTTCTAACAGATTTTATGGTATGAATGATAAAGTTGTAATATAATTTCATTAGTATAATTATATAATTTTTATAATATATATAAATTAAATCCATCATTATATCTCATATTGATATGTTGTAATGAAGGCATGTAAATCGATTCAAGAGTCGGTAGTCCCCCACACACATGATCAACATTTTCATTTACCATTTGTTTGAAGGGAGGATTGATATAGGTTATAAAATTAATATAATAAAATATAATTATATATAATTATACAAGAATATTATATTTATTTAATTGAAGATGATTTATAAGAGGTGAATGAATAAATAAAATAAAAACACTCAGTTATGAATAATAAATCTTCATAAGAATACTAAATTTTTATTGAATAAAATACTTTGTAAAATGGAATAATAATAGTATTGTGTACTCTACGTCATTGTGTAGTATTTATGTAATGAATTATATTTGTCTAGGATTGAACCAAATTTTTTTTGTAGTGTAAGTATATGAGGAGAGGAGTTTCCCTTATATATGTTAGAAGTAGTGGCTTTTTTGTAAATACTAAAATCTATTCAATAATGTTAAGCCACTATCAATACAGGCACATAAAAAGATTATAAATAATTTATTTAATTGAATATTATTTCAATTAAAAACACCAAAACTAAAAATTAAACATATTATAAAAATTTTATTCCCTTAACATCTTTCATTGGTCACTTTTAAGATTTAGAATTTCACCACGGTAACCATTTATTTTACCTTTTTAATTAATAATTTAATAATTCAAATAAAATTATTCTAATTGTATAATTTTTTATCAGTAATTATAAATATGGAATATAATTTATCATATCAAAATACTATGTTTTTTAAAGTAAAATTTTAGCATATATTCTTCTAACTTGAAAACCTATGTTTTATATTTAACCAGGATAATTAATATATTCTATTATTAGTTATAAAAAATTAATATTTAATTATTAAATAATAATAAATAAATTATTAATAATATATAATATATTATATTATATTCAATTCTTATTTTTGGATGAATTGAATTTTTAATTATATTCTTAAATTGGACGAAAGGATGTTTTCTTATGTATAATTTATTCAAATACCAAAATTTAAAATAAAATTGTTCCCAATCCCATAAATTTCATTTTTAATAAAATAAATTTAATAATTTTCGTCTTGAAACAAAATTATTATGATATTTAACATTTAAACGTATTAAAAAAATCAATTTTGTAATAAAAATTATATATTTATTTTTCATCAAAAAATAATCATTTAAAAAAAATCAATTAATAATTGTGAAATTAATTTTAATGATTGATTAATAAATTATATATATATTATTAAATAAATAATACAGTATTTGAAAAAATTTACCTCCAATATTCCAGTACAAAACACAGTCATGCACTTTTTTGAAAAAAAAAATTGATGAGAAAATTTGATATATTTATTTCTTTTTCATAGAGAAAGAAATGATGATTCATAAAAAATTTACATGATAAATAGTATATTTATTTAAATAAAATAATACACTTATAAATGATTAAATTATTTTACATAAACAACATAATACATGCATAAAAATAATTTTTTATAAAAACCGTTTTATACATTCAAATGACATTTGTTTTAATTTCAAATAAATTTTTAACAATTGAATTTTTCTTATAAAAATTTAAACTATGAAATTTAATTAATTTTATTAGTAATATTGATAAATCCAATTTAACAAGAAGGATATATTGAACCACTATTGTGGTTTTCATTTTGATTTGAGGATTCTTGCGTCACAAGATTTCAAATAGATTTAATTAATTTAAAAAATAATAAATCATTTAATCTATGGTTATTACATTAACTATAGTTTATGTTGAATTGAATAAAAAATTCCCATAGAAAATATTAAAAATACAATGATTTGTAATTATGTTAATGTTATAATATCTAAATTATATTGGAATTATTTAGTTTCATGTTCTCAAATAAAAAAAATATCTACTATTAGATTTTTCATTATAGTATTGATGGGAATTTTAGAATTGAATATTATTTTATAAATCATATTTTTTTTACGATTTTTTATTATTAAAAGTATTTATAAAAATTTATATGGGTAATTTATTCTCAAAATAATCATATTTGGTTACATAAATCAATAATTTCTTACACATCATGACCAAAAATCATATGAGTACCAAAAGAAACTAGTATTTAATATTATTAATGTTTATTCCGAAGAAATTTATTGTTATATAATTTTGTTTTTATTATTAATATATAAAAATAATTGATATTCTCTTTTACATTGAGTATTTTTTCCAATTTAATTAAATGAAAAGATCAATGGAGCTAAACAATTAAAATCCAGGAGGTATATTAATTTTATATTATTTTTATTATATTATTTTATAAATCATAAATGCTATTCCAATTTTTATATAGCACTATGTTGATATCTACTATTGTTATTTTAATATTGATGATGCACATAAATTTATCATCTTCGGTTTTAGATTAATTTTTTTAATTAATTAGTTGAAAAACCTTGTACTATACAATAAATTGATATTAAATGTTTTTATAGAACATTAAGTTTAAATATTTTGCCTAGGGGGAGTTCACCAGTAATAAATATTTATCATTTTGGACTTTTATTTTATTTTTAAGATGAAAAAATTACTATCAAATTTAATTCTCAATTTTATCTTATTTTAATTATTTTTAATGTTTTGAAAATTTTAATATTAATCTTTTTTAGGACTGTACTCAAGTTTTTTTAAATTTTTATATATTGTTCATTATATATATAAAAATATATATTAAAATATTATAACTATTTTCAAAAGAAAAAAAAACTATTTCATTATAAAATTAATAGGGAATTTTTTTGGGTTTCTAATAGACATGTCATTAATGGATGATTATTTTCATTACAATAATACATTATTATTTAATGTGGAAAACAACTAAAACATTTATGGTAATTAATGATTATTTTTATATTTTTTTCATGTGTAAATTTTAATTTTTAAAATACTTTGAAAACCATTTAAAAATTATTAATTATTAATTATTTTAATTTTATCAATATTATTAATATTAAAGCCTATATTAAGGTGGAAATATTTTAATATTTTATCATTTTATTAATTTTTTTAATAATATTTCATCTTTCAAATATTTTATCCAATTATTTTAATTTATGGGAGATTATTTAATATTAATAGAAAATTATTTTACATTATTCGTGTCTGGGTGATGATAACTAATTTTATAAAAAAGATAATCTTATGGAGTAGTATTTATTAGTTATTGGAGAATTTATTTAAAATTTTATTAGTCTTATAATTTATCATGTCTTCTATAATATTGTATTTATCATAAATTTTTTATCATTACAATAAATGAGAAAAGGTATTTGATATCTTATATTTTTGTAAACATATAAGATGGGAGATAGTTTACTAAATTGTCTCTAGATATTTTTGATATTAATAATTAACAAGAACACACAAATATTTTCTTTCATAACATTTAATTGTTATTCATATTTATAAATTATTTATTTATTATTTTATATTTTTATTATTATGTTTTTAGTATATATTTCTTGATGATAAATGTTTATAGAGAAAGAAGAATTGAAATAATTCATTTGGGAAAACAATTATATTCTAGATAGTGGAAATGATCACCATACTTGGGGCCCTGAGTTTAGGATGAATGTTATGTTTCATAAATCTTTCTTGGAATCATAATCATGTTTGGATCCCTTAACAACCCCTATATTAATTAATCTTTATTAATGATTTATTACATAAGACTAATATTAATACAACCAAAATTATTGATATGTCTACTATCATTGAAAATTAGGTTAATGAAATAACAACATAAAATAAGGAATATAATATATTTATTTAAAACATCGTTAACATCTTCAAAATATTCCATCATACCTGAAAATTCATGGGATATCATAAGGACATACATAAGAAATTGGTGAAATATAAAAGACCAGTTTGGTAATAAACAAGTCATAAAATGAAGGTAATAATAGGATTTATAAAATAATCATATCAATAGGGAATAAAGTAGTATTAGTCATAATCATGAACAACAAACACATGAGATACATTGATAATAAAAAAAGCAATCATGAGAAATGAGGAAACAATATAAAAACAATACATCAAAAACATTGTTCAATGCTAACTAGCAAGACATCATGATGGAGATCTTCCCATACATGAAATTTAGTCACTCCTTATACCAACATGGAATATCATGAGACTAAAAATGTATCATTTCATTAGAGTGTTATGTAATTCTGGGTGCACCAGTATGTTTCAATTCACTCTCATTCTTATGCATGCCACATAGATAATATAACATGGAACCATTTATCATCATATTTTTTACACGATCATGGAATATGGGATACATAAATTTATGTATCATGTAAAATAATCATAAGTGTTTAAGGTTTAAAACAATTGATAGGAAAATGGTATGATATTCACTAAACAATTGTTTTTTCATGGAAACTCATGGTGGAATTTTGTCAGTATAACGCTGTAACATAAAACCAAATAAAATGGTTTAATGATAAAGAAAGTAGTTTTTCATAATTTTGATATATAATGGGATGTAATCATGATGTTGAATGATATTTCTCAATATTATTAATTTTAAATAGAAGGAATAAGATAATATATAAACATGAATAAAGAAGTGAAAGTGGGGATCTCTTACATGAGTGTGTGACACAAAATTCTTGGGAGGACCTTCATGACGGAATGCGGGTGCATTGGGAGACCTCGTTAAAGGATAAGGAGATTAATGGCATTCTCCATGGAGTTTTAGTAAAAATATCTTTGTTTTTTTGTTTGATTATTTAGAAAATGAGTGGGCTATTATTTATCATTTATCAAACATATGTTTTGGACCTTATATAATAAAATAAATGAAACCAAAAACGATCCCATTTTGTACCCATGTGTTCTATCAAATGGTAGTTTTATTCATCCTTTTATAAATCTATGGGACATACAATTTAAATAACAACTTGGATTATGTGGATGTGAATCATGCTCTAAATGAAATGATTTTAAAACCATAAAATATATAAATGGTTTTGGAGTATTAATTATGTCCTTAAAATATTAATAACAATAATATAAAATAAATTTATTCCAAAGGTAGAAAATATATATTTTTTATGGATAAAAAATAATGTATTCATTACATATTATTTGGTTTATTATGATTTCACAATATACAATGTATATTTGTATTGTATTTTTTCTTTACGTGAAGATTCAACTAAATTTAAATATAATGAAAAATTCACCACTAAAAAATTTCAGCATTAAAGATTCCAAAAATATTATTTTTTAAAATAATAATTATCTAAATTTGTTCAATTTCACCATTAAAATATGAATATATTTTTATTGAGAAATTTTTGGGTTTTTTTATAGAAACAATTTTTGAACCTTGAAAAAATTACATTTATATTTATAAATATAATATAATAATTCATATTTGATACAAATATATTTAATAATAATATGTTTTTAAATTAATATCTAATTTAAAAAATACATCAATTCATCAAAATAAATACGTCAATTTGATTTCAATATTAATAAAATATATAATTTATGTTTTACTTTATCTAAATAAAAATCATTTATAAAGTAATTATAATAAGTAAATATAAAAATTATACTACAAAATAAAATGTACATTAACATATTTTTAGGTTAATGATACATATCACTCTAAAACATCATTAAAATCATTTTAGGTAAGGTTTTTGATGGTGATACATTCAGAGAGTGGTTCTGCGGAAATTGTTTGTGACATGATATGGAAGAGATTGAAATTAGCCAATAAATGTTTATGCTCATAAAAATGGTATTGAATCTATTATAGGGATGTATCTATATAAGTCCAGCATATTATATCTCTATTAAAATTTAATATAAATGGGCTTCATAGGGTATGATCCAACTGGTTGAGGCTATCACTTCCTTTGTTAGTGTTAATTAGATTTGATAAAACCTTATATTTATACTAATTTTTTATCAATGTTGGACTACTATATTATCAACTATAGATTTGTTTAAATGTATTTTAAATCTGATATGATATAATAAATCCAAATATGTGAATTTTTTTATATAACTAAAATTCATAATGATATATTTAAATATATCCTAAGACGAATTTTATTTATAATAGTACATGTCATTGCAATATTCACCTATTAATATATTTTACGCACTAAATTTTCATTTACCATAATAAAATAGATGAGGGTAAATCTGTTTTAACAACTCATCTGGTTCCCAAATCACCTCTACAAAATTTTGGTTTCCCTAGAAAACATTAAGAGGGTGAATTTCCATATTTCATGAAATTAGTTTCTATGATCTATGATTTTCATTGGTTGTTATTCATAAGAATGATCATTCTCCAAAAACACCACCTATAGATTGATAACTAGTTCAGGGACTAGTATGTACTTCCTCATGAGGTATATAAGGAATACATCATGTACTTGAGAACGGTTTTATGGGTGTTCTAGTTAATAAAAATCCACTCTGACAGAATCAGTGATATCAAAGTGGATGATGTATCTTTTACTATGTTTTCTAATCATTAATAACTATATAACATTATTCTAGGGAGATATACACAGTAATTCCATGCCTACAATACGAAACTCTTCTTCTGATCAATTATTGTAATCATAGATAATTTTTTGTCCCAAACCAGGTATGAGGTTATTATTAATGGTATTTACCATTAACACCGTTTCATCAAATATATCAAATCCTTGCGAATTTTTTCCCCCATCATCATCCCAACATAACTGTTTTATTCACCATTTTCCATAATGGTGTTCATAGGGAGAACATTGGATGCTTGATGGGAAGATGTTCTTGTTTGATAATCTTACCAGTTGAATATATTGGTCCCTCCATATATTATATTCAATTGAAAGTTCTCTCAACATGTTTTCAATTACCTATAACCTCTACTAAATTTGAAAATCATAATCAGGATTACAAGAAGGGATAAATATCAACTTATTATTTTGATCATGTGGGATAGTCATCTAATAAATTTGGTTAAATAAGGGGGTCTTTGTCCAGTAAAATCGATAATGTTGTTCCATTCATACTCACTACATCTCTAATGTATATCGATATTAGATGATAAAGTGATCAATCCTCTAGAATGAATATGATGTGTATATTCTTTGTTTGAAAATCCACTACAATCGATATTTCATTACACCGTCTTGATAAAATTGGAATGCTAGTAAAAAATTCAATGGTTATTTTTCTCCTATTCCATATATGCATGAGTAATGGTTACATCATCCACTTGGATGACTGACTTTCTACTTTCATATATAGACATAAAAGAAATATTGATATATATTCCATGATATCCTTCAAAATAATTTCTTACCAATAGTTCCCTCACATATCTATATACATATTTGTGCTTCCTATGTGGAAGGAGATTTGTAATTTTCTATTCCATTATGGTCCATTAATTTTCAACAAATATGGTGTTAGAGGTGTCCTAGGAGTTCAATGTGACTCTTTTCAAGAAATTTTAAAATTCCTAGTTTTCTAAATTTTCCAATGATTCCTCAACCCAAGTTTTCTCATACTTTAGGTACCTTGATAATGGTGTCTCATCATGAAGGAGGTAAACTAGAGCTGTCTCTCCCAAGTGGCAGTTCATTGGTGGTGTCTCATCCTAGTAGTGGCTCACTGGTGGTGTATCACTCTAGAGGTGTCTCACCCTGGAGTTGTATAGTGACCCAACCATTTCTTACATTAATATTACTTCATTATAAAGACAAACAATATAATTTTAAAACACCATTAGGATACATAGGTTTATTATCTTTGGAAAACTAGGAAAATATATAATATTTACAACATCAAACATAAGAATTTATTCAATTCCTTCTTATCTAGATTGTTATTGTCACATGATCTGTCCATAGTGCATGAAGTCACCTGAGTATATATATCAAAATTGGGTGAGCGAAAATCCCTGTAATAGGATCGATATGAAAAATATATCAATGGTTTAGAATAATAATAACATAGGAAAAACATCATGAACATGGGAGGAATCATAAATAATTGACTTGAAATATGAAAATGCATAACAATAAAACATCATGTCTCCGTGGATAACTACCAGACATACATGTAAACAACGATAGCTTGTTTTTACCACATAATTTCACATTAACTCATGAGATTCATTACTATTCCCAATGTACTGGAGAACTCAGTAATTTCGGGCATACTCTTCACATTCATAAATTCATATTGTGCTATAAAAATCTAGGCACACTGGTCACATCATTACATTATCATTATCATGCATTCCACATAGAACATATATAAAAATTGAACATAAATAACCCATGTAAATTAATTTTTTTCATCTCATAATTACACATTCATAAAATTTGGGTTTCCAAAATAAAGTGGGAATAACATACTTGATACAAGAACCCTTAACCATGAGTGAGAAGTAAAAGTTGTGTTTTTGAGAGAATAGTGGTTTTTGAAATCATTTGATGGACATAAACTTTAGTGGGAAACATGTATATGCCAAAAAAGATAATATAACGATGAAGAAATTGTTTTTAAGGAGTGACCATACCAATATGGTGTGAAAGAGGGTGAACCCGAGGAAAGAATGTTGTGTTCGAGAATTTCACCTTGCCTTATATCTGGATGCTTTATTCGCTTTAATGTCCTATATTACCACATTATATTAATTAATTAACAATTATAGAAAAATTTTACATGAATATGGTTTATTGGGGTTTCATTGTGTTATTTTCTGGGCCTTTTTATGACTTATATGGTATAAATCCATTGTTCGGGAATGTTCATTTTAATGGTTTCCTGGAATGGTTCACTTGTCTTTATAAATGGATGTTTGTGTAGATCACGAGTTAAAATTCAAAACATATATTAAATTTTATTAATGATATTATAATATTTTAAATGATCTTATAATAAATTATTATATATACCATGTGGATGACTCATTAGATATGAATTTAATAAACATCGTTTGGGTTAGTTCGGGCGGTTATTCGTCCACAACGAACTTGTTTCTTTTAATAAATTAGTAATATGTACATAAGTTACATACAAAACATTAAATATGATATATAAAATATTACATATTCTGTTACAACCATAAAAATGGTTTTATTAATAGATATTAAGGTGGAATTTTTTTTGAAAACATGTCATTCGTGATGGTGATAAATTAACCCCACACGAACAACATTTTCTTATTGAAAATAAAATTAATATGAGAATGGGGTAGGATGTTGTAATATTCTATTAGTATCATAAAATTAAATTATATGTAAAATATTGGAGTTAACATACCATGTGGAAGAATATGTGTCGGGTGATAATAAGTAAAGAACTTGATGTTGAAATGAAATTAAATGAAAAGAGAGTGGGGGAATTACCTATTGAGATATCCTATTGAGATCCTCCTTAAGGAAGATAGGATTGGTTTATTAATGAGACCAGAAGTGGTTTGACGTGTAGGAGGTTCTAAGGAACATTTCTGGGTATATATAATACAAGGGAAGAAGCATGATAGGTGTGAGTAAATTAGGGTGTTAAGGGTGGTATTTATAATGGAGGGGAGAGGGGTTTCTGTAATATTTAATTCAATAGATTATTAATTTCCCCTAAGATAAGGAATAGTGAGTCTTCCATGACCATGAATAGTAAAGTGGGCATGTAGGTTCTCTATTTGGGTGCGTACATCACTTGTGATGTCAGAAATAGTGGGTTTAAAGTATAATGTATTTATACGGAAAATTAATGTATTTTACTATTCAGCAAAAATTCATGTATTACAAAAAAAATCCCAAAAGATCACCATAACCATTTTTGAAGAGTAGAATCAAAAAAAGTAGTAAATTTTTCAAAAGTAAATATATATATATATATGAATAGTTTAAATGTTAATTAAAATTTTCAGTTACATGAAAAATATAGTTTTTGAAAATCAAAACTTATTGTATAATTATTTAAAAAATTACACAAGGTCTTATAATTTTTTCTTAAAACTATTAGACCTATAATTTTTAGTCTATGAGCAAATTTTAAGAAAATAATTTTTTTAAAAAATTAATTATTTCTTTATTTTTTTCAAAAAAAACCCCATACTTTTACTACGGTCAAATTTTTACTTATAATATGCCAATATTTTATTTAATCATTAATGTTAATGCTTACTTTTATTTAGGAAAATTTACTATTCATAAGGTTTATTTTACTATTCATAATAGTAGGTTACTTTTCATAAGGTCATGTTACTATTAACCAATAATTATGTTTGTTCTATTAGACTCCAAAGATCATCCAAAAAACAACCATGTATGTCAATTTTTTGAAATTCAAAACATAGAAGTGGAAAAATAATGTTTAATGGTCACATATTATTTAGTATAATTATATGTCTTTTTGATTCCTAATATTATTGTAATATGAGGAATAATTATAAAAAGGGAATTTCATTGATAAAACTTTGGGTCATTACATTCCTCCCCCCGTTTTAAATTTCAACATCAAAATTTCATTTTACACAAAAAGGTTGAGGGTACTTCAGCTTCATCGCCTCCTATAGTTACCATGTTGATTCATAAAACTAATGGATCCTCTAAAAAACATTGACAAGGTGGGTTTTCTTATAGCGTTGAACATTATCTCTCTGATCCAAAATCCATACTAGATGCTCCTCATAGGAGAGATCATCTTCCAGATGCACCACCTCTGAGTTCTGAACATGTGAGGGATCTATTATGTAATTCTCAAGAGTAATACATAAAACACATCATGATCTTGAGCCATAATCGTTAGTAGTGAAAAACGATTTCCACAACTCCTATGTGGTCAAGGATATCAAAGGGTAAAATTTACCTTGGGCTTAGCTTCCATTTATTTCCATACTACATGACTCTCTTGCATGGTCATATTCAGATGAATACGTTTTACCCAATGTCAAACTCCAAGTCCATGTGACGGTTGTCAACATATATCTTCATTTGACTCTGATCAGCGTAGATGTTTTTCAGGATGACTTCCACCGTCTCTGCCTTCTTTTCCACATGATCGGGTCCATGTAGTTTTCCTTCTCCAACTTCATCCAAATAGGTTGGAGTTCTACATCGCTTTCTATACAGAGCATTATATGGAGACATTTGAATACTCAAGTGAAATCTATAGTTGTACAAGAACTCAACCTACGGGATATTTTGATCTCAACCACCTTTGAATTCTACATATTAGGCTCTTAGCATAAAATAAATCATTTTAATAGTCCCTTCAGATTGGCCATTAGTTCTGGGGTGATATGTCATGATATAATTTAATTCAATACTCATATCATGTTGAAGTCTTCTCAAGATTTTAGATGTGATCCCTAGATCATGGTCAGAGACAATCGAGAGTGGACCACTATGCAGTCTCACTACCTCCTTCACATATATCATAGTAAGTTATACAAGTGATCGTTCTTCTAAATCGTGATAAAATGGGATGTCGCGGATAGTCAGTCAACCAAAAAATATATTCAATTATTTCCATTTGGCGTCTTCAAGGGACCCATGACAATGTCCATAGCTGCATCAACCCATTGGACATTTTTCACTCTATTTAATCATTCTGTCAAACCGGGAACCTTTGATATATTCTACACTCTCTTTCATTATGTTATCTCAGCATATGTGTTCACAGAGATCTCAGTACATCTTGGTGCTACACAGATGGATAGAGAATTTTGAGCTAGGTGCCTTTACCCATAGCTTCTTCTTTATCCTGGGTGATTAAGGCCCACAAAGACGTGTTCCAGACCAAATCACACACTCATCTTCGATATAGAACTCTTGCATTATCCCTAACATTACTTCATTAACCCTCCGTTGTAACTCCAGATCATCCCTTTGTGCCACCAAAATATTTTCTTGGATAGATGGTTAGACAATCAATTATGAAGGGTAGGACTTATCTCCTACCCATATGATTTAAAAATCCATCCATTGCATATCCATGATGATAGGGTCTTTCTCAATCCATTACATGGATATAGTATCGGGTTTTTTCTTCTTAGAGAATTAGCTACCTTGTTCGCTTTTCAATGATGACAGTGAATAGAGAAATCATAATCCTGGATTATCTCTAACCATATCCTTTGATTCATGTTGATCTATTTTTTTGTGAATATATAATTTATGCTCATGTTTTTGGTTTATATGTTACACTTCTCATCATAATGGTAATGCTGTAATATTTTCAAGGAAAAATCATGGATGTCGTCTCTAGATCATGTGTTGGGTTTTTTTTCTCATGGATCATCAACTTCCATGAGGTATAGTCAATCACATTATCATTTTTCATTAGTACACAACCCCATCCATTCTTTGAAGAATCACTGCATATCACAAAACATTCTACAATTTTTTGTAGTTTGATTATAGGTGTAGTGATCAGCCTTATCATTATCTCCCAGAATCATCCTTCACATTATTCCATCGATACATTCGTTACCACTTTTCTAATTAACCTATTTATTTGTCTTGAAAATCGTGCATCATTTCCCACATAACGTCAGTAGTACCCACCTAATCCTATAAAACAATGGGTTTTTGTGAAACTAGAGGCCCTATGCCATTTCTCAATCACCTTTTTTTGATGGGTCCACATAAATTCCCTCATTTGTGATCACATGTCCCAAAAATGTGACTCGTTTCATCCAAAAGTAACACTTTCTGAACATGACTTACCACCTCTGCTTTATCAATGTCACAAACACAAGTCTAACATGTTCTTCAGGTTCCTCTATTATCTTGGAGTAGATTATAATATCATCAATTAACACTACCACAAATTTTTAGAGGTAATGTATAACAAATCTATTCCTCAAATCCATTAAGATTAATGGGTAAATAGTTTGTCTGAAGGAGATCAGCAGAACCGAATAGTGCTAATACCTTGTACAAAAGGTTGTCTTCTGAATAACTCCTTCATTCACCATTATCTGATGATATCCAGAACGAAGATCCACCTTTATGAAGTATTGATCTCCCCTTAACTGATCTAAAATGTATACAATCATTGGAATTTTATACTTGTTCTTTATGTTGATCTTGTTGAGCTCCCGATAATTGATACACATTATCATTTTTCAAACCTTATTCATTACAAAGAGAACTAGTGCACCCCAATGTGATGTACTAGGTCATATGAACCCTTTTTCCAGATGCTCTTATAGTAGATTCTTGAACTCCTCCTGTTCGATAGGAGAAATCCTATAGGGACACAATGAGATAAGAGTAGTTCCGGGTATGATTTCTATTGAGAACGATTCCTCACAATCTGGGGGGATGTCTTGGTAACTATTCGGGAAATACATCACCGTATTACCTCATGATTGGAAATTCTACAAGGATGTCACTTTCCATTGAATCAACCATTTACGAGAGGTATTTATCTTCATAGGATATCAACACCCACACCATTGATGAATTTTTCGAAGGAGATTCATGATCTTCATGGCATTTGTAGAGTATCATGGGATTGTTTTGAATATGAAATGATATATCCTTTTCCCATCTGTTGATACATTATCTATATAATGTGAACAAATATATTCCCATTATAGTGTATATTTCCACAGAGGGAAGTATTATGAGATTCTCTAGAATAGTCTTCCCACAAACTCCAAAAAGAGAACAATCAAACATTTCGGTTACAATGATTGTAGAAATTGGTGTTTATATATATATATCTACTTCAAGGTTTTGAGGATTCAATTCTATAGTTCTAGAAAATATTCATGATATAAATTAATGTGTAGAACTAGAATCAAATAAGCCTTTCTCAATTCTTTAGTGAATAAGAATTTTACCGTGTACATATTCATTATCTTAGCCAACTTCTACAGTAATGATGGCATATTCCTTCCCCTGTTCTGTTGGATTTGGTGGCTTCTGATGCTAATTACCCTCGGGGGATCGACTTTTAGTGCACTGTCTTTCATATTTCCCTTTCTCCCTATAGTTATAGCATTGAACCATGGGTGTTTCTATCTATTCCTCCACCACATTCCCCTTAATTCTCATTTCTTATTGGCAATCATGATCACGATGTCCTTTATTCCCACAATTGAAGCATTTACCAATCCCCTAGAGGAAGTTCCCATGATGCAACTTTCAACATTTTTTACATGAGGGTTGTTGAATTTTATTCCCACCATTATCATTATATACTCTTGATTTAAGCTCCATCTTTTGATTCTTATGACCATTATCATTGGAAAATTATCCAAACTACATCTGTACTATAAGAGCACACCGAACTACTTCTTCATATCCCCCAAAGTCTCGAAATGGAATAGCTTTTAGAAGGTGTTGTTTTAATACACTAAAGAATCTAACAATTTTTCTATCATTGTTGATAAAAAACCCAAATCATACCTTGAAATCCTTGTGAAAATCACTTCATAGATTGTGAAAGATTCTTTTTCATTTTTATTTATCTCTTTCAATTTTATCTCCATATTTGAACGAATAGATCATGGTAAATACTTATTAAGAAACCTGATCTTAAAGTCTTCCCATTCATTCTTTTCAATTTCCTCACATGGCATGGTGTTCTTAATTAATACATTTCATTGATAAACATCTCTATCTAGATGATAAATGGATAGATTCTCCTTCTCTATCTCATAATAGTGGATCAACGAAAATATATTCTCCATATAGTTTACCACCTATTCCGTATGTAGTGGATAAAAAGATCTACTAAACGTATGTGGTCGTTTCCACATAAAACACTCGATATCCAGCTCTCCCACTTTGGTGGAGGAGGATGTTCCCCATTATTAGGGTCATTGTTCATAACCTGAGATAGATGGGTAAGCATTTCCATGATTTTTTAACTCCTCCTCTGAAATCATTGGGGATGTCGTTCGACCAATTGTTTCATTGGCCTTCGCACGAGCTGTTGGCATGTTTTCTCCTGGTTCCCACTATTTTCTAAAATAGAAAAGGTTAGAACAAAAAATAAATCAACAAATCATAATGAAACAACTTATTCATTATTACAATTTTCACTAAAAACATAACTTATGGGATCCCTATGGAATTCTTCTTTTGTGTATGCTTGTACTGAGTCTCAAACTAGAGGTTCTCTCTTGTTTTGACTGATCCTAATTACCAAATTAACTAAACTGTACCTCTCATACAAACTATAGTGACACATACATTTCTTATGTTAATATTACATCATTTTAAAGATAAACAACATAATATTACATCACCATTGGGATTCATAGGTTAATTGTCTTGTTAAAACTCAGAAGGTACAGAATATTTAAGACATAAAACATGAACATTTATTTAATTCATTCTTCTCTATCTTTATATTGGCACTTGACCTCTCTTTAGTACATGTAGTCACATGAGGATATACACCAAAAAGGGGTGATATAAAAAATCAATAAGTGGATAGATATTAATAGTATAACAATGGGTGATCATAATCATAACATAGAATAAAAATCATGAACATGAGAGGGAGAATAAATAAAAGGCTTGAAATTCACAATGCATAAAAATAAAACATCATGTATTAGTGGTTAACTACAACAAATACTTGTGAAAAAATCTAGATTCATGGTCAACCATAATTTCATTTTAACTCATGAGATTCACCACATTACTCAATGTATTGGGGAGTTGTATAATTTAAGGCGCACCTGCCACATTCAAACATTCATATTGCATTATATAATTCAGGTGCATTTGCCACATCATAACAAAATCATTATCATGGATTCCACATAGAACATATATAAAAAATTTACATAACAATCCCATGTAAAATAATAGGTTTCATATAATAATAACACATTCATAAACATTGGGTACCCAATAGATAGTGGGAATAACAAACATGATACAATAACAAATAACATTGAGTGAGAAGTAAATTTTTTGTTTTGAAAGAAGACTTCTTTTGGAAAACATTTGTTTGACATAAAATCAAATAGAAAAAATTTATATCTCAGAACATGTGTGATAATGAAAAAAAAATTATTTTTATGGAAAGACCATAGAAAAATTGAATGAAAGTTGGTGAACCCAATGAAAGAATGTTTGGTTTGAGAATTTCCCCTTACCTTATATCGGAACACTTTCTTTACATTAATGACATGTATAACTACATTATATTAATTAATTAACAATTAGAAGAATTTTTTGACAATAATATGGTTAATTAGTGTTTCATTATGTTATATTAAGGCCTTTGGATGAGTTATAGGATGTAAATCCATTGTAAGGGAATGATCATTTTTATTGGTTTCTTGAACGGTTCACTTGTATTAATTAATGGATGTTCATTTACAGCATGAGTAAATATCAATAAATGATATTAACTTTTATTAATGATATTCCAGGATATTAAATGATAATATAATGAATTATGTTTTATACAATGTGTATGAATCATTATATTATAATTTAATGAGGATATTTTGGGTTAGTTCGAGCGGGTTTTCATCCACAACGTAATTGTTTATTTTAATCATTTAGTAATATGTACATAAGTTAGTTCTAGAAAACTAAAGAGGATATAATAAATATAAAATAATCTGTTTCAACAGAAATTTTTATTTCATGACCATATCTGAAGGCCAAAAACAAAATTGAAAACATGTCATTCTTGATGGTGATAAATTAACCCGACAAGAACAATGTTTTCCTTTCAAAAAATAAAATAATTGGAGAGAGGGATTGGATTATATAATATAACATTAGTATCATAAAATTAAATTATATATATAATACTAGAGTTACCCTACCATGTGGATGAAGATAGGTGGAGTGTTAATAATAAAAGGGCTTGAAGTTGAAATGAAATTAAAGGAAAACAGAGAGGGGAAATACCTCTTGAGTAATCCTCTTGAAATCCTTCTTAAAAATGATAAGCATGGTCTTTGGGAGAGTCCATAAGATATCCAACATTAGAGAGGGGCTAGGGAATATGTTTGGTCACATTTTAGACTAGTCGTGATGCTTTAGAGGAGTGAGGAAATGAGGGTGTGAATGGTGGTATTTATGGTGGAGGGGAAAGGGGTATCCTTAATATTTAACTCATTAGAAGAATAATTTCTTCTAAGACAAGGAATATTTAACCTTATATGAAAAAGAAGAGTAAATAAAAAATGTTAGTTCTAGATTTTATTTCTTATTTCAATTTTGATGTCAGGAATTGTGGGATAAAAATATAATGTATTTATGTGGTAAATTAAAGTATTTTACTATTCACAAAAAATTCCTGTATTTCATAAAAATACAAAAAATTTACCTGAATCATTATATGACATGTAGAATCAAAAAATCTAACCCATTATTCAATAAATATTTTTAAATATGACTAAATTATTTTTTAATTATATTTATATTTTATTTGAAAAATACAACTTTTAAAATTTAAACTGAATTTATAATGCCTTCAAAAATTACCTATGGTCTTAAAAAATTATCATAAGACAAAAAGACATAGATTTGTTAATTTATGAAAACATTTAATTAAAATAAATTCTATTTTAAATTAAAGAATTATTTATTTGTTACTTCAAAAAATTCATATACTTCGAATATGGTCAAATTGTCATATATAAGATACCTAATATATATTTAATCATTCATGGGTAAGGTTACTATTATTTTAGATGATTTACAATTCATAAAGGACGTATTTATATTTATAAGGGTAGGTTATAATTCATAAGGGTACGTTATTATTCACCAAAAATTATGTTTGTTCTATTAGACTCCAAAAATCATCCGAAGCACAACCATATATGTCAAATTTTGGAAATTAAAAACATATAATAGGAAAATTTATTTTTAATGGTTACATGGTATTTAATATCATTACATTTTATTTTTATTCATAATGAAATTAAACAATATGTCATATTTAGAAAAAGGGGATATCATTGATAAAACATTCGGTCATAAAAATGAGGTTCACGGGCAGTGTCTCACCCTAATGGTGTCTCACTGTTGGTCTCTCACAATGGAGGTCACTAGATAGTGGAGCCTCACTGAAGGGCACTCTTCTGGTAGTTCATCATCTAGTGGTGTCTCACTGGAGGTTCCTTGACTGATGGTTCCCCATCTAGAAGTGTCACACTGGTGGTGCTTCGTCTGGATATGCCTGACTAGTGGTGCCTCTTCCAATGGTGCCTAATTTTATAGTTTCTCACTGCTAGGGACTCATGAGTAGTGTTTCTTATTCATCATGTTTTACCCTTGTTACATCTTTCTATAATTATAATTGATTTTAAGGGAAAATTAAAGAGGTTTTTATACTGATTCAATGGTCATAAATTATATCATAAATTTCTTAAGATTCCATATACTTTTAAATGGTCAAAACGTTTTCGCATGGTTAGATCACCCATTATGGGAAAATAAAAACAATAACTAATCCCATGAAATGGATCCAATATTCCTAAGGATGAGATATATTTTCCCTTATCCATTAATTCTTGCATTACATTACTACTGGATGTGTTTAATCCCTCATCCCATTGGTGTTTTGTGTCCCAGATTCTATAGTTGGTTCGTGATTCCCTAGATGGTTACGTACCGTATGTGTGCCCCTTTTTTTCTAACATAGGATGTTTCAATAATTCTCCTTACATATATTATTTCCTTTATCTTTATTATTTTATCATCAAGAAGGATGGGTACATATATTTTTTCACTTGAGAAGATAGTTGATTCCATATTAATGATGAAAATTTGATGGGTTTAAAAATCAATATACAGGTGGCTGGGGGAAAGTGATGCATGATATTACAATGTTTTTTTATTATTAATATTTTGTTTTGAATAGGCTAACTAATGATTAAAAAACATGGTTGTTGGGGCTCCTTATTTTGGAACCACATAATTTAAGGAATTAAATTTGATAGATTCATATTTAATGATCAAAAAAATTAGATAAAAATGTATTTTCGGATAATAATTAGATGTCTCATGACTGTTCATTTTATGTGATAAACCCAAAATAAACAAGTATAATTAAATAAAGAATGCCTTATTTAATCGTAATATGTGTTTTCCATGGTACACGTTGTGTTGTGATGTGTGGGATAGTCATGGTTATTGTGTGTGGGGGATATAGACGACATATTGTCGTTCAATAGGGTTGTTATGGGTGTGGTATTATTAGGATGCATGGATTCAAAACTAGATTTCCTATAATGTGTTGTTGGATATAGTTATGAGTTGGTGGCTGGTTCATTTAATATGATGAACTATGAATATGATGCTGTATAATGATATTACTATTTTTTTGTGTAAATAGTAACATTCTTTTCATTGAAAAAATAAATAAATCTTCACCCCATATCTTGATGTTGAGGAACGATGTGTCATTAATGTGAAGTGCATTACTTTGTAAAATATCTCCACATCCTTAATGTCTATTTCTCTATTTTTTGATGAGTTCCGTAACTTATTTCTTCTCGAGTAGTTATGTAATGAATAAAAATTTGATTAATAATGTTTGGAATGGATTTATTTGGTATGGTTAATGGAGTGGAATTGGATAAATGAATTAGTTTGAAATGTGAAACATGGTTTTTTACTTATGGTGTGGTGTAGTGTATTTAGAGGTTGTAGAAAAGGAGATCATGTTGTGGGATTTTGGTTTCTTTGAGAACCTATAGGTTGGGATTAGTTTTTTTCATATATATATATACTTTTATATCCATTTTGATTTCTATACACACCCCTCCCATGTTGAGAAATACGTGCGGAACTCCCGCATTGTCACGCATGGGGTGTTCTTCACAATATCCAATGAGGAGTAAGGAAGGATGGGTACCCACCAATTTTTTCTTTATATTCTATGATAGTTAGGTATATTGTAGGTTTTTTGGGCCAATGGTTTGTCAGTAAATATGGTGGTGGTTAAGATAGACTATTTGTTTGGTCATTATGTGGTTTGTGGCACATGTTTCTTTGGGAGAGATGTAATAGATCATATGTTTTCATCAAAGGTAGTTTATTTCCAATTAATGGTGATGTTATTTGCCATGTTTATTTGATATTAGATGTGACGTGACATGTTTTGAGGCCCAGTTGTGTATAGGAGGGTTGTGTTGTGAGGATCTGGTGTGTGCAGGGGGGGATGGGTTGTAAGGCCCAAGTGTGTGGGGGATGATGTTACATGGTATACATAACAGATGGGAGCACTAGGGTTTCAGATGTTGGGTGGGAGAGATATACCAGTGGGAATATGGCCTTTAGTTCTATATCATCAATGAGATTTATATCATTTAATTGTACTTCACATACATTACTTGGGTTTCATGCCTTGGCATAGTTTGGGTTTTTAGTATACATGTTTATGTACTATTTGGATATACTATTTTCACATAGGGGAATTATTATGATTATTACACATATTATTTATATAATTTTATATTCTTTTCAAGTATACTTGTATGCTCACCCTATGTTTATAAAACTATTTTTAGGTTTATATAAGTTTTTTTATAGGCCATGCTATACCGTAATTACTTAGATCCTTGACAGTTTCTACATCACAGCAATAACCATTTAGGGTATTTACATTGGAATCATTATTTTATACTCATATATTATATTTATAGATGAATTTGGTATGGTATGGGTTTCAATTATATATATTTCATAGTGTTTTTTTGGATTATTATCCTATCGCTCGATCATGCATTCTTATAATGGAAAATTTTGCCCATATTGTCAAATTTGCACACCATTGGTGGTTGTCACCAACTATGGACCTAATAAATATGGGACTCTTGGGTAATTATCTCCCATTATTCATTTCCATCCCATGATGGGTATCATTGGGGGGTGGGCTCATGAAAGAGTGGTATCAAAAGCTAATTATTGAGAGATAAGATGACATTTGGTGTTATTCATAGAGATTATTGAATGGGGTGGTATGGAAACCAATATAGTTGACCTTGGATCATAATATAAGATAGGGATAATTTTTAGAATATCGTATTTTGGGCCCCATGATCTACTGTATATTAAATAAACCTATTGAATGACAAATTGTGATGGAACTACTTGTTGGTTAAGGACCTAGGAAAAGTAAATGCAGCATAATGACTGGCCTTCTTCATTGAATGGGGTTTTTTTGAAGGTCAAAATGAACAAATAATAAATTAATTATAATATATTTTAATGAAAATAACATACTAATTGGGAATAAGAAATAATTATTTTTCTTTTAATCAATGCATCTTGGTCATCTTCTGTATATGGATCATGTAGTTGAGGTTTATCAAGCTGAAATAGTTGATCATTTTATGTTGGATCTAGTTGAATAGGATGATCTGTGGTAGAAGATGTTGCAATCTTTATAGTGGTAGTATTTGGGGGAAGTATGAAGGAATAGTTCTTGATGTAGAGATAGAGATATGATTATAGGAGCTTGAGATCTCTTTCAGTTTGATCCAGGCTGTAATGGGGTACAATGTCACCTTCTATGTCCTTCGGATGTGAGGTGATACAGGTTAGGGGTGGAAATTGAATCTGGGAGAGTGAAAAGTGGATTAAATTTTCTTACTACTAAAAGGAGTTCTTGTAAGAGTTCCTTCCACAAAGTCTAAGATGAGGATGGAGCTACTCTCCCTTCAACAGGGGAGTATTTATATGTAAGGGATGGGATGAATGTTCAAGGACCTTATATGATATTCTCCATTTTATTTTCTAGATGTAGATTCTCATTTGAGACATCTTGAGGAGGCACTAAAACCTTCAATCTAGTATGTTGGTACACCCTTTTAAATGGGATAATATATGGAGTTTCCTAATAATGTATAGCTGATGGAGAATACTCACTTATAAGGAGGTCTACTATGAGAGGGGATCCAATAGATATCATCAAGATGTAGATTTATTAGTGGATGATCATAGGTTTAGGTCCATCAAGGTTTTTAATAGAAGGGTTTTTTCCTCAGCACCTTCCTTTCAAGACTTCTAGTAAATGTAGATTCTGTGTTTTTCATTGGAGATTTTCACCAATATTTTTTGGGTTTTAGGTTAGTTGTCATTTCAAGATTAATTAATCAGTATTACCCAAAACTCTATTTTTTTAGAGGTGGACATATTTAGGTTCAGCCTCAACAACATTTTCCAGTGAGACAATCTCATCATTATGGGTAACAGGATTTCACTACACTATTGGGAGATGGAGCAGGTAGAGGCTAACGTCAATTGGTTTCTTGTGTTCATGGACTACAACCCGTGCGAGGTGATGGATATTGTCCCCATTCAAGAGGTATTAGAGTGGGGCATGGTTACTTATGCATAGTGGTAAAAACTATTCTAGACGACTTAGATATCATCAATGGTATGATTAGTTTATTTAGTAAACTTTTTGATCCTTTTTTGATTTACATGATTTTCAATCCTTTGTTGCACCTGCTGTATCCCATGATCAGGAACTATGAATAGAGAGGTTTCATGTCCCCTTAGTGTAGTGTATTGTAGTCAGAGGGAAGAAAAAAATTCTTGATGTGTGTTGGGGGTATAGGATGATGATGGGACCAAATTAGTCACATGGGGTTCATTTCTTACTAAAAATTAATAATTACGATGGTATCATTTCCTTATGATTTTCATATTCAGAATATGCTATTATCAATTACATTTGGAGGAGTGTTTTCTTTTTCAATTTGGATGGTTAGCATGTGGTTTTCATCGGGTAGAGGTGTTTCTAGGTGGGAAGCCAATGTGGAGAGCCCCATTAATCCTTTTTTTCTCAGGTTTTGGTGGAATAAAATGATGCTAAGATTTTATTGGTTAGCAAGTTCAGTGGGGAGTTCTTGTATGTCTTCTCAGAGGAAGTTTTGTTTCTACCCACTCAACGTGATGTTGATTTCATGATATACATGAATCCCGGTTCTTAAATGATTTTGATGGATCCTTATTAGAATCCACCTTTTTATTTGTGGTTGTTGAAGAATTAGATCGACGACCTCATGCAAAAGGATTTATCTAGACTAGTGTGTTTTCATGGGGTTCTCTGCTGTTTGTCACCAATAATTATGACAATGGTTTGAGGTTTTATATAGACTAATGATGGTTAAATCATGAGAAAATGACTAACTGATACCACCATCTGAGGGTTGATGATATTTTTCACAATATCAGAGTTTAAATTTGGGTTTCTATGATTGACCAGTGGTGAGGATATCACCATTTGAGGGTGAAAGAGAGTGATATAGCGAAATATTCCATCAGATGCAGGTATGGGAGCTTCGAGTTTATATTCATTTAGTGTGGTTTTAGGAACACACCATCTATGTTCATGGGGATTATGAACTCCATGTTATATAAGTTCATATATTATTTAGCCTTAATATTCATCAAAAATATCATAATCTACTTAGATTAATGGGATGATAACACTGAGCATCTAAAATATACCATATATGTACTTCATCTCCACTTGCTCCATGGAACATTTTCAAAGTGTAATTGTTGTACATGAGATGTGTATTTCCTTAGGAATGTGGTGTATCAAAATTGTGAGGATATAAACCCATAAAAGGTTGATGCATATATTTTTGGGTAATTACCCAAGAATGTGGCAGAGGATCATTGTTTCCTATGTCTCATAGGATATTATAAAATGGGTGTGACTTATTACTGTCTATTTTAATCTATATTTAAAACTCTAAAATAGATGTTCTAAGAATTTTCGTGGAGTTATCACTTCCAGGAAGTGTAGAATTACCTAAAGATAATGTTTTCAGTGACATAGTTCTCCAGTTCCCTGAGAAAGGAGTAATGTTTGATGTGTTTTTTTGACATTTCCCATTTTATTTTGGGAATCATGATAATAATACAATGAGTAATGATATTTTATATGGCTAGGAAATTTTATCACTATGATTGTTACCATGCCACACATGACCAATATATAGAAGATGTTTTGTTTTTGAGGAAATTGTTACTACATTACCTCATTGGAGAGTGCTCTCTTGTGTTCACTAGTAATAAGAGATTGAGGTATTTATTTTTCTAGTGTGACATGAATCTATAAAAATAGAGTTGGATGGAGTGTCCTCATGATTATCACTTTGATATCTCCTACACCTCGTAAAATGTAAATGTCGTAGTTGATTTTTTAGGATGGGAAAAACTTATGTCTATTGATTGTGAATCTATGGATTCTTAGAGAGTGATGGAGACGTTATCAGTATTAAACATAGTTAGAAACTTAGAAGGAGGTAGAGACTATTGGTTTCAAATGATAGTGAAAACTTCTCTAATGTAGCAAGTGGTGGGGTCTTAGTGGGGAGAGTCATGGACATATGTGATGCAAGATCATGTTGTCTATAGTGATGTTCTAGAGGGATGGCCATAGAATGATCACAATGAGATGTTGTTTCATGGAAAATTGTTTGTTCAAGTTGCAATACATGATGGAGTCTATAGTGAGTTTAATATATAACCTTTTTTAGTACAACTATGAGTTTTCAAGATGTACCATGTATTAAAGATGTAATTTTATGGCCCATGACGAACCATGCAGTGGAAATGTTTGTGAAAAAAATGCATTTTTCCTGTAAGTAAAGGATGGGCATCACATTATTTGTGGGTTTTTGTAGCCTTTGGATGTTCCTGGGTGGAAATTGAATGATATGTAGATAGATTTCCTTATAGTAATACGCATATCTCTGGGAGGTTGTGATACTATCCTGGTGATCATAGATTAATTGACGAAACTGGATCACTTCATTGCAATCAAGGAGTCTGGAATAAAGAATGCATTGGATAATATGTATGTGTATTTTTTGTTATAGTTTTATGGATATCCAATGTTTACTAACTTGGATTAGGATACAAGGTTTAACACAAAATTTTGGAGGGATTGTAACATTCATTTGGCTCTTAGTTACACCACAACATTGCTTTCCACCCTCATAAATATGGAATGATGAAACAGAGTATTCATACATTGGAGGATATATTGTGATCATTTGTCTTGTACATTAATGGATATTGGGTAAGACCCATGCCCATGGGGGAGATTTCATATAATAATTGTTATCAATCTTCAATTATCATGTTCCCATTTGAGGATTTTTCTGGGAGGCCATGTTATTCTCCATTGTGCTAGAGGTAGGTTGGGGAGACAACCGTTATTGGTCTAGATGTGGTTCAGAGCATGATAATTAATGATTATCTTGTTTTCTAGAGGGTGAAAGTAGAATAGGACCAATACAAGTATTAGTGCATTCATAAAAGGAGTTCCTAGGAGTTAATGGTTTGGGATCACATGTTTTTTAATGTTTCTCCACGACAATGGAACCATAGGTTTGGTATAGGGTTTATGATTTTTCCTAGTTCTCTTGGGCCACTGAGGTGTTTGGTCTCATTCTTGTGGTGGAGTATCGGTTGTAATATCCATCATGGATAGAGATGATCAAAGAATTATTTCAGGTATATTAGATTCATTGGTATATTCATGATGACACCGACGTTATTTTTAGGGAGAGTTAGATATTAATGATGAAATGAAATTTGTGGAGTGAAATATAAAAATATAGGATCATTGAAGGATTGTTCTTTGTGGATGGACCATTCCTTTGTTAATGTTTTGTTGAGTTCTGGTGTCAATGATGAGGGTACTAGGTAGTGGGAGTCTTATTTTTGTGCTGAGAACTTAGAGTTATTTTGAGTATTTACTTGTTTTGTTTTTCATTTTGATGTGATGTTTGAACCTTGTTGATTAGGATTTGAATTATTTTCCATTTTTTTGTTATGTGGGATAATTTCATAAAATTTGTATAGTGAAGGACATGATTCCTAATAGGGATGCATTAACGTTGATACAATTAATACCATGTGGGAAAGTCAATGCCACCGAGAGCGGATAAAATATTGAAATGGAGTAATCAATTCCACGATCCAAGTGTTCAGATAGTGGAACTCGATTTTATTATCAAAATGTTTTTTGTGGATGTTCGAGTTAACGTCTCAATAACCATGTTGATAATGCATGGTTCGAAGATATCATAGGGGGTTATCATGGGTGTAGAGTTTTCCACTAAAGCATCGAAAAAGGAAAAGGTGGTTTATTATTGTTGGTTTATGTGTTTATTATATAGAAGTCTTTCAGTTCTGAACAAATAATTGTGAGGTATCCCAATGTATGGTTGTTTGGACACTTCCATTCATTCCCTTCAGGTTGGAATAGGATTCTCGAGGGACATAATAGTTCCAGACCTATTTTATGTAATGTAATGGACCATTATAGTCCATTACATAGTGTGAAATGTGTGTTTGAGGTGTCTTTGGATGTCAAGGTGACTCTTTTGAACACATTTAAAATTTTCCAATTTTCCGTGTTTTCAAATTGTTCCTAATCCCAATGGGGACTCATCCCAATGATGTATCCCACTGGCGATGCCTCCCTGGTAGTGTCTCAACCAAGAGTTGGATAACATGTGGTGTATCACCATAGAGTTGACTTATTGGATGTTCCTCACCCTACAAGTGGATAACTAGATGTTTCTCACCAAAAGCTAGCTCTTTGATGGTGTATCACCCGAGTAGTCAATCGCTGGAGGTGCATCACGAGATGTTTCTAATTTAGTAATGCCTCAACTAGTGGTGCATCAATGGAAGTACCTTTTCTGATGTTGTCTCATCTGGTGGTGACTTTTATAGAAGTTCTCCATCTTGATATGTTTCAATGGTGGTTCATCATATTATGGTGCCTCATATGACAGTTTATCTCGGTTTCTAACACATGAGTTGTGTTTCCAGTTCATCTATTTTTTCCCATTTGACAACATTTGTTGACCAAAAATGTTTTTAGGAAAAATTTAAAAGTGTTTTAGACTGATTAACATCCACAAATTATATCATTATTTCCCTAAGAGTCTATATGCTTATAAATATTAACATTTCATGGTCATTGATTGACCAACATTTTATAAAAAATTCAAAACTATATATAATCCCATAAATCAAAGAAAATAATCCTAAAGATAAGATATTCATCCCCTTTTCATTCATTATTACAATCTCTTACTACGGTAAGTGATGAATCCCTCTTCCCATATATTTTATGTGGATATCGTGCTCAATATGGTTAGTGATACCCTAGAGGGTCAACTAGTATACATGAACCCATCTTTCTAGCCCGGCCAGGGATTGTGGATCATTCTTCTTCCATGTAGGATATCATTCATCTTTCGTTGTTAGTCATCATTTAGGATGGGTACATGGTAGTTTTCCCTATTGAATATATAAAATTCTTAAATTAAAAAAATTAAAATGGTTTAAATATAAATATATAGGGTATGGGGAAATGTGATCCATGATTTTACCATTTTTTATTATTATTAATGATTTTTTGATTTTTATGGACTAACTACCCACAAGAAATCAATATCATTAGGTGTTAATATTTATGCATCTAATGGTTTTTAAAATTACTGTTTTTTTCTATTGACTCTTTATTGAAATTGGTTATCCATGTATATTTGGATAATACATTTATTCCCATATATCATACAATTTAAGCGCTAACAACTTAATTGACTTGTGTAATTAAATAAGGGATGACTTTCTAAATATGAAATTGTGTTTTTCCATTGTATTTTTGGTGATGTTATGTGTGGGATTCATATTGATTGTGTGTGTGGGTGGTAAATGGATGACATGTGGTTGTAGAATGGGGATTTGATAGGTGAGAGTTTTTTATATAGCAGAGTTTCGAAACTAGTTGTGTGGTAATGTGTTGCTAGATGTGATAGTGAGTTGGGGGTTGGGTTTTTTAATATGATGAACTGGGTATAAGTGTTTGAAGAAACTCAATAGTGATATAATGAAAAATTAATGAGAATTTTATCATTTAAATTTTTTAAATATTGACCCTGTATCTATTTGTTGTGTTTGTGATGTATCATTAGCGTGATGTGTGTTAATTTCCCATGGCTATTCACCTCCGGAATGTATGTTATTGTGTTTTTTGATGTCTGTTGTGCCTGATAGCATCCAATGTAGTTATTGAATGAACATATATTTGTTCAATAATATTTTTAATGGCCTGGGGTGGGTTTTAAAATTGTATGTAATTGGTTAAATAAATTGGTTAGAAATTTGAAATGGTGGATGTGGCATATTGTGTTATGTTGTGCATTTAGATATACCAGCAAAGGTGACAGTGCTGTGATTTGTGGTTAAATTTTGTACAAATATAATAGTATTGGTTTTTTGGTATTATATACATATATATATATATACACTTATTTACCTTGTGATTTATATATACACCCCTCCCATGTTTATTATTATGTTCTGTGCACCCACATTGTCATGTTGGGTGTATTTTCCCATCATATGGGGAGGAGTACACATGGATGGGAACCCACACATTTCCAATCAATCCTCGAGGTGGGGGTTCGGAAATTATGTGATTGTTGAAGTTTTTTTATTTCATTAGTTGGTGGTTGTGATACCCTAGGTGGTTACAGGTGAGGTGGAATGTGTCCCATGTGACGTCATGTGAGATGTGATAGCCCATGTGTTTACGAGTGAGGTGTTTGGTTTCCATGGTGTCTTCAAGAAGATTTGTGATGTCCTTTCCCATGTTTCATGGGTTGATAGATGATTATATGTATTACCAGGCCCAATACTATTTGGAAGGGATGTTTTTTGAGGCCCATGTATAAGTAGAAGGGATGTGTTGTGAGACCTAGGTGTGTGTGGGGTTGATGTGATGTGGTATATGGAAGAGATGGGATCTCTAGGGCATACAACATTGTGAAATAGAAAAATAGTAGTGGGAATGTGGTTTGGGGTACCCATCTTCAATGTTGTTAATATCATTTTATATTTCATTAGTTTAATTATTTTTTGAACGTGACTTAGTGAGGTTGGGTTTGGTCATTATACTTCTTAGGTGTTGTTTAGATTTATTATTTTCTCACAAGGAAATTAGTATGGTTTATTCACATGTCCATGAGAGGCATTAATTTTCATACTATGTATAATAGTTTCCTAACTTAACATATATTAATCTATGTTATAGTTTCCAAGAGGATTCAACAGAACATTTTTGACCTTAGCAGCTCGGATCGATGTCGGTTCTGAGTCACTTCTTTGACTTTACTTTTTGGGAATATACATTAGAGAAATTATTGTATTTTTTTCTTTATATTTATTATTTCATGTTTTATGTTTTGGGATTCTATTTTACATATGTCTTGGAGTTGTTTTGGATTATTCATCTCATCTCCCGATCTTGTTTTCTTATAAAGGTCAATGCCTCCCATGTTGTCAGATTTTTACACCCACAATGTTACCTTCCAACTCGTGGTCTACTAGAGGTGGTAATCAGTGTTCCTTATCTCCAGTTAGAAATTTACAACCCATGAGGG
The DNA here is from genome assembly GCA_963277665.1 of Viscum album. NCBI lineage: Eukaryota > Viridiplantae > Streptophyta > Magnoliopsida > Santalales > Viscaceae > Viscum > Viscum album. Next base: position 1,515,804,037 of record OY728122.1, on the reverse strand, counting down.
GAATCCATGGGGATATGGGGTCATTAAAATATGGTCGAGGTTTGTTCATCAACCAATAGCATCATCATTAACACAGGGTTTTATGGTATACATAGTCTGTTCACAAATTTCACAACTCCAGCAACAAAAAAAAACTAGAGAATTTTAGTTTTCTAATAGTTTCCACTTTCTCCTAAAATCATACATAATCTCTTTGATAATACTTTAACCTCGACGAATGATATGTTTGAGAAATTATTTTGGAAAGGATTGATGATGATCATTGATTTATTATTCGCATGCCTATACTTTTCAAATCTAAGATGATTGTATCCTTCTCAATTCATATGAATCATCATATTTATGGATACATTCTACATAGGGAATATTTTAATCTATTCCCTATACCATGATTGTTGTGAATTGAATATTCATAGTCCTTGATCAACTCTAAACACATTTTTTGTTGAACATTCATTTAATTATTTGTGAATATATGATTGAACCTATTTTGATTAATATATATTTCCCACAAAACCCAATGAGATAATGAAAAAAATAATTAAAGTCAATATCAATGAATAAAAATTTATTTCATGCATTGGTTAGGTCTATACATGAAACTTCAATTGAATTGACTCACAATCTATCACATTTTTTCTTTCTGCAATAACACACAACATGATACATTCTTGGAAGCAGAACTTGATACCACAAAATATTCCCCACCTGTAGGTTGTGTGAGTACCTATGTAGGGATTAGCCTCATTTTCATTTCTATTATGATCACTTAAAATTATTAATTCCTACAAAACGACACTCCATTCTATGTTATCTTGGTTAAAGGGTCTGATAATTTCTAGACATTTCTCATAAATGGATGTTAATACCTATCTAATATTAGAAAACTATGAATATCAATAACTGATGCTAGCATTGACCATCATTAAATTTCATATATTATTGAACATTCTAAATATATCCCATTTTTTGTGATGATATTCCACAATAATGAAAAATTATTTAAACCATAACTCAAATTTTCTATACTATTCATAAATCTTTTCTTTTTGAAATGCCCGTATCATTGTGAGCAAATGCACCTCATGATCCACCTCGGATTTTGAAAATACTATAATATCATCTCTAATAACAACAAGAATACTTTATAGGTAATCCTTAACAAATATATTCACGAGGTCTATAAATATTTCTAGTGACTTACTAAAACTAAATGGAATTACTATAAACTCATAGTTCCCTACCTCATACGAAAATCCATATTGTAGATATCCTCACTATTCACCATAAAATGGAAATATGAAAACCAAATATCCACATTTAATATGTATTGTGCTTCTCATATTTGATTCCACAAGACATAAATCTAATGTGGTGGATACTTTTTCACTAATGTGATCTTTTTTATCTCAGGATAATCATTGAAATGGTGCATTGACCCATTATTCATCTTGATGAAGAGGACTGGTGAAACCCATAGTAAATAACATGAGAATATGAATCCTTTATCCATATTCTCTTATAGTTGACGCTTCAAATTCTCATTATCCAAAATATATATTCTATATATACTGTTGTAAATTATTTACCCCTAGGTATAAGATTGATTGAAAATTCAACCACTCTTCCTGGAGGAAGTATATGAAATTCATCAGGAAACACATTAGTATATTACCTTCCAATATTTATATCTTCAGGGATAATGTATTAAATATAATAAATAATGTGAGATAGATATTATTTCTCCTCATAAAATAATATCAATTTTTAATATGTTGGTTCTAATAAGAGATTCTTCCACCTCATGACAATTGTACAGAATGGGGGGGGGGTGGGTTATTTGTAATATTGAGAGTGATTTTACGATCATGGTAATACATATTGGCCATATATATTGAAATAAAATACATACCCATAATTAAATCCAAATCCAAAAAAGATAGTATGAAAAGGCTCACTGGGAAGTTCAATACAAAAATTTCTTCTGGGAGGAGTTATATACATGGGAGAAAATAAATATCCAAATTTCAATCTTCACTAAAATATCTACAGACATGGGTTTTGGAGGTGTTTTAATTTATTAATAAAAATTGGTTATTGTAATAAATGAATATAAATTGAATAAAAAATATGAACACTAATTTTGAATTAATATCAAGCGTACATATCACAACATTGTAGTCTAAATCATCCTCAATGGTTGTGATGGGGAAAACAACCCCCTGCGACTTTATTGTTTATTCTTTGTCCTTGAAAACTATTTTTTAGTTAAATGGTTAGAAATGTTCAATGTTTCCGTCTTTTTAAAATAGTGAAAATTTTATAAAGCATTGACAAGATAATTTCATTCCTTAATCGCATTGGAGGGTTTCTCCTACCAAAGATAGGTAGATAGGTTCCCTTCATTCCCTCGCCTAAAACATGTTGTCATTCCCATTAAGAAATTTTAATGGAGTTTCATTCCTCATCATTGATATGTGGGATGTGAAAATATCATGAAAATATATTATTTCACTATCAGACAACCATAATAACTCTTTATATTAAACTTATTATCCCTTTGATACCCTTGTGATTCACCAATCATTATTTTGATATTGAGGGAACATCGAAAAATTTCATTATATCTATCAATATATAGTATGTAAATTTATTTTCAAAGTATACGTTTTATCCCAAAAAGTATGTGTTCAACTTATCATTAAGGACTAATTACAATTACGGGGGAATATAAACCACACATTGCAATGATTGAATCATTCTTACCAATAGATACATAATATTTTTTCGTAATAGAAAGGAAATACCATTCAATTTTATGTCTGAATGTGTGAGGAAAATATTTATGAAAAACCATTTTCTAGAATTAATATAAATCCATAACATTAATATCTTCCTTAGGGTTTTTATTATTGGTCAATGTACACCATTGATAAGATACTCTATCCATGTGATTAATATATTTTAAATCATTTTCTGGTTAAAAAATTTTAAATATGGATAATATATTATCAATGGAGTTGTTATATTGTAAATTAATTAAAAGATTAGATGATCCATTGAATGTCACAGGATATTCCTTGATAAAGGAATCAAATGATTATTTTCCTATATTAGGGGACTTTGGATACCTCTTCCAATATATGATTCTATTTATAACTAGAGTTAGCTGACAATGTAATCTCATAATGATTTTTCCCTATTCCATTAGGTTAGGCATCTCATTGAAGTAGTCATCGCATTTTGTGTTATAATGATAGTATACCTAAATCATCATAAATATTTTTACTTTGCCTATAATTAATGTCAAATTAAGGATAACTATTTTTAAAATATTAATCACATAATGGGAAAAAATGAAATTAAAGGGATAACATATAAATTACATGATTTTCATTAAATAATGAATTTATAAGATTCGATCTATGTTATCAATGAACTATTTTCAAAAATATAATATTATGGTAATTTTTTATTCCCTTAATAATGATTTTTAATGAGCTTATGAATTCAAAAAATCATATCACCCAGGAGTATCAAAATAGGTGTGAAGCAAAGGCCCTTTTTCATGCATTAGTTCATAGTCCAATCTTTCTCAACATGGTGTTTTGGGATGTAATACTATATATATCTGTACGAGAGCCACTTCAACATATAGTATCTAGAATGGGACACATTCTCTTGATAAAACACATTTTATTTTATTTCTAAAATTTATGGATGTTTTTATAAACTCAGTCTAATCATTAAGGATTTCCAATGTGTTTTTTGTGCCTCATTCCAAAAAGAAGTAACATTTTCATTTGATACTAACTATAACAACTATTAATTTGTATTAAAAATTAACTCATGATTTATTATAAAATTTTACTTTGAAAAAAATAAAGAAGATCCTGAATTATGAAATATTTTGGAATTAGGTACATTAAAATACAACATAAAATTTGGGGTTCCACATCTTTATTTATTATTTATTTAACATGATCAAAATATTCCTTTGTACATAAAACTGATTGGGATAACCAAACAACATACATAAGAATGGGGTGACATATAAATCCATGTAAGGGAATAAACATGTCATAACATGAAGGGAATAGTAATTTTTTTGAAAACAAGGAATATAAATGTTGCATAAAAGAAGTGAAAATCATAAAAATACCTATGAGAAATAATATAACAGGATAACAAAAAATACAACATTGTTTGTCTGGAAACATCATAAAAAATTCATCATAAACATATGTCAACGATAACATCCACTGAATCATAATATGAAAAATACCAATAATGAATCAGGATTACTCAATATCCCAATAAGTCTTCTTGTAACACCCCATGATTAAATGATACAATTAACTTTGATTAATAAAATAACATGTGATGTACGAAGCTCTGATTTCTAGCACACCACCACCAATCAAACCAGCTGTTTAAAAAGTAGTTGTGAATAGTAATACACACATTTTGTAATTTTATAAATTTTATTTTTCATAATGGACTTCATTTTTGGATTCAGAATTTCAAAATTAGCTTATGGGGAATTTTGTGTATTTTTCTGAAAGGTTTCAATATTAGATGAATTGTGAAAAACACTGCATTATTATTTACAAAGGACTGTTTATTTAAATATTTATTTTTTAATTTCAACTTATTTTAATGTCAAAATAGATATATAATACCTATATTATTCTAATTTAATTCCTAAGAGTCATTTTATAATAAGATTTTATATATATAATTCTGTTGAACTTTTTAATGTTTATTACTGACCATCTAGGTATATTTGAAAATGGGTAAAAAAAATAATTTTATAATTTATGTTATTTGAATTTTAAAAATATGATTGACATGGTAGTCATCAGTAGGAAAACTATGGATGAATATGATGAAAATAAGGTTTTTTCGACTAAAATTAATTTTAGGAAAAAAATAATTTCATTTTTGTTCCATTTGGTTTAGATTAAGACATTTATTATATTTTATTTAAAGAACAGTTAAAAGAGTTAAATTGAAATTGTAATGAATAAACCATTTTTAATATGGAGATATAAATAAGTTAAATTTGACTATAAATAATCATTAAAAATATATGAATCTTTCCTACATCATAGTATTTTATTTATAATTTTTAGACATTGAATCATCAACATTATTATGACACAATTAGGATGTAGTAATTACCATATAATTGAAATATTTAAATAATGAATATTATAAATATGACATTAACGATAAATTCAAATTTTTTATGACATAAATGATTTTTATAGGTGAATATGACATGTCATGGTTGATTATTTTTTTGAAGTAATCAAGATGTCATGAAATTCAGAAAAAACAAATACTAAATAGTGTAAAAATTGACATAACTGAGCATTTAAAACAAATACTAATTTATTAAATGATATAATGGTCATAAAAAATTTGGATTCATCAAAATGACTTATATTATTTTATATATGTCATTAATGAACCACCTGAGTTTCGATTGGAATTTTATTGTAACAATATTATCCATGTAGTATACAAATACAAGAAGACAAGCTAAATGTTAAACTATTTAACTTAGTGTTAAATATAAATATAATGTTAATATGGTGACCTAAACATTTAAAAACCTAGTGGTTGAGAGTATTTCGACCCATATGATCCATTTTCATAAACAAAACCATTTGGATATATTATAAACGAAATATAATTTTATAATAAAATAATATTTCATGCTTTCCTAAAGTGCCCCTCACCACTATAACAACCTGAGATTTTATGAAAAATATTCCTTTTAATTTCATTGATGTCTTGTGTTGTAAGATACACCAAAAGGAGCTTACACTGCATGTATCCCTAACTTGGCTTTCTTTAGACGCAATCGCGACCTTCCATGATAGTGTGTGTTGTACGCAATACTGAGTTTCACAAAACAACGATATGTTATTGAAATATAATATAAACTAACCGTTATGAATAGTAATACCCCCATTTGGAAATTTTAAAATTTTATCATTCTATATGGACTTAATTTTTGGATTTAGAATATCAAAATTATCCTTGGTTGAATTTTTGGTATATTTCTGAAAACATTCAATTTTTTATGAATAGTGAAAATACTAGGTTACAATTTAAAAACCAACTTATTATTTAAATAATTATTTATCTTATTTAAATTTATTTTAGGTCAAAATAGATACATAATACATATATAAGTTCAATGTAATTAATTGGAGTCATTTTATAATATTTTTAGATATATAAAAATTTTATTGAACTTTTGACCATCTTTTACATACCACCTAGGAGAATTTGAAACTTTACATAAAACATAATTTTACCACATCTGTGAGTGGAATTTCAAAAAATCGAGAGATACGGTTGATATCAGTAAGTAAAATGTTTTTAATAAGATAAAAATAATTATTTTTGAATAGTATCTTTTTACTTTTATTTACCACGTTTAAAAGTAAATATGGTAATTAAGGGTAAAAATGATATTATTATTACCCTAACACTTGTCATAATTCTATTGGATAAGTGTAATTCGACCAAAAACAACCTTAGGGATAATATATGACCCTTTAGGTCCACTTGGATTAGATTAGAACATTTATTATTATTTTATTTAAAAAAGAGTTAAAATAGTTAAATTCAATATTTAATAATTAAAAAAATTTAATATAGGGTTATACATAAGATAAATTAGACTATAAATATTTATTAGAATGATAAAATGAGTTACTACATAATTGTATTTTATTTATAATTTTTAGACATTAAATATTATAATTTATTTATGAAACAATGATGATGTAGTAATTACCTTATTAATGAAATATTAACATAATTGATATTATAAATACCCAAATAAATTTATTTGAGAATTTTTTTGAATTAAAATAATTTTATAGGTTAAAATGACATTTTAGTATTGATTTTACTTACTTTTTTCGAACTAATCATGCTCTTTTGATTTTCAAAAAAAAATCAATTACCAAAAAGTGAAAAAATTGACATAAAATAGTTTTTTAAGAAAATATTATATTATTAAATGTTATTTTATTCTTAAAAAAATATGATTCGTCCAAATAACTTAGATAAGGATATATATATTAATAATTAACCACTTTGGGTTCTTTTTCCCAGTTATAGTAATTTATTTAACCATATAGTGTAAGAAAACAAAAAGACATGGTAAAAGTTAAATTATTTAACTTAGAATTAAATCTAAATGATAAGGATAAAATATAACATAAAGTATTCTAAAACCCATTGGTTGTGAGTATTTTGACCCATACACACCATATCTTCGAAATAAATCAATTTGGTGCTATTAAAAACCGAATATGTCTTTATTATAAAATAATTTTTTTATGCTTTCTTAAGGTGCCACTCTGCTCCCTTATAAAAAGGGAACCCCTTTCCTCATCTCTTCACAACCATTTTATCCTTGAAGCTCAGAAAAAACCTGCCAATTACTCTTCTCAACCTATCTAGTTATATCATAGTGGATCTGGATTTCTCAAAAGGCCATCTCTAGTTCCCTAAGAAGAAGTTTAATGGAGGTGCGTCGAAGAAGAGGCAATCTCTTCTACCGATTCTTTCAATTTTCCATCTTCTTCAAATTCTTCTTCATTAGTTGTATCATAATAAAGTAATAACATCAGTTTTACTAAAATAATGATATGTTATTATAAATATGAAGCAACCATATTTCACCTTCTATCAATCCTACGGAAAACAAAATCACCGCATGTACGTACGCACAGAATACGGTCTCCACGACGTGGTGTAATATGTTTTTCCACCATCACCTTATTTGGATGGGTAATATGGTGTAAAAAAAAACTATATATGGTTATTATAACATCATACTGATTATAAGATATTATATCATCCAATCCAATTCTATTCAATAAATACGAGAATGAGATCATCGCTCGTGCGTACGTACAGATTACCGTCTCCACAGCGCGATGAGATTCATTTTCCATGTTAACAATTCAAGAATGATTATAATGTATATATAATAATTAATAATGAAATATATGACATAATAATGCTATTGTATTTATGTATATCTATATTAATTTCATCTACATAATTTCATTTAATTCAATAAGGAAACGAAAACAGTGTTCATGCGTACGTATGACCTACCGTCTCCATGAAGGGTGTATTTCTTTCCATTTAATGATCTATTATAAATATATATATTCTGAATATATATTATATATAAATAATGTTTTATATTCTGGAATTAATTAATAATGATCTAAGTAATCATATTAATAAAAACACGGACGATAAATGAAATGATTTTACCCAAAACGCTGCTTTGACATGGATTTTACCAAAGAACAGGTAATGTAAAGTCGTAAATGAATCATATATGATATAAAAAATATTATTATGGTTCTGTTACAAGTTAATAATATGTTTAAACCCACTATAAAGGAGTCTAAGACACATACGGAAGAAATTGGGCATATGGTAAGGGATAATTTTTCAATCTCATTTTATCTCAGATTGATTATTCATAAGTATTTACTGGGGTTATATTTTTCATCCATGTCCATAAAAATGATTTCATAAAGTGTTTAACAGTCTTACATGTATATTAAAATTAATTTTTACCCATATTTACATTTACGTTGTTTTATGGATGGAATCTTGCTTTTGTTTACCATACATGGTACTTTTCAACTTTTCTGAAAAAAGTACGAGAAGAATGTTATTTTTATCGTATACTGCATGAACAGATTTTTATGGTTTCATAACGCCTCATTTTAATGAAGCTTATTCTAAAAGATTTTATGACTATTTTCATCAAAATACTTTTCATTTAAAATTTCATGGAATTTTTGGAAAATAAAATGATTTTTAAGAAGAAAGGATATTTTCCTGAAGAATTCATTTCAAGTTTTTTATTAAAACTATTTTCCATATAAGATGAAATTATTTCATATTTTTATGTTTCAAGTATAATTTCTCTATGATTTACATGTTTTTACTTATCTTATGATGATATTATATCCATTTGTTTTATATGTATTATGTTATTATGGGATGATTTTTATGAAACCCATTTTATTATTTGGGTTATGATGAATATTTTATGTTTATTTTGTGGCATAAGTAAGAATGATTTAATTATGTGATGGGTGGGACATATATCTCCCTCCAATGAATTGGGTAAATATTAATATCTTAAGAGATAAACATGGCCGGAATGGTAATTTAATCTGGTTCAGTGTTACAGGACTGAAACGAGGAGTGAACTCAATTCAGAAAGAGACTTTGTCCATTATGATGGTCTTGGCGGCAATGCCTTAACTACTATGAAAATCATATCATGTGCTTAATGGTTTTCCAAAATTACATTTTTTCTTCCCATGATAATTTATCATGATTGATGTTCCATTATGATCTATGCCTCATGTACTGCCATGTTTTATTTCATTGCTCATTATTTTGATATTTAAACATTATTTTCATGTTTTTAAGTTCAAATGTATCTGATTTGTTTTATTTTCTCCATGTTTACCCTTACTGAGCATTTTAGATCAACCTTTTTACGTTTTCTTATCCCCATGATATTATTAAAGGTTTTATGTAAGAAAAAAAAGGGTAAGTTCTTTATGGGAGATATTGAATATCTTTCACCTCGATTAAGAGATTTTGATACGAGTATCCAAAGACACTAAACAATTACGATCCGTGGGTACTTTCTTTTGTTATGTATTAAGTATTCCACAAAAGTAATGTAATGTCTATGTACATCATGCTTTGGGCCTTTACATTTGGTATCAGAGGAAAGGTTTAGTTAACCGTTGGAAGCTAGGATGCGAAAACTTTCATGAGATCCCTATAGATTTTTCTAAGGTATGTCTAGGGATGTCCCTAAGGATTAGTGTAACTATAGGTTACAGTCCTAGAATTATGTTTATGATCATGAGTAACCCAGGCTGAACCTAGGGTATCATGGATTAAAGAATGTGTGATAAGGAAGACATCTCATAAGTGACATTGTATGATTATGTGGTTCCTCGTTATTTTAACAGTTTCTTACACTATGATTTATGGTCTTAGTCAAAGGAGGGAAAGAGAAGGAATTTAGTTAACATTCATTCCAATGGATACTTTGGTGACTATGATCAAAGAAATTTTGTGACGTCTGGAGTGAATGATATTGTGATTATGCTGAATAAGTCATCTCGATATATGATTAACAAGGTCAAGTTTAGTTGTATTACTAATTCATCAAGTAAGAGGAAGATGAAATTTTATGCATTTTCGTACGGTGATGAGCATAGAGAAGGGAAGATTGAGATTTATAATGAAGGGAAGAAGAACCTTGATGAGTACCTCAAATGGAGGGGAAGATGTTATCTATGGGGATAAAAGGGTCATTGAGTGACAAACTGTTATGGAGTCCAATGTCTAATCTGTGGATAACATGGGAATTACCCAACTCAATGCCCTGACCTAAGAGGTTACTTCCAAATCAGGGAAGGATGTATTCCATGACAAAAAATAGAAGAGGATGGAATTCAGTGTTTATGTATTGGTATTGAAGAATAATGTTTTTGAGGTACTTTCATGAAATATTAGAATATCTATGAATTGGTTAATTCTGGTTTTCAATAATTATATGGTGCATGTAACCATGAAAAGTGTTTCAAATATTTTTGGAAAGCAGATGATATGCACACAATGAAGAGATAATGATTAAATTATATGTTTGGTATTATTCATTGGCTCCTGATTGATATAAGGACAAAGTGATATCATGGTTTGAGAATATCGAATTTTTGGATTTCTGGTATGTGGAAATATTTAAATTTTTATAGATTTAATGTTTTCACTAAGGTTCAATGAGTATTCATTTTTCAATAGAATACATGATTAATGTATTAACATGTTTGGAATGTGACCAACAAGTTATAATTATGATATATAAGGGATAAATTATTGTATTCACATGCTTATTATATGACCATTCTAGTAATCGTTTTATTTTTACTATGATATTGAATAGAAGTGTAACGCCCCGACCCTAGTAATCCAGAGTCGGTGCATTATTTTTATACATTGGCATGATTACAAGGAATCATGTCTCGAAAGACCGATTAGTTTAGCAGTCTTGGAAAATAGATTACATACAAGAATGTTACATTACACTTCATAACATAAAAAACAACATAAATAATCCTTTATGAATTCCATTATTCCTTTGTCTTAACCCTTCTTATCAATCACAATATACTTCTTGGAATCCTAGGAAAAAATAAAACATTGAAAGGGGTGAGCTCAAACACTCCGTAAGGGTAATCAATACAGCGGAATCATTTATAAATAAGCATAAACATTTAAGGCAATGTATAACTAAAAAAGCCTTTTAAACTTGAACTTCAATATAGAATGGCAAAAATAAAATGAAATAATTCCATTTACTTATTCACATGGATATTCAACTAATCGAATAATCACATGCAATATCAATAAACACTTTCATAATGATGGAATGCATAATGCCAGACTATCATAACCACATAGCCAAGGCCTCGTGCCAAGAATACAAATAAGATTTTTCCAAGGCCTTGTGCCAAGACACTAGTTTGTCTCATGAGACCTACCGATGCATCGATGAGCTATAGCGGGCTCCACCCATCACTTACTATGTCCAATTAATTCCCATATGAAAAGGTTTAAACATAACATAAACATTCATATTAAAACTAGCATACGAAATGTCAATACTTTTTTCATAAACCATGAATGGTATAAAAATAACACATCCACAGTTAAAAATATCACAAAACCTTCAATAGAATAAAAATGTTGTGTATCATAATAAATCAACTTCAAATAATCTTAAAATCCAACAATGATGTTGACATAGATGAAATCAAAACCATTTGAGAGGAATATATCTTTTCTCGAAATCATTGAAAAGTCAACCATTTATAAAGGAAGTAATTTAAAAGAGTTTTTTGAATCAAAGTGTCCCATACCACTTTGAAACTTTTGAAAAGAAATTTCATTTCAAAACATTCATGTACATATAAATAAATCCTTAAAATCATTTTTAAAACATGTACATTAATTAAAAATATTTAGAAAGATAAATCTTTAAAACATTTAAAATTATGATCTTGATAAAGAGTAACTTTCAAAAATTCTTAAAATATTCAATTTGAAATAATTTAAAAGTCACATAATTATAAAATAAAACAATTAAATTGAAAATATCCTTCTATGTTTCTAAGGGAAGGTTTGACGATTTTATAACGGTGGTAAATAGCTGCTCCTGCCGTATAAGTTAAAAAAACATTTTTACCTTAAATTTGTCTAAAATGTTAAAAGTGACTTGTTTGGAAAACGACAGAAAGATTCCTTTCAAAAAACATAAGGGTATAAATGGATTTAACCCATTGTCTAGTAAATAGTTAAAATGTTTTCAAATACATTTTTATGGAACATGGATGTCGATGATAAAGAGATCCCAGTAGATAATTACGTATAAACAACCTCGGATAATGAAGAGATTGTGAAATAAACCATTACCTTGTACTTTCCCATGGATGGGGTAGGTTAACCTCCTGTATAAGAGTTAAATAATTGTTATTTAATTATAAAAGAATCATATACATTAATATGATATCATATATGATCTTTTAACATTGATTTGTTAATAATATCTTAGTATTATTGTTGCTTCGGGAGGTAACTTACTCGTTTTCTTTTATATTTTTTGTTACATAAGACATGTTTGTAATGGATATGTTTTATATTATTTATATCCATAATGATATCAAGTCCTTAGATACTATTATTAATCATAAAATGATAATGATACTTGAATGGATACGATGGAGAATGAATCTCATCACGTTCGTGGAGACGGTAGTCCGTACGTACACACGAGCGGCAATATCATTATTTTGATATTAAAATAATATATAAATGGTTTTTATATCATATATAAAGAATAATTAACATGTTATATTTATTATTTACCTGAGTTACATATCATTATTATACCCATACAAATAATAATATATTGAATAACAATTACACCACGACGTTGAGACGGTAAGCCGTATGTACGCACGTATGGTGACATGTTATTCAAAGGGTGGATTGAATACTGAATATGGTTGTACCATATTTATAATAACATCACAGTATATATATGATACTGGAGTTATTATTTTAGAATGGAAACAACAAAGGAAGAAGAAGTGGAAGAAGAAAGGAAATTGGAAAAGGGTGGTGAAATCATTACCTCTTCTACGGGTTCTTCCTTTTGATTTGATCAAAAAGGCTACATAGGTTGGCTTTCTGAACAACATATGGCCTCTAGGTTGTAGTGAGGGATGTTGGGAGAGTATTTGGGAAGAGTTTGGCCGAACCAAAATGCTTTGAAGGTGTGATGAAATGAGAAGGAGGAGTTCCTTTCTATAAGAGGGGTGAGGTGTACCTTTGGAAACGATAGAAATATTAATTTATAATAAATAAATATTCGGTTTCTAATGGCTAAAAAGTTGAATATTCAACGTTGAAGGTGGTTATAGGTCGAAAACCATTTAACCAATAGAATTTAGATAGGTTTGTGTTACTATATTAACCTTATCTTTTAGTTTTAACTCTTAGTTAATTAGTTTGACATTTACCATGTCACTTTGTATTTTTATATTATATAGTTAATAAACTTACAAAATACATCCAAGTGACCCCAAAGTGGTCCATTAATGATACAAATATCATTATATAAGTCTATTGGATGAACCTTAGATTTTTAGAAATTTAATATCAATTAAAAATATAATATTTGTTTTAAAAACTCTTTTATGTCAATTTTGACACTATTCAATAGTTGATTTTTGAAAAACTCATAACATAATTATTACTTCGAAACAAGTCACTTAAATCAATCCTAATATGTCATATTATCCTAGAAAATTAGTGTAATTCATTAAAAGTCTCTTATTATATTTATTTGGGTATTTATAATATCAATTATTTTAATTTTTCACTATTATGGTAATTACTGCATCATCATTGTGTCATAAATAAATTAAATCCTTTAATGTCTAAAAATTATAAATAAAATATCATTATGTATGGAATCTTTTTAGATTTATAATTAATATTTTCAAACGAATTTATCTTATGCATAACCCTTTATTAAAAATGTTTTAGTAAATAATCTTTGATTTTAACTCTTTTAACTCTTCTTTGAATTAAATAATAATAAATGTCCTAATCTAATCCCAGTGGACCTAAATGATAATATTTTATTCCTAAGGTTGTTTTTGGTCGAGATAAACTTTTCCAATAGAATTAGGACATGTGTTAGGGTAATATTAATATAATTTTTTACCCTTAATTACCCTATTTACTTTTAACCGTGGTAAATAAAAGTAAAAAGTTACTATTCACCAAAAATTATTTTCATCTCATTGAACCAAATTTTACTGCTTGATATTTACCATGTGTCTCGTATTTTCAAAATTCCAATCACAGAAATAGTAAAATTAAGTTTTATGAAAAATTCAGTTTTTTTACTACCACTTAGTAGTTTCACTATTCATAAAAAATTGATGTTTTTCAGAACAATGCCAAAATTTCACCCTAATCTATAATTAATATTCCAAATTCAAAAATGATGTCTATTTTAAAAAATTAAAAACCTATAAGTTTCATTAATTAATTTTATAATTAATTCCCGTTGTCACAACGAATAGCGTGTTTTTAAGAAACAATATATATCAAAAGATTGACAATTGTTTTGGTCCAATTTCAAAGTGAAATTAATTCTAATGAACACCATTGTATAAAATGGTAAAAATATATTCTAATTATACTTTTAAACCACTCAAAATCATAATTTATCACTATTAATTATTTTGACTAAAAAATGTTATTTTTAATTAAAATTTAGTAATTTTCTCTATTCATCAAAATATGAAAGTTATCCGAAAAGTACCAAAATTTCACCTTAGGATAAATTCGATAATCGGAATCCAAAAATGAAGTCCATTTTGAAATATAAAATATATATAATTTCAAAAGTAGATATTACTATTCATAATAGCTAGTTTGATTGGTTGTGGTGTGTGTTAGAACTCGAAGTTGCGTACAACACACGCTAGTGTATCATTCAAAGGAAATTGAATCGTGGATGGTTGGGATGTTTCTTTTTAAATTTTTTATGTCCCCATTTAGTCAAAAAGTTTAAAATATTGTATTTAAAAAGGGATCACTATTAAAAGTTGGTAAAAGTGCAATACTGAAAATGAATTTGTTCTTACATTATGTCTAAGAAACACATAATACGGATTCTAAAATTATAAAGATTATATAAAGATTAAAATTTAGTTAATACTATTCATAACCTCTTTTGAACGGCTTGTTCGGTAAGTCATGGTGCGCTTGAACTCGGTGTTGCGTGCATTTCAAGTAATTGAATTATTTTGAAGAAATAACACACTATGAAATCTTGGGGTGTTACATTCTCCCCTCCTTCAATAAATTGCGTCCTCGCAATTTGAAATTGTTCTTCGAAAATAAAAGGTTGAAAATAAAAAAAAATCTCTTTGTGGGAAAACCCACATCGGAAATTGCGTTACTAAAATTTATCCTTAAAATGAGGAAAAGTGAAATGAAAGGGTCACCACCAAACTATGATCTCGATTAGGAAAACATTGGTGGGAATTAGAGACATATAATTGGAGGAAAAACGTACATATTTATAGGTAGTGATTGAGGTCATCAATCACAAACAAGTTTAAAATTGAGGTCCTTAAATTCATCAATCTATGATGATTTAAAATACCATCTATTCAACAAAACATAAGGTATTAGGATAACACATTTTTGATGTTTCAAAATATCATAGTTGAAATCCCACATCGAAAAATGAATTAATGAGGCCTCTATTTAAAATAAAGAGTGGAAAGTATGAAGATTACCAAAAATAACACATACTAGGGTTCCATGTAGGAAAATATGGATATGGATGAGAAATCTAACCATAAATTATCTGATAGAGAGTGGTAGAGAACATGGCTATGAAAAGGCCAACAATCCCAAAGCCATAAATTAGTGATGATTTAAGGCACCCTCTAGGACAACATTTTTGTTCTAAGTTCCTTTTCTTAATGTTGAGGAATTTTTTTATGATATTGGCTAAGATCATAAGGAGATAAACTTACTTTATAATTAGAGTTTTATCCATTAATAAATTTCTACCACAAACTCATCTTTCACTCTAAAAGATAATAGAACGTAAATAAAATTCTATTTATACTATTCATACAGGGTTCCAAAATAAACGAATTTATAATTCATCTACCAGATCTTTTTAAAAAAACTACATTATTTAGTCCAGGACATCTCGTGGGCCAGTGGTAGGTGATACACCCTTGTCGGCCTTCGGTTTCGGGTTCAAGTCTCGCGACCTTGCCGGACGTGACGGGTTTCCGCCTGACCTTCGGGTTGTCCTTTTATGGAAATCCAAAATAATCAAAACTAGAACTATCCAAAATACATCTATCCAAACTCATAGTGCAAAATTTATAAGGAAGGTAAACATAATTTAGATTCTTTTTACCCCGTAATAGCATATGAATACCTTCATCCTGTATTATTTTAATACACTGAAACATCCTGAATTAACATATTTCATATTGATTACATTCATTCTCCATTATTCCATATAGAATGCTGGATATACTTCATCAATCCAAAAATGTTTTAAACCCCAACAATGATGGAATATACAAATCATTAATCAATTTCAAGGTAGTCACGAATATCCAATATAATTTAACCAAATAAATCATGTATTATTCCAAAATCACTACCTCAGTATCAGAACTATATTATGGTTTATCATTCTCTCAACCATATATTTTCCGAAAATGTATCCTGCTACTGAGTCACTTTTCTTTGTTCCACAAAATCTCAAGTCCTTAATGAAATAATACTGCAGTAAAATCCTTATATACTCCATAATTATTTTAACAGGTACATTGTTGATACAACACTCAATTGACATAATCAACATAAGAACTCTAATCATTCCTCTTCATCTGTGGTAGTATCATAAATTGATTATTCTCCAATAGCATCATTTTCGGCATGGTTTGATGACTGGGACATAGGTTCGCGTAGTGTCCAAACTCCTTGAAAATGAAGCATTGTACATTTGAAACCATTTCCTTACCCTTGCAGTCACGTAATTTGTGCCCTTTTCCTCCACACTTATAACAAACTCCCATTCCTTTTAGACAAGTTCCAGGGTGTTTCTTCCCACAATTATCACATATGGGAAAATTCTTCTTTTCGCTCTTCCCTATATCCATCTTTTTCTCTTCCATCCTTTTCTTCTCTTGCTTCCCTTCGAAGCCATAGGACATAGTAAATTCTTTACTTATCTTATCAAAACATGATATTATTTCTTCATATGATAATAATACATGGGAGACTATTTGTCTTATAAATTCTGGCTTACGACCATGAAAGATATGATCCTTTTTCTCTTTGGATTATGTGCATTACTAGTGTTATCATTCCTTCTACTGGGCCCCAATTCTAAACAATGGCATACACTAGATTAGTTTATGAATAACAATACCCAATCCCAAACTTGTAAAAAACATAACATAAATTAAATAGTTTATGGATATAATCCATAATCATAAAAATGTCTCCTTTGAGGATGTATATACTCATAAACCCTTAATAATGGTTTATTAAGAAAATGAGAATTATCCTAAGCATATCCCCCGGGAGTGTCGTAACCAAGAGTGCAGCAAGGCCCGTTGTTGTGCACCAGTTCCCGTTCGAGTCTATCTCAAAGTGGTGTTTTCAGGTTTTACCTCTAGGTACATCTATTCCAGAGCTGCCACTACGTGCTCATATCTAGATAGGGATGTATTGCTCAGAAAACTCACAAAATCTCTACAATACCAAAATTCTAGGAAGTTCTTCTATACTAATCATCAAGGTCCATCTTAGGTCTATGTGCTCTAATCAGAATTTACCAAAATCTAGTTTCCAAGGTTTGTACTAAACTTCCTCTGATACCAACTGTAAGACCCCGACCCTCGTAACCCAGAGTCGGTGGATTATTTTTATACATTGGCATGATTACAAGGAATCAAGTCTTGAAAGACCGATTAGTTTAACAGTCTTGGAAAATAGATTACATACATGAATGTTACATTACACTTCATAACATACAAAACAACATAAATAATCCTTTATGAATGCCATTATTCCTTTTTCTTAACCCTTCTTATCAATCAAAATATACTTCTTAGAATCCTAGGATAAATTAAAACATTGAAAAGGGTAAGCTCAAACGCTCTGTAATGGTATGAAATAGATCGGAAACATTTATAAATACGCATAAACATTTAAGGCAGTGTATAACTAAAAAAATACTTTTAAACTTGAACTTCAACATAGTATGGCAAAAATAAAATGAAATAATGCCATTAACTTATTAACATGGATATTATACTAATCTAATAATCACATGAAATATCAATAACCACATTCATAATGATGTAATGCATAATTCCAGACTATCATGACCACATAGCCAAGGCCTCGTGACAAGACTACAAATAATATTTTGCCAAGGCCTTGTGCCAAGACACTAGTTTGTCTCATGAGACCTATGATGCATCAAGGAGCTATAGCGGGCTCCACCCATCACTTACTAAGTCCAATGCATTCCCATATGAAAAGGTTTAAACATAACATAAACATTGGTATTAAAACTAGCATACGAAATGTCAATACTTTCTTCATAAACCATGAATGGTATAAAAATAACACATCCACAGTAAAAAATATCACAAACCCGTCAATAGAATAAAAAAGATTTGTATCATAATAAATCAACTTCAAATAAGCTTAAAATACAACAAGTATGTTGACATATATGAAATCAAAACCATTTGAGAGGAATATCTCTTTTCTCGAAATCATTGAAAAGTCGCCCGTTTATGAAGGAAGTAATTTAAAAGAGATTTTTGAATCAAAGTGTCCCATACCACATTGAAACTTTTGAAAAGAAATGTCATTTCAAAACATTCATGTACATATAAATAAATTCTTAAAATCATTTTGAAAACACGGACATTAATTAAAATTATTTAGAAAGATAAATCATTAAAAAAATAAAAATTATGAACTTGATAAAGAGTACCTTTCAAAAATTCTTAAAATATTCATTTTGAAATCATTTAAAAGTCACATAATTATAAAATAAAACAATTACATTGAAAATATCCTTCTAAGCTTGTAAGGGACGCTTTGACGATTTTATAATGGTGGTAAATAGCCGCTCCTGTCGTATAAGTTAAAAAAAACATTCTTACCTTAAATTCGTCGAAAAGGTTAAAAGTGCCTTGTTTGGAAAACGACGGAAAGATTCCTTTCAAAAAACATAAGGTTATAAATGGATTTAAACCATTGTCTAGTAAATAGTAAAAATGATTTCAAATACATTTTTAAGGAACATGGATGTCGATGATAAAGAGATCCCAATAGATAATTACGTATAAACAACCTCGGATAATGAAGAGATTGTGAAATAAACCCTTACCTTGTACTTTTCCTTGGTTGGGGTAGGTAAACCTCGTGTATAATGGTGAAATAAATGTTATTAAATTATACAAGAATCATATACATTAATATGATATCATATATGGTCTTTTAACATTGATTTGTTAATAATATCTTAGTATTATTGTTATTTCGGGTGGTAACTTACTCGTTTTCTTTTATATGTTTTGTTATGTAAGTCATGTTTGTAATGGATAGGTTTTATAATATTCATATCCATAATGATATCAAGTCCTTATATACTATTATTAATCATAAAATGAGAATTATACTTGAATGGATACGATGGAGAATGAATCTCATCGCGTTCGTGGAGACGGTAGTCCGTACGTACGCACGAGCGACAATATCATTCTTTTGATATTAAAATAATATATAAATGGTTGTTATATCATATATACAGAATCATTAACATGTTATATTTATTATTTACATGAGTTACATATCATTATTATACCCATCCAAATAATAATATATTGAATAACAATTACACCATGATGTGGAGACGGTAAGCCGTACGTACGCACCTATGGTGACATGTTATTCAAAGGGTGGATAGAATACTGAATATTGTTGTACCATATTTATAATAACATAAAAGTATATATATGATACTGGAGTAATTATTTTAGAATGGTAACAACAAAGGAAGAATAAGTGGAAGAAGAAAGGAACTTGGAAAAAGGTGGTGAAATCATTACCTCTTCTTCGGGTTCTTCCTTTTGATTTGGTCAAAAGGGCTCCATAGGTTGTCATTATGATAAAACTAAGGCCTCTAGTTTGTAGTAAGGGATACTGGGAGAGTATTTGGAAGAGTTTTTCCGAACCAAAAGCCTTTGACGGTGTGGAGAAATGAGATGGAGGAGTGCCCTTTTATAAGAGGGGTGAGGGGTACCTTTGGAAAAGCTAGAAATATTAACTTATAATAAATTCATATTCGGTTTCTAATGGCTCCAAAGTTGATTATTCAAAGGTAAAGGTTGGAATAAGTCGAAAAACATTCAAACAATAGAATTTATACAGGTTTGGGTTACTATATTAACCTTATCTTTTAGTTTTAACTCTTAGTTAATTAGTTTGACATTTACCATGTCACATTGTATTTTTATATTATATAGTTAATAAACTTACTATATACATCCAATATACCCCCAAGTGGTCCATTAATGATACACCTATCATGATATAAGTATCTTGGCCGAACCTTATATTTTTAGGAATTTAATATCAATTAATAATATAATATTTGGTTTAAAAACTCTTTTTTGACAATTTTGACACTATTCAATAGTTGATTTTTTTGAAACTCATAACAGAATGATTACTTAAAAAAGGTAAATTAAATCAATTCCAATATGTCATATTATCCTATAAAATTAGTTTAATTCCTTAAATGACTCAAATTATATTTATTTGGGTATTTATAATGTCAATTATTTTAATTTTTTACTATTATGGTAATTACTTCATCATCATTGTGTCATAAATAAATTAAATTATTTAATGTCTAAAAATTATAAATTAAATATAATTATATAGGTAATCTTTCTATCTTTATTATGAATATTTAAAAACGAATATATCTTATGTATAAACCTATATTAAAAATGTTTTAGTAAATAAACTTTTTATTTTAACTCTTTTAACTCTTCTTTGAATAAAAAAATAATAAATGTCCTAATCTAATCCAAGTGGAACTAAATGATAATATTTTATTCCTAAGGTTGTTTTTGGTCGATATACACTTTTCCAATATAATTAGGAAATGTGTTAGGGTAATATTAATATAATTTTTTACCCTTAATTACCCTATTTACTTTTAACCGTGGTAAATAAAAGTAAAAAGTTACTATTCAACAAAAATTATTTTCATCTCATTGAACCACATTTTACTTCATGATATTAAAAGTGTCTCTCGAATTTTTGAAATTCCAATCACATAAGTGGTAAAATTATGTTTTATGAAAAATTCAGTTTTTTAACTACCACTTAGTACTTTCACTATTCATAAAAAATTGATGTTTTTCACAACAATGCCAAAATTTCACCCTAAGATATAATTGATATTCCAAATTCAAAAATGATGTCTATTTTACAAAATTATAAAAATATAAGTTGCATTAATTAATTATATAATTAATTCCCACTGTCACAATAAATAGAGTGTTTTTAAGAAACAATATATATCAAAAGATTGACAATTGTTTAGGTCCAATTTCAATGTGAAATTAATTTTAATGAACACCATTGGATAAAATGGTAAAATTATATTCTAATTATAATTTAAAACCACAGAAATTAATAATTTATCACTATTAATTATTTTGATTAAAAAATTTGTTTTTAATTAAAATTTAGTAATTTTCACTATTCATCAAAATATGAAAGTTATCCGAAAAGTACCAAAATTTCAAATTAGGATAAATTCGATACTCCGAATCCAAAAATGAAGTCCATTTTGAAATATAAAATATATATAATTTCAGAAAGTAGGTATTACTATTCATAACCGCTAGTTTGATTGGTTGTGTTGTGTGTTAGAACTCGAATTTGCGTACGACACACGCTATTGTATCATTCAAAGGAAAGCGTACCGTGGAAGCTTGGGATGATTCATTTTAAATTTTTGATTTCCCCATTTAGTCAAAAAGATTAAAATATTGTATTTAAAAAGGGTTCACTATTAAAAGTTGGTAAAAGTGCAATACTGAAAATGAATTTGTTCTTACATTATGTCTAAGAAACTCATAATATGGATTCTAAAATTATAGGGATTATATAATGTTTAAAATTTAGTTAATACTATTCATAACCTCTTTTGAACGGCTTGTTTGGTAAGTCATGGTGCACTTGAACTCAATGTTGTGTGTAGTCCAAGTTATTCAATTATTTTGAAGAAATAACACACTATGAAATCATGGGGTGTTACAAGAAGTATTTTGGATAATCCTAATGATTGGAATGAATTAATATAGTACTTTTTAAGGATAAATTTTTTTTTGATATTATATCATGAATGTTATAATAGTGTTGTTTTAGAAAAAGGACAATCCAGAGGATGTGTGACAACCCATCGCGTCAGACAAGTTTGCGAGAATCGAACCCACAACTGAAGTGCGACAAGCCATTATCACCGACCACTAGCCTATAGGAAGACCCCGGTTAGTAGAAACATGTTTTATTTTATTAAGCGGTATGACATATGAAGTATATGTCCATTTTTGGAATCATATACTATTTATATCACCATATATGGACGTATGATTTTTAATAACTTTTGCTAACATTTTGTTTGAGACAGATTGATTAACCCATCATTCTATAACATGATATGCTAACACTTCAAAAATGACAAATTCAACTTAATTTCATTAAGAGATGCTGTGGAAATAATTCAAGGCACAATCAATAGTGAGATTGAACCAAAATCGAGTATGTATTTCACCTAATTCCAATTCTTCAACATTAGGGAAATGATCTTGAAAACCAAAAAAATGTTGTCACACTGCCCATATATCCGACGAATCAGATGGCATCTTAGATCATCACAAATTTATGTCTTTTTGATTATTGGATTTTTCATATCCTTTTTCTCTACCACTCTCCATAAGTAATTGATGGTTATATTTCTCTTCCATATCCATATTTTCACCTATGTTCTCCTGTGTGGAAACCCATTGTTTAGTTAATTTGGGTAACCGTTATATTTCATACTATAGTTTTTAAAGATATGTTTTGGTATTCATTTTTGTTGATGTGGGTTCTATTAAAAAACTTTCTATTAGTAAAACATTTATATTCCCGAAGAATTTGGAGGGTGAAAATCATTTTAAGGGGGGTAGAATGTAACACCCTGAGATTTTATGAAAAAATATTATTTTTAATTTCATTTATGTCATGTGTTTTACACTACACCAAAAGGATCTTTCACTAAATACATCCCTGACATGGAATTCTTTACATGCAATCACGACCTTCCACGATAGTGTGTGTTGTACGCAATACTGAGTTTCACTAAACAACGATATGTTATTAAAATATTATATGAACTAGCCGTTATGAATAGTAATGCCCCCTTTTTGAAATTTTATAAATTTTATCATTAAAAATGGACTTCATTTTTGTATTCGGAATATTGAAGTATGTCTAGGTTGAATTTTTGGTATTTTTCTGAAAACATTCAATTTTTGATGAATAGTGAAAACACTAGGTTACTATTTAAAAACCAAATTTTTATTTAAATAATTATTTATCTTATTTAAATTTATTTTTGGTCAAAATTGATACATAATACCTATATATGTTTAATGTAATTAATTTGAGTCATTTTATAATAATTTTAGATATATAAAAATTTATTAAACTTTTGACTGTATTTTATAAACCTCCTAGGAGAATTTGAAAATTTACATAAATCATAATTTTACCACTTCTGTGAGTTAAATTTCAAAATTCCGAGAGACACGGTTGATATCAGTATGTAAAATTTGGTTCAATAAGATAATAATAATTTTTGGTGAATATTATCTTTTTTCTTTTATTTACCACGGTTAAAAGTAAATAGGGTAATTAAGGGTAAAAATGTTATTATTATTACATTAAAAAAAGTCCTAATTCTATTTTACGAGTGTAATTCTACCAAAAACAACCTTAGGGATAATATATTACCCTTTAGGACCACTTGGATTAGATTAGGACATTTATTATTATTTTATTTAAAAAGGAGTTAAAAGAGTTAAAATCAATGTTATAAAACTAAAACATTTTTAATATAGGGATATACATAAGATAAATTCGACAATAAATATTCATTATTAATATAAAATTATTTAATACATAATGGTATTTTATTTATAATTTTTTGACATTAAATAAGTTAATTTATTTATGACACAATGATGACGCAGTAATTACCTTATTAATGAAATATTAACATAATTGATATTATAAATACCCAAATAAATGTAGATTGATACTTTTTATGAATTAAGATAATTATATAAGTTAATATGACATGTTAGTATTGACTTAATTAACTTTTTTTAACTAATCATTCTGTTATGATTTTCACAAAAATCAATTACCAAATAGTATAAAAATTGACATAAAAGAGTTTTTATAACAAAATTATATTATTAATTTTTATTTTATTCCTAAAAATCAAAGGATCAGACAAATTAGATAGATAAGGATATATATATTAATGATGGACCACTTGGGGTTTGTTTGGCTTGTTATAGATTTTTTATTAACTATATATTGTAAGAAAAAATAGACACTGTAAAAGTTAAATTATTTAACTTAGAGTTAAATCTAAATTGTAAAGATAAAATAGTAACCTAAACATGTATAAAACCTATTGTATGAGAGTATTTAGACCCATACCCACCTAATATTCAAAATAAATCAATTTGGAGATATTAAAAACTGAATATGACTTTATTATAAAATAATATTTTATGATTTCCTAAGGTGCCCTTCTCCTCCCTTATAAAAAGGGCACCCTTTCCTCTTCTCTTCACACCCATTTGAGCCTTGAATCTCTGACAAACCCTGAAAATTCCTCTTCTCAAACACTACAGATATATCATAGAGGTTCTGGTATTCTCAAAAGTCCAGATCTAGTGCCCTATGAAGAAGTTTAAAGGAGGTGTTTTGAAGAAGATGTAATCTCTTCTACCGATTCATTCAAGTTTCCTTCTTCTTCAACATATTCTTCTTTAGTTGTTTCATTATAATGTAATAAAATATGTTATAATTATATACTCATATGTTATTATAAATATGAAAAACCCCTATTTCACCTTCAATCCATCCTATGGAAAATGAAATCACTACACGTGTGTACGTACAGAATATCGTCACCACGCCGTGGGGTAATCTGTTTTTCCACCACCACCTTACATGGATGGGTATAATGGTGTAAATAAAAACTATATATTGTAATTATAACATAATACTGATTCTAAGATATTATATCATCCACTCTAATTCCATTCAACAAATATGTGAATGATATCATCGCTCGTGCGTACGTACGGATTACCGTCTCCACGACGCGATGAGATTCATTTTCCATGTTAACAATTCAGGAATGATTATCAAGTATATATAATAAGTAATCATGAAATATATGACATAAAAATTCTGCTAGATTTATGTATGTGTATGTGTATGTCATCTACCTAATTTCATTAATTCAATAAGGAAACGAAAATAGCGTTCATGCGTACGTACGACCTACCATCTCCATGAATGGTGTATTTGTTTCCATTTAACAATCTATTATATATATATATTATGAATATATATTTTATATAAATCAGGTTTTATATTCTGTAATTAAGTAATCACGATCTATGTAATCATATTAATAAAAACATGGATGATAAGTGAAACGATTTTACACAAAACGCTTCATTAACATGTAATTTACAAAAGAACAGGTAATATAAAGTCATAAGTGAATCATTTATGATATCATAAATATTATTATATTCAATATAATGAGATGTTATTATAAATATGTTACTACCATATTCATTATTCTATCCATCCTATGAATGAAAAAGTCAGCATCCATGCATACGTACAACTTATCGTCTCCACGTTGTAGTGTTGTTTATCACTCAACAGTTAATTAATAGGAATGGTATAATAACGAGTATAATTGATTTAATAATAAATACATCATGTTTCTCTTCTGTATGTATACTATATCATCCAATTAAATGTGATTTCACCATCAATAGAATGATATTGTCACTCATGCGTATGTACTGTTTACCTTCTCTACAACACGATGAGATTTCGTTCCCCATCGTATACAAACAAAAATAAATTTCATTTGATGATTGAAAAATAATTTTAATGAACATAATATCATTATGGATATGAATTAAATACATAATATCAATAATAATCGTGAATTATATAACAAAACATTTTAGGAAAACTAATCAGTTAACACATGAAACAATGATACAACATAAATATTATTCACAAAGCAATATTTGAGGATAATATATGATATTATATTAATGTATGAGGTTATTTTAATATTTTATAATAAAGAATAAACCATTATATTGTATGTTTACATCCCCTCTACTAAGGTTAGTGATATTTTTACAATTGATTTAATATCTGAGGTTGTTTATATATAAGTATCTGTTGGGACATCATTATCATCCACATCCATGAATCTTAAAAATGAATTTCAAAAAATTTGTACTATTTCCTAGACTATGTGGTAAAGCCATTTATATCCTTTTTTACATTTTATAAAACTTTTTGAAAGGAATATTTTTTTCGTTTTCCAAACAATGTTCTTTATGATTATTTCTAAAAATTATGTTAAGAATTTTTTGTTTAACATATAAGGTGGGTGAAACTATATTCTGAAATTATAAAAATTTTGAAGCTTCCCTTACAAGAATATAATATTATTTTCAAAATGAATATTTTTCTTTTATAATGGTTATAATTTTAAATGATTTCATCATAGAAATATATATTTCTCTGAATTTTTTTATTTTATTTTTTCTATGTCAACATCTATTGTTGAATTTTATTATTAATTTATTTTGATTGATTATGATACAATATTTTATATTGTATTTATAGTTCAATGATATGTTTCACATTGGATGTTCTATTTTTATGTCATTCACTATTTATGGTTGATTTATTAATATTTTATATGCTAGTTTAATAGGAATGTTTATTTTAAATTTCACCATTTTCATATGAGGAATTAATTGGACATTATAAATGACAGGAGGGGCACACTATATCCCCTCAATGCATCAGTAGGTCTCATTAGACAAGCCTGTTTCTTGGAACATGACCTTGACTGTATTTTTATTTATAGTATTGGCCTGAGGCCTTGACTATGTGGTTATGATATCCAGAATTATGAATTTCATCATTATGAGAATAGCTATTGAAATTACATGTGATTATTCAACAAGTACAATATCCATATGAATAATTAAAAGATTTTTTGGATTTATCATTGATATATTACGCTAATATTTACGTTTAGAAGGATTGTTTTTTTAGTTATATACATTTCCTTAAATGTTTTTTTGATTAATGATAGTCTCCATTATATTGTTATAATTACTGATCATCTGATCTCACCCCTTTCTTATGTTTAAATTTTCCTAGAATGCGAAGAAGTATATTATGACTGACATATATGGATAGAGAGTGGGAATTGATTTTTTCCAAAGTAGACACATTTTTCCCTTTTCATTTCAAAATTTAAACTAAAACATATTTTTGTTTATAGTACATCCATGTCTAATTAATTGATATGTCATTACAGACATTATCTCTTGAGATCATGAGAATATTTTTTTAATAATGCAACAACTCTAGGTAACTGGGGTCGGGGTGTTATAGTTGGGATCAGAAAAAGATGAGTACAAACCTTGGTAACATTAATTAAAAAATCATTGATTATATAACATCACCCTATGATTGATTTTGATGATTAGAATAAATGGGCTTCCAAAAAATTTGGTAATATAGATATAATGTTGGTTTTACAAGAAATAAATCGTTGTTTGGATACTACAAGTGGACATGGTTCTAGAAAAAATGTATGTAGGAGTGAAAATTCTGGGAAATAGATTCGGGCATGACCTAAGGTATCCTAGTACAAGACAATGGGCCTTACTGCGCACCTGTTTTAACACTGCAGGGGGATATGCATAGGACAATTCATTTTTTATATACAAACCATTAGGAAGGATTTATGAGTAAATACATCCACATTGAAATTTTTTTTGTGATTATGTATAATTTTCATAAATGGTTCATTTTATGTTTAGTATTTTACACGTCTCGAATTACGCATTGTTATTCATAAAATAATATATTTTAATCCATTATTTAGAAATGGTGCCTAGTGGAATGAATGGAAGTCGTATCAGATCACATAATATATGTATGGATTTACACTTTTTCAAGATTACTATAGTAGAGCTAGTGATGAAACTGGTGAGGAACAACTTATAACCATAGTGGGACAATTCAATTAGGTTATGAATAATAAAATTTCCTATATGGTGAACCCTGATCCACAACGCGAAGGATCAATGGTAGACTGATTCATGAGGAATCAACCACCAAAATTAAATTGGAATAAAAATACATTTGTATCTGAGAAAGGGATATGTTTATTAGAGAAAATATTTCATGAATTGTGACGTAGGGGAAGGGAAAAGTTGGTTCGGTATTTCGTCACATATCAAGAGATGCAGATCAATTTGGGTCATTAATTCAAAACACAATGGAGGATAAATAAGTATCAAATATAGAATGGATGGAGTTTAAATATATTTATTTAGATAAATACTTTCTTCATGAACATCGAGTGGATATGGGAAGTCCATTTACGAGTCTAAGGGAAAATGAGGATGAGAATTTCACAAAGTATGAGGTTATCATTACAAGGTTATCAAGGCATGATTCAGATTAAATATGTTGATTAGCCATTGAAATATTCTAATATTCATTTTTAATATTTCTAATATTCATGATATTAATTATTTATAATCACCATTTTAGTGCATTTTATACATTGAACATTATTTGACATTATGATTGTAATTCTTTATTAAAGTGCACGATTACGTGGTACATATTTAAATACATCCTAAAAATAAAAATGGTATTTATTTAATTTTAATATTTTATATTCAGGTATCCCATTCTATAAGGTGTAATTCATGTTTTTTAAGCACTAGAATATTCATATTAGAACACCACTATAGTTGGACATGAAACGACAACATGATGGTCAAAGAAAACTGAACATTATCCCAATGAAGAGAATGTATCGGTCAAGATACAAGTCCATTAATTTTGAAAATTGAAATTAAGTTAGGGTAAATCAAGGGAAACATTTCAACCGACTATTAAAAGATCTAATTCGATGATTTAAATGGATTTTCAGGCGGTACAATTTGGACATAAAATTCTGGTCCAGATTCTATGGCCCAGAAAAACAGCCCACAAATTTGATAATATATCGCAAACAAAAATTCCATTTTGGGATAAAATTTTATATTAATTTAGTAGAAATCTAGATATCCATATTATTCTTCTATATCCCACTCTAATTCTTCCATCGAGATGTACATTTAGAAATATCTCATTGTTGGATGCAAGTTGCCTTGCACTTTGGGTCAATGGTGGAAAATACAATGTTTCACAAGATTTCCACCACCATAATCCTACCATACTTATTTAGTATACCGTTCACTATTTGAGGATCGACCCAAGGCTACTAAAATTCCTATTTAATGTTGTGGTGTTGGAGGATTTAAACATCTTGGATTCTTTCATACATTTTAATGTTATGCTACTACCTTTCCTTTGTAATTCTCTTCCTCAACTATAAGTTGTATAAATTCATACTAGTTTATTAATAAAAGTTATTATTCTGCTTATATTATTTTTTCTCCATTTCATATTTATACCGTTGCCTTATGGTGTGAATTTATTCACACAAAACCTTGTGAAATTACTCACAAAATGATGGAGTGATCATTTTCTTTTTATTATTTTCTTTACATATATAATTCTACCCTCATGTGTGTTCTTCCCATTTCCATTGAAACCATAGAATAAATGGAGGGATAACCATCTTATGGGTTAATCCAAGGGACTGGAAAGGTTCCAGATTGGTTGTTATTTATCACCCCATTAAATTCTAATCACTTCTTTTAATTGAGATTTTTATTTGATGATTTTAAAGTATCTTCATACTTATTTAATTTTAAGGCCACATACATCAAGTGATAATAAGAAATGTTAGCTTGGAGTTCTCATAAATTTGATCATCTGAGTTTAGAGGTTATTAGTATTATGATTTGATGGTATTAAACTAGTATGTGATGATGTTTTTTCATATTCTTGAATAAACCCATCTTGAATATAAGAAATTTAAATCTTTAGAAAATAATATCATCAAATCCACCCATGGTAATAACCTAGGATCAACTCCTCTCATAATTTGAATACACTTAAGTAAAGTATTTTTTTCTTAAAATTATGTAAAATAAACCCAATGATGGAAACTTAATACCAAAAATCAGTACATAACATATGAATGTCTATAGGTTTCATCATAGGTCTCTGCTGAATCGACAACCCAAGTTACACTATAAATGACCACATCCCCCAAAAAACATGGGAAAAATTTGGTGAGACCATACATAACCTACAGAATTAAAAAATAATCAACTATTTTATGATTAAAAATCATTTATTCTTTGAGAATTATTTTCACAATCCTTCTCATCATACGAAGATATAGTCTTATGTGCAATCGAGTTTAAAAAAAGTAATTTTTATATGTCTTATGAAAATAAAATTAAGTATGAAAATAAAATATTTGTTGAACACTTTTGAATATAAAATATGGGGAAGAAGGAAAAATTTGAATATCCATTCTGTAGTAATGTTGGGAAGAAACAACTGGGTCCATGCCAAAAGAGGACGAGAGTTTGTTACAACTGTGGAGAAAAAGGTCACCAAGCTCGTGATTGCAAGATGAATAAAGAGGATGTCAATGTTCAATGAAACAATATTAAAGATATGGGGAATTATTAAAATGAATTTTTTAAGAATCAAGGAAACTTACCTTAGAAAAGGAAAAAGGTTCAAGGAAAAGTGTATATTATGACAACTATTG
Source organism: Viscum album (assembly GCA_963277665.1). Lineage (NCBI taxonomy): Eukaryota > Viridiplantae > Streptophyta > Magnoliopsida > Santalales > Viscaceae > Viscum > Viscum album. Next base: position 1,515,772,683 of record OY728122.1, on the reverse strand, counting down.
ATGTTGATGTTTTTAATGATGTTGTTGAAGGTACCTTAATCTTTACCTCAAAATTAGAAAATTATAATTTTTTTATTCTGGATTAACACATACTTTCATATCTTCCCAGCTTCCATGAAAATTAGACATTTCCAATTTGACTTATTATGGGAGTTGTGAGTCATTACTAAAAATAAAAGTATTATTTCAATAATGTATTGACAATTAGTTACCATTATGGAATATAAAAGTTATCTAAATTCAGATCTTATTATCATACCCATGATTGAATTTGATATAATCCTTAGTATAGATTGTCTTTTGGAACTTTATGTGGAAATTTATATTAAGAAGTATGGGGTTACAATTTTGGATAATGATAGGTAATCTGTTATCTTTAGAGAAGAAACATCACAATCTGAATCTTATCAAAATCCACCCCCAGTAGTTCTAGTAAATTAAAATATTCAGGGGAAGGTGTGAAATAACTATGTGTGTGGACACTAATGTTCAAATAGGGGATGTACCTATTTCGAAATCATATGTTTATGTGTTTCGAAAGGATTAACCTGAACATACTCTATAATGGGAAATTGAGTTTTACATTGACTTAATTCATGGTTCAATTCCCACATCGAATAAACCATATATAATGGCCTCTATGGAATTAGTTTAACTAATAATACAACTAGAGGAATTGAGTAATAAATGATTTATTCACCCTAGTGTTATCTATTGGGAGCCCATGTTCTTTTCATTAAGAAAAAATAATGAATTATGACGATGTGAATTCACTACTGCGAGATCAATGTTATAACTATAACGAAAAAGAATACCCTACCTCACAATGATGATTTATTTTATCAACATCATGGATCTAAATATTTTTAAAAGATTTATAATTGATCTAGATACCATCAATTATTCATAAAAAATAAGAAATTCAAAATACAGCATTTTGAACTAGGTATGGCCATTATGTGTTTACAATAATGCCTTTCGGACCGACTAATGCACCATTTTTTTCATAGATCTAATTAATAGAATTTTGAAGTAATTTATTGATGACAATGTAGTGGTATTTATTAATGATATATTGGTATAATCCAAAGGATATAAAGAACACAAAAATAACTTGTTTACTATTATTAAAACTCTTATAAAAGATTAATTATATGATAAGTTTAGAAAGTTCAAATTATAGCTTCAAGAAATTTATTTTCATGGAATATTTTCCCTAATTATGGAATCCTTTTTGATCCTTCAAAAACAAGGGAAATCTTAGAATGTCTAGCACCGATGAGTATAATTGAGGTATGATGTCTTATTGGTATAGATTGTTAATATCGATGTTTCATCCAGAATTTTTCCCAATTGGATAACTGATTAACCAAGATCACACGTAAAGGGGTTAAATTTGTTAGGAAATAATTGTGTGAATAATTTTTTAAATAATTTAAGAGAAGATTAGTCAATTATCCTATCATGAAAATACCATCGAGAAATAATGGGTTCAATATTTATAGTGATGCTTCAAAGAAAGGACATAGTTGTGTCCTTTTGCAGAATAATAGATTTATTTCATATGCATCATAGTAGCTAAAAAATAATGAGAAAAACTATCCTACTCATGATTTTCAGTTTGATGTTGTAATCATTTATTTGAATATATGGATACTCTATCCCTATGGTGAAAAAATTGAGATATAGACTGATCAAAAGAGTATGAATTATATTTTCTAATATAAATAAATCAATATGAGGCAATGGAGATGAGTAGAAATGCTCATGGATTATGATTTCACAATACACCACCACCCGGGGAATGAAAATAAGGTGGATGATGCAATGGTATGAATGGTTCATGGAGTTATAAACAATACGATATTTGAAATGGATCCTATGTTCATTGGTCTAGTGAATATTGATATGAGAATAATCACTGATGTTCAAAAATCAATACATTTTCAATGGGATGCAAATCAATCTTCACTAGAATGGATAAAAAGTTCTTAGACTAGTGATGAGGAGTTTCTAAAGAAAATTAATGCTATAAATGACGAGAGATTGATTGAATTTGTATATGAATATGGAATTTTGAAATTTTGGAAGTGGATTTGTGATCCCGATATACCTGATCTAAAAATGCAATTGCTTAAAGATGATAATAGCTCTAATTTATGTATACATCATGGTAGGACAATGATTTATAGATAATTGAAGTAACATTTTTGGTTAGACAACATGAAGAGAGATATTGTTGATTATGTGTCATGATGAATCATTTGTCAATAGGTGATGGCTGGAAGATGACATCCTATATGTGCTATGATACATCTTGACATACCTAAGTGGAAATGAGGTGATATTTCAATAGTCATTTTCATTGGAATACCAAGTACTCTTAGAAGGAATGGTCTAATAATGGTCATTGATGATCATCATACCAAGACCGAAAATTTTATTTCAATATGATAATATTTACCACTTTAATGTTTAGAATATTTATATAACAAGGTATGTAAGATTAGTATTTACCTATGGTGTAATTTTCCTATAAAAAATCTTCCATTCAAGAATTCAGATGTCACCATATGATGTGTTTTATGGAAATATAAGTCTCGCACCAAATTTTTGGGATGATGATGGTTGATGAAAACTAGTAGGACCACAAAATGTTGGGGAAACAATAGAAAATGTAAAGATTATCCAAACAAACATAAAAGAAGATAAAAGTAGGAAAACGAGCAATACTGATAATCGAACGAAGGATTTTTTATTTCAATTAGGGAATCATGTTTTCTTATAGGTATATCCATGGATGGATGTTATACGATTTAGTAAGAATGGTAAATTAAGTCCCATGTACATCAGACCTTTCAAAATTCTAGATCAAATTGGAGTTGTACCTTACCATTTGGAAATACTGCCAAGTATCTCAAATGTTCAGGACGTGTTCTGTGTATCACTATTGAGAACATACATTCATGGACCAACGCATGTACTCATGTATGAAGATACAGAAATGGAACATGATTTGTATTATTGTGAGGAGCTCGTCATGAGTCTTGATACTAGAGAAAATGTTCTGAGAAACTAGAAGAATTATATAGTAAATGTTCATTAGGATACCATAAAATCGAGGAGCCAATGTGGAAACCTGATGAACTTATGAACAATAACCACATGAATCATTTTGTGATCTAATATTCTAGAAATTTCATGGTCAAAATTATTTAAAGGAGGGAACAATGTTACCCCCCAAGCATCCACGATATGCATCTCTAAGATTAACACAATAGCATGTGTTTTTTGCATCTCTCAGTTCTATCACACCACAACAAATCAAACTAGTCATTTAACAAGTAGTTATGAATATTAATAACCACTTTTTGAAATTTTATAGTTATTTCAAAATTGAATTCATTTTTGGATACATAAAATCAAAATTAGCTTAGGGTGAAAATTTGGTATTTTTTTGAAAACAATTAATTTTCTATAAATTGTGTAAATCACAGCATTATTGTTTACAACAGACATTTTATTTGAATAATTATATTTAAATTTATATTTATTTTAAATTCAAAATACCAAAATTAGTATAATGTTTTTCATTGGAGTAATTATATTATAAGATAAGATATATAAAATTTTATTGAACATTTTAATGTCTCCTACCCACCTTCCACGAACATTTTCAAATTTGCATAAAATGTAATTTTACCACTTCTCTAAATTAAATTTTAAAATTTTGATGGAATTTTTTTTCATTATTTAGTTAAATTTGGATCAATAGAAATAAAATATTTTTTGGTGAATCGTAACTTTTCAATTTTATTTTCAACGGTTAAATTTTAATAGGTTAATTAAATTTAAAATTAATATAATAATAATATAAAATTACCCCAAAAGATGTCTTTATTATATTGTATTAGTTTTTATTAGCCAAAAGAAACCTTAGTACAAAAATATAAACCTTTTTTGTAAGTTTTGGATCAGATTAGGGCATTCATTATATTTTCATTAAAGAATAGTTAAAAGTGTTAAATTCAAATTTTAATAACAAAACAATTTTTAAAATAAGAATATACAAAATATAAATTCAACAATAAATATTCATTAGAAATATACAATTATTTACTAAATTTTAGTATTTTATTTATAATTTTTAGACATTAAATAATTAACTTTTGTTATGACACAATGATGATGTAGTAATTACCTTATTAATGAATGATTAAAATAACTCATATTATAAAAATTGAAAATAAATATAAATTTAATGTTTCGATGCCATACACAAATTTTATTGGTGAATATGACATGGTAGGTTTGATTCAGTGTATTTATTTCTTTTTAATCAATTTTTGATGACTTTCTCAAAAACCAAATACTAAATATTGTCAAAATTGACATAAATGTGTTTTTAAAACAAATAATTTTTTATTAAATGATCAAATATACCAAAAAATTAAATATTTGGCCATAATACTATGAAAATTGTATCTATGTAATTAATGAACCACAATATGTACTCTTGGCATTTCATTGTAACTATATTACCCATGTAGTATAAAAATACAAGATGACATTTTAAAAGTTATCCAATTTAACTTATAGTTATATTTGAAAGATAAGGTTTATATGGAGACCTAAACATGCATAAAACATATTGGCTGGGATAAATTAGACCCATACCCACATTATCCATGAAAAAAAATCCATTTAGAGATATTATGAACCAAAAATAATGTTATAATAAAATAATATTTCAATCTTTCCCCAATGTGCCCTTCACTTCTCATATAAATGGGAACTTCACCTTATCTTATATTTACACCTCAAAAGCCATCTGTGTTGACCCAAAACTACTCAAATATACTTCAAACTACCCTTAAATCAATCTAGTGTTCTTACATTGATCTGAATGCCAACCTAACGAGTCATATGTTTCAAATCAAAAGGAATAACATGAAGAAGAGGTAATTATTTCATCACCTCATTCGATGTTAATTTTTTCATACAAATTATTTTTCTTAGTTGCTTCCATAACAAAATAATAACTCTAGTACCTTCTATATAATGGGATTTTCATCTGACTATGGTACATCCATATTCATTATTCTATTCATCCTATGTATGAAAAAATTCACCATACGAGCGTACGCATGACTTACTGTTTCCACCTAGTGGTGTAGTTTGTTATTCAACACTTCATTATTTAGATGGGTATAATAATAAGAATAATTGTTGTAAATAATAAATATAACATGTTAATTAATATGTATATATAATATAATATCCAATTACATACTATTCCATAATCAATATAATGATATTGTCACTCCTGTGTATGTACGCCTTACCATCTCCATAGCGAGATGAGATTTTTTTCCCCATCAAACGATTAAGAAATAATTTTCATTTGATGATTATAAAATAATGATTAAGAAATTAATATCCATCTATATATGAATCAAATGTATCATATCCATATCAAACATGAATTGCCTAAAAAAATTTATGAAGGAAAATGAATCAGTTAACACTCAAAACAATGATACTACTGAAATATTATTAACTATGAAATATTATAGGATCATTTATGATATCATATTAATGTATGTTATTATTTTATTATTTAACAACAATTAATTAATAATTAAACAAGAGGTTAGTGTTCCCTTGACTAATGAAAAGTACAAGATAAAGGTTGATTTTATAATCTCTTTATTATACGAGATTGTTTATACGTAAGTATTTACGAGGACATATTTATAATTTATATCTGTGTTTCCTAAAAACATATTTCAAATAATTTTGAAGAATTCCTATACTATGGTTAAAATTAATTTATAACCTTGTTTTACTTTTTATAAATTGTTTTCAAAATAATATTTCTATCGTTTTCCAAACAATGTACCTTATAAACTTTTAGAAAAATTATGTTAAGAATATTTATTTAACTTATATGGCTTGTGAAAATATTTTATGCCATTATGGAACCTTCAATGATTTCCTTAAAATCTATAATATTTTTTCAAAATAAATCTTTTCAATTATAATTATGCAAATTTTAAATTATTTCAATAAAGAATGATATATTTCTCTCAAATAATTTTTTGGATTGATTTCATATTTGGCAACATCTATAGTAGAATTTTATGTTTAATTGAAGTTGATTTATTGTGATAAAATATTCCATATTGTATTGATACTTTTATTAAATGCTAGACTATGGATGTCATATTTTTAGTGCATTCATGTTTTATGATAATATTATTAAAAATTATTATGCTAGATTAATATAAATTTTTATGTTATGTTTCACACTTTTCATACGAGGAATGCATTGGACATAGTTAGTGATGGGAAAGGCCCACTATAGCCCCTCGATGCATCGATAGATCTAATGAGATGAACTAGTTTTTTTGGAACAAGTCCATAATAATATATTTATTTATAGAATAGGTAAGAGGGATTGAATATGCTGTTATCGTGTTTGAAATTATGAATTAAATCATTATGATATTAGCTATTGATATTACATGTGATTATTCGACTATTAGAATATCCATGTAAGTAATTCAGTGGATTTTTTTATTTATCTTCTATATATTATGATGAATTTTGTGTTTAAGAGGATTATGTTTTAGTCTCATACATTTCCTTAAATGTTTACGGTTATTTATAATAGTTCCTACTATATTGTTATCCTTACCGAGAATCTGATCTCACCCCTTTCTTATGTTTAATTTTTCGGAAGATGTGAATAAAATTTTTATGACTTCACTACAGGGATAAGCTAATGTATTTGAGTGTGTTCAAAAGTGACACAATTCTTCTTTTTCATTTCATAATGTAATTAAAAACTAATGTTTGTGTCTATTACATCTAAGGCTACTAAACGTAAAAGGACCTGACCATAAAACATTACCTAAACTTGAATTAAATGAATAATTCACATTGAGGATCTTTTCAGGTTTAGAGTTTTAGAGATTTATGCCATAACTACTATATTTTAAAAAAAATTACAAATTAGACACTTCTACCGAGTATCCATTTTCATTACAAAACATGAACTCCCGAAAAAAAATTCATGTCTAGTTCCACGTTTAAGACAGTGTGAATTTTCAATGATCCCATCCTTGACCCTATTCCACATTATGACATTTGAAAAACATTTCAAAAACATGGGATGAGCATAAAAAGCTCAGTAAGGGATAAACAATGAAGTAAAACTATTTGTTTTTTAAAAAAAACAAGTAAACCATGAATAATTTATCATAAGTAATACTTTTTACCTATATGAAGTAGTAAATACTCTTCACCGAATTAAAAGATCAGTACATCCCCTTTTGTAACCAAAATATTACCATAAAACCCATATAAAGAACACATAACATAATAAAGTTAACTTGGGACATAATAATACTTAAATGGGATAACCATACGGTCTACATCCACACATATCACTAAATGGAATATCCATATGGCTAACTTCCATACCCAATGCATTGGAGGTTATAACGTAACCACCCTTCCTGGTATTCACAGCACCACCCGTTATTTGATTTATCACATAACCACCCATAAAATGTACAACTACCAATATAAAATAATAACACATACAAGAAGCATAACGGAAAGATAACATTTCCACATTGCAATCACAATATATCATATCAAGATATTGAAATAAACAATGCTTATTCAAACCATTTTCATAACCATTTAAAACATTTAATAGATAGATTTTTGAATCGAAGTGTTTCATAACACTTAGAAGATTTTAAATAAATTAACATTTTAAAACATTAATGTTCATATAAATAAATCCCAACACCATTTTTAAAACATGGACATTGTTGATAAATATTTAGAAGAATAAATCTATAAAACATTTAAACCCATATTTTAGTTAAAGAGTTTTTATCAGAATGAGAGATGCTTGAATACAAATAATTGAGGAATAAAATTTTATCATAAAATTATAATATCATTAGAATAAAATAATTCATGATATAATATGTCAAATTAATGTATATACACCATATAAGAGTGAATTGGTGCATAATAATAATGAAGTCTCAATGGAATGTAAATTGAGACGCAATCCCCTATAAAGACGGTATCCTTAGATTAAGGATAAATCAATGACATAATTTATGTGTGACAAATATGAATATACCCAATATAAGTGGATATTAATTTTAAAACAATCATAGGCCATTCACACATATTTATATCATGAAATAATCAACAAGTAGAATTTTAACCCAATGAATTGAAATTGGGCTAAGAAGCTCACTTGCAAAAATTCGACATCCTAACGACATCACATTAAAATTAATAAAATGAGTTGATGAGAGATAAAATGGTATCTCATTACTAGAACATAAAATTTACATCATTAAGGATATAGAATAACACATCCAAACATAATAAGATTAAAATTACAAGACATAACAAAAAGAAGTCTTTTAAAAAGAGGAGGTTGAAAGGTTCCCTTACCGTTTTGGTAACTTACAAAACATATACCACATGATTGAAGGATCATAAAATGAAGATGTAAGTACTTAAAAATGAAAGTATATTACACAAATAGGACAATCATGGGCAGTAAATACACCACACAAAAGGAAATAGTGGTGAATATTGCATGAATTTCAAGGGAATAAAAAGTGAGATGCATTCCTTTACCACGTTGTAACCAATCATGTTTTAAGAAAAAAATTTAATAACGACAAAATGAATCACATAATACCATGAATATAAAGATAATAATTATAATATATATCAAATGGTAGTATATAATATACCACTTGCAATAAATAAGTGGCGAACAATGGAAATCTCACCGAATTAAAAGTGAGATAAGAAATCCCTTACCTCGTTGTCTGACTTGACTCATTCCTTCTTTAATATCATGAATAATAAACTAATGTTAATTTATAATTTCTTAAGAACCCTTTTTTAATGTTTTTATTTCTTTTATATTAGTTATTACATTTTTATAATCATTATGTAAACATTTAAGTTGATAGTGGTCATTTTTTCGATATTTGGTACTTGAGTTAAATATGAACACCTTATATTTACAAGATGACCATGTGTTCAATAGTCCATTATATCCAGAATGGTATTCATGATTTATATATCTTATATATCATATATATCCAGTATATACATGTATATACAATAGTAACCTGACATTTGGAGGTAAGAAATGAAATGCACCGTTCATGGAGACGGTAAGTTGTACGCACACATGAATGCAACTTTCATTTCAATTTCCTACTTTTATGGAATTAAACAAAAATGATAAATATGTATATTATAATTAAATTATAATATCATATATAATATCATTAACTCTATCCTTTATACATCCCAAATAAGGCATTAAGGAATCACATCACTTTGAGGGGGCTATAGTACGCACTTCTACAAATAAAATTATCATATTTACCCACTATAGAAACCATAAAGGCTTAATATAATATGGAATTAAATTAGAATAAGGAAATAATATACAAAATATATATCATATATTAATAAAATGTAATCATAATGGCCACCGTGAGAGGCGGTAGGAGATAATTGAACAATCATCGTTTCGTGAGGTGTTAGTTTTCCATCCACAGAAAGATTATGTTCATCTTCCATTACATGGAGGTGTGTGTACGTGTAGTTCTAATCCTTATAATAACAACATCCTAGTATATTTTAGATACTTTTCTAGGTATAAAAGAAACAAATAAAAAATATTTTAGGGGTTGGAGAAGTAAAATAAAAGAAAACAATTTAAGATAAATCGTTACCTTTAATTTAGGCAACTTCCTTTGGTTTGAAACAAAATGATTTCTTGAAGTTCCTTCTGCCTAAGGTAAGGATTCTAGAGTGATGAAATGGATTTAGGAAGATTAATTTGGCAGAGGTTTGATGAGGCAAATGGCTTGATAGGTGTGAGGAATTGGTTAGAAGTGGTCTCCGTTTATAAGGGGGCGGAGGGGCTCTTTAGGAAAGTGTGAAACTATTATTTTATTATATAATTATATTCAGTTTCTAATGGTCCTAAAATCATTAATGATGAATATAAGATGACTCATAGTCGAAATAAAATCATCCAATCATAATTGAACATGTTTTGGATAATATTTTAATCATTTTAATCTTATTTATTTACATGATTTATTAATGAGGTAAACACTGCATCATTATCATGTCATAAATAATTTAATTTATTTATTGTCTAAAAATTATAAACAAAAATACCATTATATAGGAAATATTTTAATATTTCCAATCAATATTTATTTTCGAAATGATATGTTATATAACCACTTCTAAAAATTAATTTACTAAAAGATATTTGCTTTTGTCATATTTTACTTTACTTTAAGTTAATTAATCTAAATTGTCATTATCCTCCCAAGTGGATCAAAGGGGTCCCAAAATCGACCGAAAGATTATAATGGTCGTTAATGACTGAACCAAAAAGGTTTTTACAAGTGTTATGGTAATTTTGAATTATTATAATATACTTTTTACCTTGAATTTCCTTATTTACCTTTAAATGTGGCAAATAGAAGTCAAAATTTACTATTCACCAAAAATAATTTTCATCTTAATGAACCACATTTAACTTTTTGATAAAAACGATGTTTTTCGGACTTTCGAAATTCAATTCACATAATTGGTAAATTTTCATTTAAATGAAAAAGTCAGTTTTTTAACAACCACTAAGTGGTGTCACTATTCATCAAAAATTGATGTTTTTTAGAAAAATAAAAACAATTCACCCTAAGATATATTTTATTTCCTGAATTAAAAAAATAGTTATATTTTTAAAAATTAGAAACATATAAGTGGAAATAATTAATTTTAAAAATAAATCCAGTTTTCAAAACAAATAGTGTTTTTAAACAAATAATAACTATCAAAAGATTGATAATTGTTTTCTCCAATTTCAAAGTGAAATTAATTACAATGACCAACATTGGATGAAATGGTAAAAATATATTTTAATTTCACTTTAAAAACAACTAAAAATATAATTTAACCATATAAATAAATTATATTAAAAGTCACATTTGAATTAAAATGCAATATTTTTCACTATTCATTAAAAAATGAACGTTATTGGAAAAATCCCTGAAATTTTCACAAAGTAAATTTTGATGTCCCCATTCTAAAGAAAGATTTTATTTGGTCATATATAATGTATAAAAATTACCAAAACTGGATTTAATGTGGGTACACCATTAAAAGGCGATAAATCGTCCTTTTAATGTAAATTTTGCTTAAAATTATATTCATTCACATTTTAAGCCTCTAACTTTTATTGGATAAATGTAAATATATTTACCAAACATGTATAATCATATTATAGTTAGTTTTATTCATTCCCTCCAATACAACAGCCAGGATTTAACTACCATTTAAAATAATAATATTATATTAGTAGTGTGCAACGTAAGATTTCAAAGAAACTCGTTGTTGCGTATCAGGTACGCTATCGAACATAACAACACATTTAAAGTAAAATTAATATTTAATTCAAAAATATTAATAAATATTAAAATTTCATATTCTTCATTTATCTGGGATGTTACATCCTTCCCCCCTTTTGGGAATTGCATCCTCACAGTTTAAAAATTGGGCTCGGGATCTTTATTGAAAGCCCCATATCGAAAAAAGAGTCAATAAAATTATCACTTTAAAATAAAGGAAGGGAAGTAAAATTGTTACCCTATACAACTGATACTAGAATTCCATGAAAACATGAATATGGAGGAGAAAACAAACCTTCAAGTTCTGAGGGAGAGTTATAGAAAACATGTTTTGGAGAAAGTTAACCATCAGAAATTAACAACCCTGTGATGGGTTAAAAAGTCTTTGATTCCCCAATAAGAAAAGTTATCAAAAAAGGTTTTTGTTTTATGTTTCTTTTCATTGAGGAATTTATTTATGAGATTAAATAAAAACATAAGGAAATATACTTAATGGTCATGTAGACATTCATCTTTTACTATATTTCTGACACAAACTCATATTTTCTCCAAACAATGAGTATTCGGGATGAATTTTTTTTACCATAAAAGTGTTATAATCAACTTTGACAGAATAAAAATAATCCAAAAAAGATGAACTATATATTTCCCTTGTCATTAGATATTAACTAAAACAAAAATGTTTAGTAGAAGATCAAATAATCCCCCAAAAGGATATACTTTAACATAATTAAAAACTACTCTTAATATCCAAAATTTGTCTCAAAAAACCCAAAGATCAACAAATACCATTCACTAAAATGTTATCCATAAAATTATTCAAATTAATCCAAACTAAGATTGATACCCAAATCTTCTAAGAATTTAATCATATAGTCTTCCAAGATATATCTTAACATTTATATCCAAATAACATCAGTTACTCTTAAAATCTCATATTGAAAAGTAATTAACCTAATCAAATATTCTCCATTATAGTTTATCCATTTCCATAGATAACCCAAAATAAACTTATTATGGATTCATAAAATCTTCTAACTAAAAATAATTAGTCAAACTAACCAGGGACTTCACGTAGTCCAGTTGTAGGTGATAAATACCAGTCGCACTTTGGTTGTGGGTTCAATTCCCATAGCTTCATCTGACACGATGGGTTGTCACACGGTCTGTGTGTTGTCCCTTTTCCAAAAAAATATAATTTTATAACATTCCAAAAAAGAGATAAATTTATCAAAAATAACCATATCATTTTTTAACCACAATGATTTTCTAATAACTTTCATTTTGCATCGCAAAAATGTATTAACCTATAATTTCTTCAAATTCAAGTATCATATAAACCGAAATGCTTCATTATAACTATATCCATAAAATAAATGATAATTATTCCTTAAAGAAAATTTTCATATATCTAACATTAAGGTTACACATACTATAAAATGTCTTCTAATGTAATTCCCATCATCAAAGTATCCTTAATAATTTTAAGCATTTCACCATCGTAAAATCTACCATAACTCTTAAATCTCTTATATGTTGACTTCTTACTCATTCAACATTCTCCATGATCCATTAACCATTCCTTTTCAACTTATTCTAAAATACTTCTTTCCTACAAAAAGAATCAAGAATCATATCCTAAGATTCAATAATATCAAAACATATGTTATGAAATAATCTATACCTTTCATTGGTCATTGTCAGATTCTTCATCCTCAATCAGAATGGCAATTGGTATTGGTAAACAAATATTTGTACGATCATGGTGTTAGTATTCTGGAAACATCCTCGTAGGACTTCTCTTTGTATAATTACCATGCACACCACATTTAAAACATTCAATTTATCCCTCAGAAATAACTTCTTTCCCATTCCTAGAGTCAAATGGATGCTTCCTTTTTCCATGGTAGGTTCTTGCTTTATGACCTTCATTCCCACATCTATAGCATTTTCCCATTCCTTTGAAGAATTTTCCTTGGTGTATCTTTCCACTTCCTTGACATATTGGTTTTTGAACATACTTACCTTTATGATTATTACCTGAAATTCCATATGGAGTTTTTTCTCGCATATAAGATTACTTATAAAATTCACCAAGGTTCATGTTTTCAATCATGACTCTAGATAGTTGGTTGAGAATAACCATAAGTGTTCTCATTTCATCTCTCATTTCATTCAGGAACTCATTCAGAAAACCATCACCGTTTTCTTCACATCCATAGTTACTTTGGTGCCTACTAGATCCATCCATTTACTAAAACCAAAAAGGTCAGTGTGAGTATATCAGTAAAATCATCATATAATATCTTATGAGGAGGGTAAATACTTATTCATGTTATCATAAAATCATTCAAAATAACTACGACTCTTTCTAATATGCTAACCATTATAGTTATGTCACTTATTCTTAGATAACACCCTAACCTCTAATGTTGTATAAACTGACCTCTAATATCAACTATAAGGACATGACCTTAAAACATTACCTAATAACGAATTGAATGAATAATTCACGTTGAGGATCCTTTCAGGTTTAGAGTTTTAGAGAGTTAGGCCATAACTATTACATTTAAAAAAACAATGTAGTCACTTCTACCCAATATGCATTTTTTTACAAAACATGATCTCTTGAAAAAAAAGTCATGTCTTGTTCCAAGATTAAGACAGCATGAATTTTCCTTGATCCCATCCTTGACCAAATTCCATATTATATCGTGTGAAAAAAATTTCAAAAAACATGGGATGAGCATAAAAAGCTCAGTAAGGGATACAGAAAGAAGTAAAATTGTTAGTTTTACAAAAAAACAAGTAATGTATGAATACATTAACATAAGTAATACTTTTCACCTTTATGAAGTAGTAAATACTCTTTACTAAATTAAATGTTCATTACTTCCCCTTTTTCAACCAAAAGTTTACAATAAAACCCATATAAATAACACATATAATAATAAAGGTAACTTGGGACATAATCATACTTAAATGGAATAACCATACGGTCGACTTCCACACATATCACTAAATGGAATAGCCATACTGATGACTTCCATACCCAATGCATTGGAGGTTATAATGTAACCACCCGTCTGGGTATTCACGGCAGCACCCTTCATTGGGTTTATCACATAACCACCCATCAAATGTCCAAGTACCAATATAAAATCATAACACATACAACAAGAATAATGGAAAGATAACATTTACACATTCTAATCACAATATATCATATCAAGTTATTGAAATAAACAATGCTTTATCAAACCATTTTCATAACCATTTAAAACATTTAATAAATAGATTTTTGAATCAAAGTGTCACATACAACTTTGAATATTTTAACGAAATTATCATTTTAAAATATTAATGTCCATATAAATAAATCTCAAAACCATTTTGAAAAACCCGGACATTGATGATAAATATTTAGATTATTAAATCTTTAAAATGTTTAAAATGATATTTTAGTTAAAGAGTTTTTAACAAAATGAGAGACTCTTGAATACAAATAATTGAGGAATAACATTTAATCATAACTTTATAATATCATGAGAAGAAATTGATTCATGATATAATCTGTAAATGGACAGTATATACACCATATAATAGTGAATTGGTGCATAATAATAATGAAGTCTCAATGGAATGTAAATTGAGATGCAATCCCTTATAAAGACTATATCCATAGATTAAGGATAAATAAAAGACATAATTTATTTGTGAAAAATATAAATACACCCAATATAAGTGGATATTAAGTGTAAAATAATCAGAGGTCATTCACACATATTTATATCATGGCATAATCAACAAGTAGAAGTTTAACCCAATGAATTAAAATTGGATTAAGAAGCTCTCTTGCAAAAATTCGACAGCCTAACGACGTCACATTAAAATTCAGAAAAAGAGTTGATGAGAGATAAAATGGTATCTCATCACTAGAACATAAAATTTACATCAATAAGGATAAAGAATAACACATCCCAACATAATAAGATGTAAATTATAAGACATAACAAAAAGAAGTCTTTTAAAAAGAGGAGGGTGAAAGGTTCCCTTACCGTTTTGGTAACTTACAAAACATATGCCACATGATATAAAGATCATACAATGAACATGTAAATACATATAAATGAAAGTCTAGTACACAAATAGTACAATCATGGGAAGTACATAAACCACACAAAAGGAAATAGTGGAGAATATAGCATGAATCTCATGGGAATAAAAAGTGAGATCAAATCCTTTACCACGTTGTAATCAATCATGTTGTAAAAACAAAACAAAATAATCCCAAAATGAATCACAAAATTCCATGAATATAAATATAACCATGATAATATATATCAAATGGAATTATATAATATACCATATGAAATAAATACGTTGCAAAAAATGGAAATCTCACGGAATTAAATGTGAGATAAGAAATCCCTTACCTCATTGTCCGACTTGACCCGTTCGTTCTTTAATCTCCAGAATAATAAAATAATGATAATTTCAACTTTCTTAAGACCCATGTTTAAAAGATTATTGTTCCTTTTATTTTAGATATTACCTTTTTATAAACATTATGTAATCATTTAAGATGATAATGGCCATTCTGTCGATATTTGGTACATGAGTTAAAAATGAACACCTTATATTTACAAGTTGTCCATGTGGTCAATAGTCCATTATATAAAGAATGGTATTCATGATTTAGATATCATATATATCATATATATCAAGTATATACATGTATATATAATAGTTACATAACATTTAGATGTAAGAAATGAAATGCACCATTCATGGAGGCGGTAAGCCGTACACACGCATGAACGCTACTTTCATTTATATTTTCTACTTTTATGGAATTAAAGAATAATGATTAATAGGTATATTATAATTAAATTATAATATCATATATAATATCATTAAATCATTCCTTTATACATACCACATAATGCATTGACGAATCACATCATTTTGAGGGGAGGTAGTCTGCACTTCCTCAAATGAGATTATCGTATTTACCCACTAGGGAAACCGTAAAGGATTGATATAATTGATAATTAAATATGAACAAGAAAATAAGAAACATAATATATATCATATATATATACAGTTCCATCATAATGGCCACAATGAGAGGATGTAGGACATAATTGAACAATCATTGTTTTGTGAGGCATTAGTTTTCAATCCACATAAACATTATGTTCATCATCCATTGGATGGATGTGTGTGTATGTGTAGTTAGAATACTTCTCATAACAACATACTAGTATATTGAGGATACTAGAGTTGTTACAAAATAATGAAATAAAAAATAGTCTAGGGGATGGAGAAGTAAAATAAAAGAAAACATTTTAAGAGAAATCATTTCCTTTAATTTAGGAAACTTCTTTCGGTTTGAACCAAAATGATTTATTGAAGTGCCTTATGCCTAAGGTAAGGATTATAGGGTGATGAGATGGATGTTCAAAGCTTAATTTGACAGTGTTTGGATGATTCAAATGGCTTGAGAGGTGTGAGGAATTGGTTAAAAGTGGTCTCCTTTTATAAGGTGGGGATGGGCTCTTTAGGAAAGTGTGAAACTATTATTTTATAATATTATTATATTCGGTTTATAATGGTAAAAAAATCATTAAATATAAAGATAATATGACTCACGGTAGAAATAAAATCATTCAATCCAAATTGGACATGTTTTGGACAATATTATAATTATTATAATCTTATTTATTTTAATGATTTATTAAGGAGGTAAACACTGCATCATTATTATGTCATAACTAATTTAATATGTTTATTGTCTAAAAATTATAAAAAAAATACCACCATGTAGGAAATATTTTAATATTTCCAATTAATATTTATAGTAGAAAAGATAATTTATATAACCCCTTATAAAATCTAATTTACAAAAAGATATTTTATTTTGTCATATTTTCCATTACTTTAAGTTAATTAATCTAAATTGTCATTGTCACTTCCATGTGGATCAAAGGGGTCCCAAAATAGACCCAAATATTCCCATGGTCTTTAATGACTGATACAATAAAGGTATTACAAGTTATTAGGTAATTCTGAATTATTATAATATTCTTTTTACCTTGATTTACCCTATTTAACTTTAATCGTAGTAAATAAAAGTCAAAAGTTATTATTCAAAAAAAATTATTTTCATCATAATAAACCAAATTTTACTTCTTGAAAACAATCATGTATGTCTGATTTTAGAAATTCAATTTACAGAAGTGTTAAAATTTCTTTAAAATGAATAATTCCGTTTTTTGACTACCACTAAGTGGTGTCACTATTCCTCAAAAATTGTTGTTTTCCAAAAAAATACAAAAATTAATCCTAAGCTATATTTGATATTCCAAATTCAAAAATGATGACTATTTTTCCAAATTCAAAATATATAATTGGAATTAATTAATTTTAAAATTAATTCTAGTCATCAATACAAATAATGAGTTTTTAAGAAACAATAACTATCAAAAGGCACTTTTGAATTAAAATACAATATTTTTCACTATTCATTAAAAAATAAACTTTATCGGAAAAATCCCAAAAAATTACACAAAGTAAATTTTGATGTCTCCATTATAAAGAAGGATTATATTTGGTCATATATAATGTATAAAAATGACGAAATCTAGATTTAAATAGGGTTCGCCATTAAAAGGCAATAAATCGGCCTTTTAATGTAAATTTTGCTTAAAATTAGATTCATTCACATTTTAAGCCTCTAACATTTATTGGATAAATGTAAATACATTTAAAAAACATGTATAATCATATTGTAGTTACTTTTATTCATTCCTGCCAATACAACATCTAGGATTTAAGTACCATTTAAAATAAAAATATTATATTATAAGTGTGAAACGTATGATTTCAATGAAAGTCGTTGTTGTGTATCAGGTACGCTATCGAACATAGAAAAACATTTAAATTAAAATTATAATTTCATTCAAAAATATTAATAAATAGGAAAATGCCATATTCTTCATTTATCTGGGATGTTAAAAAATGGATCGGTCCATAGGGACTTGATCTATTGTGATCATGACAATGATATGTAATAATGCACCAACTCAGGGTAACTAGGGGCAGGGCATTACACGTCTCATGATACTAAACATTAACCAATGTATTGGAGGGATATATAATTATCATATCACGGGTCACATTTAATTCAATATCATTCTTATGTGTTTTATATAGATCATACAACATGGATTCAACAAGAAACATATTTTATTAAATATTCATTTAATTAGGAATATATCTATATAATTCAAATTTCATATATGTAAAGTGTATAATGGTGAAATCTCTTGATAAGAAAAGGGCATGGTATTTTTTATACAATTGTTTTGGAATAGAAAACCATGGTGAATATTTGGATGAAAAATGGAATCCGATAGAATATAGTAAAATGGGTTGAAGAGTGGGAAAGGGGTATCTAATAGTTCTTATGAAAAATGGTCTGTAATATGGTCATGGGAATGAATATTCAAACATTATTAATTGGAAGTATAATTCAAAATATAATAAATAAACATGAATATATAAGATAATTTGAGGATCTCTTACTAGAGTGTGTGACTTAAAATTATTAGGAGGAGCTTCTTGAGAGCATGGGAGTACCTTTAGAGGATTATTATATAATAATACACATTTTATATTTCTATGGTTTTTATTTTTTTCATAAAAATTTTACTATCTCGTTAAATTATAAAAAAAACATTATATCACTTCAAATTTATAATTCTATAAATAATATTCATTTTATGAATATAATTTTTTAAATATGTTAATTGTCAATTTTAAATAATAATCGTCATTTATTGATAAATACTTGGTTTTTCCGAAAATAACAGATATTAAAAAAATATAAAAATTAAATTTTAATTTAGAATAATTATATAAGAAATAAAATGGGATAAAATTTATTAAATTAAAATATTTTATTAAAATATGATTTATTTCAAGAAACCATTAATTTATAAAATTAAATTCTTTAATTGATTATCAATATTACCAATAAAAAATTTGTGTTTTTTTACTTCTAAACCAACATCATTTATAATATAAAAAAACAAGATTTAAATATATAAATTATTCAAATGAAAGTAAAATATATATTCATATTTCTAGGTTCTTGATACGTATCTCTTTTATAAACCAGCAATCTCCCTAGTGATATGGTTCGTGATGGTGAAACATTCATGGGGTGTTTCAATATACAATATTTGTGTTGTGATATTCATTAGAAAGATTATCTCCAATAAATTGTTTGACTAATTCATAAGTTGTGGGATCTTCGATATAGTTTACTAAATATAAAATCATATTTATTTTATCTGCCTTTGAAACTCCTATATATGGGCTTTTTAGGGTAAGATCAAATAGGTTGAGGATATCACATCATTTTTGAGTTTTAATCTATTTGATAAATCCTTATATTTATACTAATAATCATATTAATGTTAAATGTCTATATTATCAATCATTAAGATTATTAAATTTATTTTAATTCTGATAAGATATAATAATCCCAAATAATTCAATGTGTTCTCTATAACCGAAATACATAATGAGTCATTTAAAAAACTTTATACTGGACTTTTATTAATAAAAATTTGTTTCATTACAAAACCTCACTTATTAATTGATCTTTTAGAAAAATCCTCATGGTTGGAACCTCGTGTTAGGAATGATCCTCAAATTTATAACCTTATGTTTGGAATGATTCTCATAATAGGGAAAAAAATTGGACTGAACGACATATATAGGAAAATATATATGGAATGTGTGTTACTTGTCTTTTATGTTGTGATTATCTATTTTATTGTTAGAAATCAACAATGTAAAGATAGTTTCATTATTATTCATCACATTAAAAATTAGATTCATCACAGAAGTAATTTTCCTCATGTTTGCAAGAAATAATTTATGTTTAAGGGAATGGTTTATTACACTATGTTAGAATCATTAGCATTTCTAGAGTCATATGTTGGGAATGAATATTTTGAATGAATATCACAATTAAAAAATCATGTTTGGAATGAATCATTGAAATGAACTCTATACTTTTAAACTCACATTTGTAAGGGATCTAAAATTTGGATCCTCATGATTAGAATGACCCCTTGTATGGGACTACACATATGGAATATAACTAACGTTTATTATCCTCACATATTTGACAAACCTCATGACATCAGGAGTCATTATATGAAATCTATTGGTGTGGGATGTTATTCGGTATTATAAAAAACTTGATAAATTTTTCATGATTATTATATTATCATCTCTATTCAATTATCAGCAGAATAATTTATCACTATGGAATTTTCAGTTAATTTTTTTAATTAAAAATTATTAATGTTCCGAATATTTATTTCCCTATCATTTAAATTTTTTAATTTATAATAATAATTGAATTTGGAACAGAACATGAGATTGAAATGTCATAAATGAGTTATTATTAGTATTATGGATATCCATGAAATGTTTCTATATTTAAATATTTTTCAAAGAATATTGTAATATAATTTTTGGTTATCTATAACATATTGCATGATCCACAACATTTTTTATATGTTTCAGTTTTAAATATTATAATTACTTACAATTATTTATGATATTGCAATATATATTTGAATTTTTTATGTGATTATATTTCAACTTTAAATCTATTCAACTTATCTAAAAAATCATAGACCAAATGATAAATAAGTTGTTTTGGTGTCTCAATAACTGAAATAATTTTGTTATATAATCCTTTTATTTATTATCTTAATATTTCATATAAATGAATTAATTGAATTATTTGGAATGTGATTTAATTTAAAAATAATATATTTTAATATAGATACTTGTAATAATTCTATGAATTTTCATGGATATTATTTTGTGAATATGTTTTATATTCAATTTAGAAATTTTAGTTTAACCTTCTTATTGATGTTGAAGGAGAAATATAAGGATATTATATTCATAACATATAAAATATAATGATATATGAACAATTATTTTTTGTTAGACTATATTTAAAAGTGATATAATGATATATTTATTATTTATTGGGGATTAGTTATTAAATTATAAAAAGTTTTACTGAAATAGTTATTTTTGAAAATTCATGGTAATATATTTTTTCAATTTTTAATGGATTTATTAAAATTATTCCTTTATATTTTATTTGATTATCTAATAGAATATTTTATTCTTCAAATAATATTTTTTCAATTTGAATGTTTATCACCTGAATTTTATTATTGAATTCCATAACAGTATCCTTAAAATTATGAAGAAAATGATGAAATCGTTTTAATCAATTATATTGAAAAAAATATAAAATCATTAACAATGAAGATGAATCCTAGAACATCCGGAATGATATATTATAAATATATGATGAATAAAATGGTTGTTTCACTAATCAAACAATACAATGATGTGACTCTTGGAAGAAAATTATTAATTTTTTTTGCTTCTTGTATAATTAATGGAATCATATACCCATCGATGATATGTGGACCAAAATTTTGCATTTTGGAATATTATTTAATCTATTAATTTTCATAGAATCATTAATCTAATTCTACAACATCTTTATGCATATAATATCTTTTATTTTGTTGGACTATTTCTTGTACCCACTATTGGTGGTGTGATATTCTTCAAAGTTATGGATGCTCCCTATAATATAATATGAATTATTTTCAAGTTAATTCATACATAAATAACTTTTCATGGACTTCATATAACAATATTCCATTAGTGAAATCACTGATCTCACAATGTGATCATTGATGGAGTGGTGTAGGGATTCTCACTTCGATGAATATCTACACATCATTATGTCCTAATCATTTTTTCACTATTTTACTCTATTTTTCTGTATAAAAAAATCATCAGATCATTTCAACAGCTATGATTTACATTTTATAGATTTTCTAAATGAAACAATCACCCCAATGTAGTTATAAATTCTTTATTTTCACTTCCGTTTAGATGATTTATTTTTTATTAAGAATGATATTGTTTGATTTAAAATAATATCCCATATTTTAGTTTTTCAAAGATTTTTTTATTAAATGTTCTTAGAAAAAATGTATCAATGATTTTAAATAAAAATAAAAAATATTAAAATATTATTTAATATAATTTAAGTGAAACTTTTTAATTAAAAATATAGTTGTGGATAATATTATTCCTAGAAATCACTCCCATCATCATTGTTAAAAATATATCAAAATTTTAATTCAAAATTTTAATCCAAATTCCTCCAAATGAAAAAATATGTTTATACAGAAGTCATATGAATACCGATTATTTTTTCACACTATTAAAGTGATTAAACTACATGACGATCTCAAATCACTCTATCCTATTACAAATATCAATTCTCAATGAATTTACCATAAATAATAATTTTATATAGTGAAATCCACTAATCTACATCCTATATTAGAAAAGTAACAAATAAAATTTGATCAGAAATTTATTCATCAAATATAATGACTAATTTAATTGAAAATTATATGTCCATCATAATTTCAAAACAGACTATGGATGAAACTTAAAACACACAAGATAGTTTCATTCGGTTTTTACGTTCAAAAACAAATGGTGATTAACTATTAATCTATGCAAGATCTCCCATATTCTACATTACATCATTCTCCTTTGAATTCTAATAATATTAATCCACTTTTTTCCATACATGTTTCCAACTACATCCATCATCCTTGAAATGAAATTGAGAGAAAAATATAATTAATATTAGGGGAATTATTAATTTTCGGATATTTTCCATTAAAAGTTGGCAAAATTTCTCCATGTTTTTATAGTGAATATATAAAAGGCTCAATTATGATTTTTTTGAATGGTATTTATCTATTTTTATTTAATATTTTTAATAATATATACATTTATTAAAACGGTAATGAAATATTTACTATGAATGCTATGTATTCTTTAAAAAATCAGTTTCTTCCATTTTCACGTGAACAATAGACTAATAAATCTATTAATATAGACAATAAAACTAATCGAAACCTGATCCACTAAATTTGATTTAATATCTAGTTAAAATCCCTACATTTTAATTCTTATTTACAATGTTATATTTCCATTAATTAGTTATGTAAACTTCTTAAAAAAATTAATACCATGAATTATTTTTTTGGGATTCATATTAGTTGATTCAACGCCTTTTCTTGTTTGATGAAATGAAACCAACACGAAAATTCATTATATAATGAAATAATTTACAAAATTGTCTCATTATTGAAATAGTGATCCTATTAATTTAAAAGTGATAAAAATATTCAAAAATTATATAATTTATAAATTTTCACGATTTAGTGAAACATTCATCAAAATTAGATAAATGAATTATTTGGAATTAAATTATCATATTCAGGTGTTGTATTAAAAAAAATAAAAAATAAAAATAAATATAATTTCATCCATATGAATTATATTTATATTAGACATCTTAAATTTAAAATATTTTAAATATTGATTCATACATAGATATAATTTCTTAATCCCTTGGTCAAAAATTTGAAAACTATATTTTCAAATCTACTTGTTTCTCGCGAGGAATGTAATTTTCAAATAAAATATCATTTAATATTCCCAATATATACTCTAATTTTTCATATCCTCATTATTAATTTATTTGAACATACGCCATTGAATAAGATCATATATTAATCAATACTATGGAAAATAATCTTTTAAAACCATTAATTTCATGCCAACAATGAAATATAATTTCAACAGACTCAATCCATTGTTTAAAAAATAACAAGTTATTAATTAAATTACTGTATGCCAATATATACTGAATGGTTTAGTCAAACGATATAGTTCATGCAATGATGAAATAGGTTTCTCAATATAACAATGATTATATATCATAAATATTGTGGACATATATATAATATATCTAGATATATAAATATTTTTAAAGGGTTTCATTGGAGAAAAATTGTAATGACCTACTAATTATCATTGGATTGAGAGTACAATAAGTCATTACAAGGGAATATGCATGATCCACAAGACACCAAAGGATGGAAATAAATGTCTAACGGTTTCAAATGATTAGGGGGGACCATTTAACCATTACGAAATAAGCCACTATCCAAACAACAACAACCAAATAACTATTATATGATGCATGATGAAAACAAGACAACTAAATGACATTGTTGAAACAAGCCATCAAAATTACACAACACCATATGATAAAAATACATCCTAGTACATATAGGAAAAAAATTAAAGACTCTAAGAATACCACAACCCTCCATGATCCACCATCACTGTGCTCCAACATCAATAAATTACCTTATTATCAGGATATGGTACTAATAAAATTTTACACGTTACCATTTCACTTTTCTGGGAAGATATCATTTTCAAAAGAAACAATGTGGAAAAGAAATGGTGAGTAATAAACTCAGTAGATTTCCCCAATTCCTTCTCTAATCACACTACTATTATAATAATGTTCTCCAAATTTTTATGACATAAATTTAAGACAATTCTATAAAAATATTTTATTAAAATATTATAAACATGTTACAAAAAAAATTTCAATTAAGTGAAGACAAAAGTAAATGAATCCAATTTCTAGCAAGTTAGTTTTCATTAAATTAACTAATCATGGCATGAATCCTATTCAAATTATATTTTTTTCTTACACATGTAATAGTTTACAATACACCTACACATGAATTCATTATTCGACGTTTTCATACTGATGAGTGGTCTATCATCTTATTTCCTTGTGTTCCACAAACACACACCACTTATTCAGGGTCACATACCATTTACCCCAAGGGAACATGTCCTTTATTTAGGACCCACAAAACATTAAATCTCACACACACTATGTATTCCAAATGATTACATTACCATAATATACCACTTTTGTAAAACTGAAATTTTATTTAAAACTATAAAAAAATAATTACAAATCATCCATTTTATTTTAATAAATATTCCCTTTTATTGAAAAACTCTAATCCAATTCATGGACCAATATTCCATAAAATAAATCATTTTAAAAACAATATTTTAAAAATAAAAATAACGATCATTCATAATAATCCCAATTTATCAGATATTTCATAATTTATCAGACCATCACAAATGTGTCTAAAATTATTATTAAACCTCAAAATCGATACAAATTAAAAACAATATATTTAATTTGAAAGCATTACATCAGTTGTAACAAGTATATTCGAGAAAGAATCCACCTACCTTGAATTTTTTGATGAAAACCAATAACAAAAGAAGAATTCTTACAAAAATTGTGTTGATTATCAACAAAACAACCATAGATCTCTTCTAATATCAACGAAAAAGCCAAAACACAACATATATAGAAGTCAAAAACAATTGTCTCCACATAATGGGTGTATATCATTTAATACAAGAGTATATTATAATTTGATCTATATAGATCTATGAAGATGGAAAAAGAATGATGAACCACAATGAAGAAATAAAAGAAAAACCATACTGTGAAGGGGGAGCGCCTTTGAATGTCACTAAGGGGAACCTAGGGTTGAGAGCCATGAAGAACCATCCATGAATATTATATAGAACAACCAAACACATGATTTTAATTTGGGTGTGTTCTTGGTCATGACCTATAACACTTTGTCACGTTGTGTAGGCCATGCTAGAAAAGATCATAGAAAAAACCATCGCATCAGGTTTAAAAACCCATATTTAAGCCATTAATGATTTGTACCTTAGTTACACGATATGTAACGGCTCACTAAATAACCTCAAAATAACTACATGAATCCATCCCAATGTACATGTCATTTAATTTTGGTAAAAAATGTATACCTGTCCTGAATCCTTCAAAAAACCCCAGAAAATAGCTTTTATGTAATTTTATTTAAAAGGGGCCTTAAAGAAATGGGTATCTTACCAAATACATTTAATGTGATTCTACAAACCAGATACTGGGGGTACCAAATTCACCCTTCCATTGGTCTTTTTAACCTCATAATGTATAATACCATCGATGCCCTGAATGTTTTACGAACATTGCTGTTTCAATTCCAACACATGTTTCCTTGTCCCTTCTGTAATTTTACCATAGTACCATTAAACCCACACTAGACCGATGCTTCTATCAAGAATGAAATTAACATTCCTATCCACATTCCACACAAATATATGTAACTATGAAGCATTATGATCTTGGTCAATTTGATCTCATAAAATTGCATGGTCAGGACATGTGGATTATTTTTCTATTGGGATACATGGAACACATTATGAAGCGAATTGAAATGTGGTGGTAATGCCAACATATATTACCCCTCACTAACCCATTCTAGTATCTCAAAAAAAATTATGTATCTGGAAGATTACATGACCTATTTAACAAACCGATGATGTCCAAGATTTTGAGATATCCTCAAGAACACATGATAACATTCTACAAAGGACAATGGTCATTGACGATTATCCATATAAGTTCTCATGACAACTCTGAGTTATTCCTATCCTTTTTTGGTAAATATTATATTCATTGTTGTTTCTTTGACATGGATCATCCTGACTAGTGATGTCTCACCTATTTCCATCCAATATGGTGGAGAACGACATGGATACCCATACAACGCTTCAGACATAACATTATGTGTTGAGGACTAATAGCTGTCATTATATGAGAAATTCACTGTGGGTAATTTCAGCTACCATGAGCCACCAAAAATCCATCACACAAGACAAAAAAATTACATCCAACATTTGTATCATCATCTTAAATTGGTCGTATTTTTGAGGATGATATATCATGTATATATTCATCTGAGTCCCATGGGATTTCTGTAAGGATTTACAAAAATGATATGTAATCCTCAGATCACGTTCTAATGCATTCAGAACTGGTATTCGATGTCTCTTGAACACTTCTTGGATTTAATTTTTGACAAATCCCCCACTCAATGAGTTTTAGAAATTGGGATGAAATGGGTTGTCTTTGTATGATGATATACTATCACCCATATGGAATTGTGTTTTTTATCCTTTCTTGGGTGACCTGTAACAAATTCCATCTCTATCTACATCCATTTAAATAGTGATATGGGGAATTCCTACAACATCCCAAATGGGCTTTGATGCGCTAATTTAACTTATTGAAGTGTTATACACCATGAGATGAACTTCGCCACTTTCCATTTCAGGTCGCACCACCCAAACTACAAAATCAAAACCTTATACATATATTGTGTTCCTGGATGTATTTCTCATCATGAATATTGTTAAGCAAGAAGGAGTTGTTTCTAAAATGTGATATGTTCTAAAATTCGATCACTAAGTCACAAAACAGAGCTCTCATCATGTTTCAAACACTCAATGGTGTCCCCAACATTGAGTTTTGAACTCAAAACCATACATTTGGAATCATATGTTTGTGCCACAATGAAAATATTTACCAAATCAAGAACATCCATAGATGAAAACAAAATAAAAACTTCAAATTGGACTTCACATTCCACATGTATGTTCATTTGGATTGATATCAACTTCCATTCAACTGATGATTATTTGATTGACTTGGTAAATGACTTTCTGCACAACCCATCTACCATTTAAATCCTATTTCCTTGTGTATACATCACGTTAATGTCAAACATCCCGAGATACTCCATCCATATCCTTTTCCTCAGACTCAAATATCTATGGGATAAAAGGTTTTTAATGCTTTTATGATCCTAAAACACAATAAATTTTTCACCAAAGATATAATGTTTCCATATCGTCAAATAATGAATGACTGTAGCTAACTCTAGATCATGTATTGGTTAATTATTCTCCTTCACCCAAAATTTCCATGAATAATACTCCCCGAAATAGTCACCTTTCAAATGAAAACAACCCAAGCCTGATCCGGAAGTAACACAGTACACATTGTAACCATGTAATGATTCTGGAGAAATCATGTTACATGCTGATGTAAGACAAAATTTCAGTTCCTTGAAATATTCTTAGTATTCGTCTATCCCCTAGATTGGAGAATTCTTATTAGGTCAGAGTAATCATTGTGAAATCTTATTATGAGAAAGCACACACAAACCATAAGTGGTAGCAAGTTAGAACAAGAAATAATTATTTCACCAAGAAGTTATTAGGTTGTTCCCACGAGATAACAACTTCTATCTATATAGGATCCACTAAATCACCTTTTTTATAAATCAGTTTTCCATGAAAGCACACCTCCTCTATCCAAAAATCTCATATTGATAATTTTACTTACAAATGGTGATCTCTCAATATTTTTACTACTATAACCAGGTGTTCCTCATGTTTATCCCGTGTCTTGGAATACACCAATGTGTCATCCACAAACACCACAAAAAAAGAGTCCATATATTGCTAACATATCTAATTTATCAAATACATGTAGATCGCCGGTGCATTAAATAGACCAAGAGGCCTGAATACATATTCGTAGTGAACATGTATACCTCTAAAAGTTGTCTTAAGAGTCTCATCATTCCAAAATCAACATTAGATATATACTAATTTCAAGTTAATTTTTGGGAACCACTAAGATCCCTTCAATTGATCGAATAGATAATCAATGCATAGATGTGGGTACTAGTTCTTTATCCTAACTTGGTTCAACATAAGAAAATAAATTCACAAATGAATAGTTCAAACTACTTCATTTACTAAAAAGTCTTGTGATTCCCATAGAGACATACATAGCCAAATGAAATAATTGATTTCCAGAAACTCCAACTACTATTTCAAATTACAATAACTATGTTGGTTACATTCTATAATATGGAAGGGAAATGGGACTGGTCCGCATATGGGGATTAATTATATACTCCACTTCCCGTAAAGGTGGTCAACCTGAGAAGTTCAGGGGAAAGTCATCTAGAAATTGATCTTGATCTATTGGAAAAATTATTTCATAAATATCTCTCATTGATACCATAGTCAACACTACCAAATGATATGAGATCATTCCAATAATTGGTGATAACAATCTCGTTGAACATTTCATTAAAATCCTCTCTCATTTAATGAGATTCTCGATGTCGTCCTGAGTCATGAAACTAACTATTCTCCATTAGCGATCGATGTGATCCTTGAATTCTGTCAAACAATATATATATATATATATATATATGATTCAGTCATATACATCCATATCTAATATTTAGATGCCCCATTTCATCTCAGCTTCATCACCAGTTATAGAAGATGTTGTACAGTCAAAGGCTTGACATTCTCTTTCACCAAGAGCAGTTTTCAATTTTAATATAGAAGGAATCATTTCAATTTTTATACATAGAAATTAAATATAATGATAATAAATGAAGGAATGTGATGCAATGGTATAAATAAACCCTTAAAGAATATATATTTAAAATTAATCGTACCTCACTGTATATGGTATGTGAAAATGATTAGCAATCATCTACTCAACACCAAACATTTGCTTCATCACTCCACTACGTTCTTTATTCCCTTTCTACAATTTCCATTACTATGGAGTCATTGTATTCCAAGAATCACCATGGATAGCTCTTCTCTATTTACATGTATAATTTTATTTTTCACGCCCTATCAAAGCATACAATGATTATGATGCATGAGAAGTGTCTCGAGAACATGACCTCAGAGCACTGCGACACTAGAACTAAAGATTCTCTATCTATATACAGTAATTTCCTTCTATGGTTTTTCCACATACTCTGGCATTATGGGGACAATATAATCACATTTGAAATATCCTACTTTGCTCCTGGGTCATGGAAGAAGGTTCACTGATCTGGTAGTCGGAGTCTAATTCTGGATCCTACCCTAAAAATAGGTGTCTCTCTTTCGCTTTCTCCCAACATTGAGGTTAGCACCATTCCAAGTAGGTATCATTATACATCCCCCTCTGATAGTTCCTCATATTTATCACTCAGCCACCACTTCTCTTTTCACAATCATTATAAAATAAGAAATACAAAGCACAACAATCTTTGATCGAATCTCTTACATTATCCCATATTCAAAGATGTGTGCCTTCAAGGATGAACATTCTTCAACATCTGGGGAAAAGAGAACAAAATTCATGAATTAAGATGCATATACCCTGAAAAAGTGATTATATTTCTATAGAATATTGTAGTCTAACATCTTCAGGATTTTGAACATATGAGGATAGAATTGTTTATTAAAAAATTACACAATATCCTCCCATGGACGGTCTCATTCCCCTTAATCATGCAGTACCCATTCCCACAATATATGTAAAATATCCTTGAGCATGTTCAACACCATAATGAATTTGAGCTCCATTGGTGTGCTGATGAATTCAATGATGCGATTCATCCTTCATAGGCATACCTCCACCTATTTAGGATTAAAATAACCCTTGAAGATGGGTGGATTCTTCTTCATGAAATGGATGCAGTTATCTACATGCCTTGACTCAACCCATCGGTTCCGAGTGTCTATAGAATAGAATTCTTGTATGATAATATTTACTATCACCTAGTTCACCTATGTCTTAGTTGAAACCACATTCTCCACAGCTTCATCTGGTTGGATCCTACAACCCCTACCGGGTGACATTTTTTAAACAAAATAATATTGTAATATCACTATCCCATATATGATAAGTTATCATTTCAAATTATTTCACATTAACTATCACAACATTGTTTTCAAAGAACTTCCTTTATCCATGTTCGTCCTCTTTTTAAAACATTTAACATGACTTTAAAATTAATCCATTTTCAAAATACCATAATAATATCATTTATAAAAATCATTCAATTGAAAAAAATAACTTACTTTTAGAAAAATGAACACTTTTTCACAACATGAATCATTACCTGAAATGGTGTATGAATTTATAGTGGGAATTCATTGCTCTAAAATGAATGTCCATCTTGTCTCACTGGCTAAACCCATGAAAATGTGATTTCAAAATCCTATATGTGTCTCTAAAAACATATGTACCAATCTTCATGGTAAATTGATGTTCAGAATAAAATGGATCCTTATAAAATTTTATGATATAAATTCCACATTCTTATAATCCTACTTTTTATAAGAGCCCATACCACAGAATATAAAAGAAGAAATTACAACTACAAGACCAATAAAATTGATGACTACATGGTAGGCATGGACTGAATAAAATTATACCATTTGAAATGACCCGCCAATTATACTTATCTTGGGAGTACAAGTAGTCACTAAATGTCCCTAAACAACATCCCCAAGGTTCCAAATGATATCAATAAATGTCGATGGGTTTAAAATACTATTGGGGGACTATTTTCACTTTATGATATAAAACTCAATCCAAAAAACCACAAAAAATGAACCACGATATGATGCATGATGAAAACAAGACAACACAACCACATTATTGATAAAAACCAACCAAATCGCACAACAATAGAATATAACCATACATTAAGGTACATAGTGGAGGACAACTAAAGAATCCATGATGTCCACAACCCTCCATGCTCCACCATCTCCATGCTCCAAAATCACTAAACAATATAAGTATCATGAAGTGGTACTAAATACATGTGACATGTTACCTTATCCCCTATCCTAGAAGATATCATCTGCAGGAGAAAAAACCATCAAAGCCGAGGTGGGTAATAAACATATTAGGTTTCCTCGATGACATTCATACTCAGCCCACTAGGGTAGAATGGTTCTCCATATTTATGTTACATTTAATAGTAAATACATGTTCCAAAACCATTTGCAATTATGTGAAAACAAAAGTAATTGTATACAATTTAAAGAAAGTTATTTTTCCACAAACTAACTCATTAAGTATTGAAAACCAATTCATATTATCAATTTTTTATACCCATTCCATAGATCACAAAGCACCAAAAAATGCATGCTTATTATTAAAATTCCATACTCATGAGGGGTCTCTCATCTTATTTCATTGTTTCCCATTAACACACCCCCCAAATTCAGGGTCATGTATATGGAAATACACATGAAAATTTTTGTTTTTAGGGCCTATCATGAATTAACTCGCACACACACTATGTATTCAAAATAATTCCATTAATAGAATAAACAACATTAATAAAACAAAACATTTATTAAAAACCGAAGAAAAACCAATTTCTATGAAGCCATTTAATTTTAATAAAACATTCCCTTTTATTGAATACATCTAATCTAATTCATGTTCCAACATTGAAGAAAATCCCCATTATATAATATTTATTTTTAAATTATGAAGAAAATCACATTCCTCATAAACCCAATGTTCGTGCTTTAGAAAAATTTGTCACACTATCACAAAAAGGGTCTCTAATGTTTTTTAAATAGTGAAATAAAAAATAATTCAAAATAATATATTCCATTGGAATGTATTCCATTAGATCTAAAATGTGATGTTGAGATAGAAGCCTCCTGCGTCGATGTTTTTGATGAAAACTAATAATAGAAGAATATACACTCACATAAATCGGGTTGATTCTCCAAAAAATAGCCCTAGATATCTTCTCATATCCACAAAAAATTAAAAAATCAACATCTATGTTATTAAAAAACCAATGTATACCAATAATATGTGTATATATGAGAATCCAAGTGGAGTGGATAAGTAGATCTAATTAGATATAACGTGATGGAAAAATAACGATGTACCAAAATGAAGAAATGATGTAAAAAACTTACCTAGAGGATGGAGCACCTCTGAATGTCTCCTATGGCTGTCTAGAGTTGAGATCCATAGAGATCACACCAGTAGAATGAGAAATATTTGCCACATGAGTGATTTTAATTTGGTTCTATGTCGGATCATGAGGTGTACCCATTCGTCACGTCGTGTAGACCATGACAAATAAGTACACTGAAAACCCATCACCTCGGTTTAAAAAAATACATATTTAAACCCTACACAACGTGTAACACATGTACATGATGTGTAATAGCTAAGAGCATTACCCCCACATTATGAAATGAATTTTTTACCATGTACAGGTCGTTTTATTTAGGTACCAGACATATACTTATCTTGAATCCTATTGTAAACAACAGAAAACAGTTTTTTACGTATTTTTAATCAAATGGGGCCATAGGGAAATGTCATTCATAGCTGATCTAGGTAATGAGATTCAACAAACTAGAAACTAGGGTACTACAGAAATAAAAAATAATTATGAAATTGGGCTTGTCTTCTATTCCTTTCATTATGTGTCGTTTCTTCAAAATTGAATAAACTATACTAGTTGATAACATATTGAATTACAATGTATAATTCAAAATATTTTACAGCTCCTAACAATTATTGAATATATATAATTATATTTAATGTCAAAATCAAGAGTTAAATATCAATGGAAAGCTCTTCAATTCTTACAAATATTTTAATAATATCAAATAGTTTTATTAATATTTGTGTGAATCTATGAAATAATATCAACCATGAGTGTTTAGGAAGGTTTTCAATCATTATCCCAGATATCATGCACTAGAAATTATTGAGTTATTATAAAATACAACCCATTCTGAGTTGTTACCACTAGTTTCATATGTTCCAAAACCAATTTGATTTTTTAATATTTATAAAATAATTTAATTGATATTAAAAACACATATTCTATAAATTTTAAAATATTATATTATATTACACCTCTACTTATCCTTATAGTCTATCAAAATTTTTTATAATCTATTATTTGTGTTTTCCGAATTCCAGTTTCAATGGTTTTTACTAAACATTCAATAATAACTAATATAAAATACTAACCTCCTACACCATAGATCCATTATCTATCACATTTTGTTAAAATATTATAATATAGATCACATCAACATGGATAAATTATTATATTATTATGTATGAACTAGATAAAAACATGATTTGAATTTCACGTTTTAAGTAAAATATAAATCATAAGAATAATAAATATTATATATCTTTTAGTCAACATCAAATATTGAATTTTCCTATCATATAAAAATGAAATAAAATTATGGGCAAGCTCAATTACTCTAAAATGTTTTCATTTTAAGGAAAATATTATTTTTTTTATAATGAATAAGAAATATAGAATTGAAGATAACGAAAAAACATTCCATTTATTCAATATCATGGGCATGAAATTCATCCTTGGATGAAATCTATATATTAATCCCATATATATTAATAGCTTAATAAAGAAATTACAAATTTAATTAGTTGTTATCAATTCTAGGTAATATTATATTTTCTAAAATGATATTTTATACACAGAAAAAAAATTAATTGACCTTGAAAACTATTCAATCTCTTGAGATAAGTTGATGTATCAAGGTTGTATTTATCACATCTCCCCACTCACAACTAAATCTACAATGCTTTCAAAAAATACATATTTGAAAATGTAAATGATAAATAATATGGCTTTCCACAAAATTTCAATATAATTTTTAAAATATAGAGTATAATTATTTTTATAGTCTGTAAAACAACATTAATTGTAAATGTTGTATATAGAATAGTTATATGTTTACATATTAATTATATCATTGAAATAAAAAAAGTATAAGGAAGTGATATATATTATATAATAATATTATATCGAGCTTCTGTAAATGTTTCATGGAAATTTCAAAGGCAGTAAAATACATCTAGAGATGAATGATAAAAATCATTACATTAGAAAATTATATTGTGTAAAAACGTCATTTATTTTGAAGAATACAAAAAAATGGGCAAAAATAAAATAAATTAAATTTTAATTAAATAATTTTTTATTTAAAACAATGGATTTATTTTAAATTATGATTAAAAAAATTATACTATTATTTCAGCACGAAAACATTTAAACCCAATAATTGTAAAAATTAAAAATTCTTTTTTCATTTCTGTCAATGAATGAAAAAATGGAACCTATTGAAAAATATTATAATGATTCATTTCAAGCCATTAATGAATACATAGATAATTAAAATATTAATTAAAATATATTTTGAGTAAATATAATGTACATTTTTTTCAATAATTTCAAAACTACAAACACAAAAAATATATACCCAATCAAAATAAGGAAATACTATATTATTATATAATAAAAATTAATTTTATTTTCTTGAAATAAGATATTAAGAGATAAAATAATTTAATAAAACTTATAAAATCATTATATATAGGGAAGACATGAAGATATATCATGCTTACAAAGAATATATTATTGAATTTTATTAAGGGAAATATATTCCTTCCCAAATGGGATATCATAAATTAATTTAATACCAATGTTATAAATTTCATATTATATCCCCTTACATTAATATACCTGAATTGGAAATTTATTTACCATTTATTAATATATAATCTTGTTATATACATCAATGGGGTAATCTACTTATAATAAAAAACAATATAGGTGCATAATACAAAATAGTTTTCAATGGAGACAAAGTTGGTATAATTTCCATTAATTCATTATTCTACAAAGGAAAAAATCAAATAAACTCATTTATAATAAATTTATGAATATAATAAATACATAAATGAAACCTCACTATATTTGGCATTAACATATTTGGATTCATTGGATGTTTTGATTCGATAGTTTGGATTATTGTTTCTTTATCATGGTTATGTATTCTATAGAATTATAATCCTAATAAATAAATCATAAATTTTTATTATATATATATAATCATATGTTATATGAATGCATGATAAAAGGACCACATCACTTCATGGATCATCTAGTACACACTTACCCACAATCAATGTTATCATTTCTAACTAGTGGAAGGGTAAATATGTTGAAGATAAAATAAATTCATTGATTGTAAACTCCTTAGAAAATATATTAAATATTAAAATTTTCAATTATTTTTCTAACCTTGTTAGGATATCATATAACATAATTTTCATCAATTATCATAGTAGATTCTTCCATTCAAACATGTAATTGTTTTATATTTAATTTTGATGAAAATGAAATAAGTAAATATTTTTTTGTGAAATATATACAATATTAGAATAAGATAAATAATTACATATTATTTTACAATGGGTAGGAAATAATTATCTATTAATAGAAGAGTAAATATTGAAGTGTTCACTAAATATGATTGCCTCTTATTTGAACGAGGTCTATAAGATCTCCTCTTATGGGCAGTAAGGTTACTGTTTTGGGAGAAACGTAAATACTACAATAAAATGAATGATTTTTGATATAAATTATTTCTAGTAATATTCCTTATATATTAATCAAGGAGTTATGAGAAATATAAAATTATTGGTCTTATTTTATTGGGATATAAAGTCCACACATGGAGTTACATAAATAATTTTAATATAATAAAGACTTTTTATGCTAAAAGTAGAAAAAAGTGGATGAAATTTAAAATCCACTATAGTTTAAAGATTACATATTTTAGATAAATAATATTTCAATAGGAAGATATAGAATTTTAAAACTATATACTATTTCAAAACCTTTTTGTTGATTTTTTTAACATTAACCATGGTAACAACATTTTCTCCATTAAAGTATTATAAATATACATATAATATAAATATTATCTCATAAAGTACTAGGGAATAATTTTTTGTTAATACCACCTAATATTTGTCCTATTTATGAATTTTAAGTATTTTTAAATCATTTAATAGAATATTATTTCATATTTAAAACCATTACTGACATTTTGAGAACAATTCTGATAAATAAAATTTAAATACATCACATTATGAATGGAATTGTAATATAAAATTTCCCATGAACAAATTTTCAAAATAAACGACCATAAAATCATTTTGATCCATATTTCATATATATAAGATTACATATAATTTTTTAAATCCATTTACTTTAATCGGTTGACTACATGCACATGCATCATATCATCATTGTGAATGAATTAAATATAATGATACCATCTGAATATTTCAAAAAAATTACCATCATAAAATTATATAACCAATTTTCAAAACATACCTTTTAATTTATTAATAAAATATTATTTATCTTATATTAAAATTAAAATGTTATTACACCAAAAATTGAAATTATTTAATTTTACAATATATATATTAATATTAAGATTAATATCAATGAGATTTTGTAAAATCTTCCTAGATCAATAAAAATTGGTTATGGATGATCTAAATATTCTGTTAAAATAGAAATATGTATCAATTTTGATATATTTTTAATGTCTTCTATCAATTTTTGTACATTAATCACACACTTTACCCATACTCTGATGAAAAATATTGACCAATGTTACTATTCA
This sequence comes from Viscum album, assembly GCA_963277665.1. NCBI lineage: Eukaryota > Viridiplantae > Streptophyta > Magnoliopsida > Santalales > Viscaceae > Viscum > Viscum album. The sequence goes on along the minus strand of OY728122.1, from coordinate 1,515,734,890 downwards.
TAAAAAAATAAAGGGGACCTATATTTCATAAATTATTACCAAAATTCATAATATGGTATATGTCATTTAATATTTCATTTCCAAACATTTATGAAATCTATTTAAATATTAATAAATTAAAACTAATGAAAAAAAATTTCTTAATAACTAATTTATAATCCAAAAAATGACCTTATGAAAAAATGGTGAAAAATATTAACACCATATAATTAAGTAGTTAATATCTAATTAAAATTTATTTTTGACAAATAGAGATAATATTAAAGATATTTATAAATATCAATCAATGTATTTAATTAAAATATATAACATTTTTTCAAAGTAAATATTTTTTATGATCAAAGGTAAAATAAAATAATTTTGAAAATCCCAAAAATTAACACTATGATAATATTTAAATGTTGTTTTAAAAAAATTATATTAATTTGAAAATAAAAATTAAGAAACTGTAAAATTAATAAAATCACATATAAACAAGAGGAAATAGAAAATGTTTTAAATACAACATATTTTCGATGTTAAAATTGTATTTTATAATTTTTTACCTATTTAAAATGAATTAATATTTAATTTATACAAAAATCATATGAATAATTCATTTTTATAGTTATTCTTATTCATACAACAAATTCAATTATTAATGAATAATTATAAAAAATAATGAATCATTGTTTTTATAAGGAACAAGCCTTATAACATTACATAATCACGAATTAAACGGATAATTCACATTGATTTTTTTTCATGTTTAGGGTTTTAGAGAATTAGGCCATTACTATTATATTACATATCAAAAATCACAAAGTAGACACTTCTACTCAGTTTCAATTTTTGTCATTAAATAAAAACTCTTAAAAAGAAGAGCCATGTCTAGTTCCATGTTTTAGATAGCATGACTTTTCCTTGATCCCATGCATTACCCTATTCATCTTTAATTGTCATGAAAAACATTTCAAGACATCAGATGACCATAAAAACGCTTAGTAAGGGTTATAAAACAAATAATTAAAACATTAATTATTCAATACATAGATAACATAAGATCTTTTTCATACCTCATTAAATCATAAGATTTATGAATAAAACATAGAATTTATAAATCATAAAGGTAACTTGAGGTATCCATATCATACTTACCTTGTAGATATCATAGCTTCATAGGGAGTTACGTTTCGAATACTCAAATAGTATGTACCCTAAATCATTAAGTATAAACATTTATGTATACCTCCGTCACACTATCCAATGAATTATAGAGCTTTCACGGCCTCACCCAACATTGTTTTACCACAGATCCACCCGTATATGTAAAAATTGCCCAAGAAAAATAACATATTCATAACACGTAAAACAAAAATAAAGGAAATATAAAATTACACATTTCAATCACCATATATCATTTAATCATATTATGATAAAAATTAAATTACCAAAACCAATTTCAATACCAAAAAACATAAAAAGGTTATATGGTATTTATTTTCATTTTAAAAACATTTCATCTTGTTAAGGAAACCCATGATCAAATAATACTCACGGTGGCAGAACGAGTCGTTTCCACCACATACGTTAAAATAAAAAATTATTTTTATTCATTTAGTAAAAGTCCTCGTAAAAAAATATTCCCTTTGAATGAAATTAAATGTAAATGGTTTTTATATAGTGTATAAAAACGGTGTGTATAAAACCAAATATGCCTCAATGAAAGGAAATTGAGACGATGTCCCACACCTCATGTCCGACTTGACCCGTTCATTCATTAATCTCATGAATAATAATGTAAATTTAATCCATACTTGCCTAAGATCCTTTTAAAGTGTATTATCCCTTTTATTTCACTTATTACGATGATATAAACATTATGTAATCATTTAAGTAAAAAAAATCTTTTTGTCTATATTTGGTGCTTCAGTCAAAAAATGAACTTCTAATATTTACAAGTTGTCCATGTGGTCAAAATTTCATTATCACTATATTAATATTCATGATTTAGATATCATATATATCATATATATCACGTATATTTTTGGATTTATAATATTACATATCATTTGAATATGAGAAATCAAATGCACCATTAATGGAGACGGTAAACCGTACATACGCATGAATGATACATTCATTTCTATTTTTATATTAATGAAATGAAAAATTTATGATAAATAGGTATATTATAATTCCAGTACAGTATCATATAAAATTTCAGTAACTCCAGGCTTTATATGTTCAACATTCAGCATGAACAAGTCATATCACTTTGAGGGGGCGGTTGTCCTCCCTTCGTCAAATGAAATTATCATATTTTTCGAATATAGAAAACCTAAAGTAATTCTATGAATGATAAATAAGTAATCATAAAAACAGTATAAATATAATATATATCACATATAAATATAGTTCCATATTAATGGCCACATTAATATGTGGTAGAGAAGATTGAACATTCATTGTTTCATGATGTAGTAGCTCGTCGTCCAACGATACAATATGTTCTTTACCCATTAGATGGAGGTGTGTGTAAGTGTATTTAGAATCCTTCTCATAAAAACAACCTATTATTTTTAGTATACTGGTTTTGTTATAAAATAATGGAATAAAAAGACTTTATGGTGTTGGAGAAGTATAACAAAACAAAATAACTTATGAGAATATGTAAACTTTAAATTGGGTATCTCCCTTTGGTAAGAAACAAATTGTTTACTTGAATTGCCTTCTTCCTAAGTTAAGGATTCGAAGATGAAGAGAGGGATTTATGGAGATTTCTTGGCAAGAGGGTGGACAAGACAAGGGGCTTGAGTGGTCTGAGTAAGGAGTTTGAGGTGAGTGATTTTTATAAGGGGGAGGACGGTCTCTTTTCGAATTTTTGAAAATATTATTTTATTATATAATGATTTTCAGTCCAAACATATTAAACATGAAGATAATATGACTCTTGTTTAGAATAAAAGCATTCATTAATAATTGTAAAGTTTTTGGATATTGTTGTATTATTTATAATCATATTTTTTAAAATCATTCATTAATATGGTAGTCAATACATCATTATTATGTCATAAATTATTTTATTTATTTAAAGTCTAAAAAAAATACCATGTTGTAGGAAATATTTTTAAATAAATATTTATAGTAGAAGAAGTAACTTATATAACTCAATTTAAATATTTATTTGCTACAGGATATATGTTTATGACATTTTTGACTTTACATGAAATTACTCAATATAACTTATCATTATCACTCTTAAGTGGGTCCATGGGGTCCCAAAATAGACCCAAGGATTCCTATGGTTGGATGTGACTAATTCAATAAATTTATAACATGTGTGAATATAATTTTTTATTATTATAATATTATTTTTACCTTTGATTACCTTATATACATTTTACCACAGTAAATAAAATTCAAAATTAACTATTCACCAAAACTTATTTTCATCTTATTGAAACTAAATTTTACATACTAATGAAAACCATGTATGCATGTATTTGTAATTAAATTCACAGAAGTGGTAAAACTTCATTAAAATGAAAATATCGGTTTTTAACTAATACTCACAGTTTTTACTATTTATAAAATATTGACGGTTTTCAGAAAAATATAAAAATTATAGACTAAGATAAATTTTGTATTCTGAAATAATTTTTTTCCATTTTTACCAAATTAGAAACATATAAGTTGAATTAATTAACATTAAATTAATTCTGGTTTTCAAAATAGAAATCGTGTTTTTAAGGAATAACAACTATAAAAAGATTGACACTTATTTATGTCCAATTTAAATGTTAAATTATTTCTAATGAACAACATTGGATTACATGGTAAAAATATAATCTAATTACCCCTTAAAACAAATGAAAAAGATAATATAACCAAATTAATAAATAATATTAAAAGGGAGTTTGGAATTAAAATACAATATTTTTCAATATTCATTAAAAAATTAATTTTATCAGAAAAATACCTAAAATTAACCCGAAGTATATTTTGGTGTCTTGATTCTAAAGAAGAATTTTTTTATCAAATAGAACAAATAAAAGTTACCAAAACTAGATTTAATGGGGGTTCACAATCAAATGGTGTTAAATCGACTTTTTAATGAATATTAGAGTATATAACTTTAAAATTTTATTCATTCACATTTCAGGCTTATAAATTTTATTGGATAAATGTAAAAAACATTTATAAACATGAATAATTATATTTTAGTCAGTTTTATTCATTACTTATAATACAATTTCTATGCTTTAAAAACCATTTAAAAAAAATTATGTTATTATTTTTCAGTATAACACAACATTGTGTGCAACATAAGATTTCAAAGAAACCCTTCATTGCGTATCTGGTATTCCATCAAACATTACAACCCTTTTAAAGTAAAATTAATATTTAATTCAAAAATATTAATAAAAATGAAAATGTATTATTCTTTATTAACCTAATATGTTACATCCTTCCCCCTTTTGGAAATTATGTCCTCACAACTTTTATTAACATATCAAATAAATGGGGGTGTTTATCACTCATAGAATTTTTAGATTCCCATTATGCCTCTTTAACCATATGGTTTTATCATACATCCTTTACCTGATAAATTACCTTATTTTGCAATAGTTACCCTCTTTAGTAAAAAATCTGGACTGGTTGTTCCTCATAAGAGATATTCTCTTCCAACTGAACTACCTCTGGGCTCAAAACATGAGATGGAACCGACATATATTTTCTCAACATTTAAACATGAAAATCATTGTGTACCTAGGATAAATTTGGGGGTAAAGAAACTCTATAATCTAATAATACAAATTTCTCAAGGATTTTATAAGTTCCAATGAACCGCGGACACAACCTTCCCTTCTTACAAAAATACAACACACTTTTCCATGGATAAACATTGAGAAATACATGATCACCTACCTCAAATGAATGATACTTCCTCTGGTTATCCAGATAACTTTTCTTCCAACTCTGATCAGTTTTCATTTTCTTCTGAATCAACTAATCATTTTATTTAATCTCTTCTATAGATTCATGTCCCATCAGTTTCTTTTCACCTACTTCATCCAAAAATCTAGAGTTAGACAACACATTCCATATAATCCCTCAAATATAGTCAACTGTATACTATATTTAAAACTATAATTATATTAAAATTAACCAAAAGAATGATGTTGGTCCCAACATCCCTTGTAATCTATGGAAAAAACATGTAGCATATCCTCCAAGGTTTGAAGTGTTAATTCTAACTTCCCATATGATTATGGATGAAATTCTGTACTAAAATTTAATTATATACCCATTGACTTCTGAACTCCTTTCCAAAAGATTGAAGTATTCCTAGGATCACAATCAGAGACAATGGAGAGGGTAACTCCAAGCAATGTGACTATTTATTTAATAAACAAGAAAGAATGTTGATCTAGAGATAATGTATATGAAATAGAAAGAAAATGAGCAGATATAGTCAATCAATCAACAATAACCAAAATTGTATTATAACCTCAAGATGTCTTTGGTAATCCCACAATAAAGTCCATGGATATATTTTTCAATTTACACTTTGGCACTGGTAAAGACCGAAGCATCCCTTTCAGTAACATCCACTTTTCATTAACCAATTAACATATCAAACACTTCACTATAATGTCATAAATATCTATTTTCATTCTATCCAACTAGTAATACTCTTGAATATATATTTACATATTAGTACTGCAAAGATGAATTGAAAACAAAAAAATTATTAGCTTCACATAGCAACCCATTCTTCAACTACGAATCACATGGCACACATAACCTCCATCCAAACTGCAAAACACAATAATTATCAATGTTAATATTAGCGAACATAGCCTTCTGAAACAACTCTACCTTTGTCTACAACTCACTATCTTCATTTTATGGTTGTTTAATTCTGTCTAAAAGGGATGATCTCACTAACACTTGAAACAATGAAGAAAAATTTCCTTCAGTAACAAGTTATATGGAAAATTTATTCAAGTCGTTAATCAATGTATCTTGTTCCAAACATATCATGGTTAATGTAGCTTTTCATTTTCATCTCAAAGCATCTTCCACATTATTTTCCTTTCCTAGATGGTAATGGATCATGAAATCGTAATCTTTGATTAATTCTAACCATCTCCTCTGTCTCATGTTCAATTCTATCTAAGTTAATATATACATCAATCATTTGTGGTCAGTATATACATCACATTTTACTATATACAAATGATTCAACCAAAATTTTAGAGTGAGTACAACAGAAACCAATTCCAAATCCTATTTAGGGTAATTTAACTCAGGAGGTTTCAACTGATGTAATGGAAAAGCAATTACCTGATCATTCTGTATAAGGGCACAATGATGACCTTTAAATGAAGCATCACAATAGATAAAAAACTCACCATTTCTATAAGTTTGTTCCAAAAAACCTGCATTCCAAATATTATTTTCAATGAATGAAAAAAATCATCACATGATTTTGTTCGGATTACCTTTACACCTTTTCTAGTTAACTTAGTCAGTGGACTAGTTATCCATGAAAACATTTCAAAAAACCTTGAGTAATAACCTATTAATCCATGAAAATTATGGATAGTGGTAATATTTTTGGGCCTTTTCCATTATTCAACATCTTTTGTTTTATCAGGAACAACAATTATGACATTTTTGTTTTGAAACAAGGTGACCAATGAGAGAAATTTGTTTTAACCAAAACTCAAAATTTCATAATTTCCCATACTATTTCTATTCCATTATGGTTTTCATGAAAACCCTTATATTACTTTCATTCTCCTCTATACTTTTAGAATAAATAAAAATATCTTCATTAAACACAACCACCATTTATCGCTTGGGTCAACCGAGAAATCATTGCAACAAACTGTTCAATTCCAATTCCAACCATCTTAGGATATTGAATTGGTATGTCGTCTTCCTCCAAATGTCATCCCATCATAGTTTCCCTATTTCCTCCATGGAAAACCATTTTGAACATCGAATTTTTTTTGGTGAAGCTACATGGTAGTCTATAAATGATATATCATTTCAATCTTATCATAAGATATTTTTTGGAAATTAATTTAATAATATCATAACTCCAAATTTTATTTAAACCGACCTATAATACCAAATATTAGGACCCAACCTTAAAACATTTCATAATATTGAATTAAATTGTTATTTCACATTGAAGATCTTTTTAGGTTTAGTATTTTAGAGAATTAGGCCAGTACTATTAAATTACATCTCAAAAATCACAAAGGTGACACATCTACTCAGTTTACGTTTTTTAATAAAATAGAAAATCTTAAAAAAAATCCAAGTCTACTTACATGTTTTTGATTGCATGACTTTTCATTGATCCCTACTTTACCTTATTCATCATTACGTCCAATGGAAACCATTTCATAACTTGAAATGATCATAAAAAAGCCTAGTAAGCATTATAAAAAAAATAAGAAAACAATAATTCATCAATAATTTCAAAACATAAGTTCTTTATCTTACCTCATAAAAACATAAAATTTATGAATTATCCATAGATATCGTAAATCGTAAACAAATATTCTGGCATCCATATCATACTCAAATTATAGCCATCACAACTACATAAGTATTTACATTTAGAATACCCATCACTGTATATTCCCAAAATAACTTTAGAGAAACATTCACATTTACCTCTGTCACATTACCCAATTCATTAGAGAGCTATATCAGGCTCTCCCACCATAGAATTATCACAGAACCACTATATATGTGATCAATGACCAAGAAGCATAACATATTCATAACACATTAAACAAACATAATGGAAATATAATATTTCCACATTTCAGTCACAATATATTATTTAAATATATTAACATAAAAAATATATTATTAAAACCATTTTAATAGAAAAATATGTATAAATGGTACATGATATATATTTTCCTTCTAAAAACATTAAGGCTTGTTACGAAAGGAAAAGATCAAATAATTCTCGTGGCAGCGAAAAAGGATGTTGTCACGACTTACGTTAAAAAGAAACATTTTTTTGTACATTAGTAAAAACCAAATACAATAAAATTATCTTTCAATGAAATTTAATTTCAATGGTTTTTATACAGTGTACAAAAAAATGACGTGTATAAAACAAAATATGCCTCAATGAAAAATATTGAGATGAAGTCCCTTACCTCGTGTCCGACATGACCTTGTCATTGTATAATCTCTTAAATAAAACAAATTAATTTATACTTTCTTAAAAACCTTTTTCATGTTTATTATTCCTTTTGTATCACTTATTACCATGTTATATACATTATGTAATTATTTAAGTGAAAATGGTCATTTTGTCGATATTTGGTACTTGAGTCAAAATTGAACTTATAATATTTTCAATTTGTCCATGTGGACAAAATTTCATTACCTCTATAATTATATTCATGGTTTAGATATCATTTATATCTTATATATTCAATATATATATACTTATAATAGTACATACAATTTTATGAAATGAAATGAAATGCACCGTTCATGGAGACAGTAAGTTGTACGTACGCATGAACGCGACATTCATTTCTATTTTGCATTTTAATAGAATGATAAATTATTTATATATAGGTATATTATAATTCCCCTATAATATAGTATATTATTGCATTAACTAAATCCTTTATACGTTCCACATATGGCATGAATGAGTCATATCACTTTGAGAGGGTGGTACTCTGCACTTTCTCTAATGAAATTATTGTATTTACCACCTGTGGAAACCATAAAAGTATTCTATGAATGTAAAATAAAGAATCATATAGAAATTATAAATATAATATATATCACATATAAATACAGTTCTATCCTAATGGCCACCATAAGATGTGGTAGAAAATATTTAACAATCATCGTTTCATGAGGTAGTAGTTCACCTTCCTCAGAAATAATATGTTCTTTACCCATTAGATAGAGGTGTGTGTATATGTAGTTCAAATCCTTCTCATAAAAACAACCTATTATATTGAGGATAATGGGTTTGTTATAAAATAGTTAAAAAAAAGATTTTATGGGGTTGGAGAAGCAAAATAAAAAAACAACCTAAGAGAAGACGTTACCATACAATTAGGTCCCTCCGATTCGTTTGAACAAAATGGTTTAATGGGAGTGTATTCTGCCTAAGGTAAGGCTTCTAGGTGGAAGATAGGGATTCAGAGAGTTTAATTTGGAAGAGGTTGGATGAGCCAAGGTTCATGAGAAATCTGAGTATTGTGCTAGGGATGAGGGCTTTTTATAAGGGGGAGGTGCGGCCCTTTAGGAATGTTTGAAAATATTATATTATTATATAATAATATTCGGTTTATAAAGGTAAAAAACTTATTAATGTATATGATTATATGACTCATGTTCGAAATAAATTCATCCAATATTCATTGTACAGGTTTTGGATCTTGTTTTATTTTTTAGAATCTTATTTATTTAAATCAATTATTAATGAGGTAAACACTGCATCATTATTGTGTCATAAATAATCTTATTTATGTGATATCTACAAATGTTGAAAAAATAACATGATTGAGGAAATGTTTTATGTTTTTAAAAGAATATTTATAGTTTAATATACAACTTATATAACCCCATTTAAAATCTAATTCACTAAAATATATATGCTTAAGTTATTTTTATTTTAAATTAATTAATATAAAGTGTCATTATAACTCTTAAGTGGCTCCATGGTGTCCCAAAACCGATGTAATGATGCCAATTTTTGGACATGACTCATCCAATATGGTTAGGACAAATTTTAAGATAATTTTATATTATTACAATATTATTTTTAACTTGAATTACCATATTTACCTTTAACTGTGGAAAATAAAATTCAAAAGTTACTATTAATTAAAAAATTCATCTTACTGAACCACATTTTAATTTCTAATAACAGACATGTAAGTCAGATTTTTTAGATTCAATTCACAAAAACCGAAAAATTTCATTTAAATGAAAAATTCTCTTTTCAACTACTACTCAGTTTTTTCACTTTTCAACAGAAATGGAAGGTTTTCAAAAAACATTACCAAAACATCAACCTATGATATATTTGATATTATAAATTAATCAATTATGTCTATTTTACCAATATTAAAATCATATAAGTTTCATTAATTTATTTAATATTATTTCCCGTTGTCAAAACAGAAAACGTGTTTTTATGAAATAATAACAATCAAATGATTGACATTTGTTTTTTCCCATTTTAAATGTGAGATTACATACAATGACAAATATTGGATTAAATGGTAAAAATATAATATAATTACACCTTAAAACCAATTAATAAATAATATAACCATATATATAAATTATATTAAAAGGTAGTGTTGAATTTAAAAACAGTATTTTTCAATATTCATTAAAAAATGTTTTTTTAGAAAATTACCAAAAAAATTACCCGATGAAAATTTTGATGTCCCTATTATAAATAGGTATTTTATTTTATCAAATATAACATATAAAATTGAACAAAAATAAATTTATTGAGGGTTTTCCATTAATTGGCATTAAATTGACCTTTTAATGAATATTAGAGTAATTATGCTTAAAATTATATTCATTCACATTTTAAGCGTTTAACCTGTATTGGATAAAGGTAAAACAAATTAACAAACTTCTATAATCACGTTGTATTTAGTTATATTGCTTCACTCCAATGCAACCACTAGTCATTAACAACCATTTAAAATAATATTATATTAATATTTTTCAGTATGACTCAGCATTGTGTGAAATATATGATTTCAATGAAACCATTTGTTGGGTATCAGGTATTCCATCGAACATAACATCCCTTATAAATTAAAATAAATATTTTATTATCAAATATTAATAAAAATGATAATGTATTAATCATTTACTACTTGGGATGTTACATTTTTTGTTTATATCGTTGTTCTATTAATGATTTTTGTATCATTTTAATAATTATGTCAATATTATTTAACAATAAAAAAATTCTTTTTCTGTGAAATTATAACATTCAAAAGGATGTAAATTTAATTTCAGGAAACTATACCTTGTGTTGGTGCATTCCCCGAGAAATTTAAATTACTATATGGTGGACCATGTGTCATGTAGCTTAATATCATATGATAATGACTCAAATGAAATTATTTGAATTTGGGGTTATTTTTTCATATTATTTGTCTATAGATATATCACAAATGATGTGATGGGGTTTTTTTATATTCAAATACTTTAATTCATATTTTGATAAAGAATCATAATTAGAAATTTATATGATTTTATGCATTAATTTTTTTGTTGATAAAAATTTTGGTCTAACCCATCATATAGAATATGTGTACCACTATGTTTCTTTGAAAGGTAGAAATAATCAATCATACAATTCATATATTCCCTCCCAGTATTTATTTGGATAATATATAAGGGGAAATTATAGCATGGAGTGGATGGTTTTATTAGTGGTCTATGTTTAAGGCATTAGTTGATGATATGGGTATGACTATGTTTTATTTAAAAACTAAAATCAATCCACAAGAATTTATAACAAGAGAAATTTCCAACATTGATTTAATTTATATTAGGGGAAGAATTAAATATTATGAATTAATAATAAATGTTGAGATATGGGATCCACACATTTATAAATATAATAAAAGAACGTCGAATGAATACATAAATATCTATAACGAGGTATCCCTTATATAGGTAAAATATTGCACATGTTTAATGGAATATTTCTTTAATGTAAAAATATTTCTTAAATCATGAATCCTTTTATATATCATTCAACTTTTAAGGCTCGAAATTGTGTGAAGATGAGAGGGAGGATGTTCCCTTTTATAAGGGAGGAGAGTGGCACTTTTTGAAACCTCAACAATATTAATTAATAATAAAATAAAACCCCACATAAAAACTTCCAATGTGACTCAAATTCGGATACGAGTTAAGATAGTGTTGCAATCTCATCATCCAATCAAATTTAGAAATTTTGGGAAAATATTTTAAACCTTATCAATTTTATTCAACATTATTTAATTTATTTAATCTTATTTGGGGTAATAATATTCTAAATTTTAAATTGCAATAAATAATTACATATGTGTTTTAAATTGTCCATAATTGGATAATTTAAGGCATTTTAGATCATATAAATTTTAATTTATAATTTTTAAATATATTTGTGATTTTTAAACAATTTTATAATATGTTATTTTTATAAAATAACAATAGTGTCATTTCTGACACTATTTATTTATTTGAATTTAGAATAAAATCCAAACAGAGGATATATTTGAACCAAAATATTTAATACACTCATAACATGTCATATTCATCTATAAAATTTTTGGAGCATGCTTATTATTTCATATAATATTTATTTTAATATTTTTAAAACCATTTATTTGATATTTCTCTTAAGAAAATAATTACTACAACATTTTTTATAATTATTTAATATACTTATTTTTTTCATAAATATTAATAATAAAATACTATGATGATTATAAATCTAATATATTTTATAATATTACATTTAGTCGAATTGAGCTTCTAAAACACCCAACGTTTAAAATGATATATTTATTAAATTATGGAGGTGACAACTTTGACATCATTTTAAATAAAAAACTATTGTTGTCATAATCGCTTTCATAAGTCAGAAAATGGGAAAAAATTCAACAATTTGATTGTTATAGTTTAGATATATACGTCCATTAAGTTTTGGTCAGGGTTCTGGGCCTTTTATGGGTATTATTAGTCAAATAAAAACTATATTATTTATTTTTCACTAAATAAATAATATCTACATCGTTAATGTATAATCTATTAAGGTAATTATATATTTCAAAAAAAATTAATAATAAATTACCAAGATAATGTAAAACATTTTATATTTCAAATGATTATTTATAACTGAATTTGTTTTCTGTAAAACCTTATATTAAAAATAAGTTAATTATTAATGTTTGAGTGAGACATATTTAACTTTCATTTAAATAAAATAAATTAAAGGTCTTAATCACATACAAGTGGGTTCTAATAGATACCATTTCGTCCCAAATATATTTTAGGACTAAATATAATCATCCAATTATATTAAGACCGGTGTTAGGGTAAATTTATTATATTATTTTTACCCTTAATTACGTAATTTACCTTTAACTATGGTAAATAAAATTTACCACAGTTACTATTCATAATGCCCAAGAATAAAAAAATCCTATTAACATAATTTGGACCTACTGATTCCAAATATGCAATATATTTTTCCAAATTAAAAACACAGAAGTGGTAGTATTTAATATAAAATTAATCCTGCTATTGATAAAATGAGTTTTAAAAGTTAAAACGTTGCAAAAGATATAAATGTGTTTAACTATGAATTTAATGTAAAATTAATGATAATGACTTACATTATATTAAATCGTAAAAATATATTCTATTTATAATTTAAAACCATTCAATATTATAATTTGACCGTATAAATTATCTCGATGAAAAAAGTTGTTGTTAATTAAAATTTAGCATATTTATACTACTCATCAAAATATGACGGCTATCAGAATCATCTCAAAAATTTATCCAAAGTAAATTTTTATATCCTTATTCCAAGGAAGATTTTTTATTTTTCAAATTGGACTTATATTCATGTCAAAAAGTATATTTAATGTGGGTGCGCCATCAAAAGGCAAAAAAATTTCATTTTTTGAAACATACTTATTTTACCCAAAATAATTATTTTCTTCTCATAACATGTTCTATAAAATGTGATTTGTGAATTATAATGTCATAAAATTCAAATTTTAGTTAATAGTATTCATAACGGCTAGTTCATAATAATTTTATAACAATATATTTGTGTTTAGTGAAACTCGATATTGCGTACAACACACACTATCGAGGATGTTTGCTCTTGCGTGAAGCACAAGCCAAGAATAGAGTTTGTGTATACTATAGGCTAATAGGGTGTTGCATATAGCGCAATCCAATCTTGGTGTAGCGTACAACACAAGACATCAGAGAAATTAAATATAATATTTCTCATAAAATATAGGGGTGTAACAACCATCGTCCATAATGACTTCTCCCCTGTGATGCATGATTTCATGTGGGAAATTATTACATGAATATTCATATTCATTAGAGTAGTTTTTTATCATGAAAATAATATTTATAAAGAAAAAATGAGATTATACAAATGATGAGTGTTTTTTGGTGTAATGGTTAATATTTAACCATTTAATGGTGTGTTTCTAATCAACTATGTAGTGAACGAATGAAATATGGGAGGGTTAACACTAACTTGAGAATAATTATAAGTCTATATACATGTAAATTATTCACATTTTACAATTTAAATTTAATATTTGAATACTATATATTGTAAAATTCCAATGCGAAAATTTATTGTTCCATCATTATAGAAGAAACTATAGATACAAATATTTTTTTATCTATTCATTGAGAAATGGAATTTATTGGATGAACATATTTATTTTCAGATAGTAGTAAACCATTTTTAATACATTGCATGGTACTTCTATTTATTTTACTCAATCTTAATGTAAGATTTATGAGACATAATAAACATGTGTCGGTGTCTTACCATTCATCCCTTAACAAGAATATATGAAATTATTGAGTCCCACCATAAAAAAATATTTATTTATATTTCATATAACGTAACATACTTATGTAGGTTGAAAATTTTGGGAATTAATTTATGAAAACTTGATAAGGATTTATGGTATCTATCGATTTTATCAATTTAGTATACGTACTAATGAATTAATTTCCAAGGAGCTTCATATGATGGAATGAATGTGGTTTATTCATATTTTATTTATATTGTAGGAATCTATAATGATTATTCTCTTTATTTTGTAAATACTACCATTGGTCATGTAAATAAAGACTACATGTCATGTGATATTGTGTAAAATTGGATTCTAAATCAAGTGACCACGTTTCTTATGAATAATAATTTTAGTTTCCCTCATGCCAATTAATTTTAATTTATCTATAAGATTTGGAATAATCATTGAACTTTTTTCCAGAATTTAATCTTCTAACCATTAGGTCACCATAGTAGTATTACAGAATCAACCATATTATTTTATAATAATGTTTGGGGTTTTCAAACAATCAAATCTTATTTTTATAATGATTCCTAATAAAAGTACATTATATATTTTTATGCTCATGGAAAATGTTATTCTATTATATCTAATAATGATCTATGAGACCCACTCAATTTCATAATGATTGATATTTTGTAGTTCAAGATGTTTTAGTCTTCCACAATGTAGAATTAAATAGGTTTAATAACATTATTTTGTGGTTCTCCATCCCATGATAGATATGTATGTAATTATTTTATGAAAAAAAATTATTATATCTTTGCAATAGCCCATTATTTTATAATTTATATATTCTTTTAAAAAATATAATTTCTTAGTAGGATCTATTAAATTCATCCTTGATTCTATATGAAACATGAAATATAAAACCATTATATATTATCCATAATTTTTTGATCTATTAATTGCAATATCATCATTATGAAAAAAATGTATCAAGATTTTAATTATAGGAATTTTATTCTTAAATTGATAATTAATAAGAAAAAAAATTTAATCAAAAATATTTTATGATAAAATTTTCTATATTCAAAGATGCTTTATATTTCAATTTACACACATTTAAATTATAATTAATAATTACCATTTTATGATTTTTTATTTTAAAAAATAGATATATTTTTTATGTAGCTGGTTAATATAATATTAGCCTGACTTTTTAGTATCTGTGTAAAAATATTTATTCTTCAATAAATAATCTAAAAAAAATTATGAAAATTATTCATTTTTTTAATGTATATGTCCATTATGATTTTAATTTTATCCAAATTTTAGAAAAAATTCATTTTATTAAGTATAATCTTAGTAATTAAATGAGAATAATTATTATTCTTGACTTGTGATTATGTTTATTTCTTTAAATAATTTTTTTCGTAAAAATTTGTTTGTGTTTGTATTTTGTTTTTATCTAAATAAATTAGCGCACTCTTTAATGATTAGTGGTTTTAATGAAATTAATAAATTATATACTCATTAAAATCTTTTAACACTTTATTTATGAGTTTCTATATGAATTTAATATAATTAAATTATATTTTATTCATATATAATAGTAAAAAAAGGTTTTCATTGTGGGGTGAAAGCCTATTTTAAAAAAATCATCCTCTTATAAAAATTAAATTTTATAAAATGGAAAGAATATTTCGAATTATAATAATTAATATGATATAATAGTTTCAAATTGATGTTTTTTCATATATAATAGACAAACTACCCATCATTATTTCCATATATAATGATTAAACATGTTTTTTGAGGGAAAACTGAGATATACGGGTTGGATTTCCACTGACACATATAAAATTCTTATTTTTTATTACATATGAAAAACAAAATATCATATTATTAAATTCCGAACCATTATAATATAATTTTACTATAAATTCATTAAATTTAATTGAAATCATTTAATTTAATTTCATGAGTGCATCTCCCCTCGCTTATAAAGGTTAACCTCTCCTTCTATCATCTACTAACTATATTATATTTTAAAATTTTCCATGGTATTCTTAAAATATATCTAATATTATTTTAGATCACCATAGAACTCGTGTCATTCTCATTACTCCATAATTTCATTGAATAATGTTTAATAAAAATGACTATTCTCAATATATAAGACGTTATAATTATTATGAATCAGGTCATATAAAAGGTAAGTGTTTCATTGTATCAATTCCATGTTCAGGATACTTGTTTAATATTACACATAATCATTTAATTTAATTTATTTTTTCAGTGAATTATAATTATCATGTGATATTTTCTTTAAATTATGTTGGATTGAAGATATATATCATATTATTTATTTCTATGTCATTTGATTCAAAAGATACCAATGATTGTAGGATTTCGTGTCAATTTAACATCATTAGGAAATGTTACAATGTATTTTATGAATTTCATAAATCTATGGGTTATAAAATATACATTAATTATTCAGAAAATATTAATTAATGTAAGTCATTTAAATAACATTTTGATTTTATATAATAAGATGACATTAATTTAAAAATATTAAAGATATTTGGGTTCTTTATCTCATTTTTAAATGATGAGAAAGGTTTGATGTTATACTAAAATCATCAATTAAAATGTATATATAATATTCAAATAATATTTATATCATAAATATGGCTATTTTCATTGAATTTATTTTATCACTTGATTTTATTTCCTTATTTAGTGTCATGATAGAATACATAGAACAACAGTAATGATTTTTTTAATAAGGTCATTATTATAGGTATTTTTCATTAAATTATTTTATGATTTTTAAACTATTAGATATATATTTACCATGTCTTATATGATATATTCCAATCATTTAATTTATTATGATGACATATATCTAATTAATTTCTTTTATTTATATGATTATGAAACTAAAATATTGTTTTTAATGGAAAATAGACTCATTTTACTCACCAGTCATTCATATATTCATCCATATTTTCATTATAATTAAACTGATAAAATTAATATTATTACTACTACCTACATATTATTTTAAATCATATAAAAATATATTTAAACTCTATAAAAAGATTTCAAATTTACTTTCCTATTGTTATAAAAAATAGTGAATTTAACATATTACAAATTTTTTTGAAAGGATATATTTTTGGTATACGACATATGAATGAAAATATATAAAATATTGAATATAATTTCCATTAATTTTTTTATGTTTTTACTTTTTTATTATCAACATAAAGGCGTTCCATTGTATTTTTGATGTTTTTAATTTTAAATGATTGATTTCTACAAGAAATGTGTATTGCCAACGTGAAATATTGAAGTTATATTTTAAGGGTATATTGATATATGACAACATAAATTAATTTATTTTAATTATAAAATTGGATATGATACAATGTTACCGTTTTAATTCATTATTTTTGTTGATAATGATTGTTATTATAAAATTTTTATGTAAATTTTATCTGTTTTATTGGTTATGATCTGGTGATATGATGAATGTCTTATAATCTTGTGGAACAGATATGTATAGTTTTCATTATATAAGGGGTTTCACATGAGTTATATATCACTCCAATACTTTGGGGAATATTTATATCAAAAAATATAATAAGGACCATAATTGAGAGTTAATAAAAATTAGTGTGGTTATTTTTCCAAAAAAAATCCATAAGAGTGAACCATAACTAAGTAAATATTTGAAATGGGAGTAAATCAAATACAATATGATTGTCATGAAATTGAGACATTAATATAGGAATGATATATATTTTTATATTCATAAAAAAATTCATCTTCTATTTTTGTACTTTTTTTCTCATGTCTCCCAATTTACTATTAATGGATTTTCACTCTTATGTCTTACGTCTTTTGATTGAGGTAACATTATGTTATATTTCATGATAATAATTTATTAAATGATTGTTATGGATTTAAAATTTTATGATCATTTTATAATAGCTTTATTATTTTAATAAACTCAAAAAATATCTTTGATTGATATCTCTTTTTTTATACTTACATGGAATCAGATCTCTCTCTTCCTTATGTTATTTTAATCTATGTTATGAACAATGGTTTTATTAATTATATGTATATTAATTTTTCTATTTGTAAATATAATATATTGAAATTAGTTTTCTTTTTTATGAAACCATATTTTATATATCTATGAGTCTGAATGAAATTAAACGTTTATTTTACAATGTCAATCATATTGATTGATAAGGATTAAATATCAAATATGTTGTTGTATTTCTGAATGAAATGTTGTTGTTCAATTTAGTTAATATCATATAAAGGTTTAGTGACATTTATTATTAAATATTAGGAATCATTACTCAAAACCCTTATGATAATAAGATTCATATGATAACATCTTAATTTTATATTAACATAGATATAATGTGTTTTCCATGAAATAAAAACTTCTCTGGATATCTGAATTTGACATGGTTTTTCTATAAATGAATATATGGTTAATATATTAAAAAATATTTATTAAATAATATCTAGAATATTATATAGGTTGTTTATATATATGGGACCTTACTACCAAGGTTGTATAAAACTCATTGGGTATATTCTACATTTAGGGAACATTTTCATTATAATCTATTAGAACGTATTTGGTTTTAAAATGATCTTTGATGACCTAGGTTTAACCTATGATTTCATAGGCTGAAAAAACATTATCACAAATTATACATCCTATGAATAATATTTCATGATTAGATAATAACTCATTTATGATTCACACACTATGATTTTGGATTTAGTTTATAGTTAGAATAACCAGGAACCTTCACAAAATTGAATGTGAGAGACATTTCAATGATTTTATTCACCAGAAACTAAATGATATTGGAGATGGAATGTGAAATATTTTGAAAATACATAAATAAATATCTCATTATATGATAAATATACTAAACTTTGGATTTCTGTTGAGGGAAAAACAATTAATAAAAAATGTAGTTTCATGATGATTATGGAGGAATGATGATTTATATTCCTATTTTCGGAGAATGTGGGATGAAAATCCAATGGAAATTTTTTACTGTTATAGAAATATATATTATTTCTATAAAATATGTACACAAATCATGTAATTGATTGGAAAAGGAAACATTTAATATATGTAAACAACTTTCATCCCAATGTAACTTTTAAATATGAACATATTATAATTGCGTAACAAGGGAATTTTGTGAAGAAATTATTTAATATAAGGGATAACACCTAGACCAAGGATTCCCATGATCTATTTTAATTGTAAATGTGAAATAATTTATTTTTTTATTTAGGATTTACAATTATGTTTCATAGCTATTTTCTTAATCATATCTTAGTTAACATAATAATAAAACATCTATAGATTTTTTATAATAATTTTTCTTTAATGGTTTTCAAATGTACAATGAATGATACAGATAACCTACTAACATGATTTAGTGCTATGTTTATATTATGGGAGTGTAGATGAATTAGTCGTACATAAACCAAAATATTTTCCATACATTGAGTTAATAATAGTTATTGGGGATAATGAGATGAATGATTTTTATAATGTAAATTGTGTAGTATTGGTGACCTTGATATATATTAGTGAAATCATAAAATACTGGGTAATGATATATATGACTTTTTTATTATATTTTTTGATTTTTGTAATATATTTTATAGGATATGATCTTATTATAGGATTATGGATATGGAAAATTATTTTGGAATCATTTGTGATTAAATTGTTGATTTAATGTAATTCAGGCAATGCTTGGAATGGATGAACTTGTTTTAGGGAATATATGATAATTGTTTTCGTATGTTTGGTATGTAACGTTATGATATACATTATGAAATTTTTAGATTCAAATTATATTGAATTTGGAGATTTATTTTTGTTTTATAAGTTCATGTGTTATGAAATTGATCAGAAATATTATAGAGAAATTATAAATTTCACTATTTATGAAAATATTTACATTGAACCCTTTGTGTTATTATTGACGTTTTAGGGATTAATATAATTTTTTTCAAATACAAATATTCCAACATTTTATAATTAATGGTAATAATATTTGTTTTTGTAAATATGTCAAGATAAAAGGAATCAATTTTCATTATTTACAAGATATTATGATCTATTAATGTGTGTAAATTATTCTTCAGGAATAAAAGAAACATATCATTCACACATCACTGGAATATAGATATAGGCTGTGGAATCCTATTGAAACACAAAACCAATGAATAAAATTATATTTTTTGATTATATGAAATAATGAATATATTTTTCATATTATATGGCTTAATAATTCCATAATTCTATGAAAAAATATCGTTAAAATATATTTTTTCCATTTTAATTAATTTTTATAACGAGTTTCTAGTTGTTTATTGTCCTAATTAATTTATTTTTTTCTTGTCATTAAAATTCTTTTTTCTAGTTCTCTATCACACTCCATTATCTTTTAGACATTATATATCTCCTCTGTAAACCGATTTTCATGTCGTGGTTTTGTAATCGTTATCAGTGAACCAAATTATATTTCTTTTATGTAACCATAATTATTCAATATTCACTTTTTCAATGGATGGTTAATTATTAAATTTCATAATTTAATATTTATAAAATATAGTTTTCAAATATTAATTCATTAATTAATGATATAAAATATAATATAGAAGGAATTTATTATGTGGGTTGATAGAATATAACAAAAAAAATTAGATTAATTTTTTTAAAATAAAATTTATGTGTTTTTAGTATTTTTTAAACACAACATTTAGACAATATAAAAATTTAAAGGGTAAAATAATTCTTCATGTTGTTAAATTTTACGATAAAAATTATAATATATATATATTGAATAATATTTATAAATTCATTAAATAATGAAAATTTATTTACTAAAATGTAATTAATTATTAAACATTTTTCAATAACATAATTGTATTATTCATAATTAGATTCCATATAAATTTTTTATTATAGTTTATGTGAAACAAAATTATGTTTAATTTAAAAATATTAATAAATTTACATTTAAAAATTTATATATTTTTAGAAGTCAATTTTACAGTATTATCTTAATGTCATATTTTTCTAATTTTATACAAATGTTCATTTTTTATTGAGTAGTGAAAATTAAATATTTTTCTAAAACATATTATTTATTTTCATCTATAAATTTCATTAATTTATGAATTATATCTTAAATTAAAAATATTTTCCCGTAATTATTATTATTATGTTTAATTACATATTAATCATTAATATACATGGTTTTTTTATAAATTAATTTTTTCTATAAAAAATTATTTCTAAAAAAAGTTTTTACACGACATGTGTTTTTATGTTCATAAATTATATTAATCATTAATAATTATGGATATAAATATTTCTTATATATTACATATTCATCCATATACCTTGAATTTGTATTTATAATTATTAAAATTAAATCACTGTTTGTAAATTATGTTATATTTTTCGAGATTCATTTTTCAAAAAGAGGAATTCGTAATGGGTTACACCCATAGATAAAATTTAATTATTCCATTTATTAAAATTGAATCGAGTGAAAATGATTAATTTTTTAAAAAAATAATAGTTTATATATTCTATTATTCTCTATAATTGTTTTTCAAAGTGAGCAGTAATAATATTGAATTGTTGTTACCATGATTCAAGTCAGAACAGGTATACGACATGATTATAAAAAGTGATATGGGTAAGATTACCACCCACACCTATATAACAGTTTTTTGGTTAATGAAATTTTAAAACTATATTATAACAGTATAAAATCACATTTATTTTGGAGTCACATTCCAATGAATGTCAACAAGTATAATTGAAATCATTTATGATATTCCATGTGTTTCTTTCCCCTCATATATAATTGGTAACATCTCCTCATCCCTTATAAACACTATTTGAGTCTTCAAGATTAGAAAACCCTTACTCAAAATCCAATGTATAAATATTCATGTCATCTGAAATATTATTTAATTAAATTAATAATTCCACACCATAGATTAAGTATTATTCAAAATGAGGTCACTAATGAAGTGTTTGTAGGAATGCTTAAAAATTAAGTATGACAGAAGGTATAGTTTTCTATATATCAGTTTCATATTCATGAGACCTATTTTATATTTAACAAAATAATTAGTTTTATGTTTTATAACTAAAATATAATAAATATAATTTTATGTATTTATAAAATTGATCTGATTTCAAGAGTCATATATTGTTATTTATTTACATGGGATTTTAATCAAAATATTAAATTCTTATAAGAGTTTCATCACAATTAAAATTTATTAGGACATGTTTTAATGTCATGAGCCTATTTGTAATTTAAATTGGGTATATACTACCCAATAATGAATATTAAAAAAATTGCGATTTATTGAATAGGATTTATAGAACTGTATGATTGTAAATATTCTAGTGATTTTTTTTCAGAATCATGTAAATTATTTGGTGTTTTTTATATTAATTTTATTTAACTGAGACATGAATGATGTTACAATTCAATGTTCATTTATGAGGTGTATCTATATGCCCATTTATATTTTGTATAATTAATTTTCTATTAATCGTTTTTATTCTTACTAATGTTTTTTCCTTTATGGAGTTTTTATTAGAATTATACCTTTTCATTAAGGGTTTTATGTTGCACTCTCATTGCGATTAAGAATATTTATGATTAAACATTTAGATGATGAAATTAAATATTATTTCCATCCCTTACATAATTTATTTTATTCTCCACTAGTTATTTCTGGTGATTATTTTTTTCCATTCATTTTCATGTCGGTAATATCAGATTAAAATAGAATAATTTTATAAGAAAAACTAACTATATTTCCCTAATAATTGAGCAGTCAATTGTTCAATGTCAGTATTTTGATTAAACATTATTAATAATATTAATTAAAATTCCCTATATAATATTTATTTTCATTATTATCTTTAATTTAAATTCCTTAAAATAATCTTTATTAAATTGTAAGTCAATTTTAAAACCATTTAAATTTTACCTATTATCTAAAATTTATAAGTACATTTATTTTTTCAGATATAAAATCAATATTCTTCCGATCCAATTATAATACCCGATTTTTTGAAGCATCCATTATCATTGTTTTATACACAATGAATATTTTTTTGTTAATATTATTTAAAATCTTATATTTTTAACAATCGATTTTAAAATTAATGAGTTATTTTCCCCAAAAAACGTTCTCTTTTAAATTTAATTATATATTTATCTATAACAACCTTGTTTTCTTTATTATCAATCTCTTGGTATGTGATCCAACGTTACAAGATTTATTCAATATTTGGATGGTTTATGTTTATATTCAAAAAAATTACTAACCCCTGAGCCTTTCTATGGGATAAAATTGGATGATATAATGAATGTTTTATAGTATTGTGGCACACAGATGTGGGTTTTTTATTATCTAATGGTTTGGATCTAAATCCTTTATTTCCTTAATTTATTATGTAAATATGTATATATAATAATATTGTAAATACTATTTCAATATTCAAATTATTTTTTTGAAGCAATTTGTCTAGAAATATAATATAAGGAATGATCATCGATTAATGAAATGATGGAATGGGAAGTGAACCCAATCGAATAAGATATCATAGGAAAAGATGTATGACTATAGAAATTATTTTATATAATTATATGAATGAAAAAAATATATGATTCTTATGATATGACCTCATGGCGCCTGATTTATTTTTTATTATTCTTAATTATTTTGTATTATCTATTTTTATTAATATTGAATTATAATTTTTTTTATTATGAAGAATGAATCCAAATTGAGAAATAGTTAATATTGGGTTATGGAGATATAACAATTATATATAATTTTTTACATATATAAGACTCTAATTAAATAATCCTTGATTTTCTAAAACTCTCTTCTCGATGGTTCCCATTATAGGAAGACATCTAGATACAAAATGAATCATATTCTTATTTGAGTTTATAGTGGCATTAATCGTCTGTTAAATATGACTTATAATGTATGGTGGTGGAATATTCACATAAAATCATTCATAAAATCCTATTTATCTCTCTCTAGATATACTAGTGTATTGTTTCCTTCTATGTCCTTAATTAAATACTAGTTTTTCTCAATATATTAAATAACATATTATATAAAAGCTTAATGGGTGGATTTTTAAGGGGGGTAATCATCTAGTATAGACTTTCATGTTTGGTTGACTTGTATATTCTATTAATAAATATTCTGAGAATTCATTGATTGACAGTCAAGATATTTCATTTTCTTCCACTAAATGGATGAAATAATTGATATTATTCAAATATTTTATCTTTATAATTTGGATTTCATTATAAAAAAAATAGATTAATTGGATCCATTATATATGGTATGATAGGTTCTTTATGTTTTAGTATATCTTTTGAATGGTGAATGTGGGTCCCCACCCAGATGATATACATAGTGGTAATATATTTCTCGATTAATTCCAAATTAGGTCCCCCAAAATTATTTAACCGTTACTATTAATGGATATTTAATTTAGTAGTTAGTATTTGTTTAATTTTATTAGGCAACAAATGTGATGTAACCACATACTTACATAATTCATTGTTTGAAGCCAACATGAGATGTGGTTGGTGATAATTTCAAGGGTCTAATTTTTTTTTCAATAACTGCATTCAGGTTTATAAAATTTATTCAATTACAACAACTTGTACAATAATCTAAATAAAAGCATCATCTTCATATTATTCTTTATTAGATTCATACATTAAATAATCTATATGGTCTATGAAAGTGAAATTTAACTTAAAATATTCTATTTAGGTATTATGTTGTATTCATAAGGATAAGAGGACACATATACATTGATGTATTTATCCTGAATTAAATCCTAATTTCCACGATAGGCATTCATAGGGAAGTGTGCTTTAGAATATGACCCCTGCCATGCTTTTTCTTATCTTAAGTAACGTTTTTTGGTATTTTGTTTAGAAATTATTCTTACAGTCAACCATAAACCAGTTTTCATACATGTTACAAAGGGGAAATAACGTTCATGGAACTTGAGAAACTATAATGTATCCTCTTTTTAAATTTAACTTATTCATTAAAATTCGAACATAAATGGTTGGGGACTAGTTATAGGTAAAAATATCACCATACCTTGGGATGTGGGTTGATCTAGTTAGATTGGAGAATTATTTGTTTACCGTAAGAGAAATGTTGATCATGTGGTGGTTCAAGTGGTAAAAATTAACATATCCTTGGGGATTTTATTCCTCATAGATTTCAATGTAAAAACCAAAACTATATCCCATTTAATATTAATGATTTTGTTTCTAAAAACTGGATGTGTGTGGGTCATGTACAAGGATTGAATCAGTCACTAATCAATACAATTATAAGGTAGAATGTTTGGTCATTCCCAATTCATATGTTTTTCAAAAACAATATTAGTGTTGATGATGGATAATTTTATTTAAATTACACTTTATTATCATTAATTCCTCAAATTTTAACAATGAAAACCCTATTTATTACTTCAACTATCATGCTTACACCCTTGCCCTAGAAAATTGCATTAATATAAATCATTCATAGAGGGATCATCTAGATTATGGGTATGTTGAACTAAAACATTACATTTTATCCCCATTAAATTATGTGTATATTGGAATGTGAATTCTTAATAACTAATTAAATATTCCCCAACATATTAATTCATCAATATTGTAAATTTTCAAAACAATTTCAAAACATTCTCTGTCAATCCACAAAAAGGGTAGAGAAAAATATAAATAAAAAAAATATTATATTTCCCTATTTTTGTTTTATATCCTACATCCAGAATAATTTTAACAATAAAATAATGAGCAGTCATCTACATGTTTATAGAATTATTGTGTATACATTCATCTATCATAAATTCTGGAACGTTCTACTGACATGGTCTTATAGACCAGAACATGATCCATATGTTTTCTTTGACAATTTTATTCCTCAATAATAATGTACTGAAAACTCATTCTATGGGATATTACTCTATTATTTATGACCAAATTTATTTTTTTACATATAAAATTGTTAACAGCAGTGAGTTATGTTGGAATTTACACTATTATGATTAATTATAATACTTAATATAGAGGTTTAGAGAATGTATGTTTCATCAAAGTATCTTTAAATTGTAAAGGATATGTCCCATAAAATATATGGCATCACATGCCATTAGAAAAAATAATTTTCGGGCCAATGGATATGAGTGATTTATCCAAATTTCAACATCATTGGGAGGAACATCTTTTCAAGATGATCTTTTATTGTACAGATGATCTTCACAAAAAAATACATTATATATAAGACAACAATCACATTTCAATATATAGTTTTAAGGGAGTTAATTAATAATATTCCCTATTGAGAACCTTTGTTGAGGGAAATTTTTTGTGGAGGACCCTAATATCATTTGATCTTTTTACCTAGAGTGTGATATTTATTGTGATCATTGGGTTAAAATATTCTATGTTAAATATTGATATTACTTTTGGAGGGTACATTATATTTGGTACAATATAGATGTTATATATATGATATGGTATAAATATTTAGTAGATGTCCATCACAATTATCACCAATTCATTAATCTGATAATTAGTCATTATGATCATGGGCCACCACTAAGAGATATTCAAGGGCATTATAAATTTCAAAATTCACCCGAGTAGAGATATGAGTCTAATTATAAGATTTGGGATACCACTAGGGTGGTTTTTTTTGGACCTATCTATTGGATATACCAATGTAATGCATTTAAAAAGTTACAATCATATATTTGATTCTAAAAATGAAACACTTACGATTAATATATAATATTATAACAAACTTCACTAAAATGAGTACAAACATATGCCTTCATTTAATGTGTCATTTGGATATGACTATGAAATTATATTCACAAAAAGTGATTAATATTACATACCATTTCCTAAAAAACCACTATAATATGTTTTAATGTACTCGAAACTTTAAAAGGGATATAATCATACAATGAAGATGTTATTAATGTAGTTCAAAAATATATACTATGAATAAAAATATATTCATGATCATATTTTTTGTTTATCGATTTAATATATCAATTATCCTCCATTATGGGAGATTTAATGTTTTCTTACTCCAAAGTATGTCTTAATATATATTTAGTACATTCTCTAGTAGTGGGAGTGGGAGTTATAGAATGTCACATTCTGGATGCACATATATTTTGGAATTTTTTTTCTAATATTGTTTCATAAATGTGAAAAAAGATCTAAAGAATTATTTATAGGTTATATGTTTCCCTATCAATTAAATTATAAAAGTGTTTATTTGATTCTAGAGTTGTAATGGGAATATATTCCAATAATAGTGCTAGAGTGGTGATGTGAGGCTTCTCTTGTCATCAATGTTTAACTATGATGTGCTAGAAAACTCATATATGAGGGAGGGATAATGTTCCTTCACATGGTTATTATATGGGTATTTCAGAAAAATTATACTAATGCTATCAGTGTATACCAGTTGGCCTGATAGGTGCCTTCAAGCATTTATACTTGTCTTCTTGTCACTGACCTAGTTTGTTGAAGGGTTTTTTAATGAAATATGAGTAAAGAAGCATTACCTGTTTCTAGTTGCACACTACTACTATAAGGATTTTTGGAATTATAGAGGTGGAATATTTATTGGACGGACTCATGTTGTGGAATAATAATTAATGTAGTAATTAATTCATTATAAAATAAATTGATATTGGAAGATGTTAATAGGGGACCACTTAAGTGACTCCTAAATTAAGGATAGATAACAATCAACCTTTTACATGACTTCACTATAACCATGGAAGTGTTTAATATATTATTTTTCTGAATGGTTCCAAAAATAATTTTAAAGGGAAATATGTTTCATATTTTTTATTAACACAAGTCTTATTTGGATATATTTTGGTTGATGCTTCATTTCATAGAAGTATTCACAGACAAAACTGAGTTTCATATTGGTAAAATTTAGGACGTAGACAATTATTATGTAATTTGAAACCGAGATCTAAGGATGTGGGTTACATGATAAAGACTCTTGATTTGATGAGGGATAATATATTTGATTAAATAATTTAAAATAATTCCTTTGAAAATAATAATTTTTCATTGAATTGAGTTTTGGTCCTAGATTATCTATAAACATATTAAAATCATAAATAAAATAATATGTCGATAGAGTATCTGATGTAAGAATATATATATAATTGTTTGATAGAAACCCGATTATATTTATAATTAAATAAATCACATCATATTCACAATTTTTTTAACTCAAATCATGATACATCACTGCCTAGAATAATTATTTTGAGAAACTCAGTATGGTTGGACAATCATTATGATAGATCAATAATCATATTTTATACGGTTCCAATGCACGTTTTATCTAGAACTGCAAACCCCCTATATATCTGAAATCAATGATATGATATTTCATAATGGATTAGTGGTTGGGATCATTTTACCATATTTTTAGAATTTTTTCTTGCTCTAAAAAACATTCAATTATTAAAGTCATGTTTCCAAATTCATCACAAATTAAATATTGATAATGGTTTCCCATGATATGAATCTATTTTTACAATTTTTCAACATGAATATATAAATATATAATATCTAACAATTAATGTGAAAATTTTCATATAATATAGTTTATCAATTGATTACACCAAAATAAAATATCCCAGGTTCTCTAGAATTATAATATTACTATATAGTGTAACTGGAATATATGTCACTATAGTTTAAATATGAAAAATCATTATCTCCAGATTTTATATGCCTAAAATAAAATAGTATATCGTTCTGGTGTAAGGATTTATTCCATAAAATTAATCTTTATGTATCAGTGTAAATTAAATAGAAATCTACATACTTAAATACTGCATAATTGGAGATATCATTGCTTTTATGGTCATGTTTTATGAGAAGATCCATATTGTATAACATCATATTGCACGGTTATAAAGATGATTGATTCCATGTAATGGTTGTTGAGATACTTTGACAATAGAAACCCCTTTAGGTTAAAATTTAATGGAATAAATCCAAATGAGGAATGGTAATCATCAATAAGAATGTGGGTGTATAAACCTACGGACCACCTTGGACATGTTCTGATGGAGATTAAGTACTAAGACATAAAATATTTACACCCATTTATGAGGGTAATGATACTAATGATAATGTTTTATAATGAAAAGAAATACCATATAGAATATTTCATTAAAGAATAGATTGTATGAATACATCATAATATAACTTCTATAGGGATAGACTTAAATAAACTCTTGAGGAATATGAACAAATTTTAATAAAATATTTATACTTACTGTGACTGATTTCAAACCTTAGGGTGGAATCTATTGTCTCTCATCATAAAAAGAATAAAATTAAATATATTTCAATTCACATAATTAATGTTTTTATGAGAATTCAATTCTATTAATTTTATCATCATGCGGAAAGGAAGATTTCATGATGTTATACGTCTTATAAATATTTCATTTTCTAAATAGTTTAAAATAATTCAATATGTAAGTCTATATTGTTAAATATATGTTAAAAAATATTAATTAAGGCTTAAAAATATTAATATAATAGGAGATAATGACTGAGGATTATAACATATATAAGTCCAAAATTGGGGAAATTTTTATTTTTATTATTAGAATGATCAAATTAGATCTCAAATTCTACATGATCTATACCCAGTGTGAGATACAAAAATTTTAGATGACAAATAAAAATGTATGAGTCTATAAAATTAATCATGAAAAGTGATTACAGCTAAATGATAGGTCTCCATTGTGTATGGAATAATATCATTTTTTTTCATATGAGGATTCAGGTTCTCTTAATGTAGGTTATAATAGGTTCATCACACAGTTTTATTACACAGTTAAAAGATTATGTTGAGGTCTCTAACATTGTAACTTATTTCGTAGTTTCTATCACATGATTTTATATATTTTAATTTTATATATCTCAATCATGATTTGGGGGAATATATTTCAAAATTCACTATTTAAATTAGTATGTATGGAGATAAAGATACATGTTGGTTAACATATTAGTTCAATTTTCTAGTATTTCATAATCATTTAACATGTGATAATAGAATACAAAAGTTTTAGAAGATTAGAAATTTATAAATCATATGTGATTTATTCTCCCATCTATGGGGTTGAAAAATTTTATGTGTCTGTTATTCTAATTTTATATACCCCTAACATAATGTCGAATTAGGAATCCACTAATCCCCTTAGAAGATTTACCTATTACTATTTTCTCCACATATTAATGTATGGTTTATGGGAATTATCATTGACTTCTTTTATAGAAGTACACCATTATCAAAGGAATTATGGATAAAAATACATATATGGAAGCAATTTGTAATGCTATACATTTGGGACAATCTTTTTAACTACGGAATACATGATAAAAAGAGGGTTATCTTATTGTTCTTAACATGATTTCATACATTCGGTTTCCATTGGAAGTCTGAAGGAAAATTATGGATAAAATTAATATATACCTTTATAGATATTGATATCTTTATTTCATGGTGGAAGATCAAAATGGAATATATTTCAATAATGATGGGTCTTGATGAAGAGATACAAAAATAATACTAGAGTAATTGATAAGGCTTCTCCTATGTTATACTAGGTAGAGTGAATGGGATTCTAAAAAGTGGTACTAGGGTGAGATCTATGAAATCAACCATGAGATAATATATAAACTAAAAGGTCTTGTAATATAATATACTGGGGTGAAGTTTTATAGTTTCACCAAAATTAAAATAGGATGTGTGTTAATACTTTTCCCAAGTCAAATTATGGCTATGTGATTTTTTCTATGACACAACATTGTGATGGATGATTTTAGTTATTGGGGGACTCTAGGAATTCATTTATAAGATTATAATTAACATATATGGATTGGAATGTTCTTTCAACATAGAGTTTTCAAATTAGTGAGATATTGGTACCTCATATTTTTTATTAGGGTTTTGGCAGTTGGGGAACACACATACCATCTCTTCTGTGGAAAATAAAATTCTATTATGGTGTACATTGATGAAAATGCATAAAGAATCCGGAACTATAGAACTAGAATCATAACCATAATGGAATGAAAAAATTAAAGTTATTTGGGATGTATCATAGCATGATGATCAACTGAGATCCTCAATTTAATCAAAACAACTACTCTACTATTGGGTTTATATACATTTGATTCATTTTTTATTTGTTACTACTAAAATAAAATCTATTAAAATAATATTCACCAAAAACTATGTATTATCCAAATTTCAATGTTTTTTCTGTATGAAAAAGGTAACAAAAAAACATTGAATTATTTGTTTTTTGGTTTTAAAATACTATATATATGTAATTTGGGAAATATATAACTTGTTCCTATTGTGAGGTTTTCACCACCACTTTAATAGATTTGAAGTAATTTTTTAGTAATATACATTAACTAGTGTGTGACAATAATATTGGAACATGGAAAAAACATTTTATTTTTCAACATAATGAATTTTACATTTCTAATATAACCCAACATGTATCATTAATGTGAGGATAATATCATCGATTTGTTTGAAATTTTCTTCACACACTTTTTCCAGTCCAAAAATCATTATTATAAAACTGTCAAACACATTTAAAAATTATTGGAATATAAAATTTTATATTTTAAGGTATTATATATTCCATGGGATTAAATTATAGTCATAAAAAAGTACTCGATCAATGATGGGATAACTATGGACTTCTTCAATAAATATTGCAATTAATCCATGATTAATACTAAATTGAATGAAGATTAAATGTAAAGTATCCCAACAATAATACCAAATGATTTCCACATTCATGAATTTTATTATTGAATAAAGTGTCTTTTAACTTCTACATCCTCAAAAATTTGGTGATATACAATATTTTTTATATAGTTACATATTTAACATACATCATTACTATAATTATGATTTGATGTTAATTCTCATTTTTACCCTTAATTTCACTGATCATAATTATCAATGATATTATGTTAAATAAATGATGATTTAATATTGATAAAAAAATTAATCACATGGAATAATTGGACACTACAATTTATTTATTTTTTCAATTTCATTTATTTATTTTATATATTAAAAAATTTAAAGTTCGAAGGTTTTAGAAAACAAAATATGCTAGTTTTTACAAAGAAAACATGGTTATCAATTATTATGTTCCTATCAATTACAAAAGGCTGTGTTGTATGGGTTATTAACACAATAGTTTCTACTTTGGTGAATATTTTTACAAACCACTAAGCATCATATTTTAAACATGATGTCCATGTTTAGTAAATAATGGTAGGGTAAAATATTGGAACATGGTTAAGGGAAAAATAGTATCCATACTATTTGAAAAAAATTAATTTTTTGAGGTACTATCATGTAGGATCTATATAATTTGTGATTCGATTCCAAAATCATGTCGGGAAACCATACAGTCTTCCCAGCTACCAAAAAAGTGTGAAATATTTGCCAGAAATATATCAATTTTAACCCATTTCCCTTCAATTTTCCTCCCAAATAAACAATGTTTTTTTAACTTTAATGTTATACTACATTGTCTTTGTAGATCTCATATATATTTTAGTTAGATACCTCAATACAATAATTAAATGTATTTCATAATTATTCATCTAACTTCATCCATTATATTGATCTTAAATTACCATTTGTTTCTCCCACCCAAGTCATACATGATTGATGATCAAATAAATAGGGATGCGTTTCTACATGGAATCCTATATACCATTATATTATGAGAATATCTTATTTTTTTTTATTTTTTTATCTAATGATTTCAATTATTTTAAATTGGTTTTCACATAAATGACTCTTTATAATAGATTTGAAAATTATCATACAATCACAACCTAGTTATTTTTGGCGTTTTCTTATTATATTATATTTAATTGATTTATTATAGATTATATTATTTACATTTCATCTTTATCATGAAATATTAATAGATGTTTATTTTTTTAGTATCAAATTGTTGAATAATTTTATAACCAATTTTACTCATTTATGGTGTTTGATAAAAATAATCATAGAGACATCTATTTATAATTCGGTCCTTAAAAAATATTTTTTTATGGAAATTATTTTAAAATTGATATTTTTTTATATATTTAACAATATGACTTAATTTGTCACTAAATTACATTAATATTGATTTTGATATAACTGTGACACATGGATTGATTATTAATGGGTAGAATATAAAAACAATTGAATAATATTTTTTGTGATTTAATAGGGGCTCCACTAGTGTATCTTTGTTATTGACATGTTCCCAATGAATGATTATTAGTTATTATGAATTACATTAAAAAAAACAAAGACGGTACACTTGGGCCATATTATAATTACAACCATATAGGTCATCCATTTTTTAATAATATATGACACAATTAATAACATACCAATGTGTGATTCCAAATCATTAGATTCACATTGATGAATAATTTTTCTATGTATTTTCAAGTTTAAGCCTAATGGTAATTATTAATATTATTTGATATATTTATTACATTCCATGATTATATATGTTTCAAAAATATGTTAGTTTTTCATAGAAAATGAATATGTTATTAATTTAATTAGAAACAATTGTTTTTTTTTG
Source organism: Viscum album (assembly GCA_963277665.1). Classification (NCBI taxonomy): domain Eukaryota; kingdom Viridiplantae; phylum Streptophyta; class Magnoliopsida; order Santalales; family Viscaceae; genus Viscum; species Viscum album. The sequence continues at coordinate 1,515,700,441 of OY728122.1, read as the reverse complement.
AATACTAGTTGTGTTTTATTAGAAACATTAATAATATTGTTTTCAAACTATTTTCAAAATCCATAATTATGAAAGATATTATGTCTTTTCATGTAACAATTCTAATAAATGTTTCCTCAAAAAAATTGTACAGAAATAGTGTGTACGAAGTTATAGTAATACCAGATTTAGGTGATGGTAATGGAACCACGACCTATAGTGGGGTTGGTGTTGACCATGGTTCATGAAGAGTAAGATAATCTGGACTGTTTTTGAGATCCATTACCGTTGATTTTAGAGATTTAATGAATCATAAACATTATCCTTAAACTTCTTATATATATCATTAATATATAGTGTTCTCACTAAAACTTTTTATTTTATAATGCCGTTTTGGATATTTAGTAATTATTTATATTGTTCTAAACTTTTTTTCATAATTCATTTATTTGAAATTTATTATTTATAAAAATGTATTTTTATGGTATATAAACATCATTTTTTAGTTCTAGGATTATTTGTTATCATTTTTTATATATTTAGGGTGTAATCCTACAAATATGGTTATTTTTGTAACTCTGGTAGTTTTCTCTAGCTCATGAAAATAGAGGATGTGCATTGGGCCCACTGGAGAGGTTGACAAGATAACATGGTTATTAAAATTAGGACATTTCAATATAATGGTTTTTTGTGAATCCAATATTGAAGAGTTTGTATTTTCAAATTATTTATTATTATGAAGTATTGAATACAAATTGTCATATCATAGAAAATATGAATATGATCATAATCCACATGTTTTTAAATTAGAATGTGCCACAAATATAGTAGTGTTAATCATATAATATAACTGATTGCATGATCCTTAAGAAATCTTTAAATTAGCTAGTTTTTAAATAATCCCTTTAATCCATATATGAAATAACATATAAGGGTGTGTTATTCCAAAACCTCTTCTGTTAAACAATTGTAATTAATACAACCATGAAACTTATCAATATCTTAATCACCTTCGAATATAAATTTTTTTATTCATCGTAATGGTTGATATTATCGGAACATAAAATGGTGAATATATTTTTTCAAGATGATAAAAATTATTAAAAAAGAAATATTTATCATTGATAATATTTTTTGTGTGATGAAATTAACAAACACATAAAAACCAAGTTAACTTACACTTTTATGAAAATTAATTGTGTTGTAGAAAGGGATACTGATAAAATTAAATGAATGTTGTATATATATTAATATATGGAATCCAAATGAGAATGTGATTATAAATATAAATAGTATTTTATTTAAAAGAAGGATTACAATAATAAAATTATTAGAAAATAATATATAGGATCAAAATAAAAATAAAAATATAAAGGATAATGTAATTAAAAAAATGTGTATAATTGGTCTTCTGATCCCTTATAAGATTTTATTATACTAAATCTTCTCGGATGATGTGAAATTTGGAATAACTAAGAAGAAAAAAATGCACAAAAATGTTTCATAAGACATGGACAAGTTTCATTAAAAATATGTTATCCAGTTTCATAAGCCCTTTACCCCATATAAAATACCAATTTATTAAATTATATTATACATTTTATTTAGAAATTATTTCAAATAATCACTCTATATATTTCATCAAAATTAATTTTTTTTACATAAAAATATTGATAAAATTATTGGGACAATATTTTAGTGATCATAGATTTCATTAATTCCAAAAAAAAAGTTTCCCAAGTATTATTTCAATTAAAATACTCATAATAAATATATAATAATTTTTGAATATATCCACATAGATTTTAAAATGTTCCACAAAAATATATACGAAAATTTAAAACATGTTCTATGAGATATCTTATAATTAATGATCTATATTCCATGTTATAAATAATTTTAATGGGGCTCAATAATGAAATTTAATTGAGATTAGTTGAATAAAATAAATCCTTGAATGTTTCAACAAGTGTAAAAAATAATTTTTTTCCTATTATAAAATAATTTGAAATATAATTTGGATTTTGAATTTCCACTATTAATAAGATTATTATATTGGGTTAATATTTATTATTCAAAGCGTATGTTTTTTTATTCAATCTATGTAGGATATAAAAATGTTAAAATAATAGATAAAATACTAGAATTATTTCTAGAATAAAATATAACAAATAAATTAATTTTTTTCATTTTATAATCATATCATATTGATGTCTATTATGTTCAAAATATCATGTGACATTCTAGTAGTATGAATATTTAAAATTCTATGTGTTCGTTATTATTATAAAAACATAAAATTAATTGTGTAATTTTATTATTAATTTAAAATAATTAGTTGTATTAATTAGTATATAATTTTTAAATATATAATATAAATTACCTCCAGTTCAGTGGTGAAGCAGTGGTTAATTTCTAATATACTGTTTTTCTATTTGAATTTTTTTCCAAACATCATTATCCAATTCCATAATTGCTTATAATTCATAGAGTTATAATATATATATGATTATAATTAAAAAATAATGTACATAATAATGTGAATTCCTTATAGAAAAGTGATTATAATGTTTGTATTATCTTATTATCACGTGGTTAGATCATTGGTATTTATTGGTCACCATTATTCAAACCATGTTAATGTATTATTATAACAATAAATGATATCATTGACTGAAATGTTTTAATTATCCTAAAATAATACATTTTTGTTAATTTAATTCAAAGTAAAATTATATAAGAATCAAAAGATTTACATAAAGGGTACTCAATGTACATTCCATAGTATCATCTAATCCAATGAATATTGGGTTAAATCATCGCCTCTAAAAATAGAATATTTTTTTGGCCCTCAAAGAATATTTTTTCCAATGGGCATGAATCTAATTAATGAATTTAAAATATTATTGATTTATTGTGATATATCATGTATTGATAAATTAAAGAATTTTTATTATATATACAGAATTCTATTCTAGATTCATATTTCATAATTTTTTGAACCACAAAATATTGGATAATAGATATCAGATATGATACCAATAAGTACATTTTAAAATCCAACACACTTAATTAAATGATTAAAGCATGAATAATTGGTTTATCTCAACTATTCTATCCCACATAGTAATATAGTTTTCCACATTATTTTTCCTTTATAATGGTATATTTAAAAAAATATATCTTAATATAAATTATAGAAAATTAAAATATATTTTTATTTGAACTATTTATCAATATTTTTTTATAATTTTATTTATTTATCATTATTCTACATAATAAATTAATATCCCAGAATTCACCATCTTCATTATGAAACTTATTATATTCTAGGCATATTTAAAATATAAATTTTACATAATTAAATTATTTATGTAATTTTTTTCATTTTTTATGGAATCTATGTACATTCCAGTTATACTTTTAAATAGTGATATAGATCAATATAATTTTTTTAGATTACCATGTGTTGATAAAATATAGTTCATGACATCCTTCTATATTTTTTTATTGTATTAAACTATCCTTCATCGCATTTTATACAATTTTAGAAATGTCATTTATAATGTCAATTTTTCTCATACACCTGTCGTATAATGATTAGATAGAAACCATACATTGGTATTCCCCACCAAATAACTCTTAATAAATTTAATCAAGTGAACATATTTATAACATATACCATAATCTATAGATATTATTATATTCTTCATTCCCTTAAATGAATCCACACTATCAACATGAGGTGATTTTTAAATATGAGCCTATATCTACAATTATTATTCATACCAAAATTAACTATATTTATTTGCGTACCATTCTCAATGATCATCATAATAATTCCCACTTAATTGAATATAATCATAACCGTTAATTATAAAATCGATATAGTCTGTTTCATAGTTTCACAAACTCCTAAAATATATAGAATCAGATTCTATCCCCTATAAAAAGTTCAGTGAGACACATTAATGATTTATATACTATGAGTGGGTTATCTCCAATGGATGCTTCCTATATAATGGAATGTTTATTGATTATCATTGGGTGTCATAAAATATTTCACTATACTAAAAAGCTATATAATATAAATTCCAATATTACAACAATTCATTGATCTCTAATGGAATATATACAATCACATTAACATTAATTGAAGATAATGTAAAAACTAAAATTTACATCTCATGAATAATATACAAATTTCACTATATTTATTACATAAACCAAAAAAGATATAATATTCCAAACTCAACATAAATGTCATATAATGAATACTTATGAATCTTTAATTCAATAAATCAAATGAAAAATTTATATATTTTCAAAGGATATATCATTCCATCAATATCTTAATCAAAACAAATAGAGGTGATTCCAACCTCGATTAGCACATATGCCTCCTAAAATTGTTGTAATATTATACATCAATGTATATTAAAAATAAATTACACAAATAATTAATAATATAAAAAATATTTAACTCCATTATATTCCTGAGAACATAATAATTAATTTAGTTCTCTTTAACAGTAATTTCGGATTAATTTTTTTAAATGTATTCATGTGTACTCTTGATTATTTATGTAGTATTTTAAATAAAAAAAATAAAAAATGATGATAATTTTTTTTATCAAATTAGTTTATGTTATACATATATATATTCAATATTATATTAAAAATATTATTACATTTTAAGCGAATTTCATATAATAGTATTCAGCCACAATCTATAAAATAATAAAATTAAAATTTAAGAATGAATAATACTGATTAATCAAAATAAAATTAATGAAATATATTTTAATACTACATAAATATTATGTAATAAATATATGTATTATTTTTGGAAAAATAAATTTCTAAATGAGAAAATTAATATTATCTTTTTATTTAATAAATAAAATATTAGAAAAATAATGAGAAATGGTACACTAACATGTTTACATCATATTATAATTTTATAATTTTTAAAAAATTATTTAAAATGTTAATATTATTTTAAACTATGATTATGGTGATGATGGATTTAATATCATAAAAAATTTAGAATTTATTATCAAATATGATATTTGAATGTTTTTTATTATATGAGTATATATCATATCATTTAATTGTTTTAGTTAAAAATTATTCTATTAAATTTATATAACTTCTATTTAACTATATATAAAATATATATATTAAATAATAATATATAATTAGAAATAGAATTTTTGATTGGAAATACCATTATAAACACATTATACACATATTATAAATCTAGTTAATACATTATTGGGTTCAGGTAATAGTGATATAAAATAATACTATAATATTTCATCATAATAAGGAATATCCAAAATCATGATAAAACTACCACATACATGTAATCCTCAAAACATAATAATAATATGTTTTTGGTATTTAGTTATTTTTAATAATTTTTATTCACTTAGTGTAAGCCATTATAAGAAAATAATTTATGCATCGAAATTGAATCCAAAGTAATTTTAAAATAAATAAAAAATATATTTTTTATATTTTTAAAACAGCTATCTTATATCACATTCTTGATGATCATTAACTATTATAAGATAAAGGACCACATCTTCTTAAGGAAATTGTATGTTGATAAACCACCCTATTCTAATCAAAATTCATTGCCATAAAACATTACATAATCATGAATTTTTTGAATATTTTTATTTCATTCACATTAATTATATTATCATATTTACAGATTATAAAAATTATGTAATATATATATATATAAACACATCCATAACATTAGGAAACTACTAAAATAGATTCCATTTTCTTTAAAATACAATACATTTCAAAAAAAATTTATTTCATTAATTTTTTTTAAAACATTCCACATGACCTCTTAATTTATCATACCCAATCTATTTCCCCATTAAAAAAATTTAAATTTTTTTTATGGGAAATGAAACATAGTAAGGGACACAATTAAAATAAATCAGTAGTCTAGTGAAAATGAGAATATCCATTAAAACCCAGTTTTTTAAAAAACATAATAAGTCATAAAAAATCATGCAGTTTACTTTTATCATATTTTACATAGCACTCTTAAATTCACGCTTAAAAATAGAATAGTCATTCATTTGACATCCATCTCTAGAGTATCGAATGCACTGGAGACCTATAAAAGGGCTATGTCATCATATCTTGAGATATATTGTGTCTCATCAAATAATATCATGACCTATAATGGGTTTCAAGATATCATATCGTGAGATATAATATTCATAACCCATAATAAACAATTTACAAGGAAAATATCACGAATAAACCCCTAAATAACTCATTTAATTGATGGTTAAACACATTCAGATATAAAACTACCATTTTCTCATAATATTAACATTTATAATGCAAAAACATGTATATAATATTGAAAATGTATTACTAAAAAATAAATATTAAAAAATAAAATGGAAATATTACATTAGTAATATGTTATGAAATAGGAAGATATAAATAATTCCACATATATATATATATATTTTTGAATTTCATAAAAGTAACATTTAAAATGATTTTAAAATGGGACGAAACATAAATAAGACATGAAAATGATCTATTATGAAAAAAGATGGAAATTGTAACACTGTTTACCCTTTATATATATTTAAGCAATCATTTTTTATCACATGGACATAAAATATGATTATTTATAAGAATAATTCATTAAAACATTTAAAATAATGTTCTAGATTAAAATTCAAATCCTTTCAGATCAACTTCCACAAAAATTGTAATAATCACATGTATACAGGTTTGATGTGTGTTATTAATTTATAAAATAACTATACTATTGTTTTTGTCAATATATGATCTTATTATAACAATTTATTCCCAATTATTACTAATATTTTGATATTTATACAATTTCCAGTGTGTTCATTCCACTATTCCCAAGAAAATTTTATTATGGAAATCCTTGTAAAATAGAAATAATCATATAGAAGAAATATAATAAACTATTTAGTATTATTTTAATTAATTAAAAGTTAATTTTAATTGTCCATGATTTCAGTAAAAGAGAAACCAAAACACATCATCAATGCAGGTGGTGAAGTGACACACCACATATGAAGATTTCATTATTTAATAATAGAAAGATATGACGAGATGTTTTCCAATGAATATAACATCAATACAAAATTTCACTTAATATATGATACTTGAGTTTCCATGAAACATTGTAAAGGCATTTAGGATAATATATAGGTGAAAAAGATTTAAAAAGTGAAAATGAGGGAATCATACTTCTTGAAAGGATCTCCGTGATGAACTATTTATGCCCTTTTAAGTGCCATTTTTTGAGACAAGAATAACTATAATCTTAAAAGGGAAGAGAAAGAGGTAATTTTAAATAATATAGTCAAGCAAGAAGGATTAAGGTGTTAAATATTTGTGAGGGGAGAATCATCCTTTTATAAATGAGGCATGAGGTAACCTATGAAGTACTCAAATTATTAAAATATAATAATTATATTATATGATTTAAGAAATATAGAAATTTATAAAAGTAAATGTTATTATAATTTAGAAGGAATATTTTAATTTTTTACCTTTTAAAATTATATTTTTAACTTTTAAATAAATAAATAAATTATATTATTCATAAAAAATAACATTTATCAAAATAAAATCTATTCATTACAGTTATATTAATCACATCATAAAAATTAAAATAAAGAGAAATTATTTTATATTATCACATAAACATTATATTATTATAGGTAATTACAGAATAAGATTAAAAATATTATATTACATTTATTTAATTATTATTAATATCATTTGTTTGATTTATTCACTAATTAAATAATTACATCATCATAATTGTTCAAACCATTAATGTTTTTATTTATTCCCTAAAATTTATCAATAAAATATAATGAGTAAGAAAATTTTTAACAATAAATATACAATTTATTTCTAAACCACCCTTCTAGAAAACCATATATTACAAAATTATCCTAATAAAAAACTATAGTTTGAAAAATTGACATCCTTTTTAAATAACGTTTTATAAATGCCTTAAAGAGATTCATGTGGTTAAGAAACGACCCCAAAGAGAATAGTAAAAATATATTGGTCTAAAATAACATATATAAAATGATTTATCCAAATTAATGTTAATTTAATAATTCAGATAATTTTAATTAAAAAATTTATTTATTTTTCTAATGCCTTCATAATAATTAATATAAATTATTTCAAATATGAAAAATAAAAAATAAAATACTATAATAACAATACATTAAAAATGTTCTAAATAAAAAAATATATTCATAAATTAAGTTATTAATTAATATACGTGTGAAGAATCATATTAATTTTTTTATTTTTTATTTGCATGCCCTGTACAATCATTTCCCAGAAATTTACATAGGTGTAGTGTAATATAACTCCAAAATTAGAAATTGAAAACCAGAAAAATAAATAATAAATAATATATAATAAAAATGTCCTGAAAATAATATTCATTATACCATTATTTTCAATAAGATACTAATTATGGTGTTTTTAGTGTTGTGTAAGAACAATGTTGTCACTATCCGTGATTAATATACTAATCATGAAATAAATATAATATCAATGTAATAAATTATTTATATATATTATTCCCCATAAAATACCATTATTTAATCATTCAATAAATTTAATAATTTTTATATTATCATAATGTCTAAATGATGTAAAAAATGCTATATTTTAAAAACTATTGTATTTTTTAACAATTTCAAAAAAAAATTCATTTTTAGAAAAGTATAAATATTTAATAATAAGATAATTTAATGACAAAAAATTCCAACATTAAATAATTTCTAACAAATTAAAATTTTATAATTTTATAATTAATGTTTTACATAAATATTCAAATAATAAATTATTTGTTTTAGGAATTACTCATCATAATAAATATAACTATATAATTCAATAATATTAAAAAATTAGACTCTATAAATTTATGTGTTGTTATATTATCCCCTCAAATCTTGAAACTTTTTCTTTAATTTTTCTTCACTCATGAATCAAATGGGGATACTTTTCCCTCATAGTATTTTAATATTCCAATGATTCTGCTTCAACCTTCTGGTTTCTCTAAAAAACCAAATACTTTTAAGTTACCTCATTTCGCAATACTTTCACTTTATGATAAAGAAATTTAATAGTTTGTTTTTATATGTAAGGATCTCCTCAAAATATAATAATTCTTGACTTGAAACATGAAACCGATATAGAGCATACTTTATTTACATTGAAACATGAATATCCCTTTTTACCTTAGATAAACTCAATGGAAAGGCTATTCGGTAGGTAACTAGTGCAAAATTCCATATGATTTTATAATTTCTAATAAAACATGGACATATCATTCATATATTACAAAAATTAATAACTCAAATGACCATATCCTTTTACATATAACATAACATGATTTTCATTAAAATTATACATTAGAGTACAAACCAAAAATCATGATGTCTAGTGTCATGGAAGTCTAGGTACACAAAACAAAAAAAATGGGACCAAAATACACTTCATTATTCAATCTATATAAAGGGGTCCTAAATATTTTTTATCCCTTAAATCTTCATAGGTTATGTTGAGGAATGCATTAACTATGGTTTTTAGATAAGTAGCCCAGTATTGGAATAACTATAAGAACAATGCATTAGCACATGAGATAAAGGGCATGAAATTATGATATAAGAAGTCGTCTAACATATGGAATAATAAAATAGAAACCTATAATCAAATAACCATAGAATCATTGTAATATGGAAGAATCATATAACATGACATTAGCACGTTTCAAGGCTAACCGTTGAGACCAAAACACATGGTTGCACAAGCAAAGTCTAACTGCCAAGATCGTCACACAAAACATCTCATGAGACTCAACATTACCCAATGAATTGGAGCATTTTCTGGGAACAACCATCCTATATTTTCATGAATATATTTACCACATAATTATTCATATATAAACAATCTTATAGAAACATAAGGTTTTCCAAAGAAAAAAATTAGGAAACAAAAACATGACATAAATAAAAACAAATGGTTGTATCATTAATGTGACCGTAAAAGAAATGAACTAAAATATACATGTATATTAATATGTAAAAATATGATGCTACCATGGTATGTGATTTCATGTAGAAGTGATAAAATGTAACGAAAGTATTTAATAATTTTTAGCATTAAATCATTTTTGTACGGTGTTGAGGAAAATAATATTAAGCCATTAAAATAGAAAAGGAAACTATCTTTTTTTTTAAAAACAGTTGTGAACCAGTAAGTTATTCATAATAAAAATACTGATTTTATAATGTCAATGGTGGGTTAATATAAAGGATATAGTAGAATTTAATTTAGGTAAAAATCCAGGTAGTTACCTAAAAACATGTTTTCATATCGAGAAGTATATAGAAGGGAATCATATAAAAATACATATATCTCAGAATGATAATGTGGTTTGGATACAGAAAAATGAGATTTGAGCATATAAATAGTATTTAGGATTCTAAAAAAAGGAAAATAAAAACATTATTTGGATAAAAAGAAAGATAGAGTAACCTGAAGGAAAATAGGATGTTCGAGTAGAATCCCTTATAAAATATCGACAAGGATTCTGGTGTACTTAGGAGGGATTAATGTGAGAGAAATGGGTTTATAATAATTTATACATCATGAGTTATGTATGCGGAGGTTAAAAATCATACCCCAACATAATGAATTATAAATAAAAGATCATAGCATAGAGAATATTCTTAAATGAAAGTGACATTGATAAGATACCTTACCTTAAGACTGCTGGTGTTCTTCGCCTAATATTAATGAACGTAATAGAAAAATTATGTTCATTATTTAATAATTACATAACTTATTATATATCAAAAATATTTTTCATAACCTTTTTATGTTCATTCCTGATCATTTTGATGGGTTATGTTGTTTATTTTCATTGTTCAAGTTTGTTTGTTGTCTTGGTCATTACAATGAGTTTACTTATTTTCATTAATAGGGAATCATGTAAAATGTGCATGGTTTTCAAAAAATTGAGTCAGAATTTATAATTTAACATAAAAATGGATATGTGGTTGTAAATTTTATTTTCTTAGTTGTAGTAATATTGAATCATTATATAAAAAATTAATGATAAATACAAGGATTAATTGGGATATTTTTCTCATAATTATCTTTTTTTGTATTATTATTTTAAATCATGTTTGAAAAAGTATTACATAAAATAAAATAAAATAAAATAAATATTTTATTATATGGTTCAACCATTAAAATGTTTTCGGGACTAATGTAGAATATGGTTAAATAAATTGAATACCCATTCTCCAGGAATGTGTTAAATTAACACATCGTGGATTGTGTCTTACTAATAGTATAAAAGATGAGTAAAGGAGATATGATAATATGTTATTTCGTTACCAAAAAAAGTCTAGTTCATGTAAGCTAATTGTTATTTCATAACAACTGGATGAGGAGAGTTAAGGATATAATGGAAAAATGATGAACATGAAAAGAAATTAAATAAAAAGAAAAGAGAAAGTTAAGTCTTGATTCAATCTTCCTTCACTCCCTCTTTTGGGGAGAGGATTTGGACTCTTGAGGATACCAAAGGATGATGAACATCGGGGTGGAGATAGGGAAGATATTTGGGAATAATTGTTTCAAGGAAAAAGGCTTGAGTGGAGTGAAGAGAAGAGGGGTGTGTGGGTGGTTTTATTGTGGAGGGTAGGAGAGTATTTCTTAATATTTAATTCCATAGTTTATAAATTTCCCTCATAACAAGATATATTGATTATTCAAAGAGAAAAAATAGTAATAATTTCACGTGAGTTCTACATTTTGGAGCATTCATAACTTATGATGTCAATAATAGTGGATTTAAATTATAATGTTTTTATATAGTATATTATTGTATTTTACTATTCAATAATAATTCATGTATTTCAGAAATATACCAAAAATTTAGCATAACAATTTTTCAGCGTATAGAAAAAATATAACATCCATTTTTTTAAAAATAATTTTCTAAATATGATCAATTTTCGTAATTAAAAGCATAATTTAAAAGAAAAATAATAATTTGAAAACAATAACTGATTTTATAATACTTTCAAAATTTACATAATGTCTTATAAAATTATAATAAAACCCCCAGAGATAAAATTATCTATTTATAAACACTTTTTAAGAAAATAAATATCGTTTTAAATTTATTAATTTATTAATTATTATTTTTTATGACTTACAAAAAACCAATTCTTTTACTATGGTCATATTATCACATATAAAATTCTTAAATTTAATATACAAATTCATTAATGAAGTTATTATTATTTTAGATGATTTACTATTCATAAGGGTCTTATTACTGATCCTAAGGTTAGAATATTATTCACTATAGAATTAATTATGTTTTAATAGACTCGAAACATCTTACTGAATGCAACTAGATATTTTAGATATTAGAAATTCAAATCACAAAATTTATCAAGTTATAATTAAAGATCAAATAGTTCTTATTAGTTCATTCAGTTTTGATTTCATGTTATTATATGTCATATTTTTTTGATGTTAATTTCCATTGATAATACATTAGGTAATTACATTATTACCCCCTAATTAAATTTCCCCCGAAAAATTTATTTTTATATTTTAAGACATAAATATGAAAGGGTACTTTTCCATCATTTCCTCTTCCAATTTTCACGATGCCTCTTCATACTATTTGTTCCACAACAGTAATTTGACAAGGTGAATAATCTTGTTATGTAGAACTTTATCTCTATGATATACGATATTCAATTGATATTCATCGTAATAAAGATAATTCTCCAACTATACCACCTTAAAAGAGTCTACATGTGAAGGATCTGGTATGTACTTCCCTAAGAGGGATAAATGGAACATATCATGTTCATTGTCCATTGTTGGTGGAAGTGCTAGTTAATACATGATATCCCTAACAAAATCAATGATCTCGAAGGGGACAATGTTCAAGGACATAACTTCCCATTCCTCCCAAATCTCATTACCTTCTTCCATAGAGATAGACATAGAAATACCATGTCTACAACATTGAACTGAAGTTCTCATCGACGATTGTCCGCCTGACTCTATTTTTGACATCGGGATTCCGGGATATGATGTTGAATGGTATTCCCCATATCACCCATTTCTTCAACCATATCACATCCTAGTAGCATGTACTGACTGACTTCTCCCAACACAGAAGTTTTTTGAACCATTTCCCCTAAATTTCTTTGTATGGTGACATTTATATTCTTTTGTGGAGACATTGTTGAATGAGAGTTCAACCAGTGTATGTTTTTGGTCCCATCCTATTTGTAATTACATATAACATGCTCTAAACATATCTTACTTTTTCTGAATAGTCCGATCAAATATTCCATTTGATTGAGGATAACACGTCGTAATGATGTTCAGTTTAATTATTAAAGCGGTTTGATAGAAATTATTTTGTAAATGTTCAATATATAGGGGGGGTTAATTGTATAATTTAAAAAAATTCCTTTGGAACTATTAAATATGGTAATGTTTAAAAAATTTAAACAATGAATATTCAGAAGACCTCTTAGTTCTACAAACATGACAGATTCTAGAAATATGGTTCTGGAAATGAAACTTAAGAAATGTTTTCAAGGAAAATGATTCTACCTTAAATCATAAATAATCTTACTTATTAGTTTACATGTAAAAGACATTATATGATGATTATACTCTCCTTATCAATAAAAAAGCAACAAAAAGAAACATGAATCAATACATGTAAGATGTAGTAAATCTTTTAACCCAAAGAGTAGGGCATCCAACAACCTTGGATAAAGGTCCCTTGATTTATAAATTCAATCATGTCAGTCTTAACCACACAAGGGTAACACCTCAATACGAATACTGGAGCCTCTCTTGTAATCCATGAAATCCCTCAAACTTCAAGGTAGACAGAACCATTGTATTCATATCCCCAGAAGACCTTTATTTTATAGAGGATCAATCAGAGTCGCACAAAGAAATTTGAATGAGTTGTTCAGTACACAAAATGAATGTGAGTCTCTCTCTAGAAATCACTTCAACAACATATAATCTCTTGAGTCATAGAACAATATTGAGCTCGTTCAAATGAGATCCTATTTATTGCCACAATTCCAACAGTCGTATCCCTCCTCTAATGGTCATATTTTTGCTTAAATTTAGGAGGGACCTTTACACAATTCAATCAAACAATGGTCAGTTTGTAACAGAATGCACGAAATAGTTTTGTAACTCAAACAAGCATAAGTAAAATATGGGTTCTCAAACAAATTAAATTTTTCAGAATCTAAGGAAAATTATGTTTGAAGTCTAAGAATATTTAGATTTTATATTATCAAGATATTTGGATTCTATTTTTCATGGAATTAGGAATGAAAATTCGGTATACTTTGGAGTATGTATTATGACAAATTCGGTGTTTGAATTCTGAGGAATTCAAAACCTGAATTCTAATGAATTCGAATTCTCAGTTATAAGGAAATCGGATTCTGAATTTCTAAGGAATTATAAACCTATATTCTAAGGAATATTGAACCTAAATTTTAGGAAATTTAGAGTCTGAATTTGAGAATGTTTAGTGTCTGAATATTAGAGAATTCAGAGTCTAAATTTCAACGAATTCAGAGTCTAAATTTCATAGAACTTTTAGTATGAATTTTAAATAATTTAGAATCATAACTTCAATGAATTTGGAGTCTGAATTTTAGAGAATTCAGAGTTTGAAATTCCGAGAATTCGGATTCTGAATTTTCGGGAATTCAGAGTGTGAAATTCAATGAATTCAGATTCATAATTCGGATCCTAAAAACAGAATACTCTATATCTAAGTATTTATAGAATTCCGAGGTATTAGATATGAAACCAAATTTATCACTTAGAAATAAAAAGAGTTAGATTTAGAGAAACTAAAATATGAACAATGAAAAACATGATAAGGACAAATTTCATTGAGGAATGAAAAATATCTTTATTAAGATAAAAATTTATGGAGACAAATTTGCCTTATGATAATGTGTTCGTGATTTTCAAAACATAGAGGAATGGAAAAGTCATAAGGAAACCTTATTGACTCAACAATATTTCCTTTTTGGGAAAGCACAAACATCTTAACTAAAAAGAATATAAGTACTTGAAAATTTCTATGATCTTTCAAAAGAAACACATCTCCCTTTACTTATAAATTATAGTGAATACGGCTAACTCCCCCTTAGGGTTTAGAAAAAATAATGATTGTATTATGAATTTCCTAAATGAGATTTTTCATCTTCTTGCAAATGAAAGTCATCATGATAATAACTCCCATTGGATGAGCTCTCTCTTAATTAGTAATATTTCTTCTTTACTTATTATTCTTTTTGACATTCCTTTCTCCCCCTTTGACATTCTGAAAAAGTAATAAATGTAATATAAAGGAAATTTTATACCTGAAATATTAGTACTAAACAACCAAAAATGTAATGGCTCGGACCTCTCCGACACGTTCCATTGTCAAAAAGAAGGTCAAGAAGTGTTCTGGAGGGTAAAATGGACTTTTTCCACACATTCAAGAATTTTGAAACTATATGGTGTGTAGTTTGAGTACACTCCGAGTACCCCCTTCCCGGGTATACCCCGTGTTGCAGACCATGTCCTTGTTGTGTGGAATAATGGGTGCATTTCGTGTGTCTAGTTCTACATGCCATGTAGTCCTTCCCCGCGTACGCGTTACCAGTCAACGGCCGTGTATAGTGTTAGAGTCGTGTCCTTTCCATGTGAAATAAATGAGTACACAACATGTGTCTAAACTACATGTCTTGTAGTCCTTCCACGCGTATGCGTTACCCTCAAACCGTGTGTTGACCAGTCAACGGTTGCGGAGACGTGTTGGAAGTTACGTGGAGACCATGTGAAAGAACCGAGTACACGTCGTGTACCATAAATTACACGCCTTGTACTTTTTCATTTCACGCCTATAAAAGGAGGGGTCCCCTCATCCATTTCAAAACACACATCTCCTCCCCTCTCCTCTGAGCATAGCTCTCTTAAGAGACTCAAAGGCTCTTCCTTCCATATGTTCTTCATCCGAGCTCCGATTTACGATCCGTTAGTGGCCATAGGATCGTAACGACGAGGAGGAGCTTCTGATCTTGGATATGTTGTCTTTCCTCTGACCTTTTCTTTCCGACTTCCACCCGAGGAGGTTCTGCCGGGAACCAACAGAAGTGACGGACGCCGATGGACGTCTTCTAAGGTTGATCTGGGGGAGCGTTGCGACCAGAACCTGTTGAGGTAGGGATCTTAACTTCGTCTCTCTAATTTGTGCATCATGTGGGGTGGGTATCCTCTTGTTTTCATGAGTAAAAATTGAACCATTAAATAAAGATAATAACTGGTTAAAGAACTGGGATGGGAAGTTGTGATTGACGTTACTTTATATCCTGTGATATTATGTTCTGAATTGAATGAGCATCTGCCTACAGAAAATGACGGTCGTTGGGGGCCTTTGCATATGCAATTAAATGTTTCCCTCTCCTTATGGATTTTCTTATGGATGGAACTTTGTGGAATGTGTAAATTAGTTAATCACATAAAGTTGGCTGTTAAAATCTGGAACACTTGTGTGATCACCCTGGTAAAACAAAATGGAATAATTAACATGTGGGTGTTGCCTTGGTTATGTGGCATGTGATGGGGGTGTATTGTGGGTTGTTGTGGATAGGGTGGGCAGCGGGGCTGCGATAAATGGTTTTAAAGAGGTGATGATGTGCAGGTTCAGTGTGGTCGTGTTTATGGTGGTTGGCAGTGGGACTACATGGATGGGTTTGAATGTGAACGGGCTATGGGTTGTGATGATTAAATAAAAATTGGAAGAGTTAATGAATGGTGGGTCATCGTAATGAAATGGAAATAATAATCAGGGGGGTTTTTTGGTTGATAAGAGGGACCTTGTTGTGCTACTTATGTTTTTCCTAACTTGTTTTTTGGATGACAGGGATATGTTTTACGAATGATTGGTGTGGTTGGTAATGGATAGTTTCCCAGTAGTTAAGGAACTAAATAACTATTTCTACTGAAATGTGAAAATCTAAAGGGGGTTGGGTTTGTTTGTTATATGCATGCTTCGTAGTAGCAGTGCTGAGGTACGTTCTCAATTTCTCTTTTTAGAAGAAATAGGTTGGGATGTGTGGTTAGTATATATATATATATATCTGTATCTTTTGTGTTTTATCGTATCCCACCTAGGTTGAGCACTTAGTTCCGAACACTCCCATTTCATGGGAGAGAGTGTTTTTCCCTTAGTTACTAGATCCTTCATGCTCCTTCTCCCCTAGGCTATGATGGCTTGAGGTGACCTTACACCTAAGACACTCCGGGTGGGTTTCGATTGGGGTGGTTTTAGCCCAACACTCTTCGGGTAGGTTCTACTTTTTCCCAAGAATATTCGGGATGAGTCCCAGGTGTGTGCAGGCGGGATAAGTGGTTGTGAGGCCCAGGTGTGTGCGGGCGGGATACGTGGTTGTGAGGCCTAGGTTTGTGCGGGCGGGATACGTGGTTGTGAGGCCCAGGTGTGTGTGGGCGGGATACGTGGTTGTCAGGCCCAGGTGTGTGCGGGCGGGGAGAGTGTGGCAGTGTCAGGACGTTTTTCGTTAGGAAGAGCAGCTAATTAAAGGGAAATGGTGTGGGGTACCCAATACTATTGTTTCATATATACTACTACTTGTTGTGCTTGTGTTTTTGGTGAGTTTGGTTGGTGAGGTTGGGTGGATAGAATTCCTTACTGGGTTTCTTCTGTTGTTCTCTTGGGACATTAGGATGTCACCCCACTTGTGCACGAGAGCTTTAGGTTTCCCTGATGAGTATACTTGTCTGCTCACCCTATGTTTACTTTCAGGTTTCCAGGAGGAGTACCAGGGACGTACGGGACCCTACTAGTCGGACAGTTGGAGTTGTTGCTGTTGTTGTACCTTGTTTTCTTTTGGTATTGTACTTTGATCTTTTGTGAACTTGTACCTTGTTATAAAATTGTTTAATCATGCAAGTGGGCTTGGTTGGGTTTATTCTATACACTTGTTCTTTTTCTTTTTTGGTGGTTGACTTGTCCTATTTCCCGATCCTAAATAATAAAAAGGTTAATTCCTCCCATATTTGTGAAAACTCATACCCTTGGTGCTAGTCTCCACCTCGGGGCCTACTGGAGGAGGGACTCAGGGGTCATTATCTACGTTTCAAAATTTCCAACTCAGGAGGGGCATCTTTGGTGGGAGGGGTCATGACAAAATGGTATTTGAGGTGATGGTTGAGAGATAGGATGGAGTCTGGAGTTAGGAACAGTAAGGATTTCATGGGATGGTATGGAAACAGTGTTAGTTAATCTTGGTGTGTGAGATAGGCCAGGGAAGACCGGCTAGGACACGGGGTTTTAGGGCCCCCCATTATCTGATGCAAGGACTCTGAGCCTACAGAATGACCATGTGAGACTACATTAATTGCAGGGTAGAAACCCTAGGGAAGGTACATGCATCATCGTTATTGTGTTTTACTTGATTTGGGTGTTCTGTGAATGAAATTGAAATAAGATGATAAAATGAATCCTTGAGATTTTCCTTACTACTTGGGCTTAGGGGATCCTTGTTTACCGTATAGCTATGGCACCTGGACGTCATCCCCGGGTGGCTCAGACAGCCTAGGCCCAGTATTTTCCGGCGGTCGATCAGTTGAGGATTGACCGAGAGGAGGAAGATAGCGAGTGGCAGAAGACTCTCCATTCTTTCCAGCGGAAGACCCTCAAGAAGTGCGAGGGTAGTACTTTGGATACGTAGATGGAGGGGTGGATTGAGGAGCTAGGGATCACTTTTACCTTGATCCATGCTCCGAGGGAGTAATGGGTTCCCGTAAGAGCCAGTCAGCTGAGAGGTACGGCGCGACAGTGGTGGATGCTCTACCTCGAAGAGAGGATAGAGGCAGAGGTTCCATGGGATGAAATTGAGAAGGAATTCCGAGAGGAATTCCATTCATCCATGATCAAGGCCGAGAAGAGGCAATATTTACTCTCCCTTCAGAAGTGGAGTATGTCAGTACGAGAGTTGGGGATCATGTTCAAGGATCTCATGCGCTTTGCTCCAGATCTATTTCCGGATGAGGAGTCTCGGTCGAGACGTTTGGAGGAGGCGCTTCATCCTTCGCTCTAGTATGTTGTCATCCCCTTCACCCTTCTGACGTACATGGTAGTACAGATGAATTCATAGGTTGTTGAGAGGATCCACTCACTTGGAGGTGCACCCCGTGAGGGGAACCAGCCAGGCTCGTCGAAGGGGAAGGCAGTTAGCAGTAGGTCCCCTGTGACGGGACCTTCCAGGATCAGGCCAGTGGAGAGCAGGCCCCAGCAGTTCCATTTCTTATCTTTGGGTCCTCGTCACTTTTTCATGAGCCCAGGACTGAGGTGTTTTTCATGTGGTGGTTTCGGGCACGTTCAGAGTCAGTGCCTGACCCGAGCTCAGTACGGTGGAGGTGGGCATGTTCAGCGCCCACCTCAGCAGCACCAGTTTCCGGCGAGGCCCATCCAGTAGCAGCAGGACTGTGCTCCTCTGAGGGAAGACATTACAGGAGGAGGCTGACCTCAGGGTGATCCTCAGGGACCCTGACCAGGGCTTGGTCGGGGAGGTTGACAACATCAGAGAGGTAGAGGAGCTGGGCGTGGACAGTAGCACGCATCAGAGTTGACACCTCTAGCAGGACCAGAGGTGGTGCGAGGTACGATTTGATTATCGAGCACTCTTGTTTCTGCTTTGTTCGATTCAGGAGCCTTGCACTCCTTTGTTTCACCTAGTCTAGCCCATGATTTGGGACTAGATGTAGAGAGACTTTCCATAACACTGGTGCTGATTACACCAGTTGGAGTCCAGACCAGTGT
This sequence comes from Viscum album, assembly GCA_963277665.1. Lineage (NCBI taxonomy): Eukaryota > Viridiplantae > Streptophyta > Magnoliopsida > Santalales > Viscaceae > Viscum > Viscum album. The sequence continues at coordinate 1,515,680,472 of OY728122.1, read as the reverse complement.
ATCTTGTGTTTTCTGGGGATGTGGGCATATGTTCGGACCACATCGATCTAGTGGGGACCTGATTCAGTTACAGATGCATCCATACGATGTCATCCTAGTCATCAACTGGTTGTTTTCTGTTAGTTCCATTATCGACTACTTCGGGAGAAGATTCATGTTCTCCGATGTGGATGGGCAGTGCGTATCTTTTGTTGGCGAGAGGAGCTATCAGGCGGGAAGTCGGCGTGTGGTGGGTTATCAGTGGTTCCAGCTGATACAGAGATGATGGATGTCACGAAAGTTGTTGGGGAGTTCTTCGATGTTTTTCCTGAGGAGTTTGTGACTCTACCCCCCTGATGTGACGTTGAGTTCGGGATAGACTTACAGCCTGGTGCCCGTCCGATTTCGATAGCCCCTTATCGGATGGCACCTTCGGAGTTGTAGGGGTCGCGAATTCAGATTGACGACCAGATAAAAAAGGGCTTTGTTTGACCCAGCGTGTCGCCATGGGGTGCTCCAGTTTTGTTCGTGAAGAAGGTAGATGGTGGTCTCAGGCTATGCATAGACTACCGATGGTTGAAATAGGTAACAGTCAAGAACCTATACCCCCTTCCAAGGATAGATGATCTCTTTGACCAGCTGAGGGGACCATGTTGGTTCTCTAAGATTGATCTGCGATCAGGATATCATCAGTTAAGGGTAAAGGACAGTGACATCTCGTAGACGACATTCAGGTGTAGGTATGGGCACTTCTAGTTTGTAGTGATGCCGTTTGGAGTTACGAATGCACTAGCTGTGTTCATGGGACTTATGAACTTTGCCTTCCGAGAGTTTCTGGACTGGTTCTTCATTGTGTTTATCGATGACATCCTGATCTACTCAAGTTCAGAGGACGATCATGTTGAGCATCTCAGGGCAGTCTTGGAAGTCCATCGACACTACCATCTTTACAGGAAATTGTTGAAGTGTATGTTCTTGACGCAAGAAGTACACTTCCTTGGGCACATGGTGTCTCAACATGGAGTATCGATGGACCCGTTGAAGGTGGAGGAAGTTGTTTCTTAGGTAGCACCCAAGAGTGTGGCAGTAGTTCGTAGTTTCCTGGGGTTAGCAGATTACTATCAGAGGTTCTTTTCCGACTTCTCTAGAGTTGCTGCTCCTTTGACAGCTTTGACGAGGAAGAACCAGGTATTCCTATGGAGCGAACAGTGCTAGAAAGCTTTTGACTACCTGATGGAGAAGTTGGTCAGTGCTCATGTACTCAAGTTTCCAGAGGAAGGGTTGTTGTATGATGTGTTTTGTGATTCTTCGGGCCTTGGTCTGGGGTGCGTGCTGATGCAGAAGAAGGGTGTGATCTATTATGGGTCTAGGCAGTTTCGCCCTCATGAGCGTAATTATGACACCAATGATTTGGAGCTTGCATCAGTAGTGTTCGCACTGAAGTTGTGGCGACATTACCTCTTTGTGGAGCACATTTTGGTCTTCTCAGATCACAAGACCCTGTGTTATATCTTCTCCCAGCGTGACATGAACTTATGGCAGTGGAGATGGGTCGAGTCTCTCCAAGACTATGACATTGATATCTCTTACACTGAAGGTAAGGGAAATGTTGTGACTGATTCCCTGAGTAGGAATTCACATCCGGAATTAGTTCTAGAATCCACAGATTCTTGGAAGGTGATGGTAGAGTTGGCTGCCATGCACTTGGATGCTAGGGTAGAAGGTGTTAGAGGCTATTTGTTTCAGATGATGGTGCATTCCTCTTTGTTGCAGCAGGTGGAAGAGTCTCAGTGGGGGGACTCCGAGGCGGAAGTGATGTGGGATCTTGTCGATTAGGGGAACGCTCCAGAGTGATGGTCAGAGGACAGCCGACATCAGATGCTTTTCCATGAAAGGTTGTTTTTTCCGGAGGAAATGCGTGATGGAGTTCTCTGTGAGTTCCATAGCTCAGCCTTGGTGGTACATCTATGAGTTTCAAAAATGTACCAAGGACTGAGGGAACAGTTTTGGTGGCCCGGGGTGAAATGGGCAGTGGCAGAGTTTGTGGCTTAATTCCAAGTGTGTCAGCAAGTGAAGGTCGAACACCATGTTCCCAGTGTTTTGTTACATCCTTTAGATGTCCCCGAGTGGAAGTGGGATGAAATCTTAATGGACTTAGTCATAGGAATACCCAGAGCTCAGTGTGGTTATGATGCTATCTGGGTGGGGGTGGATCGATTGAAGAAATATGCTCACTTCTTAGCAATTAAGGAGTGAGGCTCAGTGAGTACCTTAACACAGAGGTACGTAGACGAGGTGGTACGTTTGCATGGAGTCCCAAAGACTATCGTATCATATCGGGATACTCAGTATACCTCACGAGTCTGGAGGGGGTTACAACATGCTTTTGGCACCCAGCTTTGCCTTAGCACTTCTTTCCACGCCCAGACCAATGGACAGACAGAGCGGACTATCCAGATGTTTGAAGACATGCTGTGAGCATGCGTTCTGCATTTCGGAGGATCATTGGTTTGACACATTCCATTAGTAGAGTTTGACTACAACAACATCTTCCACTCTACAATAAGCATGGCACTGTTTGAGAATTTTTATGGAAGGACGTGTCCTTCACCAATTTGTCGGGTAGAGGTTGGTGAGACAGGTTCTCTTGGGCCAGAGGTAGTGCAGAGCACCACAGAGAAATTCCATCTTGTACGTGAGAGGATAAAAGTGTCTCAGGACCGACAGAAGTATAATGTTGACCTTCAGAGGATGCCCTTGGAGTTCAAGGTGGGAGATCATGTGTTCTTGAAGGTTTCCCCTCGACGGGGGAAACAGAGGTTTGGGAAAGGGAGCAAGATCTCACCTAGGTTCGTCAGACCTTTTGAGGTGTTGAGGCGAGTCGGCGAGGTGGCATATCAACTGTCCCTGCAAACTCAGTTGGAGAAGGTTAATGACGTCTTCAACGTATCACATCTTCGTTGGTACTTACACGACGAATCCCACATTATTTACTGGGGAGAGTTAGATATGGGAGACGACGCGACCTTTGAGGAACGACCAGTCAGAATCGAAAATTGTAAAGAAAAGGTGCTCTGTGGAGGAACCATTCCCTTGGTTCGTGTGTTGTGGAGGCATGGTGGTCTCGAGGAGAGGACTTGGGAGTGAGAGACCCAGATGCACGCTCAGTAACCGGAATTGTTTTGACTTGTGTTTTTTCACTGTTCTTTTGAGCTTTGTGTTGATGAAGTACTCTATACCTTTGATATATAGAATGGGTGGCTTTTCAATTGTGAGAACATTTGTTTCTTTGTTCCCTAGTAATGTGTAACATGTCCGGATGTTTGGGAAAGGGAACAACCTGACCATTAGTCGAGACGCATTAATGAGGATGCGATTAAACCCGTGCGGGCAAGTCAGTGCCGCCTAAAGAGGATAATATCTCGACATAGGTGAAGGAATTTCCCAAACCCACGTGTTTGGGCAGGGTGTTGGTTGTGTGGGGTTGGGGTTAGTACGAGTTGAAAAATCCTAATGTATAAAAGTGGGAAGACACAATTCTTAATCGAGACGCATTAATGAGGATGACATTAAACCCATGCAGGAAAATCAGTGCCGCCTAAAGCGGATTATATCTAGACATAACAGAAGGAATTCCTAACACATATGATTAGGTTTGTGGGTTGGGTTCCTGTTATAACGAGACCCCTAAGAGGTAATTTGTTGGGTTCCTGTGGGTTGGTTTTTGAATTCACGGGGACGAGAATGTTTTAAAAGGTATCTTATGTAATGGCCCGGACCTCTCCGGCCCATTACATTGTCAAAAAAGAAGGTCAATAAGTGTTCTGGAGGGTGAAATGGACTTTTTCCACACATTCCAGAATTTTAAAACTACACGCCGTGTAGTTTGAGTACACGCTGTATACCCACATCCCGGGTATACCCCGTGTTGCAGACCGTGTCCTTGCTGTGTGGAATAATGGGTGCACGTCGTGTGTCTAGTTCTACACACTGTCTAGTCCTTCCCCTCGTACGCGTTACCAGTCAACAGCCATGTACCGTATTGGAGCCGTGTCCTTGTCGTGTGCCATAAATGTGTACACACCGTATGTCTAAACTATACACTATGTAGTACTTCCCCGCATATGTGTTACCTTCAATCCATGTGTTGACCAGTCAACAGCCCCAGAGCTGTGTTGGAAGTCGCGTGGAGACCGTTTGAAAGAACCGAGTACACGCCGTGTATCATAAAGTACACATTGTGTAATTTTGTTTTTCACACCAATAAAAGGAGGGGTCCCCTCCTGCTTTTCAACACACACCTCTCCTCCCCTCTCCTCTGAGCAGAGCTCTCTTAAGAGAATCGAAGGCTCTTCCTTCCATAACTTCTTCATCTGAGCTCCGATTTTCAATCAGTCAGCAGCCACGGGATCATAACGATGAGGCCGAGCTTTCGAGCTTGGATTTGTTGTCTTTCCTCCGGACCTTTCTTTCCAACTTCAACCAGAGCAGCTTTTGCTGGGACCTGACAGAAGTGACGGACGCCGGCGGACGTCTTCTAAGGTTGATCCGGGGGAGCGTTGCGATCAGAACCTGTTGAGGTAGGGATCTTACCTTCGTCTCTCTGATTTGTGCATCATGCGTGGTGGGTATCCTCTTATTTTCATGAGGAATAGTTGAACCTTTAAATAAAGATAATAACTAGTTAAAGAACGGGGATGGTATGTTGTGATTGTTGTTACTTTATATCTTGTGATTTTATGTTGTGAATTGAATGAGCTTCTTCCTACGAAAAATCACGGTTGTTGGGGGCCTTTTCTTACATAATTAAATGTTGCCCTCTCCTTCTAGATTTTCTTATGGATGGAACATTGTGGAATGTGGAAATTGGTTACTCTCGTAAAGTTGTGTTTTAAAATCTAGAACCCTTGTGTGATCACCCTGGTTAAACAAAATGGAATAATGAACATGTGGGTGTTGGCTTGGTTACGTGGCATGTGATGGGGGTGTATTGTGGGTTGTTGTGGATAGGGTGGGCAGTGGGGCTGCGATAAATGGTTTTAAAGAAGTGATGATGTGCGGGTTCGGTGTGGTCGTGGTTATAGTGGTTGGCAGCGGGGCTGCAAGGATGGGTTTGAATGTGAACGGGCTATGGGTTGTGATTATTAAATAAAATGTCAAAGAGTTAATGAATGGTGGGTCATGTTAATGAAACGGAAATAATAATCACTGGGGTTGGTTGGTTGATAAGAGGGTCCTTGTTGTGCTGCTTATGTTTTTCATAACTTGTTTTATGGATGACAGGGATATGTTTTACGAACAATTGGTGTGGTTGGTTGTGGATAGTTTCCCAGTAGTTAAGGGACTAAATAACTATTTCTACTTAAATGTGAAAACCTAAAGGGGGTTGGGATTGTTTGTTATATGCATGCTTCGTAGTAGCAGTGCAGAGGCACATGCTCAGTTTCTCTTTTTAGAAGCCATAGGTTGGGATGTGTGGTTGGTATATATATATATCTGTATCTTTTATGTTTTATCGCACCCCACCCATGTTGAGAACTTAGTGACAAACACTCCCATTTCATGGGAGTGGGTGTTTTCCCCTTAGTTACTAGCTCATTCTTGCTCCTTCTCCCCTAGGCTGTGATGGCTTGAGGCGACCTTAATCCTAAGACACTTCGGGTAGGTTTCGATTGGGGTGGTTTTTTCCCAAGACTCTTCGGGCTGGTTCTACTATTTCCCAATAATCTTTGGGATGAGGCCCAGGTGTGTGCAGGCGGGATATGTGGTTGTGAGGCCCAATTGTGTGCGTGTAGGAGACATGGTTGTGAGGCCCATGTGTGTGTGGGCGGGATACGTGGTTGTGAGGCCCAAGTGTGTGCGGGAGGGATACGTGGTTGTGAGGCCCAGGTGTGTGCGGGCAGGGAGAGTGTGGCAGCGTCAGGACGTTTGTTGTTAGGAAGAGTAGCTAACTAAAGAGAAATGGTGCAGGGTACCCAATACTATTGTTTCTTATATACTACTACATGTTGTGCTTGTTTTTTTGGTGAGTGTGGCTGGTGAGTTTGGCTGGATAGAATTCCTTGCTAGGTTTCTTCTGCTGTTCTCACTGGACATTAGGATGTCTCCCCACTTGTGCACGAGAGCTTTAGTATTCCCTTCTGAGTAAACTTGTATTCTCACCCTATGTTTACTTTCAGGTTTCCATGAGGACTACCAGGGCCGTGCGGGACTATACTAGTCGGACAGTTGGAGTTGTTGTTGCTTTTGTACCTTGTTTTCTTTTGGTATTGTACATTGAGCTATCGTGTACTTGCACCTTGTTATAAAATTGTTTAAACATGCATGTGGGCTTGGTTTGGGTTTATTTATATACACTTGTTCTTTTTCCTTCTTGGTGGTTGAATTTTCCTATTTCCCGATCCAAAATAATAAAAATGGTAATGCCTCCCATATTTTTGAAAACTCATACCCTTGGTGCTAGTCGCCATCCCAGGGCCTACTGGAGGCAGGACTCGGGGGGTAATTATCTCCCTCTCGCCATTGCAAGCTCATGAGGGGCATCTTTGGTGGGAGGGGGTCGTGACAAAAAAAAATGAAGTGAAATAAGAATAGCATTTGGATTGAAATAATTTATACAACAGGAAAATACAAAAAATGATCAGAATTGGATATATTTTCTTTCCTTCTCCTTTGGCATTAGTTTATTTACAATAGTATTCAGCTTCCTATGCTCTTTGTGATCTTATTCTGCACGGTTGAGCCACTGATCATGATCTTCTGTTTTTTCTCTATGGCTTTAATTTTCTCTTCCCTGGCCTTAAGAGATTCTGCCTGAGCCTTCAGAACTTCTTCTTGATTTAAAAACATCTCTTCTATCTCAATTTTGAGATCCTTTTCTCTTTTCCAAATCTGAGAAACAGAATACAACATCCCATTCAGATCATTCACATCTTTCTTCCAAGTAGTTTCTTAAAGAGATGGGTTTTAATCCAAATACTTGGTGAGACATTTGATCTTACCATCTTTAGTTTCAAAGGAATATTTGACATTATCATAAAACTCATTGAGAATTATCATATCTTCAACATTTTTATTTGAACAGTTAGTCATCTTATTACAAGATCATTTATGTGATTCATAATTTATGTGAAAGGTTTTAAAGTTAGCCTCATGTTTGACACAGTTATCCATTACCATGGATACTGAATCTAATTTCTGATTTAATGAATGATAAAGAATCTAGAATCTTGTGTCTATACAGTGAAATATGGGAATAGTCCCAACAAGATTTTTCAAACACTGAACTACAAAGTCATGTCCTTGAGAGGACGACTATGAATCAAATACTTTTGTTGGTGATGATTTTTTTTCTAATTAAACAGCCTTCCTCATCGATAAACCACCAACGTCTTTCTTTTTTACCAAAGCATTGCATGTTGTATCCACAACCACCTGTTTTCTATTATCATCCTTCGAAATGACTTCTTCTTGATCAAGAGATTTAGGTTCACTATCTGATAGCTGCACAATTTTATCTCCATCTACCTCTTCCTTCTCACCTATGGCCTCACCATCATTTTGCTATATGAAATCATGATTGCTACTTTCCTGTTTAGACAAATTATTAGCTTCTTCATTCACCCTTCTCAACTGTTCATGGTGTATATTTTTTTGATGACACAGCTTCAAATGTTCTAAATGATAATTTTCAGAAGGGATTTCCTTTTCATGAAAATCCTAATCTTGCTTTATCAAATATTCAATTTCACTAATCCCTACATATTCTTCTTCATCCACTTATTTTTATTGAACTTTTTCAAGAGTTAGAAATTTCTTTTTGGGAGTCTCTGTTCAAGGTTCTTTCAAAAATTATTCTGGTACTGGAAATTTCCTAGATGTTTTCCCAGCATCCTGAAGAAGTGATTGTACCATCTCAGCTTCAGACATCTTTTTATTCTGCTTTTTCAATTTTTTTTCTTCTCAATCTCTTCATCTACCTTTTCCTTAAATGAATTGCCTAATCTGGATTTAGGCTGAACATAAGATCCCCTTATTTCATATTTTTCTTGTATTATCTACACTTTTCTACTACCTCATCAGGATAATATTTTTGGTTTTTTGGCTTTGGGGTTGCTGACTAAATTTCATTGGCTACTACGGTTTCTCATTTATGTTTAACTACTTTAACCATTCTCTTCATACCACCCTATTTGGATGTCTCAACCAATTCATGTATCTTAGATAAGGCTTCTACATACCCTTCATGGAAATCATAGAATTCATCAGATTCATCATAAAAATAAATTTCATCCTCCTCAATGTATCATCACTCAACAACATGACCTTGCAATTCCACTACATAGAACCACAAGAAATTTTAGTGGATTTTAAACACCAAACAATAATCCTTTAAGAAATAGCTAGATACATGATAATATGATATTTAAAATTCCCATTTTTTATATTCTCAATCTTATCCAGAATGTACATGGCCAAATTTATCTTTCATAGATTCACCAAGAAATTCAGAATGTAGATATCATTCTTCTTTAGAGTATCCTTGTCCCCTTTTCATGGAATTATAAAACCTTGCACCCATAGTTCAAGAATCCATAGTTTGTTAGATGGGTGAAAAATCTTTGGAGTCTTTACTTCTGAATGAACAAGGCACGCCATGATCTTCTCCTTAATAAAACATTCTTGAACATCAGGTAGCTTGTGAGTACAAAACTCAGCTTCCCCTTCATAAGGAATTCCTATCAAACTCATAGCATTGGTATAAGAGAGAGAATATGTATTTATATTACACTTGAAAGAGAAAATATCTCTGCCTTCTTCATTGAAGAATGATACTATCTCATAGAACTCTAAAAACAAAATCAGATACACCATTCCAATGCTTTTGGTTTGGAAATACATACACTCTCCCAGTCGTTGAGCTTGATATTATTAGATACGATAGAGTTATATTTGGCATAAAACATCAGATAAACTAACCTTTCTCTATATAACATACATTTATAGAATGGCTTAATATTTGAAATTTCTTTCTGGGAAGATACTTCAGCAGAAATTCGGATGTGAGGAAGTCCTTATAAAATCAGAACAGGATTATGTAGGAAGGGAAGTGCATCAAAATGAAAGAGCATTATGATGGATGTGGGACAAGTAACACATAGTCTTTATATAGGTGATTGAGGTGACAGTTCATCTTCTATACACAATCCAATTGTTGAAAAACCGTCGGATCAGATCTGATGGAAAAAAAGATGACCGAAGATATTTTCTGATAAATTCTGGTCATTTTAGGTTTTTAAGAAAACCCTTTAGATTTATGAAAAAGTGAATACAAATTTTTTTAGTAGAACAGAATAAAATAATAGTAAGTAAAAAATAATGACTATGAATTCATAGAGAAAGAAATGAAAACATTCAGATTTCTTAGGGAAATTATTCGTAAGGATGAAAATTTTTCAGGGAGAACATTGTATTCCAAAAATTTGATTATGGAAATATTTAACTATGAATATTTTGACCATGAAAATTTTAACTATGAAAATTTAACTACAAAAACTCTAACAACAAAAATTTTATCTAAGAAAATATAACTATGAAAATTCATACAACGCAAATTTTATTTATAAAAATTTTAAGTATAAAATTTTTAAATATGAAAGTTTTAACTACAAAAATTATAACTACAAAAATATTGACTATGATAATATAAACTACGAATATATTAATGACAGAAATTAAATTTAGCTTACAAGAAAATGTACTCCCCCTATGAAAATGATTTTCTTACTGTTGGGATATAGGTATCAAAAAGAAGTTAATAAGGGCGATTACTTTATGGTTATCATTACTAACATCTATTTTATGTATTCCAATCTGTCAGATAGTAATGATTTTGTAAAAATATCAGCAAACTGATCTTGCGTTCTGATAATTTTAAGAATGATTTATCAATTTAGTGTTTCATCCCTAAGAAATGGATGCCTAATATCTCTTCATTTTTCATGAGATTGATTTGTATGGTTATTACTTAATGCAATGGCACTATTATTCTTTCACAAAATTTGTGTTTCGGTAAAAGTCATACCATAGTTTGTGTGTGTTTGTTGCATCCACGATACTTGAGCACAATAACTTCCAACTGCTACATATTCAGCTTCAGTAGTGGAATGTGTTACTCAGTGTTTCTTTTTTCATGACCAATAAACAAATTAATCTCTTAAAAAATTACATGTTCCAGATGTAACATCCCAATCAATTCTACATCTACCAAATTTAGAATCTGAAAAAGATTTTTTTAAAAAATAATATCCACAATTAATAATGAATCCTAGATCAATGGTTCCATTTATGTAGTGAAAAAATAATTTATGTGCCTTTAAATGAGATTCTTAGGATTGGATTAATATCATTCACATAAGCATAATAAAAAAATTAGGTCTGGATGACTAGCTATCATGTATTTTAAACTTCCTCTCATACCTCTGAATGATGTTTGATCTACTGCTTTCCCAGCTTCATCAAGATCAAGTGAATTTTAGGTACCAATGGGAGTACTTATACTTTTATTGTTATCATATCCATAATTTTTAAGAAGATACTTAATATATTTATTTTGCGATATATAATTTCCTTCTTGTTTTTGAGAAATTGGAAAACCTAGGAAAAATGAGAACTCACCCATCATACTCATTTAAAACATAGATTTCATTAGATACACAAAGGAATCAGTTAAAGATTGCTGAGTTGAACCAAATATAATGTCATCATCATAAATTTAATCAATCAAAACATTTTTCATATCATTCTTTATAAAAACTAATTGGACCATCATTTCCCTTAACATAGGTTTTATGATTCAAAAACCATGTAAGTGTATCATACCAACCTCAAGGGGCTTGCATGAGTCCATACAGAGAAATTTTATGTTTGGAAACATGTTCAGGATGTTTTGTATCTTCAAAACCAGGAGGTTGTTCAACAAAAACATCCTCTTGAATATAACAATTTAGTAATGAAAATGTTACATCCATTTGAAAAATTTTCAAATTGAAGAATGTTGAAAAGGAAATTAGAATACGAATTGATTCAAATCTAGCTACTGGAGGATAGGTTTCTTAATATTATATTACTTATTATTGATTATTGCCTTTAGAATCTAATTTAGCTTTATTTATTACTATGATTAAATTTTCATCACACTTATTTCTGAAGACCCATTTTTCTCTAATATAAGTTGTTTCCGTAGGTCTTCCAACCATGGTCGGGACTTTATTCCTCTATAATTCATTTAGTAAATATTGAATTGTCTTTATCCATTCATCATCACCTAAAGTTTTATTGGTTCTTTTTAGTTCTAATTCTGAAAGGAATGATAAATCTTATACTTCATTTCATAAGGAACTTCTAGTCCTTACAGGTTGATTTACATCACCAATGATACCATACCTAGGATGATTCTTAATGAACTACAAATTTGGGTTTTTTAAAAACTGTTATTCAATATATGGTAGGAAATAATTTAGGATAAATGCTTTAGAACCATTTTCTTGAACATTTTCCTGATAAGTATGATCCTCTACCAGGAGTTGATAATCAGTATTTGAAAACACATCAGGATATGTAGGTTGAGGATTTTTAAAAACAAAATGATCAGTTTCATCAAATTTTACATGTACGGTTTCTTCAAAAGTACATGTATTTTTATTGAAAACTCTATAATCCTTAGAAGTTATGGAGTAGGATAATAAAAATTCCTTCATTATATTTTGGTGTGAATTGGTTTTATATTATCTTTATTATTCATAATGAATACATTACAAACAAAAACCATGATATAAAAAATTCTAGGTTTTCTTCCATTCCAAAACTCATAATGATTTTTATTAAGAGAATGTCTATTCAAAACATGATTTATAGTATTGCAAGATTTCAAGTAGTACTTATAGCTTCAGACAAAAAAAAATTGGCTACTAAATATTCACTCAGCATGGTTCTTGTTATCTATTAAAAAATTCTATTTCTTCTTCCTATAACACCATTTTGTTGAGGTGTTCTCGGTGCTGAGAAGTTGTGAGTAATTCCTTTTCTACATCAAAAGGACTCAAAATCCAAATTTTCAAATTCACCTCCATGATAATTATGGATAGTTATAAAAGGAAAGGTTTTCACATTTTTAACATGGGAACTAAAACTTTTGAAATAAAAATTTACTCGTATTTCTTTACTAGAAAATAGAACCACCTAAATCTAGTGTATCCATAAGCTAAAAAAATACATAATATTTTCCCCCAATTCTTCCAGTTTCAATTGGATAAAAAACATCCATCTACACGAACTATAATTCATCAGTATTTGAGACTTAACTGATTGATTTAAAATGTTATTTATGTTGTATTCCTTATTGAAAAGGATCAAAAATTCATGAAGAATAAAATCTAAGCTCTAGTAGATCTTTAACTATTTTTTTCATAGAGATCTTTCATAGGTTCATGAGGTTACATTGTCCTAACCTTCTATAACAAATCCAATAATGATCTTCCAATGCACTATGGCAAGGTATGTCTTGCCTCCTAAGTTCATCTATATTAAATGTGTATACATTCTCTTGCACATGAGAATATGGAATAAAATTTTCATTGGAATTGTGTACTAAACGTTTTTCATTCCTAACATTCACAAGGTAACCTTCATCAAATGACTGACTTATGCTAATAAGGTAGTTGCTTAAGACCCTTAAAAAAACAATTGAAATCATATTTATTCCAAGAAGATCAATGTCACCTATAACATAAATTTTTGGCATAACATTATTATTTAAAGTTATTGTTCCTCCCTTTGTCTTGTTAATCTTTTAAGAAATGTTTTTTTACCAGTCATGTGCTGGGAACATCTATTATCCATGTTCCATGTATTACTGTTGGTACTTTCATTACATTCTTAAAAACAAGAGTGTTAGAATTTTAAAACCCAAATTTTCTTGGATCCAGAAACATCAAAAATCAAAATTATAGGAATCCAATTTTTCTTAGAAAAATAATAATTATGAATTCCTAAAGACTGAGTTTTGTATAAGGAAATTTTTTTCCCAATGCCCACCACACTAACATTTAGTGCAGAATGGAGCACTTTGAGGAACAAAATTATTGTTACTAGAAATTGGTTTTGAACTGTTATAACCAAATCCAAATTTATCCCTTAGAGGATGATTTTGAGAATATATCTTATCAAAATTTTCCATACCTAATGTAAATTTTGATAAACACTTCCTCATGAAAAATATTTTTGACTTTAGCTTAATAAGACAGTTTTTATACTCAAAAAGATTCATTATAGCACAATAGTTAGTCACTAAAAAATTTTTCATAGAAAACACATCTTCTAGATAAATAGAATGTTTTTCATTCATAGAATTATCTTCCTCATAGTTTTTTGAAATATTTTAAAATTCAAGGGTATTCTTAATAAGATATTTTGAATGATCTGATATTTCCTTAGTAAGAATCGAGATTATATAATTTTCATTATCAAGATTTTTCTTGACTTAAAATCATCATTCTAAAGGTGCTTAGAAAACCTAAACACTTCTTCATAAGTAGGTAACGTATTATCTTAATCATAAGAATATTATTCATCCAATTATTCAAAATATTTACTATCACTATAATTATCATTCAAAGATACATTAGTTATGGTTTCAAAATTTGTTACCTTATACATTAGAAAATTATTTTCAATAGGTAGCTTGGCATGTAAACCAAGATTCTTCTGACCAGAAGATTCGTACTCAGAGGATTCATCAAAATATTCATCACCACTGGAACTCCAGATTTCAATGTCTTTCAAATCCTTGTTAGCCTTAGATTTGTAGTACTTCTTTCTATTACATTTAGTGTTCTATTCCTTTCTATATTTTTTCTTATGAATAAGACAATCTTGATTTATATGCCCTGCTCTTTTTCATTCATAACATGTGACTTTAGAGTTTTTCTTGTACTTTTTTACTTTTTTCTATTATCTGTAATGAATGTATTTCTTCCAAACTATCATGTTCATCCATTGATCTATATTATCAAATTCATTATTAGAATTTTCACTTTCACTAAATTCAGATAAATCAATGATTTTCGATTTAGAACATTTAACACTCTCAGGAGTCTTGGATTTCATATTATTAGAGGTAGTTGTAAAATCAACACTTCCATTCCAATTATTCTTCTTAACATTGTCAGAAACTATTTTAATACAAGATCATGTTGTTGAAGTGTTCTCAAAATATCATCAAGAGTAATATGTGACACTTTATTATTCTCATCAATAGTTGTTCCCTTTGGTTCTCTATAAGGAAATCCAAAAAATGATACTCAGCTCTAATCGTAGCTCTTTTAGATTCAATAACTTTGGAAGTTCCAAAAAGAGTAACATCATGATTCGTCCAAATAAAATGTGTATCTTCACAAGAAGAAATATAACCTTATATATTCTGGGACTTGGAAAACAACAAAGTATTGAGAATCTTTTAGTGTCGTTGATATTTTAACATTTCATGATTAGTAAATATTCCGGCTTCCTTATCAAGAATCATGTAATCTCCAGTAATCCTTAAAAAGTTGTCCACACCAATATTAATAACAAAAGTCTTTATATGACATCTCCGATATTCACAATCATTAACATCAAAAATAGTTTGTCTAGTAAGATTATGATTTTCAGTAGAACAAATATTCTTTCTTGCAATTTCACATAAAAAATATATCCACAAAAAACATATTAGTAATAAATGTTTTCAATCAAGGATAAAAATATCCTAAGCAAGAAAAATATAGAACAAGGAAAAACTTGAGCAAGATAACATATATGTGAATATAAGTATTTAAGAGACCTTCTCTAATACCAATTGTTGGATCAAAATAATGATGTAAATTATTAATATACAAGAGGGGGGTGAATTGTATACTTTAAAAATTCCTTTAGAAATTTAAGGATTGTAATTTTTAATAAAGATAAACAATGTAAATTCAAGAAGACCTCTTAGTTCTACAAACTTTCTTGATTACGGAAACATGATTCCAGAAATGAAACATAAGAAAAGTATACATGGACAAAGAATAAACCTTAAAGTGTATAGAATCTTACTTACAAGAGTACCTGTAAAAGAAATTATAAGAATATTATACATTACATTTCAATAAAATAGTAGCGGAAAACAAACATGAAACAATACAAGTAACAAATAAGAAATATTTTAACCCAAATAGTAGGGTATCCATCATCCTTGTATAAAGGTCCATTTATTTATATTTTCAATAATCTCAGTCTTACCTAGAAAAGGGTAAGCCATCGATAAGAATATCAGATTCTGTCTTGCAATCCCCACAATCCCTTTAACATCAAGGTTGCTAGAACCTCTATCTTCCTATCACCGGAAGCCCTCAATTGTACACATCAATAATCAGTGTCCCAAGAAGAAATCTAAACATTTTGTTCAGTACACACAAAGAATGAGAGTCTCCATCTCTAGAAATCACTTCAAAAGAATGTAATCTATCAAGTTGTAGAACAACATTGAGATCATTCAAATGAGTTCCTATATATAGGCACATTTACAACGGTTGTCTCCCTCCTCCAACAGTAATATTTTCCCTTGAATTTCGGTGGGACCTATACACGTGTCACTCAAACTATGGTTAGTTAGTAACAGAATTCATGAAATCATTTTATAACTCTGTCAAGAGTAAGTAAAATATGGTTGCTAAACCAAATTTAATTTTTAGAATCTAAGGAAAATAATGTTTGTAGTCTAGGAATATTCATATTCTATATTATATGGTTATTCAGATTCTGTTTTTCAAGGAATTCAGAATCAGAATTCTATAGAAAATGGAGTCTGAATTCATAGTAATTTGGAATCTAAAATCTAAAGATTTCAGAACCTAAATTCTATTGAATTCAAATTTTGAGTTCTAAGGAATTTGGAGTCTGAATTGAAAGGAATTCGGACCCTGAATTCTATGGAATTTAGAACCTGAATTTCATTGAATTACCAAAAACAAATTTTTTTGTATTTTTTATAAAAATACACTTTTTAGGAATGTGGGAAAACATACATAAAAAACCCTTCACGCATATCCCCATCCATATGACACACGAAATTCAAAATTGAAAACCCAAATTCAAAATTCAAACCCCATATTCTGAAAATGGCCAAAAACTATGTTGAACCATGAGTGACCCACCATGATCGGCATCATGAGACCTCGAAAATCACCTTACCACTGTCATCATGTCACTGACCTAACATCCCATTACCGTCACTGCCATCACGTCTACACATCACCAGGACATCGTCTTCATCATCTGTCACTACCGACCAATTCTCTGACGTCTACTATGAGTCACTTCATGGTGAACCACCATATACAACATCACCAAATATTAACATGCTGTGGACTATTGATATGTCATCACCAAATCTCTCTTGAAGTCGGCCGCAAAAAATCACTTCCCAAAAAACCTTGTAGACCACCACTCAACTCCACCTCGGAGAGAAAGGTGAAAACCTGTATCTAGAGCAGATAAGAATTAGGGATTTTTAATGAATAACAATAAGAAACTCCTTGAATAATCAACATTGGACAAACACTAACCAAATACACCAAAAGGCCTTCACCAGTTGATGAAGAACAATCCTGGAACACTATAAACCGCTCACACCACACATCCCAAATTTCAAGGACTTAGGAGTCAGGATTTCATAGAATTAGGTGTCTGAATTTCCTTGAATTCGAGGTCGGAATTTCAATGAATTAGGAGTCCGAAATTTATAGATTTCGGAGTATGAATTTCAGAGAATTCGATGTCTGAATTTCAGATAATTGTAAATCTGAATTACAAATAATTCATTGTTTGAATTTCAGAGAATTCAGTGTCTGAATATCATAGAATTCAGAGTCTATAATACAGAAAATTTGAAGTCTGAATTTTAGGAAAAATGGTGTCTAAAATTCCGAGAATTCAGAGTCTGAATTCGAAACCTGAAAATAAAATACTCTATATATCTTTATTTATATAATTACATGGTTTTAAATTTCAAACTGAATTTATCACATAGAAATAAAATGTGTTAGATTTAGAGAAAATAATATATGAACAATTAAAAACATGATAAAGAAAAAATTTCCTTTAGGAAGGAATATTTTCTTTGTTAAGATAAAAACATATAGACATAAATTTTCCTTGTGATAAAGTGATTCTTATTTTAATTCTTATTTTAAAAACATATAGGAATAGAAACGTCATAAAAAACCTTATTAACTCCACAATATCATGTTGGATACTTTTCCAGAACGTCAAGATGGATCGTAGTTATCGATTTGATACAATAGTGAGTGGTGATCCATAAATAAATAACAAATCATAAACATATATCCATTCAAGTTGATCAAATGTGATGAATTATTGAATCGTGATAAACTATCATTTCTTTGTATGATGATCCACAAAGATCCTTATAACATTGTTTTCAATAGATGTCCTTGGAAGTCTAGCGGAAAATTCCATGGTGATGTTCTACCACTAACATAGTTGTATGGGTAGTGGTTGCATATTCCCCTTAGACTTATATCTTTATCCATTCACTTGTGAACTCACTCGAAACATGGATGTATATTATACAATCTTCATCTTCATAATTTCCCACCAAATGTTCTCACAGAGATATCGAAACATATGTTTTCTCCATGGGATGAAAGAAAAGGTCGAGCTAAGTTTTTCATTCAGAATCTCCTTATTTGTCACTATAACAGATGGTAAATATAATCATGAACCAAATCATACAACTACTTCCCCATTATTCCAAAATTTTGAGGATTTCACCTCTTAATTGCTTCCACCCATTTTTGAATTTCCACATCTTTTCATTGGGAATCCATTAATTTCACCCTGAGGAATAGTTGAGAAATCATTTGATAATGGATTGATAATTTTCCTCCATTAATGATTCCCATTTTCATCCTCTACAAATCATAGAATATCGAATCCTTTTCAATTATCAGAATTGATATGGATGAAGGATCCATTCTATATAGAGCATCTGCTACCTTGGTTGCCTTACCAGGGTGGTAGTGGATTTTGAAGTCATAATCCTTGATGAGATATATCAATATCCACTAGCACATATTCTGATACATTTTATGTTAATATATAATTAATACTCTAGTGATCGGTATATACATCACACTTATCTACATAGAGATAATACTGCCACATTTTTTACGTAAAGATCGCATCCACCCACTACATATCATGCGTAGGATAGATTTTCATAGAGATTTTTAGATGTATTGAGGTTGAGGCTATCAATTTATAATTTTTCATCATCACATTTCCTATTCCCATATTTGAAGCATCACGTTTCACTACAAAGAGTTCTCCACTTGTTGTAAGTGTAAGTACTGGCATAGTGAATGGCCTCCTTTTTAACTAATTAAAATATTCTTGACATTCCTAAGTCCAGGCAAAAATTATTCCCTTCTAGGTGAGAATGTTCATTGTGTTTGAAAATCCTGATATGTTATTCAAAAATCATTGATAATACCTGGATATACCAAGGGATCTATAGATATCCTTTATAGATGTTGTTCTCGGCCACTCTTCAATCACCTTTATCATGGAAGGCCCCATATATATCCCTTTTCTGGTGATAACAAGAAACAATAATGATAATTCCCCTAATTATAATGCACATTTACTGTACATTTAATAAAAATTATCCCTTCACAAAGTCATTATAATTTTATTCAAATGATCTTCATGTTCTTCCTTGCTTTTCGTCTACATCAGAATATCATTGATAAAGACTACCAAAAATTAATTAAGGAAATATCAGAATACCCTATTCAATAATCCCATTAATATTTCTGGAGAATTAGTGAGTTCTAAGGGCATCACTATGAACTCATAGTATTCTTACCTCATTCGAAAGGCATTCTAGGGAATTTTTTCATTCCCCACCTTTAACTTGTGATATCATTATTGAAGGTCCACCATTGAGAAATATCTGGCCCCACAATGTTGATCGAACATTTTGTCTATATATGGGAAAGCATAATTGTTATTTATCATTATTTTATGGAGCTCATGATAATTAATTAGGAGGCACATTGATCTATCCAAATTCTTGATGAAAAGGACTAGCATTCCCCATGGTGAAGCACTCG
This sequence comes from Viscum album, assembly GCA_963277665.1. Classification (NCBI taxonomy): domain Eukaryota; kingdom Viridiplantae; phylum Streptophyta; class Magnoliopsida; order Santalales; family Viscaceae; genus Viscum; species Viscum album. The sequence goes on along the minus strand of OY728122.1, from coordinate 1,515,661,279 downwards.
AGCCTATAAAACCCTTATGAAAATTATCTTGTAACTACTTCTTCAGCTCTTACATCTCTATAGTGGACATTCTATAAGGTTTCTTTAACATAGGAAGTTATCCAGGAATAAGATAAATTGAGATCTCCACATCTCACTTAAGAGGAAGACCAGGAAACTCTTCAGGGAATACATCAGTGTAATCTCGCATGATTGGCATTACATTGAGTGTTATTATATTATTGTCTCAGTCATTTAAGATAGAAATTCATGCTTATAAGAAATTAATATCCAATAATGATACAATTATTCAAAATAATATTCATCATCCTCCTTACACTGGTATAGATTTAGAGGATTCTTCAGGATGTGAGCAGTGAAATCCGTTTCTTGGAAGTTGGTGTTGGGTTGGTGTAAAGATTTCCAATCCCTACCCAATATATCATCGTACTCCACTAAAGGAAGTGTGAAAAGATTGTATGGGAGGTTCAGTACACAAACATTAAATAGGGAGGAGTTATAAAACATGGACCCAATAATTTCACCATTTGTTAATCTAAAATATAACTCATCCTATATATTTTGTGGTGGTGTTTGAATATTTCTAATAATGTTCCAATATATTAAATAATGTGTAGAACTAGAATCAAAATGTATATTCACTATTATTGAATGAATAACTAGTGTACCAGTCACCACATATTTTTATATATCGACCACAGTTGTAGTCATTTCATAAGCCCTTCCTTTTTTCATTTGAGGTTTTTATTGATTGCCTCTAAAAACCCGCGACATTGGGTAATTGTTGGCTTAATTCCCATTCTCCTTATAGTTGTAGCACTGTAAAACAAGATGAGTGTTGATCTTAACCTTCTTTTCTTCTTCTACATTAGTGGGATTTATCATATCCTATCAAATGTTTTTATCCAAATTTCCCATCGTTCAATATTTGAAAGAAATTCCTGGATCCCTTTAGACTGTTCCCATAATGCTTCTTCACACATTTTTGACACAAGGGATCATCAAGCTTGTTCCCATCATGGAATTTATTTGTGGGACCTCCAACATAAGTTTCCATTTTCCTATTCATTTCGATGGCCCCATGATACCAATTATATTCTCCGATCTCTATTTCATCATTAAGTAAATAGCGTAAAGTCCCCTCATAGTTTTCTAAATCATAAATCTCCAATTATATTCATAGACTCAGCTTTAGTCCACTAATGAAGTTATCCTCATTAAATTTGGTGTTCATGACATATCCATAGGTGTCACTTGCGTGCCATGTGAATTTTTCTTTATTTTCTGTATCTGAATCATCATCTTACTGCTTGAGTGTGAGGAAATCTATTTAAATCTTTAGACAAAGGGTTTTGAGAAAATATTTTAAAAAAAACATTCTATTGAATTCCTAGGAATTCATGGAATCTATTTCCTTTAAGGGATTTATATTATTGCTTACTTTCCACCACTGATCAGCTTCCCCTTAAAAAATATAGACGTATGGAATTCTCTTTATCAGAGCACTAGAGGACAGAGATGTATTTTTCAATAAAATTAATCCATTTTCATTGAGGTGGGGATTAAAAGATCTACATAACATCGGAGGCCTTTTCATCTTGATTTATTCAATTGAAACATTACCTTCCAATGAATTAGTAGGTGGTTCCCCATGATTCAAGTTATTATTCCTAACATGAGTCTGGTGAGAATGTATTGTCATGATGTTTTGAGCACATGATCCCATCATATCAGGCATATCAATAGGTAAATTTTCACATTACCAATCACTTTGATTATTTGAACATGTTCTTCTATTTCCTGCCATTAACTACTAAAAATAATTCACAGTAAGAGGTCTTGAGAAAAAATCTATTGAGAATAAAAATAAAACTTTTAACATAAGAGGATAAATATGTAATGGATATTTATATCCGAACATATGATTCCCTATGTTTTAATCTAGGTTATCCTTAATCTATTTAATAACATGTACTCTTATGGGATTTTTTTATTCCCATAATAATGTTTTATTCAAAGCGCATGAATTTATAAAAGCATATCCCCTGAGAGTGTCAACCCAAGAGTGTAGCGAGGCCCATTTTTGCACACCCATTCCCATTCGAGTCTATCTTAAAGTAGTGTTTTCAGGTTATAGCCCTAGATACAACTATTATAGAGCCTCCTAAACCTGTTTGTATCCAGGCAAAGATATATTTTCATGATAAACACATTAATCTATAATTACTAATATATAGGGATGTATTATAATACTTAGTCTCACCTATATAGTTCTTACTAATTTGATATATCCCTAGTCTCCAAAAATTACTAGACCATCCTTTGATACAAAATCTAAGGAGCCTAAGATTTTACATATAACTTTTCATGATTATAATCATGATTATACATCGGAGTACCAGCCATGGATTTCAATGTCTAGTGTCCTGGAACACTAGGTATAGAAATCTAAAAACATGGGGAAAACGTATTTACTAAATATTTATAAAGATCTCCAAACTTCATTTGATCTCTTACATCAGTATTGGGTACCATGGGGAACACATGAACAATGGGATGAGATAAATAGTCCAATAAATGAATAACCATAACAAAATATCATTAACGCATGGGATAGAAGGCATGATATGATGATATACAAATGCACTTAACATATGGAATCATAAGATATAAACATGGAATCATATAAAAATGGAGTCATATTAATGTGGAATCAACATAAAACCAGACTTTATCATTATTTATGGATATCCACCAAGACTGTTTGACATGGTAGCCCATGTCATGGCTAACCGCCTTGATCATCACACAAGGTAACACATGTCATGGATAATTGCTAAGACTATCTCACATAATGTCTTATTAGAATCAGTATTACCCATTGAATTGGAGTTCTATATAGGAACACCCATCATAACATTTAATGAATATATTATCAACATAAAAAATTATACCTAAAAAATATTACCTAAACATAATGGTTACCCATGGAAAGAATTGGATAACATAATCATGTCATAAATCCTAACAAATGGGCGTATCATAAAATATTTTATGGAATAAATTAAAATAAAATATACATGGACCTTAATACATGAAAATAGGCTTCTTTAATGTTATGTTATATAATGTAGAATTGAAAACAAGTCAGAAAAGTATTTAATAAATTTTATTGTTAAATGATTTTTGTGCAGTTTAAAGGAAAAACCAATAAAGGAATTAAAATAAAAAAAGGAAAAAATATATTATATAAAAAAATAAGTGAAAAAAAGGTTTTCATAATAGAAAAATAATTATAATGGAAATTGTTGCTTAAAATTGATGACTGAGTGCACTTGAAAACATGTATAAATTTTGGATGTTCCCATAATACATGTTTTCTTATCGAGAAGTAATGAGGAGGGAATCACATAAAAACATGTATATATAAAAAATATAATGAGGGATAGAAATTGAAATGCACGTTTTTATCTTATACGCAATATTTATAAGATTTAAATAATAGAAAATAAAAAATTATTTGGATAAAAATAATGATAGAGAAACTTGATGGAATATATAAGGATCGGGTTAAATCCATTACGAAATATCTGCATGGGATCTGGTGTACATAGGATGGATTAATGTGAGTTAAAAGGGTATATTATATTTTATAAATCATGAGGGTACTATGTGTGTGGTTTGAAATCTTACCCCATAATTTGGAATTACCTAAAAAAGGGCATAATATGGTAGAGATTCTTGAATAAATGTGAATTAGAGAGGATACCTTACCTTAAGTCTGATGGTGTTCATTTCTTGATATTATTGACATGAATAACAAAATCAGGACCATTAATTAATAATTCCAAAACCTATTATTATGTAAAATATTTAGTATAGACGTTTTTATGTTCATTCATGTCCTTTTTGATGGGTTAAGTGGTTTAATTTCACTGTGGGAATCTGTTTGTTTTCATGGTCATTACAATCCGTTTACTTATTATCATGATCATAGAATCTTGTAAAATATGGATGGTTATCAAGAATTGGAGTGACATTTTATTATTTAATATCCAGAAGGATACAGGGTTGTAATTTTAATATATTTACTTATAGTGATGTTGAATCATTATATAAACCATTAATAATAAATACATGGATTAATTTAGTGATTTTTCTAAGAACTAACTAGTTTTTTATTATTATTTTACTTCATGTGTGAAAAGGGATTATAGAACATAAAATAATATAAAATAAAAATATAATGATCAGGTTTAACAATTAAAATTGATTCATGATCATTCTAGAAGATGGTAAAAGAAATTGAATTCCAATCGTCCTTGAATGTGCTAAATTAACACATCTCATATTGTGTCCTTAATAAAAGTATTAAAGAAGAGTAAAAGAGATATGATAAAAAACATATTTTATTATCCTAAAAAAATTGCATTACATGTAAGGTATTGGAGTTTTCTTATTATTTGGGTGAGGATAGGTAAGGATCGATATGAAAACAAATGAACATGAAAATAAATTGAATTAAATGAAAAGGGGAATTTATCTCTTGATTCAATAATCATTGAGAGACTCTTAACGGGAGAGGAATTGGCCTTTTGGGGAGGCCAATGAATGATAGAAATGGGGGAGGACCTCGGTGGTGAATTTTTGTAGAATTGAGGCAAGGCACAAGGATTGAGTGGAGTAAAAAGAATAGGGGTATGTGGGTGGGTTTTATAGTGGAGGGGAAGTGGGGTTTTCTTAATATTTAATTTCATATTTTATTAATTTCCCCCATGACCAGAAATAGTGACGATTGCATGACTGTAAATAGTAATATTTGCATGTGAGTTCTAGATATTGAATCTTACATCACTTATGATGTTAGGATTAGTGGATTTAAATTATAATGTATTCATACAGTAAATTAATGTATTTTATTATTCCTCAAAAATTAATGTATTTCAGAAAAATCTAAAAAATTCTTCCTAAATTGTTTTTGACGTTTAGAATAATTAAATGGACTATTTTTTTAAAAAAAACTCTTACTATTATTAGTTTAATTTTTTAATTAAAATAAGAATTTTAATAAAAATTACATATTTTAAAATAATAACTTATTTTATAATGCTTTCAAAATTTACATAAGGTACTATAAAATTATCTAAAAACCCAAATACACAAAACTATTAATTTATGAACACCTTTTATTAAAATAAATTTTCTATTAAATAAATAAATAAATTATAATTATTTATTTATGACATACAAAATATAAATATTTTTACTATGGTCATATTATATATTATAATATTCCAAAATGTTATTTACACATTCATAGATGAGGTCAGTATTCTTTAAGATGAATTGCTATTCATAAGGGTTATATTAACATTCATAAGGATGGGTTAATATTTTCTAAAAAATTTTGTTTGTTCCATTAGACCCCAAACATCTTACTGAACACAACCGTGTTTCTCAAATATTTAAAATTCAAATCACAGAAGTGACCATGTTATTTTCAATGGTCAGATAGTTCATCGTAGTTTGATGTATTATGAATTAATGCGATTATCTGACATATATATAACAAGTTAATTTCCATTGAGAAAACATTGGGTCATTATATTATTTCCCCCTTATGAAATTTCACCTTCAAAATTTTGTTCTTCAGTCTTAGACAAAAATATTTTCATATTTGTTCTTTCATTTCCTCCTCTAGTTCCCATGTTGCATCTTCATACTTATGGTTCTGCGATAGTAAATTTACCATGTAACACCCCAAGATTTTATGAGAAGTATTCTTTTTAATTTATTTTATGTTTTGTGTTGTATGCTACACCATGATTATCTGGCACTATAGGCCACACCGTATTAGCTTGCAGTATATGCAACACTATTCTTGGATCGTGTTACAGACAATTTCATGTTCGTTTAATAGAGGTTATTTTATGCAACATTGAATGTATATATATATTCAATGTATAAATGAAATACGGTTGGATTCTATTATATGCAAAAACAAATGAATAATTCACTACTTTCAACCCTTACATGGCTTGCATTACATGCAATCACGACCTTCTACAACAGTGTGTGTTGTACGCAATACCGAGTTCCACTAAACAATGATATGTTATTATAAAATTATATAAACTCGCCATTATGAATAGTAATAACCAATTTTTAAAATTTTATAAATATTATTTATCAAAATGGACTTCATTTTTGGATTCAGAATACTGAAATTGGCCTTGGGTGATTTTTTGATATTTTTCTGAAAACATTCAATTTTTGATGAATAGTGAAAACAATTGGTTTCTAATTAAAAACCATCTTTTTATTTAAATAATTATTTATATTGTTTAAATTTATTTTAGGTCAAAATTGATATATAATACCTATATATGTTCAATGTAATTCATTTGAATCATTTTATAATAACTTTAGATATATAAAAATTTTATTGAACTTTTCACCGTGTTTTACCCACCTCCTAGGAATATTTGAAAATTTACATAAAACATAATTTTACCACTTTCGAAAGGGGAATTTCAAAAATCTTTGAGACACAGTTAATATCAAGGAGTAAAATGTGTTTCAATAAGATTAAAATAATTTTTTGGTTCATAGTAACTTTTTCGTTTTATTTACCACAGTTGAAAGTAAATATGGTAATTAAGGGTAAAAATGAATTATTATTACCATAACATATGTCCTAGTCCAATTGGATAAGTGTAATTAGACCAAAAATATCTTTAGGAATAAAATATTACCCTTTAGGTCCTCTTAGATTAGATTAGGACATTTATTATTATTTTATTTTAAAAAGAGTTAAAATAGTTAAAATAAATGTTTAATAACCAAAAAAATTTTAATATAGGGTGATACATAAGATAAATTCGACTATAAATATTAATTAGAAAACTAAAAACATTTCTTACCCTATGGTATTTTATTTATAATTTTTATAGTTTAAATAACATAAATTATTTATGAAACAATGGTAATGCAGTAATTACCTAAATAATGAAATATTAAAATAATTGATATTATAAAAACCCAAATAAATGTAATTTGAGTCTTTTAATGAATTACAGTAATTTTTATGTTAATATGACATTTTATTATTGATTTAATTAATATTTATCGTACTAATAATGTTTTTATTGTTTTCACAAAAATCCATTACCAAATAATGTCAAAATTGTCATAAAATAGTTTTTAAAACAAATATTATATTATTAATTGTTATTATATTCCTAAATATACAATGTTCAAAAAAATGACATAGATAAGGATATATAAATTTATAACGATCCACTTGGGGTTCGTTTGGCTTGTTATAGTATGATTATAAACCATATAGTGTAAGAAAACAAGAAGACACGGAAAAGGTTAAATTATTTAACATAGAGTTAAATTTAAACGATAAGGTTAAAATAGTAACCTAAACTTGTCTCAAACCTATTGGTTGAATGTATTTCGACCCATACCCACATTATCTTCTTAAATAAATCAATTTTGAGCTATTATAAACTGAATATTACTTTATTATAAATTTTTTCCTATGGTGCCCCTCTCCTCCCTTATAAAAGGGAACCTCCTCCCTCTTCTCTTTACACAATTATTATCTTTCAATATCGGCCAAACCCTTACCATTTATATTCTAAACTTTCCAAGAAACATTATAGAGGTTTTTGCCTCCTAAAAGGACAAAATATAGTGCCTTAAGAGTAGCTGAAAAAATGGTGCGTCGAAGAATAGGTAATCTCTTCTACCAATTCATTCATGTTTCTTTCTTCTTCAAATTACTCTTCTTTAGTTGTTTCATTATAAAGTAATAACATCAGTATCACTAATATACTGATATGTTATTATAAATATGAAACAAACCAATTTCATCTTCTGTCCATGCTACAGAAAATGAAATCACTGTGTGTACGTATGTACGGAATACCGTCTCCACGCAGTGGTGTAATCTATTTTCCCACCACCACCTTCCTTGGATGGGTATAATGGTGTAAATAATAACAATATATAGTTATTATAACATAATAATGATTCTGATACATTATATCATCCAATCCAATCCGATTCAATATTTATGGGAATGATAACATCACTCGTGCATACGTACGGATTACCGTCTCCATGACGCCATGAGATTCATTCTCCATGTTAACCATTCAAGAATGATTATAAAATATATATAATGAAGAAAAATGATATATATGACATAATAATTCAACTGTATTTATTTATGTATATATATATGCATTTCATCTACTTACTTTCATTCAAGTCAATAAGGAAAGGAAAACAACGTTCAACCGTACGTACGGCCTACCGTCTCCATGAACGGTGTGTTTCATTTCATTAATCTATATATTGTATATATATATATATACTGAATATATATGATATGTAAATCCTGTTTTAAATTCTGGAAATAAGTATATAATGATATAAGTAACAATAATATCAAGAACAACAAGTCCAAACACGTACAATAAATGAAACGATTTTACCCAAAACGCTACTTTATAATGGAATTTACAAAAGAGCAGGTAATATAAATTCATATGTGAACCATATATGATACCATAACAATGAATATGATTCTATAATAATCCAATGACATTATTTAAATCATTATATAGGTGGTTCAGATACATACGAAGATATCGGACCTATGGTAATGGATAATTTTGCAATCTCATTTTAATTTGAGAATGATTATTCGTAAGTATTTACTAGGTTTATTGTTATCATCCATGTCCATGTATTATAAAAAAATTTCATGTATATTTAATGTCCATTTTACCCATTTTTGAAATTTACCACATGTTATGAAAGGAATCATTCTTTTTTTACCATACGAGGAACTTTTTGATTTTTTTGGAAAAAGTACGAGGATAATGTTTTTTTAACTTATATGTCATGAATGGATTTTTACCGTTTTATAACGACTTATTTAAATGAAGTTTACTCTACAATGTTTCATGATTATTTTCAATAAAATTATTTTCCTTTAAAATTTACTTTCATTTTAAAAAAAAAGTGATTTTGAAAAAGAATGGATAGTTTCCCCAAGAATTCATTTTAAGTGTTTTGGTGAAAACTATTTTCAATCTAAGATGACATTATTTTATATGTGTATGTTTCATGTATAATGTATCTATGATTTACATGGTTTTACTTTTCTTATGATGAAATGATATCCATTTGTTTTATATGGATTATGTTATGATGGAATGATGTTTATGAAACCCATTTTATTCTTTGGGTTATGATGAATGATTTATGTTTATTTTTTGGCACAAGTAAGAATGGTTTCATTATGAGATAGGTGGGACCTATATCTCCCTCAAATTAATTGGGTAATGATTTATATCGCATGATATAGACATGGATTGAATGGAAAGTTAATCGGGTTCAGTAATGTGGGACTGGATCGAGGAGTGTACTCGGTTCAGTAATGGACTTTGTCCACTAAGATGGTATTGGCAGCAATTCCTTGGCTACTATGAAATCATATCACATGCTTAATGGTTTTCCACAATTAAATGTTTTATTCCCATTCTATTTTATCATTATTTACGTTCCTTTATGATATATGACTTACATACTGCCAAGATTTATTTCACAACTCAAGATTATGACGTTAAAACATTATGTTCATGTTTTGATGTTCAAATGTATATGGTTTGTTTTATTTTCTACATGTTTACCCTTAATGAGAATTTGATATCACCCTTTATATGTATTCTTTTACCCAAGATATAAATAATGTTTTTAGGTAAGAAAACAATAGGGGAAGATCTTTATGGGAGATGATGAAGATCTTTCACCATGATTAGAAGAATATTTTGTAAGTTTCCAAAGACACTAAACTATTACGGTCCCTGAGTGATGGTTTTTGTTATGTATTATGAATTTCGCAAAAGTAATGTAATTTTCATGTACGTCAAGCTTTGGGTCTCTAAAGTTGGTATCAGTGGAATGGTTTAGTTAACATTTGGAAACTAGGATGTGAAAACATTAGTGAAATCCCTAGATATATTTCTAAAGAATGTTTAGGGATGTCCCTAAGGATAAGTATAAGTATAGGTTATAGTCCTATAATTTTGGAAACGATATTAGAATTAAATCTAAGATGATAGATATTGATGGTACTCCCCCTTTATTATATTGTTTTCCTAGCATTATTTTTGCATCTCACACTGTTCTTTTTGGGTTTTAGACGATGGTCGGAACCCGAAGGAACCGTGTGGATCAATGTAATGGACAATGCAATGATTATCCTCTTGAACAAACAAATGTGATGGGAGATGGAGTGAAAAATCATATTGCTATATTTACACAAGATATGATTCATTCTGGACTTCAAAATGAGGAGATAATGGAACAATATTAAATTGTGTCCTTCATGAGGCAACATCCACCTTCTTTCAGTGGGTCATCTGATCCACTTCTTACTGAAAAATGGATCAGTACCGTTGAAAAGACATTATCCATACATCTCTCTTTGGAACATGAAAAATTCATTCTGACTATATACCATTTAGATGGTGACGTAGATCAATGGTGGACTCTAATTAAGATTATGAGGCCTCGAGATGAAATTGAATCCATGGAATGGGATGGGTTCAAGAACTTATTTTTCAATAAGTACTTCCCTCGTATTCTTTGAAAGAAGATGGAAAATGATTTCTTTGAGCTTAAGAAAAAGGGTGATTAATTTTTTGGTATATACGAAGCGAATTTTACAAGGCTTTCATGGTATTCAGATTGCTTTATCATCCAACCTGAAAGTAAAGTTCATCGATTCTTCAGTGGCTTAAAACCAAGTCTTCAAAGGGAATTGGCTATAAGATACTTCAGTAGCTATGGAGAAATTGTGCATTGTTCTATCAAGATAGAAATGGAAGTTGGTGTTACATATCCATATCATGGTTTTAACAAGAAATGAAAGATGGAGTTCAAGGAGAATTCTCAGAATAATGGTGAAAAGAAGATGGATGTTTCATTATTCTCAAAGTATGGAAAATAGCAGGTTGGAGACTGTCATAATGGGACTTGAAAATGTTTTGTGTGTGTAAAATAAGGTCATCGAGAAGCTCAGTGTTGATGTAATAGAAAATGGGTTTCTAATGATGTGAATAAAGAAAAGATTGTACTGAACACATCACCAACACATAAATGCTTCAAGTGTAAAGAAATGTGGAATTATGTTAATCAATGCCCTAATCAAAGAGTTAATGATGATCAATGTGGGCAACCAAATAAGGGAAAGGATAAAGGGAAGTCACATGCGATCACTATTTGTAATGTTGAGTATGACAATGATGTTGTGTAATGATTAAGTGTTTATGAAATGGGATTTCAAAATAGTATCATGGAATCTCATTTATGGTATCATGGAATTTTGGAATATCTATGTATTTTTTATCAAAAAATATATAGTACTCGTAACCATTAAAAGTGATTGAAATATTTTTGGAAAGTAGATAATATGCACATAATTAAGGATTAAGAAAAAAATGAAATGAGCTCATGACTGATATAAGGACTAAGTGGTATTATTATTTGAGTATATAAAAATTTTGGGATTTGGGTATGTGGAATGAGTTAACTTTTGACAGAAATCATGTTTTCACTAATTTTCTATGGTATTTCATGATTCAAATGAATACATGATTAAGGTATTCACATGAATCGAATGTGATCAACAAGATATATCTTATGATAAATGGGGGCTAAATGATGGAATTCACATGCTTGGTTAATAATAATTTTTTTATACTATGAGATTGGGCAAATGTATTTTGGATAAGTCTAAAGACTGGAATGGATTATGTCATACATCAGATATTATTGTTTAAGGCTATAACTTTATTCGATATTATTTCTGTAATGTTATAATAGTGAATTTTTAGGGGGAAAAAGACAACCTGTAGGAAGGGCGAAAACCCGTCGCATCAGACAAGGTTGTGGGAATTGAACCCAAAATGAAAGTGTGACAGGCCTTTATTTTCTACCATGAGCCTAAAAGAAGTCCCCAGTTAGTAGAAACTAGTTTTATTAAGTGGTATTATAGATTTAGTATATGTCCATTTTTGGAACCATATACGATTAATCTCACAATAGATGGACTTATGTATATTACTTTTTCTAACCATATGTTTGAGACAGATGGAATGACTTATCATTCTATCGCCTGATCTGATAACACTTTGAAAAAGGAAAATTCAACTTAATTTCATTAAGATGTGAAGTTGAAATTTTTCAAGGCACGACCAATGGTATGATGTACCAAAATCAAGTAAGTATTTATTTTAATTCAAAAATTCATTAACATTTGGGAAATGATCTTGAAAACCAAAATTTTTTTCCTAGTGCCCTCATATCTGATGAGTCAGATAGTACCTTAGATCATCACAAATTTATGGATTTGTGATTTTTTGATTTATCATAGTCGTGTCCTCTACCACTCTTCATCAGAAGTTTATGGTTATATTTCTCACCCATATCCATATTTTCACCTATGTTCTCATATGTGGAAACCCAGTGATGAGTTAATCTGTGTAACCATTACATTTCTTACGTACTTTTTAAAATGATGATTTAGTATTCCTTTTTATGATGTGGCCTTCTATGAAATAAAATTTCAAGTATTAATCCATTTATAACCCCGACGAATTTCTAGGGAGAAATTTATTTTAAGGGGGGTAGAATGTAACACCACGAGATTATCTGAGAAGTATTCTTTTTCATTTATTTGATGTATTGGGTTGTATGCTACACCAAGATTATCCTGCGCTATACACCACAATGTATTAGCTTGCAATATACGCAACACAATTCTTGGATCGTGTTACACACAATTTCAAGTTCGTTTGATAGAAGTTATTCTACGCAACATTGACTGTATATATATATATTCAATGTATAAATTAAATATTCTTCGATTATATTATACGCCACAAAAAAAAGAATCTTTCACTACATGAAACCCTCACATGGCTTGCATTACACACAATCGTGACTTTCCACGATAGTGTGTGTTGTATGCAATAATGAATTTTAGTAAACAAATATATGTTATTAAAATATTATATAAACTAGCCGTTATGAATAGTAATACCCACTTTTTAAAATTTTATAAATTTTATTATTCAAAATGGACTTCGTTTTTGGATTCGGAATATTGAAATCGGCCCTGGGTGAATTTTTGTTATTTTTCTGAAATCTTTCAATTTTTATGAATAGTGAAAACACTGGGTTACTATTTAAAAACCAAATTTTTTTAAATAATTAATTATTTAGTTTAAATTTATTTTAGGTCAAAATTGATACATAATACCTATATAAGTTCAATGTAATTCATTTGAGTCATTTGATAATAATTGTAGAAATATAAAAATTTTATTGAACTTTTCACCGTCATTTACCCACCTTCTAGGAGAATTTAAAAATTTACATAAAACATAATTTTACCGCTTCTGTGAGTGGAATTTAGAAAATCTGAGAGACACAGTTAATATCAAAAAAGCTAAATTTTGTTCAATAAGATAAAAATAATTTTTGATGAATAGTATCTTTTTACTTTTATTTACCACGGTTAAATGTAAATAGGGTAATTAAGGGTAAAAATGTTATTATTATTCCCCTAACACATGTCCTAATTCTATTGAATAAGTGTAATTCGACCAAAAACAACCTTAGGATTAAAATATTACCCTTTAGGTCCACTTGGATTAGATTAGGGCATTTATTTTTATTTTATTTAAAAAAGAGTTAAAATTGTTAAAATCAATGTTTATTAAATAAAAAAAATTTAATATAAAGTTATAAAAAATATAAATTAGACAACAAATATTCATTAGTAAGATAAAATGATTTCCTACCTAATGGTATTTTATTTATAATTTTTAGACATTAAATAACCTAATTTATTTATGACGCAATGGTGATTCAGTAATTACCTAAATAATGAAATATTAAAATAATTGATATTATAAACACCCAAATAAATGTAATTTGAGACTTTTTATGAATTAAACTAATTTTTTAGGTTAATATGACATGTTAGTATTGATTTAAATAACTTTTTTAGAACAAATCATGCTGTTATTATTTTCGCAAAATTCAATTAACAATAGTGTCAAAATTGACATAAAATAGTTTTTAAAACAAATATTGTATTTTTAATTGTTATTATATTCCTACAAATCTAAGTTCCATAAAAAGGACATATATAAGGTAATATATATTAATAATGATCCACTTGGGGTTCGTTTGTCTTGTTATATGACGTTTATTAACCATATAGTGTAAGAAAACAAAAAGACACAGAAAAAGATAAATCATTTAACTTAGAGTTAAATTAAAAAGATATGGTTAAATTAGAAACCTAAACAAGTCTAAAACCTATTGGATGAAATTATTTCAACACATACCCACTTTATCTTCTAAATAAATCAACTTGGAGCTATTATAAACCAAATATGACTTCTTTATAAAAAATTTCCTATGGTGCCCCTCTCCTCCCTTATAAAAGGGAACCACCTCTCTCTTCTCATTACACAATTTTTAGCTTTCAAGATCGGACAAACCCTGCCCATTTACATTATAAAATTCCATATAAACATTATAGAAGTTATGGATTACTAAGAAGGCCAAATCTAGTGCCTTAATAGGAAGCTTAAAAGTGGTGCTTCGAAGAATAGGTAATCTCTTCTACCGATTCTTTCATGTTACTTTCTTCTTCAACTTCTTCTTATTTAGTTATTTAATTATAAATTGATAACATAAGTATAACTAATATACTTATATGTTATTATAAATATGAAAAAAACCCATTTCATCTTCTATCAAGACTATGGAAAACGAAATCACCGCCAGTGGGTACGTACGGAATATCGTCTCCACGTCGTGGTGTAATCTGTTTTTCCACCACCACCATACATGGATGAGGATAATGTAGTAAAGAACAAATATATATAGTTATTATAACATCATAAGTATTTTGAGATATTACATTATCCAATTCAATTCAATTCAATAATTATTGGAACGATATCATCGCTCGTGCGTACGTACGGATTACCATCTCCACGACGCAATGAGATTCATTCTCCATGTTAACCATTCAAGAATGATTATAAAATATATATATAATGAAAAAAATGATATATATGACATAATTATTCTACTGTATTTATTTATTTATATATATGTGCATGTCATCTACTTACTTCCATTCAAGCCAATAAGGAAAGGAAAACAGCGTCCATGCGTACGTACGGCCTACCGTCTCCAATAACGGTGTGTTTCATTTCATTTATCTATACATTGTATATATATATATATATATAAAAAATATATATGATATATAAATCATTTTTTAAATTCTGGATGTAATTATATCATGATATATGTAATAATAATATCATGAACAACAAGTCCAAACACGTATGATAAATGAAACGAATTTTCCCAAAACGCAGCTTTAACATGGAATTTACAAAAGGATAGGCAATATAAAGTCATAAGTGAACCATATATGATATAAAAACAATGAATATGATTCTTTAATAAGTAAATGACATTATTTAAATCATTATACAGGAGGTTCAGATATGTACGAAGCATATCAGACCTAAGGTAAGGGATACTTTTTCAATCTCGTTTTTATCCGAGATTAATTTTTCGTAAGTATTTACTAGGGTTATTGTTATCATCCATGCCCATGTTTTCAAAAAAAATTCATGTATGTTTAAAGTCCATTTTACCCATTTTTTAAATTTACCACATGTTATGAAATGAATATTTCTTTTTTTCACCATACGAGGAACTTTTGGACTTTTCCGGCAAAAGTACGAGGATAATATTTTTTTAACTTATATGGGGTGAATGGATTTTTACAGTTTTACAACCAATTATTTAAATGAAGTTTCCTCTACAAAATTTCATGATTATTTTCAACCAAATACTTTTCTTTTACTATTTCATGGAATTTAGTAAAAAGAAAATGATTTTGAAAAAGACATGATATTTTCCTCAAGAATTCACTTTAAGTGTTTTGGTCAAAAATATTTTCCATATAAGATGACACTATTTCATATTTGTATGTTTCAAGTATAATGTCTCTATTATTTACATGTTTTTACATTCCTTATGATGAAATGATATCCATTTTTATATGGATTATGTTATGATGGAATGATCTTTATGAATCCCATTTTATTCTTTGGGTTATGATGAATGATTTATGTTTAGTTTGTGGCACAAGTAAAAATTATTTCATTATGAGATGGGTGGAACTTATATCTCCCTCCAATTCATTGGTTAATGATTTATATCTCATGAGATAGACATGGATGGAAGGGTAAGTTAATATCGTTCAGTAATATAGAACTGGAATGAGGTGTGAACTCGATTTAGAAATGGACATTGTCCACTAAGATAGTATTGGAAGCAATGACATGGCTACTATGGATATAATATCATGTTCTTAATAGTTTTCCACAATTACATGTTTTATTACAATGCTATTTTTTCATGATTGATGTTCCATTATGATATATTTCTTACGTACTACCAAGATTTATTTCACAACTCAAGATTTTGACGTTAAAACTTTATGTTCATGTTTTGATGTTCAAATGTATATGGTTTGTTTTATTTTCTCCATGATTAACCTTAATGAGAATTTTAGATCAAACATTATATGTTTTATTTTCCCTCAAGATATAAATAAAGGTTTTAGGTAAGAAAACAATAGGGGATGATCTTTATTGGAGATGTTGAAGATCTTTCACCATGATTAGAAGATTATGTTATGAGTTTCCAAAGATACTAAACAATTACGGTCCTCGAGTGTTGGTTTTTGTTATGTATTAAGTATTTAGAAAAATTAATTTAATGTCCATTTATGTCATTCTTTGGTTCTCTGCAGTTGGTATCAGAGGAAAGTTTTAGTTATCCTTTGAAAACTTGGATGCCAAAACATTAGTGAAATCCCTAGAGATATTTCTATGGAATGTTTAGGGATGTCCCTAAGGTTATGTATAAGTATAGGTTATATTCCTAGAATTATGGCAATGATATTATAATTAAACCTAGGATGTTAGATATTGAAGGTACTCCCCCATTGTTATGTTGTTTTCCTAGCATGATTTTTTCCTCTAACAGTGTTCTTTTTGGGTTTTAGACGATGGATACATCCCAAAGGAACCTTGTTGATCAATGTAATAAACAATGCAATGATTGAACTCCTGAACAACCAAATGTGATGTGAGATGGAGTGAAAAATCTTATAGCTATAATTACACAAGCTATGAATCGTTCTGGATATACTAATGAGCATAGAAGGGAACAATATTCAATTGAGTCCTTCATGAGGAAACATCCACCTTCTTTTAGTGGGTCTTCTGATCAACTTATTTCTAAACAATGGATCAATACCATTGAAAAGATATTTTACATACTTCTATCTTCGGAACATGAAAAATTCATTCTGACTATTTACCATTTAGAAGGTGAAGCAGATCAATGGTGGACTCTTATTAAGAATACGAGTCCCCGAGATGAAATTAAATCCATGGAATTGGATGAGTTCATGAACTTATTTTTCAATAAGTACTTCCCTTGTATTCAGCGAAAAAAGATGGGAAAGGATTTTCTTGACCATGAGAAAAAGGATGATGAATCTATTGGTATATACGAAGTGAATTTTACAAGACTTTCAAGGTATGCATCTGCCTTTATCATCCAAACTGAAAGTAAAGTTGATTGATTTTTCAGTGGCTTAAAACCAAATATTCAAAGGTAATTAGCTATAAGAGACTTCAGTAGCATTGATGAAGTTGTGTGTTGTGATATAAAGGTAGAAATGGAAGTCGGTGTTACATATCCATATCATGGTTTTGACAAGAATCAAAAGATAGAGTTCAAGGATAAATATTATAATAATGGTGAAAAGAAGATGAATGTTTCTTTATGCTCAATGTGTGGAAAGAATCATGGTGGAGATTGTCTTAAATGGACTAGAAAATGTTTTATATGTGGAAAAGATGGACATTGAGAAGCTGAGTGTAGAATTAATGTAAAATGGGTTTTTAATTATGTGAATTAAGAAAATACTGTAGAGAACGCACCACCAACACTTCAATGCTTCAAGTGCAAGGAAATGGGGCATTATTCTAATTAATTCCCTAATCTATGGGTTAATGATAATCAACGTGAGCAACCTATTGAGGAAAAGGATAAAGGGAATACACATGCGATCACTAATTGTGATGTTGAGTATGACAATGATGGTTTGTAATGATTAAGTGTTTATATAATGAGATTTCAAAATAGCATCATGGAATCTCATTTATGGTATTGTGGAATTTTGGAATATCTATGTATTGGTTTACAAAAATTAAATAGTACCGGTAACCATGAAAAGTGGTTGAATTTTTTTTGGAATAAAGATGATATGCAAATAATGAAAGATAAAGAAAAAATTGAAATGTGCTCATGACTTATATAAGGACCAAGTGATATTATTCTTTGAGTATATAGAATTTTTGGAATTTTGGTATTTGGAAAGAGTTAACTTTTGAAAGAACTAATGTTTTCACTAAGGTTCTATGGTAATTCATGTTTCAAAATAATACATGATTAATGTATTAATATGTTTGGAATGCAATCAACAAGATATATCTTATGATATATGGGGGCTAAATAATGGAATTCACATGCTTGGTTAATAATCAGTTTCTTTATACTATGAGATTGGATAGATGTATTTTGGATAAGTCTAAAGACTGGAATGGATAATGTCAGACATCAGATAATATTGTTTAAGGCTATAACATTATTCGATATTATTTCTGTAACTTTATAATAGAGATGTCATAGGGAAAAAAAGACAACCTGTAGGAAGGGCGACAACCCGTCGCATCAGACAAGGTTGCGGGAATTGAACCCACAACTGAAGTCTGTCATGCCATTATTTCGTACAAAGACCCTACAGGAAGTCCCTGGTTAGTAGAAACTAGTTTTATTAACAATATGATAGATGAAGTATAAGTCCATTTTTGGAACCATTTACGATTAATCTCACCATAGATGGACTTATGTATATGACATTTTCTAACCTTATGTTTGAGACAGATGGAATGACCTATCATTATATCCCATGACCTGCTAACACTTTCAAAAAGACAAATTCAACTGCATTTCATTAAGAGGTGATGTGAAAATTGTTCAATTCTTGAGCAACAGTAAGATTGTACCAAAATCATGTAAGTATTTATTTTAATACAAAAATTCTTCAACATTTGGGAAATGATATTGAAAGCCAAAAAAAATTTCCTAGTTCCCTCATATCTGATGATTCATATGGTACCTAAGATCATCAAAAATTTATGGCTTTGTGATTGTTGGCGTTATCATAGTCATGTCCTCTAACACTCTCCATCAGATGATTATGGTTATATTTTTCTTCTATATCCATATTTGCACCTATGTTCTCCTATGTGGAAACCAAGTGATGCGTTAATCTGGGTAACCGTTACATTTCTTACTGTCACGACCCCCTCCCACCGAAGATGCTCCACTTGAGATGGCAATGGTGAAAGGGAGATAATGACCCCCGAGTCCCGCCTCTAGTAGGCCATGGGGTGGCGACTAGCACCAAGGGTATGAGTTTTCTCAAATGTAGGAGGCATTTCCCTTTTTTTATTTTTAACGATCGGGAAATAGGACAAGTCAACCACCAAAATGGGAAAGTGCAAGAGTATATAAATAAACCCAAACCAATCCCAGATGCATGTTTAAACAATTTTATAACAAGGTACAAGTACAAAAATGCTCAATGTACAATACCAAACGAATACAAAGGTACATCAACATCAACAACTCCAATTGTCTGACTAGTAGGGTCCCACATGGCCCTGGTAGTCCTCCTAGAAACCTGAATGTAAACGTAGGGTGAGCATACAATTATACTCAGTAGGGAAACCAATATCTCTTGTGCACAATTGTGGATACATCCTAATGTCCCGTGATAAAAAAACAAGAAAAATAGAAAATAATTCTATCCACCCAACCTCACCAGCCACACTCACCAAAACAAAATCACAACAGGTATTAGTAGTATAAGAACAAGATTATTGGGTACCCCGCACCATTTCCCTTTAGTTAGCTACTCTTCCTAATAGAGAACATCCCGACACGGCCACACTCTCCCCGCCCAAACACACCTGGGCCTCACAACCACGTATCCCACCCGCACACACCTAAGCCTCATCCCAAACATTCTTGGGAAACAGTAGAACCTTCCCGAAGAGTCATGGGCTAAAACCAACCCAATAAAAACCTACCCAAAGAGTCTTAGGTGTAAGTTCACCTCAAGCCATCATAGACTAGGGGAGAAGGAGAAGGACAGAGCTAGTAACTAAGGGAAAAACACCCTCTCCCCTAAAATGGGAGTGTTCGGCACTAAGTGCTCAACATGGGTGGGGTGTGATAAAACAAAAAAGATACAGATATATATAAATATACCAACCACACAGCCTAACCTATGGCTTCTAAAAATAGAAACTGAGCACGTGCCTCGGCACTGCTACTATGAAGCATGCATACAACAAACAAACCCAACCCCCATTAGGTTTCACATTTCAGTAAAAATAGTTTATTTAGTTCCTTAACTACTAGGAAACTATCCACAACTAACCACACCAATCATTTTTAAAACATATCCCTGCCATCCACAAAACATGTTAGGAAAAACATAATCAGCACAACAAGGTCCCTCTTATCAACCAACCAATCCCATTGATTATCATTTCCGTTTCATTACCACGCCCCACCATTCATTAACTCTTCCACTTTTATTTAATAATCACAACCCATAACTCATTCGCATTAAAACCCAACCCTACAGCCCTGCTGCCATCCTCCATAACCACAACCACACAGAATCCCGTACATCAATATCCCTTTAATACCATTTATTGCAGC
Source organism: Viscum album (assembly GCA_963277665.1). Classification (NCBI taxonomy): domain Eukaryota; kingdom Viridiplantae; phylum Streptophyta; class Magnoliopsida; order Santalales; family Viscaceae; genus Viscum; species Viscum album. The sequence continues at coordinate 1,515,640,276 of OY728122.1, read as the reverse complement.
CCCTCTTACCATCACCATCATAACATTCACACCAACCCGCAACCAAGTCAACCATAGCCTTGATGTTCACCCAATCCACAAGAACCCACAATACAACCCCAACACATGCATCGTAACCAAGCCAACACCCACATGTTCATTATTCCATTTTGTTTAACTGGGGTGATCACACAAGGGTTCCATATTTTAAACAGCCAACATTACGTGATTAACCAATTTCCTCATTCCACCACGTTTCACCCATAAAAAAATCCAGAAGGAGAGGGTATCATTTAATTACGTAAGCAAAGGCCCCCAACGACCACGATTTTTAGTAGGTAGAATCTCATTCAATTCACAACATAATATCACAGGATATAAAGTAACAGAAATCACAACTTCCCATCCCCATTATATAATCCAGTTATTATCTTTATTAAACTGGTTCAAAAGTGTTTCACATAAACAAGAGAACACCCACCCCGCATGATACACAAAGTAGAGAGACGAAGGTAAGATCCATACTTCAACAGGTTCTTGATCGCAACTCTCCCTCGGATCAACCTTAGAAGACGTCCGTCAGCGTCCGTCACTTCTGTCAGTCCCGAAAAAACCTCCTCGTTTGGAGGTTGGAAAGGAAAGGCTGAAGGAAAGAGAACCGATCCAAGCCCGGAAGTTCCGCCTCGCCATTACAATCCCGTAGCCGCTGACGGATCGTAAATTGGAGCTCAGACGAAGAAGTTATGGAAGAAAGAGCCTTCGAGCCTCTTGGGAGAGCTCTGCTCAGAGGAGAGGGGAGGAGAGGTGTGAGTTGAAAGGAGGAGGGGACCCCTCCTTTTATAGGGGTGAAAAGAAAAAGTGCACGGTGTGTACTTTATGGTACCCGGCATGTACTCAATTCTTTCACGCGGTCTCCACGCGACTTCCAACACAGTTCCGCGGTCGTTGACTGGTCAACACAAGGTTTGAGGGTAACGCATATGCGGGGAAGGACTACACACCGTGTAGTTTGGACACACGGCGTGTACTCATACATTGCACACGGCAAGGACACAGCTCCTACATGGTACACGGCCGTTGACTGGTAACGTGTACGCGGGGAAGGACAACATGACGTGTAGAACTGGTCACATGGCGTGGACCCATTATTCCACACAGCAAGGACACGGCTTGCAACACGGGGTGTATAAGGCCCCAACCTTAAACCATACTTAATCTTGCGTTATTAAAAGATTACACATTGAGGATCTTTTCGGGTTTAGAGTTTTAGAGAATTAGATCATAAAAAATGAATTACATTCCACATATAAACAATGTGGTTTCATAAAGATAGTATTCTTTTTCCCATCAATGGAAACATATTTAAAATAAAACATGGATTCTTTCTTGACACTTCCTTGACACTACCATCAAATCATGTACCTTTCTCTTGTCCTGTGAAATACATTTCAAAAAAAACAAGGGATGAGCATAAAAAGCTCAGTAAGGGATATAGAAATATGGAAAGGAAACATGGGTACATATATACATAAGAATGAAATCATACTTTACCCATAAAACATAAGCACTTTAACATACCTCATAAAATCGTGAATAAACCATAGAAATCATACGACATAAAGGTAACTTGAGGCATTCATAACTTTCATATGTAGGGAGTAACCCTCTTGGTTACATTTGGAATACCCATCACAGTATATTCCCTAAATCTCTTCAGAGAAACCTTAACGTTTTCCTCCTTCACGTTACCCAATGCATTGGAGAGCTATATTGGGCTCACCGGCCCTTAGTCTATCACGGAACCACCCGTCTTCATAATAATGCCCAAGAACCTCAACATAATCATATCACATAAAACATGCATAAAGGAAACATAACATATCCACCTTTCAATCACAAGATATCAATACAACACATTGATATAAAAACATTATTAAAACAATTTTCAATACCAATATAAATGAAAAGTAAAACATGGTATTTATTTTTATTTTTTAAAAAAGGTTTGGCTTGTAGAGGAAGCCGAAACTCAAATAATGGTCACGACGGTGGAGAAGTCGTTGTCGCCACATACGTAAGAAAAAAACATTCCCTTTTTTCATTTAGTAAATGCTTCATATAAAAAAGATTCCTTTTGAATAAACATAAAAGTCAAAGGTGTTTATACACCGTATAAATGAAGGTTGTGTATAAAAAAAATATGCTTCAATGAAAGCAGATTGAGACGAAGTCCCATACCTCGGGTCCGACTTGACATGGTCTTTCTTTAATCTCCTGAATAATAAACTTGAGTTAATTTATACTTGTTTAAGAACCTTTTTAATGTTAATTATTCTTTTTATATCACTTTTTTCCATGTCATGAACACTATGTAATTATTTAAGTTAATAACGGTCGTTTTAACGATCATTGGTACTTGCGTAAAAAATAAACCCTTTATAATTACAAATTGTTCATGTATCCATTATATCCTGAATTTATAATCATGATATATATATCATATATACCCAGTATATACATGCATTTATAATATTACATAATCATTTAGGGGTAAGAAATGAAATGCACCATTCATGGAGACGGTAATCCGTACGTACGCATTAACGCTACTTTCATTTCTATTTCGTATTTTATAGAATGGAATCATAATGATATAAAGGTATATTATAATTTTAGTATAATATCATATATAATATCATAGTTCTATCCTATATACGTCCCACATATGGTATTTAACGAATCAAATCACTTTGAGGGGGCGGTAGTCCGCACTTCCTTAAATGAAGATATCACGTTTACCCATAATGGAAACAATAAAGGTATGCCCAAAAATGAAAAATACAGAATCTTAAGGAAAAAATAAACATATTATATATCATATATAAATATAGTGACATCTTAATGGACACCTTTGAAGGGGTTAAAAGAACGTTGAACAATCATCGTTTTGGGAGGCATAAATTCACCATCCACGGAAACAATTTGTTCTTTAACCATTAGATGTAGGTGTGTGTAAGTGTAGCTCGAATCCTTCATATAACAACATCCTAGTATATTGAAGATACTTTATTTGTTACAAAAGAAATGAATAAAAATAGTTTAGGGGGTTGGAGAAGCAAAATAAAACAAAAGGACTCAAATGAACACATTACCTTAAAATCGGGTAACTCCCTTTGGTTTGAGCTCAAAGGCTTCCATGGGATGACTTCTGCCCAAAGTGAGGCTTCAAGGAGTAATAGAGGTATGTGGAGAGACAACATGGGCAGGGGTTGGCCGAGCCAATGGATTTTGGAGTGTGGGAAAGGAGGTAGAGGTGGGGGCCTTTTATAACAGGAGAGGAGAGGCACTCTGTGAAAGTAAAGAAATGTTACTTTATTTTAAAATGATTTTCGGATTATAAAGTTCCCAAATTGATATAATTCTAGTGTAAGGTGATAAGGGTTCGAAATACACCCATAAAATAGGTTTTTTAAATGTGTAGTTCATAGATTTTACATTATCATTTCATTTTATTTAAATCCTTTATTAATGAGGTAATCGCTGCATCATCATAATGTCATAAATAAATTAATTTATATAAAGTCTAAAAATTTTAAAAAAAATACTATGATGTAGGAAATAGTTTTAGATTTCAAATGACTATTTATAATCAAAAATATAACTTGTATAACCCCATGTAAAAATTGTTTCAGTAAAACATCTCTTGTTTGTCTCATTTTTTACTTTAACAATAAATAAAATGTTATTTATGTCATTTCCCAACCAAAGTGGCTCCATGGGGTCCCCAAGATGACCCATGGATTTTCTGGGTCTGCCATGACACATCCAATGAGGTTATGACATGTTTCAAACTCATATCATATTACTAAAACATTATTTTTACCTTAAACTACACTAATTACCACTAATCGCGATTAAGAACTTAAAAGTTACTATTCACCATAAAATTATTTTAATATCATTGAACCAAATTTTACTTCTTAATGACAAGCATGTATGTCATATTTTTGAAAATCAAATCACAGAATTGGAAAAGTTTCATTTAAACGATAAATTAGTTTCTTTAGCTACCACTTAGTGGTTTCACTATTCATCAAAAATTGGAGTTTTTCATAAAGATATCAAAACTTCACCCTAAGCTATATTTGATATTCTGAAATCAAAAATGATTTCTATTTTACAAAATTCAAAACATGTAAGTTTCTTTAATTAATTTAATAACTAATTCCAGCTGTCATGACAAATAGCGTGTTTTTATGAAACAATAAGTATCAAAAGATTGACACTAGTTTAAGTCCAATTTCAAAGTGAAATTTATTCCAATGACCACAATTGGATAAAATGGTAAAAATATATTCTAATTTCACTTTAAAACCAATTCAAAAGATAATATAATCTTATAAATAAATTAGATTAAAAAGTAGTTTTGAATTAAAATACAACATTTTTCACTATTCATAAAAAATGAACTTTATCGGAAAAATACCAAAAATTCACACAAAGTAAATTTTGATGTCCCAATAATAAATAATATGTTTATTTTGACAAACATAGATTATAAAACTTTCAAAAGATATATTTAAAAAGGGTTTTCCATCAAAAGGTAGTAAAATAATCTTTTAAGAATATTAGTGTATTCCATGCATAAGATTGTATTTATTTTCATTTTAAGCCTCTAAAACACTATCTTAATCAGTAATAGACATAGATAAAAATATATATTATTCATTACTTACTTGGGATGTTACATCCTTCCACCCTTTAGAAAATTGTGTCCCCGTAATTTATTTACTTATTGAATAAATGGGGGTACTTATCCCTCATTGAAATTTCAGATTCCCATGTTGCCTCTTCCATCATGTGGTTTTTCCACAAAACCTTTACCTGATTAATTACCTTATTCCTTAACACTTTCTCCCTGTGGTCAAGAATCTAGACAGGTTTTTTCTCATATGCTAGGTTCTCTTCCAGCTGAACTACCTCTGGACTCAGAACATGAGATGGATCTGGCATGTACTTTCTCAGCATCGAAACATGAAAAACATTTTGTACCTGAGATAAACTCGGAGGTAAATCCACTCAGTAAGAAATGGATCCAACTCTCTCCAGAATTTCATATAGTCCAATAAACCTTGGACTCAGCTTTCCTTTCTTACCAAATCGCATCACAATTTTCCATTGTGATACTTTGAAAAAAACATGATCACCTACCTCAAAAGAGAGATCATTCCTCCTGTTGTCCGCATAACTCTTCTTCCTACTATGAGCTGTTCTCATGTGTTTCTGTATCAGCTTATCTTTTTCTGCCAACTCTTCTACCAATTCTTGTCCCATCAACTTCCTTTCACCCACTTCATCCTAGAAAGCCGGAGTTCGACACCACATCCCATATAATGCCTGAAATGGTTCCATCTGTATACTAGAATAAAAAATATTATTATATGAAAATTCATCCAAAGAAAGATGTTGGTCCCAACTTCCCTGATAATCCATCGAACAAGCTCGTAGCATATCTTCCAAGGTCTAAATTGTTCATTCTGACTGCCCATCTGATTGAGGATGAAAAGCTGTACTAAAATTTAATTCAGTACCCAACGACTTCTAAAGGCCTTTCCAAAAGTTAGAAGTAAACCTGGGATCACGGTCAGATACAATGGAGAGAGGAACTCCATGTAATCTAACTATCTCTTTTAGATACAAATGGGAAATTTGATCTAGGGAAAAAATATCTTGTATAGCAAGGAAATGATCATATTTAGTCAAGTGATCAACAATAACACAGATTGCATTATTACCTCGAGATGACTTCGGTAATCCCACAACAAAGTCCATATATATATTCTCTCATTTCCACTCTGGCACTAGTAAAGGTTGAAGCATACCTTTCAGTAACTGTCGCTCTGCTTTAACCTGTTGACATGTCAAACACTTCACAGTAAAATCAGCAATATCTCTTTTCATTCCATCCCACCAGTAATACTCCTGCAGATCTCTGTACATCTTAGTACTGCCAGGATGAACTGAAAACGGTGAACTATGAGCTTCACATAATAACTCTCTCTTTAACTGTGAATCACAATGCACACACAATCTCTTCCCAAATCTCAAAACCCAATCCTTATCAATGTTTAATTCAGGCAACTTACCTTTCTGAACCAGCTCTACCTTTTTCTGCAACTCACTGGCTTGCTTCTGTGCCAGCTTGCTTCTATCTGATAGAGATGATCTCACTAATACCTGAAACAAAACAGAAGAACATCCTGTACCAAAAACTTCTATGCCAAAGTTCATCAAATCCTTAACCAAAGGAACACGTTCCAAACGCAAAATTGTTACTGAAGCATTACTTTTTCGACTCAAAGCATCAGCCACTTTATTTGCTTTTCCCGGATGGTAATGAATTGTACAATCATAATCCTTGATTAATTCTAGCCATATTCTTTTTCTCATCTTCAATTCTTTCTGAGTGAATATATACATTATAATTTTGTGATCGGTATATATTTCACACTTTACTCCATACAATTGATGCCTCCAAATTTTTAAAGAGAAAATAACAGCAGCTAATTCCAAATCATGTGTAGGGTAATTTACCTCATCAGTTTTCAACTGTCGTGATGCATAAGAAATTACCTGATAATTCTGCATTATGACGCAACCAATATAACGACCCATACTTAACATACTTTGTTATTACTTCAGAATTGAAGCACACTTATTACAACATATAACAAAACCAAGAAAGGACCTTATATGTATAGTGTCTTTAGAAACTGGGAAACATAAACAACTGGTTCATAAAGAATCTACATTGCCTCCCATTTATTTCATCATATCTAGAGTCCCTTTTTGGCATATTCTACTTAATAACCTTCTTCCTGACCTGGGGAAATAAAACATACAAAAGGGTGAGCTCAAATGCTCAGTAAGGGTAAACAAAAGAAATATCAATCACATCATATTCCTAAGAACATAACATTTTGGAAATCATAACCTGCAAAAGAGAGAATAATTTCATAACATGGGATAAATCATAGTAGTGAAATGATATCCCAATATTCATAACTTAAAACATGAAACTTTGTGGCATACACACATAATCATAGAGAATCATATCTTATTAGTCAAGACTCATTGCCAAGACTATATTAGTGGATAATGTCCATTTCTGAAATGAGTCACCCTCGTTTCAGCCCTGTTTCACTGAACCGGTAAAACCTACAGTTCTAGACATGTCAATCTCATGAGATATGAAATCTTTACCCAATGCATTGGAGGGAGATATAGGTCCCACCCATCTCATAATGATACCATTCTTATGTGTGCCACAAAATCATAAATCATACATCATTGCATAACCCATGTAATAAAAATGGGTATCTTAAACATCATGACATCATAAAACAATTCATATAAGATAAATGAATTAATAAAAATAATTCCATCACAATATAATCAAATCAATGTAATAATAGGGATATAAACAGAACCCTATATTATCTTAGATGGAAATTAATTTTGATAAAACACTTGAACTCCATTCTTGAGGAAAATATCATTTCTAATTCAAAAACATGTTTCCTTTCTTAACATGTCATACAATTTAAAAATAAAATAATTTGATTAAAAATAAAATTGAAAACTTGTAATGTAAGATTCTTGGAAATTTTGTTTTAAAAGTCCCTTCATGCCGTATAAGTTAAAAAAAACATTCTTCTCGTACCTTTGTCGGAAATGTCAAAAAAGTACCTCATAAAAAAAAGACAAAAGATTCCTTTCATATCCTTACTAAAAACTCACCGAAGGGTAAAATTGGATTTGAAAAATTGTAGGTGGATGTAAATAATATTACATATTGAGGAAACATGGATGTGGTTGATAAAATACACCCTAGTAAATACCAAATTATAAACAATCTCAGATAAAAATGAGATTGTGATATTTCCCTTACCTTAGGTCCGATATGCTTTGTGCGTGTCCGAACCTCCTGTATAATGATTTAAATATAGTTATTGACTTATTCCATAATCATACATATTTTTATGATATCATATTCGGTCATATTATTAGCTTCTTAGTAGTAATATTTCATTGCTACTTGTTATTCAGGTGTTTATAACTTTTTGTTCTTATACGTGTTTTGTCGAATAAATTTTTATTCTTCTCTTTAGGTTATAGATACCTAATTTCAATAATGGTATTAGTGTAATATATATCATATTAATTCATTCAATTCATTTATATAATCACTATGAAATGAAGATCATGTAGAACGAGTCGCATCACATCATGGAGACGGTATTCCGTACGTACGCACGAGTGATAATATCGTTCCTATGATCATGGAATTGTAATGGAGTGTATGTATACTATTTCAGAATCAGTATCACTCTATAATAGTCATATATAGTCATTATTTACACCATTATACCCATCCAATTAAGGTGGTGGGGGAAAATAGATTACACAATGGCGTGGAGACGGTATTCCGTACGTACGCACACGCGGTGATTTCTTTTTCCGTAGGATGGATAGATGGTGAAATAGGGTTGTTTCATACTTATAATAACATATTAGTATATGATTCATACTGATGGTATTACCTCAAAATGAAACAACTAATGAAAAATAAGTGGAAGAAGAAATAAAGATGAAAGAATCGGTAACAGACATTACCTCTTCTTTGAAGTGCTTTTTTGAGACCTCATTTTATGGCACTAAAATGGGTCTTTGAAAAAGACCAGAACCTCTAGGATGTTTCTAGGGAAGTGGAGAGACTAAATTGTCAGGGTTTGGCCGAGAATGAAGGCTAAAAGTGGTGTGAGGAAGTGAGGGAGGAGGTGCCCTTTTATAAGGGAGGAGAGGGGTACCTTTGGAATAACTAAAAATATTATTTTATTATAAAGTCATGTTCGGTTTTAAATAGCTCTAAATTGATTTATTTCTAGGCTAAGGTGGGTATGGGTCGAAAGCCTCTCATCCAATAGAATTTAGACAAGTTTAGGTTCCTATTTTAACCTTATCATTTAGATTTAACATTAAGGTAACTAATTTTACTTTTACCGTGTCTTCATGTGTTCTTATACTATAAGGTAAATAAACATACTATAAGCAGCCAAACTAACCCCAAATTGTTTATTATTAATATATATAACCTTAACTAAGTCATGTGGCCGAACCTTATATTTTTAGGAATAAAATAACAATTAATAATATAATATTTCTTTTAAAAAAATATTTTATGTCAATTTTGACACTATTTAGTAATTGATTTTTTTGAAAATCATAATAGAATGATAAGTTCCTGAAAAGATAATTAAATTAATACTAGCATGTCATATAAACCTAGAAAATTAGTTTAATTCATTAAAAGTCTAAAATTATATTTATTTGGGTATTTATAACATCAATTATGTCAATATTTCATTAATAAGACAATTACTGCATCATCGTTGTGTCATAAATAATTTAAATTATTTAATGTCTAAAAATTATAAATAAAATTCAATTATGAAGTAAATATTTTTATCTTTCTAATGAATATTTATAGTCGAATTTATCTTATGTATAACCCCATATTAAAAATTATTTACTTATTAAATATTGATTTTAACTATTTTAACCCTTCTTTAAATAAATTAATAATAAATGTCCTAATCTAATCCATGTGGGCCTAAATGGTCATATTTTATTCCTAAGGTTGTTTTTGGTCGAATTAAACTTGTTCAATGGAATTATTCCTTGTCTTAGGATAATAATAATATCATTTTTACCTTTAATTACCCTATTTACTTTTAACCGTGGTAAAAAAAGTAAAAAGTTACTATTCACCAAAAATTATTTTCATCTCATTGAACCACATTTTAGTCCTTGATATTAACCATGTCTCTCGGATTTTCTAAATTCCACTCACGGAAGCGGTAAAATTAAGTTTACTGAAAAATTCAGTTTTTTAACTACCACTTAGTGGTTTCACTATTCATCAAAAATTGAATGTTTTCAGAAAAAATACCAAAATTTCACCCTAGACTAATTTGGATATTCCGAATCCAAAAATGAAGTCGATTTTGAAAAGTAAAGTTTATAATATTTCAAAAAGTGGATATTACTATTCATAACAGCTAGTTTTAATAATATTTTAATAGTATAACGTTGTGTAGTGAAACTCGGTATTGCGTACAATGCAAGTTATCGAGGAAACTCGCTATTTCGTGTAAAGCAAACCAAGAAAGTGTTGTGTTTAGAAAAAGATTCCTTTGATGATTTATATAACATAAAAGTCTCAGGTGTAACATTCTACCCCCCTTAAAATGAATTTTTCCCTCGAAATTCGTCACTTTTGTAACAAACAGATGAGGATACCTCTCCCTCGTCATATCCTCAAGCTCCCATGTAGCTTCTTCTAATTGGTGGTTCCTCCATTAAACATTCACTAATCAAATGGTCTTGTTTCGTAGGACTTTTTCACTACAATCCAGAATCTCTATCAGTTGTTCTTCATAGGAAAGATCTTGCTCCAGCGGTACAACTTCTGAGCTGAGTACATGTAAAGGATCAGGTATGTACATTCTCAAGAGAGATACATGGAACACATCGTGAACTTGAGAGAGATTCGGTGGAAGTGCCAATTGGTAAGCTACCTTCCCAACACGATCCAGTATTTCGAAAGGACCGATATATCTAGGGATCAACATCCCCTAATTTCCAAATATCATAACCCTCTTCCAGGGAGATATTCGTAAGAACACTTTATCACCCACTTGAAACTCTAGGTATTTTTTTCAGTTGTTGGCATAACTTTTCTGTCGACTCTGAGCTGCTCTTATGTGTTGTCGAATAGATCTGACCTTTTCTGCCATTTTATCAACGAGATCGGGTTCTAATAGCTTTCTTTCCCCAACTTCATCCCAGCAAGTTGGAGTCCTGCATTTCTTTCCATAGAGAGCTTCATAAGGAGCTATCTGAATACTGGAGTGAAATGTATTATTATAAGAAAATTCCACCAAAGGTAGGTGTTGATCACAACCACCTTTGAAATCCATAGAGCAAGATTTAAACATATCTTCTAGAGTTTGAATTGTTCTCTCAGAATGACAGTCTGTATGAGGATGATAAGCAGTGCTGAAACTCAACTCTGTATCTAGAGTATGCTGAAGACTTTGCCAGAACTTCGTGGTAAATCTCGGATCCCGATCAGATATAATAGAATGTGGTACTCCATGCAATATTACCACTTCCTTTACATATATCCTGGCAGGCGGATCCAGAGTGAAATCCTCTCTAATAGCAATGATGTGTGCAGACTTTATAAGACGATCAACTATGACCCAAATAGCATTATTGCCTTTGGATGTTTTAGGAAGTCTTGTGACAAAGTCCATAGTGATGTTTTCCCATTTCCATTCAGGTATGGGTAATGGTTGTAACATCCCCTTAGACTTCTGTCTCTCAGCTTTAACTTGTTGACAAACCAAGCATCGAGAGACGTATTCAGTAACATCTCTTTTCATGCCATCCCATCAGAAGTACTCTTTCAGGTCCTTATACATCTTCGTGCTTCCAGGATGAATAGAGAATGAAGAAATATGAGCCTCATCAATCAGATCCTTCTTTAATTCGGGGATGGGAGGAACACAAACCCGATTCCTGAACTTTATTATCCCATCACAATCAAGGTTGAATTCAGGAACATTTCTCACATTCTTTTGTAACTCGACATCTTCTTTCTTTGCCTCTTTAATCTTCACATGTATAGATGGTTGAACATTCATGTGAGAAAGATACAATTTTCCCCTTTCATTATAATTCCAAGATCCATCCTTTGTAAATCCATAAATATTGGATCTTTTGTGATCCTCATCATGGATAAACTAGCATGGTCTTGTCGACTTAATGCATATGCCACCTTGTTTTCTTTCCCAGGGTGGTAATGGATTGAGCAGTCTTAATCCTTAATCAGCTCTAACCATCTTCTTTGGCACAAATTCAGATCCTTTTGTGTGAAAATATTCTTTAAACTTTTATGATCAGTATAAATATCACACCTTTCACCATAAAGGTAATGCCTCTAAATCTTTAATGCATAGATTACCGCAGCAAACTCCAAATCATGTGATGGGTAATTTTGCTCATTGATTTTCAACTGTCATGAGGCATAAGCTATCACTATATCGTTTTTCATAAGAACACACCCTAATCCCTTCATGGATGCATCACTGTAGATCAAAACATTTCTCCACTACAAGGCAGTGTGTGCACAGGTGTACTGGATAACATTCTTTTCAGCTCCTTGAAATTATCTTCACATTCCTCCGTCCAAACAAACTTAACTCCTTTCCGAGTCAACTTGTTGAGTGGATTAGATAATCGTGAAAAATCTTTCACAAAACCTCGATAATATCCAGCCAAACCAAGAAAAATTCGGATATTAGTCACTGTTGTTGGTCTCGACCATCTTTCGATAACCTCTGTTTTGGCTGGATCCACAGATATCCCCTCTTTTGAGATAATGGTACCCGAAAAAGCAACTTTTTGAAGTCAAAATTCACACTTGGAAAATTTGGCATAAAGCTTCTCCTTTCTCAGGGTCTTTAATAAAATTCTCAAGTGATCTTCATGTTCTTCCTTGATCTTTGAATAGAAAATAATATCGTCTATATAGACTACCACAAACTGATGAAGATAGTCTTTAAAGACTCTATTCATTAGATCCATGAAGATAGTAGGGGCATTAGTAAGACCAAATGGCATCACTACAAATTCATAGTGTCTATACCTTGTACGGAAAGCCGTCTTTGGTATATCCTCCCTTTTGACCCTTAATTGATGAATCCATGAACGAAGATCAATATTGGAAAAGTATTGAGCTCCGCGTAGTTGGTCAAATAGGTCATCAATGCACGGAAGAGACTATTTATTCTTGATAGTGATCTTGTTAAGTTCTCGATAATCAATGCAAAGTCTCATTGATCCATATTTCTTCATAATAAACAGAACAAGTGCTCCCTAAGGTGACGCACTAGGGCGTATGAACCCCTTATCAAGATTCTCTTGGAGTTGCTTCTTCAATTCCTGCAACTCAATTGGGGCCATTCTATAAGGTGTCTTTGAAATAGTCAAAGCACCCGGTACGAGTTCTATTGAAAACTCAACTTCACGATTCGGTGGAAGACCCGGTAATTCCACTGGAAAGACATCATCAAACTCCCGTACAATGGGAATATTCTTAATCGTGAGTTTCTCACCAACCATTTGAGATAAATAACCTTCATTTAGTAGAATCAATACCCATAAAATGGAATAAATTTCCACTGGATGGTTATGTTCATCCTTGCATCGATAGACGATCATAGATTGATCTGGAATATGAAATGTGACTTCCCTTCTTTGGCAATTGATATGAGCTCCATGTAGAGAAAGCCAATCCATTCCATGAATCACATCAAATTCCACTATAGGAAGGATCACAAGATTTGCAGGAAGCACTTTCCCACAAACATCCATCGGAGAAGAATTATAAACTTTTGATGCGACTGTTGTGCCATTAGGTGTTGTCACAGCTAACTCAACATCTAATTTTTGAGGTAATACGGTGATACCCTTAGAAACTTTTTCATAAATAAAGGATTGGGTGGATCCAGAATCAAATAAAACATTTGCTACTTTAGAGTGGATGGTAAGTGTACCTTTCACCACATTGTTATCGTACTCTACATCGCTAATAGAAATTGCATGTGACTTTCCATTGTCTTTAGCCTTAAGAGTTTATTGACGTCGACCATCATCATCAACCCTTGGATTAGGGAATTTATTGGCACAATGTCCTATCTATTTGCACTTGAAACATTGAAGTGTAGTAGGTTCATTCTATGTATCCCTTCCTTTGTTTGAAACATTAGACATCTTCTTCCCATCATCGGGGCATTCAAATGCCCGATGACCTTCCATTTCACATTTGAAACATTTACTTGTCTCTTTAAGACAACTCCCTCCATGTTTCTTTCCACACTTTGAGCATAAGGGAAAGCTCATCTTCTTTTCAATGTGCTCTTTAGATTTTCCTTTGAATTCCATTTTCCTCTTCTTATCAAACCCATATGACTAATGGGTTACTCCAATAGCCATCTCAACTTTGAGAGCACATTGAACGATTTCCTCGTTGCTATTGAAGTCCCTTATGGATAAGGCCCTTCGAAGACTTGGTTTTAAGACACTAAAGAATCGATCGATCTTACTCTCAGGTTGGATAATAATACGAGAAGAATACCTTGCAAGTCTTGTAAAATTTGCTTCATAGGTACCAACAGATTCATCATCCTTTTGCTTCAGTTCAAGAAACTCTTTCTCCATCTTTGTTCGGAGAATACGGGGGAAGTACTAATTAAAAAACAAGTTCATGAACTCGTCCCATTCCATGGACTCAATTTCACCCCTTTTCCTTGTATTCTTAATAAGATTCCACCATTGATCAGCATCACCTGCTAAGATGACTTCATCATGCTCAGAACAATGAAGAACTGAAAATATCTTTTCTGTAGTACTAATCCATTGTTCAACAACTAATGGATCAGTAGACCCGCTGAATGAAGGTGGACGTTGTCTCATGCAGGATTCAACATAATGTTGCTCCTTCCTTTGCTCGTTTGGAAGTCCTGCATGATTCATAACTTGATAATGTTGTGTGATCATGGCTACATGATTTTTCATTCCAGCTCCCATAACATTTGGTTGCTCAGGGGGACAATCATTGCATTGCCCGTCACATTCCGCATTAACACGGTTCTTTTGGGTTCCAGCCATTGACTAAAACCAAGAAGAATAGTGTGAGCAACACTAATTAAAATAGGAAAACCACATAATCAAGAATAAAATTTCACACTTAAGGTCTTATCCTAGGTTATTCATGGCCATTTATAAAACACTATGATTATGTTCAATGCTTAGAATTATCCTTAGTGTTCTTACTAAGGATTTCACATCCTAGTTTCCAAAGGATGACTATACCTTTCCTCTGATACCAACTATAATGACACATACTTTACATACATTGTTATTAATTCAGAATTGAAGCACAATTATTACAACATATAACAAAACCATGAAAGTACCATATAGGTATAGTGTATTTAGAAACTGGGAAACATAAACAACCGGTTCATAAAGAATCTAATTTGCCTCCCATTTATTTCATCATATATAGAGTCCCTTTTTGGCATATTCTACTTAATAAACTTCTTCCTGGTTTGGGGAAATAAAACATACAAAACGGTGATCTCAAATGCTCAGTAAGGGTAAACAAAATAAATATCAAACACATCATATTCATAAAAACATAACATTTTGGGAATCTTAACCTGCAAAAGAGAGAATAATTTCATAACATGGGATAAATCATATTAGTGAAATGAAATCCCAATAATCATAACATAAAACATGAAATTTTGTGTCATACACACATAATCATAGATAATCATATCTTATTAGTCAAGACTCATTTCCAAGACTATCTTAGTGGACAAAGTCCATTTCTGAACCGAGTCACCCTCGTTTCAGTCCTGTTTCACTGAACCGGTATAACATACTGTTCCAGCCATGTCTATCTCATGAGATATAAAATCATTACACAATGCATTGGACGGAGATATAGGTCCCACCCATCTCATAATGATACCATTCTTATGTGTGCCACAAAATCATAAATCGTACATCATTGCATAACCCATGTAATTAAAATGGGAATCTTAAACATCATGACATCATAAAACAATTCATATAAGATAATGGAATTCATAAAAATAATTACATCACAATATAATCAAATCAATGTAATAATAGGGATAGAAATAGAAACATATATTATCTTATATGGAAAATAATTTTGATAAAACACTTGAACTCCATTCTTGAGGAAAATATCCTTTCTACATCAAATTTTTTTTTCCTTTCTTAACATGTCATACAATTTTAAACTAAAATAAGTTGATTAAAAATAAACATGAAACCTTGTAAAGAATTATTCTTGGAAATTTTGTTTTAAAATTCCATTAATGCCGTATAAGTTAAAAAAACATTATTCTCGTAATTTTGTCAGAAAAGTCAAAAAAGTGCCTCGTACGAAAAACGACAAAAGATTCCTTTCATATATTTTCCTAAAATTTCACCGAAGGGTAAAATTGGATTTGAACAATTGTAGGTGGATGGAAATAATATTACATATTGAGGAAACATAGATGTGGATGATAAAATACACCCCAGTAAATACCAAAGTATATACAATCTCGGATAAAAATGAGATTGTGATATTTCCCTAACTTTAAGTCTGATATGCTTTGTACATGTCCGAACCTCCTGTATAATGATTTAAATAACGTTATTGACTTCTTCCAGAATCATACATATTATTATGATATCATATTTGGTCATATTCTTATCTTCTTAGTAGTAATATTTCATTGCTACTTGTTATTCGGGTGTTTATAACTTTTTGTTCTTATGCGTGTTTTGTCGAATAAATTATTATTCTTCTCTTTAGGTTATAGATACCTAATTTCCAGAATGGTATTAGTGTAATATATATCATATTCATTCATTCAATTCATTTATATAAATATTATGAAATGATGATCATTTAGAACGAGTCGCATCACATCATGGAGACGGTATTCCGTACGTACGCACGAGTGATAATATTATTCCTATGATCGTGGAATTATATTGGAGTGTACGTATACTATTTCAGAATCAGTATCACTTTATTATAGTCATATATAGTCATTATTTACACCATTATACCCATCCATGTAAGGTGGTGGTGGAAAATAGATTACACCACGGCGTCGAGACGGTATTCCGTACCTACGCACGCGCGATGATTTCTTTTTCCGTAGGATGGATAGATGGTGAAATAGGGTTGTTTCATACTTATAATAACATATAAGTATATGAGTGATACTGATGTTATTACTTCATAATGAAACAACTAAAGAAGAAGAAGTGGAAGAAGAAATAAAGATGAAAGAATCGGTAACGGACATTACCTCTTCTTTGAAGTGATTCTTTGAGACCTCCTTTTAGGGCAATAAAATGGGTCTTTAAAGAAGACCAGAACCTCTAGGATGTTTCTAGTGAAGTGGATAGAAGAAATTGGTAGGGGTTGGCCGAGCATGAAGGCTCCACATGGTGTGAGGAAAAGAGGGAGGAGGTGCCCTTTTATAAGGGAGGAGAGGGGCACCTTTGGAATAACAAAAAATATTATTTTATTATAATGTCAAGTTCGGTTTTAAATAGCTCCAAATTGATTTATTTCTAGGATAAGGTGTGGATGGGTCAAAAGACTCTCATATAATAGAATTTAGACAAGTTTAGGTTCCTATTTTAACCATATCTTTTAGATTTAACATTAAGTTAAATAATTTTACTTTTACCGTGTCTTCTTTTGTTCTTATACTATAAGGTTAATAAACTTACTATAAGCAGCCAAACGAACCCCAAGTTGTTTATTATTAATATATATAACCTTATCTATGTCATTTGGCCGAAACTTAGATTTTTAGGAATAAAATAACAATTAATAATGTAATATTTGTTTTAAAAAACTATTTTATGTCAATTTTGACAGTATTTAGTAATTGATTTTTGTGGAAATCATAACAGAATGATAGGTTCGAAAAAAGTTAATTAAATCAATACTAACATGTCATATTAACCTAGAAAATTATTGGAATTCATAAAAAGTCTAAAATTATATTTATTTGGGTACTTATAACATCAATTATGTCGATATTTCTTTAATAAGATAATTACTACATCATCGTTGTGTCATAAATAATTTAAATTATTTAATATATTAAAATAAAAACTAATACCATTATGGAGGAAGTCGTTTTAGCTTTCTAATGAATATTTATAGTCGAATTTATCTTATGTATAAACCCATATTAAAAATGATTTACTTATTAAACTCTGATTTTAACTATTTTAACACTTCTTTAAATAAATTTAGAATAAATGTCCTAATCTAATCCAAGTGGGCCTAAATGGTCATATTTTATTCCTAAGGTTGTTTTTGGTCGAATTAAACTTCCCCAATCGAATTAGGACACGTTTTAGGATAATAATAATATCATTTTTACCCTTAATTACCTTATTTACTTTTAACCGTGGAAAAAAAAGAAAAAATTATTATTCACCAAAAATTATTTTCATCTCATTGAACCACTTTTTAGTCCTTGATATTAACAGTGTCTCTCGGATTTTTGAAATTCCACTCACAGAAGCGGTAAAATTAAGTTTTATGAAAAATTCAGTTTTTTAACTACCACTTAGTTGTTTCACTATTCATCAAAAATTGAATGTTTTCAGAAAAAATACCAAAATATCACCGTAGGCTAATTTCGATATTCCGAATCCAAAAATGAAGTCCATTTTGAAAAATAAAATTTATAAAATTTCAAAAAGTGTTTATTACTATTCATAACAGCAAGTTTTAATAATATTTTAATAATATAACGTTGTTTAGTAAAACTCGGTATTGCGTACGACGCAAGCTATCGAGGAAACTCACGATTTCGTGTAAAGAAAGTCAAGAAAGTGTTGTGTGTAGAAAAAGATTCCTTTGAGGATTTATATAACATAAAAGTCTCGGGTGTTACAACCTTTTCCATTCAATGAAGCATCACTGTAGATAACAAACTCACCGTTCCTGGAAGGTAGTGCCAAAACTGGAGCTTTCACCAATCTTCTTTTCAATTCCTAAAAACAATCATCACATTCTTTTGTCCAGATAAACATAACACCCTTTTGAGTTAGCTTAGTCATTGGACTAGATAACCCTGAATATTTTCTAACAAACCTTCTGTAATAGCCTGCCAAACCAAGGAAGCTACGAATCTCAGTTACATTTGTGGGTCTTGGCCAGTCTTCCACAACTTTTGTTTTTGAAAGATCAACAGTTATCCCATCTTTAGAAACAATGTGACCAAGGAAATAAATTTGTTGCAACCAAAACCCACACTTTCTGAATTTTCCATAAAATTTCTTTTCTTTTAAGGTTGGCATGATAACCCTTAAATGTCTTTCATACTCCTCTTTACTTTTAGAAAACACCAAAATATCATCAATGAAAACCATCACAAACTTATCCAAGAACTCATAGAAAATTCTATTCATTAAATCCATGAATATAGAAGGTGCATTGGTTAGCCCAAAAGGCATTACTACAAATTCATAATGGCCATATCTTGTACGGAATGAGGTCTTCAGAAGATCTGCTTCCTTTACCATCAGCTGATGGTACCCCGATCTCAAGTCAATCATTGAAAAATACAGAGCTCCCTAGATCTGATCACACAAATCATCGATATGAGGCAAAGGATATTTGTTCTTTACAGTGATGTTATTCAAGGCTCTATAATCAATGCAAAGTCTCATTGAACCATTTTTCTTTTTAACAAATAAAACAGGAGCACCCCATGGTGATGTGTGAGGTCGAATGAAACCTTTCTCTAATAAATCTTGCAATTGCTCCTTCAACTCTTAAAGTTCAATTTGAGCCATTCGATAAGGGGGTTTTGAAATTGGCTTAGCCTCAGGAACTAAGTCAACAGTAAATTCAACTTCCCGATATGGTATTATTACAGGAAAATCATCAGGAAAAACATCAGGATACTCATTTACCACTGGCACATCATTAATCTGAACAGTTCCTTTATTTTCAATGATGTGTGCAAGGTAACATTCATTTCCATATTTTACATGTTTCTCGGCCTCTTGATAATTTATCAATAGTAAGGGTTCATTCTTGTACACAAACTAAATGTATTTCTGTAAAAAATGTTCTTTATCACTATAGTCAATCTTAGAATGGTAAATAGAGAGCCAATCCATACCCAGGATAACATCAAACTCTACTAGAGGTAGAACAATAAGGTTTTCAAGTAGGTTCCTTCCATATATAAGGATAGGAAGATTCTTATAAATTCTTTTTGCCTCAACATTTCCCCCATGTGTTTTTACCAAAAGTTCAGGAGTCATTTCTTGAGATGGTATTCCCATTTTACTAGAAAAGTTATCAGAGATGAAAGAATGTGTAGACCCCAAATCAAACAACACACTGGCATTATCGGAAAAAACAAACAATGTACCTGATACAACTTCATTTGACGGCCCGACATCTGCTGAAGTAGTTGCAAAGGATTTCACCACCCCTTTCTGCTTGTAGTCTAACTGCTTCCCATCACTCAAGCTCTTTGTCGGACACTCGTTTTCATAGTGACCCATCTCATTGCACTTATAACATTTCACTAACTGTAAATCAAATTTGTTCTTACCTTCACCTTGATCCTTTTCAGTGAAATCACGAGCCTTATGTCCCATCTTACCACATCGGTAGCACTTTCCAGAATTCATAAGACATTCCTTAGCATGAATTTTGCCACATTTATCACAAACTGGAAACTTAGTTTTCTTACCATCAGACTTTTTTGACGAATTCTTACCTTTCTCCTGCCACCTCGGTCTCTTCTTCTGCTGGTTGTTATAGAACACTTGATCATCGACAAAATCCAATTCCACCTTCTCAGCACATCGAACAAGCTTTTCATAACTTTTAATCTCACGAGAAGCTATTGCCCTTCGATATTTTGGCTTCAATCCTGAGTAAAAACGATTGATTTTACTATCAAGGTCTCGGATAAAATTTGTAGCATTCCTTGCCAATCGAGTGAACATTTCTTCATAGGTAGCCACTGAGTCTTCCTCTTGCCTCAATTCCAAGAATTTATTTTCCATTCTAAGTCGAACAACCTTAGGAAAATACTTTTCAAGAAACAAACCATTGAATTCATCCTAGTCAAGAGCATCAATCTTATCGGCGTCCCTAATATTTTTAACCATAGACCACCACTGATCTGCCTCACCCTCCAAACGGTAAATAGCAAGACTAACCTTTTTATTGTCTGAACACCCCATGATATCGAAAATCGTCTCCAGTGCTTTAGTCCACCTTTTAACTAACACAGGGTCAGATGATCCTCTGAATGATGGGGGATGTTGCCTCATGAAATGTTCCACCACTGACATGTTCCTCTGCGGTTGATCTGGCTGATCTCGTGCATGGATACCACCATCATTTATCGCTTGAGTCAACTGCGCCATTACTACAAAAAACTGTTCAGTTATAATTCCGACCATCTCAGGAAGCTGATTCGGAAGTTTATTTCCTTTTGCATGCCTTCCTAGCACTGCTTCCCTGTGTAAAACCTCAAGATTTCATAGTTTGTTATTTCTTCAAAATAATTCAATAACTTGCACTACACACAACACTGAGTTCAAGCGCACCATGACTTACCAAAAAAGACGTTCAAAAGAGGTTATGAATAGTATTAACTAAATTTTAATCTTTATATAATCCTTATAATATTAGAATCCATATTATGAGTTTTTTAGACATAATGTAAGAACAAATTCATTTTCAGTATTGCACTTTTACCAACTTTTAATAGTGAACCCTTTTTAAATACAATATTTTAATCTTTTTTACTAAATGGGGACATCAAAAATTTAAAATGAATCATCCCAAGCTTCCACGGTATGCTTTTCTTTGAATGATACATTAGCATGTGTTGTACGCAACTTCGAGTTCTAACACACACCACAACCAATCAAACTAGCCGTTATGAATAGTAATACATAACTTTTGAAATTATATATATTTTATATTTCAAAATGGACGTCATTTTTGGATTTGGAGTATTTAATTTATCTTATGGTGAAATTTTGGTACTTTTCGGATAACAGTCATATTTTTTTGAATAGTGAAAATTACTAAATTTCAATTAAAAACAACTTTTTTAATCAAAATAATTAATAGTGATAAATTATGAATTTGATTGGTTTTAAAGTATAATTAGAATATATTTTTACCATTTTATCCAATGGTATTCATTAGAATTAATTTCACTTTGAAATTGGACCTAAACAATTGTCAATCTTTTGATATATATTGTTTCTTAAAAAAACGCTATTTGTTGTGACAGCGGGAATTAATTATAAAATTAATTAATTCAACTTATATGTTTGGAATTTTGTAAAATAGACATCATTTTTGAATTCGAAAAATCAATTATAGCTTAGGGTGATATTTTGGCATTGTTCTGAAAAACATCAATTTTTGATGAATAGTGAAACTACTAAGTAGTAGTTAAAAAAACTGAATTTTTCATAAAACATAATTTTACCGCTTCTGTGGTTGGAATTTCAAAAATAAGAGAGACACGGTTAATATCAAGAAGAAAAATGTGGTTCAATGAGATGAAAATAATTTTTGGTATATAGTAACTTTTTACTTTTATTTACCACGGTTAAAAGTTAATAGGGTAATTAAGGGTAAACAATTATATTAATATTACCCTATAACATGTACTATTTCAATTGGACAAGTGTATCTCGACCAAAAAAAAGATTAGGAATAAAATATTATCATTTAGGTCCACTTGGATTAGATTAGGACATTTATTATTATTTAATTCCAAGAAGAGTTAAAAGAGTTAAAATCAAAGTTTATTTACTAAAACATTTTTAATATAGGGATATACATAAGATAAATTATATTTTAAATATTCATTAGAAAGACAAACAGATTTCCTACATAATTATATTTTATTTATAATTTTTAGACATTAAATAATTTAATTTATTTATGACACAATGATGATGCAGTAATTTCCATAATAGTGAAAAATTAAAATAATTAATATTATAAATACCCAAATAAATAAAATTTGAGACTTCTAATGAATTAAAAAACATTTCTAGGATAATATGACATATTAGGATTGATTTAATTGACTTTTTTCGAAGTAATCATTCATTTATGAGTTTCAAAAAAATCAACTATTGAATAGTGTCAAAATTGACATAAAAGAGTTTTTAAAATCAATATTATATTATTAATTGATATTAAATTCCAAAAAATCTAAGGTTCGGCCAAGAGACTTATATCATGATAGTAGTATCATTAATAGACCACTTGGGGGTCTCTTGGATGTATATAGTAAGTTTATTAACTATCTAATATAAAAATACAAAGTGACATGGTAAATGTCAAACTAATTAACTAAGAGTTAAAACTAAAAGATAAGGTTAATATAGTAACCCAAACCTGTCTAATTTCTATTGGTTGAATGGTTTTAGACCTATTACCACCTTTAACTTTTAATAATCAACTTTGGAGCCATTAGAAACCGATTATGAATTTATTATAAATTAATATTTCTATCTTTTCCAAAGGTACCCCTCACCCCTCTTATAAAAGAGCACTCCTCCTTCTCATTTCTTCACACCTTCAAAGCCTTTTGGTTCGTCCAAACTCTGCCCAAATACTCTCCCAACATCCCTCAATACAACCTAGAGGCCTTAGTTGGATTATAAATCCATCCTAGGGAGACCTTTTGATCAAATAAAAAGGAAGAACCCGAAGAAGAGGTAATGATTTCACCACCCTTTTCCGAGTTCATTTCTTCTTCCACTTCTTCTTCCTTTGTTGTTACCATTCTAAAATAATAACTCCAATATCATATATATACTGTGATGTTATTATAAATATGGTACAACCATATTCAGTATTCTATCCACCCTTTTAATAACATGTCACCATACGTGCGTACGTACGCATTACGTCTCCACGTAGTGGTGTAATTGTTATTCAATATATTATTATTTGGATGAGTATAATAATGATATGTAACTCATGTAAATAATAAATATAACATGTTAATGATTATTTATATATGATATAACAACCATTTATATATTATTTTAATATCAAAAGAATGATATTGTCGCTCGTGCGTACGTACGGACTACCGTCTCCACGAACGCGATGAGATTCATTCTCCATCATATCCATTCAAGTATAATTCAAATTTTTTGATTAATAATAGTATCTAAGGACTTGATATAATTATGGATATGAATAAAATACAACCTATCCATTACAAACATGGCTTACATAACAAAACATATAAAATAAAACGAATAAGTTACCACCCGAAACAATGATAATACTAAGATATTATTAACAAATCAATGTTAAAAGATCATATATGATATCATATTAATGTATATGATTATTGTATAATTTAATAACAATTATTTCACCATTATACAGGAGGTTAACCTACGCCAACCAAGGAAAAGTACAAGGTAAGGGTTTATTTCACAATCTCTTCATTGTTCGAGGTTGTTTGTACATAATTATCTACTGGGATCTTTTTATCATCGACATCCATGTTCCTTAAAAATGTATTTGAAAACATTTTTACTATTTACTAGACAATGGGTTAAATCCATTTATACCCTTATGTGTTTTTAAAGGAATCTTTCCATCATTTTCCAAACAAGGAACTTTTAACTTTTTCGACAAATTTAAGGTAAGAATGTTTTTTTAACTTATATAGCGGGAGCAGCTATTTACCACCGTTATAAAATCGTCAAAGCTTCCCTTACCACCTTAGAAGGATATTTTCAATGTAATTGTTTTATTTTAAAATTATGTGACTTTTAAATGATTTCAAAATGAATATATTAAGAATTTTTGAAAGGTACTCTTTATGAAGATCATAATTTTAAATGTTTTAAAGATTTATCTTTCTAAATATTTTTAATTAATGTCCATGTTTTCAAAATGATTTTAAGGATTTATTTATATGGACAAGAATTTTTTGAAATGACATATCTTTTCAAAAGTTTCAAAGTGGTATGGGAAACATTGATTCAAAAATCTCTTTTAAATTACTTCCTTTATAAATTAGTGACTTTTCAATGATTTTGAGAAAAGAGATATTCCTCTCAAATGGTTTTGATTTTAATCTATGTCAACTTCCTTTCTTGATTTTAATCTTATTTGAAGTTGATTTATTATGATACAAAACTTATTTATTCTATTGAAGGTTTTGTGATATTTTTTACTGTTGATGTGTTATTTTTATACCATTCATGGTTTATGAATAAAGTATTGAAATTTTGTATGCTAGTTCTAATACGACTGTTTATGTTATGTTTAAACCTTTTCATATGGGAATTCATTGGACTTATTAAGTAACGGGTGGATCCCTCTATAGATCCTCGATGCATCGGTAGGTCTCATGAGACAAACTAGTGTCTTGGCACAAGGCCTTGGCAAAATCTTATTTGTAGTCTTCGCACGAGGCCTTGGCTATGTGGTTATGATAGTCTGGCATTATGCAATCCATCATTATGAAAGTGGTTATTGATATTTCATGTTATTATTCAATTATTAGAATATCCATGTGAATAAGTAAATGGCATTATTTCATTTTATTTTTTCCATACTATGTAGAAGTTCAAGTTTAAATGTCTTTTTTTAGTAATACATTACCTTAAATATTTATGCTTATTTATAAATGTGTCTGCTGTATTGCTTACCCTTACGGAGCGTTTGAGCTCACCCCTTTCAATGTTTTATTTTTTCCCAGGATTCCAAGAAGTATATTGTGATTGATAAGAATGGTTAAGACAAAGGAATAATGGCCTTAATAAAGGATTATTTATGTTGTTTTGTATGTTATGAAGTGTAATGTAACATTCATGTATGTAATCTATTTTCCAAGACTGCAAAACTAATCAGTCTTTCGAGACTTGATTCCTTGTAACCATGGCAATGTATAAAAATAATGCGCCGACTCTGGATTACTAGGGTCGGCGCATTACACCCTGTTTCATCTGTGGAAAACCATTCTGAACAAACATGTCTTAGATAAGCAACATGGTAATCATCAAATGCTACATCACTTAAAAAAATATTTTTGGATAATCATTTAATAGAATTATAACTCCTAAATTTATCTAAACTGACCCTTGATACCAACTATAAGGCCCCATCCTTAAACCGTACATAATATTGAGTTATTACAAGATTACACAATGAGGATATTTTCAGGTTTAGAGTTTTAGAGAATTAGATCATAAATCTTGCATTACATTCCACATATAAACAAGGTGGTTACATAAAGATAGTATTCTTATTTCCCATCAATGGAAACATATTTAAAATAATACATGGATTATTTCTTGACACTTCCTTGACACTATCATCATATCAGGTACCTTTACCTTGACCTGTGAAAAATATTTCAAAAAAAAACTTGGGATGAGCATAAAAAGCTCAGTAAGGGATATAAAAATATAGAAATGAAACATGGGTACACATATACATAAAAATGAAATCAAACTTTACCCATAAAAAAATAAGCACGTTAACATACCTCATCAAATCATGAATAAACCATAGAAATCATAAGACATAAAGGTAACTTGAGGCACTCATGACTTTCTTACGTAGGGAGTAACCCTCTTGGTTATGTTTGGAATACCCATCACATTATATTCCCAAAATCTCTTCGGAGAAACCTTAACCTTTCAGTCCTTTGCGTTACCCAATGCATTGGAGAGCTATATCGGGCTCACCCGCCCTTAGTCTATCACGGAACCACCCGTCTTCATAATAATGCCCAAGAACCTCAACATAATCGTATCACATAAAACATGCATAAAGGAAACATAACATTTACACCATTCAATCACAAGATATCAATACAACCCATTGATATTAAAACATTATGAAAACAATTTTCAATACCAAAATAAAAGAAATGTAAAACATGGTATTTATTTTTCTTTTTTAAAAAAGGTATGGCTTCTATAGGAAGCCGAAACTCAAATAATGGTCACGACGGCGGAGAAGTCATTGTCCCTGCATACGTACGATAAAAACATTCCCTTTTGTTGTTTAGTAAATGCTTCATATAAAAAATATTCCTTTTGAATAAATGTAAAAGTCATAGGGGTTTATACACCGTATAAAATAAGGTTTTGTATAAAACAAAATATGCCTCAATGAAAGGATATTGAGACGAAGTCCCATACCTCATGTCCGACTAGACTCGGTCGTTCTTTAATCTACTGAATAATAAACTTGAGTTAATTTATACTTTTTTAGGAACCTTTTTAAAGTTCATTATTCCTTTTATATCACTTATTTCCATGTCATGAACACTATGTAATTATTTAAGTTAATAACGGTCGTTTTAACGATCATTGGTACTTGCGTCAAAAATAAAACCCTTATAATTACAAGTTGTTCATGTATCCATTATATCCAGAATTATAATCATGATGTATATATTATATATATCCAGTATATGAATTCATTTATAATATTACATATTCATTTAGAGGTAAGAAATGAAATGCACTATTCATGGAGATGGTAAGCCGTACGTACACATGAACGCTACTTTCATTTCTATTTCATATTTTATAGAATTGAATCATAATGATATAAAGGTATATTATAATTACAGTATAATATCATATATAATATCATAGTTATATCCTTTATACATCCCACATATGGTATTTAACGAATCAAATCACTTTGAGGGGCGGTAGTCCGCACTTCCTTAAATGAAGATATCGCGTTTACCCATAATGGAAACCATAAAGGTATGCCCAATAATGAAAAATAAATAAGCTTAAGGGAAACATAAGCATATTATATTTCATATATAAATATAGTGACATCATAATGGACACCTTTGATGGTGTTAAAAGAATGTTGAACAATCATCATTTCGGGAGGCATAAATTCACCATCCACGGAAACAGTATGTTCTTTAACAATTAGATGTAGGTCTGTGTATGTGTAGCTTGAATCCATTTTATTACAACATCCTATTATATTGAAAATATGGGAGTTTTTACAAAAGAAATGAATAAAAAGAGTTTAGGGGGTTGAAGAAGCAAAATAAAACAAAAGGACTCAAGTGAAGACAATACCTTAAAATCGGGTAACTCCCTATGGTTTGAGCTCAAAGGATTTCTTGGGAAGACTTATGCCAAATGTGGGGATTCAAGGAGTACGAGAGGGATGTGGAGAGACAAAATGAGTAGGGGTTGGCCAAGACAATGGCTTTGGGAGTGTGGGTAAGGAGGTAGAGGTGGGGGCCTTTTATAAGATGAGAGGAGGGGCACTATGGGAAAGTAAAGAAATGTTACTTTATTTTAAAATGAGGTTTGGATGAAAAAGGTCCCACATTGATATAATTAGAGGGTAAGGTGATAAGGGATCTAAATACACCCATCAAATAGGTTTTGTACATGTGTAGTTCAATGATTTTACATTATCATTTAATTTTATATAAATCCTTTATTAATGAGGTAATCGCTGCATCATCATGATGTCATAAATAATTTAATTTATATAAAGTATAAAAATTATAAAAAAATATTATGATGTATTAAATGATTTTATCTTTCCAATTAATATTTATAATCAAAAATTTGACTTGTATTACCCCATGTAAAAATTATTTTAGTAAAACATTTCTTGTTTGTTTCATTGTTACTTTAACATTAAATAAAATGTTATTTATGTCATTTCCCAACCAAAGTGGCTCCATGGGGTCCCCAAGTTGACCCATGGATTTTCGTGGTCGTCCATGACACATCCAATGAGGGTAGGACATGTTTCAAGCTCATGTCATTTTATTAAAACATTATTTTTACCTTAAACTACACTAATTACCACTAATCGCGATTATGAACTTAAAAGTTACTATTCACCAAAAAATTATTTTAATCTCATTGAACCATATTTTACTTCTTAATGACAACCATGTATGTCGGATTTTTGAAAATCAAATCATAGAAGTTGAAATGTTTCATATAAACGAAAAATCAGTTTCTTTAACTACCACTTAGTGGTTTCACTATTCATCAAAAATTGATGTTTTTCAGAAAGATACCAAAACTTCACCCAAAGCAATATTTGATATTCCGAATTCAAAAATGATGTCTATTTTAAAAAATTCAAAACATGTAAGTTGAATTAATTAATTTAATAACTAATTCCCACTGTAATGACAAATAGCGTGTTTTTATGAAACAGTAAGTATCAAAAGATTGACACTAGTTTATGTCCAATTTCAAAGTGAAATTGATTCCAATGACCACAATTGGATAAAATGGTAAAAATATATTCTAATTTCACTTCAAAACCAATTCAAAAGATAATCTAATCATATAAATAAATTAGATTAAAAATCAGTTTTGAATTAAAATACAACATTTTTCACTATTCATTAAAAAATGAACTTTATCGGAAAAATTCCAAAAATTCACACAATGTAAATTTTGATGTCCCAATCATAAATAATAAGTTTATTTTGAAAAACATAGCTTATAAAATTGTCAAAAGATAGATTTAAAAATGGTTTTCCATCAAAAGGCAGTAAAACAATCTTTTAAGAATATTAATGTATTCCATGCATAAGATTGTATTTATTTTCATTTTAAGACTCTAAAACACAATATTAATAATTAATAGACATAGATAAAAATATCTATTAATCATTACTTACTTGGGATGTTACAGGGTGTACCTGGAAAGGAAGTACACGTCGTGTACTCAAACTACACGGCATGTAGTTTCAAAATTCTGGAAAGTGGGGGAAAAGTCCATTTTACCCTCCAAAACACTTCTTGACCTTCTTTTTGACAATGTAAAGGGCTGGAGACATCCGAGACATCACATTAGATTCCTCATAAAACATTCTCGTCCCCAAGAATTTAAAACCCAACCAAGAGTAACCCGACAAGATACCTCTTAGGGTTCTCGTCATAACAAGAACCCAACCAACAACCCTAATCATATGTGTTAGGAATTTCCTCTCCTATGTCGATATATTATCTGCATTAGGCATCGCTGACTCACCTGTAAGGGTTTAATCGCATCAGCATTAATGCGTCTCGATTAAGGACTAGGCCTCCCCACTTCCATATATTAGGAATTTCCAACTTACACTGCCCCCAATAACGTACAACCCACACACTGCCCAGACACATGGCTTGGGGAATTACTTCTCCCATGTCAAGATATTATCCGCTTTAGGCGGCACTGACTTGCCTGCACGGGTTTAATCGCATCCACATTAATGTGTCTCGATTAGGGATTAGGTCTTCCCCTCCCCACTTGATAGGGCTCCTTACGTACATTTAATGAAAAGCGAGAAACAACATAGCATTAAAAACTCAAAATGGTCCAGGCCCAAAGAATGAGAAAAAGAGTTCCAACAATGGAGTGTAATGATCCCAACAAAACAGAAAGGAGATCATTCAAGAAAACCCAAACACATCTCTATAGATCCATGGTCCTTCAAGAGATGTTGCCTCTGATGCATGAAACTATCCGTGCCCAGCTCCTCTACCTCTCTGTTGACATCCGCCTCCTCAACCACATCCCGATTAGGATCATTGAGGAACTCCTTGTGGCTGGCCACCACCTGCTCCATCTGCCCTCAGAGGGACTAGAGCATGTTGCTGCTGGAAGGGTCTTGCCGGTGACTGGTGCTACTGAGGCGGGTGTTGAACCATTCCATATCCACCGTACTGAGCTTGGGTCGGGCACTGACTCTGAATATACCTGAATCCTCCACAAGAAAAACACTTCGGTACTGGGCTCGTGAAAAAGGGACGAGGACCCATCGTAGGAGACCTGCTGCTGACTGCTTTCCCCTTCGACGAGCCTGGCTGGTTCCCCTCACGTGGTGCACCTCCCTGCGAGTGTATCCTTTCTACAACCACTACCTTCTTCTATACTGCCAAGTATTTTGGAAGGGTGATGGGGGTGACAGCATACTGGAGCGAAGGACGAAGCGCCTCCTCCAAACGTCTCCCCCGATACTCCTCATCCAGAAAGAGAACCTGAGCAAAGTGCAGGAGATCCTTGAACTTGATCCCCAGCTCTCGCACTGACATACTCCCCTGCTGAAGGGACAGTAACTCCTGCCGCTTCTCCGCCTTGATCATGGATGAAAGGAATTCCTCTCTGAATTCATTCTCAAAGTCAGCCCATGGAACCTCTACCTCTATCCTCTCTCCGTGGTAGAGCGTCCACCACTATCGCACTGCACCTCTCACCTGACTGACTTCTAGGGGAACCCAGTACTCCCTCGGAGCACGGATCAAGGTAAAACTGATCCCTAGCCCCTCAAGCCACCCCTCCGTCTCCGTATCCGACATACTACCCTCATACTTCTTGAGGGTCTTCCACTGGAAATAATGGAGAGTCTTCTACAACTGGATATCTTCCTCCTCTCGGTCAATCCTCAACTTATCGATCGCCTGAAACTGCTAGGCCTCGGCCGTCTGAGCCACCCGGGGATGACGTCTAGGTGCCAGATCTATACGGTAAACAAGGATCGCCTAATCCCAAGTAGTAAGTAAAAAATCAAGGTTTCATTTTATCATTTTATTTCAATTTATTTCCCAGAACACCCAAATCAAGTAAAACACAATCATGATGATGCATGTACCTTTCCTAGGGTCTCTACCCTGCAATCAATGTAGTCTCACTTGGTCGTTCGGTAGGCTCAGAGTCCTTGCATCGGATCACGGGGGGCCCTAACATCAAGTGTCCTAGCCGGTATTCCGTGGCCTATGTCACACACCAAGCTTAACTAACACTATTTCCCTACCAACCCATCCAATCCTCACTTTGCCTAACTCCAGACTCCATCCTATCTCTCAACCATCACCTCTGATACCATTCTGTCACGACCCCCTCCCACCAATGATGCCCCTCCTGAGCTGGAAATGGTGAATGGGAGATAATTACCCCCGGGTCCCGCCTCCAGTAGGCCCCAAGGTGGAGACTAGCACCAAGGGTATGAGTTTTCACAAATATGGGAGGAATTACCCTTTTTTATTTTTAAAGATCGGGAAATAGGACAAGTCAACCACAAAAAAGGGAAAGAGAAAGTGTATAGAAATAAACCCAAACCAATCCCACATGCATGTTTAAACAATTTTAAAACAAGTTAAAAGTACAAGAAAGTTCAAAGTACAATACCAAAAGAAAACAAAGGTACAACAATAGAAACAACTCCAACTGTCTGACTAGTAGGGTCCCGCACGGCCTTGGTAGTCCTCCTGGAAACCTGAAAATAACCGTAGGGTGAGCATACATGTATACTCAGTAGGGAAACCTAAAGATCTCGTGCACAAGTGGGGAGACATCCTAATGTCCCATGAGAACAACAGAAGAAACCTAGCAAAGAATTCTATCCACCCAACCTCACCAGCCACACTCACCAAAACACAATCACAACAGGTAGTAGTAGTATAAGGAGAAGATTATTGGGAACCCCGCACCATATCCCTTTAGTTAGTTTCTCTTCCTAACAGGGAACGTCCTGACGCTACCACACTCTCCCCGCATGCACACACATAGGCCTCACAACCACGTATCCCGCCTGCACACACCTGGCACTCACAACCGCGTATCCCGCCCATACACACCTAGGCCTCATCCCAAAGATGCTTGGGAAACAGAAGAACCTGCCCGAAGAGTCTTTGGATAAACCCACCCCAATCGAAACCTACCCAATGATTCATAGGTTTAAGGTCACCTCAAGCCATCAAAACCTAGGGTAGAAGGAGCAGGAAAGAGCTAGTAACAAAGGGAAAAACACCCTCTCCCCTAAAATGGGAGTGTTCGGCACTAAGTTCTCAACATGGGTGGGGTGTGATAAAACACAAAAGATACAGATATATATAAATATACTAACCACACAGCCCAACCTATGGATTCTAAAAAGATAATCTGAGCACGTTCCTTAGCATAGCTAATACGAAGCATACATACAACAAACAAACCCAACCCCTTTAGGTTTTCACATTTCAGTTGAAATAGATTATTTAGTTCCATAACTACTGGTCCACTATCCACAACTATCCACACCAATCGTTCATAAAACATATCCCTTCCATCCACAAAACAAGTTAGGAAAAACATAAGAATCACAACAAGGTCCCTCTTATCATCCTACCAACCCCATTGATTATTATTTCTGTTTCATTACCACGCCCCACCATTCATTAACTCTTCCACTTTTATTTAATAATCACAACCCATAACCCGTTCACTTTAAAACCCAACCCTGAATCCCCGCTGCTAACAGCCATAACCACAACCGAACCGAAACCCGTACATCAATATCCCTTTAATACCATTTATTGTAGCCCCGCTGCCCATCACCATCATAACATTCACACCTACCTGCAACCAATTCAACCGCATCACTGTTGTTCACTCGATCCACAACAACCCACAAAGATCCCCCAACACATGACTCATAACCAATCCAACACCCACATGTCCATTATTCTATTTTGTTTAACCGGGGTGATCACACAAGTGTTCTATATTTTAAACATCCAACTTTATGTGATTAACCAATGTCCGCATTCAACCGGGTTTCCACCCATAAGAAAATCCAGAAGGAGAGGGAAACATATAATTGCGTAAGTAAAGGCCCCCAATGACCGTGATTTTCAGTAGGTAGAAGCTCATTCAATTCACAACATAATATCACAAGATATAATGTAACAGCAATCACAACGTCCCATACCTGTTATATAAGCCATTTATTATCTTTATTAAACCGGTTCAAAAGTGTTTCATGTAAACAAGAGAACACCCACCCCACATGATGCACAAAGTAGAGAGAAAAAGGTAAGATCCCTAATTCAACAGGTTCTTGATCACAATGCTCCCACGGATCAACCTTAGAAGACATCCATCGGCGTCCGTCACTTCTGTCTGTCCCGGAAAAACCTCCTTGGGTGGAGGTCGGAAAGTAAAGCCAAAGGAATGACAACGGATCCAAGCCCGGAAGTTCCGCGTCGTCATTACGATCCTGTGTCCGCTGACGGATCGTAAATCAGAGCTCAGACGAAGAAGTTATCGAAGAAAGAGCCTTCAAGTCTCTTGGGAGAGCTCTGCTCATAGGAGAGGGGAGGAGAGGTGTGAGTTGAAAGGAGGAGGGGAACCCTCCTTTTATAGGCATGAAAAGAAAAAGTACAATGCATGTACTTTATGGTACACAGCGTGTACTTGGTTCTTTCACAGGGTCTCCACGCGGCTTCCAACACGACTCTACGGCCATTGACTGGTCAACACACGGTTTGAGGGTAACGCATACGCGGGGAAGGACTACACGGCATGTAGTTTGGGCACACGGCGTGTACTCATTCATTGCACACAGCAAGGACACGACTCCTACACAGTACATGGTCGTCGACTGGTAACACGTACGCGGGGAAGGACTACACGGCGTGTAGAATTAGTGACACGACATGCACCCATTACTCCACACAGCAAGGACACAGCTTGCAACACGGGGTTTACCCGGAAAGGATGTACACAACGTCTACTCAAACTACACTGCGTGTAGTTTCTAAATTCTGGAAAGTGTGGCAAAAGACCATTTTACCCTCCAGAACACTTCTTGACCTAATTTTTGACAAAGGAAATTTCCGTGGAGGTCCGGGCCATCACACTTACTTACTTTTTAAAATGATGATTTAGTATTAGTTTTTACGTCGTGGGTTTCTATGAAAGAAACTTTCAAGTAGTAATCCATTTATAACCCCGAAGAATTTTGAGGGAGAAATTCATTTTAAGGGGGTAGATTGTTACACCCCGAGATTTTATGAGAAGTATTCTTTTTAATTTAATTGATGTCTTATGTTGTATTCTAAACAAAGATTATCATGTGCTATACACCATACCGTATTAGCTTGCAGTATATGCAACACCATTCTTGGATCATGTAACACACAATTTCAAGTTCGTTTGATAGAAGTTATTCTAGGCAACATTGAGTGTGTATATATATATATATATATATTCAATGTATAAATGATAAATTGTTGGATTCTATTATATGCAACAAAAAATGAATCTTGCACTACATGCAACCCTGACATGGCTTGCATTACACACAATCGTGACCTTCCACAATAGTGTGTGTTGTACGCAATGCCGAGATTCAGTAAACAATGATATGTTATTAAAATATTATATAAACTAGCTGTTATGAATAGTAATAATAACTTTTCAAAATTTTTAAAATTTTATTTTTCAAAATGGACTTCATTTTTGGATTCAGAATATTGGAATCGGCCATGGGTGAAGTTTTGGTATTTTTCTGAAAACATTCTATTTTTGATGAATAGTGAAAACACTAGGTTACTATTTAAAAACCGGCTTTTTATTTAAATAATTAATTATATTGTTTAAATTCATTTCATGTCAAAATTGATACATAATAACTATATAAATTCAATGTAATTCATTTGAGTCATTTTATAATAATTTTAGATATATAAAAGTTTTATTGTACTTTTCACCGTCTTGTACCCACGTCCTGGGAGAATTTGAAAATTTACATAAAACAAAATTTTACCACTTTTTTGAGTGAAATTTTGAAAATCCGAGAGATACATTTAATCTCAAGGAGTAAAATTTGGTTAAATAAGATAAAAATAATTTTTTGTGAATAGTAACTTTTTACTTTTATTTACCAAGGTTAAAAGTAAATAGGGTAATTAAGGGTAAAAATGTTATTATTATTACCCTATCACATGTCCTAATTCTATTGGATAAGTTTCATTCTACCAAAAACAAAATTAGGAATAAGATATTACACTTTAGGACCAAATTTATTAGATGAGGTCATTTATTTTTATTTTATTTTAAAAAGAGATAAAATAGTTAAAATCACAGTTTAATAACTAAAACATTTTTAATATAGGGTTATACATAAGATAAGTTCGACTATAAATATTAATTAGAAATTTAGAAGGAGTTCCTAACTAATGGTATTTTATTTATAATTTTTAGACCTTAAATAACTTAATTTATATATGACACAATGGTAATGTAGTAATTACATAAATAATGAAATATTTAAATAATTGATATTATAAATACCCAAAGAAATGAAATTTGAGACTTTTAATGAATTAAAATACTTTTCAAGGTTAATAAGACATGTTGGTATTGATTTAATTAACTTTTTTTCAAACTAATAATGCTGTTATTATTTTCACAAAAATCAATTTTCAAATAGTGTAGAAAATTGACATAAAATAGTTTTAAAAAAAATATTATATTATTAATTGTAATTATATTCTTAAAAATTCAAGGCTCCTAAAAATGAATTATATAAGATTATATATATTAATAATGATCCACTTTTGGTTCTTTTGATTGTTATAGTATGTTTATTAACCATATACTGTCAGAAAACAAGAAGACATGGTAAAAGATAAATTATATAACATATAGTTAATTTTATAAGATAATGTTAAAATAGTAACCTAAACATTTCTAAAACAAATTGGTTCAATGGATTTATACCCATACCCACTTTATCTTCTAAATAAATCAATTTGGAGCTATTATAAACCGAATATGACTTTATTATAAAATTTTTCCTAAGGTACCCCTCTCCTCCCTTATAAAAGGGCATCTCCTCCCTCTTCTATTTACACAATGTTGTGATTTCATGATCGGCCAAACACAGTCAATTTCCATTATAAACATCACTAGAAACATAATATTGGTTCTTTTCTCCTAAAAAGTCCACTTCTAGTGCCTTAAGAGGGAGCTTAAAAGAGGTGCGTCGAAAAATACGTAATCTCTTCTACTGATTCTTTCATGTTTCTTTCTTCTTAAACTTCTTCTTCATTAGTTGGTGAATAATAAAGTTATAACATTAGTATCACTAATATAAATATATGTCATTATAAATAAGAAACAAACCCATTCCAACCTCTATCCATCATATTAAAAATGAAATCACCGCGCGTGCGTACGTACGGAATACAGTCTCTATGTCGTGGTGTAATCTGTTTTTCCAACACCACCATACATGGATGGATATAATTGTGTAAAAAATAACTATATATAGTAATTATAACATCATACTGACTCTGAGAAACTATATCATCCAATCCAACTCAATTAAATAATTATGGGAACGATATCATCTCTCGTGCGTACGTACGGAATACCGTCTCCACAACGCAATGAGATTCATTCTCCACGTTAACCATTCAAGAAAAATTATAAAGTATATATAATGAATAAAAATGATATATATGAGAAAATAATTCTACTTTATATATAATATATATATATATTTTTCATCTACGTACTTCAATTTTAGTCAATAAGGAAAGGAAAACATTGTTCACGCGTACATACGGCCTACCGTCTCCATGATCTGTGTGTTTCATTTAATTTATCTATATTATATATATATATATATATTGAATATATATAATATATAAATCATTTTTTAAATTCTTGAATTAATTATATCATGATATATGTAATAATAATATCAAAAACAACAAGTCCAAACATGTAAGATAAATGAAATAATTTACCCAAATTCGGTTTTTGGCCCGTAACTTGAGCCTCGGACCTCCGAATGACGAACCGTCTGCGGCAACGCGATCCTTGGATCGAGACGGTCGTTTCGGTATATCGCACTCAAGGTTTCGGTTTACTTTGAGTTCGGCCGGGTTGGTTCGTTCACGAAACCAACCGGGCCTTCGGAGCGGAAACACTCATATCTTGAGCTACGGACGTCCGATTGACGCGCCGTCAGTCGCGTTGTGTTCCTCTTAGTGAGACGGATCTTTTGGCATACTCCGCCCGAGGTTTGGACGCAGGTGGAGTACGGTCAGGTTGGTTTTGCCTTAAAAACCAACCGGGCCCCGGAGACGAAAATGCCAATAACTCTCAGACCGGGCGTCCGATCGACGCGCCGTCTGTTGCGTTGAGTTCCTGTTGGCGATACGGAACTTTTGGATACATCAACTCTGGTCTTTGTGACAGTTGATGTATCAGCCTCTCGGCTCGTGGAGCGGACCCTCCGAACGAGCTAGCTGTGTGCGGGAACCCTAGTGCTGGCTGCGACTGTTCTACTGCTACGACTGCTACTGTGACTGCGACGACGACAGTACAGAGATCCTGTGTGGATTCGACGACGACAGTACATAGATCCTATGTGGATTCGACGACGACGACTTCAGCACTCAGCGATCCTACGTGGATCAGTGCTACAGGTCCTGTGTGGGCCCGATCCTGTGTGGGTCCTTGCGCTCAGCGGTTCTGTGTGAGCCAGCGCCTACAGGTTCTGTGTGAGCCCGATCCTGTGTGTGTCTTTGCGGGGGTTAGTTACCTATCGATCCTTCGTGGGTCCGACGACTTAGATGGATCAGTGATCATCTTTTTCGTCCTTGAAGAAGTATACCTGTGTGAGCTGATATAAGCAATCACAAAGAAAACTTTGAAACACACACGCAATCAATGTTTTCGTGCATTAAGTCGGAAATCAGAAGTCAGGGTCCTGGTGTACGGATACGTCGGCCGCCGCACCAACACTGGACTCCCTGGACTGATAACCACACTCAATACGCTAAACATTATTGCTTCACATAAAAAAGATCAGAGTTCGCGGTAGAACCGAACTCCTCTGATACCAATCATAAGTATTTACTAGGTTTATTGTTATCATCCATGCCCAAGTTTTCTAAAAAAAAATTTCATGTATGTTTAAAGTCCATTTTACCATTTTTGAAATTTAACACATCTTATGAAAGTAATATTTCTATTGTTTACCATACGGGGAACTTCTTGACTTTTCCGGAAAAAGTACGAGGATAATATTTTTTAACTTATACGGCATGAATGGATTTTTACCATTTTATAAAGACATATTTCCATGAAGTTTCCTATACAAAATTTCATGATTATTTTCAACAAAATACTTTTATTTTAAAATTTCATGGAATTTTGTAAAAAGAAAATGATTTTGGAAATGAAAGGATATTTTCATCAAGAATTAATTTTATGTGTTTTGGTAAAACCTATTTTCCTTCTAAGATGACATTATTTCATATGTTTATGTTTAAAGTATAACGTCTCTATGATTTACATGTTTTTACTTTTCTTATGATGAAATGATATCCATTTTTTATATGGATTATGTTATGATGGAATGATGTTTAGGAAACCCATTTTATTCTTTGGGTTATGATGAATGATTTTTTTTTGTGGCACAAGTAAATAGGATTTCATTATGAGATGGGTCGGAACTATATCTCCCTCCAATTCATTGGGTAAAGATTTATATCTCATGATATAGACATGGATTGAACGACATGTTAATCTGTTTCAGTAATATAGGACTGGAACGAGGAGTGAACTCAGTTTAGTAATGGACATTATCCACTAAGATGGTCTTGGCAGAAATTCCATGGCTAATATGGAAATCATATCATGTGCTTAATGGTATTACACAATTACATGTTTTATTACCATGCTACTTTATAATTATTGATGTTCCTTTATAAAAAATATGCCTTACGTACTGCAAAGATTTATTTCACAACTCCTGATTTTGACCTTAAAACTTTATGTTCATGTTTGGATGTTCAAATGTATATGGTTTGTTTTATTTTCTCCATGAATACCCTTACTGAGAATTTGAGCTCACCCTTTATTTGTTTTCTTTTCCCCAGGATATAAATAATGATTTTAGATAAGAAAACAAAAGGGGAAGATCTTTATGGGATATGTTGAAGATCTTTCACCATGATTAGAAGATTATGTTTCGAGTTTCCAAAGACACTAAACTATTACGGTCCTTGAGTGTTGGTTTTTGTTATGTATTTAGTATTTTGAAAAAGTAATGTAATTTCCATGTACATTAAGCTTTGGGTCTATACATACTAGGTGAGTAGTCATGTTATGAGTAATATTATCTTCATGATCTAAGATCTTCACTCCATGCTCCTCATAAGAAAGATCACCCTCTAACTGTACCACCTAAGATGAGAGTACATGTTAAGGATCTGGTATGTACATCATTGAGAGGGAATCATGGAAGATATCAAGAACATTGTCCATGTGAAGGGGAAGTGATAGTTGATAGGCCAAATCCTAAAAACCACCAATAATCTTAATGGGGCAAATGTACATCGTAGTTGGTTTATCTTTCCTCCAAAATCTCATGACCTTCTTCCATAGAGATATGTGGAGAAATAATATATCTCTCACATTGCCTCAAGGACATGTCAAAATATTTGAGTAACTCTTTTTCCAAATTTGTGTAGTCATGATAGGCTATTGAATGGTTTTCACCTTATCCACCATTTATTTTTAACTTTTCAAGGCATAAGAGATTATGCTCACTGACTTGATCCCAACATGCATATGTTCCACAACATTTCCCTTAATAGTCATTATATGGTGACATTCAGATTCTCTCGTAGAAACTATTTTTTAAGAAAATTGAACTGGTTGAAGATGTTGGTTCCATCCACCATCTAATTCCATAAAACAAACTCTCGACATATCACCATGTTTCTAAATAGTTCGCTCAGATTGGACTTCAGTTTGAGGATGATAGGCGGTATTGATGTTCAGTTTAGTTCATATAACATGATGAAAAATTTCCCGAAACTCATAGTGAATATCAGATCTAAATTAGATACAATATATAGTGGTACTCAATGAAGCTTTACCACCTCTTTGTTATATATTCGTGAAATTTGATCCAATGTGTAGTCCTCTCAAATCACAATAAACTGATATGTCCTTGTAAGATGATTCATAGTTACTCATATATCATTGATTTTGTTGGATGTCCTTGGAAGACCAGTGACAATATCCATGATGACGTTCTCCAACTTCCATGGTGGAATGGGAAGTGGTTGCATCATCCCATTATACATAAATCTTTATTCCTTCACCTTTTTACATATAAGGAACATTGATGCATATTCAAAAATTTCATTCATCAT
Organism: Viscum album; assembly: GCA_963277665.1. Taxonomy (NCBI): domain Eukaryota; kingdom Viridiplantae; phylum Streptophyta; class Magnoliopsida; order Santalales; family Viscaceae; genus Viscum; species Viscum album. The sequence continues at coordinate 1,515,599,554 of OY728122.1, read as the reverse complement.
ATTATCCCACGAAAAGGTCTCTCAAATATCATGAAACATCTTTGACCCCCATGGGTGGATAGATAAGGTCGAGCTATGCACGCCATTCAAAATATCATTCTTTATCTCATGATTATATGGTATACATAATCATAACCCAATTCTGTGACTCATTCCTCATCAATCTATAACTATATGGATTTTCCATTTTAATGGCATCCACACTTTTATTAATTTATATATATTATCTTTGAGATTATTTTATTTTATCCTTGAGGGATGTTGGAGCAATCATTTGAGAGAATTTTGATTTTGTTCCTCCTTTAAGGATTCCCATGTCCTTCCTCTGCAAGTCTATGAAGATCAGATCCTTTTCAATTCTCATCATTGATAAAGATAAAGGATCCTTTATACTCATAGCATTCTCCATCTTATTTTCCATACGAGGATGGTAGTGGATTGACCCATCGTAGTCCTTAATGAGATATTTCCATATTCTATGGCACATATTAATCTCTTTTTGTGTGAATATATTTTTAAGACTTGTGATTAGTTTATATCTCACACATCTCCCCATATTTAAAATGTTTCCAAATTTTTAATGCATGGATCACAACCACAATCTCCATATCAGGAATAGGGTGGTTTTGGTCATGGATTTTAAGATTCCTTGAAGTGTAGGATATTACTTTATCATCTTTCATCAGAAAGTAGCCTAATTCATTATTTCAGGAATCACTCTACACTATAAATATTTCTACACTTGTTGGGAGTGTGATTATTGGAATATTAATTAGCCTTTTTTTAACTCCTTATAATATTATTGACATTCCTAATTCCATTAAAGCATTAGCCCTTTCCATTTAATCATGGTAATTGCGTTTTACAATCATGAGATGTTACTCACAAGTCATCGATAATACCCGGAAAGACCCAGAAAGCTGTGTATTTCCATTATAGTTGTTGGTCGCAACCCCTCTTAATAACTCTTGGTCGTCGAATGTTCCATAAATATTCATTTTTTGGTGATAACATTCCCCATGAATGACACTTCCCATATCCATAACTAACATTTACTATAATTTTCACATAACTTCTCCGTTAAAAAATCATTAAAATAGTATTCAAATTCTCCTCATGTTCCTCCTTTCATTTATAGTATATCAAAATATCATTGATAATGTATACCACAAATTAGGTGAGGTATTCTTTAATGAAACAATTCATTAATTATGTGAATATTTCTGGAGAATTATTATGTCCGAAGGGCACCACTATGAACTCATTGGGTCCATACGTCATTCGAAAGGTTGTCTTGGGAATATCATGATTTTTTACCTTTATCTAGTGATATCATGACTGAATGTCCACCATAGATAAATAACTGGACACATAAATATTATCGAACATGTCATATATATAATGTAGGGAATACTTGTTCATTATCATGAATTTGTTATATCACAATAATCAATGCAGAGGTGCATTGGTCCATCCTTCTTCTTGGTCAAGAGAACTAGTGCAACCTATGGTGAAGCACCTGGGCATATAAACCCCTTTACCGATTGTCCTATAATATCTTATTTGACTCTTCAAACTCTACAATGGTCATTCTATAAGTTTTATTTTGTATAGGCAGAGATACATGAATATGTTCATTTGATAATTCAACCTCTTGATCATGATGAAGACCAAGCCACTCTTTGGGGAATAAATCAGTGTATCCAACATGAAGGGAATAACATTGAGTGATTTTCTCTCCATTTTCTCAATCCATTGAGATAAAAATTCATTTTCCTAATTAATTGATATCCACACATGGAAAACTGATTCTAAATCTGTTTCAACATCATCCATACACATGAATTTAATTGGAGGATTCTTTGAGATGTGAAGAGTGATATCATATTCCCAAAAGTTGGCATTGGCTTTGTATAAAGATAACCAATCACTTCCAAATATAACATCAAACTCCCATAATGGAATTATGAAAATATTTTGTGGGAGGATATATTCAAAAATGTTAATTGGGGAGGAGTTATAAAACATGGATGCAATAATTTCCTCATACACTGTTCTCATAAATCACATATCCTCCCAATTTGAGGTGGTGTACGAATTGTTCAACTAAACTAAGAAGATGTAAAGGAATGTGTAAAACAAGAATAAAATAGTATATTCATTATTATTTAATGAATAAATAGTGCTCCAGTCAATACATATTTGAACAGATCCAACTCAGAAGTATTGATATCATAATAACTTCATTGTTACCTTAGAGGTTGTTGTTTATTTCCTCTAACCACCCTCGACATAAGGAAAATATTTTCATATTGGCCATGCTCCTTGTTTTTGTAGCACTGCACTACCGAATTAGTTTTGATCTTAACCTACCATTCTACTTCAATCACATTTATTAGATTCATCATATCCCATAAGTAGTTTTAATCCATATGTCTAAACATTCCATATTTGGATTAATTATTTGTTCCCTTCACACTGTTCCTAGGATGATTCTTCCCACAAATTTTTCATATGGGAGGATCGATCTTCTTATCATCAAAGAATATATTTGTGGGACCTACCACATGATAATTCATTTTCCTCTTCATGTCATTAGGCCCACGGTACCACTGAGAGTCTTTGATATCCATTTCATCCTCAGGGGAACAATGGACATTCTCGTCACTTCTGTCGAAATCGTGAATCACCAATGCTTCTCATAAATAGAACATTATTCCACAAATGAAGAAATAGACCATGATTTTGGTGTTGAAGTCAAATCTAGAGGTGTTACTTTAAATCCTTCAGGAGTATACTTCATACACACCAATTGAGTCATATACTTTTTTTCACGAGTCTATGTAACTATCTTTCCATCCTTAGATAGATGGTTTGGGGAAAATATTTTTCCAAATACATTCTATTTAATTTATCCCAATACATGGAATCAGTCTCCTCTAGGGGATTTTTATTCTTGATCAGTGTCCACCAGTGATCTTCTTCCACATCCAAACAATATAGTACCAGTACAACTTTCAATTTTTTGTAGTACTAGAGGACATACAATATTTTTTTCAATGTAGTTAATCCAATGTTCTATTAGGAGGGGATCAAAATATTCAAAAAACATTGGATTCCATTTTTACCAGAAGTATTAATGAAAAAAATTACCTTTCATTGTTGGTGGATGGTGTTCTACATGATTCAAGTAATTATTCAAAACATGAGATAGTTGATCAAGTAGTTTCACGATGTTTTGAGCACCTATTCCCATCATATCTTGCACGTCATTAGGGAGATCATCACATTTCTCATGACATTGTGAGTTTTCACGTGGTATTATATATCCCTCCATTAACTAAGAAAATTATAATAAAATTAGAGGGCCTGTATTCAAAGATATTGATAATAGAAATTAAACATTTAACAAAAGAGGAAAAAATTATAAAGGATAAGTATATTCAAACATATGATGCCCTACAGTTCAATCTATGTAACCATTGACCAATTTAAAAACTTTTATTCTAATGTATTTATATATTCCCTTAATAATGGTTTTTACAATGCACAGAAACTTACCAAATCATGTCCCCCAAGTGTTTCATACCAAGATTGTATGAAGGCCTGATGTCATAAATTGGTTCATGTTCAAGTCTAGCGCAAAGTGTTGTTTCCAGGATTTACCACTAGATACATCTTTTCTAGAGTATCCTCTACCTATTTGTATCAATATAAGGATTTATTTTCTTAATAAAACACATACTCTATAGGTTCCAAAATATAAAGATATTTTCTAATACGTAGTTACATCCTAAAGGGTCACACTAATGTGATCTATCCCTAATCTCTATAAATAACTAGAGAATCCACTGATACCAACTATAATGAGCCTATCCATTTACATATAACATTATATGAAATTCAGATTAATTATACATCATATTACATTACCAGATCATAATGTCTAGTGTTTTTTAAGACAAGGATCAAAAAACTGAATACATGGGACAATAATGCTTCATTATGTAATCGTCATAAAGACATCCTAACATTGTTTGATCCCTTAAATATGAAAAAGGTACCCTTGAAAGAACTTGAATAAAGGGATGATATAAATATCCTACTATGGAAATAACTATGAACACAAATCATGAACACATGGAGAGAAGGCATGACACGATGATATAAAAATAAATTTAACATATGTAATTATAATATATAAACATGGAATAATAATAATCATGGAGTCATAATAATTTGGAAGAAACATAAAACATGAATTTATCATTATTCAAGGATAACCACCAAAACAGTTTCACATGGTATAGCTAGGTAGGGAAAACTTCCCAGACTGTCACACATGGTAGCACTAGCCAAGGTTAACTTCCAAGACCATTGCACATAATGATTCATGAGACTCAATATTACTGAATTCCTTGGAGAACTATCTAGTTGAAAACATATGAACTTTTCATGAATATGTTTTCCACATAAATAATCGTCCATTATCAATATTACATAGATATAAGGGTTACGCATTGCATGAATTGGGTAACATAATGTTGTCATAATGTATAACAAATGGGAATATCAAAAAAGTGTCCATGAACAAAATGAACCAAAATATACATGGATATTTATAAGGGAAAAAAGAATGTATCATTTTATTTAATTTCATGTACAATTTAAAAATTGTAAGAAAATTATTTAAGAAATATTAGCAATAGAACATTTCTGTGTGGTTTTATGGAAAATACTATTGATCCCTTAAAATAGAAAGGGGACCAGTCTTTTATATTAAACCGTAAGTGAACCAAAAATGTTTTCAAAATACAGATAATGATTTTATAAAAACATTGATGGCTTAAAATAGTGTATAGAGTGCACTTTAAATAAGGTATGAATTTTGGATGTTCCCTTAAAACATGGTTTCTTATCGAGAAGTATTGAGGAGGGAATCACATAAAAATGTATATCCCAAAAGGATAATCAGGTATGGATCTTGAAACATGGGTATTGAGCATAAAAAATTTATGTATATGACGTACAAATATTCACATGGAAACTTCATTTCGGATAAAAATAATGATAGGGAAACTCAAAAGAATATAGGATCTTTGGGTTGAATCCCTTCCAGAATATCTGCATGGTATCATCTGTACATAAGAGGGATTAAGGTGAGAGAAAGGGGATTATCATATTTTATAAATAAGTATATAATTATGGGAGAGGTTATAAATTATACCCTATCATTAAGAATTATACATAATAGGGAATAACATGGAGGAGATTATTGAATAAAACTGAATTAGAGAGGATATTTTACATCAAGTCTTATGGTGTTATTCATTTGACATTAATGACCTGAATAATAAAATTAGAACCATTAATAAATAAAATAAAGATACTATTATATATATAAATTAATTATTATAACCATTTTTAGTCCATTTATGTCCTTTTTGATGTGTTAAGTGGTTCAATTTCATTATTTGGGTCTGTTTTTTTGTGTGGTTATTATGATCAGTTTACTTATTTTCATGAACATAAAATCATGTAAAATGGGGATGGTTGTCTAGAATTTGAATTATATTATATAATTTTATATCTATAAGGATACATAGTTGTAAATTTAATTTTCTTACTTGTTGTGATTTTGGATCATTATATTAGAATTTTATGATAAATATTTGGATCAATATGGAGATATTTCTAATAATTAACTTGATTTGTATTAGTATTTTACATCATGTGTGTAAAAAGATTCCAGAACATCATATAATATAATATTCATATATCTATTGATCATGATCATCCATTAAAATTGTTTTATAACTGTCTATATGATTGCAAATGAAATTTAATTCTCGTTTTCCTTGAATGTGGTAAATTAACATATATTGGATGGTGTCTTTAATACTAGTAAAAATAAAAAATAAAGGAGATATGATAATAAATTATTACATTATCATAAAAAAATTCCTGTACAATTAAGGTATTGTATTTTTTATTTCATTTTTTTGAGGATATGTATGGATAGAAAGGAAAACAACTAAACATGAAAATAAATTGAATGAAAAGAAATGTAGAATTTAGAACTTCATTCAATAATCATTGTGAGCCTCTTAAGTGGAATGGATTTGGGCTTTCGAGGTGACCAAGGAATAACGGACATGGGAAAGGATATTTAAAGTGAGTTTGGAATAATTTAGTCAAGGCACAAGGATTGAGTGTAGTAAAAAGAAGAGGAGAGTGTCGATGGGTTTAATAGAGGATGGGAGGAGGTGTTTTCTTAATAATTAATTCATTATATTATTAATGTCCATCCAAACCAGTAATAATGATGATTTCATGGATAAAAATATTAATAATTATATGTGAGTTAGATATTTTTGAGCTTATATCACTTATGATGTTAGGAATAGTGTATTCAAATTATAATTTATTTATATAGTAATCTAATGTATTTAACTATTCTACCAAAATTCATTTATTTGAGAATAATCCCAGCAAATTAACTTAATACATTTTTTGACATTTATAATAAAGAAAATAACACCAATTTTTTAAAATATTTTATAAATATTTTTAATTTAATCTTTTAATTAAAATAATAATTGTCATGAAAAATACAAATTTTAAAACTCAAAATGATTTTATAACGCATTCAAAAATTACATAATGTCATATACGATTCTCTAAAAAACCAATGACATAAAATTATTAATTTATGAAACATTTTATGAAAATACATTTTATTCTAAGTTATTTATTTAATTATAATTATTTAGTTATGATTTTAAAAAATATTAATACTTTTACAAAGGCCATATTATCGTTTATACGATTCTTAAATTTAATTTACACATTCATGGATGGGGTTACTATTCCTATAGATGATTTACTATTCATAAGGGTCATATTAATATTCATAAAGATACCTTAATATTCACCAAAAAATTATATTTGTTACATTAGACTCCAAACATCTTACTGAACAGAATCATGTATGTTAGATTTTTGATATTCAAATCATAGAAGTGACCGTGTTAGGTTTAATGGTCTCATAGTTTTTATTAGTTCATTATGTTATGATTTCATGTTGTTATATGACCTATTTATAAGATTTTAATGTCTATTGATAAAACATTGGGTCATTACATTTTTCCCCCTTATGAATTTCCACCCTCAAAATTTCATTTTTCATTGTATTTAATAAATAGGTGCTGATAATTTTCCTTCATTGCCTCCTCCAGTTCCCATGTTTCCACATTGCACTTATGGTTCTACCATAGTACTTGGGCCAGGTAAGTAGTCCTATAACGTAGAACATTATATTGAGGATCTAATATCATTATTGGCTACTCCTTGTATGAATGATCATCCTACAACACTACCACCTCTGAATAGAGTACATATGAATGATCTAGTATGGACTTCTATAATAGATATACATGGAAGAAATCATATACTATGGACATGGTAGGTGGAAAATCTAGTCGATATGCCAAATCCCTAACACCATAAATAATATATATGGTGCCAATATTGCTGGTAAATAGCTTCCCATTCATCCCAAATCTCACGACATTCTTCCATGGAGATATGTGGATAAATATCATGTCTACAACATTGAACTCAAGGTCACTTCAATGATTATTTTCATAACTATTTTGTCAAATTTTGGGTTCCATGATATGATGTTGAATAGTTTCACCATTATCCACCACTTCATCAAACTTCTCAGGTCTTAAAACCATATTCTCACCAACATCATCCCAACATAAAGGTTTTATGAATCTTTTCCCATAGATATTTTTGTATATTGACATTCAGATGCTCAAGTTGGAAAAGTTGTTATAGGAGAATTCAACTGGTGGAAGATATTAGTCACATCCACCTTTGAATTCCATAGAACATTATATCAACATATCTTTTAGTTTATGAATAGTCCGCTCACATTGGCCCTAATTTTGAGGATGACTGGCTGTACTGATGATCAGTTCAGTTCTCAGAGCATGTTGGAGACATTTCCAAAATTAAGAGGATAACCTTAGATCTCGATGAGATAAAATAGATAGTGGTACTCTATTAAGACTTACCAACACTTTGATATACATTCTTTCAAGTTGATTCAATGTTAAGTCCTCTAAAATCATGATAAACTAATCTTTCCTTATTAGATGATCCAAAGTGACCCATATAACATTATTTCCTCTAGATGTTCTTGGATGTCCAGTGAAAAAGTACATGGTAATGTTCTTCCATATCCATGTGGGTATGGTTAGTTTTTTCATCATCCCTATACTTATATTTTTCATCCTTCACTTGTAGACACAAAAAGAAACATTGATGCATATTCAGTAATCTCCTTATTTATATTGTCCCAACAAAAGTTCTCTTGGAGATCTCCATACATCATTGTACCCCCTAGGTGTAGAGATAAGTTCGAGATATTTAGATCATTGAAAAGTTCATTATTTATCTTTGGATTATATGGTACACATAATCATGACCCAAATAAAACAACTCCTTCCTCATCCATCATTAACTTTAAAGATTTCCTATTTTTATTTATTCCAATATTTTCTTAATTTCCATAACATTTCATTGAGCATCCTTTATTTTTTCATGAGGTAAGGTTGAGGGAAATTTTGAGAATGGAATGATGATGTTCCTCCCTAAATTATTCCCATGTACATCCTCTAAAATTAATATAATATCATATATTTTCAATTCTCATCATTCATAAAGAATACATGATCCTTTCTACTCAAAGAATCAACCACCTTGTTGCCTTACCACGATGGTAGTGGATTGAGAAGTCATAATTCTTGATGATATTTGACAATCATTGATGGAAAATTTAAGATATTTTTGTGTGAATATATATTTAAGATTCTTTTTATCAGTATATATCTCAAACATCTCCCCATAGAGATAATGCTTCTATATTTTTAATGCAAACATCACATCAGCCAACTCCAGATCATGCGTATGATCGTTTTGGGCATCGATTTTTAGATGCCTTGATGTGTAGGATATAACTTTATCATTTTTCAATATCACATAGCCTAATCCCTTATTTGAAAATTAATTGTTCACCACAAAGAGCTATCCCCTTGTTTAGAGTATGAGTACTGACGTTGTGATTAACCTCATTATCAACTCCTTAAAACAATATTAACATTCCTAAGTCCATAAAATCTTTAGTCCTTTCCATTTAATCATTTTCAATCGGTTTGACAATCATGATAAGATATTCATAAATCATCTATAATACCTGGATAGACACAAAATTTTGTGGATCTCCATCACAGATGTTGGCATTGGGCACTCATCAATCACCTTTATCGTGGAAGGATCTATAAATATCCCTTTGCAGTTGATAACATTCCCCATGAATGATACAAACCCCATCTAGATCTCACATTTACTATACTTTTCATAAATATTATCCATTCAAAACATCTTTTAAATAGTATTAAAATTATCCTCATGTTCCTCCTTTCTTTTGGAGTATTTCGAAATATCATCAATAATGAATACCACAAATTATTCGAGGTAATATATGAAGACACAATTGATTATTTCCATGAATATTTATGGAGAAGCAGGGAGTCTTTAGCAAATCAATGTGAACTCATAGTGTACATAAATAATTTGATGGCTAGTCTTGGTAATTTCTTCCTTACTCACCATTAACAAGTGATATCATGACTGAAGGTCCACCTTATAGAAATAATCATCCCCATAAATATGATTGAACATTTCATCTATCTATGACATAGGATACTTTTTATTTATCGTCATTTTATTGAGCTGAAGGTAGTTAATGAATATGATCATTGATCAATCCTTTTACGTGATAAAGTAGACTCGAACACCTCATAGTGAAGCACATGTGTATATAAATCCCTTATTCTGATTCTCCTATAACTCCTTCATTAGGTCTTCTAACCATAAATTTCCTATTCTATAAGGTGTCTCTGATATAGCCAGAGATCTAGGAGGGGTTTAATTGTGATCTCAACATCTCGATCTGCTAGAAGACCAGGCCACTCATTGGGGAATAGATTTGTGTAATACCTCATGATGGTCATAACATTGAGCGATATTCTATGCTTTCCCTCAATAATTTGATCTAGAAATACATTCTCAAAAATAATAAATATCGACACTCAAGACAATGATTCTAATGAATATTATTCTCCATCCTTTCACTTGTATATAATTGTAGAATGATTCAGGATTTGTAGAGTGATCTCCCTTTCTCGACAATTGATGTTGGCTTTTATAAGGATTCACAATCCATGCCGAATGTAAAATAGAACTCCACTAAAGGATTTATGGAATGATTATTTATGAGGTACATTAAAAAAACATTAAAGGGGAAGGAGTTATAAAACATGGACCCAATAATTTCCCCATTCGATGTTCTCATAGATAACTTATCCTCCTTATTTTGAGGTGGTGTGTGAATTGTTCAACTAAATAGGCATGATATGAAAGAATGTGTAGAACCAGAATCAAATAGTATACTCACTATTATTGAATTAATAACTTTTTCACCTGTCACAACATTGTTTTTCATCCCCACCTAAGTATTAGTGATATCATAACACATTCCCCATTACCTTGTAGGTAGTTGTCGATAGCCTCTTACAACACTTGACTTAGGAAAAATGTTCACATAATGGCCATGCTCCTTATAGTTGTAGCACTATACTATATGATGAGTGTTTATCTTAATCATTCTTTCTTCATAAAGATTAACTGTATTCTTCATATCCCATCAGAAGATTTAAGCCAAATGTCCAAAATTTATATTTTGAAGAAATTCATGGTTCCCTTAATACAAATCCACAGATGATTCTTCCCATAGTTATTAAGAAATAGAGGATTGATTTTTCCCATCATTGAATTTATATGTGGGACCTCCCACATGATATTCTACATTCTTTTTCTTGTCGATGGGCTCACGATACAACTGAGAGACTCTGATCTCCGTTTCATCATTATGTGAACAACATACACTCTAATAATAGTTGTCGAAATCTTGAATCATTTATGCTTCTCATAAACTCGACATTAGTCCGCTAAAGAAGAAATTCACCATGAATTTGGTGTTCAATAGAATTTGAGAGGTGTTTCTTCCAAGACTAGTGATTTTTTCTACATACACCCCAATTGACTCTTCTTCGTTCTTCTTGAGTCTGAGGATCTCACTTTCCATTCTGAGATGGATGGTATGGGGAAATTTTTATTTGAAAAACATTCTCTTCAATTCATCCCAATCCATGGAATCAATTTCCATGTGAGGATTCTTATTCTTCATCAGTGTCCAACACTGATCGGATTCCCCATCAAAAAGATAGTCTATCATAACAAGTTTCTCTTCATCAGAGAACTGGAGGATATAGTATTTATTATAAATGTAGTGTATCCATTATTCCAAGAGAAGGGGATCAAAATATACTATAAACATTGGTGGCATATTTCACATGAATTATTCAACCAATACCTTCCATTTCCCTAGATTATTATGGAGTTTTGCATGATTCATGTTATTATTCATAACATTATCTAGGTGAGATACTACATTCATGATGTTTTGAACAATCGTTCCCATCATATCAAGCTTATCGTTAGGGAAATCTTCAGATTCCCAATCACATAGATTGACGGAACAGGTTCTTCTATTTACTTCCATTAACTAAGAAAAATACACACAATTTGAGGGATTTAATAAATATCTATTGAACATAAAAATGTAATATTTAACATAAGAAGATAAACATGTAATGGATAATTATATCATAACATATCGGTCCATATGTTTTAATATAGGTTATCTTTTATCTATTTCATAACTTGTATTATTATTAATTTATCTATTCCTTTAATAATGGTATATACTAAGATCATTTACTACACATTTTATCCCCCAAGAGTGTCAAACCAATAGTAAATCATGTCCTATTGTTGAAAACCAATTCATGTTCGAGTCTAGCTCAACTCAGTGTTTTCATGTTTTACCCCCAGATACCTATGTTTCAGAGCCACCTCTGCCTATTTGTATCTAGGAAAGGATTTATTTTCATATTAAACCACTTACTCAATACTTACCAAAATGTAGGGATGTTTTCTTATACATAGTATCATAATTAAAGATCTTAATAATGTGATCTATCCCTAATAACCAAAAATAAATAGACCATCATAAGGTACCAACTATAACAACCCTGACCATTTACATATAACATTACATGATTGTAAACATAATTATACATCAGAATAAACACCAATGATCATAATTTATTATGTCTAGCATGACTAGGAACATAAAACCTAAAACATGGGACAAAAACATATTTATTTAATCATTATAAATAGATCCTAACTTTGTTTGAGCACTTACATCTACATCGGGTACCTTGGGGAGAATATGAACAAATGGATGAGATAAATATCCCAGTAAGGGAATATCTATCTGAACAAAGCATCATCCCATGGGATAGAAGGCATGACATGATGATTTAAAAAGGAATTTAACATATGGAATCATAACATATAATTGTGTAATAATATAATAACGGGGCCATATTAATGTGGATGAAACATAAAATATGACTTTACCATGATTCAGGGCTAACCACCAAGACAATTGCAAATGGTATCACATGCCAAGGCTAAGCGCCAAGACTGTCTATCACGGTAGCACAAGACATGGCTTACTTCCAAGACCATCACACATAACATCTCATGATACTCAAATTTAACCAATTATTTTGATATCTATCAAGTATCATCCTTATTATCATTTCATGAATTTGTCTTCTACATAAAGAATCATAAATTATCAATAATAAATAAACGTACCGGTTTCCCATGGAATTAATTGGGTACAATAATCAAGCCTTAAAGAAAAAAAAATTTTGTATCATACATGTGTCCCGAAAATAAATGATGTAAAGTATACATGGTCATTAATAAGATAAAAATAAGAATTTATCATTATTATTTATTTCATGTAGATGTGAAAACATGTATGAAAAGTATTTCTGAATTTTTATTATTAAATCATTTTGGTGCGGTTTTCCGGAAAACATTATAGAGCCTTTAAAATAGAAAAATGAACAATAATTTATATAAAATCATAATGTAACCAAAATTGCTTTAATAACAAATATTATGATTTTATAAATACAGTGGTTGTGTAAAATAGTGTATTGAGTGCACTCGAAATCAGGTAAAAATTCTTGATGTTCCATTAAAACATTTTTTCTTATCGAGATGTGTTGAGTAGGGAATCATTTAAAAAAATATATATCACAAATAGATAATGAGGGATAGATATTGAAACATCAGATTTGAGAATATATATAGTATTTTAATGTTTTACACAAAAGGAAAATACAACTACATTTGGATAAAAGGAACAATAGAGCAACCTAATGTAATATAAGAACATCAGGTAGAAACCCTTAAGTAATATCTACATAGTATCAGGTATACTTAAGAGTGCTTAATTTGAGAGAAAGGGGGTGATAATATATTATAAATCATGAGATCAGTATTTTGTAGGTTCTAAATCATACCAATGCATTATTAATTAAACATAAAAGGGCATACAATAGAGGATATTCTTGAATTAAACTAAATTAGATAAGATCCCTTAACTTATGTCTGATGGTATTCTTCGCTTGATATTAATGACATGAATATTAATATATGGTTTATTAATAAATAATTCAATAACCTATTCTATTTTTATAGTTTTATATTCTTCTCATGTTCATTCATGCCCTTTTAGATGGGTTAAGTGGTTCATATTAATTTTTCGAGTACATTATTTTTCATGGTCATTACGATCAACATACTTATTTCATGAAAAGAGAATCATGTAAAATGTAGATCTTTTCCTAGAATTAGAGTTATATAATATTTTTGAATTTCCATAAGGTTACATGGTTGTGAATTTAATTTGGTTAATTCTAGTGATGTTGAATCGCTATATAAAACATTAGTGAGAAATACTTGGATTAATTTGGAAATTTTTCCCCTAATTAACTTGTTTTTGTATTATAATTTAAAATAAATTGTGGAAAAGGATTCAAGAAAAACACCTAAGATAAATAAATATAATATGATCTGGTTCAACAATTATTATGGATTAATGACTAGTCAATAAAATGGTAAAATAAATTGAATTATCATCATCCTTGACTGTGTTAAAATTAACATATCCCAATGGCGTCTTTAATACTAGTATAAAAGAAGATTAAAGGAGAAAAGATAATAAATTATCCATTAGCATTAAAACATTCTAGTACATTAAATGTACTAGGGTTTTTATAACATTTGGATGAGGTTATATAAGGATAGAATGAATACAAATAAACTTATAATGAAAATGAATGAAAATAAAAGAGGAATTTACCTCTCGATTTAATTTCTTTGAGTGACTCTTAAGGGGAGGGGATTTGACCTTTTTAATAGACCAAGGGATACTAGACTTGGGGGAGGATCTTGAGGAGATATTTTGGTAGAATTTTTGCATGGAAGAGTTCTTGAGTGGAGTGAATAGAAGAGGGAACTGTGGTTAGTTTTTATTGTAGAGGGGGGTTCATAATATAAAATTCCATAGTTTATTAATTTCAACAAAGAACATAAATTTTGATAATTAAATGACCAAAAATGTTAATAATTTCATTTAGTTTTATATTTGGGTGCTTACATCACTTATGATGTCAGAAATAATGGATTTAATTTATAATGTATTTATGCGGTAAATTAGTGTATTTTAATATTCAATGAAAAGTCATGTATTTCTGAAAAATCCAAAAGAATCAACCTAACCATTTTTGAATATGTAGAATAAAAAAAATAAACTCCATTTTGAAGAATAATTTTCGAAATATGAATAAATTAATTATTTAAGTAAAATCATAATTTAATTGAAAAATTCAAATTTTAATGGTATAACTTATTTTATAATTCTATAAAAAATTACATAAGGTATTATGAAATTATCTATAAACCAAAAGATTTAAAATTATAGATATATGAACCCCTTTTATAAAAACAAATTCTCTTATAGTAATGGATTAATTGTAATTTATTATTTATTACTTACAAAAATACAAATACTTATTCTATGGTAATATTATCACTTGTATGATGCCATTATTTTATTTACGCATTCATGTATGAGGTTATAAATTTTTGGGTTGATATACTATTAATCTTGGTAATATTAATATTCATATGGGTTGGTTTAAAATAACAAAAAATTTAATTTTCTTCTAGTATACTCCAAACATCTTCTGGAATGGAACCGTGTATTTCAGATTTCCGAAATTCAAATCACAGATGTGACCATATTTTGTTTATTGGTCACATTGTTCTTAGTAGTTCATTATTTTTTGATTTCATGTGACTATATGAAATTTTTATAGGAATGTAATTTCCATTGATAAACCATTGAGTCATTACAATAACACTTTTTGACGGAGAGATTTTAAGGAAAATATGATCACTTAACACAAATAGAATGTCATTTGTCCTCTTATCTACAAAACTATTCAACCAACATTGAGCTATACTCATGTGTCAATGAATCAATTAAACATTCTATAACACTTATTATACGTCTTCTAGTCACATAATATTCATTCCCCCAAGTCATCCAAAATTCTATTGATTTTCACCGCATTCAATATGATGCCTCAAAAGGTCACATCTTTATACTAGAATGAAAAATGTTATTAGATGAAAACTAAAATAACAAACAATGCTGACCCAAACATACCTAGTAATCCATCGAACATGTTTGAAATATATCCACTAATGTCTATGTTCATCACTCTAACTGTCCATCAGATTGATGATGAAATCCTATGTTTAAATTAAATGTAATACCAAATCACATATGAAGGACCTATGAAAATTTATAAGTGAACATTGGATGACGGTCACATAAAATTGAGAAAGGAACATCTTGTAACCTAAAAATATCCCTATGCTACAGTTTAGTAAGAAGATATTGAGAATTTGTATCCTGAATATAATAAAAATGAATATTTTTTTAATGATCAATAATAAACAAAATCAAATTGTACCTTGAGATGTTATCGGTTTCCCCAACAAAAATTTATGTATATATTTTCCCATTTCTACTATCGCACTATAAATGGTTGAAGCCTCCACATTAGTAACTTCTATTCTACATTAAATTTTTTTCACGTAAAACATTTCATTGTTAAATAAACAATATATCCTTTCATTACATCTAACTAGTAATAATCCTGGAGGTCACCCAACATTATAGTTCTATGAAGATGAACCCCTAATAGAGAACTATGAACTTTAGAAAACTATTCATTAATAAAATTTTAATGAAAAGAAACACATAATCTCTTCCAAAATAACGAAAAAAAATCTCTATCAATTTAAATTTATGTCAAAGTTACCATTTAATCTAATTATTCCCTTTTCTATAATTCGTAATCATTATTCTATGATTTCATAATTCCTTATGATGGAGACATCTACACTAGAACCTGCAACAAAAACAGAGTAATTTCAAACACAAATACCTTCTTATCCAAAAATTTTCATTTCAACGTTGAAGCAGACATGTTTATAATGAACCATGGTTAATGAAGAAATAATTTTCCAACTCATTACATCAATGATACTAATTGATTTTGAATGATGGTAATTATAAATGATATCATAATCTACGATTAGATCCAGCCATCTTCTCGACCCCATGCTCAATTAATTTTGGATGAATATATACCTATAAATTTTATTATTATTATATATTTCACATTTTACTCCATAAAAATTATGGCACTCATTTTTAATAAAAAAATATCAAGTAATTGAAATTCATGTTTATGTTAATGTAGCTGAGGAGGTTTCAACTAACATAAAGCATATGCAATTACATGAATATTTTTTATTTGGACAAAACCAATTATTTTGAATAAAGAATATATATATATATATGAAAATGAACAATTTCGAGAAGGTATGGCCAAAACTGGAGCACTCACCAGTCATCTTTCAATTTCCCGAAAATAATCATCACATTCATTTTTTTCATTTAACATAAAATCATTTTGAGCTATCATAGCCAGGGAAATAGATAAATGTGGAATGTTTTCAACACACTTCCAGTAATTTCATTATAATCAATGTACACTAGGAAACTTATTTATATTTTAGGGGCTTATACAATCTTCGAAATCATTAATTTTATTAGGATCGATAGTTATGAAAACATTATAATCAATTCATCCAATGAGATTTTTTTTAAAACAATATTAAAAATTTAATAATTTCCCTTCAATGTTTTAAATTTTTTTAATACAATAATTATATGTCTTTATTATTTCTATTTAATATTATAATATATAAAAATTTCATCAATAAACCCATCCCAAAACATATCAAAGAACTAATGTAATATTATTTTCATAGGATCAATGAATAAAATTTGAATATTAGATAACCCAAATAGCATAACAAAAAATTCATAATTCCATTATCTATTATCAAATGAAGTCATCAAAATAACTTATTCCATTAAAATCAATATATTTTAGCCCAAACATAGGTCAACGTACACAAAATACAGAACTTTCAATATCATATAAAACAAATAATTTGGGTCATGTAAAGGATAATTCTTCTTAACAATGTTGTTATTGAAGGCTCTATAAAAATTTCATGACCCACTAAACAATCTTTAGTTTTAACATAACCAATAGGATCTCCCCACGGGTTTGTGTTGGGTCACCTGAAATATTTTTCTAAAAATTCCTTCAGCTACATTTTAATTTCTATAAGTTATACTTGAACCATTAGATATCGGGTTTTGATATTAACATACCATCAAATACTAATTAATTAGAAAACTAAACTTCTCGATCTAGAACAACACCACAAATATCATTAGGAAAATCAACAATATACTGATTAACCACTGTCACATAATTAATATGAACAGTTTATATTTTCATCAATATGTGAAACATAAAATTAGATTCAATATTTTAGATATTTCTCAGCTTATTAATATGTTATCAATGGTATGGATTTATTATTGTAGAAAAATAAAAAATATTTCTAGACAAAATCATTTTTAGATCAATAATCAACATTAACATGTTAAAAAATTCCAATCTCTACCTATGATAAATATAAAATATTATAAATGAAAAAAATGTTTTCATGTAAAATACTTCCATTTTCATTGACTATAATACTTTTATAATTTAATTTTTCCATAATATTTTTTCAATTATTTTCACCATATGATTTGTAATCATTACGTGGTGTGAAATTTTATATTTCTGAGGAAATTTATCCTTATATAATGAATGTATATACCTAGAATCAAATAATACAATGGAATATACTTCTTAAATAAGAAATTTACATGATAAAACATTCTTTTCTGGTTTATTATATATTTATGTATTTGCATAGGATTTTTCCACACACATATTTTCCCAATATTATTGATTTGCAACCAGAGTGACTATATTTGGACCCAAATTAAAAAAATGACTAAAGTATTAATAGTTCAAGAATGTTTCCACCATCCTCTCTTCAATAATTTAATCATTTTCCATGTACTCACTATCCATGTGTCAAAACATTAAACATCGGTAGTGCATCCAAAAATTTACTAGACATTATCAAAGATGTTTTTGGACCCCAATTTTCAAAAAGAGGGAATATGATATTCTTACCTATAAATTTCATTTTTGAATTCTTCCATAAATTCTTCTAACCTGACTATTTCTTACTATAATCATCATTGTGAAAATATGTGTCAGAAAAATCATTTTTATCATTTTTATCCCAATGAGAAACATTCTCATACCTTTTAAATTATATTACATATAAATATATTTATAAATAAATTTTCAATCCTGAGTGAAATAGATAATTTATTATATCAGCATCCCAATGAAAAATTTGGCACATACATGGCCAATAATATGATGTTTTCTTCATAAGTACATAAATATTCATTTTTATTTCACGAAAATTCTATTATTTTTTCCCCATTAATAGATGAGAAAACATTGGGAAAAATTTCTCAATGAATACATCCTTGAATATTTCATATTACATGGATTCAATATCATATTTCTCTCCAGTATTCTTAACCAAATACCATAACAAATCAGCTTGACATTAAAAATGTTATATGACAAGGGTTGACATGTAATGCTCAAAACATCAAATGACATAAAATATATTTTACAGATCATTGATGGATCCATTATAAGCCCCTGAATGATATTATCTACTGAATTATTGGGGATGTTTCCTCATGAAATGATCCAAAAAATACATTTTACTTAATGGTATACATGTATCATCTATAAAATGAATACCACAGAATTTTATTATCTAATTAAACAGCTTATTCTAACAAAAACCGTAGTTCTAACATGAAATATTAAAAGATGCATATTCAGAATGATATCATCCTCTCACTGCCTTCCAAATTCAGATCCCCATTTATCCTATGGAAAACCATTTTGAATAATGATATCACATATGAAGGAACATTGTAATATATAAATGATATATACTTTAAAATTAAAAATTATATAAAATTTATTTATGGATTTTATTATCATCATTAAAACTCTAAATGTTATCAAAACCATCCATTGATTTAAACTATAAGTAATTATCCCTAAAACATTACATATTCATGGGTTTTGTTAAGAATTTTCATTCTTTAACATTGAGGATCTTCTAAATTATAGAGATATAGGTAATTATGTAAAAATACATACAAAAAACCACATACATAAAAAATTGATACTACCAAAACCGTATAATTTTTTCCAAAATATAAAGCATTTAAAAATAATAAATGATTTTGTTGAAAAATCATAAAAATATTCAATATGGATTACCCCTTTATCTTACCAATATTTATACCATGTGAGTAAAATTATAAAACATGTGATGATCATAAAAACTTATTAATGTGTATAAATAATGAAGACCAATAGTCTATTGAAAACATACAAATGTATTAAAACACTTTTCAGAGAAAAGTCATATGTATGCACTGAAAAATCGTAGAGTTTATAAAGGAAATAGTTTCCATATAACTGTTAATTTTACACTTAAAAATTGATTATATTTTCGGTCAACTTCTCTCTCCATAGTATCTAATCCATTAGTGGGCTATAATGTGGATCAATCATTTTATCCTGAGCTATAATAGGGACTAACCTGTCATATATTTATATTTAATGGGGATAAACCAATAATATATTATGCTAATATGAGATCAAGCATAATAACTAATGTTCTTTTAACATATTAACATTATAATCATTTATATATCAATTAAACCATTAGAATAACACATTCATATACCAAATGCATTAGGAGTGTTATTAAACATACATACTATAAACATAATAATGAAATAATATTCCTCAAAATAATTATTATAACATTTTAATGAAATATTATCAAAATATAGTATCATAAAATAAGTATAAACCAATATGGTTTTATACATAAAAAAGAAAAATCTTTTTGAATTTCATAAAATAGACATTTATAAGGATTTTAAAATGGAATTTCCCTTGAAAAGCATAGGAAAAAGATACCTTTTAATTTGACATCCATAAAATGTTGTAAACCTCATTTATAATCATTTTAAGAGTGTTATTAGTTTATTAAAGAACAATACAAATGCATAAAATTCCATTCATGATCTTATTATAACATTTTCCTCCATTTTATTAACAATATTTTTTAATTAAAATTGTTTCTAGTGTGTTGTTTTCTTTATTCCCCATGACAATTTAATATGGAATTTCATGAACATATATCAAATATCCTAGAAGATGTGAAATATAATTATTTAGTGTATTTATAATAAATAAATGTTAATTAAAACTTTCTATGATTTTGGTAAAATATAAAGGAAAATACAACATCCATGAAGGTGGTCAATTAACACACCATGAATGATAACTTCATTTTTATATATATAAGGGGAAGATGAGATATATTATTATGAATATAACATAAACAAAAAAATATTACATATATTATAATGGAGTTTCTATGAAAAATTCGATGTGAGGAAAATATAAGGATGAAGTGGAAAACAACCTAATAGAGAAAAAAAAGGGAACAAACCTCATTCAAATTTATCCTTCAGATCCTATATATGTTATTTGAAGTGGTATTTATGTGATACCAGATGCACTAGAATGTCTTAATGAATATAGATGATGGAATTTGGAATAATATTGTTGAGAAATATGTCGTGTATTTATTAATATTTCTAAATGATAATGTGTCCTTTTTTAAATTGAGGTGAGGGTAACATAATTTGTTCTCCAAATTCAAAATACAAAAATTCTATAATAGTTCTTAAGACTTCCAAAATGGCCTAAATCAATATTTTATCAAAATTCATAAGGAATCATAATTTTTCCATTTTTAAATATTTTTTTTCATTTTTGAATATTTTAATAACAATTAGTAATGATGACATTATGCACGTAAACAATGATTCAGATTCTAATAAATTTTTTCTATTATCAAAGAAACATCAAATTAATATATTTAATTCATTAATTAACATGAATATAAAAAATTAATTTTATATTAGTATTATTAATATCATTAATTGGATTTATTCATTAATTAAATTATTAATGCGTCATAAATCTTCATGCCATTAAGGTATTTATTAATTAACTAGAAATTAAAAATAATATTTCATGAATAATAAAAATTTGATTTAAATGAATTATTTTTATTTTTAAACACACTACTATAAAACCAAACAATATAACATTCAAATAATAAAAAACTATAATGGGACAAATTACCTCATTTTGAAATAAAATATTATAATGGCCATAAATTGATTCATATTCTTCAAAAAATGTACCCAAATAGAATCCAAAATGGATATTGGTGGAAAATTACCTATAAAAATAACATTATCCAAAATATGGATCATTTAATTATTCTTATAATTTTATTTATATGCATTTTATTCATTTTACATAACCTTGTACAAGATCTGAAATAGTGTTTCATATGTATTAATGTTAATTATATGATATATAATATTTAAAAATAAAATATTATCATCATATAAATTATTTAGGTTAAAAATAAAACTAAATTTTTTATCATTATGTATACACACTAATATACATGTCAACAAAAATTCTTAGAAATATAATGTTTTCTTCTATTACATTCACAATTATCTCAAAGAAATATTTATAATATTAGTGTTATATATCTATAAAATTTGAAATTAATATCCAGAAGAATTAATAATACATAATAATCAATAAAAAAAATATTAAAATAATTTCTATCACACCAATATTATCAACAAGAAAGTAGTATTGGATTTGTTAGTACTGCTTTGGAATTGCCTTGACAGTGATAATGATTTTAATAATTATCATGAAAATAATAATATTTTAATATTTTAATTTCATTTTGTACAATATCAATCTTATAATATAATTATTTAAATAATACATACATTTTATAGCATAATTATTCTTTCACGACATAATAAATAAAAAAAGTATTTAAAAAAATATTTTTTAGTATTTACAACAAATTAAGTCTTTTCTGAAAATTATATAAAATTCATCATAAGAATTTTTTATGTGGTTGAATTCAAAAATTAATTTTTTAAAATTAAAAATCTAAAAATAAAAAATTACTATTTTTTTAAAAAAAAATTATAATGAATTCATTATTTTAATAATTAATTAACATTATGAATACAACAATTTACTTCAAGAATACAATTAAATATGATGCTATGTATACCTAGGTTTTTATAGATTATGTGGGATTATTATGTAATATATGGTGTCTGTGTGACTAGAGTGTGATGAAATTAAGAGAAGAGGACAGAGGAATAGTGTGAAAAATATTCATAAATATATTCCACAGTAACCCATTTCATTATACTTGGTCATATTTAGATATTCATCATGGATCGTTGTAAAGACCAAATACTAAAAATAATTTATGACCCACTAGTCATTTAAATAAATTTAACATATACCATCATTTTTTATTCAGAGAAAGGAATTATCTAATTAAATATAATCAATCAGTATAATTCATACATGAAATACTAAAGTGTTAACATGTATTAAACATTCTCAAGCCAACATGACACTTCTATAAAACTAATCCTCCATGTGTCCTATATAATATACTTGATGTTCACTGGATGGGGAAATGAAACCTAGAATCACAATATCCCCATATTATAATTTTACCTAGATCTAATAAAAATAAAAATATTGTTTAAAAAAAAATTAATTTTTAGTGGCGCATTTATACAATTGAGTTACATGGACATTAAATAAATAGTCAAAACTATAAATACTATCCAAATAATGAATAAAAAATAAAAAAAAATCAAAAATAACATTGAAATTTAATGTAAAAATCCTCTATAATACATAATATGGACCGACAAGAAACCCCAATATTAAAAAACAGCTAGCAGAATTAGATGATACAAAAACATATTAAAATAAACAAAAAATACATTTCAAAAGTCAAAAAAAATCATGTTACTCATATTCAATAAAAACATCCAAAAAATCAATATATACTCAACCAAAATTAAATTTTAGGTGTTAAGATATCCTATGTAATTTTATGGAATATATTATTAAACTTACGCAAACACACATGTGTATATGTCCTCTGTGAGATTAACATCCCCAGTAAGATAATGAAAACTTTCTAAAGAAATTTATATTTTAAAAAAAATTCATATTTCAATTTTAACACAATTTAGAAAGTATATTTTTTACAAATAAAATAAAAAATAAAAAATCATCATATATTAATCATTTTAAAATTCATAATTTAATTTTTTTAGAAACATCGTAGTGAGACTGGATTGAAAATAATCATTTTAAACCCATCAAAAATACCATAATTAAATGAAATAATTATTTATAAATCCATTTATTATCAAATAAAGTATTTTTCACCACATTAGGATGGAAAATATAATAAACCCATTAAAATGTGGCCATATACTACTATAAATTAACAAAACAACATGCATTATTTTTAAACATTATACCATTTATTACTTCAAATAATGACATAACAAAAACTAATAATAATTGAATGAATTTAAAAAATATATAATCTATAATACAGGTTAAACTTAATAAATGAAAATTATAATAAACAAATGATATCATAAATCCAAATGACTATAGTTGGATACTGAAAATTATGTAGTCGGAATCCCTAAACTAATAACATCATCAATAAATAATACGAATGGGAATCCTGCTATATCCAAAAAATTGTTTTCATATCAATGTATAAATAAAATTTAAAATTGGATTATGTTTTATAATTAATTATATAAAAACATAAATAACAATTAAAAAGTTCATTACCTTATCAAGAAATTGATCAAAACTACATATCATGTTTGAGAAAAACGTAAACAAATTTTCATAAACAGAATGTCTCACATAGATAATTTGGGATTAAAAGAAATAATAAAATTGGAGGGGATAAATCAACATAACATATACATTAAAATTAAATCAATAAAAACATAACAAATACACTTATTATATCATTATACAACCTCCCATGAAATAACTAAATTCATAATTTCATTATATATAAATTTAATTTAATTTCAAATATTATAATTCAAGAAAATTGATTAAACTATATAACATAATTGGCATCAGAATATGAGTGTTATGACCATCATGAATGGTCAAATTATAAAATGAAAACCAGGTATTGCAACTAGAATTTGATAAAATTTTATAAAACTATCCTTGTCAAAGACACGTAGGAATCCTTTTTTCATGTCCCTCTCAGTCTATTAATTAAAAGAAATAAATCCATGTTTTGAAAATAAGGATAACCTATCAAGTATTTAACATTTTAAAAACAATTTTTATCCTCCTTCATGAGTCATTTAAAATAATTTCACATAATAATTAAAAAACACCATAATACATGGGTAACATTATTTGTAATTTAAAATAATTCAAAATAAATTTTTTATCCTCATGTTCATTAAAAACACATCAATTTATCTTTTTTCAATCACATTATTATATATATATTTTGATTTAAAAATTGTTTTATAAATTCATTTTAATTCACAATTTTATGTATTGAAATCAATTAAACCTTATATATATACCCAATATTTATATGAAATATATTAATATAAAATGAATATTGAAAGACCAATAATATCATAAATTTTAAATTTAATAAAATAAAATGAAACACCATCATATGTCCTTGGAGGTAACTCTTCCCCAATGTTGATAGGGAATCCATTCATTAATACAGTATCTATAATCCATAAACACCAAATAGATACATGCTTTAACATTATATAACCCTCTGTTCGGGTACCAGGGTAATTTATTTAATAGATAAAAAGGAAATACTTTATAATTGATTAATAAAAAAAGATAATCTGTATATTCCAAATTCACTTAAAATACACAATGTATGATCCTTGATACATTGATATGTAGCTTGTAAACTCACATCACCTCAACTTTATATCCTCAAATAAATGACGTTGAAATATTGGTAAATTGAATTTATATAGATTGTGGTATATGATTACATAAATAAATAAAATAATATACTGGTCGCATGTTTTATCTATACTATATAAAAATCAATGTGTAATGCATTGATATTTTTGTAAGGGTGTTCAATTACAGAAATAAAATTTTAAATTTCATTACTCAAAATAATAACCATACTAAATTGAATCATTAAATATTAAAAAAATTATTAAATAATATCAATTTAATAAGGTATGTTAATTTAATGTAAATATATATTACTAAATTGTAAAATTATTGTGTAAAAAATATTCAATGAAATCAATAATAAATATTTCTATTTTTGCTGCACAATCTTTGATAATGAAATTGATGAAATGTCACACAGTTATTTACTAGATGAATCATATGAGAATTAACAAGTAAATATATAGTGATATCATATACGACAGTCATTCGTCATTGTGGAAATCAATATAAGATCCATGTTAACTGAATCAGAAGCCATGCTACACTGGATTGCATAGAATTCCATTAGATCGTATTTAAAGTCATTCAAATGGTTTTTAACTAAATTATTAATTAAAATATATATAATTTTTTATGAAAAATATTTTATAATTATTTATAATTTTTACAAATAAATATTCAAAAACAAAACACAATATGTTTGTTAATAAAATTTATTGATTAAAAACTACAATATAAAAAATAAGTTTATGAATTATGAATAAAATTATTTATCGATTAAGGGGCCATTTCTTACATGGAATATAATTTTTCTATATATTATATTTTTTTACAGAAATATTATAAATTTATTATTTATATTATTTAATTTAAAAAATATTTATATATATATAATTAACAACCATTGTAATATTTTTTATACAATGGAATGACAATAAATTATGTACATTCTCAAATAATATAATTATCAGACAATAATTCCCAGATGATATAAATTATTATATGACATTATAATTATGAAACATTTTAAAATTTAATTATGGAATACTGTTTTTATATATTTATTCACCATATGAAAATAATGTAATGTGAAAAATTTCATTCTTCATGCTTAAAATATGATACAAAGGTAAAAATTATTCCCTATGAAAAATGATAATATGAGTAAGATATATTATATAAAGAGGTACATTCTCATGGAATCAAAAAAAATTATCAATATAAGTATGGATAGGGAAATTCAAAACCATGGCATATATATTCCTCTATAATTATCAATTATGGATCCATTTTAGTTGAATATGACATCTATTTTTATATTAAAAAAATTAATATTTAAAGAACTTCTCAACTCGAAAAGTAACCATTCGTCACCCCACATCACCTAACACCTAAATCATCCTATAGTTTTAATTATGTTCCAAAACATCTCATTAGTTATATTGATAACATCTTAATAGTTATTTCATTACCAAAATTCTAATATGTGTTGGCTAATGGATTTATCTAAAGGGGGATATATAAAGAAGCAGTAATTGTTTTTACTGAGTATTCTTATGTTTCTATCTTCATCCTCCCCCTTCAAATATATTTAACTCATCCTAATAGAATGACATGAATATCATTAATATAAATTTTTTTTCTAATGGTAATGTATTAACCATCATCTCCATTTATTCTATTAATTAGAAATTGAAAATTTCATGAATTTTCTAGTCATATTTTTTCATATGTGATTTATATATTTCATTTTTCATCACCAAAAAATATATATGGTTCCAAATCTGAATTTAATTTAAAAAATATCATATTTATCACATTTTTAGATAATTATAATAATAACTTCCGGAATATATTAATACTGTTAAAAATAAATTAACATTAAAAACTTAATTTCATATTATATATCAGTTGATAAACTATTCTTAATTTGAATATTTTTTTTATATAATTTTTATGAATATGGATTTTTTATGCTTTAATTATAGTTTATTTATATCTCAATAATATTTAATATTATGAATATATTTTATAAATCAAATGACCATGATAAATGTATAGTTGTTATTTTGGGGAAATTGACCAAACAACCTCATATAAATTGTGAGGGAGAAATATGACAATAAATGAAAGAAATATGATAATAAAATTTAACTAAAAAATAAACCATATATATAATGTTTTTGAATAAATCATCTAATAAACCATATTTGGGTTTTCATTTCTAATCACTTGCATTTTCATGAAGGTGTGAAACCCTGAGATTTTATAAACACTTATTTGAAGTAATTAATTTTCGTTGATGCCTTTAATTGAACACTACACCATGTTATTAATTTTTTATATGTTAAAATTAGTTAATCATGATCTAATTGAAACACACACATAACTATCATTACATATGACATTGAGTTTTTATGAAACAATATTTTATTATTGTAATTATTTAATTGATATTCTTATAATCTAGTCATTAAATATAGTAATATAAATAGTAATAACCAATTTTAAAAAATTATTTATAATATTTTTATATAAATATATGATTTTGAAAATAATATATTCTATTTTTTGTGAAATTATTATATTTTTTACGATAAACATTTTATAAAAGAACTTTTTTAATGTCCTTTTATGATAAATAATTAAAATAATTATCAATAATTTTAGAAATATTAGTTCATAACATAAAATTCCATTTTGAATTCTTGATTTTAAAATTATCATTTGGTTGTTTTTTCTATAATTCCGAAAAAATAAATTTTTGATTAATAGTAATGAATACTGAATTATATTTCAAAATAGATTTTTCATTTCATTTATTCTTATACCAGGTATGATATTCCTACCTTTATTTGGAAGCCCCACATTTTATTCAGGGATGATTTTTATGATATGATATAAATTACATTATATGGGTTATTTTATTACCACTATTGATTTAAATTCTATGTGGAAGGAATGATAATATAAATTTTATTATATAATGGATGCACTGCAAGTTATGTAGTTCTTGTAAATGTAATTATGTGTCAGGTGCTCTCGGAATTATATAATTCTACAATGAATTTGATATTGTGATTAATATCATGAGATTATGTGAAATATTTTTTAACATTATGTTAGGTTTTATCACAAAAATTTGAGCTATTTGACTACTGTGAAATGTTATTTCATTTCTATGATTTTCCACACCCATTCCTTTCTATATAGTTTTTTTATAATTATTATGGTTACGATTATTTTCTTATATTATTATGAATATGATTATGGTAAACCCTATTTCATGTATCCTTTTCATCATCTTACAATTATTTTAGATTATCCCATATATTGATGATTATCCTGAGATGAATAGATGTTCAAGTAATTACATGAATGAAAATAAAAAGCTATATAATAGATAATAAAAATATTTTTTAGTTTTTATAATATTTATGTTTTGTATTATACTAATTTTTCAAAGAAATATAAACCATTGGATCCTAGTTTTATAATAACATTATCTTTTTTAATTAAAATTATGTAATAGTTATGAATGAAAAATAAAAATCTCTATAAGAAATACAGCCAACGAAGAACATTGTTGCAATGAAAAAGTATTTACCAAAATAAGAGATAACATCCATTATCATGTTTTTGTCATAATATACCCCCAAAAACATTATTATTCCATTATAATATATTAACATCAGTATCCAAATTAATTTTATAGTTTGTTATTATAATTTTTCTAAATACGCTAACATACACATATATATAGTGGGTACCGATCAAATGATTCTTATGTATGGCAAACTACAGCCTCAAGAAATGATATTGTTTGTTATTTCCGTTACCACTTCTACTGGTTGGGAATTATCATATACACATTTATTATATATTATATTTATGAATTTTTTGATTTTATAATCTTATGTAATTATTATATAAAATATACCAACATTATTAACATTTTGTAAATATGATAACTTACATTGTGAATGTGTCCAATACCACCTCCTTAAAGTGAGGTGATTCATTAACACATTACATGTATCGAATTAAAGATGATTTTAGTAAAAAAAAATAATCATATGAAATGATAAATTTAATAAAATTATTATATATATTTATATATATATTTCATTTATTTACATACTTTTATTTTATTAGAAAATGGAAACACCGTTCACGCATATGTATGACCTACTCACTCCACTAATGGTGTATTTCATTTAATATTTTTATATATTATTTATTATTATAAAAAATATATACTAAATTTATATGATATTTATAATAAAATTTACATTCTCTAAAAATGGAAGAGAAGATCTACGTAAGAGGATCATGAATAAAATGTCAAAACATATATGAAAAAAATTCAATTATCACTCGAAGCATAACATTTGTGTGGGGTTATTAATTAACATATATTTTAACATCAAAAGATAATAATATATAAAATTATATATATGAATATGGTTAATTAATTAATTAATTGAAAACATTTATTTATTATTCATTTCAATGGATCTAGTACAATGAGAGTCAACACATAAGGTAAGGGTTTTCTCTTCCAACATTTATTCTATATGATTTTTTTCTCATTCACCAATGATTTATTTTGCGAGATGTATATGGTGACCATCAATTTATTATATGATTATAATAAATAAAAATATTGTTATATACCAGTCCATTTCATTATATATTTTTTAGGATTTTTATGTAACAAATGTCACCAAATCGATAAAGTAGTTTTGTATCAATTTCCCTTTGTTGAGACACATGAAATTATATGAAACTTTGTTCATATACAAGTAGTATACAATAATATTTTACTTTTAATATACTAAATATATTTATTTTTATGATATTTTCATCATCATGTAATTTTATTTTCATAGATAGGTTGTATGAATCAATGTTTCATAGTGGTAAGAGTCAATTGAAATAATCTCATTTTTTAATTAGATTATTTAGTATTATGATTCAATTGATTAAATAATATTCAAAATATCTCAAGAAGACTAATTAATTTTCATCTTCTATAGTCATTCATTGTGTATTTATGTGTTGATACTATTTTTAAAAAATTTAATACATAATATAATTTATATTTTGTTAATAAAATACCTTCAGTATTTGATTTTTAGTAGGAAATCTATTTATTTCAATGACCATGTTTTCAAAATTGAATTCCAAAATTATTTTTAAAATTCTATTTAATTAAATTATTGAATGAAAAATTATTTCAACATTTTTTTATATCTTTTCAACACTTTTTCAATGAAGTAGTTTTTCAACATGTTTTCATGTTTCCTTAAAATGTTTTCAATGGAAATTATTTTCTAAAATATTTTTATTTTAAAAATATTTTTTCAATTAACAAAAGATATTATATATATATAATTATTTTCAAGGACTGTAGAAATTATTTTCCATCCAATATAACATATGTGGGGGTAAATAGTGCATTTTTTGGAAAATGATCCAAAAGTATCATTCATATTTTTATTCCAATTGTTTATGTTTTTTTCATGAATTATATAAAACCCCTATCTCTTTCATATTTCATATTACTATGAAACATGTTTCTCAATAATGTGTTATATTCTTATAAAATCCACTTACATTAATGGGTTATAATTTTATGAATATACCCAGAAACCTATCACATTTTATCATCTCACATTTATTTCTATAATAGTTTTTCTTTATTCACCACTCAATTATTTTGTGTGATGTATATGGTGAAAATGAATTTTTTATATAAATATTACAAATAAACATAAGGTTATTTACATATCCATTTCATTATATCTCTTTAAGGTTTTTATGAAACAAATGTTTCAAAATCTATAAAGTAGTATTGTGTCAATTATACATCATTGAGAAACAAGAAATTATAAGGAACATTGTTCATATATTAGTTTTATACACTACTCTATTACTTTTTATATCATAAATATAATTGTTTTTATGATATTTTGATAATCCTGTAACTTTATTTTCATAGGTAGGCAGTATGAATCAATGTTTCCAAGTGGTAAGTGTAAATTCAAATAATCTCATTTATTAATAATATTATTTATGATTATGATTCCATTGGTTAAATAATATTACAAATAACCCAAAAAGACTATTGAATTTTTATCTCATATAGTCATTCATGGTATATTTATGTATTGATACCATTTTTACTCTATTTGTTACATAATATAATTTAAATTTCTTAATAAAATACCTTCAATATTTTCTTTTTAGTAGGAAATATATTTATTTCAATATCCATGTTTTCAAAACATTAGTCCAATTTTTTTTTAAATGATATAAATTTAAAATATTCAAGTATAAATGATTCCAACATTTATTATATCTTTTATACACTATTTCAACAAAATTGTTTTTTAATGTGTTTTCATGTTTCCTTAATATAATTTCAATGAAAATTTTTTTCTAATGTATTTTTGTTTTAAAAATATTTTTTCAATTAATAAATGATATTTTGTTCATAAAATGTTTTTAAAGGTCTATTGGAATTATTTACCTTTTAATATTACATATGTGGGGGTAAATATTTCATTTTTTGTAAAATGATCCCAGTGTTGTATTTATATTCTTTATCTGGATGGTTTATGTGTTTTTTCATGATGTATATGAAACCCCTATCTATTTCATATGTCATATTACTATGAATATTGTTTTTCATTCATGTGTTATATTCTTATAAAACCCATTTCTGTAAATGGGTTATAATTTTAAGAATATACTCACAAACCTATAACCTTTTTTATAGGGTATGATATTTTAATTACATATGATACCCATTTGATTTCATGGGTTATGTTATGATATTCTATGGTCATGATGAACATGTATGTACGATTTTATTATGGGGAGGATTAGACCTACACCTACCTCCAATACATTGGGTAATGATTTAATTCTCATGAGATATACATGGATTCAACAAGGAGTGAACTCAGTTCACTAAAATAGTTTCTTTAAAATGATTGGATTGGTTATTTACCTAGGATACTAATATGGTCATTGAAGAGAACCATGAAAACCAAGTAGGTACAGAGAGTACACCCATACTATAATATGGAATTGTTAATGAATCCTTGAGTACTATATAAATCATTTAATATGTTTAAGTGTATGCCACAAATTATATAATTTATCACTATATTATTAATACATGTCTTATGCTCTTCATTGCCTTTTAATTCTTGTCTCGTGATCTACATATCATTATTCAATGAATTATTCTTCTTAAATTATTTTTATGTGGTATGATATTAAGATTTCATGATCACGTTCCCATACCTTTATGAAAATTTTTAATCTTATGTGTCCCCATTTTTACACTGATTGAGCATCTAAGATCATGCCTTATAATGATTACATTCCCCATGTTATGAAGATATGTAATATTTATGATATTTCTAAGATTGGTTATATTCCTAGAAAACAATGTGGGAGATAATTTAGTTTAATTATGTGGTAGTGTTTCTGTTTCCATCATTCCAAATGGGATATAATAATACTATATTTTTGGGGTTTTTTTGAAATTTATTAAGTATTAATAAAAAATGATGTAATTTAAATGTATGTTTAATAAGGGTCACCATATACAGATTCTAATAAAATATTTAGTTATGCATTAGAATATGGGATGAGAATCACTTAGTGAGAACCTTATGGTAAGGGATTATTATATGTATAAGGATATGAAATTTTATAGGAAAATGGCCAGGAATTTTTGTGAATGAGTATATGGCTGGTTTCCCATTAATATTACTATGACTAGATAATATATGTGGATATGAATTAGAGACATGTGTGCATGGTAGTAACAACCCCAAAAACATAATATTGTATTGAATAATTCGGGAACTGATGCCCAAAAATTATCCTTGCTACACACCTAGTTTGACACTCCCAAGGGATATGATTTTGGAATTCACAAACTCTTTACAAACCATAATCATGGTATTAAATATGAGTTGTCTATGAAAAAAATATGTTAAACCGATGGTTTAGTAAATTAAAGAATGTCTCAAAATTTAGACATCCAAAATGTTGTTTTTCTAGTATTATGTTGTTCATAATTTTACCAAATTTCTCTTGAAATATAATTATTTAATTTATACATTAGATGAAACTTAAAGGAACTGTGTCAAATGAGATTGATATGGAAAGTCAATGGTTTTCCACTAGTGAATCTGAATTCTAGTGGAGCTCAAATAAAAAATCTCAACGATATACTCACCTAGTATTCTCAAGCTATGAAGCACAGTGAGATGTGAAATTATAAAAGGAGGGATGAAAATTATGATTCGTGATTGAATATCATAATTCATTCATTGAGATTTATAATTCACCTGCAGATGAAAAATGTATTCGTACAACTGAAATGGTAATATATATTCTATAGTGTTTGGAACATTAGATATTAATTCTCACTATTTATCGTTTAGAAGGAAATGTAGACCAGTGGTTGACTCTATCCAGGAAAATGGGGTAACAATATGAAATTTAATCCTTTGACTGAGGATAATTCCTGATGTTACTCTTAACTATGTAAATTGGTCATGTTCATCATAAAAAGATAGAAAAAAATTCCTTGAATTAAAGCAATGAGATAATGAATCCTTAGGTAGCTGAGAGGATAATTTAAAAATAAATGTGAAGTAAGATTCTAGTATAATTAACAAACCATTATTTATGTTTGAAAGATTTATCACTATTATAAATCGAAGTCTTATAAGGGAATTAATGATATTTATTAGTGATAAAGAGATTGTGTGTTTTGAAATCATTATAGAAATGGTGGTTGAAGTAACATATCAACGTCATGGTTTTGATAAAAAAGGAATACTGAGTTTAAAGAAAAATAAAAAAAACCATGAATTGAATAATATGATATTCCATTTATTCATTATGTGTGGATGGAATCATGGAGAAAATTGTCTTTATGGGTCTAATAAATGATATTAGTTCAAAACAGAAGGATATTAGGAATATTATTTCCAAAGTTGTTGGAAGAGCTCAACTAACAAAGAATATAGAGAGAGGTATTCATAGAATGTACCCCCCTAATACAGTTTTACATGGATAAAGAGTATGAGAATTATAATAACTAGTCCCCAAATACATGGGTTGGTGATGGTGATTCGAATCAACAACCTCTTAAACAGAGGAAAAATGATAAATCTCATTCGAAAAGAAATTATATTGAGTTGTGTGATATGGATAGAGTGAAAGGTACACTTAACATCAAGACTATATATACTAATGTAGTATTTAAATCTAGATCATTCAACTCAATTATATCAATTGTATTTTCTAAGGGCATTATGATAACACCAAGAACTATTATTGTAACATCCCAGGTAAATAAAGAATAAATCATTTTCATATTTATTAATATTTGCTAATTTAATTTTAATTTTACTTTGAATGGGTTTCTATGTTTGATATCGTACCTGATACGCAACAAATAGTTTCTTTGAAATCTTAAGTTGCACACTAGTAATAAAATAATATTATTTTAAATGGTAGTTAACATGTAGTCGTTGTGTTGGTGGGAATGAATAGAAATAAATAAAATATTATTATATATGTTTTTTTAAATGTTTTCATATTTATCCAATAAAATACAAAGGCTTAAAATAAGAAAAGAATTCAATTTTAGGCATATATACTCAAATTTTCACTAAAAGGTCGAAATATTGCCTTTTGATGGAGAACCCTATTTAAATATCATTTTGGTCACTCTTATACATTTTATTGTACCAAATTAAACTCTTATTTATAATTAGGACATCAAAATTTACTTTGTGAAAATTTTTGGTATTTTTCCGATAAAGTTCATTTTTTAATGAATAGTGGAAACTGGTGTATTTTAATTCAAAACCTTTTTTTAATCTAAATTATTTATATGATTAGAATATCTTTTGAATTGGTTTTAAAGTTCAATTATAATATATTTTTACAATTTAATCCAATTTTGGTCATTTGAATTAATTTCACTTTGAAATTGGACTTAAACTAGTGTCAATCTTTTGATACATATTGTTTCATAAAAACATGCTATTTGGTTTGACAGCAAGAATTAATTATTAAATTAATTAATGAAAGATATTTGTTTTTAATTTCATAAAATATACATAATTTTTAAATTAATAATATCAAATATAGATTAGGGTGATGTTTTGGTATTTTTCAGAAAAACCTTAATTTTTTAGGAATAGTGAAACCACAAAGTGGTAGTTACAAAAAATGATTTTTCATTTAAATGGAACTTTACCACTTCTATTATTTGAATTTCAAAAATCCAATATAAATTATTTTCATTATTATGTAACATGTGGTTCAATGGGATGAAAATAATTTTTGATGAAAAGTAACTTTTAAGTTTTATTAATCGCGATTAAAGGTAATTAGTGTGATTTAATGTAAAAATGATATTATAATAAAATGAAAATATCTTGAAACTTGTCCTAAACCTATTGGATGAGTCATGGCCGACCAAAAAAACCCATGGGTATATTTTTGGGACCCCATGGATCCACTTTGGTAAGATAATGACATTAATGCCTTTTATTTGAAGTAAAAGTAAAAAAGACACAAACATGTATTGTTTTACTAAAACAATTTTTACATGGGGTTATACAAGTCATATTTTTTAATATAAATAGACATTGGAAAGAAAAAAAATACTTCCTACATCAGAGTATTTGTTTTATAATTTTTAGACATTAAATAAATTAAATTATTTATGACATCATGATGATTCAGTGATTACATCATTATTTAACGATTTAAATAAAATGAAAAGTTAATGTAAAATCTATGACCTAAACATGTCAAAAACCTATTTTATTGGTGTATTTAGAACTATTAACACCTTATCCTTGAAAAAATCAATGTGGTACCTATAAAATCCAAAAATCATTTGAAAATAATGTAACATTTTATACATTTCCAAGAGTGCCTTTCCTCTCCTCTTATAAAAGGCCCCCCACCTATACATCCTTACCCACACCTCTAAAGCCTTTTGATCGGACATGATCTGATAATTTTGTCTCTCCATATCCCTATTTTCATCCTAGAATCCTTAACTTAGGTATAAATCTCTTCAGGAATCCCTTTAGGCTCAAACCAAGGGGAGTTACCCGATTTAGAGGTAATGTCTTCTCTAATGTTCTTTTGTTTTATTTTTCTTCTCCAAACACCTAAACTATTTTTATTTATTTATTTTGTAACCAAACCAGTATATTCAATATAATATTATGTTTTTATAAGAAGTATTAGAGGTACACTTACAGACACCTTCATCTAATGGTTAAAGAAGATATTGTTTCTCTGGTTGGCGAATTTCTACCTCACGAAATGATGATTGTTAAATCATATTTTAACACCATTAATGGTGGCCATAAATATGTCACTCTATTTATATATGAAATATATTGTGTTTATGTTTTCCTTATGCTTCTTTATTTTTCATTTGTGGCAAACCTTTATGGTTTCCAATATGGGTAAACGTGATATCTTCATTTTAGGAAGTGTGGACTACAACCCCCTCAAAGTGATTTGATTCGTTAATACCATATGTGGTACGTATAAAGGATAGATTTAATGATATTATATATGATATTATACTGGAATTATAAAATACCTTTATATAATTATTATTTCTTTCCATTAAAGTATGAGATAGAAATGAAAGTAGCATTCATGCATACGTACGACTTACCTTCTCCATGAACGGTGGATTTCATTTCTTATGCCCAAATGTAACATACTATTATAAGTACATATATATAATGCATATATATTATGTATGTTAAATCTAATTTATGAATATAATTATGGAATTAAAATATACATATCTCTCATTTAGTTTTAATTCCATTAATATTACATAGAAATGAATGTAGCGTTCATGCGTACGTACGGCTTACCTTCACCATGAACGGTGAATTTCATTTTTTACCTATAAATGAGTATGTAATATTATAAATGCATGTATATACTAGATATATATGATATATATGGCATCTATATCATGAATATCATTCTTGAGATAATGGATATTTTACTACGTGAACAACTTGTAAATATAAGAAGTTCACTTTTGACTCAAGTACCAAATATCGAAAAAATGTCTGTTATTAACATAAATGATTACATAATGTTCATAACATGGTAATAAGTGATATAAAAGGAATAATGAACATGAAAAAGGTTCTTAAGAAAGTAGAAATTAACTCAAGTTTATTATTCAGGACATTAAAGAACGATCGAGTCATCTCTGACCCGAGGTAAGGGACTTCATCTAAATCTCCATTAATTGAGGCATATTTCATTTTATACACAACTTTCTTTTATACGGTGTATAAACACCTTTGACCTTTAATTTTATAAAAAAGTAATCTTTTTCTACGAAGCGTTTTACAAAACAACAAAAAGGAATGTTTCTTTTAACGTACGCGGTGACAACGACCTTTTCCGCCGTCGCGAGTATTATTTGGTATTTGGCTTCCTCAACAAGCCATAATGTTTTTAAAATGAAATAAATACCATATAATCTTTTATGTATTTTTTTATTGAAAATGGTTTTTATAATGGATTTTTTATGTCAATATATCTAAGTGATATATTGTGATCAAGGTGTGGAAATGTTTTCTTTCTATTATATTTGTTTTATGTCTTATGATTTTATAATGGTACTTGGACATTTGATGGGTGGTTACGTGATAAACCATATGACGGGTGGTGCCGTGAATACCAGGATGAGTGATTACGTTACAACCTCCAATGCTTTGGGTATGGAAGTCGGCCGTATGGCTATTCCATTAAGTGATATGTGTGGAAGTCGATCGTATGGTTATTCCATTTAAGGATGTTTATGTCCCAAGATACCTTTATATGTTATGTGTTATTTATATGGGTTTTATGGTAGTCTTTTGGTTACAAAAGGGTATGTTGTGATCTTTTATTTAGTGAAGTGTTTTTACTACTTCATAAAGGTGAAAATTATTACATTGATAAAGTATACATGGTTTACTTGTTGTTTTGAAAAACTTACAGTTTTCATTATTTGTGTATCCCTTACTGAGCTTTTTATGCTCATCACAAGTTTTTGAAATGTTTTCCACATGACATAAAGATAAATAGGGTCAAGGATGAGATCAAGGAAGGAAATTATATGTAAAACATTAAACTAGACATGTTTCTTTTTAATTGTTTTTTTATTTTATGGAAACCTAGTAGAAGTGTCTACTTTGCAATCTTTTGAGATGTAATAGTTATGATCTAATTCTCTAAAAATCTAAACTTGAAAAGATCCTCAATGGGAATTATTAATTTAATTAAATATTAATTAATGTTTAAGGCTGGGGCCTTATAATTGGTATTAAAGGTCGGTTTAGACAACTTTATGAGATATAATATTGTTAAATTTTAAGTTAATTTATGGTATGATTGAAATGATATAGCATTTAAAGATTACCATGTTGCTTCTCCTAATATATTTCTTTGTTAAGAATGGTTTTTCATAGAGGAAACAGAACAGATTTTCTGGGAAGGCATATAGAGGGAAATTACCTTTCAAATCAGTATCCTATGATGGTCAGAATCGGAATTAAACAGTTTGTTGCAGTGATTGCTCAGTTGATTCAGGTGATAAATGGTGGTTGTGTTTATTGGTGATATTTAGGTGTTTTCTAAAAGTAAGGAGGAGCATGAAAGTCATCGAAGGGTTATCTTGCAAACATTAAAAGGAAAGAAATTGTTTGGAAAATTCAGCAAGTGTGAGTTTTGGTTACAACAAATTTCTTTCCTTGGTCTCATTGTTTCAAAAAAATGGCATAACTGTTGATCCTGCTAAAACAAAAGTTGTTGAAGAATGGCCAAGACCCTCAAATGTAACTGTGATCCATAGTTTTCTTGGTTTGGTAGGTTACTAACGATGGTTTGTTGAAAATTTTTCACAGTTATCTAGTCTAATGACTAACCTAACTCGGAAGGGTGTTAAGTTTATCTGGAAAAAATAATGTGATGATTGTTTTCGGGAGTTGAAAAGAAGATTGGTGAATACTCTAGTTTTGGAACTTCCTTCTAGGAATGGTGAGTTTTGTATCTATAGTGATGCTTCATTGAAGGGACTTGGTTGTGTCCTTATGCATAATTATCAGGTAATTGATAATGCTTCACGCTAGTTGAAAAATCATGAGATAAATTACCCTACACATGATTTGGAATTTGTTGCTGTTGTTTTTGCTCTAAAATTTTGGTGGAATCATTTGTATGGAGTAAAAAGTGTGAAATATATACTAATCACAAAAGTTTAAAGTATATATTCACTCAGAAATAATTGAACATGAGATATAGGAGATGGCGAGAATTAATCAAGTATTATGATTGTACAATTCATTACCATCTGGGAAAAGAAAATAAAGTGGCAGATGCTTTGAGTCGAAAAAGTAATGCTTCATTAACCATGCTATGTTTGGAACGAGATCCATTAGTTTTTGATTTGATGAAAATTGTCATAGAAGTTGTTGGTGAAGGAAGTTCTTCTGTTTAGTTTCAGGTATCAGTGAGATCATCCCTATCAGATAGAATTAGGAAAGCGTAGAAGAAAGACAGTGGGTTGCAGAGAAAGGTAGAACTGGTTCAGGAGGGTATGTTTCCTGAATTTAACATTGATAATGATTGTGTTTTGAGGTTTTGGAAGAGATTATGTGTGCCTGTTGGTTCATAGTTGAAGAATGAGTTGTTATGTGAGGCTCATTGTTCCCTGTTTTCAGTTCATCCTGGCAGTTCTAAGATGTATAGAGATCTGCGGGAGTATTACTGATGGGATGGGATGAAAAGAGATATTGCTGATTTTACTGTGAAGTGTTTTACTTGTCAGCAGGTTAAAGCAGAGCGACAGTTACCGAAAGGGGTGCTTCAGTCATTACCGGTGCCATAGTGGAAATGGGAAAATATATCCATGGACTTTGTAGTGGGATTACCAAGGACATCTCGAGGTAATAATGCAATCTGGTTTATTGTTGATCGATTTACTAAATCTACTCATTTCCTTCCTATTTGACATACTTTGTCTCTTGATCAAAATGCTCGATTGTATCTTAAATAGATAGTAAGGTTGCATGGAGTTCCCCTTTCCATTGTATCTAATCGTGATCCCAGGCTTACTTATAAATTTTTGAAAGAAATTTAGAAGTTGTTGGGTACTGAATTAAATTTTAGTACAGATTTTCATCCTCAG
Source organism: Viscum album (assembly GCA_963277665.1). NCBI lineage: Eukaryota > Viridiplantae > Streptophyta > Magnoliopsida > Santalales > Viscaceae > Viscum > Viscum album. Next base: position 1,515,558,673 of record OY728122.1, on the reverse strand, counting down.
TCAAATGGGCAGTCAGAACGAACAATTCAGACTTTGGAGGATATCCTACGTTATTTTTCGATGGATTATCAGGAATGTTGGTACCAACATCTTTTTTTGGTTGAATTTTAATATAATAACAGTTTTCATTCTAGTATAAAAATGGAACCATTTGAGACATTATATGGGAAGCGGTGTTGAAGTCCAGCTTTTTGGGATGAAGTGGGTGAAAGGAAACTGATAGGACTAGAATTGGTAGAAGAGATGGTAGAAAAAGTTCAGTTGATACAGAAACACATGAGAATAGCTCATAGCAGATAAAAAAGATATGCAGATAATCGGAGGAAGGATATATCTTTCGAGGAAGGTGATCATTTTTTTCTCAAAGTTTCACCATGGAAAAGTGTGATGTGATTTGGTAAGAAAGGAAAGCTGAGTCCAAGGTACATTGGACGATTTGAAATTTTGGAGAAAGTTGGATCAGTTGCTTATCGAGTGGCTTTACCTCCGAGTTTATCTCAGGTACACAATGTTTTTCATGTTTCAATGTTGAGAAAGTATATGCCAGATCCATCTCATGTTTTGATCCTAGAGGTAGTTTAGTTGGAAGAGAATCTCTCTTATGAAGAACAACCGGTCCAGATTCTTGACCATAGAGAGCAAGTGTTGCGAAATAAGGTAATTCACCAGGTAAAGGTTTTATGGAAAATTCATATGGTTGAAGAGGTGACATGGGAATCTAAAAATGCTATGAGGGATAAATACCCCCACTTATTTTGATAAGTGAATAAAATTGCAAGGATGAAATTCCCAAAAGGGGGGAAGGATGTAACATCCCAGGTAATTAAAGAATAAAACACTTTCATATTTATAAATATTTTCGAATTAAATATTAATTATAATTTGAAGGGGTTTCTATCTTCGATAGCGTACCCGATACGCAATGAAAAGTTTTTTTTTAATCTTACGTTTCACACTAGTAATAAAATAATATTATTTTAAATGGTAGTTAACACGTAGCCGTTGTATTGGCGGGAATGAATATATATGACTAAAATATGATTATATATGTTTTTAAATGTTTTTATATTTATCTAATAAACGATAAAGGCTTAAAATATGAAAATAATTCAATTTTAGGCAAATATACTCTAATTTTCACTAAAATGTCGAATTATCACCTTTTGATGGAGAACCCTCTTTAAATATACTTTTGGTCACACTTATACATTCTATTGGACCAAATAAAACTATTCTTTAGAATCAGGACATCAAAATTTACTTTGTGTAATGTTATGGTACTATTCCTATAAAGTTCATTTTTTTAATGAATAGTGAAAAATGTTGTATTTTCATTCAAAAGATCTTGTTAAAATAATTTATTTATATGATTATATTATCTTTTGAATTGGTTTTAAAGTGCAATTAGAATATATTTTTACCATTTAATCCAATGGTGGTTGTTGGAATTAATTTCACTTTGAAATTAGACTTAAACTAGTGTCAATCTTTTGATACATATTGTTTCCCAAAAACACGCTATTTGATTTGACAGCCGTAATTAATTATTAAATTAATTAATGAACTTATATGTTTTGAATTTCTTAAAATATAGATCATTTTTAAATTTGGAATATCAAATATAGCTTAGGGTGATGTTTTGGTATTTTTATGAAAACCCTTAATTTTTGATAACTAGTGAAACCACAAAGTGGTAGTTACAAAAACTGATTTTTTGTTTAAATTTAACATTACCACTTATGTGATTTGAATTTAAAAAATAAAATATAAATTATTTTCATTATTCAGTAAAATTTGGTTCATTGGGATGAAAATAATTTTTGATGAAAAGTAACTTTTAAATTTTATTAATCACGATTAACGGTAATTAGTGTGATTTAAGGTAAAAATGATATTATAATAAAATGAAAATATCATGAAACTTTTCCTAACCCTATTGTATGAGTCATGGCCAACGAGGAAAACCCATGGGTCGATTTTTGGGACCCCATTTATCTACTAGGGTAAGATAATGACATTAATGCATTTTATTTAATGTAAAAGTAAAAATGACACAAACATGTATTATTTTACTAAAACAATTTTTACATGGGGTTATACAAGTCTGATTTTTTACTATAAATTGTCATTGTAAATATAAAAAGATTTACTACATCATATATTTTTTCTATAATTTATATACATTATATAAATTAAATTATTTATGAAATCATAATGATGCAGCGATTACATCATTATTTAACGATTTAAATAAAATGAAAAGATAATGTAAACTCTAAGATCTAAACATGTCAAAAACCAAATGGATTGTTGGATTTAGAACTCTTAACACCTTTTCCTAGAAATAAATCTATTTGGGACCTTTAAAATATTAAATTCATTTGAAAATAATGTAACATTTTATACCATTCAAAGAGTGCCCCTCATATCCTCTCATAAAGGGACCCCACCTCTACCTCCTTACCCACACCCCTAAATCCTTTGGATAGGCCAAGATCTAATCATTTTGTCTCTAAACATCCCTCTATTCATCTTAGAAACCTTAACTTAGGCAGAATGCTCTTCAAGAAACCATTTAGGCTCAAACCAAGGGGAGTTACCCTATTTAAAGGTAAAGTTTTCTCTAATGTTCTTGTGTTTTATTTTGCTTCTCCAATCCCCTAAACTATTTTTAATAATTTGTTTTGTAACAACACAAGTATCTTTAATATACTAGGATGTTTTTAGAAGATGTTTTCGAGGTACAATTACACACACCTTCATCTAATGGTTAATGAACATACTGTTTCTGTGGTTGGCGAATTTCTACCTCACGAAACGATGATTGTTCAATCTTATTTTAACACCATTAATGGTGGGAATTAAGATATAACTCTATTTATATATGATATATCTTTTGTTTATTTTTTCCTTATTCTTCTGTATTTTTCATTTGTGGCATACCTTTATGGGTTGCATTATGGGTAAACGCGATATCTTCATTTTAGGAAGTGCGGACTACCACCCCCTCCATGTGATTTGATTCGTTAATACCATATGTGGTACATATAAAGGATATATTTAATGATATTATATGTGATATTACACTGGAATTATAATATACCTTTATATAATTATTATTTATTTCCATTAATGTATGTGATAGAAATGAACGTAGCGTTCATGCGTAGGTACGACTTACCGTCTCCATGAACGGTGCATTTCATTTGTTATCCCCAAAAGTAATGTACTATTATAAGTACATATATATAATGGATATATATGATGTATGTTACATCTAAATGAATAATATAATTCTGGAATTAAAATATACATATCTCTTATTTAGTTTTAATTCCATTAAAATTACATAGAAATGAATGTAGCGTTCATGCGTACGTACAACTTACCGTCTCCATGAACGGTGAATTTCATTTCTTACCTATAAATGATTTTGTAATATTATAAATGCATGTATATACTGGATATATATGATATATATGGAATATACATCATGAATATAATTCTTGACCAAATGGATATTTGACTACGTGAACAACTTGTAAATATAAGAAGTTCACTTTTGACTGAAGTACCAAATATCGACAAAACAACCATTATTATCTTAAATGATTACATAATGTTTATAACATGGTAATAAGTGATATAAAAGAAATAATGAACATGAAAAAGGTTCTTATGAATGTAGAAATTAACTCAAGTTTATTATTCAGGAAATTAAAGAACGATCGAATCAAGTCGGACCCGAGGTAAGGGACTTCATCTCAATCTCCTTTCATAGAGACATATTTCATTTTATACACAACATTCTTTTATACTGTGTATAAACCACTTTGAATTTTAATTGTATACAAAAGAAATCTTTTTCTATGAATCGTTTTACAAAATAACAAAAAGGAATGTTTCGTTTAACGTACGCGGTGACAACGACCTTTTCTGTCGCCGCGAGTAATATTTGTTCTTTGGCTTCCTCAACATGCTGTAATGTTTTTAAAATCAAATAAATACCATATACTCTTTTATATATTTTGGTATTGAAAATGGTTTTTATAATGGATTTGTTATATCAATATATTTATGTGATATATTGTGATCAAAGTGTGGAAATGTTTTCTTTCTATTATATTTGTTTTATGTCTTATGATTTTATAATGGTACATGGACATTTGATGGGTGGTTATGTGATAAACCATATGATGGGTGGTGCTGTGAATACTAGGATGGGTGGTTACGTTATAAACTCCAATTCATTGGTTATGGAAGTCAGTCATATGGCTATTCCATTAAGTGATATGTTTGGAAGTCGACCGTATGGTTATTCCATTTAAGTATGTTTATGAACCAAGTTACCTTTATATGTTATGTGTTCTTTATATGGGTTTTATGGTAATATTTTTGTTAAAAAAGGGTATGTAATGATCTTTTATTCAGTGAAGTGTTTTTACTACTTCATAAAGGTGAAAAGTATTACTTTTATAAATTATAATTGGTTAACTTGTTGTTTTGAAAAACTATCAGTTTTCAATCTTTGTGTATCCCTTACTGAGATTTTTATGCTCATCCCAAGTTGTTGTAATGTTTTCCACAGGACTTAAAGATGAATTGGGTCAAGGATGAGATGAAGGAAATAGATTCTATCTAAAACATGGAACTAGACATGTTTCATTTTAAGTGTTATTTTATGGAATCATAGTATAAGTGTCTACTTTGTAATATTTTGAGATATAATAGTTTTGATCTAATTCTATAAAACTCTAAACATGAAAAGATCATCAATGGGAATTATTCATTTATTTCAATATTAAGTAATGTTTAAGGCTGGGGCCTTATGATTATATGTTTTTAGTTTGATATTTCAAAACAAACTATGAGTTTATATTAGAGTGACATATGTAAGAAATTCATATGGATATTATATATATTTATGTTATTTAATTCCAAATCAAATGTGTTGTAGATAAAAAATGTATGGGGTTATAATCAAAATAGATGATATGCCTATTGTTTTAGTGTTTTTGGATGTCTTTCAGGAAGATTTTCATACCCTACAACCATATAAATGAACATGAGTTCATGATATAGATCATATCTGGTTCTAAACCAACATAAAATACTATTTGTATAATTACCCCAATTTAGTTGTAATAATTGAAGATTTAACTCCATGAAATAATTGATAAGTGATTCATCTCAAAAAGTGTGTAACAGGGGGCGTCACTTGTTATTTTAATTAAAAATAGTATCTTCACTAGGGAGACTATGAGTTGATTATAAATAATCGAACAACAACATGATAAAGAAGAAATACCAACTTCTATGTAATAATTACATTTCTAATCAATATCATTGACATTTATGATTTTCCAAGATTGGCCTTTCGTCTAGTTATAAGTAATTGAGGACAAAGAATGAGAATATACCAAAGTTGGAATTATGTACAAGTTATGGACACTATGAATATAAATAGATTCCATTTATTCTTACTAATTACACTAATACTATTATGGATTTATAAATCATGCCTTTATAGATTACCTTAATCAGTTTCATCTAGTATTTATTGATGATATTAGTATCTATTCATAGAGAAAGGAATAGAATCCATACCACTTGAGAATTTTATGAATGACCCTAAGGAAGGATATGTTTTATTAAATATTTTCAATCTGTGAATTTTTTATGAAAAAAGATTCATTTTTTGTTCAAATAAACTCAGTGTATTATATAGAATTAGATATATCAATGATAGAGTTTATTAAATATTTTACTAGAACAACAACTATGAATGAAATCAATTGTTTTCTTGGATTAGATGGATATTATCGACTGTATATGGATAATTTATGATGACTACATAATTATATAAAAAAATTAACATGGATATTTTTCATGTTTCTAAAGACATACGAAGGTGACAAAAATTCCCTGGAACATAATAGAAGGGTTGTTAGTGTGCGTATTCATACATTACTCTGTAGTTGATAAGGGTTTGTAATATATAGTGATTCATCCAAAAAGGTATCGGGAAATGTTATTATATATAATAACATGGTTATAGCCTTTTCATAATGGATGTTTGTGATTCCTGATAAAAATTAACCAACTCCTTCTTTGGATTTATCTATGGTAATTTTTTAATTAATTATATTGATGGATTATCATTGTAGAGAAATTGAGATATATATAATGATCATAAAATTGTGAAAAATATATTCACCTAGAAGGATGTGAACAGGTTTTTTAGAGGATGGTTAGAGAAGATAAATTATTATGACTACTCAATAAATTTCCATCCTAGGAAATAGAAAAATGGTGTTGATGCTTTGAGTTGAAAGGATCATGATTGATATCTGTGTAGAGCAAAAAAAATACCAAATTAATGGATTTTAATTGGATTGATATTGAAATATTAAAGGAAGTGGTAAATTATTATCTCCCTAAATTAATTATTTGACCCTCTATCCATGTAACTAATAAAGTAGTGAAAAAGGAGGCTTTGGAGAGGAAAAATATGGTTAGAAAAGTTATTATGTTTAATATTAATTTGGAATGAATTATAATGTTCAAGAACCAATTATTTGTTCTATATATACCAGAATTGAGGAAAGATATATAAGAGGAATCTCATAGTTCTTCATTATCTATTCATCCTAGAATTATGAATATATATATTTACCAAAACGAAGAGTTATTGTTGGATGTTATGAAATGGGATATCACATAATTTGTATATCAATGATTGGTAAGATAGAAAGTTAGAGAGAAATGAAAACAATTCTAATCTGATTTTTTATCCTTACCCATACTAGAATGGAAAAGAATGAACATCAGTGTAGACTTTGTAATTGGAATCCAAAAAACATATAAAAGGATTACTATAATATGGAATGTAGTCCATCATATAAAAAACCAACAACAATTCATTTTCATCATAGAATACTTTCTTTTGGATATGATTTCTTGGATTTACATTAATGATATAATAAGGTTTCATGGAGTACCACACCCTATTTTATTTGATTGGGATCTATGGTTTTCCTCATAGTCATAGAAAATAAATTATGAAGAACACGATATAGAATGAAGTTTCAGCACATCATATTATAATCATAGAGATGGTTAGTCTAAAAGAACAATTCAAACTCTAGAGGATATGTTGAGATCATGGTCATTGGATATAAAAGGTGTTTGGGATCAAAAACTTCCCCAAGTTGATTTTTCAAACAATAATATCATTCACTACATCATTTAGATAAATCCTTATGAAGATCTATATGGGTTGAAATGAAGAGCTCCAATATCCTGGAATGAAGCATGATAATGAAATCTATTCGGACCTGAGATAGAAAATGAAATGGGAGAGACAGTCAAATCCATTCATGCTAATATCATGGAAGAACAATGTTAGTTGAAAATATATGTTGATGACCATTAGTGTGATCTATAATTTGATGTTGTGAGATATTTTCTTAATGAATATCTTTATGTATGATGGTAATGATATTTTAGAAGAAAGGGAATGTAATCCCTTTGTAAACCGGTCCCTTGGAAATTATTGATCACATTATGATTATAACCTATATAATGAAACATCCTCTAAATATCTATCAATACCAAGATGTCCTCCATGTATTTCTCTAGATAATTCTCCTTCTTGTACATTTATATGAACTGAACTCATATGTCATATTGATGGAAAAAGATCTCTCTTATGAGGAACTGCTAATAAAAAATATGGATCAAATAAAAAATGTTTTACAAAACATAGACACTGACATGTTTAATTTATTTTGGAGAATCCACTATTTGGAGGAAGATACTTTGGAACATGATTTTATGATGAGGAATAAGTATCCAGATTATTTTTATTATAATCATAAATTTTTGGTGTGATGTTCATTTTAAAGTGGGTATACTGTAAAAAAAATGGTTTTAATTAACATTTATAATTAAATTAATTTTATTTTATGTCTTCTGATTTAGTATAAAAGATCACATTAATTATTTATACCCTAAAATAAATATATCTTGTTCTATAATAGTCACTGACTTGTCTTGTGTTACACGCAATGCTATCTTTCTGCAAAACATTATTTTATTACTAATGTTATTTATTTGAGATATATTAAATCTAGGAATTAATATTATTAATATTAATAGTAATAACCTATTTTTAAATATAAATTATAACTAGTTTATATAAAAAATTAATATTTATATCAAAACACATATTTCTAAATAAATTCAACATTTTATTAAAATATATTAATTTCATAAAATGATTATATTTTATGCCATTCTATGAACAATAATTAAATTTACTTTATACACATTATGAAATCTAATTTGTTCAAATTAATTTAAATTCTTTATTCATAATATCAAAAATATATTAGTGTGAATTTTGAGGTTTTTTTGGAAAAACATAATTTTTTATAAATAGTGGAAAATAAATAATTTTAATTCAAAAATACCTTTTCGTGTAAAATATTTATATGGTGGTATTGTATTTTATTTTTGTTTTAAAGATTAATAATTTTATATTTATACAAATTCATCCATTTTAGGACAATGAAATCAATTTAACATTTTAATTGTTTATAAAGACATTCCAAACGGTTATATATTTTAGCTTGAAACCATATTTTCATGACATTTCTTTGGGATGAATGTTAAATTATTTCAATCACATATATTGATGAAATATAAATTTTTTAATAAATAGTTTGAATTAGATCAATTTATAAGGACCACTAATCAAAAATAGTGTTTTAACTGAAAATATTAGGGAAAGTGGTTAAAATTAATGGTAATTATTATGAGAAAAAATTATCTTAAAAAATGAGAGAGCCCTAAATAGAATGCCCCAAATTACATATAAACATGTCTAAAATTCTATATATGGTAATATATATAAAAAATATATATTTTTCACATGTTTTTAATATTATTGACGTCACTTTTCATTGGAAATATATTGGTGAAGTCCCATTTTCAATATTGTACAATAATTCCTCACTCCTCCACTATAAAAATTCACTAACCCCTCCCGCATATTCACAACATTCAAGCCCTTGGTCTCAAAAAAAATTCAAATAACATCCCAACATCCCTATCTTCATCCAAGAATCTCCAATTTCGGTACAAATCCATCAATGAAATCCCCTTGGTGCAATCATAAACAGTTTCCAAATGAATGGGTAACATCCTTCTTCAAGGTCTATCATTATAATGTATTTAGTAGATTTAATTTATAAAAAATCATACATTCATGGTAACCATTTCTTTTAATATAATAACATTCATTGTTGATGTATGGTATTCTGCCTTTTCAATGCGATTTAATTTGTCCAGACATTAACTGGAACATATTAATATTCAGTTTAGTAAACATATTTGATATATATTAAGTAATAATAATACAATAATTTAAATATTTATATATATATATATACAAATATTCTTCATCTCATATTTTGTTTTATTTTTAAATATTATGTTGATTGATTTCAAAATAATGCATTGAGAGGACATGGGATTCTCAGGCATGATGTTCCCAAAACAAATATTTGAATAAATAGTAATATAATAATAGGATGTCCATGAGGTTTTCTAGAAAAAGTGAGATACCACCTAAAAAGGTGATCAATTAAAAAATATGGGAGCACTATTGAGTTTAGAATGGTGGTTTATCTAAGGTGTGTCTTAACATTGGATGGCATGGGTATTTTTTGAAAATTATATCATAGTTTAGAAATAGATAAAATAAATTAAAAAGAAGTTTTATTTTTTTTCCTTCAGTGAAAAAAACAAATACCCCTTTATGTTTATGTCCAAGGCTTATATCTTAGGGTTGACTGATAAACACAGGGTCATAGACACCATTCATGGAGTGAATTCTAGGAACATGACAATGGATCATGATCATATCATTGATCCTCATGCCAATGGAGTTGAATGATATCGTCAATAGAAACACCAAAAATGTTCTTTATCATCAATCAATTCAAAATCAAGGTACTCTCTTCTTTTTTTGAATTTCATGAATTTATAAATATAAGATGTACATGGGTCAATTCATTTAACTTGAATTGATCTATCCATCATTAATAGATTTAATTGGATAGAATTGTTAAAATTTGGATTTTTGGATTTTCCCTCTTGGATAATTCTTCTATGGTAAATAATTAATGCCAAATGAATAAAGGTTATGGTCCTTTCATCACTTTCATGGTAATTCATTTCTCACAAATTTTCATCATATGGCAGATTCCCAGTTCTGGAACATTTCATGACCACTGATTACTTCAATGAATCAATCTCGTGGATAAGGAACACAATGGTGGTTGTGTATCTATGATGGATTGTCATGAAAAATAAATTGGGGAATAATGAGAAAATAAGTAGGGTTCTACAACATTCTTAGGTGGCATTAGACAATTAAATCTCATAAATGTTTTATCGATGCATTTTGATGTTACATTTCAGTGAGCTACTTGTGATAAGTTGTATTCGAAGTAGATACAAGATCTAAGGAGATGTTTTAGGAGTATATCAAGGAGGATGTGGCTTGTAAAGAAGAACGGTGGAAGAAGTATTGATTTGGAAAATAATAAATAAACACTATGTTTCAATCGATACTATGTTTCATGTGGGGATAATATTGTAGCTTCATAGGGTTTTTGGAAGAATATGATGATCACATGACATGTGACCCATGTAAAATGATATTTGACAGTCCTTAGACAACTCTTCATGTACCAAATAGAGTACATGGGCATGGGTAACAATACATGAAATTATAGAGAAATGAGTAATTATTCATGGATGTGGCCTTCCACACACTAATTAGTACACAAGAATGGATTCATTACATGGAAATTTCCCATTGATAAGGGTACGGGTTCATGCATCTCTACACATTGTGTACATATCCAAGATGCCATGAAAATTAGGATAACAAACGATGTGAGGATTTCCACCCCGAAATGACCTAGGATTATTCAATACATCATGTACCCCTAAGGATACGCTTTGTACTCCAATCATGAGTTCATGAGGCTCATCATTTTCTATGATTTCACATGTATATATTGAGTCAGTTCCATTTTTCCTTTTCCTCAAGGGTACAGTGGGGAATTAAATCATATCATTGGATTGTAATCCCCTCTAGATGATGATTCATAGATAGAGTTGTGGTGTCACTATGTGATAATGTAGTGTGATAATCTATCATAACTAGTGAAATTTTTAGAATTACCACAACCTCGCTGATTATTATGTGGATCCTCCATCTATCAGGCTACATAAGTAGGGTTTCTGGAATCATTATCATACAATAACCTCTATATAATGATAATTCAAATCTGATTCTTGGTATCCCCCAATAGTCACATGAATGACCCCTATCTATGTATTATTTTCTTCATAGACCAACACATTCTTTTTGGGTTGGGAAAAAATGAGTTATAAATCTACATTGATTTCCTCTTATGATAACATGGATCGTGGAGTGATTTCCCTTAAAAATAATGTTTCATTTAGAATAATCCTAAGTATTGTAGTTGGGTATGACATACTAATAAAGTGATGTCTCTCTTAAGAATATATGTGATTCATTTTTGTACTAATTCAATTTATGATACATTTTCACGTCATTAAATTAGATTAATATACATTGTACTTCATTTTTTTGGTTTTTGGGTGGTCTTAATTAGTATTTCTCTACTCATACCAACATGGGATTTTCCTACATGTTTTAGGTCTACTACAGATGAAAACCCTTTTGACAGTGTCCTATGAGGAAACGGAGTGGGTGTATCATTTCTAGTGTTGGTAATGCCAAGGTTTACACAGATATCATACCTTTGAAATAGACCTTGCACTTGGTGTACAGTGGACTGTTTCATGTCTTAGTTCGACTATAGTACGTACTCTATTTATGTTGTAATTGAATTTGGAACTGTTTACTTTTCTTATACATCATGTTTTACTCTGGTAGTGGATCTTATATATATGTATGAATTTTTTCTATTTTTTACTTTTATGAATTCATTGTATTGTAAATGTGTTTGTCTACCTATGCCGGAACATTTGGATAATTCTCTCATTTGTGGGAAATTCCTACCCGGTGTATTTCATTATCCCTAGGCCAATTAGAGGTTGGGTTTGGGTACTCACAACACATACTCTTCTATGTCGGGTGGATAATTAGTGGTATCAGATGAGCTAAATACAACATTAGGGCTGAGATTATATGATATTTCTTTAGAGAAACATTGATAAATTTTTAATGTTCGACATTTAGGGAAAGGATATCGATGTTGGATTGGTCGATGATGTATCAATACACCATGAATATAATGACCACCTTTTCGACTTAGTACATGAGAACACTGGTTTCAATGAAAAACAATTGTACATTCATCATGTTGTAATGTTTGTGTTTTTTTCCTTCTTGATTTAGATCAATAGGTATACTCTTTTGACCATGTAACATCATGGTTTTTTTCAGGAAACCTACATGTATGCAGCTATATAGGATTCTACCCTGTGATCATGGGGACGATACTCATATTGAAGAGGTATCAGTAAAATGGATCATTTCAATGATAGAACCTTTTTTTACCATTTATTCCACCACCCATCATGTATCAACTTCTAATAGCTCAACCAACTATGGATGCACATAGGCTGAGTGTGTTTCCTCAGTTTCAGAGGTAACGAAATATAATGTCTCAGTGTGATCCATACCAACAAATAGCTTAGGATTAGCTATAGATAGTCACCCTTGTTTTCTACCTTGTGAGGACACCAACCAATCCTATATAATTCCTTGACAATAGTCTTTTTCAAGGTTCTATGCGGAGATGGTGGATCATGGTGAATGAGTAACCTGACAAGACAACTCTCCCCAGGGAAAACCTCGAGCATCTTGTTGGAGAGTTGTTTTATCCATCCATCTTTCAATCGGTACACATATAAGAGATACTGATTCTACACTATGGAAATATGATTTTGGTAGAGTATTCATCGATGTTTACTGATATTTCGCTCTACTCCTTGGATATCGTACAAGACTATATATTCAGGGCTCAGGCCTTCAAGACGGGATTTTTTTCAGGACATCAGGACAACAGTGGTATCACTAATAATTTCTCCCTATGATAGGGTCCATGAGTGAGCCCTATTAGTATAATATTTTATGAAATATACGACACCTGTCCTAGAAGGTAATAGTGGGAACCTGATAGACATGCCCTTCATATTAGGTATTTGATGGAAGTCATAGGGATCTAAGACATTCATGTGCTTCAGTAGTAAATACTATCACTCAGGTTATGCGGTGTAGGGAAATTAGGGTGGCTCAAATCGTCCATGGGTTGTGTGGTGCTTCTCCTACAATGGTCTAGGACATCAGGCATGTGATTAACATACCCATTGTGTAACTGACGGGGATATTTTATAGGGACCTCCTGAACATAGAAAGGAGGAGGTTGGTTCGTATGGAGAAATACATGGATGGGGGAATGTTGGGAAGAATGAGTTGGTCAGAGGTTTTACCAGTTACCACCAACACCCACAGGCTTTCTATGCTAGGATGAAGGAGATTGCCGGTAGGGATGAGGATATAAGCAATCTGTGGAGGCCAACAAATCCGAGTCACTTGGGATGATACAAGGGATGATTTCTATCTTTTCTATCATATCTAATGTTTTCAAAGACACAAGATCTTGTTAATATTTTTTACCAACAATATTTTTTATGAATTAGTGATTTTAGTTGTACAATTGACTCGACCCTTACACATAGAGACTCCTACTAGAGGAGACTCTATAATCACACATCGGGTCCAATAATGTTACCTTAATCATGGAGTCTATTGTTTTTGTTGGGATATCTTGGTGGAGGTGTCACAGACATACTACATCATTCATGGTATCAGATGTTTATCCTAATTTTATGCTCTAATTGGGTGTTTTAGTCTATGAGTGTTGATATTTAGTAGAGTTAAAACCAAATTTTCCATTTTTGGGGAAATGGAAATCCAATAATACTATGATAGACTCATTCATAAGAGGTTGTATACAATTACTAGTCAGTTGGCTATCCGGAACCTTAGTGTAGTGGATGCTAATAATCCTCAAATTCCTACGTTTTTGTTGGCGTTTGATGATTTATCCCAAGATTATCTTCTAGATTTACCTCCCCATAGAGATATAGAATTATTCAATGATATAACCTCAGGAGAATCACTGATATATACACCTATATATTGAATGACTCTTACAAATAATCATGAGTTGAGGGTCTAGTTGAAGGACTTGCATAGGATAGGATTCCAGAGTCACATTGATTCTCCTTGGGCAGTCCTAGTGTTCTATCAAAATATGGGATATGAGATATTGAGGTTATTTTTGTATTTCAAGAACCTAAACTAGTTATCTGTAAAGAACTAGTATCCACTTCTGATGATTGATGACCACATTGATCAACTGATTTGGGAGAAATTGATCTTAAATAATTACTTATGATCAATCAATCACCTATTATGGGTAAAAGATTTGGATATATTGAAGGTGAACATCAAATGTCGTTACAGACACTGTGAGTACTTCGTGATGTTGTTTTGAATGACGAAAACCCTATATGGATTGATGGGACTAATGAACTAGATATTATAAACATTCATAAACTAGTTACTGGTGACATCAATTAATGAAATTCTTGTGTATTTGATATTTGAGGAGGAGCATGTGAGACACTTAAGGATATTATTGGACTGAATCTCATAGCACCATATTTATAGATATCTCTCAAAGAAAAAATTTTGGATTCATGTTTTCCACATTGTGGGATATTTTTTCTGAGGGGATCAAATAAATATTCTTGTTGTACATTTTTGGGATCCGTCCAAGAGTATTACAATGTTGTAGAGTATCATTCGATTTATTGGGCACAATCAAAGGTTTGTACCTGGTGTATCCATAGTGGTATCACCATAGATAGATTTGACATGAATGGTTTTTTCTTTCATACAAATAGAAAGGTTCCCAAAATGATTTCATGAGATGAGGGAGATGTTGTCGAGCGCTCCCATGATGAGATTACTGTGGGAAATCATAGAGTACATGGTATTCTGAGATGCATCCCGAACTGAGCGTGGTTATTTTAGGATGAATAAGTAGGATAATATTTAGAATGGTTCAGTTATGTTAAGACCACATGATATGAATTATGTGACCCATGATCTTGAGTTATCAGTAACAGTCTATTCTTCGATGATGTGGTGTAACTACATGATGGGTAATCAGTTTTTCATCTAATATGAACTAAATATTCTGAAGTGTATATTATATTTGAAGGATCTAAATTTGAGAGAGTGTAAAGGGATAGAGCTCCTCTAGGACTATTACTTTGTGATTTTCTATACTCAATGTAAGGGGAATGTGGTGGCAGATTCTCTTAGAAGGAGATCTAGTTCGCTATTGTTGAATGAGGAATCAATGTAGTTTTCCCCATAGAAATTATTCTTTATCGATGGAGGTGGGGAAGCTATTCTGTAGTCAATGGTTATCACCTCTCCACTCATATAGAGATTCATGTAGGCACAAGCTGGTGATACCAACTACATGACCCTAAATTCTCAGATGTCAAGAGGGCATGCTCTATATGGATATTCAAATGGCGGGGAGTGTGTCATTCTATTTAGAGGATTTATTATAGTGCCAATAAAAATGGGAGATGTGTTTCTATGGGATTTTCATACATCCCATTTAGAGGTACATACGAGGGATTCAATGATTTAGTAGGTCCTCTGATGTTACTATTTTCCCCAAGTATAAATAATGTAGTTAAATAGGTTTTTCCTCGATGCCTTACTTATCAGTAAGTATTGATAAAGAACCATGTTGCATCAGGTTTACCTCAACCACTTGAGGTCATTGAATTGATATGGGATGAGATATATAATGACTTCATGACTAGATTCCCACATAAATTTAGGAGACACAATTCCATCTAGGAAATCCTTGATTGACTCACCTTGTCAGAATACTTCTTAGATATAGAAGAGAAGAGTTTAGTAGATAGCTTGGGATGCCTTTATATTCCAAAAAACAATCGACTCCAAGAAGTCCCATAAAAAATATTTTTTATCAGGATTCTCTCATTACATCCCTGTTGTGGAAGTTATTAAGGTATGAATTTAGGACAGAATTATTCTTAACACACCGTTTCACCTGAAAATCGATGGCTAGACTGAGTGGACCAATCAGGTTCTATAAGACATTCTATAAGCTTTCATGTATGACATTTACCATAGTTTTGAGGATAACATACCACTAGTGTATTTTTTTATACAAAAATATCTACCATTCTACCATTGTTAGGGATCCATTTGAGTCTTTGTATGAGATACCCTACAGGTCACGACATTTCTGGACTGTCCTTGGAGAGTCAACATTCATGGGAAAAGAGTTTTTGTGAGATACTAAAGAGAATATGAATAACATTTAAGATTGTATAAATACTGTAGATATAAATTATAATTCTTATAATGATAGTTCATGGATTATTTTCAGTTTTAGGATCTTGAATATTTGTTCCTTTTGGTTTCACATCGACATGGATTATAGATATTGGGTTGGGGTGATAAGTTATATCAGATTTTCATCAAACCTTCCCAAATTCTATGTTGAGTTGGTGTGGGGGATTGACACTTGGATTTACCATCGATGTTAGACTGGTTACACTACAGATTTTGTGTGTCATAGATGAGGAGTTATGTGCATGGCCTATCAAACGTCATAGATAGGGGTGATACGGGCATCAAGGATGGAGCAAATTTTGTTAAGTACCTAGTGGATATTGAGGATTGGTAGGAGATGATCCTTTGTGGGTGATTTTTTCCTTTACATTGTGTTTATTTAAAGAACATGAATCTATAGGAGTGATCATTGAATTGGGAGGCTCTAATTCATGCTCAAAACGATCATCTATTCATGTATCCCATGTTTTGGCTTTCAGGGATGAAAATATTCATGGTGGTGAGAATGAAACAGATCAAATTTTCAATATATTATTTTTAAATATTATATTGATTGATTTTGAAACCTATAAATATGAAAACATGTGATCCTAAGGCCCATTGTGCTAAAAACATTCTTTTGGAAAATTTTACAAAATTTAATAGCACGTGAACATGGTTTTCTCGAAAAAGTGGAAAAATATATATATCGGTTCTCAGAACAAAAAATAAGATGGAACCATTGATATAATAATAAAAGTTGTAGCCTAGGAGAGACAAAACATTTTTCATTGATATTTTCTGTAAAATAGATATTGGGGGTGTGGAATACAAAAATTAAGTTAATGGTAAAAATTATTTTATTTTATTTCAGCAAAAAAACATTTTCCCTTATAAGATAGTTTCTATGGATTCTATCTTGGGGTTTGCACAAAACATTCTATAACATGACCACATTCAATGAGGAAATTCTTACCGGATGCCAAAATATTAGGATCAAATAATTGATCAACATGCCAGCAGAGTTGATGATTCCATCAATTGTAACAATTGAACCGTTCATCATTAATTATAGATCCAAACATGATGAATAGTTTTTTTATTTTGTGAATTTCATCCTTTTCATGGCCCGGGGAATTTTTTTGACAAATTTACCAACAATTATTAATATTTTCATCATTGGTAGATTAAATTATATATAATCAACAAATTTTGGGTTTTTCGATTTCTCTTGATTTATTATTCTCTTAATATAACTAATGGATGCCAATTGAACATTAATTGAGGTTCCCTCATCACATTTGTGGTTTATGGATTTTTCCCCAATCTTCATTACAAGATAATCATTGTAAATCCATTTGACAAGGGCTTTATAGATACTTGATTATAAATCGTTTCTCAACCATTCATCAATAAAACAGATCAAACCCTTGAATACTGAATGAGATGGTGGTTTCAGATTGAGTATCGATGGTAATAATTGATCGTTCATGCTAGAGTGGGAAAATATCTTGGGTTCTACCCCCTTCCTAGGAGGTGCATTGAAAAAAATTATAGGTTATTTTTTGATGCATTTCGATGCTGGAAATTGCTGAGATACTAGTGGAAAGGAACATTTGACGTAGATCTAGGATATATATAGCAGATTCAGGTAGAAATCGAGGAGGATGCAATGCACATTGAACAATTGAGGAAGAAATCCTGATCTGAATAATCTCGATAAACATATCATGTAACATGGTACTACAAAAAAAATTGCCCCCCTTCAATGTAGGCCTGGGATTCAGGAAGGAGATGATGATAACACTATGTGTGACCACTATAACATCACATGTGACCCTCCCAAAAAAACTCATCGTATACTCTAGAGAGTACATAGACACAAGGAGTAGTACATAGCTATATAAAACATTGTACCATTAGACACATACATGGTTGGACAAACATAGGAAGGTACATGGACGTGTCATCTGCATACAGACATGACCAAATGACAAGGTCAGGAAACAGTGTGTATCTAAATAATTTGTACTCATCATACATTAAAAATATATGGAGACTAAATGTCGTGTAAGGATTTATACATGTTAATGAATTTTGATTTAAGAACAAACCATGTACGATCAGGTACATTCCATGTACTCCCCTCAAACATTCTTCACTCTCTTAATTTTCATATATTATACTTCAATAGGTTGAATGTGTTCCCTTCTTTAATTACATTTAGGGTAAATTGTGTAATTAGTTCCATATCATTGGAGTGTTATCTCCTCTAGATGTTGAGTCTTTGATAGAGTTGTTGTGTCGCTCCATGAGAATGGAGTGAGATCCCATAGCATACATAGTGGGGTTTATGGAATCATAATAACCTCCCTGAGGATGTTGTTGATCCATCATATAGAGGGAAACATAATTAAAGTTTGTGGAATGATTATCATATTATTCCCTACATTGATGGTTGATCTAGATCAGGTTCGTGGTGTCCCCAGTAGGCCTAGACGTGAACCCATATTATTTTATCATAGTTTTGAAAAAGTATAATATTCTCTTTTTGCATGGACTAAATGAGATAGAACTATTCATCATGTGTCACTGATGAAATC
Source organism: Viscum album (assembly GCA_963277665.1). NCBI lineage: Eukaryota > Viridiplantae > Streptophyta > Magnoliopsida > Santalales > Viscaceae > Viscum > Viscum album. The sequence continues at coordinate 1,515,539,542 of OY728122.1, read as the reverse complement.
ATGGCTCATGGAGTTATTTATCTTAGAATGATAATTTCTTGGAGAAAAATCCTTTGGCTGGTAGTTGGTTAAGACCACCTGATAGAATGATGTCTCCCATAAGTATATATGTGGTATTCTTTTATACTATGTGTATCTATGATATATTGATACATCCAATATTTAGTTTTATAATTGGTTCTTATTGTTTATTTTTTATTGGGTGTCCATCGTTTTATTTTTATACTCACCCACGCACAGTCATTACCCGCTCCAGTCATGTATTATAAAGGCAATTCCCCTATTAATGGTGCCCACGGAGGATAGAGAGTGGGTGGAGCATAACTGGAGCTAGTAAAACTGATGTTTTTACTGAGAGAATATCGTTGACTTATTCATCTATCTTGGAGCAGGTAAGACTCACTATAGTTTTATTTGGATTATGTACAAAACCACTTTTAGGTGGGATATTATTTGGCCCTGTTTAATTCCTCATTACATCCTATTTTATGTTGGTCGCGAGAATGTAGATTTGTGTATACATTATTTTAATTTGTCTAAATTTCATATTTATGTTTCTTGGAAGTGTGTGTGGACATGTAAATTCGGCTAATTACTCCCATTTTTGGGAAATTCCTACTCAGTACAAGTCACCATCCCATATCCTATTGAATGTGGGCTTTAGGTAGTCATGTAATGTAACCCTCATAGATAGTTTGTGACAAAATAAAATTCATTTACATTATTCGAATCCAAACGATAGGAAAACATAAATATTACTCCTGCGTACATACAGCCTACAGTATCCATGAATGGTGTATTTTAAATAACATTAATATATTTCATAGACTCATAAAGACACATATATATACTATATAGGGAATTTGTATCATGTTTTAAATTGTTGAAATTTTTAAATAAATATATATTTAATAGAACCATGTATAAAATGTCAATCCATATAATATAAATATATTTGTTATCAACTGAAACATAAATATAGTGTAGAGTTATTAATAAATAGATATTATAAATTCATAGTTAAATAATATATATTATTATATATGATATTTTTTTGTTATTGGTTATAATAAACAGAAAATTATTATAAAATATTTTTGATCTTTTACAATGAGAGTCATGGCATAATGTAATGGTTTTCTAATCTATATTTTTTTTATACGAGACTTATGAGTTTTTCACAAATAATTTTCATTTTTTGGTGAATATAATTCCCATGTAATGATTATATGATTAGTATACTTAAATTTATGATTATTTACATATCCATTTTATTATATTTCTTTCATGGGGTTTATTTTTCAAAAGTTACCAAATAGGTAAAGTAAATTTGTCTCAATTTTCAATCATTGAGTCACATGCCATTATATGAACATATGTTCTTCAACAAGGTGTATACACCACTATTTTATATTTTATATATTGAATATAATAAATTTAATCATATATTATCCATCATGTAATTTAATTTTCTTATATGTGGAGTATCATTCAATGTTACCATTTGGTAAGAGTCTATTGACACAATGTCATCGTTTATCGGGATTGTATATGATTATTCTTCCATTGAAGAAATATTATGATATATATCCCATGAAATATCATTAATTTTATTCTTTTATGGACATTTATTATATCATCATGTATGATTATTATTTTACACTAGTTTGTACCAGATATAATTCATAAATGTTTAATAAGAATGTTATCACTTTTCACCTTTCGGTTGGAAATATATATTTTTTAAAACCCCCTTTTTATTAAATAATATATATTTTAATCAAATTATTCACTATGACTTTGAAATTAAAAAATATTTATAGAATCATTCTAATATTTTCAATGTTATTTTAATAAAAATATGTTTTAAACATATTTTCATGTTTACATAACATATTTTCAATGAAATTGTTTTAAAAATTCGTTTATGATTAAACAAAATTCAATTAAGAGATGATATTTTCATCATCAAATGGTTTTAATGTATCATTCTGAATTATTTTACATCAATGAGAAAATATTTTGGTATTAGTCATTCGTTTCTTGTAAAATGATTGAAAGGATTAATTAATATTCATTCCCTAAATGTTTTATATTTTAATGGAATGATGTTTATGAAACTAGTTTATCATTCACATGTTATATGTATATGAAACCAGTTTTTCATTCCTTGGTTATATTATTATGAAACACTATTTAATTCATGGGTTATGCTATGAGGAAATAATTATGAAACATGTCTACTTTTTGACATGTTATGATTTGATAACATGTTTACGATACCTATTTTATTTCATGGGGTATGATATGATTTTTTATGATCATTTATAGGTCGTAAATATGATATCTATAAGAAAGGGGGTGGAAGTAAATCTCACTCTAATTAATTGGGTAAATATTTTTATCTCTTAAGATATATAGTGTTTAAATGGGAAGTGATCATTGTTCTGTAAAGGACTTTCTATGCTATGATGGTCATTAGATTGAACCTTGACTAATATGATGGTGATGGGAGTGAACCATGACTACCATGATGGTATGTATAGTGAACCCATAATACTAATATTACCGTTGATGTGTTTTTTGACTACTATATTAATCATTTTATATTCTTTTGTTTCTTCCTAATATTTAATGTCATTTATCTATGTTATGATTTCATGAATTTTATCTAGATTTATATATAATTCAGATCTTATGAAAATGATATTTATTCTAATATTAATGTTATTGATAATTTTTATGAATCATATTATCTTCATTTTTTATGATCATGTTCTTATACCCTTATTTTCATATTTCTACTTATATATATTTTTTTTTCAAACTGGGAATCTGAGCTCACCCATTATTATGTTTCTTTTCTCGAGGTTACAAAGATATGTATATAGTATGATACGTATAACAAGGGTGATAATCATTGGGAACCTTGTGGGATATAATTTATCTAACTTTTATAAATGTGTTTATGTTTCCATGTTACAAAAGAGTCAATAATAATGCAATCATTAGGTTCCAATTTGTGTATTACATTTTGTATTATGAAAAATGAATCAATGTTAATTTATAGTAAGTGAGGGTTGTAATATATGGTACATATAATTGTTTATTTAAATTATTTGTTTCATCGTAGTGAGTGTTCCCTATAGCCTAAGGATGTCCTCAAGAGCATCTACGGATGTTTTAGAACAAGATGCTATGGAAATTGAGGAGAATAAAACAGTATCACTAGTAACACATAGTTAGTACATTATATATGAATCATTATTAGGGAAACTTGATTCATTGAAGTATGTTGAATCGTGTCCCATATCTATTTTAGTTATCCTTGAAGACAATATAGGTAATGCAGATTTTTTACCATAGGATTATCTCACAATGTGAACAAGGTTTGGAAAACTATGTACCTCGTATTTGTAGAGGAGTTATTGTGAAGTGATGCATGAACAATTGGTGAATTGTATTCTAGACGATTCAAAAAAACTATGTGACAACTCAAATGAAGAAAAAATGATTTTTTCACTTAAATGATCATAAATAATAACCCCTACCCTCTTTTGGTTTCACACTAGTAGATGTGAACCTCATTTACTCTCCCATGGTGAATTCTCTTCCATCCAAACTGGGAATCATGAAAACTCATATAATCAAACACCGATCATACCACCATCAGAATGTTAGATATCTAATGTAATGTTCTTTAAACCATATAAAATCATTCATTATTTATCTTCTCAGATCATTCATAATTCTGGTGGAAGTACATTTTACTTATTTTTAGGTAATTTATTAATTCTTCAAATTTCCATATTTCTATCTCAATTAAAATCTATTCACTAGATGAGTGGTCATTCTAAAACCTAATATTGGAGGTATAGAAATTGTTTCACTAAAAAATTATGTGTTTTCACAGTATTTTACAATGTTTACATAATGGTATTATCATGTATTTCCCTAAAATCCATTTTACCAGTATAATAAATTGAAACATGTAATAATATTACTTACATCCTTGTCAAATGTTTATGGGATAACTACAAAATTAATTTACAACCATTTTGGATTACTAAATTAAACTCCTTATTTAATGTATGTGTTCAAATTTCAAAAACACCATAAATATGTTTGTCATAAAAGTAAAAAAATTACTTTATTTTAATATTAAAATGATTAATTTAAATCAATGGAATTTAGTGGAAAGTCCACACCTCATTTTGTATAATTATATAATGGAATTACATGAATTTATGATCCCATGATATGAAATAAATACCTGAATGAAAATTGATCATGGTAAATATTATTATATGACCATGGATATTAGTTGGTGAACAATGGTTAATGGAATTATTTTTATTATTGTTTCAAATCCCTTTATGTTGGATGATGGGAAAAGAATATCACACCATTTTCATTTATATGGATGATGGGAATGATGTTGAATATTTCTTAGGTGGGTTATTTGGCATGATGACCGACCATAATATATTGAGTTTTGAGAATGATATCTCTCACAACCCTGATATTCATTTCATGTTCCCTTGATAGCGCCTTTAGATCATTAGACTAGTGACGGATGCATGAGTTACTCCCCAGGTGAATCTATCTCCAAGGTTAAATATATACGTCTCAAATTGTCCATACATAGGGGGTTTATATACATGTATTCATATTTCATGTATATATGATTACTTATACATGGTAAATTGTTTGGTCTCATTTTGTATTACTCTAAAATAGATAATTCCTTCCGAGAGTCGTACAAAAACCGGAGTCGAGTGGTCTTTTTTTCCAACATTGTTTACCATTATCAATTCCTTCATGATACTATGCCATAAATACTTAAATGACAATTATAGATACCATTTGTGGTGGAACGATGTGTTTATATCACAGCATACTCAACCCTCCCTTTTTACCCGAGTAGACTTAAAAATTAATGTGTAGATAAAGGAAATTTTCATGTCTAATATGATTTATTTTTTTATATTATTATGGATCCTGGGTGTGAAGAATCAAGTATGAACTCAAGATTTTAGTGGTGATTCCATTAAGTATTTTTTGAATTTTTCAATAGTGTCTTTTATATTCATTTACAATGTATCCCATAATTCCCCATCTTGTATATCAGCATTTCATGACATAATTTTTTATATAAGTTATAATCAGGGTTTAAATTTGTATTACTAATTCGATTTATCCAATTCCATTATGCATATTTATGGTATCTGAATCCAATATTTGGTTTGTAATATTGTGTTTCTCTATTTTTTCTATTTATTATATCAATTAATATATCCAACACTGCGTTTATGTGATGTTATTATATCCCAATTATCCAACCTTATTATGTAAATGAATTTCACAATCCTATATAATATTAAGATTCATTATTGAGGACATGTGACCCACGTGATTGGGGAAAAATGTTATTCGATTATATACTGCGATGTTAAATAGTGGAATGAGATTACATATTTTTCTTTTCGGCTTAATATTTGGGTATTAGTGAGATATTATGATATATCAATCTTTGGAAATGATCTCTTTCTATTGAGTCACTCACCTATAAGTATGAGAAAAGACTATTTACCTAGGGTGGGTTATTTTTGTTCTTATTTATTCCTATTATAGTTGATCGGATTTCGTCATTTGGTGAATGTCATGTAAAATAGTTTTATTTGTATGGATATGATTATTCTTATAATTAGGGTATTTCACACTTGAACTATTATTACAATTAATCATTATATAATTAATGATTTTATTAACCATTATACACATATACCATGCCTTTTACTATAAATTATTCACATACTACATTCATTTCATGATGCAAGTAGTTTTGTGCTCTACTGTGAAATTTATAAATTCTGGTTTATTATGTAGGAATAACATAACATAATTAATTAATGCTTCTAAAAAACAAAAAAGGTTGTTTACTATATATATTGATGATGAAAACAAAATTTATCCTTTTATTCCATGATTGTTATATGAACCTATGGTTTGATGGGTTGAAATATTAGTTTCATGGGATACAAGAATTCTAATGGTAATTTAACAATCATTTACATCAATAAATTTATAGTGGTGTTTCATGTAATAAAATCATTTCATATGTCCCGTCACATAGTGATTCTAAATATAATGGACTGTTGACTATAACAAGATACACCAATCCAATTTATATTAAGTATAAATTTCATAAATTATCAATGGAGACACATTTACATGGACCATGATATATATATATATATATGTGAGAGTAAAAATATTTAATGAAATTAAAAAATTTATGTTAAATGAATTACACTAAATGATATTCTAATTCTAACGTAAATAATGTTTCAACTATAACTTGAAAATAACACTCTTTATTCCATAACCTCTATTGTCTAATATACAACATAGAAACAAACCATACCATAGTAGTTGGTATTTTGAGTTGTCTCATATGATTCTTATGTCATGTTATGTTCCATGTTTATAACATATACCATGATTTTGGACCAGGTAGAGAGGGGAACCCATTCTCATGGGATGGTTGTATATATGAGTTGTTATTTATCTGTGTTTTATTCAAATGGTATATTTTATTTTGAGTCTTTAATTTGGGATTGAATAATAATTCAACCCCAAAAGCCTTGAGTACTATTCCAAGAAGGTAGTGATGACCATCATATGGAAATGTAGTTACTTAAGACAACAATCAACTTCCATAGAACCACCAACGACACCACTTTTTTTACTAACATAGGCACTCACACCTGATTTTGAGAGTTTTTTATATGTATGATGAAATGTATTCCAGGATTTACTATACCATACCAGAATATGGAAGAGATGATTCGAGTGTTCAAACAACATCATCCTCACACTTTTTTATGACATGGAGTACCAAGGGCTATTGAGTCATTGATGGAGTCTATGCTTTCCTTATTTGAGAATTCGTGGATTTATTTATAAGGGAGCATCAATCTCGATGCCCATATGTTGTTCAGTTCTTCCATGTAATGGTGGGATATCATTACACAAGAAGACCAACATTGCTACATGATTTGGAGGTACTTATAGATAGTATTATATGATTATATCCATCCTCGAACATTGATGGATGATCAGGTTAGAGATTTCATGAACATGCAATATGAGGGTATATCTTTAAATATAATATTCTATATGTTTTATGACTCTATATTAATTCTATATATTTGTATGAGTTCAGAATATCATAATGGAATGGTGATTAAGGATGGAATGGTTTCACCCCCTGATCAAAGGTTAATGTTTTTATGTTTAGTGCCAGTTTAGATATTTTATTTTAGGCTACCATTACTAAGAAGAGTTTGATGGAAGATAATGGTTTGATCTAGGGTTCTTCATCACCCAAAATTACTAGGTATTGGAATGATGTTGAATTTTATGGTTATTCATAAGGTTAACAATATTCATAAACATCATACTACTAGCTCCATTAAATGTCACACGTGTAGGATACTAGTACACATTAAACCCTATTGTATTATAGATCTAGATGAGTGTGTAGGCTACGATAAGATGTGATATATATATGATTTGTTGGAACATTACACTAGTTTTTCATGACATAGGGTCTACATCGACTACATATTATAGAGAAATTCAAAAAAACATATCCCAACATAGGCAGCAGAAGGACTATCATCTGATCAAGATGAGTATGTAGCTAACAACGATGATAATACACAAGGGATTCATAGCTTCAGTGGAGTGGGCCTGCTCAAGGAATTATGTTTGTGACTAAAAGCAATGTTATAATCTATTTACATGTAATGAAACATCTTCCAGGGGAGAATAGTTATATATATTCTATTGTTTGATGTACTATAATAGTATCCTCTAATTTAGTGTATAATTTATTTTAAATGGATGAATCATAGTCCTTCATATATTTGATTGTTATGGAGTGTCTAAACCAAAAAAACTACTCTATTATATTTCCATGACACAATATACATCATGGGGTATCTGATAAAATAGTGTTTTCTTATGTAAGGAATTATCCCATGAGTTAGGTGGTTATCTATTTCTGTGGAATCTATTTATCATTGACATAATAGGCAAGACGTAATTCACTGGGTAGACTAGTTAGTTCACTATCAGGGTTATATTGAATGTTGTCATCCGAGGGTGATGTTCACATCACCATAGATGAAAAAACATGTACATATGAGAGATGGATTCTCTAGGATTCCTGAGATGGACATGAAAAGACTGGGATGAGTAGTGTGACATCCCATATCATTGTCATCTTTTTGGATTATTTGGGGAGAGAAAACAAACTTTTCTATATGATAGAAGTTCTTTTCCGGTAATTATTTTATGATAACATTTTGGGAAACTTTTTGTGAGAGGTGTAGAATTCAATATTGAACTAGTGTGGGGAGAAACCAAAACATCCATTCCTCAATACATAATGGAACCTATATAGATTTTGGATCCTGTGAAGTAGTTGGATGGCCTAGATGATCATTTTTTTATCATACTGTAAACCTCTCCATTGGCAGAACCTGTACATTTTCCATGAGAAAGATGGTACCATAAGGCATTGTATGAATTACTGATGGATGAACTAGGTCATAGATAATAATCAGTATCCACATCCTTGAATATATGACCTCTATGATTAGATATAAGGATATAGGGTATTATCAATGATTTTTTTGACATAAATTTATCATTATGTGTGTGTCAGACCATGTGACATACCTCCCACAAGTCTCCATAGATGATATGTTATTTATGTGTACTTGGTGATGTTGTTCAGTATCACAAATGCACCAATTATTTTTATATCCTTGATGAATCATTTTTTATCCCATATACCGATTCATTCATTATATTTTTTTGATAATCTGTTACTCCACTTATAGACACGTCCATGAAAAAACAAGATATCTTATTGAGTATAATAATAGAAAACTAATTTTATGTGATGCTCATAAGATAAAAAATTTGGATCAGAAATGTCCACTTATTGGGTCATATAAATTCAAATACTTGAGAATCGGTAGACTCAATCATGTTAAGACTGGTATGTTCCTGGGAGATTCCCAAAAATTACTTTGATATTCCATTTTTCTTCAACTATTATGGGCATTATAGTCACTTCATCCATGATATTTGACACATACTTGTGTCTCTTATGGGAATAACTTTTCATTTGGTTAAATTAATGTTGTTATATAATTCTAAAAAAATCATTCATTTTATTAAAGGAAAATTGAATTCAATATTGATTTTGTCTTTAATAAATATAGGTTGGACCTATATAGTGTATTGTTCCACAACAAGTGTCAGGATAGGAGTAGTTCTAATGTTGCGACATGATATGGAAGGAGTTTTACAAGAATTATTCTAATCGAGAAACTATATTAATAATACTAATTTTTTGTTGTTCAATGGTGAAAAAATAATGAAGAATATAATTATGCATCATGATCTGAATCTCATGTATCATAGGTGTGCATAATACCTAGAGTATATTGAATTTTAATGTTATTATACACATAGAAAACGAAATTCATTATCTAGTTCATCCAAAAGGAATAATAATACACTATCATTTTAGGAATCTAGTGGTGATTAGTATATCAGGGATTTATTTTTGAGGTATGGGGGACAATTTTTAAGAGAATCATAGTAATTCTATGAAATCATCTTTAATAGTTCACTCAATCTTATATGGGAATGAAATTACTAGGGAAAATTAATATATCAAGGGCCTATTTATGAGTAAGACTATTTTAGATGACAAGTCATTGCCCTTTTGGATATTAGACGAGGACAATACCTTTAACATACATGTGAATGTATGGGTTTAAATAATCAATCAGGAGAAGTTTATGTTTGAATATCAAGATTAAACATGGTATATACATAATTTTATCTCCATGATGTATTGATATTTGTATATCCATTACTAGTTTCCTTCCATGAAATTGGTTACAGTCTTATTTTTTACTCAGTATTCCAACTGTCTGCATGTGAAGGAAGAACACCAATGACAAAAGGACACATACAACCATTTCCCATTCCTGAGTTGGAATGTGATGTTGTTTAAATGGATATAATGATATGTTTTAAACGATGAACATGATTAAATGATACAGTTTTGGTATTTTATGACTACTTGAAAATGGTATCCCACATCATAACTGTTTAAGATAATTTCACAATACAGTAGTTGTTGAAGATATATGTCCATGGTGTTTTATGACTTCATGGAGATATATGTTCTATCATATCTAAATGAGATTCTTATATAAAATTTCAATTATTTTTGGGAATACAGATGTCTTGGGGTATACATATGTTTATCAGAATGATCTATCATTTTCATACTAATGTAATGAGATTGCAAGTGACTCAGCTGTTGTAGAACAAGATCCATTCATATTTCCATGAATTCAGAGCTTCCTAGTAGAAGAACATACCCATATTTTAGTTTTCATATAAAATTATCTGTCACGATATCATATATATGGACTAATAAATATAAATATATATTATGCCATGTCGATGACGTTTATATTATTTATTGGTAGTGGAGAAATCATTACATGGTACACGTCTCATAATGGAGAATATTGAGTTTGTCTAGTTAATCAGGAGGTGAATGTTGACATCTCAGTCTAACGAGTAGTCTTATGTGAATGATCGTTGAAGAACCATTGAGTTTAAGGTCAGATATTGGGTATTATTATTTTTTATGAAATGGTTTGACCATCAGTGGATTGGAAGGAAAAGTAATCATTCACGTTGATTCAATAGACTCTTTGAGGATGTGGAGATAATCCAATTGATGTCTAATCAAATAACTATAAATTATAGATTCCTGTCTTTATATGATTTTTTACATGTATCTCAAATCTTTGCATATAATCTATACCCATAACAAGTTTTAATCACAAAGTATTTTGAATTTGATAGGGATATTTTATTTGATGGGTACACATTGTGTATCATCGATCAGGGAATGATAACTCTCCATGAAAGATTAGTTTGATTTGTATTTGTTCCATGGAATAATAGATGTGTAGAAGATGAGACATGGCAGTGGTAAGAAATTGTATATTCATTATTTCAAGATATTTTCATAGATTATCCATCATTGAGCATATATTTAGAAATGGGGGATGATTTCCTTTTATGTGTAGAGGTTGTGATTACACAAATTAACACAAATTAATTGTTAAATTATTATTTTTTACATTATTTTCTCTACTGTGTGGGTGAATCATATGTCATATAAATGGAAATTATTTTTAAGGAATGTTAAAAAATTAGTGACCTAGATATTTTAGAGTCGGACTAAGCTATAAGGATAGTGCATAGTTAAGAATAATTGTGAAACATGAATCATAGTACGACGCCACATAGATATTCCTAAAAACATTGTGAATGATGAGATCTCATCGGAGTCCTAAATTTTTTTAACAAGGGATATACTCAAATATTTTACATGGTTAGAAAAACCATGCATCATGCCTTTGTTAGAGTGGTTCTTTGGTAGTTATATATTGATTGTTGGAACATATTTTTACCATATTTTCAGCCAAACCATGCATCCCACTAAATGTTGGGTAAATTATTTTTATCCCTTCAATGATATCGAATCCCAACACACCTCTTTTTTTATCCCTCTAATTGATGTTCACCAGATTTCCATTCCCCTGAATCTCTATATTCTATCAACTATAGAAAACAATCTAGTTCCTCTATATAGACTCTAATAATAATGTTGTTTAATATGTTGGATAGAAAATGGTATGATATTTAACCCTCTTTATTTCACTATTTATTTATCTTCTCTTATCATGTGAAATTTTTGCGATATCACTTATTCAATATTTTCAGTTAATTAAAAATTCATTATGATTTACCATATTATATCATGATTCAATGGATGAAACTATATTTATGGTAATACAAAACCAATAATATAGGCTATCGATAAATATTCTATAAAATTGTAGGATTTTTTTATTAATTAATAATTTTTTGAAAGATATACCTTTGAAAACATTACGATAATATTATTTCACTATTTTTATTACTTGAACCATGTCATAATATTCTATATATCTATGAATTTTTTTAGAGGACACCCAACCCGTTGATTTCTACCCCTTTTGGTGGACTAAATTAAATTTTTTCTTCAATTATTTTCTTCAAATCATAAAAAACAGAATATTACTATTTGATTTGTCCCTATATTTCATTTTCATATCATTATAAATTAATAATAGACTCATAAATAAATGAAATTAGATATAAATTACACGCTATAGGTTATAAAATAATATATATGAATTATATAAAATGATACACCCACACTTAAATATAAATATATGAAAGGAAATGATAAATGAAAATTCCTCATGATTATTATTATTATTGGACTATGGATTGTAGATTGTGAATAATGGAAAGGAGAATTGTTTAGAATAGATTTTCTACCTCTCTTTCAGTTGGTGATGGGCTTGTCTTCTCATACCGTTTAGTCGTATTTAGGAGATGGGAAAGAAATTTCATGTTCCACTACATTATGTGTTGGGAATAATGAATCAAAAAATTATATTGTCTAAAGTTCATGACATCTCACAATTATATGATATTTAGGGCTACTAAAATGTAACATCCCACATAAATGAAGAATATGACATTTTCATATTTATTAATATTTGTGAATTAAATATTAATTTTACTTTAAATGTGTTTCTATGTTCGATAGCGTACCTGATACGCAACAACGGTTTTCTTTGAAATCTTACGTTGCACACTAATAATATAATATTATTATTTAAAATGGTAATTAACTCCTAGATTTTGTATTGACGGGAATGAATAATACTAACTTCAATATGATTATACATGTTTGTTAAATGTATTTACATTTATCCAATAAAGGTTAGAGGCTTAAAATGTGAATGAATCTAATTTTAAGCATAATTTACATTAAAAGGCCTATTTATCACCTTTTAATGGTGAACCCCCGTTAAATCTAGTTTTGGTCATTTTTATAAATTCTATGTGACCAAATAAAATCCTTCTTTAGAATGGGGACATCAAAATTTACTTTGTGTAAATTTCTGGGATTTTTACGATAAAGTTCATTTTTTAATGAATAGTGAATAATGTTGTATTTTAATTCAAAAGTGCATTTTCATATAATTTATTTATATGGTTATATTATATTTTTAGCTGGTTTTAAAGTGAAATTAATATATATTTTTACCAATTAATCCAATTTTGGTCATTAGAATTAATTTCACATTGAAATTGGACATAAACAAGTATCAATCTTTTGATAGTGATTGTTTCTTAAAATCACGCTATTTGTTTTGATAACTGGAATTAATTTTAAAATTAATTAATTCCACTTATATATTTTGAATTTTTAAAAATAGACAACATTTTTGAATTCAGAATCTCAAATATAGCTTAGGCTGAATTTTTGGTATTTTTCTAAAAAACATCAATTTTTATGAATAGTGACCCCACTTAGTGGTAGTTAAAAAACGGAATTTTTCATTAAAATGAAATTTTACCACATCTGTGAATTGAATTTCAAAAATCCTACATACATGGTTGTAATTAATAAATAAAACATTGTTCATTAAGTTGAATATAATTTTTGGGGAATAGTATCTTTTGACATTTATTTACCGTGTTTAAAGATAAATAGGGTTAACACTTGTACAAACCTTATTGGTTCAGTCATTAACGACCATGGTCATCTTTGGGTCGATTTTGGATCCCCGTTGATCCACTTGGGAGTGATAATGACAATATAGATTAATTACCTTAATGGAAAAAATGACAAAAGCAAAAATATTTTAGTAAATTAATTTTTAAAAGGGGTTATATAAATTATCTTTTCTACTATAAATATTCATTGGAAAGATAAAACGATTTCCCACATCATGGTATTTGTTTTATAATTTTTGTACAATAAATAAATTAAATTATTTATGACATAATAATGATATAGTGTTTACCTCATTAAAAAATCATTTAAATAAATAAGATTATAATCATTAAAATATTAAACAAAACATGTCCAATTCGGATTGGATGATTTTATTTCGACAATGAGTCCTCTTATATTAATCATTAATGATTTTTTGGAACATTATAAACCGAATAATATTATATAATAAAATAATAGTTTCACACTTTCCTAAAGAGCCCCTCCTCTGCCTTATAAAAGGATACCAATTATAAAAAATTCTCGCACCTCTCAAGCCATTTGTCTCCACCAAACTCTTCCCAATTAATCTCCCAACATCCCGATCATTACCCTAGAATCCTTACCTTAGGCAGAATGCACTTCAAGAAATCATTGTGGATCAAACAGAAGGATGTTTCTTAAATTAAAGTTAACGATATCTCTTAAATTTGTTTCTATTATTTTACTTCTACAACCCCTAAAATCATTTTTATTAATTTTCTTTGTAACAACACTAATATCCTCAATATACTAGGATGTTTTTATGACAATGATTCGAACTACACATACACACACCTCCATATAATGGATGCTGATCATAATGTTGTTGTGGATGGAAAACTAACGCCTCATGAAACAATGATGGTTCAATTATCTTCTACCACCTCTCATGGTGGCCATTATGATGGAACTATATTTAAATATGATATATATTATGTTTATGATTTCCTTATTCTTCTTTACTTCCCAATTATATCAAGACTTTATGGTTTCCATAGTGGGTAAATACGACAATCTCATTTGAGAAAGTGGGGACTACCGCCCTCTCAAAGTGATGTGATTCGTTAATTCCTTATGTGGGATGTATAAAAGATAGAGTTAATGATATAATATATTATATTATACTGTAATTATAATATACCTATGTATAATTATTCTTTAATTCCATAAAAGTAAGAAATAAAAATGAAAGTAGCGTTCATTCGTACATACGGCTTACTGTCTCCATGAATAGTGCATTTCATTTCTTACCTCCAAATGTTATGTAAGTATTATATATACTTGTATATACTAGATATATATGATATATATGATATCTAAACAATGAATACCATTCTGGATATAATGGACTATTGACCACATGGAAAACATGTAAATATAAGATGATCATTTTTAACTCAAGTACCAAATTTCAACAAAACGACCATTATCAACATAAATGATTACATAATGTTTATAACAAGGTAATAACTAATATAAAAGGAATAATAAACTTTAAAAAGGGTTCTTAAACCATTAGAAATTAACAATAGTTTATTATTCAAGAGATTAATGAATGAACGGGTCTAGTCGGACAATGAGGTAAGGGATTTCTTATCTCACTTTTAATTCCGTGAGATTTCCATTGTTTGCCACTTATTTATTGCATGTGGTATATTATACACTCCATTTGATATATATTATCATGATTATCTGTATATTCATTTTATTATGTGATTCATTTTTTGGTTTTTATCTTTTGTTCTTACAACTAGATTGATTACAACGTGGTAAAGGATTTCATCCCTCTTTTTATTCTTGTGAGATTCATGCTATATTCGCCACTATTTCCTTTTGTGTGGTGAATGTACTGCCCATGATTTTACTATTTGTGTAATATAATTTCATTTATAAGTATTTACATATTCATTTTATGTCCCTTCTATCATGTGGTATATGTTTTGTAAGTTTCCAAAATGGTAATGGAAACTTTCAACCACCTCTTTTTAAAAAACTTATTTTTGGTATATATTCTAATTTACATATTATTATGTTGGGATGTTTTCTTATATATCCTTATGGATGTAAATATTATGTTCTAGTGATGAGATACCATTTTCTGTCTCATCAACTCATTTTATGAATTTTAACGTGATGTTGTTAGGCTATCGAATTTTTACAATGGAGCTTCTTAACCCAATTTCAATTCATTGGGTTAAAATTCTACTTGTTGATTATGTCGTGCAATAAATATGTGTGAATGACCTCTGATTTGTTTACAATTTATATCCACTTATATTGGTATTATTTATATTTTTCACTCATAAATTATGTCATTGATTTATCTTTAATCTAAGGATACCGTCTTTATATGGGATTGCGTCTCAATTTACATTCCATTAAGACTTTATTATTATTATGAACCAATTAACTCTTATATGGTGTATATAATATCCTTTGACTTATTATATCTTGAATCCTTTTACTCTCATGATATTATAAAGTTATGATTAAATGTTATTCCTCAATAATTTGTATTCAAGTGTCTCTCATTTTGTTAAAAAACCATTAACTAAAATATCGTTTTAAATGTTTTAACGTTTTATTCTTCTAAATATTTATCATCAATGTTCATGTCTTAAAAATGGTTTTTGATTTATTTATATGGACATTAATGTTTTAAAATGTTAATTTCTTTAAAATATTCACGGTGGTGTGGGACACTTTGATTAAAAATTCTATTTATTAAAATGTTTAAATGGTTATGAAAATGGATTGGTAAAGCATTGTTTATTTCAATATCATGATATGATATATTGTGATTAGTATGTGGAAATGTTTTCTTTACTTTATGGTTGTTGTATGTGTTATGATTTTAAATTGGTACTTGGACATTTGACGGGTGGTTACGTGATAAAACAAATGATGGGTGGTTCCGTGAATAATCAGACGTGTTGTTACGTTATAACCTCCAATGCATTGGGTATGGAAGTCGGTGATATGGCTATTCCATTTAGTGATATGTGTGGAATTCGACCGTTTGTTTATTCCATTTAAGTATGATTATGTCCCAAGTTACCTTTATTATGTTATGTGTTCTTTATATGGGTTTTATGGTTATATTTTGGTTACAAAAGTGGAAGTAATAATCTTTTAATTCTGTAAACAGTATTTACTACTTCATAATGTTGAAAAGTATTACTTATGTTAAAGTATTCATGGTAGCGGATTGTTTTGAAAAACTAACAGTTTTACTTCATTGTGTATCCCTAACTGAGATTTTTATGCTTATCCCAAGTTTTTAAAATGTTATTCATTGGAAATAATGTGGAATACGGTCAAGGATGGTATCAAGGAAAATTCATGTTGTCTTAAACATGGAACTAGACATAGATTTTTTTAATGAGTTCATGTTTTCTAAAAAAAATGGATACTAGGTAGAAGTGTCTACATTGTAATTTTTTTAGAAATGTAATAATTATGGACGAACTTGCTAAAACTCTAAACCTAAAAAATCCGCAATTTGAATTATTCATTTAATTCAAGATTTTGTAATGTTTTAAGGACAGGTCCTTATAGTTGGTTTCAGAGGCCGGTTTAGACAACATTTGAGGTTAGGGTGTTATCTAAGAATAAGTGACATAACCATAATGGTTAGCATATTAGAAAGAGTCATAGTTATTTTGATAGAGATTAAGATAACATGAATAAGTATTTACCCTCCAAATAAGATATTATATGATGATTTTACAGATATACTCACACTGACCTTTGGGGTTATAATAAATGGGTGGATCTAGTAGGCACCAAAGTAACAGTGGATGTGATGAAAATAGTGACAGTTTTTTGAATGAGTGACTAAATTTAATAATAGATGAAATGAGAACTCTTGTGGTTATTATCAACCAACTATCTGGAGTCATGATTGAAAACATGAACCTTGGTGGTATTTATAAGGCATCATATATGCGAGAAACAAATCCATACGGAATTTCAGGTAATAATCATAAAGGGAATTTTTTTCAAAAACATATGTGTCAATTATGTTGAAATAAAAACCTAGGAAAATGCTTCAAAGGGACGGGAAATTACTATAGATGTGGGAATGAAGGTTATAAAGCATGAAGCTGCCTTGGAAAAAGGAAGCATCTAGTTGACTCTAGGAAAGGGAAAGAAGTTATTTCTAAGGGATTAATTGAATGTTTTAAATGTGGTGTGCATGGTCATTATAAAAACAGGTTTCCTACGAATATGTTTCAGGAAAGGGATCATCGGGATCATACAAATATATTTTTTCCATTACCTAATGCCATTCCAATTGAGGATGAAGAAATTGACAGTGACCAATGAAATGTAGGGATTATTTCTTAACATATGTTTTGATATTATTCAATCTTATGATAGGATGCATGATACTGTTTGTAGGAAATGAGTATTTCAAAATATGTTGAACAAGAATGGTTGATGGATCATGAATAATGTTGAATAATTAAGAAGTCAACATATAAGGGATTCAAGATTTATGGTAGAATTTAGGATGGTGAAATGCTTAAAAGTATTAAGGATCTATTGATGTAGGGAATTACATTAGAAGACGTTTTATAGTATGTGTAACCATAAAGATTTATATATGAATATCTTATTCATGGAATAATTATCTTTTCTTTTGTGGATATATTTATAAAGAACCATTTCGGTTTATATGATCCTTGAATTTGAGAAAATTATAGGTTAATACATTTTTGGGGTGCAAAATAAATGTTATTAAAAAACCTTCATGGTTAAAATATGCTATGGTTATTTTTGATAAATTTATCTCTTTTTGAAAATGTTATAATATTATATAGTTTTTGAAAAGTGACAACACGTAGACCGTGTGACAACCCATCACGTCTGATGAAGCAATGAGAATAAAACCAACAACCAATGTACGACTTTTATTTATCGCCTACCACTGGACTACGTGAAGTCCGAGGTTATTTTTACTAATTATTTTGAGTTAGATGATTTTATGAATCCATAATAAGTTTATTTTGTGTTATCTATGGAAATGATTAACCTACCATAGAGAATATTTGATTAAGTTAATTACTTTTCAATATGAGATTTTAAGAGTAACTAATGTTATTTGGAGATAAATGTTAAGATATATCTTGGAAGACTATATGATTAAATCCTTCGGTGATTTGGGTTTCAATCACAGTTTGGATTACATTGAATGATTTTAAGGATAACTTTTTATTGAATGGTCTTTGATGATCTTTGGGTTTTGTTAGACAAATTTTGGAGATTAAGAGTAGTTTTTCATTATGTAAAAGTTTATCATTTTGGGGGATTATCAGATCTACTACTAACCGTTTTAGTTTTAGTTAATATCTAAAGACAATGGAAATAGATATTTCATCTTTTGTGGATTATTTGATTCTATCTAAGTTGATTATAGAACTTTTAATGTAAAAAAAAGTCATCCCTAATACTCATCGTTTGTAGAAAATATGAGTTTATGATAGAAATCTAGTTAAAGATGAATGTATACATGACAAGTAAGTATATTTCATTATGTTTTTATGTAAGCTCATAAAGAAATTTCTCAATGAATGGTAACATAAAACAAAAAAATTTTCTGTAAACTTTTCCTACTAGGGAATCAAAGACTATTTAACCCATCACAATATTGTGAATTTCTGGTGGTTAACTATCTCCTAAACATGTTTTCTACAACTCTCCATCAGAACGTGAAGGTTTTTTTCTCCTCCATATCCATGTTTTCATGGAATCCTAGTATCAGTTGTCTAGGGTAACCTTTTTACTTCTCTTACTTTCTTTTAATGTGATAGTTTTAATGACTTTTTTTCGATATGGGGCTTTCAATAAAGTTCCCGAGCCCAATTTTTAAATTGCAAGGACGCAATTTCCAAAAGGGGGGAAGTATGTAACAACCCGGATAAATGAAGAATATGACATGTTCATATTTATTAATATTTTTGAATTAAATATTAATTTTACATTAAATGTGTGGCTATGTTCGATAGTGTACCTGATATGCAACAACGACTTTCTTTGAAATCATACGTTGCACACTAATAATATAATATTATTAATTTAAATGGTAGTTAAATCCTTGATTTTTTATTAGAGGGAATGACTAAAACTAATTACAATATGATTATACATGTTTGTTAAATTTATTTACATTTATCCAATAAAAGTTAGAGGCTTAAAATGTGAATGAATCTAATTTTAAGTATAATTTACTTTAAAAGGCCGATTTATCACCTTTTAATGGAGAACCCTCTTTAAATCTAGTTTTGGTCATTTTTATATATTCTATATGACCAAATAAAATCATTCTTTATAATGGGGACATCAAAATTTACTTTGTGTAAATTTATGGGATTTTTCCGATAAAGTTCATTTTTTAATGAATTGTGAATAATATTGTATTTTAATTCAAAAGTACCTTTTAATATAATTTATTTATATGGATAGATTATATTTTTTGTTGGTTTTAAAGTGAAATTAAAATATATATTTACCATTTAATCCAATTTTGGTCATTGGAATTAATTACACTTTGAAATTGCGCATAAACAAGTATCAATCTTTTGATAGTTATTCTTTCATAAAAAATGCTATTTGTTTTGATAACACGAATTAATTTTAAAATTCATTAATTCCAATTATATGGTTTGAATTTGTAAAAATAGACATCATTTTTGAATTCGGAATATCAAATATTAGCTTAGGCTTAATTTTTTGTATTTTTTTGAAAAACATCAATTTTTGATGAATAATGACAACACATAGTGGTAGTTTAAAAACTGACTTTTTCATTTAAATAAATTTTTACCACTTATTTGAATTAAATTTCGAAAATCCGACATTCATGGATATTATCAAGAAGTAAAATGTTGTTCTTTAAGATAAAATTAATTTTTGGTGAATAGTAACTTTTGACTTTTATTTTCCGCAGCTAAATGTAAATAGGGTAATTCAAGGTAAAAAGAATATTATAATAATTACAAATTATATTAACACTTGTACAAACCTTATTGGTTCAGTAATTAACGAAAATTGGCATATTTGGGTCTATTTTAGGACCCCATTTATCCACTTGAGAGTGATAATGACAATTTAGATTAATTTACTTAAAGTAAAGGAAAATATGACAAAAGCGGATATCTTTTAGTAAATTAATTTTTATAAGGGGTTATATAAATTATATTTTTGACTATATATATTCATTGCAAAGATAAAAACATTTTATAAATCATGGTATTTTTATTATAATTTTTAAACAATAAATAAATTAACTTATTTATGACATAATAATGATACAGTGTTTACCTCACTAATAAATAATTTTAATAAATGAGATTATAATGATTAAAAATATTGTCCAAAACATGACCCATTTTGATTGGATGATTTTATTTCGACCATGAGTAATCTTATCTACATCTGTAATGATTTTTGGACCATTAGAAAATTAATATTATTATATAATAGAATAATAGTTCACACTTTCTTAAAGAGCCCCTCTACCCCTTATAAAAGGAGACCACTTCTAACCAATTCCTCACACCTATCAAGCTATTTGGATCGTCCAACCTCTACCCAATTAATCTCCCAACATCCCTCACATCACCCTAGAAGCCATACCTTAGGCATAAGCCACTTCAAGAAATCATTTTGGTTCACACCCATGGAAGTTTACTAAATTAATGGATACTATTTCTCATAAATGATTTTCTTTTATTTTACATCTCCAACCCCTAAAATATTTTTTATTCATTTATTTTGTAACAAAAATAGTATCCATAATATACTAGGATTTTTTTGATAAGGATTCGAACTACACGTAAACACACCTCCATCTAATGGATGATGAACATAATGTTTCTGTGGATGGAAAACTAACATCTCACGAAATGATGGTTGTTGAATTATCTTCTACCGCCTCTCATGGTGTCCATTATGATCGAAATGTATTTATATATGATATATATTATGTTTATGATTTCATTATTCTACTCTAATTCCCAATTAAATCAAGACTTTATGGTTTCCATTGTCAATAAATATGATAATCTAATTTAAGGAAGTGCGGACTACTGCCCCCTCAAAGTTACGTGATTCGTTAATGCCTTATGTGGGATGTATAAAGGATAGAGATAATGATATTTTATATGATATTATACTTTAATTATAATAGACCTATGTATAGTTATTCTTTAATTCAATAAAATTAGAAAATTGAAATGAAAGTAGCATTCATGCGTACGTACGGCTTACCGTCTCAATGAACGGTGCATTTCCTTTCTTACCTCCATATGTTATGTAACTATTATATGTACATGTATATACTGGATATATATGATATATATGATATCTAACTCATTAATACCATTCTGGATATAATGGAATATTGACCACATGGAAAACTTGTAAATATAAGGTGTTCATTTTTAACTCAAGTACCAAATATCGACAAAACGACCATTATCAACTTAAATGTTTACATAATGTTTATAACAAGGTAATAAATAATATTAAAGGAGTAATAAACTTTAAAAAAGGGTTATTAATAAATTATAAATTAACATTATTTTATTATTCGGGAGATTAAAGAACAAAAGGGTCAAGTAGCACAATGATGTAAGGTATTTCTTATCTCACTTTTAATTCCGTGAGATTTCCATTGTTCTCCACTTATTTATTGCATGTGGTATATTATATACTTACATTTGATATATATTATCATGATTATCTGTATATTCATTGTATTATGTGATTCATTTTTTGTTTATTAACATTTTTTCTTACAACTTGATTGATTACAACGTGGTAAAGGGTTTCATCTCACTTTTTATTCCCGTGAAATTCATGCTATATTCACCACTATTTCCTTTTGTGTGTTGTATGTACTTCCCATTATTGTAATATTTGTGTAATATACTTTAATTTATAAGTATTTACATCTTCATTGTATGATCCTTCTATCAGGTGGCATATGATTTGTATGTTACCAAAACGGTAAGGGAACCATTCATCATCCTCTTTTTAAAAGACTTATATTTGGTATATCTTCTAATTTACATCTTATTATGTTGGGATATGTTCTTCTATAGCCTTATTGATGTAAATTTTTTGTTCTAGTGATGGGATACCATTTTCCCTCTCATCAACTAATTTTTTGAATTTTAACATGACGTCGTTAGGCTGTCGAATTTTTGCAAGGGAGCTTCTTAACCCAATTTCAATTCTTTGGGTTAAACATCTAATAGATGATTATGTCGTGCTATAAATATCTGTGAATGACCTATGATTGTTTTACACATAATATCCACTAATATTGGGTTTATTTATATTTTTCACACATAAATTATGTCATTGATTTATCCTTAATCTAAGGGTACCGTCTTTATAAGGGATTGCGTCTCAATTTACATTCCATTGAGACTTCATTATTATTATGCACCAATTCACTCTTATATTGTGTATATACTGTCCTTTGACATATTATATCATGAATCCTTTTAGTATCATGATATTATAAGGTTATGATTAAATGTTATTACTCAATTATGTGTATTTAAACGTCTCTCATTTTGTTAAAAACTCTTTAACTAAAATAACGTTTTAAATGTTTTAATGATTTATTCTCCTAAATATTTATCATCAATGTCCATGTTTTCAAAATGGTTTTGGTATTTATTTATATGGAAATTAATGTTTTAAAATTTTATTTTCTTTAAAATAATCTATGTCGTATGGGACACTAATTCATAAATCTATTTTTTAAATGTTTTAAATGGTTATGAAAATGGTTTGATAAAACATAGTTTGTTTCAAAATCTTGATATGATATATTGTGATTGGAATGTGGAAAATTTATCTTTCCCTTATGCTTGTTGTATGTTCTATGATTTTATATTGGTACATGGAAATTTGATGGGTTGTTACGTGATAAACCAAATGACGGGTGGTGTCATGAATACCAGGACGGGTGGTTACGTTATAACCTCCAATGCATTGGGTATGGAAGTCTGTCTTATGGCTATTACATTTAGTGATATGTGTGTAAGTCGACCGTATGGTTATTACATTTAAGTTTGATTATGTCCCAAGTTACCTTTATTATTTTATGTATTATTTATATGGGGTTTATGGTAATATTTTGGATACAAAAGGTGAAGTAATGATCTTTTAATTCAGTGAAGAGTATTTACTACTTAATAAAGGTGAAAAGTATTACTTAGGTTAAAGTATTCATGGTTTACTTTTTTTTGAAAAACTAACTGTTTTACTTCTTTGTGTATCCCTTATTGAGCTTTTTATGCTCATACCATGTTTTTGAAATGTATATCACAGGACATAATGTGGAATAGGGTCAAGGATGGGATCAAGTAAAATTCATGCCGTCTTAAACATGGAACTAGACATGAATTTTGTTTTCAAGAGTTCATGTTTTGTAAAAAAATGGATACTGGGTAGAAGTGTCTACTTTGTAATTTTTTTTAAATGTTATAGTTATGGAATAACTCTATAAAACTCTAAACATGAAAATATCCACAATGTGAATTATTTATTTAATTCAAGATTAGGTAATTTATTAAGGTCGGGTCCTTATAGTTGGTATCAGTGGTCGGTTTAGGCAGAATTAAAGGTTAGGGTGTTATCTAAGAATAAGTTACATAACCATAATGGTTACCATATTAGAATGACTCATAGTTATTTTGAATGGGTTTAAGATAACATGAAGAAGTATTTAACCTTCTCATAAGAAATTATATTATTATTTTTCTGATATAATCACACTGACCTTTTGATTGTTTTAGTAAATGGCTGGATCTAGTAGGCACCAAAGTAACAGTTGATGTGAAGAAAACAGTGACAGTTTTCTTAATGAGAGATTGAATGAAATTAGAGATGAAATGAGAACTCTTATATTTATTCTCAACCAAAAATCTGGAGTCGTGATTGAAAACATGATCCTTGGAGATTTTATAAGGCATCGAATATGTGAGAAACAAATCCATATGGAATTTCAGGTAATAATAATAAATTTAAGTTTGTTGAAAACATATGTGTCAAGGATGCGGAATGAAACAACTATTAAAATGCTTCAAAGGGACTAGAAAATTCTACAGATGTGGGAATTAAAGTCATAATTTAAGAACATTCCATGGAAAAAGGAAGCATCCAGTTGACTCTAGGAAAGGGAAAGAAGTTATTTCTGAGGGATCAATTGAATGTTTTAAATGTGGTGTGCATGGTCATTATACAAACAGGTATACTAAAATGATTTATCTGGAATGGGATCACCAGGATCGTAAAAATATTTGTTTACCCATACCTAATGACATTACGATTGAGGATGAAGAAACTGACAATGACCAATGAATGGTATGTATTATTTCTTAACATATGTTTTCATATTATTAAATCTTAGGATATGATTAATGATTCTGTTTGTAGGAAAGAAGTATTTCAGAATATGTTGAAAAGGAATGGATTAAGGTTCATGAAGAATTTTTAATGATTAATAAGTCAAAATATAATTTATTCAAGAGTTATATTAAATTTTAGGATGGTGAAATGCTTAAAAGTATTAAGGATTTTTTAATGATGGATATTACATTAGAATACTTTTTATAGTATGTGCAACCCTAAAGCTTGAAATATGAAAATTTTATACATGGAATAATTATCTATAATTTTGTTGATATAGTTATAAAGAACCATTTCGGTTTATATGATCCTTGAAGTTGAGTAAATTATAGGTAAATATATTTTTGGGATGCAAAAGGTATGTTATTAGACTACCTTCATGGTTAAAATATGATATGGTTATTTTTGATAAATTTATCTCATTTTGGGAATGTTATAAAATTATATAGTTTTTGAAAAGGGAAAATACGCAGACCCTGTGACAACCCATCGCGCCAGACGAAGATATGGGAATCGAACCGACAACAAAAGTGCGACTGAGATTTATCGCCTACCACTGGACTACGTGAAATCCCTGGTTATTTTGAATAATTATTTTTAGTTAGATGATTTTAGGAATCCATAATAAGTGTATTTTTGTTTATCTATAGAAATTATTAACCTACAATAGAGAATATTTGATTAGGTTAATTACTTTTCAATTTGAGATTTTAAGAGTAACTGATGTTATTTGGAGATAAATGTTATGATATATCCTGGAAGACTATATGATTAAATCATTCAGAGATTTGGGTTTCAATAATACTTTGGATTAATTTAAATAATTTTAATGATAACTTTTTATTGAATGGTCTTTGATGAAATTTGGGTTTTGTTAGACAAAGTTTGGAGATTAAGATTTGTTTTCCATTATGTAAAAGATTATCCTTTTGGGGGATTATCTGATATTATACTAAAAGTTTTAGTTTTAGTTAATATCTAAAATAAATAAAAAATATGTTTTTCATCTTTTGTGGATTAATTGATTCTCTCGAAGTTGATTATAGCACTTTTAATGTAAAAAACGGCATCCTGAATACTCATCGTTGGGAGAAAATTTGAGTTTCTGTTATAAATATAGTTAAAGAGGAATGTCTACATGAAAATTAAGTATATTTCCTTATGTTTTTATGTAAGCTCATAAATAAATTCCTTAATGAAATGTAACTTAAAACAGAAACATTTTCTGTAAACCATTCCTACCGGGGAATCAAAGACTGTTTAACCCATCACAAGGTTGTGAATTTCTGGTGGTTAACATTCTCCTAAACACGTTTTCTATCACTCTCCATCAGAACGTGAAGGGGTTTTTCACCACTATATCCATGTCATCATGGAATCCTAGTATCAGTTGTCTAGGGTAACCTTTTTACTTCTCTCCCTTTATTTTAAAGTGATAGTTTTACTGACTCTTCTTTCGATCTGGGGCTTTCAATAATGTTCTCGAGCCCAATTTTTAAATTGCGAGGATGCAATTCCGAAAAGGGGGGGAGGATGTAACATCCTGGATAAATGTAGAATAAGAAATTTTCATATTTTTTAATATTTTTTAATTAAATATTAATTTTAAATTATATGTTTTTCTATGTTCGATAGCGTACCTAATACGCAACAACAGTTTTCTTTGAAATCTTACATTGCACACTAATAATATAATATTATTATTTTAATTTTTAGTTAACTCCTAGATGTTGAATTGTGAGGACTGAATAATACTAACTACAATATTATTATACATGTTTGTCAAATGTATTTACATTTATCCAATAAAAGTTAGAGGCTTAAAATGTGAATGAATCTAATTTTAAGCATAATTAACCTTAAAAGGCCGATTTATTGCCTTTTAATGGAGAACCCTAATTAAATCTTGTTTTGGCCATTTTTATATATTCTATATGACCAAATAAAATCCTTATTTAGAATGGGGACATAAAAATTTACGTTGTGTAAATTTCTGGGATTTTACCAATAAATATCATTTTATAATTAATAGTGAAAAATATTTTATTTTAATTCAAAAGTGCCTTTTATTATATTTTATTTATATGGTTAGACTATATTTTTAGTTGTTTTTAAAGTGAAATTAAAATATATTTTAACCATTTATTCCAATGTTGGTCATTGAAATTAATTTCACTTTGAAATTTGACATAAAAAGTTGTATTCTTTTAATAGTTATTGTTTCTTGAAAACGCTATTCATTTTGATAACCGGAATGAATTTTAAAATTAATTAATGCCACCTATATGTTTGTAATTTAGAAAAAATATACATCATTTTTGAATTTGGAATATCAAATATTTCATAGGCTGAATTCTTTGTATTTTTCTGAAAAACATCAATTTTTGATGAATAGTGACACCACTTAGTGGTAGTTAAAAAACAGAATTATTCATTTAACTGAAATTTTACCACTTCTGTGAATTAAATTACGAAATTCCAACAAACATGGTTTTTATCAAGAAGTAAAATGTAGTTCATGAAGATGAAAATAATTTTTGGTGAATAGTGACTTTTGACTTTTATTTACCGTAGTTAAAAGTAAATAGGGTAATTCAAGGTAAAAAGAATATTATAATAATTCAAAATTACCTTAACACTTGTAAAATCATAATTGGTTCAGTCATTAATGACCATGGGAATATTTGGGTCGATTTTGGGATCCCTTTAATCCACATGGGAGTGATAACGACAACTTAGATTAATTAACTTAAAAGAAAGGAAAATATGACAAAAGCAAATATCATTTAGTAAAATAATTTTTATAAGGGGATATATATATTATATTTTCAACTATAAATACTCACTTAAATTTTAAAAATATTTCCTACATCATGGTGTTTTTTTAATTATTTTTATACAATAAATAAATTAAATTATTTATGACATAATAATGATGTAGTGTATACCTCATTAAAAAATCATTTAAATAAATAAAATTATAATGATAAAAATATTATCCAAAACATGTCCAATTCTGATTGGATGATTTTATTTGAACCATGAGTCATCTTTTCTACATCTTTAATGATTTTTGGACCATTAGAAAATGAATATATCTATATAATAAAATAATAGTTTCACACTTTCCTAAAGAGCCCCTCCTCACCCTTATAAAAAGAGACCACTTCTAACCAATTCCTTACAACTCTCAAGCCATTTGGCTCGTCCAAACTCTACAAAATTTGGCACCCAACATCCCTATAATCACCATAGAATCCTTACCTTAGGAATAAGGCACCTCGAGGAATCATTTTGGTTCAAACCAATGGAAGTTGCCTAAATTAAAGGTAACTATTTTTCTTAAATTGTTTTCTTTTATTTTACTTCTGCAACCCCTATGCACTTTTTTATTATTTTCTTTTGTTACAATACTAGTATCCTCAATATATTGGATGTTTTTATGAGAATTATTATAACTACACATACACACACCTCCATCTAATTGATGATGAACATAATGCTTCTATAGATGGAAAACTAACACCTCACGAAAGGATGATTGTTCAATTATCTCCTGCCACCTCTCATGGTGGCCATTACGATGGAACTGTATTTATATATGATATATATTATGTTTATGATTTCCTTATTCTTCTTTAATTCCCAATTATATCAAGCCTTTGTGGCTTCCATAGTGGTTAAATATGATAATCTCATTTGAGGAAGTGCGGACTACCGCCCCCTCAAAGTGATGTGATTCATTAATGCCTAATGTGGGAGGTATAAAGGATAGAGTTAATGATATTATATAGCATATTTACACTGTAATTATAATATACCTATGTATCATTTTCCTTTAATTCCATAAAAGTAGGAAATATAAATTAAAGTAGTGTTCATGCGTACGTACGACTTACCGTCTCCATGAACAATGCATTTCATTTCTTACCTCCAAATGTTATATAACTATTATATATACATGTATATACTTTATATATATGATTTATATGATATCTAAATCATGAATACCATTCTGGATATAATGTAATATTCACTTCAAGGACAACATGTAAATATAATGTGTTCATTTTTAACTCAAGTACCAAATAGCGAAAAAATGACCAATATCCACTTAAATGAATACATAATGTGTATAATAGGGTAATAAATAATATAAACAGAATAATAAACATTAAAAGATGGTTATTAAGAAAATATAAATTATCATTAGTTTATTATTCAGGAGATTAAAGAACGAACGGGTCAAGTCAGACAATGAGGTAAGGGATTTCTTATCTCGCTTTTAATTCTGTGAGACTTCCATTATTCACCACTTATTTATTTCTTGTGGTAAATTATATACTAACATTTGATATATATTTTTAGGGTTCACTATA
Organism: Viscum album; assembly: GCA_963277665.1. Classification (NCBI taxonomy): domain Eukaryota; kingdom Viridiplantae; phylum Streptophyta; class Magnoliopsida; order Santalales; family Viscaceae; genus Viscum; species Viscum album. Next base: position 1,515,509,953 of record OY728122.1, on the reverse strand, counting down.
TATTCATTGTATTATATGATTCATTTTTTGGTTATTAACTTTTGTTCTTACAACATGATTGATTACAACGTGGTAATGTATTTCATCTCACATTTTATTCCCGTGAGATTCATGCTATATTCCTCACTATTTCCTTTTGTGTGGTGTATGTACTACCCATGATTGTACTCTTTGTGTAATATACATTCATTTATAAGTATTTACATATTCATTGTATTATCCTTCTATCATGTGTCATATGTTTTGTAAGTTACCAAAACGGTAAGGGAACCTTTCACCCTCCTATTTTTGAAAGACTTCCTTTTGTTATGTCTTCTAATTTACATCTTATTATGTTGGGATGTGTTCTTATATATCCTTATTGATGTAAATTTTATGTTCTAGTGATGATATATTATTTTCACTCTCATCAACTCATTTTCTGAATTTTAATGTGACGCTGTTAGGCTGTCTAATTTTTTCAAGGGAGCTTCTTAACCCAATTTCAATTCTTTGGGATAAACTTCTCCTTGTTGATTATGTCGTGCTACAAATATGTGTGAATTACCTCGGATTATTTTACACATAATATCCACAAATATTTGGTGTATTTATATTTTTCACACATAAATTATGTCATTTATTTATCCTTAATCTAAGGATATCATCTTTATAAGGGATTACGTCTAAATTTACATTCCATTGAGACTTTATTATTATTATGCATCAATTCACTCTTATATGGTGTATATACTGTCCTTTGACATATTATATCATGAATCCTTTTATTCTCATGATATTATAAATTTAGGATTAAATGTTATTCCTAAATTATTTGTATTCAAGTGTCTCTCATTTTGTTAAAAACACCTTAACTAATATATCGTTTTAAATGTTTTAATGATTTATCCTCCTAAATATTTATCATCAATGTCTATGTTTTCAAAATGGTTTTGAGATTTATTTATATGGACATTAATGTTGGAAAATTTTAATTTATTTAACATCTTCATAGTGGTATGGGACACTTTTATTCAAAAATAAATTTATTAAATGTTTTAAATGGTTATTAAAATGGTTTGATAAAGCATTGTCTATTTCAATATCTTCATATGATATATTGTGATTGGAATGTAGAAATGTTATCTTTCATTTATGGTTGCTATATGTGTTATGATTTTATATTGGTACTTGGACATTTGATGCGTGGTTATGTGATAAACCAAATTACGGGTGGTGCCATGAATACCAGGATGGGTGGTTACGTTATAAATTCCAATGCATTGGGTATAATAGTCGGCCGTATGGATATTCCATTTAGTGATATGTGTGAAAGTCGACCGTATTGTTATTCCATTTAAGTATGATTATGTCCCAAGTTACCTTTATTATGTTCTGTGTTCTTTATATGGGTTATATGGCAATCTATTGGTTACAAAAGGGGAAGAAATGATCTTTTAATTTAGTTAAGAGTATTTACTACTTCATAAAGGTGAAAGGTATTTCTTATGTTAAAGTATTCATGGTTTACTTGTTGTTTTGAAAAAATAACTGTTTTACTTATTTGTGTATCCCTTACTGAGCTTTTTATGCTTATCCCAAGTTTTTTAAATGTTATTTATATGACATTAAGTGGAATATGGTCAAATATGGGATTAAGGAAAATTCATGTTGTCTTAAACATGGTACTAGACATGACTTTTTCTTCCAAGAGTTCGTGTTTAGTAAAAAAAATGGATACTGGGTAGAAGTGTTGACTTTGTAATTATTATTTTGAAATTTAATAGTTATGGCCTAACTCTCTAAGACTCTAAACCTGAAAAGACACTCAATGTGAATTATTCATTTAATTCATGATTAGGTAATGTTTTATGGTTGGGTCCATATAAAACATACTGGTGGCCTTGGGGAAATAAACTAGTCATGGTCTCTTGATTTACGCCCCTAATCAAGCTAGTACCTAGTATCCATATATATTACCGAATGTTTTCTTATCTATAGAGGGTATATTCATTTTTAAATTTTAATTATAAATATGATTACTTTTTTTTGGAAAACTGGTCTGAATCCTTCTAACCCATGATGATTTAGGTAGAGTATTCCAGGTGTCTTACTAGAACCTAAGTCGACAATCATTTATTTTTCCATCATGATTATTCTCTTTTTATACATTAACACTAATATTATATAGGAACTGATAGGAATGTTTTGGAAACCCTTGGCGGTGGTCTTATTAGATTGTCTCATAACCAACTTCAGCTTTCGATGGTACCCAAGTAGGACTTATGATTTCAGTTATGGATAAAAATAATTCCCTATCATATATTTTTTATTCATATATTATTATCATATACAGTCAAATCATATGATGGAGGAGAAGATCATGATTCTTGTTGAGATGTATTTATTTTTCTATCTGTTTATATACATTTATAGCATGTATTCCAGGTTTCCACTCTTTGTATATCAATAGTCCAAGAAATTATTTTGAATGTAACTAAGAACATGGATTTTATTTACTATTAATTCATTGATATATCATATTATTTAGCATGATTATGGTATCTATTTCCACTGTTTTTTTAATAGTATTATTCCTCCTATACTATTTTATATTTATTTTCTTTGTTTATATCCATTATTACACTCTAATACGAGGTCACTCTCTCCCCATTGTGCCACCGTAGATCATCATTTCTAGTCAGCATACTCTATTATTAGAGGAGGAATGCATTAGTCCATGTGACCAAATGGATTGGTGGAACACATTTAGTGAATTCATGGTTGGGACATTATATCAATAGTTTTGATATAAAGAATAAGACAACAATGCCATTATATAGGTTTTTTCCCAATTTCTATATTTTGAGACTATAGTAATATTTTTCACTAAATTATATTTATATAGTGTAAATACAAAATTATTGAATTCATATGTATTATTTAAATTTTATTCCATTGAGTTTTTCTTTCATTTATTCTCCCTCTTTTCCTTTTCCATTGATCCATATATTGTTGATGTTACATAGATATTTTATATCGTCATAATTTACCTCAATTAGTTTATATAAATTATTATTGAACATCTCACTTTGTTGTATTAAATATTCCACAATATGATTATATTATGTAGTATTATATACAAATATTATATAGATTACAATTCCTCTAGACATTTTTCTCTTTTTTTTAAAATTTTAAATAAAATCCCAATTAATTAATTTTATAATATAGAGTTCTTACCAAAACATCTATATCTGGGTTATTTTATCCCTATATACATAACTCTCCATTGAATTATTTTCCAAATTAGTTAAATATTCTTTTACTTCATTATTACAATATATACCACATCATCTATTTATATATTCTGATTAATTTAATTGATTTAATAGTGTTCTATTTAGACTAAACAATGTTTTTTATGGGATCTCAACATGAATGGTAATCCATTTATTTATTAATGAAATATTGATAATAACACTACTTGTTATTTTAATATTTATGTTTATTTACAACAAAGAAATTGTGGTTGTGATTATTATATCATTATTTATTTCATATGATGAATGTGATGGAATTTATTAGTTTTAGTTTAGGTATTTAATTTTATAGAACCCTGACACACCATTATTTCAAATGAGATAATGTTATTTTTGTATTTCATGAAAAATTACTACTTTTTAGAATGATTTTATTCAAATTTTATGTAATGATATATTTATGACATCTAGAATTATTTATTTCATCACTACGAAGTCAGTTATTTTTATCCATTTGACTAATTTTATTTTTATGATAGATATTTATATGATTAATATATTATTATTATATGGAATTATTATTATTTTATTTATTTTTATAATAATATTCATGAATTCTTTATTCTATGATTCATTATATTGTATTATTCCACTAAAAGTGAATTCAATTACACCCTTCTCATGTTTTCCTTCTTTCAATGGAATGAATATGAGTAATATGTATGATATATAAATATTTGTAATAGTTGGTCATATAATTTTTTGGATTATATTTAATATGTTTTATAATGTAAGTAATCAATAGGTTAATGGGGAAAATTATACTTTGAATTAGAATGTTATGTTCTTTTTAATTTTTTGTTTTTATTAAAACTCTATAGCTGAAAACCAAAATATTTTGGGTAGTTTGAGTGATATAATTATTTAAATGATAATATAATGATATAAGGTAAATTTAATATTGATTTATTAGTTTTTAATACAGCATTTAGATAATATGTTTTAGCACATGATATTGGAAAGTATATTTTTGTGTAACAATTGGTATCAAAACATTGGATAGATTTTTTAATAGGTTAATATGATTTCATATTGTGATAATTTAACTGTTGTAGATTCCATAATGGATTAATGTATTCTATTCTGATAACTAGTTAAAAGGAATAGATAATCATTTGAGTTCTTTTGTGATAAGATTCTGTGGTAATTATTGAATTTTTGGTAGACATTTAATGGGTTTTTGGATGAATACATGATGAAGGTATAGTTATCCATTATGGTTCTATTCTGAGTTTAGTTCAATGAAATTAATGTATTTTAATGAAAATTTTAATATAATATTTATAATATATATATTATATATAATGAATAAAATTCAATTGAAATGTCATAGGTAAAAATGTTATATTAAATTATATGAGCATTGGGTTCTTTAAATTGTAGTTTGATGATATGTTATAAAGGATCATTATTTCATTATTATTATAAATTATATCTATACAATATTATATTATCCACTTGGGATAGATCTAAATATAGGGAAAATAAAAAAAACCAATTAATCTAACAATTATTTCATTATTAATAATGAAATCCCTGCTAGGATACATAAAATTGAACATGTGATCTATATCAGATCCACCAAGTATTAATGACCAAGAAAAAGTTTGTTCAGGTATGAAATCAATCCCCTATTGGGGAACAACAAATTGAAAACACTGTATAAAATAGTATACATTCTTATGTGGAATATATTCTATCATTCACATGATCTTTATGAAGCATTATGAATTATTCAAACTCATTATTATATAAAATATCATGAATATATTATTAAATTCATCTATTTTCATCAATGATATGAATTTAAATTCTATAGACATAATTTATTTACATAGATAGATTTTGAAAACCCAGTATCTAGGTATGTTTTATCATTTAGAAAATTACCAGCAATCGGTGGGGTTGAATGTGATCATTCATGTTGATATGAACTTGGCTTACGACAAACATGAATGGAGCTTCGTCATCTGTGTTATGAGGGTATTCTTTTTTAATGAATTGTTTTGTGACCTCTACTTCAGATGCTTATTTTATCCTCAAATTTCATTATTTATGATGGGGATTTGTTTTTCTTTCTTTAAATAAGCTTGAGGTGTTGACCAGGTTGACCCCCTCTCCCCAAGACTTTTTATTCTGTCTCACGATGTTCTATCCTGTATTCTTACGAAATGCATGGAAATTGGAAGGCATATACATTACCTATTTTGGGGATTATTGGAAGGTATATCCCACAAGATGATCGCGGATGAAATTTTAATTTAAAAAAATGGAAAATGAAGGTCGTTAAATAACCTCATAAATACAATGTCCTCCTACATATGCTTGAGTGGAAATGATATCAACAATGGAATAGTTATGTTTTAATCTACAAAAATGTCCATAGAGGTTGTTGTTGGAGCATACAATACCTATTGGGATTCCAACAAAAACAGATGACATTAGTTTACCTCAATGACCTAATCAATTTAGGATGCATTAAGATGAAATATTTCTAAGTCATTACTAACTGGTTATTTGGAATGATATTCAATTGGAAAAAAATTCCATTCAGTTGGTGGAGGGTTACACGAGTCAATAGCATATTGAATTTGATTTTAATGCATGTGTTCTCTCTTATCAAGGCACAAAAGGGGTCATCCATGGGATGGAGAAAATTTTCCCTGTTTTTGTATGGGACTCCAACAAAATTGGATGCTACCACTAGGATTCTTGGGCCTGTATGGCTAGAACACTTATAGAATGGAGAGTTGGGCATTGGCACCTTCAGGATACCACAAAACGAATGCAAGTCCAGCTTGATTGTAAGATCATAATGGGAAATTCTATTTGGGATTCCATCTTCCATGTACACTATAGTAACTAATGGTATACATCTTGTTTCTGTAGCTAAATGTTCTCTTGTTTAACACAATTTATGATCACCCACCTTGAGGTCCTTAAGAGATGTACCGAGTGAATCATTGGAAAAGAAGATGTATTATTTTGGAAGGATAACTAGGTGGGTGAACTATAGGAATTTCAAGACTATAACCTACCAAAAATGTCATTCATGTGGGAGTATTCTATTCATGAATTCATTATTTCGAACCACAATCCCGAATAGATCATTGTGATGGATTTCTTACTATTAATGATGAACTGGACTGAAGTTTCTTCACAACATCATCTTCAGGCCGGTTCGTAACTTGGGACTATTGGGGGTGGCCTCTTTGAAAAACAAAAATGACTTGTCAGATTTAAAAATGTACATAAAAGATATACCGATGGAGAAGAAATTCATTACATGGTGTATCCAAAATAATGTTCTTCCGAAAAATGAGAATATCCAAATGAATGGAATTTCCTTAGTATCTCTTTGCTTTTTTATTGCAAGGAACCATGGGAGAAATCCATGAACAATATATTTTTATTGAGAATATGGGACTCTTATCATTGGATCTTATTTTCCCCAAAACCCCACAGTGATAGCGAACAGTCCTGGAAAGACTCATGTGCAACTTGGTTCCATGACATCAATATAAAACCCTATGAAGAAATGGTTCATGTTGTTATTTTTGCACCATTGTGTTGTTTCATTTGGTTGGCACACAACCACACTCATATGGGTTACAGACATTTCCACATGTTTCTTTAGATGAGTCTTAGATCATTAATATTTGATTTGGGACACCTTCTCAAAGGTTCCTATAGTTTGGTCGATGTTTGGAATGCAATCAACATTCAACGAACTCCGAGAAGGAGGTTGGGGCACTGGATTAGATGGACGCCACACCTAATTGGTTTGAAAGTAAAAATGGATGGGTCCACGATTATAGGGATTATGAGGTGTGGAAAAGTTCTTCAGGACTTGTGGGGATCAGTTATCATGCACTGTATCACTTTCTATGAGGCTGGTCATTCCTTGGGTGTAGAGGTCAATGTTGTTCTTTCAGTTTTAATGATCTTCAAACGACAAGGTACCCAGGAAGATGATGTTGAATCCAATTTAGAAGTAATGGTGAGACTCATTCAAGGGAGGCATCATGTTCCTTGGGAACTAACTTATGTTATCCTATAGTGTATTGTAGAGGCCAACAACGGAAAAACTGTTCACCTTATTTGGAGGGAGGATAATTTTTTATTAGATGTTCTCACCTTATTTTTCTATCTGGAGTGATAAAATGGTCATTTATGATATATTGGGTTCTATTCCCACTTAGTGTATGGCTGTTATATGCAGGGATTTCATAGTTCTACACCACTTTTACTCCCCCGTGAGAACCCCTTTGTACTTGGTTTTATGCAAATTTTATAATAATATAATTTCCAGTCAGAATAGCATGTATTACAAAAAAAATTAAACAAAACGGATCCATGAAATATTACATAAATTTAATTATTAAAAATATCTATTATAGTATAGAAATTTAATTTGATGGAATAAATATATATTACAAAATTATAGAATATTTATGGTATGGATAGGAAATTTCATCAAGAGGTGGGATTCTTCTATTCAATGATGGTTTTTATTGGATTTAAATAAATGTAGAAACATTTTTATCTACCATAAAATAATCCCAATATAATCATCAAATATTGAAGCTTAAGAAATTTCTTTTATAGGATATGTTAATTCTCGGGAAACCTCTAGGAAATGGATGACTATTGAATGACAACCTATGATGACCATTATTACTTATCTAATCCTTAGATCATTGGAGGTGGAATTCAGGGGAATTTTTATATTGACCATATAATTATAAGAACATGAAATTCATTTTGAAATATAAGTTCTTATTATTTTTTATTTATATTAAATATGATTAAAAAATTTATTTGAAAAATATCATTAATAAAATAAATTTATTAACAACTAAAAAAGAGACAAGCAATATTATAATTTCAATAGAAATCTGCTGATGTTTAAATGCTCTATTATTTAAAAATTATATATATATATATTACCATAATAAATGAAGTTAATAAATTTTTTATATTAAATATCATTATTTATATTGTTTATATATATATATTAACTAATTAACATGCATATAACAATTCTCACATTGGTTGGAATAACAATATATAATTTTTTTTATTAAAAATTACATTTTTGGTGAATTTATTTTCCATTTTTTAGTTGTTATTATTTTATCATTAAACATAATAGATTTAAAATTTCAGTCAATTGAAATGGATATTTTATTTTTAATAAGAAAGAAATACTATTTAATTATATAAATTTTTTAAAATTGAAACAACAAAAAAAGTTAAAAATTATTCAATCAATTAATGATCATAATTATATAATAATACAAAATTAATGTCTATTGTCTCGAAATAACCCAAAACATATTATATTTAATGTGTGAAAATGGTTTTATAATCCAAATAACTTATTTTAATATTAAATTGTAAATTTTATTTCTATTTTCCATGAATATGAAAATCTATTTTATAATATGAACTTAATAATTAAAAAAATTACTTACCTTATAACTATAAAAAAACCATCACCACTATATTATCCCTCATTAATAAAGAGGATAAATTAAAAAATATCTACTAAAACACCTCTCAGTCATTATAACACATCGTTGATATTATTTTTTTAATGTAAATAAACATTATATGAACACAAATGGTGTTGAATAAAGGATGATATAAAAGAAATATGAAATAATTTTATCTGTGCTTCTTAAATTTTTTTCATCATAAACTTATTCAAAATAAATTATAAATATGATAATATATAGATAAAATTTTAAACAAAAATAAATTTAATAATTTTTATTGAATAACCATTATCACCCTTCCACTAAAATCATTTCATATTGAAGGAATCAACCTTATTGTTGTAACATTACCTACTCTATGAAAGACGCATTCGATTTTAAATCAGCACCATACATAGAAAGTAAAAAATTGATATAATGAAAATTTTTTAAATATATGACATGGTAAAGATTTATGTTCTAATAATTTGAATTCCTTATTACTAATATTAACAATATTTTGTCTTTATAAATTACACTACATTGAATGACCATATAAAGAAACATTACATAAATCAAATATATTATTGATAAATTCACAAAATGTATCAATTTTGTGATAGTGGAGTAAAAAAATAATATTCCTATAATGTAATCAAGATTATGGAATTATATTATGAGTATTTTGACCATGACCAATGTACAAAAAATTATATCATAACATCATTTTCACATTTGATATAATTTTACTAAAATATAAATAATTTTGATAATGCAGTTCTATATAAAAAAATTATATCATAACATCATTTTCACATTTGATATAATTTTACTAAAATGATATAAAATTAAATTTTTTTACCTTTTCTCCGTGAATCATTTTTGACATTCATTAAAAATGTGTCAAAAAATATTCATTTATACAATACTACACAATAATTCCATTTTATATCATTAATATATATTATTCATTACCATGATTCCATTCAATGATTTTATACATTATTCATCAAAAATCATATTTCCATTAATATATTATTTTATAATATTACAAAATATATTATATTATAAAAGAACAAATTATTTTTAGAGATTCAAATTATGTATTTTTTCATCTTCAAATATTTATTTTTTATTTGGAAAAGAAATTTATTTCGTGGAGTAATTATTTTTAATACATTAAAAATATTTATTTGTTTTGTTCTCTATTCAAAAAATCATATGATTCTATGAGTTTAGAATGGTAGTTTTACAAATAAAATTTCAAAATAATTTAGGATAATATTTTTTACATTCATTAACATTTAATAATAAATAAATTAAAAATATATATCTTTCAGAATAATAATTAATGAATTTTTCTCAATGTATTTTTATGAATTTATAGTTGACATGTGACTTTTTATATAAGTTAAAGGTTAAATATAACTCATATTATCCCATTGACATTACTTTATTATTCTTATTCATATTCAATAATTTTATCAACATATTTTATATCAATTTCACTATATGTATATTTATTTTCCTAGTACTGAAGTAACAATTTACCTATTAAATATATATAGTATCGTATTGGAAGTGCCTTTATATAAAATTTATTACATTTATTTAGTCGGGTTATATGTAAACTATGCATAATTTTTTATTAAAATATGGATATTTATAGGATATTGATGATTTTTGGTTATTTATATAATCATTTATTCATTAGAACATACAATCAATGCATTTAAATTCAAAATTTGTGGTTATTTCCTATAATTAATACCCCCAATATTTATCAACGGGTCTCATGAGAAAATTTATCTTGGCTAAATAGTCTAGACCATAACCATTTATATATGGTGCATAAAAAAGGTCATGGATGATTTCCTTTAATGAACATAATTTTTCATTACAGTATTACAAAATCTGTTCTTTTTATTATAGTCCTTATTTCCATTCCATTTAATATATTGATATATTACACACTCATTTTAAAAGTTATATATAATTATTTAATTATAATTTATTATTTCATTTTTATTCAACAATTCTTATTCATATAAATATTTAGTAATACGCCTCCCATTATTGAGCATTTAGGATGACCCTCATTTTGTACTCCATTTCCTAAGGATATAATGATAAGTATTAAAATATATTGTTTATATTTTATATCAAGGTAATTTTTGTGAATATTAAAATTTATTTTAAAATAAGTAATCCTAGGAATAGTTGGAACAATTATTATGGGATGGAAAATATATTGATTTATGTAGTTAATATTTCTCCCTAACTCATTAGTTTATTATTCCTAAATGATATTAAGCGTGTAGGGGACACATTATTTTTTCATTATTTTAAATATTGAAGGTTATGTTGGGTATCACTAGTTATTTTCTAATATAGTAACTAATGAATATATTTTTAAAATAGATCTTGGGGTATGTTATAATTTTTCATACTATTTTCTTTCCAATATTCTTTAAATTAAATAATTATTCACCTTATTAAGTATAGACTAAAAACATATACAAATCATGTGAAAAATGGACATGTCGGAAATGTTTTACCCCATATATAATATCCATTAATATTTTATCAAAAATAATTACACGGTCATGCACCAAATGTGAAGTACATTGAAAAAACTTATGCAATAGTACATGAATAATTCACACTAAATATTATAAAACCATTATAAGCTAAATGTATTTAACATTAAAATAAATAATGGTAATCTAAAAGGTATCCCTAAACAATGATGTATAATATAATAAAATATAATATTCATAATGTCCATCAAACGGTTTCACCATTTATGTAAAAATCTTCCCCAAGGTTAAACTAAAAAATAAGGCCAACTACATGGTAAATTCTAACCATGCTACAGGTATGAAATATTGAGAATATATAAAAATTTAAAAATGCGTCATAATTATATAATATTTAACACGAAAATGACTATGGTGTTTCAAATCTATAATGTCAATGAAAATGGTCACCTATAAAAATTTACTGGAGGAATGTATCAATAAACCAGGATTAAACTCACTTCTAAGAATCATGGGATCAGTGAAAATAAAAGCATTGTATAAGGATATATATGATATATTACATGAATGATACACTATATTAGTTTTAAAATAACTAGATAAAATAAATATATAATACAAAACATAACTCATTTTAGATAAATGAGGATAGAGAGTTGGAAAACTATTGGAGGCCAAGTGAAAACAATGTAACTGAAACTACCAAAATTCCTTACTATTAAATATTAAAATCCCTTAACATCATTAGATATTATCATTTATAAAAATGTTATATCTAAGAATAATGGACCCCTAATATATTAAAATCCATCTATAAGTTTCCACATTAATATGAATAAATCTAAATTAATGAGATAAAAGAATAGACATTACCACGAGAAGTATAACAACTAAATAATCTTGATTCTTCAAATCACCAATCTAGGTGATATTAATCAATCAATCACATGTAACAAATGAAAAAAATATATGAATAGAATAAAATAATAATAACCTAAGAGATACTTGGAATAATATATTTAATGTTATATAATATACAGAAATCCAAAAAAATAAGATTGGAAGAGGTAAATAATTATTAAACACTCCTCAATATGAAATGACATGGGTTATATCATTAATTCATAATTATGAAAAAACATAATCATCGATAATACCTAAATTAAGACATACACATGTTTAACCTAACATACTCCCTAATCTTCAATATTTTTATAAAAAATTTCATAACTCAAACCAGTACAATTCATGTTCATATTACCTACATGTGTACCTGTTGCTTTTAATGAAAAAATCATCAAAATGTAAATCCCCTAACATGAATAACATCACATATAGATTCCTGGTTCATAATAAATATACATGTAATAAACTTTAATGAATGTAAAAAACATCTCAAACTAATAACCATATAATTAATATGTTCTTAATAATGGGTAGTACATGGAGAACTCAATCAAATAGATCAAATACAATTTTTATAAAAAAATGATCTAAAATACATTTACGTTGTACAACCATCAATTAAAAATATAATTATGATGAGTAATCATCCAAAAATTAAACCAAAATTCAATGATTTTTATTTGATGTCCCACGAAATTTTTCATATAAGGCCCATGTTTCAACACTATAAACACATGAGATATTTTTGATTATAAATATATGATATGAGGATCTAGGAAAATATATACACATTATATACGGACTCCTACTTAAATATTGCATAATATTTATTTAATTCATGAATTTATATTCATTCACATTTATGATCTATTCAAGATTAGTGTTTTGAAGAAAATTTCTATAGTAATTACATTAAAAATTAAATATTACAAAGTATACAGGTCTACTCACTGTCCATTGTTTTCATAATCTAAAATAGTTTAAAATAAAACATGCACTCTATTGATAAAATTAATCATAAAAATCATATTTTACTCATCCTCTCTCATACCCATCCTTATATCATGTAGAAAAAATTTGAAAAACCTTGGATGAGCACAAAAACATTAGTATGGGATATTAAATAAGTAATGAAACCCTTCGTCCATAAATTTTTTAAACTAATGAAAACATTTTAGATATATCATACTTTTCACCCATACAAATAATACCTTTTTATTACGACATTAAATAATTTGATTCCTATAAAACTCATTATTATCATTAATCATAAAGGTACATTGTGGTATCCATATCATTCTTACATTTTATCCCTCACAATAACATAGGGGTAACCTTCACGGTTATACTTCAAATACCCATCATAGTGTATTCCCTATATCACTTTGGATAAACCCAACCATTTAACTCCAACTCTTTATCCAATGAAATGGAGAGTAATCATAGGCTCACCCACCCATGCATTATCACAAAACAACCCGTATACATAAATAATTTCCATGAACAATACCAAAATCATATCACATAAAACAAGAATAATGGAAAAAACATTTCAATTTTTGAATCAAAAGATATAATTTAAAGATATTGATATAATAAAACCATTCTAAAAACCCTTTTCAATACCAAAAATACATTAAAATGAAATAATATATTTATTTTTCTTTTACGAAATTTATGTGTATTAGTGGAAGCCAAATATCAATGTATGGTCACAACCACAAAAAATTTATGATCGATGTATATGTTAAAAATGTTATTTTTTCAACTGATAAAATATATTCATATAAAATGAATCTATTTTAAGACCTTTTAATCAACGTAAAATACAATGGTTTTCATTTTACACCATATAGAATTATGGAGTATATTATCAAATTATGTCTCAATGAAAATAGATTGAGATGAAGTCCCTTACCTCGAGTTCGACTAATCTCGAACCTTAATTATATTCCTAAATAATAAGAATAAGTTTATTTATATATTCATGATAACCTTTTTAATTTTTTTTCCTTTTTTTCAAATATTTCCATGTTATAACAATTACATAATTAATTAAGTTCATATCAAATGTTTTGTTGATATTATGTACATTATTTGAAAATAAACATGGTATGATGTCGAAATTCCATATGTCAATATGGCTATTATATATAGAATCTCATTCACAATATAATAAAAATATTATTAAAATTATACCATTCAATACATTCATAAAATATTGAAATGATAAATGAAAAACATTATAATAATGGAGATAGTATGTTGTACATACTCATGAGTGACGATTGAATTATTCATTGATATTTATGGAAATAAGGTAAAAATAATTATATACTTCCATAATTATAATAATATCAATGTTAACATATAATAAATTTTAAAAAATTATATACATTATTCAGGTGATGTGTTTATTTAAAATGAATCACATCACTTCATGGAGGTGCTAGTTCACACGAACGCATGAATGACATTATCATCCTTATGTGCATGGAAGGTATAAAAAATAATGGATATATTATTATCTTATAATGATAAATATGATATAAATATCTAATGTGTAAAATAATTCATCATTGGTGAATAATATTACAATGAATTGAAATAAGAAGTAAAATAGATACGGTTTAATAAAATCATTACTTTTCCTTCGATGATCACCTTTATTACCACATTAACATCTCATAATGAGGGAGTTATAACAAAATATATCCTTAAATATTGTGGGTAGTGATTATAGAAAGGATTTGGGTATAACATGGATGGAATAATTTTTATTAAATGTATGTAATATAGATGAATGGGTTCCCATTTATAGGACAGGGTATGAGAACTCATTAAATTATTAAAAGTACTAAATTAATATAAATTTTTTTCTTTTAACAATGATTTCAAATTTATCTATTTACATTCAATGATGAGAATGAATTGTATGAAAATAATATGATTAAAATTCGTCAAATTTGGATGATTTTTTAATAATTATATTTTTCTTTTATCCTTATTTAAAACTAACCATTTTTATGTCATATACACTTTGAGGGTCAATAGAATTACAAAATTACAAAAAAGAAAACCAATAAGGTTTTATTAATTAATTTTTAGACTTTTTGATCAATTTTTTATTAATATTATATTTTTAGAGATTCTATATCAATTTATTACATATTTTATATTGTAACATATGAATTATGTCAATTATGAAACTATTCATTACACATCTTTTTAAAATATCTTAACAACATTATTTCTTAAAAAACTAATTTAATTCATCGAAAACATGTATAATTATTCCATTAAAGATATTTTTATAAACAAATATTAAAAAATATATTTATTTTAATATTATTAATATCATTTATTTGATTCATATTTTAATAAATCTACTGCTTCATCATCCTTGGGTCATAATTGAATGTAATTATTTAATTTTTGAAATTATAATTAAATTATAATTATGAAGATATAAATTTTATTTTTCAAATTAATATTTATAAATTAATTTATATTATATATAAAAATGTATTAAAAATGTTTTCTTATTAAAAATATGAGTATGATATTTTTAATGTGTCTTCGAATAAAATATAGTATGTGTCGTATTCTTCCCGAAGTTTCATGAAAAGGTTATAATTTCACCCTAAGGATTATTTTTCTATATCCACAAATCAAATTAAAATAATACATGATTTATGGTAATATTATAAAATTACAAGATTATATGTACCATTAATTACCAGACTTACCATTTACCATGATAAATAAAATTCTAATGTTATTATTTATAAAAAAATTCATTTATAATATTAGAAAAAAATCACATAATGATTCAAAAATTGTATGTATGTTTTTCAAAATTTTAAACACAAAAGTGAAAAAATTGAGTTTATCTTTAACCCCACATTTTCATGAGATGGCAGAAAAAATAGAAGTTTAAACATTCTTGATAAGATTTAATAACAATTTTCAATATAACAATTACTCCAATGTACAAAATTGGATGAAATGATGAAATAATGGTTTATTTATAGATTAAAACCAATTAAATGTTTAATATAACTATAACTAATATTGATGAAAAATCATTTTTAATATAAAATGCATCATTTCTCACAATTAATAAAAAAATAGTATTATCAAAAAAGACCAAAAATTAATCCAATGTAAATTTTGATCTTACTCAAAAAAATTTAGAATTTTAATTCTTCATATTGATATTATAAAATAATATAAAAATATATATTTTAAAATATTTCTCTACAAATAGGTGATAAAACTACTTTTATAAAATATGTGTTATTTTATGCCAAAAAATGTATTTTTTTTTATTTTAACCTTGAAATTTTATTTAATGAAATTAAAAAAATTTAATAAGATTTTTATAGTATGTTCAGTTAATTATTACAAATACAATTTCATGGAAATAAGCATCACTTCAAATAATAATATTAATAATATATTATTTTTTGGTATAAATCAGTTTTGTGGGAAATGCATGATTCATTATAAACCCATTGTTGTGTGTCAGTTATACAATTGGATGTATAATTCCATTAAAATTAAAATTACTTTCTAATTCATAAAAATTAAAAGATATAAAAATATTTTATTCTATAATTACGTGGTATGTAACACATGATCATGAATTTCTAGAGACATGTAATCAATAAATGTATTATAATGACCCATACTTTACATACATTGTTATTGCTTCAAAATTGAAGAACACTTATTACAACATATAACAAAACCATGAAAGTACCGTATAGGTGTAGTGTCTTTAGAAACATGGAAACATAGACAAATGTTTCATAAAGAATCTACATTGTCTCCCATTTATTTCATCATATCTAGAGTCCCTTTGGGCATATCCTACTTAGTAACATTTTTCCTGGCCTGGGGAAAGAAAACATACAAAAGGGTGTGCTCAAATTCTCAATAAGGGTAAACAAAAGAAATATGAATCACATCATATTCATAAGAACATTACATTTTGGAAATCATAACCTGAAAAAAATCATAATTTCATAACATGGGATAAATCATATTAGTGAAATGTAATCCCAATAATCATAACATAAAACATGAATCTTTGTGTCATACACACATAATCATAGAGAATCATTTCTTATTATTCAAGACTCATTGCCAAGACTATCTTAGTAGACAAAGTCTATTTCTGAACCGAGTTCACTCCTCGTTTCACTCATGTTTCACTGAACCGGATTAACCAATTGTTCTAGCCATGTATATCTCATGAGATATAAACCATTACCCAATGAATTGGAGGGAGATATAGGTCCCAGTCATCTCATAAGGAAACCATTCTTATGTGTTCCACAAAATCATAAATCATACCCCATAGCATAACCCATGTAATAAAAATTGGATTCTTAATCATCATGCCATCATAACACAAACCATATAAGATAAAAGGACATCATAGAAATAATTAAATCATAAAATAATCAAAACAATGTAAAAATAGGGATAGAAACAGAACACTATATTATTTTTGATAAAAAATAATTTCGATAAAACACTTGAACTCCATTCATGAGGAATATATCATTTATAATTCAAAAACATTTTCATTTCTTAACATTTAATATAATTTTAATCTAAATGAAGTTGATTAAAAATAACATGAAAATTGTAAAGGGGGCTTCATGGAAATAATGTTCTAAAAATCCATTCATGCCGTATATGATAAAAAAAATTCTTCTCGTACATTGGACAGAAAAGTCAAAAAGTACCTCGTACGAAAAATGACAAAAGATTCATTTCATAAATTTTTATAAAATCTCACCGAAGGGTAAAATTAGATTAAAAAATTCGAATTTTTTTATAAATAATAATACATATTGAGTAAACATGGAGGTGGATGATAAATATTCCCCAGTAAATTCTGAAGTATAAACAATCTCGGATAAAAAATGAGATTGCGAGATTTTCCCTTACCTTAGGTCTGATTTGCTTCTTATGTGTTCGAAACTCATGTATAATGATTTAAATAATGTAATTGACTTATTCCAGAATCAAAATCATTGTTATGATATCATATATGGTAATATTCTTAGCTTCTTAATAAAATATTTCATTGCTACTTGTTATTCGGGTGTTTACTACTTTTTGTTCTTATGCGTGTTTTGTAGAATAAATTCTTATTCTTATTTTTAGGTTATAGATAACTCATTTCCAGAATGGTATTAGTGTAATATATATCCTTTTTATTCATTCAATTCATTTATATAATCACTATGCAATGAAGATAATGTAGAACGAGTTGCATCACATCGTGGAGACAGCATTCCGTACGTATGAACGAGCGATGATATCATGCCCATGATCGTGGAATTGTATTGGAGTTTATGTATACTATTAAAGAATAAATATCAATTTAAAATAATCATATATAGTTATTCTCTACACCATTATACCCATACATGTAAGGTGGTGGTGGAAAACAGATTACACCACAGCGTGGAGACGGTATTCCGTACGTATGTACGCACGGTGATTTCATTTTCCGTAGGATGGATAGAAGGTGAAATAGGATTGTTTCATATTTATAATGACATATCTATATATAATTGATCCTTATGTTATTACTTCATAATGAAACAACTAATTTAGATGAATTAGAAGAAGAAATAATGTTGAAAGAATCAGTAACGAACATTACCTCTTCTTTGAAATGCCTCTTTTTAACCTCCTCTTTGGGCAATAAAGATGGTATTTGAAGAAGACCACAACCTATATGATGTTTATTGGGAATTGGATAAGAGTAATTGGCAGGGGTTGGCCGATATTGAAGGCTCAAAGTGGTGTGAGGAGGAGAGAGAGGAGGTTCCATTTTATAAGGGAGGAGAGGGGACTCTTTGGAAAAACTAATTATTTTTTTATTATAAAGTCATATTCGGTTTTTAATAGCTCCAAATTGATTAATTTGGAATCTAATGATGGTATGGGTCTAAATCATCTCATCAAATATAATTTAGGCATTTTTAGGTTTCTATTTTAACCTTATCTTTTAGATTTTCCTTTATGTTAAATAATTTTACTTTTATCATGTCTTCTTGTTTTCTTACACTATAAGGTAAATAAACTTACAATAACAAGCCAAACGAACCCAAGTTGTTTATTATTACTATATATACCATTATATAAGTCATTTCCCCTAACAGTAGATTTTTATAAATAAAATAAAAATTAATAATATAATATTTGTTTTAAAAACTATTTTGTGTCAATTTTGACACTATTTGGTACATGATTTTTTTGAAAATCATAACAGCATGATTAGTTCTAAAAACGTTAATTAAATAAATACTAATATGTCATAATAACCTATAAAATTAGTTTAAATCATAAAAAGTCTCAAATAACATTTATTGGAGTATTTATAACATCAATTATGTTAATATTTCATTAATAAGATCATTACTACATCATCATTGTGTCATAAATAAATTAAAATATTTAATGTATAAAAATTATAAATAAAATACCATTATGTAGGAAATATTTTTATCTTTCAAACTAATATTTATTGTCTAATTTATATTATGCATATCTCTATTTAAAAAATGTTTTATTTATTAAACATTGATTTTAACTATATTAACCATTCTTTAAATAAAATAATATTAAATGTCCTACTCAAATCCAAGTGGGTCTAAATGTTCATAGTTTATTCCAAAGGTTGTCTTTGTTATAATTAAACTTATCCAATAGAGTTAGGACATGTGTTAGGGAAATAATAATATAATTATTACCCTTAATTACCCTATTTACTTTTAACCGTGGGAAAAAAGCTAAAAGTTACTATTCACCAAAAATTATTTTCATCTCATTGAACCACGTTTTATTCAATAATATTAACTATGTTTCTCGGATTTTCGAAATTCCACTCACAGAAGCGGTAAAATTATGTTTTATGTAAATTTGCAAATTTTCCTAGGAGGTGGGTAAAAGACGGTGAAAAGTTTAATAAAAACATTTATATATCTAAAATTTTTATAAAATGACCCCAATGTATTACTTTGAACTTATATAGGTATTATGTATCAAATTTTAACCTAAAATAAATTTTAATAAAATAATTAATTATTTAAATAAAAATTCGGTTTTTAAAAAGTAACCTAGTGTTTTCACTATTCATCAAAAATTGAATGTTTTCAGAAAAATACCAAAACTTCACCCTAGGATAATTTCGATATTACGAATCAAAAAATGAAGTCCATTTTGACAAATAAAATTTATAACATTTCAAAATGTGGGTATTACTATTCATAATGGATAGTTTTAATAATATTTTAATAGCATATCGTTGTTTAGTGAAACTCGGTATTGCGTACAATGCAAGCTATCGAGGAAGGTCGCGGTTGTGTGAAAAGCAATCCAAGCTAGTGTTTTGTATAGAGAAATATTACTTCGATGATCTATATAACATTAAAACAAAAAAAAACCGTGGGTGTTACATTCTACCCCCCCATAAAATGAATTTCACCCTCGAAATTCATCACCTTGTAACAAACTGATGTGGAAACCTCTCCCTCATCATGTACTCAAAATCACATGTAGCTTCTTCTAATTGGTGGTTCCTACATAAAACTTTCACCAAGAGAGTGTTCTTGTTTCGTAGGACCTTTTCTCTACGATCCCGAATCTATATCGGCTGTTCTTCACAAGAATGATCTTGCTCTAGCGGTACAACATCTGAGCTGAGTACATCTGAAGGATCAAGTATGTACTTTTTCAGGAGAGATACATAGAACACATCATGAACTGGAGAGATATTCGGAGGAAGCGACAATTAGTAAGATAAATTCCCAAAATGATCCAGTATTTTGAAAGGACTGATATACCTAGGGCTCAGCTTTGCCTTCTTTCCAAATCTCATTACACTCTTCCAAGGAGATATTCGTAAGAACACTTTATCACCCACGTCAAACTCTAGGTCTTTTCATCGGGTGAAGGCATAACTTTTTTGTCGACTATCAGATGCTCTTATGTGTTGTTGAATAGATATGACCTTTTCTACAATCTCATCAACAAGATCAGGTCCTAATAGCTTTCTTTCCCCAACTTCATCCCAACATGTTGGAGTCCTGCATTTCATTCCATAGAGAGCATCATAAGGATCCATCTGATTACTAGAGTGAAAGATATTATTATAAGAAAATTCCACCAAAGGTAGGTGTTGATCCCAACCACCATTGAAATCCATAGAAAACAATCTCAACATATCTTCTAGAGTTTCAATTGTCCTCTCAGACTGACTGTCTGTCTGAGGATGATAAGCAGTGCTGAACCTCAACTCTTTATCCAGAGTTTGCTGAAGACTTCACCAGAACATTGAGGTAAACCATGGATCCCTGTCAGATATAATGGATAGTGGTACTCCATGAAATCTTACCACTTCCTTTACATATATCCTAAGAAGCTGATCCAGAGTGAAATCCTCTCTAATAGCAATGAATTGTGCAGACTTTGTAAGACGATCAACTTTGACCCAAATAGCATTATTGCCTTTGGATGTTTTTGGAAGTCCAGTTACAAAGTACATAGTGATGTTTTCCCATTTCCATTCGAGTATGGGTAATGGTTGTAACATCCCCTTAGACTTCTGTATCTTAGCATAAAATTGCGGACAAACCAAGAATCGAGAGACATATTCAACAACATCTCTTTTCATGCCATCCCACCAGAAGTACCCTTTCAGGTCCCTATACATATTTGTGCTTCCAGGATGAATAGAAAATTAAGAACTACGAGCCTCATCCATCAGCTCCTTCTTTAATTCTGGGATGGGAGGAACACAGACCCGATTCCTGAACCTTATTATCCCATCACAATCAAGGTTGAATTCAGGAACATTTTCACACCATATTTTGTAACTCTACGTCTTCTTTTTGTGCCTCTTTAATCTTCATATGTATATATAGTTGAACATTCATTTGAGAAAGATAATATTTCTCCCCTTCCATAATCATTCCAAGATCCATCCTTTGTAAATTCATAAATATTTTATCTTTTGTGATCGTCATCTTGGATAAGCTAGCATGGTATTTTCGACTTAGTGCGTCTGCTTCCTTGTTTTCTTTCCCTGGGTGGTAATGAATTGAGAAATCATAATCCTTAATCAACTCCAACCATCTTAATTGGCACATATTCATCTCATTTTTATGAAAATATACTTTAAACATTTATGAACAGTATAAATATCCCACCTTTCACCATAAAGATAATGCCTCCAAATCATTACTGCCATGATTGCCGTAGCTAACTCCAAATATTTAGTTGGGTAATTTTGCTCATGGATTTTCAACTTTCGTGAGGAATAAGATATCACCATATTGTTTTGCATAAGAGCACACCCCATCCCCTTCTTGGATGCATTACTGTAGATCACAAACCTTTCTCCACTATAAGGAACTATGAGTACAGGTGCTCTGGATAACCTTCTTTTCAACTCCTTGAAATTCTCTTCACATTCCTCCATCCACACGAACTTAACTCCATTTCGATTCAACCTGGTGAGTTGATTTGGTAATCGTGAAAAATCTTTCACAAAACATTGATAATATCCAGCCAAACCAAGAAACCTTTGGATCTCAGCTACTGTTGTTGGTCTCGACCATCTTTCAGTAACCTCTGTTTTTGCTGGATCCACATATATCCCCTCTTTTGAGATTATGTGACCCAAAAATTAAACTTTTTGAAGCCAAAATTTACATGTGGTAAATTTGGCATAAAGATTATCAATTCTTAGGGTCTTCAATACAATTCTCAAGTGATCTTCATGTTCTTACTTGCTCTATGAATAGACAAGAATATCATCTATAAATACTACCACAAACTGATCAAGATAGTTTATTAAGACTCAATTCATTAGATCCATGAAGATATTACGGGAAATAGTAAGACCAAACGGCATCACTATAAATTCATAGTGTCCATACCTTGTACGGAAAGCCATATTTTGTATATCCCCCCTTTTGACCCTTAATTGATGATACCCTGAACAAAGAGAAATCATGGAAAAGTATTTAGCTCTGTGTAGTTGGTCAAATAAGTCATCAATGCGTGTGAGTGGATATTTGTTCTTGATAGTGATCTTGTTGAGTTCTAGACAATAAATGCAGAGTCTCATTGATCCATCTTTAATTTTAACAAACAGAACAAGTTCTCCCCAAGTTGATGCACTAGGGTGTATGAATCCTTTATGAAGATTCTCTTGGAGTTTCCTCTTCAATTCCTGCAACTCAATTGGGGCGATTCTATAAGGTGTCTTTGAAATAGGCATAGCACCTGGTACGAGTTCTATTGAAAACTCAACATCACGATTTGGTGGAAGACAAGATAATTCCTCCGAGAAGACATCATCAAACTCTCGTATAATGGGAATATTCTTTATCATGAGTTTCTCTCCAACCATTTGAGATAAATAACTTTCATTTAGTGGAATCAAGACCCATAAGATGGATGAAATTTCCACTGGAATGTTTTGTTCATCCTTGCACTGATAGATGATAATATGTTGATCTGGAATATGAAATGTGACTTCCCTTATTTGGAAATTTATATGAGCTCTATATAAAGAAAGCCAATCCATTCCAAGAATCAAATCAAATTCCACTATAGGAAGGACCACAAGAATTGCAGGAAGAAATTTCCCACAAACATCAATCAGAGAAGAATTATAAACTTTTGATGCGAATATTGTGCCATTAGGAGTTGTCACAGCTAAATCAATATCTAATTTTTGAGGTAATACGGTGATACCCTTAGAAAATTGTTTAGAAATAAAAGAATGGGTGGATCTAGAATCAAATAAAACATTTTCTACTTTAGAGTGGATGGTATGTTTACCTTTCACAACTTCATTGTCATACTCCACATCACTGATAGAAATTGCATGTGACTTCCTTTTCATTTAGCCTTAAGAGTTTGTTGACATCGATCATAGTCAAAAACCATTGGATTAGGGATTTGATTAGCATAATTCCACATTTCCTTGCACTTGTAACATTGAAGTGCCGGAGGTGCACTCTATGTATCATTTTCATTGTTCTCATAACTAGAAATCGTTTTTCCATCATTACGGCATTCAAATGCCCGATGACCTTCCATTCCACATTTGAAACATTTACTTATCCCTTTAAGAAAAATCCCTCCATGTTTCGTTCCATACTTTTAGCGTAAGGGACAACTCATCTACTTTTCTGTGTGCTCTTTAGATTTTCCTTTGAATTCCATTTTCCTCTTCTTATCAAACCCATATGACTGATGGGTTACTCCAATCTTCATCTCTTCCATGAGAGAACATCGAACGATTTCCTCATAGCTATTGAAGTACCTTACGGATAACGCCCTTAGAGGACTTGGTTTTAAGCCACTAATGAGTCGATAAATCTTACTCTTAGGTTAGATAATAATCCCAGAAGCATACCTTGCAAGACATGTAAAATTTGCTTCGGAGGTTCCAACCGATTCATCATCATTTTTCTTCAGTTCAAGAAACTCCTTCTCCATCTTTGTTCTATGAATATGAGGGAAGTACATAATGAAAAATAAGTTCTTGAACTCATCTCATTCCATAGACTCAATTTCATCTCTTTGCATCGTATTCTTGATAAGATTACACCATTGATCAGCTT
Source organism: Viscum album (assembly GCA_963277665.1). Taxonomy (NCBI): domain Eukaryota; kingdom Viridiplantae; phylum Streptophyta; class Magnoliopsida; order Santalales; family Viscaceae; genus Viscum; species Viscum album. The sequence continues at coordinate 1,515,485,057 of OY728122.1, read as the reverse complement.
CACCTTCCAAAGGATACACTTCTAAGATGAAATTGTCCTGTTCATAACATTGAATAACTGAAAATATCATTTCAGTAGTACTGATCCATTGTTCAGCAACTAATGGATCAATAGACCCACTGAATGATGGTGGATGCTGGCTCATGAAGGATTCAACAGAATGTTGCTCCTTCATTTTCTCGTTTGGATGTCCTACATGATTTATATCTTGAGAAAGTTGTCTGAGCATGGCTACAAGATTTTTCATTCTGGCTCCCATAACGTATCGTTTCTCAGGGGGACAATCATTGCATTTCCCGTCGCATTCCGCTCTAAAACGGTTCATTTGGGTTCCAGCCATTGACTAAAACCAAGAATAATAGTGTGAGCAACACTAATTATAATAGGAAAAACACATAATCAAGAATAAACTTTTACACTTAATATCTTATATTAGGTTATTCATGGTCATTTCTAAAACACTAAAATTGTGTTCTATGCTTAGATATATCCTTAGGATTCTTACTAAGGCTTTCAAATACTAGTTTCCAATGGTTGAGTATACCATTCCTATGATTCCAACTATAATGACCCATACTTTACATAAATTTTTATTACTTCAAAATTGAAGCACATTTATTAAAACATATAACAAAACCATTAAAGGACCATATAGGTATGGTCTCTGTAGATATTGTGAAACATAAACAACTTGTTCATAAAGCATCTACATTATCTCCCCTTTACTTCATTATATCCAGAGTCCCTTTTGGAATATCCTACTTAGTAACCTTCTTCCTGGCCTCGAGAAAGAAAACATACAAAAGTGAGATCTCAAATTCTCAGTAAGGTTAAACAAAAGAAAAATCAATCACATCATATTCATAAGAACATGACATTTTGTAAATCTTAACCAGCAAAAGAAATCATAATTTCATAACATGGGAAAAATCGTAATAGTGAAATGTTATCCCAATAATCATAAAATAATACATGAAACTTTTTTTCATACACACATAATCATATAGAATCATTTCTTACTAGTTCAGAGTCATTGTCGGGACTATCTTAGCAGACAAAGTCCATTTCTGAACCAAGTTCACTCCACATTTCAGTTTTGATTCACTGAACCGGATTGACCTGCCGTTCCAGCCATGTCTATCTCATGAGATATAAATCTTGACCCAATTAATTGGAGGGAGATATAGATCCCACCCATCTCATAATGAAACCATTCTTATGGGTACCACAATATCATAAATAATACATCATAGCAAAACCCATGTAATAAAACTAGGATTCTTAATCATCCTGCCATCATAACATAATCCATATAAGATAAAAGGAAATAATAAAAATAATTCCACCATAACATAATAAAAACTATGTAAAAATAGGAATAGAAATAAAAACCTATATTATCTTAGATGGAAAATAATTTTGATAAAAATCTTGAAATCCATTCTTGAGGAAAATATCCTTTCTACTTCAAAACAATTTTCCTTTATTAACATGTCTTATTATTTTAAACTAAAAGAAGTTGATTAAAAATAAACTTTAAAACTTGTAAAGGAAGCTTCATGGAAATAATGTTCTAAAAATACATTCATTCCTTATATGTTAAAAAAAACATTCATCTCATACTTTGGCAGGAAAAGTCAAAAAGTACCTCGTCCGAAAAACGACAAAAGATTCCTTTCATATCTTTTACTATAAACTCACCGAAGGGTAAAATTGTATTTAAACAATTATAGGTGGATATAAATAATATTACATATTGAGGAAACATGGATTTGGATGATAAATACTCCCCCATAAATTCTGATGTATAAACAATCTCGGATAAAAATTGAGATTGTAGGATTTTCCCTTACCTTAAGTCTGATTTGCTTCGTAAGTGTTCGAACCTTTTGTATAATGATATAAATAATATCATTGACTTATTCCAGAATCATAATCATTGTTATTATATAATATATTGTCATATTCTTAGCTTATTATTAGTAATATTTCATTGCTACTTGTTATTTGGGTGTTTATTAGTTTTTGTTCTTATGTGTTTTTTGTCGAATAAATTCTTATTCTTTTTTTTAGTTTATAAATATCTCATTTACAAATGGTATTAGTGTAATATATATCATATTTATTCATCAAATTCATTTATATAATCATTATGCATTGAATATCACGCAGAATGAGTTGCCCCGCATTGTGAAGATTGTTTTCCGTACGTACGCAAGAGTGATGATATCGTTCCCATGATCGTGGAATTGTATTGGAGTTTATGTATACTATTTCAGAATAAATATCACATTACAATAATAATATATAGTTATTACCTACACCATTATACCAATCCAAGAATGGTGGTGGTGAAAAACAATTTACACCACGGCGTGGAGACAGTATTCCGTACGTACGCACACGCGGTGATTTCATTTTACATAGGATGGATAGAAGGTGAAATAGGTTTGTTTCATATTTATAATAACATATCCATATATGAGTCAAAATGATGTAATTAATTCATAATGAAACAACTAAAGATCAATAATTAGAAGAAGAAATAAAGTTTAATGAATTGGTAATGGACATTAACTCTTCTTTGAAGCCCCTCTTCTTAACCTCCTCTTCGGGCACTAAAGATGGTCATTGAAGAAGACCAGAACCTCTAGGATGTTTCTAAGGAAGAGGATAAGAGAAATTGGTAGGGGTTGGCCGAGCTTGTAGTCTCAATGTGATGTGAGGAGTAGAGGGAGGAGGTTCCCTTTTATAAGGGAGGAGAGGGGAACCTTTGGAAAAACTAAAAATATTATTTTATTATAAAGTCATATTCGGTTTTTAATAGCTCGAAATTGATTTATTTTGAATATAAGATGGGTATGGGTCGTAATCCTATCATCAAATGTAATTTATACATGTTTAGGTTTCTATTATAACCTTATCATTTAGATTTAACATTAAGTTAAATAATTTTACTTTTACCGTGTTTTCTTGTTTGCTTACACTATAAGGATAATAAAATTACTATAACAAGCCAAAAGAACCCCAAGTTGTTTATTATTAATATATATAACCTTATCTAAGTAATTTGGCTGATCCATAGATTTTTAAGATTAAAATAACAATTAATTATATAATATTTGTTTTAAAAACTATTTTATGTCAATTTTGACACTATTTGGTACTTAATTTTTGTGAAAATCATAACAGCATAATTAGTTCGAAAAAAGTTAATTAAATAAATAATAATATTTCATCTTCACCTATAAAATTAGTTTCAATCATAAAAAGTCTCAAATTACATTTATTTGAGAATTTATAACATCAATTATTTTAATATTTCATTAATAATATTATTACTGCATCATCATTGTGTCATAAATAAATAAATTTATTTAATTCCTAAAAATTATAAATAAAATACAAATATGTAGTAAATATTTTTATCTTTATAATTAATAATTATAGTCTAATTTATCTTATGTATAACCCTATATTAAAAATGTTTTATTTATTAATCATTGATTCTAATTATTTTAACTATTCATTAAATAAAATAATATTATATGTCCTAATCTAATCCAAGTGGGCCTAAATTGTCATATGTTATTCCTACGGATGTTTTTGGTCGAATTAAACTTATCCAATAGAATTAGGACATGTTTTAGGGTAATAATAAAATCATTTTTACCCTGAATTACCCTATTTACTTTTAACCGTGGAAAAAACAATTAAAAAGTTACTATTCACCAAAAATTATTTTCATCTCATTGAACCACATTTTAGTCCTTGATATTAATCGTGTCTCTTTTATTTTCGAAATTCCACTCGCAGAAGCGGAAAAATTATGTTTTATATGAATTTGCAAATTCTCTTAGGAGGTGGGTAAAAGACGGTGAAAAATTCAATAAATTTTTTTATATATCTACAATTATTACAAAATGACTCCAATGAATTAATTTGAACATACACATGTATTATGTATCAATTTTGACCTAAAATATATTTAAATAAAATAAATAATTCTTTAAATAAAAAGATGGTTTATAAATAGTAATGCATTGATTTCACTATTCATCAAAAAGTGAATGTTTTCAGAAAAATACCAAAATTTCACCCTAGGCTAATTTTGATACTCCAAATAGAAAAATGAAATCCATTTTGAGTGATAAAATTTATAAAATTTAAAAAAGTTGGTATAACTATTCATAATGGCTAGTTTTAATAATATTTTAATAGCATATCGTTTTTTTGTGAAACTCGGTATTTCGTACAATGCAAGCTATCGAGGAATGTTGCTGTTGCATGTAAAGAAAGCCAACATAGTGTTGTGTGTAGAGAAATATTTCTTTGATGATCTATATAACATAAAAACAAAAAAATATCAGGTGATACACGTATGTTGTCTATTTTGAATAACTTCTTCTAACAAATTCATTTCAATATCATCTTAGAAGTTGGAATGATATTTTACAAAAAAAATTATATAATTCATAGTGATGGACTATCTCAAAGAAAATAATATTTATAAATATGTATGTTGATATATTTTGGGAAATTATTACCCAATTAAAAATGATTAACATATCATTCATATCTCGCTCACCCGGAAAAATATGAATGAATTTAAAATTAATAATAATATTTATGTTCTCGGAGTAATACAAATGATTAAATTGAGATTTAAGGTAGTCTATTTTCATATCATAATAAATGTGGTATGTGAAAAATATTTTATCACAATACATATGGAATTCATTCATTCAATCATATTATAGATTTCACTGTAAAGGCTTCAGACTTTATAGAAAATTTAAGGGTCAACAGTTGATATCTATCCACTATATGACCATAATAAGCATGTATCTCCATTACATTAAATTTATTGATGATTTATTATTTCATGCATATGGTCTAGGATTATTCTATTGGAACCGATGTTCAGTCCAAAAAATTAATAAGATTCGATAGCCTGAATGAGAACACTCATAAAAATAGAGGAAGATTTATAAGGATCATCCCTAGATATTGACATTCCATATTCCCTCAGAAATATTTTCTGTTGAATATAAAAAATTACATGAAACATTAACATCATAAAATTTTGGATCATGAATTAAATAAAAATTCCCTTCATAATAAATATATATTATTGAAAATCACAAATTCATTAAAAAAACCTATAAAAAAATAATTTTTATTGAAACAAATTACATTTGATAATGTGATTACAAAAAAATATAATAAATCAAACAGACTTCTTAAATATTAAAATATATAGGAAATACTATGTAATATCCATTTCAAAACTCTATCATGTTTAATAATTAAATATTCCCCACTTATAAATTTAAATTATTTATATAAAACATTTATTTATTTCAATTCACTTATATAATTTAATTGGAAAGACAACACCTTTTGTAAAAACAACATCATTTTCCTAATATCTTTTAATATAAACTACTATAACTTATTTTAAAATAATAATATTATAAAATATAATTTTTAACCAAATATTATATTAAATAATAAATTCATAAAGTATAAAAATAAATTAATAACACCAATTGATCTATTTAATTTAAACAAAACCATTTTACAAGAAATAATAAATCAAATGTTATTCAGAAAAAAATTGGTGATGTAGAAAAGTGTATTTTGGGGAAAATATACCTAACTATGTGCTAATTATGTGAAAAAACCCCAAATTAACAATTATATTATTCATGTTATATACATAGTATAAAAGAATAAAGATGTCTTTGTAGATGTGGATATGTTATATTCTTATCCCACACATCAATGAAAACCCACAATGTATCTAATTTAACTAATCCCGAAGAAAATACAACTAATCTAGGTCAAAATATAAAAATGATAACCTATAAAATTATATTCAACATTTAAATAGAATTTAAACATGAAAAGTATTGATTAATCTTGGAGGTGGTGATTAAGGACATGATAACAACATAAAAATATAATTCTATAAATCATATTCTCATACTACCACAATACATCTAAATAAAAATAAGAAAGACTTATTCTGTTTTTTAATGATCTCAAATGGGTCACCCTGAAATACAACCCATAGTGATCCACCCCATGCCTTGAATTATATCCCAAATTGACACACTAAGGAAAAATGTATTATTTGTTCACATTATAATGTTTTCCTAACTATTTCACAATATAAATCTATAAATATGTAATGTAATCAGTCATAGAATACCCTATATTGTATTAATACCATGGAAATCCATGCTTAATTAATAAAACAATTTAAATAATAATTCAAACTAAACAAGAAATGTTAAAAAATACTAAAATACATATAAATATACATATTAAACATTATTAATAACCCATTATAGTGTCCATTATAAAGGAAAATAAAAATATGAATAATCAACTACATGAATTAGCTGATATATAAATTTTCCTTATAATAAACCAATAACCAAATAAAATTATAAAATATATTCCTAAGGTTGACAGTCCTGAAACACATCCACAACATAAATGAATATAGGATAAATATATAATTATATCCAATATCACAGCCTGTACCACATAGTGAATCATTTTTTAAATTCTTATATGTGTTTTATCATCATCATAAATAATTTTCGGCATTAATCCATTGATTTTTAGATTTATTTAAAAATAATATTACTCTAATTTTATATAACATATACCAATTTCATCCTATGATTAAAAATGATCCAATATATTTTTGTTGCACATGGCATAGACCATTTTGTTTTATGTCATTTCTAAGAAGAATTGAACATTTGTTAAACTAGTTTCTTAATTTTTTTAACACATATTAAAAATAAATTTTACACACATAAAAAATTGACTACTTGAAAATATATTTGATATTTTGAATAATAATTTTGAATTTTTTTATTGTGTTCAATTTCATATCTAGTTCTAATGAATAGTAACCATTTAAAATGTTTTTCACCAAAACAATGTTCATAAATATTTTATGTGGTTAAAAACAAGAGATATATTTTAAAATTTAATTAAAAATATCTAAATACGTTTTTATTGAATTCACACCATATAATATCTCATCATTAAAATTGTTCTAATTTTCAGCATCATTCACTAAGAAATAATTTTTTGTATTTAATATTATTAATATTTATATGTCTTCCACACCTTAATCTTGTAAATGGTAGACTCTTTTACCAACATCTGTACACCCTTTTGAGAATCATAGATCAACTATGACCTAATTAAGTACTATTTAATGTATCCTTCCCACAAACGAGAGTTTCTCGTCCCCCCAAAATAAAAATTATAGATGTCTTCTGGTGTAATCCAAAAGAAGATATCCTAGGGGAGGTATCAGACTTAACAGAATTCGTTCATGTTTGTTTTATTCTTCTAAAAAAATTAATTCTATTTTATCTACCCCATTTTATGATATATACAATTTTTATATTATGAAATATTCTAATAATTTTTTAACAAATTTTTCAACCTATTTTCTATCAAATAGTAAGAGAAAACATGTCTATTGCATACATGTCAACTACCACATCCAAGGAGTGATCTGCTACATTATTCATCACCACAAAAAAATCCAATAATAATAATATATTAAATTGAAATATATTATTTTTTTATGAATATTATTATTTAATACTATATTATTATATACATTCATTACCTCACAACTATTGTAAAATGATAACATCTCTCTTGTGAAGATGACGACTACCACCTCAATAAAGTGATGTATTCCATTTTACATCTCATAATAACAATATTTTATATAAGGGTGGATTTATTATTTAGATATTATATTTATATTAGGATTATGATAATAAAAAGGTAAATCGTTATCTCTTTTTCTTCTATTTCAATAATTATTAAAATGTAGATATTTCTCGTGAGTACTTGCGGTCCACTACCTCCTAGAACAATGTTAAATTTTCATCATTTCATCCATTAATATATAGATTAAAAAAATATATTTAAATGTTTAATATATATAATAAAATGATTATTTTGATTCAATATATATTATAAATATGAACCCGTTGAACATGGTCAACACAATGAAACCACTTTTGAATGAATTTCTGCAAAATATCCAAGGTAAACTGATATAATATAATAAACAAATAATACAATGTAGGAAAATAAATTAAAAGTACAATTAATAATGAAATCAAATTAAAATTATACTTAATAAAAAAATTAATAATATAGTTGTATTATTTGTGATTTTGAGATTGAATGATGTTAGTCATGGAAAATTGTTAGTTAATATTCATTAAAACATCATTTTCTGGTGATTATATATTTTCTTTCACTCGATTTATCTTCCACCTCAATCTTTATAAAATTATTTCTATAATTTTATTATTTATATATATATTTTTATTACATTTTTTACTTTTTCCATGTCATTATAATTTTTTAAAAAGAACTTTTTTACCATATTCCATGTAAGTCATATTTTATTTTTATTTTTAAAAAAAAATTATTTAGATTTTACCATATAACCCTCACTTCCCATCATTTATTGGTTTTTTGGTGGATAAATATTATAAAATTCTCATGCATTATCTATAATGATCTTATTAACATCATTATAACTATTGTTTTATGTGTTTCTAAGGGAAATGGTTATTTCATGTTATTATTATAAAAAATGGAATCATACTTTTCATCTGTTTTATAGTAAAATTCTCAAGGGATTACCCCAAGCGCTCTTCCGCCATGGGTCTCCTACTACAACCATGTGATCCCCACTAGTCCATCTGAATCACTCCGAGTCGAGTGGTCAGTAGTCATCAAGTCTCAGCCAGCTACTAGGGTTCGGCAATCTTCTCACTCATCACCGGGAGGGTCCCTCCATGTTCCACAAGCTGATACACCATGTGTCACGAGGTCTCACATGGAAGTATCAAAAAGTACTGCCACGTAATAGGTGTCTCAACGCAATAGACACTGTGTCAATCGGACGCTCGGTCTGTGAGTTATTAGCATTTTTTACTGGGGGTCTGGTTGGTTTCGTGTACGAACCAACCCAACCATATCTCAACTATACCCTGAACTCCCATGGGGTGTATTCAAGGGACCGTTTCTCAATGAGATTACCAATGCCGCTGACGGTTCGTCAAACGGACATCCGGTCTAAGAGATACTAGCTTTTCTATTCCAAGGGCCTGTATCAGGGAAACAACAAGCCCGTCTTCCATAGGCCACGGGCAGGTGACTAGCACCAAAGGCATAATTCCCTAAAAATGGGTAGGCATTACCTTTATAAAATGTAAAAACACACAACCATAGTACAAGTGGAAGAAAACACTAAGTAAAGTTGTATAACATGTGTGCTGAAAGTACAAAGGGGCCAGAAATATGAGCCCAACAAAAAGGTACAGCTACAACTGAATGAAAGTACAACTGAAAAAGACAAATAATAGAATGGTGAAAGCAGCTCCTAGATCATCCTCCAGGTTCCTACCTGAAGTGTAGGTATAAATTTCATCCTCGGCACTCCAGGTCTATCAGTCTGATCCGCGTTCCATCACACCTAGTGGTCCCGCTCTGGGAACCGTCCAGTCCTGGTGCACTCGGCCTCTCTCAGCATTGCCCATCGTCTCCATCCAACACAATCAGGTTTGGGAATATCCTGCGCAGGGGTGAGTATAACGATACTCAGTAGGGGCCCGGTGGGATTTACGCTCGATCCAAACCCGTACATTTTCTATAGTCAGCCAAAACTCACTAAGAGTATCACAAATGCACCGCCTCATCGCGAGGATCACAATGCCACAGACGACGTGTCGATCAAACACGCAGTCTTGAAGTTATTCATGTTTAAGTGAAACGGGCTTGTCCCATCAAGCCCAATGGGATGGAAGGTTGGCCCGACCTGACTTGGTGGGTCCGACCCGACTAAGGGGTCGGCCCGACCCGATAATTCGTGGCCTGGCCTAGTGGGGCATGGTTCGGATCGAGGCAGCTGGGTCGAACAACTGTTGGTCGCCACCCGACCAGCTAGCTGAGCGACGTGGAACGGGGGTGGGGGGTTAATTCCCAAAGCGGCGGCGCGACCCTCCTATCCTTCCGGTCGATCCTGACCATTCTACCAGGTGAGAGCGGCCCGCATGGGCGGTCCGCTGTCCACCCACACGGCACCTGAGGGTGTCGCGTCCTCCTCCAACTAGGCCGGATGATGAGTCGGTAGGTTCGCCCACAGAAGTGGCCCATGGAGCGCGGGCCACGGTCCTCCGCAGTGTGGTGCCATGGGGCGCCACGGTTCCACCAGCCTAGCCGGCTATGGCTGGCCGGTTCTTCTTCGGCCGAGAAACTCGCGGATGTGGGCCGCAGTTCTTCTCCACGCGGTCAGCACACGTCCACTGCTTCTTCCAATCCCCACCACTTCTTACATCAATATAAAATAGGGGTCACTGGTGTGTCATTGAACTGTGTTCATTTGGCCCAAACCCTCCGTGTTAGGTGGTATCATAAGGCCATAGATAAAACATGGTTCCATAGAGGGATGACGAACAATTTTATTCAATTAAAATTGACTCAAACCCCCCAACCTTGAATTAAGGTTTTCTCATAGTCGGATTCGTGGGGCGGTGGCGTCAACTCTTTAACGTTGGGGAAGAATGAGCTGAGGATGGCACGTCGTTGGTGTTCCATGCGGGTTGCTCCTTCACCTTTGGCTTGGCCGAAGATTGAAGGAGATGATCCTCGCTCTTCAGCAGTTCTTCATTGGAAGAACAGTGTTCATCGTTGAGAGAAGAACACTACTCTTCTATTTCTCCAGAGCTTTCTCAAGGTTCTCCCAACACAAAAACTGCCAAAAAAAATAATAGCTAAGGCCATTATTTTATTCACACTTGTATTTCAAAAATCAAACAATTTAATTAATTAATTGAAGAGTTCCATTAATTAATTTAAATGTGTTGGAAAAAATTTATTACGGGGATAAGGAGGTGGAAAGTCACAAATTAAGAGGGGGAGTTTTCAAATTGAATGAAGGGGAGTTAATGGGAATTTGAAGGGATGGGGGTTTATGTGGGACCCAAAATTAATTAGATCATCCTAAGGGAAGTCATGTGGGGTACGGGCCCCACCTACAACTTCCATTTGGAGGAACTAACCACCAAATAAAATAATTTATGTAACACAACAAATTATTTAATTTATTAAGAAACCCCAAAATAAAACTTCTCCTCCCATCAAAATGCAACTGTGGTAAAGGTCCCCATAGATGAATATCGATTATATGAGTTCATCTGTGTCCTCTTATTTCAATTCTGAGCACCAGTTCAAATGATAGAAAACCCCACCAGGACATTTACTGAACGTACCCGAACAAAACATCATAAATTGATTCAGGGCACACAAGGCAACGAAATCTGGTGTCGTGAGACACTACAGACTCGTAAAATTCCAAATAATTATGAGAAACAATTCCATGATATTTCTAGGTCTTTGCATTACCCCCAACTTAGGGATTTACCTCCCCGTAAAGCTACAACACACACTAGGGATACAAATGGGGGTACTGAGCTCGCATATGAGCCTCCCGCTCCCATGTCCTCTCCTGGAGGTTCCCGTGCATCCAGAGAATGCGCACTAGAGGAATCGAACATCCACATAGGACCCTTTGCCGTCGATCCTCTATACTCCTCACCAGAACCTCTGGGAATATCTCCCCGTCCTCGATGTCAAGCTCCCCGTGATCGATGAAGTGGGATGGGTCATGCACGTATCTCCTAAGCAGAGATATGTGGAAGACGTCATGCACCCAGTAAAACTGAGGTGGAAGGGATAGGTGGTAAGACACCTCACCTACTCTACTGAGAATTTGGAATGATCCAATGAAGCATGGAGATAACTTTCCACCTCATCCAAATAACTGCAGACCTCGTCGAGGTGAGACCTGTTGGAAGACGTAGTCTCCATCCTCGAACTCCCGTGGTCTCCATCTCCTATCTGCATAGCCCTTCTGTCTGCTATGTGCAGTCTTCATCTACTCCAGGACGATCTGCACCTTCTCAGTTATAGCCTAAACCATCTCTGGTCCTACAAGAGCTGACTCCCTACCTTCATAAAACCCATCAGGTGACTACCGTGAGGATATCCGAGCACGTCACACCTCACAGTCAATGTCTCCATGTTGCACCTCCCCGACTCGATGAAGAAGTGGGGAAGTGACTCTAAAGAATTCTAACAATGAACTACAGGTGAGACTAGCCAATTTAAATGATCTCGTATAAACCCTTCTATTCCTACGATTTAGTAGAGATTCTATGATTTCTCCTCTGCTGAAAAAAGAAATCCGGTCTCATCCCCTGGATGAACCACGTCCTTTGCCTAATACAGTCAATCCTGACATGAACGGTACAAATTCATGTCATGGAGGACGTCGTAAGGCCTCGACGCTACTACCAAGTGAACCAATCATAACTCTCGCCTTTAAGGGTTGAGCCACACTATCGGGATCAATGTGTGGTTATTGGGTCTCCTCCAGTAGGAATCACAAAAGTGAGGGTCTAGTCAACAGTTTTAACAGGAACATCATAGTATTAAGCACAAAAAAGGAAGGAAATCAAACCTCAAAAGGACAAGTGTCTTTAATTACTGCATCTCAAAGTACAAAGACACAAAGAAACCACAATAATGACATTAACAAATCTAGAAGCACCAAGAACAAAGAAATCCATTCCTGGAACAAGTCCCGCTCTTGTCTGCCTACTTCCAGAGCTCCATAGTAATATGCATCAGCTTCTTGAATTTGTTCTCCTCCCGGTCCACCCATTCCCTATGGTTGCGGTGGAGCTCCTAGTGGTGGTGGTGGAAATACCTCGAAGCGTCGTCCACCACCAGCTACACTGCCAACTCCTCTACCTCAGTCTCTTGCTCCTTGCAGTCCGCCTCGATCAAACCTCAACATCTTCCAGGGAGGTACCTCATCTATCTATAGATCATCTGTTTCTAAGGTCAGACAGTCACGTGCCATGTGACCATGCCCACCGTAGGAGTAACAGTGTTTTCCCCTGGTAAGTCGTTCTCCACTTTGGGTGCCTTGTACACATGATCCTATGTCATGCGGTCGACCACCTATGGTTCTGGACCTCCTTGGACCTCTATGTCATCAGTCTACTACCAACTGAAAAAGACTCCATTGCATGTCAACTAGTGGTGGGTCCCGCTACTGGAGACAACTCAGCAAGGGAACCTTCCACTAGGAGGGCTCTCTCTGACACCCATGTCTGCGTCGGGATGCTGTGGGACATAACTGAAGCTCAAATCTCACACCTAAGTCTCTTCTCAAAGGTCTGTGCCCTGAAGAATGGGTCTCGTACCATATCAGTGGAGTAGCGCGAGAGGTCCGTGAAACTCACTGAGTACTAAGCTACAATCATGTTGCCCTGCTGCAGAAGAAGTAGCTCCTGTATCAGCACCTTTCGAAGGGTTTTTGGGACAAACTCTGCCCGAAACAGGCTCTCAATGTCTGCCCAGAGAAGTGTCGCATCATCGTGGACCTAGAGAATCAGGCACCACCTTCTGCCAGTTGCATCCTGATGGAGTCTGGTAGCAAGGATCACCATGTAGTGTGTTGGTTTCCCTACTAGCCGGAGAACTCTCACCACAGCCTCCAGCCAATCCTCTGCCGCCTGTGCGTCTGTCTCTCCCCATAACCTGGGTGAACTCTGGAAATGGAACTCAGTAAACGTGCTCAAGCGGCGTCCATCGTCTGATGCTGGGGCTGGTGGCATTGATGGCCCAAAAGGGGGAAGTACCGCTAGTGACTCTGCTGGTGCCTCAACTAGAAGAGGGCCTTGTACTGAGGCCTCATCGCTCGGCGGGTTATCAGTACGCACAACTCTCGGGGCTCTAACTATTCTTCCGCGAGGAGAAATCCTGAAAGAAAAGATGTGATACGGTCAAAAGACTATACCTGGTGAGCTGAACTGGTTGAGTTGACATAATGGAAATTTTTTATGAAACCCACCCAATCAGTGTTTTTGTGCACTGAGTCATAAATCAGAAGTCAAGGTCCTGGTGTATGGATACGTCGGCCGCTGCACCAACAATGGACTCCCTGAACCAAAAACCACACTCGGTACCCTTAACATTATTTCTTCACAGAAAGGAAATATTAGATTCCTGTGTTCTACAGTTGAAGAAACTCCTCTGATACAAATTTTCATGACCCGTCCCTAGGTGACCGTATCGTGACTACCCCAAGCCTGCCTTCCATAGGCCAGGGGCTGGTGAGTAGCACCAAAGGAATAATTCCCTAGAACTGGGAGTTCATTGCCTTTATAAAACGTAAACATGGAAAACCATAGTATAAATTGATGCCAACACTATGAAAATTTGTATAACAAGTGTGCTAAAAGTACAATGGGGCAAGAAATACAAGCCCAAAAAATGTACAGGTACAACTGAAAGAAAGTACAATTGAAAAATAAAAACAACTGAATGGGGAAATAAGCACTTGGATAATCCTCCGGGTTACTACCTAAAGGGTAGGTACATATGTCCTCTTAGGCACTCCACTTTTATCGGTCCGCTCTGCGTGCCGTCACCCCTAGTGGTAAACCTCCGGGTACCATCCAGTCCTAGCGCCCTTGCCTCCGTCAGTGTTGTCCGTCATCTACATCCAACACAATGAGGTGCGGGCATAGCTCGTGCAGGGTTGAGTATTATGATAGTCAGTAGGGACCCCGAGACCCTAAATGTCTCACCAAATCCAACAAGGATAAACCAAAATGTATGATTTCTACAGATAACCATTACATAGGTATATTCCCATACATATATATATGTTATCAAGTAACCCATCTCAATCATGAGGGAAACAAAAAGGTCATTAACTCGCCTCAAACCATGATTTTTATTCGCGTTGTCGAAACCACAACTACTGGAGAACTCCTCCTCTGTCGAGTACAGTGGGCATGCCGCTACAACCAAGCGCTACCCAAAAACCTTGGACTGCTGAAGTACTCCAACTGTTGAGTATTATGGGCTGGCTACTATAACCAAGAACATCCCACCATGGGTCTGCTGCTACAACCAAGTGCTCCCCCTCATATCCTACAAAGGTACTCATTCTATCGAGTACCGCAGGTCTGCCGCCATAACCATGTGGTCCTCCGCTATGGGTCTGCTGCTAAAACCAAGCGCTCCCCACTGAGCGATCTGAATCACTCTGAGTCGACCAGTCACCAGTCGTCAAGTATCAGCCAGCTATTAGGTCTCAGCAATATGCTCTCACATCACTGGAAGGGTCTGCTCCACGTTCCACAAGACGATACTCCATGTTTCATGAGGGTTTACGTTGAAGTATCACAAGGGACCTCCGCATCATAGGGGTCTCAACGCAACATATGGTGAATCAATCGGACACCCGGTCTGTGAGTTATTAGAATTTTAGTCATGGGGGCCTGGTTGGTTTCATGTATGAACCAACCAAACCATATATCCACTATACAACAAAGTCTCATGGGTTGTACTCAAGGGACCGTTTCTCAACAATATTCCCAACGCCGCTGACGGTTCGTCAAATGAACATCCAGTCTGAGAGATACTGGATTTTCTGTTCCAGGGGCCCGGTTTATTTACGCTCAATCCAAACCCGTCTGTTTTGTAAGGTTGACCAAAACTCACTAAGAGTATCTCTAAAAGGACCGCCTCATCGCGAGGATCCTAGTGTCACAGATGGCGTGTCGATTGGATGTGCGATCTTGAAGTTATTCCCATTCAACTGAAACGGTCCCGTCCCATCATGCCCAGTGGGCTGGCAGGTCGACACAACCCAGATCGGTGGTTCTGACCAAACTAAAGGGTCGTCCCGGCTCGATAATGCGCACCCCGGCCTGGAGGGACACGGTCCGGCCTCTGACAGGCAGCCCGGCCCGGCCCGGCGGCGTCGCCCTCCTGCCCGGACAGCCGAAGACAACTAGTCTTTCCGGCATGAGCAGCCCGCATGGGCAGGCCGCCATCCTCCCGCACGGCACTTTCGGATGTCGCGGCCTCCTCCAACCTGGCCTGTTGATGAGCCGAATGGTTCTCTCTCCGCAGTGGCCCATGGAGCGCGGGACTCTATCCTTCACAGTGCGGCTCCATGGGGCGCCGCGTTTCCACCAGCCGGGCCGGCTATGGCTGGCCGGTTCTTCTTTGGCCGAGCCGCCTGCAGATGCGGGCCGTGGTTCTTCTCCACGCGGTCGGCACACGGCTGCCGCTTCCTCCAGTCACCGCCACCTCTTCCATCAAAATAAAAAAAAGGGTCAACAGAGGGTCGTCATACCATGTTTGTTCTCCCCACGCCCTCCGCGTTAGGCGGTATCATAAATCCAATGATACAACATGGTTTCCACGAGGGAAGAAGAAAACTTTTATTCAATTAAGATTGAAACAAACCCCCTACCTCGAATTAAGGTACAAGTGGAAGAAAACACGTAGTAAAAAAATTTATAAAAAATGTTTTGCTGGAATGTAAAGGGGCTGGAAATACAAGCCCAAATATAAATTACAAGGAAAAGACAAAACATATACAACTAAAAGACAAAGAGATGGAAGGTTTCTAGCAGCTCATGGATCGTCCAACACGGATCCTACCTAAATGGTAGGTACGGATATCCTTCTTAGTGCTCCACGTCTATCCGTCTCCTTTAGGTACCGACTCGTCATGTGGTCCACCTCTAGGTACCGTCCAGTCCTGGGGCTCTCGACCACCGTTAGCGATGTCCATCCTCTGCATCCAACACAACGAGCTACGGGCATAGCCTATGCAAGGGTGAGTATAACGATACTAATTGGGGACCCTGAGACCCTAAAGTTCACAGAAATACAACAAGGATAAACCACAAATTATGATTTCAACGGATAACCATTACTTAGGTATATGCCCATACATATACCTAAGTTTTCAAGTAAACCATCTCAATCATGAGGAAACCACAAAGGTCATTGACTCTGCTCAAACCAGGATTTTCATTATCAAAACAACGACTGCTGGAGATCTCCTCCTCTATCGAGTATAATGGCCCTATCATGTCACTGAGGTGCTACTAACGAACCTTAGAATACTGAGGTACTCCTCCTGTTGAGTACTGCTGGTTTGCTGCCAATCCGGGTGCCTCGTACACATGATCCTATGTCATGCGGTCTCCACCTATGGTTATGGACCTCCTTGGACATCTACGTCATCAGTCTACTGCCAGCTTCAGAAGACTCCATTGCATGTCGACTAGTGGTGGCTCCCGCTACTGGAGACAACTCAGTAAAGGAACTTTCCACTAAGAGGGCTCTCTTCGACACCCATGTCTAGGTCGGAATGTTGTGGGAGATAAATGAAGCTCAAATCTCTCACCAAAGTCTCTAATCAAAGGTACGGGCCCTGAAGAATGGGTCTTGTACCATATCAGTGGAGTAGCGTGAGAGGTCAGTGAATCTCGCTGAGTACTAAGCTACAATCATGTTGCCCTGCTGCAGAAGAAGTATCTCCTGTAATAGCACCGTACGAAGGGTTGCTGGGACAATCTCTGCCCGAAACAGACTCTCAAGGTCTGCCCAGAGAAGTGTCGCCTTGTCGTGGACCTGGAGCATCAGGCACCACCATATGCCAGTTGCGTCATGAAGGAGGCTGGTAGCAAGGATTACCATGTAGTTTGCTGGTATCCCTACTAGCCGGAAAACTCTCACCACAGCTTCCATCCAATCCTCAGCCGCATGTGCGTCCGTCTCTCACCAGAACCTGGGTGACCTCTGGAAATGGAACTCATGCAACGCGCTCAGGCGGCGTACATCATCTGATGCTGGGGCTGGTGGCATTGATGGCCCAACATGGGGTAGTACCGCTTGTGACTCCGCTGGGGCCTCAACTAGAAGAGGGCCTTGTACTGAGGCCTCATCGCTCGGCGGGTTGTCAGTACGCACAACTCTCGGCGCTCTAACTAGTCGTCCGTGAGGAGAAATCCCGAAAGAACAGATCTCATACGGTCAAAAGACTATACCTGGAGAGCTGAACTGGTTAAGTTGACATAATGAATATTTTTTATGAATCCCACCGAATCAGTGTTTTTGTGCACTGAGTCATAAATCAGAATTCAGGGTCTTGGTGTATGGGTACGTCGGCCGCTGCACCAACACTGGACTCCCTGAACCAAAAAACACACTTGGTACCCTTAACAGTATTTCTTCACAGAAATGAAATATCAGATTCCTGTGTTATACAGTTGAACCAACTCCTCTTATAAAATTTTCCTGACCCGTCCCCTGGGGGCCGTATCGTGACTACCCCAAGCCTGCCTTCCATAGGCCAGGGGCTAGCGACTAGCACCAAAGGAATAATTCGCTAAAACTGGGAGGGCATTGCCTTTATAAAATGTAAACATGCACAAACTGATTACAAACTGATGCCAACACTATGTAAATTTGTATAACAAGTTTGCTGAAAGTACAATGGGGCCAGAAATACAAGCCCAACAAAAATGTACAGGTACAACTAAAAGAAAGTACAATTGAAAATGAAAAACTGCTGAATGGGGAAAAAAGATCTTGGATAATCCTCTGGGATTATACTTGAAGGGTAGGTACATATGTCCTCTTAGGCACTCCACTTCTATCTTTCTGCACCGTGTGTCATCGTGCCTAGTGGTAAACCTTCGGGTACCATCCAATCCTAGTGCTCTCGCCTCCGTCAGTGGTGTCCGTCATCTGCATCCAACACAATGAGGTGCGGGCATAGCCCGTGCAGGGTTGAGTATAACGATAGTCAGTAGGGACCCCGAGACCCTAAATGTCAAACCAAATCCAACAAGGATAAACCAAAATGTATGATTTCTATAGATAACCATTACATAGTTATTTTCCCATACATATACCTAAGTTATCATGTAAACCATCTCAATCATGAGGGAAACACAAAGGTCATTAACTCACCTCAAACCAGGATTTTTATTCACGATGGCAGAACCACAAATGCTGGAGAAATCCACCTCTGTCGAGTACAGTGGGCCTTCCACTATAACTAAGCGCTTCCCACTAACCTTGGACTGTTGAAGTACTTGAACTGTTAAGTACTGTGGGCCGGCTACTACAACCATGAACTTCCCACCATGGGTCTGCCGCTACAACCAAGCGCTCCCCCTCAAATCCTACAATGGTACTCCTTCTGTCGAGTACCACAGGTCTGCTGCTATTACCAAGTGGTCCTCCGCTATGGGTCTTCTGCTAAAACCAAGCGCTCCCCACTGAGCGATCTGAATCACACTGAGTCGACCAGTCACCAGTCGTCAAGTATCATCCAGCTATTAGGTCTCTGCAATATGCTCGCTCGTCACTGGGAGGGTTTGCTCCAAGTTCCACAAGCCGATACTCCATGATTCATGAGGGTTTATGTTGAATTATCACAAGGGACCTCCGCATCATAGGGGTCTCAACGCAACATATGGTGCGTCAATCGGACACCCGGTCTGAGAGTTATTAGTATTTTAGTCACGGGGGCCTGGTTGCTTTCGTGTATGAACCAACCAAACCGTATATCAACTATACAACGAACTCCCATGGGGTGTACTCATGGGACCATTTCTCAACAATATTCCCAACGCCGCTGACGGTTCATCAAATGAACATCCAGTCCGAGAGATATTGGATTTTCCATTCCAGGGCCCCGGTTGTATTTACGCACGATCCAAACCCGTCCATTTTGTAAAGTCAACCAAACCTCACTAAGAGTATCTCTAAAAGGACCGCCTCATCGCTAGGATCCTAGTGTCACAGATAGCATTTCGATCGGATGAGTGATCTTGAAGTTATTCCCATTCAACTGAAACGGGCCCAGGCCATCAAGCCCAGTGGGCTGGCAGGTCGGCACGACCCGGATCAGTGGGTCCAACCTAACTAAGGGGTCGGCCCGGCCCGATAATGCGAGGCCCAGCCCGGTGGGACATAGTCTCTCCTCTGACAAGCAGCCCGGCCCGGCCCGGCTAGCGTCGCACTCCTGTCCGGATAGTAGGTCGACCAACGCGAAACGGGAGGATAGCGGCCTGCCCATGCGGTCTGCTCGTGCTGAAAAGACTAGTTGTCTTCGGCCTTCCGGACAGTAGGCTGAGCGACGTGAAACGGGGGGGACTTCCCAAACCGGTGGCTCCGCCCTCCTGTCCGGACGGCCGAAGACTACCGGTCTTTCCAGCACGAGCAGCCCGCATGGGCAGGCCGCCATCCTCCTGCATAGCACTTGCAGATGTCGTGGCCTCCTCCAACCTGGCCAACTGACGAGTCGACTGGTTCACCCACCGTAGTGGCCCACAGAGCACGGGACACTATCCTTCACAGTGCGGTGCCTTGGGGCGCCACGTTTCCACCAACCTAGCCAGCTATGGCTGGACGATACTTCTTTGGTCGAGCGGCCTATGGATGCGGGCCGTGGTACTTCTCCACGCAGCCGGCACACGGCCACCGCTTCCTCTGGTCACCGCCACCTCTTCCATCAAAATAAATCAAGGGTCAACGGAGGGTCGTCAGACCATGTTTGTTCACCCCGCGCCATCCGCGTTAGGCGGTATCATAAAGCCAATGATACAACATAGTTTCTACGAGGGAAGGAGAACAATTTTATTCAATTAAGATTGAAACAAACCCCCTACCTCAAATTAAGGTACATGAGGAAGCAAACACTATGTCAAAAAATGTATAACAAATGTTGTGCTGGAATGTAAAGGGTCTAGAAATACAAGCCCAAATATAAATTACAAGGAAAAGACAAAACATATACAACTAAAAGACAAACAGATTTAAGGTATCTAGAAGCTCATGGATCATCCACCACAGATGCTACCTGAATGGTAGGTACAGATAGCCTTCTTAGTGCTCCAGCTCTATCCGTCTCCTTTAGGTACCGACACGTCATGTGGTCCACCTCTGGGTACCGTCCAGTCCGGGGGCTCTCATCCACCGTCACAGATGTCCATCCTCTGCATCCAACACAACAAGGTACGGGCATATCATGTGCAAGGGTGAGTATAACGATACTCAGTGGGGACCCCGAGACCCTCAAGTTCTCACAAATCCAACAAGGATAAACCCCAAATTATGATTTCAACGGACAACCATTACATAGGTATATTCACATATATATACCTAAGTTATCAAGTAACCCATCTCAATCATGAGGAAACCACAAATGTCATTGACTCAGCTCAAACCCGGATTTTCATTATCGAAACCACGACTGCTGGAGAACTCCTCTTCTATCGAGTATACTGGCCCTATCATGACACTATGGTGCTACTCACTAACCTTATACTACTGAGGTACTCCTCCTATCGAGTACTGCTATTCTATTACCAATTCAGGCACTTTGTCCGCTGTGGGTCTACCACCAAACCAGGCGTTACCCCAAATAGTCGTCCGAGGTACTCCTCATGTCGAGTACCATGGGTCTACTGGAAAACCAGAAACTCCATCCGCCATGGGTCTTCCACCAAACTGGGCGCTCTGTCCACTAGGAGAGTCGAATCACTCCTAGTCGAATCAGTCATGTAGTCATCAGGTCTACAACTACTAGGTCTCTGCACTTCATTTGCTCGTCTCAAGGATGATCTACTCCACGATCTACTGGTCAATACTCCAAGTGTCACGAAGTCTCAGGTGGAAGTATCTCAAAGGACTGCCATGTCATCGGGGTGACAACATAATAGACGATTCCTCAATCAGATGCCCGGTCTGTGAGTTATTATCATTTTAGTCCCGGGGGCCCGGTTGGATTTGTGTACAAACCAGTCTGACCGTGACTCAACTATACCCTAATCTCTAGTGGGGTATACTCAAGGGTAGAATATGCTCCATGAATACCATCTCTGCTGATGGTTCTTCAAACGGACTTCCAGTGCCAAAGATATGGCCAAAGTAAGCAATGGGTCATTAGTGGGCCCGGGTCCGGTCCGACTTAGTCAGACTAACTCATCGAAACCTAGTCCAGTTCGATATGAGTACAAGCAGAAGCAAACACTAAGTAAAAGAATCTGTATAACATGTGTACTGAAAGTAAAGGGGGCTAGAATACAAACCCAGTAGGAAAGTACATCTAAAAAACAACTACAATTGAAAAGAAAGGGACAAACAACTTAAATGTAGAAGCTGCTCAAGGATCGTCATCCGAGATTCCTACCTAGGGCCCACAATGTGGACGTTGTGCTCTAAAGTGGGGGGGGGGGTGACTGTAACACCCCTGAATGATAAAGTGTTAAATGAAAAAATGACATGACTCTTGTCAACAAGGTTCACCTTCCTTTTTAGGAGCCTGTCTGATTAGAACTCCACAGTTAAGCGTGCTTGTCCTAGAGTAGTGATCAGGATCCGTGACCTTCTGGGATGTTTCTCACGATGTGTGTGAGTGAGTACAAAGCACACTAGAAAGAACATGTGTTGGCATGTTGGTACAATCATTAGTCAGATGACCCATTTAGGCATGTGGGTGGACCCTGGGGTGGGTCCCGTGTGTCTATGGGGCAACTGGTTGTTCCTGGTAGGCCAAGACCTGACAACCATGTTAAGGGTAGGGTCTCTGTGCTATCATCGGGACCCGGTTGTCCCATTTATGGCCCCAGAACTTATTAATGAGTTATTGAGAAAAATTATATGTTATCACGGATGGAGTTTACTTTGTTTTTTGATTTATAGTATATATTAAATAATAAATAGTTTTGTTTAATAAATGAGGGTTAAAAGTAAATTTTCATTGATGTTTTATGCTAATTTTAGTATTTACCTTGAAAGTGGATAATATATTACCATGGTATTCCTTTATTGTTTATGTTAAAATAAATAGATATGTAGTTATAATTGGGTGATTAATCTTATTTTGATTTTGGGAAAATAACCAATCATCTAAATAAATACTAAATTATATAAGTGTCACCAGGTTTACCATTTATGTAATGGATAATATATAATTTTAAATGTGGTTTTAGTTATTAATATTTTAAATTACTATATGAATATTTATTCCTATATTATAACATGTTATAAGAATTTTATTATGATATTATTTAGATATATAAGTAACGATGTATTAGTCTATTATAGATCATGTGATCCATTATTGATTGAGGCATAAAAATTACATCACTATTCCTTGGTGTAAGATATATATGGAAATTGAATGAATTAAATATAGAGGATAAGATTGTAAAAATGATATAATGGAATTATAAGACATAAGCATATCGATCATATTTAAATTATTGATTTCATTGGGATGGATTCTTGTCATTTGGAACATCCCTTGAACATATATCTGGTACAAGTTCTATTCCTTATATCTATTCAGAGAATGTACATACCTGATATTTTACATGTAGTGAAATTAAATTACATATTAATACAGAATTATATCTAATAAAAGGACTAAAATTTCATTCCTTCATATCATATTGAAAATGTTCTATGAAACACGACCACTCACATGAACAATTTTTTATAGAGAAACCACCAGCTTACAGAAGATACTTGGGAACCTGATGATATAATAGAGCCAAGATATGAATAGTTGTTTCTAATAATGTGATAAAATTTTTAATGATACAATCATTTTATGGGGGTAATAATGTAATCCATGAATATTTATGGAAAAATTAAATTAAATTAAATTTAGAATATATCGTGTGTTTTGTAGAACATGAACATTAAATGAAATGGGACATAATAATAAAATACAATTTCATAATATGAAAATTACCCCTATTCATTTTAATAGAGTATATGAATAATATTTACTACATTATTATAATTTATTGTTTAAAAACGTATAGAAAAAAAACCTTGGTGAACAATTAATTATAAATGAAAAATGAAATTTTTTAAAATATGGGAAATCATTTCTAAAAAAAATTAATAAATAGTTTTCCTAAATAAATTATTCAAATTAGTTTTTGTAAATTATAATATTTATGTTTATATATTATTTATTGAATCGAATAATAATTATATATCTAATGTTCCTTATTGTGATTATATTAGAAAAAATCCAATGTTATACTAAAAAATATTATTTTTCTAAAATGATGTATTGTTGTATTTTGAGAATTTTTTATAGTATTAACTTTGTATCATATAGAAAATTATGTTCTAATTTTTTTGTAAATTTTAAAATAAGAATTTCATAAATAAATTAGTTAAATTTTTTATCATTTTATGAGATATATGTTTTTCATTTAATAGTGTGACATAAATATTTTAAGTAAAAAATACTTTATTTTAAAAAAAATAGTCAATATATATTTTATTTTCATATTTTAATAAAATCAAAATTGGTGAAATTATATAATAATTAATATTTTTTGTCATTTTATTGAATTTTATTTTTATATTTAATATAAAAAAATTTAAACATATGATACTTTTCACTATGGGAAACTACAATATTATTGTGTTTGTGGGTAAAACATTACATTAAATTCAGAGACATCAACAAATAGAATTTTTAGAAATTAGTTAAATAATGGAGATCATAGTGATTTATTTTATAGATTATGGTCAGGATAATGTATTTCAATATATATGTATGCAATAACACAGATTTCCCCTAGCCCTTCCTTTGTGAAAATCGAATGTTTGATGTATTTTGGGACCTTCTAGTGGATCATTTCAATAGTTTTCCAAATTTCAACCTTTCCATCAGTAACTCAGGTCATCAACATCAGCATGTTAGTGCATCAGTATTTCAGTGCATCATCATGTCATTGTGTTGGCGTGTCAATGTGTTGGCTTTCTAGTTCATCGACATAGGTGACTTAGGGATATCAGCATCAATGAGTTAGGTTGTTAGTAGGTCGTGGAATATGTAGGTCCATGCATTGTTATGTTTTCATGTTGGTATCTCACCCATAGGTGGATCTATGTTGGTGACTAATCATCGATAGGTTGTGTCGGTAGCACAACCATCGGTGGCTCAACGTCAGTGACTCACCCATCAGTGACTCATTTTCATTTTTTCCCAGTATTCCACTTTCTCTCCACATATTTCATATTTTACATAAATAAATCCTAATGCATTGTTTGATAAAATTTTAAGGTGTTTCAAAGGATATTAATCATATCATTAATAAAATAACGTCCTTAAGGGATTCAAGATAATCAAACAAAGTGATATTGACCACATCCCAAATTAATGACCTTTAAAACCATTCATCCCTTGAAATTGGATATGGATCATCAATTTTATTATAATTCATTCCTGGTGTTTGTTTTATTTACCATTTTATCTTCTAGAGACTTCCTCCCTAGATGAGTCATTCTCCTATTCTAGAGCCTGTCCTAAACAATTTTCATGGAGTTCATCCCTACTGCTCGTGGGATCCCTCATTCATGGAGGAGGTAGGATCATAGATTCCTGGATCAACCTATAGGCATTTCCTATGTCTCTCATAAATTTTACTTCACGCAGGGTGTGTGTAATAATTATTCATTGGGAATAATAGAATAGAACATTTCTTAAAATAAGAAATAAATAAGAATGGAATGTGATCAAAAGATAACGAGGTAATGAAGTAACTGGTTGATAGTGGATCAATTTTTTATCGTTAATTTTATTTTGTTATTCTTCTTCAGGTTGTGAACTATTGTGGATATGATGTATTCGGAAAATCATGTTCGTTTTTGGTCTTTTTATGTGCATGGTTGAAGCATTACAACTAGTGTTGATTCTTTATGAATAATTGTTTTAAATCCCAATCTGGCTAATTATGTATTCTAGGTTAAATGAAATGAAATCCCATGGATGAAGACCCTTCTATTAACACCAATGTTTATTAAGTGGATTAAGGAATTGTGATTACCAAATCTGAATATATATATATATATATATATATATATATTATGTGTGTATGATAACTATGTTGTGTTGGGAATTGTGTGAGTTTAGTGGTGCAATTTTGGGGAGCATGGTTATGGGTATAGGGGTTGGCAGATGAGTTGGTTCTATGGGAAGGGTTTTGTATGTGTGTGTAGTGGGCATATGGTTTAATGGTCATTTTTCTGGTTTTTTTGTGGGTCTATATCAGTGGTGTGTCAGTTTCAAAGATTTAGAGACTGATTTATTGTGAATGGATAAACTTGTAGGTAGTTGAACTGCATTTTATTGTGTCATGGCTATCAAACTGCATTGGGAAGTGGGACTGTGGTTTGGTTATGAACTTTTATTCAGTCAGAATAGAACTGGGAATTTTTGGGGAGTAGGGTGATAGAGCTGGGTTGTGAGATAAAGATGTTGTGGTATTAGTTTGGAGAATTATAGTTGGCAGTGGATGAACGTGGGCATGTAGTGGGATTGCATATCTAGTTGTATATTTTATTAATATGGTCATGATTGGTAGTTGCTCGATAGTACTAAAATAAACAAAAGTGAATCCCATAATTAATAAATGGAATGTGGTTAAATCTAAAAGGGGTTGGGATATTCATTAGAAGTGGCTATTGTGTGATTGTGCATGTAGGGGTTGCATCAGCTGTGGTTCTGTATGAGTTGGTTGATTATTATCGAGACCCATATGTTGGGATGAGTGTTTTATTACCAATACATATAAAATTTTAGTTCCTTATCATTTATATATTCACCCCACCCTTGATGAGAACTGTGTCAAAAACATCCATTTTATGGGGGAGGGTGTCTTTCCCAACAACCCTATGGGAGGAAGGATGGCTCATTACTAACTTTCTTCCTCTCACCCTCTTATAGATCTTATTAATCGAGAATATCCTTATGGGTTATAATGGCATGAGAATAATCATTTTACCCGATAATTTGGGAATGATTGTTGTGGATGAAAGGGTTGGGTTTCTTCAGGACATGAATCTTTTCCTAAGTTTCTTTAGGATGAGTCATAGGAGTCTTCGAGTGAGAGGTGTTGTTATTGTGGTCCATGTGTTTGTGGGAGGGATTTTTTGTGGTTTGAGGGCCTGGTTTATGTGAGTAGGTTGTTATAATGGGAAAAACTATGGGGAGAGTGGTAATGTCAATATATTATCTATTAGGGATAATAAATGTACCAGTGGGAATGTGGTGAAGGGTACCCACATTTCGATTTACATATACTACTACTTTACTTGACTTTTGATATTTAGTGAGTGCGACCAGTGAGGATGGACTGCATAGTATTCCTAGATTGGTGCTTTGAGGTTCTATTGATTTCTCATTGGGACATTAGTATTTCCCCCCAGATGGGCACATGTTGATTTAGTTTCTATACTATGTATACTCCAATGTTCACACTACATATATAAAACTATTTTTATTTTTCTAGGGGGACTATGAGGACTGTGTTTTACATTTCTATATCGGGCGTCCGGAATACTTATCCTTAATTCATTGTCGCTTTTCTTTGGGTACATTGATATGGACTATTATAGTAGTTTGTGTTAGATTTACCTATTGAACATGAATTTGGGAATGGATTTTGGATTACTTTTACGTTTATTATTTGGAGTAACTTTGGATTTTCCATCTTATCTCCTGATTATGTTAAATGGAAATGGTAAATCCTTCCTTATAATGTGAGATTCTGTACCCTTGGTGCTAGTTTCCGATTTGGGGCATATTATGGTGGGACTTGAGGGGGTCATTATATATCCTTCATCTTGGGGAAGGCGGGGCATGGAACTTTGATTTACCTTCCTTCATGCTGAATAAGTTGGGCTTTGAAAAAATGTTATAAAATGAGGTTTCTAGGTGTTGAGAGATAGTATGGTGTTTTGAGTTACACACAGAGATGATTGCATGGGATAGTAGGGAATCAATGTTATGCAATCATTTTGTGTGAGATAGGATAGGGAAAACTAGTTATGAAAAGGAATTTTAGGGCCCCTCATGATCTGTTGCAAGGACTATAGACCTACTGAATGACCAAGTGAGGTTACACCAATTCTAGGGTAGAGACCCTATGAATGGTACATGCATCATACTGACTGGTCACTTGGGTGCATGGGTTATTTGGTAATTTAAAATAATTGAAGAGTTAAAAGTCAATTAAATGAAACATTCCACACTATTCGGGCATAGTATTTCCTTGTTTTCATTTTTAGATACCTTACCTAGTCATTGTCCATGAGTGGTATAAGAAATTGATGGCCAGTAGGTTGACCTAGTTATTTAGCAGAAGGCTGATCGAGAGGTGGAGGATTACCTGTGCAAGAAGATTATTCACGCCTTCCAGCGGCAGACTATGGGGATGTATGATGGTAACGTCTCAAACATGCAGAAGAAGAGTGGTCTTGAGGAGCTGGTGATCACATTCACTATGATCCATGCTATGACAGAGTACTGGGATCTACTTTTAGTGATCCAAATATGAGGTGAAGTGCGTTAGTGGAGAATTCATTACCATAAGGAGTGGAAGGAAACAACATTTTCATGGGCTGACATTGATAATGAGTTCCAGGAAGATTTTTCTTATTCTACAATGAAGACCGAGATGATCTAGGAGCTACAATCCATATAGTAGGGGAGTATTTTGGTAATGTAATCAGTGATAAAGTTCATGTATCTCCTACACATTGCATCAGATCTCTTTTCATATTATGAGTCTCAATATATACACTTAGAGGAGGCACTCTGAACATCTCTTCTGTATGATTTACTCCATTCACTCTACTGATATACATGGAGGATTAGAAGAAGTCATAGGTTGTAGAATGTATTCCCTCATTGAGAGGTAAGTTTCGATATGGGAGCTATCCAATTTTGTCAATGGGGAATTCCATCAGTAGCAGGACATTGGTGTTAGGGCCTTCCAAGTTTCATTGAGTGGGAAGTAGGCATCCACAGTTCTAGTTCTAATCTCCTGGCCCATGCCAATTCCCCTTGTACCTAGGACCGATGTGTTTTTTATATTGGAGTTGTGGAAGTCTATGGAGGTAGTGTCTTGTTCGAGTGATATATAGCAGGGGTTTAAGGTTCAACACACACTGTTGTAGCAGCTATATCTAGTAAAGAATTTCCTACAGTAGGGGCAGTGATCTCCCACTCCACTGAGGGTAGATGGTGTTGGTGGATGCTGACATTAGGGTTATACATAGGGACCTCTACTAGTGTTTGTTTGGGGAGGTGGTCAACAATAAGGAGGTAGAGGTGCTGGGTGTGGTTATTTTCATGTCACATCTTTTGTAGTTCCAACAGGTCCAAGGGTTATTTGATGTACAATTATTGTGTTTAGTACTGTTGTGTGTGATTTGTTTGATTCAA
Source organism: Viscum album (assembly GCA_963277665.1). NCBI lineage: Eukaryota > Viridiplantae > Streptophyta > Magnoliopsida > Santalales > Viscaceae > Viscum > Viscum album. The sequence goes on along the minus strand of OY728122.1, from coordinate 1,515,455,833 downwards.
GAGTTTCTTACTCATTTTTCAAACATATTCTAACCCATGCTCTAATAATAGATGTAGAATTATTTTACATTCTCTTGCAATTGAGTACATAAGTTGGAGGCCAGACATGTACTTTTGGTGTTTTTTGGGTTGTGGACTGATGTTGGGACCACGTTAGTGCAGTTGGTATCTGTTTCAAATACATATTTAGTGGTAGGACGTAATCCAAGGAAACTAGTAGTAGTTTTACATGCATTTAGTTATCGACTGATTCTGGAGGAGAGTCTTGTTCTCGAATATGGTTGGCCGGTGCATAACATTAATTGGAGAATCATGTTTTCAAGTGGACAACCAGTGTGCTGAGCCTCTTCTATACTTTTTAGCTAAAATGATAGTGGAATCCGTGGACAAAGAGATATTGTATGTGTAACACCCGAGACTTTTATGTGAAATATTTTGTTTTTATGTTATATAAATCATCAAAGGAATCTTTCACTAACACTGGCTTGGCTTTCCTTACACACAAACGCGGCCTTCCTCGATAGCTTGCATTGTACGCAATACCAAGTTTCACTAAACAATGATATGCTATTAAAATATTATTACAACTAGCCGTTATGAATAGTAATAACCACTTTTTTAAATTTTATAAATTTTATTTTTCAAAATGGACTTCCTTTTTGGATTGGGACTATCGAAATTAGCCTAGGGTGAAATTTTGGTATTTTTCTGAAAACTTTCAATTTTTGATGAATAGTGAAACCACTAAGTGGTAGTTAAAAAACTGAATTTTTCATAAAACTTAATTTTACGACTTCTGTGAGGGGAATTTCGAAAATCCGAGACACACGGTTGATGTCAGTAAGTAAAAGTAAGTTCAATGAGATGAAAATAATTTTTTGGTGAATAGTAACTTTTTACTTTTTTTACCACGGTTAAAAGTAAATAGGGTAATTAAGGGTAAAAATGATATTATTATTACCCTAACACATGTCCTAATTCTATTGGAAAAGTTTAATTCGACAAAAAAAACCTTATGAATAAAATATGACCATTTAGGCCCACTTGGATTAGATTAGGACATTTATTATTAATTTATTTAAAGAAGGGTTAAAATAGTTAAAATCAAAGTTTAATAAGTAAATCATTTTTAATATGGGGTTATACATAAGATAAATTCGACTATAAATATTAATGATAAAGCTAAAAAAATTTCCTACATAATGGTATTTTATTTCTAATTTTTATAAATTAAATAAATTAATTTATATATCACATAATGATGACGCAATAATTATCTTATTAATGAAATATTGACATAATTGATGTTATAAATACCCAAATAAATGTAATTTCAGACTTTTAAGGAATTACAATAATTTTATAGGTTAATATTACATGTTAGTATTGATTTAAGTAACTTGTTTCGAACTAATCATTCTGTTATGATTTTCACAAAAATCAATTACTAATTTGTGTCAAAATTTACATAAAATAGTTTTTAAAACAAATATTATATTAATAATTGTTATTTTATTCATAAAAATCTAAGGATCCGAAAAATGCCTTAGATAAGGTTATATATATTAATAATAAACAACATGGGGTTCGTTTGGCTGGTTATAGTATGTTTATTAACCTTATAGTGTAAGAAAAAAAGAAGACACGGTAAAAGTTAAATTATCTAACTTAAAGTTAAATCTAAATGATAAGGTTAAAATTGATACCTAAACATGTCTAATTATATTGGATGAGGGGTTTTTTACCCCTACAAACCTTCTCTTAGAAATATATCAATTTGGAGCTATTAAAAACCGAATTTAACTTTATAATAATATAATATTTTTAGTTATTCCAAAGGTGCCCCTCTCCTCCCTTATAAAAGGGAACCTCCTCCCCCTCTTCCTCACACCACTTTGAGCCTTGAAGCTCAGCCAACCCCTGCCGATTTCTCCTCTAAACTTCCCTAGAAACATCCTAGAGGTTCTGGTCTTCTTCAAATACGTATTTTAATGCCCTAAATAGAGGTCTCAAAGAAGCACTTCAAAGAAGAGGTAATGTCCGTTACCGATTCTTTCATCTTTATTTCTTCTTCCACTTCTTCTTCATTAGTTGTTTCATTATGAATTAATAACATCAGTGTCACTAATTTACTTATATGTTATTATAAGTATGAAACAACCCTATTTCACCATCTATCCATCCTACAGAAAAAGAAATCACCGCGCGTGCGTACATACGGAATACCGTCTCCACGCCGTGGTGTAATCTATTTTCCACCACCACCTTACGTGGATGGGTATAATGGTGTAAATAACAACTATATATGACTATTATAAAGTGATATTGATTCTGAAATAGTATACATACACTCCAATACAATTCCACGATCATAGGAACGATATCATCACTTGTGTGTACGTACGGAATACCGTCTCCACGATGTGATGTGACTCGTTCTACAAGATCTTCATTTCATAATGATTATATAAATGAATTTAATGAATGAATATGATATATATTACACTAATACCATTCTGTAAATGAGGTATCTATAACCTAAAGATAAAAATAAGAATTTATTCGACAAAACACGCATAAGAACAAAAAATAATAAACACCCGAATAACTAGTATTAATGAAATATTACTTATTAGAAGCTAAGAGTATGACCATATATTATATGATAACAATAATTATGATTCTTTAATAAGTCAATATCATTATTTAAATCATTATACAGGAGGTTCGGACACTTACGAAGCAAATCGGACCTAAGGTAAGGGAAAATATCACAATATCATTTTTATCCGAGATTGTTTATATTTTGGTATTTACTGGGGTGTATTTTATCAACCACATCCATGTTTCCTAAATATGTAATATTATTTCCATCCACCTACAATTTTTTAAATCCAATTTTACCCTTCAGTGAGTTTTTACTAAAAGATATGAAAGGAATCTTTTTTCGTTTTTCGTACGAGATACTTTTTGACTTTTCCGACAAAAGTACAAGAATAATTTTTTTTAACTTATACGGAAGGAATGGTTTTTTAAAACATTATTTCTAAGAAGCTTCCTTTACATGTTTTCAAGTTTATTTTTAATCAACTTCTTTTATTTTAAAATTGTATGACATGTTAAGAAAGGAAAAATGTTTTTGGAGTGAAAAGGATATTTTCCTCATGAATGGAGTTCAAGTGAATTATCAAAATTATTTTCCATCTAATATAATAAACGGTTCTATTTTTATCCCTATTATTACATTGATTTGATTATGTTGTGATGGAATTATTCTTATTAATTCCTTTATCTTATATGAATAGTTTTATGATGTCACAATGTTTAAGATTCCCATTTTTATTACATGGGTAATGCTATGATGTATAGTTTTTGATTTTGTGGCACACATAAGAATGGTATCATTATGAGATAGGTGGGACCTATATCTCCCTCCAATTCATTGGGTAAAGATTTTATATCTCATGAAATAGAAATGCCTGGAACGGTAGGTTATACCGGTTCAGTGAAACAGGACTAAAACGAGGAGTGAACTCGGTTCAGAAAGGGACTTTGTCCACTAAGATAGTCTTGGTAGTGAGTCTTGACTAATAAGAAATGATTCTCTATGATTATGTGTGTATGCCACAAAGTATCATGTTTTATGTTATGATTATTTGGATTCCATTTCACTACTATGATTTATCCCATGTTATGAAATTATTCTCTCTTTTGTAGGTTAAGATTTCCAAAAGTTATGTTCTTATTAATATGATGTGATTGATATTTCTTTTGTTTACCCTTACTGAGAATTTGAGCTCACCCTTTTGTATGTTTTCTTTCCCCAGGTCATGAAGAAGGTTATTAAGTATGATATGCCAATAGGGACTATAGATATGATGAAATAAATGGGAGATAGTGTAGACGCTTTATGAACTAGATGTTTATGTTTCCCAGTTTCTAAAGACACTATAACTATACGGTCATTTCGTGGTTTTGTTATATGTTGTAATAAGTATGCTTCAATTTTGAAGTATTAACAATGTATGTAAAGTATGTGTCGTTATAGTTGGTATCAGAGGAAAGGTATAGTCAATCTTTGGAAACTAGGATGTGAAAGACTTAGTAATAACTCTAAGGATAATTCTATGCATAGAACACAATATTAGTGTTTTAGAAATGGCCATGAATAACCTAGGATAAGACCTTAAGTGTGAAATTTTATTCTTGATTATATGGTTTTCCTATTATAATTAGTGTTGCTCACACTATTCTTCTTGGTTTTAGTGAATGGATGGAACCCGAAGGAACCGTGTTAATGAGGAATGTGAAGGACAATGCAATGATTGTCCCCCTGAGCAACCAAACATTATGGGAGCTGGAATGAAAAATCATGTTGCCATGATCACATAACTTTCTCAATCTATCAATCATACAGGACTTCCAAACGAGCAAAGGAAGGAGCAACATTGTATTGAATCCTTCATGAGGCAGCGTCCACCGTCATTCAGCGGGCCTATTGATACATTAGTTGCTGAACAATGGATCAGTACTACTGAAATGATATTTTCAGTTCTTCAATGTTATGAACATGATAAAGTCATCCTAGCAGTGTATCGTTTGGAAGGAGATGCTGATCAATGGTGGAATCCTATTAAGAATACGAGGAAAATGGATGAAATTGAGTCCATGGAATGAGATGAGTTCCGGAACTTATTTTTCAATAAGTACTTCCCTCGTATTCTCCAAACAAATATAGAGAAAGAGTTTCTTGAACTGAAGCAAAAGGATGATGAATCTGTTGGTACCTATGAAGAAAATTTTACAAGACTTGCAAGGTACGCTTCTGGTACTATTATTCAACCTGAGAGTAAGATCAATTGATTCTTTAGTGGATTATAACCAAGACTTCGAAGGGTGTTATCGATAAGGGACTTCAATAGCTACGAGGAAATCGTTCGATGTGTTCTCAATGTAGAGATGGAGATTGGAGTAACCCATCAGTCATATGGGTTTGATAAGAAGACGAAATTGGAATTCAAGGGAAAATATAAAGAGCACACTGAAAAGAATATGAGCTTTCCCTTATGCTCAAAGTGTGGAAAGAAACATGGAGGGAGTTGTCTTAAAGGGACAAGTAAATGTTTCAAATGTGGAAATGAAGGTCATCGAGCATTTGAATGTCGCGATGATGGGAAGAAGATGTCTAATGATGAAAACAAAGGAAGGGATACACAGAATGAACCTAATACACTTCAATGTTTCAAGTGCAAGGAGATGGGACATTATGCCAATAAATTCCATAATCCAAGGGTTGATGATGATGGTCGACGTCAACAAAAATCTTAACGCTAAAGACAAAGGAAAGTCACATGCAATTTCTATCAGCGATGTGGAGTACGATAACGATGTGGTAAAAGGTACACATACCATCCACTCTAAAGTAGAAAATGTTTTATTTGATTATGGATCCACCCACTCTTTTATTTCTGAAAAATTTTCTAAGGGTATCACCATATTACCTCAACAATTAGATTTTGAGTTAGCTGTGACAACACCAAATGACACAACAGTCGCATCAAAAGTTTAGAATTCTTCTCCGATCGATGTTTGTGGGAAAGTGAAAACTGTAAATCTTGTGATCCTTCGTATAGTGGAATTTTATGTGATTCTTGGCACGAATTGGCTTTCTTTATATTGAGATAATATCAATTTCCAACGAAGGGAAGTCACATTTCATATTCTAGATCAATCTATGATCATCTATTAATGCAAGGATGAAAATAACCTTCCAGTGGAAATTACTTATACCTTATGGGTCTTGATTCCACTAAATGAAGGTTATTTATCTCAAATGGTTGGTGAGAAAATCAAGATTAAAAATATTCCCATTGTACGGGAGTTTGATGGTGTCTTTCTGGAGGAATTACCGGGTCCTCCACCAAATCGTGAAGTTGAGTTTTCAATAGAACTCGTACTGGGTGCTTTGACTATTTCAAAGACACCTTATAGAATGGCCCCAATTGAGTTGCAGGAATTAAAGAAGAAACTCCAAGAGAATCATGATAAGGGGTTCATACACCCTAGTGTGTCACCTTGGGGAGCACCTGTTCTGTTTGTTAAGAAGAAAGATAGATCAATGAGACTCTAAATTGATTATAGAGATCTTAACAAGATCACGATCAAGAACAAATATCCTCTCCCACTCATTGATTACTTATTTGACCAACTACGAGGAGCTCAATACTTTTCCAAGATTGATCTTCGTTCAGAGTATCATCAATTAAGGATCAAAAGGGAGGATATACCAATGACAGATTTCCATACAAGGTATGGACACTATGAATTTATAGTGATGTTGTTTGGTCTTACTAATGCCCCTGCTATCTTCATGGATCTGAGGAATAGAGTCTTTAGAGACTATGTTGATCAGATTGTGGTAGTCTTTATAGAAGATATTCTGGTATATTCATAGAGAAAAGAAGAACATGAATATCACTTGAGAATTATATTGAAGACCCTATGAAAGGAGAAGCTTTATGCAAAATTTACCATGTGTGAATTTTGGCTTCAAAAAGATACATTTTTGGGTTACATAATCTCAAAAGAGGGGATATCTGTGGATCCAGCAAAAACAGAGGTTATCGAAAGATGGTCGAGACCAACAACAATAATTGTGATCCGAAGTTTTCTTGGTTTGGATAGATATTATCGACGTTTTGTGAATGATTTTTCATGATTATATAATCCACTCACCATGTTGACTCGGAAAGGAGTTAAGTTTGTTTGGATGGAATAATGTGAAGAGAATTTCATGGAGTTGAAAAGAAGGTTATCCAGTGCACCTGTGCTCACACTGCCTTGTAGTGGAGAAAGGTTTGTGATCTATAGTGATGCATCCAAGAAGGGATTGGGGTGTGTTCTTATGCAAAATGATATGGTGATAGATTATGCCTGACGACCGTTGAAAATCCATCAGCAAAATTACCCAACACATGATTTAGAGTTAGCTACAGTAATCTTTTCATTAATGATTTGGAGGCATTATCTTTATGGTGAAAGGTGTGATATTTATACTGATCATAAAAGTTTAATGTATATTTTCACACAAAAGGAGCTGAATATGCCCCAAAGAAGATGGTTGGAGCTAATTAAGCGTTATGACTGCTCAATACACTACCACCCTAGGAAAGCAAAAAAGGTCGCAGATGCATTATGTTGACAAGACCATTCCAGTTTATACATGATGAGGATCACAAAAGATCCAATATTTATGGATTTAAAATGGATGGATCTTGGAATTATAATGGAAGGGGAAAAATCTTATCTTTCTCAAATGAATGTTCAACCATCTATTCATGTGAAGACTAAAGAGGCACAAAAAGAAGATGTCGAGTTACCAAAGAAGGTGAGAAATGTTCCTGAATTCAACCTTGTTTTTGATGGGATAATAATGTTCAGGAATCGGGTTTGTGTTCCTCCCATCCCCGAATTAAAGAAGGAGCTGCTGGATGAGGCTCATAGTTCTTCATGCTCTATTCATCCTGGAAGCACGAAGATGTATAGGGACCAGATAGAGTAATTCTAGTGGGATGGCATGAAAAGAGATGTTGCTGAATATTCCTCTCGATGCTTGATTTGTCAGCAAGTTAAAGCAGAGAGATGGAAGTCTAAGGGGATGTTACAATCACTACCCATACCTAAATGGAAATGGGAAAACATCACTATGGACTTTGTCACAGGACTTCCTAAACATCCAAAGGAAATAATGCTATCTGGGTCACAGTTGATCGTCTTACAAAGTCTTCACACTTCATCGCTATTAGAGAGGATTTCTCTCTGGATCAGCTTGCCAGGATATATGTAAAGGAAGTTGTAAGATTGCATGGAGTACCACTTTCTATTATATCTAATCAGGATCAGAGATTTACCTCGATGTTCTCGAGAATTTTTCATCATACTCTGGATACAGAGTTGAGTTTCAGCACTGCTTATCATCCTCAGATAGATGGTCAGTCTGAGAGAACAATTCAAACCCTAGAATATTTGTTGATAGCATGCTCTATGGATTTCAAAGGTGGTTGGGAACAACACCTACCTTTGGTAGAATTTTCTTATAATAATAGCGTTCACTCCAGTATTCAGATGGCTCCTTATGAAGCTCTATATGGAAAGAAATGCAGGACTCCATCTTGCTGGGATGAATTTGGGGAAAGAAAGCTATTAGGACCTAATCTCATTGATGAAATGGCAGAAAATGTCAGATATATTCAACAACACATAAGAGCAGCTTAGAGTCGACAAAAAAGTTATGCCGACAACCGAATAAAAGACATAGAGTTTGAAGTCGGTGATAAATTGTTCTTATGAATATCTCCCTGGAAGAGAGTCATTAGATTTGGAATGAAGGGGAAGTTGAGCCCTAGATATATCGGTCCATTCGAAATACTGGATTGTGTTGGGAGGTTAGCTTACCGATTGGATCTTCCACCGAATCTCTCTCAAGTTCACGATGTGTTCCATGTATCTCTCCTGATATATTACAAACCTAATCCTTCACATGTACTTAGTTTAGAAGTTGTACCGCTGGAGCAATATCTTTCTTATGAAGAACAGTCGATAGAGATTTTGGATCGTAGCAAAAAAGTCCTATGAAGCAAGACCACTCGATTAGTGATAGTTTTATGGAGGAACCACCAATTAGAAGAAGCTACATGGGAGCTTGAGGATATGATGAGGGAGATGTATCCTCATCTGTGTGTTACAAAGTGACGAATTTCGAGGGCGAAATTCATTTTAAGGGGGGTAGAATGTAACACTCGAGACTTTTATTTGAAATATTTTGTTTTTATGTTATATAAATCATCAAAGTAATCTTTCACTAACACTGGCTTGGTTTTCTTTACACGCAACCGCGGCCTTCCTCGATAGATTGCGTCGTACGCAACACCGACTTTCACTAAACAATGATATGTTATTAAAATATTATTAAAACTATCTGTTATGAATAGTAATAACCACTTTTTGAAATTTTATAAATTTTATTTTTCAAAATGGACTTGATTTTTGGATTTTGAATATCGAAATTAGCCTTGGGTGAAATTTTGGAATTTTTATGAAAACATTCAATTTTTGATGAATAGTGAAACCACTAAGTGGTAGTTAAAAAACTGATTTTCTCATAAAACATAATTTTACTGCTTCTTTGAGTGGAATTTCGAAAATCCGAGAGACACGGTTGTTGTCAGTAAGTAAAATGTTGTTCAATGAGATGAAAATAATTTTTTTGGTGAATAGTAACTTTTTACTATTTTTTACCGCGGTTAAAAGTAAATAGGGTAATTAAGGGTAAAAATGATATTATTATTACCCTAACACATGTCCTAATTCTATTGGACAAGTTTAATTCGACCAAAAACAACCTTAGGAATAAAATATGACCATTTAGGCCCACTTGGATTAGATTAGGACATTTATTATTAATTTATTTAAAGAAGGGTTAAAATAGTTAAAATCAATGATTAATAAGTAAATAATTTTTAATATGGGGTTACACGTACTATAAATTAGAATATAGATATTAATTAGAAATCTAAAACGATTTCCTAAATAATGGTATTTTATTTTAATTTTTAGACATTAAATAATTTAATTTATTTATGACAAAATGATGATGCAGTAATTATCTTATTAATGAAATATCGACATAATTGATGTTATAAATACCAAAATAAATGTAATTTGAGACTTTTTATGAATTAAACTAATTTTATAGGTTAATATGACATGTTAGTATTGATTTAAGTAACTTGGTTCGAACTAATCATTTTGTTATGATTTTCACAAAAATCAATTACTAAATAGTGTCAAAATTGACATAAAATAGTATTTAAAACAAATATTATATTAGTTATTGTTATTTTATTCCTAAAAATATATGGTTTGTCCACATGACTTATATAAGGTTATATATATTAATAATAACCAACTTGGGGTTCTTTTGGCTACTTATAGTAAGTTTATTAACCTTGTAGTGTAAGAAAACAAGAAGACACGGTAAAAGTTAAATTATCTAACTTAAAGTTAAATCTAAATGATATGGTTAAAATTTATACCTAAACTTCTCTAAATTATATTGTATAAGAGGATTTCGACCCCTAACCACCTTAGCTTCGAAATATATCAATGTGGAGCTATTAAAAACCGAATTTTACTTTATAATAAAATAATATTATTAGTTATTCCAAAGCTGACCCTCTCCTCCCTTATAAAAGGGAACCTACTCCCCCTCTTCCTCACACCACTTTGAGCCTTCAAGCTCGGCCAACCCCTGTCAATTTCTCCTCTACACTTCCCTAGAAACATCCTAGAGGTTTTGGTATTTTTCAAAGTCCTATTTTAGTGCCCTAAAAGGAGGTCTCAAAGAAGCACTTCAAAGAAGAGGTAATGTCTGTTACCGATTCTTTCATCTTTATTTCTTCTTCCACTTATTCTTCTTTAGTTGTTTCATTATGAAGTAATAACATCAGTATCACTCATATACTTATATGTTATTATAAGTATGAAACAACCCTATGTCACCATCTATCCATCCTACGGAAAAAGAAATCACCGCGCGTGCGTACGTACGGAATACCATCTCCACGCCGTGGTGTAATCTATTTTCCACCACCACCTTACTTGGATGGGTATAATGGTGTAAATAACGACTATATATGACTATTATAAAGTGATATTGATTCTGAAATTTTATACATACACTTGAATACAATTCCACGATCATAGGAACGATATCATCACTCGTGCGTACGTATGAAATACCGTCTCCACGATGTGATGCGACTCATTATACATGATCTTCATTTCATAATGATTATATAAATGAATTGAATGAATGAATATGATTTATATTACACTATTACCATTCTGTAAATGAGGTATCTATAACCTAAAGAGAAGAATAAGAATTTATTCGACTAAACACTCATAAGAACAAAAAGTAATAAACACCCGAATTACAAGTAGTAATGAAATATTACTAATAAGAAGCTAAGAATATGACCATATATGATATAATAACAATAAGTATGATTCTGGAATAAGTCAATAACATTATTTAAATCATTATACATGAGGTTTGGACACTTACGAAGCAAATCGGACCTAAGGTAAGGGAAAATATCACAATCACATTTTTATCCGAGATTGTTTATACTTTGGTATTTACTGGGGAGTATTTTATCATCCACATCCATGTTCCCTCAATATGTAATATTATTTCCATCCACCTACAATTTTTTAAATCCTATTTTACCATTTGGTGAGTTTTTAGTAAAATATATGAAAGGAATCTTTTTTCATTTTTCGTACGAGATAATTTTTGACTTTTCCGACAAAAGTACGAGAAGAATGTTTATTTTAACTTATATGGCATGAATGGATTTTTAAAACATTATTTCCAAGAAGATTCCTTTACATGTTTTCATGTTTATTTTTAATCAACTTCTTTTAGTTTAAAATTGTATGACATGTTAAGAAAGGAAAAAACTGATTTCGGAGTGGAAAGGTTATTTTCCTCAAGAATGGAGTTCAATTGTTTTATCAAAATTATTTTACATCTAAGATAATAAAGGGTTCAGTTTTTATCCCAATTATTACTTTGATTTTATTCTGTTGTGATGGAATTTTTCTTATGAATTCCTTTATCTTATATGTATAGTTTTATGATGTCCTGATGTTTAAGATTCCCATTTTTATTACATGGGTTATGCTATGATGTATGGTTTATGATTTTTTGGCACACATAAGAATGGTATAATTATGAGATGGGTGGGACCTAAATCTCCCTCCAATTCATTGGGTAAATATTTTATATCTCATGAGATAGACATGGCTGGAACAGTAGGTTATACCGGTTCAGTGAAACAGGACTGAAACGAGGAGTGAACTTGGTTCAGAAAGGGACTTTGTCCACTAAGATAGTCTTGGCAATGAGTATTGACTAATATGAAATTATTCCCTATGATTATGTGTCTATGCCACAAAGTTTCATGTTTTATGTTATTATTATTGGGATTCCATTTCACTACTATGATTTATCCCATGTTATGAAATTATTCTCTCTTTTGCAGGTTAAGATTTCCAAAAGTTATGTTCTTATGAATATGATGTGATTGATATTTATTTTGTTTACCCTTACTGAGCATTTGAGCTCACCCTTTTGTATGTTTTCTTTCCCCAGGTCATGAAGAAGGTTATTAAGTAAGATATTCCAAAAGGGACTATAGATATGATGAAATAAATGGAAGACAGTGTAGACGCTTTATGAACCAGTTGTTTATGTTTCCCAGTTTCTAAAGACACTATACCTATACGTTCCTTTCATGGTTTTGTTATATGTTGTATTAAGTATGATTCAATTTTTAAGTATTAACAATGTATGTAAAGTATGGGTCATTATAGTATGTCCCGATAGTTGTTAGTGAGTTCCTGGATGTCGTCCGAGAGGATGTTTTGACTCTAACCCCTCAATGAGACATTGAGTTTGGAATAAACATACAACATGGAGCCCATCCACATTCAATGGATCCCTATCATATGGAACCTTTAGAGTTTTAAGAGTTGCAGATTCAGGTTGAAGACTAGATAAATAAGGGTTTTATCTAGCCGAGTGTGTCACCTTGGGGTGCTTCAGTCATTTTCTTAGAGAGGGTAGATAGTGATCTATGACAGTTCATAGACTACTGGAGACTGAATTATCTCACAATCAAGAACTATTACCCCCCTTTTAAGATTTATGGTCTTTTCGACTAGTCAACAGGAGTAGGTTAGTTCTCTAAGATTTACATATAGTTTGGATATCACTAGATGACATCGAAGGAGGTTGAGATCTCGTATACTACTTTGAAATGAATGTATGGGATCACTGAGTTCGTGGTCATGACCTTCGGCATTATGAATGCACCATCCATGTTAATGTGAAATAGGAACTCTATTTTCTGTGAGTTCCTAGACCAATTCATCAACATGATCATCGATGAAATCATGGTCTACTCAAGGTCATAGGTCGAGAACACCGAGCATCTATGGACAATCATTGAGGTCCTCAAACACCACCAACACTACTAATTGTTTTCAAAGTTAATGTTTTGGACACAATATGTGAACTTTCTAGGACACATGGAGTCTTTGAAATGGATATAAGTGGACTCGTTAGTGGTCTATGTGGTGGATTCCTATGCAGCACCCAATAGTGTGGTAGATGATCTTATTTAATTCAGTATGGAAGGATATTATCGGAGGATAGTACCCAACTTCTCTCAAGTTGTAGCTCATTGATAGAATTGACAAGAAAGTCCAGACCTTCATATGGAGTGAGATGTATCAGAAATAATTCAACTATCTAAAGGGGAAGCTGGTCAGTGCACTGGTTCATTGGATTCCATAGGAAGGGCTGACATTCTATGTGATCCATGATACATCATTCCTAGAATTGGGATGTGATCTATTGCAAAAGTGAGGAGTAATATTTTATGGGTATAGGAAGTCATGTCCTCATGAACTTAGAAATGTCACCCATGATATTGATCTTGATGTGGTCATGTTAGCGCTAATGTTGTGGTTGAATTACATCATCAGGGAGTGCTTTGATGTCTTCAGGGATCACAAGAGTTTGAGATATATCATTTATAAATGTGAGATAAACTAGTGGTAGCTAAGGTGGGTGGAGTTCATCCAGTATTATGACATTGAAATATATTACACCCTATGGAAAGGGAACATGGTGGGCCTTGCCTTGAGTAGGAATTCAAAGAAGGAGGTAGTTCAAGAATCCAGAGATGCATGGAAGGAAATGGAGTAGATATCAACTCTGCACCAAGATACTTGGGAGGACAATGCTAGAGGATATCTATTTCAGATGATAGTATAGTCTTACTTAATGAGGTATGTAGATGTGTCTCTGTGAGGATATATACATAATGAAGTGATGAGTGACCATGTAGTTTAAGTTGATGCTCCAAAAGGATGGTTAGAGGAAAGTCATCATCTGATACTATTCTATGGGATGTTTTTTTCTAGTGGAAATTCATGATGGTGTTATTTGTGAGTTCAATAGATCACCCCATGATGAGCATACAAGAGTTTCCAAAGATGTATCAAGCCCTGGGGGAACACTTTTGGTGGCCCAATGTGAAGGGGTTAGTGGTGGAGTTTTTGGTAAGGTTCATAGTATGTCATCAGGTGAATGCCAACCATTGTGTTGTTAGACGTCTTTTGCAGCCCATATATTTCACCAAGTAGAAGTGTGGTGACATATATATGGATTTGTTCATAAGAAAATCTAGGAATCAGAGAGTATGTGATTACCTTTATATAGTGTTGGATCTATTGATGAAATCATCTCAATTTTATGAAATAAAGTAGTCCAGCACAATAGAATCTTGGCCTGGTTGTATTTGGATAAGGTGGTGCAGATGTCTGGTGTTTCATGATCCATTGTCTATATCAAGGATAATTATTTTATATTTCCATTTTGGAGGGTATTTAATTGTGCTTTTGGTACCTAGCTATTCAGCATTACTGCTTTCCACCATCAGACAGATGTGCAGACAAATAGGGCCATCTAGATATCAGAGGAAATGATGCAGGCATGTGTTTTGGACTTCAGCGGATCGTGGTTATGACACTTGCGCTTGGTCGAGTTTTATTACAATAGAAACTATCACTCTATCATTGGCATGGAACAATTTGAAGATTTTTAGGGAAGGATGTGTTGTTCCCTAGTATGCTGGATAGTGGTTTGGGAAGCATCCCTTCTTGGAACAAATGTACTATAAAGAACAACGAAAAAGGTTCAACTTGTGCATGAGATGAGGAAGGTGGCCCAGGACCAGAAACGTTCATATGAAAATCACAGGAGGAGGCCATTGGAGTTCATTTTGGGGCAAAATTGCTTCTTAATGGTCTCCCATCAATGTGGGAAATAGAGATATGGTATAAGAAGCATTCTTTCTCCTAGATTCAAGACAATTTTGGTAAGGACCTGACCCCAGTTTCCCAGAGCCAGCATATTATTTGATTATGTTGGAATACATACAAGGAATACGAATCCTTAAGGACAGAGTAGTAGAGTATTATTGGAAAAAAATTACATACATAAGGTTAACATTACAACATGATGTTAAAAACAACACTAATTTATTCCACTAGAAAAATCATGTCTCTGAGATTATACTTGCAAGTCATTCATAAATTATTTCATAACGTCCTGATTAAACGAAACATAAGAAAAGGGTGAGCTCAAATGCTCAGTAAGAGTAATCAATACAAAAAAATATAATATAAACATTAGATATGGTGAATAATTGAAAACAAATTCCTTTAATAATAAACTGGAACACATTATGGCAGCTATATGTGCTGAGTAAATAATGCCATTAAAAAATAATCATGTGTATTCTACTAGTCGAATAACCACATGAAATTTCAATTACTAGCTTCATAATGAGGGGAGTTCATATGTCAGACATTCTGAAACCTTTTTTCATGGCCTCGCCAAATACGTCTAATGTTTAAGGCCTCAGCCAAAATCCATATCACATTTGGAAATGCCTTAGGCAATTCCACATCTACTTGTCTCATGAGACCTAACGATGCATTGTGGGGCTATAGCGGGCCCCAACTATCTCATAATAAGTCCAATGAATTCCTCATATCATCATGGATAAAAATAAACAACATATACATTCATATTGATACAATCATATGAAATTTAAATAACATTCCGCAATTATTGAACACAATAACTAACCATTCGGAATAATATCGTGAATGGTTTTAGGATAGATCATCCAAAATAATGGTAGAAATAAACCATTCAATAAAATATGGCATATTAAATTAGAAATGATTAACCCCAAAATTACATATGAATCAACAAGAGTGTTTAATCAAACTGGAATAATCTTCTAAAATCATTAAGAAATTATTGTGATAAATACTCTTTTATTTTGAAAAGAATAGTTATTTTGGAAAAATATTTGTATAAAACCAGAATTGAAGTAAGATATAATTTAATGATATAATGAGTGTTTTTAGAAGGATAATGTTTTCCAGAAATAGATAATAGGTTGCTTTGAAAATAGATATGAATTTTTGAAATTCCCTTGTATCGGGCTCGTATTTTTGGAAACAATTTTGAGAGATTCTTTTGAAAAATATTAACTATCGAGAAAATAGGGAAGGATTCTGGTTGGTGTACATATATAGAATACTCATACAGAACATATGAGGAGTACATAACAATACATAATAACTTCATCAAGGATATTAGACAATAAAAGTAACCCGAGTAAAAATGGATGTTCAGGTTGAAAACCCTTACCACATTGTAATTAGATGATTCGTATGCCCTAAAAATTAATAATATAAAAATTATAGAATTAATACAATGAAGATAAAGATATTCATAAATGGTATGTATGCATACACCATACAAAAGTATTAGTACTGAATATGGAAAATCTCATGAAAATGAATGTGAGATGAAGAAACCCTTACCTTAACTCCAAATATGTTCCTATCTCAAACATAAGCTCCTAGAATATGAAATTATACATATTAATAAATTATTAATTAACTTATTAGACATGTATTTAGTTTATCATAGTACTGGTTAGTTCATTTATGTTCTTAATGGTATGTTATTGTATTGAATTCCTTCGCATCAGAGTGTTCATTTTCTTTTTTTTTCATCTTTAGTTCACTTGTTTTTAAGTTTGTAAAATTGATATAAATCTCTAGAATTGAAATTATTTATTATTTATGAACATAAATATGTGTTACTGGTCATTTATATAACGTGGTTACATTGAAGTATGATAAATTAATATATAGAACTTTAATGATAATGTATTCAGTTAATTTGTGGGTTTTGATTACAACGAACTCAGTTTTCATTATAAATTAATACCATTTATACGAAAGGATTACAGAATCATAAATAGTTTATATTATATATGATAATCTTTTTCAACCCTAACAAGAATGGTTTCATAACCATAATTGAGAAAGATAATAGAAATCGAAAGTCCATAGTCCATAAATGTGTAAAATTGACACATCTCGGATGGTGTTCTTGCTATTAGTATAAAGAAGGGAAAAAGGGGGAGATGAAGATAAATTATTCCAGTATCATGACAAAATTCCAGTATATATATGTTACTAGAGTCATCAAAATATTTGTATAAGGATAGGTAATGGAAAAATAAAACAATAGAATTTGGATGGAAAGACAATGAATTGAAAAGAGGAATTTATATCTTTAACCAAACATCCTTGAGAACCTCCTTAAGGAGATTTTTTGGTCTTTTTATGAGACCAAGGCTTGTTGGACGTGGGGGAAGAGGTTGGGATGGTATTTGGGTAGAATATGAAGAAGTCACAAGGCTAGAGTGGTGTGAATGGAAGGGTGGTGAGAGGGGTTTTTTATAGTCAAGGAGAGAGAAGATTTCTTATTATAAAACACATTAATTTAACATTATTCCTCTAGAAAAGGAATAGTGAGTATTCCATGACCATAAATAGTAATATTATCATGTGATCCCGAACCAAGTAGGCTTACATCAGAAGAACATCACACATGATTCTATAATTAGATTATTTATCTTAATTTTGCAATTTATGGTATGTTACTCTTCATAAAAAAATCAATTATTTCAGAAAAATCCCTAAAATTTTCCCAACCATTTTTCGACGAGTAGATTCCAAAAATGATGTCCATTTTTCAAAAATAATTTTCTAAATATTATTAATTTAATATTTAATCAAATCGTAATTTATTCTAAAAACAAGAGTTTTAAAACATTTGTTTACTTTTTTAAAAGCATAGATATATCGTACTTACACTATAATATTATTTATATACTATCATTAGTAAGGTTAATATTCATTAGGGTATATCACTATTCATAAGGGTATGTTACTATTCATAAGGGTATGTTACTATTCACCAAAAATTATGTTTTTCATATCGGACTCTAAATAACCTACTGATTGTAGCTGTGAATGTCAGATTTTTTAAATTCACATCACAGAAATCACAAACTTATGTTTTATGTGTCACATATCTCTTAGTAGTTAATTATGTCGTTCTATCAGACTCCAAATGACATACTGAACACAACTGTAGATGGAAATTTTTTCGAAATTCAAAACATAGAAGTGAAAAATTTATATTTAATGGCTAGGTTTTTACTATCCCCTAAATAACCTTGTGTTGTATCAAAGGAACAAAGTGATGAATATAATGTATTTAATAGAATAATAACATAAAATGTTTTGGGTGTTACATTATTCCCTCCTTCTAATAATTTTATCCTCACAATTCCTGTTGTAGAGGATCCTCAGGTGCATTCAATAGAAAACCCAAATTGATGCTAAAATCCTCTAGTTCTCTGACAGAGACACACCTCTGACAGAGGGGGTTGAACTCTTGCATTGAACACTCGGGCTTTTAGAGGGAGGCTCAAAGAGTGGAATGTTTGGAAATGTCGGAATGGACCAGCACACGAATAACTCGCCGAACTATGTCTTGAAAGAGGACATCTAAGTCATAGATATTTTTGTATATGATAAAACTGAGGAGTTGGTACATGTATGCCGCACAAAAATTTCCCTTCAAAGTAGCCTCTTGAAAACATACCCTGGGCATGTAGTTCCGGCCTAGGGTGAAACATAGGAAAATCCCTTTGTGTATTTTCTTCTTTTCTTATACTCAGCCTATTGTGCTGTGGCTATGTGGTAGTAAATGTAAGAATTCCATTGACTCGTGCGGAGAATGTCTGGACTGTTTTTCACTTCATCTATATTTTCACATGTTTTTTTCAATTTTGTGAGAGGTAGGTACTCCTCTTCACAGGTTTTGATCTCAATAATCTCTAGTTCCTCCATAAGAAGAGATAACATATGGGTTTGTCCTTCTATCTAAAAATTTATTATGAATGTTCACTAAGTGATACTCATTCAAAAGTATTACTGATGAAAGGAAAAAAAATAAGAGGCATAAATTTATTTACTTATATAACTACTGGTTCAAAAAGTAAAACAGCGATAGTGGCTTCCCTACTCCCCCAATGCACTTATCCGCAAAACTAGTTCAAAGATTTCAATCTCCTAGAACTATATGCAACACTAGACACAGGTCACTCCAGAATTCCTTTTACTAGGAACACCACTAATGCTAGGGTGCTGACGAACTCAGGTTTGTTCCTAAGGTAGTATTCAGTTGGTCAATTTCCTTAACCTAGACACACTGTAGACAGCTGTGGTTGAATCTATGTTTAAAGCACACATGCTTCCATAAAGAGGCTTGAGAAGTGTGGAGGTATGAAATTTCAGTGTGGAATAAATCCCTATAATTCCCATGCACCACGTCATTACTGAAGATATTTATGTCATAAATTTCTTTATACATACTAAAACTCAGGATTTGGAATAGGTCGGTTGCTCGATTGTCACCATCCAAAGTAGCTTCTAGAAATTTTCCCACAGCTCGGTAGTTATCAGCCCAAGTGAAACATAGAAAAAGAGTTTCATGATACTTTTCTCTTTTCCTATGTGCAGAAATTTTTCATATGAAATACAGTCATAGACCATATTTCATCCTTGGTAATGATGGAGAATGTTTGGACGATTCGATACCCGATGGAGTAGTTTACAAGTCAGACGTATGTTCGCATAGGGATGGTCCTCTTTGGAGCATTTATTGACAATTATAGTCTATAACAACACGGTAGCTAGTGATAAAATATTGGTTGGTTGACCCATATCTTCTATCTGAAAAGTTTTAGTAAATCAACATTTAGAATGGAAAATCCATTTAAAACCATGTTATTGTTTTATATAAAAACTTATCGAAACAAAGAATACAACAACATTCATTTAGAATTGAATTATAAAACACATGAAATTACAAAATCTCTTGCTAGCTTTCACAAAACACTAGTATGTACTTCCTGACATCCTCTAAGATGAATCATCATAGATTCCACCGATGTCGGTGATTTCCCCTGTTTTTAGACAAACGGATCCCCAAAGAGATTCCAAATTCCTCTATCTCCTTGGCCCAGATCCAACATTTTCAACTACGGTCAACCACATGTGGACATATAGAATTCAGATTTATAGAATCATGTCGTGTATCAAGTTGAGAGACATCATTATGAACTTTATGTGGATAATGGAAATGGGTAGTCTCGTTCTCAAGGGCTTCAAGATCCACAACTCGACCACAGAGTTCGTAGGTCAAAATCTGACATAGATATGCTGCCCAGAGGTCGCCCACTTGTGCAGCCTCCTCAAAGTCCTCAAGAGAAAAGAAATTATTAGATAGGGTAAAACATTTAAAGACACCCATGAAGTATTTCCATTCTCGTACATAGAATTGGAATTGTACGCTCATCATGAGGTAATAGACAAAACAGGCTCCCTGGTGATGTTAGAGTACCTGAGAAGAGTTGCATACTCAGTAGAGGTTTTTACATGATAAATGAATATTATCAATAGTCTCATACTTTTATATACATGATTTTCCAACTATGGAATCTAATAATTCTGTTGGAAGAGTTAAAAGACAAGTACCTTCGTTTTCTATCTTAAAATTTAGAAAACATAGCTCTTAGTATAGTTTATGTATGTTGTGCATTGTTCAGTTCTAGTTTCTAGAGTTATCCAAACCAAATCCTCTGAGGAAAATTTACATTAAACTCCCTCATAATGGATTGTAATGAAAATATGAATTATCCTATGAATATCCCCTAAGAGTGTCGTAACCAGGATTGCAGCAAGGCATGTTGTCGTGTACCAGTTCCGGTTCGAGTCTAGCTCAAAGAGGTGTTTTTGGGTTTTACCCCTAGATACATCTATACCTGAGCTGCCTCTACCAGCTCATATCCAGATAGGGATGTATTACTTGAAAGATCCACATAATCTATTCCTTTCCAAAATACAAGGAAGTTTTTGTATGTATATCATCCAAGAATAAATTAAGGACTCTTCCCTAATTCTACATTTTCTAAATCTATTTTCCAAGTATTAGACTAAACATCCTCTGATACCAACTGTATGGACCCAACCAAAGTTGCCTTGAGCCGGTGACTTCTTTGATTACGTTTGCATACATACAATGAATACGAATCCCAAAGGAATAAGTAGTTTAATATTATTGGAAACAAGTTACATACATAAGTATAACATTACAACATGAAGGAAAAAACAAAACTAATTTATTCCACTAGAAATGAAACACCCCAAGATTTCTTGGTACGTTATTTCTTCATAGTAATTCAATAACTTGAAGTACACGCAACACCGAGTTTTTGCGCACCATGACTTACCAAAAAAAAGTCATTTAAAAGTGGTTATCAATAGTATTTGTAACGCCCCGACCCCAGTTGCCTAGAGTCGATGAATTATTACATAACATTGGCATGATCACAAGAAAGATCAAATCTCGAAAGACCGATTGGTTTAGTAGCCTTGGAAACACTAGACATATTCATAAGTTTTACATTACATCATAAAATGAAAAACTACTACAACAACATAATGTTTCCACAGTCCACACTATAATCCCCTCATAATATCCCTGCAGGTCATTCATAACTTATATCTTCACTTCCTGGGAAAAATAAAACATAGAAAAGGGGTGAGCTCAAATGCCCAGTAAGGATAACAATATAGCGGAAAATTTCATAAATAAGAATAAAGATTTAAGGCAATGTATAACTAAAACAAAAGCCTTTTAAACATGAACATTCAACATGGTATGGCATAAATAAAATGAAATAATTCCATTTACTCATTCACATGGATATTCTACTAATCGAATAATCACATGCAAAAATCAATAACCACTTTCATAATGTTGGAATGCATAATGCCAAACTATCATAACCGCATAGCCAAGGCCTCGTACCAAGACTACAAATAAGATTTTGTCAAGGCCTTGTGCCAAGACACTAGTTTGTCTCATGAGACCTACCGATGCATCGAAGAGCTATAGCGGGCTCCACCCGTCACATATTAAGTCCAATGCATTTCCATATGAAAAGGTTTAAACATAACATAAACATTCGTATTAAACTAGCATACGAAATGTCAATACTTTCACCATAAACCATGAATGGTATATATAAAAAAAATAGCACATCCACAGTCAAACATATCACAAAACCTTCAATACAATATAAAAGTTTTGTATCATATTATATCATCCTCAAATAAGCATAAAATCCATTAAAGGATGTTGACATAGATGAAATCAAAACTCTTTTTAAAGAAATATCTCTTTCTATTTTGAAATCATTTAAGAGACATATATTTATAAAATAAAACATTTTCTTTGAAAATATTCTTATAAGCTTGTAAGGGAAGCTTTGACGATTTTATAACGGCAGAAAATAACCGCACCCGCCGTATAAGTTAAAAAAAACATTCTTATCTTAATTCTGTAGAAAAGGTTAAAAAGCACCTTGTTTGGAAAACGACGGAAAGATTCCTCTTATAAAAAGTCAAAAAAAGGTATAAATGACTTTAACCCATATTCTTGTAAAAATGTTTTGAAATACATTTTGAAGAAACATGGATGTGGATGATAACGAGATCCCAGTAGATTATTACGTATAAACAACCTCGGATAATGAAGAGATTGTGAAATAACCCTTACCTTGTACTTTTCCTTGGTTGGGGTAGGTTAACCTCCTGTATAATGGTGAAATAATTGTTATTAAATTATAAAAGAATCATATATATTAATATGATATCTTATATGATCTTTTAACATTGATTTGTTAATAATATCTTAGTATTATCGTCGTTTCAGGTGTTAACTTACTCATTTTCTTTATATGTTTTGTTACATAAGCAATGGTTGTTGTATCTTATTCATATCCAGAATGATATCTAGTCCTTAAACATCATTTTTAAATCATCAAATGATAATTATACTTGAATGGTTACGATGGAGAATGAATCTCATCGCGTTCGTGGAGACGGTAGTCCGTACTTACGCACGAACGCTACTTCCATTTAATTTTTATTTTAAAAGAATTGAATCCAAATGATACATAGGTATATTACTATTCCAGTATAATATATTATTTTATATATTTTACTTAAGTTCATTAACACCATCCTTTATACGTTCCATGTGTGGTATGAACGAGTCATATCATTTTAAGGGGGCGGTAGTCCGCACTTCCTCAAATGAAATTATCGTATGTATATACAACATGAAACAAATAATGGTATGAAATAAAATGGAATTACAGAAGCTTATATATAAAATATATATCATTAATATCATATTTAATTACAGTGCCCTCATAATGGCCACCATGAGAGGCGGTAAGATGTATTTGAACAATCATCGTTTCGTGAGGCGTTAGTTTTCCATCCACAGAAACATTATGTTCATCATCCATTAGATGGAGTTGTGTGTATGTGTAGTTTTAATCCTTCTTATAACAACATCCTAGTATATTGAGGATACTGGTTTTGTTACAAAAGAAAGTAAATAAAAAGATTTTGGGGGTTGGAGAAGCAAAATAAAGGAAAATAATTTAAGAGAAATCGTTACCTTTAATTTAGGTAACTCACATTGGTTGGAACCAAAGGACTTCTTGAAATGATTTCTGCCTAAGGGGAAGCTTCAATGAGGAGGAGAGGGATGTGGGGAGCTTAGTTGGGCAGAGTTTGGACGATCCAAGTGGCTTGAGAGGTGTGAGGAATGAGTAGAAGTGGTCTCCTTTTATAAGGGAGAAGAGGGGCTCTTTAGGAAAGAGTGAAAGTATTACTTTATAATATAATTATATTCGGTTTATAATGGTCCAAAAATCATTGAGGTCGAAGATAAGATGACTCATATTCTAAATAACATCAACCAATAAGAATTGGACAGGTTTTAGATAATATTTTAATCATTATAATCGTATTTATTTAAATGATTTATTAATGAGGTAAACATTGCATCATTATTGTGTCATTAATAATTTAAATTATTTGATGTCTAAAAATTATAAATAAAATATCATTATGTAGGAAAGCTTTTTATCTTTCTAATTAATATTTATAATGGAAAATCCAACATGTATAACCCTATGTAAAAATTTTTCTTCTAAAAGATGTAAGCTTATGCCATTTTTATTTTTATTTTAACTTTATTAATATAAAGTGTCCCTACCACATACAAGTGGCTCCAAGGGGTCCCCAAATTGACCCAAGGATGATCCTGGTCGGGTATGTGTCCACCAATAAGTTTAGGACACGTTTTAGGTTAATTTTGTATTATTATAATATTATTTGTTAACCCTTATTTACCGGATTTACCCTTAACCATGGTAAATAAAATATTTACCACAGTAATTATTCAAGATGTCTAAAAATAAAAGTTACCTATTTACACAATTTGGACATCCTGATTCCAAATATGGAATCCATTTTTCTAAATTCAAAACACAGAAGTGGCAGAAATTAATTTAAAATTAATTCCCGCTGTCAAAACAAAAAGCGTGTTTTTAAGAGGTAATAACTATCAAAAGATTGACACTTGTTTATGTTCGGTTTAATTGTAAAATTATGTCCAATGACCAACATTATATTAAATGGTAAAAATATATTCTAAATATACTTTAAAACCACTCAAATTCACAATTTATCACTATTAATTATTTTGATTAAAAAAGTTGTTTTTAATTAAAATTTAGTAATTTTCAGTATTCATCAAAATATAAAAGTTATCCGAAAAGTACCAAAATTTCACCCTAGGCTAATTTCAATATTCCGAATCCAAAAATGAAGTCCATTTTGAAATATAAAATATATATGATTTCAAAAAGTAGGTATTACTATTCACAACGGCTAGTTTAATTAGTTGTGGTGTGTTAGAACTCGGTGTTGCGTACAACACACGCTATCACATTATTCAAAGAGAAGCGTATCGTAGAAGCTTGGGGTGTTACATTCTTCCCTTCTTCAAATAATTGCGTCCTCGCAATTTCTATGGTATTACTGCATAAAAAGACTCGGGTGGTTCTTCATCATAAGTTCCTCGGGTTCCCACGTTGCCTCTTCTATCTTATGGTTTCTCCACAAAACGTTTACCAGACGCGTCGTCCGGTTTCTCAACACTTGTTCTCTCCTATCAAGAATCTTGATGGGCTCTTCGCAATAAGACAGATCGGGTTCTAGTTCTAATTCCTCATAGGTGAGTACATGAGTCGGATCAGGCATGTATTTCCTCAATAGAGATACGTAGAACACATCGTGAACTTTGGAGATACTTGGCGGCATTGCCAATCAGTAAGCTATAGCCCCAATTCGTTCTAGAATTTCGAAAGGTCCGATGTACCTGGGACTCAATTTACCTTTCCTTCCAAAATGTATGACTCCCTTCCATGGAGATACCTTTAGGAAAACATGTTCACCGACTTGAAATTCCAAATTCTTCCTTCGATTATCGGCATAACTCTTCTGCCTACTTTGAGATGCTTTGATGTGATTTTGGATTACTTTCACCTTTTCCACCGTTTCCTCCACCAGCTCTTGGCCTACAAGTTTTCTTTCACCAACGTCATCCCAACAGGTTGGTGTACGACATCTCTTTCTGTATAACACTTCATATGGTGCCATCTGAATACTTGAATGGATGCTATTGTTATAGGAAAATTCTACCAGTGGTAAATGTTGATCCCACATACCCTGAAAGTCAAGTGAGCAAGATCTCAACATGTCTTCTAAGGTTTGAATAGTCCGTTCTGATTGTCCATCTGTTTGAGGGTGGTAAGCAGTGCTCAAATGAAGTTCAGTATCCAGGGATTTCTGAAGACTTTTCCAAAATCTTGAAGTAAAACGGGGATCACGATCAGAAACAATCGATAGGGGTACTCCATGAAGTCTCACAACTTCATTAATTTATAGTCTTGCTAGACGTTCCAGGGGTAGATCTTCTCTTATAGCAAGAAAATGTGCTTACTTGGTAAGACGATCAACAATAACCCATATTTCATCGTTTCTTCTAGGAGTCTTTGGTAGCCCCATGACAAAGTCCATCGTAACATTGTCCCATTTCCACTCTGGTATGGGAAGAGGTTGCATGACTCCTCCAGGCTGTTGCCTTCCAGCTTTCACTTGTTGACAAACCATACATCTTGACACAAAATCAGCAATCTCCCTCTTCATGTTGTCCCACCAAAAATGTTCCTTCAAATCTCTATACATTTTGGTGCTCCTATGGTGAATAGAGAAATTGGAACTATGAGCATCATCCAGCAATTCCCTTTTTAGATCAGGTATATTGGGAACACAAAGTCTCTTCCCGAATTTCAAAATTCCATCTTCATTCACAAAGTCTCTCAATCTCTCATCATTCACAGCTTTAATCTTCTTTTGGAATTCTTCATCATCGGTCTGAGAACTCTTAATCTTTTCTAGTAAAGATGGTTTGGCAACCATTTGAAAAAGCATTGATGTTTCACCTTCCCTGGTTATTCCCATGTCCATCTTCACTAGATCCATAAAAATTGGATCCCTTTCAATTCTCATATTGTTCAAAACTCCATGGTCTTTTCTACTCAAAGCATCTGCCACCTTGTTTGCCTTCCCTCGGTGGTAGTGTATCATACAATCATAATCCTTGAGTAATTCAAGCCATCTCTTTTGCCTCATGTTGAGTTCTTTTTGTGAGAAAAAATACTTCAAACTCTTGTGATCAGTATAAATCTCACATTTTTCACCATAGAGGTAGTGCCTCCATATCTTCAAAGAAAATATCACTGCTGCTAACTCGAGATCATGAGTAGGATAGTTTTGTTCATGAATTTTCAACTGTCGTGATGCATAGGCAATAACTCTATCATTCTGCATAAGAACACAGCCAAGTCCTTTCTTCGATGCATCACTATAAATAACGAACCCATCATTCCCTGATGGTAGAGTCAATATAGGAGCATTGACTAATCTTCTCTTCAGTTCTTCGAAACATTCTTCACACTCTTTTGTCCAAACAAATTTAACCCCTTTACGTGTGAGCTTCGTTAATGGGTTAGCCAATCGGGCAAAATTCTGGACGAAATGTCGATAATAACCTACCAAACCAATAAAACTACGTACCTCAGTTATACTCGTAGGTGCTGGCCATTCTTGGATTGCCTTGGTCTTAGAAGGATCAACAGAGATTCCATCTTTAGAGACAATATGGCCAAGAAAAGAAATCTCCTGAAGCCAGAATTCACACTTGCTAAACTTCCCATATAATTCATGCCTCCTCAGAGTCTTCAAGATAATGCGCAAGTTATTTTCATGATCTTTGTAGGTTTTAGAGTATACCAAGATATCATCAATAAATACCACCACAAATTAATCGAGATACTCCTTGAAAACTCTATTCATCAGATCCATGAATACAGAGGGTGCATTAGTCAATCCAAACGACATTACAGTAAACTCGTAATGCCCGTACCTGGTTCGAAATGCTGTCTTCGGAATGTCTTCCTTCTTCACACACAACTGATGGTATCCAGATCGAAGGTCAATCTTTGAAAAGTATTGAGCTCCATGCAGTTGGTCAAATAAATCATCAATACGAGGTAGGGGATACTTGTTCATTATCGTTATAGCATTGATCTCCCTGTAGTCGATACATAACCTCATAGATCCATCTTTCTTTTTAACAAAAAGAACAGGGGCTCCCCATGGAGAAACACTAGGGAGAATAAATCCCTTATTACTCAATTCCTCTAGTTTTTTCTTTAGTTCGACTAACTCTACAGTGGCCATTCTATAAGGGGTCTTCGATATAGGCCTTGATCCAGGAATCAAATCAATGGAAAACTCAACTTCTCGTTCTGGAGGATGTCTAGGTAAATCTTCCGGAAATACATCTACAAATTCTTTCACAACAGGTACATCCTCTATTTGAACATTCCTTTCCTCTCCTATAGTTATTTCATTCTCTTCCTCCCCAATAATTGAATTAAGTTGAGCTACTGGGGGTGGATCTAAATAAGAATTAGGTGGTGACGATTCTGCTCTAAAAATAAGGTGTTCCTTATCATTATCATCAAGAATCGTAGCCTCTTTCTTCTTACAATAAATCTTCGCATCATAGTCCTAAAGCCAGTCCATACCGAGGGTTATATCAAACTCAATCATAGGTATGACAATGAGATCATCAGATAAAGAAAATTTATGTGCTCTAATGGGGACTGATTCACAAAACTTTGTTGCAATGATACTTCCCTTAGGAGTTTTAACTGACAACTCCCTTATTAAATCAAATTGGAAGTATCTAATTTTCATAGCAAACTGGGAAGATATGAAACAATGCGATGATCCAGAATCAAATAATGAATTTGCTAAACTTGAGGAAACCATTAAATTACCTGCCACCACGTCTTTCGGAGCTTCTACCTCAGCAGTAGTGATAGCATAAGCCCGGCCTTGATCCCTTGGCCTTTTCTGAGGTAAGTTATCCTGACGCTTAGGACATGAATTTGCATAATGCCCCATCTCCCTGCAATTATAGCACTGAACGTTGGTAGCTTCCTTCTTCCCCTTGTAATCATGAGCTTGGTGGCCTTTTTCACCACACTTGTAACAGACTCACATTCCCTTCAAGCAAGTACCGGGGTGTTTCTTCCCACATTTACCACATGATGGATATTCAACCTTTCCTTTCTTCCTATTATTTCCATTCCCAGATTGATCAGCAGTTCTCTTCTTCTCTTGCTTTGCTTTAAAGTCATAAGACTTAGAGAATTCCTTTTCGGTCTTGATAGCATATGAGACAATGTCTTCGTACGATGAAAAGGATTGTGAGACTAACGCTCGACGGAGAAATGGTTTTAACCCATCAAAGAAACGATCAATCTTACTTCTTGGGTTGCGAATATAATCTCCAGCATACCTTGCTAACCTTGTAAAGTTAGCCTCATACTTTGTGACATTCTCATCCTCCTTTTGTCTCAGACTCAGAAATTGTCTTTCCATATCTGCTCGATGGTCGCGAGGAAAGTATTTTTCTAAAAACAGATCTTTGAACTCCCTCCATTCCATATTTGATACTTCATCTTCTTCCTTCATGTTCTGAATCAATGACCACCATTGATCAGCATCTCCAGTGAGGCGGTAAACTGCCATGATAACTTTTTCCCTTTCACTGCTCCCCAAAGCCTGAAATATTTTTTCTAGGGAAAATATCCATTGCTCAGCTACTAAGGTATTTGTATTCCCATTGAACGTTGGTGGTTGTTGCCTCATGAATTGATCTAACATTGATCCTCCACGCTGCGGATCAGGGTGCTCCATAAGGGTAAGGTTATTATTCATAACCTGAGTAAGTTGTCCCAGTATGGTGATTAGCTGATCAGCACCAGTTGCATCACCAGCCCCACTATAATTATCTTGAGCAGGAGGGAAATCCCTACATGGAGTGCGTGCATTGATACGGTTTCCATTTCTTCCACTAGGCACCATTTCTAAACAATGTCATAAACTAGATCAGTTTATGAATCAAAATACATAATCCCATACTTATAAAACACTTAACATAAATTGAACTATTTATGGATATAATCCATAATCATAAGAATATTTTTTTTCTTTGAGGATGTATATACTCATAATCCCTTCAAAATGATTTGTAAAGAAAATGAGAGTTATCCTAAGCATATCCCCCGGGAGTGTCGTAACCAAGAGTGCAGCAAGGCCCGTTGTCGTGCACCAGTTCCCGTTCGAGTCTAGCTCAAAGCGGTGTTTTCGGGTTTTACCCCTAGGTACATCTGTGCCAGAGCCGCCTCTACCTGCTCGTATCCAGACAGGGATGTATTGCTCGGAAAACTCACAAAATCTCTACAATACCAAAATTCTAGGAAGTTCTTCTATACTAATCCTCAAAGTTCATCTTAGGTCTACGTGATCTAATCAGAGTTTATCTAAATCTAGCTTCCAAGGTTTGTACTAAACTTCCTCTGATACCAACTGTAACGCCCCGACCCCAGTTGCCTAGAGTCGGTGCATTATTACATAACATTGGCATGATCACAAGAAAGATCAAATCTCGAAAGACCGATTGGTTTAGTAGCCTTGGAAACACTAGATATATTCATAAGTTTTACATTACATCATAAAATGAAAAACTACTACAACAACATAATGTTTCCACAGTCCACACTATAATCCCCTCATAATATCCCTGAAGGTCATTCATAACTTACATCTTCACTTCCTGGGAAAAATAAAACATAGAAAAGGGGTGAGCTCAAATACCCAGTAAGGATAACAATATAGCGGAAACTTTCATAAATAAGAATAAAGATTTAAGGCAATGTATAACTAAAACAAAAGCCTTTTAAACATGAACTTTCATCATGGTATGGCATAAATAAAATGAAATAATGCCATTTACTCATTCACATGGATATTCTACTAATCGAATAATCACATGAAAAAATCAATAACCACTTTCATAATGTTGGAATGCATAATGCCAGACTATCATAACCACATAGCCAAGGCCTCGTGCCAAGACTACAAATAAGATTATGTCAAGGCCTTGTGCCAAGACACTAGTTTGTCTCATGAGACCTACCGATGCATCGAGGAGCTATAGCGGGCTCCACCCGTCACATATTAAGTCCAATGCATTCCCATATGAAAAGGTTTAAACATAACATAAACATTCGTATTAAACTAGCATACGAAATGTGAATACATTCACCATAAACCATGAATGGTATATATAAAAAAAATAGCACATCCACAGCCAAACATATCACAAAACCTTCAATACAATATAAAATTTTTGTATCATATTATATCATCCTCAAATAAGCATAAAATCCATTAAAGGATGTTGACATAGATGAAATCAAAACTCTTTTTAAAGAAATATCTCTTTCTATTTTGAAATAATTTAAGAGACATATATTTATAAAATAAAACATTTTCTTTGAAAATATTCTTATAAGCTTGTAAGGGAAGCTTTGACGATTTTATAACGGTGGAAAATAACCGCACCCGCCGTATAAGTTAAAAAAACATTCTTATCTTAATTCTGTCGAAAAGGTTAAAAAGCACCTTGTTTGGAAAACGACGGAAAGATTCCTCTTATAAAAAGTCAAAAAAAGGTATAAATGACTTTAACCCATATTCTTGTAAAAATGTTTTGAAATACATTTTGAAGAAACATGGATGTGGATGATAACGAGATCCTAGTAGATTATTACGTATAAACAACCTCGGATAATGAAGAGATTGTGAAATAACCCTTACCTTGTACTTTTCCTTGGTTGGGGTAGGTTAACCTCCTGTATAATGGTGAAATAATTGTTATTAAATTATAAAAGAATCATATATATTAATATGATATCATATATGATCTTTTAACATTGATTTGTTAATAATATCTTAGTATTATCGTCGTTTCAGGTGTTAACTTACTCATTTTCTTTATATGTTTTGTTACATAAGCCATGGTTGTTGTATCTTATTCATATCCAGATTGATATCTAGTCCTCAAACATCATTTTTAAATCATCAAATGATAATTATACTTGAATGGTTGCGATGGAGAATGAATCTCATCGCGTTCGTGGAGACGGTATTCCGTACGTACGCACGAACGCTACTTCCATTTAATTTTTATTTTAAAAGAATTGAATCCAAATAATACATAGGTATATTACTATTCCAGTATAATATAATATTTTATATATGTTACTTATGTTCATTAACACCATCCTTTATACGTTCCATGTGTGGTATGAATGAGTCATATCATTTTAAGGGGGCGGTAGTCCGCACTTCCTCAAATGAAATTATCGTATGTATATACAACATGAAACGAATAATGGTATGAAATAAAATGGAATTACAGAAGATTATATATAAAATATATATCATTAATATCATATTTAATTACAGTGCCATCATAATGGCCACCATGAGAGGCGGTAAGATGTATTTGAACAATCATCGTTTCGTGAGGCGTTAGTTTGCCATCCACAGAAACATTATGTTCATCATCCATTAGATGGAGTTGTGTGTATGTGTAGTTTGAATACTTCTTATAACAAAATCCTAGTATATTGAGTATACTGGTGTTGTTACAAAAGAAAGGATATAAAAAGAGTTTGGGGGTTGGAGACGCAAAATAAAGGAAAATAATTTAAGAGAAATCGTTACCTTTAATTTAGGTAACTCACTTTGGTTGGAACCAAAGGACTTCTTGAAATGATTTCTGCCTAAGGGGAAGCTTCAATGAGTAGGAGAGGGATGTGGGGAGCTTAGTTGGGCAGAGTTTGGACGATCCAAGTGGCTTGAGAGGTGTGAGGAATGAGTAGAAGTGGTCTCCTTTTATAAGGGAGAATAGGGGCTCTTTAGGAAAGAGTGAAAGTATTACTTTATAATATAATTATATTCGGTTTATAATGGTCCAAAAATCATTGAGGTCTAAGATAAGATGACTCATATTCTAAATAACATCAACCAATAAGAATTGGACAGGTTTTAGATAATATTTTAATCATTATAATCTTATTTATTTAAATCATTTATTAATGAGGTAAACATTTCATCATTATTGTGTCATTAATAATTTAAATTATTTGATGTCTAAAAATTATAAATAAAATATCATTATGTAGGAAAGCTTTTTATCTTTCTAATTAATATTTATAATGGAAAATCCAACATGTATAACCCTATGTAAAAATTTTTCTTCTAAAAGATGTAAGCTTATGCCATTTTTATTTTTATTTTAACTTTATTAATATAAAGTGTCCCTACCACATACAAGTGGCTCCAAGGGGTCCCCAAATTGACCCAAGGATGATCCTGGTCGGGTATGTGTCCACCAATAAGTTTAGGACACGTTTTAGGTTAATTTTGTATTATTATAATATTATTTGTTAACCCTTATTTACCGGATTTACCCTTAACCATGGTAAATAAAATATTTACCACAGTAATTATTCAAGATGTCTAAAAATAAAAGTTACCTATTTACACAATTTGGACATCCTGATTCCAAATATGGAATCCATTTTTCTAAATTCAAAACACAGAAGTGGCAGAAATTAATTTAAAATTAATTCCCGCTGTCAAAACAAAAAGCGTGTTTTTAAGAGGTAATAACTATCAAAAGATTGACACTTGTTTATGTTCGGTTTAATTGTAAAATTATGTCCAATGACCAACATTATATTAAATGGTAAAAATATATTCTAAATATACTTTAAAACCACTCAAATTCACAATTTATCACTATTAATTATTTTGATTAAAAAAGTTGTTTTTAATTAAAATTTAGTAATTTTCAGTATTCATCAAAATATAAAAGTTATCCGAAAAGTACCAAAATTTCACCCTAGGCTAATTTCAATATTCCGAATCCAAAAATGAAGTCCATTTTGAAATATAAAATATATATGATTTCAAAAAGTAGGTATTACTATTCACAACGGCTAGTTTAATTAGTTGTGGTGTGTTAGAACTCGGTGTTGCGTACAACACACGCTATCACATTATTCAAAGAGAAGCGTACCGTAGAAGCTTGGGGTGTTATAGTATTAACTGTATTATGAAATTTATATAATATTTATTATTGTAGAATCCATATTACATGTTTCATAGACATAATGTAAGAACAAATACATTTTTTTTTCAGATTAAAGATTTATTTTTCAAATAATGCAACTTTACCGCCTTTTAATGGCAAAGCCCATTTAAATCCATTATGTGAAATTTTTTATATTCAATTTTACAAAATAAACATCTTCATTGGAATCATGACATAAGAATTTAGTTTTAATAAATTTTTGGTGTTTTTCTGATAACTTTCATATTTGTGTGAATAGTGAAAAATACAATATTTTAACTCAAAACATCTTTTTTAATCAAAATAATATATTGTGATATATTATAAATTTTAATCGTTTGTAAGTATAAATAGATTATATTTTTACTATTTAATCCAATTCTTGTCATTTTATTTAATTTCAATTTGAAATTGGACATAAACAAGTGTTAAACATTTGATAGTGATTATTTCTTAAAAATAGGACATTTGGTTTTGACAACGGAAATTAATTTTTAATTAATAAATACAACATATATGTTTTGTATTTGGTAAAATAGACTTAATTTTTGAATTCATAATATCAAAATTATCTTAGGGTGAATTTTCAGTATTTTTCAAAAAACTTTAAATTTTTCATGAATAGTGAAAAACACTAAGATATAGATTAAAACCAGATTTTTATTAAAATAATTATTTATTTTATTTAAATATGTTTTAGGTCAAAATAGATACATAATACCTATATATGTTCAATGTAATTCAATAGAGTCATTTTATATGAATTTTAGATATATAAAAATTTTATTGAACTTTTCACCATCTTTTACCCGACTCCTAGGAGAATTTGCAAATTCATATAAAACATAATTTTACTACTTCTGTGAGTGGAATTTTCAAAATCTGAGAGACATGGTAAATATCAAAGAGTAAAATTTGGTTCAATATGATGAAAATAATTTTTTCTGAATAGTAACTTTTTACTTTTATTTACCATGGTTAAAAGTAAATAGGGTAATTAAGGTTAAACTAATATCATTATAACCCTAACACATGTCTTAATTCTATTGGTTAAGTGTAATTCGACCAAAATCAACCTTAGAGTAAAATATTAACCTCTTTGGTCCACTTGAATTAGATTAAGACATTTATTATTATTTAATTCAAAGAATAGTTAAAAGTGTTAAATTTAATGTTTAATAACTAAAACATTTATAATATAGGGTTACACGTAAGATAAATTTGACTATAAATATAAATTATAAAGCTAAAAATATTTCCTACATATTTTTATATTATCTATAATTTTTATAGATTAAATAATTAAATTTATTAATGATACAATGATGATGCAGTAATTACCTTATCAATGAAAGAATCAAATAAATGTTATTATAAATATTAAAATAAATAAAATTTCAATGTTTTTATGACATCCGAGAATTTTATTGGTGAATAGGACATGTTAGGGACGATTTGACGTATCGTGTTCAAATTTATCAATTAGTTATGACTTTCACAAAAACAAAATACCAAATAGTGTCAAAATTGACCTAAATTAATATTTAAAACAAATACTATATTATTGGTTGATATAATATTCCTGAAAAGGTAAGGATCGTAAAAAGAGCATAAATAATATTATATATGTCATTAATGATCCACTTGAGGTTATCTGGGATGTTTAGAGTTTGTTTATTAACCATATAAAGTAAGAATACAAGAGGACACAGTAAAAGTTAAACTATTTAACTAAGAGTTAAATATAAAAGATAAGGATAAAATGGTAAACAAAACTTGTCTAAAATCTATTGGATGAAAATATTTAGACCCATAACCACCTAAGTCTCTAAATAAATTAATTTTGAGCCATTATAAACCAAATATAAATTTATAATAAAATAATACTTTAAGTTTCTTCTAAAGAGCCCCTCCTCCCCCTTATAATAGGACAACACTTCTGACCAATTATTCATACCATACAATCCTTTTGGTTCGTCCATCCTCTAACCGAATATCCTCCCAACATCCCTCATATCAACCTATAGGCCTTAGTCTGATCATAAATCCAACCTATGGAGCCCTTTTGATCAAATCAAAGGGAAGAACCCGAAGAAGAGGTAATGATTTCACCACCATCTTTCAAGTTCCTTTATTCTTCCACTTCCTTTTTCTTTTTTTCCATTATAAAATATTAAATCTAGTATTTTATATATGTTGTGATGTTATTATAATTTTGGTACAACCAAATTCATTATTCTACCCAACCTTTGAATGACTTGTCACCATACGTGCGTACGTATGACTTACCGTCTCCACATCATGGTGTAATTGTTATTCAATACATTATTATTTGGATGGGTATAATAATGATGTGTATTTGATGTAAATAATAAATATAACATGATAATGATTCTGTATATATGAAATATCATCCAATTATATATTATTTTAATATCAAAAGAATGATATTTTTGTTCGTGCGTACGTACGGATTACCGTCTCCACGACGCGATGAGAATCATTTCCAAGCTCACCATTCATCGACGGTTATAAAAATATTTATTACTAATAAGTATGTAATATATGACATAATAATTTTACTAGTGGTAAATATATTTATATATATAATTATTAATGTAATTACATATATCTTATTCCCTTACTTCCGTTCAATACTATATGAAAACGAAAACAACATTTATGAGTACGTACAGACTACCGTCTCCATAAACAGTGTTTTCCATTTCATATATATGTCTATTATACATATATATATTCTAAAAATATATGATATATAAATCATGTTTTAAATTATCGATGTATTTAAATCATGATCTAAGTGATACAATCAAGAGTAAAAATTAAAAACACGTAAGACAAAGAAAGAAATTATTCCCTGAAATAGTAATATAACATTGAAATTATTATTAAATGGGTATTATAATTTACTAAAAGAATAATTTATGACATCATAAATATTAATATGGTTCTTTTGTAATTTAATTACACACTATAGTCTTCATACAAGAGGTTAAACGTACCATCTACTAAAGGAATGTCCAAGGTAAGAGGTTTTCATCTCACTCCGTATTACCATGAGATTCACGACATATTGCCACTATTACCTTTTGTGTGGTATATGTACTACCCATAATTGTATTCATTGTGTAATATACTTTAATTTATGTGTATTTACATATTCATTTTATGATACCTCTTCCACGGGGTGAATGTTTTGTAAGTTAGAAAATTGGTAATGGTTAATTTCACAATCACTTTATTATCTGAGGTTGTTTTTCCATAAGTATCTACGGGGACATATTTATTATCCATGTACATGTTTCATAAAAGTGTTTTCAATGGGATGACTTATAAAGTAATTTTTACTAAAACATCCTTTCAAATGTTTTAAATATTTATTCTTCTAAATCATTCTCATTAATGACCATGTTTTCGAAATGGGTTTTAAGGGTTTATTTATATGGACATGAATGTTTTAAAAATGTTAATTCCATTCAATAGCTTCAAAGTGGTATGGGAAAATTTGATTCAAAATTTTTTATAAATATCTTCCTTTCTAAATTGTGTAAATTTTTAATGTTTTCATGAAAAATGGATATTTATATCAAAGAGTTTTACAAAACATTTTCATCAATGTCTAAATCCATTGATGGATTTAAGATTATTTGATGTTGATTTATTTTGATACAAAACATCCATATTGTATTGAAGGTTTTGTGATATGTTTGATTAGGGATGTGTTATTTTTATACCATTCATGTTTTATGGGTAATGTATTAACATTTCGTTTGTTAGTTTTAATAAGAATGTTTATTTTATTTTTAAACAGTTTCATATGGGAATGAATTGGACTTAGTAAGTGACGGGTTGATCCTGTTATAGCTCCTCGATGCATCGGTAGGTCTCTTCATACAAACTAGTGTCTTTCCACGAGGGCTTGAAAAAATCGTATTTGTAGTCATGGCACGAGTCCATGGCTACTTTGTTATGATAGTCTGAAATTATGCATTCCATCATTATGAAAGAGGTTAGTGATATTGCATGTGATTATTCGACTAGTAGAATATCTATGTGAATAAGTAAATGACATTACTTCATTTCATTTTTTTGCCATATACTGTTTAGGTTCAATTTTAGAAGATTATTGTTTTTGTTATACATTGAATTAAATGATAATGATTATTTATGATAGTTTCCACTGTATTGTTATCCTTATTGAGCATTTGATCTCACCGCTTTCTTGGTTTTATTTTTTCCCAGGATTCCAAGTAATGTATTGTGATTGATATGCAGGGTTAAGCCAAATGAATAATGGCATTCATAAAGAATTATTTATGTTGTTTTGTTTGTCCTAAA
Organism: Viscum album; assembly: GCA_963277665.1. Lineage (NCBI taxonomy): Eukaryota > Viridiplantae > Streptophyta > Magnoliopsida > Santalales > Viscaceae > Viscum > Viscum album. The sequence goes on along the minus strand of OY728122.1, from coordinate 1,515,417,840 downwards.
GTGTAGTGTAACATTCTTGTATGTAATCTATTTTTAAATAATGCTAAATTGATCGGTCCATTGGGACTTGATTCCTTGTAATCATGCCAATGTATTAAAATAATGCACCAACTCTGGGTAACTAGGGTCGGGGCATTATAGTTGGTATCAGAGGAAGTTTATAAATAACCTTGAAAACTAGATTTTTCTAAAATCTTAAAAGAGCACATTACCATAAGATAGAGTTTGTAGATTAGTATAGAAGAACTTACTAGAATTTTGGTAATGTAAAGATTTTGTGAGTTTTCCAAGAAAATACATCCATGTCTGGATACGAGCTGGTAGAGGTGGCTCTGGAAAAGATGTACCTAAGGGTAAAACCCAAAAACACCTCTTTGAGCTAGAATCGAATGGGAACCAGTGCACGACAACAGGCCTTGTTGCACTCTTGGATACGACACTCCCGGGGGATATGCTTAGGATAACTCTCATTTTCTTTACAAACCACTATGAAGGGTTTATGATTATATACCTCCCTAAAGATTTTTTTGTGATTATGGATTATATCCATAACCTATTAAATATACGTTAGTTATTTTATATGTTTGGAATTATAAATTGTGATTCATAAACCAACTTAGTGTATGCCATTGTATAAAAATGGCATCCAGTAGAAGGAATGTGAACTCCAGAAATACGTATGACCCAATGAGTAAGAAGGATCATATATTTAATGGTATTAAGACAACATTTAGAAGAGAAATAGTCTCCCATATATTATCATCATATGAATAAATAGTATCATGTATTAACAAGACCAGTAAAGAATTATTTGAATCATATGGCTTTTGTGGGAAGCGAGAGAAGAAAAGGATGGTAGAAAGAATGATGGACATAGGGAACAAGAGAATGAAGGATTTTCCAATATGTGATAAATGTGGAATGAATAACCTTGGTAAATTCATGAAGGGAATGTGAGTTTGTTATATGTGTGGAGAAAAAGGACACCAAGTACGTGATTTCAAGGGTAAGAAACACTTTTCAAATATAAAATGCTTCATCTCTAAGTTGTTGAGACACTACACGAATCAATGTCCCAGTCATCAGAGTATACTGCAAATGATGGTATTTGATAATAATCATGATATGATACTATCACAGATGATGAGGAGTGATTAGAGTTCTTATGATGTTATTAGAGAATTATGTCATTTGACTATTGTATCAACAATGTACTAGTTATAATAATTATGGAGTATATAAGGATTGTACTACAGTACTATTTCATTAAGTACTTGAGATTGTGGGGAACCAAGAAAAGTGACTCGATTGCAGGTTAAATTTTTGGAAAATATATGGTTAAGATAAAGATAAACCATAACATGGTTCTGATTCTGTGTAGTGATTTTGGAGTAATACATGATTGATTTGGATAAATTATATTGGATATTCTTGAGTACCTTGAAACCGATTAATGATTTGTATATTCCATCATTATTGGAGTTTAAAACATTTTTGGATAGAAGGAGTATATCCAGTATTATATAAGTAATAAGGGATCATGAATGTAATGAATTAGTTTTTATGGTATTTCAGGATGATGTAGTGTTTTAAAATAATACAAGATGATGGTGTTCACATGATATTACGTGGAAAAAGGATCTTCATTGTGTTTACCTACCTTATAAATTTTGGACTGTGAGTTTGGATATATGTATTTTGGATAAGTTTCAATGTTGTAATGGATTATGGATATAATTGTTACCGTAATTTTTGGACTGTCATAAAAAGAAAAACCCAGAGGTCAGGTGCAAACCAGTCGCGTCCGACAAGGCCGTGAGACTTGAACCCTGAAATGAAGGGAGGCATGTGTGTATCACCTATCACTATCCCACATGATATCCTAGATTGAATAATTTTTTTTTTTTGGAGTCTCATATGTGAATTAAAAATTCATTATTTTTGGATCCCTAGACAATGAGGTTAAATAGAATATATATATATATATATATTTAAATCTTTTAGAGTGAAAGATGAGTTTGTGGTAGGATGTAACTCTATGTGTCATGTACACACACACACAGATATATATATATATATATACCTCTTATTTTATGGATATATTAATTATTAAACATTATGGAAGGGATCATAAAACAAAAAATGTGTTATCCTAATACATTAAGTTTTATTGAACTGATTGTATTTTAAATCATCATAGATTGGTGGCATTGAGGCCCACAATCATACAATTGTTTGTGATTGATGACAACAATCACTCCATATAAATATTTAAATTTTTCCTCCAATTATGTGTGTCTAATTTACACCAATTTTCTCCTAATAAAGATCACAATTTGGTGGTCACTTTTTCATTCCCTTTTTCCTCTTTTTGAGACTAAATTTTATTAAACCAATTTCCAATGTGGGTTTTCCCACAAATGTATTTTCTGTTTTCAACCTTTTATTTTCTAATAACAATTTAAAATTGCGAGGATGCAATTTATTGAATGAGGGAATAATGTAACACCCCAATATTTCATAGTACGTTATTTTTTCAAAGTAATTCAATAACTTGCACTACACTCAACACTGAGTTTTTGTGCACCATGACTTACCAAACTAGTTGTTCAAAAGAGTTTATCAATAGTATTAACTAAATATTGAACAATATATAAAAAATATAATTTTATAATCCATATTACAATTTTCATAGGCATAATGTAAGAACAAATACATTTTTTTCAAATAAAAGAAGTATTTTTCAAATAATGCAATTTTACTGCCTTTCAATGGTGAATCCTTTTTAAATACAATATTTGAAAAAATTTTATATACAATTTTACAAAATAAACATTTTATTTAGAATCGGGATATAAGAATTTAGTTTCAATAAATTTTTTGTGTTTTTCTGATAACTTTTATATTTGGGTGAATAGTGAAAATACTATATTTTAACTAATAACATCATTTTTTATCCAAATAATTTATATTGTTAAATTATACATTTTAGTGGTTTGGATGTAAAAATAGATTATAGATTTTCCATTTAATCCAATTATGGTCATTGTAAGTAATTTTAATTTGAAATAGGACATAAACAAGTGTTAATCTTTTGATAGTTATTGTTTCAAAAAAATGCGCCTTTTGGTTATAACATCGAGAATTAATTTTAAATTAATAAATACAACTTATATGTTTTGAATATGGTGAAATAGACTCCATTTTTGAATTTGGAATATCAAAATTATCTTAGGGTGAATTTTTGGTATTTTTATGAAAACATTAAATTTTTTATGAATAGTGAAAAACACTAAGTTATAGATTAAAAATGAATTTTTATTTAAATACTTATTTATTTTATTTAATTTTATTTTTGGTCAAAATATATACATAATACCTATATAAGTTCAGTGTAATTCATTGGATTCATTTTATATTAATTTTAGATATAGAAAAATTTTATTGAACTTTTCACCATCTTTTACCCATCTCCTAGGAGAATTTGAAAATTCATTAAAAACTTAATTTTACCTCTCTATGAGTGGAATTTTGAAAATCCGAGAGACATGGTTAATATCAAGCAGTAAAATTTGGATCAATAAGATGAAAATAATTTTTGGTGAATAGTAACCTTTTACTTTTATTTACCATGGTTAAAAGTTGATATAAAAATTAAGGGTAAAAATGATGTTATTATTACCCTAAAACGTGTCCAAATCCTATTTGTTAAGTTTAATTCGACAGAAAACAATCTTAGAGTAAAATATGAACCTCTTAGGTCCACTTGAATAAGATTAGGACAATTATTATTATTTAATTCAAAGAAGAGTTAAAAGTGTTAAATTCAATGTTTAATAACTAAATCATTTTTAATATTTGGTTACACATAAGATAAATTCGACTATAAATATTCATTATGAATTTAAAATGACCTCATAAATAGTTGTATTTTATTTAATACTTTTAGAGATTAAATAATTGTATTTACTAATGATAAAATGATGATTCAGTAATTACGCAATCAATGAAGGAATCAAATAAATGTTATTATAAATATTAAAATAAATAAAATTTTAATGTTTTTATGACATCAAAGAATTTTTTAGGTTAATAGGAAATGTTAGTGATGATTCATTTTATCTTTATCGATGTAATCAAGTTGTGTTAACTTTCACAAAAACAAAATACCAACTAGTGTCAAAATTGACATAAATTAATATTTAAAACGAATATTATATTATTGGTTGATATAATATTCCTAAAAATGTAAGGTTTTGGCCAAAAAGATTAAATAATAATAAATATCTCATTAATGGTCCACTTTATTTTCTCTTGGAAGTTTAGAGTAGGTTTATTTACTATATAGTGTAATAATAAAAGAAGACATAGTAAAAGATAAACTATTTAACTAAGAGTTAAATATAAAATATACGGTTAAAATGGAAACATAAACATGTCTAAAATCTATTGGTTGAAAAGAATACGACCCATAATCACCTAATTATAGAAATAAATTCATTTTGAGCCATTATAAACTGAATATAAATTTATTATAAAATAATACTTTATGTTTTTTCCTAAAGAGACCCTCCTCCCCCTTATAAAAGGACAACACATCTAACAAATTATGCATACCTTCAAAGCCTTTTGGTTCAGCCAAACACTACCCCAATATCCATAAAACTTCCCTCAATTCATCCTAGAGCCCTTATATTGATCGGAAATCCATCCTAAGAAGCCCTTTTTATCAAATCAAATGGAAGAACCCGAAGAAGAGGTAATGATTTCACCACCCTCTTTCATGTTCCCTTCTTCTTCCACTTCCTTTTTCTTTTTTTTTTTGAATTATAAAATAATAACCCTAGTTTTTTCTATATAATTTGATGTTATTATAATTTTTGTACAACCAAATTCATTATTCTACCGACCCTTTGAATGAAATCTCACCATACGTGCTTACGTACGACTTAACGTCTCCACGTCGTGGTGTAATTGTTATTCAATACATTATTATTTGGATGGGTATAATAATGATTTGTATTTGAAGTAAATAATAAATATAAAATGATATGGATTCTGTATATATGAAATACCATCCAATTAAATATTATTTTAATATCAAAAGAATGATATTTTTACTCATGCGTACCCACAGATTACCGTCTCCACGACGCGATGAGATTCATTTTCAAGCTCATCATTCCTCGATGATTATAAAAATGTGTATTACTAATACATATGTAATATATGACATAATAATGCTAATGGAGATATATATATTATATATATAAGTATTTATGTAATTAAATATATCTTATTCACTTACTTCCGTTCAATACTCTATGAAAACGGAAACAGTGTTTATGTGTACGTACGGACTACTGTCTCCAAAAACGGTGTTTCCCTTTTAATATATATGTATATTATACATATTTATATTCTAAATAAATATGATATATAAATCAGGTTTTATATTATGGATTTATTTAAATCATGATCTAAGTGATACAATCAAGAATAACAATTTAAAACATGTACGCCAAAGAAAGCGATTATTACCCAAAATATTAATATAACATGGAAATTATTATTAAATGGTTCGTATAAAGTCATAAATGAAAAATTTATGATATCATAAATATTAATATGGTTCTGTTATAATTTAATAGCATACTATAGTCTTCATATATGAGGTTAAACATACCATCGACTAAAGGAAAGTGCAAGGTAAGGGGTTTTCATCTCACTCCTTATTCCCGTGAGATTCATGACATATTGCCACTATTACCTTTTTTGTTGTGTATGTACTACCCATAATTGTTTTATTTTTGTAAAACACATTAATTTATGTGTATTTACATATTAATTGAATGATACCTCTTTCATGGGGTGTATGTTTTGTATGTTACCAAATTGGTAAGGGTTAATTTCACAATCTCTTTATTATCTGAGGTTGTATTTACATAAGTATCTACTGGTACATGTTTACTATCAATGTCCATGTTTCATAAAAGTGTTTTCAAAGGGATTATTTTATAAGGGCTTTTTACTAAAACATCATTTTAAATGTTTTAAACATTTATTCTTCAAAATCATTCTCATTAATGTCCATGTTTTCAAAATGAGTTTTAAGGATTTATTTATATGGGTATGAATGTTTTAAAAATTTTAATTCCATTAAAAACATTCAAAGTGGTATGGGACACTTATATTCAAAAAGTATTTAAATGTCTTCCTTTATAAATTGTATATGTTTTAAATGATTTCATGAAAAAGTGATATTTCTCTCAAAGTGTTTTACAAAACATTTTCATCTATGTCAACATCCTTTGATGGATTTAAGCTTATTTGATGTTGATTTATTATGATACAAAACATCCCTATTGTATTGATGGTTTTGTGATATGTTTGACTATGGATGTGTTCTTTTTATACCATTCATGGTTTATGGTTAATGTATTGACATTTCGTATGGTATTTTAATACAAATGTTTGTGTTATGCTTAAACCATTTCATATGGTAATCAATTGGACTTAATAAGTGATGGGTGGAGCCCGCTATAGCTCCCCGATGCATCGGTATATCTCATGAGACAAACTAGTGTCTTGGCACGAGGCCTTGGAAAAATCTTATTTGTAGTCTTAGAACGAGGCCTTGGCTACGTGGTTTTGATAGTCTGGAATTATGCATTCCATCATTATTAAAGTGGTTAGTGATATATCATGTGATTTTCAACTAGTAGAATATCCATGTGAATATGTAAATAGAATTACTTCATTTAATTTTTTTCCATATTATGGTGATGTTCAAGTTTAGAAGGTTTTAGTTCTAGTTATACATTGCCTTAAATGATTTTGATTATTTATGAATGTTTCCACTATATAGTTATCCTTAGAGAGCATTTGAGCTCACCCCTTTCTGTGATTTCTTTTTTCCCCGGATTCCAAGAAGTGTTTTTTGATTGATATTCAGGGTTAAGCCAAAGGAATAATGGCATTCATAAAGGATATTTATGTTGTTTTTTATGTTATACAGTTTAGTGTACCATTCATGTATGTAATCTATTTTCCATGATTGATAAATTGATCGGTCATTTGGGACTTGATTCCTTGTAATCATGCCAATGAATTAAAATAATGCACCGACTCTGGGTAACTGGGGTCGGGGAATTACATGAATCATCACATCTCAAATATTAAGATTGCAAGTCATTCATAAATTACTTATTCATGTCCTGAGAAAATGAAACATAAGAAAGGGTTGAGCTCAAACGCTTAGTAAGAGTAAGAAATATAGTAGAATAAAATATAAACATTTTACATGGTGAATAATTTAAAAAATATGCCTCTAATAATAAACATAAACAAATTGTGGCAGGGATATGTGCTGAGTAAATAATTCCATTAAAAAACATAATCATGAGTTTTCTACTAGTAGAATAACCACATGAACATTCAATAACTAGCTTCTTAATGATTTAATTGCATATGACGGACATTCTGAAACATTTTTTCATGGCCTCGGCCAAGACATCTAATGATTAAGGCCTCAGTCAGAATCCATATCACATTTGGAAAGGCCTTGGCCAATTCCACATCTACTTGTCTCATGAAACCTACTATGCATCGAGGGGATATAGTGGGCCCCACCTGTAACATATTAACTCCAATTCATTCCTCATATGAGTGGGGATAAACATAAACAACATATACATTCATATTGAAACTATCAATTGAAATGTAACAAACATTCCCCATTTATCGAACAAAAACACTAACCATTCGTAATAATATGGTGAATGGTTTTAGGATAGATCATCCACAATAAATTTAGTCATTAAAAATTGAATAAAATATGTTATATGACATCATAAATGATTAACCACAACAATACATAAGAATCAAGAAGAGTGTCGAATCAAAAGAGAATAATCTTCTAAAACCATTAAGAAACTCTTTTGATAAATACTCTTTTATTTTGAAAAGAAGAGTTATTTTGGAAAAATATTTGTATAAAACCAAAATTAAAATAAGATATAATTTCATGATATAATTATTGTTTTTGGAAGGATAATGGTTTCCAAAAATATATTTCATCTTGCCCTCGAAAATAGATATGAATATTAGAAATTCCCCTATATCGGGCTCATATTTCTGGAAACAGTTTTGAGATAATCTTTTAAAACATTTAACTATACAAAAAATAGGGAAGGATTATGGTTGGTGTACATATATAGAATACTCACATAGAATCAATGATTACTACATAACAATACAGAAGAATTTCATCCAGGAAATTAGACAATAAAAGTAACCCGAATGAAAATGTATGTTTGGGTGGAAAACCCTTACCACTTTGTAATCGAATGATTCGTATGCCCCAAAAAATAATAATATAAAAATTATAGATTTAACACCATGAAGATAAATTTAGAGACCCGAAGCTTGACGTACACATATATTACATTACTTTTGCAGAATACATAATACATTACAAAAACAGGCACACAAGGTCTGTAATAGTTTAGTGTCATTGGAAACTTGGAACGTAATCTTCTAATCATGGTGAAAGATCCTCAACATCTCCCATAAAGAACTTCCACTTTTTGTTTCCTTTCCTAAAACCTTTCTTTTAATACTGGGGGAAAATAAAACATAAAAAGGGTGAGCTCAAATGCTCAGTAATGGTAAGCATGGATAAAATAAAACATACCATACACATTTGAACCTGAAAACATGAACATAATGTTTAATCATCAAAATCTTGAGCAACGACTTAAAACATGGAAGTACATAAGGAATAGATCATAATGGACTTAAATAATGATAACATATCATGGGAATAAAACTTGTAATTGTGGCATCCATTAAACACATGTAATGATTTCCATAGTAGCCAAGGCATTACTGCCAAGACCATCTTAGTAGACAAAGTCCCTTTCTAAATCGAGTTCACTCCACATTTCAGTCCTGTATCACTGAACCGGATTAACTTACCGTTCCAGCCATGTCTATCTCATGAGATATAAAATCTTTACCCAATGCATTGGAGGGAGATATAGGTCCCACCCATCTCATAATTAAATCATTCTTACTTGTGCCACAAAATAAACATAAAACATTCCTCATAACCCAAAGAATAAAATGGGTTTCATAAACATCATCCCATCATCACATAATCCATATAAAACAAATGGATATATCATCATACGAAAATTGAAACCATGTAAATAATAGAGACATTATACTTGAAACATACACATATGAAATAATTTCATCTTAGATGGATAATTGTTTTGATAAAACACATGAAATGAATTTTGAGGAAAATATCCTTTCTTCTTCAAAATCATTTTCTTTTCACAAAATGTCATGAAATATTAAAAGAAAATAATTTTTTTTGAAAACAGTCATGAAATATTTTGGCGGAAGCTTCATGAAAATAAGGCTTTATAAAACCGTAAAAATCCTTTGATTCCATATAATTTTAAAAAAACATTTTCTCGTACTTTTGTCGGAAAAGTAAAAAAAGTACCTCGTAAAGTAAAAAAAATATTGATTCCGTACATACCATGTATTAAAAGTAAACAATGGGTAAAAAGGACTTTAAACATACATGAAAAAACTTTTAAAAAACATATACTTGGACAGTATAAATAACCCCAGTAAATACTTACGAATAAGCAATCTCAGATAAAAATGAGATTTGAAAAATTATCCCTTACCTTAGGTCTGATATGCTTCGTACGTATCCGAACCTCCTATATAATGATTTAAATAATGTCATTGAATTATTAAAGAATCATATTCATTGTTATGATATCATATATGGTTCACTTATGAATTTATAATACCTGTTCTTTTGTAAATTCCATATTAAAGAGCGTTTTGGGTAAAATCGTTTCATTTGTCGTCTGTGTTTTGACTTGTAATTATTCATATGATTACTTTGATCATGATTACATAATTCCAGAATATAAAACATGATTTATATATAATATATATTCAGAATATACATATATATAATAGATCGATAAATGGAATGAAATACACTGTTCATTGAGACGGTAGGTCGTACGTACGCATGAACGTTGTTTTCGTTTCCTCATAGAATTGAATGGAATTAATTGGATGAAATACATATATATATATATATATGAATAAACCCAGTATCATTATTATTTCATATATTTCATGATTACTTACTATATATACTTTATAATCATTTATGAATGGATAATCATTGAGAATGAATCTCATCGCGTCGTGGAGACGGTATTCCGTACGTACGCACGAGCGATGATATCGTTCCCATGATCGTGTAATTTTATTGGAGTGTATGTATACTAGTATAGAATAAATATCACATTACAATAATCATATATAGTCATTATTTACACCATTATACACATCTAAGTAAGGTGGTGGTGGGAAATAGATTACACTATTGCGTGGAGACAGTATTCCGTACGTACGCACGCACGGTGATTTCATTTTCCGTAGGATGGATAGATGGTGAAATAGGGGTTTTTCATACTTATAATAACATATAAGTATATGAGTTATACAGATTTTATTACTTCATAATGAAACAACCTTATAAGAAGAAGTGGAAGAAGAAATAAAGGTGAAAGAATCGGTAACGGACATTACCTCTTCTTTGAAGCGCCTCTTTGAGACCTCCTCTTAGGGCACAAAAATTGGTCTTTGAAGAAGTCCAGGACCTCTAGGAAGTTTCTAGGGAAGTGTATAAGATACTTTCGCAGGGGTTGGCCGAGCATGAAGGCTCAATGTGGTGTGAGGAAGAGAGGGAGGAGGTGCCCTTTTATAAGGGAGGAGAGGGGCGCCTTTGGAATAACAAAAAATATTATTTTTTTATAAAGTCATATTTGGTTTTAAATAGCTCCAAATTGATTTATTTCGAATATATGCTAGGTATGGGTCGAAATAATCTTATCCAATATAATTTATACAAGTTTAGGTACCTATTTTAACCTTATCATTTATATTTAACTTTAAGTTAGATAATTTAACTTTTATCGTGACTTTTTTTGTTCTTACACTATAAGGTTAATAAACATACTATAACAAGCCACACGAACCCCAAGTTGTTTATTATTAATATATATAACTTTATCTGAGTCATTTTGTGGAACCATAGATTTTTAGGAATAAAATAACAATTAATAATATAATATTTGTTTTAAAAACTATTTTATGTCAATTTTGACACTATTTAGTAATTGATTTTTGTGAAAATCATAAAAAATGATTAGTTCAAAGAAAAGTTAATTAAATAAATATTAAAATGTCATATTAAAATATAAAAATAGTTTAATTCAAAAAAAGTCTCAAATTACATTTATTTGGGTATTTATAACATCAATTATGTAAATATTTCATTAATAAAATAATTACTGCATCATCATTGTGTCATAAATAAATTAAATTATTAATTGTCTAAAAATTAAAAATTAAATATAATTATGTAGGAAATCATTGTATCTTTATAATGAAAATTTATATTCGAATTTATCTTATGTATAACCCAATATTAAATATTATTTACTTATTAAACTTTGATTTTAACTATTTTAACCCTTCTTTAAATAAATTAATAATAAATGTCCTAATCTAATCCAAGTGGCCCTAAATGGTCATATTTTATTCCTAAGGTTGTTTTTGGTCGAATTAAACTTATCCAATAGAATTACGACAATTTTTAGGGTAATAATTATATCATTTGTACCCTAATTACCCCATTTACTTTTTACCGTGGTTAAAAAATTAAAAAGTTACTATTCACCAAAAATTATCTTCATCTAATTGAACCACATTTTACTTACTAACATCAACCCTGTCTCTCAGATTTTTGAAATTCCACTCACAGAAGCCGTATAATTATGTTTTATGAAAAATTCATTTTTTAACTACCACTTAGTGGTTTCACTATTCATCAAAAAATTAAAGTATCCAGAAAAATTCCAAAAATTAGGCCTAAGCTATATTTGATATTATGAACTCAAAAATGATGTCTATTTTACCAAATTAAAAACATATCAGTTGAATTAATTAATTTAAAAATAATTCATGTTGTCAAAACAAATAGCGTGTTCTTAAGAGATAATAACTATCAAAAGATTGACACTTGTTTATGTCTGGTTTAAACGCGAAATTACATCCAATGACCAACATTGTATTAAATTGTAAAAATATATTCTAAATATACTTTTTAAACACTCAAATTTATAATTTATCAGTATTAATTATTTTGATTAAAAATTTTGTTTTTAATTAAAATTTAGTAATTTTCACTATTCATCAGAAAATGAAAGTTTTCCGGAAAGTACCAAAATTTCACCCTATGCTAATTTCGATATTCTAAATCCAAAACTGAAGTCCATTTTGAAAAATAAAATTTACAAAATTTCAATAAATAGTTATTACTATTCATACCAGCTAGTTTTAAAAATATTTTTATAGCATATCGTTGTTTAGTGAAACTCGGTATTGCGTACTACACACGCTATTGAGGAAGGTCGTGATTGCAGGTAATGCAAGTCAAGTCAAGGATGCGTGTTGTGAAAGATCCTTTTGGTGTAGCGTAAAACACAATACATTAATGAAATTAAATATAATATTTTTCATAAAATCTCCGGGTGTTACATTCTACCCCCCTTAAAATGAATTTCGCCCCTGAAATTCGTCGGGGTTATAAATGGTTTACTACTCGAAAGTTTCTTTAATATAAACCCACATCGTAAAAGGAATACCAAAAACAATCTTTAAAAACAAAAGTATGAAACGTAACGGTTACCCGAATAAACTAATCTTTGGGTCTCCACATAGGTGAAAAGATGGATATGGAAGAGAAATCTAACCATCATGTTCTGACGGAGAGTGGTAGAGAACATGGATATGGAAAATCCAGCAATCACAAAGCCATAATTTTTTTATGATCTAAGGTACCATCTGATTCATCAGATATAACAGCACCGGGACAACATTTTTGATTTTCAAGATCATTTCCCTAAAGTTGATGAAATAGGAATTAGAAGAAATACTTTCGTGATTTTGTTATAGTCTCACCATTGGTCGTTCTTTGGACAATTTCCACTTCATCTCTTAAATAAATGAAGTTGAATTTGTTATTCGTGATGTGTTAGTAGATCTTGTGATAGAATGATGGGTCATTCCATTTGTCTCAAACAAATGGTTAGAAAAGTTATCAAAAAATACATAAGTCCATATATAGTGAGATTAATCATATAAGGTTCCTACAATGGACTTATACTTCATATATCATACAACTTAATATAATAAAACTAATTTATACTAAACATGGACTTCATGTATGCCAGTGGTAGGCGATACAGGCCAGACTCACTTCGGTTGTGGGTTTGATTCCCACAGCCTTGTTTGACACGATGGGCTGTCGCCCGTCTTGCAGGTTGTCCTTTTTCTATAACTATATTACTATAACATCCCTTCTATAATATCGAAAATATTTATATCCTTAAACATTACTATCTTATTTCCAACATAATTCATTCCAATATTTAGGCATATCTAAAATACTTCGGTCCAAGCTCATAGTATAAAGAAAATTATTACTTGAAATGTCACATACCAATCACGTGAATGCCATCATTTATACCACATATATCATAAGATATACCTTTTTGATCAAATTAAAAACATGTGAATACCTTAATAATGTATTCTCTTTAAGAATGAATACCCATTTAACCTTAGTGAAAACATGAATGCAGTTAAAAGTTAACACATTCCACATACCAAAATCCTCAAAATTCGTTATACTCAAACCATGATATCACTTAGTCCTTATATCTATCATGAGCTCATGAATACAATCAAACATCTCATTATCTTCTTATCCCTTCATTATGTGCATATCATCTTCTTACCAAAATTTCTAAATCACTTTCCATGGCTACTGGTACCATAAAATTATTGAAAACCACAATTGACCAATACATTAATATTCCAATATTCCACGATACAACATTATTTTGGAATCCCATTACATAAAAACTTAATCATTCCACTACATCGTTGTCATATTCATCATCGCCAATCGTGATCGCATGTGACTTCCATTTGTACTTTTCCTTAATTGGTTGTTCATGTCGATCATCACTATCCCTTGGATTAGGGAATTTATTAGCATAATGGCCCATTTCCTTTCACTTGAAGCATTGAAGTGTTGTTGGTGCGTTCTCTGCAGTCTTTTCTTTATTCACGCCATTAGAAACCCTTTTTCAATTACTTCGACACTCAGCTGCTCAATGAACTTCTTTTCCACACTTACAACATTTTTTAGTCCCTTTAAGACAATCTCCACCATGCTTCTTTCCACACATTGAGCATAAGGAAACATTCATCTCCTTTTCACCATTATTCTGAGATTTCTCCTTGAACTCCATCTTTCATTTCATGTCCAAACCACGAGATGGATATGTAAAACCAACTTCCATTTCTACCTTAATAGCACAATGCACAATTTCTTCATAGCTACTGAAGTCTCTTATAGCTAATGCCCTTCGAAGATTTGGTTTTAAGTCAATGAAGAATCGATCATCTTTACTTTCAGGTTGGATGATAAAGCCAGATGCATACCTTGAAAGCCTTGAAAAATTCGATTCGTATATACCAACAGATTCATAATCATTTTGCTTTAGTTCAAGAAACTCCTTCTCCATCTTTGTTCAAAGAATACAAGGGAAGTACATATTGAAAAATAAGTTCTTGAACTCATCCCATTCCATGGACTCAATTTCGTCTCTGGGCCTCGTATTCTTGATAAGATTCCACCATTGATCAGCTTCACCTTCCAAACGATATACTGCTAAGATTACTTTATCATGTTAAGAACATTGAATAACTGAAAATATCTTTTCAGTGGTATTGATCCATTGCTCAGCAACAGGTGGATCGAAAGACCCACTGAATGAAGGTGGGTGATGCCTCAAGAAGGACTCAATAGAATATTGTTCCCTTCTCTGCTCATTTGGAAGTCTAGAATGATTCATAGATTGTGTAAGTATAGCAATAAGATTTTTCACTCCATCTCCCATAACATTTGTTTGTTCATGAGGACAATCATTGCATTGTCCATTTCATTGAACAACACAGTTCGTTCGGGTTCCAGCCATCATCTAAAACCCAAAAAGAATAGTGTGAGAGGCAAAAATCATGCTAGGGAAAACAACATAATAAAGGGGGAGTACCTTCAATATCTAACATCTTAGGTTTAATACTACGATCGTTACCGTAATTCTAGGACTATAACCTATACGTACACTAATCCTTAGAGACATCCCTAGACATACCTTAGAAATATCTCTAGGTATTTCACTAATGTTTTCACATCCTAGTTTTCAAAGGTTCACTAAACCTTTCCTCTGATACCAACTGTAGAGACCCAATGCATGACGTACATAGATATTACAGTACTTTTGCGGAATACATAATACATAATAAAAACAGACACACAAGGACCATAATAGTTTAGTGTCTTTGGAAACTTGGAATGTAATCTTCTAATCGTTGTGAAAGATCCTCAACATCTCCCATAAAGATCTTACACTTTTTGATTCCTTACCTAAAACCTTTATTTTAATCCTGGGGGGAAATAAAACATAAAGAGTGTGAGATCAAATTCTCAGTAAGGGTAATCATGGATAAAATTAAACATACAATACACATTTTAACCTAAAAACATGAACATAATATTTAAACATCAAAATCATGAGCAACGACTTAAAACATGGAAGTACATAAGGCATAGATCATAATGGAATATAAATAATGATAACATAGCATGGGAATAAAACTTGTAATTGAGGCATCCATTAAGCACATGTAATGATTTCCATAGTAGCCAAGGCATTGCTGCCAAGACCATCTTAGTGGACAAAATCCCTTTCTGAATCGAGTTTACTCCTCGTTTCAGTCTGTAACACTGAACCAGATTAACATACCGTTCCAGTCATGTCTATCTCATGACATATAAAATCTTTACCGAATGAATTGGAAGGAGATATAGGTCCCACCCATCTCTTAATGAAATCATTCTTACTTGTGCCATAAAATAAACTTTAAACATTTATCATAACCCAAAGAATAAAATGGGTTTCATAAACATCATCCCATCATCACATAATCCATATAAAACAAATGGATATATCATCATAAGAAAAGTGAAACCATGTAAATCATAGAGACATTATACTTGAAACATACAAATATGAAATAATTTCATCTTATATGGAAAATGGTTTTGATAAAACACTTGGAATGAATTCTTGAGGAAAATATCCTTTCTTCTTCAAAATCATTTTCTTTTCACAAAATGTCATGCAATTTTAAAAGAAAATAATTTTGTTGAAAATAGTAATGAAATATTTTGGAGTAAGCTCCCTGAAAATAAGGCTTTATAAAAATGTAAAAATCCTTTCATGTCGTATAAGTTAAAAAAACATTCTTCTCGTACTTTTGTTGGAAAAGTCAAAAAAGTACCTCGTAACGTAAACAAAAGAAAGATTCCTTAAATACCATGTAGTAAAAGCCAATAATGGGTAAAAAGGACTTTAAAAATACATGAAAACACTTTTATAAAACATGTACTAGGATGATATAAATAACCCTAGTAAATACTTACGAATAAGCAATCTCGGATAAAAATGTGATTTGCAAAATTATCCCTTACCTTAGGTCTGATATGCTTTGTACGTATCCAAACCTCCTGTATAATGATTTAAATAATGTAATTGACTTATTACAGAATTATATTCATTGTTATGATATCAGATATGGTTCACTTATGACTTCATATTACCCGTTCTTTTGTAAATTTCTTGTTAAAGAGTGTTTTGGGTAAAATCGTTTCATTTGTCGTCCGTGTTTTGACATGTAATTATTCATATGATTACGTAAGTCCTGATTACTTAATTCCAGAATATAAAACATGATTTATATATAATATATATTCAGAATATACATATATATAATAGATCAATAAATGGAAACAAATACACCGTTCATGGAGACGGTAGGCCATACGTACGCATGAACGTTGTTTTCGATTCCTCATTGAATTGAATGGAATTAATTGGATGACATACATATATAAATACATAAATACAGTATCATTATTATGTCATATATTTCATTATTACTTACTATATATACATTATAATCATTTATGAATGGTTAATCATTGAGAATGAATCTCATCGCGTCTTGGAGATGGTATTTCGTACGTACGCATGAGCGATGATATCGTTCCCATGATCGTGGAATTTTATTGGTGTGTATGTATACTAGTACAGAATCAATATCAATTTACTATAATCATATATAGTTATTATTTACACCATTATACCCATCCAGGTAAGGTGGTGGTGGAAAATAGATTACACCACGGCGTGGAGACGGTATTCCGTACGTACGCACGCGCGGTGATTTTGTTTTCTGTAGGATGGATAGATAGTGAAATAGGGTTGTTTCATATGTATAATAACATATCAGTATATGAGTGATACTGATGTTATTACTTCATAATGAAACAAACATAGAAGACGAAGTGGAAGAAAAATATAGGTGAAAGAATCGGTAACGGACCTTACCTCTTCTTTGAAGCGCCTCTTTGAGACCTCCTCTTAGGGCACTAAAATTGGACTTTGAAGAAGACAAGGACCTATAGGATGTTTCTAGTGAATTGTAGAAGATAATTTGGCAGGGTTTGGCCGACCTTTAAGGCTCAAAGTACTGTGAGGAAATGAGGGAGGAGGTGTCGTTTTATAAGGGAGGAGAGCGGCACCTTTGGAATAACTAAAAATATTATTTTATTAAAAACCCATATTCGGTTTTTTAATAGCTCCAAATTTATTAATTTAGAATCTAAGGTGGGTATGGGTCTAAATCCTCTCATACAATAGAATTTAGACAAGTTTAGGTTCCTATTTTAACATTATCATTTATATTTAACTTGAAGTTAGATAATTTTACTTTTACCGTGTCTTTTTGTGTTCTTACAATATAAGGTTAATAATCTTACTATAACATGCCAAACGAACCCCAAGTTGCTTATTATTAATATATATAACCTTATCTAAGTCATTTCTCCGAACCTTAGGTTTTTAGAAATAAAATAACAATTAATAATATAATACTTGTTTTAAAAACAATTTTATGTCAATTTTGACACTATTTAGTAATTGATTTTTGTTAAAATCATAACAGAAATATTAGTTCGAGAAAAGTTAATTAAATCAACACTAACATGTCATATTAAACTATAAAACTAGTGGAATTCATAAAAATCTCAAATTACATTTATTTGGGTATTTATAAAATCAATTATATAAATATTTCATTAATAAAATAATTACTGTATCATCATTGTGTCATAAATAAATTAAATTATTGAAGGTCTAAAAATTAAAAAATAAATATCATTATGTAGGAAATCCTTTTTATCTTTCTAATGAACATTTATAGTCAAATCATCTTATGTATAACCCTATATTAAAAATGATTTACTTATTAAACATTGATTTTAACAATTTTAACCCTTCTTTAAATAAATTAATAATAAATGTCCTAATCTAATCAAAGTGGGCCTAAAAAGACATATTTTATTCCTAAGATTGTTTTTGGTCGAATTAATCTTATCCAATATAATTAGGACTCGTTTTAGGGTAATAATAATATCATTTTTACCCTTAATTACCCTATTTACTTTTAATCGTGGTTAAAAAATTAAAAAGTTACTATTCACCAAAAAATTATTTTCATCTCATTGAACCACATTTTACTTAATAACATCCACCGTGTATCTCGGATTTTTTAAATTCCACTCATAGAAGCGGTAAAATGAAGTTTTATGAAAAATTAATTTTTTTTAACTACCACTTAGTGGTTTCACTATTCATCAAAAAATGAAAAGTTTACAGAAAAATACAAAAAATTAGGCCTAAGATATATTTGATATTATGAACTCAAAAATGATGTCTATTTTACCAAATTAATAACATATTATTTTCATTAATTAATTTAAAAATTAATTTCCGTCGTCAAATCAAATAGCGTGTTCTTAAAAGATAATAACTATCAAAAGATTGACACTTGTTTATGTCTGGTTTAAATGTGAAATTACATCCAATGACCAAAATTGTATTAAATTGTAAAAATTTATTATAAATATAATTTAAAACCACTCAAATTTATAATTTATCACTATTAATTAGTTCAATTAAAAAGGTTGTTTTTAATTAAAATTTAGTAATTTTCACTATTCCTCAGAAAATGAAAGTTATCCAAAATGTACCAAAATATCACCCTAAGCTAATTTCGATATTCCGAATCCAAAAATGAATTCCATTTTGAAAAATAAAATTTACAAAATTTCAAAAAGTGGTTATTACTATTCATAACAGCTAGTTTTAATAATATTTTAATAGCATATCGTTGTTTAGTGAAACTCGGTATTGCGTACCACACATGCTATCAAGGAAGGTTGTGATTGCGTGTAATGGAAGGCAATTCAAGGATGCATGTTGTGAAAGCTCCTTTTGGTGTATCGTACAACATAAGACATTAATGAAATTAAAAAAAATATTTTTCATAAAATCACAGGGTGTTACATTCTACCCCCCTTAAAATGAATTTCGCCCTCGATATTCGGTAGGGTTATAAATGGTTTACTACTCGAAAGATTCTTTAATAGAAACCCACATCATAAAAGGAATACCAAAACCAATATTTAAAAACAAAAGTATGAAACGTAAAGGTTACCCAAATAAACTAATCCCTAGGTTTCCACATAGGTGAAAATATGGATATGGAAGAGAAATCTAACCATCATGTTCTGATGGAGAGTGGTAGAGAACATGGCCATGGAAAATCTAGAAATCACAAAGCCATAAATTTGTGAGGATCTATGGTACAATCTGATTCATCAGATATAAGAGCACTAGGACATCATTTTTTGTTTTCAAGATCATTTCCCTAAAGTTGATGAAATTGGAATTAGAAGAAATACTTTCATGATTTTGGTATAGTCTCACCATTGGTCGTTCTTTGGACAATTTCCACTTCATCTTTTAATGAAATTAAGTTGAATTTGTTATTCGTGATGTGTTAGCATATAATGTGATAGAATGATGGGTCATTCCATCTGTCTCAAAAAAATGTTAGAAAAGTTATCAAAAAATACATAATTCCATCTATAGTGAGATTAATCATATATGGTTCCTAAAATGGACTTAAACTTCATATATCATAATACATAATATAATAAAACTAATTTCTACTAAACAAGGACTTCCTGTAGGCCAGTGGTAGGCGATAAAGGCCAGTCACACTTCGGTTGTGGGTTTGATTCCTACAGCCTTGTCCGACGTGAGGGGCTATCGCCCGTCCTGCAGGTTGTCCTTTTTCTAAAACTATATTACTATAACATCCCATCAATAATATCGAAAAAAGTTATATCCTTAAATAATACTAACTTATTTCCAACATAATTCATTCCAATATTTTGTCTTATCAAAAATACTTTGGTCCATGCTCATAATATAAAGAAAATGATTACATGAAATGTCACATAAAAATCACGTGAAAGCCATCATTTATCCCCCATATATCATAAGATATATCTTGTTGATCAAATTACAAACATGAGAATACCTTAATCATGTATTCTATTTAAGAATGAATACCCATTGAAACATAATGAAAACATGAATGCAGTTAAATGTTAACACTTTCCACATACCAAAATCCTCAAAATTCCTTATACTCAAACAATGATATCACTTAGTCCTTCTATCAATCATGAGCTCATGAATACAATCAAACATCTCATTATCTTCATATCCATTAATTATTTGCATATCATCTGCTACCAAAATTTCTCAATCACTTTCCCTGGCTACCGGTACCATAAAATTATTGATAACCACAATTGACCAATACATAAATATTCCAATATTCCACGTTAAAACATTATTTTGGAATCCCATTACATAAACACTTAATCATTCCCCCACATCGTTGTCATATTCCACATCGCCAATCGTGATTTCATGTGACTTCCCTTTTTCCTTTACCTTAATTGGTTGCTCATGTCGATCATCACTAACCCTTGGATTAGGGAATTTTTTAGCATAATGCCCCATTTCCTTGCACTTGAATCATTGAAGTGTTGTTGGTGCATTCTATGCAGTCTTTTCATTATTCAAACCATTAGAAACCATTTTTCCATTACTTTGACACTCAGCTGCTCGCTGACCTTCTTTTCCACAGTTAAAACATTTTCTAGTCCTTTTAAGTCAATCTCTATCATGCTTCATTCCACACGTTGAGCATAAGGAAACATTCATCTTCTTTTCACCATTATTTTGAGATTTCTCCTTGAACTCCATCATTCATTTATTGTCAAAACCATGAGATGGATATGTAACACCAACTTCCATTTCTACCTTAATAGAACAACGCAAAATTTCTTCATAGCTACTAAAGTCTTTTATAGATAATGACCTTCGAAGATTTGGTTTTAAGAAACTGATGAATCGATCAACTTTACTTTCATGTTGGATGAAAAAGCCAGATGCATACCTTTCAAGCCTTGTAAAATTCGCTTCGTATATACCAACATATTCATCATCCTTTCGATTTTGTTCAAGAAACTCCTTCTCAATCATTGTTCGAAGAATACGAGGGAAGTACTTATTGAAATATAAGTTCTTGAACTCGTCCCATTCCATGGATTCAATTTCGTCTCTTGACCTCGTATTCTTGATAAGATTCCACCATTGATCAGCATCACCATCCAAACGATATACTGCTAAGATGACGTTATCATGTTCAGAACATTAAAGAACTGAAAATATATTTTCAGTGGTACTGATCCATTGTTCAGCAACAAGTGGATCGGAAGACCCACTGAATGAAGATGGGTGTTGCCTCATGAAGGACTCAATAGAATATTGTTCCCTTCTCTACTCATTTGGATGTCCAGAATGATTCATATCTTATGTAAGTATATCAATAAGATTTTTCACTCCATCTCCCATAACATTTGTTTGTTGAGGAAGAAAATCATTGCATTGTCCATTGCATTGATCAAATCAGTTCCTTCGGGTTCCATCCATCGTTTAAAACCCAAAAATAATAGTGTGAGAGGAAAAAATCATGCTAGGGAAAACAACATAATAAAGGGGGAGTACCTTAAATATCTAACATCTTATGTTTAATTATAAGATCGTTACCGTAATTCTAAAATATAACCTATACGTATACTAATCCATAGGGATATCCCTAGACATAGCTTAGAAAAATCTCTAGGGATTTCACTAAAGTTTCCACATCCTAGTTTCCAATGGTTGACTAGACCTTTCCTCTAATACCAACTGTAGATACCTGAAGCATGATGTACATAGATATTACATTACTTTTGTAGAATACATAATACATAACAAAAACAGACACACAAGGACCATAATAGTTTAGTGTCTTTGGAAACATGGAACGTAATCTTCTAATCGTGGTGAAAGATCCTCAACTTCTCCCAAAAAGATCTTCCACTTTTTGTTTCCTTACCTAAAACCATTCTTTTAATCCTTGGGGAAAATAAAACATAAAAAGGGTGAGCTCAAATGCTCAGTAAGGGTAAGCATGGATAAAATAAAACATACCATACACATTTGAACCTAAAACATGAACATAATGTTTAAACATCAAAATCTTGAGCAACGACTTAAAACATGGAAGTACATAAGGCATAGATAATAATGGAACATAAATAATGATAACATAGCATGGGAATAAAACTTGTAATTGTGGAATCCATTAAGAACATGTAATTATTTCCATAGTAGCCAAGGCATTTCTGCCAAGACCATCTTAGTTGACAAAGTCCCTTTTTGAATCGAGTTCACTCGTCGTTTTAGTCCTGTAACACTGAACCAGATTAACTTACCGTTCCAGCCATGTCTATATCATGAGATATAAAATCATTACCCAATGCATTGGAGGGAGATATCGGTCCCACACATCTCATAATGAAATCATTCTTACTTGTGCCACAAAATAAACATAAAACATTCATCATAACCCAAAGAATAAAATGGGTTTCATAAACATCATCCCATCATCAAATAATCCATATAAAACAAATGGATATATCATCCTAAGAAATGTTAAACCATGTAAATCATAGAGACATTATACTTGAAACATAAACATATGAAATAATTTCATCTTAGATGGAAAATGGTTTTTATAAAACACTTGAAATTAATTCTTGAAGAAAACATCCTTTCTTCTTCAAAATCATTTTCTTTTCAGAAAATGTCATGAATTTTTAAAAGATTTTTTTTTTTGAAAATTGTAGTGAAATATTTTTGAGGATGATTCAAGAAAGTAAGGCTTTATAAAACTATAAAAATACTTTCATGCCGTATATGTTAAAAAAACATTCTTCTCCTACTTTTGTCGGAAAAGTAAAAAAAGTACCTCGTAACGTAAACAAAAGAATGATTCCTTACATACCATGTAGTAAAAGTTAAAAATGGTTAAAAATCACTTTAGACATACATGAAAACACTTTTATAAAACATGTACTTGGATGATATAAATAACCCCAGTAAATACTTACGAATAAGCAATCTCGGATAAAAATGAGATTTGCAAAATTATCCCTTACCTTAGGTCTGATATTCCTTGTATGTATCTGAACCTCCTGAATAATGATTTAAATAATGTCATTGACTTATTAAAGAATCCTATTCATTTTTATGATATCATATATGGTTCACTTATGACATTATATTACCCTTTCTTTTGTAAATTTTTTGTTAAAGAGCGTTTTGGGTAAAATCGTTTCATTTGTCGTTCGTGTTTTGAGTTGTAATTATTCATATGATTACTTAGATCATGATTACTTAATTCCAGAATATAAAACATTATTTATATATAATATATTTTCAGAATATACATATATATAATAGATCGATAAATGGAAAGAAATACACCGTTCATGGAGACGGTAGGCCGTACGTACGCATGAACGTTGTTTTCGTTTCCTCATTGAATAGAATAGAATTAATTGGATGACATATATATATATATATACATAAATCCAGTATCATTATTATGTCATATATTTCATTATTAGTTACTATATATACATTATAATCATTTATGAATGGTTAATCATTGAGAATGACTGTCATCGCGTCGTGGAGACGGTATTCCGTACGTACGCACGAGTGATGTAATTGTTCCCATGATCGTGGAATTTTATTGGAGAGTATGTATACTAATAAAGAATCAATATCAATTTTAAATAATCATATATAGTTATTATTAAAACCATTATACCCATCCATGTAAGGTGGTGGTGGAAAATAGATTACACCACGACGTGGTGACGACATTCCGTAAGTACGCACGCGCGATGATTTCATTATCCGTAGGATGGATAGATGGTGAAATAGGTTTGTTACATACTTATAATAACATATCAGTATATTAGTGATACTTATGTTATTACTTCATAATGAAAAAACCTTAGAAGAAGAAGTGGAAGAAGAAATAAAGGTGAAAGAATCGGTAACGGACATTACCTCTTCTTTGAAGCGCCTCTTTGAGACATCCTCTTAGGGCACTAAAAATGGTCTTTGAAGAAGACCAGGACCTCTAGGATGTTTATAGGGAAGTGGAGAAGAGAATTTTTCAGGGTTTGGCCGAGATTGATGGCTCAATGTGGTGTGAGGAAGAGAGGGAGGAGGTGCCCTTTTATAAGGGAGTAGAGTGGCACCTTTGGAATAACTAAAAATATTATTTTATTATAAAGTCATATTCGGTTTTAAATAGCTCCAAATTGATTTATTTCGATTATAAGGTGGGGATGGGTCACAATACTCTCATCCAATATAATTTAGACAAGTTTAAGTTCCTATTTGAACCTTATCATTTATATTTAACTTGAAGTTAGATAATTTTACTTTTACCGTGTCTTTTTGTGTTCTTACACTATAAGGTTAATAAACTTACTATAACAAGCCAAACGAACCCAAGTTGTTTATTATTAATATATATAACCTTATCTATGTCATTTGGCCGATCCTTATATTTTTTGGAATAAAATAACAATTAATAATATAATATTTGTTTTAAAAACTATTTTGTGTCAATTTTGACATTATTTAGTAATTGATTTTTTTGAAAATCATAACAGAATGATTAGTTCGAAAAATTTAATTAAATCAATACTAACATGTAATATTAACCTATAAAACTAGTTTAATTCATAAAAAGTCTCAAATTACATTTATTTTGGTATTTATAACATCAATTATGTCAATATTTCATTAATAAAATAATTACTGCATAATCATTGTGTCATGAATAAATTAAATTATTGAATGTCTAAAAATTTCAAATTAAATATCATTAAGTAGAAATATTTTTATCTTTGTAATTAATATTTATAGTCTAATTTATCTTATGTATAACCCTATATTAAAAATTATTTACTTATTAAAATTTGATTTTAACTATTTTAACCCTTCTTTAAATAAATTAATAATAAATGTCCTAATCTAATCCAAATGGGCCTAAATGGTCATATTTTATTCCTAAGGTTGTGTTTTGTCGAATTACACTAATCCAATAGAATTAGAAAATGTGTTAGGGTAATAATAATATCATTTTTACCCTTAATTTCCCTATTTACTTTTAACCGTGGAAAAAAATAAAAAGTTACTATTCACCAAACATTATTTTTATCTCATTGAACCACATTTCACTTACTAACATCAACCATTTCTATAGGATTTTTGAAATTCCAATCACAGAAGCGGTAAAATTATGTTTTATGAAAAATTCATTTTTTTAACTACCACTTAGTGGTTTCACTATTCATCAAAAAATGAATGTTTCCAGAAAAATACAAAAAATTAGGCCTAATATATATTTGATATTATGTACTCAAAAATGATGTCTATTTTTCCAAATAAAAAACATATCAGTTGCATTAATTAATTTAACAATTAATTCCCGTCGTCAAAACAAATAGCGTGTTCTTAAGATATAATAACTATCAAATGATTGACACTTGTTTATGTCCAGTTTAAATGTGAAATTACATCCAATGACCAACATTGTATTAAATTGTAAAAATATATTATAAATATACTTTAAAACCACTAAAATTTATAATTTATCACTATTAATTATTTTGATTAAAATGATTGTTTTTAATTAAAATTTAGTCATTTTCACTATTCATCAGAAAATGAAAGTTATCTGAAAAGTACCAAAATTTCACCCTAAGCTAATTTCGATATTCTTAATCCAAAAATGAAGTCCATTATGAAAAATAAAATTTACAAAATTTCAAAAAGTGGTTATTATTATTCATAACAGCTAGTTTTAATAATATTTTAATAGCATATCGTTGTTTAGTGAAACTCGGTATTGCGTACTACACACGCTATCGAGGAAGGTTGCGATTGAGTGTAATGCAAGGCAAGTCAAGGATGCATGTTGTGTAAGATCCTTTTGGTGTAGAGTACAAAACAAGACATTAATGAAAATAAAAATAATATTTTTCATAAAATCTCGGTGTGTTACAATACAGATATTAATAAATGGTTAGTATACATACACCATACAAAAGTATTAGTAGTGAATATGGAAAATCTCACGAAAATGGAAGTTAGATGAAGAAACCCTTACCTTAACTCCAAAAGTGATCCTATCTCGAACATAAGCTCCTAGAATATGGAATTATAATTATTAATAAATTATTTAAGAACTTATTAGATGTGTATTTATTTTATCATAGTTATGGTTAGCTCATTTATGTTATTATTGATAATTTATTGTATTGAATTCTGTCGCTTCGAAGTGTTCATTTTATTTATTTTCATCTTCGGTTCACTTGTTTTTAATTATGTAAAGTGTATCTAAATATCAATAATTTAAATTATATTTTATTCATGAACATGAATAGGTGTTATTAGTCATTTATATAACTTTGTTACATAGAAAGAGGATAAAGTTTTATATAGGACTTTAATGATAATTGTTTTTGTTAATTTGTGGGTTTTGATTACGATGAACTAATTTTTCTTTATAGAATAATAACATTTGTATGAAGGGATTAAATAATCATAAATAGGTTATATTATATATAATAATCCAGTTCGATCATAACAAGAATGGTTTTATGACATGAATTGAGAAAGATAATAGAAATCGAAAGTCCATCGTCCTTAAATGTGTAAAATTGACACATCTCGGATGGTGTTCTTGATACTAGTATAAAGAATGTAAAAGGGGGAGATGATGATAAATTATTCCACTATCATGAAAAAAATTTATTACATATATGTTACTGGAGTCATCAATAAATTTGGATAAAGAGAGGTAATCGAAAAAGAAAACAAGTGATTTTGAATAGAAAGACACAGAATTGAAAAGATGAATTTACCTCTTGAACCAAACATCCTTGAGAACCTCCTAAAGGAGAGGTTTTGGACTTTTTATGAGACCGAGGCATTCTGGACATGGGGGAGGAGGTTGGGATGGTATTTGGACCGAATTTGGAGAAGGATCAAGGGTTGAGAGGAGTGGATGGAGGGGTAAGTGGGGGTTTTTAAAGTAGAGGAGATAAGATATTTCTTAATTAAAAATTCATTAATTTATTATTTATCATCATGAAAAGGATTAGTGAGTATTCCATGAACAAGAATAGTAATATTATCATTTGATCCTGAACCAAATGGGCTTTCATCAGTAGAACATCACACATGAATCTATAATTAGTGTATTTATCTTAATTTTTCAATTTATGGTATGTCATTATTCATCAAAAATTGAAGTATTTCAAGAAAATACCAAAAATTTAACCCAAACATTTTTTCACATGTAGAATCAAAAAATGGAGTCATATTTTCAAAAATATTTTTCTAAATATTATTAATTTAGTATTCAATTAAATCATAATTTATTCTAAAAATTAGAGTTTTATAACATTTTTTTACTTATTTTAACACATAGATATATCATACTTAAACATGAAAATTATTTATATACTATCATATGTAAGTCTACTATTCATTAGGGTATATCACTATTCATAAGGGTATGTTACTATTCATAAGCATAGGTTACTATTCACCCAAAATTATGTTTTTCTTTTTAGACTCTAAATAACTTAATTATCGCTACTGTGTATGTCAGAATTTTTGAAATTCACATCACAGAAGTGAAAAACATATTTTTTTAGGGTCACATAGCACATAATAGTTAATTATGTTTTTCTATCAAATTACAAATTTCTTACTGAACACAACTCTAGATGGCCATTTTTTTGAAATAAAAAACATAGAAGTGGAAAATTTATATTTAATGGCTTGGTTTTGATTATCTTCTAAATAACCTAGTGTTGTTTCAAAGGAGCATAGTGATGAATATAATGTATTTAATATAAGCATTCCATAAAATGTTTGGGGTGTTACAATTTTAGGTTTTGGTATGAGTTGGAGAGGTTGAATATCATCATCGGTTTCCACTTCGGTTGGAGAGAATCCATGACTTCTTTCAGGTCTCCCGTCTCTATCATTATCTAGATGATAACTACCACATCAATGAATTGAGGGAGTTGGATATCAAGTTTGACATGAAATTTGTGGAGAAACTAGTATGAATTGCTGATCATTAGGAGAAGATGCTTTGTGGATGGTCCATTCCTTTGGATCTTGTGTTATGGAGGCATGGGGTCCTTGTGGAATGTACTTAAGAGAGGGATGCACAGTTTTGTGCCTAGTACATAGAGTTGTTTTGCATTTTCCTCTTGTGTTTTTTTCTTTTTACATTTCTTGTTATGTAATTAATGACCTTTAAAGTTATCATATGATTTGTTTCCCAATTCTCTGATTGTGTGTGAAAAAATTCATGAACGTGGGGAGGGTAGGACACGATCCCTAATGAAGAAAAATTAACGTGGATGAAATTAATTTCATTCGGGTGAGATAGTGCCTCCAAATGTGGATAATAAATTATCATGGATGAAGGAGCTTCATAATCCATGTGTATGGGAAAATGTGACCTTGTTTATTGTGTGTTTTTTGGGACAGATGTTTTATTAGTGATTATACATTTGTTCAGGAGATAGATAATATTCTGTTGTCCTTGGATATCAAGGATTTCAATACAAATTTAGAATAACACAAGGTGGTTTTTTGCTGAGATATATCATAAGGGTTTTTTAGGACATCATTTCTTCATGGATAGTTTGAAATTATCGAGGATGAGAATATTTCAACTTGTATATGATGTAATAACCAAGATATCCTAGATACCATCCTTTCTAAAAATCCAGTGTTTGAGGTGTTTTGGGAGATATCAGTGGATCATTTCAAGATTTTTCAAAATTTCCATTTTACCATCGGTAACCCAGGCCTTCAGCGTCACCATGTCAGTTTCTTGGCATGTTAGTGTCTTGGCTTGTAAGTGTGACAACATCAATGAGTTAGCATAATCAACATCTGTTAGTCTGGATGTTCGTAGGTTGTGGCATCGGTAGGTCATGGTATCAGTGGGTCATCGCTTCAGAAGCTCACCCATCAGTGGCTCTACATCAGTGACATAGATTTGGTAGGTAACATCAGTAGCACTAAAATTGGTGGCTTCACATTAGTGACACACCCTTCAGATACTCATTTTCAATTTTTCCATGTAATGCAATTTCACCCCTATTATGTCTTATTTGACATAAAATAATAATAAAGGAATGTTTCAGAATTTTTAAGGATGTTTCTATTGATATTAAATATATCATCAATATCATAACATCTCAGGGGGAATTGATAAACTCAAACTGTGTGATCTTTACCACGATCGTGCATTAATGACCTTGAAAACCATTCTTCCTTTAAAATATGAGCTAGTACTACAAATCCTATATCATCTCTTCCTAGTTTGTTATCCATTTTACCTAGGTGAATCTAGATCCTTCCTCCACAAAAGGGTCATTTTCATGTTCTAGATCCCCTCTTCACGTTTTTCATGTTGTTCTTCCTTGTTTCTTGCTTGATACTTTATTCATAGATGATGGAGGAATATCGATTGAGTGAGCATTTAGTTTGGATTTTTATGTCTATAATTACTTGTGCATAATCATGGGTAGGTTTACTGATGATTATTTTTGAATAATTGATTAAAAATTATATTAAAAAAGGGAAAAAATATGAATGGAATGTTACAAGGAGATAACGAGGTAATGGAAGAACTAGCTGGGAGTGGATTGTTGTTTGAGTGTCTATTTTATTTTTTTTATCATTTTTGATGATATGATCTTTTGTTTCTATAAATACATCATAAAATCATGTCCATTGGTTTTCTTTTTTCTTTGCATAGGCTATGATTTAATACTATTTTTGTTTCTTTACGATTAATAGGTGTAAATCATAATCTATCTAGTCACGTATTCCCGATTAAATGAAATGAATTCTCTGTGGTTAAAACACTGGTATGAACAACCTTATTTATCATGTCGATTAAAAATTGTGACTATGAAATATGAAAAAATATATATATTCTATTATTAGGAGTGGTTGTGTGCTGAGTTCAATTAGGATTTGTGTGAGTTGTGTGGTGCTAATATTGGGAGCACGATTATTGGTACAGGGGTGGGTTGTTTTGTTGGTTCATTGAGATGGTTATGGTATATGTGTTCATCAAGATTTTAGTTTAATGGTAGTTTCTATAGTGAATTGAGTGTGGGGCTATGTCGGAGGTGTGTTGATATCCCAGTTTGAGATTTTTATAGATTATAGAATTTATGGACTTATTGGCAATTGAAATATATTTTTCTATATCATGGTCATCGAACGATGTTGGGAAGTGGGATTGTGCAGTGGTTATTAACTGTTATTTTGTTGGAATACAACTAGTAATTTATGAGAATATGTAATATTGTGATGGGTTATGATATAATTATTTATGGTATAACATTGAAGAATTAATTTTTGGTTTTGGATGAATATGGCCATGTAGTGGGAGTGAAAATCTGGTTTTCTATTGGTTTGATAGGGTTGTGTTTGGTAGTTTCATAAATACAATTGAATAAGTTAAAGATAATATCGACGGTAATAAATGGAAAATGGTAAAAAAGGGGTTGGTTTATGCTTTGGCAGTGGATGTTGTGTGGTCATGCATATAAGGGTACCATCAACTATGGTTCTGTATGAGTTGGTTTTCAATTATGGCACCCATAAGTTAGGATGCATATTTTCCAACCTATAAATTTATAAATTTTTGTTCCTTTTTAATTCGATAAGAACCAACCCCTTGATGAGAACTATTAGTTGAACACCTTCATTTCATGGGAGAGGGTGTATTTCCTAACATCCTTGTGGGAGGATGGATAGATGGATACTGAAATTATTCCTCACACCTTCTTTTGGTTCATACCTCTTGAGCGTATCTAGGATGTCTATAATGGTTTGAGGCTTACCATTGTCCCAGATCCTTCATGTAGGTTTTTTTGGAAAAGATTCCTAAGTGTTTTCCAGCCAAAATTGTTTTCCTAAGTTTCTTCAGGATGAGGCCCTTGAGTATTTGGGTGAGAGGCGTGGTTGTTTTGGACCTAGTGTATATAGGAAGACATGTGTGTGCTTTGATGCCCATGTGTGTGTGGGCTAGTTGTGGCAGTGGTACTCCATATTGGATGAGTGGTAGAGTCAAGATGTTAGATGCTAGGAATGAACATTTAACTAGTAGGAAAGTGGTGTAGGTTACTAAAATATTGACGTGCTTTTTGGACTACATTAGATGAATTGCATTTTTTTGTGTGTGTTCCTCATTGAGGATTGGCTGGTCAGTTTTCCTCTGTAGGTTCTTTGAGATTCTACAGTTTATCCTCACAGACATTAGTTTGTTCCCCCTGTTACACACAGGTAACATTAGTTTCCATAATGAGTAACTCATATGCTAATCCATTATATATTAATATATTTTCTGGTTTACAACAAGAAATTGATGATTGTGAAGGAATTTAATACCTTAGGGTAACATGATTTCTTATTATTGCGGCTTAGACTCTTTTAATTAGATTCTTTTCATTGGTGTTTTTTTCACTTTGTGTTAGATTAACATATTGAACTTGCATATGGTAATGGATTTTTTATAAATTTTATTTTAGTGTTTAGAGATTATTTGGATTTATCATCTTATCTCATGAATAATTTAAATGAAAAATGTCAATTCCATCCATATTATGTAATACCCTATACCTTTGGTGATATTCACCACATCTTAGCCTTTTGAAGGTGTGACTCATGGTTCATTATTTCTTCTTTAATCTTCTGAAAGGGATGGTGTGGCACATTGTTTTCCCTTTCTTCATCATGATGAAGGCATGTAGTGAGATAATAATTAAAATTTCCGATGTAATTTAAAAAAAAAGATAAATGGACTTTATCATTAGTTATCATAAAAGGATAATGAGTAATGTGACATAAATTTTTTCTAACAATATATTTCAAGGATTATTGAAATATTAACATCGAAAATGAAAAATAATTTTCTATTTTATTGAATATTTTAATTAAAAAGTATGTTATAAAATATTTATAAAAAAATTACATGTGGGTCATGTCCCACCTTATTAAAGGCCACCCCATATATTTTCAACATCACACATCAAAACACATTTTGTTTATAAAATAAATTCCAAAATATATTATCTTCCTCCATACTTATGTTATATATGCAACACTATATGTAATTTATCTACTGAATGAGTCATTATGTTAATTCCTAAGGTGGTTCTTTGATGAATAGATATACTCCTTAAACTAATGTTATAAATTTTTCATCTATTTACTCTTAGTAATCATCTTTTTATATAATGATATACTAACAATATTATATATAATACAATGATCTGTAATTATTTTATTGGAATAACATATATTCATATCCTCAACCATCAAATGGGAAATGAATCTTTCAATCATCTAAATAGAGGACTACAATGTCACAAACCGTTGTTATATTTTTCCTCTCACCACCTACCTAGACTAGATATACTGGTGGAATTAATATATATATCATATATTTATGAAATTGTAATACTTATTGTATTATAATATCACCACTACTCTCTTTCCTTCCAACATGATGGAAACGATAACATGACTCCAGCGCAAGGACAAGAGCCTAACGAAGCAATGTGACATGTTTTCCATATATTGTATTAAATATATTCACGTAAATATATATTAAAGGAATATATTTTAAAATTAAAAAATAATTATGTATAAATAATTATCATGTCACATATACCTTGTAATATTATGTTTTATAGGTGATTTGATAACGTCATTCATGTGTATGGCGTACAACAACCTCACAATGATATGTGATACATTATTAAATAAAAAAATGCATTGAAATTAATAAAGATAAATTTATTAAATATATGTGTTTTTATGAAGTCATAATGATTATATAGAGGTGAATAATTAATTACTATTATTTGGTTCCTTTTAATAAAAAATGGAAACAACATTCATGTGTGTGTATAGCCTACCATCTTCAAGAATGTTGTATTTCATTGCATATATATAAAATTTATGGATTAATGTAAATAAATATATATTTAATATATATGAAATTTATATAATGATTAACATTCCAGAGATAATTGTTCTATATTCATTTTAAAAGGATTAAAAATTCCTGATCAAAACATACATGAAATAAAATGTAATTATTCCATGAAACATGATTCTAAAATGGAATTATAACTATAACTGTTATAAAATAACACTAGTAAACCATAAATTGTATGATATATATATATGGTTCTTGAATGTTTTTTACAATAATATTATTTTAATTATACAAGATATTTGAACATGTGTAAAGGATAATGATACTTATGGTTTTTTTTCATCTAAAGTTATCTACATTTGGACATATGTTATGTTTCACACGTATAGTTTTTATTTTGGGTAATATAATACCCATTTAACAAGTGCTATACATAATATATTTATTCAAGTAATATTTTAATTTTCATTTAAGGTTATTCATTATTGTGGCATGAGTTTCAACGTTACCATCACAGTAATAGATTTATGTTACAATCTATTCCATTATAAAGATTGTTTACAATTATGATTTCAATGATAAAATATTATAATCCATACAATGGCCCAAGAAATTATTATAAATTAATTTTTGGCGAATATTGTTTTTAGTTGTTTATTTAGTTCATGGTGGCTCATATCAGAACATTGTAAAAACTATGAGATTGTCATGTTTTCCAATGGTGTCTCACAACAATGGAACTTTGCACCAATGTTATGTCACCCTAGTGGTAGCTCATCCATGATGTGTCTAACCGTGGAAATATCTCACACTAGTGGTGTCTCACCCTTGTTGTCGCTCACCATGGGGATGTATCAGCCTGATCGTATAGATCACAGTAAGGGTGTTTTTCCATGGATATTTCTTGATAGTGAGGCCTCATTCATGGAGGTGGGTTTACATGGTGGTTTCTTATCTAGCGGGGTCTCTACTATATGTGTATTTCCTAAACTTATCTTATTGATAGTGGAAATTATTTTATTTTAATGGTGGAACATTTCCAATGGTGCATCTTTTCCAATTGTTTTCTACTTCTTATACCAGTTTTGGGCTCTCCCTGTGTTATGAAATTTGTGATGGTAATTTCCCTAAATGACTAAATTATAGGATTTTTGAGTCAGTTCAAAAATAATTAATTATATCGTTTATTTCATAAGAGTCTGGGTGCAAAGAAATTTTCACAACACATAGTATTGGATTGATCCGCTTTTAATGGAAGATACAAAGTGTAGCTAATCCATGACTCCAATCATATATTACTAAACCCAGAATATCTCTTCTAATTTTCATTCATTAATTAATTCTATTAAAAAATGATGTGAAAAATAATTCTACACCTAGGAGTTGAGTAACCTGCTGAATTTGTTTCGTGTTTCCTAGGACGATTACCAGTTGTATGTGTTCCCCTATTTTAAGCACAACTAAGAAATATCAATAATTCTTCACACAATTTGGTTTTCAATCATCATGATTAATATTTCGTATTTACGGATGGGTATATTGATGTTTTTCAATGGGATGATAGATGATTATGTATTAATATTGATAATTGAACATGATTAAAATCAATTTATGGGGGGATGGGAAAAGTGACACATGATATTACAATATTTTTTTGGCTTGATTTTGGGATTTGTATGATCTGGATACCCAATATAAATTATGGTATTTGGGGATCCTTATTAGTGAATAGAATTTTTTACGACTTTCATGATGTTTTTATTTGTTTAAAGGTTATATATAAAATATGTATGTCAACATATATTCATTTATTGAATGGATTCCATATGATATTACTGTTCATGGGATAAACCATGAATTAAAAAGTGGACTTAAATGATGGATAACTTATAAAATATGAGATTTTTTTCATTGGTGATTTGATTTGTGGTTTTATTGTATTTTTTTGCATTGGGGAAGTGGATGTCATGTGTTTTTATAGTGGGGATTTTATGGGTGTGGTGTCATTATGCAGAAATGCCGTGAAATTGGTTTTTTGTATGTTGTTTATGGATGTGGTTGTGATTTTTGGGTTGGTTAATTTAATGTTATGTAATGGGTGGTTTAATTTGATGAATGAAAATAGTTATTATTATGGGTAATTCACCCTGATTTTATGCATCAATAATGTAGGAAATTCACCCTATATCAATACGCCATTGTATGTTGTTTCATTAGTGTGATGTACATTAATTTACCATGTCTGTTAATGGTTTTCTTGATATGTGTGATGGCTAATAGATTCCAGGGTAGTGATGGAATGAATAAATAATTTATTAGTAATGTTCGTAATAGATTGGGGTTGCTTTTTTAATAGAATTGAAATAGTGAACTGAATTGGTTGGAAATGTGAAATGGGGATTGTGGCTTGATGTGTGGTGTTCTCCCTTAGTGGTAGTAGCAAAGGTAATGGTTAAATGATTTGGATGTTTTTATGATATCCCATAGATTGGTCTTATGTGTTTGGTATTATATACATATATACATATATTTACATGGTATTTTTATTTTTACCCCACATTAGTTGAGAACTTTGTGATGAAAATATCCATAGTCTATAGGTAGGGTGTCATTCCTATCATTCATTGAGGATTACAGATGGCTTAGTAACCACACTTTTTCTACTCTCTCTCCTATGTTAGGTATGTATGGCATAGGTCATGATGGATGAAGGTTTTTATGTGCATTATATCATGGTTACAATATGAAAAGTGTTTTCATGAAAGGTGGTTTTTGGGGAAATGGTGTCTTCTGGTGATATGTGATATGCTTGGTGTTTTTGAAAAAAGATGTTAGTGAGGACATGGTCTCTTTGGGTGACATGTGGTAACCTAGGTGTTTTTAGGAGATGTATGTTTTTACACATGATTCTTTTTAAAGAGTAGTGTTGTGCCTTATCAGGAGTCATTGGAATGAGATGTTGTGTGATGTGTTGAGAGCCCTAGGTGTGTGTGGGGGTGGAATGGGATGTGGAATATTGAATGGAAGAGAGTGTTAGGATATAAAATGTCAGGATAAAGCTTCGTACTAGTTGGAAAGTGGTGTAGGGTACCCTATCATTGATGTTCTTAAATTATATTACATGACATGCATTACATGGTGAGCATACATTGGTGAGGTAGTTTTTGGTTATTATATATGTTTGGATGTTTTCTGTTTTGTTGTTCTCTCATGATTCCATTGTTATTATTATTTCACATTTTTAAGAGATTCCATGGTTTTCCATTTTATTATACATGTATGATCTCCCTATGTATATAAAACTATTTTCATGCTTCTACGAGGATTTCATTAATCGTGCTAGGCATTCCCATCTAAATCATTGGGATAATTGTTTTTTCTCGTATTTAGCATTACGTTTGGTATTTACATTGGGGAATTTTTTATTTTTCTTAGTTCTATTTTATAAATGCTTATCGGAGGTTATTGGATTTTTTATATACTATATCAGGGAATTTCATTGTGTAGGAATCCTGTTATATCCCAATTTTTTTATAAATAAATGTACTGGATCTTGTATTGTGAGATTTATACTCCCGTGGTGTTAATCACCAACCTAGGTCCTACATGTTGTGGGAATCAGGGGTAAAAATCTCTATCCTTCAATGCGATATAATTGGAGGGACGATGTTGTGAAAGAGTGTTATTAAAGGTGATGGTTGATAGAGAATACTGGGTTTAGATTTCATCATAGTGTGGATTCCATGGGTTGGTATGAAAACCATTGTAGTTGACATTGGTTTGTGACATTGGGTCAGGATATTGGCATGGACACAAAATTGTATGGCCCTTGTGATCTAGTACATGGTCTCTGAGAATATCTAACTACCAATTGAAGTGGACCTGATTGTAGGGTAGAGACATTGAAATGGTTCATGCATCATAATGACTTGTTCTATTATATGAATTGGATTATTTCAGAAAGTTTGCAATTTATAAAACAAATAAAATGATATAAAATAAATCTTAATGAAGATCCATACATCTATGTATTAAGAAATTCTTTGATTCCATTCATTTATGGACCCTTGTATTCATTTACATATGGGTATCATAATGAATTTCTAGTAGGATGATTCGGTTTATAGCCTAGGGATTATCTGGATGAGGAGGATAACTAGTGAAAGAATAATGTCTTTTAATTTGAAATGATAGGAATTGAGGATATAAATGGAAGTTTTTTATACATGTATGTAGAGAGATTTTTGTAGATGCTCGATATCTTATTTGGTTTGATCCATGCCTTAAAGTGGTACTGGGTCCCATAGGGAGTCAATCAGATCAGGGGTGTTGTGTTTTATGGGATGATGCTATATTTGGGAGTGTAGAAGGGGGATTATGTTTAGTTGGTTAAATTCCCAAAAGAGTTCCGAAAAGAGTTTCTTTCATTAACCATAATGGCTAATAAGAGTTAGAAGGTAATATACATTGATCATGGTAGTATGTATTTTCAATTGATGGGAATCTTGTTCATGTACCTTCTATATTTTCCCCGTATCTGTTTCTGGATGAGGAATCTCATTCAGGACATCCATAGGAGGCCCTTCTTCCTTCTATGTGGTATGATTTTACTCAATTTAAATTGATAAATTATTTGGATCTTCAGAATAAGGTAGGGGTGTTCAAGCGTATATATTTATTAGTAATTATACAATGATATAGGAGCCTTTAGATTTAATTTAGAGGTAGGGTTGTAAGAGGCATGTCCTTGGTGCCAGGTCCATCGTGGTTTTTCCTGGAAGGGATTTGAACTCAGTAGATTTACTTCTGGCCATCTAGTGCTTGTGTATTCAATTAGTTTCATGGGTGATTTTTTCCAGCGAATTTTGGTCTTGGGGTTCATGTTGATTTCGAGGTCTAGATCCCAGTGGTTGACTATGCATTGTTTGGGGGTGGATAGGAATAGTGATGGCCTCAATTGAAGTTTCCAGTAAGACCATTTCAGCAGTGGGGATGCATGATTTTTCTTTACTGAGGATTGATGGAGTAGTTATAGGATGACCTCAAGATGTTCCCTGTGTTTATGGACCGATAACTAAGTGTTCCCACAAAGGCGTTCATCTGTTGAGAGGTTGAGAGGTTGGGAATGGTCAATTAGACATAGTGGAGGTAGCAGTTCCTATGGATCCATATATCACAATAGGTGTGATTAGTTTGTCTATAACTCTTATTTGTGACATGTTTTATTAAATATAATAACACTTCTTTTTTCACTATATCTAGTTAATTATATAGGAATAGACATTGCCTGGTTTCTCATTCCCCGTGTTCTCAGTATGCAATTTAGTGGAAAGACCAACATGCTTGATGTTTTCCAGGTGTGTAGACAGATAATGGAACTATATCAGTTTTTTGGGGACATTTTCTCTCTACAAATTTAGCCTTGTGATGTCATACTCAGAATTAAATGGTTTTACTCCATAATTTATGTTATTGTCTTCTTCCAAAAGAGATTTTTGTTTACTAATGTGGATGGTCATTAAGATGTTTTTTGGTGAGTGGGGTTGTCGGGGGGACAATCTTCATGTGGATAACTACTTTATTTGTTGGTTAATGTGTCAATAGAATCAGTAGATAATGAGTTGATAGAGGTGACCAGGGTCATTGGGGATTTCTTGGATGGTTTCCCCAATTATTTTCTAATGATACCCAATCAATAAAAAGTTGTGTTCCTAAGAGACATTAATCCTAGTGCTTCTCCAATTTCAGTGGCTCTTTATTGGAAGGAAACTTGTGATTTATATGATTTGTGTATTGAGATAGATGATATGGTATAAAATTGTATTATCATGCCCAGTGTGTTGTCGTGGAATACTCTTATGTTGTTCGATAAGAAAAAAGTCAATGGTGTGAGGTTGTGAATAGACTACTTGAGGTTGAATCAGGTTACCATAACAAACCATTACCCTTATCCAAAGATATTTGATCTTTTTGACCGGCTGGCACATGTGAGTTGGTTATCTAAGGCCAACCTGTTATATGAATATCACCAATTGATGCTGAATCATAAAAATATACCAATGAATTCAATTAAATGTTGGTATGGATACATCAATTTTTTAGTCATGTGGTTTGGTGTTACGAACACACCCTCCATATTCTTTAGGAATATAAACTCCATGTTCCTTGAGTTATTGGAATAGTTCATCATCATGTTCATCGATAAAATCGTAATCTTCTAGAATTCAGAGGAGTACAATGTTGATAATATTCGAACTGTCTTTCCTAGACATCAATACAACCAGACTTTTTTAATGTTTACCAAGTGTATGTTCTATACTCAAGATGTCAATTTCCATTAACATGTGGTGCCTCATAAAGATAAATTTTTACACCAATCGAAGTATTAAGGTTTTGTTTCCTGGAATTCACCCATGAACATGGACTAGGTTCGTAGTTTCCTTGGTCCCATAGGCTATTGTAGATGGTTTGTAGACAATTTATTTGAAGTTTTTGACCCATTTGTAAAATTTCCTAGGCAGTAATGAGATTTTTCACAATTTATCAAATCTATTAATTTCTTTTTTATGGAGAATTTGGTTAGTTCCCCAAGGCTCCTGATTGCTGATGAAGGGGTAATGATTTTGGTGATCTGTGATGCTTCTCGTTAGGGTTTGGGATGTGTTTTGATGAATAAGTGAGAGTTTATCTCTAATAAAACAATGATATTAGGTCTCCATAGGCATAACCATTCCACCCATGATCTAGATCTATTGGTCGTTGTGTTGATGCTTGTTTTGTGAATCATTACATCATTGGGGATATATTTTTAGTCTTCATTGATACCTAGAAATTTATGTATATATTTTAATAGTGAGATACGAATTTTCATAAACAATGGTGGTTAGTGTTTCATTAGGATGATGATTTTGATATCTTGTTCACTTTTTTAAAGAAGAATTTCATGAATAAAACATTAAGAAGAAGGTCATATAATAGTGTTTTTCATGAATATTTAGATGCTTGGATAGTGATGGACAAGTTGGATGCATTGCAAATTGATATAAGGGTGGATGGGTGTATAGTATATTTGATTCAGATGACTGTAAAATACTCTCTAATGTAGTAGGTGGAGGAGTTTCAGTGGGGATACATAGAGGTTTAGGTGATGTGAGATCATGTCTTCCATGGTTATGCACCATAAAGATGGTTAGGGGATAGTCAGAACTGAATTTTTTTCATGAATGATTATTTTTATGAATTTTAATACATGATGGAGTTCACTGTGAGATCAATAAATCACATTTTGTCATTCATCTAGAAGATTCATTGATTTACCATGGCTTGATGATGCAATTTTGGTGTTGTGGGAT
Source organism: Viscum album (assembly GCA_963277665.1). Taxonomy (NCBI): domain Eukaryota; kingdom Viridiplantae; phylum Streptophyta; class Magnoliopsida; order Santalales; family Viscaceae; genus Viscum; species Viscum album. The sequence continues at coordinate 1,515,376,849 of OY728122.1, read as the reverse complement.
GAAACAGGTATTGGAAAAGTTCATGGAGACGTCTATTTTATACATGTAGGTAATGGATGATCACTATGTCCCTGGTGGGTTGTATCAGCATTTGGATGTTCTTGAGTGGCAATTGGATGACATCTTGATGGATTTCATCACAGGGTTAACCAGAGCTCAGGGAGGTTGTGATCTTATCTGGGTAATAGTGGATCAGTTGTTGAAATAAGCCCACTTTTTAATGATCAAGGAGTCAAAAACAATAGACTATTTTATTAAGAAGTACAAGAATGATGTGGTGTAGTTTCATAGAATTATGATACATATTATCATATATTGGGACACTGTATTAATCATGATTATATAGGGGATTTCAACATGATTTTGGCACTCATTTACACCTCATCAATGTTTTCCACCCACAAACTAGTGGTCAAATCGAAAAAACTATCAATAAATTTAATGTTAAATTATGAGTGTGCATATTAGAATTTTGTGGATCTTGGGTATGAAAGTTACCTTTGGTAGAGTTTTAATATAATAATATGAATAACTCTTCCATTGGAATTTATTCATTTGAGGATTTTAATAGAAGACCATTTTGTTCCCTATTGAAATTATTGGAGGTTGGGGAGACACCTATTCTTTGACCCAATGTGGTGAATTGAACAACATAGAATATTCATCACATTCTTGAGATGATGGAAGTGGTGAAAGACTGGAAGAAGTCGTATGCCTATCTTAGGAGGATGCCCTTATAGTTCAAGGCTGGGAACCACATGTTCTTGATGTTTCTCCTTCAATGTGGGCAGTGAAGTGTTGACAAATGGAGTAAGAATTCCCAAATGTTTGTTGGAACCTTTTAGGTCATCAGGTAAGTAGGAAATGTGGAGTATCAGTTAGAATTTCCACCATTATTACAATGGTCCAACGATGTATTTCATATCTCATAGCTTCATCGATATCTTCATGATGACTCATATATCATTAAATTGTGAGTTTTATATATCGACGGAAACATGTCATTTGTGGAGAGTCAAATAGAGATCATGGATTTTCTGGAGAAGGTGATTCATTAAAGGACCATTACATTGCTTCAATTGTTATGGAGGCATAGTTTCTAGGAGGATAGTTCATATGAGATAGAAACACATATGTGTTCCCTGTACCTCATGTTTTTTTAGTATCATCCTCCTATATTTTTCATTATGATGTGATGATTGATCCTTTCATGATTTTGAGATGAGCTGTTTTCCATGTTTTGGGATGAGTACGACATGATATGTGATGAAGTCCTGACATAAGAAAAGGGGAGGACCTGATTCCTAATCTACACTCATTTAATGTGATACAATTAAATTTGGGATGTGAGTTAGTGACCCCCAGTGCAGACAATATCTTAACAAGGAGTATGGAATTCCATGATTCATGAGTTTTGATGGCGTGGTTTTTTGTGGTTGTGAAATGTGTTTTGGGGTCATTTGGGTTTAAATTTCAAAATCTATGATAAAAAGGCATAGTTTTAGATGTCAAAATGAGGATGTAATGGTTTTTGATGTTCCCACTCAATAATCGAAAAACCCAAGGTGGTTTACCATTTAACTATGATGTGTTTAGTTTATAACAATGTTAAAAGTGTGATTATATTATTGAGGGGAATCTCATGAGATGGTTGTTCGAACCATTCCTCTATCTACCAATGCGTTGGTTTTGAATTCTCAAGTGTGAGAATAGTTTGAGATGTATATATTATAATGGCCCAGACCATTCCAATCCATTCCACATTGGGATATATGGTTTTTGACGTGTCCATGGAGGTTATGGTGGGTCATTTCATCAATTTCCAAAAATTCCTAGATTCTAATGTTTTCCAATGGTGTTTTATTCCAATTATGTCTCTTTGTAATTATTTCTCACCATAAATGTTTCTCACTCAAGATGTATATCACCATGGTGGTTTCTCACCCTAGATATAGTTCTGTAGTGGTTCCTCATCGGTTGTTTCCTTTTTCGATGGTGCATCACTGGTTGTGCATCATTCTTAGAGATAAGTCTCCCTAGAGATTTTTCGTTAGTTAATTCATTCACTGGTTGTGTCTCATGAAGCAGTGTCTCACCCAACTGTTTCTAATTGACACTGGCTGGCAGTTCATCTTGATGGTACCTCACATCCAAAGATGAGAATATTCAAATAGCTTTCCACTTCATCTTGTATTGCCGAGTTTTACCCATTTATGACTATTATGAAAGAAATCAGTCCTAATGACAAAATTATGGGAATTTAGAGTCATTTAAAAGTGGATAAATTGTATATTTAATTACCTATGTGTACATAGGCTTTGAAATGGTTAGAAAATGTGGTATTGGTTAGATCTTCCATTAATGGAAAATTAAAATTGCATCTAATCTATGACTCAGATTAGATCACCATAATGCTGAAATATCATTTCCCTTATTCATTTTTTCTTTGTTTTTATATCTATATAAAAGGTGAAATCATTATTCCACTAGTATTATTATAACATGCTGGAGTTATTTCATGATTCCCTTAAAGTTTACCTACAATATGTGTGTCCTTTTTTTCACAATTATGAATTTTCGATTGTTCCTCATCATGATTCTTGAAAGATTTTATGGATTGTTCTATGCATTACATGATCTGTCTACAGTACAGTTGTTGTGTTTCTACATTTTGATTAAATTGTTTATTTAATTTTTAGTTATTTTTATTTTTATTAGTTATATATTATAAATTTATGTGGTATGGCTTTCGATTTATTTTATATTATTACTTGATGTTTCATTATAGATTATTCATATTATCTTTAGATCTTGTTTTAAAAAAGTCAATTCCTCCCATATTGTGAGACTTATAAACCATTTGTTGAAGTCTCCGACCTAGGGCGTAAAAGTGGCTTGATTTAGGGGCCATTATATCTCTACCTTCATATTCGTGTCTTTAGAGGGAGGTTGTTGGGACAATATACCTCTCAAGAAAAAATCATTTATGTTCCACTCATATAGTTATTTTAATTGAATTTATTTATTTATTTTTCATTTTAAAATCATTATGTATTATTGATTCCAAAATATAGTTTTTAATAGAAATATTATTTATTTATATATTTGGTCAAATATAATTTTTTCTATTTCAATGGTTTCTAATAATTTATTCAAATTATTTCTTTTCATTATCCAATGGATTTTTAATGATATTTTTTACCAAGTATATATCAATTTTATAATTTTTTTAAATTATTCATTATATTTTCTTCAATCTTCTATTGTTTTACATTTTTTGAAAATATGAATGATTTTTTTTTTAAAATGTGTACACCATGAACATTAACTTCCCATTGACATGAGAACTAAATATTTTAAAGGATACATTATATGTTAAAATGGTTTTTAAAGAGAATTTTTTTTAAATGGTTTATTTTTTTGAGAAATTTATATTTGAAATTATATTTTCATTAAAGAAAATATTATAAATAATTTATAAATCATATTTTATATTGTTTAATGATATTTTATAATAAAATTACTTTGATAATTTTTCCAATTTTAAAATGTTTTTCCAAAATTGGAAGAGGTATTTTCATCAATAAATCTTCCAATTTATCTTAAAAACCATTTTACACATATGATGACATTATATGATGCAATAGATGATATTGTTGGCTTATGATCCAATTATACTATCATTATTCATTCAATGGGTGGTTTAAATTAAAGATGAAACATACTTTATGAAACTAATTTATTTTCCTTGGGTTATGCTATGATGTAATGTTTCCTTTCACTCATTTTTATGGGTTCTGATATATAGTATGTTTAATGAATACCATTCATCTTTATGTGTTCTGATATGATGAATGTATTATTATCATGTGGAACACATATTTATTATTTCAGTATGTGATGGATGATAACAATATATCAATCCAATGAATTTTGTAATGAGTGGTATATCATGTGATATAGTAGGCTAGAATGTGGATTGACCCCCATCATAACACATGGTTATCATACACAAATATTAAATCATATAAGGTTTTTTTAAATGCTTTAATCATAAAAATTAATGCTCTCCATAATAATTTAGGACCTTTAGAGGTTCGGAATACAATATTCTAAATTGGAGAAAATAAAAAATTTCATTGAAAAATTTGTTCCATATATGTATTCTTCAAAATAATTCTCTATTTAAAACATTATTTATATCCACGGACACAAATAAATTATAATGGTTGAGATAATATTCTCAGTCTCTATAATCAATGGAGATGCGTAACAATAACATGGATATAAGGGTATGATAACCTGATAATAAGGAATGAAAACCATACTATTTACTTCCAAAATCAACATCATGAGACACAGAATATGTATTGGTTGTTCATAAGGCCTAATTCATAAATAAATAAATGAATATGATACATAAAAACATAACTGTGACATGGAATTGTTGAATACAAATTAAAATATAACATTATTTCCAAAATAGGTAAGGGTTGATTCAAAAATATATCATGGACCAACATTGGTAACTACACCTCATAGGATGGACACCCCACCACATATAGGGGTATATCATTTTTAAAATCTTAATTTGTTTACTCCCTAAAATGAAAATAGTAGTCAAGGTGTACACCCAGCACCATATTTTTTAACACAATACCTTACTGAACCGGGTCCACTTACCATCCAATCCCAATAAAATCAATATATAGATATATATATTAACCAAATTAATAAGAGTGGATTATAGATTCCTCTAGTCATTGGATATATATAACCACCAACGATCTTTATAACATAACCAACATCCCTATATATATAAAAACCACCATTACATAATGGATATCATATATATGCGTGACATAAGATCATAAAAAATCTTCTCCTAGAAACCATGAGATGAAGAGGTTTTGTAAAAATTTTATAATATCATTACGTGTGAAAAGAGTGATGTTTTATATGAATTTATTCTTCTTATCATACCATTACCTCTGAAAAAAATCAGGTTCCAAAAAATATAATCTTGGTATAAATCGTGGAAGGGAACATGTTTTCATAAACATATTTTCATCGTTAAAATATTTTAGAAATAATTATAATGAAATAATTTGATGAAATTACAAATAAATAATAATTTATATCAATGAATATCAAATTATATGGAATGTAATTTAGTAAGATAAATCACAATGAACATTTCATGTTGAAAATAACATTTTGTTGAAAATATCATCATAAAATTTAAATTCAATAATATCTTGGGAAAATATATTCATTAAAAATATTATTTGAAACATATGAACAAATTTTATTCAATCATTTAAATAATTTCATGTGGAAAACATACTATATGATTTAAAATATTTTCTTCATAAAAAAACATATTTTTAAAATCTTTTACATATTTAATTCCATTAATAAAAATATAAAAATTAATTAAATTTAAGAAAAATATTTTCATTGAAAATTAAATTCTAAAAAATGAATTTAATGTTGCAAACAATTCATAATCCTGGAAATGAGATATAATGTTCTTGTAGTTCATGTAAAAAAATATTCCTCTCATATATTATGAAAATATAAACCACATATTGTTTAGAAAAATACATAAATAATAATTACAAAAATTTAAAAACTGATAAAGGTAAAATTTTATTTAATAATTCATTTTGGAATGGTTAAAAACATTTGTGAACCATTTTTAGAATGCATTATTTTGGAATATATTTGTATTTCTACTAAAGTGATAAATAATCAAAATTATTCTTACAAATATCTTTTCATTTTTTATAATTGCAAAAAAGTTGAAAATTGTATTATTAATTGAAAACAACATGATAATAAGATAATAATATATTAAATTCTAATTCTTTTGAGTTGTATAATATTATTTCAATTTGGGAGTCTTAATAATTTACAATCCTAACAAAATATTAGAATGTAACTTAGACATCTTACCAAATTCTTAATATTAAATCAATGTACTTATATAAGAAAAAAACATAACTAAAACATATAATATAATTAAAATAGTTATATTCAATATATAAAATTTTAAATGGGAATTTTTTACACATCCAAAATTATGGTAGGTTTATAACATAACTAAGTCATCAAAGAATTCAATTTGAGACAAAAATCCTTGAACGTATTGGTAATATTTGTACTCTATAACACATGAAAGAAATCCACTAAAGTATATATGTAAATCTAGTAATTATCATAATATTAATTAGATGAATAAATTCATGGGTATTATATAAACCAAATCTCTGACATTGGTTGTAAATTTGGGATATGTATCACAATGTTAAAATTGAGAGATTAATCCAATACCGGAATTCTAGAGTTCCTTTATACATGTTAGAGGTTTCTATATTAAAATTAAAGGTTTATTAAAAAAATACTATAGAACCATACATATATTTGTCATACAATATTTTCTTTATTTCCAATTGGTTGAAATTTATATATTTTTATTATTAATTCAGGCTACATTTAATATGTTCATTATTTTTAATAAAAGTTTTTATTGTTCATTTTTTGGTCCTCTCAAATCGATCAGGGTTTCATAATATAAAAAATAATATCCATTAAATAATTATTATTTTTACAATGAAATTATAAATTTTATGTCCATTCATGAAATATGGTTTTGATAAATTATATACATTATAAATTTGGATATAGTAGGTTGTACGATAGCATTAGTAATATTTACAATTTTCAATGATCATTATGTAAATTATGTAAGAAATATTTTTTATTTAAATAATGATATAAATATCATAATAAATGAAAATTTTATTAAATATTGACATAAATTTCATCAATTTGGTGTTCTGATGAGAACATAAGGTAAAATCACTAGGTGATGACGATAATCCACACATAAACGAATGATGTTATCATCATTAGTGAGTGAAAAAGTAAGATAAAAATAATATATTATCTTATAATAATTACAATGATGTATTAAATTATATAATTATTTCATTTATATCATATATATTTATTAACATAAAACTTATTATATTCTATAAAAAACATTGGGGAAAAAATAATATCGCTTATGAGGTCGTACCCTATCATATACATGAAAGATGTTATCATATTCTCCATGAAATTGAAGGTAAAAATGTATATAAAATATAATTTCTATATAGTTATTATATTGTTTTTCATATTATATATATATATACATTATATGCATTATCTTTCACAATTATAATTGGTGTTAATGCAAAAAAGAATGGCATTGGTTTTTGAGTCAGTAGTCTTCCACACACATGAACAATGATTTCATGAACTAATTTATAGAAGTATAGATGGTTTAGGAAATTATGATAATATATAAATATCATATTATAATTAATATAATTATATTTTTATTTAATAATTGTTCTATAAGAATTGAAGGGGTTCAATTAAGGAATAAATTAAAAATTATCTTTGAATAATGTTACCTTTTCATCAGTTAACCACATTAGGATTGAACAAAAATCATTTATATTTATTATAAATAACCCAAATAAGTATTATATTTTTAGTTTATGGAATTTTTGAAATGATATGTACAATTATTATAAAATACAAAAATGATTGGTGGTGTGAAGTGGAGTGGATAGGGGGTGGCCTTTTGTGTGTGAGGTGACTAGAACACATGTAATTTCATGAAATTAAAAATATGTACCCACTTTTTTCTCAATTTAGAAGGAACAAAAATGGATTATTATTTATATATATACATTATATTTTCAAAAAAATGTCCAATAACATTTATTTAATAAGTGTTATTTGGTGATTTTTATCCTTATATTTTTAGCTTCACCCACTATAAAGCAATTTTTAACATAATGTAAAAAATTTATTTTTAGTTTATTCGCTATTAATTTTAGGAAAAATTTTATGATGAAAATATTATATCGTAAAATGTATTCCAATTAAAAATATTTAAACCATTTTAAAATTCAGAATTAAAATATGAGTTTAATTATAATTAAAAATTAATATCACATATGTTATGGGAAATCAGGTTTTCAAAGCGAATATGTTCAAACTATTACAATGTTGTTCTATCCAAATTCAATGTCAAATTGATTTAAATGAACAAAATTATATAAATATATTTATAATTTAAATAATTTTGGGTTAATACCAATTTAAAAGTCAATTTTTCATCAATAATAATTTATACAATATGGTAGTTTTCAATTAAAATTCATAATTTTTCACTATTCATCAGAAGATCATTATATTCAAAAAAACTTTTACAAAGCACATAAATATTATTTTTAAATTATTATTGAAAAAATGATTTATTTCATTTAAATTTTATAATTATCTCTATAATTTAATTTTATTCTAAACATTAATTAACAAAAAAAATCAGGTTTTTTGGAATTGTAATTTTTTATGAAGAAGATGTTTTTATATTATCCCAATATATAAAAATTATCATTTTACAATTATAAGTTACAATTTATTAATAAATAATATAACAATTTAATTTAAATCAATAATCATTATAGATTATTTTAATTAGTTAAATTATATATAGATATTATTCAATATATATATATATATATTCAGAAAAACAAAATGAACTTTTCAAACACCAAAATTCACATAATGGAAAATCCAATATAATGTTTATTAAAAAGTTATAAATTTGAATAAATATAAATAAATAAGATTTTCATTAATTTTATATATTATTGTGAATTTAAATAAATTAATTCATCAAAAATAAGTTATTATTTTATAAATATATGTATTTGTCACTATTCACTGAAAATAAATTTTTGTCGAATAGTACCAAAATTTAATTAGAAGGTAATTTTTATACTATTATTTGAGAAATTATTTTATTACTATAAAATTTAATATTCTAAAAACACTATAAAATATTAATAATACATTATCATAAATATCATTAAAAATAATTCTTGATGATTTTTTAAAAATATTACCACCTTACTAAAAGTTAATTGGTCATTTAATAATGATGTACAATTAAATTTATATTCAGTATGAAATTAATATGTATATTTCATAATGTATATTATAATATTTATTTCAAAATTCTTAACTACTATGTCATAACTATATGATATCTTGGTTTTCCAATGGTCAGTATCTCTTATCATTCAAAATATCGATGAAACACATTATTGTGTGTAACAAATGTTTTAGAAAAATTTAATTTAATTAATAAAATAGATTTCATAAAACCCCGAGATGATACATTCTAGAACCCTTAATTTTAATTTATCCAAAAAAATACAACTCATTAATCAATGGTTTAATATTGTAATATTCCTTCCAAGAATCACACATTGTATAGTTAAATAATGATACATCCAAATAATGGGATAGTTGGAAACTTAAAGGATTCCTAAATGAACCTATAACTAGGCTTCCACATGGGATAAAATATATAGGATGTGATTATTTTAAAATATAATAAATGATTAAATAGATATAAATTATGTTATGATAATTGATAATAATATATATGGATAACTTAATAAGTATAATTACCCATCAACCATTAAACAAAAACATGTGAAAAATGTTACTAATATTGTCAAAAATAGTGATAATATGACAATATTTTATTAAGAGATCCTTTTGAATAATTTCTATTATAAGATATTAATAAAATATTTCATTCCATTTTGAAATCATGATATCTTCCATTGGTTGGGTCATGATCAATTTCCTCTGAAAATATTAATGTAAGAAATAAGGAATATTTTTTGTTCTTAATTTATTAACATATCATATGATTTATAATTATTATGATAAGTCATTCCATGTATCATTATTTATCATCACAAAAAATGGTTACCATAGGATATCCAATAAGGATATATCATCTTATAATGAATAAATATATAAATATCTTAATCCACTCCCAATGTTAATAATAAATTATTTCAAAAGTTGATAGACATATATCCCTTTAGAAAAATAAAAATAAAAACACAATTACAAATTTCAAAAATGAAAATCTCATTAAATCCAAAGAAAATTGTATATCACAATTTTCAAAAACCAAACATGTGGATTACATCATCATTTATTATATTTTAAAATTTTACCATCATTAATTACTATAAAAACTTATTGAAAACATAAATTCGACTTTATGACATGAAAAACCAATATATTATTCAAGATATTACATAAATAAAATAGTGTTTTAAACTATAATGATGATAACAATATACACATCAAAAAATTATTATTCAAAATCAACATTATCAACACTATATAATTTAATTTAATCATATAAATAATATATTTATCTAAAATCAAAATCATTTTCTAAAAATTATAATCACGTTAATTATTGTAATCCCTTAATAAATATATCACATTTTCAATAAATCATATTTCAATGTCAACAGAATCATATAAAATATTCTTTTAAATCCATAAAAATATATATTTTTCATACCTAAATATTTAATAATTTTAGAAATATAATACATATCAACCTCAATAAATAGTTTTCCTTTTACAAACATTAACTAGTCCCAATAAACATATTTATTATCATTTATTTCTAATAATATTCTAGTTGAAGCCTCATCATAATTTACAATATAAACAAATTCTTATAGTAATGATGTGTTTGATCATGATCATTCCCCATAAGACATTATTTTTTATAATACCTATGCTTTAAAAATTTAAATCAATCTATAATAAAAGTTATCCTTGAGAGACAATTATTCTTATTCATTTTTTAACCAAATATTTAATTTACCCTCTATAATTAGTTTCATTGTAACCTTCCTATTCTCACTCAATGAATCTTGTCCTTACATAGAGGAATTCCATTGAGTTATTATTCACATGTTATCATCTTATTGTATTAACATTATATTCCTCTCAATGGTCTACAAAAATCAAACTCTTAACGAATTTTATCATTATCATCGCTGGTGATTTTAACATTTGTTTATGGTTCTTGTTTTTAATCATATATCTTGATAACTAACAAGTCATTATCACAAAATCCATTTCTCTTGTCATTATAAATTTAGCTACTCATCATTACTCATTACATCATATTAAATTTTAACCATGTTCCTTTTGTGTCCAACCATTATCTAAATAAAAAAAATCAAATTGTGACAATCTCTATACAATATGTGAAAAAATAATCATAAAAAACACATCTATGATTTCTTTTTTCGGGACACATTATTATTATAATATTACACATTAGGATTATCCTAGTTCTTTGACAGATATTTTCTTTTAAAATAAATCATGATGGATGGTAATGTGGTTAGAACTTCCATGGAATATACCTCGGGATTTTGAAACTGGGTGTAAATAAGGTCATATTATCATCCACTAGGTGATGATTAAGTATCACTCAATACTCCGTTTTCAAATTTATTATCTCTAAATACCCCTACGATAGCGCCACATCCACTTTCAATATCTATATAAGGAAATAATTTATTAAAAATGCTCAACCTATCATTGAACAATATTCTAGGGAATTTTCTTATACTTTTACTGATCCATTGAAATATCCTTCTGTTCATCCTAAAACCTAACATTAGAAATATTCGTTGGGATCATTCTAATTTTTTTCCATCCTATATTATAATAGATCTATAATCCCTTCCTCTGGTACCAAATATTGAAAACCATTCTTATCATACAGAAATATTAAAATATTTAAAAATAATATTAAATGCATTAAATAAACACTATCCAAGGGAACGTAATAGTTTAGTACCATTTGATAGAATTTATAAAATCATCTAATTTGCTGATTGATTATAAATTTCACCATCATTGATCCATCCAATAATTAAAATTAAAAATATATCCTATAAAATTTCTTATATCATAGTGCAAGGTGATGTATGAATGGGTGTGGTCAGATGCTCAATAAAGGTAATTTATTAAGATGCGTATGAAAAATATGAACATAACGGTATGATAACAAGAAAATTACATATTAAAACCATACCCCTAATTTCAATGATAAGAAACATGGTTCATTGAATAATTAGTGGCAGGTCAAATAACATGAATAATAATTAAAACAAATAACATGGGTATTTATATCATAACATGGGAATAAAATGAGTAAATCATGAATATAAATAACTATACAAAATAATTTCCACAAATTTCATGGTTCATATCTAAAAATTATTTCAGAACACCATGGGAGGATACACAAACTATATGGGATTAATACCTATCCCCAGTGGTGGCACATTGAAAATAGTTGAACGGGATTAATCTCTAAACCATCATACTGGTGAAGGTTCACTCACATGAAAATCATTGATGAAAGATCCCTAACTTAATTGGGATCACTCCACACTCTTGCCCATCTATCTTATCAGAGATAAAACATTAAATGATTTAATGGAGTGATATATTGGAACCACCAATTTTTGGTTATAACATAACTATTATGCTTATTTATAACATTTCTATCAACCCGAGTTCAAATGTTAACACCGTCATATAATTAATTTCATATATATGTGTGCCATAAGGTCACACAACAATAGAAATATCAGAACCACTGAAAAGAAATTTAATTCATACAACATTACTTATAACATATATAAGTTTCATAATTATTTTATCCATTCATCATAGAATTAAATGTGAAAAAATAACTAGGTTTCCGATTTTTTTTTCAACGTATTACCTAGGGATGATAAAAAGTTTTCAAAAACATTATTTCATCATAATTTATTTAGATAATAAAAAATTGGTCTCCTTGGTTAATATCACAATAGAATAATAAGATACCTAAAAGGATTAAATAATATATATAATAATATTTTGAATTATAAATCACATGGAACATTATTTAACGATTTTAAATTCACATTAAGAATACATTTTTAAAAGTAAATATTCATATCAAATTTTGTAAATGTTTTTTATTTTAAAATAATATAAAATTTTCATCATATTAATTAATATGTAACTCTATGGTATAATATTTCATGAATAAAATATCATATAAACATTGAATGTAAAATTTATATAATATAAAACATTTTAAAAATCATATTAATTTTCATACAATTTAATTAAAATAAACAATAATTTCTAAATTTTATGTCAAATATTATATTGTAAAATAAATAATATTTTTTATAAAATATTTAAATAATTTATTGGAAAAGATAGTTGGAAATAAATCTCCTTCCATGCATGTTAAAAACAATTATTGTATTCCCTTTACCAATAAAAGTTAACACATATTATTTCAAAATATGGCATAAAAATTAAATAAAAACATTATAAAATGAAAAAAATTGTTAAAGAAATTTTTAATAAATTAATTTTGTGTGGTTAAAATTACTTTTGAAAACTAATTGGGAAAATGGTATTTTTTATGAAAAAGGAATTTCAAATGAAATTAAAAAAATCATATTTTCCTTAAAAACAAATTTAAAATAATTTAATATAATAAATTTTTATAAAATATTTAAATTAATTGAAATCATAAAACTAGATTAATATAAGAAAATCATTGAAATTTCATGATAGATATATCATAATATTTCAAAATTGGAGACTTAATCATACACCATACCGATATATGATGAGGTTGTAAAATAAAAATTGTATTAAAATTTTTACATTGGATAAAAATACCCATGATTTAATTAAAATAACTGGAAAATATAATATAATTAAAAAATTTATGTCATTTATATAACATGAAAAAGTTGAATTATATACAATTCTTAAAATAAGATAACAACATAACAAAACTTAGGTATCCTAGATAGTTACATGATAAAATAAAAAACAAACCTCTTCATTAATTTTTAATATGTATCCCCGTGAAAGAGAGATACTAAAATGGATTTGTAAATTCAAATAATTTACATTAGAAGCATCTAAATAAAAATTCATTGTATTTATTTACTCCAAAAAAACATTATGTATTGAATATGGCTTGTGTCTCACAGAAGTAAATAGTTAGACATAAATCCATTACCATAAGACTCATGTTTATTTATATACATTTGGACTTAGTATATAATATAAATATTTTTATTATAAATTTATAAAATGAAAATAAATATATATCAATAACTGTATTATTACATATATATTCTTTTAATAACATCTTGATAAATATTCCTTGTTAAATAACAATTCAAGTAATAAATGATTCATTTTTTGTGTATTTTTTCATTTGTTATTTTTTATTGATCCATTATATGTTTAATTATTATATAATGTAAATAAAAGTAATTATGAAATAAATAAAATAGTTATAGAAAAATTATACATTTAATACAAACTATTAAATATGGTTTTATGAAATGAATTATGATACGATCTCAGAGATGGTAGGCCTTATGTACACATGTGTAGTGATTCCATTTTTGAACAAAAATTGTGGAAAGAATGTATGAAATATTTTATATTTAAAAAATTAATCTAAATCAATAAATAAAATATTAATCCTTGAAATATAATGTTACATGAGAACCATGTTGTGTGGTAATGTAAAGAGAGAGTTCTGTCTCATCATGAGATAAGTAGTCCACACGTATACAAATTATGTTATCATCCATAAATAAGAGAAATGGATAGAAGGAATAGGAAATATTAAAATTAAATAATGAAACATATATTAGTAATATCATAATACTTTAATTTAATCTATCTATTTTTATAAAATTTATCATAATTATATTCTATGTGAAGTTTTAGTGAAAATGAATCACATCCCATTAAGAGGAATTAGTCCATAGTACACACAAATGATATATCATATCACCTATATAATAAAAAGTGAATAAATTATATGTGATATAATAACTATATATGTATAATACTGAAATAAATATCATATATTTATATACATTATATATATCACTATAAAAACTATGATATTGTTTAATAAAAAACAAATGAACCTGGTTAGTGAGGTGGTATTCTTCCATACACACGTATAATGGTTTCATTTCACATTTGATGGAAGTATATATGTCTTTGGGTAATTAAAATAGTATAGAAACATATTATTAGATTTAATATAATGATTTTATAATATAATATGGTTTTAAGAATAATTAAATGAGGTATAATAATAAGTAAAATAAATTTCTTTGTTGAATAAAGTAACATTTTTTCAAGTGAACTCGTTAGGTTTTCCCCAAAATCCATCATATGATGGATTTTATGACAAACTAATCCATATAGAATTAGTGGTTATAAAATGTGGATGTTATTTTGGAAGGATGTGGATCAAAAAAATGGTTTGATGGTTATAAATGGAGAGGGGATAATGTTTTTCTTTTATAATTGTGTGGAGTGTCACACTTGTAATATATTGTAAATTAAACGGTCTACCAAGGTTATTTTCATTAAAAATGATACAAAATGACCTATAATATGTTATTATACATTATAGGTCACATATATATCCATACAATATATTTTATAAAGGTGTATAGATAATTTTAAACATTATATTATTATTTTAACTCATAATAAAACCATTTTTACCTTAACAAAAGTAATTAATATTTTCTATATTAATTATTAATGTTGTAAAAAAATTGGTTTAAATAATAAGAAAATATAAATTAATCTCATTAAAATATAATAATAAATTTCTTACAAAATTAATTCAGTGATTTATTAATATTAAAAACAAAATTTGACCCGACGAGGTGACAGGAAAGCTTGTTTTAAAAGATAAAATGTTAAAATGAATGGTTTTAAATCCATTTCCAATATTAAATTGATTTAATGGAGTAAATTTTATTAATATATTTATTATTTATCTATTTTTAAATTAAATTCAATCTAAAATATTGTTTATCATTATAAATAATTTAATCAATATAATATTTCTCATGTAAAAATCATTATTTTTTACTATTCCTCATAAAATAAATCATTTAAGAAAATTTTCTAAAAATCACCCTAATTTAAATTTTAATGATTATTTAAAAAAAATTGTCATTTTTTCAAATATTATTTCATGATTGGAAAAAAATTTAAAATGAGAAAACTATATTGATGGAATGAAAAGGGGGATTTTATACTTTTTTTCACACACGAGACTATTTTTTATAAATCTATTACAAATAACAATATATATATGAATAAAAATAATTATTTTTGATATATATTATATAAAATTACTTCAAAACATTCGTCCTTAGGTATTATGAATATTAATAAATTGGTTTATCATTAATAAATTCAAATATATTTTAAATAAAAGTCCCTTTTAGTGCAAAAAAACATATACTAAAATCCAATATAAATTTGATTCATAAGTAGTTTAGTTTATTAAATTTTAATATATATTAGTTATTTTACATGAAAAAATAATTCTACATTTTAATAAAATAATATTTTGAAAATAAATGATTATTTATCAAAAAATAATAATTTTACCAATCACTCAAAAATCAAAATTTTCCAAAAATTCTAAAAATATAACTATATGTCAAATTTTGAGATTTTTATTTTAAAAAAATTATTTATTTATAAAATTTGTATTAATATATAAATAAATTTTTTATTATAATTTTTGATAAGAAATTGTAAATAATAATTTTTTTATGCAAAAATATTTTTGATGAATGTTATTACCATAATGAAAACATATTTATCATTTACTAATGTTTAATAAAAAAATTAATATTTAATATTACATTGATATATAAATTTAATAATGTAGATAATATTATTCTTACCAATTAAAACAACATCTATGTCACAACTATGTTATTTAGTTATTCATCGATGCTCGGTGCCATGTGTGATGCATGCTATCAAATAAAGTCACTCTTACATATCCCACAAGATATTTGAAAATTGAAATTAATTTAAACAAAAATATTTATTTACATATCACTATATTAAAAACATTACATATGAGACATTTTACACTATTTTAGATTTGTAGTGAATATGGAACTCTATGATGGTTTGTGATGTTAAATAATTCCACTATGATAGCCTTAGAAATAAGAATTGACTTCAATGGAAATGAATTCATATGTATTCGTGTTTTCATGAATTCAAAATATTATGTTACTAGTATGTTATCATAGCTCATGTTCCTTGATATCATTATGATTCATGTTTTATCGATTCCAAATATTTTCCATATGATTCATGATTTCGACATTTTATATATAGGGTATAATTTTCATATGATAGACTAAAATTCTCATATCATAATAAACATAATATGTTTATATATTTCTCTTATATACCATTATATTGAATCTTATATTACCCATTCATAGGATTATGTTCCCTTTGTTATCATGGTAGGTTTTATGGGTAATAAATTTAAGTAGAGTTCTTGTTATGAGGAAATAAGTGGGAGATGTTGTAGATCTATTATTAACTAGTTGTTGATATTTCAACATTATCAAAGGAACAATACATTTATCAAAGACAAGAATGTCTGTTTATAATGAAATTAATAGGAGTCTATAAAGATGTAATATCAATTAAATAGTTGTTGTTTTCCCTCTATAATTATTACCAATGAATAATAATACTCTATATTGATGAATATATCAATAGTAATGAATTTAATTAAAAATACACCATCTTTATTATTCTTGATCATCACTACTAGTAAAATATTGTTGATGAATAAATTTATGTGATAATTTATTAAATTTCTTGTTATATTTTTAGAGTATTAAAATTTTAATATTTCTGTTTACT
This sequence comes from Viscum album, assembly GCA_963277665.1. NCBI lineage: Eukaryota > Viridiplantae > Streptophyta > Magnoliopsida > Santalales > Viscaceae > Viscum > Viscum album. Next base: position 1,515,359,116 of record OY728122.1, on the reverse strand, counting down.
ACCTTGAAGTCTAAGATGATAAGTGGTGGTATTTAATTATGTATACGGGGGGAGGAAATTTAGTTGATAACATGGTCTGGATGGTATTCCTGGAATATTCTAACCAAAAATACTTTTCAATCATGATTTAATGTAGAATGATATGGAAATTTCATGTATTAAATTAATTTTAAAAGGACACATCTTCCATTTATGAGTTAAATAACAATACAATTTAAATGTATCTATCACATTTCATTATGATCCATTAATGTAAAATTGATACATTTTAAATATGATAGATTCCATTTTTATGTAGAACATGGACATCTTATATATAAAATATAATATGATGTTATTAAATATAATGAAAAAGTTAAAAAAGTTTCATGAACATTTTTGGATCTTGAAATAATGAAAAAGAATAATTCAATCTGGAAATCTCTTAATATATAATCATCAAAAAAATCATGATGTTTTACACAAATATTTTATAAATTTGGTGAGGGGAAATTAATGGAATAATTAATTTAATTATTGAATTGTTACTAATATTTTATATTCATTTATGTTCTTCATGATGATAATGAAATGATATTCGATCACACAATAAGTTATAAAATAAATAATTTGTTAGAAGTGATTTTTTAATTACAATGAGTTGAGAAACTTGTGGAAAGGTGTTCCAATAAAAATACAATTGTGTTACCATTAGTGGTTTTTTATGAAATTATAGATATATATTGGATTTTAATTTCTTTCACAATGATATAATGTATAGTTAATGAAGTAAAATTCAATATTGACTATGATATTCAATTGTTATATGAGAAAAAGTTTATATTCTATTATCATTTCGCATGGATTATAAATATTAAAAAAATAAGCGTTTAAGATTTATGTTGAATATTTCATTGACAATAGGATATGTATTTTGATTATTGGTTTTCCTATATTATATGAATTTTCATATGTATTTTCTTAGAATTTGTCTCGTGTTAATCCATATTAGGAGGATATTGTTATATTATCATAGCTCCAAATTCTAATCTAATTATAAAAATTATTATTGAATGCCTCCAATAGAGATAATTTAATTCATAAAAAATAAAAATAGTTACATGATAAGGGTCTCATCATCCTTATCACATCACTATTGGGTGGTCCAATTTTATTTTTAGATATAAATGATTATTTTATGTGATATTTAATAAATTATTGATAACATGAAGAAATTAATAATAAAATTATTTATATATCACCAAATATCAATAAATTATTTAATTATATAAATTGTGATCTTATTTTTTCCATTATTGATCATATATATATTGAATAATTTCATGAAGAGATATAATAGAGAATTTTGGGATTGTATTTCTTTATAGGTATGATCTTTATGAGTTTTTGTTTAAAACATTTTTGATAAAAATTTAATCCATTATATTTATTGAACAAATTAATAGATTATACAATGACATCTTGAAATGAATTTTTACAGAATATCATTTTGAAATTTTAGTATTTTCTAAATTATATGTGTATCAGGATAAATGTTTAATGATTCATTTTTTATACATTAATTAAAAATATGTTTTAATATAAATTTTGATAATATTGATTTTTTATTGATTTAATTTCATTCTCATATTATTTCTAAGATTTATTAATTGAGAATACAATAAAAAATAATGGTTTTGAAGTGTTTATATTACATATAAATATCATTGAAACAAGATGATTTTATGGATTATACATTTTTTGTTGAAAACATTTCATTATAATATATCCCATTAACCATGTGCATTAAAAAATGAGCTAATATAGCCACCCAAGCCCCATAAACATTAAATTTTTTTATCTTTCACAAAAATAAACAATAATAAAATCCTATGTATCCATATATTTGTACATTAAATGGATGACAAGGTACGTGAAACATCAAAATGAAACTAAACTACTTTGAATTTTTTTTATCTCCATAGTGAGCTGTTAAATCACTTCGATATTATAATATGATATAAGATATCCTAGGGAATAAAAAATGGGTAAGATATAAATCCTAATAAGAGAGTAAAATTGATAAATAAGGATATAACATGAGTAAAATTGAATTATAATACATATCAATGGATTTGGTATATGAATTGTCACATGGAAATAGTTCATAAATAATACATAATCAAATAATTCTTATTTAATCCAAATATATAAAAACATATTATGTTAAACTTCAAAACAATTTTTGGACTAATATAAACACTATGTATTTAGAGGTCCATTTTATATAAAATAAAATATACATAAATAAATATATAAATCATAATCAGAATTTATTTAATACAAATCTAAAATAGTGATATCACCATCACTATCTTTCAAAAACTATCTCGGATCCTAGAAACAAAATGCATAATGGAATGGGTGAGTCAAAATTAATTGTATTGTAATTTACATGGTAATAAATCATTACATTATATTCAATAGATATTTCATTATATCACAGAGAAAATTATAATAACCATGAAAACAATGTATATGGGAATTATGGTATAAGATTATGAAATCCTAGGCATGTGAAAACATCATAAATCCTGAAATAAAAAAAAAATTCCTTGATGAACAAATTGAAAAAATAATATAAGATAACCTCCATCATAATAATCGTATTTATATCATATTTTAATCATTTAATTTTCTACTTTGGCTCACCACCCTTGCACCATAAATGTCATATTTAGAGATATTACCATTACTAAATTCATTGGACTATTATAATGTAACCTCCCATTAAAACATTGTTGAAAAAAAATTATAATATATAAAAGAATATATGTTTCCTTAAAAAATAATGATCCCACAAATAAATCAAAATTATGAAATAATCGTTGAGGATAATCTGGTTATCATAATCTCATCTTAACGAATAACAAAAAAATGTCATATGGATTCTGAGGAAATGATGCATAAAAATTAACATTAATATTACTTATTGATAAAAATGAACATATTTCATTACTTAGTTATCCCTTTAATAAAATAATTATCTTATAATTTTTAGAAAAAAATAAAATGACAATATTTGTTTATGCCTTTTTAAAATGATGGATGTAACTTAAAATGATTAAAAATTAAACAATATTTTTTTAATCGAAACATGAACAATAATGATTTTAATGAAATAAATATTAATTTTGAAAAATTATTCAATGTAAATAATATTTACATGGGTGACACTTGAAATTATTATAGACAAATTTCTACTATCTTAACAAATGGGAACACATAAACGTGAATGACATTAGAGGGAATAAAAAAAATGAATTTTACCCATTAATGAATTTAAATGTTACATGGAAATATATTTAATGAGAATATATATATAGAATCATTATGTATAAATGAGTAAAGTATAAATGTAAATGAATAATATTTAAGAGAAAACATATCCAAAATCAAATAATGGTAGATTGGAGGATATTGTACCTTGTTTTTTAATGCCATATACAATTGTACATAAAATTTATTCCCATATATGTTCACACATTATTATATTATTTGGATCCATGTCATGATATATTATTAGAACAATCCATTAATTACATAGGTATGGTGTTCCAATGTCACTATATAAGTTTTTTCTGTGCTTAATATATTTAAAATGGGTGGGGGAATTGGGATGATGTTTTGTCCTTTTCAAATTGAAGAAAATGGATCTTCTATAAAACCGAATTTCTCCATTTTATTTTTCATTTTTCAGGTATAATGGATCCAAAAATTTAATTTGATTGTGGTGGAAAATATAAAAATCCTTGAATCGCTCCATTGTTAAGTATTATATATATATTTAACATGTACAATCTACTTTCACAAGAATTAAACCATTTTAACAAAAATTATCCTACACCTATATAACATGAAATTTACTCATGTAAAAAATCATTGACTAAAATTTTAATAATTAATATATATTTACTTTTTCATGATTATTATATAATTTTAATTCATTGTAAAAAATTAAAATTTCCGTCAATTAAATTAAATTAATTTTAGTATTAGAAAATATAATACCCAAAACCTATTTCATGAAAAGTGTATTTTATATTTAACACATATGATTATGAAAAAAATCAATTTAATTGAATATATTTCAATTTAAATGTTTATTATTATTTAATAAATATTCATAGATGTCGAAACAACTAATTCTATAATGTTTAAATGTTTTAAAAATAAATAGATGAAATAGTGTCATTAAAACATTGCCTAAAATTTCTAAGATGCTTATAATTATTTTTAAATATAAAAAATATATTATAAAAAAATTAATATTTATTTAAAATATAAATTTTTAATAGTACATCTTAAAAAAATCATGAAATAATGTAAAAACATACACTATTAACAAAATATGAACTTCTCATAGTTCCACATGAAAGTAATTATTTCTGAAAAATTCTAAAATATATTCCTATTTCATTTTCATTTAGACACTTCCTTTTTGAAATAGAATTTATTATATTCAATTAATATAGGTGATTGGTATTATTTTTTTATATATTCCCTCAAAATTCAATAAAATATTTTTTTAAATAAATTGTAAAACTTTGAATATATTTATATTATTAGTGTTCTACTAGTCAGATATTCTTTTTAAGGTAATATTATTAAACAAATTAGTTCTAAATTAATGATAATTTGATTATTTTTCTTATTATATATGATACCCTATTTTTATAATTTATATATTAGGAAGATAAATTGTGTTTATATAACTTTTGATTCATTACATTATTCTTCTATAGAAATATAATAAGTATGGAATTTTTAAAAATTATGTATCTAGAACATTCTTTATTAATTTGGATACATGGATCATTTCGTGGAAATGATATAAGTTCAATCAATGTTCTCGTTTTTAGGTTGTAGATCCCACACAATATTTGATCTAAAAGGGTATACTGCAATAATGTTATATCATAACACTAATTAATAACCTTATAACTCTATTCAATTAGACATAAAAAAATTATCATCTAATTTAAAATCTATTCCTCATTGTTGGATATTAGTATAATAGTTAGGTCAAATATTGATCCATACTGATGAATTTATGAATAATATTGGCCTTTTAAATCATTTCATAAAAAACAATCTATATTAAAATTATTTGTTCACAAACATCATCTCAACACACATGTTTTCAATATCTATTCCTATATATAGCTTTATATTGGTTTGTATTAATAAATTATTAGAAATGATTTTTTAATAGAACTTGACAAATAGATTTTTTTTCGTAAATCAAATTAATTCCCTGAAGTAAAATCTCAAAATATCCTCAATTTTTTGGATAGTTATTTTGGATTTTTCATCATCATGGGGATGATATCCCATACATAGTTTCACTTATGTATTTATTTATTTCTAAATAATATTCATTAACAAATGGGTGGACCTGAGATGTTAATTAAAAAAATGATAGTTTTGTTCTACAAAGCCTTACCACTTCTCTAATGTATATAATTATATTTTGATTGACTGAGAATACCTCTAGAAGGGAAATGATTTTATAGTTATTTTCACAAAGATCCACTATTAACGATTTGTAATTATTCCCGTTTAATTTATTTTCAAGACCCATGAAAATTCCCATAGTGATGTTTCTACAATTGATGTCGGTATGGGAAAGGGATCCAAATTACCATAGGATATTTATCTCTATATTTTTACAAGATTACAAACTAGACAAATTGGTATTTATTCAATAATCCCCTTATTCACATATTTCTGTCAATATTACTCTTGGAGTTCTATATTTATTTTTTTCCCTAAGGTGAATGGTATATATTGAGCTATGATCTTCACATAACATCTACATTATCTCGATTTTATTGAGAAAATATATTTTTTGTAATATAGTAGGACTTTTTATAATTAATACTAAACTATAATGTTATAACTATTCAGAGTACACCCACATATGTCATTATCTAAATGAAATTCATTTGTGATTACATTATATGGTTCCATGAACCTTTTTGGAAGAGCATACTCCACTTTATTCTTCTTCTCAAGATGATTGTAGATTCTAAAATCAAAATATTTTATTATTTATAACCATCATCATTTATGTCTATTGAGCGCATTTTGTGAGATTATAAATATTAGGTTTCATTTATCCATTTATTTTTCCTGTATCACCCCCAATACATAATTCCCAAAAAATCATTACTGACGTGATTATAGGAACATATTATATATTATTCCTTAGATTTTTATGCTCATGAACCATCAAATATCATGGGGCATGGGTTATGTTTCTATAATTTTTCAATATTACACTTTCCAATACCTTCTTTTAGACATTTTGGTAAATATAAATCCTTATCTACATGATGGTGACGTTATTAAAGGATTCATATTAAGACACATCATTAACTATTTGAATCTCTCTGTACATTGATTATTCTAATAAAACATCCCATCCTTACAAGATATCTTAGATTTTGGGGCTAAAAATCTTGTAAAACTACATGAAAATAATAAATAATACCTATATTATGATAGAAAACTAATGTTATCTTTAACATGTTTTTTTCCATTCATTGATTACCATGTTCATTGATAGATCTACACATATTCATTTAATTATAATGACATTCCCAATGAATGATACATTATCATTCTATAAAAAATATTTATTATGTCATTCATATAACATATACTAACTTAATATCCTTTGTATAGAAATAAAACTATCCTATTGATCATCCCAATATTAATACCATATTTTAATATAATATTTATTAAATACCACAAATTTTTTTAATGTAATCTATTAAAAAATATATTTATTGTGTCCATAATGATATCTAGAGAATTACATAGTCTTTATGGAATAACAATGAACTCATATTTCATGTAGATTTACAAAATGTGTATTTGGGAATATCCTCCCTCCTCACCTTTAATTGGGGATACCCTTACTAAAGACCAACTATAGAGATTTAATATGCTCTTTATAACTGATCAAACATTTATTAAAAAATTAATATATTATAATGTTCTTGATTATGAATTTTTTGATTCCACACTAATTGATGCATATAAATATGGAATAATCCTTTATTGGGATAAATATAACTATTGAACCCCCTGGGTATGTTTTGTAATGTAAGAATATGTATCCTATATTCTATTGTAGTAAATTCATTAATTAATGTAGTTTATTTTTTCATTATTTACGAATTTGGGATATTTGAAAGGTCCCACATATAATATTAATAAATAAATTGATATCTTATTCAAGATAAAGTACAGTCATGATTTCATAAAATAAATTTCTATTTTCCTTTATAATGGTAATTTCATCGAATGTTATATTATCCACTTTTTATATCATTTTAGAAAGACATGGATTCTCCTAGGGAAATAATATCTTTTCCTATGATGAAAAATCAAGGGGGGTTATTTTTCTTATCAAACAAATTACAAATAATTGGAAACAATATATAATATTTGATGTTATTTCATTCTCATAGTAATTGATATTTCCCATATATTGTGAAAACTATTGATAACTAGTATAGAATCAGATTTCACTATATAGATTATGGATATAAGTCATGGTAAATAATTCCCACAAATAAAAACTAGTGAAATCATTTGAAACTATTATTAATTTAATTATACGTTATAAATTTTGATTAATAAAATAACTATAATGTTTTGTTCTATTATTATAATTGTTTTACTAAACCACCTCAAAATGAATGGATTTTTAGATATATAAACAATTAATATGTTCACTATTCATGAATTATTAACTGGAATACCTATCAATATAACATCATTCTCATAGACCTAATTTGTAGTTATACCATAAGAATAACCTTTAACACTCAACATTTGATATTTATTTTGATGGTTTCATTCCCCTACAAATGCACTAGGGTAATAGTTTTAAACCTCCCATGCATTATATAATTAAAAAATCAACATTCAGATAAGGATTGATTATATCCTACTTTTATAATATTGAATTAGTGTTCATCTCATTCAAACATAAAATTGAATTAGTTTTATGTCTTTTCTTTTCCACAATTAAAATGTTCTCATTTTAAATTTTCGACATTTCATGAATTCATCATCACACTATTAAAAATTGTACAGTCATATTTTCCTTTCATTTTGAAATTTACATAATGATTCAAAATATATAAACCATATTTTATGCATCTTATCATTATTCAACATCTCAAACATCAGTTATCATCATAAAATATCCCCAAAATAATAAAAATCAAGAAGAAAAAAATATTCCAAATCATTTATATTTAAGTAATAAATAAATTTGGAAATTTCAATTTCATTTTTAATTAAAATCCAATATATTACCACAATGTACTTATATTTTTTCATTAGAATGAACTAATTATTTCACATCCATTTCCATGAGTTCACTGAATCACCCCCATCATTAGATGAATAACGTGATGAAATTATTTTTTGAAAACAATCCCAATAATTTGAATCAATTATATAGACTCAATTTCATCCACAACGTATTTTTTAATCATATTTTCTACCCAAGAATAAGTTTCATAATCATTATGTGTGTCAAAAAATAAACATATCATCCAATTAGAGAGAAGGTGGATAGTTCATGTCATCTAAATATAGTTAAAACATTTTTATATTATTATGTAATCAAGAAGATCCCATAGTATTGTTGTACATTAATTAATAAACTCCTCCCCCAAATACATTTATATAAAATAATAATGATGGGTCACCTAAACACTCATGAGATATCTCATAACATGATTAACTTGTGGAAGTTATACCATGATTTCATTTAATCAGTCTCTTAGAACGTTATAAATTTCCATCTAAAAATCTTATTAGTTCAAATCACATACAATATTGACAATGTTCCTCCTATTTTTAGCCATTTTTATGAATAATGTGATATTAACCTCATGAGATATCATCTTATCACTCATGAAAATTGATACAATAAGTAGTTGACAAATATTTTATAATTACCATGCATATCAGGATTGAATGGAATGAAGGCCTTATTTTTTACTGATTGTTGATAACCCCTATCAATGAATGACGGGGAAACATTACTAGGCCATTAGTCATAGATATTCCATCACCCGTAGATCTTATTGTAAATATCTTGACAATAACTACGTGGAATTTCTTCTCCCCGACATCTGCATAGAGAAATCAGCTCTCCACCTTCGCATGGTTGTTTGGCTAGGATTCCCATGCATTCACAGGCTAGTCCCAATGGAAATTTTATTACCTCTCACTCTTCCACATCTGTTAGCTTCTGCTATGGTGAATCCACCTAATCTAAATACTCATCAGGAGTCTGCTCCTTATAGAGTAAGCATGGACCATTAAGCACAATATCAGGTGCCCCGAAAGCTTTGAGGTGTCTTGTATTGCTTAAGGTTCCCTGAAGGCCTTATGGTGGACTGAAATCCATACTATCTTGAAGGAGTTGGGTTGTACGAAGGCCATGAAAGAACTGAGGACCAAAATGGGGGCCCAAAATCCCATATGGATGAATAGTTTGGGCTGTTATAGTACCAAACAGTACCTGCTACAGAACCTACTACATTGCTTTCTAAAGTACTACTATATATTATTCTATAATGCAGCTACAGATACCTATAAATATGTCCCCATCTAGTTCAGAACTCGAGTATCTTGGAAGCACTTGTCGAGTCCTCACCAACAAGGCTATGAATCTTGTTCTCTTATCATCTATTTAGAATTTATAAACATATATATGGTATCTATGTTATCTTTAATATTATTTGATCATAACTAATTTATTTATTATTAAATTAAATTATTGTTAATTATTGTTAATGAATAAATTAATTATCTAGTGCATATTGTTTTGTAGTTTGATACCTTTTTTAAAAAAAAAATCATTGGGAAAAGTATTCATCTATCTTTGAAAATTACTTTTAGAAAATAAAACTTCTTGAAAGAAAATTTCAATGAAAATATACTTCAAAGCTTATAAATTATTCTTTTAAAACCAATTAATGTACTTTTTTAATAGAAATACACGTTTAAATAAATATAGATGATAATAACCCAGCAAACATATAAATAAATATTTGAAAAATAATATTAAAATCATTTCAAAATATAAAAGATTTTTTAAATTAATTTCTCTAAAAATAAAATTTTCATAAAAAATAATTCCATATTTTTTAATAAAATATTTATTCTAAAAATGTTCTTTAATCCATTTAACGTAATCCACAATTAATTGAGTGGTCATGATGGTATAGAACTATTTTTAGGATATATATATTAATAAATGATTCTATTTATATTATTAGTAGAATTCAAAGGATCATTGATCAGAAAATAGTTAAAACATTCCTTTTGAAATCATTTTTTGAAATGGAAATACCTATGTAAAAAATAATTTTCAATATAATAATATAATAGTGTATAAAATTTTAAAACATTTTTAGAGAACATGGTTTATAAATAATATATAAATCTCAATGAAGTGGGAAATAAAGTCATATTTTCAAAAAAAACATTTTAATAATTATTTTAAGTAACACGGAGTGTAAAATTGAACCATTAGATTACCGTATTATTAATAATCATTTTATAAGAAAATTCTTGATAACTATTGATTTATAGATGATAAAATTTTATCAATGGTAGTATTATCATTAACAATACAAATATATATTAAGATTGAAGAAACAAACTTTTACCATATTGGGAAATTTTAACCCTAATATCCAAGAAATAAAAATATATCATGAATCAAAAAATAACATTAAAATAAGTTTATTCATGAAATAACATCTCCAAGATGTACTATATAATCCTATTTAAATAATATATATTTATAATATAACATGTTTCTCAATAAATTAAAAATGATAAAAAAAAATTCATTAGTGATTTTGTAACTTTTGAAATGTAAAACCCACGAAAGAGAGTTCCAAAAATAGATATGTAATAACACATTGAATTTAGGAGAATAATGAAACAATATATTCATGGGATGTATGTAAACTACATAGAATAAATATGTTGTTAAAACAATATGTGTCTCACAAATGTAAAAAGTGAGATGAAAATCCCATACTTTAGGACATGACACACATCATAGATGTTCAATCCAGATGTTAAATAAATTAATGCTTATTATACATTATAAAATAACTATATTAATATATATATATTATAATATATTATTTACTTATCACATTATAATTCCTATTTATCAACTACTCCATGTTGAAGGTATGTTTCGAGTTACAAACTCTTTGTTTTTTGTACATGTTTTGACTTGTTATTCATGGTAAAATAAATTATATTGTTATTTAATCATAAAAATAAATATAAAAATGATATAATTTCATATATATTTTTTATATATTTCATTATATTATTTCTTAAAAAATAGTTATTTGAAATGAAATACATCATTCAAAGATATGGTATGTCATATGTATGGATGAACACTATATACATTATCTTATTGTATTGAAATAATGAAAATTTAATGATATATATATATACACACATATATTATTAATGAGTGATTTTTATTATATATATATCATAAATATTTATTAAAGCCCTTATTAATACATTCCAGGTATAAAATGAACCAATCATAAGGCATTATGAGGTGGTAGTCTGTCATACATATAAATGACATTATTGTATTCCCAAAAAATGTAAATAATTATGTTATGTGTTATATAAAAATAAAATACGAATAAATACATCAAATAATTCATATATAAATAATATTTCCATTGACATTAAAAGCCATTGATGGTGGTAATGTAAAAACAAATGACTTTGGATCTTGAGATGGTAGTCCTCTATACGCATGAATGATTTTGTCATAACCCCTTAGATGGAGGTTTTCTGTTAATAGGACACAACCATAACATAAATAAATATTATCATATGGATGATACTAATGTTATTATATAATAATGTTATAAAAATTATTAAATTTGATTGAGGATGAATTAAAAATGTTCAGTGAATGTTACTTATTTTTCAGTTATCTCCATTTATATTTCACAAAATACAATCCACAGTTGTATTTATTCAGAAATTATTTACTCTTGTTTGATATCATTGAATTTTGGAAGTGATTTGGGAAGGTTTTGTTTGATTCAAATTGGTCGATATTTGAGTGGAACGGAGGACACTGAATTAATTTTTATAATAGAGGGTGGGTAGTATTCATGTAAATACCCAAATGTATTAACAATTGGGAGGTATCCCATACCATGTTAATTTATTCATCGAGAAAATTTTTTATTGAGAAATATGATACAATTTATTCTGATGGATTATAAAAATTATATCTAACTTATAAAATAAAATTACCATTTGTGTTGGAAATTCATTTTATTAGAAGCACACATAACTTGTTAAAAATCTTCTTTAACCCTAATAGTGGTAAAAATATTTTTAGAATATAGGGTTAAATCTATTAACATTAAAATAATTTTTTTTCATGAATGGTAAAAAAATTATATTTATTATGATTTTTATATCACTTTTTAGAAAATAAGATTTTTGATGTTTTAAATAATTTAATAAAATAACATTTATTTTTATATAACATTAACATCATTTTGGAAACTATTTACTTAAATTTAAATTAAATATAACAATAAAGTATATTAATTTTAATATATTAAGTTAATGACATTTTAAAATTTTATATTAATCTAAGAATATAATGGATGAAAATAATTCATTTAATTTATTTCAAATTTAAAAATTTTATTTTATTTCCAATTAATTAATTTTTAACTAAATAATTATTAAATTGTGGTTTCGGAAGATTATTATGTAAATAATTCATCTTTTAAAATTATAGATAAATTATTATGGTAAAAATATTTTGTTATATTATAAAATAATATTTATAATCAAGCCAATGTGTTTTTTTAGGATATGTGAAATCCTTATATTTATTAATGGAAATTATTTTAATATTTTTGTATTCATTAAGAAACATATTATAATTGTGAATTTCATTTACTAGTATCTGAATAATGGATAAAATTATATATTATGGTTGTAATTATGGATCAAAATATTATATGAAGATGCTTAATTAAATGTGGGGGTGAATTGTAAGTTTAAAATCAATAATTTTAAACAAAAGGTAAAATATGTTTAACAATGTTAATCAAGTTAAATTACTTATCCCTAAAATAGTTCTATGAGACAAACATGCAATGGTCCCTAAAATATGGTTCCGTAAATGAATGTTATACAAAATATACTTATGAAAAAATTCATCCTTACAACATATAGAATTGTACATAATAGAGTTCAAAAAATTTTTAGAATGTATAATAAAGTGATACAATCTTCCTTTATCAAAATATAAAGGAACAAACCATGAAACAAAAAATGTACTTAGTAGGAAATATTTTTAACCCAATGATTATGGTATCTATTAACTTTGGAAAAAGGTCCACTACTTTATACTTTCACAAAAGTCATTCTTACCCACACCAGAGAATACCCTCGATAGGAATATCAGAATCTGTCTTCCGATCTATACAAGACCTTAAGCATTAAAGTAGTCGGAACCTCTATCTTCATATCCCCGTAATCAGTCTAACATTAAGGTAGTCAGAAATTATGTCTTCCTATACCATGATTCCCTCGATTGTAGTGAGAAAAAAATATATTTTCACAAAGCTAGCTGAACAAGATGTTTAGATCAAAAAAAGCATAAGAGTATCTCTGTATATAAATCACATCACAACATGTAATATATACATTTATTGAAAACTTTTTATCTTGTTCAAATGAGATCGTATTTATAGGAACAACTCCAACAGTTGGCTCACTCATCCCACTGTCATTTCTTTGGTTTAATCTCAAAACGATCTATACATGTGTCACTCAACCAAAGGATAGTGAGAAACAGATTTCAGGAAATCATTTCATAATTATAACATGTGAATGGAAAATATAGTAGCATAACTACATAAGACTAACGAGAGTCTATGGAAAAAATAATGGTTATAGTCTATTCACAAAACAAATAATATCATATAATACATGAATATTCAAATTTTATTTTACATAGAATTCTGAATATGAATTCTATATATTCTAGATACTGAATTCCAATGAATTTAGAGTCCGAATTAATAGAAATTCAGAGCCTAAATACCTTTTAATTCTGAGTCTGAATTCTATATAATTTAGAGTCTGAATTCTAAGGAATTCTGAGTTTGATTTTCAGAGAATTTAGAATCTGAATTTCAGAAAATTCGGAATCTGATTTTCAGGGAATTCAGAATCATTATTTCATAGAATTACAAATCTTAATTTCATAGAATTCAGAATCTGAATTTCATAGAATTCAGAATCTGAATTCCATAGAATTCTGAATCTTATTTTCAGAGAATTCAGAATCGGAATATCAGATAATTCAGAATCTAAATTTCAGAGAACTCGAAATCTAAATTTAAGATAATTCATAGATTAAAAAGAGAACACTTGTTATTTATAGAATAATATGATATTGAGATTTTAGAAAATAATATAAATTTTTACATATAAATAGAATGAGTTTGATTTATAGAGATTATAAATAGAGACAAATGAAAAAAGGAAAAGATAAAAATTTCCATTGAGAAGGGAAATTTTCGTTAAATAATCTTTAGGGAAATATAACATACCTTATGATAATGTGTTCGCGATTTTCAAACCATAGGAATGGAAAATTAATATGAAAACTTTATTCACTCAACAATATCCCCTCTTTGGAAAGAACAAACATCCTTTCAAAAATAAATATCAGGACTAAGAGTTTTATTTTTAAACATTCAAAGATAAAATTATCACCCTTTTCATATAAATCATGAAGAATCCAACTAAATCTCTCTTAGGTTTGAAATCCCTAAGGATCATATTCTTTACTTCCTTTGAGATATTTTACATTTTCATGCATAAATTGTTTTTCTTTAAGTAGTCCCCCCATACATAAAATCCCCTTTTCATAGGGCATTCTCATTACTATGTTTATTAATATTTTAACCATTAATTTATCCACCTTTATGATTTTTAAAAAGGATTAGAACTAATGGAAAAAATATGGTATCTAAAGGATTATATCTATAAAAAAATAAAAAAAAACAAAAAATTTCATTATGATTGTAAAAATTGATACAAGTAAGTACAAAAAATATTACAATTGAATGAAAAAATATAGATCATTATTTATCCTTCAACATGATTTTATTCACGATAGTCTACAGATTCTTAATCTCTTTATGATCATATTTAATGCTGTAGAGAAACAGTTCATGTTCCCGACTATTCAAATCTAGAGCCCTGATCATTTCATCCTAAGACATAATGATTTCATACTAAGACTTCTTAATCTCTTCATACCGACTGAAAATTTCTTCATTCACTATTCATAAATACCTTTCCATATTCAAATTGAAGTCACCTAAATTGAGTTTCTCATTCAGATCATTTTCTTCCTACATATGGGTTACATGACCTAGTTTTATATTCACCGTAAATCCTTTCAGAAGATCATTCATCCTCTCATATTCTCTATCAAAATCATCCTTTACTAAATCCTGAATGTCATTATGAGTTATAATGTCTTCAATAATGATCGTAGACCATTTTTTAATCTCCTTACAGGACCTTATGTGAGCTTAATAATTGAAAAAAACAGCTTTTAAATCATCCTCAAGATTGATGAATTTTTCCATGAGCAAGCTTAGTGGTTTTTCCTTATGATTAAAGCAGCATTGAAGTAGCTAACACCTTGAGTCAATAATCTGAAACAATTGAATTGTGTCTAATATTTTCTTTAAATACATCACAATATTGTACTGACTCATGGATGATGATTCTAAATCTAATTCCATTATAGGTGAGAATTTTTTTCAATCTCAACATCCTTTATTTTAGATGATACACCAGCATTATTCTTGACCACAACATTTTATCCAATGTTTCTATTATCACATATTTTCATTTATATAATTTTGAAATAGTTTCTACATTCTTTGGATATTCATGAACTCTATCTAAAACATGGAAAATTTTATCTTCATCTACCATTTCATTCACATCATCTTTTTTAAGATCATCAGGTTGAATGAAGTCATGATTGCTGCTTTAATCATCTAAAGGATAATTACCCACATTATGTACTTCATGCTACATTCCCTGAGAAACAATTTTGGTTGATTCATCATGGGTTGTCAAGAATGAATTCTTTTCATAAGGACATTATTTATCATTAAATTATTTAAATTTTCTATTCACATAATCCCTCTAATATCCTTCTTCCTCCTCTTCTTATTCTACTTCATGTTCCTAAACTTTCTCGTCCTCATCTTCATGTTACAGAATTATGATCTTCTTTCTTAGATTATATATTTTTATTGGTTCTTTATGAAATGATTCCGGTACCAGAAGTTGTTCATAGTATTTCTTAGTAGCCTTGATATGTTCTTGAACAATCTCATCTTCAGATAATTTTTTCTTTTTCTTCATCTCTTTTTCTTCCCATTCATTTTTATCAGGGTCATTACATATTAATTCATCTTCCTCAGCATGATCTAGGCCAATTTTGGGATCCACTTATTTATTATTTTTCAACTGTTCTAACCACTTCTCAACAGAATCATCATTATATGTATTTTTATTCACTGAATTTTGGGGTACTGAATGTATTTCTAGATTTTAAGGCTTCTCTTTGGTTTCCTATTCATTCTACTTTCTCTTCTATTGCAGTTTCAGGGAAGTCTATCCTACTTCCGCTTTCTTAGTTAATGATTTAACATCGTTCTCTGATAGATCATTACATTATACAGATATTCTATTGAAACCCACATTCATCCTCCTCATAGTATCATAACTAAACAACAAAATCGTGAAGGTTCTTCTTATAGAGCTACAATGGATTTTGCACGAATCTACGAATATGATAAGGATTGGAGATATAATTTCTAGATACATGATGATTGTCAATTTCAGAGTTCCATTCATGATATTGGAAATATTTAGCATGATATAACCCACTACGTCTATCTTCCTCAAGTTGACATGAAAATCAAGAACATATATGTCACTTTTCATCAAGGAGTCCTTAACTAATTTTCTCGGAATTATAATACCCACTACCCATAAAACTAGAATCCTAAAATTTTTTGAGAGATGGTTTGCCTCTAGTTTTTTACCCATTTGAATCCAATTAAGTCTTGATATTTCATTCACAAAGCATCCAGATTAATATGGAAACCTGTGGGTACATAAAATGGCTTCCCCTTCATAATGTATTCCAATGATACTGGTTACCATATTGAATGAAATGGAATAGGTTTTCCCATAACACTTGAATAAAAATATGTCTATTGCACCTTTATTAAAAAATATTATTATATCATAGAACTCAATAAGTAACTGAGGGTAAATAAGATATTGAGTGTACATTTGGGCAATGCAAAGACTCTCCCACCCATTAAGCTTGATATTTTGTGTTAGCAGGGAATTGTACATACTAAAAAATATTAGATAAATTATCATTTCTCTATATATTTTCCCCTCTCTGATTTCATTGGATGAAGAAATTTTTTTCTATACAGAGGCTTTCAAATACATTCATAGTCTAAGTAAACTCAGAAATTCATAATGAACCTTTTAAAGAGTGGAAAAGCTATGAGGCTGAAAAACATGAAAATCGATGTGGGACGAGAAATAGGAGGCCTTAATATATGCATTGAAGAATCAATTCAAATTCTTTAATTGATCTAGTTGTTGAAACATCCCCTATTTCATTTGACGGTTGAGATGAAATCTAAAGAAGTATTAGGTCTGTTCTGATCTTTTATGGTTTTTAAGATAAAAATTTTCATTTAAGAAAACTGAATCCCAAAATAATTCATAAAACAAGAAAACAAATACCCATAAGTAAAAAAATAAATTACTAAAACCAAAGTAAGGAAACATTCCTTCAAAATATCTAGTAAACTGTCAGTAATGAAAAATACTCTTCTTCAAAAAATTTAGATTCCAGAATCTTTTATTGAGGATGAAATATTTTTGGAATCTAATATTTTGATTCCAAAAATGTGGTTTAAAATTTTTTAAAAACATTTATTACAAAACAATTTTGAATATGAAAAATTTGTTTTATAAAAATTTTTATTTCAATAATTTTTTATTATGAATATTTTGTTTACAAAAAAAATTGATTCATAAAATTTTGATTACCAAAAAAATTGGATAATTTGTTTTCCTTATCAGAAAATACATTCCCCCTTATAAAAGAACATTCTTAATGTAAGGAGATATGGTTTAACAAAAATTTAATATGGAAGATTACCTTATGATTATCATTCATAACTTTTGTTTAATTAATTCAAATATATTGGAGGGTAATGATTTTGTGAAAATATTAGCATGTTGATCATGTGTTCTAATAAATAGAAGAATGAAATCTATTTTCAGTTTGTGATCCATAAGAAAGTGATACAAAATATCGATGGGGTTTTCAAGGGATTTATGTGTAGGGTATATTCATAGGAAAATAACACTATTTTTATCTCACAATATCTGTGTTTTGGTAAAACATTGTCCATAGTCTGTGGGTGTGTGTTTCAACATGAACACTTGACCACAAAAACTTCCAACTACAACATATTCAGCTTCAGTAGTGGAGAGTGCTACTAAGTGTTACTTCATGAATCAACATGAAACTAATGAATCTCATATGAAATGAAAAGTTCTGGATGCTCTTTTCCAATCCATTCTGCATCCACCAAAATCAGCATCTGATTTTTTTTAAAAAATAATCATTTCCATAAGTATAGAGAAGTCCTAAATCGATGGATCCCATTAAATAGCGAAAAATTATTTTTATATATTTTTAATGAGATTACATTGGATTAAATTGATATCTTTCACCTAATCAAACTGAAAACATTAATTTTGTATGACCAGTGGACAAGTATAGTAAACTTCATATCATTCCTCTAAATGATGTTTGATCTATTGGTTGCTTAGCTTCATCAAGATGTAGAGAATTGGATGTAATAATTGGAGTACATAAACATTTAGTGTTGTCAAATCCATATGTTTTTAAACGACCATTAATATACCAATGATGAGATATATATTTTCCATCATGTTTTTGACAAATTTGAAATCCTAGGAAAAATGGTAACACACCCGTAATAATCATTTCAAACAAAAAATTATTTAGATTCTCAATTGAATTAGTTAATGATTTCTCATTGGACTCAATTATAATGTAATCAACATAAGTTTTGACAATAAATAAAATTTCATATCATTATTTATAAAAAGTGATGGATATGTAGTTCCATTAACATAACTTATTTTTAATAAAAAAACATGTAAGTCTATTGTAAAAGGATCTATAGGGTTTTAAAAGTCAATATAAAGCTTCAGTAAGTTTGAAAACATGATCAGGATGTCTTATGTCTTCAAAAATAGGTGGATGTTCAACATAAACTTCATATTGAACATATCTGTTAAAGAAATCACATTTTACATGCATTTGAATGTGTTTTAAATTAAAGAATGATTGAAAGGAAAGTGAAACACGAATAGATTCATGTCCAAATACCGAATCATAGATTTATTCATATCAGGTTCCTTCCTGTTCCTTATATCCATTATGAACTAATCTAGATTTATTTCATATTATGATACCATTTTCATCACACTATTTTCTGAAGACTTATTTCACTCCATTTATAGATGTTTTTGTATGTCTTTCAACTAGTGTGCATACTTTGTTCCTATTGATTTAATTTATCTCATCATGCATGGATTTAATCCAATCATCACCACTTAATGTTTCATTAGTGATTTTTGGTTCTAATTGGGAAATGAATTCAAGATGTTATATTTAATTCTTTAAAGAACCCCTAGTCCTTACAAGTTGATTTATATCACCAATGATACTATCATTTGGATGGGTTTTATGAAATAACTGATTTCGGATCTGTAAAACCAGTTCATCATCGTGTGGTAGGAAATATTCCGGGGTAAATACTTTATAAGTATTTTTTTGATTAATTTATTATTATAAGAATATCATATAAAAGATATATCATTAGTTTTTTAAAATATATATGAAGATGTGTGATGGAGTTGTTTAAAAATATAAGGTTCAGTTTCATTGAATTTAACACACACAGTATCTTCAAGAGTACACGTATTTCTAATAAAAACTCTATATTCATTAGAAGTTGTTTACTAGCCAAGGAAAATTCCCTCATCATATTTTGGTGGAAATTTATTTATGTTATCCTTAGTATTCAGGATGAACACTTTTCAACAAAATACATTGAAGAAATAGAGTCTAGGTTTTCTACGAGACCATAATTTATAAGGTGTTTTGTTATATAAAGATCTATCAAAAACTCGATTTATATTATAACAAGAAGTTTTAATAGGTTCTGCCCAAAATTGATTTTCTATAGAATATTCACTCAATATGGTTATAGTTATCTCTTGAATAATTTGATTTCTTCATTCAACAAAACCAATTTTTAAGGAGTTCATGGAGCTGAGAAGGTTTGAGTAATGCCTCATACTATAAAAAGATTCAAAATCTGAATCTTGGAATTCTCCACCATGATTACTATAAATATTTATCAATGGAAGTTTTTTATAATTTTAAAATTTTGATATAAATGTTTTAAAATAAGAAAAATTTTAGATTTCTTTTCTAGAAAATAGACCCATGTAAATCTATTGTAAACATAAAATAAGAAAAATACATAATATTTTCATCTAATACTTCTAGTTTGTGATGGAACAAAAAGATCCATATGCACTAACATTAATGAATTAAAATTTGAGACTTCACCGATTGATTAAAAACATGATGTATGTTTCTTTCTATATTGACATGGATCACAAACATTTGAATAATCAAATCTATGCTCTGGTAAATCCTTGACAGGTGTTTTCATCAACAGTTTTCATAGATTCATAATGTTACAATGTCCTAACCTACTATTCCATAATAGTGAATGATCTTCTATTGCAATAAGACATGGTATATCATGGATCCTATGGTCCCTTCGGTTTAGTTTGTATACCTTATCATATCTATGGGCATAATGAATAAATTATTCCTTGGAATTGTGTATTAAGAATTTATCATTCATAAAAATCACAAGGTAACCTTTATCACATAATTAACTTATAATGATGAGGTTTTTTATAAGTCAATTAACAAATAAAACATTTGAAATCATAGTTTTTCCAAGAATAACAATGTTATTTATAATAACAATTTATCCATGAGCACTATCTCAAAAACATAATTTTCAACCATTGGTATTGATAAACATCTAGGAATCCATATTTTCTTAGAAAAATAATATTTATGAAGACCAAGAGATTGTATTTTATATAAAGAATTTTTTTCCCAATTTCCTCCACATTGAAATTTAGTATAAAATGGAGCACATTGGGGAAAAAATTAATTATTACTATAAATAGGTTTCGAATGATTATAAACAAATAGACAACCACTATTTAGAGGATGAATTTGGGAATACATATTGTCAATGATATCCTTATTAGAGGTAATGTTGTATGGAAATTTCATTATTGAAATTAGTTTTTAATTTTTTTAAAACAAATTGTTACCCTCATTGTTATTAGATTTAGAACTATAGTTAGACTCTAAAATATTTTTCATAAAAATTACAGTTTCAATATCCATAGAATTTTTATAATTCACAGAATTAACTTCCTTACGTTTTTTAGAAATACATTCAATTTAAAAAAATTTCATGTAATGATCTTCATAATGATCTGATACATCTTTGGTTAGAACATAAATTCGAGAATTTTTCTTTCGCTAGCTTCTTATTTGTCATAAAATATTCATTTATAGAAGCATGTAAAAACTAATAACTTATTCATAATAACAAAATGCTTTATCCTCATTAGAAGACAATTATTCATCTAATGTAATATTGTATTTATCATCTATATAATCTCTATTCATTGATACATCAGTAATTGATTCAGCTTTGTGTACCTTATCAAATAGAAAATGATTTCTAATGTGTAGTTTGACAAGTAGATCAAGATTCATAAGGCCAGAAGTTGCATACTATGATGATTCATATAAAGAGTCCACACCGGTAGAACTCTCTGTTTAATTATCTTTCAAAATGTTAATAGCCTTAGTCTTGTAATATTTATTCAAATTTCTCTTAGAATGCTTTTGATTCATATATTTTCTCTTATGAATGGGACAATCTAGTCTGATGTGTCCGACTCTTTTACATTCCTATCAAGTGACTTCTAAATCATTCTTGTACATTCATTGTTTATTGGTATATCAATACTGAAAATATTTAATCCCAACAATATTTTTCATCTTTCGAGCAATATTAGATAATTCATTTTTAGAATGTCCACTTTCACATGACTCAAATAGAACAAGAAAATTCATCAACTGAGATATTTTATCCCTTTCTAGAGTTTTGGATTTATTAGTATTATGTTCTATAAAACCATTTCCATTCTTCTTCGTATTCATATTAGCATCTCTTTTCCTTTATGTTACATGTTGAGGAAGAGTTCAAAAAATTTCATCATGATTAATTTGGGAAACATACATTTTTTCATTAACAACTATCATTTTTTATTCTGACTCATTAGGCATAATTTCAATTATCTTGTCCACAAGTGCTTTAACATCAAGACCTTTTAATACAATAGATTTAATAATGTTGAAAATAGTCATAAATCATTATTGTACTTTGAAAATAGGTTATCTATCCTTATGGTTTTTAATGAAATATTCCCTTTCTCTAATGGTGTTTTTATCATTTCCATTGCTTTCATTTTCATGTATTTATAATATTTTTAAATAAAAATATTCCTATTTCTATGTTAAATTTCAGATTATTATCTAAAACCTCAGAATACTATATTTTCTTTGCATATAAGATGTTATGTTTTCATAATCTGATTCCTCTAAAATTCAGATTAAGAATTACCAAAAATTTAGCTTCCTAATTCTCTAAAATTCTCATTCAAAATTCTTTGAAATTCATACTTATAATTCTCTAAAATTAAGATTCCAAATTACCTGAAAAATAGATTCCAAAATATATGAAATTCATATCCAGAATTTTCTAAAATTCATATTTTGAATTCTGGAAAATTTAGACTATGAATCGCTTAGAATTAGGACTCTGAATTCCTATGAATTAGGAATAGAAATTTCTATGAATTCAGACTCTGACTTCCTTAGAATTCAGACTCTGAATTCCTCAGAAATCAGACTCTGAATTCCTCAGAATTCAGACTATGAATTCCTCATAATTCAGAACCCAATTTCATTAGAATTTTGACTTTGAATTCATTTCAATTATGACACTAGAATGTATTTAATTAAGATTTCAGAGTCAAAATTGTAATGAATTTATAGTTTGAATTCTGAAGAAATTCAGAGTCTTGATTTTGGGGAATTCATTGTTTGAATTATAATAAATTAAATGTCTTAAATTTAAGGAATTTAGATTATTAATTCTGAGGAATTAAGAGTCCGAATTTGAAGTAATTGATATTCTGAATTTTAAATAATTCAAAATCTAAATATCATAAAATTCAGAATCAAAATTTTACAGAATTCGTAATATAAATATTAAGGAATTAGGAATCTGAATTTCATAGAGTTTAGAATCTGAATTTTAGAGAATTTGGATTTTGTTTTTCAGATAATTCAGTTTTTTAATTTCAGAGAATTAAATTCATTAATTTCAGAAAATTCAGACTATAAATTTCATAAAATTCAATTTCTAAAAATAGAACACATTGTTTCAACGTAATTATAAGGTTTCGAGGATTTAGATACAAATATGTTTTTTACATATAAATATAATTCATTTTATTTAGTGAGATTATAATGATAGAAAAATGATATCAAACTTAAGGATAAAACATTCCATAGAGATTGAGAATTTTCTTTACAAATCTTAACGGAATGATAAGTTTCCTCATTATAAAGTGTTTGTGATTTTCACTACATAGGAAAGTAAAAGAAAAAAAGAATCATTATTGGCTCCACATTAATTAAAGACGTTTTCCCATAAAATAGTTGTTATATAAGATGGTAGGTCATTTGAAACCTCATATTTTACGATTTACAACTATATAAACTTCTTTTTACCTCAATCATGGTAATGAATATTAAATATTTTCAGAAATGATTTTTTTTTGTAAAAAAATATTTTTATCCTATTAGATCATATATGTAATGCCTCAACCCCATAAACCCAGATTCATTGAACTAATACATATCATTTTAATTATCACAAAAGATTATGTCTTGAATGACTGATTAGTTTAGTAGCCTTGGAAATACTTTATACATTCATAAGGGTTACATTACATCATAAAATGTAAAACTACAGCAACATTGTTTCCATAGACAACATTGAGATCCCAAATACTATCCTTGCATGTCAGTAAAAATAGACTTCTTTACGTCTTGTTAGAAAATAAAACATAGATATTGGTGAGCTTATATGCTCAGTAATGATAACAATATAGTAGAAACTTTCATAAGTAAGCATAGACATTTAAGGCAATGTATAAAACTAAAACAAAAGCATTTTTAACATAAAATTCATCATAATATGGCACATATAAATCAAAATAATTCCATTTACATACTCACATTCATATTCTACTATCCTAATAATCACATGCAATATCAATATCCACTTTCATAGTGATGGAATGAAAAATTCCAAACTTTATAACCACATAGTGAAGGCCTTGGGCCCAGACTACAAATACTATTTTTTCAAGGCCATATTCCTAGACTCTAGTTTGTCTAATGATACCTACCGATTCATCGATAAGCTATAACGGGCTCCACCTATCACTTACTAAGTGCAACGCATTCTTCATATGAAAAGGATTAAAGAAAACAAAATCATTGCTATTAAAACTAGCATTATAAATGTCAATACTTTTTCCATAAAACATGAATGGTATAAAAAAATCACATCCATAGTCAAACATATCACAAAATATTCAATAAAATATTGATGTTTTGTTTCAAAATAAATCAATTTCAAATAAGCGTACAATCCATCAAGGGATGTTGACATAGATGAAATCAATTTTTTTTAGAAATATATCTTTCTATTTTGAAATCATTTAAATGCCATATAATTATAAAATAAAACATATAATTTTAAAATATTCATCTAATCTTATATGGGAATCTTCGATGATGTTACAATGACGGAAAATAGCCGCACCTGTTATATAAGTTAAAAAAACATTCTTACCTTTATTTTGTCGAAAAGTTCAAAAAGTACCTTGTTCGGAAAACGATGGAAGGATTCCTTTCAAGATAATATGAGGTCAAATAATGGTGTAAATGAGTTTAACCCATTGTCTATTAAATAGAAAAGAAAATTGAATGAAATTTTAAAGAAACATGGATGTGGATGATAAAGAGGTCCCAGTAGATACTTACGTAAAAAATGTAACACCCCAAGATTTTATGAGATATATTATTTTTAATTTCGTTGTTGTCTTATATTATAAACTACACCAATATTAGATTGTAATATATGTAACACCGTATTAGGTTTCAGTATACACAACACTATTCTTGGCTCGTGTTACACACAATTTCAAGTTCGTTTTGTGGAAATTATTTTATACAACCTTAAGTATATATTTTGATTAATGTATAAATGAAATAAGTTTTGATTATGTTATACACAACACCAAATGGAGATTTCACTACACACAGTCCTAACTTGCCTTGAATTACACGCAATCATGACCTTCTTTGATAGCATGTGTAGTATGCAATAACAAGTTCCACTAAACAAGATATTATTATAATATTATTATGAACTAGCCGTTATGAAATGTAATACCCAATTTTTGAAATTTTATTAATTTTATTTTTCAAAATGGACTTCATATTTGGATTCATAATATCGAAATTATACTAGGGTGAATTTTTGGTATTATTCTGAAAACATTAAATTTTTTATGAATAGTGAAAACACTGGGTTACTATTTAAAAACCAACTTTTTGTAAAAATATTTATTCATTTTATTTAAATTTATTTTAGGTAAAAATTAATACATAATAATGATATATATTCAATTTAATTCATTGGAGTCATTTAATAATAATTATATATATATATAAATATTTTATTGAACTTTTCAACGTCTCTTACCCACCTCCTAGGAGAATTTGGAAATTTACATAAAACATAATTTTACCGCTTCTGTGAGTGGAATTTATAAAATATGAGAGACAAGGATAATATCAATGACTAAATTGTGGTTCAATGAGAATAAAAAAATAATTTTTGGTGAATAGTAATTTTTTACTTTTATTTACCATGGTTAAAAGTAAATAGGGTAATTAAGTGTAAAAATGATATTAATATTACCCTAACACATGTCCTAATTATATTGGAAAAGTGTATCTTGACCAAAAAAAATCATAGGAACAAAATATTACCCTTTAGGTCCACTTGGATTAGATTAGGACATTTATAATAATTTTATTTAAGGAAGAATTAAAATAATTAAAATCAATGTTTAATAACGAAAATATTTTTAATATAGAGTTATACATAAGTTAAATTCCACTATAAAAATTCATTAGAAAAATAAAACTATTTCCTACATAATGGAAGTTTGTTTATTATTTTTAGACATTATATAATTTAATTTATTTATGACACAATGATGATGCAGTAATAACCTTATTAATGAAATATTACCATAATTGATGTTATAAATACCCAAATAAATGTAATTTTAGACTTTATATAAATTTTACTAATTTTATAGGTTAATATGACTTGTTATTATTTATTTAATTAACTTTTATATAACTAATAATGATTTTATTATTTTCACAAAAATAATGTACCAAATAGTGTCAAAATTGACATAAAATAGTTTTTAAAAATAAAATTATATAATATATTGTTATTTTATTCCTAAAAATCAAAGGATTGAGAAAATGACATAGATAAGGATAAATAAATTAATAATTAACCACTTGGGGTTCGTTTCTCTTATTATTTTATGTTTATTAACCATATAGTATAAGAAAAAAAATAAACGGTAAAAGATAAATTATTTTACTAAGAGTTAAATCTAAATGATAAGGATAAAATAGTAAACTAAACTTGTCTAAAACCTATGGGATGAGAGGATTTCAACCCATACCCACCTTAGATTCTAAATAAACCAATTTGGATCTTTAAAAAATTAATATGACTTTATTATAAAATAATAATTTAATTTTTCCAAAGGTGCCCCTCTCCTCCCTTACAAAAAGGCACCCCTTCCCTCTTCTGTTAACACCCATTGGAGCCTTGAATCACCGAAAAAACCTAACCATTTCTCTTCTACACTTCCCTAGAAACATTTTTGAGGTTTTGGTCTTCTCAAAAGTCCAACTCTACTTCCATAAGAGGAAGCTTAAATGAGGTGTGTCGAAGAAGAGGTAATCTCTTCTTCGGATTCTCTCAAGTTTGTTTCTTCTTATACTTCTTCTTATTTAGTTGTATCATTATAAAGTAATTACATCAGTATTAATTATATAATTATCTGTTATTATAAATATGAAACAACTCTATTTCACCTTCTATCCATCCTACGGAAAAAGAAATCACTACGCATGTGTACATATGGAATATCGTCTCCACGCCAATGTGTAATCTATTTTCAACCCCCACCTTACTTGGATGGGTATAATGGTTTAAATAAATAACTGTATAATATTATTTTAATGTGATATCTATTCTTAAATATTATACACACACTTCAATATTATTCCATGATCATGGGAATGGTATCATCGCTCCTCCGTATGTACGGACTACCGTCTCCACGACGCGATGAGATTCATCCTCCATGTTAACCACTAATGAATGATTATAAAGTACATATATAATAAGTAATCATGAAATATATTACATAATAATGATACTTTATTTATGTATATATATATATATGTATTTCATCTACTTAATTCCATTCAATTTAATAAGGAAATGAAAGCAATGTTCATGCATAAGTACGGCCTACCATCTCCATGAATGGTGTATTTCATTCCATTTATCGATCAATCATATATATATGTATTTGATGAATATATATTATATATATAACATGTTTTAAATTTTGGAATTATTTAAATCAGGATATAAGTAATACTATCAAGAACAACATGTTGAAACACTTACAATAAATGATATCATAACAATGAATATGATTCTGTAATAAGTCAATGAAATTATTTATATCATTATACAGGAGTTTCAGATACATACGAAGAATATCAGACATAAGGTAAGGGATAACTATTCATATCTCATTCTAATACGAGATTGTTATTCGTAAGTATTTACTGGGTATATTGTTATCATCCATGCCCATGTTTTCTAAAAAATATTTCATGTATGTTTAATGTAAATATTACACATTTTTTAATTTTAGCACATGTTATGAAAGAAATCTTACTATTATATGCCACATGAGGAAATTTTTTGACTTTTCCAACAGAAGTACGAGGAGAATGTTATTATTATCTTATACAATGTGAACGGATTTTTACAGTTTCATAGCACCACATTTTCATAAAGCTTCCTCTACAATATTGCATGATTATTTTCAAAAAAAAACCTTTTTCGTTTAATATTTTATGGAATTTTGTGAATAGAAAATGATTTTGAACAATAAAGGATATTTTCATCAAGAATTTGTTTCAAGTGTTTTATCAAAACTATTTTCCATCTAAAATGAAATTATTTAATATGTTTATGTTTCAAGTATAATGTCTCTATTTTTTACATGGTTTGATTCTTATTATGATGAAATGATATCCATTTTTTATATGGATTCTGTTATGATGGCATGATGTTTAAGAATCTCATTCTATTACATGGGTTATGCTATGATGTATGATTTATGATTATGTGGAACACGAAAGAATGATTTCATTATGAGATGGGTGGGACCTATATCTCCCTGAAATGCATTGGGTAAGGATTTATATCTCATGATATATACATGTATGGAACGGTATGTTAATCTGGTTTAGTGTTACAGGACTAGAACGAGGAGTGAACTCGATTCAGAAAGGGACTTTGTCGACTAAGATGGTCTTGGCATCAATGCCTTGGCTACTATGCAAATCATATCATGTGCTTAATGTTTTTCCATAATTTCAAGATTTATTTACAATATATTTAATCATGATTGATATTCCATTATGATCTATGCCTTACGTACTGCCATGTTTAATGTCATTGCTCAAGATTTCGATGTTTAAACATTATGTTCATGTTTTTATGTTCAAATTTATATGTTTTGTTTTATTTTCACTATGCTTACCCATACTGAGCATTTGAGCTCACCCAATATATGTTTTCTTCTCCCTAGGATAAAAAGAAAGGTTTTTGGTAAGAAAAAAAAGGTGAAGATCTTTATGGGAGATGTTGAAGATCGTTCACCATGATTAGAAGATTATGTTCCGAGTTTCCAATGAAACTAAACTATTACGGTCCTTGAGTGTTGGTTTTTGTTATGTATTAAGTATTCCACAAATTTAATGTAAAGTCCATGTACGTCAATCATTGCGTCTCTAAAGTTGGTATCAGAGGTAATGGAGTTAGGAATGAATCTGATCCTTGGGAACTCTCACATGTGAGCGTTGGACAAAGCATGGCTCTCCACCCAAGGGCTTCATGAGGAAATGGCTGCCACTGGGGATGGTGGTATGTCCCGGCTCGAGGGTGTATCCAACCAGGGAGTTCCCTGATAGGTATCAATTATAGTCCATTGGAAGTAATTCCAGACCATTATAGTTGGTATCAGAGGAAAGGTTTAGATAACCTTTGGAAACTAGGATGTGAAAACTTTAGTGAAATCCCTAGTGATATTTCTACGGTATGTCTAGGGATGTCCCTAAGGATAAGTATAAGTATAGGTCATAGTCCTAGAATTACGGTAATGATCATAGAATTAAACCTAAGATGATAGATATTGAAGGTACTCCCCCTTTATTATGTTGTTTTCCTAGTATGATTTTTTCCTCTCACACTATTCTTTTTGGGTTTTAGAAAATGGGTGGAAATGGGAATAATCACAGTAATGTAGGATATGATGGAAAATGGAATGATATTCTTCATGAGACACCAAATGAAACAGGATTTGTAAGTCCAAACATTGTTATTATGCCTAATCAGGAATCTCATAACATGATCAAAAATCTAAACATTGGTAAGTTTCCTGAATCAGCTAATAAGAGAAAGATGGAGTTTCATGATGATCATTGAGGAAATAAAGTTCAATTCCCCTCATGTATATCATGTGGGAAGAGGCACCAGAGAGAATATTTGAAAGGAATTGGAAGATACTTTGGGTGTGGAAAAGAAGGACACAAATCTAGTAAATGAAAAAGGAAAAAAATTCATTTAACATGATGGAGAAGGATAATGGTATTTCTACGACATCAATAATGATTATATGTTTTAAATGTGGAAAGTATGGGCATTATGCAAACCAATTCCTTAAGGGAAACTCTCATGAAGAGAATCAGCATGGTGATATGGGTAGTATTTATGTGGATGATGATGAGGAGACTAGAAATGACATATGAGATGAATGAAGTGTTGATGCTTGGTCAATGGTTTCCTAAGGTAGTGGAATGACTGCATGTTTATCAAGAGTTATGTTGTATAGGTAATTTAATGGTACTATGGACTAACGAAACATCTAAGGATTGTTACACAATTATTCTTCCTAAAGTATTTTAAATTATATGTTGAATGGTACTGGTAACCACGAATGGTTATTCATATATTTTCGGAAAGAAGATGATATGCGCATAATTTAGGGATAAAGAGAAAATGAAATGAGATCATGACTGATATCATGGTTTGAGTATATAGATATTTTGGGATTATGGAATGTAAAAAGAGTAAACTTTTGACAGAATTCATGTTTTCACTAAGGGTCAATAGGGATTTCATTTTTCAAGAAAATACATGATTAAGGTATTCACATGTTTGGATAGTGACCAACAAGATATATCGTATGATATATGGGGGATAAATGAAGCTATTCACATGCTTGTTTGATGACATTTCTAGAAATCTTTTTCTTTATACTATAAGATTGGATAGATGTATTTTAGATAAGAATAAAGATTGGAATGGATTATGTTGTACATATGTTTGTATTGTTTAAGGATAGAACTTTTTTCGATATTATTGATGGGATGTTATAATAATTTAGTTTTATAAAAAAGAAAAGCTGCAGGATGGGCGACAACCCTTCCTGTCAGACAAGGATGTGGGAATCAAACCCACAACCGAAGTGAAATAGGACTTTATTTCCGACCACTGTCCTATAGGAAGTCCCTGGTAAGTAGAAACTAGTTTTATTAAGAAGTACGATAGAAGAAATATAAGACCATTTTTGGAATCATATACGATTAACCTCGCCAAAGATGGACTTATGATAACTTTTTATAACCATTTTTTTGAGACATATGGAATGAACCATCAATCTATCACATGATACACTAACACTTATTGAATGACAAATTCATCTTCATTTCTTTAAGAGATGAAGTGGAAATTGTTCGAGGCACGAGAAACAGTGAGATTGTACAAAAATCAAGAAAGTGTCTATTTTAATTCAACAATTGTTCAAATTTAGGGAAATGATCTTGAAAAAAATATATGGTCCTAGTGCTATCATATCTGATGAATCGGATGGTAACTTAGATCAACACAAATTTATGACTTTGTGATTTTTGTCTATTTCATAGCCATGTTCTCTACCAAATTCCATCAGAATGTGATGTTTAGATTTTTCTTCCATATCCATATATTCCCATATATACTTCTATTTGGAAACCTTAGTAATGAGTTACTTTGGGTATCCATTTTTTTTCTAACATTCCTTTTTAAAATGATGATTTAGTATTCCTTTTTATGATTTGGGTTTCAATGAATGAAACTCTCAAGTAGTAAACGATTTATAACCCCGACTAATTTTGAGGGAGAAATTCATTTTAAGGGGGGTAGAATGTAACACCCAGAGATTTTATGAGATATTATTTTTAATTTATTTGATTTATTCTATTATTAACTACACCAATATTAGATTGTATTATACGTAATATCATATTAGATTGCAGTATACCCACCACTATTCTTGGCTCGTGTTACACACAATTTCAAGTTCATTTTGTGGAAATTATTTTGTGCAACATTAAGTATAGATTTTGTTTAATGTATAAATGAAAAAAGTTTTTATTATGTTATACACAACACCAAAAGGAGATTTCACTACACACATCCCTGACATGACATGAATTACATGCAATCAAGACCTTCATTGATAGTGTGTGTAGTACGCAATACCAAGTTTCACTAAACAAGATATTATTATAATATTATTATGAACTAGCCGTTATGAAAAGTAATACCCAATTTTTTAAATTTTATAATTTTTTTCAAAATGGACTTCATTTTTGGATTCGGAATATCAAAATTATCCTAGGGTGATTTTTTGGTATTTTTCTGAAAACGGTCAATTTTTTATGAATAGTGAAAACACTGGGTTACTATTTAAAAACCGACTTTTTATTTAAATAATTATTTATTTTATTTAAATATTTTTAGGTCAAAATTGATACATTATACCTATATAAGTTCAATGTAATTCATTGGAGTCAATTTTATAATAATTTTAGATATATTAAAATTTTATTGAACTTGTCACCGTCTTTTACCCACCTCCTAGGTGAATTTGGAAAATCACATAAAACAGAATTTTACTGCTTCTGTGAGTGGAATTTATAAAATCCAAGAGATAATGTTAATATAAAGGAGTAAAATGTGCTTCAATTAGATAAAGATAATTTTTGGTGCATAGTAAATTTTTACTTTTATTTACCATAGTTAAAAGTAAATAGGGAAATTAAGGGTTAAAATGATATTAATATTACCCTAACACATGCCCTAATTCTCTTGGACAAATTTATCTCAAAAAAAACCATAGGAATAAAATATTACCCTTAAGGTCCACTTGTATTATATTAGGACATTTATTATTATTTTATTTAAAGAAGAATTAAAATAACTAAAATCAATGTTTATTAGCTAAAACATTTTTAATATAGGGTTATACATAAGATAAATTCGACTATAAATATTAATTATAATTATAAAAAGACTTTATACATAATGGTATTTTATTTATAATTTTTAGACATTAAATATTTTAATTTATTCATGACACAATGATGATGCAGTAATTACCTTATTAAAGAAAATTTAACATAATTGTTGTTATAATTACCCAAATAAATGTAATTTTAGACTTTTTATAAATTCCACTAATTTTATAGGTTATCATGAATTGTTATTATTTATTTAATTAACTTTTTTTAAAATAATAATGTTGTTATGATTTTCACAAAAATCAAGTACCAAATAGTGTAAAAAATGACATAAAATACTTTTTAAAACATATATTTTATTATTAATTGTTATTTTCTTTATAAAAATATAAGGGTCATCCAAATGACTTAGATAAGAATATATATATAAATAATGAACCACTTGGGGTTCGTTTGGCTTGTTATAGTATGTTTATTAACCATATCGTGTAAGAAAACAAAAAGAAACGATAAAAGTTAAATTATTTTACTTAGAGATAAATCTAAATGATAAGGATAAAATAGAAACCTAAACTTGTCTAAAACCTATTGGTTGAGATTATTTCAACCCATACCCACATTATATTAGGAATAATCTAATTTGGAGCTATTAAAATCTGAATATGACTTTATTATAAAATAATATTTTAAGTTTTCCAAAGGTGCCTGTCTCCACCCTTTTAAAAAGGGCACCCATTACCTCTTCTATTCACACCCTTTTGATCTTTAAATCTCATCCAACCCCTTCACATTTCACTTATCCACTCCCATAGAAACATTCTGTAGGTTATGGTCTTCTCAAAATACCAACTCTACTTTTTTAAGAGGAACCTTAATGGAGGTGTGTTAAAGATGTGGGAATATCTTCTTCCGATTCTCTCAAGTTTCGTTCTTCTTATACTTCTTCATATATAGTTTTATCATTATAAATTAATAACATAAGTATAACATATATACTGATATGTTATTATAAATATTAAACAACTCAATTTCAACTTCTATCCATCCTACGGAAAACAATATCCCCGCGCGTGCGTACGTACGGAATACCGTCTCCACGCCGTGGTGCAATCTATTTTCGACCTCCTCCTTACATGGATGGGTATAATGGTGTAAATAAATAATGATATATGATTATTGTAATGTGATATTGATTCTGAAATATTATACATACAATTAAATACGATTCCATGATCATGGGAATGGTATCATCACTCGTGCGTACATACGGACTACCGTCTCCACGACGCGATTAGATTCATTCTCCATGTTAACCATTCATTAATGATTATAAAGAATATATATAATACGTAATTATGAAATATATGAAATAATAATGATACTGGATTTATTTATATTTATATTTATGTCATCTACTTAATTTTATTCAATTCAATAAGGAAACGAAAACAGCATTAATGCATATGTACGACCTACCGTCTCCATGAACGGTGTATTTCATTCCATTTATCGATCTATCATATATATATGTATATGATGAATATATATTATGTATAAATCATGTTTTTAATTGTGGAATTAATTAAATCAGGATATAAGTAATAATACCACGAACAACAAGTCGAAACACATACAATAAATGAAACGATTTTACACAAATCACTGCTTTTACATCGAATTTACAAAAGAATGGGTAATATAAAGTCATAAGTGAACTATATATGATATCATAAAAATGAATATGATTCTGTAATAAGTCAATGAAATTATTTAAATCATTATACTGGATGTTTGGATACATATGAAGCATATCAGACATAAGGTTAGGGATAACTTTTCTAATCTCATTCTAATCCGAAATTGTTATTCCTAAGTATTTACTGGGGTTATTGTTATCATCCATGCCCATGTTTTCTAAAAACAATTCATGTATGTTTAATTACGTTTTTACCCATTTTTGAATTTTACTACATGTTATGAAAGGAATCATACTTTTTTTACCACACGAGGAACTTTTTTGACTTTTCTGATAGAAGTATGAAGAGATTGTTATTTTTAACTTATACAGCGTGAACAGATTTTTACGGTTTCATAATGCCTAATTTTTATGAATCTTCATCTACAAGATTGCATGATTATTTTCAACAAAACCCTTTTCTTTTAAAATTTCATGGCATTTTGTGAAAAGAAAATTATTTTGAAGAAGAAAGGATATTTTCCTCATGAATTTGTTTCAAGTGTTATATCAAAACTATGTTCCATCTAAAATGAAATTATTTAATATGTTTATGTTTCAAGTATAATGTCTCCATTATTTACATGGTTTGATTCTTCTTATTATGAAATGATATCCATTTTTTATATGGGTTATGTTATGATGGCATGATGTTTAAGAATCTCATTCTATACATGGGTTAAGCTATGATGTATGATTTATGATTTTGTGGCAATGAAAGAATGATTTCATTAAGATATGGGTGGGACCTATATCTCCTTCTAATGCATTGGGTAAAGATTTATATCTCATGATATAGACATGGCTGGAATAGCAAGTTAATCTGGTTCAGTGTTACAGGACTGGAACCAGGAGTGAACTTGATTCAGAAAGGGACTTTGTCCACTAAGATGGTCTTAGCAGCAATGCCTTGGCTACTATGGAAATCATATCATGTTCTTAATGTTTTTCCCCAATTATAAGTTTTTTTTTCAAGATATTTTATCATGATTGATGTTCCATTTTGATATAGGCCTCACGTACTACTATGTTTTATGTCATTGCTCATGATTTCGATGTTTAAACAATATGTTCATGTTTATAAGTTAAAATGTATATGGTTTGTTTTATTTTCTCCACGCTTACTGTTACTGAGCATTTGATCTCACCCTTTATATGTTTTCTTTTCCCCAGGATATAAAGAAAGGTTTTAGGTAAGAAAACAAATGGGGAAGATCTTTATGGGAGATGTTGAAGATATTTCACCATGATTAGAAGATTATGTTCCAAGTTTCTAAAGACAATAAACTATTACGGTCCTTGAGTGTTGGTTTTTGTTATGTATTTAGTATTCCACAAATGTAATGTAATGTCCAGGAACGTCAAGATTTGGGTCTCTAAAAAAAACCCTATGATAATAAATGGATTGTACAATTAAATCGAAACATTTACATTTCCATGGTAGATGGTAGTATAAAATCCTTTATAATGGTGAAATAATTGTTATTAAATTATTCAAGAATCATATACATTAATAAGATATCATATATTATCTTTTAATATTTCATTGTTAATAATATTATAGTATTATCGTCGTTTTTAATGTTAATTGATTCGTTTTTATTTATATGATTTGTTACGTAAATAATGTTTTTATTGATAATAAGTATACTATTAATCTTCAGAATTATATTAAGCCTCTAAAAATTATTTTTAATCATCTAATGAAAATTATTTTTGAAGGGATACGATGGGGAATGAATCTCATCATGTTTGTGGAGACGGTAATCCAAACGTACGCACGAGTGACAATATCATTCCTATTATATTAAATTAATATATAATTGGATTGAATATAATATATAAAAAATCATTATCATGTTATATTTATTATTTATAGAATTTATATATCATTATTATACCCATCAGAATAATAATTCATTGAGTAACAACAACCCCATGACGTGGAGATGGTAAGCTATATGTATGCACATATGGGGACATATCATTCAAAGGATGGATATAATAATGAATATGTATGTACCATATTTATAATAAAATCAAATTATAATGAATATAGTGGAGTTTATTATTTTATGATGGAACAAGAAGGAATGAAGAAGTGGAAGAAGAAACAACATGAAAGAGGCGGTGAGATATTTACCTCTTCTTTGGGTTATTCCTTTTTATTTGATCAAAAGGGCTCCTTAGGCTGGATTTATGACTAAAGTAAGGCCTCTAGGATTAAGGTAGGATAGTTTATAGGTTATTTGGTCCAGGTTTGGCTGATCCAAATGGCTTTGATGGTGTGAATTTGAGGAAAGAAGAAGTGCCCTTTATAAGAGGGTTGAGGGGCATCTTAGGAAAAGCTAGAACTAATATTTTATATTAAAATATTTTTCAATTACTAATGACTCCAAAACTAATTATTTAAAGTATTAGGGGAGGATGGGTCAATAAACACTCAACCAATAGGCTTTATACAGGTTTTGGTCACTATATTAACCTTATATTTTAGATTTTACTCTTAGATAAATAGATTTACATTTACCAAGTCTCTTTTTATTTTTATATTATATTGTTAACAAACATACTATAAAATTCCAAGAGATCACCCAATGGTTCATTAATGATAAAACTATCATTATATAAGACATTTGGCCAAACCATAGATTTTTAGGATTATTATATCAACAAATAATATTGTATTTGTTTTAAAAACTCATTAATGTCAATTTTGACATTATTTAATAATAGATTTTTGTTAAAGTAATAAAAACTTTATTACTTAAAAATAAATACATTTAATCGAACCTAACATGTCATATTAACCTATAAAATCGGATAAATTCATTAAAAGTCTCAAAGTACATATATTTTAATATTTATAATATCAATTATTTTAATCATTCATTAATACTCTAATTACTGCATCATTATTGTGTCATAAATAAATTTCATTTTATTATGTGTAAAAATTATAAATAAAATTCAATTATTTAGGAAAACATTTTAGATTTCTAATTAATATTTATAGTCTAATATATATTTTTTTAAACTTATATTAACAATGGTTAAGTTATTAAACAATGAATTTAACACTTTTAATACTTCTTTAAATAAAATAATAATAAATTTCATAATCTAATCCAATTGTACCAAAGAGGTTCATATTTTATTCCTAAGGTTGTTTTTGGTTGAATTATAATTATCAAATTGAATTTGGAATTGTTTTAGGGTAATATTAATATCATTTTTACCCTAATTTTCAATATTTACTTCTAACCATAGTAAATAAAAGTAAAAAGATATTAATCATAAAAAACTATTTTCATCTTATTGAACAATATTTTATTTATTGATATCAATTTTTCCTCTCATATTATTGAAATTCAACTCACAGAATCATTAAAATTAAGATTTATGTAAATATTCAAATGCTCTTATGAGGTGGGTAAATGACGATAAAAAGTTCAATAAAATTTTATCATATCTATAATTAGTATAAACTGAATCCATTGAATTACATCGAACATATATAGGTATTATGTATTTATTTTTACCTAAAATAAATTTAAAAATAAATAAATAATTATTTAAATAACAATTCTGTTTTAAACTATAACTCATTGTGTTTCACTATTCATAAAAATTGAATGTTTTCATAAATATACAAAAAAATCCCCCAAAGATAATTTTTATATTCAAAATCCAAAAATGAAGTCCATTTTGAAAGATAAAATTTAAAAAATTCAAAAAGTTGGTATTACTACTCATACAGTCTAGTTTGATTGCTTGTTGTGTGTTAGAACTCAATGTTGCGTACAACACACAATATTGTATTGTTCAAAGAGAAGCATACCATGGAAACTTAGGGTGTTACATTCTCCCCTCCTCCAAATAATTTTTTCATCAAAATTTCTAGAATACTACTACATAAAAAGGCTTAGGTGGTTCTTAATAATAAGATCCATGGGTTCCCACATTGCCTCTTTTATCTTATGGGTTCTCTATAGAACTATTACCGGAGGAGTCGTCCGGTTTCTCAGCACTTGTTCTCTTATATCAAGAACATTGATAGTCTCCTCGCAATAAGGCAGACTGTGTTCCAATTCTAATTCATCATAGGGGAGAACATGTGTTGTGTTAGGCATGTATTTTCCCAAAAGTGATACGTCGAACAAATCGTGATCATTGGAGAGACTTTAAAGCATTTCCAAATGGTATGCTACACCCCCAATTAATTCTATAATTTTAAAAGGTCCAATGTACCTAGACTTAATATTTCTTTCGTACCGAAACGTATAACATCCTTCAATGGAGATACCTTCAAGAAAACAAGATCTCCTATGTGAAATTCCAAATCAATCCTTTAGTTATCATTATTGCACTTCAGCATACATTGATATGCTTTGATTTGTGTTTGGTTTAATTTCACCTTTTCCATCTTTTCATCCACATGTTCTGGGCCTATGAGTTTTCTTTCACAGACATCATCCCAAAAGGTTGGTGTATGAAATCTCTTTCCATATAACGCTTCATATAGTGCCATCTGAATACTTGATTAGAATCTATTATTATTGGAAAATTCTACCAGAGGTAAATATTGATCCCACATACCTTGAATGTAATGCGAGCATGATCTCATCATTTCTTCAAACATTTGAATAGTACGTTCTGATTGTCCATCGGTTTGGGGGTGGTAGGCAGTTCTCAAAAGTAGTTTAGTATCCATTTCCTTTCCTCCCAAGCC
Source organism: Viscum album (assembly GCA_963277665.1). Lineage (NCBI taxonomy): Eukaryota > Viridiplantae > Streptophyta > Magnoliopsida > Santalales > Viscaceae > Viscum > Viscum album. Next base: position 1,515,319,369 of record OY728122.1, on the reverse strand, counting down.
ATTGATGACCTAATCAGGGTTAAACTTTCAAGAACACCTAGTCACCAACTGAGAACTCTAAAGGTTTACGGCGACGATCAACATATGAATTTTACAGAATCCCTACTGTCAACATTCTCTAACGAATTGACTGGATCATTGCTGTAGTCTCTTGACCAAACTCGGTCCTACCAAAGAACATTCACCAATCTCCGACCAACATAAAGGAGATTTACAAGGACGGCCATACAATTCCTTAAAAGGAGCCATTTTGTTCACATACTAATAACATTATTATAAGAAAACACAAGAGTGGAGCATATCCTCAAGGATATGAATATCTCTTTATATCTGGCCAACTGACTGTGGTTTGTAGGCTGTTCTCAAACAAACTTGAGATCCCAGTGCCTCTTGAATGCCTCTCCAAAATCGAGAAGTAAACTGAGGATCCCTATCAGAGACTATAGCAGACAGAACTCCTTGCTAATGAAAATCCTCTTTCACATTGATATTTCCCAACTCCTCAACTTTGGTTATATCTCGAATAGGTATAATGTGAGCTGACTTGGTCAGGTTTTCGATCAAAACACATATCGCATTCATCTTCATTTGGGTTTGAGGTAACCCAACCAAAATGTCCATAGATATTTCATCCCACTTCCATGTAGGGACAGGAAGTGGTTGAATCAAACCTGAAGGTTTCTCGTGCTCGGCTTTCACCTGATGGCATGTATAGCAACGAGATACAAATTCAGAAATGTCTCGTCTCATACCTAGCCACCAGAACTGTCGTTGCATGTTATATAACATGTTCATGGTTCCTGGGTCTACAACCCAATGAGAGTTATGGAAACACCCCTTAACATCCTTCCTAGCCTCTAATGACACAACATAACGATTTTGATAACACAAAACACCCTCTTTGGAGAACAACCACTGGGTGTTTGTCTCCCCAACATAAATAGAGTTCCTAATGTTATAGAATTAATCATCCTATTTTTTTATTGAAGAATTAACTCGAGGAGAGGGGATTTCATCTGGACACTGGCTAAATAAACTTCATTCCCCTTCCATTGAAATCCAATATGCAATTGAAAAAAAGATCCATCAACCTCCACTCCTCTTAAGATTCCTTCAAAGCCAGTGATGGAAGATTCCTTCTTGACGCAACTAAAACTACATTCCCTTTCCTTGGAGTATAGGAAATTTCATAGTCGAAATATTGCAGGTACTCCCCCCATTGCATTTGGAGAATATTCAAATATTTTTGAGAGAAGATTTAACTCATGATCTTGTGCTCTGATATACAGTAAACCATTCTCCATAAAGGTAATATCTCCAGCATTTAGGTGTGTGAATTACAACTACATGTTCAAGGTCATGGGTAGGATAGTTATTCTCATGAGGTTTAAGCTGATGAGAACCATAGGCAACTACATGATTACCCTTCATGAGTACACATACCAAAATTGAACCCGATGCATCACACAAGTCCACATAAACTATCCCAGTTCAGGAATGGTTAACACCAGCATAGTAGTAAATAGACGCTTTAGCTCAAGTAAAGAACTCTGACGTCTATCATTATAAGAAAACATCACTCCCTTTCGAGTTAGATCAGTCATTGGAGAAGATATATTTGATAATTCTTTAACAAACCAGCGATAATATCCGGCTAAGCCCAAGATGCTCCGAATCTCAAAAACATTTTGTGGTTGTTCCCAAGTCATACTAGTCTTCACCTTTTCAGAATCAACTGATATTCCTTGTTCTGACATGACATGTACCAATAATTTCACTTCCCAAATCAAGAAATCTCACATTGAGAGTTTGTAATAATGTCGATGATTCCTTAGAAGACTAAGAACTGTTATTAGGGGATGCACATGATCCTCCTTAGACTTCGAGTAGACAAGAATGTAATCCACAAAGACTACCACGAAGTTATCCAGATACTCATGGAAAATCTTTTTCATCAAAGCCATGAAAACATATGAAGCATTTTTTAAGATGAAGGAAATAACAAGGTACTCTTAATGGCCATACCTACTTCAAAAATAGGTCTTATGAATGTAAGATTCTTTTATCCTCAACTGATGGTAACCATATCGAAGATCAATTTTTGAAAACCAATTTTCCACTTTCAATTGATCAAACAAATCATAAATTCATGGTAATGAATATTTTTTCATTATCGTAACTCGATTGTTATTTCGATAATCAACACATAAGCGAAAAGAATCATCAGCTTTCTTGGCGCAGAGAACTGGTGCTACCCATGGTGACACACTCGAGCTTATAAAACCTTTCTCAAGAAGATCATATAACTGAGACTACAGTTCTTTTAGTTCTACTGGAGCCATTTGGTAAGAGGGAATAGAAACCGGTTGAGTACTAGGTAAAAATTCAATAGAAAAATCAATCTCTCTTACTAATGGAAAACCATAGAAATCAGATGGAAAAACGTCTGGAAACTCAGCGATGACTAGAGGAAGATCGCCACTCATTGAATCTCTCTCTAGATCAAATTAAAACACTGATATAACATTCCCCAACTCTGGATGAGAGGGTCCGGCTCTTCTTGACCTTGGATCCCATTCTCCTTTAAAAACAAGAGGCACACTATAGAGACCCATACTTTACATACATGGTTAATACATCAAAATTGAATCATACTTATTACAACACCTAACAAAACCATGAAAGGACCGTATAGCTATAGTGTCTTTAGAAACTGGGATACATAAACAACTGGTTCATAAAGCACTACATTGTCTCCCATTTATTCCATCATATCTATAGTCCCTTTTTGGCATATTTTACTTAATAACATTCTTCCTGACCTGGGGAAATAAAACATATAAAAGGGTGAGCTCAAATTCTCATTAAGGGTAAACAAAAGAAATATAAATCACATCAAATTCATAAGAACATAACATTTTCTAAATCTTACCCTGTAAAAGAGGTCATAATTTCATAACATGGGATAAATCATGGTAGTGAAATGTAATCCAAATAATCATAACAAAAAACTCGAAACGTTTTGGCATACACACATAATCATAGAGATTCATTTCTTTTTAGTCAAGAGTCATTTCCAAGACTATCTTAGTGGACATAGTCAATTTCGGAACCGAGTTCACTCCTCGTTTCAGTCCTGTTTCACTGAACCGGTTTAACCTTCCATTCCATCCATGTATGTCTCATGAGATATAAAATCTTTACCCAATGCATTTAAGGGAGATATAGGTCCCACCCATCTAATAATGATACCATTCTTATGTGTTTCACAAAATCATAAACCATACATCATAGCATAACTCATGTAATAAAAATGGGAATCTTAAACATCGTGATATCATAAAACAATTCATATAAGATAAAGGAATTCATAAAAATATTTCCATCACAACATAATCAAATCAATGTAATAATATGGATAGAAACAGAACCCTATATTATCTTAGATGGAAAATAATTTTGATAAAACACTTGAACTCCATTCTTGAGGAAAATATCCTTTCTACTTCAATTAGTTTTCCTTTCTTAACATGTCATAAAATTTTAAACTAAAATAAGTGGATTAAAAATAAACTTGAATACTTGTAAAGGAAGATTCTTGGAAATAATTTTTTTAAAATCCATTCATGCTGTATAATGAAACATTCTTCTTGTACTTTTGTCAGAAATGTCAAAATGTACCTCGTACGAAAAAAGACAAAAGATTCCTTTCATATCATTTACTAAAAACTCACCGAAGGGTAAAATTGGATTTAAAAAATTGTAGGAGGATATAAATAATATTACATATTTAGGAAACATGTATGAGGATGATAAGTATTCCCCCTGTAAATTCTGATGTTTAAACAATCTCGGATAAAAATTGAGATTGCGATATTGTCCCTTACATTAGGTCTGATTTTCTTTGTAAGTGTCTGAACCTCCTATATATTGATTTAAATAATGTTATTGACTTATTCCAGAATCATAATTATTGTTATGTTATCATAAATGGTAATATTCTTAGCTTCTTATTAGTAATATTTCATTACTACTTGTTATTCGGGTGTTTATTACTTTTTGGTCTTATGCGTGTTTTGATGAATAAATTCTTATTCTTATCTTTAGGTTATAGATACCTCATTTAAAGAATGGTATTAGTGTACTATATATTATATTTATTCATTCAAATAATTTATATAATCATTATGCAATGAATATCAAGTAGAACGAATCGCATCACATCGTGGTGACGGTATTCCGTACGTACGCACGAGCGATGATATCGTTCCCATGATCGTTGATTTGTATTGGAGTGTATGTATACCTTTTCAGAATCAATACCACTTTACAATAATCATATATAGTTATTTATTTGCACCATTATACCCATCCAAGTAAAGTGGTGACGGAAAATAGATTACACCACGATGTGGAGACGGTATTTCGTACGTACGCACACGCGGTGATTTCCTTTTCTGTAGGATGGATAGATTGTGAAAGAGGGTTGTTTCATACTTATAATAACATATCAGTATATGAGTGATACTTATGTTAGTAATTCCTAGTGAAACAACTAAATAAGATGATGTGGAAGAAGAAATAAAGTTGAATGAATCTGTAACGGACATTACCTCTTCTTTGAAGCGCCTCTTTGAGACCTCCACTTAGGGCACTACAATTGGTCTTTGAAGAAGACCAGGACCTCTAGGATGTTACTATGGAATTTGTGAAGTGAAATGGGTAGGCATTGTCCGATCTTGAAGGCTCATATTGGTGTGAGTAGGAGAGAGAGGAGTTTCCCTTTTATAAGGGAGGAGAGGGGCACCTTTGGAAGTATAAGAAAATTAGTTTATATTAAATCCTAACCCCACATAAAAAATTCCAAAATGACTCATATCTGAAGCTTAGATGATATAGGGTTGTAATCTGATCAACCAATAAAACTTATACATGTTAGGAATTTATTTTAAACATTATCAACTTGATTTATCATTATTTTTTAATTTAATTTTATTTGTGGTAATAATATTCGAAATTTTAAATTATTATAAATACTTACATATGTGTTGTGAATTTTCCATAATTTGACACTTTATGACATTTTATACCATATAAATTTTAATTTATAATTTTTAAATAATTTTGTGATTTTTAAACAATTTTATAATATGTTATTTTAATAGAATAACAATTGTGTCAATTTTGATACTATTCATTTATTTGAATTTAAATAAAATATATACAGAATATATGTTCGAACTAAAAGAATTAATAGATTCATAAAATGCCATATGTATCTAGAAAATTATTGGATTCCATTAAATAGTTCATATAATATTTATTTTAATACTTTTAAAACCATTTATTTTATATTTTAATTAATAAAATAATTTCGACATCACTATTGTGTCATAATTAATGATAATTATTTAATCCCTAAAAATTCTAAATTAATTCCTATGATATAATTAATTATATTATATTTCTGGAGAATATTCATGTTCGATGTTTCATTATGTTTATAACTAAATTAAAATTATTATACTTATAAAATTTTAGAAAGTGACATGTTGTCACATTCTTTGGTTTTAATAATAATTAAATTATTTTCATAGACAAAAATCCATTAAATGAATCTAATCTGACCCTTAGGTAAAATGGGTCTACATTTAGTCATCCAATAGAATTTTCCCAGGTGTTAGGGCAGTTTTATAATCTAATATTTACCCTTAATTACCTGATTTACCTTTAACCATGGTAAATAAAATTTACCGTAGTCACTATTCATAATGCCCAAAAATAAAAAGTGGCCTATTAACATAATTTGTACCCACTGATTCCAAATATGGAATCCAGTTTTCAAAATTCAAAACATATAAGTTGCTGTAATTAATTTAAAACAAATCTCGTTGTTAAGAAAATGGGTTTTAGAAGTTAAAACATTGCCAAAGATTGAAATGTTTTTACCTATGAATTCAATGTGAAATTAATGATAATGACATAAATTATATTAAATGGTAAAAATGTATTCTATTTATAATTTAAAACCATTCAATATTATAATTTAACCATATAAATTATCTCAATGAAAAAAGTTGTCTTTAATTAATAATTAGCATATTTTTACTATTCATCAAAATATGATAGTTTTCAGAAAAATATCAAAAACTTATCCAAACTAAATTATTATATCCTAATCCAAGTGAAGAATTTTATTTTTTCAAATATAACTTATAAACATGTCAAAAACTAGATTCAATGTGGGTGCGCCATCAAAAGGCGGCAAAACTGAATTTTTTTTAAAATACTTATTTTACCCGAAAAATTTATTTTGTTCTCTTACCATGTTCTATAAAATATGTAAAATGAATAATAAAACTAAAACTTTAGTTAATACTATTCATAATGGCTAGTTCATAACAATATATCATTGTTTAGTGAAACCCGGTATTGCGTACTACACACGCTATCGAGGAAGGTTGTGATTGTATCTAATGCAAGCCATGTCCGTATTGTGTGCTGTGAAAGATTCCTTTGGTGTTGCATATAACATAAGACAAAAAAAAATATTTCTCATAAAATCTCAGGGTGTTACATTCTACCCCCCTTAAAATGAATTTTGCCCTCGAAATTCGTCACTTCATTACAAACAGATGAGGATACCTCTCCCTCATCATATCCTCAAGTTCCCATGTAGCTTCATCTAATTGGTGGTTCCTCCATAAAACATTCACCAAGCCAGTGGTCTTGTTCCATAGGACTTTTTTTCTATGATCCATAGTCTATATCGGTTGTTCTTCATAAGAAAGATCTTGCTTCAGTGGTACAACTTCTGTGCTGAGTACACATGAAAGATCATGTATGTACTTTTCCAGAGAGATACATGGAACACATCGTGAACATGAGAGAGATTCGGTGGAAGTGCCAATCGGTAAGATACCTTTCCAACATGATCCAGAATATCAAAAGGACCAATATATCTAGGGCTCAACTTTCCCGTCTTTCTAAATCTCATGACCCTCTTCCAGGGAGATATTCGTAAGAACACTTTATCACCCACTTCAATCATTAGGTAATTTCTTCGGTTGTCGACATAACATTTTTGTCGACTCTGAGCTGCTCTTATGTGTTGTTGAATAGATCTGACCTTTTCTGCGATCTCATCAACCAGATCGGTTCCTAATAGCCTTCTTTCCCCAACATCATCCCAGCAAGTTGGAGTCCTGCATTTCTTTCCAAAGAGAGCTTCATAAGGAGCCATCTTAATACTGGAGTGAATGCTATTATTATAAGAAAATTCCACCAAAGGTAGGTGATGATCCCAACCACTATTTAAATCCATAGAGGATTCCCTCAACATATCTTCCAGAGTTTTAATTGTCCTCTCATACAGACCGTCTATCTGAGGATGATAAGCAGTGCTGAAACTCAACTCTGTATGCAAAGTATGCTGAAGAATTTTCCAGAACATTGAGGTAAACCTTGGATCCAGATCAGATATAATAGAAAGTGGTACTCCATGCAATCGTACCACTTCCTTTACATATATCCTAGCAAGCTGATCTAGAGGGAAATCCTCTCTAATAGAAATCAAGTGTGCAGACTTTGTAAGACGTTCAACTATGACCCATATATCATTATTGCCTTTGGATTTTTTAGGAAGTCCAGTGAAAAAGTCCATAGTGATGTTTTCACATTTCCATTCTGGTATGGGTAATGGTTGTCACATCCCCTTAGATATCTGTCTCTCAGCATTAACTTGCTGACAAGCCAAGCATTGAGAGACATATTCAGCAACATCTCTTTTCATGTCATCCCACCAGAAGTACTCTTTCAGGTCCCTATACATCTTCGTGCTTCCGGGATGAATAGGGAATGAAGAACTATGAGCCTCATCCAGCAGCTCCTTCTTTAATTCGGGGATGGGAGGAACACAAACCCGATTCCGGAACATTATTATCCCATCATAATCAAGGTTGAATTCAGGAAAATTTCTCACCTTCATTTGTAACTAGACATCTTCTTTTTGTCCCTCTTTAATCGTCACATGTATAGATGGTTGAACATTCATTTGAGAAAGATAAGATTTCTCCACTTTCAATAAAATTACAAGATCCAACCGTTGTAAATCCATTAATATTCGATCTTTTGTGATCCTCATCATGGATAAGCTATCATGGTCTTGTTGACTTAATGCTTCTTCTACGTTTTTTTCTTTTCTAGGGTGGTAATTAATTGAGCAGTCGTAATCCTTAATCAGCTCCAACCATCTTATTTGACGCATATTCAGCTACTTTTGTGTGAAAATATATTTTAAACATTTATGCTCAGTATAAATGTCACACCGTTCTCCGGAAAGATAATGCCTCCAAATATTTAATGAAATGATTACCGCAGCTAAATCCAAACCATGAGTTGGGTAATATTGCTCATGGATTTTCAACTGTCGTGAGGCATAAGCTATCACCATATCATTTTTCATGAGAACACACCCCAGTCCCTTCTTGAATGCATCATTGCAGATCACAAACCTTTCTCCACGGAAAGGTAGTGTGAGCACAGGTGCACTGTCTATCCTTCTTTTTAGTTCTTTGAAATTCTCTTCACATTCCTCCATCCAAACAAACATAACTATTTTTTGAGTCTACTTGGTGAGTGGGTTAGATAACCTTGAAATATTTTTCACAAAATGTCAGTAATATCCAACCAAACCTAGAAAACTTCAGATCTCAGTTATTGTTGTTGGTCTCAACCATCTTTCGATAACCTCTGTTTTTGCTGGATCCACAGATATCCACTCTTTTGAGATTATGTGATCCAAAAATGCAAATTTTTTAAGCCAAAATTCATTCTTGGTAAATTTGGCATAAAGCTTCTCCTTTCTTAGGGTCTTTAATACAATTTTCAAGTGATCTTCATGTTCATCCTTGATCATAGAATAGAAAAGAATATCATCTATAAATACTACCACAAACTGATCATGATAGTCTTTAAAGACTTTATTCATTAGATCCATGAAGATAGAAGGGGAATTTGTAAGACCAAATGGCATCACTATAAATTCATAGTGTCCATACCTTTTACGGAAAGCCATGTTTGGTATATTCTCCATTTTGACCGTTAATTGATGATACCCTGAACGAAGATCAATCTTGGAAAACCATTGAGCTCCGCATAATTGGTAAAATAGGTCATCAATGTGTGGGAGAGGATATTTTTTCTTGATAGTGATCTTGTTATGTTCTTGATAATCAATGCAGAGTCTCATTGATCCATCTCTTTTCTTAACAAACAGAACAAGTTCTCCCCAAGGTGACACACTAGGGCGTATGAATCCTTTATCATGATTCTCTTGGTGTTGCTTCTTCAATTCGTGCAACTCAATTAGGTCCATTCTATAAGGTGTCGTTGAAATAGTCAAAGCACCCTGCACGACATCTATTGAGAACTCAACATAAAGATTTGGTGGAAGACCTAGAATTTCCTCCGGAAAGACATCATAAAATTCCCTTAAAATTGGCATATTATTAATCATGAGTTTCTCTCCAACCATTTGAGATAAATAACCTTCATTTAGTGGAATCAAGACCCATAAGATAGAAGAAATTTCCACTCGAAGGTTATGTTCATCCTTGCATTGATAGATGATCATAGATTGATCTGGAATATGAAATGTGACCTCCCTTTGTGGAAATTGATATGAGATCCATATAAAGAAAGACAATCCATTCCAAGAATCACATCAAATTCCACTATAGTAAGGATCACAATATTTTCAGGAAGCACTTTCCCACAAACTTCAATCGGAGAAGAATTGTAAACTTTTGATGCGACAGTTGTGCCATTAGGAGTTGTCACAGCCAACTCAACATCTAATTGTTGAGGTAATACGGAAATACCCTTAGAAAATTCTTCAGAAATAAATGAGTGGGTGGATCAAGAATCAAATAAAACATTTTATACTTTAGAGTGGGTGGTAATTGTACCTCTCACCACTTCATTGTCATACTCCACATCGCCGATAGTAATTTCATGTGACATTCCTTTTTCTTTGGCCTATAGAGTTTGGTGACGTCGATCATCATCATCAACCCTTGGATTTGGGCATTGATTGGAATAATTCCCAATCTCCTTGTACTTGAAACATTGATGTGTAGTAGGTTCATTTTGTGTATCCCTTCCTTTTTTGCATCATTAGACAACTTCTTCACATTATTTCGGCATTCAATTTCCCGATGACCTTCTTTTCCACACTTATAACATTTGTTTGTCCCCTTAAGTAAATTTCCTCCATGTTTCTTTCCACAATGTGAGCATAAGCGAAAACTCATCTTCTTATCAGTGTGGTCATTATATTTTCCTTTTAATTCCATTTACCTCTTCTTATCAAACCCATGTGACTGATGGGTTATACCAATCTCCATCTTAACCTTGAGAGCACATCAAACTATTTCCTCATAGCTATTGATGTCCCTTATGGCTAATGCCCTTCTAAGAATTGGTTTTAAGACACTATTGAGTTGATCGATCTTAATCTCAGGTTGGATAATAATTCCAGAAGTGTACCATGCAAGACTTGTGAAATTTGAAACATAGGTACCAACAGATTCATCATCCTTTTGCTTCAGTTCAAGAAACTCCTTCTCTATCTTTGTTCAAAGAATATGAGGGAAATATTTATTTAAAAATAAGTTCTTGAACTCGTCCCATTCCATGTACTCAATTTCATCCCTTTGCCTCGTATTAATAATAAGATTCCACCATTGATCAGTATCACCTTCCAAACGATACAGTGTTAAGATGACTTTATCATGTTCAAAACATTGAAGAACTGAAAATATATTTTAAGTTGTATTGATCCATTGTTCATCCACTAATGGATCAGACGACCCACTGAATGAAGGTGGACGCTGCCTCATGAAGGATTCAATAAAATGTTTCTCTTTCCTTTTCTCATTTGGAAGTCCTACATGATTCATTGCTTGAGAATGTTGTGTGAGCATGGCTAAAAGATTTTGCATTCTAGCTCCCATAATGTTTGGTTTCTCAGGGGGCCAATCATTGCATTGCCCATCGCATTATGCATTACCACGGTTCCTTCGGGTTCCAGCCATTGACTAAAACCAAGAAGAATAGTGTGAGCAACACTAACTATAATAGGAAAACCACATAATCAAGAATAAAATTTCACACTTAAGGTCTTATCATATGTTGTTCATGGCCATTTTTAAAACACTATGATTGTGTTCTATGCTCAGACATATCCTTAGGTTTCTTACTAAGGCTTTCACATCCTAGTTTCCAAAGGTTGACTATACCTATCCTCGGATACCAACTATAGCGACCCATACTTTACATAGATGGTTAATATTTCAAAATTGATGCATACTTATTACAACATATAACAAAACCATGAAAGGACCGTATAAGTATAGTGTCTTTAATACTGGGAAACATAGACAACTGGTTCATACAGCATATACATTGTCTCCCATTTATTTCATCATATCTATAGTCCCTTTTTGGCATATATTACATAATAAACTTCTTCGTAACCTAGGGAAGGAAACATATAAAAGGGTGAGCTCAAATTCTCATTAAGGGTAAACAAAATAAATATCAATCACATCATATTCACAAGAACATAACATTTTTGAAATCATACCCTGCAAAAGAGATCATAATTTCATAACATGGGATAAATCATGGTAATGAAATGTAATCCCAATAATCATTAAATAAAACATGAAGCTTTGTGGAATACACACATAATCATAGAAAATCGTTTATTATTAGTCAAGACTCATTGGAAGGTCTATCTTAGTTGACAAATTCCATTTCTGAACCGAGTTCACTCCTCATTTCAGTCATGTTTCACTGAACCGGTATAACCTGTCGTTCCATCCATGTCAATCTGATGAGATATAAAATCATTAACCAATGCATTGGAGGGATATATAGGTCCCACCAATCTCATAATGATACCATTCTTATGTGTGCCACAAAATCATAAACCATACAACATAGTATAACCAATGTAATAAAAATGGGAATCTTAAACATCGTGATATCATAAAACAATTCATATAAGATAAAGGAATTCATAAAAACATTTCCATCACAACATAATCAAATCAATGTAATAATAGGGATAGAAATGGAACCCTATATTGTCTTATATGGAAATTAATTTTGATAAAACACTTGAACTCAATTCTTGAGGAAAATATCATTTCTACTTCAAAAACTTTTTTCCTTTCTTAACATGTCATACAATTTTAAACTAAAAAAATTTGATTGAAAATAAACATGAATACTTTTAAATTAATATTCTTGGAAATAATGTTTTAAAAATACATTCATTCCGTATAAAAAAACATTCTTCTTGTACTTTTGTCGGAAAAGTCAAAAAGTACCTCGTACGAAAAACCAAAAAAGATTCCTTTCATATCATTTAATAAAAACTCACCGAATGGTAAAATTGGATTTAAACAATTGTAGTAGGATATAAATAATATTACATATTGATGAATCATGGATGTGGATGAAAAATATTGCCCAGTAAATTCTGAAGTATAAACAATCTCGGATGAAAATTGAGATTGCGAGATTGCCCCTTACCTTAGGTCTGATTTGCTTCATAAGTGTCTGATACTCTTGTATAATGATTTAAATAATGTTATTGACTTATTAGAGAATCATAATTATTGTTATTATATCATATATGGTCATATTCTTAGCTTCTTATTAGTAATATTTCATTACTACTTGTTATTCGGGTGTTTATTACTTTTTGTTCTTATGCATGTTTTGTCGAATAAATTCTTATTCTTCTCTTTAGGTTATAGATACCTCATTTAAAGAATGGTATTAGTGTACTATATATTATATTTATTCATTCAATTCATTTATATAATCATTATTCAATGAATATCATGTAGAACAAATTGCATCACATTGGGGATACGGTATTCCGTACGTACGCACGAGCGATGATATCATTCCCATGATCGTGGAATTGTGTTGGAGTGTATGTATACTATTTTAGAATAAATACCACTTTAAAAAAATAATATATATTTATTTATTTTCACCATTATACCCATCCAAGTAATGTGGTGATGGATAATAGATTACACCATGGCGTGGTGCCGGTATTCCGTACGTACGCACGCACGGTGATTTCGTTTTCTGTAGGATGGATAGATGGTGAAATAGAGTTGTTTCATACTTATAATAACATATCAGTATATTAGTGATACTGATGTTATTAATTCATAATGAAATAACTAAAAAAGAATAAGTGGAAGAATAAATAAAGTTGAAAGAATCGGTAATAGACATTAAATCTTCTTTGAAGCTCCTCTTTGAGACCTCCTCTGAGGGCACTACAATTTGTCTTTGAAGAAGACCAGGATATCTAGGATGTTTCTAGGGAAGTGGGGAAGTGAAATTTTCCGGGATTGGTCATGCTGGAAGGCTCAAATTGGTGTGAGGAGGAGAGAGAGGAGGTGGCCTTTTATAAGGGAGGAGAGGACAACCCTTGGAAATATAAGAAACATTAGTTTATATTAAATCCCAACCCCACATAAAAACTTCTAAAATGACTCATATCCAAATATTAGAAGAGATAGGGTTGTAATATAATCTAACAATAAAATTTAGACATGTTAGGAATTTATTTTAATCATTATCAACATGATTTATCCTTATTTATCAATTTAATTTTATTTGTGGTAATAATATTCTAAATTTGAAATTATTATATATAATTACATATGTGTTGTGAATTTTCTATAATTTAACACTTTATGAAAATTTGGACCACATAAATTTTAATTTATAAATTTTAAATATTATTGTGATTTTTAAAAAAAATTTATAATATGTTATTTATATAAAATAACAATAGTATCAATTTTGACACTATTCATTTATTTGAATTTAAATAAAATATATATAGAAGATATGTTCAAACAAAAAGAATTAATAGATTTATAAAATTTCATATATATCTAGAAAATTAGTGGAGCACATTAAATAGTTCATATATTATTTATTTTAATATTTTTAAAACCATTTATTTGATATTTTAATTAATAAAATAATTTCAACATCACTATTGTGTCATAATTAATGATAATTATTTAATCCATAAAAATTATAAATAAATTCTTATGATGTAGATAATTGTATTATATTTCTAGAGACTATTCATGTTCGAAGTTTCATTATGTTTATCACAAAATTAAAATTATTATACTTATAGTATTTAATAAAGTGACATGTTGTCACATTCTTTGGTTTTAATAATAATTAAATTATTTTCATGGAACAAAGTCCATTAAATGAATCTAATCCGACTCTTAGGTGATATGAGTCGACTTGTAGTCATCCAATAGGATTTTGGCAGGTGTTAGGATAATTTTATAATCTTATATTTACCGTTAATTATCTGATTTTCCTTTAACTATGTTAAATAAAATTTACCGTAGTTACTATTCATAATGCACAAAAATAAAAAGTATCCTATTTACATAATTTGGACCCACTGATTCCAAATATGGAATCCATTTTTAAAAATTCAAAACATATAAGTTGTAGTAACTAATTTAAAATAAATCCCGTTGTTAAGAAAATGGGTTTTAGAAGTTAAAACATTGCCAATGATTGAAATGTTTTTACCTATGAATTCAATGTAAAATTAATTCTAGTGACATAAATTATATTAAATGGTAAACATAAATTCTATTTATACTTTAAAATCATTATACATTATAATTTAACCATATAAATTATCTCAATGAAAAAAAGTTGTTTTTAATTAAAAATTAGCTTATTTTTTCTATTCATCAAAATATGAAAGTCATCAGAAAAATATAAAATATTTATCCAAAGTAAATTTTTATATCCTGTTTAAAAAAAGAAGTGTATTTTTTCAAATTGAAATTATAAACATGTCAAAAACTAGATTTAATGTGGGTCCGCCATCAAAAGGCGGCAAAACTACTTTTATGGAAAATACTTTTTTTACCCGAAAAATATATTTTCTTCTCTTACCATGTTCTGGAAAATGTGTAATATGAATAGTAAAATTCAAAATGTAGTTAATAATATTCATAATGGCTATTTCATTATAATATATCGTTGTTTACTGAAACCCAGTATTGCGTACTACACACGCTATCGAGGAAGGTCCTGATTGCCTGTAATGCAAGCCAAGTCCGTATTGTGTGCTGTGAAAGATTCCTTTAGTGTTGTATATAACAGAAGACATAAAAAAATATTTCTCATAAAATATCAGGGTGTTACACACACCACTGGGTGTAGTAAGGTAGACCCGTCGAAGATAACAATCGATCCAGGATTTATTGGATATAAGCCAATCCATCCCAAATATAACGTCAATATATTTCATGTCGAGAACCATGAAACTCCATGAATGATCTACATTTGATAGAGTGAATACACATGCAGGACTACAGATACCATTCTCTCTCATTATACCCAGGGTTGTAGTAATATCCATCGCACAAGATAAAAGTTCCATAGGCTGATTAAGAAGATTAACAAGATTGGTTGAAATAAAAGAGTGAGATGCTTCGGTATCAAAATGAGATATCACTAAAGATGAAGCTATATTAATGGTACCTCTCAAAGTTGAATTACCTATATTAGTTACCTCTAAAAACTCTTCAACTACGTGAAGAAGATTCGTTCCGGATGCCTGTGGATGGAACCCTTTTGTACGTGAAACATTTGATTGCCATGCAATATTTGGAGGTGGTGATGATCCTGTTCAACTACATAGAGTAGATAAGTGATGGAATAATCTATGTAAGTTCCCTAAACATCCGCAAGAGATACAGTTCTTGGGTGCCTTAGTGAAAACCCTCTTATAATTTCATAGCTTCAAACACTGATAACAAGTAAAAGAATCCCCTTCTAGTGCTACCAGAGGTCTGGGATGACTCTGTTGTTGAGAAATACCATGAGAAAAGTCACGCTTTCGTTTTACATTAAAGAAACCAACACTGCCACTAGGAGTGAAAAGAACCTCCTTCAAGCATGACTTTCCTACAATGTACATCTCAACCATCATGGCCCTATCCAACACATCAGCATAAGTGGGTATATTTAGCAAGAAAACCTGATAACCGATATCTGATCGAAGTCCCAACTCGAATCATCTAGCCTACATCCTATAATTAGATACAATCTCATGAGAAAACTGTAACAGCTCATGAAAAACGATTTGAGTACTCAGTCACTGTTTTGTTAGCCTGCTCAAGCTTGAAAAACTCTATAGCCCTGGCCAACACCACAGATTCATGATAGAACTGGTTAGTGAAAAGAACCCTAAAGTATTTCCCCTGCAAACCATCATGTTTTCCAGTCGTCACCATTGTGTCCCACCATCTCCTACTTGGCCATCCCGCACGAAGGTGGCACACTTCACCTTGATCAAATCTGGTGTATCAAAGAACCCAAACAACCATTCAATCTTACTCAACCATTCCTCAGCATGTTTATGGTTAGTGGATCCTTTGAAAACTAGTGGCTTTTGGTGTAGGAACTCTTAAGAATGACTATGGAGAATATCACTATGGGGATATATAGACATAGTCTGAACATGAAGTTGAGGTGGGGCCTGTCCTAGAGCTTGGAATGTGTGAACAATCACCTCAACCAGAATCAGATCCATAGTAGGACTCTCTTGCTGAGATTCACCAGTAGCCTCTTTTTGGATCCTATTCTCACATCTTCTCAGAGGCAAGTTGCTACACAACACAAAATGACATTTGGTTAATACTAAAATAGAGTAACAAGTAAAGCTATTTTTAAAATAAGGGATAACAAGTTTTGGATTCCACTCTATCCAAATCAAAACATGTAAAATAATAGAACTAATACACAAGTAATATTTCCCTAACCAACCATGGTGACATAAGGTTCATTGTGATGAGAGCTGGCCAGGCACTCAATCACAACTACCCCTTTTGTCCCGAAAAGAAAACTGAAATGCACACTATCATCAAGGCATGATGCTTTAACCTCCCTTTGATCCTACTTTGTCATGAACCATCCCGGGTACCCTGGTATCCCCATAACCGTGCCATCCCTGACATAGCTCAAAGGGAATTCTCGATGCCCATGGGTCAGTGACTAGCACCTGACATCTTACAACATACATGTGGGAACAATTTTTTCCACAAGAATGCGAAAGCAAGAGAAACAAGACAGTATACATAACAAATGGAAACATCACTGTGAATAAATTACCAGAATACAAAGAGGCATAAAAATCCCAAAGTACTATAGACCAAGTACTAATGATGAATAAAACAGCCCCATGGTCTCTATGGACACAAGTCACCAAGACAAAAGATCAACAACTGGATCCACCACAAGGAGGTCCCTTCCCTTTTCTCGATCCTGGAAAAATAAAGTCTACAATCACTAGAAGGAAAAAGTTGGGTGTTAGCCAAATCCCAGTAGGATACCACCAAATATTCCATAATGGATTCCAAATTTAGATTTTCTAAAGAAAAACTCCCAATTTTCAAATAAACAGTTCTTTCAAATCAAAAGCATATTTTAACAAAATATACAATACATTTTATATTGATAGAAAAATTAATTTAAGTAAAGTATTTAAAATGATGGAATATTTCTAAAACAATGGCTTAAGAAAAACATTTATATGAAATAGTTTACATAAATTTAGTAGGAATGTAAGGTAGTTCAGAAGAATATGCATACATTTCTATCCCAAATATAAATAAACAATCAAGAAACATGTTCATAACCCAAAAGGTACGATTGTGTTAACTAGTTATAGGATTCTTAACTCTCTATGTGAACTAAGAAAAATGTGTATACACACGTCCCTGTGACACTGGCCAAAGGAGACTTGTCACCAACCAGTCAAGGATGTGACCCGCCATAAGTATGTTTTAGAACATTGTCGTAGTGTAGAGTGTATCCAAATAACTCACTAACTACCTAAGGCATTCATGTGATCTTACATGATGGTTGAACTATTTTAAGAATGCATAAAATACGATCAATCCCACTATTCCATTACAAAAGTGTCAACTTCATTCCATTTAAAACCATGAAAGGTTTTATTCCAAAATATGCCTCTTTCACAAGATAAAACCAAGGGGTTTCTATCAAATCATTTTATGGAAATTTCATAAGTTTTAAATAAATTAAAAACAAATTCCATCAGTATACATTTCATTTAAAAAATTATATTCAACAATTTAATTGAAAACATTTCCAACATATACAAAATTTAAATTAAACTATTTAAATCAACCAATTTTCCATAAATTCACCGAATTAAATGGTATTGGGGTTTTCCCAAATTTCAATACCAAAACCATTTCAAATATCTCAATTCAACGAAATCGAGTATTTAACAATATAATTGAAATCAACTGGAGAAATTGAATTTTAATCAATAATTTAAATAAATTAAGAAAAGAAATTGATAATAAATTTGGCAAGTCAAGATGGAACCACCTAACTCTATTTATTGACGGCAGTTACCCCAAAGAGAAACCCAAAAAACCGAGTGACACAATGACATCTATCAAAATATGGATCTAAATCCTTAAAACAATAATTAAGATCAATGGAATCAAGATCTTGCAAAACTAGATCTAGATTCACAATCCTAGATCTATTCCTCAACTCATAGGTTTAGATCCATGGAAACAAAGGAAATAACATAGTAAAAGATCAAGGGATGATAAAGAAATCAACGAGAAACACAACGGGTTGAAATTCACTTACCAGGGGGAGAGAAAATCTTTAATACAAGCCTTTAATATCAATGAAAGAAGTTCAGATCGCCTTGGAATCTCTCTAGGAGACTTTGGAAAGACCTAAAATGAGTCAAGACCGAGCCTTGGTCAAACTTATAGAAGTCCTGGGGGTTTGGGTGGTTTTAAAAGAAAAATTCGATATTAGAAACCGCGTGGATGGATTACATGGGTAGAGTCGCTCGGTTTTTCACATCGTGTGCAGACTATGAGTACCTCATTGTCCAGAGATACATGGTCTTCATTGTTTGGTCGCATGGATTTTCAAACCGTGCGCAAACCATGCGTACCACTCTATCCAGTGCTACTTTGTTGGCACTGTTTGGTCGTAAGGTTTATCAAACCATGTTCAAACATTTCACAAGCCATTTCCCTTTTGTTTTACTTAAAAGTCCACCCTAACGCACCCCCAAGTCACTACTACTAAACAGAGATACTTGGAAACATGAAAAGTACCTGAAAACGTAACGTGATGTTACATAAAAAATTTTCTTTACTTAAATTTATTTTTAATGTTAAAATATATTTAAAATTTATTCTAAAAATTAATTATATAATTTTTTTAAAAATAATACACTTTTTTTAGTTGGAAACCTATACATATTTATATTATATATAAGATCATAGTGATCATTTGATCTTTTTTACAATAAGAACCTGTAGTGTCGCCCTGACAAATGGATTAATTTTAATTTAATTTCTGCCACTTATTAGATTATAATTTGTAAAAATGTATTCTATATTTGGTATCAGAGGAATTTATTATTTCTAATATGTTAAAAAAAATTGACGCAAATTATTAGTGAACATAATTAAAATTAATTACAACGATTAAGAGACCAAATTGGCTAATAATATACTAAGAATTAAATTACAACCAATAACGACCTAGAAACACTTCCAAAACCCATTAGTTATTCATGTTTCATCCATATACCTTAAATTATTGATTTTGGTTGATTTGGTAAGACTTTATTAGTTAACAGCTTTTGCACCCATAACATGTTTCATTAAATTCCATACGAGCCATTTTCATTCCACATAAAATGCCACCACATATACCCAATACCCACACCTATGAAACATTTTATGTTTGGCCATGAAATACCAAATTAGATTCCAAATAATTCTACATTCTACCTTTAATCCCACATTTGGTTAGAAATATTCTCAAGAAATCCTTTTGTCATAAGACATGAAAAGTTATGTAATTAAGTGGTCACATTTTCTATCAAGATATTTTCCATTTTTTTCCTTCCTCACCCCTTATACTATATTTATTTAATTATATTGAGAGAGAAAAAGTATCGTCAACATAAAATTATTTTTTTAATAAATATATTCATCCTACAATTACACACATGTCCATCTAATAGAGATGAACATACTGTTTCTTTGTATGGAGAAAAATAGTATCCTGAAATGATGATTGTTCATTTATCTATTACAACTAATAGTGGTGTCCATTATGATAGAAAAATACAGTTATATATTTCATTAATATTATTCATTATTTCTTTAATATTCTTTATTACTTTTATAACACACATATCATTAACATAGTTTTTTTATTTATACGATAATCTCATTTTTAGGAAATTTGGACTACAACCCCAAAAGTGATGTGATTCATTCACACAACTCTATGAATGCCTAATGATTTGTTTATTGAATTTATATTATATATATAATATATTAATGATAATATACTTATTATAAATATATATATATATATTTTCATTGACTTACATTAATTCAATATGACAACAAAAATGGAAAAAAGTGTTCATTCGTATGTACAGATTACCATCCCCAGGAATGGTTTATTCTATTAGTCAACTCATTATGATAAAGATTGTTTTAATATAAATATAATGGATATACCTGATTTTGATATAATTTTATACATTCTTTAATGATGATGTAAACATAAGGATCAACGATATAAAAAATTGCATCACATGTGACGAACAAAGTGAATATTATGTGAAGTGAATCCTTATCATATATTTGTTAACAAGTGGGTAATATAAGTTTATAGATATAAAATATATATTTCAATTTATATTAATATGATTATATAAATTATTTATAATAATATTATATTTTTTATATAGAAATCTTTTACGAGTATGGAGAAATTCTAGACACAAGGTAAGGTAAATTTTATCTCACTTTTAGTTTTTGTGAGATACAAGCTATGTTCACAACCATTTAAATTTTTTGATTTTTATTTACTAACCATGATTTTATTATTTTTATATTTTACTTAAATTAATGGCTATTTACATTCCATTTTATTATCATTCATACACGAGGTTTATGTTTTTAATGTTATCAATTCAGTAAATATGTTTTGTATAAATTTCACATCATTGAGATTCATGTTTTGTTATGAAACTAAAATATTATTTTATGTGAGTGTACATACATTTTACATTTCATATAATGAATATCAATATTTACATGATATTATATTCTTTATGTGTTTTCCATTCCTTTCATGGAGATTCTAACCCCAAGAGATAATGTAATAAGATTTTATTGAGACGATCTCATTGCTTTTCAAGATCGTTTATATTTAAGCCTCAATTGATGATATCATAGGTTCATTAACTCAGGATTAATAATACTTTTCCATATAACCTTTTATTTAATTACTTAATCATGTTTTGGTACCATATTCAACTCATTGTTACATAAGATCGTTAACGAATTTTTTTAGGAAATGCAGTCATTTGAAATTCATTAGTAAAAAATCTATGTATTCGAAAAAAGAATTCAAAAAATATTATACCATTATAAAATAATATTTAAAAAATTTAAACTTTTTTATCTTTTACTGGTCTCGTCCAGAGAATATTCTTATCACTTTCTTAACAAGGAACATTTCAATCCTTTTTTACTATGAAAAAGGAATGTTCTTTTTACCTTGTATGACTTGTAAGGAATTACCAGTCATCATTCCCTATAATATTGAATTGTAATTTTTAAAAGGTTCTTATTTAATAAAAAGGAATGATTTCAATATTCATTTAATATGGGATATAATTTCAATGATTTGTTTTTCAAAACATTTTCTAACATCGTTAATATTATTTCAAGGAAAAAAATTTCAAAAAAAGTTCAATATTCATTTATAAATATTCAGGTAAAATGGTATTCCAAAAATCATCAGGATCTTTTTATATGTGATAAAAAAAATTCAAAAAAAAATTGTTTTAAAATGTGTTGAATCATATTTAATTAGTTTTAAAAGAATTATATTTTCAATATAGTTTTAAAAATATCAATGTATTTTCTATGAAAATTATTTTAAAATGGTTTTTTTTATTAAAAATTCATTTTAAAACCAGAATAGATATTTTCCTCTAGAATTTATTTAAAAGTACATTGAAATTATAACACATATTAGATAGCATCTAATATATTTAATAATTCCGTTATGATGAATAAATAAATGTCTCCATTCATATTCTTACTATGAATGGATTATGATTTGATGACATGATGTTAAGAAACCAATTTATCATTCATGGGTTATATACTTCTAAAACCCTCTTCATTTCGTGGGTTATGTTTATGATGAAATGACTATGAAAATTGAAACTTTCCACAATTTATGAGAGCTTACATATTGATTATAACAACTTCATTTAATGAGTTATAATGTTCATTTATGATGCTCTGGATCATGTATTAATGACTTCATTATGTGGAGGGTGGGGCCAATATCTCCCTACAAAGTATTGAGTAATTATTTATACCTCATGAGATAAAAAATCAATGAGATGAGGGTTTACCATTTCAATAATACAGGTCATGAATGAGGGTTACCTAGTTCAATAATACAGTTGTGTAATGAGGGTCACTCGGCTCAGTAATATAGTGCTGGAATAGGGGATACTCGGAAAGTAAAGGATTTTTTCCACTATGATGGTATTAGTAGTGATGTCATTGCTAGTATGGAAATTAGTATATACTTATATGATTCCACAATTCTGTTTTATTCCTATGTTCTGATTTCATGTCCTATTCCCTTTATATAATTTTGATTAATGTATAATGAACTACCAATATTTATTATATTATATTTTTTATTCCTGGAATGATCATCTATTTTCATAATCAAATTCACATACCCTTATGACCATGTTTATTCATACACAAATACTGCGCCCTTGCATATACATACCCATATAATTAAAATATTATTTTCAAATGTATATTAATAGTTTGAGTAGTAAATAATAAAAACTATTTAAAGATATATTAAAATTAAGGCTTTTGTGATACAGAATGGTGAAATGAAATGATGAATGTGAACATTTATAAGAAATTATATATGAAAATTAATTAGAAGGAAATTACATGATCTAAGAAGATACAGAAAATATTATGTATCATAATGTATATATAAAAAAGACTGAACCATTATTTTCACCTTAGAGAAATCAATGAACACGATGAATCATACATTTCTAATAACAAATAGTAAAAATTAACATTGAATTGTGAAAATTGAAATTATGATAGTAACATATTATGTATTGATATGAAACTGAGGATATATAACAGTATTTTTATAGAGAATGATTTATTTTAAAAAACATGACTATAAACTATTACAATGTGTACTGTTTGTAGAGTATGTGTGGTGCACCTTATAGTCATACAGTGAGAGAGAAATCCCAGTTATTAATATCCTAACAGAACTGCACTAAATCGTTGGGGAAGTGGTCACATCCACATTTATAAATAGTAAGGATAAAATTATTCTCACAACCTATGGACTAAAATTTGTAAAAGATAATAATTTCAATGTGGTTTCCTACAATTCTCACATCACGTCTGCAATACTCACATAATAATGAATTCAAAGTGTTTTATTGTAGTAGTCCAATATAGCTCATAAAAAAAATATATTTAAATATCATCAATGTACATTAATTTATCGGTTGAAATGATTTTTTTAATTATATGTGATGTTATTGACATTAATTATACATTATAAAAGGTGGATTAAAATGAGGAAGTATAAATGTAAATGATAATTTGAACATAATAGATTCAATAATGTTTTTACATTAAATTTCAATTTCAGTATCACATTTCATTCAATTTTTTTAGTTTTTTTGTTTATCTATTTCATCAAATAGCGATACACATCATTGAACTGGAATGTTATTGTCGTAGTGTCTCTAGAGTTTTAACATTTAGTTAGAATTTTTTGGACATGACCCGTCCCCCGGGGCCCGTTCCAGGACTACCCCAAGCCTGCCTTCTCTAGGACAGGGGACGGAGACTAGAACCAAAGGCTTAAATACCTAATAATTGGATGTTATTTCCTTTAGAATGTGTAAACACACACAATAGAGTACGATCTGGAAGTAAAACACTGTGAAAAGCTATATTTAAAGCTGTGATGAAATGTAAAAGGGGTCGGAGAAACAATCCCAACTTGAATGAACAAGTACAACTAAAAAACATGTACAACTGAAAAAAGTAACGTAGCTACTATGTTTTCCTCTGGGGATTCTGACTTGAAAGGTATGTACATATAACTTCCATGACACTCCACGTCCATCTATCTCCTCTACGTACCAACTTGTTGTAAGGTTCACCTTAGGGTAACATCCAATCCTACTACTCTGATCTTCAGTTAATGTTGTCCATCTTCTACATCCAACGTAACGAGGTTCATACATAGCCCATGAAAGTTTGAGTATAATGATACTCAGTAGGGACCCTGAGACCACCATGGTCTCTCAAATCCACCAATGATAAACCACAAAGTATGAAATTAATGTTTAGACATTACTTAGGTATATGCCCATACATATACCTAAGTTGTCAAGTAACCCATCTCCATCATGAGGAAAACACATAAGTAACTAACTCAGCTCACATAGGTATACAATATATCTATATAAAAATAGAGATGATTAGATATAGCCACTGAGTCATCTAAGCTATCGGACCCAACCAAGATCCAAGAACAGTAGTTGGAGCTGTCAGACCCACACAGGATCCAATACGAGCTATTTTTTCAGATCAACACATGGTCCAAAAACAGAAGTCAGAACTGTCAGACCCCCACAGGATCCATGATAAGTAGTCATAGCAATTGGACCAACACATTATCCGGGACCAACTTTTTTGTTGGACCAACACATGATCCAGGAACAATCGTTAGTGCACAGTCAGTTAAAGGGATTCCATGAAGAAATCTTGATTCGGGGAGGGTCCACTCCTTAAGCCTTTTTTTGATACATCAACTACCTGGTTGTCCCATGTTAATGTATCCCAATGTTCCGTCTCATAATAAGGGATCCAACGCGACGTACAGCGCGTCGATTTGATGTCCGGTCTAAGAGTGAATGGCATTTCTGGTCTGAGGGCCCAGTTTGATTTAGGTTCAATCAAAACCAACAATACCCCAACTATGTCCAAACCTTAAATGAGGTGTTACAAAAGAACCATATCTCTCCATGATTTCCGTCACTGCAGACGGTTCGTCTATCGGACACTTGTAGCCCATGTTATGTGGGAAACAATGAAATCTAGTCAAAATGAGTCCGGGTCTGGTCAGGCCCAGTCAGACCGACTTGGCCCGACCCAGTCCGGAATGGGGTCCGACCTGTTCTGCAGGTCCAACCAGGCCTGTGGGTCAGACCCGGTCCGCGGGGGTGGCCTAGCCTGCGAGGATGGCTCGGCCCGCGCTAAGTCTTTCCCGACAGCCCGCACTAGTTCTGGCTCAATGGGTTGAACTGGGATCCGCCATTGCCACATCAAGGGGGAGGCCGCGCCCCCAGAGGTTCCAAAATGGATAAGATGTTCAGGTGGGAGACAATCGATGCCACGTGGCACTGGTCCGCATCAGGTGGGTCCTGTTCCTCCCAACTGGCCGAGCGGCCAACCACTTCCAGCAGGGCATCGTTGCACCGTGCCCCCTCCGGCGAACCGGCGACTTGGGCCATCGCTCCTCATCGCAGAAGGACTAGAGCCAGCCACTGTTTCATCTCCACGATCAGGGGCAGTGTCCCTCCTTCTTTCCACCACACGGCGTTGTTGCACCGCACATTATCCTTCGTCCCGGCTGCTCAGGCCGCAGGCTTCCTTCGCGGCCGACATTGCGCCTCCCGCAACTGCACTGTCGCGGTCCGTTGGTCGTGGTTTACCACTTCGGTGGGGTGGTCGTGCCACCGACATCCATGCGGTGTCGATTGTCGTACCATTCGCCTCAAAATTTTCATGGGCCACCGGACATGTTCTGGTTGCCCGATTCTCATTATGAATGAAGATGTGCACTCCTCAGGACATCACCTTCGATACGCAAACAATGTTGATGATAGACACTCATCCCAGACTCATGTCGCATTGGGCATCATAATCCATATGAAAGATAGAGGGGTCAGGCTGTGAATGTTTGACATGTGCCATCCACGTTAGGGTGATATCAAGCGTCTCCGAATTCTAAACCATGTCAGAAAACATAGAACAAGAAACAATTAACAAGAATTAACCCCTACCTTAGATTCATTGTACATAGACGATCTCAAGGAACGGTGGACGTCGTTTCGTTGATATCGCGAAAGAATTTGAAGAATATGGGGACAACGTCGACGGCGTTCTTCAAGGATGGCGCTTCCTCCCTTGTTCCTGTTGAAGATCATTCTTCGTTGGCGAAATAAGTGTTCTTAGTTGGAGAATTATAATTCCCCCAAGCGCTCCTCTCAAAATACTCCCTCCAAAATAGAAATTCCAAAATAAAAGAAATAATAAGTTATTTATATCTTATTAGTTCATTGTCACCTAATTCAATTTGGTAGAGTTAAATTAATAGGATCCACCTAATTAATTATTCAGTATAGGCAGAAAATTAACTAGGGAGATCGAGAGGCTTCATTAGGGTGGTGGCACCATTAAGTGGTGAGCTCAAGAGGTTTCTCCCCACATAATGGCGATTTCAAGTGGTTTCATCCTCGGGTGGTCCCCATCACTTTTATTATCACCTGGGAAGTTATTTTCGGGTGGGACCCACCACCATAACCTCTCATGGGAGGTTAAGGTGGGGTGGTCCCCACCCCCAACCTCCACATGGAGGTTTCAACCAACAATAATAAAAATAATGCTACCACATTATTTTTATCTAACTTATTTATTAAAACCCAAAATCTGACTCTTATTTTGGACCAACTGTCGTCGGGGTGAAAGTCTTCTTAAGAGAATACTAACACTGTGAGTTAAATAGTTCCCTCAGATTTCAATTCCAAGCACCGGTTCAAAATTTATAAAATCATGCTTGTAATTTTACTGAACGTACCCGAACAAAACTTTAGAAATTGATTTTGGGCACACTGGGGCTCGGAAACATGCACAATTAGTTTTTGTGGACTTTTAAAATTTTAATTAATTTTAAAAAAATTCATGGGAATTCCAGGACTTTTCATTATCCCCACATCATGGTTTTATGTCCCCATAAGCTACAAATAAATCTAAGGGAACATATGGGGGTACTGAGCACGCATATGAGCCTTCCGCTCGAATGTCTCTCCTAGAGGTTCCCCTACTGCCAACGAACACGGACAAAAGGTATTGAATGTCCATGTAGGACCCACTGATATCGATCATCAATCTCCACTAAAACCATTGTAGAAGTCACCCCATCGTCAACATCCATCTCCACATGGTTGATGATGTGATAAGGGTCATGCACGTATCTCCTCAACTGGGATACGTGGAAGACGTCGTGCACCCAGTGCAACTGAGGTGGAATATCTAGGAGGTATGCCACCCCACCTAACTTGATGGGGACCTTGAAAGGTCCTGCTAATATCAATGATAACTTGCCTCCTTGGCGAAATCTCATTAAACCTAGTCGAGGAGAGACCCGTTGAAAGATGTGGTCGCCATTATCGAACTCTAGAGGACTCTATCTCCTATAAACATACATCTTGTACCTGCTCTGTATAGTCTTCATTCGCTCATAGATGATCTGCACCTTCTCTGAGGTAGGTCATTCCATCTCTGGTCCCACTACTACGGACTCCCCTGGGTCAGTCTCGCACAATGGTGATCTTCAAGGTCACCCATATAATTCCTCAAAAGGTGTCATCCCTATGGTGTAGTGATAGTTGTTAATTTATGAAAACTCCACCAAAGGTTAGTGATCCTCCCACCTAGGACCAAAATTGAGGACACATTCTCGGAGCATGTCTTTGAGGGTCTGAATGGTCTTCTTGGACTGACCATCTGTCTCAAGATGGGTTGGCGGTGCTCAAGAGAAGTCGTGTCCCGAAATCCTCCTGCAACCACTTCTATAGACGTGGAGTAAATCATGCCTCATGATCAGAGGAAATCGTCGAAGGTATACAATGTAAACGCAATATATCATGTACATAGAGGCGTCCCAAGCTCACTATTGAACCCTTCCCTCTGATCTGTATGATGTTGGCCGATGTGGTGAGTCTGTCGACGATCACAGAAATCTTGTTGTGGCCCGTCAATGTACATGGAAGACCCTTCATGCAGTCCATGTATATCCCATATCATGTCGACTCTGGGACTTCTATAAACTGAATGAATCCTGATGGTACATGGTTCTTCGCCTTCACTTAGAAATTAGTGAGGCATCAAGAGACAAACTCTGCTACTGCCTTCTTCATACCTGGCCACCAGTGCTATCGTCGAGGGTCCTGATACATCTTCTCTGCTCATAGACGTACCTCTAGAGGGGATGTGTGGAACTCCTTCAAAAATTTCTCCTGAAGTGACACCGGTTCCACAGTACATCTTATGAAGAGAAAGATGTGCTCCCCACCTTCATAGAACCCATCAGGTGCATGTCCTTTGGATATCTGAGCACGTCATGTCTCGCAGTCATCGTCTGCACACTGCGCCTCCCGGACTCGTTGAAGAAGTATGGGAGTGACTGTAAGAGACTATAGAAAGGCTACTCCATCTCTATCCAAAAAGGATATCTATAAATTAGCTAGCTACTCTATTGCGTCACCCATCATATGTATACCAGATCTACTACTTAGATCATCTGCAACAACGTTCCCCTTCCCATGAGTGTAGACTATCTTGAAGTCATAGTCCTGGGGGAACTCAAGCCAATGTCATTGTATCAGGTTCTGGTCCTTCTAAGAGAAGATATTCTTGACACTCTTGTGATCAGAATATATGGTAAAATTCTAAAAATATAAGATATTGTTCCCACATATTCAAGGCAAAGAACACTAATTCTAACTCCAGGTCATGGGTAGCGTAGTTTTGCTCGTGTTGTCTCAGCTGCCGAGATCCATATGTGATCACTGCTTGCTCCTTCTTCAGGACACATCCAAGTCTGTTCCCTGATGTGTCTCAATAAACTATGTACCCAATGCCTTCCTCTGGAAGCCTCATGATGGGGGAACTAGTTACCCTCTGCCTCACCTCATGGTAGATCTTCTAGAATCTCTCCGGCCACATGAAAGGTTTTCCCTGATTCGTCAAGGCTAATAGTGGTGTTGAAACTCTGGAAGAGTCTAGAATGGACCTTCGATAATATACATCCAAAACTAGGAAACTCTATACCTCCATCACATTCCTGGGTGGCTCTCAAGCAAGGACCGCCTCAATCTTCGCTGGTTCCACTACAACTCCAGCTTCCGAGATGACATGTCCCAAAAAGTGAATCTATCGAATCCAAATCTGGCATTTTGGGATCTTACCATAAAACTAGTTCTCTCAGAGTGTGCCTAGTACTCCCCGAAAATGGTAGGCATGCGACTACTCAGTAGTCGAGTAGATCGATATGTTGTTGATGAAGACTATGACCACGAAATCAAGGTAAGGCTGGACGATCCTATTCATGAGTCCCATTAACACTGCTAGAGCATTGATTACGACAAAGGGAATAACCAAGAACTCGTACTGGTCATACCGACATCTGATGTTCGTCTTCTGCACATCCTCTTCTCGAACTCTCAGCTGGTGATAGCCTGATCTGGGGTCTATCTTGGAGAACCAAAGTGATCCCTTCATCTGATCAAAGGGGTTGATGATCCTCGAGAGTGGGTACATGTTCATCACGGTAACTTGATTTAGGTGACGGTAGTTGCCACAAGGACTCATGCTCCAATATTCCTTCCTGGAGAACGAATCGAGGATTCCCAGGGTGAAACATTGGGCCAGATGAATTCCTTCCCCAGCAAGTCCTCTAACTATACCCCCATCCCATGAAGCTCAGCAGGAGACATTTGATATTTTGGTGTAGATAATGGTTTCATCCTGGGGTATAGTTCAATGTAAAATTCCACCCCTCTGCGAGGAGGTAAACCTAGAACATCGTAAGGGAAAACATCCGCATAATGGTCCACCAATATAGGATATCTAGGACTCTCCCCATATACCTCTTCGAGTGAAAGTGAGGCCAACTTATGAGTGATCGTCTACACCCACCTCCAAGTTAGTCAGTCCTGCGATGAAAAGGCTCCATTCTCGCCTGTGAGGGTGAACCTGGTCCCGTCCATGTGGACACACCGCACATTGCTCCTAATATAGTCGATCTAATCATGGAATGTAGATAACCATTCCATACACAAGATGTCGTCGTAAGGCCTCGACGCCGCTACGCGGACATCCCAGCAGAAGATCTTGACTCCTAAAGTCATCTCACATTTCCGGCACTGGTACCTAATTGTCGAGACTACTCTCATAGGAGTATCTTGCCGTAATAATCGAGACAACAGCTCAGTCAGAATATTTGAGCTCCAAATGAGGGCAGTGGAAATGAAAGAGTGACTGGAACCTATGTTTATGAGACCATAATCTATCGTGGAGTAGACGCAGATCGTACCTGGAATCATCTTTGGAGTTCCGTGATCGTAAGCCTCAGCTGCCTAAAGGTGAGATCACCCCAGTCCACATGATCCTTGCGATCGGGGTGGATATCCTAGTGGTGGTAGTATTAACACCTTGAATCGTTTTCCACCACCAGCTTCATGACCAACTCCACTTCCAATTCAGTCTTCTTCCTATGGTCCACCTCGACCAAATCTCTTTCTCTGCATGGGTGGTCCTTCGACCGTCTGCTGATCTTCATTACGGTGGGTTGGATAGTCATGAGCCATGTGACCCTGCCCTCCACAAGAGTAACATTTCCCGTTCCAGGCATGACTGGATCTATCTTTTGTTCCCCGCACAACAGAACCTGTATCCTGAGGTCGTCCACTAGATGGTCTGGTCCACTTGGTCCTCTACGACATTTGTCTACTGCCAGCTGCAGAAGACTATGCTAGGTGATGCCTGGTGGTATGTCTCACTACTGTTGATGGATTTTCAAGGAAACTCTCCACTAAGATGTATCCCTCCAAAACCATCTCCTACGTCGAGATATTGTGGGAGATCATTAATACTCTGATCTCTCACTGAAGCCCATGTACAAAGATCTGAACCTAAGAATAATTGGTCCCGTACCATATATGTGGCGCAGCGCGAGAGGTCGGTGAACCTCTTCGTGTACTATGCTACTGTCATACTGCCCTGCAGATGAAGTATCTCATGTATCCACACTACACGTAGGGTGCCTGGGACAAACTCTGCCCGAAACAGGCTCTCAATGTCTGCCCAGAGTATTGTCGTCACATCATGTACCTAGAGAATTTGGCTCCACCATCTTCCTGCTACTTCCTGAAGAGGACTTGTGGCAAGGATCACCATAAAGTCGACTGGTGTCCCAACAAGTGTGAAAACCATCACCATAGCCTCCAACCAATCCTCAACTACCTGCGTGTCGATCTCACCACTGATACTGGGCGGCCTCTGGCACTGGAACATGTGAAACGTGATCAAGCGGCGTGATTCATCTACTTTTAGGGCGAGTGGTATCAGTGGACCAACGGGAAGTGGTACTACTGGTGCCTCCGCTGTGATGGGGCACTGCACCGAGGCCTCGTTGCTCGGTGGGCTTACATCTCATACATGTCTTGAAACTCTGATTGGCTGTCTATGTGGGGCCATCTGGAAAATATACAAGTTCCCCACATTCAATATGTTAAACCTGGTGAGATGGCTCAAAATAGATCACAAAGAAGACTCTTTAAAACACACACGCAATCATTGTTTTTGTGCATACAGTCGGAAATCCGAAGTGAGGGTCTTGGTGTATGGATA
This sequence comes from Viscum album, assembly GCA_963277665.1. Lineage (NCBI taxonomy): Eukaryota > Viridiplantae > Streptophyta > Magnoliopsida > Santalales > Viscaceae > Viscum > Viscum album. Next base: position 1,515,287,393 of record OY728122.1, on the reverse strand, counting down.
CATTGGCCACCTCACCAGCATTGGAATCCATGGACTGAAAACCACATCCAGTACTCTAAACACAATTGGTTCACAAAAATGAAAGAGCAGAGTCCAAAGTTCTGTGGTAGAACCGACTCCTCTGTTACCAATTTTTCACAACTCGTCCAACGTGGCATGTGTTGTGATTACCCCAAGCCCACCGTCCATAGGAAAGGGGATGGTGACTATAATCAAAGGCGTAAATCCCTATGACTCGGAAGGAATTTCCTTTATAATGTGTAAACACACACAGCCTATTATTAGTTGAAGTAAAACACTAAGCAAAACTGTATAAAATATGTGTTGAAAAGTAAAAGGGGCTTGAAATTAAATCCCAATAGGAAAGTACAAGTACAACTGAAATAAAAGTACAACTAAAGAAATGTAATGTAGCTACTAGGTTATCCACTAGGGATTCCTACCTAAAGGGTAGGTATACATAACCTCCACAACACTCCACATATAACTGTCTTCTCTGGGTACCGACTCGTGGTAAGGTCCACGTCCGAGTACCGTCCAATCCTGCTACTCTGATCCTTAGTCAACGATGTCCATCATCTGCAACCAACACAACGAGGTGCAGACATAGACCGTGCAGGGGTGAGTATAACAATACTCAGTAGAGACCCTAAGAAAACCATGGTCTCTCAAATACACCATTGATAAAACACAAATTATGATTTCAACGGTTAGCCATTACATATGTATATACCCATACATATACCTATGTTATCAAGTAAACCATATCCATCATGAATTAAACACAGAAGTAACTGACTCAGATCACATAGTTACACAACATATGTAGAGAAAGAGAGAGATGATTATATATATATATAATAAACCATCTAAGCTGTTGGACCCACACTGGATCCAGGAACAGTAGTTCAAGTTGTCGGTCCAACACATGATCCAGGAATAGATGTCAGAACTGTAGGACCCACAAATGATCCATGATTAGTAGTTAGAGCTGTCGGAACAATACATGATCTAGGAACAACTATTCTATCAGACTAACACATGATCCAGGAACAAAATTACGAACTGTCGGACCATCACATGTTCCACGAACAGTCATCAGTGCACAGCCAGCAACGAGGTTTCTATAAAGCACACTTGATTCTGGGAGAGTTCGCTTCTAACGCCAAGTGCCGATACATAAACTAACGCATAGTACCACATTGATATATAAGGTTGTTCGGTATCATCATAGGGAACCCAACACAACAGACGACGTGTCAATCCGACTCCCGGTCTGAGAGTTATTGGCATTTCCGTTTCATATTCCAAGTTGGATTTAGGTTCAATCCAACCCGTCCATACCCCAAATGCATCCAAACCTCATGTGGGGTATTCCAAATGAACCGTCTCACTCTATGAATTCTGTCTCCATAGATGGTTCATTTATTGGACACCCGTAGATCATGTTATGGGCGGAAAGGCAAAATTGGGTCAAAATTGGACCGGGACCGATCCGGCCCCGTCGAACTGACCCGGTCCAGAATGGGGTACGAGCTGGTCCGCGGGTCTGACCTGGTCCGCGAGGATGGCCCGACCCGTGCTAGGTCTAGCCTGGTGGCCAGCGCTGGGGCCTCCATAGATACATCCAGGGGGAGGTCGCACCCCCTGGGGTTCCCGAACGGGTAAGTCGTTCGGGTGGGAGACAACTTGTGCCACATGGCACCAGTCTATGTCATGCCATACCCACTAGGTCCCACTCCACCCGAATGGCTGAGTGGCCAGCCACCTCCCATGTGGCGCCATTGCGCCACGCCACCTCCGGAAACCCGAAAAAATGGGATTCCGGCTGCGACTGCATTACCGTGAACCTCCTTTGGCCCACCGTGTGGCACAATTGTGCCACAACTTCAACGACATCCTGGATGCTCAGGCCGTCGACTTCCTTTACAACGGTCCTTGCGCCGACATCCATTGCACCGTCACGGTCCTTCAGCTATGGGTTACTCCTCTGGAGGTGTGGTTGCACCACTGCTATCCATGCGATGTCAATTATCATACCATTCGCTCCAAGCATTCTGCGGGTCAGAAGACGTGATCTGGTGGCCCGATTCTCGTTCCGGAAGAATCCATGCACTCCTCGGGACGTCAGCATCAATCCACAAACAATGTATAAAATATAAGATCAAACCGAACTCATGCCGCCTTGGGAATCATAATCTATAAGAAAGGTTGAGGGTTCGGGTCATGTTTGTTCGGCCCGTGCCCTCCACGTTAGGGTGATATCAAGCGATTCCGAATTCTAAACCACGATTGAAAATGTAGAACATGCAACATTTGACAAGCTTGAACCTGTAACTCGGATTTGTGGATCATTGACGATGACAAGGAATGGTGGAAATCATTTTGTGGATGTCACAAAGGATGATGAAGAAGACGAGAACAATGACATCGATCTTATTCAAGGATGGCGTGTCCTCCCTTTTTCTGGTTGAAGATCATTCTTCATTGGTGGAAGAAGTTTTCTTCGTTGTAGAATTATAATTCTCCCATGCTCTCCTCTAAAAAGCTTCCCCCTAAAAGTGAAATTCCGAAAAAAAAATAAATAATAAGATATTGATATCTTATTAATTCGTTGGCACCTTATTCAACTTGCTAGAATTCAATTTATGTGCTCCACTTAAATAATTCTTGAGTGTAGGCCCAAAATTAATTATGAGAGATCAAGAGGCCCCTTTATGGTGGTGGCACCATTAAGTGGGGAGCTCAAGATGCTTCTCTCCACTTAATGGGGAGTTCAAGGGGTGTCATCCTCTGGTGGTCCCCACCACTTCAATCCTAACATGGGAGGTTATGTTCGAGTAGGCCCCACCACCCCGACCTCTCATGGAAGGTTCAGGTGGGGTGATTCCAACCTCCAACGTCAATTTAGAGATTTTATCCACCTAGAATAAAAATAAATTTACCACTTTATTTTTATCTAACTTATTCATTAAATCCCAAAAACTATTTTTAACTGTCAACCAACTGTCTTTGAGGTGAAAGCCATAATAAATGAATACCGGTGCTGCGAGATCAACGGTGACCTCAGATTTTAATTTCTCACACCGATTCAAAAGTTATAAAACACTGCTCGTATAATTCATGAATGTACCTAAAAACAACATAAAATATTGATTCTGGGCACAAAGGGCCTCAGAATCATGTGCTATTATTTTTCACGGACTCGTAAAATTACCATGTATTAAAAAAAAATCCACATGAATTATGGGTCTTTACATTATCGTCAAGATCTACCTCACTCAACATATTTTTCTGGATCAAAAAATTTAATAAATAATTATGTAGAGACAAATACCAAAAAATTTAATCATTATAGTTGTAATATGATTTTTAAAAATTTTAAATGAGAAGAATAAATACAGTTTGTTCTGATGATACAGTCAAAGTAATTGAAACTAGAAAGAAGCAGTAATTTCCACTCATATGATGTAATGAATACAAAAGACAATAATGTTAAATATCTTAATACCCATGTAGAAGAAAAATTTATAGTTGCTGTAACAAATCCTATGTCATGGATGTAGATGACTCCAAAATAAACAGTTCTTTCATGTTCCGATAACACTATTTCAAATTGAAAAATCACTGACCCAATATAGAATAATATACAGTATAATAAATTACATAGTAGTGAATAAGATACAACCAATAATTAACTAGATACATTGAAAATTTCAATTTAAACTGGTGATTTTATTAGATATAGTCGAATTTATATTTTATCATGTGTAAAATGGTGTTAATTCAGCAGCTCCATCACATATTTTAGAATCATATATTCCAATGATGGAATACTTCTAACTTCCACTTTTGGGATCCTTCTACATAGGCATGAATTTTTTGTTGGATTCCCATCACACATTCTTTTGTAGACCCAATCATGGTTTGTGAAATTATGCATCATTAGCTCAGATTATAACTTCAAACAGTAACATGATGTATTTTTTGAGGGCAATAAAATATGTAGGATATCTTCATGAAATCAATTATTCATAGAGGATAATCATTGTAAGGTACTATAACCTGACAAGAAATTCAATAAACTGAATAAGGATACCTGAAAAGCAGTACAAAAAATGGATGATTACTCACAGAAAAAATAATTAAGATATACTATGTACTTAAATAAAATAAATATACCCGTGGTATGAAATTTTAAAAATTTTATGTCTTAAAGAATATTTTTTTTCACCAAAATCTAATCTATGTTCACATTTAACATGTATGGATGATAAAAACCATAAATTAAAATTTATTATACTAATTATTTTGAACAAATAAGTGTCAAGGTCATATTGTTTCAATAAAAAAGAGATTTTATTAGTAATCAGCATTAGTTAAAAAAAATTGAAAATTAAAACACAAATGCAATTTCTGCCAATTTTATGATTCAATGTAACACAGGGTGCATGTTTATAGAATCATCAAAATCACATATATTTATTATAATGTATATGGAATGTGAATGATAATTTAATTAAGATAAATATAGGTATACAAGAATAATTTATGAACTAAATATTTGTAGCTCTGACTACAAGAGAATTGCAACTGAAATCTTTTTCAAAACCAGCATATGCTAGCATGAAAAGAGGCAGGAAGACATAAATTCTTGTTGAAAACTTATAAAACTATTATTTCACTAGTGTAAACATATAGTCTATGAAAATGTAGTTGAGATGTTGATCTCCGCCAACAATATTATTAAGTAGATTGATTCACGATTGGGAATCATTTGGTACCACTATCTCCCAAATGAATGATACAATAAGAAATGATGGATCCAAAACAATATTGATATTTATAGTGGATAATATAAAGAGTACACATATCATACCAAAAATTATTTATATCATTACCATATAATTTATTTTCTTGGTTTCCATTATCATATTTTCAAAATATATGTCACCATGTGTTTGGAATAGGCCACCTATACCCGGTGGTGTGATTTATCTATAAAATTATCACAATATAGATCAGATGGTCCGATAAATACAATGATATAATTATAAAACAGGTTCACCCACATTACTACCATAGTGACAATAATTTTCATTGTGGTAGGAAAATTAGCATCCATATATTGCTTAAATAATTATACATTTAATTTTCAACAATCCTAATATAATAATCTGTAGATAATATGAATAATGTGGAATTGTCAACTACACATTTAAAAATAAAATTTAACAAATTAAAAAAATGAAATATAAAGTATTCAGTTTAGATGGTTGATATGATTTGAAAAAAATACATGGTCATGTTTTTAAATTATGAATTAAATCTGATAAGCCGTACATATAGAAGAATGTAATGACCTAGAAAAAAGAAATTGTTCCACAACTCATGCATCCCCAATAGCCTGTCTATTCAAAGAAGTTATACATATATCTAAAATCAATATAAATTATTCCATTTCACATTATATTAATGAATGAAACCTTGATTTAATATTTTTAACATTGAATATAATGAAAACATACAATACAAGTAAAAATATAACTCTCAATGTATTCTCAAAATATGCAGACAATGAAGATGTGTAGAGATAACGTAATATAATTACAACAATATATTGTGTACAACAAATAATTTTTGTAGTGTAATTGAACCTGTTTTTTAAAATACATGTATAAAAAGGTTTAATAGTAATGACATACAATAACAACATGCAGTTCTTCTGCATGACAATATATTTTCATTATAATATGAAGTATTTTAATGTCAATAGTAAAACATGTCCTCCATAATTATCACAACCTTGGGTTATGTTTGTGCATATACTAATTTTCCCAGTATAGAAGGATAAACTTAAAATAAATTAGAGATTATAAAATCATTTCCAAAGATAAAAGAGTGAACAAATATGACTCCATGAATGATTTGGTGTAGAAATTATTTAATTTTATGGAAATGTATTATACAAAGAGTAATAACCAAGTTGATGATATTATCTAACCAAAAAAATAATAAAAAAGATAGATTACCCAATAATAGTATTACCTTTCATATTAGTTGAAAATATCATTCTTTCTTTTTTGTTTTTTATTTTAATTTATCCTTAATTAAGAATTCAAGATTATTTTCCTAGCATATTCTACCCACACTATCCATAGATAATTGATGAATTTTTTCCAAAACAACTTCACTGTTAAAGTAATTCATATATTTATTCTACAAAGTAGAAATTGTTAAAAAAAATATTAGTTTTCACTGTAACATTAATAATAGAACAGAATAATAACTTTTTATTCAACATTTACATAATATAACACATGTACACTTGAATTGTGGATAAAACTGAAGATGATGGTATAAATATTGAGTCTATTATTTCACTATGTAAGAAAGATTAAACACTATGATCCTACAATGGAACAGTAAAGAGAAATATTCCAATAATTCGTGATTTACATCCATGTAAAATTAAATGAATAGAATGGAAAATATTTCCTGATCGTGAATTCTCTGGCGAGGCGAGGTCGATATCATGAACAACCACAAATTTGATGTCATCAAAAAATATGTTCATGATTAATTCAATTTCAAATTATAAATAATTAAATTTTTTAATATATAATATCTAGTACCTAATTTCATGCAAATCTATCATTGAAATTGATAATATAGTTTTCATTTTCAATAATTAAAATTAATTTGAATGATTTTTTTTTCTGTTTAGCAGTAGTGATTTTGAATACTGAGTTTTTATTATTCAATTGACAACAAAAATTTTTTTGATTTGAAAACATTTTAATCTGTAGTAAATTTGTACTCATATTCGGCTTAATCTAACAATGAAAATATATGTTATATTGAATAAAGGGAACATATTTTTTCATCACATTTGATGGTCTCCAGTAATACATGTTTCAATAAATATCTCAACTGTGTATCTATTTTACATAAAAATTTAATGTCTTGTTTATCAAATAGAACCACTGAAAAGGAGTCAGTGATATCTATAAAAAGCAGAAGCACTATAATAAATTTATTCAAAAATGTTATTAATAACATATTCAAAAGAATTTAAAAATTCAACACAATAAAAATTTAAAATTTATAAAAAGCCATTATGGAAAATAATAAATAAGAATCTAAGTGTAGTAAAATTTTGTGAAATATTTCAATTGTTGAACAAAATTTTTTCCTCAAAATTGTGAATGTTTCTCATGAGGGATTTTCATGTTTCATAGAAATTGTGGTGGATGTTTGGTATTTATTAGTCATGGTTGAAATTAATCAATTTTCAGGCTATCGATGATTAAGAACACGGTAATTAATATATATAATATATTACGGGTTATATAATACAAAATAGTTCATAAATAAATTTCTAATTTTAGGACATATTACATACATGCTGATAATTTTTAACTTCCAAAATTGATTTTTTATTGTCCCAATAAAGAATTCATGTAAATGAAAGAAATTGGGTATGTTTTTGCAGGACTGTGATACTCTAATTCTTTTATGAACCCAAATATGATTACTGAAAAATAAAATTAAATATTCATAAGAGAATCTATTGAATAATTATATTATGAAAATTTTATAAGAGATATAAAATTCATTGTTAAATTCAGGAATTATAGAACATGTTTCTGAAATTTTCAATATATAAAATATCTAAGTATAAATCAATTTATTAGTATTAATGATAGTTGTAACTATATCATATATGTAATGAATTATGAAAATCCAATTAGAGGGAATAATATGTTATTATTTAAAATAAAAATGAGTAATAGAGTGGGAAATAAATAATTTTGTTGTTAGAAATAATATTATTAAATTTCTTGAAAATAACAAGATGTAATATTAAAATAGTTGATGACCAAATATTGTCTTCCATGTAATGTGACATTTGATTTTCATAGTCCCCCATAAATTTCATTTCACCTGTAACCCACTATACGGAAAAAATATGAATTATTTCATAAAGTAAATACCAGATCACATATACTAAATAATCATAAATACTCACCTTTCATTCTATTAGACACTCTCTATCATGAATTTGTATTTACCCAAAGATTGAAGAGGTCCAGAAAAATGTAATTGTCCAATTATTTATAAAAAATATAATAACGAAGAAAATTTTATATAAATAAACATTTATTTATTTCAAATACACATACATTTTTAATATATTTAATTTTTTTTAATACTTTTTTAACAGAAAACTATTATTCATTAATGAAAAAAAAATTGGACGAGTCATTATGTTTTATGATTATGTTTTGATAAATTCAAAAAACATTGATGATTTTTTACAAAAAACTCAATAAAATTGTACATATTATATTTTCATCTAAAAACCTTCTCTGATTTACATCTTCAAAATATGTAAAATTAAAATATAAATGTTGTAGTTTTGCATCACATGGCTAAACATGAATTGTTGATGTGAACATTATTCGACAAGAATGAATTGTTGTTATGTATCTTCCTTAATTAGCAACTATATGAAAATTTTGTATAAAACAATACAATTCTTCACGTAATAGCTATTTGTATTTAGAGATAAATTGAAGACTACTAACACTAAAATGTATATTTGTTCCCAGTATAATGATTTTAATTTTCAATAGCATAATCCTTTACACAATATCAAGTGGAAAATGTTGTTGTGTAGTGGATATGAAAAATTAATATAGTACATGTATGAAAAATGGATTTAATTATCAATGATAACAAACTTTTTTATTGTTAAAAATAAAATAAATTGAAACAACATCATTGGAGTACCTAGAAAATGTGTTTCACCACAAATTGAATATAAATTCTTTTATATTCAATGTGTCATCAATATCATGTGTGATATCATTCAAAGGGGAAAATGATCATGACATGTTTGAAACCCGGTACTGTTTGAATTTTTCTACAATGAGAGCATATTTAATGACAATGAATATTATGAAATCTATAATAACTGACCAAAATATACCAATCATATAAATTTAACTATTTAAATTTAAAATATATATATTGATATTTATCAAATATTTTCTTAAATAAAATATTTTTCATGCAATCAAAGACTGCAGGATTATTCTCACCAGGTACAATATTCAACCCTATTGGTGATGTGATTATAGATACAACAACATATAGTTGACCATGACCGAACAAATTTTTTTGAGTTATTTAACCCAACAAAAGATAGTGAATGGACTTTAATTTTGTTAATAGTCATAGAATAAAAAACAATAAATCAATATTGTCTTTTTTATAATTTGAAAGGCCATCAATAATCGTAGTGTGTCATATTTAATCATGGAGTGAATACAAGATATCCAGAATTACTTCCAAATTTCTTTTTCTGTAATGACAATTTCATCCAAGTGTGTAAATATCAAGTTAGTTACATTAAAAATCCTAGAAAATTGATCTATATTTCGTAGAAACATCAAGGGCACCCCAATTTTGAGTGATATTATGTGGTCAGGCTTCCCTGGAACATTAATATCATTTAACATATCAGATGTGTAGATGTTTTCTAGAAGTTATATATATAATCATGCATCACAAACTGAATATGATTTGAAATCAACTATTCCTTCAAAGAATGTGAGAGGCATCATGTACTCATTTACTACTTCAACAATTCCATATGTCAGAATAATGATGGAATCATATTTAAGATAATTGACATCAGAATAGTTACCCTTGTAATTGGGGTATGTATTGCCAAAAATTGAAAAAATTGGATATATATTCCATTAAATAAGTTATGAAAAAGGAATTGGAATGACAATTTAGCTGTCATTTGTCTCTCTAGTGGGACATTGACCAATATCTAAAGTCCAATTAGAAAACTCATGAACAATGTCTGAATTAGTGGAATAATTGAAATGTAATCTTATGATGTTTTTCAATATTAAAATATAAATTTTTTTACACAATTATGATGAATCTATAAATGAAAGCACTATTTTATTTTTTATACCACTTTTTTCTACATGTAGTATTTCCCTAAAATACCCACCCAAAACAATATCATACAACTAAATTTTATGTTTGAAGAATTTTCCCTTTTTAATGACAATATATATTTTAATTTATGATCAAGAGCTTCAAATAAGTACTTATAAATCATAGGTTCCCATTCCAAAATAATTATATTTTTTATTAGTATAAGATCAACATCATGACTCCCTTACTGAATATTTCATAAAGATTTATCATAATCCTATAATAGAATTTGAAATTTAGAATGTGTTGTCCTCCCACAAGGTTAGAGTATTGTTGTAGTTCCACTAGATGAATCTTCTAGAATGATATTACATTCTAACCACAGTTGATATGCCAATTATTTCAATATGAAATTTTTACATGTGCCTCCATGTTCATACAAGAAATATAATCAACAAACACATGACATTAATGTACTCATAATGAAGGAAATTACATATTTATATTCATTACTATGATTAATCTAAAAAGTTATATACTCATTCAAAGGAATTATTTTAAATAATTTAGGTCATCTTCTACTAACTAGTTTTACTGAGAATCAATTTCAGAATATCGAACAGGAATATGTGGATACGAATGAAGAGATATAACATTCCATTGAAGAATTTTCTCTATTTTATGAAATTTATACATTTGTCCTTGATGATATGTGATTGTCAAAAAATGGAAATTAAGAAATATTGTTAGAGAACTATTAGATTAGATTACTATATTAATTACCATTAACAAAATAATATAATCATATGTAAGAAGATAGATAATGAACACATTAGATAGATTGTAGTGAGTATTCAGTAATTTAGTAGGCTAATTTCATGGGAATAACATGAGAAGCATATGATTTAAAATAGAACTGAACCACTCAATGATTTCAGAATTAAAGTTGTCTGATTTTATATATAAAAATGATATAATAAAATGATTGGACATTATTCTATATTGTTAATATTTTTGGTTTTAAATATATCATTGATATAAACTATTTATGTGTTAAATGTTTCTTAACACCCATTATTATTATTTCCTCTCAATAAGTATTTTATTTTAACATGCACCACATTAAAATGTAATAGAGAAACAAAATTAACTCATCATATATTGCTAAATTATATTATTTTTTATTTATAATGATTTTTAGGGATATATTAATAGGAATAACTAAAATATATATATTAACTCATTAAAACACTTCATTTATATACCTTGACTTTTTATTCTATATTTTTGTAGATAAAGAATACATTCACTAAGGATGTTCTAGGATTCATTCCACAAAATTTCTGGTTGAGACATATTATTTCAGAACACGATGGTGGGAAATTTTCGGCTCATAGACTTTCTCATATCCCATGTTGAGTCCTCTTTTATTGCTTTAATATATTCCCTATCCTAAGAAAGTTGTAACAATTATGAATATGCCACTCAAAAAGTACCAAGAGTAATGTTATTCACAATTATAATATTTTAATATGAAGTTCCACCTATGATCTTTGCGAGCATTAACTACAATAGTATTGTTCTCTAGTTGCTGGCGGCACATTGAAAATTCTACCAATACAGAACCCATAATTTCTTGTATACCATTTTTTTTAAATTGTGGAATAAAAATCATGTTGTAAATTCTAAATATGTCAGACACCTACATTCCTGATATGAAACATTATCTTGAAATCATTCCATAAGCCTTGTTTCATCAATGTCACCCTTAATAAAGTTATCCTCAATATTATTATTGAAAGTGATGGTAACACAATTATTTCTGGGTAAATGGAAATGAAAAAATTCTACTGGAGGATATCTATAGTGGATATCATATGAATATAACCTCCATGAATCCTCAAAAGAGATATGCACTAGAAATCATAATACATCATAATCTCATCATCATTATTGTCAGAAAATCTCTATTTTTGGTATGATATAATGTTTTTGTAACTCGTTTATGACCTTTGTAATATACATAAATAGATACTTGGTAGAATTTGATTAATTGAAAACATAAAAATTGGGATGAGCAGGATATTTCAATAATAAGATAGGATTATATTGTACTACATACCGATTATCCAATTGAACACCATATCTCACGATTGAACATCCATCATTTCATTGTCAGTATACGATATACCCATCATCATCAACTATTGTATTTTCAATAAATAAATTTGTGAAAAATATATTACATTTTCCATTCTTCAAACAAGGTGAGGAATTATTAGAATCAAAACAAGGGACACATATCATTAACATTTAAATTGCCGCATGAATATTTGGGAAATCAACATTATTTGGAACTTCAGCACAATCATTTCTTTCAAACGATGCCAGGATGATTATTTGGTTTTCCTAACATAGAAACAAAAAAATGTGTAGTTAAGTCAAGTGAAATCTTTTAATATCCATTGTATGAACAAAAACATGTAAAATAAGGAGATTAAAGACATAAATTACTAAATGATCCATTTAATATGAAAATGTATTACATGGAGAGTTATTGTTATAATGTAACATACCTACTCATGAAATACCATATAAACATATATCTCATAAATATTTCATTAAATGATCAACCTTAATATTGAATATTGATAATACATTGTGTGAGTAGTCTGATAGATGAATTTTGTATTGTTTAAATAATCTGCTAATTTTATGCCACGGTTGATTGCAAGTAATCATTAAAAAATCTAGATATCTTACCAAATTACAAATTGACACAAAATATTGGGAATTTTTTATCATATACCCGGTACCACCAATAAATGTGGATGGTGAAATGATTCACTTCCCTCATGAATATCCATCACAGTCACCTTGAAGAAAAACAACTTACAACCCATTATACAATTCAGCACTCACATTTTATATTGATGTGAATAATGGAATGTATTTCAAACACTATAAATGTATAAGAATCAACAATAAAATGTTACAATATTCTTCATGAATGTAATAATTTTGATGAGTTAGTGGAATGGAAAAGGATGTGATTGGTGGATTACTCTTGCATTGTAACCATTGGAATCGTTTTACTTTTGTTGAAAGATATAATATGATGTAATATGTTGTCAATGTACCCATCTTGACCGCCTATGAAATTCTTTGGATATTTTGATGGATGATATAAGGGGTGAATCTCATAAATGATATGTAAATAATCAATTTTTCATTGATTCATAATATCACTTTCCTAGTTGAGATCTTCAATGTCACCAACAATGTGCATAGTAATCTCATAAGAAATAGTGAACTTGTATGTGGTTGTATCTATTTGACTTCACTTATGTAGTCTCAGCTTTAAATTTCAAATTTTCTAATCTTAAAGAACATCCCATTCACTTTATAAATAAACATATAATGCATTTGTTTTAGAAATCATATGTTGTAGGTTCCTAACAAAATGAAAATCAACCGATGGGATTGGATTTTTATCATCATAATTCCATTTCAAATTATATTTAAAATGAAGTGAAAATATTTAATTAATTATGGTTTTTACTTTTAAATGTAAATTTTACTTGATGTACTGAACTATAACACCACAAACATTTCATGGTATGATTATAATAATAAACTCAATTTATTATATAGACTATAATTTATGATACACTAATTCTCTATGAAACAACACTTAGTTATTTATAGGATATTGTCATAACATAGTTATTAATCATAAATTTAAAACATCCGGGCAATATGTTTCAAAAAAAAAACAAACACAGTTGTGATCAGGATGATATTTGGAGTGTGATTGAATCAACATAATTTTTGGTGAATAGTAACTTACAATTTTGAGTAGTTACATAACCTTATGAATATTATCATACACTTATGAATATTAACATAACCATATGAACATAAATATAACAATTATTAAAGGTAAAATTACCTAGAAAAATATAAATAAAATTTAGGAACCACAAAATGAAGATGAGTATTTAATGTTTTGGTATTTTTCTATTACATATAGATTTAAATTTAAAATGAAACATCTCATATTTAAAAAATAAGTTTTTAAAAATAGAGTTTAATTTTGTATTTACATGTCTAAAAATGGTTAGGAATAGTATTTGGGATTTTTCTAAAATACCAGAATTTTTAGTCAATAATAAAATATGGTAATTATAGTATATATACATTAAGAGATAAATACACTATTACCTGCATTACGACTGATAAAAGAAACCATTAGTTTGATCTCACATGCAATTATTACTGTTTTTTGTCATATAATCATCAATTCTTCATGATATAGGTAAAAATAAGAAACTAATGATTAAAATATTAAGAAATCCCTCCTCTCATCCACTTTATACACCAACCCTCACCCACCTCTTCCTCCCAGATGACTCATGTTTTGACCCTTACCCATGCTTTATAAAATAAATATCCCATGCCTCCCCCCACCATTTCCAGGACCTAATGGTCTCACTAAAGGGACCAAAACAAAGGCGGAAAGGATTTTCTCAAAGAGGGGTACTCAAGAGGTGAAAATGTCCCCATTTTTCCTTCAACTTCTTTTACAACATCCATTATTTTGTTTCTCTCTCTCCACCACCCCAAATAAAAATTCTATAATGTTTAATTTAACATAAATGAACTATAATTTTATTAATATAATGGATTATTTCATAATAATCTCTCTTTACCCCTCCTCTTACACTAAATATTAAAACATTGTCCCAGATGTGTTAATTTATCACATTCAAGGACAATAGGTTTTCAATTTATACTACTATCTTCAACAATGGTCATGAAAAATTTTTAATGCATGATATAGATCATAATATAATTATTTTAAATAACTCATTTTTTTAGAAATCCTTATAGATTCATAATATAAAATATTAATACAATACAAGTTCATTGTTCACAAAATTGTCAAGTTAATCCAAGCGTATATTATTATGTTTTATCTAATGAGTATTCAACATGGTATATAACCAAAATAATTATAAGATTATTTATATATCTCTAATTTCACTTATAATATATTTTAAATTTTTTTAGGTTTAACCACATTTCATATGAATGTCCATTCATGAATAAATTTATTCTGATCATGAAATCGAAGGAAGAAAATGATCCAGAT
The DNA here is from genome assembly GCA_963277665.1 of Viscum album. Taxonomy (NCBI): domain Eukaryota; kingdom Viridiplantae; phylum Streptophyta; class Magnoliopsida; order Santalales; family Viscaceae; genus Viscum; species Viscum album. Next base: position 1,515,272,275 of record OY728122.1, on the reverse strand, counting down.
ACATTAAAATTGAACCTCAATAACCCGTAAAAAATGACACAAATGATCATAATAAGTTCAAAATAAAACAATTAAATGTATATGAGCTTTTGGAATTATAAATTAATGAATCTAAATTTTATATTCATGTTATTAAGAACAATCAAAAAATACATTTGGGTAGAAGGTTAAGGGTTTCTCATCTCATTTTATTTATTTGATATATCCATTTATCACAACTTATATCTTGTATGTGGTGTATGTTAACTAATATTTGATATATAATATAATTATTATATTTATATTCATGTAATTTATTGATTCTCTTGATTATTTTTAACTCGATTGATTAAAATATTATAAGGGACTTTGTCTCGGTTTCCATTTCATTTTGTTTAACTTGGTATTATGAAACTAATAATTCTAATGTCTTTTACATACATCCACATTGAGATAATATTTCATTTTGACATGTAAATATATTATATTTCTATATTTTGGTTTCAGAGATATGATTATTGTCTTATGTTGTATACCATTTTAAATAAAGTGTTTATTTGTGATGTTCTTTTAACAATGGAAATATTATGGAATTAGTATCCTCTACTTCACTGGACATTAATTGAATGGTGGGGCCCTCTACACCCCTTTATGCACCAACAGGTCTCATGAGACAAATCAGTTGGAGACAAAACCTTCATGTTTGTTTCTAAAGAAAAAACATGATGGTATCTATCCTCATAATTAAAATTTTTTGATAATATAGTGGTATCATGTTTAAGATACATGAATTCCAATAAATAATCATTATCTTTATTTATATTAATTTATTATTATCCCGGTGGTTCTCACTATGAAAAAATTTATTGAGGTAGTTTCATGAATAGTTTATTAATTATTCATGATTCTCATTTATTCACCATTCCATATTCACTATGAAAATTTAGATATGATTTAATTAATACTTATTCATGATACCTCTTTTGGTAACCCTTTTTGATCATTTGATCTCATCTGTGTAATTTGTTTTCCTTCAACATGATATTAAGAGTATAAAATTTATTATCTTCCTGGGAATGTAGATTATTAGTTTTTGAAATATTTTGTTTTTTCTTATGTTTAACAATGTAATATGAGTTACATTTATGAATATTGTTTCTTAAAGACTAGTAGACTGACTGTTACTTATGGATTTCATTACTATTAATCATTATAATGTAATAAGTAATAAACCATCTCTTGGCTTATGGGGTCGGGAGTTACAATAACCCTATTGTGAGATACATTGGTGGTATCATAAACTTAGAGTTTGGAAGACATTAGCAGTTCTCCATTAGGGGGCACCGACTATATATGAGATGTTAGTTATGTCCATTCAATCGGATTATAATTGGATCTCCATCGTTATTGAGTGACCATTCAACCATCCAACACAATGAAATGAATTCAAACATATAATTGTAAATGTGGAAATGTTATTGGAATGCTCTAGCCTCTGAAATTTTTTGATTAAAGACCAATGATCTATGGTATTTACGACATGATAGTAGTTATTTCAATCAAATTTTACCCTCTAAGTAGCATAGATAAAATCATTGGATTTCTCTGTTGATGCAATTTTAATTTCTCTAATCAAACCAGAAGAGTGATCAACAAAATTTTCATCCATTAGAAATATCTTCACTATTAAAATACTATTATATAAATAATGATTAAATATAAAGTGTTTATAAAAATGAAATATAAATTTCAAAAAAAAATTCAGCAACGGAATCATAGAAAAATGATATGTAAATACAATACACTAACCTATATTTTGTGATATTTAATGTAGATCTGTTCTTTCTACAACATTATTTAAAAAATTCAGAGTGATAATACATTTGAAATAATTGTACTCTTAAATTATTGAATGTGTATAAAAAATCCAAAAAAATGATCCACATTATTTATTTCATCATATCTTTCAGCAAGTATTATTAAATATTTTTCTATGAATACATGATTCATTGTACATGAAATATATCATTTGTTGGTAAAATGTGCATTTAAATTACTACTGAATACCCAAATAATAATAATTTCTAGGAATATAAAAATAAATAAGAAAGATTGGGAACATTTTATAGCACATTGGTGTTAGAAAAATAAAGTTTGTTTCTAGTAGTTGTAGTAGGAAAATAGTATCTATTTTACACAGAGTATTAAAAAAATTTAATTTTAGTAAAAATGGAAAAATTTATAAATCCATGACTTTTGTTTATTGTTATGAGGAGGTAGGTGGTGAGTATGTGAGAATTTTTTCTTTAATCATTAGAGCTAGCATAAATATTGATGAAATATTTGAGTGTTTAGTAGAAGGGATATGTAATTTGAATTTTTGTAAATAATATTATATTGACTTCATCCTTACTAAAGGGCAAATAATTTTCTGCATTGGCTTCATGTCTTTGTTTTTGTCCTGCTACTTTTGGAAGTTAATGTTGACGAAGTTGCACAGTCATGAGGCACTATGAATGAAATATAAAATTAAACTAATTAATCAATAGTATGACATAGTAAAATAATTAATTTAATTCAATATACCATAAAACTATAATGTAAGACATAGTTGGTGGATAAATTTTAAAATGCTATGTGTACTCATCATTTGGAAGGGAAATTGTTTTTGGTTGTGGTTCAGATTTTATTGTAGAACCTTGTTAATTATAGTCTAGAGGTTAATTTTATGTATGTATCCAAAATTTTAATATAGTAAAAAATTGTATTTGAAAAATGAAAATATGGTATACTAATTTCATTTATATTTAATGCAGTAATGAAATCATATTTTGATTAATTTTCAAATAGATATTGGTGATGATGTTCATATTCATGAGGAAATATAAATTTAATAGTAGATTATGTTATTTATTCATTTATATTTCAATTTCATATATCCATTCTATTTGTAATTATTGGTAAATTTAAATTGAACACACCATTTGTAGATAAATATTTTAATGGATTGTGTGATCATATGTTCTAGTTGGAAGTAAAATGTTTTGCCTCATATGTTGTAGAACATTAGAGGTGATGTTAGACTGAAGGTGAATTTCATATGCTAGTATAAAATTTCAAATTAGTAAATAAAATTATTGAATCATTGGAAAAACAAATAGTAATTTTCTACCATTTTTTCTTTCTCTCATACGTGGTCTCCATTGAAAATTTTCATCTCTCTATGTTGTCAGTGACTCTATTTTTGAATTGGATTTATTTTTATTGAATTTTGAAGATTTGGAAGGAAACCAATGTATGTATATGTCTTGGTAGAATGAATAAAATATATAATGGAATGACAATTTTGAATCTCTCAAAAAATGTATGAAAAATATATACTTTTTAAATTGGAATGAACAATATCTAAAGAATGCAAGGTAAATGATTCATATTGTTATGATGTATCTTGATAAACCAATAAAGTTAATATTAACTAAAAATGTTCAGAAACATGTTAGTTATTTTTTATAACTATAAAAACAAGTACGTGTGGTATTATGATAAAATATATATATTTTTACCACATAAATAATTTGCAAGGAATATATTATTATAACGTTGTTTCTCTCACAAGTTGTTTCACGTGAGGAAGACGTCTGTGTATAATTGGGAGACTGATACGATGATCTGAATATATTTCACCGGAAATAGATAACTGAATATTTATGTGGGGATTGAAGTAGGAAATACATACACATATTTTTGTTTATAAAATTTTAATCACCTACGTGAAGTTGATTTAATGTTTTTTTAGGTTTTTATAGCATAAATCGATGATAAAATCTAATTTAGGGGAAAAAATTGGGATCTATTAGTGATTATGTAAATAAAATGAGATAAAATGGTGGTGGTGTTTTTTGAGATAAAAATAAAACCACACAAGCCATTACTTTGGATGATATCAGTCATTTACGAGTGTTTATGAAAACAACATGTATTGTAGGAAAGGAAGGCCATATGACAAATTTATCTAGTAGAAGAATACAGTGGGATCCATTGGTGAGGAACATCATGATTATTATTGCAGGAGTAGAAGGATTTCGTGGTAATTGTTGGTGATGAAGAATGGATGGTCATATACACATATTCACATATTAATGTGGCATCATTGTTGAAGAGGAAGGTCTGGTGGGATCTGTGAGGAAGAAAAGTCATGGGCATCCAAATTTAGGAATCTCATAATGTCCTAATTTGATCGTGATGGAGGCAAGGTATGATTAAGAGGGTACAAAGATATGAGGAAGTGGGATCTAGAGGAGAGGAACATTACACAACTTTTTGTGGGTGCAGATAGTGTTAGCATGCATTGTTTGCAACGAAGAATGTCTGATTGTATGTGCATGATGATGGATTGAGGTGTCAGCCTAGGAAAAGAGAAAGGCCTGGTGGGATTTATGAGGAGGAAGAGACATGGGAATCAATATGCAACTAGCTTGTGAAGTTTTTTGTGTGTCGCGATGGAGGCATGGAAACCATATGATGGAGGGAAGATCCAAGGAAGCATAAGGGTAATGGATTACATAAGAGGGAATCATGATATTGGAGTGAGTACAGTTGAAGTTTAGGATATGTGGCCACATAATAAGGTGATTCAGAAGCTATAAAATCCCATATTTGTTATAAAACATTTATTTCTCCCATTATTACATATAATGATAATTTGAGCTCACCCATTTTTATGTTTCCTTCCCCATTTCAAATCATTTGTCAAAGAAGGGTTCCAGTCAATAAAACACTAGTGGGAGATATTGTAGCTCATTTTTGTACCATTGTTTAGGTATTTAATTCTTCTAAGGTTATTAGAATAGTATAGTCTTCTTACATTTCTTATTATAATGTTTATATATTCCCCAAAAGTTATCTAATGTTAATGTTTGTAAAGAGAGGGTCAATTTAGTTTGTATTAGAGGAATGGTTTAGTCAAAATATGGAAATAGGGATGAGAAAACAATAGTGAGAATCCTAATTTCATGTATAAGGATAATTATAGGGTTGATTCAACGTATTTGAAAATATCCTGGAATTTTTGTCAAGGATATGGTAAATATTTTCCTAGAAATACATCCATGTCAAGATACAACATTTGGATGTTTCTCTGGAACAAATGTACCTAGGTGTAAAAATTCTTGCATGATATTATAGCCTTCACTCAAGGTAATCATGTACATGACAATGAAACTTTTTACATATTTTATTTGAAACTACCTTGGAATTGAAATGGATATCAAAAACTGTGTAGAAATATTTTTTAAGGATTTAATCCATAATGACTATGAGTAAACTAGGATAAAATTATAGTGTCATAGATTAATGAAGGGTTAATAAGTTAGAAATACTATATGTGATTTTTCATTATTATGTCGTTCATTATTATGATAACTATTTAATTATCTATGCTTTCGGTATTAGTCAACGACTAGAACCCGAAGGAACCATGTTAATGGTTATTGAGACAGACAATTCAACAATCATCCTTCAGAACAACCATATGCTATTTGAGCTAGAATGGAAGATCTAATTTCTATTGTGACACATTTTTCCCAAGTTATAAATCATGGTAGTCTTCCCAAATAGAAAAGGAGGGAACACCTTTCAGTGGAGTCTTTTATGAGGAATTGTCCAACTTTGTTCAGGTGGTCAACTAATACAATTATTGATGAAAAATGTATTAGTATCACAGAAAAGATATTCTCTATTCATCAGTGTATGGTGTATGAGATATAAATTCTAGATATTTATTGATTATATGGTGAATTAGAATAGTGGTGGTATCTAATCAAGAATATATGGTAGCCGAATGATACTAAATCCACAGATTGGGTTGAGGTCAAGAACCTATTTTCCAATAATAAATTTCCTCGAACTCTTCATACCATGACGATAAAAGAGTTCTTTGAGTAGAAGAAAAGGCATTACGAATCTTTTCTTACCTACGAGGATAATTTCATTAGACATATAAGGTATGCTTCATGAATTATTCTACAACTTCAATGTAGAGGTGGTATGTTCTATGTTGTATTAAACCATTTCTGATAAGGGATTTGTCCATAAGAAACATTTGTACCTATGAAGAAAATGTGCATTGGGAAATCATGGATGAAATTGAGGTAGGAGTCACATATCAAAATAATGGATTTGATAATAAGACGTAGATTGATTTTAAAGGAAACACCAAAAACCTAAAAAAAAGAAGATAAACATTCCATTATGATCTATATATGGGTAGATGTAGGTAGGAAAGTTCCATTGGGGGTCTAATTAATTTTTTAAGTGTGGAAGGGAAAGACATCAGTAAATTTATTATCCAGGTAATGAGATATCATTTTCTCAAAATACTAATGGAGAAAAATCTACAAATAATACAGCACCCTCAATTCAGTTATTTAATTGTATGGGGAATGGAGAATTATTCTAACAGCTTCCCAGTCCCAAGGGTTGGTGATGATGATTGACAAAAACAACCTCTTATACCTTTGGATAAGGGTAAATCCCATAAAATACCATTATTTTATGATGTGTGAGATAAAAATGTGGTGAAATTTACACTTACCATCCACTCTTGAACTACTAATGTCATAGTTGATCCTAGATCTACACACTATTTCATATCAAATTAATTTCCTAATGGTGTTAAGATTCCTATAAAATAATTAGTTGTAGAATTAATTGTGCAAACCTCTAATGGTATGATGATTTCATTAGAATTCTACGATTCACCTCTGATAATTTTTTGTGGGAATGTGCTTTCTACAAATCATGTCATTTTTCCATTGGTCAAATTTCATGTCATCCTAGGAATAGATTATATTTCTATGCATAAATTCCAAATCAATTGTCAATGATGGTATGTTACATTAAATATTTCAAACCCTCGTATGATCATCCATCAATGTGACAATAATACTAAACTTATTGTTGATATTAAATCCATTTAGTGGGTTATAATTCATATTTATAAGGGTGGTTAGTCAGCAGTGTTTATGGAGAATATCAGCATCTATGATATGTGTGTCATTCGGGATTTTTGGATGTGTTTCTGGAATAGTTCCCATTTATTCAACCAAAACATGAAGTCGAGTTGTCAATAGAAGTTATACCTGATTCCACACTATTTTCAAAGACACCTTATAGAATATCCGAGATCTAGATTCATTAATTAAATAAGAAACTCTATGAAAACTTTGATATGTTATTGAACTGTCTGGGTGGGTTACCTTGAGGTGCACCGATTATTTTGGTGAAAAATAACGATGGATCATTGAAACTATGCATTGATGATTGGGATTTAAACATGTTTATAATCATGAACAAGTATACTATTCTACATATTGAAGACTTATTTGTTCCATTGTGTTGAGATGAATAATTTTCAAAGATTGGAATTTATTCTAGATCTCAACAATAGTAGGACATGATAGAGGATATACCCAATATGGAATTATATATAAGGTATGGTAACTGTGAATATATATTCATTCATTTTGGTCTTACTAATGACCATGACAGCTTCATAAATTTAATGAATATAGTCCTATGAGAAAACCTCAATATGTTTTTGGTAGTCTGTATAGATGATATTAATATCTAATCAAATATAAAATAAGATCATGAAGATCTATTCATAATTTTACTAAATACCCTGTGGAAGAAGAAGTTTTATTTTAAATTTACCAACTATGAATTTTTTCAGCAAAAGGAATCATTCTTGGGTCACATAATCTCAAAATATGGTATAGAAGTTGGTCTGTCAATGACAGAGGATATTGAAAGCTGGCATACACCAAACACTATGAATATGATCCGTAGCTTTAGTGGATTGGATGGATATTATCAATGGGTTGTAGATAATTTCCCGCAACATTCTAATCCTGGGACCAAGCTAACATGGAGGGGTGTTATGTTCCTCTAGACAGATGAATGTGAGTTACATTTGAACGAACTAAAAAAAGGTTGGTTAGTACCCATGTTATTAGATTATCCTATACTAGAGAAGGGTTTTTAATTTATAGTGATGTGTCCAAAAAGTTTTTTTGGATTTGTTCTTATGAAAAATAACATTGTTATATCCTATGCCTCACGATAGTTGAAGATTAATGAAAAAATGTAATGGAATCATGATTTGGAGTTACCAGCTCTAAAGTATTCATTGATGATATAGAGGCATTATCTTTATAGGGAAAAGTGTGATACACATATCTACAAATAAATGTATAAAATACATATTCACATTGAAGGAGTTGAATATGCACTAGAGAAGATGTTTACAGTTGATGAAGTAATATGATTTCTCAATACAATACAAAAATGGGAAAAAGAACAAATTGGCCCATGTTTTGAGTCAAAAATACCATGATAGTTTTTTTATGAGGATCATTATAGATCCAATATTTCTACATTTCAAAGGATATATCTATAATTCATAAAGGAAGGGAAAGAATCTTATCTTTCTCAAATGAATGTTAAACAATAAATTTATGTAAATATTATGTAGATGTAGAAGGGATACGAAGAGCAATAAAATTTGGTAAGAAATGTTCATGACTTTAGCATTGATCAAGATAAAATGATGATATTTAGGATCCATGTATGTGTTTGTTCTATTCCATATTTAAATAAGTAGATATTAGAGAAATATCATTGTTCTTCATTATCTATATATCCTATAATTAACAAGATATATTACGACACGAATTAATTCTTCTGGTGGGATGGCATGAAGAGAGATATCACAGAGTATTTATATTAATGTTTGGTATTCCATAATGTTATTTCTGAAAGAAAAAATTATTATGGGATGTTGCACATATTACCCATTCTAGAATGGAAATGGGAGAAAATCACTATGTATTTTGTTGTTGGACTACCAAAAACCTCTAAAGACATTAATTCTATATGGGTGGTAGTTGATCTCCTTACTAAGTTAGTACACATTATTGCTATCATAAAATATTTCTCTCTTGATAAGATTTCAATGATATACATTAAGGATGTGTTAAGGATACATTGAGAACCAAATTCCATTGTATAAGATCAGGTTTTTATGATCAACTCATTATTACGGTGATGTATTTAGAATGATCATGATACAGAACTATGTTCCATCACTACTTATCATCATTAAATATATGGCCAGTCTGAATGAAAAAATCAATCCCTAAAGGATATGTTGATATCCTGTTCTTTAGATTTATAAGGTCTTAAGGATAAACACATTCCTCTATTTTAGTTTTATTAAAACAATATATTTAACTCAAGAATTAAAATGGAACCATAGGACTCCCTTTATGGTAATAAATATAGGGGTACAATATGTTTGGAGGAGTTTTGAGAAATAAATCTATTGGGGCATGAGATCACTGAGGAAATTGTCAAGAATGTTTGAAAAATTCAGTAGCATATCAAGGTATCCCAAATTATATAGAAACTAAATGCTGATAATTGTCTATGTGATCAAGAGATTGATGTTTGTGAAAAGTTATTTCGTCAAATCTCAACATCGAAGAATGCAACTAGATTCATGAAAAAAGGGAAACTATTACCTAGGTATATCGACCCCATTACAATTACTGATCATATGAGGAAAATATCCTATCACTTGGAACATCCCTGAAATATCTCATAAATCCATGATGTGTTACATGTATCACTCCTAAAAAATTAAATACCTAACTCTTCTCATGTATTGAACTCAGAAGTCACATCGTTGGAGTAGTATCACCATTGTGGGGAGAAACAAATTGAACTTCAAGATAGATCCGAGAATGTTCTATAAAACAAGACCATTCACCTGGTCAGTATTTTTTGGAGGAATAACTAGTAAGTGGGTTCAATATGGGAATATGAGGATATTGTGAATCATATGTATCCTCATTTTTTTACCTGAGTGACGAATTCATGGGAGAAATTCATTTTCTGGGGGATATAATGTTACACCCTGATTGTTCATAGAAATAACTTTTTAATTAATTAAAATTTTCATTTATATCATGAAATTAAATATGTTAATGATTCCATTCACATTAAAAAATTACTTTTATTACGTTACATGCAACACCCACTCAAGGTACGCATCATGAAACACTAACTTAGAATACGATAGAAACAAAATTGTGTTTCTGCAAAATATATTTTTTTTTAATTTTATAATTACAACCAGACCGTTAAACATATTTATAATAATAGTAATAACTATTTTTTAAAAATTTTCTACAATTTATTTATATAAATAAAACATATTGATAATGAAATATATGATTTTTGGTGAAGTCTTTTTAAAAATAATGTTTTGTCGAATAAACAAAATTTATTAATGAAATTAATTTTAGAACCATTTATAAAATTTATTTGATAAAATAGAATTCATTTTTTAATTCAGATTTTCATAATTATACTAGGGTGAAATTTTGGGACTCTTTAAAAAAAACCTCATTTCTAGATTAATATTGACAATTATTTGTAATAATTAAAAACTACTCATTAATGTAATTTATTTATAAGGATAAATTATAATTTTATTTTATTTAAATGTTTAAATATATAATATTGTTATCAATAAATACAATTTTTTTCATTTGAACCATTTATACACTTAAATTAGACATAAAAACATAGCAAATAGTTGATCCTTTTTACTATAAAAAATCATGGTGTCGTCCTAACAGAGAGATTAATTTTTAATTATCTTGTACCACATATGTTACAGAATTTGGAGAAAATGATAAATATTTGTAATAACAATAATTTATAATTTATGATATCATTAATTTTGTTTTTTTCCTAAAATATTAATGACTTTTATGAAAATTAATTGCACCAGTTAAGAGAAAAAGCTGACTACTAAAGTACTAATCCTTATATTTATAATCCAAAAGGACCTAGAAACATGTAAAATGACCATATTCGATCATTAGTTCATCCATAAACATTCTGTCCATGATTTTTATTGGTTTTTTATGATTTTTATTTATTAAGAACATATTGGCACCTAACTTGTTTCTAGAAATTCCAAATGAGTCATTTTTCTTCCTTAAAAAGGGACATCACCTCTACACATTCCTTACAGTAGTTGAACCTTTTAATTTCTGTGATGATAAAACCATGTATCCTATGAATAATCTTACCTTCGACCATGAAGCATCACTTTTGTTGACCTTACCTGTTCTGATAATCCCAATTATGTTTTCACATACTTTGATAATATTGATTAATTTTTATCTATACATAAATTCATTAAATCTATCACATTCTATTATCAAGATGATAATAATATTAAAATAATATTTGAAATATGTTAATCAATGTTTATCTATGTTTATATGAATTTTGAATTAATTCTAACTCAATCGAATATGTGTTGCATATGGGAGAGAAGTGTTAAGTCACTGATATGATTATAGCTACTGATATAGATCTACCGGTACTTAGTTTACCGATAGAAATAGTCACCGATAAGCTAAGGTCACTGATATGTAGTGCTACCGGTATGTATAAGTCCACCTATAAGCACATGTCACTGATAGATCAAGTCCACGGATACAGAAATCTACCGATAGAAGCAGAGCTACTGATTGAACATGTCTACCGATATACACTTAATTACAGGTACAGAATGAAGCTACCGATATGAACAAGTTACCGATACATAGGTTACTGATACAGATAGTCACGAATACAATATGAGCCATTGATACAAACGAGTCACTGATACAAGTGAGCTACCAATAGACCAAGAGCTACTGATAGAAGGAGTCACCGGTACATAGAGCTACTGATACACAAAGTAACTGCTACTGATACAAGTAGCTACAGGTACAAGGACAATGAAATACCGATAGGAGCTCACTACTATACAAATTCGACCGTTATATATCTACCGAAAGAAAGCTACTGATGAAAGACTTACCAGTCACTGATTCCTAAACTCTACTTTTGTCAACATTAATTATTTATTATGAAATGATCATATTTGATGATTTTAATGCAATTACTGTTATTTAATGATTGTTGTTGGCATTTCAGGGAATTATACCTCATAACTGTAAAAAGGTAATCATTCCCATTGCCCGAGATGAAAGCTAAATATGGAAGCACAATGGTCGGACATAAAAAATTGCACAAAAGGGATAAAGAATGATGTAATTTGATTCATACAGAAAGACTACATCCATACTCGAAGAACACATGACATACACGAAGCGATTCATACAAGAAGAGAACATAAACCGATTTTCAGTCAAGGATTGAAGAACTACAATGATCTGATCATACACTCATGCTGATCAAGCTGAACCTAAAAACCAACGAAGCGAACGACACTCAGTTTTCCAAAAAAAACCATAGAAGGACTTAGAAGAATTTCTGAAAAATCAAAAGGAGTCCAGAGCTTCACTTCAAATCACTAGAGCATTCTATACTCATATATACTCTCTTAGTGATTCTTCTATTTAGATTTTGAGATGTGTGTGTACTCTGTATATTGTATACACACACTGTCTCCTGTGCTAAACTGGAGGATCTCTAAATCCTCAAACAAACCTTCCATAACTATTTTGTATCCCACAGATAGTGGTAGAGGTCAAGTAAGACCTGGGTAGCCAGTGTTATGTTGTTTTTTTCCAACGTAGAACTGTGGTAGAGGTCTTAGTAGCTGGACAGTCATTGCACTGTTGTTTCCCCTGATCCAGGGTGTAGATCAAATTTAAATAAATTTTTTGAGATGACTATTTCTCATCTTGATAAAGAACCTCATGTTTAAAACTGATGTTCTTACTTATTTTGGTTTTAGCTTATATTGAATATTTAGCTACTAATTACTTTGAAATATTTTTTTTAAGGTTACATTGATAGTTAACCTAGCATATGTTTGTAATTATTTTAAATCAGTATGTTAGTTTCAAAATCTAATTTAATATTTTGATTAAATTAACTGAGACCTAATTAATCTTCTGAGAACCTAATCGAACTATTACATTTTTACAAATTCACTACAGTTTAACATAGCTTCTAAATCGATGATTTTAAGAGAAATCATTTTCACATAAATTTCAATTGGTACTCAATTCACCCCCCCTCTTGAGTATCCACTCCGACCAACATTTGGTATAAGAGGCTGTTTGTTATTAAAGGTTTTAGAAACACTCTGTTTTTCAACTGTGATTTTAGTTGTATCCTAAAGATCATAAATTTATGTTAGTTCTAAATTTTATCTCATTAAATTATTTTTCTATAATCGAATTATGGATAATAGCTTTTAAGGTGATGCTACAAACCGACCACATTTCATTAATTGGACAGATTACGCCCAGGGGAAGCTTAAAATGAAAATTCATTTGGAGGGTATGTGATTTGATATCTGGACGGCTATAAAAAATCAGTATAAGATTCCAATGACGGTTAGAACTACATTGTATAAAACTACTATGACATCCTTAATTAATAATTTTCATTCAATGAATGAAATGTATTGTGCTTTATTATATGAAGAATTCAGTCGCATGTCTGCTTGTAAAACTGCTTATGAAATCTGGGACACCATGGCTATTTTCCACGAGGTAACAACCAATGTCAATGAAATGAGGCTGAATACCTATACTATTAAATATGATAATTTTTAAATGAATCCTGATGAACCCATTTCTGATATGTATCTCAGGTTCAATGATATTTTCAACAATATGACCTCACTTGGAAAAGATGTTCCTGCAAAGGAGAAGATCATGAGAATACTGAGATGTTTTCCAGATAGATTAAGAGGCACATCTGTCTCCATAAGAGAATCGTGTGATATAAGTTCACTACCTGTTAAGTAATTAATTGGTAGGTTAATGATGTTTGAGGATGAACTGAATGTCAAAAATGAAGAGGATGATGAACCAAGGAATAAGTCAGTAGCCTTCAAGACATCTGCTACAAAGAGTAAAGACAAAGGAAAAATTCAAAGGGAATGTGATCGTTCAAGAAGTGATGAGAGTGCATCTGACAGTGATGCTGAGATGTCTCAGATATATAGATGATTTAAGAAGTTCTAAAGGAAGAAGAACTTCTTCAGAAAATCATACTACAAAGGAAAATATGATAACAACGGTCATTGGAAGAAGAATTGGAAGAAGCCTGCTAAAAGTGATGAATTTTTCTAATATGAATGCAAAAGGAAAGGACATGTAAAAGCAGACAGTTCAAAATTGAAGTTCAAAAAGAAATATGACTACAAGAAAAACATGTATCAGAATGATATGAAAGAAACTTGGAGTGATTCAGAGGATTGTTCAACTGATTCTAATTCTACTTAGGATGAAAAATCTCAAAATACCGACATGTGTTTCATCACAAACACCTATGAGGTAACACTTGACACTGCTACTTTAAATTTAAATTATTCTAGAGTTGATTCTGATTCAGAATATGAAAATATATCAACTAAAGAATTATTTGAATATTGTAATATGTTAAAAGAATCCTGTAAGGAATTTAAGGAAAATTATAAATCTTTAGGGAAATAGCATTCTTTAACCTGCTTTGTTAATTCTTCCCTTGATATTTAAATGGAAAAGAATGCTCAATTATTGAAGGAAGATATTGAATTAAAAATGTCTAATGATAAATTAAGGAAGGACCAATAATAATTCAAAAATTCAATAGATACACTTACTCAAATTCTAGGAAAATCGGTGGTGCCATAATATACCACTGGAGTAGGCAATCAGCCTAGATAGAGATAGTTTTCTAAAACTAGATTTATTTCTAAATCTGGACAGAATGCTGCTCGTTCTAGTTCTTGAAATTCATATGCTTCAACTAGTTACTCAAATAGTTATAGATCAAATAAAGTTTATCTTTCAAATTCTACTGATTCTGTAAATTATCTGAAACCCATAAGACAAATCTGGGTACCTAAAGCTTTTCTTGCTAACCTATCTGTATGAAAGAGAATCTGGTTACCAAAATCATTTTCCATCTAAACCTATTTTGTAGGAAAATTTCTTGAAGATTTCCCATAAGAAGATATGTTACATGGATAATGGATATTCAAGGAATATGAAAGGAGATTACTCATGTTTCAAAAACATAATTAAAGTTGATGGAGTCCATGTCACCTTTGTTGATAATTATAAATGAAAAATCATCGGCCTAGGCCAGATTGGTAACAATGATTCAATTTTAATCTCCAAAGTATTATTTATTGATGAACTTAAATATAATTTGTTAAGTATTTATCAGTTGTGTGATGATGGTTTCAATCTTAAATTTGAAAATTATTCTTGTAATGTTTTTAATTCTAAAAATGTTTTAGTATTTTCTTCTTTGAGAAATGAAAATGTTTATGTTGTTGATTTTAATTCTTTTGTTAAATAGAACATTACTTGCTTAAATGATTTTCATAAAGAATCATGGCTATGGCATAGAATATTAGGACACTACAATTTTTATTCACTTAGAAAACTGACTACAAAGAACTTAGTTAGAGACCTACCAAAACTTGAATTCCCAGATGATAATGTTTGTAATCCCTATCAAAAGGGAAAGAAACATAATGTTTCTTTTAAATAAAATAATGATGTTTCAACTTCTGAACCTCTCGAATTGGTTCACATGGACTATTTTGGACCTTATAGAGTTTCGAGTTTAAATGGGAAGCACTATGTCTATGTCTTAGTAGATTACTTTTCTAGATATACTTGGGTATACTTCTTAGCTCACAAAATTGAATCTTGTTCTTACTTTATTAAATACTCCAAGTCTGTTGAAAACCATAGTGGGCTTAAGATTAAGACCCTGAGAAGTGATCATTGTTCTGAATTGGAAAATCATGAGTTTGATTATTATTGTTCACAAAATGTCTATAGTCACAATTTCTCTACCCCTAGAACACCTCAGTAGAATGGTGTAGTAGAAAGAAGAAATAGAACCCTTCAAGAGATTTCAAGAACTATGCTCAATGAGTATGAGCTGCCTATTTATTTTTGGGCTGAAGTTGTCAACACAGCTTACTATATTATCAATAGAGTGTTAATTAGACATGTTCTTAAGAAGACCCCTTATGAGTTGTGGAACAATAGGAAGAATAAAGTTAATTACTTCATATTTTTTGGTTTCAATGTCTTTATTCATAATGCAAAGGACAATCTTGACAAGTTTCCATCCAAAAGTGATGAAGTAATTTTTCTTGGTTATTCTTTATCTAGAAAATCCTATAGAGTAATTAATAAAAGAAAAAAATGTGTGGATGAATTTGTTCACATCAAGTATGATGAAACTGATCAATATCAACCAAAATCATCCATTGAAAATCTTGAAGTAGATCTGTCAATTCTAGATCTTAATGATAAACCAACGAAACTGCTGTAAAGACTACCGGTTCTAGAAACATTACTGAATCTACTCTTGGTGAACCCAAACCTAGAGAAGAGCCTGGAGTTTCTAGTCCTACCTTTAGTAGATTAACTAAAATTTTAAAGAATTATCCTTTGGATGTTGTTGTTGGTAATCCTGATAGAGAGGCATAGACTAGAGATTCTCTAAGAAACCTGGTTGAACATCAAGCCTCTATTTCAAAGTTAGAACCTAAAAATGTCAATGATGCAATCAATGATGAATTTTGGATATTGATTATGCAAGAAGAACTAAATCAATTTGAAATAAATAAATTCTGAGAATTGGTTGATAGACCTAAGGACACTTTGACCATAGGCACTAAATGGGTTTTTAGAAAGAAGGTTGATGAGTCTGGAAATATAGTTAGAAAAAAACCTAGTTTTGTTTCACAAGGGTGTATTCAAGAGGAAGGAATAGACTCTGAGGATAGTTTTTCCCATTTATCTATATTGAAAACCATTAGGATTCTACATGCCTCTACTGCTCATCTAAATTTCATGTTATATCAAATGGAAGTTAAAAGTGTATTTCTAGATGGTTTTATAATTGATTTTTTTTTAAAAAACCACCAGGATTTACTAATCCTCATTTTCCATATCAAATTTTGAAACTATCTAAAACTTTATATGTTTTAAAACAGGCTCCACGATCTTGATATGATACACTTAATAATTTTATTATTTCAAAAGGCTTTAATAATGGGATTTCTTATCCAACTCTTTTTATTAAAAGTATTTATAAATATGTTTTGTTATTAAAAATATATGGTGATGATATTATTTTTGGGTCTTGTAAACATTATTTATGTACTGACTTTAAAAAAATTATGCAAAATTAATTTGAAATGAGTTTAATGGGGGAACTCAAAAAATTTCATGGATTTCATGTTTTTGAAAATGGAAATGTTATTATATGGATTCAATGTAAATATACAAAGGATATTTTAAATTTTTTTGGTTTGGATAGTATTAAAGAATGTTATAAACCTATGAGTACTGTCTATAAATTTGATGCAGATGAAACTGGGAAACCAGTGGATCAAACCAACTATAGATGTATGATTGGAAGCTTACATTACCATACTGCTAGTCGACCATATATGGTGTTTAGTGTGTGTGTGTGTTTAATATTTCAAGATAATCCAAAAGAATCTCATTTTCATTCTTTTAAAATAATTTTAAAATCTCTTAAACATAATTTAAATTTGGGTTTGTTTTATCTAAAAGGACAATATTTTGTATTAATGAGTTATTCAGATACTGACATTGCTTGTTGAATGATGGATATAAAAAGAACATCTAGAAAATATCATTTATTGTGAAAATCCTTTGTATCTTTGTGTAGTAAGAAACATAATTCTATAGTTTTGTCTACTACTGAAGCAGAGTATATATCTACTAGTAGTTTCTGTGTAAAAATTCTATGGATGGAACACACTCCATTGGACAATGGATATGATTTCAATCATGTTTCAATTAACTGTGTTAACACTAATGCAATTAATATTTCAAAGAACCCTGAATCTCAATCTAGGACTAAACACATTGATGTAAGGAACCATTTCTTGAGAGATAACTACCAAAAAGGTGATATTACTCTTGATTTTATAGGTATTGAACATCAATTAGTTGATATTTCCACCAAAGCTTTTGTTCAGATAGGTTAATTTACATTAGACCTGAATTAGGAATGATAGACTCTACTGGTATGAAACCTCACTATTATACCTCAAAGGTATGAAACCTCACAGTTATACCTCACCAGTATGAAACATCACTATTATACCTCACTGGTATGAAACCTCACCGTTATACCTCACTGGTATGAAACATCACTATTATACCTCAGCGGTATGAAACCGCACTATTATACGTTACCGGTATGAAACCTCACTGTTATACCTCACAGGTATGAAACCTCACTGTTATACCTCACTGGTATGAAACCTCACTGTTATACCTCACCAGTATAAAACCTCATTATTATACCTCACTGGTATGGACCACACCGTTAATAGACCTCACCATTAGGAATTCTCAACAGTATACCCTACCGTTAAGTATGATCTATTTTAAAACTTCTGTCTAGCCTCTAGAATCTGTATCATTTGTACTTGTCTTATTATATTTTAATTATTTATTTTACGATTCCTAAATGATAAAACAAGAGCCTTATCCTCTCTCGATCCACCTCAAGCCCCTTACCTTCAAACCTCTCTCAAACCATCAAACCCTAAGCCTCGTGATTCAATGGAAAGATTAAATAGACCCTCAATTAGTGGAAACAGAGACGAACCGAGTGATAAGATACTCAAAGGCGAGTCTAGAAATGGATGTGAAGTGACGAAACCCACAAATACACATCTTGTTGAAAGGAAGATAGTAGTTGAAAGGGATCTATGAACATAATGGCTAATGTTAGTTGAATCGTTAGTTCTATAAGTTCTGGAAGATCCGAAATGGATAGATTGCTTCTCGATCAACAATGGACCCTACTGTCTGAAGCTGGTAAAAGATTTCTATGATAATATTTGGTTTGAGAAATCAGAAGTCGAATATAGGATGGTATCTGTCATGAATGGAAAGGAAATAGATTTTTTTCTATTGAATGGGACAAATGCATGAAGGTTCCACATGAATGTGTTTTTGGATATTTCTCAAAATCAGAACCTCCTACCAGTAATATATTTAAGTATGAAACTTCTTTGGAATAGCTAACAGGATATGTCAACCCTAGAAAAGTAGTGGCTACAGAAATGAGTGGAGTGAACCAGCTACTGTTTAAGTTCATTCAGCATGTTCTAATTCCACGGTGAGGGGATTTTTCAAATCTTAAATACCAGGATATTTACTTGATGCATCTGTTGAGACATGGTGTTATGAAAAAATTTTGCAGGCTGTTAATTGTTCATACTGATGATATTATGAGGCCAAAGTCAAAAACCAATGCCTTATTCTTTTCCAATTTAATCTTAGTGTTGATCAAAGTGAAAGGAGTTGATGAGTCTCCGGATAAGACATTGGTGTTAAAGAACAACTACTGTATCACAAGAACAATATGCAAATACATGATGATCAATTGGAATCCATGGAAGAGAGAATGGGTTAGAGATTATGTGATGTTGTATGATAATTATAATCCTTTGGATCATCCTTATAGGCCTAAGAATGTGAGGGACCAAGGTCTATGACCTGATGATGAAGAGACACAATATAGTGATGATTGGGAAGAGGAATATTCCTCTACTGCAGCAGGAGGAGATCCTGACTTTCCTCCTAGCCCAGCTCCTGAAAGTGTGTAACATGAAAAGGATGTTCAGCAGAAATCAGATTAGGAAGAGGCTGCTCGAGAAAATAAAGAAGAAGTTCATGAAGAAGAAGCACCTTTTGTTGAGATGGAAAAACATGCCCCAGAGATTGAAGAAGTATAAGAATATGAATCTGGAGCCTCTGCTTCTATTTGCTCAAGCCTAAGTCCATTGATTGGAAGCTCAGTTGTACATGTTGAGTTTTTTTTGGATGAAAAAGAAGGACCTATACCTATTCTTGAGGAACCTCCTACTTTTGAAGAATTGGAAATGGTTGTAAACGATTCTGAGGAGGAAGATCAAGCAGCTGAGGGTACAATTTTTTTACAAGAGAATGCACCAATTGGGGGGGAGCATCCAACCAATGTTAGCAATGTTTCAGTGGTTGTTGAGTTTGTATCCTGGGAAGAGGACCCATAGGTTGTAGTTTGGGTATTTGATTATCCAGATTTTGATAATGAGACATATCTTCAGAGACCAAAAATCAATTATGTT
This sequence comes from Viscum album, assembly GCA_963277665.1. Taxonomy (NCBI): domain Eukaryota; kingdom Viridiplantae; phylum Streptophyta; class Magnoliopsida; order Santalales; family Viscaceae; genus Viscum; species Viscum album. The sequence goes on along the minus strand of OY728122.1, from coordinate 1,515,252,081 downwards.
ATTCAGTCTGAGATATTACCTGAAGATGTGGTCAGAACACATGATCAGGATAAGCTTAATTCTGATCTCAAAATCATTTTTTTGGAAGAAATAAGTATAATGGAATCTTCAGTGGTGTCATCAATTAAATAAATTATGAATGACTCTATGGCCATTATAGTATCTGAAAGAGAACCTATTGTGGTTGAACATAATAATATGATCTCTAGGGATGACTTATCATCCTTAAAGGTTGATCTGAAAGAGTCTTTGAGTGCTTCTTTTGCTGAGTTAAAGATTCACTTTGCTTTAGAGATGAAAAATTTGGAAAAGTCCTTCAAACTTTCTCTTGGTTGTAATGTGTGATTATTTGTGGCAGAAATAATAGATGAAGTTACATCTTTCCAAAGTCAAGTATCTAGACTGGAAGAGACTGTTGAAATTATAAAGTAATCAGTTATCTCTCTGGAATCCCATATGAGTTCAAAATCTCAATCTGACTGGGATTCGGCTTATGTGAAGAGTGTAGTTTGCGGAATAGTGTCATTTTTTGTGGAGTTTATGCATTCCATAAAAAAACATGTTAGCATCCATGATTCTACCGTGAAAAATATTATTAGTGGGATAACTAAGAGTTTCCAGGAAACAATAACCTTTTCTATTTGTTCTCTTACCTCCAGACCTTCAATATAATTGGATCAAATTAGAGCTTTGATGAAGGAGGATATTTGTTCAGTATAAACCAGTGGCTCTGTGGACTCATCTGATCTGACCAAAGTGGTAACTTCAACTAGAGATACCAATGGAGATATCATGAAAATTATCTAAGACTATATAAGAGAAGATTTTTCTTCTCAAAAAGGGGAGAAAGGCAAGGTAGATTTTTAATTTTAAAGGTTTTACACCAAGCATCAACTCAACGACCATTTCAAGAATATGTTAGAAAACATGAAGCTACCTCCTGTAAATAAAACCTTCAGAAAAAAAGTCACCAAGATCATAGAATTGACACCTGCACTTGAAAAATTCATGGAGAACAAGGAAAATTTCATTTCTGCTATGGAAAGAAGAGAAAAAATCATTATAGATTTCAGAAATCTCTAGTTGCACTTCTTGCATGTTGATGCTCAGCCAGTGATTATACCTTCAGCTTTAACTGCATCTACCTCTTCTACTTCTCATGCTCAGATGACTTTAGCCCAAGCTATCTGAAGCCTTACTCCTATGACCACATAGAGAGCTACACAGTACAGTCCATGAATAGTTTCAGTAGCTCAGCCACCTCTTATTTTTTCTGGTGTTCCTAAGCCTTCTCTTGCGTTAACCTCTCTTGAATCCTCTACTGATCCGATGGGAAAATCTCTTTTTGAGAATGTGGATTGATTGATGGCTTGGATTTTTGATAGGAATCACCTTTATTTGTTTTTGTTATTTATGTCATTCTTTTTATCTATTTGCTTCATGAAATATATATGATCTAACATTCTTTTACAATATGTTACTTCTCTTCTCATGTATTTCCTTCTTGTACCACTTTTGGATAGTCACAAAGGGGGAGAAATGATATCTAAGGGAAACATATCAGCGGGAAAACTAATATCATTTATGATTAAGGGGGAGAAATACTATCTTTTCTGTGTTTAACTCATTTCCCTCTGGTACATTTGTTTTATATTTTACCTTTGATACATGTGTTTTCTACTATATTTTTTTCTCTGATACAATTTGATTTAATTCAATAACCTATGATACATTACTAATTATTTTGGGCTTATAATTTCATAAGTTGTGATTATCAAAAGGGCAGATATTGTTGACCTCACATGTTTTGATAATCCCAATTATGGTTTCACAAACATTGATAATCCCGATTAATTTTTATCTATATATTAATTATTTCCATCTATGACATTCTATTATCAAGATTATAATAATATAAAAATAATCATTGAAATATGTTAGTCAATGTTTATATATGTTTGTATGAATGTTAAAATAAATATTACTCAATCAAATTTGTTTTGCATAAGGCAGATAAGTGTTAATTCACTAATATGCATATAGCTATTGATACAGATCTACCGGTACTTAGTTTTTTGATATACATAGTCACTGATCAACAAAGGTCACCGATATGCAGAGCAACTGGTATGTATAAGTCCATCGGTAAGTACATGTCACTGATAGATCAAGTCCACTAATACAGACAACTACCGGTAGAAGAAGAGATACTTATAGAACAAGTCTACCGATATACACTTAATCATTGGAACAGAACGAAGCTACCAAAAATGCACAAGCTACCGATACAAAGTATACCGATACAGAAAGTCACGAATACAAAACGAGCCACCGATACAAACAAGTCACCAATACAAGAAATCATCCAATAGACCAAGATCTACTGATAGAAGGAGTCACCAGAACATATACCTACTGTTACATAGAGTAACAGCTACCGATAAAGTGAGTTACAGGTACAAGGACAAAGAGCTATCGATAGGAGCTCACCACTATACAAAGTCCACCATTACATATCTACTGACAGAAATATACTTCTGAAAGACTTATCAGTCACAGATTCTTAAACTCTACATTTGTTAACATTATTTATTTATTAAGAAAATATCATATATGATGATTTTATTGAAATTAATGTTATTTATTGATAGTTGATGGAATGACAGGGAACTGTAACTTGTACCTGTAAAAAGGTAATCATTCCCATTTCCCGAGATGAAAGCTATATATGACAGGACAAGGTTTGGACATAAAAAAGTGCACAAAAAGGGAGAAAGAATGTTGTAAAGTGGTGCATACAGAAAGACTACATGCATACTCGGTGAAAACATGACATAGACGAAGCGATTCATATAAGAAGAGAACACAAACCGAACTTCAGTCAAGGAGTGAAGAACTACAACAATCTGCTCATACACTCATGCTAATCATGCTAAACCTGAAAAAATTGGAATAAAACGATACACAGTTTTCCAAAAAAAAAACCATAGAAGAACACAGAATAATTTCTGTAAAATCAAAAGGAGTCCATAGTTGCACTTCAAATCAGTAGAGAATTCTAAGGACATATCTACTCTCTTAGTTATTCTTCTATTTAAATTTCGATCTGTGTGTGTACTCTATATATTTTATATACAAACTGTCTCCTTTGTGAAACTGGAGGATCTCTAAATCCACACACAAAATTTCTATAACTATTTTGTATCCCACGGATAGTGGTAGAGGTCAAGTAAGACATGGACAACCAGTGTGTTGTTGTTTTGTTCTCCCGCAAAAAACTGTGGTAGAGGTCTTAGTACCTAGACAGTATTTGCACTGTTATTTCGCCCAATCCTGGTTGTGGATCAAATTTATATAAATCGTTTGAGAGGAATAAGTCTAGGATTGAGATTGAACATCTTGTTTAAAAATTCTGTGCATACTTATTTTGGTTTTATCATATATTGAATATTCTGCAGCTAATTACTTTGAAATATAAATTGGTTTTAAAGTTACCTTGATAGTTAATCTAGAAGGTGTTTTTAACTATCGTAAATCAATTGGTTTTTTTCAAAAGATAATTTAATCTTCTAATTAAATTCACTAAGACCTAATGAATCTTTTGATAACCTAATCGAACCATTACAGTTTTACAAATTCACTACAGTTTACCTTATTTTTTAAATTGGGGATTTAAAGGGAAATATTTTTAACAGAAATTTTAATTGGTACTCAATTCACCCCCCCCCCCTCTTGAGTATCCACTCCGACCAACAAATTTGTATCAAATTCTTCTCATGGAAGCCTTTTGTCATAAACCAAAAGGATTTTCAGAATTTAAATGCATATTATCCTACCAAGCTACTTTCCATTATTTTACATCATCACCCCCTATACTCTCATTATTACATTATTCTGTGAAAAGACAGTATCCCCCATTTTTTATGGTTATTTAAAATTTTTTAGATCTAATCTCTCATAGAAATCAATATAATGGATGTTGAACTTACAGTTTCTGTGAATAACAAACTACTACCTCAAGAAACTGTGATTGTTCATTTCCCCATTACCGTCAACCGTAATGCCCATCGTGATGGACACTATATTTATATATTTAATATATTATTTTTTATTATGCCTTTAATATTATTTATTCCTTTTAGAAAAAATATTTTTTAACCTTCATTTATTTTTAATATGATAATCTCGTTTGAGGGAGAGTTGAGTACCGCACCCTCAAAGCGATGTGATTCGTTCAAAACCACATAGAATGTATTAAAGTTGGGTTTAGTGATATTATATGATACATATAACATATATATTATAATATTTTTATTACATATAAATATATATATATCATTTACATTCATTCTTTCAATACAAAAATTTAAATAGAAAATTGTGTTCATGCGTACATACGGCTTACTCTCACCATGAATGGTGTATTCCATTATATATATCCTTATTCTATAAATTATTATAATGTTAATATACTAGATATAACTGATATTTATATCATTTTCTACATTATATTATCATGATATAAATATAAGGGTCAATGATATAACAAATTTAGACACATACCAAGAACAAAGAGCATATTACGCTACGCAAAACATTAAAATAGTATAATTAACAAGCGGGTAATATTATGAAATAATTAAACCATATATGGTACCATGTATTAGAATATACATCACTAAAATATTTATAATAAACTTATATTTATTTTACTGGAATCATGTAGATGTATGGAGAGATTAAAGACACAAGTTAATGACAATTTAATTTCACTTTTAATTTCTATGAGATACAACAAATGATTGTCACACTTTCCTTTTTTCTGGTTTATGATCCACCCATTATTTTATTCAATGTATAGTGAAAATTAATTTATGTTTATTGACAGGTGAATTTTAGTATCCTTCTATGGTGGGTTTAATTTTTAAATGATATAATCTCGATAAAAATATTTTGTCTCAATTATCCATTTTGGAGACCCGTGATTTGTTATGAACATCAACACTTTTTTGAAGTTAATATAAATAACATTAACATGGAATATCATGAATATAAATCTTTTAATTATATTATATGATTCATTTAATTTCCATTCCTTACATAGATATCATGATCACAATATAACAAGATATATTATTTTATTGGGACAATATTGTAATATTTAATGATTATGCATACATTGATGATATATAATGATAAATATATCAATAATGTTCATGATTTTAGTTATACACTTTTACATCATTATATAATAATTTATTGATTCAATATTCAACCCTTTGGTACATATGATAGTAAATAAATGTTTTTTTGGAAAGCTTGACTGTACCCATTACTCAATTAACAATATATATTTCCTAAAAAGGATTTAAAATATTATTTACCAATATACTATAATAATTAAAAGGATGTTTTACCCAAAATTTCAATTAAAATTTTCTTAAATGAAATCTAAATGTCTATTTTTGTCCAAGATACCTTTCTATCCATTCTACCGTGGAAAAAGCAATGTTTTTTACCTTGTATGAAACTTATGGATTTACCTTCCATTATTCCTTTGAGGCTTCCCCATTATTTTATAAACATTATATTTTAGAAAAAAAATTTCAACGTAAATTTCAATAAAATATTTATTCATTATTTTTTTAAAAATCATTTATATATTACCCCAAAAATATGTTTTCAAAATGATTTCATGTCTTATTTACATGTTCTGAAAGATTTTTCAATGATATGAATTTCAAAATGTTTTCATGCTTCATTTATATATTTTCATTAAAAATTATTTTCAAAATGATATCAAGATTTATTATGAAGTTCAAAATATTTTCAAAGAATTAGTTTTCAACACCTTTTCAATCTTATTTTATATTATCAAATGAAAAATGGTTTTCAAAAATGTTTTCATAATTCTTTTATATGTTTTCTATTACTATTCTTTTCAAAATGTTTTCATGGCCCTTTTATAATTTATCAAAGAGTTTCAATGAAAAAAATTTTAATTGTTTTTTAAATCATATTTTACTTGTTATCAAAGAATTATTTTTTCAAAACAATTTCATATGTTTCAAGATATTTTATAAGAAACCGATTTTCAAATAGTTTTACGTATTAAAAAATAATTTTCAATATAATAATTATATTTTATACAAGAATAAATATTCACGGATGTTAAAAAATATTTCTCATCTATGATAAAATCCATTTGGTTTTATAGTTACATTATGAAGAATTATTCAATGTATGTTTCCATATTTTTCTCTAAATAGATTATATTTAGATGGGATGATGTTAGGAAAAACATTTCTCATTCATAGGTTATATGATTTTGAAACCTTCTTGATTTTCTTGATTTATATTTAAAAGGAAATGATTATGAAACATATATCATTAAATAGGTTTTTATATGAATACATTTTTAGGATTCCAATTTTATTTCATGGTTTATGATATTTCAATTTATGATATTGTTGAAAATTTATGTATGATATCATTATTTGACAGGTGGGACCTATATCTCCCTCTAATGAAATGGGTAATGATTTATATATCATGAGATAAAATAGGGCTACAATTATGGTCAATAGATTCATTAATATTGGGTTGGGAAAAGCGTTAATTAGTTCAGTAATATAAGACTAGAATGAGGGGCCCTCAGTTCAATAATATAGGGTTGGAATGGGGCTACCCAATTTAGTAAAGGAATTTGGCCACTAAGATGATCTTGGATGTGATTCCTTCGATACTATAGAAATCAATAAATACATTTGTGTTTCCATAATAGCAAGTATTATTCCTATGTTATAATTTCATGTCCTATTCTGGTTATTTCATTAACATTTGTTTCTTAAGAAATTATAATCATTATTCCATGATCATTATTATCCATGGTATTATCTTATTTTTCCATTATCACATTCTCATAACCTTGTTCTCAGGTTTATACTTACATGTCTCTCATTTTTACCCTAACCAAGCATTTGAGATGACCTATATTTATGATTCCTTCTCCACTTAGTGAAGATATGGTTTTTTTGATGTATCTAATAAGGTTTCATGTCAAGAAGAACTTAGTTGGAGATATTATAGATCATTTATGTACCATTTATTATGTATTACATGTTTTCGAAGGCACTATTGTAGATAAATCATCATGCATATGTTTGTATACTGTTTCAGTATAATGAAAATGTTATGTAATGTTAATGTTTTTTTTGAGTGGGTATCTATACAATATTTCTAGATTATGTTTCTTGAATATATATTAAATATATTTTTTTGTTTCATGGATTTAATATCTTAACTAAATATGTTCATGATACTGGTTGCACTTCTATATTTTGGAAAGCCCTTGATAATTCATTGTATACTAAATTAAATTTCAGTACATCTTGTCATCCTCAATCAGATGGGAAGTCAAAACGAACAATTCATACCCTGTAAGATATGCTATGTTGTTTCTCAATGGATCAATATTGATGTTCATATCAATGTCATTATTTAGTTGATTTTTCATATAATAAATGGATTCATTCTACTATACAGATGTCACCATTTAACGCATAATAAATAATGTGGGTTTCAAAGCCATCATATTTTGTGGATATAGGTGAAGGGATGATGATGGGACCAAAAAATGTAGAGTAAAATGTAGAGAAATTATAATTAATCAATGACACATGATGACATATCAAAGTAGAAATAATTGTTATGTGGATAACAGAAGGAAGGATCATTCTTTTTTGGTAGGCGATCATGTCATTCTCAATGGCTATCCATTGAAAACTCTGATTCATATTGGTTGGATATTCATTTGAGTCATTGGTTCATCAGACATTATTAAATCATAGAAAATTTTGGATCTATTTCCTATATAGTGTCACTTCCTTTACGTTTTTACCACGTACAAAACATATTAAATGATCCAATATTAATTAAATATTTACTAGATTCATATAATTTTGTTAATGCATAAATTGGTTCTATTAGAATTGAAAACATCTTAAGAGGAATAGTTAGTTCTACTTATTGATTGAAAATACCAACATAGTTAGGGTAAAGGGATTCATAATCATATGGTTTTATTGAAAACCCATATGGTTGAATAAAAAACCTGTGAATATAAAAATGATATTAAGGAAAGGTATCCCCACTTATTTTATACTTGAATAATTTTTCAATGATAAAATTTTAAAAGGGAGAGAATAATGAAATAACCTAGATAATTATATGAAAATATTGTACTATTTTATTAATATCTATACAATAATCCAATAGAATGTGTAGGAATATTATAATGATAAACACAATTTTACACATCAAATAAGTACTTTTGAAAAATAAGATAGTTTTACCACATTATAATGGAACACATTATTTTAATATGGTTTTTGAAACTATAATAAAACATATTTGACAAAATAATTTTCATAATTAAAAGTGTAATATAAAAAATTACTTTATTTTAATTTTTTTAATTTTAAATTAAGATTCTTGTTTTGATTAATAGTAAAAAAATACCAGATTATAATTCACAAAATATTTTTTAACTAAATAATTCATAGTGCTAAATTATAACTTTTATTTTATATAGAATTATATATATATATGTTTTATATCATTAATTTAATTTATTCTGCTGTAATTAATTTCATATTTAATTTATATATAAATACATTTCAATCTTTGAAATATTTTCACATCAATAGCCATTTTTTTACCACATTAACGAAAATAATATTAAATTAATTTTAGATAAGTATTATTTTAAAAATTGAAAAATGGAGCCAATATTTTGAATAATAAGGGAAAAATTTATTTAATAGGGCCTTTTTATTTTTTACAATATTAATTGTAACTTTAGTACTTTTTTATTAACATGGTTAATTGAAAATCATGTAATTTAGGATAAAATTACTTTTAATAATATAATACAATTACAGTAAAACATATCTTAATTTTATTATGTGAGTATGGGTTGACTAAAATCTAACTTGGGATTAAATTATAAACTTTTTATGCCACACGGATGAGTGTATGAAATTTATAATATTATATTTATAAAAAATCAATTTTATCATAGTTTTGTTTTTATCAAGTAACTATTTTTAATATGGGGATTTATTGGGCATATTTTATACTATAAATTGTTTAATGGAATATAAAATGAAGTTATATATCATGATATTTTTTTAATTTTATAGATTAAAATAATAAATAAAATACATTCATAATTATGGTGTAGTAAGTGTTTAATTAGATAAAATATCAAATAAATTAATTTAAAAATATTAATATAAATGTAATTTGACATTATCAATGTAATTAAAATATATTTTAGATTAATTTGAGAATAAATTTATGTTTTTTGAGAATTTTTTTATTTTATTTTATTATTGTGATATGTTTAAAAAGTGATGTAATGAATAATGAAAAAATTGACATTATTTATCTTTTTAAATAAATATTATTTTATTAAATTATATAAATTTCATAAAATTACCGTATTTTGTAATATTTATTTGGTAAATTATTAATGGGTCTTAAATTTATCATTTATTTTTCTTTTATCAATTTATATGAATTATATTGACCCTTAGAGTGTAAATTACATGATATCATGTAAAGTATTAAAATGGTGAAATAAGCGTGGAGACATAAATAATTGGATTAATGAAAAAAACATTTATAATTTTCAATGGATGAATTTATTTAAAATAATAATAATAATATATTCTAAATAAATTAGTTTGTATCCATTGTGGAATATAAAATTTTCTAATAAGAAATTAATATTTTGAAAATTTCCATGAGTGCCCCTCCTCTCTATTATAAAGGGGGTTCCATTATTCCCTATTATTATTACATAATTAAATTTTTGGATCATTCAATACCTAACCAAATCCCTTCCTATAATCCTCCTCCAAATTCTATGATCTTTTTTAGTAATGTAATCATCATTAGAGGTGTTTAGTAGTAATCAAAGGCGATTTTCCAAATAAAATTTTTCATTTTTAATTATGTGTTTGTTTGTTTCATCTTGAAAATATATAAAATATTTTTCCAAAATAAATAAATAATAACTATAGTATCGTATATATGATAATTTTTTAATACATAAATATCATAACCTGAATTAATCATCAATTCTATCTAATGAAAATATATTTATTTTTTCGTATGTTTTCCATACTCCACCTTGCAATCCAATAAAATTGTTTTCAATAACCATATATGATTACATGTTACAATGATGGAATTAAAATTTATATAAGATATTAATTGAATATTTATCATTATTAAATAATAATATATCATTTATTTTATTATATTTCAAAGCACATAAAAATTCAATCATCCTTCATGCGTACGTGTAAACTATCACCAACACAAAGAAATGTTATTCCTTTTTATCACCATACCAACTTGATAATATATTTCAGTAGATTTAAATTAATTATATGATATAAATAATATTATTATAAATATGGAGATTTAAAGTTATTATAATGTTTTTTCAAAATTGATATTAAAAAAATTGAAATGTTACAACTTGTACGTATGACCAACCATATCCATGATTAAAACGTAATTCATTATTCCTAACCATTCATAAGGTACTAATTTAAAATTATTCATTATGTTTAAAAAATATAATAATCTCATGAATATTATTTTTTATCATTCAATAATGAAAACCTTTTACTATAGACGTTATACCATTTTCATTTTGGACATATCTAACAAATATCGACAAAACAACAGACAAGAACATAAATAGTTAATTAATTCTCTTAACATTATAATAAGTGATATAGTAGGAATAATAATACATATGAATTTTTTTTAAAAAATTAGATAATTAACCTAGGTTTATTACTAATAATTATAATGATTTTACATGACGTGTCTTACTCAAGGTAAAATGCCTTCCTTAAAAACCCTCTTCCAAAATTACTTATTCAACCATTTTTAGAAAACCCAAAGGAATAATTTTTTTAAAAAATTTCTGAATGACTGAAATTTCAGGATTTCATTTTGACTTAATTTCTTGATTCTTCAATTACAATTTTATGAAAATTATTTTTATATTACGTGGAATAAATTATGAGTGTGTGAATCTATAAAAATGAAAATTTAATTTGAAATTGGATTGTTATTTTTCCTTTACGCACGATTTAGGTGTTAAGAATATGTTCAAGTTGTTGGGGATTATTTTTGACAATTGGTTCTTACATGATAAACCATTTTTAGTGGTCCTGTTTAATATATCCAATCAAATGGGTAATGGGAAAGAGATAATCAGTCATGTTTCTCCTATGTGATTAAAAGAAAATACTATGGTGGGTATTTGAAATGTTACTATGAATGTTACACCATATGTAGAAATGATAGATAAAGTATATGTAAGTGGGATATATATTTTTTGAAATTGGTTAAATTTATGATTTATTTTTTATATGTATTTTTTAGAATTATTGTTAATTCATGTTATAAGGTAAAGATATTATTTTTATGGGTGAAATGTATAACAATGGGAAAATGTTTTCATTGGTTTAATTTAATAATGGAATAATGGTTTCATTCAATAATTTATGCTGCTTAAAAAATTTATGTAGTTATTACATGTATTATTTTTTTCCAATTGTATTAGGATGGATAAGATAAATGAGAATGTAATGTTGAAAAGTATTGATATCTTTCATAAAAAAGAACCATATTTTGTTGAATGATTTATATTTTGGGAAAACATGATATAATTATAGTAGTATGTAATTTTTCTGAACATGGGATATAATGAATGAATGATGGCCTAAATACTTAAATTTTAGTGGACTTTTGTCCATTAAAATTACTTATATATTATTATAATCAATGGTACCATCAAAACCTCACACTATTAATTTTAATAAGTATAGTATTTTGATAATGGAGATAAGTGGAATATATATGGAATATATATATTATTATATAACATAATTGATTTATCAAAATCATTGAAATTTAATTTTAAAAAATAATGAATATATTATTTTCATAAATAATTACAAAATGATGATGCAGTATCTAATAAATTAATGATCGATAAATAAATTGATATTATAAATATAAAAAGTAATTATTTTTTTCTTAGGTATATTGATACATGAATTTTATATATTATTATTATATATCATGGGTGTTTTAAATTATTTTCTTCCAATAAATTCTATTTTATTGTATTTCTTACTGTTAACATAATGAATAATATAAAAATTTACACATATGATATATTTTTGAAATAATAATTTATTAAATTATAAATAAATATAAAAATATCTGTTAAGGATATATTGATTAAAATATGGTCTAAATTACCATTAATTTTCCCTTTAGGTCAAATTTATATTTATAAGAAAAAATCACATCGTTTTTAAATTTAAAATTTTATTACGATAGTTACAATTAAAATGTGTCTTGTAATGGTTAATGAAAATGATATCCTACTAAATAAAACTAAAAATGAAAAAAATATATTATTTAATTATATTTAATTAATATTATATATTTAATTTAAATAAAATTCTTTCTATATATATTTTCATTTATATTAGATTTATTGTTAATTAATAAATTGAGAAATTCCTAGAGTTCGCATCCTGTTTCTATTAAAATGAAACATATTATTCAATATTATTATCACATTTAAACTTATTTTGTTCGGACAAAACGTAATGAATTATCCTCCCAAAATCACTACCTAAATTACTAAAGCAATTCCCTAGGATGAAAGGAAACCAATTAATTCGTTTTTAAAAAATCATAATGACATACTCGAAAATGGTGGTAACGTTCAACAATGAATGTTTTTTGTTTTAATTGTCATTTTAACCCATTAAATTATTTTTATATATAATTTACAAAACTACATCAGTATATTCCATAAAATTATAAATTTTTTACTTTTTCATTATTACCTATGACTCTACACACTTCCATCAAATTGGATACACAATCATTAATCATGTGTAAGATGGACTACCACCATGTGAACTGATGTCATTTTTTCTTCCATTAAAATATTAAATGATAGGTATTAGAGATGAATTAATATTTTATAAATGATATTTATTCTTTTTATGATGTTTTTATGATTCATTAATTTATATTTCACATGAACTATATGACCAATCCATAAAAATTATTATATATTGAGTTTTAGATAAGAAATTATTTGCATTCACATTGAGGTTCTTTTCAAATCAACAATTTTATGAATGTAGGCCATAATTCATATATAATATATCACATTAATATAATTTTTATAATAAAAAAATAATATATATTTTTGAAAAAATATTCAATATTTAAAATAAAATATGATTTATCTTCATGAAAAATCAGCATAACAGTAAACATGACTTCCCACTTTCTCGTTCCCAATCCATAAACCCTGTGAAAAAATTTTAATACATGGGATGAGCACAAAAATATAAAAATGTGACATAATATAATGAAATAAAGTATTATTCCATGAATAATTTTACCCCTTGAAAAAATTTTCCCAAGGCCATACGTTCAACTAATAAAATATAAAATCATTTAATTATATGCATAAATAATAAAAATTATATTAAACTCCCTAGAAAATATTAATCATAAATATAATTTTTGGAATAAATTTCCTATCACAATTAAATATTATGTATCTATCATGGATACATAGTGATTAACATTCATTGTAAAATTTATAATACTCACACTAGTATATTCCGATAATTTCATAGGAGAAACCCTATCAATTAAATCCATCTCATTACACTAATCATTGGTGATCTATAATGGGATCATCCACCCACACATAAAATATAATTTCACTTACGCATATAAAATTCCCATGATGGAAATAATAATAATAAAACATTAATCTAGAATGAAAAAAATCCACATTGAAATCAATTTTCATTGTTATAGAGCCTCCCAATAATTATTTAATAGATTTCAATTCAAAACTAAATTTTAAACATGTAGATGAAAAAAGAAAGCATCAAAGTGACACAATATTAAGAAATTAAATTCTTTCAAACTATGATAAAAAATTCCTTTTGATTTTGAAGAAATTGTTGATAGAGTAACATAAAAAGCGGTTTTTAAAAGAAACTCCCTTACCTCGAGTTAGACTCATCATATATAATAATCATCATCCAGAATAATAGTCACAGGTAAACTATTAACTTTCCTAAGATCACTATTACTATTTACTATTTACTTTATGTTTCTTATTATCCTTGAATAATAATTAATCAACTATTTAATTTCATGTCATATGTTTTGTTGATATTTGGTACCTGAGTACAAAATGACATTAGTATAATGTATATAGTAAAATTTGTACATTAGTCCATCATCTAAAAAAACATTTCTGGAAATTATTACTCTTATTGATAATTTATACTTTTAAATAAACCTATTAGATGTGGTTATGAATAATTTACAACATTATAATCATGGAGACAGTAGGTTGTACGAACATTAGTAATGCTTCCATTTTACAATCATCAATTTTGAAATAGTGTTAATATAATTTAAAAATTACCAAATGGTTATAATATAATATATTTATTATTAATATATTAAATTTAGTTACATATATTATCTATGTTATATGGTGAAAAAAATAATCAAATCGCTTCGTGGAGGTGACAGTTCACACATACGCATGAAAGAAATTATCAATTTTTTTCATAGAAATGTATAAACTAAAATGATATAAAATTATTCAATAATGATAAATATTAAATAAATATTAAATATAAATATTAATTCAATTATTATAACATGTTATGATGGAATACGATTGAACACAATTTATATTGGTTCGTTATTTGGTAGTGTTTTGTACGCACGTACAATATATTCAATTCCATTTTGATAGAAGTAAACATAGAATTAGGTTCTTATATTAACATAATAACATAAATATATGTTTAGAAAAATGTAGTTATCATTCAATTAGACTGGATAAATATTTTAATTATGTATAATAATAAACAAAAAACCACTTAATTAAAAATAATACATTTTCTTCAAACAATCTCATTTTATTAACATCATAACACCTAAAAAATACATTATTCCAAAAAAACATATTATTTTTGTATGGATTCTATCTACCGATTTGATTGAAGTCATAGACAATCCAAATTTTATTTTTAATATTTTGGAAATAGAATAGTTAATTTTAACTCTAACCATTATATCATGTATATTAGATATTTTGTGTTAATAAAATTACTATAAAATTCCTAATTTTCAATAAATTATACAATGATTACATTTTAAAACTTATCCCAACACTTTGGGCTAATTTTATATATTTATAAAATTTATATCAGCTAATAAAATATTATTACTTTTTAAATATCAATATTATTACATTTGACACAATTCAGTACACATATTTTTAAATATATCAGTAAAAAGAGGTAAAATTGAACAAATACATATAAAATATCAGTAAAAGGTACATTGAATATGAAAATTATTTTATGATATAAGTAATATGATATAATATTTATTTTAATTATTATAATATAATTTATATCAAATTTACTTTAATTAAACAATTCATACATTATCAATGTGAAATACATTATATAATAATTAATTCTCTATAAATCAGAAATAAGTGAACAACAGAGTAATGGAAACATTATATTTAAAAAGAATATTTTTTTTATAACATATTCTCTATATATCTCTTTATTTAAAATATATCACCTGTTAAATATAGATGTGAGACAAAATTAAATTTTGGTGGAATATATTTTTATAAATGTCATACTATTATCTAAGTGGATTATAAAGGTTATAATTTCATACCAAGGATTATTTTGGTTGAAATAAACTCATTTAATAAATTTATGAAATCTTTTAGGAAAATTTTATAACATTTATAATGTTATTTTAACTCTTAATTACTCAATTAATACATGTTCACAAAAAATTACAAAACATACATCTCAAATTGTCAATATCTTAAGAGGAACTATTTTAATATGGCCCTTATGATAATAAATGTGGAATCCATTATTTAAAATCCAAAAATTGAAATGGATGATATTAATTAATAATTATTTCAATTGAAATGTTGATAAAATGATTTATTATTGTGAAAATATTCAAAAGATTAAAATATTTTTATCCATATTCAATAACAAATTTATTCCAATGTCCTAAATTAGAGGAAATGAAATAATATCTTTCTTTATATACATTAAAATCAGTCAAAAAATTTAATTTAAAACTATGAATGATTAGGGAAAAAATATTTTTTGAATAGTAATTTATTATTTCTCACTATTAATCAAAAAATGAATCATATATGAAAAATACCAGAAACTCAAACTTAGTGAATTCTTATATTCTTCTATAAAATATGATATTTTTTTGTAAAATAAAATTCAATAAAAATTTAAATTACAATATTTAAGACAAGTGAGCTATCAAATTTTTTAAAACATTATTTTTTGAAAAAATACATCTTTTAAGAATAAAATGGATTTATTCTTATATTATGGTGATAAAAGCATCTAAATGAATTAATAAAATATAAATTAGTGTAAAAAAATTATATAAAATCTTATAATCATACATTCTTCCCCACTATTTAAATTTCCAACCTCATAATTTTATTCACTTAATAATGAAGCGGTTTCCCATTTATTCCATAGCATTTGACGATTCTAATTTTTCCTCTTAACCCATTTAGTTTTCCATAAAATCATAACATTTGGAATCTCCATATTCCAAAAAAATATCTATATGGTAATGATCACGAACTGGATGGTCTTTATAAGAAATAATATTTTGAAACTGATCTTCTTTTGGGATTAAAACAAGATATGAATCATATACATGTTTCATTAACATTGAATCATGAAGTACATTATGTTACTGGGATAAGCATGGATTAATATCAACACTGTATGAAATGGATCCATATTTCTATAGGATTTTATATGCTCCAATAAAATGGGGACTCAACATCCACTTATTACAAAAAGTCGTCAAAATTTACTATGGGAATTTTTTGGGAAATTCATTATAGAATATAAAAATAGAATGATCCTTCCACTAGATATCTGAATAAATATTATTTCTCCTAAGTGATGTACTCATATTTCGTCAAATCTAATTAACATTCTATTCCATTAAATCTACCAATTATAGTCTAATAAAATTCTACTAAACTAATTCATATGAAATTGTTGATGTTTGACGCATTTTTTTATATAATTCATTAAATGGTGTTATCTATATGCTGAATTGAAAACAATTATTACATGAAAACTAAGAAAAATATTATATGATGATACCAACAACCCTGGTAATCCATTGATAAAGTATGTAGAATGTCTATAGAGATATTAATTATACCTTTAAACTTCCAATTTGATTGAGGATGAAAATTTCACTAATATTTTATTATTTACACAATTAATTATGATGGAATTCTAAAAATATAGAAGTGAACCGAGGATCATGCTAAGATACAATTTATAGAATAAATACCTATAACCTAACTATATATTTATGATACATTAGGGAATATGGATATATAGGGAGAGTTTCTTGAATATTATGATGATGTGTAGATTTAGTCAAAGGATAAAAAACAACCTATATCATAGTGTTACCTCAACATGACTATTATAATCAGACTATGAATTCTATTGATATATCTTTCCCTTTTCACTATGGAACTGCCTAAGTGTAACGAATCCCTTTCTATGACTCCATTAGTACATTAACATGCTATTTATTCATGAATTTAAATGTAATGTGAGAAATATACCTTTTCATTACATCCAAAATACAATACTCAGGAAGGTCTATGTGGATCGTACAATTTTCTAGATGAATGGAAAATGGAGAACTATACGCATCAAATAAGAAATAATTCATCAACTATTAATCATAATGAACAGATATTCTATTCCCAAATTTCAAATCACAATCATCATCTATGTGATATTCTAGAACCATACCATTTTTAACCATTTCATCATTTTTCTTTAGCTTCAGTCATTATTTTATAATTTCATAATTCTTTCTCGTGTTAATTGTTACACTAAAACATAAAAAAATATAGATTTATTTCCTGAAATAATAAAATCCTTGAAAATTTTCATCAAATCATGAACCAATGCTCATTTTCCAATCGTAACATGGTTAAGTATATCATTAAATTTGTTTTTACTCAAATAAACTATGACTTTATTTTCTATTTTAAGATGTTGGTGAATCATGCAGTCATATTCCATAATTAATAAAATCTATATTCTTTGTGTCAGGATAAATTCATTCTCATTGAGTATATGATTCAAAAATTAATTATTTATATATATTTCACATTTTACTACATTCTAATAATTCATCAATATTTTCAATGCAAATATAAAAACAAAAATTCCAAATCAAGGGTATGGTAAATTAACTCATTAGGTTTACATTGATGTATAGAATAATAAATTACCTAATCATTATGAATTAGTAAAAAAACCAATTCCTTTCAATAATTCATCAATATAGTATAAAAATTCACTATTTCTAGAAGGCAGGGCCAGAACTAGAGAACTCAATATTCATATTTTCAATTTATTAAAACAATCCTCACATAATTTTTTTCCCAATGACCATAACTACATATTAGTTCACTTAGTGAGGGGATATATACATATGAAATGATTTCACAAACCATTGGTAACAGCAAGTAAACAAATAAAACTATTTATATCATTTGTACTTGTGGGTCTTAGAAAATCATCATTAAAATTCATTAAAGAAGGATCCAAAAAAATTCAATCATTAGATGCAATATAATGAAGTATTGAAATTTGTTGAATCCAAAATATACACATGATAAATTTATGATATAGTTATTATCCTTTAACGTTGAAAAAACCACCCTTATATGTATTTATTTTTCTTATTTACTTCTATAATATACAAGAATTTAATTAACAAACAAAACCACAAACATATCCATGAACTCTGAAATATCCTATTCTAATGATCCATGAATACACCCTGAGAATTAGTTATCACAAATGATATAAAGGAAAAAAGAATCCGTTAACTTCAATTGATTATACCATAAAAAAGAATTTTTTTTGAAAATAATATTCTCTCTACAGCTCATACCACATCATCTGAATACCCCTCATCGATTTATGTTGTCCTTAAAGATTCCACCACTCAATTTTTAAATACTATTTTGCTACATTCCATTATTTTTGTTTCTCTTTGGACTCTCATTTTCGTAATATTCTATTTCATTTCATTTAAATCAATTTTCATAATTTATATTTCAATTTTTTATCCTTAACCTGATATTTTCTAATTAATTTGTAATCCTTATGCCCTATTTTACAACATCATAAGAACATAACATACTTAATAAGACATTAAACTATATGTTTTTTATTTATAATTCTCAAAAACATTAAATATAGCATTCATTAAATCAATATTCATCGATAATTTCATCAATTTTTTCCTACCACCTCATCATATTATTTTAATATTTTTAAAAGACCACATGATACAAGGAAAACTCTATTTCCACCTTCTCCCTACATAGATAAAGTATTTCCTAAAATTTTAATTCATTATAATATAATGACCTGTGATATTATTTCATTAATCCTGAATAAAAATGATTTTTTTACGATCATGATCTTTGATAAAATTTAGGGTGAACCTTTCTTATAAACTTAATTTTTCCTCTAATATTGTCATTGAATCATTCTCCTACCTCAATTCCAATAAATTATTATACATCCTATTCCAAATATCGATAGGAACCAATTTTTTATGAATAGAATTTTCTTTAATTTATCCAATTCCAATGTATCAATATATTTACTAAATTCGATATTCATAAAAGTCGATAACCACTGGTTGAATTGACAATAAAAATTGTGAATTAAAATACTAAACTTCTGTTTATATTAAAATAAAATGATAATGAAAAGAATTTCTATGTAGTTGATCAACCCATTTTCATCTTCATGGTTAAAATATCCACAAAAAGATAGTGGATGTTGCCTCATAAAATTCATCTGTATAGACATATTACAATGTTGTTGACCTCGATAATCTCATTGATAAATTCCACCACAATTCATAAAATATTTCAAATTGATCTATTACTGTAACAATAAAATCAATTTTGATTCTCACCATCATTAGATGCTATTTTGGAAGGGTGTTTTTGTCTTAATACCTTACCACATCAACTATAATGCATCCTCTGCGGAACAAAATTCAAAAAAGTTATATCATATAAGAAGAATCATTATAATAATAAAAACATATATAATCTCAACATAATCATAATGTAAAAATAATTTATGGATATTCTATTAAAAATAAAATAATTATATAATGAATTCTATATCAACCTATGAAACCAACTATAAGGGCTTGTCTATAAACATTAAAAAATCATAAATTTTAGTTAAAAAAGTAATTTCATTAATAGTAATGATAATTTACTGAATATAGTTTTATATAATAAGGAATTAATTCATACATAAAATCCCTTGATCATATAAAATAGATAAAAAAACCAATATATATTTCATCCAAAATGTAAATATATCAAAATAAATCGTGATTCTTTGGAATGACAAATAATAAATTAATTTAAAGTGATTTACTCCATTATCTTACCCATCCTCATACCCTCTAGAAATTGTCTTAATAAATTTTAGGTACAATAAAATATCATTAAGGTATATAAAATAATTAAGTAAAACATTAGTCAATGAGAACATTAATCCCATGAAAAAAATTTAAAAAATCTATACATTTCACCCGTAAAACATAATCTATATATCTTATCTCATGAGATAATAAGAATTGAATAAAACTCCAGAGAATACATATATAGTAAAGGTATATAGTGGAATCAATATCAAATATCTGATACATTTACTATAGATATCATATATATATATGTAGTAAATTTCAGGGTAACATTTGAAATACCCACTACAGTATATTCCCCTAATAACATTAGAGAAACTCTACAGATTAACTCTTTGTCCTTAGCCAATGAATATGAAAGATATAATTGGATAAACCACCATCATGTTACCATGGAACTAACCTAATGAATTATAAATTACCAAGAATCAAACCATAATCTCAACACATAACCCTTTCGTAAATGTAAAATAACTTTTACATTTTGAAAAAACATTACATTTCTATAGGGCCACGCACGTAAAAATGAAATTTTTGAATTTTTTAAATAAAAATAAAAAAAATTAAAATATTCATGAAAACATTAATGTGAAATAAAATCATGATATTATTCCATTCCATATATGTTGAAAAATATTTATCTTTATTTCATTAAAATTTTTAAAATTGTATCTTGACAATAGTTTTATGATTGAATGCCCATTTCCATGATTCAAACTCAAGAAGTACAACATTTATCTTCAAAGAGGATTATATTAGGATAATTATTTACTTTATTGAGAACATTTATAATGTTTATTATTAATTTTATATCAATTATTATCATGCTATAAAAATTATTTAATTATTTATATTCATGTCTGATGTTTTTCAGTATTCAGTACTTATGTTCAAAAGGACTTTGGAATGATGTCTATTGTAAAAAGTGTTCATTAATAAATCATTTAAAGAATAATATAAATTAAATAAATATAACATTTATAAATATATTATATTTTAAAATCAAACCATTATGTATTGTTAGGAAAATTTATGTGTGTTATAATCATGGATATGGTAGGTTGTGTATACATATGAGTAACATTTACATTTATCAATGACTATTTTGGAATGAATTTTAATATCATTTAAACAATATAGAATAATAATAAGATCATATATATTATTTCAATCATCTACATAGAAATAAATATACTATCTCTATTATATGGTGAAAAAAATAAAGTATATCGATTCGTAGAGGTGAGGGTTCACACGTACACGCAAATGACTTTATCATGTTTATGTGAATGAAAAGGAAATATTGTAAATGATATATTATTATTTCAAAATGATAATTATTTAATGAATATAATATATAAAAATTAATTCAATCATTATAATAATTCATGAGAGACATTGATGGAAGATAAATTATAATGATTTGTGAGGTTGTAGTCCACCGTAAGCACGAATGGATAATTATTTTCCAATTTTATAGAAATAAATATAGATTTAGGTGATAAAATTAACATAATCACACATAATGATATTGATTATACTAGATTTTTTATTTACAAATAGTTTTTGTAAATTTTTAGGATGTTGAAGATTAAAAGAACAAAAATAGTTAACAAAAAATGTTTCCATTTCATCGTACGATGTCCATTCATTAACAAATTAACACCTCTGAAGACATTTTACATACTAAAATAGGGCCTCTAGATTGATTAAAGAGATTATAGTAATGTAGATGGCAATAAATTGGCCATGAAGTAGGTTTTTATTCAGAATAAAATTAAAGGTGTTCTCTTTTATATGAGAAGGGGAACTCATGTAATTCTTGAAAATACTAAATTATTATAAAATAATTTTAATTTACAAATGTTAAAGAACTAATTTATATATAACATATTTTAATTATGGACAATAATAATTTAATATTATTTTATTTATACATGTTTTTTTTATAATTTTTATCCTTATCGTTTTTAACCACAATTTTATCCATTTAACACTTACTATAATAACAAGTAATATAAAATTTGATGTTTAATATATTTACCATAAAGTGTCAAATCACCAATAAATGATTAATTTATGATAATTATATATTATAAAAATTATTTGGTTGAATTTTATTTTGTTATAAAATTTATATCAATTAATAAAATATTATTAATTTTAAAATATCCATATGTCCAATTATGACATTGTTCCTTACCTGAATTTTTAAATATATCACAACAACTATATAAATTCTAACCAATACTTCTAGAACATCAACATAATTTCTAATTCCTATAAATAATTTAGGGTTGAGTTTATTCACGCCAATTTATAATTTTTGTAATATTTTTTATCTCCTTATTTTTATAATTTGTTAATTAATCAACTAATCCATCTTTATTTTTCAACAAATAAATTAGTAATATAATATATAAAAATGAAAAATAAATTATCATGATATAGATAAATATTTTATAATTACCAATACTATTTATTGTTAAATAGTTCCCCTAAATATCCCCATATTTGAAGTATTTCCCACATTAAAAACAAAACTGTGACAAAATTGACTTTTCCTTCAATAAATTTTTTATAAATTTTTTATTGTCATCCTAGTGGTATAACATGGTTATAATTTCATCCCAACAATGATTTTATTCATCATAAACTCATATAATTGTATTCGGACATGTTTTAGTTTAATTTAATAATATTTTGATTATTATCACAACCCTTAATTAGAAGATTTACCCTTAACAATGTCAATAAAAATAACTAATGTTACTATTCATAATTTACAAAAATAAACGAATGGTATTTAGTAAATTTTTATCATAAGATTACAAATATGGAACCAATTTTTAAAAATTAAAATCATATAATTCAATAAAATTAATTTAAAATTATTCTTATTGATATGATTAAAAAATGTGGTATTAAAGTGATAACATTCAATATTTTAAAATTGTTTTATATCTAAATTCTATGTGAAACTAAATTAAATTTAAAATATTAGATTTATAGTTAAATATGATATATTTATACAATAAAATCAGTCCAAAATTTAATTTACCACTATATAATATTTATTCGAAAAAGCTATTTTGAATTAAAATGAATTATTTTTTAATATTAAACAAAACATGAAAAATAACACAAAAATAATTTAACCAATGTTAAATTTGATATTATTATTTAAAATAATATGTTTATTTAAAAAAAATTAAATTTTTCAAAAAAAACCCATTTAAAACAATTTTCCCTCAAAAGGAGGAAAAGGTGTTTTTTTATTAAAAATAATTCATTTGTGCGAAAAAATTATTTATTATTATATTATTCATGAAATATATATTATATTAATTTTTAAAAAATTATAAATTAGAGTAATATTATTATATCATTACCTGTTTTGAAACAATATTTCCTCTTTTTGATGTTCTATACTCACATTTTTATTCCCCTGTTAAATTAGCAATGATACCATTCATTCATATTATTTTGGGATTCCCATGTTTCCTCTTCAATCGTATTTTCATTCCATACAATTTTAACCTGATTAGTCACCTTATTCCGCAAAAATGATATTTTTGGTTAAAAATAAAAACTGGTGGTTCCTTATAAGAAATATTCTCTTCCCACAAAACTATTTTGTGTATTAAAATATGAGATCAATTTGGTAAATTTTTAAATTACATTGAAACATGAAATAAACTGTGTACCTAGGATAATCTTGGAGGAAAACACTCTATATAGTGAACTGGTCCCTTTTTCTCTAGGATTTCATAGGTTTTTATGACCCCTGGACATAGCTTCATAATATATCCAAAACACATAAAACATTTTAATTTAGAAACATTGAGAAAGGAATGATCAGATACCTAAAAAAATATCCTTCGAATGGTGGTGCACATTAATTTTATTCTTCTATAGCCTTTCCTCATGAGTAGATTATTCAACTAAAATTTCCCTTCCATTTCATAGATCAATTATATTCCCATTAACTTCTTTCCACTACTTATTCTAGAAATACCAATGTATAACACCCAATTACAAATAATTCCATAAATAGAAGCATTTATATACAGGAATGAAAACAGTGTTTTTGTGAAATACCATCAATAAGAAGTGGCTTCTCCCTGCATCCCTAGAATTCAAATTAGTAAGAACATATAATATTGCCCAATGTCTGAATTTTTCATTCAGAAATCACATAGGATTACTGAGGAACAGAGGTACTTTAATTCAATTCAGTACCTGGTTAATTATGAATTCCATTCAAAAACGTTTTATGTTTTCCTTTGATCATGATTTGAAATAATGTCAAGTGGATCTTTATGTAACAGAACTATCTCATTATGATAAATTGATTAATGATGATATAAGGATAGAGTGTCTCAAATAGGAATAAAATGTGATGAATTATTCAATCGATCAAGAATAACACATATTGCATTGTTAACTCCATAAGTATTTGGTAATTCTATGAGGGTTAAAGATATATTTTCTCATTTTCAATATGGGATTTGAAAATTCTATGGCATCCCCATTTTCAACTATCATTATTCTTTAACCAACTCAAAATTCAAAAATTTAATTGTATTGACAAAAATATCTCATTTAATTATATCCCACAAGTAATATGACTGATAGTCACTATACATCATAGTGCTACTAGGATTAATAGAAAAGTGAGAAATATTAGAATCAAATTACAACTATTTATTGTATGGTGAATCATAGGAAACACATAATCTATTTTCAAATATCGAAACAAAATCCATATTAATTTTATTTAATAAACATATCCTTTTAAAATAATTTTACGTTTTTCTGTATCTCACAACCTTCCTTCTATTTACTCGTCATTATTTCCACTAGAGATGATTTCATATCAAAACAAAACAAAATATATGTATATCCAAAACCAACATCTTCTAATCCAAAATTTAACAAAACATTAACCAATGTATTATGTTACAATCCTAATATGGTTAATGTATAATTATTTTTCGAATCAAAGAATCTCCCACATTATTTGGTTTGCTAGGATGATATCGAATCATTCAATGATAATCCAAAATTTATTACATCCCTCTTTTATATCGCATGTTCAATTATTTTGGAGAGAATATATAATTCAAAAAATAACAATTAGTATAAATTTCTAATCTTATTCCCTATTATTGGTGCCTCAAAAAAAATTTCTGTAAACAATAGTACTAGGTAAATCCAAATCATGTGTAGGTTAATTATACTCATTTGGTTTCAAAGGACATTGACTATAAGAAATTACCTGATCATCTGGAATTAAGACCCAATATATTTCTACCATAAAATAATTATTATAGATGAAAAATTCACCTTTTTTGGATGTCATGGAAAGAAATAGAGAATTCACCAATATTACATTCAGATCCTAAAAATTGTCATCTCATTCATTTTTCCTGATGAAGATAACTCATTTTCGAGTTTACGTATTCATTGAGAAAGTTAACAGTGTTCGGTTTTATACAATCCTCCTATAATAGCATTATAAATGAATAAAACAAATTATTATCAATTATATTGTCATTTCTTGGACATTCATAAAAATCATAATCTTAATCATGATCAAGGTCTATTAAATATTTATAATCAATGTGACCATGTAATGAAATTTAATACAATCAAAACTAACACATTATAATGATTCCAAATTGATTCTTTTAATATAAGGTCAGAAAAGAACACTTAGATGTCTTTAATGATCTACCACACGTTTAGAATATAATATAATGTCATCAAGCATGTTATCCCCGATCATATTGTGAATAATGGAGACACTTTTTTTGTGATCGATATTAAAGAATACAACTATGATATATTTATGATCTGCATGTATTCCACTAGTCCTTGGAGGGTTCTTCCAACATGCCACATGTCTTGTAAATATGATGATTTGGTTAAAAAATTAACTTATGTATGGGAATACTGTAATTGGAGATGTAATTCTATGGGATGTGGATTTTTCACATTTTTTCTCTTTAGAGAAAATGAAACCAAAGGATTGGGGTATTGGTTCCATTACATAAAAAATATTTATGATTTACATTCCAGAATGAGACATCCAGTTAAATATATTTTCATAAAAAAATATAAGGATCATTTTAGGATTATAATTGTTCATCTCAAATGGATAATTTTTAATCCTATGATACTACTTGATATAGAATCTTCTATTTTTACTCCAAACAAAATGGATTGCACCACCAATATAGAAATTTTTGGGCATTCATCTAGGGTTATGGTGGGTGTTGACATGAGCATTGCATAATTCGTAATATCTTTTTAAATGCGTTGTATAATGATATCCCAATAGAAATAGAGTTCGAAATACATACCCACAATGGTTATGATAATCAAAAAATTGATAATACTAAAAAATTTGTTATAAAAATTCATTTTTCTCTTTTTTCAATCTAAAAGGGAACCCCGAGAAATCATATAGGAATAATTTGATGTGGAAACAAGTGATAAAGAAAGTAATGTCTGAGGTTGTTGCTAGTGATTTGAATATGAATTACTCACCCATGATGATGAAGCCTAGTCATGAGTCTCCTATAAGTACTGTAATCCCTAATCTTATCATGAATATTAGTTTTAATGCAAGAATGCACCAATGTAGGATAGTGCAACACACATGTAAGATTCCCATCATAGATGTGAATGTGTTGCTTGATACATCTGTTACTAAGATGGTTTATGATTGAATCAGAACATATCATGATTTCTTAGAGGATATATATGTAGGGTCCCCTTTAAGGTTTGGATTCATGAAAAACGTGCCTTCAGACCTGCAGAAAGATGGTTGCAATCTCTGCACCCACTTGAAAGAACTGATCAATTGGGGCCATGATTTTTTAAGGATCCACATTTAAATTAGAAGGTAAAGGTGGTTGACAATTATGTCCTCAATTAATCACATTAATAGAGAAAAATAATTAAATATTATTATAAAACACCATGAACTATGTCTACCAGATCTTATTTTATGTTGTTAAGAAATGTAAATAAAAATTGCCTCCAGATCATCAACCATGGTAAGTCTCACTCTGAGTGGGAAACAACTTATGAATCTGATTATGAAAATGTGATGTCCTGTTATGATTTTTGACATTATGTTCTACTGGATGAGGGTAAGTCTTGTTTTTAACCTATTTGTATTCTAATATATATTTCACCTTTTTAATAAATTTCTAGATTCTTAGCTTCTACATATACTAGTATGTTCTAATGTAATTAATCATTTCAACTAAAAACATGTCCATAATCATAGGAAATATTATATTTATAATACCCATGAATACATTAGGTTCATTAGTAAACCCTAAAAAAATAACAAAAAAATTAATTCCCATATCTAGTCTGAAATATAATTTTCCCAACATATGATAAATTTGATTTCATATAATAGTACCCTTACATCAGATCATCCTTTGAAAAATTCTGTGCTCCCTGGATATGATACCACATCATTTGATGTATTAAAATCATTTTATATAGTTGAAATGTATTTCAACACACCATTAAAAATATTATATAGTTAACTATTCTTTTTTAAGTTCTTTTACATCATTTAAATGATAAAAACAAAAATCCTTACACCAATAATATCCAATGGTTTAGTGTCTTGGGAAAACGAGGACCATTCATAACTTTTACAACATAAAACATAAAAATTTATTCAATTATTTCTTCCTTATCTTCTTACTAGATCGTGAATTATAATTAATAGAAGAAGTCAACTGAAGGATATACATCAAAAACCGGGGAGCTAAAATCCTTGTAAGAGGATAGATAAGAACATAGAACAACATAACATAAGATGAGAATAATATTTAAAAATATAACATGGGATTTGGATAATAATCATGAGGGAAAACATAAAAAATACTTTTAATGTGAAAATGAATAAAAAAGGAAACATCATGTATTGGTGTAAATGTACCCCACATAGTTGTCAATAAAACTAATTTAATGTTCACCCATAATTTCACATTAATTCATGTGGTTCATCACTTTACCTAATGCATTAAAGCAATGTATAATTAAAGGCGCACCCGTCATAGTGAAGCATTTTGATTATCATGAATTCTATAAACAAAATGTATGATCCTAAATAACCCATGGAAAGTAATGTGGTTTATCTCATAATAAAACATTCATAAAAAATTGATTCCCAAACCACATTGGGTATAATATATTTGATACACGGACCATCAAACTCGAGTGAGAAGTAAAACAAATGTTTTTGAAAGTATTAGTGTTTTGGAAAACATTCTTTTTGACATTAACACTGTTAAAAGACATGTATATCCTAAAAAAGGAATATAAATGATGAAAAATTGATTTTTAGGGAATAACCATAACGAAAATGTAGTGAAATAAGTAGAACCTCATGAAATAATGTTTTTTTGAAAATTTCACCTTACCTCATATACAATGATTTTTTTCATTTCAATGGCATTTGTAATCACATTAAATTAATAAATTAACAATTAAATATCATACAATACGTGAATATTGTTCATTATGGTTTCATTAAGTTCCTTAATGTGCTTTTTGATGAGTTATATAGATTAGATTCATTGATTGAGAGCGTTTTTATTTATGGTTTTCTTGAACGGTTCACTTGTATTAATGAATAGAAGTTCATTTATGAACTGGTTAAACATATTGAATTGTAATTATATGTTATTTATGATGTAAAAAACATGTAAAATTTTTATAAATTATTTTTTATATAGCATGGGAATGAATCATTAGATAATAATTTAATTATGATCATTTTTCTTTATTTGGAGTATTTTTTGACAACAAAAAACTTGTTTTGTTTAATCATTTAGTAACATGTACATATATTAGTTCAAGAACATTAAATAGGATAAAACAAAAAAACATAATGTTGTTCAACCATAAAAATGTTTCATGACATGATCTGATGGCGGTATGGAAAATTAAAACATGATGTTCTTGAAGGTGAAAAAATAACACCCCACGAATAACATTTTTCTCTCTAAAATAAACAGAATATAAGAAGGGGGTTGGATGGAATATTATCCCATTATTATCAAAACAATTTATAATATGTATGATACTCAAGTTACCATAACATTTGGATGGGAATACGTGGGGAGAGATTAAGATAATAACATTAAATTTAAATGAATTTAAAGGAAATGAGAGAGAGATGAATTACCTCTTAAATCCTCTTTAAGGCACATTGAATTGGTTTTATGATGAGAACAAAATCAATTGGACGTGGGGAATGGACTTATGAAGATGTTTGGGCTGATTATAGAGATGTCATGAAGCTTTATATGTGTGATTAAATTAGGGCGTGAACGGTGGTATTTATATTGGTCAGGATATGGGTTTTCTTAATATTTTATTCATAAGTTTATTAATTTCCACAAAGATAAGAAATAGTGATGATTCCATGAAATTAAAATTTTGGAGAGGGAATATGAGTTCTATGTTTTGGTGCTTACAACAGTCATGATGTCATGAATTTTGGATATAAATTATAATGTATTAAATGGTAAATTAATTAATTTTCCTTTTCACAAAAAAAATTATCTATTTTAGAAAAATACCAAAAAATGACCCTAACCACTTATGGATGCGTAGAATAAAAAATTTAACTCATTTTTATGAAAATAATATTCTATATTTAATTTATTTATTTTTTAATTTGAATTAAATTGTATTTTTAAAATACATATTTTAAAATTAAAACATATTTTACAATGGTTTAAAAAATTACAGTTATATAAAAATATCATAAAACCAGAAGTCAATGAATTGTTACATTATGAAAAATTTAATGGAAATTAATTTATTGATTACATTAATTAATTAATTATATTTAAATATTTATGATTCTAAAAAATACAAATATTTTTACTATGGTGATATTGTACCTTATAAAATGCCTAAAATTTATTTAATCATTCATGGGTGAGGTTTCTATTATTATAGTAGATTAAATTTTTATAATTGTAATATTAATATTCATAAGGGTAGGTTAATATTTTTGAGGGTTTTTTACTATTCAAAATAATTAGTTTTTGCTATCAGACTCCAAACATCTTATTGATCATTACCGTGTCTGTCATATTTTAAAAATTCTAAACAGAAAAGTGAATTTTTTTAAAGGTAAGATAACACTTAATTTAATAATGATTTGTAATTTTTATTCATAATGTTATTGAACTCTATCTCATTATTATAAGAAGTTTTATCCATTAATAGAATATTGGTTCATTACATTCTCACCACATATGAAATTTATCCCTCAAAATTTTATTTTACAAAACTAGGTGGGGGTACAACTCCTTCACCACCTCCTCAATTTCCAAAGTTTCTACGTCAGACATATCGTTCCTCCACAAATCATTTAAAATGATGTTTTTATTATTGGGATAAACCTTATCTCTCTGGTCTAGAATATTTATTGGAAGCTCTTCATAGGAAAGATCATATTCTAGTTTTACCACATCTCAGTTCAGTACTTGTGAGGGATCTGGTATCGGCCTTTTCAACAGTGACACATTAAACACATCATGGACATGAGACATATTTTGTGGATGATAATGTTTTTAATCAATAGATCCAATGTGGTGAAAGATCTAAAAGGTACCTATGTACCTTGTTCTTAACTTCTTTTAATGACCCATAAATTTCAAGGAATTTTTTTTCATAATTAATTTGAAATTTTGTGAGTATGTGGCTTCTAACGGCACCTGATTCCATGACCCGGTGTGCCTAGAATCCTTTTTCGATGTTTATCTCAGGTACGTTCAGTGAACGAACGAGCGGGTTTTAGTAACTTTTGCACCACTTCTCGAAATAAAAATCCGAGGGCACTGATGGAATCACAACAATGGTAATTTTTAGGAACACCTTTTTTGGTGTTGTGTTTGCTCGGGTGAGGTTATTAAAGAAATGGGTTAACTAAAGAATGAAATAAAAATTTGTGCCACAATTTTTATTTTCTATTCTATGAAGTTTTAACCTATGCATGGATGTTGGAGTGGGGCCCACTACATCCTAACTCCACTAGGTAGGATATTAGTGAAGTGGGGCCCACATGAGCACCACCCCTTCTTTTCCATTTAACATCCCTCTCGCAATTTAATTGTGTAACACACCCGCAACCCCATTTTTAAATGACATGTCAACTCTCAAAATTAATTGGTTTATTAAAAACTCTTCAATTATGTCATTTAATTGAATTTGATCTTTTTTTAAATTTTAAATTTAATGTTGGCTTGTGTGTGAGATAATAAAATAAGACAATGTCTTATTTTATAGGGGGTTGATTAGTTGTGTGGAAACAAGGAGAGAACTCTCGCGGTCTTGAAGAACTTCATCTTCGTTGCGAAGAACGTCGAGGGTACGATGAAGAACTCAGTCACCGTAAGGGGTGAACGCCATGCCACCTCCTCTCCTCTCCATAGCCGGAGAGAGAAGCCCTTTCCGTAGAATGATGACCCGCCACATCCTTCATCGGGCGAACACTGACGACGCTTACAAAGCCTCAATCCACGATGTCGTCTTCCACGACATCCTTTTCCCGCAACGATCCCTGTTCGACTACTTCATTGAGGCAGGGGTTTAAAGTGAGAATTTTTTTTAAAAAACCCATGTTTGTTTTCTTCTAAAAAAACAAAGAATGCAGATCAACTATTTTTTTTAGTCGATCAGCAAGGGTATTTTGTTTGTGGGATGGGGATATTTATTTACAGGTGTGTTTTTGGGAACTAGGTTCAATATATTCCTTTATTGATTAAAATTGTGCCTTGTTAAGTTTGGAAATCATGTGTTGATTTTTTCCAAATGATGACACCTAACCCGGAGGGCGCGGGATGGACAAACACAGCCCAAAAACCCACCACAGGTTGATTGTTGATGTGCGGATTGACGGACTATGATGGAACGAGCCGCAATGGCAATTTGAAGAATCTGCAGTGAAGTTCAGGTCTTGTAATGACCCCAAGCACAGAAGGCGGGTGAAACGGACAACCGGTGCGCGTCCGGTGGTCCGCGGAAAGTGGCAGTGGCGCGCCACCCCGGTGCGGCGGCTGTGTTGCGCCGCTAGAGAAGACCTCTGCGGCTGAGTCGCGGTGGACCGTAATTGGTTTGACATTCTGGGTTTTGGGGGAACGACACGACATTAAAGTCGCGCCGGTTCGCTGGACGATAGGGGGGATAGCGCCACCCCCCTTCCGCGTCTGCTCATCCAGCGCCGAGCCGCCCTGGCCAGACCGGTCGCACCGGTCCAGGCCGCCTGTACCCTATTGGGCCAAATCCGGACCCGGGTCGGGTCGACCCGGTTTGGGCTGACCCTGGGGGTTCTGGACCGGGTCGGTCCCGGCCAAAACACCCCAAAAATCGGACAGGTTCGTTTAAATGGTCGTAACATGGGATATGGACCTCTGATCGACGCACCGTTAGTTACGATTTGATACATGGATTGAGACAGTTGTTTCGGTATTTTATATTCAGGGTTTCTGAGATCTTTGGGTATGGCCGGGTTGGTTCGAACACGAAACAAACTGGGCCGTCGGAGCGGAAACGCCTATAACATGAGCTCCGGGCGTCAGATTTACTTTCCATCGACTTTGATGGATTTCTCTTATAGAGACGGACCATTTGGCTTACTCCACTCGAGGTTTGGATGGATTTGTAGTACGGTCGGGTTGGTTTTTACTTAAAAACCAACCAGGCCCCTAAAACGAAAAATCCAATAACTCTCAGACAGGGCGTCCGAATAATGCGTTTTCTGTCACGTTGAGTTACTTTTGTCGAGACGGATCTTTGGGATACATCAACTCTGGACTATGTGTCTGTTTATGTATCGACCCCTTGGCTCGTGGAGCGGAACCTCCCAGAAACGAGCGTGCTGTGTGCAGGAACCCTAGAGCTGGCTGAGACTTGACGACTGCTGATTGATCGACTCGTAGTGTTTCAGATATCCCAGTGGGGAGATCTTGGTTGTAGCGGCAGAACCACAATGAAGGAGCGCTTGGTTGTAGCAGCATACCTGCGGTATTCAACAGAAGGAGTACCTCTGTAGGCTATGAGGGGGAGTGATTGGTTGTAACGGCAGACCCATGGTGGGAAGCGTTTGTTTGTAGTAGCAGGCCCACAGTACAAGATAGGTGGAATTCGACAACAGTCCAAGGTTAGTTGGAAGTGCTTGGTTATAGCGGCAGACCCACTGTACTCGATAAAGGAGGAGTTCCCCGGCAGTTATAGTTTCGACATCATGATTAAAATCCTGGTTTGAGCTGAGTCTTGGCATTCAATCATTATCTTCGATGTGATTGACTTGATATCCTGTGTGGATTGGATTATGCTTTCCTATGTGGATTATGTTTTACTTTCCTGAGTGGACTAGTTTGTACTTGAGCTCCTGAGTTGGAGTTGAACTGGATTTGATGACTTAGGTATATGTATGGGCATATACCTAAGTAGTGTTGGATTATACATCAAGATTGTATCTTTTCTTGAGGTTTATCCTTTGTTAATTCAGGGAGACCTACGGGGGTCTCGGTGACCCTACTGAGTATCGTATACTCACCTCTGCACGGGCCTCACCTGCACTTCAATGTGTTGGTTGCAGACGATGGACATCACTGATCGTGGATGAGGTTTGTAGAGCTGGACGGTACCAAGAAGAGGATCTCATTACGAATTGGTACCCGTAGGAGACGTGCGGACGTAGAGTATTGAGGTGACATCTGTACCAACCCTTCAGGTAGGAAGCCGGAGGACGATCCAGGAGCTGCTTGTCACCTTTCAGCTGTTGTCCTTTGAGTTGTACTTTACTTTCTGTTGTAGCTGTACCTTTCTTTTGGGCTTGTATTCACGGCCCCTTGTACATTCAGCACATTTGTTTTACTTCTTACTTAGTGTAGCTTCTGCTTGAACCCTGTTTTTGTTTGTTTTTCGTTTCACAAAGGCAATTCCTTCCATTTTTATCGGGATTTACACCTTGGTGGTAGTTGCCAGCCCCTGGCCTATGGAAGGCGGACTTGGGGAAGTCACGACATGAGCCCCAAGGATGGGTCATGAAAAATTGGAATCAAAGGAGTTCAGTTCTACCATAGAACTCGAGACTCTAATATTTCTTCTATATGAAGCAATAATGTTATGTTTATTGAGTGTGGTTATCAGTCCAGGGAGTCCAGTGTTGGTGTGGTGGCTGACGTATCCATACACCTGGACCCTGACTTATGATTTCCGACTCAGTACATGAAAAAATTGATTGCATGTGTGTTTCAAAATTTTTCATTTTGATTACTTCGTGTCATCTCACCAGGTATACTGTATTGAGCGTGGACCACCTGTTTCATTTTAGGATGGCCCAATGACAGAAGCCAGCAAGGGTTCTGAGCTTTGTTTGAGACGACAGCCCACCGAGCGACGAGGCCTCGATGTATGGCCCTTTTACAGCGGAGGCACCAGCGGTGCCTCTACCCGTCGAGCCATCGATGCCACCAGCCCCAGCCACTGAGATTGCCCATCACCTTAGTGCACTGCATGAGTTTCAGCGTCAAAGACCACCCAGGTTCCGCGGGGAGACGGACCCTCAGGCAGTAGAGGATTGGCTGGAGGCTATTGATCGAGTTTTTAAATTGGTAGGGACGCCAACAGACATCATGGTGATCCTTGATGCTAGCCTCCTTTAGGCAGAAGTATACAGATGGTGGATCCTAATGTTGTAGGTGCACGGCGAGGCATCACTTCTGTGGGCAGACTTCGAGAGCCTGTTCCGGATAGAATTTGTACCAGCCACCCTTCGAGTGATGCACATACAGGATCTGCTTCATCTTCAGCAGGGTAGCATGACGGTGGTGTAGTATTCAGCGAGGTTCACCGATCTATCACGCTACTCCACAGATATGGTACGAGACCCGTTATTCAAAGCCTGAACATTCGAACAGGGGCTCAGGTGAGAGATTAGAGCTTCAGCTGTTTCACATAGCATCCCAACGCAGAGAGGGGTGTTGGAGCAAGCCCTCTTAGTGGAGAGTTTCTTTGTTGAGCAGTCTCTAGCAACAGGACCCACTAATAGCCGGCATGCGGAAAAGTCTTCAACAGCGGGCATTAGACTGATGACGCAGAGGTCCAAGGGGACAAGACCTACAAGTGGTCGACGGCATGACACAAGATCATGTTTGCGAGCCACCTGGGGTGGAGAACGACTTACCATGAGCGGACAGTGTTACTCCTATGGCGGGGTTGGTTACATGGCACGTGACTGTCCGTCACGCCATACAGATGATCAGCAGATAAACCAAGGACTCCCCAGGAGGAGGCAAGGGTTCGATCGAGGCAGACCACAAGTAGTACGAGACCGAGGCAGGGGAGCTGGCCATGCACTGGAGGTGGACGACGCTTCGAGGAGTTTCCACCACCACCACTAGGAGGTCCACCCCGACCGCAGGGAAGAGGTGGACATTTGAGATCTCATCTTCAGGAATCTGAGGCTTACGACCATGGTGTTCTGGGAGCATATGGATAGGAGCGGGACTAGTTACAGGCATTTGACCTTTGATCTTGGTGTTTCTAGTTTCCTTGTTGTCTTTGTTGTGTGTCTTTGTACTTGATCTGCAATAATAAAAGACACTTTTCCTTGTGATGTTTTCCTCCTCTCTTTTTTTGTACTAAGAGGTTATGGTTTAAAAACAGTTGACTTGACCCTCACTTTTGAGATACCTACTAGAGGAGAGCCAGTGACCACACACTGTTGCCGATAGTGTGACTCAACCCTTGGACGCAAGAGTAACAGTTGGATCACTTGGTAGTTGTGTTGATTCCTTACGACATCATCCATGGTATGGATTAGTATCATACATGTCGGGATTGACTGTATTAGGCAAAGAACGTGGTTTATCCTGGGGATGAGACCAGATTTCTATTATCGGCAATGAAGAAATCATAGCATCTCTTATAGGACCAGAGAAGGTCCTGGTCATCCAAGAGAAGATGAGGACAGCTCAGAGCCGACAATAGTATTATGCCGACAGGAGGTGGGGACCACATGAGTTTGAGGATAGTGACTAAGTTTTCCTATGGGTCTCACCTCAACGTGGATTACAGAGATTTGGTTGGGGCGGCAAGATATCTCTGTGCTTTATCGGACCCTTCTAGGTCCTCAATAGGGTAGGAAAGGTGGTTTACTGCTTGACCCATCCACCTCAGTTGCACCAGGTGCATGAAAAATTCCATGTGTCTCAGCTGAGGAGATACGTGCGTGACCCAAATCATATATTTGACGATGGGGTGACTTTTGCGGAGGTCCTGGTGTACATCGAGGATCGACTGGAGTGGGTCCAACGTGGACGGTCGATTCCTCTAATGTGCCTCATGTGGAAACACGGAAACCTCTAGGAGAGAACGTGGGAGAGGCAGGCTCATATGAGTGCTCAGTACCCTCTTTTATTTCCCATGTTTATGTTATAGCATTAGGAGGATGTAAATCCCTGAGGTGGGAGTAATGAAAAGAACTAGAAATTTCAAGGAATTTTTTTTAATTTGTTTGGAATTTTTTGATTCTGTGTCTTCTGACGGAACCTGATTCCAAGGCCGGGTGTGCTCGGAATCATTTTTTGAAGTATAGATCGGGTACGTTCAGTGAACGGATGAGCGGGTTTTACTAACATTTAAACAGGTGTTAGGAATCAAAATCTGAGGGCACCGATGGAATCGCAACACCGGTAATTTCTTACGAACACCTTTTTTAGAGATGCATTTTCTCGGGTGAGGTTATTAAGGAAATTGGTTAACTAAAGAATGAAATAAAAAATTTTCCACAATATTTATTTTCTATTATAATTAGTTTAACCTATGCATGGATGTTGGAGTGGGGCCCACTATATCCTGACTCCACTAGGTAGGTTATTAGTGAAGTGGGTCCCTCAGGATCCCCACCCCTTATTTTCCATTTAACCTCCCTCTTGCAATTTAATTGAGTAACACACCTGCACCCCCATTTTTAAATGACATGTGAACTCTCGAAATTAATTGGTTTATTAATGGATCTTCAATTATGTCATTTAATTGAATGTGATATTTTTTTAAATTTAAAATTTAATGTTGGCTTGTGTGTCTGTTAATAAAATAAGACAATGTCTTATTTTATTGGGGGTTGATTCGTTGTGCGGAAACAAGGAGAGAACACTCGCGGTCTTGAAGAACATCGTCTTTATCGTGAAGAACGCCGAGTCTACGATGAATAACTCTGTCACTGTAATGGGAGATCATCGTGCCACCTCCTCTCCACTCCGCAGCCGGTGAGAGATGCCCTTTCCGGAGAACGACGACGTGCTGAATCCTTCATCGGGCAAACACCGACGACGCTTGTGGTGCCTCGATCCACAACGATGTCTTCCGCGATGTCATTTTCCCACAACGATCCTTTTTTGACGACTTCATTGAGGTAGGGGTTTAAAGTGAGAATGTTTTTAAAAACCCACGTTTGTGTTCTTCTAAAAAAACAAAGAACGCAGATCAACTATTTTTTAGTCGATCTGTGAGGGTATTTTGTTTGCGGGACGAGGATATTTATTTATGGGTGTGTTGTTGGGAACTAGGTTCAATATCTTACTTTATTGATTAAAATTGTGCCTTGTTAATTTTTTAAATCATGTGTTGATTTTTGTCAAATGATAACACCTAACGCGGAGGGTGCGGACTGTACAAACACGGCCCAACAACACACCACAGTTTGATTATTGATGTGCAGATTGACAGACTACGACGAAATGGGCTGCAATGGCAATTTGATGTTTCCGTAGTGAAGTTTGGATCCTGTAATGACCGCAGGCGTAGACGGTGGGTGGAACAGACCACCAGTGCGCATTCGGTGGTCCGCGGAAAGCGGCAGCGGCGTGCCACCCTAACGCAGCGGCTTCAGCACGCCACCAAAGATGAATGCCGCGGATGAGCCGTGGCGGATGGGAAGGGGTTTTCCGTTACGGATTTCTGGGGAGCGGCGCGGAAATAAAGCCATGTCAGTTCGCTGGACGACCGGGGGTGAGGGGGGACAGCGCCACCCCCCTTTCGCGTCTGCTCGGGAAACGCCAAGCCACCCAGGCCGGGTCGGGCCACCCGCGCTGGGCCGGGCCGCGCCAGCCGAGCCGGGCTGCGCCCTATTGGGATAGACCAAGACCCGAGTCAGGTCAACCCGGTTCAGGCCGACCTTGGGGGTTCTGGGTCGAGTCGGTCCGGTCCCAAACCCCACTAAAATCGGACAGGTTTGTTTAAATTCTTGTAAGATGGGCTACAAAACTCCGATCGACACACATTCAGTTGTGATGCAATCCTTGGATCAGGACGGGAGTTTTGGTATTTTACACTCAGGGTTTTGGAGATCTTTGGTTACAGACGGGTTGGTTCGAACATGAAACCAACTGGGCCCTCGGAGCGGAAACGCCTATAACATGAGTTTCGGGTGTCCGATTGACTTGTCGTCGACATTGCTGGATTCCTATTAGTGAGATGGACCTTTTTATATACTCTTCTTGTGGTTTGGATATAGTTGGAGTACAATTTGGTTGGTTTTGACTTAATAACCAACCGGGCCCATGGAACGAAAATGCTAATAACTCTCAGACCGAGCGTCTGATTGATGCACAGTCTGCCTCGTTGAGTACCTTTTGTCGAGACGGAACTTTGGGATAAATAAACTCTGGACTATGTGTTATTTGTTGTATCGAACACCTTGGCTCGTGGATCAGACCCTCCCAGAAATGAGCTTGCTGTGTGCAGGAACCCTAGAGCTGGCTGAGACTTGACGAATACTGATTGATCGACACGGAGTGTTTCAGATATCCTACTGGGGAGCGCTTGGTTGTAGCGGCAGACACACGGCGGAGGAGTGCCTGGTTGTATCGAAAGACCCGTGATACTCAAAAGATGGAGTACCTTTGTAGGCTATGAGAGGGAGCACTTGGTTTTTTCGGCAGACCCATGGTGGGAAGCAGTTGGTTGTAGCAGCAGGCCCACATTACTTGACAGGTGGAGTACTCCTACAGTCCAAGGTTAGTGGGAAGCGCTCGCTTGTATCGGTAGAACCACTGTACTCAATAAAGGAGGAGTTCCCCAGTATCTATCGTTTCGACATCATGATTAAAATCTAGGTTTGATCTGAGTCTTGGCTTTCAATCATTATCTTCGATGTGATTTACTTGATATCCTGTGTGGATTGGATTATGCTTTCCTATATGGATTATGTTTTACTTTCCTGAGTGGACTGGTTTGTACTTGATCTCGTGAGTTGGAGCTGAACTGGATTTGATGACTTAGTTATATGTATGGGAATATACCTAAGTAGTGTTGGATGATACTTCGTGATTGTATCTTTTCTTGTGGTTTATCCTTCGTCAATTCAGGGAGACCTCCGGCGTCTCGAGGACCCTACTGAGTATCGTATACTCACCCCTGCATGGGCTTTTCCCGCACTTCATTGTGTTCGTTGCAGATGATGGACATCACTGATCATGGTTGAGGCTTGTAGAGCTAGACGGTACCTGGAGGGGGATCTCATGACGAATCTGTACCCGGAGGAGATAGATGGACGTAGACTACTGAGGAGTACATTTGTACCTACCCTTCAGGTATGAAGCCGGAGGACGATCTAGGAGATGCTTTTCACCTTTCAGCTATTGTACATTTAGTTGTACTTTACATTCTGTTGTAGCTGTACCTTTCTTTTGGGCTTGTATTTCCGGCCCCTTATACTTTCAACATGTTTGTTTTACTGCTTAATTAGTGTAGCTTCTTCTTGTACTCTGTTTTTGTTTTTTTCGTTTCACAAAGGCAATGCCGTCCTTTTTTATTGGGATTAACGCCTTGGTGCTAGTCACCGCCCCCTAGCCTATGGAAGGTTGGCTTGGGGTAGTCGCGGTACTAGCCCCGAGGACGGGTCATGACACTTCCCCTTCATTCCATAATGCAAAACTCAATTCCATAGTGATATTTGAAGGATGTCTTTATCTCCAACATCAAACTCAATGTCCCTTTGACAATTTTTAACATATCTATTTTTATGACTCTAAGAATCGTTGATATGTTTCCTGATGACTTGATCCTTCCCTATAATCTCTTGAACAAGATCAGGTCCAAGTAGATTTCATTCTCCAACATCCTCACAATTGGTTGGACTTCTACATCTCTATCCAACCCAAGCTTTATATGGAGACATCTGAATACTCAATTAGATGATATTTTTTTTATGGGAACTCAACCAATGGGAGATACTATTCCTATCCACCATTTAACTATAGAGTGATATCTCTTAGAATATCTTCAAGAATCTAAATAGTTCTTTTATACTGGCCATCAGTAATGGGGTGATAGGTTGGGCTGAAATATAATTCAGTACTCTAAAAATGTTGAAAACTCCTACAGAATATAGATATAAAACT
Source organism: Viscum album (assembly GCA_963277665.1). Classification (NCBI taxonomy): domain Eukaryota; kingdom Viridiplantae; phylum Streptophyta; class Magnoliopsida; order Santalales; family Viscaceae; genus Viscum; species Viscum album. The sequence goes on along the minus strand of OY728122.1, from coordinate 1,515,210,859 downwards.
TGTATCATGGTATGAGACAATCAAGATTGGAACACCATGTTGTCTCACATCTTCCTACACATATATCTTTGCAAGTTGTTCAAGTGAGATATCTTCTCATGTTGCGTTAAAATGGGTTGTTTTGATGAGTCGGTTAACCACAACACATATATCACTATTTCCCTTGATCTTCTTCGAATGTATCATGATAAATTTCATAGTGACATTATTATATTTCCACATGGCTATCGGTTCATCATCCTTTTGTACTTGTGTATCTTTTAATTATCTTGTTGGAATACCCAGAACATTATGATATATTTCTAAATATTCTTCTTCATGTTATCCCACCAAAACTGTTCTTGGAGATCTCAGTACATCATGGTGATACTACGATGGATAAAGAATGTTGAAATATGTGAATTATCCAATATCTCATTCTTTATCCTAGGAGATAAAGGAACACAAAGTGGTTTTCCATACTGAATCATACAATTATCGTTTATATGGAACTTTTTTATCTTCCCATCCATTAATACATTGTCCTTCTTTTGTAACTCTAGGCCATCACTTTGTGCCTACTTAATCTTCCCTTGGAAATATGGTTTCAAAATAATTTGGTCAAGGTAGTATGTATCTCTTAACCTTATAATTTCCAAAACCATCCATTGAATATTCTTGATGATAGGGTCTTTCTCAATCCATATCATTGATAGTGTATTAAGATCTATTCTTCATAGAAGATTAGCTACCACGTTCTCCTTTATAGGATGGTAAAGAATTGAGTAGTCATATTCATTGATTTACTCTAACAATATTCGGTGATTCATGTATATCTCTTTTTGTGTGAATATGTACATTAGGCACTTTTTGTCAGTGTATATGTCATAGTACTCACTATAATGGTAGTTTAGCCATATTTTCAATGAAAAAATCATGTTGCACGCTCTAGATCATGTTTCGAGTAGTTCTTCCCAGGGATATTCAACAAACATGTGGCATAGGCTACCACATTATCATTTTACACGAGTACTGAAGCAATTCATTTTATTGAATCATCACAATATATCATAAGACATTATCCACATTTTTGTAATTTGGGTATAGGTGCAGTGATCATCATTCTCTTTACCTTCATGGAGCTTGCCTCACATTCTTCCTTCAGGACATATATTACCCCTTTTTATTGTTAACATAGTTAGTGGTCTTGACAATCATGATAAATTAATCACAAATCTCCAGTAGTACCTAACAAATTGAAGAAAACAATAGATTTCAGTGACAATATAGTTCCTAGGACATTCCACAGTCCCCTTTGTTTTTGTAGGGTCTATATAAATTCCCTCACTTGTGATCGCATGTCCTAAGAACATGACTTGCTTTATTTAGAAGAAACACTTTATAAACTTGGTCTACTACATATCCTATATCAATATCAACTAATCATTTCATAGATGTTCATCATGTTTCCCCTTGATCGTGGAATAAATGAGAATATCATCATTAATCACAACCACAAATTTTTTGAGGTAATTTATAATGACTTTATTCATCACGTCCTTGCAACATTCAGTGAAATTAGTATGTTCGAAGGGAATTACTAGAAATTCATAGTACCCATACCTTGTACAGAAGGCGGTCTTTTGAATATCTTCCTTCATCACCTTTAAATGATGATATCTAGAACGATGATACATGTATGATATGTATTGAGATCATCTTAATTTTCTGAACAAGTTTTTAGACCTTGGAAAATTATTATTCTTCTTTATGGTGATCTTGTTTAGTTCTTTATAATCAATACACATCTGCATTGATCCATCCCACTTCTTCTTAAAAAGTTCACTTGTGCACCCCAAAGTGATGCACTGGGGTGTATGAATCCATTTCCAAAATCTTCTTTCAGCTTCTTCTATAACTATTTCATTTCTATTGGATCTATCTTATCGGGACACATTGATATAGAATTATCTCTGCATATGAGTTCTATTGTTATCTCTACCTCACGATCTTCAAGGCTTCTGGGTAACTCATTAGGAAATATATCATTGTATTCCTTCACAGTGGACCATTGCACAAGGTTATCTCCATCCTTTGACTCAATCATTTGGGGGGGGTATGCTTATTTATAGGGTAGCAACACCCACAATGTTGAAGGAATTTTCAAAGGAGATTCACGGTCTTTAATGAATTTGTATTGGATCATGGGATAGATCAGAATATGAAACGTTATTTTCTTTTCCCTGTTGTTGTTATGTTATCTATATAATGTGATCCAATCCAATCCCATTATTGGTACATATTCCACCATGGTATGTATTAGGAGATTTTACAGAACAATATTCCCACATACACCAATAGGAGAAGATTCAATCACTTGGGATTCAATGATTGCGCAACTTTGGGTTTTTATAAATATCTCTACATTACGATTTCAAGGCTTCAATTATATAGTTCAAGAAAACATTCCAGATATAATGGAATTCATAAAACCAGAATCAAATAATAATTTTTTCATTCCTGAGTGAATAGAATGTGTACCTTTTATGAATTCATTTTCTTTATCCAATTATGCAATAGTGATTACAAAATCCTTCAATTTGTCCATTTGATCGGGTGCCTTTTGATGCTAATCACCCTCGAAGAATAAAGGTTTAGTTAACTAGAATGCATAGTGCCCTTTCTCCCAATAGTTATAGCATTGAACCATGGGTATGGATCTCATTTCATTCAATAAATTATCCTTTATTCTCATGTATTTTCAACACTCATGAGCTTGGTGTCCATATTTCCCACACATGATGCATTTCCCTATCCCTTCGAGGAACATCCCATGATGCAACGTCCGACATTGTTGGTATATGGGTTGTGGAGGTTTCTTACGCCCCTTATCATTAGATCATTTGGATTAAAACTAAATCTTACATTTTTTTATCACCATATCCATGGTACCATTCTCCACTTTTAGGGAACAGTGAACAACTTCTTCATAACGCAAAAAGTCTCACATAAAAAGAACCTTTTAATGGTGTGGTTTTAACCAACTAAATAATTTATAATTTTTTTACCATTGTTGATAACAAAACCAAAATCATACATTGAAAGCATTGTGAATATTTCTTCGTAAGTCGTGATAAATTATCCTATTATTTTCTTGAACTCTATGAATTCTCTCTCTATCAATGTGGGATGAGTTTGTGGGAAATACATGTTAAGAATCATGATCGTATATCCTTTCCATTCCATATCATCAATTTCATCAACTATTTTAGTGATCTCAATCAAATCCTACCATTGATCATCATTTCTATCTAGATGATAAACTGCCTGAACGAACTTCTCCTTCTTAGAACAGCGAAGCATAGAAAACATCATCTCTATGGAGTTGACCCACAATCCCACAACTAGTGGATAATAAGAACCAATAAACATTGGTGGTCATCACCGCATAAAACATTCGATATATAGTAACTCCATATATATGGTAAAATATGACGTTATTAATTATTCAAGATATTATTAATAACTTAATATAGTTGGATCAGAATATCTATGATGTTTTGAACTCCACCTCCCAATGCATTGGGGATGTTGTTTGAGGAATCGTTTCGTTGGCCCTCACACAGGTTGTTGACCCGATTTCTCCTGGTTCCCACCATTTTCTAAAATCAAAAAGGTTATAACATAACATGTAATAATGAGACATTAATAAAACATTAATTGTTTTTAAATTACAAAAAAAATAATATATTATATGATACAAATGTTTATAAAATATTTTTGTGTGCATATTTGTACTTAGTCTAATACTAAAGGATTCCTCTAGGGTTCACCAATCTTAATTCCCAGATTAACTAATCCTTTCCTGTGATACCATCTATATAAACCAATCCGTTCCCTACATTACTTAACATCATATTCATAATAGAAAAAATAAATCATTACACCATGAGGATCCAATGATTTAGTGTTTTTATAAAATTATGACTGTTAATTACTTTTACAACATAATACATAAACATTTATTTAACTCATTATTCCCTACATCTTGACATATATTTAGTACAAGTAGTCCCATAAGGTCTATACATAAAAATTGGGTGATATAAAATCCTAGTAAGAGGATATATAAGATAAATAATCTACATAACATGACATGAGAAAAAACTTTATCAACATAACACAGGAATAAGATCATAATCATGAGAGGAAAGAATATGGAAAGACTTGGAATGTGGTAATAAATATCAGACTGAAAAATCAAGTCATAGTGGTTATATAACAACCATATTTGTGAACAAAACCAGCATCACATTCAGATATTATGTAATACCCCGAGCTTCCATGATACGCTTCTCATTCAATAATGCAATAGCTTGCACTGTACGCAACTTCGAGTTCTAAAACACCGCGACTAATCAAAGTAGCCGTTATGAATAGTAATAACCACTTTTTAAAATTATAGAAATTTTATATTTCAAAATGGACTTCATTTTTGGATTCGGAATATCAAAATTAGCCTATGTTGAATTTTTGGTATTTTTCTGAGAACTTTTATTTTTATGAATAGTGAAGAATACTTAAAAACAACTTTTTTAATCAAAATAATTTATAGTGATAAATTATACTAATTAGTGGTTTTAAATTATAATTAGAATATATTTTTACCATTTTATCCAATGGTGGTCATTAGAATTAATTTAACATTGAAATTGGACATAAACAATTGCCAATCTTTTGATATAAATTGTTTCATAAAAACACGCTATTTGTTGTGACAGCGGGAATTAATTATAAAATTAATTAATGCAACTTATATGTTTGGAATTTTGTAAAATAGACATCATTTTTGAATTCGGAATATCAATTATAGCTTAGGGTGAAATTTTGGCATTGTTCTGAAAAACTTCATTTTTGGTGAATAGTGAAACAACTATGTGGTAGTTAAATAACTGATTTTTCGTTTAAATGAAATATTACCACTTCTGTGATTTGATTTTCAAAAATCCGACATACATGGTTGTCATTAAGAAGTAAAATGTGGTTCAATGAGATTAAAATAATTTTTTGGTGAATAGTAACTTTTAAGTTCTTAATCGCGATTAGAGATAATTAGTGTAGTTTAAGGTACAAATAATGTTTTAATAATGTGAGATGAGCATGAAACTTGTCATACTCCTATTGGATGAGTAATGGCAGACCAAGACAAACCATGGGTCAACTTGGGGACCCCGTGGAGCCACTTTTGTTGGAAAATGACATTAATATATATTTATTTAATGTTAAAATTAAATTGACACAAACATGAGTTGTTTTACTAAAACAGTTTTTAAGTTGGGTTACACAAGTAAAAATTTTGACTATAAATATTCATTAGAAAGATAAAAAGATTTCCTACATCATAGTATTTTTTTTATTATTTTTAGACATTAAATAAATTAAATTATTTATGACATCATTATGATGCAGCGATGACCTCATTATTTAACGATTTAAATAAAATGAGAAGATAATGCAAAATCCAAGGCATAAACTTGTCCAAAGCCTATTGGATGAAGAGATTTAGAAACCATATCACCTTATCCTCGGATTATATAAGTGTGGGACCTTTATAATCCGAAAAGCATTGTGAAATAATGTAACATTTCAATATTTCCAAAAGTGCCCCTCCTCTCCACTTATAAAAGGCCCCCACCTCTACCACCTCATTTACACTTTCAAGCCATTTGGCTCGGCCAAACTCTGCCCAAATACTCTCCCAACTTCCCCCTCTTACTCCTAGAAGCCTCACATTGGGAATAACTTTTCCCAAGGAAGCCTTTGGCTCAAATCAAAAAGAGTTACCCGATTTTGAGGTAATGTCTTCTCTAATGTTGTTTTGTTTTATTTTTCTTCTCCAACCCCCTAAACTCTTTTTATTCATTTCTTTTGTAACAACACCAGTATCCTAAATATACTATGATGTTGTTATAAGAATGATACGATCTACACTTACACACACCTATATCTAATGGTTAAAGAACATATGGTTTCTGTGGATGGCGAATTTCTGCCTCACGAAACGATGATTGTTCAACACTCATATAACACCTTAAAAGGTGGCCATTAAGATGTCACTATTTTAATATATGATATATAATATGTTTATGTTTTACTTATGCTTCTTTATTTCTCATTTAGGGCATACTTTATGATTTTCATTATGGGTAAAATGCGATAATTTCATTTTAGGAAGTGCGGACTACCGCCCCCTCAAAGTGATTTGAATCGTTAATGCCATATGTGGGATGTATAAAGGATGGAGTAAATGGTATTATACACTATATTATACTGGAATTATATTATACATTTATATCATTGTGATTTAGTTCCATTAAATATGAAATTGAAATGAATGTAGCGTTCATGCGTACGTACGGCTTACCGTCTCCATGAACGGTGCATTTCATTTCTTACCTCTAAATGTTACGTAATATTATAAATGAATGTATATACAGGATATATAATATATATATGACATCTAAATCATGAATATAATTCTGGATATAATGGATATTCTACCACATGAACAACTTGTAATTATAAGAAGTTTATTGTTGACTCAAGTACCAAAGATCGACAAAACGACCGTTATTAACTTAAATAATTACATAATGTTCATAACATTGTAAAAAGTGATATAAAAAGGATAATGAAGTTGAAAATGGTTCTAATTAAGGTAGATATTAACTCTAGTTTATTATTCAGGAGGTTAATGAACGGTTGAGTCAAGTCGGACACAAGGTAAGGGAACTTCTTAACCCAATTTCCATTCTTTGGGTTAATCTCCTACATTAAAATTATGTCATGATATTATTATGTCCTATCTTGTATTTCTACTTTCTTCATGTGTACCTATAGTGAATACACATAATAGATCTATTTTATTTTAAAAATGATCTTTTTAAGGACTTCGTCTCAATCCCCTTTCATTGAGGCATATTTGGTTTTATACACGACTTTCTTTTATACGGTGTATAAACCCCTTTGACTTTTACATTTATTCAAAAAGAATCTTTTTTATACGAAGCATTTTTCTAAACGACAAAAGGGAATGTTTTTCTTTCCGTACTTATGCGGCGTCAACGACTTCTCTGCCGCCGTGACCATTATTTGAGTTTCGGCTTCCTCTACAAGCCATCTTTTTTTGAAAAATAATACAAAGTTTTAACATTCATTTATTTTGGTATTGAAAATGGTTTTGAAAGCATTTTTATTATATCAATGTGTTGTATTGATTTCTTGTGATTGAAATGTGGAAATTTTATGTATCCTTTATGCATGTTTTATGTGGTACGATTATGTTATGGTTTATGATATGTTTAAAACTATTCATATGAGGAATGTATTGGACTTAATAAGTGACGGGTGGAGCCCGCTATAGCTCCTCGATGCATCGGTAGGTCTCATGAGGCAACTAGACGTGGAATTGGCCGAGGCCCTTTCCCAATTTGATTTATGGTTTTGGCCGAGGCCTTAATCATTTTAGACGTCTTGGCCGAGGCCTTGACAAATTGTTTCAGAATGTCTGGCATTATACATTCCATCATTATGAAAGTGGTTATTGATATTTCATGTGATTATTCGACCAGTAGAATATCCATGTGAATAAGTGAATGGAATTATCTCATTTTACTTTTTCCATATTATGTTGATGTTCAAGTTTAAAAGGCTTTTGTTTTAGTTATACATTGCCTTAAATTTTTATGTTTATTTATGAAAGCTTCCACAATATTGTTATCCTTACTGAGCATCTGAGCTCACCCCTTTCAATTTTTTAATATTTTCCAGGATGTGAAGAAGTATTTTATGAATGACCTGCAGGGATAGTCCGAAGAGGATAGAAGTGTGGACTATGGAGACTACGTTATTATAGTTTTTCACTTTGTGATGTAATGTAACATTTATGAATGTATCTAGTGTTTCCATGGCTACTAAACTAATCGGTCTTTCGAGACTTGATCTTTTGTGATCATGCCAATGTTACGAAGTAATGCACCGGCTCTGGGTAGCTGGGTTCGGGGAGTTACAATTGGTATCAGAGGCAGTTTAGTACTAACCTTGGAAGCTAGATTTAGATAAACTCTGATTAGAGCACATAGCCCAAAGATAGACGTTGAGGATTAGTATAGAAGAACTTCCTAGAATTTTGGTATTATCGAGATGTTATGAGTTTTCCGAGCAATACATCCCTGTCTGGATACGAGCAGGTAGAGGCGGCTCTGGCACAGATGTACCTAGGGGTAAACCCCGAAAACACCGCTTTGAGCTAGACTCAAACGGGAACTGGTGCACTGCAACGGACCTTGCTGCACTCTTGGTTACGACACTCCCGGGGGATATGCTTAGGATAATTCTAATTTTATTTAAAAACCACTATGAAGGGTTATGAGTACATACGTCCTCAAAGAAAACATTTCTTTTTATGATTATGGATTATATCCATAAATATTTCAATTTATGTAAAGTGTTTAACAAGTATGGAATTATGTATTTTGAATCATAAACTAATCTAGTTTATGCCATTGTTTAGAAATGGCGCCTAGTGGAAGGAATGGAAACCGTATCAATGCACGAACTCCGTGTAGGGATTTCCCTCCTGCTCAAGATAATTATTGTGGATCTGGAGATACAACTGGTGCTGATCAACTTATTACCATACTGGGACAACTCACTCAGGTTATGAATAATAACCTTACTCGTATGGAGCACCCTGATCCGCAACGTGGAGGATCAATGCTAGATCGATTCATGAGGCAACAACCACCAACCTTTAATGGGAGTAAAAATCCTATAGTAGCTGAGCAATGGATAAATTCCTTAGAGAATGTATTCCATGCCTTGGGGAGTAGTGAAAGGGAGAAGGTTGTCATGGCAGTTTACCGCCTCACTGGAGATGCCGATCAGTGGTGGTCGCTGATTCGAAACACAAAGGAAGATGATGACATATCGAATATGGAATGGAGGGAGTTCAAAGAGCTTTTCTTAGAAAAATACTTTCCTCGTGACCATCGAGCAGATATGGAAAGGCAATTTCTGAGTTTGAGGCAGAAGGAGGATGAGAATGTCGCAAAGTATGAGGCTAACTTTACACGGTTAGCGAGTCATGCTGCCGATTATATACGTAACCCAAGGAGTAAGATTGATCGTTTATTTGTTGGGTTAAAACCATTTCTCTGTCGAGCTTTAGTATCACAATCCTTCTCATCATACGAAGATATTGTCTCGTGTGCTATCAAGACAGAAAAGAAATTCTCTAAGTCTTATGACAACAAAGTAAAGCAAGAGAAGAAGAGAACGGTGGAACAAGAGAAAAATAAATGGAAAAAGGGAAAGAAGGATTTTCCATTATGTGATAATTGTGGGAAGAATCACCCTGGTACTTGCCTAAAAGGAATGGGAGTTTGTTATAAATGTCGAGAAAAGGGTCACCAGGCTCGTGATATCAAGGGAAAGAAAGAGGTTGTCAAAGTTGAATGCTACAATTGTAGAGAAATGGGTCATTATGCAAATGAATTCCCTAAGCGTCAGGGAAACTTACCTCAGAAAAGGCCAAGGGATCAAGGCCAATCTTATGCTGTGACTACAGTTGAAGCGGAATAATTAATGTATTGGTGATTTTGGACTCAAGGATTATATTTTGGTTATAAGAATAATGTGATATATATAAAGATTGTACTGCAATACTTTTTGATTTCAGTAAGGTTTTAATATGATTAAGGTAATCATATTTTTAGTATGTGACAATAAGAGAAACTAATCTTTGTTTGGGGAATCTGATAAATTGATTTTGGAATTAAGAGACCTTTTAGAGAAAGTCTGGATAGAGGTATTTTGGATAACTATAAAGGTTAGAGTGGATTAAGTTGAACCTTGGATAGTAAATTTAATGTTAAAAATTTTCTGGAGATTATTCTTGGAATACTATAGTTTTATGAAAAGGACAACCTGCAGGGTGGGGCATAACCCGTCGCGTCGGACAAAGCTGCAGGAATCGAACCCACAATCATAGTGCGACATGCCTTTATTTCCTACCACTAGCCTACAGGAAGTCCCTGGTTATTACAAATAATTTTACTAATCTAAATGGTATGTGTTAACATTTGGAACCTTATACAATTAGGATAAGTATAATATTTTTGAGTTCTATTATCTTTTTGAGTGAAAGATGAGTTGAAGGTTGAAACTTTAATTGTCAAGCATAAATATATATATACCTATCTCTTATTCAATGGATAAATTAATTCTTATACTTTAGTAAAGGGATATTAAAACAAAAAAATGTGTTATCCTAATACCTTATGTCTTGTTGAATTGATGATATTTTAAATCAACATAGATTGAAGGCTTTGAGGCCCTCAATTTGACAGTTGATTGTGATTGATGACCTCAATCACTCCCTACTAATATTTACGTTTTTCCTCCAATTATATGTCTCTAATTGCCACCAATTTTCTCCTTATCGAGATCATAATTTGGTGGTGACTTTCTTGTTTCAATTTCCCTCTTATTAAGACTAAATTTTATTAACCTTATTTCCGAGGTGGGTTTTCCACAAAGGTATTTTCTCTTTTCAACCTTTTATTTTCAAAGAAAAATTTCAAATTGCGAGGACCCAATTTATTGAAGGAGGGGAGAATGTAACACCCCGAGCTTCCACGATACGCTTCTCATTCAATAATGCAATAGCTTGCATTGTACGCAACTTCGAGTTCTAAAACACCGCGACTAATCAAAATAGCCGTTATGAATAGTAATAACCACTTTTTAAAATTATAGAAATTTTATATTTCAAAATGGACATCATTGTTGGATTCGGAATATCAAAATTAGCCTATGTTGAATTTTTGGTATTTTTCTGAGAACTTCTATTTTTATGAATAGTGAAAAATACTTAAAAACAACTTTTTTAATCAAAATAATTTTTAGTGATAAATTATACTATTTAGTGGTTTTAAATTATAATTAGAATATATTTTTACCATTTTATCCAATGGTGGTCATTATAATTAATTTAACATTGAAATTGGACATAAACAATTGCCAATCTTTTGATATAAATTGTTTCTTAAAAACACGCTATTTGTTGTGACAGCGGGAATTAATTATAAAATTAATTAATGAAACTTATATGTTTGGAATTTTGTAAAATAGACATCATTTTTGAATTCGGAATATCAATTATAGCTTAGGGTGATATTTTGGCATTGTTCTGAAAAACTTCAATTTTTGATGAATAGTGAAACCACTAAGTGGTAGTTAAATAACTGATTTTTCGTTTAAATGAAATATTACCACTTCTGTGATTTGATTTTCAAAAATCCAACATACATGGTTGTCATTAATAAGTAAAATGTGGTTCAATGAGATTAAAATAATTTTTTGGTGAATAGTAACTTTTAAGTTCTTAATCGCGATTAGAGGTAATTAGTGTAGTTTAAGGTACAAATAATGTTTTAATAATGTGATATGAGCATGAAACTTGTCCTAATCCAATTGGATGAGTCATGGACGATCAAGACAAACCATGGGTAAACTTGGGGACCCCGTGGAGCCACTTTAGTTGGAAAATGACATTAATATATATTTATTTAATGTTAAAATTAAATTGACACAAACATGAGTTGTTTTAATAAAACAGTTTTTATGTGGGGTTACACAAGTCCATATTTTGACTATAAATATTCATTAGAAATCTAAAAAGATTTCCTACATCATAGTATTTTTTTTATAATTTTTAGACATTAAATAAATTCAATTATTTATGACATCATTATGATGCAGCGATGACCTCATTATTTAACAATTTAAATAAAATGAGAAGATAATGCAAAATCCAAGGCTTACACTTGTCCAAAGCTTATTGGATGAAGATATTTAGAAACCTTATCACCTTAGCCTCGAATTATATAAGTGTGGGACCTTTATAATCACAAAATCATTGTGAAATAATGTAACATTTCAATATTTCCAAAAGTGCCCCTCCTCTCCACTTATAAAAGGCCCCCACCTCTACCACCTCATTTACACATTCAGGCCATTTGGCTCGGCCAAACTCTGCCCAAATACTCTCCCAACTTCCCCCTATTACTCCTAGAAGCCTCACATTGGGCAGAACTCTTCCCAAGGAAGCCTTTGGCTCAAATCAAAAAGAGTTACCCGATTTTGAGGTAATGTCTTCTCTAATGTTGTTTTGTTTTATTTTTCTTCTCCGACCCCCTAAACTCTTTTTATTAATTTCTTTTGTAACAACACCAGTATCCTAAATATACTAGGATGTTGTTATAAGAAGGATACGATCTACACTTACACACACCTACATCTAATGGTTAAAGAACATACGGTTTCTGTGGATGGCGAATTTCTGCCTCACGAAACGATGATTGTTCAACACTCATATAACACCTTAAAAGGCGGCCATTAAGATGTCACTATTTTAATATATGATATATAATATGTTTATGTTTTACTTATGCTTATTTATTTCTAATTTATGGCATAATTTATGATTTCCATTATGGGTAAAACGCGATAATTTCATTTTAGGAAGTGCGGACTACCGCCCCCTCAAAGTTATTTGAATCGTTAATGCCATATGTGGGATGTATAAAGGATGGGGTAAATGGTATTATACACTATATTATACTGGAATTATATTATACATTTATATCATTATGATTTAGTTCCATTAAATATGAAATTGAAATGAAAGTAGCGTTCATGCGTACGTACGGCTTACCGTCTCCATGAATGGTGCATTTCATTTCTTACCTCTAAATGTTACGTAATATTATAAATGAATGTATTTACTGGATATATAAGATATATATGACATCTAAATAATGAATATAATTCTGGATATAATGGATATTCTACCACATGAACAACTTGTAATTATAAGAAGTTTATTGTTGACTCAAGTACCAAAGATCGACAAAACGACCGTTATTAACTTAAATAATTACATAATGATCATAACATTGTAATAAGTGATATAAAAAGGATAATGAAATTGAAAATAGTTCTTAATAAGGTAGATATTAACTCTAGTTTATTATTCAGGAGGTTAATTAATGGTTGAGTCATGTCGGACACAAGGTAAGGGAACTTCATAACCCAATTTCCATTCTTTGGGTTAATCTCCTACTTTCAAATTATGTCATGATATTCTTATGTCCTATCTTGTATTTCTACTTTCTTCATGTGTACCTATAGTGAATACACATAATAGATCTATTTTATTTTAAAAATGATCTTTTTAAGGACATCGTCTCAATCCCCTTTCATTGAGGCATATTTGGTTTTATACACGACTTTCTTTTATACGGTGTATAAACCCCTTTGACTTTTACATTTATTCAAAAGGAATCTTTTTTATACGAAGCGTTTTGCTAAACGACAAAAGGGAATGTTTTTCATTCCGTACTTATGCGGCGACAACGACTTCTCCGCCGCCGTGACCATTATTTGAGTTTCGGCTTCCTCTACAAGCCATCTTTTTTTGAAAAATAATACAAAGTTTTCACTTTCTTTTATTTTGGTATTGAAAATGGTTTTGAAAGCATTTTTATTATATCAATGTGTTGTATTGATATCTTGTGATTGAAATGTGGAAATTTTATGTTTCCTTTATGCCTGTTCTATGTGATACGATTATGTTATGGTTTATGATATGTTTAAACCTATTCATATGAGGAATGTATTGGACTTAATAAGTGACGGGTGGAGCCCGCTATAGCTCCTCGATGCATCGGTAGGTCTCATGAGACAACTAGACGTGGAATTGGCCGAGGCCCTTTCCCAATTTGATTTATGGTTTTGGCCGAGGCCTTAATCATTTTAGACGTCTTGGACGAGGCCTTGACAAAATGTTTCAGAATGTCTGGCATTATACATTCCATCATTATGAAAGTGGTTATTGATATTTCATGTGATTATTCGACCAGTAGAATATCCATGTGAAGAAGTGAATGGCATTATCTCATTTTACTTTTTCCATATTATGTTGATGTTCAAGTTTAAAAGGCTTTTGTTTTAGTTATACATTGCCTTATATTTTTATGTTTATTTATGAAAGCTTCCACAATATTGTTATCCTTACTGAGCATCTGAGCTCACCCCTTTAAATGTTTTAATATTTTCCACGATGTGAAAAAGTATTTTATGAATGACCTGCAGGGATAGTCCGAAGAGGATAGAAGTGTGGACTATAGAGACTATGTTATTATAGTTTTTCACTTTGTGATGTAATGTAACATTTATGAATGTATCTAGTGTTTCCAAGTCTACTAAAATAATCGGTCTTTCGAGACTTGATCTTTTGTGATCATGCCAATGTTACGAAGTAATGCACCGGCTCTGGGTAGGTGGGGTCGGGGCGTTACATATTATTTCACATTATCTCATGAGGTTCATCCCATTACCCAATTCATTATAGCACTATATAATTCAGGGGGCACCTTTCACATTCAAACATTTTCATTATAATGCATGCCACATTTAACATATAAGAACATAAATTAAAAATTTTATGGAATTAAATACATCTCAAAAGAACACATTCATAAACAATGGTTTCCCAAGAGAAAGAGGTGATAAAATAATTGATGCAAGAACCACCAACCTTGTGGGAGAAGTAAATTGTTTTTTAAAAAAGAATAATTATTTTGGAAAACATTGTGATTGACATAAAATCTATTTGAAGACATGTATATAATATAAAATATATGATAATGATGAAATTTTTTTAAGGAGTAACCATGCTGAAAATGGAGTGAAAGAGGGAGAACCCAATTAAAAATGTTGGTTTTTATAATTTCACCTTTCCACGTATCAGAATGCATTATTCACATTAAATGCCTATATAATCAAATTATATTCCTTAATTAATAATTAGAGAACATTTTATACATAAATATGGATCATTAGTTTTACATTTTCATCTTTAATGGGCCATTTTATGAGTGATATTGTTTAAATTAATTTTTCAGTGGTTTTCATTTGTATAGTATTTTTTGAACGATTCACTTCTATTAGTGAGTTAATTATTATTTAAAACGAGGATTAATATCCCAAATTTTAATTACATGTTATTTATGAGGTTGAGAAACATTAAATGATCTTATAAACAATTTTCATATTAACGATGATAATGAATCATTGGATATTAATTTAATGATGATCATTCGGGTTAATTTGGACGTTTTTTCGATCAAAATAAACTCGTTTTGTTTAATCATTTATTAATGTGTACGTAAGTTATTTATAGAACATTAAAATAGATATAATAAATAAATCCTTATATTTTTCATCGATAAAAATGGTTTCATGACCATATCTAAATGCAATATAGGAAAATTAAAAAATTTCATTCGTGAAGGTGATAAATTAACACATCACGAACAACGTTTTCCTTTCTAAAATAGAATGAATAGGATAAGGGGGTTAGATTATATTTTATACCATTAGTATTATATCATTACATATATGTTAGATACTTGAGTTAACATACCATGTGGATCTGAATATGTTGAGAGTGATTAAGAAAATAACATGAAATTGAACGAAAATTAAAGCGAAAGTTAAATGGGAGAATTACCTATTGAATCCAAAACAAGGAACCATGGATTAGTCTTTTGAAGAGACTAGAATATCATGGACGTGTGGGAGGGTCTACATAATATGTATTTTAAGAGGATATGAAAGGAATGACGTTTGAGATGTGTGAGTAAATGAGGTTGTGGAAGGTGGTATTTGTAGTTGAGGGTTGAAGGGGGTTTCTAAATTTTTTAATCATAAGTTTATTAATTAACCCCAAATAAGAAATAGTGAAGATAACATGACAAAATATTTTAATTATACCATGTTATTTATTGATTTTCTTTCTTACATCACTCATGGGGGTAGAAATAGTGGACTAAGATTAAAATTTATTTATATGGTAAAAGAATGTATTTTATTATTCACAAAAAAAATTCTAGTATTTCTGAAAAATCCCAAAACAATTAACCCTAACCATTTTCAACCCTTATAATACAAAAATTAACTCCATTTTATGAAAACAATTTTCTACATATAATTAATTTAATGTTTAATAAAAATCAAAATTTATGTGACAATATATACTTTAAAATTTAAACTGATTTTATAACGCTTTCAAAAATTAAATAAGGTCCTATAAAAATATCATCAAACCAGAAGAAATATAATTATAATTTTATAAGCATATTTTAGGATAATTATTTATCTATTAAATTATTAATTAATTATAACTAATTATTTATGACTAAAAAATACTAATAATTTTTCTATGGTCATGTTATCAATTATACGATTGCTAAATTTTATTAAATCATTCATGGGTGAGGTTGGTATTATTTTGGGAGATTCAATATTCATAATGTCCGTATGTCTATTCATATGGGTATGAGATTATTCATGAAGTTATGTTACTATCACTAAAAATTATGTTTATCTAATCAGACTCCAAATAACTTACTTATCAGAGCAGTGTTTGTCAGATTTTTTAAAATCAAAAAACAAAAGTGGAAAATTTATTTTTAAACCACACATATTTGTTAATTTAAGGAATATGTTGGCTTTTTTTCCTAATGTGATTATACTTTACTTAGTGATTATGAGAATTAATTTCCATTGTTAAATCATTAGGTGGTTACATATAGTCTCAATGCTACACATCATTCAGGTTGTTTCTCAAACACACATTTACATAATGTACCATCTCCTTGAATTTAATACATTTTACTAACTATATATAATTTTTTTTACAACGTACATGAACCTCTTTATTGAATTTATATACCTTATCCCCATTAATGAGAAAACATAAAAACATATCTGAATACACAAGGACTTCAACATTTTTTTCTTGATATCTCAAAACTTGTATGCTAAATTTTCTTACCATTAAATTTTTTTGAGAAATTTTTCCATTTTTATACCCACCCACTCATTTTACTATTAGTTGTCAAAAAATACATGATCATTTAAAAGCTCGATATCCTCATTTTCCGGAGAATGAATTGTATTTTCATGAAAAAATAACTCATCAAAATTCAATGACCGTCAATTATTTGGACATTATATTATGTATAAATTAATCAATTTCCAATAAAGATACAAGATAATATTTTTATCATAAGTTGAAAATCTGGTGATTTTTTATTCACATGCATCCACTAAATCATCCTCCTTCCTAAAATACAAAAATTGTATTTTACATCCTCAATAAAATCATCTTATGAAACTATTTATCATGAAAAAAATTATAAATTGCATCCCATTAAAATATTAAATCTCCTCACATTCCCAAATATTCATATCCATTGACAAATACAGGTCAATTCGCAATTAAAATGGAAAATATAAACTCTATCGATTGACTTTGAAAACACTCCATTGCTTAAATTTTTTATAGGTCTTTAAGGAACCATTCATCTACCACATGGAAAAAATCCACTAAAACAATGATTATGTTGCCCCAAAAATGACTCCACTACTGACATATTACTTTTATGATGAACTGAATAATATCCTACATGGATGAAACCACCATTTACAACATATTTGAACTGATATATCACATAAAAAATTATTTAGATAGTATTCTGATCAAATCATTATGATTATCTGGAAGTTTCTTTTTGTCTCAATTCTATTCCAATAAAAATTAACTATTTCATATGTGGGAATTTTTTTTGAAAAAATGTATATTCGGAAAATAATCAAGGTAATCTTAAAATTCTATATCATATCAAAATTCACAGAAAAGTTAAATTAATTTGTGGAATCTTATTAATAATATCCTAACCCATAATGATATCTAAATAGACCTAAGATATAATCTACAAGTATCCAACCTTCATTATTAAAAAATAAATAATTTTTGTCATGAATTTAATTTCATTCAAAATGTGGATACATTAATGTTTACATTTTTTCTATATTATGATAGAATACATATATAACTTCCCATGTTCATAAAATGTAGAATCTAATAAAATATTATAAATTTTAAAAATAATATAAAACCATCAAATAAAATAGGATAATGTTTCACGAAAATATTCATAATTATCAACCTAACTACCTCCATTATCATAACCAAAACAATATTCTATCGAAAAAATAATTAAATCATTCGATTAGAACAAAACTCATAGTAAGGGATCTTGCTACCATTCTATGGTCCACCAATTTTATACACCATGATCAAGGTTGTCTTGGTATTAAAAATATCAAACTCTTCAATGAGGACCTTAAAGCCAGGCTCACATGGAGTCTGATCAACAACTCCTTGGAATCTATAGATTTTCCTAAAAACATATTCCTTATGAGGATGAAAATAGGGAATCTATACCATTTTTATTCTTTGATCTGGACAACAATCAAAATATCATTTCCCAATATTATAAACAAAGACCGATGGATCGTTCACATGGATTCTTCCATGCACTTCTGGATTGACAATTGGACTGACGCCCCATTACTTCCATGCTACCACCCAATAACCCTCATGAGAATTACAATGACACTATAAAGAAGGTTCTCTGATCCCAACATCATAATATTACGAATTACAATATGTATTTGGTCGATAATTACACATTCTCTATCTCTAATGAATTCCTAGTATGGGAGCCTGCCCTCAATGGTTTTATTGAATCTAAATACTTTTACAATCATGACTTCTCTAATTCAGATTCTATTTTTCATTGGTTATAGAATTTTGAGAAGCCTTAGAATAAGCCCTAAAAGCTAAACCTTGTTTGGTGCATTGCGCACAACCATATACCTTTTGATTTCTGTCTCTAGAACATTGTTATCCATCACTTCTTCAAATGCCATTTTTCCATCTACATAGAAAAGACACAAATCATTTAATTTTTTCTTTTTCCACGGAATCCACTCTCTTGAATTTTATCACCGACTTATTTGATTGCAGATTGTTATTCTCTGACTCTATTTTCACACAACTAAAACATTGGGTTGACCTTTCGACTTCACAAAAAATAAAGAATATTTTACTTACTGTTATGGCTGAGCTATTCCACATCTTATGGTATCATCCAAACACTATTATTCACAAAAAATACTCATTCAGGAATAATGAATGTCGGATAAGAATTCTCACTGCCATTAAGGATGTTTCCTCACTACAGAAATCTCATTTTGACAACTCTATTGGATAATTTGTGATTCTTCCTCGGGTATGGATAGAAGGTCTATATAGACAACCTATAATAACTTTAGAGGTGTTCTGGAAAGCCCCATTGCCTAGATGGATCAAGATCAATGTTTATAGAACCTATAAATGAAATTTGGGACCTGCTGGATGTGGTTACATCTTCAGAGACGGGCTTGGGCATTGTCATGGTTGCTTCTACGATGGCTGAAGGATTACCTCTTCTCTTAAAGCTAATATGGAGGCATTGATTCATACTTTAGATTTTTCTAAACAAAATATATGGAACAAAATCTAAATTTAATGTTATTAGACTACCATTTTCCATGCTATATAGAGTTGTGTGGTTCACATTGACTGGACTCTCACTACCTATTGGATGAATTTCCTATATTTTCTCTTGGAAATCAGACACATCGCTACACAAGCCTTCCGAGAAGCGAACATGGTTGATGATGCTCTACAAAAAAAGGGATAAATCAATGCATTACATGGTGGGTTTAGTTTCTGGATGATCTGCTTCACATTTATAGAAAATATTGTAATAAGATCTCCTCCGTCAGAATTTTGTAGCTTATTTTCTTTATTTAGTAATTTGGGTCATGGTCCATGACCGATGCTTTACCTTTAAAAAATGGTAACAATATATTTAATAAAATTATAAACACATAATGTATGAATTAAAAAATTAATGAGAACTAAAATATTGAAATTCCATTTTACTTTATATGTTAAGAAATAGTCCTTTTTCTTTTGTAATTATTTTTGAAAGAGTAACTTTCTAAGAGGTTATTAAAAGAATACCCCTTAAGATGAAACTGACTCATCTTGTACAATCATTATATTATGGAATTATAAAATTATATTATTTATTTAAATTAATGATAATAAAAAATATTTATTATTCCCTTTATATAAATTATTATCATTTTATAACAATTATGTAATTATTTGTGTGCAAGTTGTACAATTTGTACATATTCAATACTTGAGTACAATATGTCTTCGGTATAATGTCAATCATCCAATGTGGTCATTAGTCAATAGTATAAAAATTATTATTTATCAAATGATTATAATTATTATACTTATGTTGTACTTTTAAATTAATCCATTCACTATAGTTATGAAAAATTAACTATATTATAATCTAAGAGAAGGTATGATGTACATCCACATGATTAAAGCTCAAATTTCATAATAATTTTTTTGAAATAAATTTAGTAAAATTTTAAATTTATTGGATTATAATGACATAATATATATCATTTATTTTATTTAAATATTCATATATAAAATATCAACACGATATTGTGTTATAAACAAATTGAATTGCTTCATTGTGTGTATAATTCACACGTAAGTTCAAACGATGTTATTTTTTTAATGTACATTTAAAGGTACGAAAATATAAGATTTATTATTCTTTTATAACAAAATATATTACATTAATTTCACATATAAATAGTAATTACATCATTATAACTACTCTTGATAGACGATGACGTAAAACTATTTATATCGATTCTCGAGGTGGTAGTTTTGCACGCACACAGACAATTCTTTCTTTTTTAATTTTATGGAATTGAAGATATTTTTTTTGATGATATTAACATAATTAAATCTCATAGTATTTTGGATAATGGAGTTTTAATTCTGTCATAGTGGAAGAATATTTGAAAGAAGCGGAAAAAAGAAAAAGAAATAAAATTCATTAATTAAAAATGTGTCTTTTTCATAAAAAATATCCTTAAATTAATAAAACAAAACCCCTAAAGACACTTTTCATTGAAAAATAAGTAATATAGATTGTGGGAATGGATTATAGGAATTATTTTTCCTGATATTGTATGATCTAAATATATTTTAAGTGTGAAGAAGATATAATAAGAGATGACCTTTTATTAAAGTGGGGAGGGGTAATTTTGGAATTCATACAGATATTCTACTAATATAAATTAATATTCATTTAAAAATGGATAAAAACTAATTTATATTGAATATAATGTTAATATGGGTTGAAATAAATTCATCGAATGAAATTTATACATGTTTTTTTATTTTTTAATCCTTATACATTTTTAACCCTTTTAATTCATACCATGATATCATGTAATCTACAATTTTGGGGTTAATAAATTGAATATAAAAGGAAATAAAGTCCCATAAATGTTGTATGAATTGAAATTTAAGAAATTTCAAAATCATTTTTCAGAATTTTTTATTTTTAAAAAATTTATATCTTTTAATAAAATAATATTAATTTTAAGATATCAATAATGTATATTTTGACACTATTCTGTATTATTATTTCAAAAAATTACAAAATATAAGATAAATTCTACGAAATACTTATACAAATAAATAACATGATAAAGTAAAATAAAATATTTTCCAATGATATTAATTATCTAAAATTGTATTTATTTTAATATTTTTAAAATCAATTATTTTATATTTCATTTCATTAAACAATTTTTTGACCATAATTATGAAAGAAATTTATTTAATTATTTCTTCTATGATATTTACTAATAATTTATCATGACAAATAATAAAATATATCTGTAATAATAATATTTATTGTCTTTAACATCCGATATATTACCCCATATTAAAAATATTTCACATGTTAATAATAAAACTATGACAAAATTGACATTTCTTTGAATAAAATATTATAAATGTTGTACTCTCTTCCAAATGGTTTCAAGAGGTTATGATTTCAATAAAATTATAATTTTGGTGAATGCAACAAAATAATGAAATTATGTAATGAGTTAGAAAAATTTTATAGTATTTATAATATAATTTTTACACATAATTACATGTTTTAACATTAACATTGTTAATAAAAAATAAAAAATGTTACTATATATAAATTCCAAAAATAAATGGGACATATATACTATAATTGAAACATATGATTCCATATATGGAACCTATGTTTTAAATTTAAAATTCATAATAGGCTAAAACATTCAATGTTGTTCAATTTTACTAGGTGATAAAACAAGGTATTGAGGTGAAAAAATTAAAAAGCTTGAAATGTTTTTATATCCAAATTCATTGTGAAATTAATTCAAATGCCTTAATTAAATTAAATGATATAAAAAATAATTAATTTATACATTAAAATAAATAAATAAAAAATTTACATCATTAAATTATTTATATCAATCATTTTTCTGAATTAAAATCCTATAATTTTCACTATTCATTAAAACATGAATGTTTTCCAAAATATAATAAAATTTAAACTCAGATAAACTTTGATTATAGGATTCAAAAGGATATGTTTATTTTGATAAAATTAAATTTATAAAAGTGAAATTATCTAGTTTTAGAATATGTGTTGCGTCAATAGGGGAAAACTATCTTTCTGAAAAATACTTCATATATGTGTAAAATGTAATTTATTCTAAAATTATTCCTATAAAATACATTCGATTAATGTAATAATATTTTATAAATTATTATGAGATTATTATATCATTACCTTGATTTTTACATACATCGCCCCTTTTGGAAATTTTAACTTGAAAATCATACCCACTAATTAAATAAGTGGGGATACCTTTCCATCATAGCATTTTTCATATTCCCATGTTTTCTCTAAATCAATTTTATTATTACATAAATCCTTAATAAGATGAATTACATTACTATAAAACACAATCTCTTTTTGGCCAATCACCTAAACAAGATATTCATCATAATAAATATTATCTTCTAATAGTACAACATTATTTCTTAAAGTATGAGATTAATCTGCTACATTTTTCCTATATATTAAAACCTGATATTCACTGTGTAACTAGGGAAAAAATAATGGGGAATCCTCCATATAGATAACTGACCCATATTTCCTTATGATTTCATATGTTCTAATGAAATATGGACTTAGTTTCCCTTTTCTTACCTAGAAAAATCACACATTTCCTTTGAGAAACATTGAGAAATAAATAATCACCTATATAAAAAAGAAAGACCCCTCTTATATTTATTCACATAATATTTATTCATGATTTTAGTTTTCCCCATGTGTCACTAAATCGACTGAATTTTTCTACCATTTCCTCTACCAATTCTTGTGCCAACAACTTCAATTCACCAACTCCATCCCATGATACTATTGTTCGACACCACATTCCATATAATGCTTCAAAAGATTCAATATATATACTATAATGAAAACTATTATTATAAAAAATCTATTACCAGGAAATATCTTCTTACCTGCTTCCATGATAATCCATTGAGAAAGATCATTGAATTTGCATGAAGGATTGAATTTTTCATTATGACAACCCATATGATTGAGGAAGAATTCTTTTACTGAAATTTAATTCACTACCCAGTTACTTATAATGTTTTTTACAATGGATATAAGTGAACATGGAATAATGGTCATAAAAAATGGTGGGAAGAACTCCATGTAACATAACGATCTATTTAAGACACATCAAGGAATGTTAATCTAGAGATAGAGTGTCTTAAATTCGAATTAAATGTTAAAATAAGTCAATCGATTATTAATATCCCAGATCTCATTTCTACATTGATAAGTCTTTAGTTATACCACTATGATGTCCATATATATTTTCTCATCTCTAATTTAACACTGTAAAAGGTAGTGGAATCTCTTTTGTATTATGTGGTTCTACTTTAACCTTATTTAATGTTACAAATTTAATGTAATAGTCAGTAATATCTATTTTCATTACATCCCTCCAATAATAAACTTGAAGGTCTCTAAATATATTAGTGATACAAATATGAATAAAAAATAAAATACAATAAGTCTTCTAAAATAACAATGTCTTTAATTACGAATCACATGGTACACATTATCTCTTCTGAAATATTATAACAGAATCTTTATTAATGTAAAATTCAAGAAACATAACCTTTTAATCCAATTCAATATTTTCCAATAACTCAAAGACTTCCTTTTTTCCTTTCATAATTTAATCCACTATAGGCAATTTCACTAACACATGAAACAAAAAAGAGGTATTTCTTACAAAAATAATATCCAATCTGAAATTCATCAAATCATTATGCAAAGAGTAACATAACAATCATAATAGCTTTAATGTAGAATTAATTTTTCAACTGAACTCAACATCCAATTTCTGTGGGTTTTCAAGATGATAATGAATCACGCCATGATAATTCATGATTTTCCCCACCATCTTCTCTATATCATGTTAAAATTTTTCTGAGTTAATATATACATAAATTTTTATTATCAATATTTATATTACACATTACTCAACAAAAATGATTGTTGCATATTTTTAATGAAATAAACCCATCAGATGATTCAAAATAATATGTGGGTTAATATGACTCATGATGATCCAACGTAGGTGGAGCATGAGAAATTACTTAATCATTCCAAATTTGGACACAACCAATCTATTTCAATGAATAATTAACATAGATGACAAAATAAAAATTTATGGAGAGAAGGGATTCAGCTAGAATAATTAAATCTATTCATTAATTTTATTGAAAAAATATACAAATATTTTCTCCTGATGAACATAAATCTCTTTCAAGATAAAATAAACATCAGGATTGATTATAGTGAATTTGATTCAATAAACCTCTAATAATAGCCTCTAAAACCAATAAAACTATAAATCTAAATTATATTTGGGGGACATGGTGATTCTTCAACATCATTAATTCTAGAATTCTCAAAATATATTCCCTCATTAAAATATATGAGAACAAATAATGAAATACTTTGAAACGAAAACTCACATGTGTAAAATATCATATGTAGTTTCATTTCTTTTATGCTTTAAAAACAACCCATATATGATATTCATTCTCTTATTCACATTGGAAATAAAATATAATTTCTTTAATAATTATAAAAAAACATATCCAAGAACTCATGAAATATTCAATTTATATGATCTTTTAGTATAGAATGTACATTAGTTAAACCAAATGGTATAGATATAAATTACTAATCCCATTATCTAGTATAAAATGTAGTCTACAGGATGTAGTCTTCCTTTATATTCTACTAATGGAACCAAAAAATTAATCAACCATTGAAAAATATTTTACTGCCAAGATTTAATGACATATCATTTGATGTATAATATTATTCTAATGTTTTTGAAAAGTATTTCACAACACCTATCTGCATAAAGTCTCACAACATTAAATCATTCAGGTTTCAATTCGCAAACACATTTTCATAAAAAACAATCTCATTTAATTTACAAAATTCTTCTGATAGTATACCAAAATTTTCATTACTAATATCATGGACCATTTCATTGATCTTACATGCAGTATTCCCTTTATCCCCATTAGTGGAACTTAAAAAATTAAAAAAGTAATTCAACATTATATGTTTACCACAATTATCACAAACCGTGAACGGAATTTTAGTAACATAAAACTGATTTCTAGAATTCGTCCTTTTTTCATGCAACCTAGAACCATTTTTCTATAGGTTTTCAAAGAACACATGATTATCATGAAACTCTAATTCTACCATCTATGTATAACGAATCAGGTTTTCATGAATTTTTAATAAATGGTATTCTAATTCACCTTTTTGGATTTAATAGAAATTAATATTGAATTATTTTAATAATAAACATCCCACATTAATCATTGATCATACAGTTCCATTCTAGTGAATTTTCTATTTATATAAATGCAATGAATCCTCCATCTTCCTCAATTTCAGGAATATTTTTCCCATCCTATATAAAATATACTTAGGAAAAAATTACTCAATAAAAATAATTTTAAATTAAGTCCATGATAATGAATCAATATTCTCACTATTCAAGGTATTCTTAATCATTGACCAATGTTGGTTATATTTAACCTCAAAAAATAAAATAGAAAGACTAACTATTTAATTTTATGAAAAATCCATGAAAAAAAAATATTTTTAGCACTTCAATCAACCATTTAGCTATCACATGTTCAAAAGATCCACAATATTAAAGAGGATGTTTCCTCATAAAATTCATATTCTACATAGACATTCCACTATTGTTGATTTGGTTAGTCTACTAAATAGATTCCACCACCTATTATATCATATTTTGACTTGGCTGTAACAACAAAAAATTGTTCAGTTCCAATTTCATCCATATTAGGTTGATTATTATGAAGTAATTCATCTTCTAAATGCCTTTTAACAATACATTCCATGTTTCCTATACAAAAAATAATTCTGAACCGATAAATCATTGAAAATAAAAATATTAGTCATTAAATTATATATCATCTCAAAATAACAATAATGAAAAAAATTAGGTATATTTCACTAACAATATCCTAACCCCTAATATTATTAAATTATACCTCTGATACCAACTATAAGTATATGTCCTTAAATGTTACAAAATAATATATTTTATTATAGAATTTTATATCCTTCACAATAAAGAAAATTTTAAATTTATTGTTTTAGGGAGTTATGTGATCATTCACACATTACATCCCATGTTCATGGATAGTGGATACTACTAATTAATTATCCATTTTATCCAAATTACATAACATTTATAGAAAACAACCCTGTTATTCATGAAAAACCATTATAACATTTAAAATGACATCATATTTTCTCTTACCCATCCTTATACATTTTGAAAAAAAATGTAATTTTCAAAACAATCACAGTATGTGGCATTAAAGAAAGAAATAAACTATTTTTACATGAATAAATTACAACCATTAAACCAATTTCACAATGATTTATAATACACTAATGAAAATGAATCTCTTTATCTAGTCTCATGATATCATAATAATTCTATAAGTCTCCATAGAAATATTAAATTATAATTTTAAATTTTCCAATTGATTCTAGATAACTATAAAATTTATTGTAGCTATCATGTCTAAATATGGATTGACCTTCATTGTTACATTTGGAATACCCCATGTAATATATTTCATTATTGTATTAGGAAAAACACTACTGATTAGCTCTTTACCATTTCCCAATGAATTTGAGAGATACAAGTGTCTCACCAGCCATTAGGTTATAAGAAAACCACCCATAATATTCAATAATATAAAATAAAAAAAATTATCATAACATTAAAATTATTCAAAAAAATACATATCCAATTTGAAATAACATTTCATTTTTTCAGTGTTATTTACTCATAAATGAAATATTTAATTCAAAATAAAATTTCATACATGTAATGAAAACATTTAAAAAAAGGGACATGAAAATTTTAAATTATATTTATGTGGTATATTTTAAAAAATAGACATTTTTATTTTTTAAATATAGTTAAAATGGTATCTTTTAAAAATGTTTTAAAAGGAATTCATTTAACTTGAATCTGAATCATCACATAAAATATTTATATTTTTTTATAATAAACATTTGTTATTTATTTACTTTATTGGGGAAAATTTTAATATTTATTATTTCTTATATTTCACTAATTAGATTTTTATAATAACAAGTTAATTATTTCTGTTCATGTCGGACATTTTGATGATATTCTGTACATTAGTCTGAAATTACATTCGTATAATGTCAATAGTCAATGTTATTAATTACAAGAAACTATAAAAATATTATTAATGAAATAATTACTATTTTAACACATCAATAAATCTATAAAATAAATCAATGAATTATGGTTTTGAAAAATTAACTACCTTAAAATTATGGTGACAGTAAGACGTACAAACACAAGAGTAATGTAACATCCCAGGTAAATAAAGAATAAATAATTTTCATATTTATTAATATTTAAAAATTAAATATTAATTTTAATTAAAATGGGTTTCTACATTCGATAGCGTATGCGATACGCAACGATGAGTTTCTTTGAAAACTTATATTGCACACTAGTAATAAAATAATATTATTTTAAATGATAGTTAACACGTAGCCATTGTACTGGCGGGAATGGATAGAAATAACTAAAATATGATTATATATGTTTTTAAATGTTTTTACATTTATCCAATAAATGAT
Source organism: Viscum album (assembly GCA_963277665.1). Classification (NCBI taxonomy): domain Eukaryota; kingdom Viridiplantae; phylum Streptophyta; class Magnoliopsida; order Santalales; family Viscaceae; genus Viscum; species Viscum album. The sequence goes on along the minus strand of OY728122.1, from coordinate 1,515,182,639 downwards.
AGAGGCTTAAAATACGGAAAGAATTCAATTTTAGGCATTTATACCCTAATTTTCACTAAGGGTTAACTTATCACCTTTTGATGGTGAACCGTCATTAAATATAGTTTTGATCGATATTATAAATTCTATTGGACCAAAAATAACTCTTCTTTAGAATCAGGACATCAAATTTTACTTTTTGTAAATTTTTTGTATCTTTCAGATAAAGTTCATTTTTAATGAATAATGTAAAATGTTGTGTTTTAATTCAAAACCTCTTTTTAATCTAATTTATTTATATGATTAGGTTATCATTTGAATTGTTTTTAAAGTTAAATTAGAAAATATTTTAACCATTAAATCAAATAGTGGTCGTTGGAATTAATTTCACTTTGAAATCAGACTTAAACTAGTGTCAATATTTTGATACTTATTGTTTCATAAAAACACGCTATTTGCTCTGACAGTGGGAATTAATTTTTAAATTAATTAATGCAACTTATATGTTGTGAATTTTGAAAAATGGACTTCATTTTTGAATTCAGAATATCAAATATAGCTTAGGGTGAATTATTTGTTTTTTATGAAAAACATCAATTTTTGATGAATAGTGAAACCACTAAGTGGTACTTATAAAAACTGATTTTTTAGATTAAATGAAATTTTACCACTTCTGTGTTTTGAATTTCAAAAATCCGACATACATGGTTTTCATTAAGAAGTAAAATTTGGTTCAATGAGATGAAAATAATTTTTTGGTGAATAGTAACTTATTAAGTTTTTAATCGCGATTAGAGGTAATTAGTGTAGTTTAAGGTAAAAATAATGTTTTAATAATATGAGATTAGATTGACCCATGTCCTACCCTTATTGGATGTGTCATGGCCGACCAAGACAAGCCATGGGTCATCTAGGGGATTCCATGGAGCCACATTGGTTGGGAAATGACATAAATAACTTTTTATTTAATGTTAAAGTAAAAATGACACACACATGAGATGTTTTACTAAACAAATTGTTACATGGGGTTATAAAAGTCATATTTTTGACTATAAATAGTCATTAGAAAGATAAAAAGATTTCCTACATCATAGTATTTTTTATATAATTGTTAGACATTATATAAAGTAAATTATTGATGACATCATGATGATGCAGCGATGACCTCATTATTTAACGATTTAAATAAAATGGAAAGATAATGTAATATCTAAGTCCTAAACATGTCCAAAACCTATTTTATGAGTGGATTTAGAACCCTTATCACCTTATCCTCGAAATAAATCAATTTGGGATCTCTTAAATCCGAATACCATTTTAAAATATAGTGACTTTTATTTACATTCCAAGAGTGCCCCTCCTCTCCTCTTATAAAAGGCCCCCACCTCTACCTCCTTACCCACAATCCCAAAGCCTTTGGATCTGCCAAACCCTGCCCATTATGGCTCTCCACATCCCACTATTACTCCTTGAAGCGTCACTTTGAGCATAAGTCTTCCCAAGGAAGCCTTTTAGCTCAAACCAAGGGGAGTTACCCGATTTTAAGGTAATGTCTTCTTTTGAGTCCTTTTGTTTTATTTTGCTTCTCCAACCCCTTAAAATCTTTTTATTCATTTCTTTTGTAACAACTCCAGAATCCTAAATATACTAGGACGTTTTTATAAGAAGGATTTGAGCTACACATACACACACCTACATCTAATGGTTAAAGAACATACTGTTTCCGTGGATGGCGAATTTCTACCTCCCGAAACGATGATTGTTCAACATTATTTTAACACCTTCAATGGTGGCCATGAAGATGACACTATATTTATATATGGCATATAATATGTTTATGTTTTCCTTAATCTTCTGTATTTTTTTTCTTTTTGGGCATACCTTTATGGTTTCCATTATGGGTAAACACAATATATTAATTAAAGGAAGTGCGGACTACCGCCCCCTCAAAGTGATGTGATTCATTAATGCCATATGTGGTACGTATAAAGGATGGGTTTAAAGTTATTATATATGATGTTATACTTAATTTATAATATACCTCTATATCATTATTATTTCTTTCCATTAAATAATGAGATAGAAATGAAAGTAGCGTTCATGCGTACGTACGGCTTACCGTCTCCTTGAACGGTGCATTTCATTTCTTATCCTCAAATGTAATGTACTATTAAAAGTACATGTATATAATGGATATATATAATGAATGATATATCTAAATCATGAATAAAATTCTGGAATTAAAATATACATACCTCTCATTTAGTTTTAATTCCATTAATATGACAAAGAAATGAAAGTAACATTCATGCGTACGTACGGCTTACCGTCTCCATGAACGGTGCATTTAATTTCTTACCTCTAAATGATTATGTAATATTATAGATACATGTATATGCTGGATATATATTATATATATGATATCCAAATCAGTAATGTCATTCTAGATATAAATAACCTTTGACAACACGAACAACATGTAATTGTAAGAAGTCCACTTTCGACATAAGAACCAAATATCGACAAAACAAACATTATTAACTTAAATGGTTACATAATGTTTCTAACCTGGAAATAAGTGATATAAAAGGAATAATGAACTTTAAAAAGGTTATTAATCATGTAGAAATTATCTAAAGTTTATTATTCAGGACGTTAAATAACGATCGAGTCAAGTCGGACCCGAGGTAAGGGACATTGTCTCAATATCCTTTCATTGAGGCATATTTAGTTTTATACACAACATTCTTTTATACGGTGTATAAAAACCTTTGAATTCTACTTTTATACAAAAGGAATCATTTTCTACGAAGCATTTTACTAAATGACAAAAAGGAATGTTTTTTTAACGTACGCGGTGACGACGACCTTTTCCGCCGCCGCAAGTATTATTTGGTCTTTGGATTCCTCAACAAGCTGTAATGTTTTTAAAATAAAATAAATACCATATAATCTTTTATGTATTTTGGTATTGAAAATAGTTTGGATAAAGGATTATATTATGATATATTGTGATTGAAATGTGGAAATGTTATCATTCCTTTATATTGGTTTTATGTTTTATGATTTTATATTGGTACTTGGACATTTGACGGGTGGTTACGTGATAAACCATATGACGGGTGGTGCCGTGAATACCAGGACGGGTGGTTACTTTATAACCTCAAATGTATTGGGTATGGAAGTTGGCCGTATAGCTATTCCATTAAGTATGTATGGAAATTGGCAGTATGGCTATTCTATTAAGGGATATGTGTGGCAGTCGGCCGTATGGTTATTCCACTTAAGTATGATTATGTCCCAAGTTACCTTTATATATGTTATGTGTTCTTTATATGGGTTTTATGGTAATCCTTTGGCTACAAAAAGGTAAGTAATGATACTATATTCAGTGAAGAGTTTTTACTACTTCATGAAGGTGAAGGTATTACTTTGATAGAGTATACATGGTTTACTTGATGTTTGAAAAACTAATAGTTTTCATTCATTGTGTATCACTTACTGAGATTTTTATGCTCACCCCAAGTGTTTTGAAATGTTTTTCACATGACTTAATGTGGAATAAGGTCACGGATGTGATCAAGGGAATGTCATGCTATATAAAACATGGAACTAGACATGTTTCTTTTTAAGAGTTTTTATTATTATGGAAACTTAGTATAAGTGTCTACTTTGTAATCTTTTCAGATGTAATAGTTATGTTATAATTATCTAAAACTCTAAACCTGAAAAGATCCTCAATGTGAATTATTCATTTAATTCAATATTAAGTAAGGTTGAAGGCTGGTGCCTTATAGTTGGTATCAAAGGTCGGTTTAGACAACATTAGGAGTTAGAAAAGTGTTAAATTATAATATGATTGAAATGATATATCATTTTCAAATTACCATGTTGTTTCACCCAAGATATTTCTGGGTTCAGAATGGTTTTCCGCAGAGGAAACAAAGCATCTTTGTTGGGACGACATCAGGAGGAAGACAGCCTTCCTAATCAGCAACCTGAGATGGTCAGAATCGAAACTGAACAGTTTGTTGCAGGGATAGCACAGTTGACTCAGGCTATAAATGGCGGTGGTATCCATGCACGAGATCATCCAGATCAACCGCAGAGGAACATGTCAGTGGTGGAACATTTCATGAGGTCACACCCCCATCATTCAGAGGATCATCTGACCCCATGCAAGCTGAAGGGTGGATTAAAGCACTGGATAAGATTTTTGATGTCATTGGGTGTTCAGAACTTCAAAAGGTTAGTCTTGATGTTTACTGTTTTGAAGGTGAAGCTGATCAGTGGTGGTAGATGGTGAAAAATATCAGGGATAGTGATGAGATTGAGGATCTTCACTGGGAAGAATTCAAAGGTATGTTTCTTGAGAAATATTTTCCAAAGGTGGTTCATCTTAGGATGGAAAATAGTTCCTAGAACTGAGGCAGGAGGAAGATTCAGTGGCTGCTTATGAAGAAAAGTTCACTCGATTGGCAAGGTATGCTCCAAACTTCATATGAGATCATGATAGTAAAATAAACCATTTTTACTCAAGGTTAAAGCCAATGTATCGAAGGGATTTAGCTTCTCATGAGTTCAAAATCTATGAAAAACTTGTTCGATGTGCGGAGAAGGTGGAAATGGAGTTTGCTGATGATCAGGTGTTCTATGACAAACAACAGAATAAGAGGTCTAGTTGGAAGGCAAAGGGGAAGAATTCATCAAAGAAGCAAGGAGTAAAGAAAACAAAATATCCATCCTATGAGAAGTGTGCTCAAATGCATCCTGGAGAATGTTTATCCAAGTTTGGTAAGTGCTTTCGGTGTGGTATGTCTGGTCATATTTCTCATAACTGTAAGGAAGATGATCAAGCAGGCAATGAAAAACCAACGGTAAGATGTTTTAAGTGTAATGAAATGGGTCATTATGAAAACGAGTGTCCAACAAATAACTCAACTGGGGGAATGCAGCCAGACTACAAGCAGAAAGGGGTGGTGAAATCCTTTGCAACAACTTCAGCAGATGTTGGGGCATCGAATGAAGTGGTATCAGGTACACTGTTTGTTTGTTCAAATTATGCCAATAGGCTGTTTGATTCAGGGTCTACACACTCTTTCATTTCTGAGAAGTTTGCTAGTAAATTGGAAATTCCATCTCAAGATATGAACCCTGAACTTATAGTAAAAACACCCAGAGGGAACGTTGATACAAAAAGGAATTATAAGAACCATCCTATCCTTGTGTGTGGAAAGAATCTACCAGCAAACCTTATTGTTTTTCCTCTAGTAGAGTTTGATGTTATTTTGGGCATGGATTGGCTTTCTGTTTATCATGCTAAGATTGACTACAGAGCTAAAATGGTTTCTTTTCAGAAAAATTTTCAGTTTGTGTACAAGAATGAACCCTTGATTTTGATAACATATCAGGAAGTTGAGAAACTAGTAAAATATGGAAATGAATGTTACCTTGCACATATTGTTGAAAATGAAGGATCTATTCAGATTTCATGATGTGCCAGTGGTAAATGAGTATTTTGATGTTTTTCCTGATGAGTTTCCTGGTATTATTCATGATCGGGAAGTTGAATTTTCTATTGACTTAGTTCCTGATTCTAAGCCAATTTGAAAACCCCCTTATCGAATGGCTCAATTTGAACTTTTAGAGTTAAAGAAACAGTTGCAGGAGTTATTAGATAAAGGTTTAATTCGACCTAGCACATCACCATGGGGTGCTCATGTCTTGTTTGTTAAAAAGAAAGATGGATCAATGAGACATTGCATTGATTATAGAGCCTTGAATAATATTACTGTTAAGAACAAGTATCCTTTGCCTCATATCGATGATTTGTTTGATCAGCTCCCGGGAGCTCTGTATTTTTCGAAGATTGACTTAAGGTCGGGGTACCATCAGTTTAAAGTAAAAGAAGCAGACGTTCCAAAGACTGCGTTCCGTACTAGAAATGGCCATTATGAATTTGTAGTTATGCCTTTTGGGTTAACCAATGCACCTACTGTATTCATGGACCTTATGAATAGAATTTTCCATGAGTTCTTGGATACATTTGTTGTTGTTTTCATTGATGATATTTTGGTGTTTTCTAAAATTAAAGAGGAGAATGAATGTCATTTAAGGGTTATCTTGCAAACCTTAAAAGAAAAGAAAATATATGGAAAATTCAGCAAGTGTGAGTTTTGGTTACAACAAATTTCTTTCCTGGGTAACATTGTTTCAAAAGATGGCGTAACTGTTGATCCTAATAAAACAAAATTTGTTGAAGAATGGCCAAGACCCACAAATGTCACTGAGATCCGTAGTTTTCTTGGTTTGGCAGGTTACTACCGAAGGTTTGTTGAAAAATTTTCACCGTTATCTAGTCCAATGACTAAGCTAACTTGTAAGGGTGTTAAGTTCATATGGACAAAAGAATGTGATGATTGTTTTCAGGAGTTGAAAAAAAGATTGGTGAATGCTCCAGTTTTGGAACTTCCTTCTAGGAATGGTGAGTTTGTTATATACATTGATGCTTCGTTGAAGGGACTTGGATGTGTCTTATGCAGAACGATCAGGTAATTACTTATGCTTCACGATAGTTGAAAACTCATGAGGTAAATTACACTACACATGATTTGGAATTAGCTGCTGTTGTCTTTGATTTAAAAATTTGGAGGCATCATTTGTATGGAGTAAAGTGTGAAATATATACTGATCACAAAAGTGTAATGTATATATTCACTCATAAATAATTAAACATGAGACAGAAGAGATGACTAGAATTAATCAAGGATTATGATTGTAAAATTCACTACCATCCGGGAAAAGCAAATGAAGTGGATGATGCTTTGAGTCGAAAAAGTAATGCTTCATTAGAAATTTTGTGTTTGGAACGTGATCCTTTGGTTAAGGATTTGATGAACATTGGGATAGAAGCTATTGGTGCAGGAATTTCTTCTGTTTTGTTTCAGGTATCAGTGACATCTTCTCTATCAGACAGAATCAAGCAAGCATAGAAGCAAGACAGCGAGTTATAGAAAAAGATAGAGCTGATCCAGAAAGGTATGTTACCTAAATTCAACACTGATAATGATTGTGTTTTGAGGTTTGGGAAGAGATTATGTGTGACTTGTGATTCACAGTTGAAGAATGAGTTGTTATGTGAGGCTCATAGTTCCCCGTTTTCCATTCATCCTGGCAGTACTAAGATGTACAGAGATCTGTGGGAGTATTACTGGTGGGATGGAATGAAAAGAGATATTGCTAATTTTACTGTGAAGTGTTTGATATGTCAACAGATTAAAGCAGAGTGGCAGTTACCTAAAGGGATGCTTCAGCCTTTACCAGTGCCAGAGTGGAAATTAGAAAACATATCTATGGACTTTGTTGTGGGATTACCGAGGACATCTCGAGGTAATAATGCAATCTGTGTTATTGTTGATCGCTTGACTAAATCTGCTCATTTCCTTACTTTACGAGATACTTTTTCCCTAGATCAAATTTACCATTTGTATCATAAAGAGATAGTCAGGTTACATGGAGTTTCTCTATCCATTGTATCTGACCTTGATCACAGGTTTACTTCTAACTTTTGGAAAGGCCTTTAGAAGTCGTTGGGTACTGAATTAAATTTTAGTACTGCTTTTCATCCGCAATCAGATGGGCAGTCAGAACGAACAATTCAGACCTTGGAGGATATGCTACGAGCTTGTTCGATGAATTATCAGGGAATTTGGGATCAACATCTTTCTTTGGTTGAGTTTTCTTATAATAACAGCTTTCATTCCAGTATACAGATGGCACCATTTGAGGCATTATATGGGAAGCGATGTCGAACTCCAGCATTTTGGGATGAAGTGGGAGAAAGGAAACTGATGGGACCAGAATTGGTAGAAGAGATGGTAGAAAAAGTTCAGTTGATTCAGAAGCACATGAGAACAGCTCAAAGCAAGCAGAAGAGTTATGCAGATAACCGGAGGAAGGATCTATCTTTTGAGGTAGGTGATCATGTTTTTCTCAAGGTTTCTCCTTGGAAAAGTGTGATGAGATTTGGTAAGAAAGGAAAGCTAAGTCCATGGTTTATTGGACCATATGAAATTCTGTAGAAAGTTGGATCAGTTGATTACTGAGTGGCTTTACCTCCGAGTTTATCTCAGGTACACAATGTTTTTCATGTTTTTATGTTGAGGAAGTATATGCCAGATCCATCTCATGTTTTGAGTCCAGAGGTAGTTTAGCTGGAGGAGAACCTATCTTATGAAGAACAACCAGTCCAGATTCTTGACTACAGGGAGCAGGTGTTACGGAATAAGGTGATTCATCAGGTAAAGGTTTTCTGGAAAAACCATATGGTTGAAGAGGCAACGTAGGAATCTAAAAATGCTATGAGGGATAAATACCCCCACTTATTTTGACAAGTGAATAAAATTGCGAGGACGAAATTCTGAAAAGGGGGGAAGGATGTAACATCCCAGGTAAAGAAAGAATAAAGAATTTTCATATTTATTAATATTTAAGAATTAAATATTAATTTTAATTAAAAGGGGTTTTTACGTTCGATAGCGTACTCGATACGCAACGATGAGTTTCTTTGAAAACATACATTGCACAATAGTAATAAAATAATATTATTTTAAATGTTAGTTAACACGTAGCCGTTGTACTGGCGGGAATGGATATAAATAACTAAAATATGATTATATATGTTTTTAAATGTTTTTACATTTATCCAATAATAGATAAAGGCTTAAAATACGGAAAGAATTCAATTTTAGGCATTTATACCCTAATTTTCACTAAGGGTTCACTTATCAACTTTTGACGGAGAACCGCCATTAAATATAGTCTTGATCGATCTTATAAATTCTATTGGACAAAAAATAACTCTTCTTTATAATCGGGACATCAAAATTTACTTTGTGTAAATTTTTGGTATCTTTCCGATAAAGTTCATTTTTTAATGAATAGTGTAAAATGTTGTATTTTAATTCAAAACCTCTTTTTAATCTAATTTATTTAAATGATTAGATTATCATTTGAATTTTTTTTAAAGTTAAATTATAAAATATTTTTACCATTAAATCTAATAGTGGTCGTTGGAATTAATTTCACTTTGAAATCGGACTTAAACTAGTGTCAATATTTTGATACTTATTGTTTCATAAAAACACACTATTTGCTCTGACAGTGAGAATTAATTATTAAATTAATTAATGCAACTTATATGTTGTGAATTTTTTAAAATGTAATTCATTTTTGAATTCGGAATATCAAATATAGCTTAGGGTGAATTTTTGGTATTTTTCTGAAAAACTTCAATTTTTGATGAATAGTGAAACCACTAAGTGGTACTTATAAAAACTGATTTTTTTTGTTTAAATGAAATTTTACCACTTCTGTTTTTTGAATTTCAAAAATCCGACCTACATGGTTGTCATTAAGAAGTAAAATGTGGTTCAATGAGATTAAAATAATTTTTTGGTGAATGGTAACTTATTATGTTTTTTATCGCGATTAGAGGTAATTAGTGTTGTTTAAGATAAAAATAATGTTTTAATAATATGAGATGAGCTCGACACATGTCCTACCCTTATTTTATGTGTCATGTCAGACAAATAAAAGCCATGGGTCAACTTGGGGACCCCATTGAGCCACTTTGGGTGGGAAATGACATAAATAACTTTTTATTTAATGTTAAAATAAAATGACACACACGTGAGATGTTTTACTAAAACAATTGTTACATGGGGTTATACAATTCATAGTTTTGACTATAATTAGTCATTGGAAAGTTAAAAATATTTCCTACATCATAGTATTTTTTTATAATTTTTAGACATTAAATAAATTAAATTATTTATGACATTATGATGATGCAGCGATGACCTCATTATTTAACGATTTAAATAAAATGGAAAGATAATGTAATATCTAAGATCTAAACGTGTCCAAAACCTATTGGATGAGTGGATTTCTAACCCTTATCACCTCATCCTCGAAATAAATCAATGTGGGGCCTCTTAAATCCGAATACCATTTTAAAATAAAGTGACTTTTCTTTACATTCCAAGAATGCCCCTCCTCTCCTCTTATAAAAGGCCCCCACCTATACCTCCTAACCCACACTCCCAAAGCCTTTGGTTCGGCCAAACCCTGCCAAGTTTTGCTCTCCACATCCCTATAGTACTCCTTGAAGCCTCAAATTGGTCATAAGTCTTCCCAAGAAAGCCTTTGAGCTCAAACGAAGGGGAGTTACCCGATTTTAAGGTAATGTCTTCTTTTGAGTCCTTTTGTTTTATTTTGCTTCTCCAACCCCCTAAAATATTTTTATTATTTTCTTTTGTAACCAATACAGTATCCTCAATATACTAGGATGTTTTTATAAGAAGTATTCGAGCTACACTTACACACACCTACACTTAATGGTTAAAGAACATACTGTTTCCGTGGATGGCAAATTTCTGCCTCCCGAAACGATGATTGTTCAACATTCTTTTAACACCTTCAATGGTGGCCATGAAGATGACACTATATTTATATATGATATATAATATGTTTATTTTTTTCTTTAATCTTCTTTATTTTTTATTTTGGGAATACCTTTATGGTTTCCATTATGGGTAAACACGATATCTTCATTTAAGGAAGTGCGGACTACTGCCCCCTTAATGTGATGTGATTCGTTAATGCCATATGTGGGAAGTATAAAGGATGGGATTAAGTTATTATATATGATTTTATAATGGAATTATAATATACTTATATATCATTATTATTTATTTCCATTAAAGTATGAGATAGAAATCAAAGTAGCATTCATGCGTACGTACGGCTTACCGTCTCCATGAACGGTGCATTTCATTTCTTATCCTGAAATGTAATGTACTATTAAAAGTACATGTATATAATGGATATATATAATTAATTATATTTCTAAATGATGAATAAAATTCTGGAATTAAAATATACATATCCCTCATTTAGTTTAAATTTCATTAATATGGCAAAGAAATGAAAGTAGCGTTCATGCGTACGTACGGCTTACCGTCTCCATGAACGGTGCATTTCATTTCTTACCTCTAAATGATTATATAATATTATAAATACATGTATATGATGGATATATATGATATATATTATATCCAAATCAGGAATGTCATTATGGATATAAAGAACCATTGACCACACGAACAACATGTAATTGTAAAAAGTCCACTTTCGACTTAAGAACCAAATATCGACAAAACAAACATTATTAACTTAAATGGTTACATAATGTTTATAACATGGGAATAAGTGATATAAAAGGAAGAATGAACATTAAAAAGTTTCTTTAATCAGGTAGAAATTAACTCAAGTTTATTATTCCGGAAGTTAAAGAACGATCGAGTCATGTCGGACCCGAGTTAAGGGACATTGTATCAATCTCCTTTCATTGAGGCATATTTAGTTTTATACACAACTTTCTTTTATACGGTGTATAAAACCATTTGACTTTTACTTTTATACAAAAGGAATCTTTTTCTATGAAGTGTTTTACTAAATGACAAAAAGGAATGTTTTTTTTAACATACGCGGTGACAACGACCTTTTCCGCCGCCGCGAGTATTATTTGGTCTTTGGCTTCCTCAACAAGCCGTAATGTTTTTAAAATAAAATAAATACCCTATACTCTTTTATGTATTTTGGTATTGAAAATGGTTTTGATAATGGATTCTATTATGATATATTGTGATTGAAATGTGGAAATGTTATCATTCCTTTATATTTGTTTTATGTTTTATGATTTTATATTGGTACTTGGACATTTTACGGGTGGTTACGTGATAAACCATATGACGGGTGGTGCCGTGAATACCAGGACGGGTGGTAACGTTATAACCTCCAATGTATTGGGTATGGAAGTCGGCCGTATGGCTATTCCATTATGTATGTATGGAAATTGGCCGTATGGCTATTCCGTTAAGTGATATGTGTGGAAGTCGACCGTATGGTTATTCCACTTAAGTATTTTTATGTCCCAAGTTACCTTAATATATGTTATGTGTTCTTTATATAGGTTTTATGATAATCCTTTGGATACAAAAAGGTAAGTAAGGATACTTTATTCAGTGAAGAGTTTTTACTAATTCATGAAGGTGAAGGTATTACTTTGCTAGGGTATACATGGTAAACTTGATGTTTGAAAAACTAACAATTTTCATTCATCGTATATCCCTTACTGAGCTTTTTATGCTCACCCCAATTTTTTTGAAATTTTTTTCACAGGACTTAATGTGGAGTAATGTCAAGGATAGGATCAAGGGAATGTCATGCTATATTAAACATGGAACTAGACACGTTTCTTTTTAAGAGTTTTTATTATTATGGAAAATTAGTAGAAGTGTATACTTTGTAATATTTTGAGATGTAATAGTTATGTTCTAATTCTCTAAAACTCTAAACATGAAAATATCATCAATGTTAATTATTCATTTAATTCAATATTAAGTATGGTTTAAGGCCGGGGCCTTATAAGTAATGATTCCTATTTTCAATGATCATTTTGGAAATACTTTTAATATCATTTTAAATATAACGAATTATAATAATATAATATATATCATAAAAATAAATTAAATATACCTATATATTGGATCCATTTTATATAATGTTAAAAATATATCTCATCACTTCGTGTAGGTGATAGTTCACAAGTATTCCCAAATGATGTTGTCAATCGTATGTGCATTGATATGTAAGAACCTAAATGTTAGATTTTTATTTAATAATTATATATATTATATGAAATTCATATATAAAAAATAATTACATAACGATAACCTTTTTTGAGAGATGGTGATGGATGTAAAATTATATCAGTTCGTGAGGTGGAAATCCACATTATGCATGAACCAATAATTCTTTTCCCATTTGAATAGAAGTGAAGGTGGATATAGGTGGTAAAATTAAATTAGTAAAATATCATTATATTTATGATACCTGATTTATTTATTCTCCATAGTGGAAAAATATTTTATGGAAGTGAAAAAAAATAAATCAAAAATGCTTGATTAAAATGATACTTTTTCTAATGGAAATATCCTTTGATTAACAACATAAATCCTTTGAGGAGGGTGTTATTTGTTTAGAAATAATGTTGGAACCACTTTGTGTACATGATTGTATTTGTTGTCAATAGTTGTCAGTGGAATATCAAAATGAAAGAGATCAAGAAGTACTCCAATAAAATGGAGGAATGGAAGCTCACAATGAAGGAGATCATGAAGTACTCCAATGAAGTAGAGGAGTAGTGATTCAGATGATTGTTGTGCTGATCATAAGTTCAAAGAACATGTGTCAAAGGTGATACATTGTTTACAACAATGAAGAATGTGAGGAGTAATCCATCCAAGGATGATTAAAGAAGGATGGTGTTTTTGGTTGAAGACCATGCAATTCCTCCTTATTGCATAAGGACCATGGGCTTTGATGAAGACCATGCAATTCCTCATTATTGCATGAGAACAATGGGTTTTGATGAAGACCATGCAATTACTCATGATTGCGTGAGAACCATGCTAGAGTCTTTTTGATGGATTGAATCACATGGTTTGCATGAAGTTGATCATGACGGTTGATGAAGGAGGCAATGTGCCAATGATTTGACTTATGAAATGGCCATGCACATCACACTGTCATAGAAGATGATGGTACTAAAGCTGTTCCTTCAAAGAATACATATCACAATGGTGAACTTTGTGATAAAAGAAAAAGAGTTGTTGAAGGATACAGATCACCAAGAAGAAGTGTTGTTGAGGTGATCGTGCTTGTCGACAAAGCAAACAAACGACATACGAATTTGTTGACAAAGGAGATTCCATGGTGACATGTCGAGTTCAAGAGTTGTGGTCAACGATCTATGTTTGATTCAAGAACATCGACAGAGGAATGGATGATCTGGAGGCGGTACAAAAAGAGAAGACACAAGGTGGCGCTGTTTTCCAGTGTTTGCCAAATTTCAAGGCCTCAAAATCAACAAATGAAGAATAGTGATTTTGGCAAAGGGACTTGCGCGCCATACTCTTGGAGGATAAAAGACTTGCGCGCCATATGTTTTTTAGGATCAGAACATCAAAATTTGGCTAAGGAAAGAAGGTCGCGCAAGTGTTGGTTGGGTCGCGCAAGTGAGTTGCGCGACAGAGTTTATTGAAGACAAGACTTGCGCGCCGTCGAGGGACTTGCGTGCCACCGCGCAGGGGGTCCAGTTTGCCTATAAATACTGGACCACCCCTCCTCATTTCCCACGGAGCTCAAGACTTTGAGATTGTTCGAGCTCTCGTCGCGCAGGTGGTTGAGCCGCGCAAGTGGTAGTTTGGTCGCGCAAGTAGAGGTTGCGCGCCAACTGATGGTTGAGCGCCCTAGGTGATTTGGGCAAGGAAGGAAGTGAGTCGTGCAGGTTTGAAGTTCAAGAAGGCAGAGTCGCGCAGGTGCTTTAGAGACACTTGCATGCCAGGTTATACTTGCGTGCCAAAGACTTGCACGCCGGGGGAGACTTGCGTGCCGGGCTTGAAAAGAATAGCCAGATATTGTTAAAGTACGCCCGCCTTTCTGGAGCTGCACAAGAGCTGAACTATTGCCTGATACTACTGGTGCAAGGTGAGATTGAAGAAGAAATCTAAATGATACATGCATGATCTCATGCATACATGGAGAACTGATTCTGACAACTCCGAGTAAGCTGAGCTTCATTAAGTAAGCAATCACATCAGTGATTGTGATTCAGGCAAACGAAGACAAGGGGATCTAGTGCATTCAGTCATTGCACTAAAGAAGAAAGATTGATCTATAAAGAGCATCAACTCTGAATCCTGATGCAAGCAAAGTCTCATGAGGAACAGGAGACAAAGAACATCAATGCACATTTATTGAAGAGACCTTCACGTCTATAAACTGAGTGGGACTTCACCAACGGCAGTGAGCCAGGGGGAGTCAACGGGAGTGACCCGAGGGATGCAGTGAGATATCCCTGAACAATTGTAAAGGCAGTGAGCCTGGGACAGAGTGACTGTACCCGAACCTTTGTAATCTACAGCTAGTGAAGCATAGTGGATTTAGGTACGACCGACAACCTGTCGGCGTATGCTCCTTGGACGTAGCCCTTAGTGGTGAACCAAGTAAAAATAGCTGTGTCCTCTCTCTGCATGTGAATGTTTAATTGCTGATCATATCCATCATACAGGTTTAAGTAGTTCCTTCTAACGTGGGAACAAGATCCACAACTAAAAGAAGAAAAAGTTGCCACCCTGATTCACCCCTCCCCTCTCAGGGTGTCCTGGGGTCCTACAAGTGGTATCAGAGGGAGGTTGACGTATGTTGGATATTCTCCAGTAATTCTATTGAGAAGAGGATTTGAGTTTCTTTCCTAGAGTCAACAATGAAGAGCAGTCTTGATAATGACGCAGTCACTTCTGAGCAGAAATCTATATCCACCAAGAATTTGACAAATAGGAAAAAGAAAGAGAAGAAGATGATGAAGAAGTCCCCCACATCCAAAGAAGATGCAGTGTCTTGTTCTCCATGACATTCCAATAATGAAGAAACATTAGGCATGGAAAGTATCAAGAAGGTGGCTCAGAACTCATCCAGAGGAAAGGATGATACCCCTAGTTCAAGCTTTCAGGAAAAACTCAGAACATATCTGCATGATATTCCAGAAGAAAGGGTTGCTATTATCTGTAGCCTATTCCAATCTATGCAGGTTGAGATAAATCGATTAGAAAGGGAAGCTTCCAATATGGAAGAGGGGTTGGAAAGAAAAGTTATGGAAAACATGAAGCTCACCAAACAGGTGAAAGTCTTTGAAGAAAACGAGGCAGTCAATAAGACTCTAAAAGAAAGGGTCCATGCACTTGAAGTTGAGATAAAGAAGAGCAATGAAATTAAGAATTTTTGTCTGGAAGAAACTTCCATTAAATTCAGGGAACTTGACTCTTTGATACAAAACAAAGTAAAGATGCATGAATATGAGGTTGAAAGGTTGAAGAAGACTTGTGAAGAGAAGATGATCACGATTGAAGATCAGAAGATCATCCTCAATATTGTGGGTCAAAAATTGGAAGCTCAGTTGACCAAGATTGAGAACACACACATTGAGACTTCACAAAAGAATGAAATGAGTGATGCTTGCACTCAATGTTCGTTGGAGGAGTCTAAAGCTGAAATGCCTCCAACATGTGATAAGAAGATTATGACCACTCTTGATTATCCACATCAAGAATCAGTTGCTGCTGGTACTCAATGCTCACTGGAGGATTCTATAGTCAAAAGACCTCCAAAATGTGATAAGAAGATCATGACTTCACTCTTTGACCTATCACAAGCAACTGAGAAACTGAAGGTACCATCCAAACCATCTTGTACTCATATTTCTAAATACACTCCTACAATCAGTGCAGGTGGGAAGAAACGTTCTAAACAAGTATGGATGAGGAGAGGTGAGAAGAAGAAACCTACCACCATGGCTAGGGTGGATGGGAAGAAAAAGGAGGAAGTGGGTTCCTCAAACAGAGGACAAAAGATTAAGCAGATGGCCCAACAAATTAATACATAAGACACAATGAAGAAAAGATTTGTGGGTCAATATTGGTGCTGCAACAGATTTGGGCACTGTGCATTAGATTGTCTTTATAATCCCTTACATGGAAAAGCACAGAGAATGCTTCTATCAAAGAGAAGGAAGCCAGAGAAAAAGAAACAACATCAGCAGGTCCAAAAGCATCTATTTACTGCAAACAGATTTGGAATTCTTGATAACATCTGTGATGTATGCAACGACAGCGGTCACAATGCAGACACATGTCCATATCAACATGCTGTTGAAAAGAAAAGAAGACCTCTGATGCCGTCAAAGAATGAAGTGGCTACCATGGGGAGAAATCAGAAGAATGTTGTGAACACACATTTCCCCAAGAAGATCTCAAGTAGGGAAGCTGAGAGGACCCAGGATTTTAGATCCATGAAAGTGAAGGGTCATTCATCCAAAAGAAACACTAAGTGGGATGAATCTCGGATGAACCCATGTGGAAGACCTAAACCAGCTGCAAAAGTTCCAAATGACATATTGGTCATCTGGCCAGAAGATTTGAAAAGAATAAAGAAACTTGAAGATGAGAAGGCCAAGGCTGGTGACAAAGGAAAAGGAAAACTTTCACATGATGAAGACACGGTGCTTGAGAGATTGAAAACAAAGAAAAGAACTCGTGTCAAAGAAGTTCTGTGCGAGAGATGCAAGAAGTCTGGTCACATTGCAAAAGGCTGTCTAACCTTAATACCAGAGCAAGAAGCAGTCCTTAAGAAGAGTAATAATGTATCATTCATGATGGCTGCTAAGCAGAACAATTCTCCACACAAAGCAGAAGAGAATGTGAACAGAGCCATGCCACACCGACAGATGTCAGAACATATGTTCGAATGTGCAGGCATGATGACTGGAGTGAACAGAGTAACTTGGTTGAGAAAAGAACCTCAACCAAGAAAGTCTTCTTGATGAAGCAAGAAGGATCCACCTTATTCCCGTAATCATTTGTTTATTGTATTTGTGCTAACAATGCAGGGAATTGAAGGTGAAGCATACTCTCAGGGGGAGAACCTGAGAAGTAGTGAATGTTGTCAACTCTTGATAGCGAGGCTGAAGAAGTTTCCATCCTTAGTAGATTCTTCAATTGATATTCAAGGATTATGATGATGAAGGATCACTCTTGATGAAGATGATGAGGAGTGTTTCCCTTGAGGGGGAGAAGAATGAAGAAGCTTCCATAATCATTGTTTCAATCAATATCAACTCCAGCTGGACTCAAAAGCAGTTACTCTGGGAATTTCTTAATGGAGAAGGAGTTTCAGGTTGATTATTCTCTATCATAGTTGATCTTCTTCTACCTATAATTAAAGTGGTAAACCCTTGAAGACAAGATAGATGAGTTATCATCTCATGTTTGTATCATGATCTGTGGATAATGGACAACCTTGTTGACTTAATCAAATCCTCTTGTTTTCTACATCGAGCATTTCTCAAGTAGACTTAGAGTGAAATGATTAATGAAACATTGCTTTAGTGTGGATTGATACCCTCCCTGCTATGTGATTTGTATTTCTTGTCAATAAGGGGGAGAGAAAGTGAAATGAACGTTTGAAAAGAAAAGTTGATTGAATAGAAGATTCTCATTTTGACATTGACCAATTCTTTTCAAAAGATGTATAAGGTATTGACAACAAAATACAAAGGGGGAGATTGTTGGAACCACTTTGTGTACAGGATTGTATTTGTTGTCAATAGTTTTCAATAGAATATCAAAATGAATGAGATCAAGAAGTACTCCAATAAAATGGAGGAATGGAAGCTCACAACGAAGGAGATCATGAAGTACTCCAATGAAGTAGAGGAGTAGTGATTCAGACGATTGTTGTGCTGATCATAAGTTCAAAGAACATGTGTCAAAGGTGATACATTGTTTACAACAATGAAGAATGTGAGGAGTAATCCATCCAAGGATGATTAAAGAAGGATGGTGTTTTTGGTTGAAGACCATGCAATTCCTCCTTATTGCATAAGGACCATGGGCTTTGATGAAGACCATGCAATTCCTCATTATTGCATGAGAACAATGGGTTTTGATGAAGACCATGCAATTACTCATGATTGCGTGAGAACCATGCTAGAGACGTTTTGATGGATTGAATCACATGGTTTGCATGAAGTTGATCATGACGGTTGATGAAGGAGGCAATGTGCCAATGAGTTGACTTATGAAATGGCCATGCACATCACACTGTCATAGAAGATTATGGCACTAAAGCTGTTCCTTCAAAGAATACATATCACAATGGTGAACTTTTTGATAAAAGCAAAAGAGTTGCTGAAGGATACAGATCACCAAGAAGAAGTGTTGTTGAGGTGGTCGTGCTTGTCGACAAAGCAAACAAACGACATACGAATTTGTTGACAAAGGAGATTCCATGGTGACTTGTCGAGTTCAAGAGTTGTGGTCAACGATCTATGTTTGATTCAAGAACATCGACAGAGGAATGGATGATCTGGAGGCGGTACAAAAAGAGAAGACACAAGGTGGCGCTGTTTTCCAGTGTTTGCCAAATTTCAAGGCCTCAAAATCAACAAATGAAGAATAGTGATTTTGGAAAAGGGACTTGCACGCCATACTCTTGGAGGATAAAAGACTTGCGCACCATATGTTTTTCAGGATCAGAACATCAAAATTTGGCTAAGGAAAGAAGGTCGTGCAAGTGTTGGTTGGGTCGTGCAAGTGAGTTGCGCGACAGAGTTTATTGAAGACAAGACTTGCGCACCGTCGAGGGACTTGCGTGCCACCGCGCAGGGGGTCCAGTTTGCCTATAAATACTGGACCACCCCTCCTCATTTCCCACGGAGCTCAAGACTTTGAGATTGTTCGAGCTCTCGTCGCGCAGGTGGTTGAGCCGCGCAAGTGGTAGTTTGGTCGCGCAAGTAGAGGTTGCGCACCAACTGATGGTTGAGCGCCCTAGGTGATTTGGGCAAGGAAGGAAGTGAGTCGCGCAGGTTTGAAGTTCAAGAAGGCCGAGTCGCGCAGGTGCTTTGGAGACACTTGCGCGCCAGGTTATACTTGCGCGCCTAAGACTTGCGCGCCGGGGGAGACTTGCGCGCCGGGCTTGAAAAGAAGAGCCAGATATTGTTAACGTACGCCCGCCTTTCTGGAGCTGCACAAGAGCTGAACTATTGCCTGATACTACTGGTGCAAGGTGAGATTGAAGAAGAAATCTAAATGATACATGCATGATCTCATGCATACATGGAGAACTGATTATGACAACTCCGAGTAATCTGAGCTTCATTAAGTAAGAAATCACATCAGTGATTGTGATTCAGGCAAACGAAGACAAGGGGATCTAGTGCATTCAGTCATTGCACTAAAGAAGAAAGATTGAACTATAAAGAGCATCAACTCTGAATCCTGATGCAAGCAAAGTCTCATGCAGAACAGGAGACAAAGAACATCAATGCACATTTATTGAAGAGACCTTCACGTCTATAAACTGAGTGGGACTTCACCAACGGTAGTGAGCCAAGGGGAGTCAACGGGAGTGACCCGAGGGATGCAGTGAGATATCCCTGAACAATTGTAAAGGCAGTGAGCCTGGGACAGAGTGACTGTACCCGAACCTTTGTAATCTACAGCTAGTGAAGCATAGTGGATTTAGGTACGACCGACAACCTGTCGGCGTATGCTCCTTGGACGTAGCCCTTAGTGGTGAACCAAGTAAAAATAGTTGTGTCATCTCTCTGCATGTGAATGTTTAATTGCTGATCATATCCATCATACAGGTTTAAGTAGTTCCTACCAACGTGGGAACAATATCCACAACTAAAAGAAGAAAAAGTTGCCACCCTGATTCACCCCTCCCCTCTCAGGGTGTCCTGGGGTCCTACAAATAATTATTGATATTGTTGATGTAAATTAAGAAGGTATTTGTATAGATAATGGATTAATCAAATAGTTTTTGATGTGTAAACAAAAGTGAAATAGGGGTGGTCTTTAATAAGATTATGGAGGGCAGTCTTTTGATTTTGGAAAATATTAAATTAATATAAATTAATTTTATGTTAAAAAATAGCTCCAAAATGATTTAAATGGATGTTATTATTATTATTAATCCAAATAAAATAATCCAATGAAATTTTTATATATTTTGATCATTATTTTAAAAAGTTGGTTTTTTGTTTTAACCCTTATTTAACTCTTTTAACTCTTATTATGATATCATGTAATTTAAACAATGAATTTTAATAAATTTTGAATATGATTCCAAAATACCTAAAACTGAGTCAATGATAATATTTTAAGATTTATCCCAATCCTTTATCAAAATTGATAAATTTTATAAATTTAATATGATTTAATAAAATCTAATTTATTTTAAAATGTTAACAGTGTCAATTTTGACATTATTCATTCCATGAGTTTTTAAAAATATAAAAACGAGATAAATTAAAATAATTATTTATTAAATTATCTAAAAAAGTAAATCTACAAATATCCTGTATGGAATTAATCATCTTTTATAATATTGATTTTAATATTTTAATATCCTTTATCTGTTATTACCATTAAATAAACTATTACAACATCCTTATTGTGAAATCCATTAATTTAATTATTTATTTGATAAAAATAATAATATATTGGAATGATAAATGTATAAATTTTATATTTAAAAAATAATTTTTATATTCAAATTGACCCCCTATATAACATCATATTAAAAATACTTAAATGTTTTTTAAAAAACTGCGAGAAAATTTACTTTTTTTTAATATAATATTATAAATGTAAAACATTCATAAAATGTCATTTAAAGGTTACTATTTATACCATAGGATTATCTTATTCAATATAAACTAAAATAATGAAATTATGAAATCTTTTAGTTAAATATTGTAATATTCATATCATTATTTTTACACATAATTATCTGATATACAATTAACTGTGTTAAAATAGTCACTAAAGTTGCAATTCATAATTTCCAAAAATAAAAGAACCCGATTAAATAAATTTTAATATTATTTTCAAAATTATGGAATATATTTTTATAAATTCAAATAACATAGTTGGATAATGTTAATTTAATATTATTCCAATTGATGTGGTGAGAAAATTAGAAATTACTGTGAAAGTATTCAAAATATTGAAATATTTTTATATAAAATTTCACTTTTTAATTGATTCCAATGTACTAAATAAGAATAAATTATATTACATTGATATATTTATATATTAAAATCAATAAAAAATTCATTAAGAACATAAAATTATTTAGATGAAAAAGTTTTTTTGCATTAAAATCTAATATTTTTCACTATTAATAAATACATGAATCATATCAAAATAATAAAAAAACCACCCAATTTATAATATGAAAAATAAATTCAAAATAAGAAGTTTATTTTTAAAATATGAATAAATATATTTTTTAAAAAATATATTTATAACAATCGCAGTATAAAAAGTTGGATAATTTGTGTTTTATGAAAAATAATTCTTTTAGGAATAAAATGGATTCATTATTATATTTTTTCTTTAAAATAGATTGGATTAGTGTAAAATAATTTTATAAAATATTAAAATATATCTATATCATTCCCTAGGTTGTTAATCATACCTTAATGCTTTGTTTTTTGTGGAAATATAGTAATGTTGTTTCTACGTACAACAGACCACCACCTTAAAAAGCGATATGAATCATTAAATTATTAAATGGAATGTATTAAGAATGGTTTCAATAAAAATATATGATATATATGGAATAAAATTTATTCTGTAATTACAATATAAAATTTATAATTCTTCATTTTAAACATACATGAGAATGACAATAGCGTTCATGAGAGTGCATGACCTACTTTCTCCATTAACGGTGTATTTTAAATTCCATATCCAAATATTATGAATCACCATAAATATATATAAATTGGAAAAATATGATATTTATTCCTTTTCTTTAATATTTAGATGATGATATGATTTTCCATGTAAGAGGATGAAGAATAATAATTCAAAACTATATGAAAAATAGAGCGGTTATTACCCGAAACATAACATCAAAATCAAATTGATAATAAAAGAGTAACGTAATGTCAACATTAAATCAAATATTGTATTAAATATGAATATGGTTCTATATTAGATTTTTAATAAACATATATTTATTATATAATAGGTTTAAATGTATTCAATGGAACTCGATATTTATGGAGTGGGGATTTCCGGTGAAACTTTTATTTCATTGAGAGTTTTGTAATATTCACCACCCTTTTATTTTATGTGTTTTATATAATATAAATGAATTAATTACATGATTATTATCCATATAAATATTTTTTTGTACCATTTTATGATATCCATTTAATTGGGTTTCCAGTTCAAACGTTACCAAATAAGTAAGAAAATGTAGTCTCAAATTTTCTTCATTGAGACATAATTTATTTTATAAACCTACTTTATTATAAAAATTTCTTATACATACCACTAATAATATGTATCATACATATAAATATTTTCATGAAATTAATTTTTTCAATTATGTTTATTAAATATTAGGTTTTTATATCAATGATCAATTAAATCAACATATTCTAAAAGAGTTTTCAATGTGTTTTAAATGGGCTTATATAAAATATCATGATATGGTTATCATGGTTATTTAAAATCGTTTGTATTGATTTTTTTATAATTTTTAAAGTATATTTTAAATTAAAACGGTTCTCAAAATGTTTTAATTTTTATAAAAGTATTATTCAATGTGCAAAGGATATTTTACTGAAAAAAGTTTGTAAAAATAATATTCAAAATTATTTTATATTTAATATTACATTAGATAATTTTTATTATTTATTATTGGGGTTATATTTCAAGGATTAAATCATTATTATTTATATTTTTGGAATATATTTATGATTAATTATTTATGTTGTTTTAAAAAATATATGTATTGTGGATATTATTTGATAGGTGTGATCTATATCACCCATCAAAGAAATGGGTAACGATAAATGTTATATGATCTCAATATGTGATTGTGAGGTCAACCTAAAACTTGAAAATAAGGTAAACAATTGGTCTTCATAAGGCAGAAACATCATGGTACATAGTAGGTCATCATATGCCCACAATAAGAAGGTACATGAGGGGTTAATGTATGTCTGAAACTAGAAGGCACACTGGAAGATTTACCAATCCAAATGTAGTTACAATGGTAATTATCCAATGTCTAACATACTATGAATTTATTGGAAGGTATCATTAAAATAATATATTCAATTATTATTTGCATGGAATAGATACTATTTGTTATTCAATTTCTATATTTTCATAGCTCATGTATATTGATTATATTTTGATTCTTGTCTTATGAGAATCCAATTATTAGGCCATGAGTTTTGAATATTATCATTCTCATGCAAGGTCTGAAAATTAAATTTTTCTCATTTGTTCGCATAAACTTATTTTAATTTTATTATTATGTATCTACCTTATTTTACAAAACTTTTCATCTGTGATATCCCTTTATTTTGTTTCTTTTCCCTCTCATATGAACAATGATATTATGTTTCATTTCTATAAAGGGTTGTGGTAAAAAAGAAATCAGTTGGAGAATATGTATATATATTATGGTTGATTTTATTATTCTTGCAAGATTCCAAGGTTACTACGGTATTGTGGTCCTTTTCTTCGTATAATATTTTTTTCCCATTATAATTTATATCGAAGAAAATGTTTAGTCAACCTATGGAAAATCATATGTGAAAATAATACATATATCCCTATGGATATTGTGATATGTTTCTAGATGTTTATAATTAAAATACTATGGTTTAATGGATTGAATGGTTGGAGTCTTGATTTAAGAATCCTATAAATAAATTTTTATGATTATGTGTTCATATTCTATGATCAATGTTTCTCATACAATTCATTCTAGTAGTAGTTAAATTTGGAAAATTGAAGTAACATGCTTAAAATTAAATATTTTTAATGTTTAATGTATGGGAATTATAAAAGACAAAATATGTATATAGAAATATCATGAAGAGAATCAGGGTGGTGGTAGAAGTATTGGTTACACTACAAAGGATGAAGGGACCGAAAATTAAATGTGAATGGTATGATATTTTCCTACATTATTATTAACATTAAACATAAGAATATATTTTTGATCGAGGTTGAGGATCTGTAATACATGATTGATATTCCATATTCTAAGAATGAATAAGATGATAAAGTCATAGTAACGATTTATGAAAAAATTAATTTAGTTTAATTTTATATACTTTTAGAATACAATTATTATGTTATATGAATCCTGAAATATATAATTTTTTTCAAATTATGTTTTTCATTAAGGTTCGAAATGGATATTCTTAATGGTGTAGAAGACTTAGAGAAATCGATTAAATGGCAATGTGATATTTATGGGAACCACAAGAGTAAGAGAACAATAAACCATAATATTCTCCTAATGTCGAAATAATGATGTTTGGATATAGAAATGTTGAAAATTAATATGTAAATTTTATGTTAAGTATTACTATGAAACTAATTAATGATTTTTTGAAAAATTGTTTTAAACTATCATAAATAGAGTTTAATATATTTTTCAACTTAATAATAATATCCGACAATGACTTGAATAAGAATGAATGCAGGTTTTCGAGAAGTAATTTTGGTAATTAACAATTTTTATTTAATATAAAGAAACATTTATTCACATGTTTGGAATGTGACTAATATGATGGACATTATTATATTTGAGGGATGAAAGATAAGATATCTTTTTGAAATTAAGTTACATTCATTCAAATGTTTTTGGTATTCAAAATTTAGAATGGTTATAAGGATAACCATTTATGGAACAATTTAATGTGAACAATATATAAGGTTTTAAATATTAAGGTATTATATATGCATGTGAGGATTTTTTAAAATTGGATAACCAATGCTATCATTTTATTGCGATAAAGACAGATTAAATGACATATCATTCTATTTATGTATGTCATGATCTCTTAATGCTACGTTAATGAAAAATAACAATTATTTCATAGAATAAGAGATGAATTGGAAATTTATAAAGGAACAATTAATGGTGAGGTTGAACTCAAAATATATAAGTATATCCCCTAATAAATTTAATTTAACATTTGTAAAAAGGGACTTCAAATAAAATAGTTTCTGGTAATAATTATTTTTGATTATATTAATGCCATTTTTAAAAGCCTCTTTGCGTTAAGTATTTATGATCATTAAATTTATCATTAACAAGTTCTCTATAACTCTCTATCAGAACATGATATTTAGATTTATCTTCCATGTCCATTGTTTGACATGCATATAATTATATCCTTTCTTGAAAACTAGTTATGATTTAACTTGGGTAACCCTTATTCATATAACATTAATTTTTTAATATAAGTATTAGTAGTCATTTTTACAATTTGGTTTTTCTTGAATGGAATATTCATGTGTTAAATCATTGATTATCTGGATAATTTTTAATGGGGAATCAATTTTAAAGGGAGTTAGAATCTAATACCCTTATATTTTGGGAATTTTTTTTCAAATTATTTTCATCATTTAAATATTTTTTATTTATCAAAAAACTAGGAATGATATTTTTAAATGGAATCAAATTGTTTCGATTGCATTATATACCCCTTCATGTTAGTCTTATACTCCATTGAAAATCATGATTATCTTAATGTACATAAAAAACTATTGTTGTATTTATTTACAGAGAGTTTAAATTTCATTTATTTTCCATTGTTATATAGAATACCGACATTTACCTAACTATAAAATGGTAAAAATATTTTATGTCAAATTTTATTATAGTTACCACCTATCTATTTAAATGGAAGTTATAAATAGTATTAACTAAATTATGATAATATGATTTAAAAATGTTTATAAAATGAATCATTTGGCTATAAATTATCTGGAAATAAAATTAGGTACCATTTTGGAATAACGAAATTTATTTTCAAAGAAAACATTTTATGAAAAACATCTATTTAAATCAATATATTATACCGAATAATATTAATGAATATTTGTAATTAATTTTATACATTAAATATTTGGTCAGATTTTTTGACCCTCATACAACATATTCCAAAGGAATCTAATAAGAATATATAAATTTTTTTAAATAAAATGTATTATTTTATCAAAGGGTAATATTTCCGAAATTTAAAGGAGAACCCTTTTTAAATATAATTTTTACTATTTTATAAAATTTATATTAAAAAATCATAACTCATTTTTGAATGTTTAATATAAAAATTTACTCTCGGTGAACATTTATTATTTGTGTGAGAAGATTCTTGTATTGATTAAAAGTGAAAAATACATAATTTTAACAAAAAACAGATTTCTTGTCAATATAATTTATATAGTAAAATTATGGTTTGTATATTTTTTAAAAATATAATCACTAAAAATAGTGGTCAATTTATATAATTTAAGTAATGTGATCAAATTTCACATTTAAATTAGATGTAAAAATATTTCAATATTTTGGACTTTTTCACTTTAAATAAATTGGTATCTCATCATATGTGTGAGGATAATTTTAAATAAATATAAAATAATATTTGAAAAATATATGGAAATATAAATTAAATATTTTCAAAATATAATTTCCTTGTTTTCTAATTTTTTTTATTCTTGGATAATATTAATAGTGTCTTTAGTGATTTTTGTGAACATTTATATGGAAAATCAGGTACATAAAGGTAAAAATAATATTATAAATATTAATAAATATTCATAAAAATTATCCAAATATTTTTTGATGATGTTAATTTGAAAATTAAAAAAATGGTTTTAAATGAAACTTATTAATGGACAGTTTCTTGGAAAATTAGATAGATATTTATAAAATTTTTGTGACTGAAAAATTGTCAAACTATTACTTATAATCAGTATATTATTTTTAATATTGATATAAATAGAATATATGAACAACTATATATATTATTATAAAATATAGTTGGTTTCTCTACATAATTGAAATTTATTTAAAAAAATTAGTGAAGAAAATAATTATCTAAAATAATTACATAATAATGATACAATAATTTTTTTTATGAAACAATGAATTGAATGATATTAGAAGTATTGAAATAAAAAACAATTATTTCATTATTGTTATAAATTTTTTTTGGGATTATGGTACACTAAGGATAAATAATTTTTTTTTCTTGATATTTTATTGTTTGGATGAGTTATTAAATTCTATTTAATGAATAATTTAAAAAATGATATTTATGATATTTTATGAAGATAATATTTTAGTAATATTATTTGAAATAAAATAAATTAAAATTAAGAGAAAGCGAATTATATAATGTCTAAATTATCGAAAATTTTCCACTTGGGGTCCAAATTACAATTTTCATGGTCATAAAAATCCCTTTTTATATTTAAAATGTTGTTACAATATTTAAAAGTAAAATGTGTTAATTAAGGGTTAATTAAAATTATAAATATTTAAATAACACCATAAATTGTGTAAAATGTATTTTTAAATAATATTTCAAATATATTATATCTTATGTTATAGTCATTGTACTTTTGAGGTATTTCTATAGATAAGGATCATATTATAAATTATTATTTTTATAAATTCGTAGAGAGACCCTCCCATCTTTTATAAATGGGATCCTCTTCTCACCTTTTATTAAATGTATAAATACTATTTGGTTCTAAAATACCTTCTCAAAATATCCACCCCACTTCCCTCCATTAATCTAAGAAACCATCATTTTGGATCCGATCAAAACACAAAATTCATTTTCTGTAAATCCAAAAGAGATTCCCAAAAAAGAAGGAATGTTAATCAGTGATAATTTTTTATTTTATTTATAATGTCAAACCATCCAATATTTTAATATTTATATTAAATATAAAAAAAATTATGTTATTATTTTAACCTATAACTTTAAATGAATCCATCAAATTTTATAAGAAATCATTGTTTGTGAGTACGGAGGACTACCACCTCATGAACAAAAATACTTCATTCTTTAATTAAAATATTAAAATAGTTTAAATATTGATCCAGGTATATTTTATATATTATATAATATTTATATTATTTTATTATGATTATTTAATTTTTATATCACACAAACATTCATTTATTCTATTATATGGGATTATGATAAAATCGTTCATGTGTATGGTGGACTACTGTCACACGAAGTGATGTGTTTCGTTAAAACATTACATAGAGTTTATTAATAATGGTATTAATAAACATATGTAATATTTTTGAAATAAACATGTATTTTTAATTATAATATATCATATTCCATTATTTATTTTAACGCGACAAGAAAATGAAAATATCATTCCTACCTAGGTATGACCTATCGTCACTATGAAAGGTGTAATTTATTTTAAAACTCAAATTAATAAAAATCACCTTATAATTATATATTATGTAAATATATGATAATTTTTCAGGGTTATTGTTTTTTATATTTATAAATAATGATATATGTAAATAGTCCGAGAATAACAAGTCAAACAATGTACAGAGAATATACCAGTTAGTATATGAAGCATGATATTAACATGGAAATTTTAATATAATACTAAAATGAAATTATATTTAGATCAAATATGGTATTATATATAAGATTAAGGTTCATTGGAATATTTATAATATATATATATATATATATATATCATATAGTAGGATTTTAAATAAACGAAGGAAGTGAATATTTTTGGTAAGAGTATTTCATGTATCACTTTTCTTTTTCTGATACTTATTCTATATTCCCATATAATTTATTCTTTGTGGTACATATACATCCCATGATTGATTTATACTATCCATATTATTAAATTTATGGTTATTTATATATCCATTTTGTTATCTCTCTTACATTCAGATTATTATTAATATATTACCAAATCAGTAATAAATTTATTTCTCAATTTTCATTATATAATAAAAAATTTAAGTTATATGACTATATTTGATTACATGTTTTATATACCTACCATTGGTAGGTAATATCATTACATTAATTATATTCATTATATGACAAGTTTCATCTAATTTTTTTCTCAATTCACTCAAAAATTCCTGATCATTCAAAACATTGATTTCTAAAAATGTTTTAAATGGTTACAAAATAATTCAATATAAATTATCATGGAAAATGTTTTCAAAGATGTTAAAAATATTTTCAAATGATTTATTTACATGTTTTAATGTATATTTTTAATGAATATGGTTTAATGAAATTTTTTCATTTTTTCATTTTTTTATCAAAATGGAATGATTATGTTTTTGATGAACTATTTTAAAAAGATATTTCATAATTATTTTCTATCTAATATGACATCTATTGATGTAACATATTATTTTTTGGATATAATATTAATTTATTATATCCATATTCATTCAATGTTTACTTTATATATATGATTACTGAAATATTATTTTAGGACACATATGCATTATTTTTATTATTTTGTGGGTGTGACCTATATCTCCCACTAATGAATTGGGTAAGGATAAATGTTCTATGAGATCATACGGTACATGAGAGGGCATCATATTCCTATAGAAAAAAGGTATATTAAATTTCACACTAATCCCTTGAAATGAGTGTGTACTCATGGTCATCCTAATCCAATGAAAAAGAGAGAACAAGGGAGGTCATCCTAAGACCTAAAACTAGAAGGTACAAGGGAGTTCATCTCAAGATCGATGTTGGGACATGATTTTATATCACAAACCTAACATTAAAAAAAATTCATGAATTGAATTATTGACATCATATTTTATAATCTAATATTTGTAACGAAAACTTCTTTTTATTGAAATTACTATACTATCGTGGATCATGTTTATTGAATATCATATTATCCAAGTCTGTTGAACTACTAATACTAATTCTATGACTATTGAATATGATCTTTTACATGTATGGAATGGTCTTCAAATTTTCTTCTTTTGTTCATATACATTTATATTCATGTTATGGTCACATATCCACCATATCTACCATTAGTAAATTTGATCTCAACCATTCATATGATTATTTTCAATAAGATATTATGAAAGGTATTATGTATTATATTTCAAAAATGGCTCTAATTTTGATGAAATAGTTGAGATGATATGTATATTTATTATAAACCTTCTATTTTTTATTCTATGTTTCCAAAATAACTAAACTAATATGGTCTTTGGTCATGTGTATGTGTAATATATGATTATTTTTCACAGAAATAATGTAATATCTATATATGAACATTATGGGACATTATATAGAAAGCATATTGTTCCAAACACGTATCATAAATAAAAACCACGACATCATGAAAAATTACTAATCTATTACTAAATCATGAATCCTACAATTATTTCATTGAATCCATGGGTTTATCCTTAGATATATCTATAGAAATATCCTTACGAAAATCCCTTGGGATCTCACCAATTTTTTGTCATTATTGTTTATTAATATTTACTATTTATTTCCTTTAAAACCATCTATAGAGACCCCATGATTAAAACTTATGGATATTACATCCTATAAGGACAATATTCATCAATTTTAAAAATTACATTCTATATGATCATAATAGGTTTGATTATATGGAAAATTGTAACACAATCTTTTAACTTTCCTGTCTTCTTCTTTGTTTCCCACAATAATCATCCCCTTTATTAGTCAAACTCTAATGTCTTCTTCATAACATTCGGAAATGACACAGAGAAAAGACATGGAATTTATGACATACACAAAAAAATACAATGATAAGGATAACTACCATGACCCTTAGAACATGTAAGTTTTTGGTTAATAACCAAGACACATACATTGAGATTGGGATGACCTCTCTTGTATCATCTTATTTTAGGCATTTTATTACTACATGTGTAACCTCTTTTTATAGGAATGTGATTCCCTCTAGAGTACTCTATTTGTATTGGCATTGGATTCCCTCCAATGCACCCACTAATTATGGTATTGTGATTCCAACTAATACACCCTCTTATTACATGCATGGGATTCCCTCTCGTAAAAGCTCTTGTTTCATGATTGACTTTACCTATCATAGACCATCTTCTAACTGGATTGGTCTTTAAATTGGTATAACATCTCGTAATAGGCTTTGGGTTCGCTCTTGTAAACTATCTTGTTACAGGC
Source organism: Viscum album (assembly GCA_963277665.1). NCBI lineage: Eukaryota > Viridiplantae > Streptophyta > Magnoliopsida > Santalales > Viscaceae > Viscum > Viscum album. Next base: position 1,515,150,916 of record OY728122.1, on the reverse strand, counting down.
ACATGATTTCAACCCATCAATCCTCTGGTTATGTATTTGGGACACCATTCTGTATACCCTCTTGTTATGGGAATATAATGAAATCATGTGTACCATTTGAACTCAAAGAAAATTTCTATTATGAAATTCATTGTAGAGAGATACAAATTCCCCTATCATATAATTAAATAATCCATTTATGTGTTACGATATAATAAAACACTTTTCATATCATAACCCCGGAAATTATATGGTTTTTCTAAACATTATATCATTACCCATTAAATGAAATGTTTATTACAAATCTATCATAATATCATAACCTAGGGAAAAGTTATTTTATCTTAATTATCACACCATATAATTACCAAGGAAATTATCATTATTTTCTCAAGGAATAAACTATATAAGAGAACCATATTTCATAATAATCTTGTCATCATAAAAACAATTCATTCATCGAATGAATAATATTGGTGTCATTGGATACTATCCGCTATAAATCATAAATTATATCAAAGGATGCCATCATATAAATTGAAGTATTTTGATTGATAACATGTATTTTTAATAATGATAATATTTTTACATTGAAAATTATTTTGTAAAAAAAGGAACATTTTCAATAATAATTTCCTTATAAATCTAAAGATCCAACATGAAACAATAAATAATCAGGTTAATTAAATTGTAATTCGCAATCAAACTTTTATAATGATATTTTAATTTTTTTATATTTATATAACTAGGTCATAAACACATACCTATAAACTCATATATTACAAAATAGACACTTCCACTTAAAATCCATTTTTCACATTATGAAACACTGAAATGAAAACATGATTTCTTTCCAAGATGAAGCAACACATCATTAAACATGATTTCTTATCTTCTATTAACCATCCAAAAACTCTTTGAAAATAATATTAATAATTTATATGAATATGATAATATCAATATGGTTCATAAAAGGATGAAATAATTTGTTATTCAAGGAATGAAAAAACATTAACCGAGTTATATAATATTTAGATAAAATATATGAACAATAGATTACCCTTATAAATATTAATTCTCATGAAAAAATATATCACAAATAAATAAATAATAAAACATAATTTTTTTTACAATTTAAAATCACTCTTAGAAAATATTTATCTCTCCCAATTACACATGGAGTAATGGTCCCAGTTATGCATTGAATAATGATCAAAACATATTCCCCAAATCTCTTTACAGAATCCTGAACATTTCAGTATGTCCCAGTTCCTAATTCAATAGAGAGATATACATAACTACCTTACCTAATTTTTTCATAGAAAAATGATTTATAATAACAATTCCCAAAAACCATAACATGCTCATAACATATGAATAATTCATAAATGAATCCTTCTCATGGAAAATAATTTTCCAATTTTGATATCATTCTCCTTTTTAAGACCGCTTCATTTATAATTGACAGTGTTTTTTTTAAAATATTCTAGTAAACCTGTAAAGGATAAATTAAATCAACAAGGCCTCATTAAATTTTAAAAATATACTTCTAATGGATAATTGAAAAAAATTATTCAATAAAATTATCTTTTACTTAAAATAAGGATTTAGGAATATAGAGTTCATTGACTTATGTCTAAGAGTTTTCTTCAAATATATGTAATGTCATGGATAATGTATTTAAATTCATTAGTTACATAATTAATAATATTTTAATCTTATATACTATTTATTACCATATTATTAAATTCATTTATTTCCAATATTATGATTTATAAATATTATAATCATTGATCCATGAGCATTTGTTTCATGGATTTATGGTCAGTTTCCTTTAGAATAATATCTGGAGAACCTGTAAAATGGAAAAAAAATTGAAATGAAATTTTATTAATATTTATCAATATTTTGAAACTATCTGATATATCATTTTTTTGATTTAAGGATTATTAATCGTAAAAAAATGTATGATAAATGTATGGTTTTTATGGTTTTTTTCTGACCATCAAAATCAATTTTATTTTTTATCATTGTTTCTATAAATTAGTTCGAGAATATTAAAAAAATTATAATATACGTATCTAAATAATGTTTAGACATAGTAATTTTATTATAAAATGAATTTAAGGTTTAGAAAATAAAATATCATCTACAAAATTGATGTATCAACACGTTACAAATGATGTTTTAATTTTTAGAATAAGAAGGGATGAGAAAAGGTTTCATGATTTAAATTACATTAACACAATAAAATTTTATAATATAAATGATATTGGAGTAACCATTACAGTGTTTATATGAGATGTTAGGATAATTAAAAATGAAACCAATTACCAATGAATTTAAAATAAAATGATGTATTTTACCTCTCGAATGTCATCTCCTTGAGATACTCCTAATGAATATTGGCTTCAATATTTTTGTGAGATTACTAAGACATGGACTTGGGGAAGAGACATTAGAATGTAACTGGGTATATTTAAGACAATATTCAAGGGTTATATGGTGTTAGGAGATGATGGGGTGAGCGGTTATATTAATAGGGAGAGTTGAAGGGTGATTTTAATTTTTTTATTCATTAGTTTTTTATTTATTTTTAATACTATCAAAAGTGTGGATTCTTTTTACGATGTACGTGATAACCATCATAAACATTTTCAAAAATAGTTTCATACATTATTAATGAATCAAATATTCATGTATATTACTTATAATATCAAATATAGTAAATTACCATATTTTACTATTCACAAAAAATCCTGTTTTTTAGAAAAATTTAAAAACAATCGGCCTATCAATTTCTAAACATGTAAATTTCAAAATTATAATCCATTTTTTTGAATACATTTTTTTATTCATGAAAAAATTAATTTCATATTAGAATCATAATTTTTTTTGAAAAATAAAAATTTTAATAATATAATAGATTCATTTACATATAGAATAATTAAATAACGACTTAAAAAATTATTAGATAATTAAAATACAACAATATATGAACTGATGAATCTGTTCATGAAAATAATTTTTCATTTAATTTAGTATATTAGTTATTAAATGATACATAATCATTTACATTTCAAAAAATACTAGCTATTAATTTATCATTTTTAATTCACTTTCTAATTATTCCATGATTTATATATACCATATTTTCATTTAAAAAATACCTAAATTTTATTTATACTTTCATAGATTCGGTTACTATTATAATATACACATTAATATTCCAATGGTCATGTTACTATTTCATTAGTATGCACTCCTTAATTTCTATAAATACCAATTATTTCATTTCATATTTAGAAAGAATTTAACTATTTAATTCCAAAATGAAATATAATAATACAATTTCTATATGGGATTTAATATCTCCCCATTTTGGAAATTACATCCTCATAATTATATTCACTTATTAAACATGTAAGTATACCTTTCCCTCATAGAATTTTGATATTCCCAAATTTATCATTCAATAGTATGGATTATTTACAAAAAAATAAATTGGTGAATTAAATTTTTCCACGATAAATGCCCTCTATAGTACACAATCTCAATAGTATTTTCAACATATGGATAATTGACTTATAATTAAACAAAATCTAGGTATAGAGTATGATATGAATTTGACACAAGCATTCTTAACATCAAAACTAGAAAAAATTATGTATATAAGAAATAATTAGAGGAAAATTACCTTGGTAATAAACTAATCGAACATTATCCATTATCTCAAAGGGTAGAATCATCCATTGACTCAAAATCCCCTTCCTTCCAAAACAAATTATGCTTTTTCATTAACAAACATTGAGAATGAAATGATCGCATACCTTAAAATAAATATCCTTCCCCCATTTTTTGATTGATAAATTATGAATTCTTTTGTGATTAAATAAGGATATATTATGACTTCTCCATTCTTTATGGTTTTATGTTTTCAATATCACCAACACATTTTACAAAGTTTTGAATATTGTTTTACGATATGTATTTTTCATAAGATCCAGAATTTTCATTCTGCTATGCTTATAGATATATAATTACGTTTTTTCTATTCTGTTTTACTTAAATATATGTCATTATGATTTATGATTTTGTTTTTTATGATTCCGATTCCAGTGTATATATGATTCGGTTTTTATGATTCATGAATCTAGTGGATATGTGATATAGTATTTATGATTCTGATTCCAGTGTATATATGATTCTGTTTTTATGATTCCAAATCCAGTGCATATGTGATTTAGTTTTTATGGTTTCGAATCCGGTGTTCATGTGATTTAGATTTTATTATTCTGAATCTGGTGTAAATTTGATTTTTTATGATTCTAATTCTGATGTATATGTGATTCATTTTTTATGATTCCTATTCTGATGTATAAGTGATTCTGATTTTATGATTCTGATTCTGGAACAAATGAGATAAAAATTTCTTAATCCATTTTACTTTTAATTATGATTCTGTTTTCTTGATAATGTTATTCATAAGAGTCTATTTTCTTGATTCATAAATTTATGTTTTCTATATAATGTTATAGTAGATTAAATGTATCATTCTAATAATATCAGATGCTATGTTTTCTGATACATAACATTTATCATTAACCTAACCTCATTTCTGTTACTTTAAACGATGTCGTACAATCTCTTATAAACAAACTATTGTATGTTTGACACTTTTCCATTTCCCTTCAAAATGTATAGAAAAATACAACCATTGGAGAGGAGTCAACCATATGGATTTTTTTCCAATAAATACATAAACATTTGTAACATTAAAATAACAATAATAAAAAGTGAATGTAAAATAGATAAAAAGGTGTTAAGTTATTTCTAGAGAGAGTGGATCATACAACTCTTAGTTCTTCAAGCAGATGTTGTGAAAAACTTGTTCATACTTTTTTCGTTCAGACTCCCATCATGCTGATAGTGGGCTTCTGGGTTTGGAAGACATAGGTTCAGATTTCCTTCTAAATCGAGGTCTTGTGGGGATTTCAAGATAGATATAGATCTTCTGATTTAGGGCTTACCTTTGATTGGGTAAGATAGAAATTATTTAATTTATAAATAGATGAACCATTATAAAAGGTTGTTGGTTACCCATCTCTTTGTGTTAAAAGAATCTTATTGTAACTTGATAACTATTACATGATTTTTTAATCCTACTGTTGTATGTTAACATTGTTACACTTAGAAAGTATAACTTTCTTATACTTTGTAATTACGTTACTCAGATTTTATTACAGTATCTATACGCTCTAAGATAGAATCATTCTTTTTAGAAAATAGAAAATTATTCTTTAATAGGTCCTGTGAATGTTCTTTACCTTTGTTAAACATAACCCTAAATGTTCCAAAGGAATTTCTAAAGTATACAATTCACCCCCATCTTGAATTTGAGCATATCAGTTTTATATATTATATCATACAATTGGTATCTGAGGAGGTCTCTAAAATACTTATATCCACATATAATTTTTCTTACTCAAGTATTCCATTTCTTAAGTTCTTCATATTTGATTTTAAACTTTTAATACTAATATGTTCTGTGGAAGGAAATATCGTCTTATTATGGCAGGAATTCACGTTGGATCTTTATATAATCTCAATCCCACTAGACCACCGATCTTCAATGGAAATAACTATGAGTACTGGAGATATATAATGAAGAACATTGTGATAAACACTGATGTAGACAACTACATAATGTTAACTTGAGATTATAAGATTCCCGATATGGAACTTAGAACCTTTACTAATCTGGAAAGTTGGAATATCAGCTAAACAATAAGGTATGCAATACATATCTTTCTTCCATGACTAGAAAAACATATAGCCAGATTTCATCATGTGAAGTTGAAAATAGTATTTGGACGAAGCGTTAAGTAACTCACTGTTGAACTTATACTGTCATTGAAATTAGAAGATATATGCTCAGGTCTGAGCATTCTGGTTTTTTCTTCCCCTGTGGAGAACCCATATGTAAGGTACAACAAATTTTTATGACCATTTTCAACAGCTTAAAATCCATGGGTGAAAAAGGTTTAGATGATGATGCTCTTTTAGAAAAGATTATTCTAATCATGACTGATGAATGGGAATCCAAGAGAACTGTTATAGATGAGAATAAGAATGTTACTCTGATTTCTTTTGATGTACTATTTGGAAAAATTCTTCTACATGAATCTAAAATTAAGAGAGATGCTGATAATATTAAAAAGAATAATGGAAATGTATGTGTTGCTTTTACAACAACATCAAATAATATGAAAGCCAAGACTCTTGAGAGAACTACCAGATATAAATCTAAGAAGGCCAATATTCTATCTAAATCTATTGAATGTGAATCATCAGAAAATTATTTACCATATCTTTCTCAGAGGATGAACATGATTATTGGACATAAGAACATTCAATATAGATATAAGAATAAATATGGAAAAGGTATTAAATATAGATAAGTGACATGCTATGAATGTAGAAGAACCTGTCATATTAGACCTAATTGACCCTTGATTATGAATACTGACAAGAAAGACACGAAATTATGAATGGTACAAGAATAAGTTATATAAATCAAATCATAAGAATGTATTGAAAACCAATGAGACATGGAGTGTTAGTGGTGGAGATTCTTCTAATGATTCTTCAAAATATGAATCTTCTCGGAAAAATAATATTGGTCTAATAGCCAGAGGTCAATTTCTAAATCATTGTATTAGGGTTAAGGTATGAACTGCTGAATCCTTAACCAATATGTCTTTATGTAAAAAAAAATTAGATAGAGGGTTTTCTTCATGTAAGGAATCTTCTTCATCAAATAATGAAAATGTATTTATTTCCTATGAGGAAGTTACGAAATTTTATATGTTGTTAGTTAAGTGAAATTGTAATATTTCTATGAAACATGATAAAACAAACTCTATAGAATCTATTTTAACAAAATAAATTTTAGATCTTTCCAATGATATCGATGAGAAAAATGATGTTTTAAAAATTGTTTCTATGAAACGTGTGGAGGGTAATTCTGAAAAGGATAAACTTTTTATGGATCATTTAAATATGTTTTTAGAAATAGATGATTAAGAGGATAAATTTAATTCTAAATCAATTAGTCTTGAGGATGAGAATTTAGTCCTAAGACTAAAATATGAAATATTTTCCTTAAAGAAACTTCTTGCAAATTTTAATTCTGGTAAGGAAAATTCTGATATTATATATTCTCATATCTGACCTCATGGTAATAATTATGTATTAGGTTACTCTCAAGAAACCCCTATTTTTGAAAATAATTAAATTTGTTCCTTCTAGAGGCCCTTTTTGTACTAAATGCCGAAGTGGTAGGCATTTGAAGGTAAACTGTTCTTTAAATAAAGTGCAATCAATTGGGCTTCATAATGCATATTTTTCCAAACAAATATGGTTACCCGGACTTTTATTATCTAATAGTTCTGGATCCATGAATTTTTGGATTCTAATAGACTAACTATCTCTTTTTTAGGAAGATAAAGGAAGTACCAACAACCTATGGTACATTGATAATGGATTTTCCTTGAACATGACTGGTATCAAAGACTTTTTCAAAAATATTTTAAAAACAATAGGTGGAATAGTATCTTGTGGTGATAACTATCAAGGAGAAATCTTCTGTATAGGTAACATTATTCTTCTTGGTAAATCTGTTATTTCAAATGTTTTATTTGTAAAAGGCCTTAGGCACAACCTCATATGCATAAGCCAATTATGTGATGAAGGTAACATTGTAAATTTTATAAATGATAAATATTTAATTCACAATTCCAAGGATGAGTTTATTTTCTAATCCCTTGAACATGAGAATATGTACAACATAAACCAAGAAGACCATAGAAGTCATGATCTACCTTGACTTACTGCATTTGAAGATCAATCATGGATTTTTTAAAGGTGACTAGAAAACTATAACATAAGGAATAATAGTAATAATTATAATAAAGAACTTGTTTTGGATCAATCATAACTTATGTTTGATTCTTCAAAAGTATGTGATACTTGACAATATGGAAATAGACGTAATTCTAGATTTAAATATATAAGTGAAGTTAAAAAATCTAATGCCTTACAGCTAGTGAATATGGATTTATTTGGACCCACACAAATAGGAAGTATTGGAGGAAAATACTATGTGTTTTTCCTAGTTGATTACAACACTATATTTACATGGTTTTATTTTCCCTCAAAGAAATATGAAGCTTTTTCTTATTTCAAAATCATTACTGCTGTAGTTATAAATGAGAAAACCCCACCATTGATAACTATTCATAGTGATCATGGTGGAGAACTTGAAAATTCTTATTTTGAAACTTTTTTTAGTAAAGAAGGTATTACTAACAATTTCTCCACTCTATTACATCCTCAAAAAAATGTTGTTGTCAAAAGAATATATCACATTCTTCAAGAGATAACAAGAACCCTATTGAGTGAATATTCTATAGATAATCATTTTTGGGATGAAGTTGTATGTACTGCTTGTTATACTATAAATAGAGTTTTAATAAGAATGTTTGTTAATTTAACACCTTATGAGTTATGAACTGGACGAAAACCAAAAGATTCTTAGTTCAATGTTTTTGGTTACAAGGTATTAATCTTTAATACCAAGGATAACTTACATAAAAATTCACCAATGTATGATGAAGGAATATTGTTAGGTTACTCTACTAACTCTAAGGCATATAGAGTTTTTAATAAAAACACTTGCACTGTGGAAGAAGTAGTACATGTTAATTTTGATGAAAATTATCCTTTTGTTTTCAATCAACCAGAATCTATCCAATATATATTTTCCAAAACTGTCCACCAACCAATGATTGAAGATCTTTCAGACAAAGATAATGTTCATGAAAATGTTTCCAAAATATTTAATCCAGATGATTTTCTACCTTAGGTTGATGAACATGTTTTTCAAAATCCATGGCAGTTGTTACTTAGGAATCATCCCAATGATAATATCATTAGAAATTTTAATCAACCAGTATGAACTATAAGTTATTTAGGAAATGAATTTGATCATATTTCATTTATTTCCCAATTTGGACCAAAGACTCATGAAGAATACATGGGTGATGAAGATTGGACAAAGGATATGCAAGATGAACTCAATGAATTCATAAGATATCATGTTGGGACAATAGTTGGGAAACCTAAGGAAACTCCTGTTATTAGAGTAAAATGGGTATTTAGAAACAAATGCAATGAAAATGGATTCATTTTTTATAAATAAAGCAATATTAGTTTCAAAAGGATATAACAAACAAGAAGGCATAGATAATGAAGAAACTTATTCTCATTTATCAAGACTATAATATATTCATATTCTTCTATCCTTTGCAGCATTATTTAATTTTAATCTCTATCAAATTGATAATAAGTGTTCTTTTATTAAAAATTATCTATATGAGGATGTGTTTGTAGATCAACCCCTGGCTTTGAAGATAAAAAATTTCCAAATCATGTTTATAATCATATCAATGCATTATATGGACCTAAACAATCCCCTAGAGCTTGGTATGCTAGGCACTCATGACTTTTGCTTCGAAATAACTATGTTAAGCGAACTTATAATACAAATTTTTTCATTAATAAAATTAATAATGATTCTTTTGTTGTTCAAATTTAAGTTGATGGCTTCATCATCAAATCAACATAGAAATCCATAACTGATTCCTTTGTGAATCTTATGAAATATGAGTATGAGATGAGTATGATGGGTGAGTTGACGTTTTTTTGTGGTTTTCATATTTGAAAAATACAAGAGGGAACATACATATCAGAACATAAATATATCAATGATCTTCAAAAAAAGATCGGGTATGACAAAACTAAGAGTATAAGTACTCCTATTGGAAACTCTAATACTCATGATATTGATTTAACCGGAAATCCTGTAGATCAAAAATCTTTTAGAGGGATGATTGAAATCATACATTATATAATAGCTAGTCGACCTACCTTAATGTTCTTAGTTTGCTTTTGTGAAAGATTTCAAGAAAATCCAAAAGAATCCCATTTAAAAGCTGTAAAATGAATTTTCTTCTATTTGATGGGGACATTAGATTTTGGACTATATTATTCCTATAGAAAGGTTTTTGAACATAAAAGTTCTTCGGATGCTGACTTCAATGGTTTTAAAATTGTTAGAAAAAGTACATATGGAACTTTTCATTTCATCGTATGTTTTTTTGTTTCATTTTCTTGAATGAAACAACATTCTATAGAACATTCCACTAGTAAAGCTGAATATGTAGCAACTAGATGTTTTCGTGCTCAAGTGTTGTTGATGGAACACACACTCACACTCTACGATATGACTTTTACTAAGACTCAAATTATGTGTGATAAAACAAGTTCCATTGACCTAAGTATAAACTATGCACACCAATCTCATGAAAAGCACATAGATATTAGACATCAATTTCGTAGGTATTGCACAGATAAGGGGAAATTATTCCTCAATTCATCGAAACGCAAGAGAAACAAGATGATATTTTTACAAAACCTCCACCATCCCATAGATTTTAATACATTAAACAGAATCTTGGAATGATTTTCGTAGAGTAGTCATTCATATCTACTTTTTTTTAAATCATTTACTGACAGTAAAAAACACTTTATTTTAGGGGGATTGCATATTCTTCTTTATTTTATTTCATTAAACTCTTTTTCATTCCATAGTAAATTTTTCATTTTTAAAAATTTCTGATTTGGATATCTCATATTTGATAATTTCATATTTGAAAATTTCGGATTTGAAAATTTCGGATTCGAAAATTTCATATTTGAATGTTTCAGAATTTAAAACATCAAAGAAAAATTTTTATAATACCGATAAAACACTCATAGTATTACAAAATGTAATATTTCTTACTCTTTATTTTCTTTATCATAATTGTTGGTATTTCAATATTTCATAAAATAAGATTTACCTTACTTTAAAAGATCAGAATTCATATTTTCTATATACATTCTCAACCATCAGATCAGATCAGGTTTTTGTCAGAAATTTTATTATCTTATGGAAGTTGAAAAGTCATAGCTATGTCTACATAAGGGGTGACATATTTTCTAGTTTTGGACCATCCTTACTGATCTCAATGCCGAAGATCTGTTCCCATCAAATCTATTGTTCGGATTCTTTTGTATCTATCACCATGAATGACTTTGAAATCCACATCAGATCAAATTCCGATTAGAAAAGAAATTAAGGATTGGTCAATAATTAGGGGAAGGTTAGTGTGCCTTAGGTTTTTTTGAAAAAAAATTACTCCCTTATTTATAAGGTGATAAGATCTAATAGATGGGAAATTGTTTGTGTGGCTAAGGAGAAATTTCATGATCCGATTTATCCTGACCTCTTAATTCAATTCTATGAATATGTTACTTTATTTCAAAATAATAGTAAGGATCTCTCCATGTACAATTGCTATGATAAATCATATACTGTCTCATACAAGAAGGAAACAAATGTTATTAACATACCAAATGAAGGGGAGACAATTCGTTGTTTTCTAAAACTTCCCAAGAATGAAGGCTCTTTTGAAAGAGTTAAGGTTTTGGATATTATCAGTCTTATGTATGTTGAGAATCCGAAGATTGTGAATCTTTCAATGAACTACAAGATGGAGGCTCTCTGGATGAAATGATTTCTTATTCCAAGAATGAGATACAAGAATTCTCTAATGATATGTGATAAATTTCTGTTAGTCTTTCATGACAACCTAATTAAGATCAACTTGGTGAAGTACATCTTTCTCACCATCCATGAAATACACAGTAGAACGATCAGATATAATATCCTTATGTATCCATCAATTATTTTTGGGATAATTTTTATGTGTCTTTAAGAGATGAATGTTCCATGCTGATTAGTCTCAATGCCTTTCACGATTCTGTTTCTTAATGACTACACTATAAGGAGGATGAAATAAGAGTTTATTCCAGAATATAAAATCCTTGAAGAAGTTTTTTTCCATAATAAGGGTGATATTTTGGAATATTCTCTGTCGATTCCCATGAAAAGGAAACATGATGAACCAAGCTTACCCGTACCAGTTCCTGCTATCCCGGTTTCCACACCTCCTCTCACAAAGAATCCGAAAGCTTATATAGATGCAACAGTTGAAAAGAGGAGATAAATGGTATCTAATAGAGAAGAAAGAGATAATTATTTTGGTCTAAATCCTACAGAGGCTAAGGCATTAAAAATAAATCAAGCTTAAAATGATGAGAATGAAAATAAGGAGAAGAAGTTAAAGAAGAAATCTTTGGAAGAGCAAGTGTGTCAGCCTCCTCTAAAAGTTGTAGATGAGAAATATTAGGAAGTACATGAATCCCAAAAGAAACCGGGGGCCTCTTCTAAAATCTAGAAAGATAAAAATGTTCTAGATTTATCAAAAACAGTTCAATAAATGGAATATTAGATAATCCAAGATGATGTTGATGATGTTAATGATGTTTTAAGGGAAGTGGAACATTATGTTGGAAGTCTTTCGAGTTCACCTTCTAATTTTGTTTCATTAGAACATGTTGAAGAACAAGTTGGAGAATATATTGAGGAAGAAATAGAAATTGAGGAAGTGGTTGAATATGAATATTAAGTGGAATTTGATTTTTGAAATAGAAGAAGAAGGAGAATAGAAAGAACATGTTAAACAACAAGGTGAAGAAGAGGATGAATTTCAAGAAGAAGAGGGACAAGGAGGATCTCAACATCATGATCTTGAAAAAGAAGAAGATGAATAGGAAGATCTAAATGTTTTTCATGTTTCATATGAAAAATCTCCAATTCGAGACGCTATTAAAGGTAATAATTTTTTGGTTGCATCATCTGATAATGAAACACCTCAGAAGTCCACTAAGAGAATTGAGAGACCATATTCTTTAACTCCAAGTGGAGTTGAGAAAGGAAAAGATGTTTTAGGATCTCAGTCCTCTTCATTTGTCGAAATTGATTCTGTCAAGCTATCTTTAGGAATGTTGTTCAACACTATTCTGGTTCTGGGAAATATATATGCTTGGAGTCAAATGATGCATGGGACCCTAAATCAAAAGATTGAATCGAGCAATATTCTTATGGACATGGTTGTCACGAAAGAATAAGACATCAGTAATCTTTTGACAGATTAAAAATCTCAGAAGGTGACTTGTAAGAAAGTCATTAACGAGACCAAAACTATAAAGGAAAAACTAATATAGTTTAGTGACATCATGGATTCAACAAAAAGAGGTTTTAATACTTGTTAAAATGAGTTCTATAATGTCAAGACATCAATTTCTGAGAACGCTAGTAAACTCAATTCAATTTCCCGATCTATTATCAATGAGAAGGAAGTCAGCTCTAAATTAGAGGGAATGATGGATGCTCAAAACGAGAGGATCTTTTCCATAGAGAAAAAGAATCAGGATTAGGAGATCTTATTAAATATATTTCATGAAGATAATAAGGAAGTGAAGAAACTCAAAGCCTTGATAAAGAAGACGTGGTCTAAATAGAAGAAGAATGGATGAATTTTCATTACATTCTGATGTTTTGTTGTAATATAAACCTTATTTCTAAAATTTTCTTAAGAAGTATCTTGCATATCTTTCTTTTGTTTTCGAATGAATGCTTGATTAACCTAATAGGTACATCTTATACATCTCCATTCCTTTCCCTCTTTTTGAAAATCACAAAGGCTAGAATTTATTTAAAGGATTAATTTAGTCTCTAAGAAGGATAATCTAGTAAGGGGGATTATGGAAAGAAAGAATAATGTCTAGGTAAGGGGTAGTTTTCTATTAAGAAGACGTGTTTATCTAAGTGGGAGATGTTCCCCTAAGAAAACCCAACTGCAAAGATCATGAATATGATACTTGGTAAATATAACCTAAGGGGGAGTTCGTCATATTCATCTAAAATCTTATTCAAAAGGGGGAGATAGGTTTTTATTCATACTTGTTTATATAAGTCAATATATTCTTATCTAGCAATGTTTTTTGTGATTTCCAAAAAGAGGGAGATTGTTGAGTCAATATGGATATCATGTGACTTCTCGATTCCTTATTATTTTATGTTCTGAAAATCACACACACTTTTTCCATAGTTCTGAATATTTTTTTAAGATCTAAATTTTTATTAAGATATGTAATTGTCATTCAGTTATGATTATAGATATATCATTATGTTTTTTCATTCTATTATAATTATAGATCTATCATTACGATTTATGATTCGGTTTTTATGATTCTGATTCCGGTATATCAATGATTCAATTTTTATGATTCTGAATCTGGTGCATTTGTGATTCAGTTTTTTTTATTCTGATTCTGGTGTATATATGATTCTGTTTTTATGATTCTAATTCTCGTGTATATGTGATTCATTTTTTTATTCTGATTCCAGTGTATATGTGATTTTGTTTTTGTGATTCTGAATCTGGTGTAAATGTGATCCAGTTTTTATGATTCCAATTCTGATGTATATACCATTATGTTTTTTATGATTCTGATTTTGTTGTATAAGTGATTCCTATTTTATGATTCTGATTCCAGATCAAATGAGATACATGTTTCAAAATCTAATTTACTTTTCCTTATGATTACATTTTTGTGAAAATGTTATTCTTATGATTCTGTTTTCTTGATTTCATTAGATTATGTTTAGTGATAATGTTAGCGTTTTTTAAATGTATCATTCCAATGATATTGTATTTTATATATTATTATACTTAACATTTATCTTTAACATAACATAATTTCTATTATGCGAAACTATGTAGTATAGTCTGTTATAAACTAACCATTGTATATTTGACACGTGTTCAGGTCCCTCTAAAATTTAAGGGAAAATATGACCGTTTGCGAGGAGCCGACCGTTGGGAGGTTTTGACTATAAATACAAGCTCTTTTGAACAATGAAAATATTGATGTTGAATAGTGAATGGAAAATAAATAAAAGGCTGTGAAGTGATTTCTAGAGAATGAGGCTCTTACAACTCTCAGTGCTTTATGCGGATGCCATGAAAGACTTTTTCAGGTGTGAGAATCTTGTTCAGACATTCTTCGTGAAGAATCCGATCGTGTTATTCATGGGATTATGGGTTTGGAAGACAGAGCAACTGGTTTCATTCTAAATTTTGGGCTTGTGGGGATAACAAGACAGATACTGATCTTCGGATTGAGGGAATACCTGGTTTTGGGTAAGACAGACCTTCTTGAATGTATAAATCAAGGAACCTTTATCCGAGGTTATTGGATACCCTTCTCTTTGAGTTAAAAGAATATTATTGTTAATTGTTTTTTGTTACAAGCTGTTTTATTTCCAATATTGTATGTTACTTTTATTAAAGTTAAAATGTAGAATCGTCTTATGCATTGTAATTCAGTTACTATGATTTTATTATAGATTATATACGCTTTAAGGTAGAATCATTATATTATGAAAATAGAAAAGGTTTCTTTAAGAGGTCTTGTGAATTTTTGTTTAACTTTTTCAAATATAACATTAAAGTATCCAAAATAATTTATAAATTATAAAATTCACCACCCTCTTATATTTGAGCATCTCATTTTTACATATCAGATCCTACATCATTGAGATGTCCTCAAGTGTCAATTAATTATCTGAAAATTCTCTACAATTTAGTAACCTTGTTTCGGGCCCATAAATTTTATTTCACATAAATAATCAAAAAATGATGGTGTTCAATAATATGTTCCATATAATGCATCCAATTACATGATTATTTACAATAATGAAAAATCATATTATAAGAAAACTCCTGAAATAATGATTTTGATACCAACTTCCCATGTAATCCATTAATCATGCACGAAGAATATCCTCCAATGTCTTGATTTACCAATTCAACTATCCATCAATTTGAGGATGAAAAGAAGTCTTCATATTTAATTCTAGTCAAAATGAAATATGATGGCCCTTCCAAATGTTATATGTGATACAGCGATCATTAACAAATACAGTTGAGTGGTAAACTGTTTTTGACTAGACAATCTATTTGAAATACAATATAAATAGAATATCTAATGTTATAAATTACGAATTAGATGAAAATTTATATGGTTAGTAATTTTTCATGAAATAACAAAAATAACATTTTAACCTCAAGATTATTTTTTAATACCAATATGAAGTCCCTGGATATATTTTCACATTTTCACTTCACCGTTGTAAATGGCTGATGAATCCCTCGCTTTAATTATCATTCATCTTTATCCACATGATATGTCAATCCTCTCATGTTATATATAAAAATATATATTCATTAATCCCTACTATAAATACTACCATTGGATTATAAACATCACAGTGCTTCAAGGATAAACAAGAAAATGATGTTTATGATAATCAATAAGTAATCCTTTCATCAATAGTGAATCATAAGACTCACATATTCTCTTCCCAAACCACACAAAACATTCTTTATTGATGATAAATTATAAAAATATCCCATATAACAAATAATAGTACTTTTTTAATGCTAAATCATATTTATGAACTTTCATAATACTTTCTAATAAAGACTATTGCAAACAAACTAGAAAAACTAATGGAATTTCCAGCACAAAAAACATCCAAGAAAAATTTCATTTAATCATTAACAATGTGATAATTTAAAAAACATAACAAGTTTATTGTCACATGATGTTTTCGAATTACTTAATCTGGCACATTGAATTCATTACAAGGAATGAATATAATCATAAAATAGTTATCCTCTATCAATTCCATCTATCTTCCCTACCATATGATCTGTTCCATTGAGTGAATATATACTCAAAACATTTATGATCTGAAAATATTTTACAATTTTTTCACCATAGATATTGCCTCAAAATATTTTATTTGAAAATCCAAGATGAAAATTCTAAATCTTGTGTGGGATAATTGAACTCGTGGGATTTACGTTTTCATATAGCATAAGAAATGAACTATTATTTTTTATTAGAAATCAACCAATAACCATTAAAATGATTTATTGTAGATGAAAAATTATCCAATTATTGATTGTAGGGCCATAACTAGAGAAGTCACCAATCTTATATTTAGTTACTGAAATAGAACATAAAAGTATTCTATCCAAATATATTTAACTATTTTAGTGTTAAATTATTTAGATGGATAGATAACCTTGAAATATTTGTATCAAGTCATTCGTTATAGCCTTCTAATCCTTGAAAACAATAAATCATAGTAACATTTTACGGTCTGGTTCATTAAATAACTAATTTTTTTTTGTGTGCTCAACTATTACGACATCCTTATTTAAAATGATCCCGTAAGAAGAAATATATTGTCACCAAAAATAAAATTTGGTTAATTTACCATATCACATATATTATATTAGGGTTTGTAGAACATTAATTAGATGATTTTCTTGATCCGAATAACATTCTAAATAAATAAAAACATTATCAATCAAGAAAAAAAATCAAAATAATCAATAAAGATTATTTTTATATGTTAAATTAATAAAATAGTGAAACTTATCAATAAAATGGGTATAATAAAAAACATTAAATGAAAATATCTAGTACAAAATTCAATTGTCCTCATGTCGTCCTCCTTCATCTTCAGATGATGGTATCCACATCTCAATTCAGTTTTGAAAATTTACTTATCTCCCTAGACCTACTAAAAATATTCATCAAAATGAAAAAAATTATACGTAATAATAATAGTACTTTTATTAAAGGATCTAAAATAAATAAAAAGCCTCATAGAACCATCATTATTTTTAACTAAAAAATTTGAGCACCACAATGCAACATACTCAGATGAATTATATCATCATCTAGAAACACCAGTTAATTATTTGTCAATTCAAAAACATCAACATGTGGTATTTGATAAGGGGTATAGAAATATTTTTAACGTTATTAAAAAAATAAACACTAATCTGAATATTCATATAAGGTATAATATTAGAAAACACATTATAAAAATCATCTAGATACTCATTTTTAACCAAAAATTCATTATTCTAAATAGTGCATGTGTATTAAATAATATGTGAAACATATAATCCATTAGTTATTTTATTAGTTTCTCACTTTCCTGATATACTATGAATCCTATGGCATCACAATTTTATAAAAAAGAAGCTATTTATAAGAAAATATTTATCAATATACTCAATCATACAATGGTAAACATAAAGCTAATATATACATAGAAACAAATATACTAAGGAAAAGAAAAAAAATGTTAGTATGAAAATTCTATCTACTATATTCGATATGATTATTCTTGTAACTTATTTTTCCACAATAATTCCCCTATGTGTTTTTTTCATATATTTTGGCACCGTTTGTAGTGGAGAATTTTTCAATTGAGCATAAAATTTCATATAAATGAATGATTTTGGAGGACCCGAATCAATAAATATATTAGATAAATATGAGTTCACCAGTAACATACATGGTACTACTTCATTGGGTTGCCCAAAAACTCATTTTGTAGTTAAACTGGATTTCCCCACACTGTTTCCCTTATAGTTGTTCTGTTTCCCCTCATTTAAATTCCTCTTATGACAAATATATGCACAATAACCCATTTCATAACATTTATAACAATTTAATATATGTATATGTGAATTTTTCATATCAATAACCCTATATTTTTATTTTAAAATATATGACATGACAACAAACATAACACATTAAAATCACTTACCAAATAAATAATGCATTCCCCAGTGTGTTTTTACTATAATTCTCAAAAAAATGAAAACTTCATTTTCTTACAATCAATATTCATTGATGCATTCTTTCTTTTATTTATTCCAACTTCTCCTAATTTTTTCATAGTTTTTAATGGACCCATGATAATAATAAAACACTATTTCCATAATTTTTTCTCATAAAAATGATGTTTGTAACTTTTGAACTCAGGACAATGTAATACCTTTTGTTATGTTTTCTTAAATCTGGGGTAATAATGAATTTTTATACTGTCATGATCTAAAATAATATTTTCAAAATAATGTTCAAATTGATTTAATTTTTTTATGTTTTTATCCACTAAATTATTATCCTATATCGATTTCATGAATTGTTTTCCACCTATTGTTTATTTTCTATAGGAAAATGTTTCTCAGAGAAGATATTTTGTTATTCGACCTATATTAAGTCCTCAATCTCATCTCTACCCCTGATATTATTGATCATTTACCACTAAAATTCATATTAACCCTCAAAATATTATATATGATGACCAACCATTTGATATCCTAAACACCATATTACATCAAAAAATATTTTATAATTTTTCAATCCATACTTAATTAAACACTATGTTTGAAGATCCATTAAATGAATGTAACACCCTGACCCTAGTTACCTAGATTCGGTGCATTATTACTTAACATTGGAATGATCTCTAGAGATTAATTCTCTAAAGTCTGATTAGTTTAGTATACTTGTAATTACTAGATATAGACATAAATATTACATTAAATAATGCAATAATTAAAAACAACATTGTGCCCCCCCTTTGAACACCCTCATATTCATTGTATTATACAGGAATGTTAAACATAATATAATTCTACACATCCAGGGAAATGGAAACATAAGAAAGTTTTAAGATCAGATGCTTAGTAGATATAAAAATATAGTGTAATATATCATAAATAATCACAAACATTTAATAACATTTAAAAGAATAAAACACAATCCTTTTAATCATAAACTCTAGCATAATAAGGAAAAGGTAAATCGAATAATTCCATTTAGTTATTAACATGGGTATTCTACTAGTCAAATAATCACATGCAATTTCAATATCCTATTTTATAATGATATAATGCATATTGTCGAACAATATAACCACATAGTCAAGGCATCATGCCCAGACTAAAAATAATATTTTTCAAGTCCTTGTTCCAAGATAATAGTTTGTATCATTGGACCTACCAATTCATCTAGGTTCTATAAAAAGTTCCACTAGTCACTTACTATGTCCAATTAATTTCACTTATGAATACATTGAATCATAATCCAAACATTCATATTAGAACTATGATACAAAATGTCAATATTTTAACCACAAATCATGAATGGTATAAAAATATCACATCGAAAGTCAAACATAACTCATTCAGTACAATATGAAATATTTTATTATAATAAGTTACCCTCAATTTAAAATAATTAAGGTCATTGAAATATATTAAAATAAACATTAAATATATTTGAGTGAAATATCACATTTTTCTTAAAAACATTTAAAAATATCACTATTTATCAAGAAGCTATTTAAAATAGATTTTTTAATCAAAGTTTCTCATACCACATTCAAACATTTAAAAGGAATTTATATTTTAAAACATTCACGTCCATTTAAATAAATCCTTATAAACATTTGTAAAATATAGACATTAATGAGAATAATTTAAGAGAATTAATCTTTAAATCATTTGAACTGATATTTTGGTTAGAGTTCCTTACCAAACAAAAGACGCTTGAATAAAAATAATTGATGTAATAAAAACATTATAATATCATGAGAATAAAGGGATTCATGATATACTATGTCAATGTATAGTATATACACCATATAAAAGTAAATTGGTGAAAAACAAAAAAGAAGTCTAAATGGAATGTAAATTGAGATTAAATCCCTTATAAAGACAGTATCCATAAGTTAAGGATATATCAATGACATATTTATTTGTGAAAAATATAAATACACACCATATGATCAGATATTTATTGTAAATCAATCATAGTACATTCCAACGTATTGTATTAGAAAACAACACCAATGACTTGGATGATTAACTCAACGAATGGAATTTGTGTTAAAACTACTCTTATCATGTTCATATCGATGACATTAGAATTTATAAATGGAGTAATTATGTGTATAAAAATTATATCCACACAAAGGGGTATGGAAATTACTACATAGGTAAAAAAATTGTTATTTCTCAAATAATCTTTGTGTAAAATAATCAATTATGTTTTCTTAAACCCCAATTAGTGGAAATTGAAATTAGAAGTTCCCTTACAGATTTTGTAACATACGAATAATTAACTCCATGAAAGAAGAATCATACAATGATGATGTAGATACTAATTAATTCATGTATATTAGACAAATAATTCAATCATGGAATGTATGTACACCACAGAAAAGGAAATAGTGGAAAATATTGCATGAATCTCATGGGAATAAAAGTTAGATGAAAACCCCTTACCTTGTACCTTTATGATTTTTAGGGTAGGTTATACTCATTCATAATTGTGAAATCATAGTTATTAAATTATTAATGATCCAAATAAATAAATATGATATCATATTTTATCTTATAATATTTCTTTGTTAATTATATTTCAGTAGTATGATTGTTTTGGGTGGTAACTGATTCATTTTCACTTATAATTGTTCTCACATAAGTCATGTTATCTATTTATAGGATGTATTTTATTTATATAAATAATGATATTATGTACTTAAACCTTAATTTGAAATCATAAAATAAAAATAATTCTTGAATGGTTACAATGTGGAATTAATCATAACTCGTTTTTGGACACCGTAATCCATACGTATGCACGAGCGACAATGTCATTCAATTGATGGTAAAATACTATAGTAATTGATGTTATATCAAATATAAAGAATCATTAACATTTTATACTCATTATTTACATCAATTTTACTCCTTATTATACCAATTCAAAACATGAAGTGTTGAATAACAAACTACACCATGACATGTAGACTGTTAGCTGAATGTTTGGACGTATGTTGACATTGTCATTCATAGGATGGATAGAATAATGAATATGGATGTATCACATTTATAATAACCTCACCGAATGTAGAAGAGAGTGGAGTGATTATTTGGGTATGGAAACAACAAATAAATGGGATGTGGAAGATGGAAAGAACATTGAAATAAGTCATAAAATTATTACCTCTTCTTGGGGTTCTTCCTTTTGGTATGATCAAAAGGGATCATAAGATGGCTTTATAGTCCATGTTTGGCCTCTAGATTGATGTGATGGTAGTTGGGAGGATATTGGAGAATGGTTTGCCCCTGCCAAATGGATTTGGATGTGAGTAATTAATATAAGGTGAAGTACCCTTTTATAAGCATGGAGTTTGTCACTTTTGGAAATGATTGAAATTTTATTTTACTATAATATAATTTTCGGTTTTTAATGTCTTAAAATGGATTTATTTAGATGATACGGTGGGGACGGGTATATATATCTTCAACCAGTTGGTTTTAGACATGTTTTGGTCTCCATATTAACCTTATCTTTTAGATTTAGCTTTTGTTAATTCGTTTAACTTTTATCATGTCTTCTAATATTATTACACTACATGGTTAATAAACAAACTATAAACTTCCAATAGAACCTCATGGTGTTAATTAATGATATAATTATCATTCTATAAGGCCTTTGGGAGAGCCTTAGATTTTAAGGAATATTATATCATTTAATAATATAATATTTGTTTTCAAAACTCATTTATGTCAATTTTTACGCTATTTAGTATTTAGCTTTTGTGAAACTCATAAAAACTAGTTTTCTTGGAAAAAAATTAATTAAATCAACCCTAACATGTAATATTACTCAATAAAATATGTGAAATTCTTCAAATGTATCAATTTACAATTAAGTTTATTTTTATAATATCAATTATTTTAATAATTAAATAATAAGGTAATTGTTGCATCATTATTGTGTCAACAATAAATGTAATTATTTAATGTCTAAAAATTAAAAATAAAATACCATGATTTAGCTAAAAAATTATATTTATGATGAATATTTAAAGTGTAACACACCGAGATTTTATGAGAAATATTTTTTTTAATTTTATTGATGTCTTGTGTTGTATGTTACAACAAAGGAGTCTTGCACAACACACAACCCTAACTTGGATGCATTACACGCAATCACGACCTTCCTCGATAGCGTGTGTAGTACGCAATACCGAGTTTCACTAAACGATATATTATTATAATATTATTAGGAACTAGCCGTTATGAATAGTAATACCCTTTTTTTAAATTTTATAAATTTTATCTTTTAAAATTGACTTCATTTTTGGATTCAGAATATCAAAATTAGCTTAGGGTGAAATTTTGGTACTTTTCAGATAACTTTCATTTTCTGAGGAATATTGAATATTACTAAATTTTAATTAAAAACAACCATTTTAATCAAAATAATTAATAGTGATAAATTATTAATTTGAGTGGTTTTAAAGTATATTTAGAATATATTTTAACTATTTATTACTATTTTGATCATTGGATGTAATTTCACATTTAAACCAGACATAAACAATTGTCAATCTTTTGATAGTTATTATCTCTTAAAACACGCTAAGTGTTTTGACGATAAGAATTAATTTTTAAATTAGTTAATGTAACTGATATGTTTTTAATTTTGTAAAATAAAAATCATTTTTGAATTCATAATATCAAATATAGATTAGGCCTAATTTTTGGTATTTTTCTAGAAACATTCATTTTTTGATGAATAGTGAAACCACTAAGTGGTAGCTAAAAACTGAATTTTTTCATAAAACATAATTTTAACACTTCTGTGAGTGGGATTTTCAAAAATCCGAGAGACAAAGTTGATGTCAGTAAGTAAAATGTGGTTCAATGAGATGAATTTGTTTTGGGTGAATAGTAACTTTTTACTTTTATTTACCACGATTAAAAGTAAATAGGGTAGTCAAGGGTGAAAATGATATTATTATTACCATAACACATGTCGTAATTCTATTGGATAAATTTAATTCGACCAAAAACAACCTTAGGAATAAAATATGACCATTTAGTCCCACTTGTATTAGATTAGGACATTTATTATTAATTTATTTAAAGAAGGGTTAAAATAGTTAAAATCAATGTTTAATAAGTAAATCATTTTTAATATAGGGTTATACATAAGATAAATTCGACTATAAATATTCATTATAAATATAAAAATATTTCCTACATATTGATATTTAATTTTTAATTTTTAAACATTAAATAATTTAATTTATATATGACACAATGATGATGCAGTAATTATTTTATTAATGAAATATTGATATAATTGATGCTATAAATACCCAAATAAATGTAATTTGAGACTTTTTATGAATTACAATAATTTTATATGTTAATATGACATGTTAGTATTGAATTAATTCTCTTTTTAGAACTAATATTTCTTTGCGATTTTCACAAAAATCAACTACCAAATAGTATCATAATTGACATAAAATAGTTTTTAAAACAAATATTATATTATTAATTGTTATTTTATTCCAAAAAATCCATGGTTCGGCCAATTGACTTAGATAGGGATATATATACTAATAATAAACAACTTGGGGTTCGTTTGTCTTGTTATAGTATGGTTTTAAACCTTATAGTGTAAGAAAACAAGAAGACACAGTAAAAGTAAAATTATTTAACTTAAAGTTAAATATAAATGATAAGGTTAAAATAGGAACCTAAACTTGTCTAAATTCTATTTGATGAGATTATTTCATCCCATCCCTGCCTTAGATTCGAAATAAATCAATTTGGAGCTATTTAAAACCGAATATGACTTTTTAATGAAATAATATATTTAGTATTCCAAAGGTTCCCCTCTCCTCCCTTATAAAAGGGCACCTCCTCCCCCTCTTCCTCACACCACTTTGAGCCTTCACGCTCGGCCAACCCCAGCGAAATTATTTTCTCCACTTCCCTAGAATCATCCTAGAGGTACGGTTCTTCTTCAAAGACCAATTTTAGTGCCCTAAGATGAGGTCTCAAAGAGGCGCTTCAAAGAAGAGGTAATGTCCGTTTCCGATTCTTTCACCTTTATTTCTTCTTCCACTTCTTCTTATTATGTTGTTTCATTATGAAGTAATAACATAAGTATCACTAATATAATGATATATTATTATAAGAATGAAACAAACCTATTTCACCATCTATCCATCCTACGGGAAACGAAATCACCGCGCGTGCGTACGTACGGAATACTGTCTACATGCCGTGGTGTAATCTATTTTCCAACACCACCTTACATGGATGGGTATAATGGTGTAAATAATAACTATATATTATTATTGTAAAGTGATATTGATTCTGTAATATTATACATACACTCCAATAAAATTCCATGATCATGGGAACGATATCATCGCTCGTGCGTACGTACGTAATACCGTCTCCACGACGCGATGAGATTAATTCTCAATGATTAACCATTCATAAATGATTATAAAGTATATATAATAAGTAATCATGAAATATATGACATAATAATGATACTGGATTTATGAATATATATATGTATGTCATCCAATTAATTCTATTCAATTCAATGAGGAAACGAAAACAACGTTCCTGCGTACGTACGGCCTACCGTCTCCATGAACGGTGTATTTATTTCCATTTATCAATCTATTATATATATGTATATTCTGAATATATAATATATATAAATCATGTTTTATATTCTGGAGTTAATTAATCATGATCTATGTAATCATATGAATAATTACAAGTCAAAACACGGATGACAAATGAAACGATTTTACCCCAAACACTCTTTAACATGCACGTTACAAAAGATCAGGTAATATAAACTAATAAGTGAAACATATATGATATCATAACAATAAATATGATTCTGTAACAAGTCAATGACATTATTTAAATCATATTACAAGAGTTTCGGATACGTACGAAGCATATCAGACCTAAGGTAAGGGATAATTTTGAAAATCTAATTTTTATCCGAGATTCCTTATTCCTAAGTAATTACTGGGGTTATTTCTATCATCCATGTCCATGTATTATAAAATTTTTTTCATGTATATTAAAAGTTCTTTTTACCCATTTTTTGACTTTTACTACATGGTATATAAGGAATCTTTCTTTTGTTTATGTTACGAGGTACTTTTTGACTTTTCCGACAAAAGTACGAGAAGAATGTTTTTTCAATGTATACGGCATGAAATGATTTTTTACAGTTTTATAAATCCTTATTTTCATGAAGCTTCCTCCAAAATATTTCATGACTATTTTCAAAAAATTTACTTTCTTTAAAAATTCCTGACATTTCGTGAAAATACAATGATTTTAAAGAAAAAATGATATTTTCGTCAAGAATTCAATCCAAGTGTTTTATCAAACCCATTTTCATCTATGATGACATTATTTCACATGTGTATGTTTCAAGTAACATGTATCTATGATTTACATGGTTTCAATTTTTTAATGATGAAATTATATCCAAATTTGTTGTACGGATTACGTTATGATGGAATGATGTTTATGAAACCCATTTTATTATTGGGTTATGATGAGTGATTTATGTTTATATTATGGCACAAGTAAAAATGATTTCATTATGAGATGGGTGGGACCTATATCTCCCTCCAATGCATTGGGTAAATATTTTATATCTCATGAGATAGACATGGCTGAAATGGTAAGTTAATCTGGTTTAGTGTTACAGGACTAAAACAAGGAGTGAACTCGACTCATAAAGGGACTTTGTCCACTAAGATGGTCTTGGCAGCAATGCCATGGCTACTATGGAAATCATTACATGTGCTTAATGGATGACACAATTACCTGTTTTATTCCCATTCTATGTTATAATTATTTATGTTCTATTATGATCTATTCCTTATGTACTTCCATGTTTTAAGTCGTTGCTCATGATTTTGATGTTTGAACATTATGTTCATGTTTTTAGGTTCAAATGTGTATGGTATGTTTTATTTTATCCATGCTTACCCTTACTGAGCATTTGAGCTCACCCTTTTTATATTTTATTTTCCTTCAAGATTAAAAGAATTGTTTTAGGTAAGGAAACAAAAAGTGGAAGATCTTTATGGGAGATGTTGAGGATCTTTCACCACGATTAGAAGATTACGTTCGAAGTTTCCAAAGACACTAAACTATTACGGTCCTTGTGTGTCTGTTTTTGTTATGTCTTATGTATTACGCAAAATTAATGTAATATCTATGTACGTCATTCTTCGGGACTCTACATAAAGTCAAATTTATCTTATGTATAACAAAATATTAAAAATGTTTTAGTTATGATTATTTGAATTTAACACTTTTAACTCGTCTATAAATAAATTAATATTAAATATCCTAATCTAATCCAGGTTGACCAAAGAGGATCATATTTTATTCCTAAGGTTTATTTTGGTCTAAAAACACATATCCAATAGAATTAGGTCTTGTTTTAGGGTATTTATAATTTTATTTTATCTTTAATTACCATATTTACTTTCAACCGTGGTAAATAAAAGTCAAAAGTTACTATTCACCAAAAGTTACTTTCATATTAATGAACCAAATTTTACATAATGATTTCAACCATCTCTCATTTTTTTTGGAATTCAATTCCCAAAAGTGGTAAAATTTTGTTTTATGCAAATTTTCTAAAGTTCCTAGAAAGTGGGTAAAAACATTAAAAAATTCAATAAAATTTTATACATCTAATGTTATTATACAAAGAATTTAATGGATAAAATTGTACTAATATATTTATTATGTATAAATTTTTACATAAAATTGATTTCAATAAAATAAATAATTATTTAACTAAAAAGTCGGTTTTAATCAACAATGTAGTGTTTTTCACTATTCAACAAAAATCGAATGTTTTCAAAAAAATACAAAAAATTTAGATAATTTTGATATTCCAAATAAAAATTTTATGTATATTTTAACAAATAAAAAACATAGAACATACATTAATTAATTTAAATTTAATTACCTTTGTCAAATCTAGAAATCAGGTTTTCGAGAAGTAAAAACTATCAAAAGATTGATATGTTTTTATGTCCAATTTAAAAGTAAAATTACATCCAATGACAAAATATTGATTAAAAGATAAAAATATAAAACAAATATAATTCCAAACTATTAAAATTTATAATTTAACACTAATAATTATTTTGATTAAAAAATTTGTTTTCAATTATATTTATTTTCATTCACTATTGATCAAAATATAAAAGTTATGAGAAAAACACGAAAAAAATTTCGAAACTTAATTTTTATTTCCCACTTCTAAAGAAGAATTTAATTTCATAAAATTAAATTTATAATAGTGTGAAATATTGGGTCATCAATGTTTCTCAATTAAATGGCCGAAATAATGCATTTTTAAAAAAATACATCATTTATCTAAAATATTAAACGGTTCCTTATATTATGTGTAAAAAATAGAAAAGACGAATGTTAAAATTATATTGGATATATAAAAAATGGGGTTATTACTATTCATAACAACTTTTTAAATGGTTAGTTTGATAGGTTGTGGTGTGTATTAACTAGGTGTTGCGTACATTGCACACTATTATATTATTCAAAGAAAAACGTACCATAAAAGCTTAGTGTGTCACATTCTTCCATCCTTCAATATGTTGCTTCTTAGAAATTTGAAATTGTTCCTTGGAAATAAATGGTTAAAAAATTAATTACATTTGTGGAAAACCCAAATAGAAATAAGGTTAATAAATATTACTCTTAATAAG
This sequence comes from Viscum album, assembly GCA_963277665.1. Taxonomy (NCBI): domain Eukaryota; kingdom Viridiplantae; phylum Streptophyta; class Magnoliopsida; order Santalales; family Viscaceae; genus Viscum; species Viscum album. The sequence goes on along the minus strand of OY728122.1, from coordinate 1,515,122,373 downwards.
TGGGAAATAAAAAAGAAAAATTACCTGCCAAATTAGGATTTCAAATATGAAATCATTAGAGGAAATTATAATTAGTGAAAAAACGTAAATATTTACCCGGAGTGATTGAAGTTTTTAATCCCAATAAATGTGTATTGAAAATTAAGGGCCTAAAATCCATTGTTCTATGATGAATAATTTCAGGTATTATGATAAGTAATTTTTGGATTTATGATCATTTCCCTAAATTTTATGATTTAATTTTCTCATTGAATAAGAAAAAAATACATCATATGTAGAGTAACATCCTTTATTTAATTTCTAAAACAAAATCATCATTCCATCAAAATAATGAGTATTCCAGATTACATGGTGACACATGAAGTGCTACAATAAACTTAAAATGACTCACATAATCCACCAAGGATGAAATATATATTTCCCCTCTCTTTAGAGATTAACCAAAAACAAAATGGTTAGAACAAGATGAGAAGTTCCCCAAAAAATATATTCTTTTAAAGAATGGTATACTAAATATTATTTACAATATTAAACCAACAATACCCTAAGTTCATTAAATACAATTCAATACTTAATGGTCTTTAAAATACTTTAATATAATCTGAACTAATATTGAAACCTAAAACACAAAATAATTTGATTATGTATTCTACCATGATAAATTGAATCTTCAAATAACATATACTACTCATAAAGTCACATAATTAAAAATAATCAACCTAATCACATATTCTATTTTATAGGGTAATATGTTCCATAAATAATGTAAATATATATAAGTCCATAATAAAAACATAGATAAAAATCGACCATTAGTCGTAAAATTAAATCCCATAGTATTCTATTTTCCATAGGCATATAATGTTCCCAATAGAGTGAACATCTTCTAAAATAAATTTTTTCACTTAATTACCAAATCAATTCCGAATACTAAGGATATCCATTTGACAAACATAATATCCCAAATCAACATATTAATTACTAATAAAATCATTTAACTAAAAATAATTAGTTACATTAACCAGGGACATCACGTAGACCAGTGGTAGGCGATAAATCCCAGTCACACATTGGATGTTGGTTCGATTCTTATAGCATTGTTTGATGCGACCGGTTGTCACATAGTCTGTGTGTTATCCTTTTTCAAAAACATTATTTTATAACATTTCCAAATTGATATAAATTCCTCAAAATAACCATGACACATTATAACCAAAAATTTTATCTCATACCTCACATTTTCATCCCTATATTTAATAACATCTAATTGCCCAAAATTCAAGGATCATATAAACCCAAATGGTTATTTATAATAATATATAAAATATACTATATTATTCTTAATAAAATTATATATTAATATAAAAATCTATTGGGTTACACATACAAGAGAAATGTCTTCCAAATTAATCCCATCAACATAGAGATCTAATACATTTTAACATGTCTCTATCAATTTATTTCAACATAGGTTCTTCCATGACCATGAATTTATCCTATAGAAAAGGGAATTCACCCGAGTAATTACCAAGTCCAATTAATTTAATGAATGTGATTTTAATTGGATTCTTGGGATCATTTTTATTATCATTTATAATAATCAGCACTTTTCCATGGAAATTATTCACTTTATGTCTTTCTTTCACACAAATGAATCATTTTAGTGTTCCATTGAGACAGTTCCTAGGTGTCTCTTTTCAAATTTCTAGTATTATGGAAATTGAGTTGTCTTTCCCCCATGGTCTCCTCTGCTAGAGAACATATCATTTACCTCATTTCTCTAATTTGTTAAGAACAAGAGTTGGTTAATATATATTTTGTTGATCATATTTTTGGGAACCTGATTCGGAATGAACATGATATATTTTTTGGAAATCCACATTGCATTTTGATGATAATTTCCACCACTATTATTATAATGTACATAATGTTCAATGTTATAATGACTTCCTTGGAATACAAACATTGACTAAAACCATAAATAATTATGTGAGTAACAATAGTCCTAAAATTATTTAGATAATATCCAGACACATTATTTTCAATATAAAACACCATAGGATTAACCATGTTTTTTTATTATCATCTTATATTAAAATCATTCAATTATTTAAATAAATCAAATATGAATTATCTTATTCTTATATAACGAGATTGTCGTAACAAAGGGTGCAACATGGCCAGTTTTCGTGCACTAGTTCCCATTCATGTCTATCTCAATGTGGTGTTTTTGATTTTTATCCCAAGGCACATATGTGCTAGAGCTGGATCTACCTGCTAGTATCCAGACATGGATGTATTTCTTGTAATACCAATATAATATTTACATTAGAAAATTCTTTGGATATTCTTCTATACTAATCCACAATGCCAATCACAATGTAATGTTATATAATTTGTGTTTTTCTAAATATAGATTGCAAGGTTTGTACTAAAATTCCTCTGATACCAACTGTAATTCTTGAACCTAGTTACCCAGAGTAAGTGCATTATTACATAACATTGGAATGATCCCAAGAGGTCATGTCTAGAAAGACCAATTATTTTAGTATCCTTTTAGTACTAGATACATACACACATTTTATATTACATCATGAAATAAAGAAAAAAACCTTTTGACCCCCTTTTAACACACTCAAATTCATTGTCCTGTCCCAGAATGTGAAACATAATATACCTCTTAACATACTTGTAAGTGAAATAATAAGTAATGGGTTAGCACAAATTCCTTCAAGGTATTACGATATAGAGGAAATATTCAAAAATAATCATAAACATTTAAGTAACTGTATAAAACTAAAAAACAAGTCATTTAATCACAATAATTAGGATAATATGGAAATGATAAATCGAATAATTCCATTTACATATTCACATGAATACTCTATTAGTTGAATAATCACATGCAATGTCAATATCCAATTTTATAATGATGGAATTTATTCTGTCGGATATCATAACCACATTGTGAAGGCCTCGTGCCAAGACTACAAATAAACTTTTGTCAAGGCCTTATTCCAAGACACTAGTTTTTCTCATGACACCTACTGATGCATCGAGAAGATATAATGGACTCCACCCATCGCATACTATGTCCAATGAATTCAACATAAGAAAAGGTTAAATCATTATCTAAACATTATTATTAAAACTAGAATACATAATGTCAATATTTTAACCAGAAATCATGAATGGTATAAAAATAGTTCATCCACAGTCAATCATAACTCAATTAACACAATATGTATGATTTTATTATAATAAATTAACCTCAATTGAGAACAATGTGGGATATAGACATAGATAAAATTAACCATTAAAAATATTTGAGAGAAATATCCCCTTTTTTAAGCATTTACAAGTCTCACTATTTATCAAGAACTCATTTAAAAGGGATTTTTGATTCAAAGTTTCCCATATCACATTGAAACATTTAAAAGAAATTTTAGTTTTAAAACATTCATGTCCATTTAAATAAATCCTTAAAAAAAATTTAAAATGTGAACATTAATGAGGAAGATTTTGAAGAATTAATCTTTAAAACATTTAAAATGATATTTTAGTTAGAGTTTGTAACCAAATGTGAGACTCGTGAATACAAATAATTGAGGTAATAGAAACTACATAATATCATGAGAATAAATAGATTCCTAATATATTATGTCAAAGTATAGAATATACCCCATATAAAAGTCAATTGGAGTTTAACAACAAAGAAGTCTCAATGGAATGTAAATTGATATGAAATCTTTTATAAAAACAATATCCTTAGGTTAAGGATAAATAAATGACATAATAATATATGATAAATAAAAATACCCTAAATATGATGGTATATTCAGTGTAAATTTATAATAGGAAATTCACACATATTTTTGTAAAAACAACACCAATAACATGGATTTTTAACTCAATGAATTGAAATTGAGTTAAAACTACTCTAATCAAGTTCATATCGATGACTTGAAAATTTATCAATGGAGTTATTTTTTTATCAAAAGAATATCCACACAAAGGTAAGTGTAAATTCCAACATATGTAAATAAATGGTGATTCCACAAATTATCATGGATAACATAATCAATAAAGATTGCGTAAAAACCAATGACTAGAAATTGAAATAAGAATTTCCCTTAGAGATTTGATAACTTATGAAACATAAAACCCATGAAATATGTATCATACAATTTTTATATAAATACTATTTAATTAATGTATATTTTATAATTAATACAACAATGGTATGAAAACAGACCACAAAATATGAAATAGTTTAAAATATAGAATGAATATCACGAAATAAAAAGTGAGATTAAAACCACTTACCTTGTACTTTTCCTTTGTATTGGGTAGTTTAACATCATGTATAAAGGTTAAATAATTGTTATTAAATTATAAAAGAACCACATACATAAATATGTGATCACTTATGATCTTCAAATATTTCTCTGTTAAAGATATTCCAGTAGTATCATTGTTTTGGGTTTTTACTAATTAGTTTTCATTTATATTCTATGTTATTTAAGTCGTGTTTTTTAGGTATAATATGTATTTGATTTATATAAAGAATGATATTATTTTTTTAAAATTATTTTTAATTCATCAAGTGAAAATTATTTTTGAATGGTTAGGAAGGGGAATTAATCTTATCGCATTTGTGGAGATGGTAATCCATACGTACAGAAGAGAGACAATATCATTCAATTGATGGGAAAATTGTATGTAATTGGATGTTGTATTATATATAAAGAATATTTAACATGTTATATTTTTTATTTACAACAATCTTACTCCATATTATACCCATAAAAATAATAAAGTGTTGAATAACAAACTACACCACGACCTCGAGATGGTAAGTTGTACTTACGCATGTATGGTGACTTTGTCATTCATTGGATTAATAGAATAATGAATTAGGTTATACCATATTTATAATAACATAACAATATGTAGAATGTATTAGAATTTTTATTTTGGTATGGAAATAACAATAAAAGCGGAAGTGGAAGAAGAAAAAACATTGAAATAAGTGGTGAAATTATTACCTCTTTTTCAGGTCCTTCCTTTTGATTTGATCAGAAGGGATCCATCCGTATGATGGAGTTATGATCAATGTAAGGCCTATAAGATGATGTTAGGGTAGTTTGAGGATATTATTTATGGTGTTGTAACTTCGAAATGGCTTTGGAAGTTTAAAATTAAAATAAGGGGATGCACCTTTTTTTAAGAGAGATTAGGGTAACTTTAAGAAAAGATCAAAATATTATTTTATTATTTAATAATTTTCAGTTAATAATAGCTAAAAATGGATTTAATTCGAGATTAAGTTGGGTATGGGTTTAAATACCTTCAACCAAAACGTTCTAGACATGTTTAGGACACCATATTAACCTTATCATTTAGATTTAACTCTTAGTTAATTAGTTTAACTTTTACTATGGCTTCTAGTATTCTTACATTATATGGTCAATAAACATACTATGAACTACCAAGATAACTTAGAATAGTTCATTAATGATATATATATCATTATATAAGACATTCTACAGAACTATTGATTTTTTGTAATATTATATCAATTATTAATATAATATTGGTTTAAAAAACTAATTTTTTTCAATTTTGACACTATTTATCATTTGATTTTTATAAAAGTCATAACATAATGATTACTTCGAGAAAAATAATTTATTCAACAATAACATGTCATATTAGTATATTAAATTCTTTTAATGCATAAAATATATCAATTTACATTTATTTTTATATTTATAATAATAATTATTTTAATTTTTCATTAACAAGGTAATTACCACATCATTATGTGTCACATATAAATTCTATTATTTAATGCCAAAAAATTATAAATAAAAAACCATGATGTAGAAATTCTTTATACATTTCTAATTAATAATTAATGTCTATTTTATCTTATGTATAACAATATATTAAAATTGTTTTATTAGTTTAAATTTGAATATAACACTTTTAAATCTTCTTTAAATAAAATTATAAATAATGACCTAATCTAATCCCAAGGGACCAAAGAGAAACATATTTTATTAATATTGTTGATTTTAGTATAAAAACTCTTATAAAATAGAATTAGGACATGTGTTAGGTTAATTATAATATTATTTTTTCCTTCAATTACCCAATTTACTTGTAACTGTGGTAAATAAAAGTCAAAAGTTACTACCCACCAAAAATTATTTTCATCTTATTGAACCACATTTTATTTAATGATGTAAATTTTTTCTCCTAGATTATTTAAATTCAAGTCAAATATGTGGTAAAATCACTATTTATGAAATTTTACTAACGTCCCAAGAAGGTATGAAAAATGATAAAAAATTAAATAAAATTTTATAAATATAATTATTTTATAAAATGACTCCAATGAATTACATTGAACTAAGATTGGTATTATTTATATAATTTGACTTAAAATTAATATAAATAAAATTAATAACTATTTAAATAAAAATTCAATTTTTAATCAATAATTCAGTGTGTTTTACTATTAACAAAAAATTGATAGATTTCAGAAAAATACCAAAAAATCACCCTATGATAATTGTGATATTATGAATTAAAAATGATGTTTATTTTAGAAAAATTAAAAACATATAATCTGTATTAATTAATTTATTATTTATTCCCATTGTCAAAACCTGAAAGTGGGTTTTGAGATGTAAAAACTATCAAAAGATAGATATGGGTTTATGTCTATTTAAAAGTGAAATTAAATCCAATAACCAACCATGGATTAAATAATAAGAATATAATATAATTATACTTTAAAACCATTCAAATGTATAATTTAACACAATAATTATTTTTATTTAAAAAATATGTTTTCAATTAAAATTTAGTATCTTTCACTATTCATCAAAATATGAATGTTGTAATGACCCAGAAATTCCATGGTCATTTTTTTCATAAATACATGGGAATATTACGAGTCCATAGTTTCTGACGACGCTTGATTCAGAGGCCTGGTGTGCCCAGAAACAATTTCTGACGTTTTGTTCGGGTATGTTCAGTAGACGTACTTGCGGGATTTTATATCATTCGAACTTGTGCTCGGAATTGAAATCAGAGAACTCTAATGAACTTGTAGCGCCGATATTATTTTAAGGAGACCTTCACCGTAGTTGCGTTTTATCGAGGATGGAAGTTAATTTTTGGGGATTCTTAATAAATTAAACAAAAATTATGTGTGACATAATTTTTATTTAAGTGGTGGTTTAATCCTACAAGGGGATGTTGGAGGTGGGTCCCACCCCAAATAACCTCCCATGGAAGGATATTATGTAGTGGGGCCTACACGAGCATCAAACTCATCAACTCCGCTTGAACCCCCTCAAACTCTTGGGACTCCCCATAATTGTTTTGGAGCCTCATCACTTCCACCTTCCCTATTTATATTTTTATCACACCAAATTAATTAATGCCAATTAATTAATTTGAAAATGTTTGAATTCTTTTTTCATGGAAACAAATAAAATAATGGAGTATCCATTATTTTATTTTTTTCTTGGCAATTATTCTTCGGGGGAGCTATGGAGGACTCTTGGAAGAACATCGTCCTCTCAATGAAACATTTTCCTCGTCTCCGAAGAACGTGAAGCAATACCTTCTACCTTCTTTAACCGGAGCAAGGAAGGGAATCAATGCAGCCCACGAAGTACCCCAGGGGAGTCATCTAGATGTGAATTCACTGAGCTCTACTCCCTCCGACGTTGATGGAATGGCGTCCGTCATCCGCGACGCCCATCTTTCGCGACTCGTCAACGTATAATGACAAATAACAGGTTGGGGAATTTGGATTATTTCTTTTTATGTATGAATTATACCCACGTAATATGATATTTATTTATGAATTGATGGTGGCCAAATTGTTATCACATAACACAGAGGGCGCGGGCCGAACAAACAACGCATGAAATCCCTCTGTTGAATCTCGTTTGGTTGACATCAGAGGTAGAGCTGAAAGGGTGTGGTGACGTCACACCGCACGAGTGGAAAACTGTGGTGGATGAAGAAGCATGGCGCCGGTGCACCGCACGGTGGAACGAAGGTTGTGGTGAGGTTGGTTCATAGCAGTGGTGGTGCGGCACCATCGCATCGCGTGGATGGCAGTAGGACCGCATCACCGTCATGCCACAGTGGAGGTGCATAGGCGGCCAGATGAGCCGACTGCCGTGGAGCAGGACCGCCGGACGACCGGCTCGCCAACCAGCCGGCACGTTGGAGGACCGCAGTGTTTACAGGCTCCACGTGGAGGAGGATGCATCCCACATCCAAGGGCTGCTCGGATAGCTGAATCGGCCGGCCACTTGTTGGCTGGGATGGAGAAACCTCGGTGCCCGCTGGCACCGTGTGGGAAGAACCGCGGGCCGCAATGCGGGCCGCGTTCGTTGGGCCGAACCGGCCGGCTATGGTCGGCTGAGCAGAAGAAGAGGGGGCACCGCCTAGTGGACTAGATCGGCCCGTAGCGTGGTCCGAGTCTGCATGTGGGCCACGCACCACCGGGTCAGGCCAACCCCCTGCCAGGCCTGACCCACCGAGACGGGTCGGGCCCGTCTTCGCTTAAATGAGAATATCTCCTAGAAATCATGCCCAATTGTTGCTCCGTCTACGGAACTAGGAACCTCACAATGAGGCGGTCCTCTTGACAAACTCTAAGTGCATTTTGGACAAATTTGGAAAAGAGCCGGGTTGGATTAAACGTAAAATCCAACCGGGCCCCTGGAACAAAAATGCCAATAACTCTCAGACTGGGCATCTGATTGACGCACCATACGTCACGTTGGGTTCCTTATGATGTGATGGAAAAACAGGATACATCAACTCTAGAATTATTGGAAGATGATGTATTGAAACTTGGCTCGAGGAGCGGACCCTCCCAGAATTGATCGTGTTGTGTGTGGGAACCCTAGGGCTGGCTACGACTGGGATGACCAGGATCCTTTGTGGGTTCAGCTGCGACGAATTCTGTACCGGAATCCTCATTGGATTTGACATCGATGACTACTGTACAAGAATCCTCCATGGGTCTAAAAGTTCTGACTTCTGTTCCTGTGTCCTGTGTGGGACCGACAGAATATCTCTTCCTATATCCTATGTGAGTTCGACAACTTAGATGAATTGGTGACTACATCTGATCATCTCGATCACTCAACGAAATATGTATACATGTGTGAGCTGAGTCTTGAATTTCAATTATCTATATTTGAGGTGACTGAATTTAATTCCTATGTGGACTGGGTTGTGCTTGGGCTCGAGAGTTTGGGCCAAACTGTGATTGATAACTTAGATATATGTATGGGCATATACCTAAGTTGGGTTGGTTGATACTTCATGATTGTATATTTCTTCACTGGTTTATCATTATTGGATTCTTCGACACCTTTGGGGGTCTCAGGGTCCCTACTCAGTAGCGTTATACCCACCACTACATTTGATATGCCCGCACTTCATTGTGTTTGTTGCAGATGATAGACAACACTGATTGAGGTAGAGAGTTATAGAGTTAGACAGTACCCAGAGGTGGACCACTTGGAGAGACATACACGGAGCAGACGAATGGGCATAGGGAGCTAAGGATGCCATATATGCCAACCCTTCAGGTGGGATTCCTATAGGACGACTCAGTAGTGGTTGTTTTCCCTTTCTGCAGTTGTACTAGTTTTACAGTTGTTTGTACTTTACTATTGGGCATGGATTTCCGGCACCATTTCTTTCAGCACTTTTTTTGTATATAGTTTTAATTAGTCTTTACTTCTAGTGGCGTACTTTGTTGTTTTTTATTCTTTATTATATGAAATGCCTTCACATTTTATCGATATTTCACCTTTGGTGTTAGTCGCCAGCCCCTGGCCTACGAAAGGTGGGATTGGGGTAGTCATGGCAGAGGCCCTGAGGACAGGTCGTGAAAAATGGTTATCAGAGCAGTCAGTTCGACCACATAACATGGACTCTGATTCTATTAACAACAATAGTGTAAATTGTTTTCATTATGGTTATTAGTTTAGGGAAACCGGTGTCGGTGCAGTGGTCGACGTATCTATACACTAGGAATCTAACTTCTAATATCCGAATCAGTGCACAAAAACACTGATTGAATGTGTGTTTCCTTTGAAAAAGTATTCTTCGTGATGACATTGTGTTAGATCACCAGGTATATTGTTTTAACCTTGGCGTGGATTTTTCATTTCAGGATGGCCCCACTAAGGCATCCATATAGGGTTTCGAGTCATGTACGAGATGGTAGCCCACAGAGATACGAGGCATTGGTGTAGGGCCCCAACACAGCGGAGGTACCAGTGGTACCACTACCTGTTGGGCCACCACTACCATGAGCTCCAGTAGTATAGAGTACACGTCGTCTGAGTGAGTTGCACAAGTTACATCGCCAGAGGCTTCCCAGGTTCTGGGGAGAGACAGAACCATAGGCATGTGAGGATTGGCTGGAGGATGTCCTGAGAGTTTTCAGATTGGTAGGGAAACTAGTCGACATCATAGTGATCCTTGCCGCGATTCTCCTGTATACATCACTAGTAATATGGTGGAGCCTGATGCTCCATGTGCACAATGAGGCATTATTACTCTGGAAAGACTCCGAGAGTCTCTTCCTCTCAGAGTTTGTTCGAGCCACCCTTCGTGTGGTGCGGATTCAGGAGTTATTTCATCTTTAGTAGGGAAATATGACAGTAGCTCAGTACTTAGCGATGTTCACCAACACAGGCGGGGGTGCAGGAGTGACTCCTTCTAGTGGAGCATCTTTTCGCTGAGCAGTCCCCATAAGATAGACCCACCACAGGGAAACACGTAGTGGAGTCTTCTACAACCGCTAGTAGATAGATGTCACAGAGGTCTAAGTGGACCAAGCCCTCAGGTGGGAGACCCCATGATATAGGTTCGGTTGGGTGGGGCACATGAGATAGAGCTAGATATACGAGGAGTGGGCAGTGTTATGCATGCGTCTTGTAGGGCCACATTGCTCGTGACTGCTCGACCTTCCATACAAATGAGAAACAGACAGTAGAGGGACCTCCCTAATAGAGGTAGTTCTTGACCGTGATGGTCCGCCAGGAGAAGGCAGACATGGTAGAGGATATGGTCGAGCAGCAGGTGGTGGATGACATTTTGAGGCTCTACCACAACCACCACCCGGAGGTCCACCCCGACCACAGGGAGCTGGCGGACAGAGGCAGGCTCAGCTCTAGGCAGTCAAGGCTTATGACCACAGCTCACCTGATATGTTTCGAGGTACTATCTATGTCTACTCAAAACTTGCTTTAGTACTTATAGACATAGGTGTGATTCATTCTTTTATTTCCATTTCCATCATTTGGAGCTCGGAGATTCTGATGAAGCCATCGGTTTGGTCCTTACGGACAAAGAATCTTATTGGAGCAGACTCAACGATTACGTACTGGTGCCGGCATTGTGAGATTAATCTAGGAGGCGAGAGTTTCGGCTGGGATCTTCTTGTAGTGCCATCGAGGCCTTACAACGTCATCTTGGGTATGGACTAGTTATCCATTGTTAATACTTATTTTCAATGTATTAGGTTCAAAGTGTGGTGAATCCTCATGGATGGGACTAGGATCACCTTCATCGGCGATAAGGAAGCCTTTTCAGCGTAGGATGGACTTGTGTACAATAGGGGGAAGCCGATCACACATCATTTGGCTAGTTCCATCCTCATAGTGGTTGATGTGTGGAGTCCGTGTTTTCCTGTTGTGGTTGATCTGTATGCAGATGTTTTCCCAGATGAATTTCTAGGACTACCTCCTTGCAGAGAGGTTGACTTATACATTGACATGTACCCCGGGGAGACACTGATATCTACTCCAGTATCTCGGATGGCTCCCCTCTGAGATTTGTGTGCTATGGGTACAACTGGAAGACTTATAGGGGAAGGGGTTTATCCAACCCGGTGTTTCACCCTGGGCATCTCCGATTTTTTTCTCCAAGAAGGCGGATGGGGGCTTGCATCTCTGTGTTTACTACCGTAGCCTGAATCAGGTATCCGTGAAGAACAAGTACCCACTCTCGAGGATTGACGACCTCTTGGATCAGCTCAAGAGAGCACAATGGATCTCAAAGATAGACCTTAGTTCAGGCAATCACCAGCTCATATTTCAAGATGGGGATGTGCAGAAGACTGCCTTAAGGTGTCCGTATGGACACATCGAGTTCTTGTTTATGCCCTTCGGTGTATCAAATGATCCTAAGGTGTTTATGAGTAACATGAACTACATCTTCCAGCCTTACCTCAATAACTTTGTCGTAGTATTTATCGACGACATATTGATTTACTCGACTACTGAGGATGAGTATGCCTACCATTTTTTGGTAGTATTGTACACACTACGAGATCACCAACTTTATGGTAATCTCATGAAGTGCATGTTTTGGATTCAAGAGGTTTAATTTCTAGGACATGTCATCTCTGAGGCTAGAGTTGCATTGGATTCAACGAAGATCGAGGCAGTACTTGCTTAGGAGCCACCCGGGAGTGTGACTGATGTACACAGTTTTCAGGGACAGGCTGGGTACTATCTGAGATTTGTCCCAGACTTCTCCAGAGTTGCATCACCACATTAAGCTTTGACGAAGAAGGGGAAACTTTTCGTGTGGTTAGATAGATGCTAGTAGAGATTTTAGGAGTTGAGGTAGTGGTTGACCAGTGCGCCCATCATGAGGCTACCAGAGGAGGGTGTTGGGTACGTGGTTTACTATACGCATCAGGGAACGAACCTGGGTGTGTCCTGGTGTAGGGGCGAGTAGTGATCGCTTATGTCTCGTGGAGGTTGAGATAAAATTCGAATAACTACTCTACCTATGATAAGGAGTTATAAGAAGTGGTATTCCCCTTGAAGATGTGGATACACAATCTGATGGGTGAGCATTTTACAATCTACTCTAACCACCAAAGACTCAAGTACATCTTCTCGTAGAAGGAACTGAACATGAGATAGCAACAATGGCTCAAGTTCCTCCAGGACTATGACTTATAGATATTCTATACTCTAGGAAGGGGGGGAATTGTAGCAGATTCTCTCAGTAGGAGATCAGTCATTCAGCTGCTAGGAGATGCGATATAGCAGCTAGCCACATTGAAGATATCTTTTGTGGATAGTGATGGTGCATCCTTTCTGTAGTCACTCACAATCACTCCTCTACTTATTTAGCATTTCAGAGAGGCACAGTGTGGGTACGTTGATTGTGAGACATGACATGCTCAGATATCCACAGGTTAGGCACTAGATGGATTATCTGAAGGTGGGGAGCACATCATCCACTTCAAAGGATGTACCATTGTACTAGTTTCACTACAAGAGGATGTGTTGAGGGAGTTATACACTTCCCCTCTAGCAGAACATCCTTGAGTGCCGAAGAAGTATCAGGACCCTAGATGACAACACTAGTGGCCAGGTATAAAGAACAAAGTTGCATATTTTGTCTCATGATGCCTCACTTGTCAGCAAGTGAAGGTGGAGCACCAGGTTCCAGCAGGCTTGGTTCATCCCTTAGAGGTACCATAGTGGATGCGAGACGAGATATCCATGGATTTAGGGACGGTGCGTCCACGTAAATCAAGAGGAAAAGACTCTATCTGGGTGATCGTAGACTGACTCCCAAATTTGGCCCAGTTCCTACCAATAAGAGATCAGGGATAAGTAGAGAGCCTGGGACGCCTCTACATACAAGAGATATTATTGATTCATGGCATGCTATCAATGATCATCTCTGGTCGAGATGCCCGTTTCACTTCCAGGCTATGGAAGGGGTTGTAGGATCTTTTTGGGACACAAATTCACTTGAGCGCCACCTTCCATCCTTAGACGGATGGCCAGACTGAGAGGACCATTCAGACTCTTGGGGACATGCTCCTTGCATGCATCCTTGACTTTGGTCGGAGCTTCGAGGATCAGTTACCCTTGGTAGAGTTTGTGTATAACCATAGTTACCACTCTACCATTGGGATGGAACCTTACGAGGCATTGTATGGCCGACCTTGCAGATCGCCTCTACAATGGACTGACCTAGGAGAGTTAGCACTTGTAGGAACAGATATGATGGATGCTATGAAAAAAATGGTGCAGATCATCCATGAGCGGATGAAGACTGCATAGAGCAGACATACTCCCTATGCTGATAGGAGATGTAGAGCACTAGATTTAGAGGATGGAGACCATGTCTTCTTAACAGTATCACCTCGACGAGGTCTACGGAGATATGGCCAAGGCTGTAAGCTATCTCCACGATTCATTGGACCATTCTAGGTCCTCAGCAGAGTAGGCGAGGTGGCTTACCACCTGGCCCTTCCACCACTATTGCACCAGGTGCACGACATCTTCCACATATATCAGTTGAGGGGATCTGTGCAGAACACATCCCACATCATCGACCATGGGGAGCCGAACATCGATGAAATGGTGACTTTCACTGAAGATCCATTGGAGATTAAGGATCGATAGGACCAGGTCTTGTGTGGACGTTTGATTCCTCTGGTGCGCATTCGCTGGCAGCACAGAAACCTCCAGGAGAGCACATAGGAGTTGGAGGCTCAGATGCGTGCTCAGTACCCCCACTTGTTCCCTTAGTGTGTGTTGTAGAATATGGGGATGTAAATCCCTGAGATGGGGAGAACATAAAGACACGGAAATTCTGTGGAATTTTTTTTCTTAAATACATTGGAATTTTACAAGTCCACAGTTTCTGACGATGCTTGATTCTGAGGCCCGGTGTGCCCAGAATCAATTTCTGAAGTTTTGTTCGGGATCGTTAAGTATGTATACATGCAGGATTTTATATCTTTTGAACCGGTGCACGGAATTGAAATCTAAGGGAACCGATGAACTCGTAGCGCCGGTATTTGCTTAATGATACCTTCACCAAAGCTGCCTTTTATCGAGGATGGATGTTAATTTTTGGGTATTTTTAATAAATTAAATAAAAATTATGTGTGACATAATTTTTATTTAATTGGTGGTTTAATCCTCCAAGGGGATGTTGGAGGTAGGGCCCACCCACAAATAACCTCCCATGGGAGTATATTGTGTGGTGGGTCCCACACAAGCATGAAACTCCTCAACTCCCCTTGAAACCTCGTAAACTCTTGGAACTCCCAATAAATGTTTGGGAGCCACTTCACTTCCACCTTCCCTCTTTATGGTTCCATCACAAAAAATTAATTAATGAAAATTAATTATTTTGAAAAAGTTTGAATTCTTTTTGCATGGAAACAAATAAAATAATAGAGTAGCCATTATTTTATTTTTTTCTTGGCTATTATTCTATGGGGTATCTTGGGAGGACTCTTGGAAGAACATGATACTCTTGACAAAAAACGCTCCTCATTTCTGAAGAACGTGAAGCAATACCTTCTACATTCATCAACTGGAGAAAGGAATGGATGCACCACCATCCACGAAGTACACTGAGGGAATCGTCTCGAAGAAACTTCACGGCGCTTTACTCCCTCCGACGTTGAGAGAATGACGTCCTTCATCCACGATGCCCGTCATCCATGACTTTTCAATGAACAATGACAAATACGAGGTAGGGAAAATATGGATTATTTCTTTTTACAAATGAATTATACCCACGTACTTCGAAGATTATTTATGAATTGATAGTGGCCAAATTGTTATCACCTAATGCAGAGGGTGTGGGCCGAACAAACACAGCTCGACGTCCCACCGTTGAATCTAGTTTGGTTGACATCAGAGTAAGAGTTGAAAGGGAGCAGTGTCGTCGCACCACACCAGAGAAAAACCCCAGTGGATGAAGAAGTGTGGCGCCGACGTGCCGCGCATTGGGGCTGAAGGCCACGGCCAGGTCGGGTCGCGACATTGGTGGTGCGGCGCCATCGTGCCGCTTCGAGGGTAGCAGGACTACGGTGTCGCCGTGCCGTAGTGGAGGTGTGTTGGCGGCCGGCCGAGCCAGCCCTTGTGGATCCGGACAACGGGACGACCGACCGGCCAACCGGTCGGCCCGCTGGAGGACCGTGGCTCTCGAAGGCTCCGTGGGAGGACGACGCGGCCCGCATTCGCAGGATGCTTAGCTGGATGAAC
The DNA here is from genome assembly GCA_963277665.1 of Viscum album. Classification (NCBI taxonomy): domain Eukaryota; kingdom Viridiplantae; phylum Streptophyta; class Magnoliopsida; order Santalales; family Viscaceae; genus Viscum; species Viscum album. Next base: position 1,515,106,273 of record OY728122.1, on the reverse strand, counting down.
CAGGCAGCCATGTGTCATCCAGGCTGGAGAAATAGTGGCACATGCAGGCGCCGCATGGGAAGAACTGCGGCCCGCAGCGCGGGCCGCGTGCACCAGGCCAACCCGGCCACCACGGTCATCCGGGTAGAGGAGGAGGGAGCACTTCATGGTGCTACCGGGAAAATAGGAACGGCCCGCAGCACGGGCCAGGTCCGCAGGTGGGCCACACACCGCCGGGCTCGCCCGACCCAAGCCGGGTCGGACCCGCCAAACTAGTTCTGGCCGACCCGCCAGCCGACTGGGCATGACAGGTTGGGCCCGTCATTTCTTAAATGTGAATATCTCTTAGACCACACAAGTGATTGAGGTGCCGTCTACAGAACTAGGATGCTCGCAATGAGGCATTACTTTTTGGATACTATAAGTGAGTTTTGGACAAATTTGGAAAATGGACGAGTTGGCTCGAATGTAAAATCCAACCGGGCCCCTAGAATGGAAATAACAATAACTCTATGACCGATAGTCTGATTGACGCACCGTATATCGCGTTGGGTTCCCTATGATGAGGAAGAACAATGAGATACATCAACTAATGACTTCTTGTTAGTTGATATATCGACACTATGCTCGAGGATCGGACCCTCGCAGAATCGAGCATGCTGTGTGCGGGAACCCTAGGGCTGGCTGCGACTGAGATGACCAGAATCCTACGTGGGTTTGGCTGCGATGACTTCAGTACCGGAATCCTCCATGGGTTTGATAGTGATGACCACTGTACCAGGATCCTCCTTGGGTCCAACATTTTTGACTTCTGTTCCTGTATCCTATGTGGGTCCAACCGAATAGCTGGTCCTGTATCCTGTGTGGGTCCAACAACATAGATGAATCAATGACTAAATCTGATCATCTCTATCACTCTAATAAATATTTATACATGTGTGAGTTTTTTCTTGACTTTCAATTATTTATTTTCGAGGTGATTGACCTTACAACCTATGTGTATTGGTTTGTGATTGGGCTCGAGAGTTGGAGCCGAACTATGATTGATTTGTTAGGTATATGAATGGAAATATACCTTAGTAGGGTTGGTCGATACATCGTGATTGTATATTTCTGTTGTGGTTTATCCTTTTTAGATTCTGGGAGACCTTCAGGGGTCTCAGGGTCCCTACTGATTATCTTTATACTCACCCAGGCATGGGTTATGCCTACACTTCGTTGTGGTGGTTGTAAACGATGGACATCACTGATTGAGGTACATAGTTTAAGAGCTGGATGATACCCGGAGGTGGACAACTTGGTGAGACATACACGAAGTAGAAGGAAAGACCAATGGTGATGAGGAGGCCATCTGCACCCACCCTTCAGGAGGGATTCCTGGAGGATGACTTAGAAGTTTCTATTTTACCTGTCTTTAGTTGTACTAGTTTTACAGTTGTTTCTACTTTACTGTTAGGATTGTATTTCGGGGCCCTTTCCGTTCATCACTTTCTTTTGTATACAGTTTTACTTAGTTTTTAATTCCATTTCAGTTCTCTGTTTTTTTAATAATTAAAGTCAATGCCTTCCAATTTTATCAGGATTACGCCTTTGGTGCAAGTTGCTAGCCCATGGACTATGGAAGCCGGGCTTGGGGTAGTCATGGCACCGGGCCTTAGGACGAGTCATGACAAATGATTTTAGAAAATCATGAAAAATTTGTCCAAACTATATTTTTATGTCTACATTCCTAAGAAGAATTTAATTTCATCAAATTTAATATATAAAAGTGTCAAATGTTTGGTTATGAAGGTTTCTCCATTAAAAGGCAGAAAACCATTAATTTTTAAAGAATAATTATTTTATCTGAGAAATTGTATTTTTCCTTATATTATGTCTATTAAACAGAAATATGAAAGTTAAAATTGTATGGGATATATATAATATTAAAAATGTCGTTATTAAAATTTCATAACCTTTTTTTAAACAGCTAGTTTCATAGATCGTGGTGTGCTTGAAATCAGTGTTGCGAACAACACGTGCTATTGTATTATTCAAAGAGAAGCATACCGTGGAAACCTAGAGTGTTACAATGAATTGGGATGTTCTGTTATAAAATTTCTCACAACTGATGTATTTCTATAAGGTTTATTTAAGTGATATAATTCATGGATTCCACTACCATTTATAGAATACATCATCTGATCCATCACTATCACGAACAATCTATTCATTTTCCACATTACAAGGTTGCATATTTGAAAGGAGAACATCCTCAAGGTGGAATCCAATATCTCCTTCTATGTTTCATTTCTGGAAAATGATTCTATATAGACATATATTATATGAAATATCATAATAATATTTAAATTATATACCATTTCAACATTACCATAAATTAAAAACGTTTTTGGATATTCTAGTTACATTATCATTACCCCTAATATTATCTAAACCATTATATGAATCATTGTATAAGGAATAATCCTTAACATTTCATAATCAAGATAATTCAACTAGAATTAAAATTCAGATATTACACAAGACCATTTATTATTATTCTTTTCATATATATATGTGACAATATAATTCATATTAAAAATATATATTTAAAAGTAGACACCTCTATTGAAATAACATAGTTTTTACATAATGAAACTAATAAAACAAAACATGATTTCATTACATAAAAATCATCAATTGATAATACATGAATTCTTCACATAATTTACCATTAAAAATATTTATGAAAACTTTTTAAAACATTGTATTTTCCCAATAATATTATTAAGTGACATAAAAATAAAAATTAACCCATTTTTATATAAAGGAAAATAATTTCACAATTTTATAACTATTAAACATAAAACATAAACACAATATATTACGTTATGAAATCAATTGTTTCCTATAAAACTATATAAATAATTTATAAATCATAAAATGAGTCTTATGGAATAAATTTAAAATCGATCTTACACATAATGGTTTTCTCTCATCTAAAAGGGTGTAAAAATCCCAATTAAATTAGGAATAACTATCATAGAATATTCCTATAATTTCCAAGGAGAAAACTAACCGGTTAACTATGTACATTTACACAATTAATTATAGATATATAATAGGCCCAAAAACCCTTAGTTTATTAGGAAACCACTCATCGTCATAGAAATTTCAAAATACCATAACATAATCATAACACACAAATCAAACATAAAAGACATAATATGGAAAAAATCAATTTTTAAATCACTTTTCATTTTTAAGTGGTTATTCAATATTATATCAAAATATTTCATTTAAAAATAAACATTTAAATATATAATGAAAATATAGTATTAATAGTTCATAATGAATGAAGTTAAATATTCTTATAAATTATTAGTGATAACATCTTTTCATTATCAATTAGAGTAGTATATTGAATAAAGGATTTTCAAAATTATGTCCCTTAAATTATTATTGAAATCATTCTAATCATATACATAATTTCATTGATAATAAAAAAATTTATAATTAATTAAATAATTATTAACCCTTTCCATTTTTTGTATTTATTATCAATTTAGTATGTTCATTTTTGTCCATTTTAACGTGTTTTAAATATCACAATCTATTATAAATTAGTGTTCATTTCATTTAATTATGGTCACATATATGGATTATGATTTTTGGAATTCATTTCAAAGGGAATAAAAAAATACATAATTTGAAATAAATTATATTAATAATTTTCAATAATTCTAAATTACCCATATATCATTTTTTTATATGAGGATACATCAGTAGATAAAACATTAAGGATAAATTATTTGTTTTTTAGGTGGTTTTTTGTGACCATCAAAAAATAGTTTCATTATACAGAATATTTTGTCAATATATTTGTTAAAAGAACAATAATTAAGTTCTAATGAAAATATGAAAATATTTATTGACCCTAATTATCATATTATGAATATACTTAACAAATGTAATTGAAAATGAAAAGCAATTGGCCTAGAAGTCAGCGAAACAACACATCATGAAAGATGATTTAATTTTTAAATTGATAGGAGAGAAGAAGAGATTTAATGATGGATTATCTATTAATAGAATAAAATTCTAATATATATGTGATACTGGATTTATAATTACTTCTTTAATATGGGTGTTTGGGATAAGGTAGAAATAATTAAGGAGTAAAAGAATTAATGATTGATTTTTGGAGTATATTACCTCTTTAATATTTTCTCCATGAGAACCTCTTTAAGGTATATGATTCTAGTCTTATGGTGATACCAATATGTCTTGGATGTTGGGATGAGTCTTGTGATGTGAACTGGAAACAATTTAGAAAATATTTAAGGAATAAATTGTGTGAGGTAAAGAGGTGGGGAGGTATGGTATTTAAAGCAAAAGGAGACGGTTTTTATTACATTATTCATTTGTTTAATAGTTTGGCATATGATTATCCACAATGGTCATTTATGTGAATAATTATAGGAAATGGTTATTTGATGTTTGTAATTATTGGTGCTTACATCAGTGATGATTCAATAATTCTTCTGCATAACTTATAGTGATAAATATCATAAATTATCATATTTTAATATTCACCAAAAAATTAATAGTTTTTGAAAAATCACAAAAATCAACCACAACCATTTTTCAATATGTTGATTTCAAAATGGAATTTATTTTAAAAAAAAATTTAATCGGAGAAATTTTATTTTTAATTAATGTCTTCACATATTCAAAAAATAATTATTTTAATATTATAACTTATTTTATGAAAAATTGAATAATTAGTTTATGTATCACAAAATTGTCATAAAATTTTAAATATAGAATATATTAATTTATGAATATATTTTATCAATATATATTTTCATCAAAACTATTATATTAATTATAAAATTTTATATAAATGTTCTTATTTCACAAAAATTCCAACACTTAAAGTTATCATTTATAAAAGATTTATTTACTTATTCCTATATATAAATAGATAATAATTATTTTATTAGGTAACAAAATATATTTATAATTTAATAGGTCATGATATTATTCTTTTTGTGAGATCACATTTCCACATTTTCACATTATTATTCCAATGGTCTGGTTAGTATTTCATTTGTATAAATTAATTAATTTCGTTAAATTAGATTTATTTAATTATATATTATTAATTAATTTAACTATTTAGATATAGATTTAAAAAATATCCTATTATTGCCTGGATTGTTATAATAAACTAGATTGAAAAACCTAAAAAGGAGAAATTTGAAAATAATTTAATAAAAATCATGAGAAAATATCCTATCTGTTTCGAAAAATGTTTTTTAAATCTCAAAACATTTTTAAGTTCATTCTCATTGAAATAATCGTGAAATATTTTAAAAAAATGTTTTATAATTTAGTTAAAACACGTTTTAAATGTAATTTTATTTGAACGATATCTTAAAATAAATTTTAAATAATTATTTAAAAATATTATAGAAAAAATATTCATTAATATTTACATTATAAATATTCAATTGAAGCTTCATGGAAATGATGGTCATGATAGTGGGTAAATCTATACATCATGAACATTATTTTTGAACTGAAAAAAGTTATGAAATGTTCCTTGAATTGAAAAAGAAAATATGATTCATTTAAAAACTAGTTTTTATTAAAAAGTTAAAATGATAGTATTAATTTATTTTAAATATAATCATAAAAAAATTAAAATTATTTATAGAATATATTTTTTCAGAGAAAATATATTTCAGGCTGAAAACAAAAAAAAATTGAATTTTATTTTAAAAATGTTACATATTTATATTTGCAACCAAATAGCTGAAAATTGTACTATTAAATGACTATATATTGAATAAGTATTGGATATGAAAATTATTCATTATTCTCGATATGTGGATCATAATATTTCATCAATGGATGAATAATTATAATTAATCATGATAAATAATGGGATTATAGAAATATACTTTATCAAAAAAAATTATCATTGAACTATAAAACCTAGGGAAAAATAATATCCAATAAAGAATAAAATAACATTAAAGTAAGGAGACTCAAACAATAACATTTCAACGGGTATTTATAGACACAATTTAAAAGAATATTTTTTCATCAGGTTATATGTATCTCAATGAAGGCTAATTACTAAAAAAAATTACATTACTTATTTGGTATCATTTTAAATATAAAGCCCTTTGTAAAAATATCATAAAATGGATATTTAAATACCAATAAATTTATGTATATAAATTCTAGAATACATGATGGTATATTATATAGACTATACAAAATAAAATCGTGGTGAATATGGAATAAGACTCATTAAATAAATGTTTGATGAGAAATCCTCTATTTGATTGAGTGTCATTAGAATCACGAGATCCATGAAATAAATACATAAATTGATACATTTAATATGAATGAATAAATAAAATTCAGGATATAACATTTCAAATATAACTATATAAATAACCCAAAAAAATTTGTTTTAAATATATATTTATATATATAAATTACAGAAGAAACAGTGTTACAGGAAAACCATTACCGTAAGGCTTCAACTTCATTGTACATATAAAACATAATATTTTTATAAATACCAGTATTTTATACATATAAATAGAACAAATTAATATATATCACCCCATATATGTTATTTTTTGTTTTATATTACCCGTTTATTAATCATTCATGTTATTGTTATGTCTCTAGTAATAAATGATATCTTTTTTATATGTGTTCTTAATTTTTATTCATTTACCTTTAAAATATATCATTGATACTTATTTACATGATGTAAAACATGATATAAACATCATATAATTATTATATAATTAAATATAATAATATTTAAAATATATAAATATGAAATGAAATACATTGTTTATAGAGATGGTAAGTCATATATATTCATTAACAATGTTTCTGTTTTCTTATCATATTGATTAAAAGAATGTAAATGAAATATATGTATATATATATATAATTAAATTTAATTATTATTTAATATATATTATTTATGTTCTTAATTTCATCATTAATTAATTCAATGTAATGTGTAAATGAATGATATCACATTGAGGTGGAAGCAATCCACATGTAAAGAAATGTATTCAGTATACCACCACAAAATTAATAGAATGATGTTATGTGTTATAAATGAATTAAAAATAAATAAACAATAAATATCATTTATATCATAAAAATGATTAATTTCATTATATTTATGAATATTTAAATGACTTAAATGAAGAACAATTTTTACTAGTTTGTGATGCGGTAATCCTCCATAAGCATAATTGATAGTTATATATCCATTTTGATGGAATTGTGTGTAGGTAGATTTATAAACCTAAATATAAAAGCATCTAATTATGTTTAGGTATATGTGGTTATTATATAATAACTTGTTAATAACAAGAGTGGGGTGGTGAAATGAATAAAAATGCAATATTTGAATGATGTTGGCTCTTCACTGGGTAAATTTATTTAGATTGAAGAAAAGGTACCAACATGGATTAATTTATTCCTTTTTTGAGGATATGTGGCTACGAGGATGGTCTATATGAGATAATTTGGGTGGGGATTATACATGAAAAATCTCTTTAGATTTTTGGAACATGTGATAGGGGTGTGGAAACTATTAAAGTTGAGGAGGAGATGTGTTTTTTATTTAAAAAAAAATCTATTAAGGGGATTCTATTACATCACATTAATCCAACAATGGTCCATTTTTTCTAAAAGGGATTATGAGTTTGATATATTTTGGAAAATGGATTTTTTACATGTATCTCGGTTATTTATCCAATTAATTTAATATTTAACCACTATGTAAATTTGTATTTACCTTAATTGATGAAAATAGCTTAAATTACACTAACTAATATTTTAGGTAAAAAAATAATGTTAAAAAATAAGAAATTATATTATAAAATTACTTAAAATTAGGAATCCATTTTTACATAATACAATCTCATTATCCTTAAAATTTAATTTAAAATTAATATTGTAGATGAGACATTAAAATATGTTTTGAATGTGAATTCTTTCAAATGATTGAAATAGTTTTAAATATAAATTAAATATTAAATTTTTTATAATGAACTAAAATTTTTTAGTAGAATTATTTTTTATATAAATAGTCTCTTATTACTATTTAATATATAATTTATATTTATAAATAAATTTTATCAAAATGATGGTTTAGATTAAAATATTATATTTTTCATTATTCATCCAAAAAAGATCCTTCTCTGAAAAATACCAAGTCCTCCCCCTTAAGATAATTATGACATTAAAATTTCAAAAATTAATTTTAAGATGTCAAATATAATTTATAATGTATTCAAAATTTTGAATTCAAATATTTTTCCCAAAATGGGGGTAAAATAGGCTATTAGAATAATATATATATTTTTGAGTAAAATCAGTTTTATTCTTATCATTTGTCTTCAAAATCACATAATATGAATATTTTTTAGTTTAGAAAATATGATATATATATATATATATATATATATATTATTAAATTCATTTATAGGTTATTGGTTTATTTAATTTAATGATTTAAAACGTGTTTTCTTTAATATATATATTTTTCTATCAAAATATTTCATGTACTTACATAACGAATTTATTATCATTTATATATAATTGGTCACTAAATAATTATTTTTATATTAATGTGTAAACCATATTTTTATAACATAAATAACCTTTTTCATAATTACTATTGAAATGAATTTATGAAAACTCTATGAATATGTAAATATTAAAATTAATAATACAATGTATTTTGGTAAAACTAGGACATTCATGTCAAACATGTTATCTATGGTACTCAAAATTATGTACAGAAAAATCTATAGATAGTTATGAATGTATCAAAAGCTAATATACGTGTATCCTATAGTTAAAGATCAATATGGTGTTGTGTACCAAGAAAAAATAGCTTTGTTCATTCATACAACATATGCTATATTCCTTGTGATGTGAAATTAAAAATTTTCAAATATTTTAGTTAATTAAAAAAATTCACTACAGGGAAATAGGTCTATACCCACGGTTTTGAAAATAACCATGGGTATAGGGATAGTACATGAACCTATACCCACGGTTTTGGATAACCGTGGTTATTGGTTTCATTTTGAAGACTTTGACCGAGGGTTCTGGAGAACCGTGGGTATAGCTTATGGCTGGGAATGAAAATTTTGCGGGACATGGAAAAAATTTAGTGGGAAGATATTTTTTGACAGTTTACTTTAATATATTAACAAAAATGTAAATATATATAATCGGGATTTATATAGATCTGTTGGTCACTAATAGAGGAGCGACCATGAGACTCGTGTTTGAATCCTGCTGTCTGTGGTTTTTGAATTTAAATATCTGATGTAGATGATATTAATATATATACCTATTTGTATATATAAATTAAAATTGAAAATCTTATCTCGGTTGGTCATCTGCCGATGCGCGGTCGTGAGTCCCAAAGTGCGATGCGGGTTCGAAACCCCTTCCCCGCGCGTTTCTGGATTTTATTGTACCCCACACGGATAAAACGAATATATATATATGTTTATGTATAATTATATAACAAGAAGAATATGTAGCCCAGTTGGTCCCACAGTGGTGCGTAGATGTGAGGCACTGCGGGAGAGCATTTTCAAATCCTACCTGCTGTGGATTTTTTGAAATTTAAAAACCCCACGGTTTTCAAACTGTGGGGTCTATTGTGTGCCACACTAGAACTGTCGTGGTTCACACTTTTACTCCCTTATACCCACGGTTCTCCAAAACCGTGGGTATAGTTTGAGATGCCTATAAAGACGTTGTTCCAGTCCACGGTTCCCAAAACCGTGGGTATAGGCTATACCCATGGTTTTGGGGGCTATAACCATGGTTTTGAACCATGGGTATAAGTCATTTTTTCAGTAGTGAGTATCTCAAAAAATCATGGGTTATTACATGCCATTCCTGCTCTATATTCCCAGTCACATTAAAAACCCAGAGTGACCCGATCAAAAAGTAATAACTATTCATGATAGAGATAAATTATTATTTTTAATTAATGATTATATTATTATACATTTTGATATTCAAGAAAAATATGATATGATCATGCATTATAAATTCCCAATATGCATAAAAGTCTGGTATCATTACCTAAAACGAGGGATACTTGGAACCTAGTGCGAACATCATTCCCAAAGCTATTGAAAGATCCAATAACTACACCATAATATCTGAACATAATCTAAACCTATCAAATAAAAATGCTGATATACGTGACAATATAACACCTCTATCAAAAAATGATATGACTATAATATGAAATATAAATATGCTACCTCTAACCATAAATGGTACTACTTCAAATTCCTAATGTGAATATTCCACTGAATAAAGGCATTCGTTCTCATATACTACCTAAGACTTATTACCCATGTGAACTTCCATTATAGTATGAGGATAATACCCACCACCCATTGATGCATCCTCAAAAACCTTTGAACCCTTGATGAATGTGGATATATAATTAGTGGCCAAAGATATAATTAAAAATAATAATTTTATATTTCTAGATCATCCACAAATATATCTTGTCTTGGGAGCTTCCATAAAATTCATCATGGTATAACTAGTCCACCCACGTAGAAAGTAAACGATTTGATTTTTCCCTGTAGAATCCCCTAATACTAGTCCTAATGAATCCAACCTTCTATCTATTTCCTCATTAGGAATGATGATACAACCAAACTATCAACTAATCCAACTAATGATCCACCCAAACCTAACATTCCAACTTTTTATACTTCATCCAAATAAGAATTTTTAACTACATCTACAATGATCAAAAGTAGTATCAGAATCAAAAGTTTCCTCATATAATCTATATGTCCGGAATTAATATTCTATAAAATAATGTTATCATATGTAACATGCTCTTGTTGATTATGGACTAACATAGAAAATATGTAGAATAGTATATACATGTACGCTCCCCTTGATCCATAGAAAGAATCTCTCACGAATTCACCCTATGTAATATCATAGGATATATTTTATATTTAAATATTTTTTGAATGAAATATTTGTAAAATCCTTATGTAAAATATCATAAATAATAATTCCCTGCAATATCACTTTTGGTCCCACTAGGATATACATACAACATTCCACCCTATATTTTACATTATTCACATAGAAATTGAGGATATAATAAATGTATTAAATTCACTGCATATATTCTGGAAGTCCATTATTATAAAAGAATAAGAATGAATATCTCAAAGTAAATTTATATCCATTATCCTCCACACTTATGTAGTTCGCATCACCGATATGAAAAAAATTTTTAATACTGTAAATAAAAGCTTCATTTATTGAAGGGTCCAATAAATGATTTTACTCAATATCATGTATTTATAATTTATCTCACAGATTAAAGGATATTATCTCTGTTAAATTTTTCAATTAACACAATAATAAAAAAAATTATATGACATTTCAAAATCATAATACCACTTCCAAAAATAAAACAAATTATTTAAAAAAAGTATTTAATGAATGTAGTAATTCTAAAAATAATAAACTTACTCCCTAATGAATGTGTAAAATTAAATAAAAATGAAATATAGTTCATTATAATTACTTTAATCTACATGTCTCATACCAGTTAAAATACATCACCCACCCATGTAAACTAGAATCATTCAATGAAGTGAGATAGTTAGGCCACTATTCTACACATAATATCTAAATTTTGACAATACTAACTCATGTCTAACCAAATGTATAACCATAAGAAGAAATTTATAATTGATATCAGGTTTAGTCCTACTTTGGCATCAAACATGTAACAGACTATCACAGTTCAGGAAAACCATATACCATATCATGTCTTCATGTGCTGAGTTTTAAAAAATCATTGAATCGTGTCATGAATATATGTCCAAAAAATAAAACTATAGTAAATAATCCATAAAATGAAATAAAAAAACAAAAAAAACACCGATTAATTCTAAAAAATAAATTCATTTTTAAAAAACATAACATGGCCCTCAATTACCTAAAAACAACCCCTCTATGACGGTATATACCAATAACTAAGTTGTCATGCTATATGATGCCCTTACCATTAACTATATTATAAAAAAATCTAAAACATCCAAAGGAAAAATTAAGGTTTTAAGAGAAAATCCTAGAATATATGAACACATTTTATATACATGTACTAATATCAGTGATTCAATTTTCCTATTTTTCATAACAAAATATCATTACATTTCATCTTAAAAATGATATAATATCTATTTATAAATAATTTTCCCATTGGGTTCCCTAAATTCCATTCATATTATAAAACCATAAATATGAAAAGAATAAATTGTAAAACTGGAATGCATATCAACGCATCATAATTTAATAAAGTAAGTACATAACCATGAAATACCTTCTCAAAAATATATGTGATTTAACTATATAAGAAACACTATGAGAAAAATCCATGATAAATACCATAATGAAATAATAATCATATAATGAGAATGAAAACTATCATTTTGGGGAGTATGATTAAAATACAAAATTGACATATGATATCCTTAAATACGCCAAACATTGGATCCAACTGATATCATTTCGTTCCAAAGCCTATCAATATCAAAAATCAACCACTTGTGGTGGCACACACAATATGGTTACATATATTAATTTCCTGATTCACCTCAGGATCCAAATGTATCAATAATCAAAAATCAAATTACAAAACCATGTTCATAATTTACAAAATGTTTGTCACAGACAATCCAATTTAATTGGTTTTTGAAATGTGAAGGTATGAATCATAATAATACAATTTTTCTTGAAAACAAATTTAAAATAACTTTTCATTCAATGTAATCTATTACACCTTAAAAGAACATTAATTTATTGAACAAACTAATGATATTTATAAGTAATGATAACAAATTCACATAATTAACTCAGTTTTTGGAAACAGCTGTTGAACATCATATACATCTATCCTCCTTGAACAATATAGATTGGAAACTATGAAATCAACCTTCTAAATAAAGATACACGATAAGAAAATAAAATAGATCTATAGAAAAAAAATATTATAATGAATCTAAATCCTAGATATAGATAATGAAATAAAATAATGAAAAAGATATAAGAACAAGGATGAAAACATACTATGAAAGTCTCATAAAAACTTCAATGAGGATTGAACGACCAGTTATGTGATTCGAAAGGGAAGGAATTAGCCGAAATCACCTAAGGTGAGATATGATTTGAGAGAGGAAAGGATGCATGGGTGAATGAAATATAATTCATCTGACCAACACCTAAAACATGTTGGACCTGGTTTTTACACCATGTGTAATATCACTACAAATCGTGTATTCCACGAAGGGTGAAGTTTCTAGAAAATGAATATCTTTTTATTAATCACCTAATTTTATCTATTACATGATGTTAAAAAGTAAATATTGTTAATACATAGCATTCCATAAATTGGATTCATCTAATATTCATATAAATCAAATAATGCTGTGTAATACTGTTACATGTCTTGTAATCAAATAGATGAAATAATGAATCTCTTTTTTTAATAAAAAAACTTATGATCCGTCAATATTCACATATAATGAGGATAAGAAATAAAATCCATTAAAAAATTTCTTCTTCAATTACAATAATTAATTAAAATGCATACCCTAAAAATTATAAATTTTCCCCACTAATGGATAATCACCCAGGAGCCTAAAAACGCTTATAAACAAGGATTATAAAAAATTTCTGATAAAATGAGTACATGGGAAGAATAATATGGTTTTACATAAACCAAGGTTATTATGGGAATATTTCTAATAAAATATTCTTATTATTCGACACTAAGTAAATGATGGAATGAGGAGTGAACTTAATCCACTATTATAGTCTTATTAGTGAACCTTGACCAAGAAAATGAATTTATATAGTTTTGTGTATCCCAAAAACCTATGATTTGTAATTATGATTTGTTCCCATATATCATTATTTATTATTGATGGTCCCATACTATTATTTATTATGTTTTGTGATTGATGAAAACATGTTTGAAGATTCATGAATAATTATAATTCTATATTTCAATGTCACATTCTTTTTTTATGATAAGGATCTCATTAAATTATTCATATTCTTATTTTTGACCATTGATTGATATCTCTTATGTTTACTCTTACTGGGAATATAATCATACCATCGATATCGTTCCATTACCTTGGTTATGAGGAATTAATTTATGTAAGGTATGTCTAAATGATTTATTATATAGAAAAAAATTTTATGGGATGTTTAAGATCATTCCTGAAATAAGATGATTATGTTTCTCATGACTAAAGTCCCTAAACCATTAGTGTTATGGTATGAAAGATAATTATATTTAATGAATATAAATATAATATGATGTAATGAAAATACATGAAAATAATTTTAACATCATAGATGATGGAATTTTTAACCACTCTTAATCTTATATCATTTAATTTTCAACATTGGATACACATTCACATTATAATTTCATTTTTTTCTATTCTGAAATGTTTATTCATGTATATTACACTATGGGTAGCATATAATAAATCACATACATTACAGTAAAATGAATTAAATCATTTTTAATACATTAATACTAATTCTCACAATATTGTGTATCCATAGAAATCCTATGCAATGTTTTTAACTCTATTACTAATTATGAGTCCTAAATACATTATTAAAAAGCGTCTCTCAAAGAGATTATTTCAGTATTCAATAGATGTACTATAAATATAATAATTATTTTCTCCCTATATTTTTCATCAACATCCTATCAAATTTAATTTGGAATTCAATATTTGTTTTGAAACACTTTTAATTTATAATGGTGACATATTTCTCATATAATAACATGTCCATATACATTAAACTTTTATTATTCGTTCATGTTCGGATTTATTCTACCACTTACTTGAAATAATTTATAATTATATTTTCATGGCTGATTATGAAAACATAAAATGCTAAATATTATGTTATAATGATAAATTTATTTTATTTTAAAAATAATGTAATTTTAGCATATATGTGAATATTATATAGTAAAAATATTATTTTTTATGCAATGAAAATTCAAAAAAAAAGTATCTAATATTTTCATTACGATCCAAAACCAATATAAAATAAAATTAAAATTATATATGCGTTAAAAACTAAACATACGTTCGTTGAATTGAATCACCATATTGAAGATAAAATATAACAAATAGGATAGTTAACACATGCATATTAATTTCAATAAAGTATGAAACATAAATTATTAATCAGATATTATGAACGAAATGTATGGTGGATAACAATATGGATCATATATCGCAAATTAATAAACCAAAATTTATTGTACAAAATATTATTTCATATTCATCCATGCATGAATCCTATGCGAATGGTTTTTTACTCAATTTCAATTTCACTTTGAAATATTGTTTCGTATTTTACTTTTACCTTCTATGGTTTTTATATTATTCCATTTCTCAAATTCATATGATTTATTCTAATTCCATATTTTTAAATTTCATTTTAATTTCAAAATCATGTTCTATGATGGATTTCTATTTTCATAAAAATATAATATGTTTTTATAATAATTTTTATACTCAAAATTATCCATTCCTTTAAAATGTATATTTTCATTCATATAGCCACTCTTCTATTCTATAATAATGTAACCCACATATTATTTGTATCTTCTATATACATGATATTTATATTTATATCATTATTAAATTCTAAAAATAATAATATCATAATAGTTTTTTTATAAAACATCTTAAAAATAATATCAAATTTCTATTTAAAATATATATATTTTTATCTTCTTCTCAAAATTTAATTACTTTAATTGTATTTATCGTAAAATATAAAATATATTGGATTCTTAGGAAATGAAATTTAAGGAATTTATTCATCTCACCTTCATGATTTTTCTTAAAAATTTACATTTAATAATACATAATTAAGAAAATGTTAAAAAAAAAATTCAATATATTTATTAGTATCACCCATTTGATTCATAATCCCTAAAAGATAAATCGTTATCATGGTTCTTATTCATGATCACCCATCATTTTGTCTTATAATATACTTCTTCTCGGATATTTACTTTTACGTATCTATCAATATAATTCATGATTGAATCTCTTTATAAAAAATTAGAATATTTTTTGGAAAACTATCATAATTTGATGGGTGTTTTAAATTATAATATGGAATATTTATTCCATAGGGAACATTTTTGTATGGATTATTATTATGTAATTTGTGGTATATATAGAGCCATACAATGCATTGGGAAATGTTTTTTATATATTGAGATAATGATGTTATGGGAGGACATGACAGTTATTTGCTATGTTCATAACCATATTAGTGGGTATAATTAAGATTATCATTAAAAACAAAATTATCTATAGAAATTATTAAATTGACATTTTCAATCAATATAATGCAAGAAAATTGATTCAAATAGTAATTTTGACATTTTTCTGATTTCATATGCCTATTTTTTCCCACATTTCAATGGTAATCCAGATGAGTATGTTTTTCCCATGATTCATGATTACTATATCATGATGAAATAATAATAATACATGATATATGTATTTTTTCTAAAAGATTCTTTTGAGGTTATATTTCCATTAATAATGGAATATGAACAATATTTATCATTCTACAATATTTTCAAAATATGTTTCTCTGATGTTTATATTTTAACTCATGATTATAATCAATCCTTTTTTAACTCATTTATATGATTTTCCAATATGTATCATTCTACATAACTCCATAATATGATTGCAATTTACCCATGGAAATACACTCAATATTATGATTAGTGGGAATTAGGGTGTGGATATTCTTATGGGATGTGTTTAAGAAATAATGTGAAACCAAATATATACATAAATAGTATCCAACGAAACTAATAATTTTTCCCATGTTTCTGTATGTTTCTTAAGAAGTAATTCTTAAATAATGGATATTATTTAAATTATATTTTTTTTGGTTGGTTAATATCACATAATTATAAGGGTCCTTAGAAATGTATGAACCGAATCTAATAAAATATTAATATAAGGGATTTGCATTTTTAGATTACATAATATAGAATTTTAGTCAATAAATCACATATTTTAACATTATGGATCATTTAATGTTTATAAATTTAGAGAAATGGGATATAATAGATTCAAAACATTCTAGATTTTATAAAAAGTTAATTCCAAAAATATAAAACATTTCATGTGAAACTTGTTTTCTTTGAAATATCTTCATAATATATACCATGGTATCCTTATTTTTCTTAAAAATCCTTATTACCCATGAAAAAAAGTTGAAAACAATGGGTGTGATCAAAATTCATCATATGGGATATAAAAATATGTAAAAAACAATAGTCCATGAATACATTCAAATATATGTAATCATTTTCAAGATGACATACATGTCACCAATATATAATTACTATGTAAAACATGATTTTTCACAAGATTCCCACAGAACATAATGAACATAAAAAGAACTATAATAGTTTCTTGTGGAACTATTTATATAATATTTTAACCCTCTCAGATACCTTAAAATTTGTAACACTCATATCTACCACACAATGCAACCCTCATGTCTAACATATTGTGTAACCATCGTAATTACACTTGGAATAAATACACATAGGACCTCCAGCAAACACAAACCCAATGAATTAGATATATATATATATATTTCCCACCCTTAATCATGAAAATTACTATATACTAGATCATAATCCAAAAATATTAATAATTTCAAGACAACATAGCTTATGAATTTCATTAAATAGAATATTAAAAAAGGATTTTAAAAGGAATGCCCCTTACAAATACCATATATTTGATGTGAAAAATATAGATTGAATGGAATATATGTATTGAATATAAATATACATAATTAAAACATATAATCCATAATTAATTACACTAATTATCTTTGTACAATATATGTGATGAAGTAAATGATTAACCAAATGATTGGAAATTTTGTTATGAATTACTTACCTTGGGTTATACTTATGTTATATTTATTTAAACATCCTTTATAATGGTTAAATGTGTTATATTAATATCTAAAAGTAATATGGTCATGTTTATAAAATATTATTTTATCATTTCATAACATCATTCCAACCTTTAATTATTACTATTTTATTTCGACCATTATTTTGTGTGGGTTCTTTTCACGATTTCCTTGGTCATTTTGTGTTCGATTATTTCTAATGATGGAAGTGAAATTAAATAAGAGTAATTAAATGGTATTAATATGTTTCTAGAAGGTTATATTTTTCAATAAATCATTTTTCATATGGTATTAGGATGAATCATTGGATTAATCTTTAGTAATATTTTTTTAGATCATTTTGGCAATTTTTTGATAATCAAAAACATGATTTTTTATTTATAATAATATTATGTATATATGTTAAATCAATAAAACAAAATAGGATATTTAGCATAAAAATTAAAATATTTTAATCCATTTAAATTTTTTTATAAAAAGGAATAAAGAAAGTAAAGAAAATTGAAAAAACATCATCCATGATTATTCTAAATCTGCACATCATGGATAATGTTTTATTTTTTTGAATAAGAGGAAATGGAGAGTAAGAATAATAATTATTTTTTCCATATTAATTATAAATATATATAATATAAATAATATTGGAGATTTCATCCATCCTTTATAAGGGGAGGATAAGAGAGTATAATAAAAAATTAATTGAGATAAATACAAGAAAATTATTGAGGACTCATTCCTCATGATGTCTTATCACTCAGATCCCCGTATAGCTATTAGATTTTTAATTTTGGTAAGAAAAGATGGTTATAGAAATGAGGGAGTATTTAGGGATTATTTTTTGGTAAAATATAAAAAAACTCAAGGTATGAATGTTTTTAGGGGAAGAGGGGGTGAGGGTGATATATATGGTGGAGAGTAGAAGGGATTTACATTTTTTAATCATCAGTTTAATAATTTTTAAAAGACTATGAATATTCATGATTTATGTGCCCAAAAATAATAATAATTGCATGTGAGTTTGAACCAATGATCATTTAAGTCATTCACGACTCAAACATGGTGCATTAGTTCATTTTTTAGCATATTTGGTTAATTAGTTAATTTAATAATCACCAAAATATTCATGTATTTCATGAAAAATATGTAAATTCCCCCTATGTATTTCTCAATATATAGAATTCAAAAATAACCTCTATTTTCTAATTTTTTGTTTATAAATATGATATATTTTGTTTTCAAATACAATCATATTTTACACCAAATATATTGATTTTAAAAATATATTTTATTTTATATCATCATGAAAATTTAATCACGATCTCATTATCTTATAACACTAATAAAATAAAATATTAATATGATTTAGTATTATTAAGGGTCATATTACTATTAAACTTATTATTCATAAGGTAATGCAATTGTTCACCAAAAAAAATTGGTTCAAGAAGACTCTAAATAAATTACTGATCACAACTGTAGATTTCTGTTTTTTAAATTTCACAACATATAATAATAAAATTATGTTTAATGGATATATTATAAATACATCCTTAAAGAGATTCATTATTTATAGGCTCAATATTTAATGAATTTCAATTTATTTCAAATACCTTGGGATGTATAATTCAATTTCTGGAAATTGCATTCTCTCAATTTTATTTATTATTAAAAAAATAATGGTACCATTCTCTCATAGAATTTTCTTATTTCCATATTTATTATTCGTCCATTTGGTTTCCCCAAAAAACCATTACCTAGTAAATTACATTTTTGTCCAATACATTTTCTCTTTGACTAGAAATATAAACATGTTTCTCATCATAAAAACAAGTCTTTTTTAGCTAAACTACATCAACGATCGAGAAATGAGATGAATCTGGCACATACATTCTCATCATTGAACCATTATAAATTTTGTTTACCAATGATAAAATATGAGGAAATTATACTCAATAGGAAACAATTCCAACTATATTCAAGATTTCACAAGGTTTAATTAACCATGTACTTATATTTCCTTTCTAATAAATACACATAACATTTTTCGATTGTGATATTCTAAAATAACATGATCACCTAAATCACCTAAAAGTATTTCCTCCTACTGTCTACATAACGTTTCATCATGATCTCAGTCATCCTCATGTGTTGCTGGATCATCTTCACTATCTCAATCACTTTCCCTTTTATGTCAGGGCCCATCAACAACCTTTCCCCAACATCATCCCAAATGATTACGTTCGAAACTACATTGAATACAGTGCATCAAAAGTTCCATATATATTTGAATGAAAAATTTTATTATAAGAAAACTTATCTAAAAAATATTTTGATCTAAACATCTATAGTAGTTGATTGAACAAGGATGAATCATATAATCCAATGTCTATATCATTCATACTGACTTCCCATATTATTGAAGATGAAAAGAAATAATGAAATTTTATTTTGTTCCTAATGAATTATGAAGGCCCTTGCTGAAATTATAAGTAAAAGTATAATCCTGGTAAGATACAATGGAAGAAATAACTACATGTAACTGACAATATGATTGAGGTATTTTCAAAAAAGATGATGCCAATAAAGTGTATCTCTAATAGGAATGAAATATTTATATATATTCTATCGGTCAAAAATATCTTAGATTGCATTGGTACCTTGTGATATTTTTGGTAGTCACACAGAGAAGTCCACAAATATATTTCTGACCTCCACTATAGAAATATTAAATGTTGAACCATCCACTTTGGTAACCACCATTCTACTTTAACATGTTTAAATGAAATCCTTCTTACCATAAAATCTGTAATATCTCTATTATTTCCATCCCACCAGATATACTCTCAAAGGTATGTTTACAAATTGTTAATACCAAGTGAACTGAAAATGGATAACTATATACTTAGTATATCAATTCTTTCTTTAGCTGTGAATCACAAGGTGCACATAATTTTTTCCAAAACAGAAAACACAATCATTATCGTGGTTAAATTTTGGAAATATGCCCATTTTAAACTATTCTTTATTACTCTATTTCCCATGATCATCCTTATACACATTCTTAATTATTTATGATAACGATTACATAAAACTGAAACAATATAGTGGTATTTTTTGCACCAACATCTTCTATGCGAAAATTCATCAAATCAATAATCAAGGGATCATGTTCCAAATGTATCATGGTTTATGATTCATGATGTTTTCGACGCAAGGAATCAGCTACAATGATTTCTTTTTTGGGACAGTAATTGTTCGTGAAATCATAATCCATTATTAGTTTACTTCATCTTCTCTACCTCATGTTTAATTCCTTTTCAAGGGAATATATACGTAATACTTTTATGGTCAGTACATATTTTAAATTTGAATCCATATAAATGATACTTCTGTATTTTCAATGAAAAAACTATAGTTTATAATTACAAATCATGTGTGGGATAATTTAACTCATGAGGTTATAGTTTTGTTTAAATATAATAAATTACGTAATTGTTCTATATCAGAAAACAACCATGTACCTTTAAATAATCTTTATTGTAGAATAAAAAAATTAGTATTTCTAAAATACAAATCCAAAACTGCATAATTCAATAATCACATCATTATTTCCTAAAAAAACATCCCATTATTCTCTCAAAAAAATTATCCTTTTTCTTGTTAACAATGTTTTCGGGCTAGAAAATCGTATAATGTTTTTTTACAAACAATCGATAATAATCTTCTAATACCAAAAAACTATAAATGTTTTATTTAATTTTTAGGTCTTCACCGTTATTCAAAAACATTTTTTATGGAAGGATCTATTATTATTCCTTTCTTATTTATAATTTTCCCAATAAATGAAATCATTAGAAACCAAAAATCACACTTGCTGAGTTTTCCATAAAGTTTATTTTCCATTATGTTTTGCAAGACATCACATAGATGTTTTTAATGAACCTCATTACTTTTATAAAATACAAGGATGTCATCAATAAACCCAACTACAATCATATCCATGAACTCAGTAAATATTATACTAATAAGATCCATAAAAAAACAGATTCCTTAATTAACCCAAACAACATAATAAATGTAATAATTCCTATATCTAATATGAAAAAAGTCATTAAGATGTTTTATTCCATTAATATTAACTGTTGGTACCCAAAACTATGTTATCAATAGAAAAATACTAAGCTCTTTAGATCTGGTCAAACAAGTAATTGATATGAGTAAAATGATACTTTTTTTAACGGTGATGTTATTCAAGGCTCTATAATTAATGAAATTTCACATGGAACAAACATTATTCTTGATGAAATAACATGATAACCCCATGATTTTGTTATAAAATGATTGAATATGTTATGAAGAAACTCCATCAAGTAATGTTTCAATTAAATATTTTTCCTTTGAGAAATATGATAAGGGTGTTTTGAAATTGGCTTATCATCAATGGGTGAGTAAATTTTGAATTCAACAACTTTATCATGTATAAATGTAGGTAAATCATCTATGAAATCATCAAGATATTCATTTACCACTGGTACATTATTATTTTGAATAGTTACTCTATTTTAACAATATGAAAAAGATATCTTTCATTTAAAACTTTCAATAGATTATCTGCTTCCTAATATGTTATCAATTTTATGTGTTAATTCATGTATATAAATTAATTTATTTATGAAAATAAAATAAATTTTCTCTATAATTAATTGTATAATGATAAATAAAATTCAAATCTATACACACAATGAAATCATAATCTATTAAGGAAAAAATGAAAAGGGTTGTAGGTAAATTCTTTCCACAGACAAAAAAGAAGAAAAAATCATATCATTCTTGTTTCATGTTATATTTCCCATGATTGTTTATACAAAATGTTCAAGTCATATTTTTTGAGTTTATATTTATAATTTTCTACAATGATTATCAGAAATGATGGAATGTGTACAACATGTATCAATCAAAACTGAATAAAAATATGAGAAAAAAACAAGGTAAATGATTCAACTTCATTGGATGGACAGATGTCATTAGACAGAGACACAATGGATATGAATTCACCTTTCTATATATAGTCTATATTCTTTTCAATATATAGATAACACTTTGGACATGCATTTGAATAATGACCCATATCACCACATTTAAAACACATTTAAATTTTCTTATAAAGATTAGTCTTAAGATCATTGTAATTATAATCTTAGGTAATATGTCCAAACGTACAACATTGGTAACACTTCTCAGTTTTAGAAAGGCATTCCCTAGGGTACCTTTCTCCACACTTTTCACAAATTGGAAAATGGTCATTCTTACCATCATATTTCATTGATTTTTTATTACACACATCTCTCTATCTAGACCAAAATTTCTCCATGTTTTCAATGTCTGTGCGATCATCAGCAAACTCCATTTTCACCTTCCTAGTAAATCAGACAAGTTTCTGATAACTTTTGATCTCATGGGAAGGAAATGACCTTTGATATAGTGGAATCAATCTAGAATAAAAAAGGATGATTTTTATATCAATATCCAGTGTATGATATAAATCATACCACACTTATTGGGGGAAGTTCGTTTCATATACAACCACAGAACCACCCCATTTCTTCGTCAATTCAAGGAATTTCTATAAAGTCCCGAATATTTATTGATTAATAGTTTTAAATTTAAATTAATATTTATTAATATATAATTATTTTTATGTTAAATTGTACACTTTTTCCAATATCACAATCAACACAGGACAACAGGTTTCATTGAAATCTAACGTTGAACACAACATTGAGTTATACTAAAAAATAAAATAATATTATTATTATTTTAAATTATAGATAACCCTTTTCCATTTTATTTGCAGAAATGAATAAAAGTAACTAAAATATAATTACACATGTTTGGTGCATGTTTTTACATTTAACCAATAAATTTTAGGGGCTTAAAATAAGAATGAATATGATTTAAAATATAAAATACTTTAATATTATTTAAAAGGTCAATTTACGCCCTTTTTATGGTGAACGTTTTTTAAATATAGTTTTTGTCACATTTATATGATATCTTTGAAGAAATTAAATTTTTCATTAGAATATGTATATCAATGTTTACACTGTATGAAATTTGGTATTTTTCTGATGAAGTTCAATTTTTAATGAATAGTTAAAATACATTATTTTATTTCAAAACACCCTCTTATTCTAATTTATTTATATAGTTAGATTGTTCTATTAATTTTCTAAAAATGTAATTTGTTTATAATTTCATGAATTAATCCAATTTTGGACAATTTATATAATTTCACTTTGATATTGGACATAAACACATGTCAATCTTTTGGTAATTGTTAATTCATAAAAAAACACTTTTTGGTTTTGACAACGGAAATTAATATTAAATTAATTTCTAAAATGTCAATTTTTAGATTTGTAAAAATGGGTTCCATATTTGGAATTCATAGATCCAATTTTTGTAATTACGTAACTTTTATTTTTTAGACAATTTGAATAGAAACATCATTAAATATTTTATTTACCACGGTTAAAGTTTAAATTCGGTAAATAGGGGTATAAAATAACACAATAATTATATTAAATAACACTACGACATTTCTTAACCAAATTGTATGAGACATTTATAACCATGTGAATCCTTCGGTTGATTTTAGGACCTCATGGAGCCACTTGTTTGTGAAAATGATATTTTATTACTTCTAATATAAAAATATGGGAAATATAACATATACATATATCATTCATTACCTAAATTTTTATATGGGGTTATATAAGTGATATATTTGAAAATAAATAGTATTTAGAAATTAATAATTACTTCCCAAATCATGTTTTTTTAATGTTTAGACATCAAATATATAAATTTGTAAATGACACAATGATTGAGTACTGATAAACATATTGAGGAATGTTTTGTATTATTGTGATTATAAAAATTAAAATAAACTTTTTTCAAAACCATTTACACCATCCAGGAATTGTAGGGATGATTATGAATTTTTATATTTCAATTAATGATGTTTTTCGGATATTTTCACATTGTTATGGAATTTTTTAAATCTCATGATATAAATAGTACATAAATTGACATAAATGAGTTTTAAAAAAATGATTTATTATTATATGGTATACTAGTACAAAAAAATTAGGATTCATTGAAAATAATTAGATAAGTATGACCAAGTCATTAATGAACAACATGATTTTATATTATCATTTTATATGAAATATAATAACCATATATTATTATTATAGAAGAAGACTTAGTAAGAGTCAAATAAGTTAAGTCAGGGTTAAAGAAAAATTATTAGGATAAATTTGAAACCAAAAAATGTAAAAGTCATATTTTATGAATTTACTCTGAATAATAATCTACATATCTCTGATTTAAATTATTTTTGGAAAATTTTAATACTGAATATAATTTTTTAATAAAATAATATTTCAATCCCTTCTTATAGTACCCCTCCTACCTCTTATAAAAAAAATAAACTCTAACCCTTACTCAAACCTCTAAATCCCCATTGTATTGTCCAAAAATGCCAAAATAATATCCCATATTCCATATATTACTGTTAGATGCCTTAACATAGGCATAAGAAAATTCCAAAATCCTTTTAGTTTAAATCAAAAGTAGTTACTCGACTAGATGTAATGTCTTCTATCAAGATTCTTCCAATCATTTTCCTTCTCAAACAACCTAAAATATTGCTATTAAATAATTTTATAACCAAAATTCAATCATATTTATACTATGATATATTTAGGAGGATTTTTTGACATAAAATCAAACAAACCTCCATATATTTGATTTAGAACATACTATTTTTTGTGGACACAGAACTATTGCCTCACGAAACTATGATACTTCAATAATCTATTCCCACCTCTCATGGTGGCCATTATTATGGAACTATATTTAAATTTTATATATGATATATATATATATATTGTCTTTATTCTTATTTATTTTTAATTTACAACATACTGTTATGCATTTTATAATGCATAAATATGATAATTTCATTTGAGGAACTGTGGACTACCGCCCCCTCAATGTGTTATTACTCATTCATTCCATAAATAGAACAATTAATAGATAAAGATAAAGAACTTATGTAACATGTATAGAATATAATATTATTCTATAATTATAATATACTTATGTACTATTTATTTTTCATTTCATTAAATATTAAAAAGAAATGAAAGTAGTGTTAATGAGTTGTACGATTTTTTGTCTCCAAGAACAATGCCTTTCATTTCCTATTTACAAATGTTATGGACTATTCTAAATATATATATATATATTTAATGGATATAAATACATATATATAGGATAAATTTGAGACTTAAATCATGAATATCATTCTAGAGATAATGGATTTAAAACCTCATGAACAATTTGTAATTATAACAAGTTCATTTTTTACTCAAGTAACAAATATCGACAAAACAACCTATATTAACTCAAATAATTATGTAATTCTTATAAAATTTTAATAATTATTATGAATGGAATATTAAACATTAAAAAGGTTGTGAGGAATGTATAAATTAACAGATTTTTTTATTTATGAAGTACGAGGAACATACATGACGAGTCAGACTCAAGGTAAGAGACTCCATCTCAATCTCCGTTCATTGAGCCATATATTGTTTTATACAGGACATTATTTTATATGGTGTATAATTATAAACATTTTCATTTATTTTTAATCAATTGGTTTCAAATGTAATCTTTTGTTTTAGAAATCCTATTACTAAATGATAAAGGTAATGATTGTTTTTAATGTACATGATGACGATGACATTTCTACCTCCAATAGAATTCGTTGATATCTGGAATCCTTAACAAGCCATAATGTTATTAAAATAAAAATAAATACCATATACCCTTTTTTTGTATTATTTATTGAAAATGTTTTTCAGAAATCATTGATTATGTCAATATTATAAAATTATATATTTTGTTTGCAATGTAGAAATGTTATCTTCACTTTTTTCTTGATTTATTCGTTATGCTTATGTTATGATTCTTTGGAATTTTTTATATATAAGTGTAGTTTTGTGATAAACCTAGATAGGGTGTTCCAGAGAAATCTCTCAAATTCATTGGTAAATGTGATGGAGATAAAAGATAATGATTCACTTCTATTATTTAGAGATTATACATTGATGGGTATTCCAAATGTAACTCCCTATATGACATTGAATGATCTAATATAAGTTATTTATGGATGTCACATGTTAGTATTATGATTTCTAATTTCTATGTGTTATTCACAATTCTTAATATTTCATGATGTAAGTTAAATAGTTTTTTTATTAAAAATTATGATTTCATTTATTTGAATGTATTGATGGGATAATGATTACATTCCTTATTTTATATCCCTTAGTAATCTTTTTATGATAATCCCACATTTTTGAAATGATTTTCATTGGGTATAAGGAAGGGTAAGAGAAAGGATGAATTCACGAAGATTTATATCATTATAATAATTCTGGTTTATTTAAGGAGGTTTATTTTTGTGAAAAAATTGGATAGAGTAGAAGTGTTTACTTTGTAGTTTTGAGTTGTAACTTTATAGTAATGGCCTAATTATCTAAAACTACAAAACTAAAAATTTCCTCAATTTAAATTCTTAAAAATATGTAATATTAAGTAATTTTTATGTCTGGGACCATATAGTTTGTATCAGAGGTCGATATAGATAACTATAGTGGTAATGGTGTTATTTATGTATAAGTGACATAACCATAATGGTTAGCATATTAGAATTGGTTATAGTAATTTTAGATAAATTTAATGAGTTTAAGATAACATTAATATGTATATCTTAGTGTTTACCCTCCTGATAAGATATTATATAATAATTTTACTGATATAATCACATTGAAATTTTTGGATTTAGTAAATGGATGGATCTTGCAGGCACCGTAGTAACAAAGAAGGTGAAGAAAACTGTGACAATTTTTGGAATTAGGAACCAAATTAAATGGGTGTTAAATTAATAACTCTTGTGGTTATTCTCAACCAACTACCTAGATTCACGATTGAGCACCTGAACCTTATTTATTTCCCTATGTAATTATATATTCATGAAAATAACCCCTTTGGATGTTCTGGTAATAATCATAAATATATTTATATTAAAAACCTATGTGTCAATGATATAGAATGAAACAAATAGGAATACGAATCAAATGTATGGGTAGATTCTATAGATGAGGGAAGGATGGTCATAAAGTAAGATCATTCCATGGAAAAAAAGCGGCTATTTGACTCTCAGAGAGGGAAATATATTCCTTTCTAAAGGATCAATGGAATGTTTTTAATGTGGTGTGCACGGTAATTAGTAATATAGATTTCCTACAAATAAGGTTAAATAATGGGAACAAGAGAACCATATATATATATATTATTACCTATTCCTAATTCAATTCTAATTGAAGTTGAGGAAACTAAAAATGTGTTATTAATGGTATATATTATTTCGTAGCTCATGTTTTGACATTATTGAAATATTAGGACATTATGCAAGATTATTTTTAAGAAGGAAGAATAACAGAATAAGATAAAAAACATGGATAAAGGATCAGGAAGAATTTTCAATGATTAAGATGTCTAAATATTAGGATTTCATGATTTATAGTAGATATCTTGATTATGAAATGTCAAAAAGTATTAAAAATATTTTGATGATGGGATTACCTTGGAAATAATTTTCTAGTATGTGTAACCATGATGTTGATATGTGAAAATTTTTATTCATGAATGATTTATCTTTTCTTGTGTCGAAACAATTCATAACCTAAGGGGTTCATATGATGTTTTTTTTGAGATGATAAATTAATAATAATTTTTGCGATGAAAATGAGAGGTATGAGATTACTGTTGAGGATAAAACATGTTATGGTTATTTGTATGCATTTTATCTCATTTTTATAATGATATTATAATTACATGGTTTTTGAAAAATGATAACACATAGACCATATGACAACCTGTCATGTTAGACAAACATACGGGATTCGAACCCACAACCAAATTGAGACTCAAGTTTATCACTTACAATTGGCCTATGTGAACCCCCTGGTTAGTATGACATATTCATTTTAGTTAAATGATTTTGTGGATCAAGATTATGTTGATTTTTGGAACTTATGTTTTATCAAATGGATATCCATAGTATTATAAAATGATTTGTTTACTATGTGATAAATGTTATTTTGGAAGATATTATCTCTTTAGGTAACAAAATGTTCCAATGAAATTTAGAATAATTTGTTATTTCAATTGAGGAGTAATGGTAGAATTTTATTTTGGAAGAATCTATGGTTTTATTGTGGAAATATATATATTTGGGTTGTCTATGGAAATGATTAACATATCATAGAGTATATGTAATTAGGTTAATTACATTTTAGTAAGATACTATAAGAGTAATTGATGTTATTTAATGAGAAATTTTAATATATTTGTGGAAAACTATGTGATCAAATACTTCAGAATTCTGTGTTTCAAACATTTTTTTGATTATTTTGAATAAATTACAAAAAATTTTGTATTGAATTATTTTTCTTCATCATTGGTTATTGTTTGTTGAATTTTAGAGATTAGGAGTAGTATTTATTTTTATAAAATATCATCCTTTTTGTGGATTATCTGATCTTTTTCTAGCCATTTTGGTTTTGGTTAATGTATAAAGTTAGATGAAACATATGTTTGATCACTTTTGGATCATGGTATTCCCTATAATATCATTCTAGAACTTTAGGTGTGACCATGTCATCTTTAATACTCATAATTTAGAGAAAAAATTTGTTTTTTTAGAAACATGATAAAAGAGTAAACATTACTTGAAAAGAATGTATATTTACAAATTCTCTTAGTAAATATAATAAATAAATTCTCCAACATTATGAAAAGGAACAAAAAATAAAAAACTTTAACTGTTTGCTTTTTCTACTGGGAAATGAATGACAGTTTAACCTATCACATGTTTGTGGTTTTCTTGTGGTTAAATTTCTTCTAATCATGTTTTCTATCACTCTCCATCAAAAAATGATGCGTAGTTTTCTCTTCCATATCCATTTTTTCGTGGAATCATAGTATTTTGTATCTTCGGTAACCTTTTTAATTCTCTTTATTTCTTTTACATTGATAATTTCATTTACTCTTTTTTTCTGATGTAGTACATACAATGGTGGCTCTTTGCCTACTTTTAAAATTTCAATAACACAATTTTTAAAAGGTAGGAAGGATGTAACAACCCACGTATTTATATAGTAATAATTTTTTTCAATTATATTAATATTTATTAATAAAATATAAATTTTCTATAAAATTGTACACTTTTTCCAATATCATACTCAACACACAATAATGGGTTTCTTTGAAATATTATTTTTAACACAACATTGAGTTATACTGAAAAATAATATAATATTATTATTATTTTAAACTGTAGTTTTTACCTATACATTGTATTGGAATGAATGAATAGAAATAACTATAATTTTATTACACATGTTTTTTAAATGTATTAAAATTTATCCATTAAATTTTTGAGGTATAAAATAATAATGAAACTGATTTTATGCATTAAATATGCACACGAGCCTCAGCCGAGTCAGTGAAGTATCAGTATGTGCATCCACAAGACCCAGGTTCAAAACCTGGTAGAGGAATATTTCATGGGGGTTCTGTAGCAGTACTATAGTAGTCACTGTAGTAGTATCGTACACTATTCGGGTACTGTAGCAGGCACTGTAGTTGTTATTGTAGTAGGTACTATTCGGTACAATAGCTGCTGGAACTATTCACCTTGGGCCACCAATTTGGGCATAGATTCCTTAATGATTTCGGGACACCCAGGCCATCATGGCAGTAGGGCTTTCGGGCCACCTTTAAGTCCTTTGGGGCACCTCAAGGCCTTTGGGCCACATGTAGTTTCCTCAGATGCATTACAAAAAAATATCAGCCCCAAAAAAGGATTAAGAGATGGTGCCTACACCAGAGCAGAGGTAAATGGATTTTTCAAAATGAGTTGGTATGGCTAAGATATCACGACCAACCTGTGCAATCATGGGAAGCCTATCTAGATGACCATGCGAAGGTGAAGAGATACTATCATGATGTAGATTATGGGGAGGGGCATTTCCTTGTAGATAGTCTGGTTGAAGTCCCTATGACCTCCGGGTCATGTAACCTCTTATTCCAACGGGCCATGTAATCATTGATCTTACGAACCCTCTAAGGGTTCCACCTCATCCCTTGAATGGGGGGTTATCAAAAAATCAATAAAAATGTACGGCTTCGGGCCATGCGGGCGGGCATTAAATACATTAATATTCATTAAAAGGTCAATTTTCAACATTTTGATAGAGAACCCTTTTAAAATCTACTTTTTCACATTAATATGTTATGTTTGTAAAATTAAAACTATTATTTATAATAGGGTCATTAATGTTATATATGGATGAAATTTTGGTATTTTTCTGGTAATGTTGATTTATTAATGAATAGTGAAAAATAGTGCATTTTATTTCATAACTACCTTTTAATATAATTTTATTATATATTTAGATTTTAATTTTAATTACTTTTAAGGTGTAATTAGTTTATATTTTTTTTCATTTCATACAATTTATTTTCATTTTAAGTAATTTCACATTGAAATTGGACATAAACACAGGTCAATATTTTGGTATTTTTTAATTTTTGAAAACACGTTTTTTGGTTTTGACAATAGTTATTAATTTAAATTAATTTCTACAACATCATTGTTTTGAATTTGGATGAAATTATTCCATATTTGGAATCATGTGATCTAGATCGTGTAAATAGGTAATTTTTATTTTTAGACATTATGAATAGTTACATTAGTAAATTTTTTATTTTCCTTTGTAAAATGTTAAATCTTGTAAATAATGGTAAAAAATAACAATATAATAATATTAAATTACCCTATCAAATATCCTAACCCTATTCTATGAGATATTTCAGACCATGGTCAACCATGGGTCGATTTTAGGACCACATGTGGCCACTTGTTAGTGAAAATGACTTTAAATTACTTTTAATTTGAAGTTAAGGAAAATATATAAAATATATATCACTCACTAAAACAATTTATATGGGGTGATATAAGGGAAATATTTGAATATATATACTCATTATAAATCTCTAAAAATTTCTTAAATAATGTTATTTTAGTTATTATTTTTACACATCAGATATGAAAATTTATTTTTGACACATTGATGATGTATTGATTAATATTTTAATGAATGTTAAAAATAAATGAGATTATAAAAATGTAAATAAATTTATTTTTAAACATTTTATTCCATAAAAGAATAGTAGGGTTGATTATAACTTGTTATATTTTAATTAATGATGGTTTTTATAAATAATAAATTTTCTATGGATTTTTAAAAAAGTCATGATATAAATAGTATATAAATTTACATAATTGAGTTTTTGAAACAAAAAATGTTTTATTAAATTATATAAAAGTCCTAAAAATCAGCGATTCTTCCAAATGAATTATATAAGGTTTAAAATGTAATTAGAAAACCAATTTATGTTATATTATCATTGTACAGTATCAATATTAACCAAATCATATTAAAATACAAGAAGACATGGTAATAGTCAAATAAGATAAGTCAAGGATAAAGCTAATTGATAAAAATTTATTTGAAAACAATGCTTGTATAACATTTTTTTAGATTTTATCAAAAATTAATCAACATATATTGTAATTAAATATAATGGCCCGGACCTCTCCGGCCCATTCTTTTTTCAAAAAGAAGGTCATGAAGTGTTCTAGTGGATAAAATGGACTTTTCCCACACTTTTTCTAATTTTGAAACTACACGCAGTGTAGTATGAGTACACGCCATGTACCCCCTCTCCGGGTATACCCCATGATAAATTCTGTGTCCTTTCCGTATGAAATAAATGTGTACATGCTGTGTACCCCAATACTATATGTCCTGTAGTCCCTCCCCGCAGAGGCATTACCCTCAAACCATGTGTTGAGCAGTCAATGACTGTGTGCCGTTTTGGAGCAGTTTCCTTACTGTGTGAAATAAATTAGTACACGCCATGTATCCAATACTACATGCTGTGTAGTCCCTCCCTGCAGATGTGTTACCTTCAAACCTTGTGTTGACCAGTCAATGGTCGCGTTCCGTGTTGAAGGCCGTGTTGGAAGCCACGTGGTTACCGGGTGAAATGGTCGAGTACACACTATGTACCATAAAGTACACACCGTGTACTTTTGTTTTTCATGCCCATAAAAGGAGGGGTCCCCTCCTCCTTTTCAACTCACCCCTCTCCTCACCATTCCTCTGAGCAGAGCTCTCCCAAGAGACTTGAAGGCTCTTTTTCTTCCATAACATCTTCGTCTGAGCTCTGATTTACAATCTGTCTGCGGTAATGGGATCGTAACGACGAGGCAGAACTTCTGAGCATGGATCTATTGTTTTTCCTTTGGCCTTTACTTTCCAAATTCCACCTGAGGAGGTTTTTCCAGGATTTGACAGGAGTGACGAACGTCGACGGACGCCTTCTAAAGTTGATCCGAGGGAGCGTTGTGATCAGAACCTATTGAGGTAGGGATCTTACCTTCATCTCTCTAAATTGTGGATCATGTGTGGTGGGTTTCCTCTTTTTTACATGAAAATTTTTTTTACCAGTTTAATAAAGATAATAACATGATTATATAACGTGGATGGGGAGTTGTGAATGATGTTACTTTATTTTATATACTTTGATATTATGTTCTGAATTGAATTGACTTATGCCTATTGAAAATCACGGTCGATTGGGGCCTTTGCATGAAAAATTAAATTTTTCCCTATCTTTCTAGACCGTTTTGTGAATGGAACTTTGTTAAATGTGGAATTTGGATAATCACATAGTGTTGGATGATTTAAAATCAGGAACCCTTGTGTGATCACCCTGGTTGATGAAAATGGAATAATGAACTTGTGGGTGTTGGCTTGGATACGTGTCATGTGATGGGGGTGTTTTTGTGGGTTGCTGTGGATCAGTTGAGCAGCGGGGATGCGGTTGGCTTGGTTGCGGGTGAGTGTGAATATTATGTTAGTGATGGGATGTGGGGCTACGATAAATGGTATCAAGGTGTGATTATGTATGGTGTGGTTGTGGTTATGGTGGTTGGAAGCGGGGCTGCAGTGTTGGGCTTGATGTGAACGAACTATGGGTTGTGAATAATAAATAAAATGTGGAAGAGTTAATCAACGGTGGGGCTTGGTAATGGAACAGAAATAATAATCAATGGGGTTGGTTGGTTAATAAGAGGGACTTGGTTGTTTTGCTTGTGTTTTCCTAACATTATTTGGGGATGGCAGGGATATTCATTAAGAACGATTGATATGGTTGGTTTTGGATAGTTTCCCAGTAGTTAAGGAACCAATAAGCTGATTCTGATGAAACATGGAAACCTAAATGGGGTTATGTCTATTCGTTGTATGCATGCTTCGTAGTAGCAGTGCTGAGGAACGTTCTCAGTTCTCTGATTAGAATCCATAGGATGGGCTGAGTGTTTGGTATATATATATATATATATATATATATATATATATATATATCTATCTTTGTGTTTTATCGCACCCCACCCATGTTGAGAACTTAGTGCCGAACACTCTCATTTCATGTGAGAGGGTGTTTTCCCCTTAGTTACTAGCTCTTTCATGCTCCTTCTACCATAGGTTGTGATGGCTTGAGGCGACCTTACACCTGAGACTCTTCAGGTAGGTTTCTATTGTGGCGGTTTCAGCCCAAGACTCTTCGGCAGGTTTTATTGTTTCTTAAGAATCATTGGGATGAGGCCCAGGTGCGTGCTGGCAAGATACTTGGTAGTGAGGCCTAGGTGTGTGCTGGCGGGATACTTGGTTGTGAGGCCTAGGTGTGTGCAGGCGGGATACGTGGTTGTGAGGACCAAGTGTGTGCGGGCGGGATGTGTGGTTCTTGAGGCCCAGGTGTGTGTGGGAGGAAAGAGTGTGGTAGTGTCAGGACATTCTCTGGTAGGAAGAGAAGCTAACTAGTGTTAAATGCTGCAGGGTACCCAATACTCTTGTTCTTATATACTACTATATGTTGTGATTGTGTTTTTGGTGAGTGTGGTTGGTGACGTTGGGTGGATAGAATTCCATTCTAAGTTTCTTCTGTTGTTCTCAGGGGACATTAGGATGTCTCCCAACTTGTGCACGAGAGCATTCGGTTTCCCTACTGAGTATACATGTATGCTCACCCTATGTTTACATTCAGGTTTCTAGAATGACTAACAGGGTCGTGTGGTACCCTACTAGTTGAGACAGTTGGAGTTGTTGTAGTTGATGTACTCTTGTTTCTTTTGGTATTTTACTTTTGAGCTTTCTTGTACTTGTACCATGTTTCATAAATATTTAAACATGCGTGTGGGATTGGTTTGGGTTTATTTATATACACTTGTTCTTTTACTTTTTGGTGGTTGAAATATCCTATTTCTCGATCATAAATAATAAAAAGGGTAATTCATTCCATATTGTGAAAACTCATACCCTTGGTGCTAGTCGCCACCCTGGGGCCTACTGGAGGCGGGACTTTGGGGTCATTATCTCCCTTTCACCATTTCCATCTCAGGAGGGGCATCTTTGGTGGGAGGGGGTCGTGATAGAACGGTATCAGAGATAATGGTTGAGAGATAGGATGGAGTCTAGAGTTACGCACAGTGAAGATTGCATGGGATGGTAGGGAAATAGTGTTGGTTAATCTTTGTGCGTGACATAGTCCAGGGAAGACCAGCTAGAACACGGGATTTTAGGGCCCCCCGTGATCTGATGCAAAGAATCTGAGCCTACCGAACGACCAAGTAAGAGTACATTGATTGCAGGGTAGAGACCCTGGGAGAGGTACATGCATCATCATGATTGTGTTTTACTTGATTTGGGTGTTCTATGAATGAAAGTGAAATAAAATGATAAAATGAAACCCCGAGAAATTTCATTACTACTTGGGTTTAGGCATTCTTGTTTACTGTAAAGCTATGGCACCTAAACGTCATCCCCGGGTAGTTCAGATGGCCAAGGCCCAATAGATTCAGGTGGTCTATCAGTTGAGGATTGACCAAGAGGAGGAAGATAGCCAGTGGCAGAAGACTCTCCGTTTTTTCTGCGGGAGACCCTCAAGAAGTACGAGGGTAGTACTTCGAATACGGAGACTGAGGGGTGGCTTGATTAGCTAAGAATTGCTTTTACCTTGATCCGTCCTCCGAGGGAGTACTGGGTTCCCCTAGCAGTCAGTTAGCTAAGAGGGGTGTCGCGACAGTGGTGGACGCTCTACCTTGGAGAGAGGATAGAGGTTGAGGTTCCATGGGCTGACTATGGGAAGGAATTCCGAGTGGAATTCCTTTCTTCCATGATCAAGGCGGAGAAGCAGCAAGAGTTACTCTCCCTTCAGCAGGGGAGTATGTCAGTATGAGAGTGTGGAATCATGTTCAAGGATCACCTGTGCTTGCTTCAGATCTCTTTCCAGATGAGGAGTCTCGGGCGAGACGATTGGAGGAGGTACTTCATCCTTTACTCCAGTATGCTATCACCCCCTTCACCCTTCCGATGTAAATGGAGGTACAGAAGAAGGAATAGGTTGTAGAGAGATTTCACTCGTTGTGAGGTGCACCACGAGAGGGGATCCATCTAGGTTCGTCGAAGGTTAAAGAAATCAGCAGCAGGTCTCCTGTGAAAGGAGCTTCCAGGTTCAGGCCAGTGGGGAGCAGGCCCCAGCAGTTCCAGTTCAGATATTCGGGTCCTTGTCCCTTTTTCACGGGCCCAGGACCGAAGTGTTTTTCTTGTGGAGGTTTCAGGCACGTTCGGAGTCAGTGCCTAACCTGAGCTCAGTAAGGTGGAGGTGGGAAGGTTTAGCGGCCACCTCAGCAGCACCCGTTTCCAGCGAGCCCCTTCCAGCACTAGTAGGACCATGCTCCCCCGAGGGAAGACTTTGAAAGAGGAGGCCGACCTCATGGTACTCCTCAGGGACCTCGACTAGGGCATGGTCGGGGAGGTGGATGACATCAGAGGGGAAGAGGAGATGGGTGTGGACAGTTGCACGCACCAGAGTTGGAAGCTCCAGCGAGAGCAGATGTGGTGCGATGTGCAATTTCTTTGTTCAGCACTCTCATTTCTTCTTTGTTCGATTCAGGATCTTCGCAATCCTTTTTTGCACCTAGTATAGCCCACGTTTTGGGACTATACGTAGAGAGACTTTCCGTACCACTAGTGCTGAGTACACCAGTTGGAGGCCATACCAGCGTATCTTCTGTTTTCTGGGGATGTGGGCTGACGTAGGGACCACATCGATATAGTGGGTATCTTATTTTTCTATAGATGAAGCCATACGATGTCATCCTAGGCATAAATTGGTTGTTTTCCATTAGTGACACTATCGACTGCTTCCGAAGAAGGGTTGTGTTCTCCGACGTCGGTGGGCAGCGTGTATCGTTTGTTGGTGAGAGGAGCTATCAGCTGGGAAGCCTGCATGTGGAGCCTCTCCTTTCCTTGTTCGGCAGGTTATCAGTGGTCCCAGAAGATATGATGATGATGGATATCCCGGAGGTTGTTGGTGAGTTCCTCTATATTATTATCAAGGAGGTTGTGACTCTACCCCCCCCCCCCCCGACGTGACGTTGAGTTCAGTATAGACTTTAAGCCTGGTGCCCGTCCGATTTCAATGTCCCCTAATCGGATGGCACCTTCGGAGTTGCGGGAGTTGCAGATTCAGATTGTGGATCTGATGGAGAAGGGTTCTATTCGACCTAGCGTGTCGCCATGGGGTTCTCCAGTTTTGTTCGTGAAGAAGGCAGGTGGTGGTCTCATGTTATGCATAGACTACCGAAGGTTGAATGAGGTAAAGGTCAAGAACCGTTACCCCCTTCCAAGGATATATGATCTCTTCGACCAACTGTGGGGAGCAGGTTTGTTTTCTAAGATTGATCTATGATCTGGATATCATCAGCTAAGGGTAAAGGACAGTGACATCACGAAGACGGATTTTAGGTGTAGGTATGGGAACTTCGAGTTTGTAGTGATGCCATTTGGAGTTATAAATGCCCCAGCTGTGTTCATGGGACTCATGATCTTTGTATTCTTAGAGTTTCTGGACCGGTTCATCATTGTTTTTATCGACGACATCCTGATCTACTCAAGATTATAGGAGGAGCATGTTTAGAATCTCAGGGAATTCATATAAGTCCTTCAACACCACCAGCTTTACGGGAAATTTTCGAAGCATAAGTTCTTGACACAAGAAGTACACTTCCTTGGGCATATAGTATCTCAAGATAGAGTGTCAGTGGACCCGTCGAAGGTGGAGGCAGTTGTTTCTTAGGCAGCACCCAAGACCATGGTAGACATTCCTAGTTTCCTGGGGGTGGCAGGTTACTATCGAAGGTTCGTTTCAGACTTCTCTCGAGTTGCTGCTCCATTGACAGCTGTGACTAGGAAGAACCAGGTCTTCCTATAGAGCGAGCAGTGCCAGAATGCTTTTGACTACCTAAAGGAGAAGTTGTTCAGTGCTCACGTACTCAGGTTTCCAGTGGAAGGATTGTTGTATGAGGTTTTTTGTGATGCTTCTGGCCTTGGTCTAGGGTGAATACTGATGCAGAATAAGGGTGTGATCTATTATGGGTCTAGGTAGTTGCGCCCTCACGAGTGTAACTATTCCACTCATGACCTGTAACATGCAGCAGTAGTGTTCACACTAATGTTTTGGCGACATTACCTATTTGGGGAGCGCTTTGTGGTCTTCTCATATCACAAGAGCCTGCATTATATCTTCTCCCAACGTGACCTAAACTTACGGCAGCAGAGATGGGTCGAGTTCCTCCAAGACGATGACTTCGATATCTCTTACACATTAGGTAAGGGAAATGTTGTGGCTAATGACCTTATTAGTAATTCACATAAAGAAGTGGTTTGAGAAACAACTGATGCTTGGAAAGCGATGGGAGAGTTGGCAGCCTTGCACATGGATACCAGGGTAGAAGGTGTTAGAGGCTGTTTGTTTCAATTGACGGTGCAGTCCTCCTTGTTGCAGCAGGTCGAAGAGTCTTAGTGGGGGGACTCCGAGGCGAAAGTAATGCGAGATCATGTCGATTAGGGAAATGCTCCAGAAGGATGGTCAGAGGACAACCGACATCACATGCTTTTTCATGGAAGGTTGTTTGTTCTGGAGGCGATGCATGAGGGAGTTCTCCGTGAGTTCCATAGATCATCCTTGGTGGTATATCCGAGAGTTTAAAAAATGTACCGAGGCCTGAGGGAACAGTTTTGGTGGCTCGGGGTGAAATGGGCAGTGGCAAAGTTTGTCGCTAAGTGCCTAGTGTGTCAGCAAGTAAAGGCTGAACACCGTGTTCCCAGTGGGTTGTTGCATCCTTTAGATATCCCCGAGTGGAAGTGGGATGATATCTCGATGGACTTTATCACATGACTACCTAGATCTCACGGTGGTTGTGATCTCTCTGGGTGGTGGTGGATCGCCTGATGAAATCAGCACACTTCATAGCAATTAAGGAGTCGGGCCCGGTGAGTACCTTAGCACATAGGTACGTATACAAGGTGGTGCGTTTGCATGGGGTTCTGAAGAATATCATCTTAGACCAGGATACTCGGTATACCTCATGAGTCTAGAGGGGGTTAAACCATGATTTTGGCACACAGCTATGCCTTAGCACTGCTTTCTACCCCCATACCGACAGGCAGACAGATCATACTATCTAGACGTTGGAGGACATGTTGCGAGCATGAGTTCTGGATTTCGGAGGGACATGGGTAGGACACTTTCCTTTAGAAGAGTTTTCCTACAACAACGGCATCCAATCTACAATTGGCATGGCACCGTTTGAGTCTTTTTATGGAAGACCATGTCATTCACCCATTTGCTGGGCAGAGGGTTGGGAGACAGGTGCTCTTGGGCCAGAGGTACTGCAGAGCACCATAGAGAAAGTCCAGCTTGTACGTGGGAGGATGAAAGCGGCTCAGGACCGAAAAAATTCTTATGCTGATCATCAGAGGAGGCCTTTGGAGTTTGAGGTGGTAGACCATGTGTTCTTGAAGGTTTCCTCTCGACAGGGGCAGAGGAGGTCCGAGAAGGGGAGTAAGCTCTCCCCTAGGTTCATTGGAACTTTCGAGGTACTGAGGCAGTCGGTGAGGTGGAATATCAGCTAGCCATGCCACATCCGTTGGAGAAGGTTCATGATGTCTTACACGTCTCCCAGCCTCTTTGGTACATACACGATGAATCTCACGTTATCGACTGGGGAGAGTAAGATATGGGAGACGACGTGACCTTCGAGGAACGACCAGTCAGAATTGAGGATCGTAAAAATAAGGTGCTCTATTGACGAACCATTTCCTTGGTTTCTGTGTTGTGGAGGCAAGGCAGACTCGAGGAGAGCACTTTGGAGTGGGAGGCTGAGATGTGCACTCAGTACCTGGAGTTGTTTTGACATGTGTTGCTTTGTTCCTCGGAGCTTTGTTTTGATGTTATACATTGTACCTTTGATACATGGAATGCTTGGATTGTAGGTTATGAGACCTTTTGTTTCCTTGGTCTCTGGAAGTGTGTAGCATGTCCGGATGTGTGGGAAAAAGGAAAAAAACCCTAATCCATAATCGAGATGCATTAATGCGGATGTGATTGAACCCGTGTGGGCGAGTCAATGCCGCATAAAGTGGACAATATCTCGACATAGGAAAAGGAATGTTCCCCCAACCATGTGTTCAGGAAATGTGTGGGTTGTGCGGTGTTAGGGACAGTGTGAGTTGAATAAAAAATTCCAAATGTATGGAAGTGGGAAGACACGATTCTTAATCGAGAGGGATTAATGAGGATGCGATTGAACCTATGTAGGCGAGTTAGTGCCACCTAAATCTGATAATATCTTGACATAGGAGAATTAATTCCTAACACCAATAATTAGGGTTGATGGTTTGGTTCCTGTTATAACAAGGGCCCTCAGAGGTATCTTGTTGGGATCCTTTGGGTTGGATTTTGAATTCTGGGGGACGATAATGTTTTAAGAGGTATTTTATGTAATGGCCCAGACCGCTCCAGCCCAATACATTGTGAAAAAGAAGGTCACGAAGTGTTCTGGAGGGTAAAATGGACTTTTCCCACACTTTTCAGAATTTTGAAACTACACGTCGTGTAGTGTGAGTACACGCCGTGTACCCCCTCTATGGGTTTACCACATGTTAATGTTCGTGTCCTTTCCATGTGAAATAAATGGGTACACGCCGTGTACACTAATACTACATGCCGTGTAGTCCCTCCCCGCGGACGCATTACCCTCAAAATGTGTGTTGACCAGTAAATTGTCGTGTGCCATGTTGGAGCTGTGTCCTTACCATGTGAAATAAATGTGTACACACTGTGTAGCCAATACTACACACTTTGTAGTCCCTCCCCACATATGTGTTACCTTCAAACCATGTTTTGACTATTCTACGGTCACGTGTCGCGTTGAAGCCCGTGTTGGAAGCTGCGTGGTGACCGTGTGAAATGGTCGAGTACACGCCATGTACATTAATGTACATGTCATGTACTTTTGTTTTCCAAGCCTATAAAATAATGGGTCCCCTCCTCATTTTCAACTCACCCCTCTCCTACCCATTCCTCTTAGCAGAGCTCTCCCAAGAGACTCGAAGGCTCTTTTTCTTCCATAACTTCTTCGTCCGAGATCCGATTTATGATCCTTTAGCGGACATGGTATTGTAACGACGAGGAGGAACTTCTGAGCTTGGATCCGTTGTATTTTCTTTGGCCTTTCCTTTCCAAATTCCACCCGAGGAGGTTTTTCCCGGATTTTACAGGAGTGATGAATGGTGATGGACGTCTTCTAAAGTTGATCTGGGGGAGCGTTGTGATCAGAACCTGTTGAGGTAGGGATCTTACCTTCGTCTCTCTAAATTTTTCATCATGCTGGTTGGGTTTCCTCTTGTTTATGTGATACACATATGAATCGGTTTAATAAAGATAATATCTTGCTTATATAACGGGGATGGGGAGTTGTGAATTCAGTAACTTTTTTTTATATCCTGTGATATTATGTTGTGAATTGAATAGGCTTACTCCTACAGAAAATCATGGTCGTTGGGGTCTTTTCATGCGCAATTAAATATTTCCCTATCTTTCTAGACTGTTTTGTGAATGGAACATTGTTAAATGTGGAATTTGTATAATCATGTAATGTTGGATGATTTAAAATCTGGAACCCTTGTGTGATCACCCCGGTTGAACAAAATGGAATAACGAACATGTGGGTGTTGGCTTGGATATGTGGCATGTGATGGGGGTGTTTTTGTTGGTTGTTGTGGATCAGATGAGCAACGGGGCTGCGGTTGGCTTGGTTGAGGGTTGGTGTGAATATTATGCTAGTGATGGGCAGCATGGCTGCGATAAATGGTATCAAGGCGTGATGATGTACGATGTGGATGTGGTTATGGAGGTTGGCAGTGGGGCATCAGGGTTGGGCTTGATGTGAATGAACTATTGGTTGTGAAGAAAAAATAAAATGTGGAAGTGTTAATGAATGGTGGGGCTTGGTACTGGAACAGAAATAATAATCAATGGGGTTGGTTGTTTAATAAGAGGGACTTGGTTGTGTTTCTTGTGTTTTACTAACTTGATTTATGGATGGTATGGATATTCATTACGAATGAGTGATATGGTTGGTTGTGGATAGTTTCCCATCAGTTAAGGCTCTAATAATCTGATTCTGTTGAAACATGGAAACCTAAATGGGGTTTGGGGTTGTTCATTGTATTCATGCTTCGTAGTAGCACTGCAGAGGAACGTGCTCAGTTCTCTGAGTAGAAGCCATAGGTTGGGCTTAGTGTTTGGTATATATATATGTATATTTGTATCGTTGTGTTTTATCACACCCCACCCATGTTGAGCACTTAGTGCCAAACACTCCCATTTCATGGGAGAGGGTGTTTTCCACTTAGTTACTAGCTCCTTCCTTCTCCTTCATCCATAGGCTATGATGGCTTGAGGCGACCTTACACCCAAGACTCTTTGGGTAGGTTTTGATGGGGGCGATTTTATCCCAAGACTCTTCGGGATGGTTTTATTGTTTCCCACCAATCTTTGGGACGAGGCCCAGGTGTGTGCTAGAAGGATACATGGTTGTGAGGCACAGGTGTGTGCGGGAGGGATACGTGGTTGTGAGGCCCAGGTGTGTGCGGGCGGGATACGTGGTTGTGAGTCCCAAGTGTGTGTGGGCGAGATAAGTGGTTCTTGAGGCCTAGGTTTTTGCGGGTGGGAAGACTGTGGTAGTGTCAGGATGTTCGTCGTAAGGAGGAGCAGCTAAATAGTGGTAAATGGTGCGGGGTACCAAATACACTTGTTCTTATATACTAATACCTATTGTGACTGTGTTTTTTTTTGAGTGTGTTTACAGAGGTTGGGTGGATAGAATTCCTTTCTAGGTTTCTTATGTTGTTATCATGTGACATTAGGATGTCTCCCCAGTTGTGCTCGAGAGCATTAGGTTTCCCTACTGAGTATACTTGTATGATCAACCTACGTTTACTTTTAGGTTTCCAGGAGGACTACCAGGGTAGTGCGGGACCCTACTAGTCGAGACAGTTGCAGTTGTTGCAGTTTATGTACTCTTGTATCTTTTGGTATTCTACTTTTGAGCTTTGTTGTACTTGTACTTTGTTTCAAAACTATTTAACCATGCATGTGGGATTGGTTTGGGTTTATTTCTATACACTTTTTCTTTACCTTTTTGGTGGTTGACTTGCCATATTTCCCGGCCATAAATAATAAAAAGGGTAGTGCTTCCCATATTGTGAAAACTCATACCCTTGGTGCTAATCGCCACCCCGGGGCCTACTGGAGGCGAGACTCGGGGGTCATTATCTCCCTTTCACCATTTCCAGCTCAGGAGGGGCACATTTTTTGGGAGGGGGTCATGACAATAAATGAGTTTTGGACCTTTTTAATACGTAATTAATTTTATAATAAAATAATATTTCAATGCCAACTTAATGTACCCCTCCTCACTCATATAAAATGACATCACCTCTAACCCTTACTTATACCTTTCATGCGACCATAAATCATCCAAAAACATCCAAAATATGCTCCCAACTTCCCTATAATCCTCCTATAATCCTTTAATTAGGATGAAGGAAATTCGTTAAATCCTTTTAGCTTAAATCAAAAAAAGATACTCGATTTTAGGTAATGTCTTACCCAAGCTTCCTCCATTTACTTTCCGTCTCCAAAATCAAAAACAATATTTATAACATTTTATTTAACAAAACAAGTATCCTAACTCTTATAGGATGTTTTTATTATAATTATTCTATATAAACTCACATAAACCTCCACTTAATGAATTTATAACCTACTGTATCTGAGGATTGTGAACTACTTCATCACGAAATGATGATTGTTCAATTATCTCATACCTCCTCTCAAAGTGGATATTATGATGAGACTACATTTATATATGATATATATTATTTTCATAATTTCTCTTTTATTCTATATTTTTCATTTAAATTATTCCTTTATGCTTTCCATAACACGTAAATATGATAATTTCATTTGAGCAAATGTGTACTTCCACCCCCTAAATGTGATATTACTCTTTCATGCCACACATGGAACGTATAATGGATACTATTAATGAACTTTTGTATCTTTTAATAAATATGATAATATATTGGAATTATAAT
Organism: Viscum album; assembly: GCA_963277665.1. Taxonomy (NCBI): domain Eukaryota; kingdom Viridiplantae; phylum Streptophyta; class Magnoliopsida; order Santalales; family Viscaceae; genus Viscum; species Viscum album. Next base: position 1,515,061,394 of record OY728122.1, on the reverse strand, counting down.
ATACCTATGTATAATTTATTTTTCATTCCATTAAATATGAAAAATAATTGAAGGTAACGTTCATGCAGATGTACGACTTTCCAATACCATGAATGTTGTATTTCATTTATTATCTCAAAATGTTATGGACTATTATGAATACATATATAATGCATATTAATAAATATTAAAATGATATATATGAGACATAAATCATGATTATAATTCTAGATATAATATAATTTTTACCACATGGACCATTTTTTTATAACATGTTCATTTTTTACTCAAGTACCAAATATCTAATAAACAACCAATATTAAATTAAATAGTTGTGTAATTTTTATAATGTGGTAATAAGTGATATAAAATGAATAATAAACATTAAAAATGTACTTATGAATGTTAAAATTAACATATTAATCTTATTTCGGAATTACAAGGCACATACATGACGATTCGACTCATGGTAACAGATTTCATCCCAATCTCCTTTCATTTAGGAAGATTTTGTTTTATACAGAACCCTATTTTATATGGTGTATTATAATAACATTTTAATTTTCATTCAATTAAAATGTTTATAAAAATAATATTTTGTTTTACGAATCATTTTAATAAATGATAAAGGGAATGTTTCTTTTTAACGTATGCGTTGACAATGACCTTTCCACTACCGCAAGAAATCTCTAATATTTAGAATCCGTGAAAATATGTAGTGTTTTTAAAAGGAATATAAACCCCATATAACCTTATTACAAATTTTTTTATTGAAAAGGGTATTTATAAACCATTTATTCTATCAATATCATGAAATGATATATTATTATTTCAATGTGGAAATGCTATATTTCCATTATGATTGTTTTATGTGTTATGATTATGTAATTATTATTTGGGCTTTTTTACGTATACAGGTGGTTCCATGAAAATACTAGGGGGTGATCCCAATAAATCACTCCAATGCATTGTGTAATGTGGAGGAGTTAAACGTTAATTTTTATCTGGACTAATTTTGGGAATATACTGTGATGGGTATTCCAAATTTAACTCCCTATGTGGGTGTGAAAGCTACAATGTAATTATGTTATGGATTCCACATATTACCATTATGATTTATGATTTGTATGTGTTATTAAAAAATCTTATTATTTAATTAATTAATTAAAAGAAATTATGTTTTATTATTAAAAGTATGATTTCATTGATTTGTATGTATTGATGGGATAATGTTCCCTTTCCATATTTTTTGTCCCTTATGGAGCTTTCTATGATCATCCCACATTTTTTGACGGTTTTTATAGGGTATAAGTAAGGGTAAGAGAAATTAATAATTCATGAATATTTATATCAAGAAGTTAATTAGTTTTCATTTAAGGAGTATTATTATTCTTGAAAATAATTGGACAGAGTAAATGTGCATACCTTGTAATTTTTGAGATGTAATGTAATAGGTATGGAATATTTCTCTAAAACTCTAAACCTGAAAAGATCATAAATATTAATTCATGACAAGAATAAATATAACGTAATGATAAAGGATGGGGACTTACAATTCATTCTCCATCCTATGTTTAGTAACCTTTGAAAAATATTTTTCCAGGAATTGAATTTTAAATTCATCCCACATTATGGCTTCAATCTCCACTCAATCCCTAATATTCTAGACCATTGACCATGAATGATCCTCTTCGCCATAAAAATCATAAATGAGAAGTCTAACCTCTGGATTATCTGAATTTCCCATAACATTGAATATCTTTTCAATGGATTTAATCGACCCTTCAGCCACTATTGGGTTAGAATATCCACTATTTGTATAAGGCCCTGGCCTTTAACCTTACTTAATATTGAATTAAATGAATAATTCACATTGAGGATCTTTTCAGGCATAGAGCTTTAGAGAGCTAGGACATAACTATTACATCTCAAAAGATTACAAAGTAGACACATCTATTATGTTTCCATAAAATAAAAACTCTTAAAAAGAAACATGTCTAGTTCCATGTTTTAGATAGCATGACTTTTCCTTGATCCCATCCTCGACCCAATTCCACATTTAGTCCTATGAAAAACATTTCAAAAACATTTGGTGAGCATAAAAAGCTCAGTAAGGGATACACAACGAATGAAAACTGTTAGTTTTTCAAAACAAAAAGCAAACCATATATACTTTATCAAAGTAATACTTTTCACCTTTATGAAGTAGTAAAAACCCTTCACTGAAAAAAAGATCATTACTTACCCTTTTGTAACCAAAAGATTACCATAAAACCCATATAAAGAACACATAACATATAAAGGTAACATGGGACATAAACATACTTAAATGGAATAACTATATTGTCGACTTCCACACATATCACTTAATGTAATAGACATACGGCCGACATTCATACCCAATGAATTGGAGGTTATAACGTATCCACCCATCCTTGTATTCACGGAACCATCAGTAATATGGTTTATCACGTAACCACCCGTAAAATGTCCAAGTACCATTACAAAATCATAAGACATAAAACAAATATAATGGAATGAAAAAATTTCCACACTTTGATCACAATATATCACTTAAATATATTGACATAAAAAACCCATTATAAAAAACATTTTCATTACCAAAATACAAAAAAGAGTATATGGTATTTATTTCATTTTAAAAACATTACGGCTTATTGAGGAAGCCAAAGACCAAATAATACTCGCGGGGGTGGAAAATGTCATTGTCACCGGGTACATTAAAAGAAACATTCCTCTATGTTGTTTAGTAAAATGATTCGTTGAAAAAGATTCCTTTTGTATAAAAGTAAAATTAAAAGGGTTTTATACACCATATAAAATAAAGTTGTGTATAAAACGAAATATTCCTCAATGAAAGGAGATTGAGACGAAGTCCTTTACCTCGAGTCCAACTTGACTCGATCATTATTTAATGTCCTGAATAATAAATTTGAGTTAATTTATACTTACTTAAGAAGTTTTTTCAAGTTCATTATTCCTTTTATATCACTTTTTACGATGTTATGAACATTATGTAATCATTTCAGTTAATAACGGTCATTTTGTCGATATTTGGTACTTGAGTCAAAAGTGAACTTCTTATATTTACATGTTGTTCACGTAGTCAAATATCCATTATCTCAAGAATAGTATTCATGATGTAGATTCCATTTATATCATATATATCATGTTTATACATGCATTTATAATATTACATAATCATTTAGAGGTAAGAAATGAAATGCACCGTTCATGGAGACGGTAAGCCGTACATACGCATGAACGGAACTTCCATTTCGATGTCATATTAATGGAATTAAAACTAAATGAGAGATATGTATATTTTAATTCCAGAATTATATTCATCATTTATATGTAACATACATCATATATATTCATTATATATATGTACTTATAATAGTACATTACATTTGGGGATAAGAAATGAAATGCACCGTTCATGGAGACGGTAAGCCATACGTACGCATGAATGCAAATTTTATTTCTATTTAATACTTCAATGGAATGAAATAATAATTATACAAAGTTATATTATAATTACAGTATATCATAATATATAATATCATTAAATCTATCCTTTATACATAGCACATATTGTATTAACGAATCAAATCACTTTGAGGGGGCGGTATTCCGCACTTCATAAAATGAAGATATCCCATTTACCTATAATGGAAACCATAAATTATGCCACAAATTAAAAACAAATAATCATAAGGAAAACATAAACATTATATATATCATATATAAATAGATTGAAATCTTAATGGACACCATTAAAGGAGTTAAAAGAAGACTGAACTATCATCGTTTCGTGAGGCAGAAATTTTCCAACCAGAGAAACAGTATGTTCTTTATCCATTAGATGAAGGTGTGTGTATGTTTTGCTCGATTCCTTCTTATAAAAACATCCTAGTATATGTAAGATACTGGTGTTGTTAAAAAATAAATGAATAAAAAGAGTTTAGGGGGTTGGAGAAGCAAAATAATACAGAAGAGCACAAGTGAAGACGTTACCTTAAAATCGGGTAACTCCCTTTGGTTTGAACCAAAAGGGTTTCTTGAAGAGATTCATGCCTAAGGTAATGCTTCTATGATTAGAATAGGGATTTGGACAGACAAAATGATCAGATATTGGCCGATCCAATAGCTTGAGAGGTGTGGGTTAGGAGGTAGAGGTGGGGGCCTTTTATAAGAGGAGAGGAGGGGCACTCTTGGAAAAGTATAAAATGTTTCATTATTTTCAAATGATTTTCGGATTTTAATGGTCCCACATTGATGTGTTTCAAGTATTAGAGGAAAAGTGTTCGAAATACACCCATCCAATAGGTTTTTTACATGTTTATGTCTTAGATTGTTCATTATCTTTCCATTATATTTAAATCGTTAAATAATGACGTAAATGCGGCATCATCATGATGTCATAAATAATTTAATTTATTTAATGTCTAAAAATTATAAAAAAATACGATGAAGTATGAAATATTTTTAGCTTTCCAGTTACTATTTATAGTAAAAAATATGACTTGTATATCCCTATGTAAAAACACTTTTAATAAAACAATATATGTTTGTTTCATTTATTACTTTTACTTTAAATAAAAGGCATAAATGTCATTATCTTACCCAAGTGGAACCATGGGGTCCAACAAATATACCCATGGGTTTTTTTGGTTGTACATGACTCATCCAATAGGATTAGGACAAGTTTATAGATATTTTCAATTTATTATAAGATCATTTTTACCTTAAATAACACTAATTGCCCTTTAATCACGATTAATACAACTTAAAAGTTATTTTTCATCAAAAATAATTTTCATCCCATTGAACCACATTTTTCATAATAATGTAAATCATTTATATTATATTTTTGAAATTCAAATCAGAGAAGTGGTAATGTCCCATTTAAACGAAAAATCTATTTTTGTAACTACCACTTTGTGCTTTCACTATTAATAAAAAATTTAAGTGTTTCAGATAAATACCAAAAATTCACCCTAAGATATATTTGATATTCTGAATTCAAAAATGATTTCCATTTTATAAAATTCATAAAATATAAGTTGCATTAATTAATTTTATTATTAAATCTCGTTGTCAAATCAAATAGCTTGTTTTTAAGAAACAATAACTATCAAAAGATTGACACTCGTTTATGTCCAATCTCAAAGTGATATTAATTCTAATGACCACCATTGGATTAAATGGTAAAAATATATTCTAATTTCACTTTAAAACCAATTAAAAAGATAATCTAACTATATAAATAAATTAGATTAAAAAGTGGTTATGAATTAAAATACGCCACTTTTCCCAATTCATTAAAAATTAACATTATCTGAATAATACCAAATACTTACACAAAGTAAATTTCAATGTCCCAATAATAAAGAATATGTTTATTTTGAAAAATATAGCTTATAAAATTGTCAACATTTAGATTTAAAAATGGTTCTCCAACAAAAGGCGTTAAAATAATCTTTTAAAAATATTAGAGTACTCCATGCTTACGATTGGATTTATTCTTATTTTAAGCCTCTAAAACACTATATTATTCATATATAGACATAGATAAGAATATATATTATTAATTACTTACATGGGATGTTACATCCTCCCCCCCTTTAGAAAATTGCATCCCCGCAATTTATTTACTTATCGAATAAGTGGGGGTATTTATCCCTCATAGCATTTTCAGATTCCCACGTTGCCTCTTCAACCATATGGTTTTTCCACAAAACCGTTACCTAGTGAATTACCTTATTTCGCAACACTTTCTCTCTTCGGTCAAGAATCTAAACTGGTTATTCTTCATAAGAGAGATTCTCTTCCAACTGAACTACCTCTGGGCTCAAAACATGAGAAGGATCTGGCATGTACTTCCTTAACATTGAAACATGAAAAACATTGTGTACATGAGATAAACTTGGAGATATAGCCACTCGGTAAGAAACTGATCAAACATTTTCCATAATTTCATATGGTCCAATAAACCTTGGACTCAACTATCCTTTCTTACCAAATCACATCACACTTTTCCACAGTGAGAATTTGAGAAAAACATGATCACCTACCTCGAAAGAGAGATCCTTCCTCCTGTTGTCTGCGTAACTTTTCTGTCTTCTCTGAGCTGTTCTCAAGTGTTTCTGAATCAACTAAAAATTTTTTGTCGTCTCGTCTACCAATTATGGTCCCATCAGCTTCCTTTCACATAGTTCATCCCAAAAAGCAGGAGTTTGACACCGTTTACCATATAATGCTTCAAACGGAGTCATCTGTATACTGGAATGAAAAATATTATTATATGAAAATTCAACCAAAGAAATATGTTGGTCCCAAATTCCCTGATAATCCATAGAACAAGCACATAGAATATCCTCCAAATTTTGAATTGTTCATTCTGAATGCCCATCTGATTGCGGATGAAAATCTGTACTAAAATTTAATTCAGTACCCAATGACTTTTGAAGGCCCTTCCAAAAGTTATAAGTAAACCTGGGACCACGATAAGATAAAATGGATAGAGGAACTCCATGAAAGCTGACTATCTCTTTAAGGTAAAATTGAGAATGTTGATCTAGAGAGAAATTATTTTGAATATGAAGGAAATGAGCATATTTATTCAAGCGATCAAAAATAACTCAGATTGCATTATTACCTCGAGGTGTCTTCAGTAATCCCACAACAAAGTCAATGGATATATTTACCCATTTCCACTCTAGAACTGGTAAAGGCAGAAGCATCCCTTTCGGTAACCGCCACTCTACTTTAACCTGTTGACAAGTCAAACACTTCACAGTAAAATCATCAATATCCCTTTTCATTCTGTCCCACCAGTAATACTTCCGAAAATCTCTATACATTTTAGTACTCCCTGGATAAACTGAAAATGAAGAACAATGAGCTTCACATAACAACTCTCTATTCAAATGTGAATCACAAGGCACACACAATCTCTTCCCAAATCTAAAAACACAATCATTATCAATGTTGAATTCAGGCAACTTACCCTTCTCAACCAGCTCTTCCTTTTTCTGCAACTCGCTGTCTTGCTTCTGTGCTTGCTTAATTTTTTCTGATAGAGATGATTTCACTGATACATGAAACAAAACAGAAGAACATCCTGCACCAACAACATCTATGCCAAATTTCATCAAATCCTTAACAAAAAGATCATGTTCCAAATGTAACATTGTTAATGAAGCATTACATTGTCGACTCGAAGCATCATCCACTTTATTTTCTATTCATGGATGGTACTGAATTGTACAATCATAATCCATGATTAATTATAGCCATCTCCTCTGTCTCATGATCAATTCTTTCTATGTGAATATATACTTTAAACTTTTTTGATCAGTATATATTTCACACATTAATCGAAACAAATGATGCCTCTAAATTTTTAGAGCAAAAAAACAGTAGCTAATTCCAAATCATGTGTAGGGTAATTTACCACATGAGTTTTCAACTGATGTGAAGCATAAGCAATTACCTGATCATTCTGCATAAGTACACAACTATGTCCCTTCAGCGAAGCATCACTGTAGATAAAAAACTAACCATTCCTAGAAGGAAGTGCCAAAACTATATCATTCACCAATATTCTTTTCAACTCCTGAAAACAATCAACACATTCTTTTGTCCAGATAAACGTAACACCCTTCCGAGTTAGATTAGTCATTGGACTAGATAACTATGAAAAATTTTCAACAAACCTTCATTAGTAACCTACCAAACCAAGAAAACTATGGATCTTAGTTAAATTTGTGTGTCTTGTCCATTCTTCAACAACTTTTGTTTTATCAGGATCAACAGTTATGCCATTTTTTTTGAAATAATGTTACCAAAGAAAGAAATTTGCTATAACCAAAACTCACACTTGCTGAATTTTCAAACAGTTTTTTTTCTATTAAGGTTTGAAAGATAACCCTTAAATGACTTTCATGCTCCTCTTTAATTTTAGAAAACACCAAAATATCACCAATAAACACAACCACCATTTATCACCTGAATTAACTGAGCCATCACTTCAACAAACTGTTTAGTTCTGATTCTGACCATCTCAGGATATTGATTTGAAAGGTCATTTCCCTATGTATGCCTTCCCAGAAAATCTACTCTATTTCCTCTATGAAAAATCATTCTTAACACATAAATATCTTAGTGGAAGAAACATGATAATCTTTAAATGCTATATCATTTCAATCATACCATAAATTAACTTATAATTTATCAATTTTCTAACTCCTAAAGCTGTCTAAATCAACTTCTGATGCCAACTATAAGGCCTCAGACTTAAACCATATTTAATATTTAATTAAATGAATAATTCACATTGAGGATCATTTCAGGCTTACATATTTAGAGAGGTAGGACATAACTAGTACATCTAAAAAGAATACAATGTAGACACATCTACTATGTTTCCATAAAATAAAAACTCTTAGAAAGAAAAATGTATAGTTCCATGTTACAGATAGCATGAATTTTTCTTGAACCCATCCTCTACCCGATTCTACATTAAATCCTACGAAAAACATTTCAAAAACTTAGGGTGAGCATAAAAAGCTCTGTAAGGGATACAAAAAGAATGAAAACTGTTAGTTTTTCAAAACAACAAGCAAACCATGTATACTTTATCAATGTAATACTTTTCACATTTATGAAGTAATGAAGACCCTTCACTGAATAAAAGATCATTACTTACCCTTTTGTAACCAAAATATTACCATAAAACCCATATAAAGAACATATAACATATAAAGTTAACTTGGTACATAAAAATACTTAAATGGAATAACCATACGGTCGACTTCCACACATATCACATATTGGAATAGCCATACGGCCGACTTTCATACTGAATGAATTGGAGGTTATAACGTAACCACCCATCCTGGTATTCATGGCACCACCCGTCATATGGTTTATCAAGTAACCACCTGTCAAATGTCCATGTACCATTATAAAATCATAAGACATGAAACAAATATAATGGAAAGAAAACATTTCCACACTTTGATCCCAATATATCACTTAAATAGATTGACATAACAAATCCATTATAAAAACAATTTTGAATACCAAAATACAAAAATTATTATATGGTATTTATTTCATTTTAAAAACATTACGGCTTATTGAGGAAGCTAAAGACCAAATAATACCCGCGGCGGTGGAAAAAGTCGTTTTCACCGCGTACGTTAAAAGAAACATTCTTCTTGTCATTTAGTAAAACGATTCGTAGAAAAATATTCCTTTTCTATAAAAGTAAAATTAAAATGGGTTTATACACCGTATAAAATAAAGTTGTGATTAAAACAAAATATGCCTCTATGAAAGGATATTGGGACGAAGTCCCTTACCTCAGGTCCGACTTGACTCAATTGTTCTTTAATATCCTGAATAATAAACTGGAGTAAATTTCTACTTGCTTAAGAACCTTTTTCAAGTTAATTATTCCTTTTATATATCTTTTTACCATTTATTAAAATTATGTAATCATTTATGTTAATAACGGTCATTTTGTCGATATTTGGTACTTGAGTCAAAAGTGAACTTCATATATTAACAAGTTGTTCACGTAGTCATATATCAATTATCTCAAGAATGGTATTCATGATGTGGATTCCATATATATCAAATATATCCAGTATATAAATGAATTTATAATATTACATACTCATTTAGAGGTATGAAATGAAATGCACTGTTCATGGAGACGGTAAGCCGTACGTACGCATGAATGCTACTTCCATGTCTATGTCATATTAATGGAATTAAAAAAAATGAGACATATTTATATTTTAATAATAGAATTATATTCATCATTTAGATGTAACATACATAATATATATCCATTATATATATGTACTTATAATAGTACATTACATTTGGGGATAAGAAATGAAATGCACCGTTCATGGAGACGGTAAGCCGTACGTACGCATTGACGCTAATTTCATTTCTATCTCATAATTTAATGGAAAGAAATAATAATTATATAAAAGTATATTATAATTCCAGTATAATATAATATATAAAATCATTAAATCTATCCTTCATATGTACCACATATGGTATTAACGAATCAAATCACTTTGAGAGGGCGGTAGATCGTACTTCCTAAAATGAAGATATCGCGTTTACCCATAATGGAAACCATAAAGGTATACCACAAATGAAAAATACAGAAGCATAAATAAAACAAAAAAATTATATATATCATATATAAATAGGGTTAAATCTTAATGGACACAATTAGAGGTGTTAAAAGAAGATTGAAAAATCATCGATTTGTGAGGCAGAAATTCACCAACCAGAGAAACAGTATGTTCTTTAACCATTAGATAAAGGTGCGTACAAGTGTAGCTAAAATAATTCTTATAAAAACATCCCAGTATATGGAAGAGACAGGTTTTGTTACAAAATAAATTAATAAAAAGAGTTTATGGGGTTGGAGAAGCAAAATAAATCAAAAGAACACATGTGAAGACGTTACCTTAAAATTGGTTTACTCCCTTTGGTTTGAACCAAAAGGTTTTCTTGAAGAGATTCCCGCCAAAGGTAATGCTTCTAGGATTAAGAGAGGGATTAATAGAGACAAAAGGATCAGAGCTTGGCCATTCCAAAGGCTTTAGAGGTGTGGGTAAGGAGGTAGAGGTGGGGGCCTTTTATAAATGGAGAGGAGGGGCACTCTTGGAACAGTATAAAATGTTACTTTATTTTCAAATGATTTTCGGATTTTTAATGGTCCAACATTGATGTGTTTCGAGTATAAGGTGATAAGGGTTCTAAATACACCCATCCAATAGGTTGTTGACATGTTTAGGTCTTATATTTCGCATTATCATTCAATTTTATATAAATCATTAAATAATGAGGTAAACGTTGCATCATCATGATATCATAAATTGTTTAATTTATATAATGTATAAAAATTATAAAAATAAAACTATGATGTATGAAATCATTTTATCTTTACAATTACTATTTATAGTCAGAACTCTAACTTGTATAACCCAATTTAAATTTTTTTTCGTAAAACAATACATGTTTGTGTCATTTTTACTTTTACATTAAATAAAATGAATAAATGTCAGTATCTTACCCATGTGGCTCCATGGGGTCCAAAAATCGGCCCATGGGTTGTCTTGGTTGGCCACGTCTCCTCCAATAGGGTTTGGACAAGTGTATAGATATTTTCATTTTATTATAATATCATTTTTACCTTAAATCACACTAATTTCCCTTTAATCGCGATTAATAAAACTTAAAAGTTACTTTTCATCAAAAATTATTTTCATCCCATTGAACCAAATTTTACTTAATAATGAAAATAATTTATATTGGATTTTTGATATTCAAATCACAGGAGTGGTAAAGTCCCATTTAAACGAAAAAATAGTTTTTTTAACTACCACTTTGTGGTCTCACTAATCATCAAAATTTAGGTTTTTCAGAAAAATACCAAAAATTCACACTAAGCTATATTTGATATTCTGAATTAAAAAATGATATCTATTTTATAAAATTCATAACATAGAAGTTTCATTAATTAATTTTATAATTAAATCCCGTTGTCAAATCAAATAGCGTGTTTTTAAAAAACAATACCTATCAAAAGATTTACCCTCGTTTACGTCCAATCTCAAAGTGATATTAATTCCAATGACCACCATTGGATTAAATGGTAAAAATATATTATAATTTAACTTTAAAACCAATTAATAAGATAATCTATGTGTTTAAATAAATTATATTAAAAAGTGGTTTTGAATTAAAATACAACACTTTTCACTATTCATTAAAAATTGAACTTTATCGGAAAAATACCAAAAACTTACAAAAAGTTAATTTCAAAGTTCCAATCATAAAGAATATGTCTATTTTGAAAAATATATCCTATAAAATTGTCAAAAGTTATATTTAAAAATGGTTCTCCATCAAAAGGTGGTAAAACAATCTTTTAAAAATATTAGAGTATTCCATGCTTATGATTGGATTTATTCTCATTTTAAGGCTCTAAAACACTATATAATTCATAAATAGACATAGATAAGAATAACTATGATTAATTACTTACTTGGTATGTTACAGTTTTTGTAACACCCCAGGTAAATAAAGAATATGACATTTTCATATTTATCCATATTTTTGAATAAAATATTAATATTACTTTATAGGGAATGCTATGCTCAAGGGCATACCCAATACGCAACAACGAGTTTCTTTGTAATCTTATGTTGCACTCTAATAATAAAATAATATTATTTTAAATGGTAGTTAATGCCTAGCCGTTGTAATGGTAGGAATGAATAGAACTAACTACAAAACGATTATATATGTTTCTCAAATACTTTTACTTTTTACAAAAAATGATAGAGATTTAAACATGAGAATGAATCCAATTTTATGCGTAATCATTCTAATATTCATTAAAAGGTCGATTAACTTCCTTTTGATGGCAAACCTATTTTAAATCCACTTTTTGACAATTTTATGTGTTATATTTGAAAAAATAAAATTCTTCTTTAGAATCGGGACCTCAAAATTTACTTTGTGTAAATTTTTGTTATTTTTATGATAAAGTTAATTTTTTATTGAATAGTAAAAAATGTTTATTTTAATTCAAAAAATCTTTTTAATATAATTTATTTATATGATTATATTATCTTTTGAATTGTTTTTAAAGTGAAATTAGAATATATTTTTAGCATTTAATCCAGTAGTGGTTATTGGAATTAATTTCACTTTGAAATTGGACTTAAACTAGTGTCAGTCTTTTAATAGATATTGTTTTTAAAAACACGCTATTTGTTTTGACAGAGGGAATTAATTATTAAATTAATTAATTCAACTTATATGTTTTGAATTTTTTAAAATAGACATCATTTTTGAATTCGAAATATTAAATAAATCTTAAGTTGAATTTTATTAGTTTTTCTAAAAAACAAAAATAAAATTGAATAGTGAAACCACTAAGTGGTAGTTTAAAAACTGATTTTTCGTTTAAATGAAACATCACCACATTTGTGATTGTAATTTCAAAAATCCGACATACATGGTTTTTATTAGGATGTAAAATGTGGTTCAATGGGATTAAAAGAATTTTTTTGTGAATTGTAACTTTTATGTTTTTAATTGCAATTAGAGGTAATTAGTGTAATTTAAGGTAAAAATAATGTTTTAATAATATGAAATGACCAATACACATGTCCTACCCTCATTGGATGTGTCATGGCCGACCAATACAATCCATTGGACAACTTGGGGACCCCATGGAGACACTTTGGTTGGAAAATGACATAAATAACTTCTTATTTGAAGTTAAAATAAAAATGCCACAAGCATGAGTTTTTTTACTAAAAGAAATTTTAAATGGGGTTATAGAAGTCATATTTATGACTTTAAATATTCATTAGAAATATAAAAAGATTTCATACATCATGATTGTTTTTTTAATTTTTATACATTAAATAAATTAAATTATTTATGACATCATGATGACACAACAATTACCTCATTAATAAAGGATTTAAATAAAATGAAAATATAAGGTTAAAACTATAAATTACACTTGTCAAAAACCTATTGGATTAGTATATTTAGAACCCTTACCACCTTATCCTAGAAATACATAAATCTGGGACATTTAAAATCCAAAACACATTTGAAAATAAAGTAATATTTTTTAACATTCCAAGAGTTCCCCTCCTCTCCTCTTATAAAAGGCCCCCACCTCTACCTCCTTACCCACACCTCTCAAGCCTTTGGTTCGTCTAAACCCTGCGCATTTTAACTCTCCAAATCCCCCTCTTAATCCTAGAGACCTCAATTTAGGCATAAGTATTCTCAATGAAGCATTTGAGCTCAAATCAAAAAGAGTTACCCGATTTAAACGTAGTGTCTTCTCTTGTGTTCTTTTTTTATTTTTCTTCTCCAAACCCCTAAAATATTTTTAATAATAACTTTTGTAAAATCTATAGTATCTTCAATATACTGTGATGTTGTTATAAGAAGTATTTGAGCTACACTTACACACACCTGCATCTAATAGTTAAAGATCATATTGTTTCTGTGGATGGCGAATTTCTGCCTCACGAAACGATGATTATTAAATATTCTTTTAACACCCTCAATGGTGGCCATTAAGATATGAATATATTTATATATGATATATAATATGTTTATGTTTTACTTAAGCTTCTTTATTTTTCATTTATGGAATACCTTTCTGGATTTCATTATGGTTAAACACGATATCTTCATTTTTGGAAGTGCGGACTACCGCCCACTCAAAGTGATTTGATTCGTTAATACCATATTTGGTACGTATAAAGGTTAGATTTAATGATATTATATATGATTCCATACAGGAATTATAATACTATTATGTATCATTATGTTTTAATTCCATTAAATAAGAAATAGAAATGGAAGTAGTGTTCATGCGTACGTATGGCTTACCGTCTCAATGAACGGTGCATCTCATTTATTACCTATAAATGTAAAGTAATATTATAAATGAATTTATATTATTGATATATATGATATTTATGATATCTACATAATGAATATAATTCTGGATATAATATATATTTTACCACATGAACAACTTGTAATTATAAAGAGTTTATTTTTGACTCAAGTAGAAGTGATCTACAAAACGACCATTATTAACTTAAATAATTACATAATGTTTCTTAGAATGGTAGTAAGTGATATAAAAGTAATAATGAACTTGTAAAATGTTCTTAAGAAATTATAAATTAACTCAATTTTAATATTCATGAGGTTAAAGAATGATCGAGTCATGTCGGCCCCGAGGTAAGGGATCCTACATCTCTCTTTCTTTTTAAGCACTCTCTTTTATGTCATTCATTTTAAGCTCATATTTATTATGATTGGGACGTTATTTTATATTACTCTTACTGTACTTTTTTATGTTCATTTGATGATAGACCATATTTTCTTTCATCAATCCATTTTTGAAGTGTTAATTGGCGCCATTAGGCTGCCGAAATTTTGTATCGGGCTTTTTATCTAACATTGCGTTTTCGTGAGATTCATGCTACATTTTCCAATATTTCCTTTAGAGTGGTGTATGTACTGTAAATTATTCTACACTTTGTGTAACATTATTTCTTTTATGAGTAATTACATCAATGTTTTATAGTCCTTCTTTCATGGGGTGTACGTTTCAAAAGATACCCAAATCGGTAAGGGAACCTTTCGCCTTCCTCTTTTTAAATGACTTATTTTGTTATGTCTTTTAATTTTCATCTTATTATGTGGGGATATGTTCTTATATATCCTTATTTCCATAAATTTTATGTACAAGATATGAGATACCCTTTATCTCTCTCATAAACTCTCTTTCTAAAATTTGATGTGACGCCGTTAGGCTGTCAAGGGAACTTCTTAACCAAATTTCAATTTCTTTGGGTTCAAAATTTAATTATTGAATATGTCATCCTTTGAATATGTGTGAATGACCTTTGATTATTTTGCACTTAATATCCACTTATATTTGGTGTATTTATATTTTTCGGACATAATTATGAGATTTATTTATCCTTAATTTAAGGATACCATCTTTATAATGGATTTCATCTCAATTTACATTTCCATTGAGACTTCATTGTTGTTATGCACCAATTCACTATTATATGGTTTATATACTGTCCTTTGGAATATTATATGATGAATCCCTTTATTATCGTGATATTATAAAGTTTTGATTAAATGTTATTCATCAATTATTTTATTCAGGTGTCTCTCATATTTTTTAAAACCCTTCAACTAAAATATCGTTTTAAATGATTTAACGATTTAATCTTATAAATATTTCTCATTAATATCCATGTTTTCAAAATGGTTTTAAGGATTTATTTATATGGATATTAATGGTTTAAAATTCTAAAATCTTAAATGTGGTATGGACACTTTGATTTAAAAATATCTTTTTTAAATGTTTTAGAATGGTTTTGAAAATGGTTTTTAAATGGATTCATTATTTCAATATCTTAAAATGTTATATTGTTATTGCAATATGGGAATGTTATATTTACTTTATGCTTAAGTTATGTGCTATGATTATGATATGGTTCTTGGGCATTGTTATGAAGACGGGTGGTTCCGTGATAAACTAAGGGTGGGTGATCCCGATATAGCTCTCCAATGCATTGGGTAATGCGAAGGAGTTAAACGTTTAGGTTTCTCTGAAGAGATTTAGGGAATATACTATGATGGGTATTCCAAACGAACCAAATGGGTTACTCCATATGTCAGAATGTTATGAATGCCTCAAGTTACCTTTATGTCTTATGATTTATATGATTTATTCATGATTTTATGAGGTATGTTAAAGTGCTTATGTTTTATGGGAAAAGTATGATTTCCTTCTTATGTATATATGTAATCAAGTTTTCATTCCATACTTTTTATAACCCTAAATGAGATTTTTATGCTCATCCCATGTTTTTGAAATGTTTTTCATAGCTCAAGGAAATGGTACATGATATGATGATAGTGTCAAGGAAGTTTCAAGAAAGAATCCATGTTTTATTTTAAATATGTTTCTGTTGATGAGAAAAAATGAATACTATCTTTTATGTAACCACTTTGTTTAAATTTGGAATGTAATGCAAGTTTTATGATCTAATTCTCTAAACCTCTAAACCTGAAAAGATCCTTAATGTGTAATCTTGTAACAAATCAAGTTTAAGTAACGTTTAAGGCTGGGGCCTTATAGTTGGTATCAGAGGTCGGTTTAGATAACATTAGAGGTTAGAGTGTTATTTAAGAAAAAGTCAAAAGTTTTGTATAACCACAATGGTTAGTATATTAGATGGAGTCATCATTTTTTTAATGATAGAATGAGTTTGAGATAACATGGATAAGAATATCTTGGTGTTTATCTTCCTCTTTTTTATTTGATGATTTTACTGATATACTCACACTAACCTTTTTGGTTTTAGTAAATGGTTGGATCTAGTAGGCACCAAAGTAACAGTGGATTTGAAGAAAACTTTGACGGTTTTATAAAAGAACAACTGAATGATATGGGAGCTGCAATGAGAACTCTTGTGGTTATCCTCAACCAACTATATGGGGTCATGATTGACCACCTGAACCTTAGTGATTTTTGTAAGGAATCGTATATGTGAGAAACAAATCCCTATGGGTGTTCAGGTAATAATCATAAAGGTAAGTATGTTCAAAAACCTAAGTGTCAAATATGTAGACAGAAACACAATGGAAAATGATTCAAAGGGACAGAAAGATGCTATAGATGTGGAAATGAAGGTCATAAAGCAAGAACCTACCATGGAAAAAGGAAGCATCTAGTTGACTCTAGGAAAGGGAAAGATGTTCTTTCTGAAGGATTAATTGAATGTTTTAAATGTGGTGTGCATGGTCATTATGCAAACACATGTCCTACGAAGATGTTTCGGGAATGGGGTCACCATGATCGTACAAATATTCATTTACCAGTACCTAATGCCATTCCGATTGAGGATGAAGAAACTAATAATGGAGAATTAAGGGTATGGATTATTTCATAACATATGTTTTCCTATTATTGGAATCTTAGGATATGATTCATGATTTTGTTTGTAGGAATGAATTATTTCAGAATAAGTTGAAAAGGAATGGATAATGGGTCATGAAGAATGTTTAATGAGTTAGAAGTCTTCATATAAGGGATTCAAGAGTTATGGTATATTTTTGGATGGTGAAATTCATAGATGTATTAAGTATATTTTGATGATGGGGTTACATTAGAAGACTTTTTATATTAACCCTGATGATTGATATATGAGAATTTTATTCAAGGAATAATTATCCTTTCTTTTGTGGATATAGTAATAAAGAACCATTTGGATTTATATGATCCTTGAATTTGAGGCAATTACTGGTTAATACATTTTGGGTTGCAAAATGGAAGTTATTAGATATACTTTGTGGTTAAAATATGTTATGGTTATTTTTGATGAATTTATCTATTTTTGGGGAATGTTATAAAATTATATAGTTTTTGAAAAGGGACAACACGCAGACCGTGTGACAACTCGTCGCATCAGACGACGCTGTGGGAATCAAACCCAAAACCAATGTGAAAATCGTATTTATCGCCTACCACTGGACTACGTGAAGTCCCTAGTTAGATTGAATGATTCTTTTTAGTTAGATGATTTTATGAATTAAGAGTAAGTTGATTTTTTGTTATCAATGGTAACGATTAACCTATCATGGAGGATATTTGATTAGGTTAATTACTTTTCAGTATGAGACTATAAGAGTAACAGATGTTATTTTGGAGAAAAATGTTAAAATTTTTCTTAGGATCCTATGTGATTAAATCCTTCAGAAAATTGGGTTTCAATATTAGATTTGTTTACTTTGTAGAATTTTATGGATAGGTGATTATTGAATGGACTCTGTTGAACATTGGGTTTTGTTTGAAAATTTTTGGAGATTATGAATAGATTTTTTTTATAAATGATTATCCTTTTTGGGTATTATTTGATCTCATACTAACCTTTTTGGTTTTAGTTTTGGTTAAGGTCTAAAGAAATGGTAAGTATATAGTTCTCATTTGTGGATTAGGTGATTCTCTATAAGTTGATTATAGCTCTCTTAATGTGATCAAGTCATCCCAAATACACGTCTTTTGGAGAAAATATGAGTTCATGTAAGAAATGTAGTAAAAGTTGAAACTCAACATGACAATTAAGTATGATTCCTTATGTTTTAGTTAAGCTCATAAATAAATTCCTCAATGAAAAGTAACATAAAATAAAAATTTGTTCTGTTAATTTTTTCTTACTAGGGAATCAAATACCATTTAACCCATCACAAGTTTGAGATTTTCTTGTTGGTAACATTCTCCTAGACATGTTTACTATCACTCTCCATCAGAACATGACCCTTTGTTTTTTCCTCCATATCCATATTTTCATACTTGGAATCCTAGTCTGGGTTAACTCAGGTGACATTTTTACTTCTCTCCCATTCTTTTAAAGTTATAGTTATACTGACTCTTGTTCTGATATGGGATTTTCAATTATGCTTCCAAGCCCAATATTAAAATTGCGAGGATGCAATTCATAAAAGGGGGGAAAGATGAAACACCCCAGGTAAATAAAGAATATGAAATTTTCATATTTATCCATATTTTTGAATAAAATATTAATATTACTTTAATGGGAATGCTATGCTCGAGGGCGTACCAATACACAACAATGAGTTTTTTTGAAATCTTACGTTGCACTCTAATAATAACATAATATTATTTTAAATGGTAGTTAACGCCTAACCATTGTAATGGTGGGAATGAACAGAACTAAATACAAAATTATTATATATGTTTGTCAAATATTTTTACTTTTTACAATAAATGTTAGAGGAATAAAATGCGAATGAATTCAATTTTAAGCGTAAACATTCTAATATTCGTTAAAAAGGTGATTAACCACCTTTTGATGGAGAACCACTTTTAAATCCACTTTTTGACAATTTCATGTGTTATATTTGACAAAATAAAATTCATTTTAGAATCGGGATATCAAAATTTACTTTGTGTAAAATTTTGGTATTTTTCCGATAGAGTTCAATGTTTTATGAATAGTTAAAAATGTTTATTTTAATTCAAAACCACTTTTTAATATAAATTATTTATATGATAATATTATCTTTTTAATTGTTTTTAAAGTGAAATTAGAATATATTTTTAATATTTAATCCAATAGTGGTCATTGGAATTAATTTCACTTTGAAATTGGACATAAACTATTGTCAGTCTTTTAATAGATATTGTTTCTTAAAAACACGCTATTTGTTTTGACAGCGTGAATTAATTATTAAATTAATTAATGCAACTTATATGTTTTGAATTTTCTAAAATAGACATCATTTTTGAATTTTTTATATCAAATATAGATTACGGTGAATTTTTTGTATTTTTCTGAAAAACATCAATTTTTGATGAATAGTGAAACCACCAAGTGGTAGTTTGAAAACTGATTTTTCGTTTAAATAAAACTTCACCACTTCTGTAAATGGAATTTCAAAAATGCTAAAAACATGGTTTTAATTAGTATGTAAAATTTGGTTCAATGGGATTAAAATAATTTTTTGGTGAATAGTATCTTTTCAGTTTTTAATCGCGATTAGAGGTAATTAGTGTAATTTAAGGTAAAAATAATGTTTTAATAAAACGAAATGACCTAGACACATGTCCTGCCCTCATTGGATGTGTCATGGCCGACCAAGAAAATTCATGGGTCAAATTGGGGAACCCATGGAGACACTTTGGTTGGAAAATGACATAAATAACTTTTTATTTAAAATTAAAATAAAAATGTCACAAGCATGAGTTGTTTTACTAAGACAATTTTTAAATGGGGTTATACAAGTCATATTTTTGACTATATATATTAATTAGAAATACAAAAATACTTCCTACATAATGATATTTTTTTTTATAATTATTACACATTAAATAAATTAAATTATTTTTGACATCATGATAATGCAGCGATTACCTCATTAATAAAAGAATTAAATAAAATGAAAATATAATGTTAAAACTATAACATACACTTGTCAAAAACCAATTTTATGAGTATATTTAGAACCCTTACCACCTTATCCTCGAAATAAATCAATGTGGGTCCTTTAAAATCTGAAAGGCATTCGAAAATAAAGTAACATTTTGTAACTTTCCATGAGTGCCCCTCCCCTCCTCTTATAAAAGGCCCCCACCTCTAACTCCTTACCCACACCTGTCAAGCCTTTGGCACTGCCAACCCCTGATCATTTTGTCTCTCCAAATCCCTCTATTACTCCTAGAAGCCTCACATTGGTCAGAAGTCTTCCCAAGTATTCCTTTGAGCTCAAATCAAAAAGAGTTACCCGATTTAAAAGGTAGTGTCTTCTCTTGTGTTCTTTTGTTATATTTGGCTTCTACAACCCCATAACCTATTTTTATTCATTTATTTTGTAACAACTCCAATATCATTAATATACTAGTATGTTTTTATATGAAGTATTCGAGCTACACTTACACACACCTACATCTAATGGTTAAAGAACATACTCTTTCTGTGGATGGTGAATTTCTGCCTCACAAAACGATGATTGTTCAATATTCTTTTGACACCCTCAAAGGTGGCCATTAAGATGTCACTATATTTATATATGATATATAATATGTTTATTTTTTACTTATGCTTATGTATTTTTCATTTATGGCATACCTTTATGGTTTCCATTATGTTTAAACATGATATCTTCATTTTAGGAAGTGCGGACTACCGCCCCCTTAACGTGATTTGATTCGTTAATACCATATGTGGTACGTATAAAGGATAGAATTAATGATATTATATATGATACCATACCGGAATTATAATACAATTATGTTTAATTATGTTTTAATTCTATTAAATAAGAAATAGAAATGGATGTAGCGCTCCTGCGTACGTACGGCTTACCGTCTCCATGAACGGTGCATCTCATTTCTTACCTCTAAATGTTATGTAATATTATAAATGAATGTATATTATGGATATATATGATATATATGATATCTACATAATTAATATAATTCTTTATATAATAATATTTTGACCACATGAACAACTTGTAATTACAAAGAGTTTATTTTTGACTCAAGTAACAATGATCTACAAAATGGCCATTATTAACTTAAATAATTTCATAGTGTTCGTAGCATGGTAGTAAGTGATATAAAAGGAATAATTAATGTGAAATAGGTTCTTAAGTAAGTAGAAATTAACTCATGTTTATTATTCAGGAGGCTAAAGAATGATCGAGTCAAGTCGGACCCTAGGTAAGGGATCCTACCTCTCTCTTTCTTTTTAAGCACTCTCTTTTATGTCATTCCTTTTAAGCTAATCTTTAATATGATTGGGATGTTATTTTATATTAATATTACTGTACCTTTTATGTTAATTTTATTAGAGACCCTATTTTCTTTCATCAATCAATTTTGGATGTTTTAATTGGCGCTGTTAGGCTGGCAAAATTTCGTATGGGGCTTTTTATCTCACTCTGTGTTTTCATGAGATTCATTCTACATTTGCCAATATTTCATTTTGAGTGGTGTATGTACTGTCAATTATTCTACTCTTTGTGTAACATACTTTAATTTATGAGTATTTACATCAATGTTTTATAGTCCTTCTTTCATGGGGTGTATGTTTAGAAAGATTCCCAAATCGGTAAGGGAACCTTTCACCGTCCTCTTTTTAAAAAACTTCTTTTGTTATGTCTTTTAATTTTCATCTTATTATGTGGGGATATGTTCTTATATATCTTTATGGGTGTAAATTTTATGTCCAAGAGATGAGATACCCTTTATCTCTCTCATCAACTCTCTTTCTAAAATTTGATGTGACGTCGTTAGGCAGTCAAGGGAACTTCTTAACCCAATTTCGATTTCATTGGCTTCAACATGTAGTTATTGAATATGTCATCCGTTGAATATGTGTGAATGACCGTTGATTATTTGACACATAATATCCACTTATATTGGGTGTATTTATATTTTTCACACATAATTATGAGATTGATTTATCCTTAATTTAAGGATACCATCTTTATAATGGATTTCATCTCAATTTACATTTCCATTGAGAATTCATTGTTGTTAGGCACAAATTCACTATTATATAGTGTATATACTGTCCTTTGGAATATTATATCATGAATCCCTTTATTCTCATGATATTATAAAGTTTTATTTAAATTGTATTCCTTAATTATTGTATTCCAGTGTCTCTCAATTTGTTAAAAACCCTTTAACTAAAATATCATTTTAAATGTTTTAATGATTTAGTCTTATAAATATTTATCAATAATATCAATGTTTTCAAAATGGTTTTAAGGATTTATTTATATGGATATTAATTGTTTAAAATGTTAAAAGCTTCAATGGGGTATGGGACACTTTTATTTAAGAATATATTTCTTAAATGTTTTAAATGGTTTGGAGAATGTAATTTAGAATGGATTCATTATTTCAATATCTTAAAATGTTATATTGTTATTGGAATATGGGAATGTTATATTTCATTTATGCTTAAGTTATGTTCCTTGATTATGTTATGGATCATGGTCATTCTTATGAAGATGGGTGGTTCAGTGATAAACTAAGGGCAGGTGTGCCCGATATAGCTCTATAATGCTTTGGGTAATGCAAATGAGTTAAATGTTATGGTTTATCCGAAAAGATTTAGGGAATATACTGTGATTGGTATTCCAAACGTAACCAAGAGGGTTACTCCCTATGTAAGAATTTTATTAATGCATCATGTTACCTTTATGTCTTATGATTTCTATGATTTATTCATGATTTTATGAGTTATGTTAAAGTGCTTATGTTTTATGGGTAAAGTATGATTTCATTCTTACGTATATATGTACTCATGTTTCCTTTCCTTACTTTTTATAACCCTTACTGAGATTTGTATGCTCATCCCACATTTTTGAAATGTTTTTCGTAGGTCAAGGGAATTGTACATGATATGATGATAGTGTCAAGGAAGTGTCAAGAAAGAATCCATGTTTTATTTTTAATATGTTACTGTTGATGGGAAAAAATGAATACTATCTTTTATGGAACCACTTTGTTTAAATGTGGAATGTAATGCATGTTTTATGATCTAATTATCTAAAACTATAAACCTGAAAAGATCCTCAATGTTTAATCTTGTATTAACTCAAAATTAATTAAGGTTTAATGCTGGGGCCTTATAGTTTGTAGGAGGTTGTAGCCCCAAAAAATGTTACAATTGCATCATGTTCCATTATGGTAGAACTTCTTTTTCTCTAACATGGATGAAACCACCATTTCTTTTATATGTTATGTGATCTATTAATATCAAAAACCTCTCGGTTTCAATCCATACCATTCCAGGATGCAGATTCAGAAAGATATTGTTTTATCGGTGCCTTCACACATCATCTTACCTATTTCTTCAGTGGAAAACAATTCTGAAATGAAATATATTAGTCACAGAAAGATGGTAATATTTAAATTATACAACTATTAATTTTTACAATAGAGTAAATAAAATTTATGTTATTATTTTAACATCATCTTAATCCATGAAGTTATCTAAACCATCCCCACATACCAACTATAAGGACCCAACATTTTTACATTACAAAATCATGAATTCTAGTTAGAAACTCACTTCCTTTCACATTGAGGATATTTTAAAGTATATAGTCTTAGATAATTGGAATATAATACATACATAATATTTTATCATTTATATGGAGAATATTTCTCAAAATAATATCCATTTCATTTAAAATATAAATCTTTTCAAATAAAACATGTTTTCTTGAAAAAACAGCCATACCATTTAACATGGATTCATTATTTTTATTTAATATCATTATAACATATAATGATCATTTAAAAAATTGGGAATTGATCAAGAAAATCAGAAAGGATTATAAAAAGAAGGAATGAAAACATTATTCCATGAAAACTATTAAATGTACGAATTTTTTTTAAAAAATACGTACATGTTACCCGAATATACTTACGTTATGAAACACGGGATTTCCATAAGATTCCCACAAATCAAAATGTACAAAAATAGAACCATTTATTTTTCATAGTGAATTAATTTCATAATATTTTAACCCTATCAAATAACTTAATATTTGTATCTGTCATGAATATTACACAATATAACCCTCAGAACACCCTTATTATGTAAAAATCACAGTTTCACATAGAGTAACCCTACACCATGCATCCAACATACACATACCCAATGTATTAGAGGGAAATATAGTTGCCAAAAATCCTTTAAAAAAATTCTCATGAAATAGAACATAATCATACCACATGAATAATTTCATAAAAACATTGATTTTGAAATTCATAAAAATAGAATTTTAATAAGGGATTTTAAATGGATGATTCTATAATTATTTCATTTAATTTCGGTGAAAAATTATTTAAATTAAAGTAAAATTATTATAAACAATAAATAATCATAATTGAACATAATATAAAATAAAATTAATCGAAAGATTATTCATATTACCATATAATTGATGCAGTATAATATTAAACCAATTAATTGAAATTGTGTTATGAATTCCCTTACATGAGGTTTTTCATACATAAACATGTTTAAAACTGTTTTATAATGGTATGAATTATGTTATTGATACATTATATAAACATATTCATGTTTACAAAAACATTTATGATAATTTCATAAGATCATTTCTTCCATTAGTTATTAGTACATTGTTCCTTCCATTGTTTTGGGTGCGTTTATTACCTGATTGTCAAGGCCGATTTGTATTTGATTATAATATTTTTTGAAAATAATATAATAGAAGTGAAATTAAATGGTATTCACGTTTTTCCATAATATTAAATGATTGCATAAATAAATTTTATTATATGTTATGAGAATTAATCAATGGATAAATATTTATTAATATCCATTTAGATCATTTTGGAAGATCTTTGATAGTCACAAACTAGTTTAAATATATATCATAATATTATGTATATATGTTAACTATAGAACCTGAAAGAGGAAATATCATAAAAAAATATTTATTTCACCCCTTAAAATGGGTTTATAACAAGTTTAGAAGGATGTAATATAAATTGAGAACCCAGTATCCAGGATTTGGTTAAATCATCACATCACAAATGATGTTTTAATTTTTTAGATTAAATTGAATAGGTGAGGAAGAATGATGATGGATTTTTATATCAAAATTATAACAACCCAATATTTATATATATAATATGAGATATTTAATTCCTCTTGGATATGTGGTGGGTAAGAGAGTATTATAAAATAATGAATTGAAAAGGAAACTACACAAATTGAATGAGGAATCGCACCTCTTCTTCTCTTCTCTTTGAGATCTTCGTAAGGACATTGGTTTTGTCATTTTGGGGAGAAAGGAAGGTCCTGGACGTGGTGGTGGGTGATGGGAATAATATTTTGAATAACTTAGGAAATTATAAAGGCTTTAGTTGTGTATGAGGGAGAAGGGTGTGAGAGTTGTATTTATAGTGGAGGAGAGGATGTGTTTTACATTATTTTTATCATTAGTTTAATAATTTTAAAATTAGTATGAATAGTATTGATTTATGTGGACAAAAATAGTAAAATGTGAATGTGGGTTCATTCCAATATCCATTTATATCATACATTACACAAGAATGTTTTTGAAATTATTTATTTATCATATTTTGTTAATTATTGTATTTAACTATTCACCAAAAATTCAATAATTTAAAAAAAACAGAAAATTTACCCTATTAATTTGTGGATGTGTAGACTTCAAAAATGAACTCATTTTTGGAAAATAATTTTATAAATGTGATTAATGTAATTTTAAAATAAGATAATATTTTTATTCCTAAAATAACAAATTTGAAACTATAACATATTTTATATCACCATGAAAAATTAATCAAGAACACATTATCATATTTACATAAAAAAATAAAATACTGATAATAATATTTAATATTCATAATTGTCATATTACTTTTCATTTTAATATTAATAAGGTTATGTTTCTATTTTCAAAAAAAAGTGAGTTATATCAGACAAAAAAGTAACATACTGATCACAACCATAGATGTCTGTTTTCTAAAATTCATAACATTGATGTTGTAATATTTCTTTAAATGGAATGTTTATAAATATCTCATCAATAAAGATTCATTATTTAGATACTCATTGTTTCATGAATTTCAGTTTATTTTTAAAACCGTGGGGTGTTACAATAAAGGCAATTCATTATATTTGGATAAAAAATATATATTTTATCCTATACCAGATAACTCATGGGAAACCTATATTAGAATAAGATGTATTATTTCATGATTAAAGAAATTACAAATGAATTAATTAAATAAATTACACATAGTTTATTAAAATGGGATTTAATATTTCTTTTTTTTATCTCATATATTCAATTTACATGTGTACATGTTTCTAATGCTTTTTTTAAATCCATTTTCCTTCCATAAAACGTGTATATTAAAATAATATTGAGTTTTATGTCATTAAAAGAGAAGTATATTTTCTTATTAATCAAATTTATAAGATTAACTACTTTACACATATCATAATGTATCACCAGAATTGTGAATATCTAACCCTTTCAAATAAAGCCTTAGAGTCAGCTATGAAATAACTCTATCATTTTTTCATGAAAATTGATATCTACATAAAACAAGTGATACAAATATTTATAAATGTTATGTTATATAATATATGAATTACATAAGAGGCCAACACGACTATTTTAATTTTTCTATACTTTAAAAAATTAATATTGAAAAACTTTAATAATCTGAATAGTAAATTGATTATTATGAAAAATAAATGAACATTTACAATAAATACATGGGTAAATAAATGGAAATATATATATTTGATTATGTGAATAGATTAAATAAAATTAATGGATATTACCTAAAATTATTAAATAGGAAAAAATATACAATTGACATAAAGAATTCAAAATTATTTTATTTTCAATATGTCTTTTTTTACGTTCATTCAAATCAATTTTCATGATAAATTTATAAATATAAATAATTTATCATTGAATAAAACTGTGTCATGAAAAATATATATTTCAATATAAATGACTATATAATTTTTGTAACCCATAATTAAATTTTATGGAGACATAAAATTGATCATGTAATAAAATTATTATTTTAAATACTGATTTTTTTTAAAAAAAATATAGTTCATAGAATTTAATAAGTTAAACTGAAATAATTTATTTTATTTTTATAATTATAAATTTTTATAACTCATTTGGAGAAACATAAATTTTATTCATAATAAAATTCTAGCTGAAATAAAAATAATGTTTCACTGTATTATATATACTACATTTTAAATTTTTATTTATGAAAACTGTTTTAATATTTATAGAAGATTAATTGATAAATACTTATAACCCAAAATTTATAATAAATATATCATTACTATTGAGTCACCAAATGGGAATCATTTTGATGGAATGATATTTTTATTGAATATTTTACTTTATAACACACTCCTCCTCAACCTATAAATACGACACCACTCGTAATATTTTTCATCACATTAATAAAATTACCATGTCAAATCACTACCCAAATCATTACCCAACACTCTCCCTGTCATATAAATGTTGGTCTCACCAAAATACTAAAAATATTATCCTTATTGTCTATCATAAGAGTGAACATCGAAATAAATATATACTTTTATCAAAAAAATTATATTAAATAATACTCTTCTTATGCCCTATTAATAATATTCAATCAATAAATTTATAAAAGTATATATATTATAAATTTATGTAAATTTAATTATAGTAATGGAATATTTAATAATTAATTTATTCTTATTATATTATAATAAATTAATTTTATTTATAATACATTCATTTCAACAACTATGTGAACATCACTTCTCATTTTCTATCTCAACCTTTATGAGAAATTATAATGGACATATTACAATTAAATTTTTTATATTTATTTATAATATTTTCATCATATTCTATAATTGATAAAAATGCATATGTATAAAAAGTAAAATCAATTCAACCATGTCAAAAACAGTAAATATTGGATCTAATAAAGAATGATAAAATTTATTCTAAATTAATAATCATTATTTCAAAAGAAAAAGATATATGAGACCATATTAAAATATAGTGTTATATTAATATAATACAATTAAAATTCTTTTGTTATTGAATAATTAATAATTAGTTTTATATAATTTTCAAAAAACAATGAAAATATTGAACTGTATAAAAAATATCAATGCTAAGAAGTAAATAATGTTGATTTCATAATTAAATGAGCATAATAAAAATGTTAGGAATAATAATATGTCAAATATACATGAAAAAAGGCAATAATAATGTATTTAATGAATATTTGTTATTTGATTATTAAAATGACATGAATGTATCATGTGAATCACGACCCAAGGAAAGGGATATTCTGAACCAACCTCACTATATTATGGTTAAACATTATCATACCATTCATCATTTTCCCCTATTTTATTACCTTGTATAATTTTTATTTTTTATATATTTTCCATAAAAATATAACATTTAAAAATTATCTTTAATTTTTGTGGATAAAAAATGATATTCATGTACCCATGTATAATTCAATCATTTATGATATCCCATTTAATGGTAAAATCATTAATCCTTATTTCATTTCATTACCAATCCATTTATTAATTTTTAATATATCTGAATTCAAAAAAATATCATTTTCTGTGAAATAATTTGGATTCATTTTAAATATTAAATAAATTATTATATATAATCCAATTTATATACATTGTATCTTCTTCCACTAAACAATGATTAAGATAATCATTTGAAAACATACATACAATAGTTATTTATGTTATCAAATTATGTGATAATAATTTCTATGATCCATACTTACTTATTAATTTATAAATATTTAGTAATTCATTAAAAGCATCTTTCATTAAATATACAATGAAATGAGTTTTTTTTTTTCTCTTAAATTTTTTTTTAATAAATCTTATTTTCATTGGGTTTTATTATTCTTATTACATATACATGATATAATTCTCTAAAATAGATATTCTTTTGTATGATATTAATGTTAATGGTTGGAACTAAATTTAACATCCCTATAATGAATATGGTTGTGCAATAATCACATGAGTTACATTTAATAGTGCATATGAATTTATAATAGAACACTATAAAATTATGTATCAATAGTGATCAATATACTATGCTTATAATGTAATTTATTATATATTCATTGGATTATTATTATTCCATGATCATATGATACCATCAACCTTATTCCATGAGTCTATGTTGACATATATTTTCTAGAGCATTTTAGTTGTGACGATAGTCACATATCTAATACATATATTACATATAAATGTGTTATAATGGTATTATTCATTCTATGATTTATTGATCACCCCCAATTAATATGTACTCCCAGTTATATCCAATGTTGTAATATATGATCAATGAGAGTTAATAAAACATTCTGGGGATAAACATGATGATCCTTTGGATTATGTTAATATTGTTTTGTAGTGTTTATATTATCCCACAGACAATACAAAATGAAATTTATTAGTTATATAAAATTGTTAATTATATAAAAAATAAGAAAATAAATATTATAGGATACTTCCCTGAATATTTTTATAATCAAATATTGGTCTATTTTATAAAAATATTATAAAATACATCTATGAATATCATAGATATACGTTTAATGTAAAAATTGTAATGTTTTTTTAATTATAGAGAATTGGGTTTCAATTAATTATATCCCATTAAAGTAATAAAAATGTTTGTTAATATCAAACAATAATTTAACTTGGTGTAATTTCCAGAAAAATAAATTTGTGTTATTAAATCGATCTACACTCGATTCACATTATGTGGTTTTAACTACATTAATGGATTAATAGTGCCATGGGATATGGTTTACCCAATTCAAATGATCTTTGAAATCATATATGAAGGATTAAATATATTTTTATGTAATTTCACTATGGAATTTAAAACTAGTTATGTTAGATATCATAATAAGAATTTTTCTCGAGACAATATATATTGAAACAGATTAATTCTTGACAAATGGTATACTTTTCATTAATGAGTTATTAATTTGTTGTTCATAGTTTACTTTTCTTTATTTTTAGTTAGATTATTTTCATCCGTATTTTATTTTATATAAATTAATGGATAAATGATTTTTGGATAGGGACACTCAATTGGGGTTGGATTAATTGAGTTACCAATTAAAGTTTTATTTTAAAATATTTTTATCAAAATCCCAAAATTTGTAAACTATTTACATTTATATAAAATAATATAAATATATAATAATGTAGCCTCCAAAACCATTTCACACATTCAGTAAAAAATTGATAATTTTTTAAAAACATTATTTTATAATGAATATATATTTACTTGTATGAAACAACATATATTAAAAACTTTTTAAAGATGACTATAAATGTGGGGCTCTAATTTTTTTTTTGAAAACTAAAATTGTATGGTTTCAAAAATAGTGTAAATAAAAAAAATAAAACATAAATAATACTAAAACAACTTTATTGATATCAATATTAGACCTAGTATACTATATTTATAAATCACAAATTCTTTTTTCTATCTTAATAAAATTATATAATCAACAACCTATATGAGGTTTTGTAAAAACAATTACATGATTGTAGTCCAGGATACACAAAAACACTTTAATAGTTCTATATAGGATTACCTTTGTTAATAAATAAATTCCTTTAACTCATAAATTAAATACAAGATCATGTATAAATGAGTAAAATGGATAATTTAACATTGATAAAAATATAAGAATAGTTGGGAGAATATTAGATAAAAAGGGTGAAAGTTTAATGATACTCAATCTGATAATCTTTTTATTTTATTTTCCTTTACACATTTCCTTGAAATGAATCATAAATAACTTGCATAGAAAGATAATTAATGTATATTTTCATTGAAACATTGTTAGTGTATTCCCTAATTCATTCTCAATGTCCTTCATTCACATGAATACACCACATCACTTTTCCTTGGAATCCAAAAATATACTAATGTGTGTCTCACCATCTTAAGGATAGAACCTATATAATTTTACAACATAGGATACTCATAGTGTAATCCTAATACACTTTTTATGCACCAATTATCTGTCATTGAATTTAATGAATCAAATTATATCTATTAGTGCTTTCAATATAACTTACTACTATTCTTAGAAATGGTAATTTAGTCATCAAATATATACACTTATTTTGGAATATAGTTAGTTTAATTGTTTCTATTAATTATAATATTGAACATTATTATAGTCATATGATGTATTCATTTGATAAGATCATTTTTCTTTTCTTTTTTGATTCATCTTTTATAATAGTTATTTCATAGGTTATTGTATTTCATTGAATTATTCTGTAAATTTCTTAGTACATTCACATGGTCAGATCATTTATGTTTATAATATTTTTATTTCATCTTATATTAGTTTCTTTTATTCCAATGTTATGTTTATATCTCTATGTTGTTACAATATCTTCAATGCATGGTAAGTATATTAAAAAAATGTTCAATTAAATATATAGGAAATATTTGGACATCTAATGTGTTGTCACTTGGATGTTCATTAGATTATATGGACACCTATGTTTGGTAACTTACATAATTCCTTTTTAAATACCCTATCAGATTAAATTAATTACGAGACTTCTTGAGGAAATAATTTATAAAATTTTTATTATCATAATTACTTAAAAATAATAATTATTTTCTATTAAAAATCATATTATTCAAAAATAAAATACGAAACATAATTTAAGATCATTAAAATAAGAATGTTCTGGACTATTCAAACAATATCCACCTTTTTATTATTACATATTTCAATAGATTTACAAAATAAAAAAGAATATATAAGATAATTCTTCATTACTCATCTTTTCACTCCCTTATGTGGAGTATCAAGAATTAAAACCATGTTAAATTATATCAAGGAATATAAATATATTATGAAGATAACTAAAAAATAGGAAGGACAAAATGGGAAAATAATGTTAATTAATTTCAAATAGAATTAAAAAAGAGTAAAAATAATGACACTATCAAGAATTCATATAAAATGTAGAATTAGGAACGTCCCTATTATCAGTTGGGTGGATAAGATCTTATAAATATAATGTAGTGACATAGGATGTTTAGGTAGGAAGTTATAATTAATTATAAGTAGGTTTTTTGATAAAAAAACACCTTAAGGAAACAAAATGTTAGTAAACTTCATTTTAAGTATATAACCAAAATCGTATAAAATTGGATGTTTATTTGAAATCAGAATAGGAGTAATGTGTAAATAAGGATGATCAATGAAGTTATTGTTGGTAGTGTAGAGTTATGGATCCAAAAACCTAGTGAAATGATTTAATAATAAAAATCAATGTTACACAAAATAAATGTAATTATCTTCACATTACATTAAGGAATCTAAAATAAAAGTTAAATGATTCATATTTTAATATTTTGATTTCCATTCTCTTTTAAATGGAATCATTCAGAGATTCATAAACAAATCTAAAAAACAATGTTCAAGCACCACTAATCTTGTTTTCATAATCTAATTAAAATAAAATTTCAACTCATGTAATATGATATTTATAATTAGTTCCACATCAAATACATATGAAATAGGATAAGGTATAGATTCTATGAAATAAGAATGGATATTATCTATAATAGAAGACTGAAACACTACATATAAAACACTAAGATAAATATGAAACATCATATACTAAATAGGATCATTTAAATCCACCAATTGCTCTATCATTAAAACATTATCATTTTCAGGAAGTTATATTTAGATATATTATAATGGTTAAAGCTGATAAATAACATAACTAACAATCCTAAAAAATTCTCTAAATAGTTTGTACGGGAAGGATTTGAAGGTGATTTGGTAAATATTTAAATTATTATCTCTTATAGTAGTATACCTATCTCATATATCCTTCTTTTAATATTTTTTTTACCAATGGATGGGTCCTATAATAGTTTTTTATATCATTCAAACATTATACATATTGTTTTTTTAAACTCATTAATATCAGATTTCTACTCTTATCTTATGAGATTTATAATTACATCGACATTGACTTCATATGGAATAAGAGAAGTTATATGTACCAAGAATGGTGAACATATTTCAGATATAATTTATGAATAAAACACTATATATAAAATTATAAGATAATGATGCATCATCATTTAAAGAATATCATCATGTACATCCAGTAATTTCTATATCAAATCATCATTATAATTTTTTGTATGTTATATTTTGAGATGTAGTAATTGTTAATGATGATAAATCACATAAGTGACCATCCTAACTTCAACCTTTTAATTAATGACACTACCACATATTTAGATTTAGATAGATCTGGACATTATAATTTCGAAACAAGTGTGGATAGGGGTAATGTTTTCAGCACTTTATTTGTGCTGATAAAACAACCCCATGTATAATCACTTTTTCTATCGCAAATAAAGAGCACCTTTCTCATCTCTTTCATTAGCACCAATACAATCTATATATCATAAGAAAACATGTTAATCATTAAAAAAAACTTATTAATGTATAAATATTTTCATATGTATATCAATATTATAATTTTTTTAACATTATTTACGTAAGGATAAATATGAATTTACACATAATATATAAGATAATTAGTGAAAAATGGAAAAAAAAATTAATTATAAATATTATATTAATTAATAACATTCTCATTATTACTGGGTAATATTAATTTAATAACCTTTTGAAGATATCAAAATAAATTAAATTGTCAAGATTAAGTCAAGAACATGACTTGAACATAAAAATGCCTAAATTTTGATCCGGGTGTCTGTTTGGAAACTACCACATATCAAATAATATTTACAAAAATGAAATTTTTTGTGGTACTGTAGTAACCCATTTACATTTTCTATGGCCCTAAGGCCCGAAAGACTTCCAAAAGTGATATTTTAGTTGGGGTACACGTAATTTTTTCATTTCATGCAATTTTAGCCACTTTTAAGGGTTCTTGTAGTCATTTTTTGGTGGGACCAAAATCTATTCTTAGGGATTACATTTATATTGATTTTTTATTTTTGTGGGTTTATAATTTTTCTTGTTCTACAATTATTTATATATATATATACATATTTTTCATATATTCAGTAATAAAAATCAATTTTCTAAATAAATATGTAAAAATATTTAAATATAAAATATCATTGAAAATATTTAAACCTTTTTAAATAAATATAATTTCCATTTTCTTATTTTTAATAAAAAAATATGATAATATATATTTTGTATACATATATATAAATATATTTTTCTACGTGTCTATTTTTACAAACTGATATTAAATATATATTTTCTTATACAAGTATATAAATATTAAAATATAATATATGTAAATAAATATAAACATGGATAATTATATTTATTGATATAGACATATGTATATAAATATATTGATATTTTTTATGTATATATAAACACACAAGAACACATAAACAATATGTTATAACTGTATTTAATAATAATTAATTGAATCTATATATATGAAAATATATATACATTATAAAATAAGAAAAACAACATTATAGGTGGGTGAGAAAAACGTGGGCAGGTGAGGGTATGGTCTTAGGATCAAAATTCATTTTACATAGGGCTGCACACAGGAGGGTGTACCACTACTAGAGGGGTGGGGATTTGAGTGTTTCTAAATAAAAGTTGGTAGGGGGTCCTTTGGCAAACATTTATTGTGGGGGAATTTTGTTAAGTGGGGGAGTCAAACAATAGAAAAAATCTTATTTTAAAGTTTCTTTGTTTTTAATTTTTACATAAATTTTTTAATAACTGATTAAAGGGTTCCTTATTAGGGAATTTATCTTCACAAATAAAATTGATCCCCTTTTAAAGATGCTTAATTTATTAATGTTTGTATTTCCATTGATGTATTTTTAGAACTAATAAAATCATGTTATGTATTATTGAAACATAAAAATTTTTTCCAAATAAAAATAATTTTATTAACCGAATCAATTATAATTTTAATTTATAAAAAACAAATTTTGATAAAGTATATTTAATGGGAGTAAAAGTTGGTAAACATGTAGAGTTGTCAAATGTTGGTTTCCTAAAAGCTAATGTACCATTCAATTCAGCTATATTAGGTTCCATGAACTAAATCTATTTTCACCATCTACTTCTTGTACTTAAGAAACATCGGTATGATGCGATCTCACAAGATATATTATATATATTCACATATTTACCAATAGTTTTCGAATGATTATCACCAAACTTCTCTTCTAGACAATGATCAAAAAATTTATTAGGAAGGTATACCTAAACACTCCATTAGGAATTAATATCATATAAAAATAAACCGTTAAAATATCAATGATGATAATGGATGGTAAATCCACCATGCATAGGTGGTATACCCCCATTATCATTACCATAAACCTATTTACTGTAAATTAGGACTAATAATATATATAAAAGGGTTATCTACCCCTTTGATGTTGTATCATGTAGATTAGGTATAGTTGTACATCACAATATAAAGAAATGATTAGAAGATTTTTTATAATGTTCCATATCCTTTTAAGACTCACCAAGTTCATACTATTAAATTTCATCATCAAATCCATGTAATGACACTATAGTCTCAATAAAATATTCATCTTTCAATTCAACCTCATGAGATATAAATGTAAATGGGAATAAAGTGATCTAAAATGAATTGTAAGGGGAAATTCCTTGAAAACCTCATAAGAGGACACAGAATCATCTCTATGTTATACACCCTCAGTATCTTTTTCATTCACATCAACAAAAAAAATCATCATTATCATTGGAATAATGATCAAAAAATATATCCAACAAATAGACCTAGGTTTAAGTGATGCATTTTTCTAACAGAATCCATAATTAGAATAAATTTATCATATATAATTTCCTTGAAAGGAATGATTATTTTATTTAGGGATTCATATTCACATTCATGTTATTAAAATATCTTTTTATTTTGGAACAACACATGAGAGTAAGTAATCAATTATTCCTCTTTGAAAATTAATCCCTTATACTATAAGGGAGATAAAATAAACACTGGATTGTAGAGGGAATTGAGAATTATGGAGGGCATATAGATCATGTAAATATCTATCATTATATTCAATAAAATCATCACCTAATGCAATTCGTTATCATGAAAATACTGAATATGTCTTTATGTATTAAAATTATATTGTACCATTTAATGGGACTAGTCAAATAATGAAGAAACATTAATAGTTGTGTGTACTATCAAGTACACACCATTATAGAAGACATGTTGGGAATCATATTCCTAATATATTCTTCTAGAGCATTCTGAAACTACAAATAGGAATGATTCAGAGGATATTACCTTTAATTGAAATCTTATTCAAATTTATGTGGTATATATATACTCTAAAACATTTGATTTTAATAATGAAATTTCACCCAATTTCAAATTGACAACATTATATCTCTTTTCAATCCTTTAATTAATTCAATAAGATAATAAAAATTACTATCTAGTCTTAGATAAAATGTTTTATAATTTTCCTTAAACCATTCACTCCTACCTTTCAATTGAATCAATTTCAATAATAAATTATGAAGGAAATAATCCATCCTATATCAATATCTTTTTCATCATACAAATAAAAGCTGAAAAGATGAGGGTTTTATGGCATAACTATAGAAATTGAGATAATTGTATATTTCATTAATTCCTTTTAATGGTGTGATCCAATATTAGATTCATTAACGTAACTTATTTTAAATTATAGTAAGTTTTCACTTTTATTCTAGAACAAAAGGTTCATGTTTGAGTAATAAAAATATGTTTTAGAATGTGGTTTTAGATATAGTAGAGATATATTAAAAAACTATAGAGTATCTCTAAGAAGGTAAAATACGGGGATTCTTATTCAAATTGGGAACTAAATTCAAATCAATTAGGGATATAAAATATTAATAAACTGTTGAACATATATCCAAACAACTTAATAGAAAAATAAAATAAAATAAATTCATTGTAAGTATACTAATAATGTAAAAAAAGTTCCTAATTGGAACTATGACAAAATATTACAAATATTTATACATACTATATAATAATATGGACACAATTAGTTGATTGAATGTATAACTATAAACTCCTGTGAACATAAAACACTATTTGAATAAAATATCTTGGCTACATAACAGTGTCTGTTATACTTAATAGTTATTTAATAAAAATAAAAATAAATCTAATTTAGATAAATATATGTGTTTTAAATGAATGGAATGACTAAAAAATGATTATTCATTATTAAATAACATTGAATGTAATTAATTATCTCAATAATCATTGGATTTTTATATATATCAAAAATCTAATTAACATTTTCATTGAATTAGACTACAATATCACAAGTTACAAACTAGTATCTTCAAAATTTATATATTATAACAATTTTTTTTCAGGGACAAATAAAAATTATTTTGAATATTTTTTATAGAACATTTTTTATCATATATGTAATAGATAAGTTTAAACCAAAACCATAATATAATGATGTGTGTTTCCTCGACATTGTTTATGGACTAAAAAGCTTATAGGAATGTACCTAATATTGATTGTGGAAAATAAGACCATGCTATTTTTCTCACTAAAATATTAAACTATATTGTTTCGTAAAAGCTAAAATGTTATATAATATCTTCTTATTTATAACATAAATACACTAAACTGTGCATCTACATAAAATTATATATTAAATTATTATAATCTATAATATAAAAATTCTTAATTTTTTTAAAATTTATGGTACTTAAAAATTTATTTTAACAATATTCATAATGGATTCATATTATTTTTCATTAAAATTGGTAGACATGATAAAACTAAAATAATATTTATTCTGTAATAAGATATGTAAATTAAACATCCAATTATACCTCTATAGTTGATCAAATAAAATATATTTATTGTTTCATAATGATCCATGTTATAACATTTACATGTAGGAGTATCACTACATTTGGTGATATGCATACCAAATTTTTTATAATGGCCTTATTTTAGTTTCTTTAATTGAAAAATATTCCATCTTTATTCTCAGAAATATGAAAACCAGGTTTATTTTGAATCCTCCCATTAAACATATTTTAACATCCTTTCTATACGTTTTATAAATATTGAATATGAGGTTGTACATTATTATTATAAAATTACATCATGAATATAAAATTGAAATAGAAAGAAAATCAATAATATCCATTTATTAAATAAGAAATGACTAGTTGTAACTATTAAATACCCATCTAAATAAAAAATATATGCAACTATCATATCAATCTCTAGGATCATTTTTAAAATATGTATATATTTCAGTAATTAAGAAATATTATTTAATGAATGAGTGATTTAAAATCCATGAGGTAGTTTTTTAAAACATCATGAACAATATTATCCTCATAAATTACACTCACTAAATCTATTTTATATAGATTGAAATTATATTTTTTTGTATTGAAATTATGTGTTCCAGAATCTTAATCCCTTACTTCTAGTGAAATGATTCTATATACTCAATTCTTACATCATCAATACATACTTGTTAAACCAATAATTTTTTATTTCAATTGACTATTCTAAACTCATTGAGAATATTTATAAATAAATAATTAATGAAAATTGATAGGTTAGGTATTTCAACCAATTACCATACATTTTTTCATGTAAACTAATTATATAATTCTATCAAATAAACTATCTATATTTCATAACATATAGTTTCAATGATGATATCTGGTTCATTTTGTGATAATAAATTTTAATTATCATCCTAGTTTCTAAGAGAATCCCTAATTTTAGTTTCTCAATCTATTTTTCCTATAAATACACTTAATGTATAGCCTCTATGATTGATAAGGGATATAGGGATAGATGTACTCAATAAATCATTTTATTCTTCAATTACTTATTCAAACAGTTCCTTAGATTCTAGTGATTATTATACAATTGAATTTATAAAATCACCAAATCTCTAGTAGTGTTATATTCATTCATGTTAAAAAGATCATCCTCATTGTATCATCTTGGAATTTTTAGGCTCATGTGGATCAGTTAATCAAATTTTACATATGCATTTCTTCCAAATATTGGTTGTTTTATTCAAAACACTATATGATTTAGTAGTGGTTCAAATACTATAGATGAATCTTTTAACCATCTAGGATGAAAATTCATCTAATAATTTTTTTTTGAGAAAAACTTATTTTCATAATAAAACACTAAATTAATAAAACATTTTATTTTATTCAATTATACAATAGATATAGAGTTTTCATTATAATGTTTCTACTTATAAACATGTGGATAATATTCCATGATTTTTCTTTATCATCAAATAAAAAATTTATTTGTTGGTCATAAAAAAAATAATAGAATTAAAAATTTCTAGAAGAATCCTTTATTTTTATTTAACAAAAATGTTCTACAAGGGTGTCAAAATTATTTTTTTTACAAAATCCATAAAATTATTATAATGTTTTTAATTTTTTATTTTTAAACTCATGAAAATGATCCCTATATAAAGTCTTGATAATATTTATACTATAATTATATATTGATTTTTAATATTTCAAAAATTATGAATAACATAAAAATTCATGTGTAAAAAAGAATACCAATGAATATCTAAAATTGTGGAATATAATAACAATAGAAAAATTATTCCCATTTAAGAATTAAACTATAAAATATCAATACATGTCCTTATGAACCATCTCAATTGGATGATATGTTGAATCATTTATCATTAGTTTCAATGTTATATTATTTGGTTTCACATTTTCATTGGGGTTACCAGAATTTTCCTTTTACTGTTATATTCTATGATGATAATTGGTTGACTATTTACATGTTATCATTGTAAGAGAGTTATTGTTGGATTTCCCAACTATTTTATGCCAGATATAGTATTTTGTGTAACAATAATTATCAAATAAGTATTTTTAGAAATTAAAAATCATAATATGATGTATTAACACTATTATTAAAAAAATTAATTTATGACTAAATGTTTATTATGATTATTAAATTTTCATGAATTTTTCTCAATCATGATGTGATATTAATAATAATAGAATGTAGAGATGATAATGAAATCATTCTTCAAACCATAAATAAATAATTCCTTATAATTTATTACTGAATAATAGTTAATTATGTGAGTTATTTTAATTATTAATAATCTACATTATCACCCAATGTAACATGTAAAACATCAACATTTATAAGGATTTTTAAAATCAAGTAGTCTCTTTTCATTGATATGTTACATAGGATGTCTATATACCATAAATTATTTCCAGTTCTCAACAATTGGGTTTTATACACATTAAAAAAGAAAATATTTTGATTAACACGCATTATGGATTTCCAATTAGTTATTTATAAATTATTTTAGAATCCATAGATGTTTAAAATATTCACCAAATGATTAGATAAGCATTTTTTTAAAACATTATTTTATACCTTTAAATATGAACTATTCATTGGATTTTAAGTGTTTGAAATAGGTAGGAATTTAATCTTACAAATTATCTTTGACAGTATGGTATCCTTTCATCATTTATCCATTGGTCTTTTATATTAATCATGAAGCCTAGTCAATGTTTATATTCAATTTTTATTCTTCTAATGAATTTCCATTATATATTCTTTTTTCTATTTTAAATTGTTAATATATTTTATATTCTATGATCAAATATAATAGGAATTGATAAATTATTTACCTTTTTTATTTTCATTCATATATTTATATTCAATAAAAGTTATA
Organism: Viscum album; assembly: GCA_963277665.1. Classification (NCBI taxonomy): domain Eukaryota; kingdom Viridiplantae; phylum Streptophyta; class Magnoliopsida; order Santalales; family Viscaceae; genus Viscum; species Viscum album. The sequence continues at coordinate 1,515,019,817 of OY728122.1, read as the reverse complement.
TTTTATTCAAAAATTAAAATAAATCATTACTATTCATATCATCATTAATATTATCAGATTTAAAAATATTTTAAACATGAAAATTTGATGCCGAGACTGTATTTATTACCTCGTATTTTTTTATCCTAATGAACATGTTTTCTAAGTCATCATTGTCTTATCTTTTTGATTCAAGAATCATTGGAACTATGGTTATAATTTATCCACATATATATATATATATATATATATATATATATATTTTTGGACTTCATTATTATTTCATAAAAACTTTTTCTATATCATTAATTTTTATAAATTCATCCATGAAGTGGCCTTTATATTAGACTCAAAATAATTTTTGTTTAAATGATGATTTACTTTTTTCAAGTTTCTTCTTTGGTCATACATTTCTCTATATTTTGTTTTTTTATAGAATGTATTCTCAACACACACATTTTTTCATAGCTGAACAATTTTTCCAACCATCGCATTCAAAGGGTAACTTATCCTCACATGATTTATATTCCATTATTTTATCCATTATTGGGTTTTGAGTTTATTTAAATCAATATGTATTTTATCATTGGATCATCATAATTATTTTTCAATTTTATTTCCTCCTTATATATAATTAGTTTATCAATAATCTCATTCACTATAAGATTACAAATATTACAAGATTTTAAATTAGAGATAGTGATTCCTCCCAATTGATTAGGTAATAATTTTTAGAGTATAATCACTTCATTATTATGTGTTATTTTCTTCTTACAAGATTGTAATGTATTAAAAATATCATTGATCTAGAAATAAATCTAAAAAATTGATTAATCAGTTTTTATAAAAAATATATCATATTTAAGATTATATGTATTTAGGTTCACCTCCATTAAATTTTATGTTCCTTTAATGGATATATAATTTGTATAAAAAATTTCATATGTAATGGATCAAATTTTAATTAAATTGAATTAATATTCAACTAAAATAAAAAAATTATGATTTTATATCTTCGAAATAACAGTCATAAGCTGACATATTATATTCTATCCAAAAAGATCTAATAGCCTTAGGATGTTGTTATTTTTTACACTTTTACCCTCTAAATAGAAAATATAATCCTACATATGTATTTAATTTATTTTTAATAATCCACTAAATATAGTTTTTTCTTATAAAATAATTACCATTTTAGTATTATTTCACTCTAATATATTGTAACCCATTAGATATAACATTAAAAATTATATTATTTTTTGTATCAGTAATTGATCATGGTTACAAAAATATATAACTTTAATAAGAAAAATTATTGTAGTGGAGAATATAATATATGGAGTGAATTGATTTTAAATTAAAATTTAAAGTTAAAAATATTTAAAACTGAACCCTTAATAATAGAAACTATCAGGGAAAAATAAATAATGTAAATATATAATTTTTAATGATCATAATGATTCTTAAAATATAAACCATAAAAAAGTATTTCAATTTAAATTCACATATACTATTGGAAAAACAATTACTTATATCAATCAATATATACAAAACTCTTACAAAGATAAAAACATTGCTTTTATTTATGTAATTGTAAAATAGATATTGTTTTGTTATAAAATATAGTTAAAAACATTAAATATCACATTGAAATAATGAAATTTGTTCTATATCAATACATTACCTAGCACTCTCAAAATGGGAATCACTCATAGGTAATTCTTTTTAATAAAATAGACATAACCACAACCTGATTTGGATTTCGGAGAAGAAATCTACAAAAAATAAGTCAATGTTTAACATTTCCTCTTATATTTTTCAAAATTGATAAATAGATGAAATATAATAAATAAATGAGTTTATAGAACTCTTCAAAAAAATATTATAGGATGATTTAAAAAATAAATAAATAATACCAAACATATCTCAAAATTAAATTTAAAATATAGGGATCATGAAATGAGATATGATAATTTTTATGCTACAAAATTTCATCATTATCATTTTATCTAATGTTTTTATGAAAGCCAATGAATATATTCATCCCAATGCTACCCAAAGAGGATAGGAAATTATAATGTCCTAGATGTGTTGTAAGTATAGGTCCTTAGTGTATCTTGATGGATCTGATGCATATGCATATAAATCATCACTTCTCTTAGGAATAAACGTGTAGGACAATTGGTGGTTTCAATTTAGAATTTGATATCCTATATAATTAAAAATTAGATGATATGAAAAATTTAATCCTCCTACAAAAATTTATCTTTAAACACACCAAATATTCAATAAATAAATAAACAATATAGACATTTTTTTAAATACCTCAGTACTTTTGATTGTCATAGACACTTAGACTTCACATTAGCATGGTTACATCGACTTGTTTTTATATAAATGGTTAAAGGGAATTATAATTTAAAATCTATGTGCATTCAGTTATTTTAATCAAATGGTAAATTGATGTTATATTATGGTGTCTTTATTTCTTAATGTGATATGATCATTTGTTCTCATTTTCACAATATTATTTTTTTCTATATTATGATTTAACATTTATTTATACTTATATTTTTCATTAGAACATAATTTTTTCATATGAATGGTTTGATTTATTTTACTAATTCCATTGTCTGTTGTCAAAGTAGTTTTATTACTTCATGTTTTTATTTAATCATTAATGTGTGGTATATTCCGTACACATGAGTTCTGTAAATGAATAATAGATGAATATTATCATAGAATGTAATATTAAATAATATTTTATTTTTTCACATAGATATCAAGTTGTGGTAACTAAAACCTTTTCACATTACCTTCATGGATACTAAAACTTCTAAATATAATAGGTTTTAATGGAAACATTTTTACTTGTTCATTTTCATCATTTATTCATGAAAATATTTTACTATAATATTACTTATAATTCCTTAATAATATAAGTAGAGTGATTTAGTTTCACTAAATTATACAAATTCTACATAAATAAAATATTAGATATAAGAGTAATAATAATAATTGATAATGTTATATGATGAGTGATGATTTTACAGATGATATGTCAGACCTAATTTTACCTCCAATCAATAACTTCATTTATTAATTACTTGAATACATAAATATAATGATTAATAATTTGAATAATGTGAAACATCCTCATTTTCCTATGAAATATAAATATATATTTCAGTCATGTACATACAAAATGAATCCTAATTTAATTAGATAACCAGAGCACCTATCTATGAAATAGTGGATTAAATTCATTTATATGTTCTAAAATTTCCTATAATTCTCTATTAATATGAACATGACACACATCATCTATTTTTATATAGACAAACCAATTTGTTTTGGTCACATATCTATAATATAATCACTCTGGATAAAATTCAAATAAACTGAACGTGAAAGAGTTATGAATGTGTTTTCTTAAAACTATTTATCATACAATGATGATAGATTTAATTATAAATAATGAAATATAAGATGAAATAATTATTCCATAGTTGGAAATCATAACAATGATTTCATAGATTCCTCGACTTTTTCCATCTACCCTGAATGAAAGATTAATTTCATCATTTAGTGGATAAAAGTTTATTATTCTAAAATTGTGGGTGAATCATGAATTTGATTACTATAGGGTATTTATTTAATGTTACCTTAACTTCTACTGGTGAATAATTTATTAAAAATGTTAAAATGGGGTTACCAAAAAATAATAGATAATTTTTCTTCAATTCTATATGAACAATGGAAATTATAATTTAGGGAATACAATCCAACCACCCCAATTTCATATGTTTTTTAAATGAATCATAGAAACTATCACATGTTATCATGGAATTTGTAAATTTAACTATTGAAAGGTGAAATTAGGTGAATGAATCCATAAAATTTGATTGAAGAAACTAATTTTTTGTTCAAATATTAATCTATGATCATTTGTTTTATCTACAATTAAAATTTATGTTATCTAATCTGAAGTGCCCAGATCAGTGTGATCACTGAGAGGGGGAGGGGTTGAATCAGTTATCCTTTAAAACTTTTTACTAATTGATTCTTTATCAATTAAACCTCTATGACTTGTTATGGCCTCGATCCACTATTCTTGTATCTCTCAGCCTTTCCTCGAGTAGTGCAGTAAATGTAAAGGCACATGACACAAGGATTTACAAGGTTCGACCCCAAAGGCCTACATCCTTGCCATGTCGGTTATATGCCCCAACATGGTTTCTCCCATTATAATATGTTAGTATTACAATGGTCGATACAGAGTCCCACTATATCTCTCCTGAGTCCCATAGGAGGGTGTTTATACTGCGTCCCACAGTGTTACCAGAGTCCCACTGGCCTGCTCCAGAATCCCACTGAAGACTTCTTCCACCCTGAGTCTCACAGGGGGCTTCTCCTAGCTCCTCGAGTCACACGAGTATCTCTTCGTCACTTTATGATTCTTAAATTATCCTCATCAGCCTGGGATAAAGGCTGCTGGCCTTGCTCTGTACCTCTGCTCACTTGTGATGAACAGATCTTCTCGCCTTGCTCAGGATTTATCTCCTTTCTCTTAGGATGACCTGGCCTCTCTCTTCAAGAATCTTCAACAGCCTCTGAACAGGTCTGATGGTCTTGCTCATCACTTCTGATCACTTCTGTTGATCAGGATCTTCTCAATTATTGAAAACTCAGACAACTGATATCTCTAACTTCAGTCTGGCTTCCGTCTGACTTCACATCAACTTCATGCACTGAGTGCATGGAATCTCTGCATCCTCATACACTGATAGCATGTCTTCTCAAAACTCTTCAAGAACTCCTGGTCTTGGACAACTCAAAATGCACACAACCAGATTTGATCTTGTTCATGTGTACACGTGCATGCATGAAAGCATGCACTCCCATTCTTCTTCTCTTGGTGCAATAAACCCACAAAGGGTGTAATCCTTTTTAGAACACACCTTCTCACTTCCTTCACACACTTTTTTCAATTTTTTCACACACTTAAAAGTGTGTTCTACTTTAGTGTGAGAGTCTTCTACCATTCTTCTAAATGTGTACACACTTCTTAATGCACACACATAAGATTCGGCCTTGTTCCACTTCTTTACACACACAAGGTGTGATCTTCCTCTTCACTTGGAACACACAACTTGGTGTAGTTCTCGACCACTCATTCTTGCACACACACATGGAAATGGACTTCAATTGTTTAGAACACACTTGGGTTTTGGTTCTTCAATTACACATGCACACATGATGTGATGGCCTTCACTACCTTCAAACACTTAACCCGTTGGTTCTTCTTCTTCACTTGGCACACAAAGGGTGCAAGGGATCGACCTTCCTCTACTATTCCACCCGAACACTGTAGTACACACACAAAGGTGTGGTAAAATGTCTCAATCAAACTCCATGCCAAATAAAGGCACGCAAGGGGTGTGGCCAACCTCTTCTCCACTGCTGCGCAGGGTCACAAGGCGCAAGGGCCGCTGCTGCGGGGTGCGCAAGTGCAACACCCGCATGCACTTCCTCCTTCCGTGCAAGTACGCAGGCAGAGAGGGAATCAACCACGGCCGTGCAAGAATGTGCCCTCGGGTTCTTCCGGTCGTGCAAGGGAGGCACGCAAGGAACCCCCAATCTTCTTTCGCGCAAGGAGTTCACGAAAGGAACTTCACAAAGCCAAAAGGAGGCTTTGGGCTTCTGCCGCGCAAGTGGTGTGCGCGAGGGCTCTTTCTTCACGGGGCACAAGGGTGCTCGCCGGTCTAAAAATTTCAGAAAGCAAACAGAGAGCCTCGACCTCTCTTTTTATAGGCAGTGGAATGCCACATATCTTCCGTGGGATATAAATCCGAATTCCCGAAATTCTCAGGTTTTCAAGATTCTTCAAATCTTGATTTTATCCTCTGTTCTCCGCAGGTTCGTTATTTTTTTCCTTCTTCACGTACATGCATTTTAGAACGTTTTCATGGCCTCCTTTAAGTCTATTCATTCAAAACATAGACCCCACATGGCCTCGGCACTTCGTTTGCCTCATCCTTCTTCGAAAATCTTGTCTCGTTGCATGCGTGAGTATTTTTATGCAAGTATGAGTTCCTCATGGCGAGAGGAACTCGAAGGTGTCTTTGGATTGATCAATAGTGGTCGGGATCTCAAATTCTTCATTCGGGAGGCCTCTGGTTCAGTGGCGGCTTCGCGGGGTGGCCTTCGGCTGAGCTCGAGGTAGACGATGTGGAAGCCTTCAGATCAGCCGTTGAATAACATTTGGACAGCCTCGATCAGAAGATTGCGTGCGGGATGCGATGAGCGGTCCAGATCGACCGCGTGATCAGATGGATGGCCACGATTTTCTCCGCGGAAAAAATGTGTGTCCCACATAGAATCAGCGGCCGGTTTCCACGCGGTTTATCAAACACCACCTCCCTTCCACTGCTCAGTTGCACTTCTCCCCTCTCGGTGCTGCCCCACATCGAGTTCTCTTAGAGGGTGCGCTCTTGCGCCCACCCCTTCCACTCGGTTGCGCCACTGGTGCCCACTATGCACCTTCATGCGCGCACTCTGGTGCCCATGTTGCGCAGGACCTGATCCCCTACGTGGCCCCGTGCTACACACGGCCCGCCCTTGTGCCTCATGGAGTGCCCTAGCCTCGAGGGTTCCCCATGGGCATGGAGACCTTGAGTCCCACATGTGCCTTGGGTGATGACCCTCGGCTGGCCTCCTTCGTGGCCCCAATTTTTTGAAACTAGGAACACTAAGTACTTTTCTTTAAACAAAGTAACCAAGTGTAAATGCCTTTTTCCACTTAAGCCATTCTTCTACTTCATTTCCTCTTCTTTATTTATTCTTCTTCATTATAATTCCTCCAATTCTCCTCAACATTTATTCATCACTTAAGAATGGAATTCACGAAGGGTCTTCATCTTCAACCGAGATCCTTAATCACATAATTTCCTCCATGTGCTTCGTTTATCTAATCAGAGATCAAATTGGTTCTTCATCTAATTCACATGCACTAAGAAATAGTACATGGACTTCATTAGAACCACTTCATCCACTTAGTGATTGTGGATGGATCACTTAATCTCCTCATGCATTGTGATGACAATGCATGGTCTTCTAACATTGTTTTGACATTGTATCTAGTTGATACAAGTTCATTGAACTTAAAGACCAGTTCAACAATTGTCAGATGTGGTATGAGAATATTTCAACCATTTCCTCCAATGTTACTAAGTGAATCTTCTAAGTGACATACATCTTAGTTCCATGGTCGTTCTCCATTCATCACCATAACCATCACATCCTTTGTCATTAACATATTGAAACTCCTTGACATCCATCTATTAATTCCTTGACAACATCATGTCTCATTGACAACAAATGCAACACAGTGCACTTCAATCTCCCCCTTTGTATTTGTTGTAAATACACTACTTCTGCACATATGAATGGGTCAATATGTGTGCCAAAATTTTCTCCCCCTTATTGTCAATCAAATTCAATGATGTGGTGTGGCTCTCTTCCAAAATATCTCTTCCTCCCTTTGAATAGCATCTTCTTTAAATGCACTAAGAGAGGGATGATGTCACATGTTCTCTTTAGAAAAGAACCTTTAATAGATCATCTCTAAGTCTACATGGGCTAACCCGGTGTAGAAAACCAGAGTGATGTAACCAATATTATCAATGTTGTACAACTTTCACTATACATGTGAGATCATGATTCAAGGGGATTGAAATTTTTCAGATATAACAATGAATTGCTAAATCCTGAATATACTTCACAAAAATCATTAGAATGTTCAGTGCAATGATAAAGCTCCCCCTTTTATCCTTTTGTCTTCAACTAAACACTCCCCCTTAATTGGCATATTAAATACAATTAAGAAACAAGGGATGGATGTGTGATTAGAATACCTTCATACTTCACATGATGATATGAATCACAAAAGATCGTCTTCTTCAGATTTTCTCCCCCTTAAGGGGTGCACTCCATTCTGTCCATGCCATTCTCAGTTTGAGAATGATCATCATATTCAATTACATGAAATGTAAGCACATGTATATACTAGTGATTAGGGAATAAGATGGAACCTCCTTGGTTTATCAATGTGCACAACAAGGTTGAGAAGATTCTCTCAACCGAGATGTCCCATTTTCACCATTCATCACACATGCACATTTGATCTTCAATGATGTTTGTGCTGGTGTGGATCTCAACACCTCTTTAACTTCTTTGTGTGTGACTCCTCTATTTCTAGGTGCCTTCTGAGCACTAGAGTCTCCTCGTGAAATCTACATTCTTTTGAAAAATCCCTTCTGAGCTGGAATGGATATCATGCATTTATCACTAGTATGTCCAGCTTGATTGCACCTCACACACAGAACTTGATCTTCATGTGAAATCATTTTCTTTACTTTTGCCTTAGAAATTGCCAGTGCTTTATCTTCAGCTCTCTGCAGCTATCTGGAATGTTGCAACTGATTAGGCCATATGACTAGAAATTCATTTGGAAGAGTGGCCTCAGTTCTAGAAGTTCCACATGGTTCTTTTGATTATTTCAATCTACCTTTCTTAGGCAACTTGTTTTCAATCAATCACTTCTGCTTCTTCTGGATTGATTGTCTTTTTGAGTCCAGTCTGCTTCTATTCAATTCCATGGCTTGTTCACAAAGATACATGGTGTGTCCTTTCTTTCCACAGTAGAAGCTTGTTTTCTTGGTGGTCCTTCTGGATGCATCACCCTTCTTGGATTTAGACTCCAAAGACTTCTTTTCCTTTTTCAAAACCTTCTTGGGAGCATCATCAACTTTCTTCTTACTTCCCAAGGATTCCATTTTAGCCAGGTTCAGTGATCTTCTCTTCTTTTTAGCTCTGGATATTGTTGGATATTGACATGTATCTTTTTTTACCACTTTTGCAATCATCCCAGATGTTATCAAGTAATCCAAATCTATTTGCAGTAAACAGATATATTCGGACCTGTGGATGTTGCCTATTTTCCTCTGGCTTGCTCCCCCTTGGCATGGGCTTGCTTTGTGCTTTGACATTCAGTGGATTGTACCAACAATCCTTTGCACAATTCCCATACTTGTTACAACACCAACACTGACCCACAAATCTTGGCCTCTTGAGTCCTTCTTGTTGTTGGGCATTTCTCTAGAATTGTTGTGTTGTTTCAGGAGATCTCTCTTTCTTCATCTTCTTCATCCATACTTGAGCAGTGTTATTCTTACATCCTGTACTTTTTATGGAAACACATTTAGAAACATGAGTACAAATGGGATGGATGGTACCTTCTTCTTAGAAGTTGTTTCCCTTTTATTAGAGGATGTCTTTCTTTTAGAATCATCCTACTCAATGCATAATTGAGTAGCAACATTTCTCCTTTCAGGTGACTGAGAGGCTTCAGCTTTGGGTGATTGCAGATTTTTCAATATCACCTCCAGTTCAAAGTATTTCATGTTGAGGGAGTTCTTCTCATCCTCAACCAATCTTATCCTACCTTCCCAATTCTGTTTCAGCTGTTCCATATGGACATCATTCACCTTCTTTATTTCATTCAATGAGTTTTCAAGCTCCTTCACCACTTTGACATTGTCTTCAAGTTGAGCATCTCTGACAATCATTGAAACTTTGTGCCTCTTTCCAGTCCATGAAAAACTTCTTTCACCATTATCTTAAAGAATTCTATATCAGAAAGGATTCTTTGCAATTCTTCAGTAGTGTGTTCATATCTTTCATTACAAATGGAAACTGTTTCATCCTTGGCATTCACCAGCTTTCTGAGAGTGTTGGTTATGCCAACCCTTTTTGCCAATTGGACTTCCAGAGAATTGGCTTCATCTTCTAGCTGTAATTTTTCTTCTTGAAGATCAAGGACGCCTGTAGCGATACACATGGCCACTTCCTTGGGGACTGTCTTCTGAAGATATTTGATTGCATTTTGAAGATCATTGTTTCTTCCATCTTCATCACAGCTAGAGCAGGCTTCATCAGAATAATGATAAAAGGAATTGTCATCTGATGTGACTTTCACATTTCTTTCCATAGAAGGAGTTTCTCTGATTGCAGCAACCTTCTTCCTCATCTTCTTTTCCTGTTACTTCATTCTGTTTTTCAGAGTCTTGTCAGATATCTCCATTGGAGGCTATTCTTTCATTTCCTCAAATATGCACTCCATATAGACTCCATTGGATCATTTAGAGGTAGCCTCCCTCTGATACCAATTGAAGTGCCCAGATCAGTGTGATCACTGAGAGGGGGAGTTGGTGAATCAGTGATCCTTTAAAACTTTTTACTACTTGATTCTTTATCAATTAAACCTCTATGGCTTGTTAAGGCCTCGATCCACTCTTCTTGTATCTCTCATCCTTTCCTCGAGTTGTGCACTAAATGTAAAGGCACAGGACACAAGGATTTACAAGGTTCGGCTCCAATGGCCTAAGTCCTTGCCATGTTGGTTATACGCCCCAACATTGTTTCTCCCATTATAATCTGTTAGTATTACAATGGTCGATACAGAGTCCCACTGTATCTCTCCTGAGTCCCACAAGAGGGTCTTTATACTGCGTCCAATAGTGTTACCATAGTCCCACTGGCCTGCTCCAGAATCCCACTGAAGACTTCTTCCACCCTGAGTCTCACAGGTGGTTTCTCCTGGCTCCTCGAGTCACACGAGTACCTCTTCTTCACTTTATGATTCTTCAAGTATCCTCAGCAGCCTGGGATAAAGGATTTTGGCCTTGCTCTGTACCTATGCTCACTTGTTATGAACATGTCTTCTTGTCTTGCTCAGGATTTATCTCCTTTCTCTTAGGATGACCTGGCCTCTCTCTTCAAGAATCTTCAACAGCCTCTGAACAGGTCTGTTGGTCTTGCTCAGCACTTCTGATCACTTCTGTTGATCAGGCTCTTCTCAATTACTGAAAACTCAGACAACTGATATCTCTAACTTCATTCCGGCTTCAGTCTGATTTCACATCAACTTCATGCACTAAGTGCATGGCATCTTTGTATCCTCATGCACTGATTGCATGGCTTCTCCAAACTCTCCAAGAACCTCTGGTCTTGGCCAACTCAAACTGCACACAACCAGATTTGATGTTGTTCACGTGTGCATGTGCATGCATGCAAGCATGCATTTCCCTTATTCTTATCATGGTGCAATAAACCCACAAAGGGTGTAATCCTTTTTAGCACACACCTTCTCACTTCCTTAACACACATTGTTCAATTTGTTCACACACATAAAAGTGTGTTCTACTTTAGTGTGAAAGTCTTATTCTCTTATTCTAAATGTGTACACACTTATTAATGAACACAAATAAGATTCGGCCATGTTCCACTTCTTTACACAGAAAAGGTGTGATCTTCCTCTTCACTTGGCACACACAACTTGGTGTAGTTCTTAGCCTCTCCTTCTTGCACACACCCAAGGCAATGGACTTCACTTGTTTAGCACACACTTGGGTTTGGGTTCTTCAATTGCACACACACAAAAGATATGGTGGCCTTCACTGCCTTCAAACACTTAACCCATAGGTTCTTCTTCTTCACTTGGCACACAAAGGGTGCAAGGGATCGTCCTTCCTCTACTATTCCACCCGAACATTGTAGCAAACACACAAAGGTGTGTTAAACTGCCTCACTCAAACTCCCTGCCAAATGAAGGTGCACAAGGGGTGTCGCCAACCTCTTCTATACTGCCGCGCAGGGTCACAAGGTGCAGGGGCCGCTACCGCGGGGTGCGCAAGTGCAACACCCGCGTGCACTTCCTCCTGCCGCGCAGGTACGCAGGGAGAGAGGGAATCAACCACGGGCGCGCAAGAATGTGGCCTTGGGTTCTTCCTGTCACGCAAGGGAGGCGCGCAGGGAAACTCCAATCTTCTTTCGCGCAAGGAGTGCACAAAAGGAACTTCACAAAGTCAAAAGAAGGATTTGGGCTTCTGCCGCGCAAGTGGTGTGTGCGGGGGCACTTTCTTCACGAGGCACAAGGGTGCTCGCGGGTCTCAAAATTTCAGCAAGCAAACAGAGAGCCTCGACCTCTCTATTTATAGGCAAAGGGATGCCTCATATCTTCCGCGGGATATAAATCCGAATTCCCGAAATTCTCGGGTTTTCAAGATTCTTCAAATCTTGATTTTATCCTATGTTCTCCGCGGGTTCGTTATTTTTCGCCTTCTTCACGTGCATGCATTTTAGAATGTTTGCATGGCCTCCTTTAAGTCGATTCATGCAAAACATAAACCCCACATGGCCTCGGCACTTCGTTTTCCTCGGCCTTCTTCGAAAATCTTGTCTCGTTGCATGCTTGAGTATTTTTATGCATGTATGAGTTCCTCATGGCGAGACGAACTCGAAGGTGTCTTTGGCTTGATCAACATTGACCGGGAGCTCGAATTCTTCATTCGGGAGGCCTCTAGTTCAGTGGCGGCTTCGCGGAGTGGTCTTCGGCTGAGCTCGAGGAAGACGATGTGGTAGCCGTCGGATCAACCGTTTAATAACATTTGGACGGCCTCAATCAGATGATCGCATGCAGGATGCGATGAGTGGTCCAGATTGACCGCACGATCAGATGGATGACCACGATTTGCTCCGAGGCAAAAATGTGCGTCCAACATCGAATCGGCGGACGGTTTCCATGCGGTTTATCAAACACCGCCTCCCTTCCAACACTCAGTTGCACTTCTCCCCTCTCGGTGCTGCCCCGCACCGATTTCTCTTAGCAGGCACGCTCTTGTGCCCACCCCTGCCACTCGAGTGCGCCACTGTTGCCAACTATGCACCTTCGGGCGCATGCTCTATCGCCCATGCTGCGCAGGACCTGATCCCCTGCATGGACCCGGGCTATACACGGCCTGCCCTTGTGCCTCATGGAGTGCCCTAGCCTCGAGGGTTCCCAATGGGCGTGGCGACCTTGAGTCCCACATGTGATTTGGGTGATGACCCTCGGCTGGCCTCCTTAGAGGCCCCAATTTTTTGCAACTAGGAACACTAAGTACTTGTATTTAAACAAAGTAACCGAGTGTAAATGCCTTTTTCCACTTAAGCCATTCTTTTACTTCATTTCCTCTTCTTTATTTCTTCTTCTTCATTAGAATTCTTCCAATTCTCTTCAACATTTATTCATCACATTGGAATGGAATTCACAAAGGGTCTTCATCTTCAACTGATCTCCTTAATCACATAATTTCTTCCATGTGCTTCGTTGATCTAATCAGAGATCAAATTGGTTCTTCTTCTAATTATCATGCACTATGAAACAGTACATGGACTTCATTATCACCACTTCATCCACTTAGTGATTGTGGATGGATCACTTCATCTCCTCATGCATTGTGAAGACAATGCATGGTATTCTAACATTGTTGTGAAATTGTATCTAGTTGATACATGTTCTTTGAACTTAATGACCAGTTCAACAATCGTCAGATGTGGTATGAGAATGTTTCAACCATTTCCTCCAATGTTACAAAGTGAATCTCCTAAGTGACATGCATCTTATTTCCATGGCCATTCTCCATTCATCACAATCACCATCACATCGTTTTTCATTCACATATTGAAACTCCTTGACATCCATCCATTAATTCCTTGACAACATCATGTCTCATTGACAACGAATGCAACACAGTGCACTTCATAATCCCATTTTATAAAAATGGTTACTGAATATATTCATTGACACCATAATCTAAGAAAACACAAAAATAGTGGGATTATTTCATCACAATTTGATAGTTAATTACTAACATAAAATTGGATATAATGTATTTATTAAATCATTTTGGATTAAGAAATAATCCATTTGACATTATTTCTATTATTTCATTAATATCTCGACTTTGTAGTAAATATTTTCAAACTACAACCTAAATCATTGAGGATGAATTTTTAGTGAAAATACAAAATGGAGAAATTATTTCTTCTCAAGTATATAACTCCACCCCAGTTAGTATTTATGGGATGTATGTAACAATAAACTACTTTAAACTAATTTTAGAAAAATGAATGGTTATACTAGTCTTCTATAATTTATATACACATATATATGACATCATATTTTTAGATAATGAAATCATGATCAATATCCTAAATCATTGTGAAATTTGATTCATGTATAATAAGCAAGATGAATCCCCTTTAGAATTTACTTTTAAGGACTGGATGTTATTTCTTTATTAGAAATCACATATATATGATATGATTTATGAAATGGAGAGGATAATCATTCAAAATGTTGACATTGTTAGGGAATATGCTAGTGTATTAACTAAATGGACTCTTATTCATCCTATTAAATTATTGGTTGATTTTTCAATTGAAGATATATATACATATCTCCCATTATTGAAGACTCTTTAAAAAAATTCCCCCATTTTAATAGAATAATTAAATAATAAATAACTATACATTTTGGTAGATGGATGCATACACCGAATTAAATAACCATGGGTTATAATAGTTTTCATTGTAGATAAATATGATCAGAAAATTCATATCTGGATTGAATATTATGTTCTTCTCAGGATCAAAATGAATAATTATTATAACCTTATATTGATAGATTAAAAAATATTTGGGGAACATATGGATTAGTACATCTCTAGATTTTATATTTAGTTAATATATCACCCTATAAAGGCATAAAGTATTTTAAAATTACACATAAAATCATTAAAATATGTTATATATCTTAATTTTACAATTGGTTTTTTGTTTTTTTTTCATGACCCGTCCTCGAGGCCTGTGTCGTGACTACCCCTAGCCCGCATTCCATAGGCCAGGGCTGGCAACTAGCAACAAATTCATAATTCCTTATGTTGGGAAGGCATTGCCTTTATAAATTGTAAACACACACAACATAGTACGCAACTAGATGTAAAACAATAAGTAAAACTATATAAAAAAGATGTGATGGAAATAAAAAGGGTCCAGAAATATGAGCTCAATAGTAAAGTACATGTAATGGACAAACATGTACAATTAAAAAGGCAATCAACTGGAAGGTGTCTAGCAGCTCCTGGATCGTCCACCATAGATCCTACCTGAAGGGCTTGTACAGATAGCCTCTTCAGTGCTCCACATCTGTCTGTCTCCTCCGGGTACTGACTTGTCATGAGGTCCACCTATGGGTACCGTCCAGTCCACGTACACATTGCCTCGGTCATCACTATCAGTCATCTGCATCCAACAAAATGAGGTACTGGCATAGCCCGTGCAGGGGTGAGTATAACGATACTCAGTAGGGACCTCGAGACCCTCATGTTCTCACAATATCCAACAAAGATAAACCACAATGTATGGATTCAACGGATAACCCATATATAGTTATATTCCCATTCATATACAAAGGTTATCTAATAACCAATATCAAATCATGAGGAAAAACAAAATTCATTGACTCAGCTGAAACAAGGATTTTAATTAATAAAACCATGACTGCTGGATAACTCATCCTTTTTTGATAATAGTGGGCATATCAAGACACTAAGGTGCTTCTCACTGGACTTGGACAGCTGAGGTACTCCTCCTGTCATGTAGCGCAGGTCTCCTGCCAACTACCAGGCGCACTTCTGCTATGGGTCTGCCGCCAACAACCACTCGCTCCCCCTAATAGCTTGCCGATGTACTCCTCCTGGCATGTACTGCGGGTCTACCACCATCTACCAGGAACTACTCTCCCATGGGTCTACAGCCAACTACCAGGCCCTCGACACTGGGCTAGTCAAATTGGTCAAGAAGTCATCAAGTCTGTCAGCTACTAGGTCTCCACACTCTCTCTCCTCGTCACTGGAAGGATCTGCTCCCTGAGCTACTGCGGAAAACTACAACTGTCACGAAGTCTCACGTAGATGTATCTCAAAGTTATATCTCGTCAATGGGATCTCAATGCAATAGATGGTGCATCATTCAGTCGCCCAGTCTGTTAGTTATTATCCTTTTAGTACAGGAGGCCCGGTTTGATTCATGTATGAACTAACCCGACCATATCTCAACTATAACATAAACTCTAGTGGTTTAGTCTCATAGGGATCATCTCTCATCGAGATTACTAGTTCCACTAAGGGTTCGTTAAACAGACGTCCGGTGCCAAATATTTGGTCAAAGTAAACAAAGGGACAGCAGTGGGCCTGAGTCCGGTCCAACCCAGTCAAACCGACTCGGGCCAACCCAGTCTGAGCCGACCCGATATGGGTTAACTAGGACAGACCCAATGGGTCTGACCCATTCCGTTGTGCGGGTCAGCCCGCAATGTTAGGCTCGGTCCACTAGGCCCAACACAGCGGACAATGAGGGTAGTTCAGCCCACTCTGTTAGGCCATGTCCGTTGGGCCCGGCCCATCGAACTACGAGGGTGATTTGTCTAGTGCAGTGAGGGGCATGGCTCTGGAGGTCGGCTGACGGGAGGCCAGTGGCCGGCCACACGCGGCCTAGGCAGGACGACTGGACATCGGGTTGGCCACGGGTGAACCGGGAAGGGAGCCAGGGCCCTGGGAAGCCTTCTGGGGAATCGTGCGGGGTCCCGGGCAGCACGCCAAGGCGTCAAACAGACTCCATTAGGGGGTCGCAGGGGCGCCGGGCCAGCCGTCGGCAGAGTCCATGCAGGCCGGCAGCCGGGCGCAGGGGTACTGGGCAGGCAGCTGGGGGTGCGAGGGCCGCCAACGGAGAAGGGAAGCGCATGGGGCACGCGGGCAGGCGGCGCAAGTAGCACGTCGGGGCACCGCATGGGTGGCGTGGTTCGCATAGGTCATGGGTAGCAATCGCTTTGTATTCCATCTTCATCGTCATCACCGCGTGTAACACCTCTGTCATCATTAAACAAGAACAAGAAAAGGGGAGGGTCGAACCTTGTTTGTGCGGTCCGAGGCCTCCTCGTCATGGTGATAGCATTTGGCCACAAGTGCTCAACAAATGAAGAATAATGAATGTTTATACTCATATATAAAAAAACTCAAATTCCACATACCTCATTCGTCGTACTGTTATCGTTGACGGATTCGCGGTAGGGTGTACATCGTCGTTGGCGACGTTCTTCACAGGTGGCGTCTTCTCCTTTTACGTGGATGAAGTTCTATGGAGAAGTCATCGGAGTTCTTCATGGTTGTCGCTTCTCTTTCTTTCCTTGGTTGAAGATGGAAGAAGATGGTGTTCTTCTAGTTCGTTGCATTTTTCGCTAGATATGGTTATGTTTTCGAATTCTCGAATGGATCCCCCAAAAAGAAAGTTTCCAACCAAAATTAACAGACTCACTATTATTTTAATGGTTGGAATGATTTCAAATGGATTCAAAAAGGAGATAATTAATTAAATAGACTGGCACAATAAATTAATTGGGGGAAGGTGGAGAGGCTCCCCAATTAATTGTGAGAGTTGTTAAAAAAATTAATAGAGAGAGGGTTGGATTCATTAACTCAAGGGAAGTATGGGGATTATGGTGTTTGTATCTCATATGGGTCGCACCAAATAAAATCCTCCTAGGGGAGGTTATACTCAGGTGGTCCCCACAACCATAACCTCCCATGGGAGGTTTGGGTGTGTGGCCCCCACCTACAACTACCCCTTGGAGATTTTAAACAACCAAATAAAATAATGTTAATACTTTATTTTATTTAATTTAATTAAAAACCCCCAAAAACTATCAACCAAAGTCGTTAAAAAGAAACTACGGTGAATGTCTCACTATGAAATCACTGACACTGCAAGTTCAATGGTGCCCTTAGATTTAAATTTCGAGCACCGGTTAAAAAGATATAAAATCATGCTCGTACCTTTACTGAAGGTACCCGAACAAAACTTCAGAAATTGATTCCGGACATACCGGGCCTTAGAATCAAGTGCCGTAAAAAATTGTTGAGTAGTAAAATTCCCATGTATTTAAGAAAAAATTTTCCACTAAAATTTTGGTTCTTTAAATTCTCCCCATCTCAGGGATTTAAGTCCCCGTAAACTACAACTCAAACTATGGGAAAAAAAGGAGGTACTGACCATGCATCTGAGCCTCCTGCTCCCATGTTCTCTCATGGAGGTTATCATGCTACCAACGAATGCACACCAGAGGTATCAAAAATCCACGTAGGAACCACTATTATTGATCATGAATCTCCATTAGATCCACAGTGAAATTTTCCCCATCATCGATGTCCATCTCCCTGTGATCGATGATGTGGGATGGGCCATGCACGTATATCCTCAGCTAAGATACGTGGATGAAGTCTTGAACATGGTGCAACTGAGGTGGAAGAGATAAGCGGTAAGCCACCTTGTGGTAAGCCACCTCGCCTACTCTGCTGGGGACCTTGAAAGGTATTATGAAACGCAGAGATAACTTGCCACCTCGTCCAAATTATTGCAAAACTCATCATGGTGAGACCCGTAGAAAAACGTGGTCACCATGATCGAACTTCAAAGGTCACTATCTCTTGTCATCATAATAATTTTAAATACTCAGTGCTATCTTCATCCGCTCTTGGATGATCTGCACCTTCTCTATTGCAGCCCATACCATCTCTGGTCCAACTAATGCTCACTCCCATGGGTTTTTCCAGCATAGTGGTGATCTGGAAGTTCAACTATACAAGGCCACAAAAGGTGTCATACTTATGGTGGATTGATAATTTTTGTTGTAGGAAACTCCAACAAAGGTAGGTGATCCTCATAGCTGAAACCAAAGTCAAAAACACATGTGCGGAGTATGTCCTCAAGGGTCTGGATGGTCTTCTCAGTCTGGCCATCTATTTGAGGATAGTAGGTGGTTCTCAGATGAAGCTGTATCCCAAAATCTTCCTGCAACCCCTTCCATAGTTGTCAACTAAACCGCTTTTCTCAGTCGGAGACATTCAAGGACGTTACTCCATGTAAATGCACTATATCATGCACATAGTGGTGTCTAAAGCTCTCAACTGATCCCTACTCCATGTAAATGCACTATCTCTCGGAGGCCGCAGGTAGTGAGGTTTTTGTTCGTCATCTTCGTTGTCGTCACCATGTGGACGACCTCTGTTGTCATCAAAAAAGAACAAGCAAAGGGGAGGGTCGGACCGTGTTCATGCATTCTGAGCCCTCCTCATCATGGCGATAACATTTGGCAACAATGTTCTCAACAAAAAAAAAGAACAAAGTTTAATAATCATATATAAAAATAACTCAAATTCCCCCTACCACATTTTTCATTCGGTGATCGTTGACAGATTCGCGGTAGGGAGGACATAATCATTGGCGACCTTCTTTGTGGGCAACATCTTCTCCTTTGACACAGATGATGTTCGTTGGAGATGTCATGGGTGTTATTTATGGATGTCGCTTCCCTTTCATGCCCTAGTTGAAGAAGGAAGAATATAACATTCTATGTGTTCTTCGCGTTCTTCACTGGATTGTGTGATGTTCCCCTAATTCTCCCATGGAACCACCAAAAAGAATGTTGCCAACCGAATATAATAGATTCAATATTATTTTAATGGTTGGAATTCAAATGGATTAAAAAAGGATATAATTAATTAAATGGATTGGCATATTAAATTAATTGTGGGAAGGATGATAGGCTCCCTAATTAATTGGGAGAGTTGTCACAAAAAAAATGGAGAGAGGGTTGGCATCACTAACTCAAAGTAAGTTTGGGGGTTTAGGGGGTTTGTAGCTCATTTGGGTCCCACCTAATAATATCCTCCCATGGGAGGTTATACACGGGTGGGTCCCACCTAACTCTTCAGAACGAAACTGCGGTGAAGTTCTCACTATGTAATCACCGACGTTGCGAGTTCAACAGTTCCCTCTGATTTCAATTCCGTGAACCAGTTCAAAATATATAAAATCTTGCTTGTACTTTTTCCGAACGTACACGAACAATACTTTGGAAATTGATTCTAGACACATCATGCCTCGGAATCAAGTGCCGTTAAAAACTACCGACTCATAAAATTACCATGTATTTTAGAAAAAAAATTCACAGAAATTCCGGTACATTAAAGATTTAAATAAAAAAATCATAAAAAAAACATCCAATATAATATTAATTGAGTCCCAAGATATTACAAAAATATATATTTCTATGTATTTATCGATGAAATTTTAAATACTTAAAATTATTAGTTGAACATGAGGAGAATTTTATTATAGATCTATAGTAATTGAAAAACGATAATTTACATCAAATTTAGCGTAAATATGATTTTTTATGGAAAATAGATAATTCTTTTTTTATGTTATCACATGTAAGGGTATATATGTTTCTTCGTGAATGAATTTGGTGATTAATGAATTTCATACTATAACAGTTATTATATAGAACCTTTTATACAACAACAATTTGGCTACTATATTGAGATACCTATCATGGTTTTAAATTCCAATTATATTTATTACATATATGTGTGTAATATTTATATATGATGATGAATGTGAAATTTTTTTCAAGGAGTTAATGAAGTTGTACTCCACAAGAAATTTACTCATTTTAGACATGAGTGGTGAAGGATTTTATATATATAATTCTGCCTCAAATATGGGATTAGGTTATATTAATTTGTAAAATTTTGACGTGAGAGACTATTCCTCTGAAAAATTAAATATATATGCATATATATAACCACCAAGTTATCTATAGTGAGATTATAAAATATATTCACTGGTGATTTTGAAAAATTAGATGTATAAGTATAGTTTTGATATATATATATATATAGGATATAGGAGAATAATGTGTATATTCACATATAAGAAGATAAAATTGAACAATTTATGACTATTTGATACGGTCATGGACAGGGGTTTCTCAATAATTTACAATATGAGGACCAAAAAAATATATGATTCCCTTAGTATATATGTTATTTTAAACTAATTAATGATAATGATTAATATGTATCAAAAAATTATAATGATACAATGGATTCCCATGTGAATAATATTATTTTTAATTTGATAAGAAAATTCAAAAAAGATTTCACAACCATATATTCTATATAATACCAAGTAATCACAAAGGGAGGACATAAAGATAATAAAGGATTATGTAATATGAATGTTTATTGTCAATGGGTTCAGAATTGGTGAATCATTGTCACATTTGTGACATGATTGTTCTTGCCATCTAATCCTATTATAAATATGGTTCTATTGAATGATTCATATATCCTGGCATTTAATGTGAACCTTGAAACTTGAAATCATATATATATATGTATATATATATATATATATATCTAAGAGGAATAATGGTGGTAATGTATAAATAGTTACAATTTTTAATATACATCCATGTGTTGATTTTTTAAATAAGTGATTGTATAATGGAAAAAATTGATGTGATTGATAAGAACATTAACTAAACCCATCTGGAAATGTGAAATATTTACGATGTTTTTTTCACAGTTCATCCAAAAACATCAAAACTAACTAATTCCACATGGGTTTCAGAGTGTATTATTATACATTTTGTTTAATTTATTACTATATTATATGGAATATTACACTATCAACTTTTATTATTATACCCAAAAAAATTTCTTGCGAAATATGAAACCATAATTAATAGAATTTGATTATAAATTTAGGATAATATCAATGTTAAAAATAGTTATTCACCACACCTCTAACATAGTGTTCATCATTAATATGACCGAACACCCCAACACAATGGTGGATTCCCATGACAAATGGTATAACACACCCATGTTTGGGGTATTCAATTTTCCAAAAATATGTTGGTGCATTAACTACATAATGGATTGAAATAAATTCTCTGGGTTATTAAAAAACACATGAAATTAGCACAAATATTAAAAAAGATATATAGAGATAATAGCTAATTTTATCAAGAGTTTGAGGTTATAGATAAATTTATACTTTATATAAAACCATAAAATAGATTTCGGGTATTAGAATATGTTAAATCTAAGATTTAGATACAGAAACCCCGTAGACATTCTTTATCACATCAGAGTTGTATCCTATATACTCGCACTCCTACAAAACCAGTATCAAGTGTATGATTTGTTATGTTTATTCTTCACTAGGATGTACGTACATTGTATATGGATTTGTACCTAATAATTTAATATTCTTGTGGCAATGAAATTCATTTCAATTTATTTTATTCTGATATATAATTTATGTTGACACATTTAGTGACTGTGGTTTTAATAATTAAATTAATATAAAGTGTCATTATCACACCCAAGTGTCTCCATGGGGTCCCAAAATCGACCCAAATATTTCACTACAAAACATTACTCATCCAATAAAGTTAATAAATGTTTTAAGATAATTTTTAATTATTATACTATTTTGTTAATCTTTAATTACCCTATTTACCTTAAACAGTGGAAAATAAATGACAAAAGTTACTCTTCACCAAAAAAAATTATCTTATTGAACAAAATTTTACATAAAAATAACAAACATATAGGTGGGATTTTTTAAATTCTATCCAAAGAAATGGTAAAATTTCATTTAAATGAAAATGTATGTTTTTAACAACTTCTTAGTGGTTTCACTATTCATCAAAAATGAATGTTTTTCAGAAAACTATCAAAAAATCAGCCTAAGCTATATTTGAAATTAAAAACTAAAAAATGATTTATATTTTACCAATTCAAAACATAGAAGTTGAAATAATTAATTAAAAATCAATTCTTGGTTTCAAAACCAATAGTGTGTTATTAAGAAAATATAACTATCAAAAGATTGATACTTCTTTATGTCCAATTTCAAAGTGAAATTAACTCCAACGACCAAAATTGGATAAAATGGTAAAAAATAATATAATTATACTTTAAAACTAATTAAAATGATAATCTACCCACATATATAAATAATATTAAAAGGCAGATTGAATTTAAATATTGTATTTTTCAATATTTATCAAAAAATGAATTTTATCTGAAAAATACCAAACTTTTACCCAATGTAAACTTCTTCCATGACCCCCTCCCCTCAAAGTGTACCCCTCCTGGGCCGACAATGTGAGAAGCGAGAAAATGACCCCCTGAGTCCCGCCTCTAGTAGGCCCCAGGTTGGCGACCTGCACCGAGGGTATAGTAACACACAAATGGGAGGCATTACCCTCTAAGAGAACACATTCAGAAGAGAGAGATAAGATAGACACCAACCAACTCCAACGAAAATATAAAAGAAACCCAATTACATATATGAAATTCCATGAAACATTACTACAACAGATAGAGGAAAACTACATGTACCCAAAAGAAAATAAGATACCAGCAACCACAAGCCCAAATTGCTCCTACAACCACAAGTTATTAGTTACCCGCCTAATCTCCAACCTGCTCCAAGTGACCTGAAAACAGTTTATATATACGTAGGGTGAGTATAACAGTATACTCAGTAGAATCCTCTCTGAATCCTCTCAAGCAAAAGTAATGAAATCATGCTAACGCCTAGTGAACAACAAGTGAAACTAACTTGTCACCTAAACATGTATACTAAGTTCCCAACCTCACCATGGCTACTCTCACCAAGTAACAAATACAAGAATATAACATATCGTAATGAATACCAAGGGTACCCCGATACTACTTCAACACTAGTTTTCCTCTTTTCCCCAAAAACATACATCCTGTGCATCTCTCTTCAAGGCTTGCACATACACACCTGGGCTATGTTCCATAATCCTCACCACATGAACCACAATGGATTACCCGCAAACAACTCAGCTAAGCACCGCAACATTCTCACAATAAAAAGTAACTATGTAGTTTTTGGGAGCCACCACCGCTCACATAATGTGTATCATACATCAGGTATTATACCTCAAGGTATCACATCCCATATGCCGAGTAAGGATCCTCAAGCCATTACAGCCTATATAGGTTACACTTATAGTAGTCCATAGAATACTATAACCAAAATATATGTGTGTGAAATAACCACAAGGCATTTCATCCCTCTACACACATATATGGGTAAACCTACCACTATTCCAAAGGCACTAGTATCTACCAAGATAAAAGGGCGAGGCTAAAGGGGGTATTCAGCCACTCAACCTCCCATCAGAATATTTGAGAAAACA
Source organism: Viscum album (assembly GCA_963277665.1). Lineage (NCBI taxonomy): Eukaryota > Viridiplantae > Streptophyta > Magnoliopsida > Santalales > Viscaceae > Viscum > Viscum album. The sequence goes on along the minus strand of OY728122.1, from coordinate 1,514,995,807 downwards.
CCCCCACAGGGATTAGAATCCCTGGGGTGTCAGTTTCCCTTACTGACAAGGTGGAGTAGCGTATAGAAACACAAAATGTACAGAATATATATAACTCACAACCATACTAAGGGCATTATATAGTCATAGACACAACTGTAGCTAATGACTCTTAGACTCTAGGATGCTACTTCTAAGACTAGGTATCTTATAAGCATACAACCATTTGAAGATCTTTATTATATTACTTCATTCTCTTTTTATCAGTTCCACTATACGTTACGTAATTTTTTAAACATTGATTAACCATGAACAATTCCACATCAAACTGAATTGGAATCACATTCAAAATCAACTGATCCTTATTAGATTCAACATTACTTTTAAATCCCAACATCCCCATCCCCATGGATTATCACAATTTAATCAATCTTTCATTACAGAAATTACTTTCCCATATTCCCAAAAATTCTAGAAAAGCAACCTATGATACTAAACACAAAGGGGGCTCATCATGGTGAGTATATATACTACCCATCGAGACTTTACCGCCTATTGCAAGAGCAAAGTCCCATTCTCCCTCGAGAGGCTAAACAGGGAAAGCATGTGGCATACCCCACGTGTCTTCGCCTCCTTTAGAAAGAGGGTAAGCCAGACCAGCTGCCTTGAGATGTGGGAAAAGTAAAGAAGATAAACAACCAAAAAAATCCACTAACATCCTGCCATCACATCCATCCCATACCATCATCCTTGGGGTCCTCCGCGACACCCACATGCATAAACCGATGCATCTTGACACTCTAGGCACCATCCGCTGACACAACCACAAGTCCTCCATGCCTCCACATATCACAAGAGCCATCCAAGCTCACATCATAACACAAGATGTAGGAAAAAAATCATCACATCAAATGGGCTCTTGTCCCTTTAACAAGGCATCCAACTTTCATAAAAAATGAGCACTCATGGCTCTAAAGCACAAGGCACTCGGCATTACGAACAAGAGGGTAACTAAGAATCCTACCAAGAATTATCTTTTATCAACCAACCAATTATTTAAACACTCTTGATTTAATAGATTCTATTCGAATTATGCAATCCTAGGATACCTATTCAGTAAGCTATCACAAAATATTTAACATTCTTGTTATGCCAATTTGATTAACATAATATTAAAACAACTACAACAATGACAACAACCAGATTCATTTAGGTGACTCATTATCTTTAGCCAATTAATTATCAATTAATTCTGGATTTACGTTCTTTATCAATTTCCATCAAGTAGAAACTGCTAAACCATGCAAGCATAGATATCACATTATCTAGCAAATCAATAGGCAATGACAAATGATAGATAAAAATTTATTTATTTGAATAAAATATTTAAGTACATCAATTTCATTATGATCCAAAGGATAAATCTTGATAACTCTACTATTTCACATAACAAATTAGAGAAGAAATGAATCCCCTACCCTGAGGAGTAGTCGACGTTCTATATCCACATAAAAGGCCACGATCCTCCTCTCGTGACAACTACATCCACCCGAGGATTCCACAGTACGCTCGCACCAACCAAACCCCATGAAAACCCCATTAGAGGCCTGAAGATTACATACTATAATATGGAAAGGAGGATAGGACATGATGAACCCCAAAATAATGATGATACAATATACCTTATATCGAAGATTGATCGATATAACTTTGTTGCATCAAAACAGATCATAAACAATCCTAGGAGTAATGTTTAATTGTGCAACTGCTATGGGAAGGATGGAAAGGTTCTATCATCTCATAACCGATAAAAAAGAGGAAGAATAAGTTAGAAGGACATATCATTCCTTTTTAAAGATTTAATGAGGGCACAATTTAGGATCCGGTTAATTCTCCATTAAAAACGGATCACATTAACCCACGTGGTTTGGCCATGTAAAAACATCCCGACCTCAGAAAAAATTAATATAAGATTTATGGCCTCTGAATTGGCCTTAAGAATACTTAAAAATAAGGCTTTAAATGTATTTTATGTTAAAGGAAACGTCAAAAGGGTATAAACTGTAGGAATATGAAAACATTGTTCACTTACCATTACTATACACCTACCGATCTTTGAAACCGATATATGAAACTGATCTGTTATTGTTCATAAAACTAGTAACACTGTTAATAGAACTGGAAAAATTGGCAATGTGTTGGGGATAAGTCATCTTGACCTCCCGAAACATCTCCAACACCACGTTTTCACAATGTAATGGGTTGAAGAGTTTTGGGCCATTACATCAGATACCTCTCAAAACATTCCCGTCCTCGAGAATTTAAAACCAACCTAAAGAAAAGAGTGGTCTGAACAACCACCATGTAAGATACCTCTCAGGGGAAAACCACCCCGAGTTATTCTAATGATAGAACAAAACCACGACATCCAAGATCAAGGGAACAAACAATCCATATCGAAACAATTCAAGCATAATATCAAATCAATGGTACATAAAATAAAGGATCAAATGAAACTCAGCACAACAACATAAAATAGCTCTGGGTACTCGACACCCATCTGTGACTCACATTCCCAGGTACTCTCCTTCATGCCACCGTGTCGCCACAAGACACAAACTAGGGGAATAGAATGCCCATGCCACACTTTCTCCTTGTGGTCTTGGATCTCCACAAGTCGCTCCTTGAAGGTTTCATCATCATCAACATTGATCTATTCCCAATCGATGAAGTGAGAGTCACCATGAATATAACGACCAAGATATCACACATGGAAAACATCATGTATCTGAATTATATGTGGGGGAAGTTCTACTCTATATGCCACATCTCCAACATGAGCTATCACCTCGAAAGGAATGACAAACTGTGGAGAAATCTTACTTCCACGACCAAACCGTCGATTCCCACGACGAGGAGTCACCTTTAGAAACACATGATCCCCAACAATAAACTCCAAGGTTCTCCACCTTTGATCATCATTTGATTACTGATGATCTTTCACTGTCTACATCCTCTCATGATTCACATGTACAATTTCTGTTGTATTCTGCACTAGTTCCAGTCCGAGAATTGCTGACTCTCTGACCCCAGTCCAGCACAACGGAGAACGGAAAGGCCATCCATAGAAGGCTTCAAAGAGCGCCATACTGATGGTGGAGTGAAAACTATTATTTTATGGGAACTCAACCATGGGTAAGTTCCTCATCCATGAACCTCTAAAATCAAGAACACAAGAGTGTAACATGTATTCAAGAGTCTGGATTGTTCGCTCTGTCTGACCATTCGTTTGAGGATGAAAAGCAGTGCTAAGTAAAAGTTGAGAACCAAAACTATGCTGGAGACATCTCGACACCTTGGAGGTAAAATGAAGTTATCGATCAGAAATGATCATCCTTGGGACTCCATGATGTCTCACCACCTCCTCTAGATACTACCTCGACAAAACCACCACTGACCTCGACTCCTTGATCGCTATGAAGTGTGCCGATTTTGGTAAACGATCCACTAACACCCAAAGAGAATCATGTCCTCCCGGAGCTCGAGGTAAACCTGTAACAAAGTCTGTTGAGATGTCCTCCCACTTCCGCTGAGGAATCTCTAATGGCTGGGGAAGACCACAAGGAACATTGTCTTTGGCCTTCACCTTCTAGCAGACTAAACATCGAGACACAAACTCCAGAACTGCACGCTTCAGCCCAGGCCACCAAAACTGACTCCTCAAGGATCGGTACATCTTTGTCACACCATGATGTACTGCTAAAGGTGAACTTTGGAACTCTCTATGAACCATCTCACACATCTCCAAGGGAATAAAAAGCCTTACATGACACAACACTCGTTGTTGTTCAGCATCCAACCAACCATCAAGGGCCTCACCACACACAACTCGGTCTCTCCAGATCTCCACCTCAAGATCACCCAACTTGGACTCTTCCACATTCTGCATCAGGGATAACTGAACCATCATCTGGAAAAATCATCCTCTCCCTCCAACCCCTTTCATATCAAGATGCAAGGCTGACAGTTCCTCCATTACTCTCCACGAATTACCAAATTCATGCACAACATCACTATGTGACTTTTGGCTCAGCGCATCAGCTACAATATTGCCTTTTCCATGTGTATACGATATTTCAAAGTCGTATTGTTGTATGAAATCCATCCACCTATGTTGTTGTAGGTTCAATTCACGCTGGGAGAAAACATTCCTCAAACTCTAATGATCAGTGAAAACCAAAAAAGCGGTCACAAATGAGGTAATGTCTCCACAACATCAACGCAAACACCACGGCTGCCAACTCAAGATCATGGGTGGCATAGTTATGTTCATGGGGACATAAATTCTGATACCCATAAGAATCAAATTACCTCCACTACATGAAGAAACACCCTAACCCTAGATGTGATGCATCTCAGAAAATATCAAACTGAACTCTTTCAACAATAAGAAAAAGAACTAGAGCACTTACTAACTTCTTCTTTAGATACTCGATAGCTGCCTTACACTGATCAGTCCATATGAAGGCCTGATCCTTCCTGTTCAGAGATGTTATAGGTGTCGCAACCCGAGAGAAATTGGATATGAACCTCTTATAGTATCCTGTGAGACTAAGGAATCTTTGTACCTTTGAAACTGTCTTGGGGGTGCCCAAGACACAAATTATTCTTTCTTCGATGGATCTACACCTACTCCCTGTTGGGACACAACATGCCCCATGAAACGGACTTCTCGAGAACAGAACTCACACTTTTAAATCATCCCAAATAGCTGATGTTTACGAAGAACCCCAAAACAGCATATAGATGCTATGCATGCTCCTCTTCAGATGTGGAGTACACAAGGATGTCGTTGATGAAAACCACCACAAACTTGCCCAGGAATTCACAGAACACAACATTCATCAATCCCATGAACACAGCTAGAAGATTATTCATGCCTAACGACATTAAAACGAACTCATAATGGTGATGATGAAAACAGAAAGCAGTCTTCGGGATATCCTCATCCTTTACACGCATTTGATGATATCCTGACCAAAAGTCGGTCTTTGAGAACCAACTTGCAGCCTTCAGTTGATTGAATAAATCATAAATACACGTAAGAGTATAGGTATTCATTATTATCACTTTGTTTAAGTGATGATAATCAACACACAACCGCAATCTGCTGTCAACCTTCTTCACGAACAAAACTGGTGCACCCCACGGTGACACACATGGCCAAACTAAACCACACTGCAAGAGAACATCAAGATGTATACGTAGATCTCATAACTCAGAATGGGACATCCTATATGTAGACATATATATAAGAGACGCTCATGGATTTAGCTCAATCCCAAATTCCATCTCTCGTTGAGGGGGTAATGCTACGACCTCTTCTGGAATGACATTGGGATACTCATCCACGACCCTAGGAAACACCAACAGCTGAACCTCTAAAGAACTCAGCTTCAAATCAGCCATCAATGATGCTAAGGATGGAACTCATCTATGACCCATATGAGGATCTCGCTCACAACCAAACACCACTATCTCTCCATCTTCATCAAGGAAAATGACCTTCTTTTTGTATAAATCCACAATATCCTACATCGAATGCAACCAATCAATACCTAGAATGTCATCATATGGTTGTATTCATAAACATTGGAAATCTCCCCAAGAGTTGCGCTGCCCTAACACTACCCACACTCTATACATACTTCAAACATGTTAGCTCGACTTCCAACTGGTGTAGTCAACTCCAAGGGCACTGGAAGTCTCTCTACCTCAAGTCCATGGCATGTACAAGGGTTGGTGATATGAAGGAGTGCGTTGCTCCTGAATCAAACAAGGCATACACCAAGGTAGAAAACATGAAAAGGGTACCTCAAATGACATCTCACTCGCCTGGGGCTGGCAACGCTAGAGCATGAAGCTGACCAAGGCCTCCTCCACAACCTCTCTAAACCTGATGACGACCACCACCATGGTCACGCTCTTCTCTCTGAGGACAGAGAGCGTCGTGGTGTTGTCCTCTGCATGCCCCATCTAACCTCTGGTGATCTAAATGTGGAGCAACCTACTGATGCTGCCTCGGATGGAACTGCCTCAATTGAGGAACTGGGAGCGGAGCATCTGGTCACGATGACGGCTCCTAAAAGTCAGGCACTCCCGCTGGAGATGACCACAACCACCACAAGAAAAAAAAGCACCTGGTCCATTGGCATAGGCCTGAGAGTTGCTTCCTCCGGAGAAACGAGATGGAAATGACTGGGACTTATCCCCAGGTGAACGAAAACTCCTCTGCCCTGAAAACCGGGAACCTCAGACCACATATTTGCTTCGTGCGGAATCACGATGATTACCCTCTCTTGACGATATGGTCTTGTACAAATTCCTCTCAACAACCTCTTCCCTCGCCAGCACCTCATGATATGTCTTTAGTATAAATGGGGTGACTTGGAGCTGGATCTCTGGACGCAAATCCTCCTCTAAATGCCTCACCCTCGTGTCCACATATGGAAGTAGGTCTGAAGCATATTGTAGAAGGTTCCTGAAAACGGATTCCAAACACTTGAACACTAGAGCTCCCCTGTAGAAGGGTAAGAATCTCCTGATGAATAGACATCTTTTCGGTTGAGGAAATGAACTCAACTCTAAACATGTCTCGAAACTCCTCCCATGATATTGTTGACTCCTCACGATCCCCGAGCAACAACTTCCACCACTGCCTTGCTTCTCCACGCAGCATCATTACAACCAAGGACACCTAGTGCTCCTTCTGAGCACCAATCGAACTGAAGTCGATCTCTTCCTCCTATAACCAGTCTTCCATGACTGTATATGAAACGGAGACCTCATACTTCTGCATACCCTAGTGCTGAAACTCTCGGAGTTTCTTCCTCTAAGTGTTGTCATCATCAACCTCTACCCAGGGGTGTTCTGCTGGTACAGCCTGCTGGTCATCCTCCATGCAAGCCTAATGAGGATGTTGAACTGGAGCCATTCCTGCAAAATAACAAACACTTAGATCTCCTAGGCTTGGAATATGGAAGAATCAAAATTAATTAATTTATTGTTTTCATTTTTTCATTTTAGTTGAACGTATCCCAAGTTCTACCCATTCAATCACATGCGGAAAGAAGAATTATGCATGATCCTTTCCTAGGTCTCTACCCTGCAACCAGTATCTCATTGTTTAGTAGCCACTGTAAACATAATGGTATGTAATCAAATCATAGGGGGTCCTAAACTGCTATGCCTCAGCTTGTCTCCAGTGTTTACCTCACTCTCTAAACATAAATGACATTGTTTCCCTACCAACCCATGAAACCTCACATGTGCCTAACTCCGAACTCCATCTTATCCATCAACCAGACCACCGATACCACTCTGTCATGACCCCCTCCCCACAAAGTGTACCCCTCCTGGGCCGGTAATGTGAGAAGGGAGATAATGACACCCGAGTCCCGCGTCCAGTAGGCCCCTAGTTGGCGACCAGCACCAAGGGTATAATAATAAACAAATGGGAGGCATTACCCTCTAAGAGAACACATTAGGAAGAGAGAGATAATATAGACACCAACCAACTCCAACAAAAATATAAAAGAAACCCATTTACAAATATGAAATGACATGAAAAATTACTACAACTGATAGGGGAAAACTACAAGTACCCAAAAGAAAATAAAACAGCAGCAAACACAAGCCCAAACAACTCCTTCAACAATAAGCTAGTAGTAACCCGCCTGATCTCCAACCTGCTCCAAGTGACCTGAAAAACATTTTATATATATGTAGGGTGAGTATAACAGTATACTCAGTAGGATCCTCCCCGAAACATCTCTTGAAAAAGTAAAGAAAGCATGCTAAAGCCTAGTGACCAACAAGTGAAACTATGTCGTTACCAAAACATTTATACTTTGTTCGCAACCTCACCATGGATACTCTCACCAATTAACGCATACAAGAATATTGGATATAGTAAAGAATATCCAGGGTACCCAGTTACTACTTCCCCATTGGTTTTCCTCTTTGCCCCAATGACATACGTCATGTGCATCTCTCTTCATGGCTTACCAGTATAGAACTGGGCTAAGCTCCAAAATCTGCACCACTTGCACCACAAAGGCTAGCCCGCATACACCTGGGCTATGCACCACACCATTCTCACAACAAAATGTAACCAGATCATTTTCGGGAGCCAAAACAGGTTGCGTAACGTATATCATACATCGAGTATTATACCTCAATCCATCACTGCCCATACGCCATGTAAGGATACTCAAGACATCACAACCTATACACATTACACCTATAGTAGTCCATAGAATACTATATCCAGAATATATGTGTGTTAAATAACCACAAGCCATTACACCCCACTACACACATATATGGGGAAACTAATCTCTATTACAAAGGAACTTGTATCTACCAATAGAATAAAGCGGGGATAAAGGGGGTAGTTATTTATTCAACCTCCCATCAGATTGTTGGGGAAAAAACCCCCCAGGGCTCAGAATCCAGAGGGTGTCAGTTTCCCTTACCGACAGAGTGGAGTAGTATATAGAAACAAAAAAAGTATAAAATATATATAACTTAAAACCCTACTATTGGCATTACCTAGTCTTAGACACAACTGTAGCTAACGTCTCTCAGAATCCGGGCTGCTACTTCAAAGACTATGTATCCAATAAGCATACAACCATTTGAAGATCTTTATTAGATTACTTCATTCTCTTTTTATTAGTTCCAATATTCATTTATTAATTTTTTAAACATTGATTAACCATGAACATTTCCACATTAAACTAAATTGGAATCACATTCAAAATCAACTACTCCTTTTAAGATTCAAAATCACCTCTAAATCTCAGCATCTCAATCCCCGTGGATTATCACCATTTAATTAATATTTCAGTAAAGAAATTACTTTCCCATATTCCCAGGAATTATAGAAAAGAAACCAATGCTACTAAACATAAAGGGGCCTCAACACAGTGAGTAGATATACTACCCATCGAGTATTTCCTGCCTATAGAATGATCATAGACCCATTCTCCCTTGAGAGGCTAAACACAGAAAGCATGTGGCATAACCCGCATGTATTCGCCTCCTTTGGAAGGAGTGTAAGAAATACCAACTGACTTGAGTAGTAGGGAAAAGTAATTCAGATAAACAACCAAACAAAACCAATGACATCCAGCCATCACATCCATCCCGTACCATCATCCTTGGTGTCCTCCCCGACACCCACATGCATAAACTGATGCATCTCGCCACTCTATGCACCATCTGCTACCACAACCAAAATGCCACCCTGCCTCCACATATAACAACAGCCATACAGGCTCTAATCACAGCACAAGTAGCAGGAAAACAATCATCACATCAAATGGGATCTTTTCTCTTTTACAAGGTATCCATCCTTCATAAAAAATAAGCTCTCAATGCTCTAAAGCACAAGGCACTCGGCCTTAGGAACAAAAGGGAATCTAATAACCCTACCAGGCATTATCATTTATCAACCTACAAATTCTTTAATCCCTCTAGAATTAACAGATTCAATTCGTAGGGTCATATTCCAGAAAACCTATTCATCAAGCTATCATGAAATATTTAACATGCTTGTTATGCAAATTTTATTAAAATAAAATTAGAACAACTAAAACAACGGAAACAACTAGATTCATTTATATGCTTCTTTATCTTTATCCAATTAATTGTTAGTTAATTCCGGATTTACGTTATTTATCAATTTCTATCAAGGAAAAATAGATAAACCAAACAAGAATCGATATCACACTATCTAGAAAAACAAGAGGCAATAAAATACGATAGATAACAATTTCTTTATCCGATTAAAGTATTTAATTAGGTAAATTTCATTATGATCCAAATAGATAAATCATTCTATCACTATGATTGCACATAAACAATTAGAGAAGCAATGAATCCCCTACCTTGAGGAGTTCTCGACATTCTTTATCCACACAATGGGTCACGATCCCCCTCTCCCGACAACTGCATCCACCCAAGGATTCCATGGTACGTCCGCACCAACCAAACCCCAAGAAAAACCCATTTGAGGCCTGAATATTACATTATATAATATGAAAAGAAGGACAAGAGAATTTGAACCCCAAAAGAACAAAGATACAACATACCTTATATCGAAGATTGATCGATACAGCTTGGTTGCATCAAAAAAGAGCAGAACCAATCCTAGGAGTATAGTTTGATTGTGAAACTCCTATGGGATGGATTTAAAGGTTCTATCATCTCATAATCGATAACAAATAGGAAGAACAAGGGATAAGGTTATCTCGTTCCTTTTTGAATATATAATGAGGCGATTGTTTAAGATCTGGTTAATTCTCCATTAAAAACTATCGTATTAACCAACATGGGTTGAACAAGTATAAACATCCTGACCTTAGTAATAATTAATATATGATTTATGGCCGTTGAATCAGACTTAAGAGTCCTTAAAAATAAGGCATTAAATGTATTTAATGTCAAAGGAATCATCAAAAGCGGAAAAAATGTTGGAATCTGGAAACACTGTTCACCTACAGTTACTGTACATCTACCGATTTCTGAAACCGATCTGTGAAACCGATCGGTAAAACCTATCTGTCAAACCAATCTATGAAACCAATATGTGAAACCAATCTGTGAAAACGATCTGTGAAACAGATCTGTGAAACTGATCTATGAAACCAATCTGTGAAACCGATCTTTGAAACCAATCTATGAAACCAATATGTGAAACCGATATGTGAAACCGATCAGTGAAACCAATACGTGAAACCGACCTGGGAAATCGAGTTATGAAATTGATCTGTTACTATTCATAAAACTGGAAACACTATTCACAGAATTGGAAAATTGGCAAAGTGTTGGGGATATGTCATCTTGACCTCCCGGAACTCCTCCAAAACCACATTTTCACAAAGTAATGGACTAGAGAGGATCGGGCCATTACAATTTTGATATCCCAATTCTAAAGAAAAAAATTATTTTGTCAAATGGAACATATAAAAGTGAAAAAAACTACATTTTTTGATGGTTTTCCAACAAAAGGAAGTAAATCGACCTTTTAGTGAATATTAGAGTATTCATGCTAAATATTGAAATCTTCACATATTTTAAGCCTCTAAATTTTATTGGATAAATGTAAAAACATTTACCAACATGTATAATTATATTTTAGTTAGGTATGTTCATTCTTGCTAATACATGTTCTGGGATTTAACTACCATTTAAAGTAATATTATATTATTATTTTTCAGTATAACTCAATGTTGTCTGCAATGTAAGATTTCAAATAAACTCGTTGTTGTGTATCAGGTACGCCATCGGACATAGCATCCCATTTAAATTAAAATTAATAATTAATTTACAAATATTAAAATATATGAAAATTCCATATCCTTTATTTACCTAGGTTGTTACATTGATACTTTAGGATAATGATCCATATGTCATTTGAGACAAGAATTAATCTGCCACAGCTCAATCTAATGCATGGTGTGACTGGTTTGTTTCCAATTAAATGATTTTATTTAAAATTGACATTAATTTTAGTAAAAACACTAATTAACTGACTCAAAACTGAGAAAATTCATTAGAATATTTTATTTAAAAAATTAAAATGATCCATATATAATTTTTTATGTGTACGGATTAACTACACCTCAATCTATTACACAATGTAATCAGTATGAGTCTTTTATTTTGATTCAATTTTATATTGACATTTTAGAAAAAACAATTCATGTTATGTACTCAAAACCAAGAAAAGATATTCAATTTTATTATGATTTAGGAGAATGGTCCATAAGTCATATGTGTGTGTAATAATCAGTCAACCATTATATGATGCACTATGTGACTGGTATAACTCAATGATCATATTTTTATTTAAAATTATCATCAATTTTAATAAAATAGACAACATTCCTACTCAAAATTAATCCAACACATTCCAATTGTATTGATACATTATGAAAATTTTAGTAAAATGGAGAGATATCCTACTAAAAACCAATCAAATATAGCTATATTGTTTTGATACTTTAAAAAATGATCCATAAGTGGTTTTTATGGGTATAGTAATCCTTAAAAAAATCCAATACATGATGTGCCTTGAATGAATTAATGTATACACAATCAATTTAAATTTTTAATTTTAATTTAAAAAGTGTCACTCATTGAAAAACCAACAAACATTCTCCTTAGTTCATGATAAATTTTTTACAACAATTTATATGTGATTTGGGATTTGTAGGTATATATTTAATGATGAACAGATACACAATGTGATATGAATTATTCAAATGTTTATGTATCATGTTTAAAAAGTTATTTTATTATAATAGAGAACTGACATACACAGAACCGGAAAACATATTTATATTTTAATGATACATTAGATAATTTATCCACTTGTAATTTGAGATGTCTTGTCGTAATCTATACCTTAACCCAATGTGTATTGAGAATTTTATGAATCCATGTGCATATTTTTCATAAAAATCGACATGAATTTTATTAAAATTAAGACGATTTGTTTATTTACTTCATTATATTAATACTAAATTTTTTTTCTTATACAGGTATATAATTTTAGCTTGAGAAGAACCAGTTCTGCTTGGTAATATGATGTGTCTTTTATGAGTAAATAGAAAATAAAAATTTTATTTTTCAATATAAAATAATTTGAATTTATGTAATTATATAAACTAGTATTTGAAATGAATATAATACTGTTTTTTCTATTGTGTATGTGTTTTAAATTTAGTTATATTTATTTTTTATATTGGGGCATGTTTTGATGATATTTGGTGTGTTTCTGGTTCTAGGTCTTGTTGTTTTAGCACATCATAGTGTTGTAGTATTGTGTGATTGCAACCTAATCCATTGTAGACCTATCTTGTCGCTTTTAAAGGAACTAATATATGTATACTTTTCGTCACATGTATATTCATTAATAACTTCTTAAATTTTAATTTCTTCTATAATCATTGAAAGAAGACCATTCATCATCACTTTTATAATATCTAATAAAATACCAGAGATTTTAACATCACTTCCGAAGTCAATGATTTTATAACACCAATAATGGCCATTTCTAGCACTGTTAAAGGCCTATTTTGTAGTAGTAGTTCTTTGGAATTATTCATTATGAATGGTGGTACCTATATATACCACAAATTAATTTGTTATATTTATATCATCAGTCCAAATTTTGGTTACTCTAACTATAATTATGATAGTAACACCATATGATAGTCAGTGAGGTTACAATATAAGGTTTCCATGAATGTGACATTGTATAACATCCATGAGGGTTAAAATAATATGGTATTCATGAGGGATAAAATAAAAAATAATTCGTTTCCAAATATATTTTTAGTATTTTATTTATCTATTCATTATTCTATAAAAATATCATGTTTTTATAATGTATGTATAGGATAATTTATCAGTGACAAATATGTCTTTTAAAATGATTTCATTGTGTATATTTAATCATGGATTAATGGTTTATTTAAATATTTTTAGGTTTACTACAGAGCTTTTTAGCTCATAAAATTTTGTTGAATGTTTTTCATCTTGATTATAGACATTTAATAAAAATAAGAAGCCAATATGAATATTGCGATTATTTTTCATGAAAATAATTATTCATTTATTAAAAACTATTTTATTTATGTTTTAATTGGATACTATTTTAGTATTCAACACTTTTTATTATTTTGTGTTTATATGTATGAATTGTTTCTTAATTTTATAAAACATTTATAAAAAAATATCATGGGGAATATAAGGAGTTATATTCTAATGTAATTTTATATATTATGTATTCTTTAAGGTTGGGTCCTTATAGATGGTATCATCGAATAGATTAGATAAATATGGAGGTTAAGATAATGTTAATATACATCAATTAATTTAAATTTATTGTTAATTTAAATTATTTATATTTTGAGGATTACCATGTTTCTTAATTTTCTATATGTCTGTTCAAAATTATTTCCCATTAAAGAAACAGGGATGTTTATGTAGGAAGGCACTACGAGGTTAATATCATTCCAAATCTATAAAATGGTTTGATGGGAATTGTATTGAACAATCTGTGAGAGAAATTTCTCCCTTGATATAGGCTATATATGGTGATGACATCTATGCGTGTGAACTAACCGAGCTAAGACAATGGAACTTAATGATACAAGAACATCTTATGAGGCCAAACTATCCTAATTTCAGTGGATCTTATGAACCATTTTTTGTTAAAGGATGGATTGAATCCCCTTAAAAGATATATGATGTCATGGGGGGTTTATATAATCAATAGGTTATCTATCTATTTATCATTGTGAAGGTGAATTCACCCAATTGTGGTCAAATAGTCAAGAAAATGAGAGATATATACGGTATTGATTCCTATTAATATGATGAATTTCAAATTTTTTTTCTTCAGAAATATAGATTTCTATGGTGGTTCAACATAGGAATGAATATAAATTCCATGATATGAAACAAAATTTGTAAGGATCATTGTTCATCTAAGAGTATACCATCACCTAAATGGAATGGAACTCTTAAAATCATATTTTGGATCATGATAGTAAAATCAATCATTTTTACTCAAGATTGAAGCTATGATACCAAAATGCATGGATCTCCCATGAGGTAGAAAGTTATGGGAAAAATTTTTTATGATCAATAAGGGACAGAATCGAATTTTATGATTATAACATGTACATTTATTTAGAGATGAAGAAGAGGCAAATATGTAATGAGATAGGTAACAATCAATCAATTAAATATAGAGGTATGAAAATTCAGTTTCAATTTTGGGGGAAGTGAGGTGAAAATAACCCTAGAGAAATCCATAAAATTAGGGGAAGTGTTTTAGATGTTGTATGTTTAGACACATGGTTTGAGATAGTAATTAAAAATAACTAACTGATGGTATGACTAATTTTTATAAGAAAAATGTAATGCGATTTAAATGTGGGGAGATGAGGAATTATGAAAATTCAAACCCAATGAATGAAATGAATAATGGAATTTAGAAAAATTATTATCCAAAAGGTGTTGCGAGATCGTTTTTGACAATTTAATCCAAAGTTGTAATGTCCAATGAAATGGATTCAATTAATTTTTTTGTTTATTCAAAATTTTAAAACTAATTTTTTTATATGGTAAACACATTCATTTATTTATGATGAATATTGTGTTAAATATAAAATTACATCTCATGAAATGAGACCAGAACAAAATTTTAAAACATCGGGGGGAAATATTACCACAAATGGAATTATAAAAATATTCTAGTTATGTTATTTTGAAGGAAATTACATTCCTACCTTTGTTGTTGTTGTTGTAGAGTTTGATGATATTATGTGTATTTATTGGATTTCTATTTATCAAGCTATGATTAATTATAGAGATAAAGAGGAATTTTGTTTCAATGTGTTTAAGATTGAATGAAATAATGAACACATACCATTGATAACATAATAGGAATATAAGAAACTATTAAGATATGTAAATGATATTATAATTATCATATTTTTTTTAAAAAAAGGTGATCATTTCTTATTAATTACATTCCATTTTTTAATCAATACGTGGATGTTTTTCTTAATGATATTCCTGGTGTTATTCTTAATTGGGATGTTAATTGAGTTAGTTTATGATGTTATGCCACTTTCAAACACTACTTATCAACTTTCTTTTGTGGAACATCAATAATTGAAAAGTTTGTTATAGGATTTAATTCAAAAAATGATTCATTATCCCTAGAACATTCCAACGGGGTGGTACTATTGTTTGTTGAAATGAATTTCGGTTTGATAATACTTTTCATCGATTATAGAGAATTGAATAATGTTACTAATGATAATAATTATATATTTCCTAAAAATGATTAATCATTTGATTAGCATTAATGAGACCATTATATCTCCAATATTCACTTGATATTTAGGTACTATCATCTTATGGTGATGTTGTATGAAATCCTAAAATATATTTTCATAATAGATATGAGCATTATGATATTTTTAGGACAGATGGATTGAAAAATCACTCAATTTTATTCATGGATGTGATGAATTGCGTATTCAATTAATATTTTTATATGCTTGGGGTTCTGTATTTTTAATGATATTTACGTCTTTCAAAAAAGCAATGAGCATAAAAATAATATTTAACTATTTTTTTGAAAACACTCAATGAACCCATGTTATATAGAAAATATGTAAAATTTTAATTTTCATTGCAACAATTTTTTTTTTGGAACATTGTATATAAGTATGGATGATTATTTACCCTACCAAAACCAAATTGGTTGATGAATGGTCATTCCCTAAAAATGATAAAGAGGTTCATAGTTTTCATGGATTAGAAGGATATTACTAATGATTTTTCAAATTCTTTGAACTGTTATCAAGTCATCATTCATTGTTGACATGAAGAGGGGTTAAATTTAATTGAGTAGAAGTATGTTATGATTATTTCAAGTAATTAATGAGATTATTGGTATGTTATATAGTTTTGGAACTCCCTTCTAGAAGTGGAGAGTTTTTCATCTACTGTGACGCTTAATTGACGAGACATTATTTCATTATGAAGTAAACTGATCATGTAATTTATTATTCTTCAAAACAAATAAATCCTCATGGATTTAAATTATACAACACATGCTTTGGAATTATTATCTATGAGTTTTTAGTTTTAAATATGGATATATCATATATATATATATAAATGATAAATATATAATAACCATAAATGTTTGAGATAAATATTTACTCATAAGTAAATTTACATTAGACTAAGATGATGGATTTAAAATATAACTGATTATGATTGCTCAATAAATTTCCATATTTCAAAATAAAACAAATTGGATGATCCCATTTTTTGAAAACATAATGCTACATTAATAGTGACTTGTTTCCCACATAACCCCATTATTGATGGATTAATTAGTTTTTTATTGGATGTTTTTTGTGTATGAAATTTAATTGTATTAACTTTGGTTTTTGTGAAGTCATATCTATCAAAAATAATTATGAACGTACATAAGGAAGACCCTGATTTAAAAAATTAGAAATGGTTAAAAGGGTTTTGTTTCTGGAATTTAACAATGATTAAAGTTTTTTTATATTATTTGGGAATTAAGTAGGTATGCCTTGTAATTCCTAGATAAATAAATCATATTTTTATAGCTCACAATTTTCAATTTTCAGTTCATTATTATATAACTAATATGTACAGAGGCCTTCGAGTGTATTTGTGGGGGATGGAATGAAAATATATATTGTTGAATTTACTATGAAATGTTTGATATGTCAATAAGTTAAACAAGAGTGACATCTAACAAAGGATATGAATCACTCTTTTAGAGTGTTAAGTGATAATTGGAAAATATATCTGTGGACTTCATGGGGGTCTTTAGCAGACTTCTCGAGGTAAAAATAGGATTTGGATTACTATTTAATGAATGAATAAATCTACACAATTCATTTATATTATATATACTATGTATTTGTATCAGCTTTATCGACATTATATAAAATATATTTCCTGGTTACAAGGAGATACATTTTCCATTGTATCTAACCGTGATTCCAGATTCACAGATATTTTTTAGAAACCCCTTCAGTCATCATTGCGAATATAATTAAATTTCATCATTAAATTTTAACCTCAATATCATGGAAATACCGAGAATGAAAATTTATTAACATAGGTTAGATGATTCAAGATTTTACAATGCATTACAAGAGAAATTGATATCATAATCTTTCATTATTTAATATTTCTTATCGTAACAATTTTTATTTAGGAATAAATATGCCACATTTTGAGGAATTATAACCAAATTAGTGTCATACTCCATCATTTTTTATTAGGTCAGCAAAAGGAGGTTTAAGTTACTATATTTAGTAGAGGAATTGTTTGAGAAAGTGAAATTTTTATGGCAACACATGATCATATCGCATATCAGGAAATCATTTAGGTAGCTAATAGAATGAAATACTTTTATATCAAGGTAGTTGATCCTTTTTTCTTTGAATCTCACCATGGTGAAGTGTTATGCATTGTGGTATGAATGAAAAGTTACTACCATTGATCATTTAAATGGCTGAAATACTTGATAATGTTCGACTAATCTCTTATCAATTATCATTTCCTCATAGTTTATTTCAGGTACACAATTTTTTCCCTTTTTAATGTTTAGAAAGTACATGGAAGATTCATATCATATTTAGATCCTAGATGTAGTTTAGTTATAATAGAATCATTCATATATATAGAAAAATGTTCAAATTCAAAATAATATATATATATTATGTTGTGATAAGTTAATTCACACATTTATGGTATTATGGAGAAACCACATGGTGGAAGAAGAAACATTGGCATCTGAAAATTATTTATGGGAAAATTATCATCACATGTTTAATATGAAAAAAATAATTTGATGATTAAAAGCACAGAAATAAGGGAGACTGTAATGAACAAGGTACATATATAATTTTTTTTTATTTTGGAGTTAAATTATTAAATTTATTTTTAATGTCTAAGGAAATAAGTGGTATTTATAATTAATTAATATCTTATTATATAATATTAACCTCAGCAATGAGATTGTACATAAAATTTATTTATCTTATATGTGTATTCACTATTTATTTATATCATTGAATATGAAAATTACTGTTTTGTAAATGAAGAATTAAATGTTGGTATTTTTCAAAGTCATAAATATTTAATAACAATGTTATAATTAATAAAAATATCTAAAATAAAAAATATTTTCATAAAATAGATTCTTAAAAATTATTTATCTTCCTTTTAATTATATTATAATTTAATAAGAACTTAACTAATTTTTCAATGTGTCTTAAAATCAATTATTATTTTAAAACACATATTTTTGTAAATAAATTATTATTTGGATTAATAAATAAATTTCTCATTTTTATATTTTTTTTTCATATAATGGAGTTCATTATAAAATTATACATCTCTAAAAATAGATAGGATGAATTTTTATGATTATTCTGAAATAAATGAATTTTGGTGAATAGTATGATACATTAATTTACGATATATATATTCATTATATGTTAAATACATTATTCTGTGATTCATCACGAATTTATGAACCATATTATCAAATCCTATTTCATTTTTTTAATATTTTTAATGATAATTTCCGATATATTCATATTATTGAGCCAAAATAACAAACTAATGGATATAATACCGAGAAAACACCCCTCTCCTCCACTTGAAATACAACCTCTCACTACCTCTTCTCCTCAAACCTCAAATCCTTTTAGCCTATTATATTTCAACAAGATTCCATTACCAAGACTCACCCTCATGTACAATACATGCCGGTCTCACATGATGGAAAAAAGGACCATATAGAGGGTCTAAATGAGGAAAAGTAAAGAGATAAAATCCTCTTAAATTTGTTTAATTTTTTTCATTTCCATTTATTTTCTTGTACCCTATTCACCTCCACATATCAATGTGGAATAAAAACTCTATTATAAAAATTTTATATTTTTTTATCTTTTTGGTGAAACAATTCAGAAAATGAAATCATATCCACTCCCTTTTATTCTAAAAATGAGAACAATATCTCTAATATGTTGATTTACCACCATCGTGGATTATACACATTGATTTATCATAACAACAATCATCATAGATCATAAAAGAATTATTAATGTTAAATAATATTCCATAATAAAAATTATAATTGATATATATTTCTATAAATAATATATAAAGATAATTTTAAACAAAATTATATAAGTTTGTGATGATCATTAAAAAACCAAATTAAATTAAATAAATTTCATAAATGACTTATCTAATGATTTATTCCCATATTAGAACACAAAATGTTATATGGTATCATTTAATATTTTCGAGTTATATTAACACTATTTTCATTCCAATTTTCATATATTTCTACCATTTGAAAAAAAATCATAATGAACCAACCATGGAACTGATGAAATAAATACACCAAAATAAATGAAAATAACAAAATAATATAAATAAATTTGGGGTAATGTGTTATGAATATATAATATATGTAATTATAAATATTAATATGGTTTATTATTATAATTGTAACTGACTTTAATCATGTATACATGACGTTTGAGAATGATTGAAGTAAGATGAACCTGAGGTAAGGGAATTCTTAACATAATTTCCATTAATTGGGATAACCTTATCCAAACTTTATTATGTGGTTCTATGATTACTTTTGAAATTATATTAAATTATATAAATTTGTTTTTCTGCATTTATAGTGTAAAATCATATTCCTTTTATTTTATTATATATCATTTAATTTATATGATATTTTAAAGTGAAATTTCACTAAAAATCATCTTTTTTTTGAATAAATAGTTTTATTTTAATGATGAATGTATAAATATTTTATGGTTCTTGGGAATTTTTTAATATAAATGATTGGACCAATATATCACTCTAAATTATTGGGTGTATTAATATTTGAGGATGACTGTGTGGTTACTCTAATAGGAACTCTGATAGTTATACAATATGGTAGCATGGTGTGTCACATTGGAAGGTATACATTAGTGGAACATTGTAAGGTAACAATGAAGGTTAAAAATAAAATGTTATCCATGAGGGTTACAGTACTAATTAATTAATTCTGTAGTTTATTATTATATTATTTTTTATATCTTCTATAAATTTTAGAAATCATAGGTTTTCAAAAAGAATGTATATGATACATTATGAGTGAAATTATGTATTTGTGAAAATTATTTCATATATTTTAAAGTATTTATGGACTTACAGTTTCATTCCTTCTTTTTTGAGTCCCATGTTGAGACTTTTGTGCTTCTCCCATGATTTAAATTGTTTTTCATTGGGATTCAGTATGGGTATGAGAAATGAATATTTAAATATGAATATTATGAATATTTTTCATGAATTGATTTCATGGTTTGTTAAAACAAATCTGTATTATGGATTAAATGGATATTGTTTTAGTATTACCCTCTTTTTATTCTTTTGGGTTTATATGTGTAAATTATGAACATATTTTCGAAAAATCTATACTAAAAATATATTTTGGAATATAAGTGAGAAATAATTTAATTTACTATATTATGTAATGATTAATGAGGTGTCATTATTTTACAGCCATTGAGAACCTCTTAACAATCACATTGCAATTTTATGGAAATATTTTTTAACCATATACTTGTCCAGAACCTCTAAAAATTTAATTATCATCAATGATAATTCTTGTTCTTGTTTATAATTTTCTATTTTTTTTCTATTTGAGAGGTTTTAAATAGGGATATGTTGTGTTTTGAATTTTGAACATATGACCATATACCATCTCATTGTATAATTGGGAATGATTTTATTTCAACAATTGATGTATTTCAAATTAAAGCATGAGGGTTGTATTCTAGAAAGGATAAGCATGTTTTTTTGTCTTTGTATGTTGTTTTGGGATTGTGGATATGAGATAAAATGTTGATATTTTCAATTATTGTAACAACACACATAAAGATAAAAAAAATGTGGATTAACCTAGATAGGTGTTTTTTAAATATTCATTCCATATAAAAGTATCTGAATGGTTCTATTTTTCATCGGGGATGGGCCTTATATTATAATTCTATACTTCGCTTAATAGAGGCTGACATTAGTGTTAGCTAATGGATCTTCCACTTCTCTAACAGATGTCCCTCAGATCTGTGTTTTCTAAAATTGGATCGAGATTCTAGGTAGAAACCCATTTATTGAAGTATTTAGTTTTTTATTCAATATATATATTGGCCGTTCAATATTACCTACTAGAAATATAATATAAACACCCATTTGAGGGATTTTCCTGGACTAATATATAGTAGATATAATTCTTCATGAGACATATAATAATGATAGATGGAATTCTTTTCTTCATGAATATATTATGAACAATGATTTCCAATTCAAGGAGGTCATTATGAGTCATGAGAAGGATACCCATGATCAATCAAGGGGTATATGGCTCAAAGAAATTGATCTCAATACAAATTACATATATACCTGCATCAAGTGAATTGGGTGCTTCATCAGGTAAAATTATTGACCATAAGATCGTTAATTAACAAAATTTCTAATGAATTATTTGGTATGGACAATGATTTTTTTAAATGTAATATTTTTTATACTAATTTATGCACGCATGAGGAACAAATAAGAGAGTATATAAACATTATTAACTCATTCCAAATATTGGATCTGATGTATGAAAAAATATTATTGGAAAATCCCACTAATAATGTGAGATCCATGAGACGATTTGGTGCAATAAACTAGAGATATGTCCCTTTCAAGATAGGATCATGTGTCGATTCTAATATTAATCATGGGATCTAGTGAATGAAAAACATATTTGATGTATATAAAAATTATTAAACATTTTTATTCTAACTCATGAGTAATGTGACACCTTACTAGTTCTTATACCAATATTTATAAAACATTTGTATATTAGCCAATTTCACCCTATTTGTGTATTTAAATTTTCATAAGACATATTATTTAGTGTTATTGGAAAAAGTATTTATTATATTCTTTCCAATTAGATATTTGAGGAGTGGCATCTGTTTATCAAGTGTTCTTATATTTAATGTGTGACGGGTGGTTCTCAAATGAGGATAGGGGACATTACCATAAACAATTATGGAAACCCCATTTTCATCAGTTTTTATATGAAAAAGTAATAAAAAATGGCCAAATGGATGTTCATTATCAATGCCATTTAATTAATGGGATTATCAACATTGGTTTCTAAGATTTTCATTAGAAGACATAGTTCAACATGTTTCAACAACTAGTTTGTGGGATGAAAATATGGATTATTGATAGTTATAGTGTTAATGAAATGTGGACCTTATTGTATTTAGTTTATTAATTTTGGTGGGGGATTTCATCCCCAAATTCTTGGTTCAATGACTCTCAAATAGTGATATATGTTATTTTCATCGTAGTTGAAGCAATAATGTTGTTTATAATTTCATGTTTAAAAATAACATGGTGTTTTTTGAGAATTGATGTAAAATATACCATTAGAGATGTAATAAGGTGATGGAAGTGTATTTTAGATATAGAAGGAAAAATATTAACTCGGAGAAAAGAATAATTTACCTTCTATCTTCCTACTCGTATGGGATATCTATGCATATTGAATACTCCATAAGAATCCACATGATATTATTTCGCATGGTGTACCTAGGAGCTCCCACATAACATTGAGGGACTCATATCCACTCTTTTGATGGGTTAGTTGACAAAATATCTAGAAGAATAAATAATGGGATAAATCATTTACTCCACATTGTTACATAGATCAACATTCTAAATTTTTTCCTCACCACTATACCCACACATGTCCTATTAGTTTGAAATTTTTTATAATAGTTTCTTAGGGGGATTTAAAAACTAATATTTTTTCTGCATTCTCATTCTCAGGGGAAACACTATATGATTTATCGGTGGGTCTGGAATTGTATTAGTATGAGGGTTTCACTCTCATGAGGAATTTAATGGGGACTATGTATAGTATGGAATCCAATTCAGCTTTGGAAAATATAGAAGGTAAAACCCTATAGACAATATTCATTAAAAATAAATATGGGAAGGTCATGAGACATCCAATTGGGAGGGTATCATGTTTTTATAAATTTTTAATGTGGTATATCATGATTATAAAAGATAATTATAATTGGATAATTGGTCATGGTGATATTGGATTTTAGATCCACAACATGTTTGGTAATATGCTTGAATTTATATGGTGTAATATCATAATAAATTTCATTCAGTGAATCTTGTATCTACCATACACTCATCTGCATAGTATTGAAACCCCATAAATTTGATCGTATTAACAGTATTTACATAACTGATGAACATGTATTTTTTCATTCCATAAGACCTCCATCGGGTTCCTTCTAAAGGAAATCATATATTTGGATCCTTCATGATTATCACATATCACTATTCCTAGGGAGAGATAGTATTGTAATATTAAATCCCACCAAAATTCAATTTTCCAATTTGGAGGTTATAGAAATATGAATTCCCTAGAAAGGAGGATATCAAAAAGAAATTTATTATGATTTATTTTAAATTCTTCTTTTGAGAAAAATTACATGAAGAAACTACAACTACAATATTCTACGAATAACACTATACTACATCTATTTTGGGAGATTATTGGTGAATTTATTTTAATTCAGTCTCATGGTCATATTATTGAATCAATTTTTTAACTCTCGTTCAGGGGGATTATGTGATTATTATTTAAATAATGGTGATTGTACATGTTTTGTAAATAGACTAGTGGGGTTTATTGGATGAAGTAATTAATGAACATCTTGATGGAATCATTGGAACATGTTGGTATCTGATGGTACGAACTATATGCCTGGGGGTTTATCTGAAACCTCCAAATAAATCGTTAAAAATTCCCCATGTCTATGAATAATTATGCATAAAAATGCTCCCCCTAATTCCTTGAATTGAAAATTCACTCAGGGTCATTGTATACATTGGGTTCCCATGGCTAGTGGCTAAAACATAAAAGTTGTTTTTTCATGTTGCTATCGGATCATGTATAAATGTTGTATACTTTGGGGCCTTGGTGATCCATTGTAATTTACAATCATTTCATCCTAGGATATAAGTAATTCATTAATTTTTGAATATTATTCAATTCATAATGACATTGATGATCATAATAGCCAAAACTATCATTTTTAATGGATTAAAATGACTCTGAAATCTGACATCACTTGTTATAGGGTTGTATGAGGGTCCTTTTTTTGATAACCTACCCTATTCATATATGAAAATACCTAATGATTTAAAGTTCTAAATTACTAATCACATGGGGAGAAGGATATCTGTTAATAGATTGATTGGATTTAATAATTCATTCAAATAGTACGCATATCAACATTTCTAGTCTTGTATCTCTATCATTAAAATCTTTGTATATTATTAAGGGTGATTATCTCAAGCTTTACTCTTTGAAGTCTCATTAATCCTATTCCACCTTGAATTTCACTAATAATAATTAAATGTTATTTAAAGTGTGAACGAATGATATTTTAAAACGTATCCAAAACAGAATTTTCCTTTTATATAATTAATAAAATTATATGTTTAATAAAAATTAGTAATATAACTATTCCTTGAAAATTCACACTTTTTAGAAAATTTTACAAAACTTTTCCTGTGATAATTATAACATGAGGAATTAAAATAATTATATCATTTTTATTGATAATACTTTCAAATTTTGATGTTATGAATTTAAATAAAATAATGTTACTTATGAAAATCAAATTTGTTTAGAATGAATCATTGTTCATTTTGACCAATAATCTACGTAATATCATTATATTTATTATAAATATATAAAATTTAATAATTGAATATTATAAAAAACTAAGAGTTATTTATTTTACTAGTAACTGGGTAGTAACAACAAACCCCATACATGTATTAAATCTACAGGTTATATTGTTGAAGCATGATTTCTATATGAAATAGAAGTTGTTGAATATCCTGGACCATAATAGAAATGTTTAATGAAATAATAAATCATACTTTGTTTTAATTCCATGGATACATAAATATTACGTGGAAGAAACATGAAAACTCAAGGAAGTAATGAAATAAAATTATTTTCCCTTATTTTCACATTAGTATATAAAATGATATATTGAAGGTGAAATATCTATATCATAAAATAATATAACATCCAGAATTATTTAATAGGAAAATGACCATTTAAATAAATAATTTATGAAAAATTTATTTATATGATATAGCATAAAATATATTTTAATACAACAAAAAAACATAATATCATCAATTTGGAATATTGTAAAATTAATAAGGCTATAATATTCCCATTAGAATAGTTACATTTACTCTATACATATTAATTTTACTACTTTAATTGTAACTACATATACCAAATATTATAATAAAATATTTAGTTCTCTTAATAAATTAAATAAATGAATTTTTTTTAAATAAAACTATTAAATATGAATAAATTAGAAAATTGAATTGAAGATCACATTTTTATATTTTTACAAGAAAAAATATTTAATTTTAATAATTTTTTCCTATATTTAAAAATACTAATACAAATTTATTTTAATAAAATAAATTAACTAAATGACAAATATATTTAGGTAAATGATAATATATTTTTATTTAAACATATGTAAATTTTCAAAGGGATTTAAAATTGAACATCCCAATGAAAAAACTATTTCTCAAAAAATACAGATATTATTTATAAATTATATTCTCCATTTATGAATAATTAAATTTAAAAAATTAATTCCATTTTTGATATAAATAATTTAAAAAATGTTTTGCTGACATATTTATTTTTCATAAAAATATTACATGGATATTAAGTAGTAAAATATTATATAAGTACTCTATAAGTACCTTATTGTGTAATAATATTAAATAAAAATTTTGTGGGGTTTTAGATGCCAAATTTATATTTTATTGACTATTTTACATTGCTATTACAATCCCCTTATTATTGAGTCGTATTACCAATAATATTTTGACGAAATATTATTTTATTAGGATTCTTCTATTCAACTACATCCTTCTCCACATCATAGGGATTTTACCCTCTGAAATAATTAGTTATTCAATTTAAAAAGATGATGAATTTAAATATCTATATTACATTAATAAAAAAAGAATCTCCACATATCCCAGAAGTAGGGGCCTCATTAAAAAACTTAACTAAGGGTTCATAATTAGTAGCCTATGAGTGAATATAAAAGTTATTTTAATAATGAAATATTATTTATCTAACCTCCTTTCATTATATGCTAAAATGAATATTTTCCCCATCCTAAATCAATTGGATGACACAATAAACAACACATTTTATTTTTCATCAATAGAATTATGGATAATTTCAATCAATATTTTGGAGTTAATGTTTTTAAAAATTCATATATTATATATTTCTATATATTCTATAATTGATAAATACTCATACGATTAAATAAAATAGACAAACTTGGTCATCGATAGAAAAAATTATTTAATGGGAACACCATATAATAATAACATTTCTCATAATTGAATCATCTATATTTCATAACCTGTATTGTTATTTTAGGAAAATTTAATAATGTATAATTACATGAATTTCAATTTTTACCCACAGAGTGTCATGGATTTGTTATACATTATCTTTTATAATTACCTATAAAAAAATTTGAATTAATAACCATCTAAAAAACATCGGCAGGATGCTTTACCAAAATACAAAATCCTAAAATGTGTTTCTATAATTTAAAATAAAAATAGCGCATAAAAGTTGCCTGATTTTTTGAATATCATTTCAAATAATCTTATTTTTTATATTTATGATGTTAAAGGAACAAACCAATTGAGTGGTGACCCAATGTAATGGATATTTTGAACCACCCTCATTACAATTGGGTTTCACATTATTTTTTTTTTCATAATCCATTTATCCACTTATATTTTTTCTAAAAAATAATATTATATACATGTTATTTTTTATAAATCCTTTTATAAAAATACCTTAAACTATTTTGGTATACAATGTAATTATATTTAATATTGAAATAATTTTAATTGAACTCAGATAATGTTAACTTTTTTATTTATATATCCTTCCATACATCGATACATAATATTATTTTTACCATATATGAATTTTAAATATATTAATTTATATTATGAAAAAGGTTTTGGTTAATTTATAGTTTTAAAACAATTATTTGGAGCTTTCCTACTTTAATGTATCATTACCTAATTTTTAAACCCATAACAAAATGAATTATTTCAATACCAACACATCCGCAATTTTTATAGTTATTCAATCAATTTGGATTTAATTTACATGAACATTTCTTCATTAATAATTTTTTAATTTCATAGAGTTATTTTATCCCATTTCCATTGAAATCAAAATGATTTTACATTTTCTTATTCTCGGTGAGAATATTTTGTTACCCATTTTCATTTAATGGGGGTTTCACTCATATAACATATGCATGAAATAATTATGCGGAACACATATAAATATACATACTACTAATGTAAGGAATGAACCTAGAGTTATACATTCCCCAATTGCATTAGATAATTTTTTATCTCAAGATATGACATATATGGTTCCTAGGTAGTTATCTTATATCACTACGATATGATGTCCTGTAAGGGAGGCCTAAAATATTCTTATGATTAAACATTTAAAATTGTTTCCACATTCTTGGAATCATGGATCCTATAAAATCATAATCTTTATGTAATGAATTCATATGAACATTTATGTTTATTTTTGGGAAAAACTCCCCTATGGATACATTGATGTATTTTTGGGGTGATTGTGTTTATTGAAAAAGGGTGGTTTCCTTAGAAAATTATATTGTTATAGATATAACTTCTACCAGATATGATGAGAATGAATTATGAAAATTGAATGGATGATCTGGAGTTCGTACAAAAATAATAGATACCATGTGGAAATTTTTTCCAATGGTTACCAGATATTTCGGCAGTAAAAGATGAAAATGGATAAATTTATTGTTGGAAAAGGAATGTAGAACGCAATATTGAAGGTGATTTGGAATCTTGTGCACAAGAAATATTTCAGTATTACAATGCTGAAATATTTAAAATGAATGAAGTGGATGAATAATTTGAAAATGTGCATTAAATATGAGTTTAAATGAAAGCAGCATTCGCACCCAATGCAAAGTCAAGTGCGGTTATGTTAGCTCTATTAGGATATTTTATGACATGTAGAATATTCCATTCAGGGGTTGGTGATGCTTATATAATTGAGGTGATATGTCTTATTCAAATATTCTAAATAAATAGAGATAATCTGAGCATTGGATAGTGAAATTTTTTTTGAAAAGTGTTTTTTACTATTGAATTGGAGTTTCACGAATCATATACAATCATCCCATATGATTGAAGTTGAATATCAGATAGAATTTGGATTTAAAATGGTGTTTTGTGTGAAGGGCATTAATCTTTAATGTTAGGTTCTTTAACAGTTTCTCGAACGATTTTCTGTTTCACAGTACATATGTGGAAAAGATGTATTCATTAGTGTGATAAAGTAGGAAGTCAAAGTAGCATCTACATATAGTGGTTTATTCATTCATTAGAGATAATATATTTACCTCAATGTCTATAAATTGTGATTTGATATTCTAAAGAATCTATGGGAACACATCAGGTGAGAGAGCATTGAGCTTTCAAACTTTGATAGGTTGTAAACCAGAAGGGATAGTGAGTCCACTCCAAACATTGTAAATATAAGTGTTCTGTTAGTGGTTTTGGTACCTTAACGCATCATTGTTGATTACTCCTTGGACATGGCCTAGTGAGTGTGAACCATGTACAATTGGTATGTCTCATTCATGCTTTAATTTTTCATTACGCATTTCAATGGGGATGCGAGAGAATTTTTTTTAACAACAAAACAATATAAAAAGGAGAAGTTGTTTTAAAATATCCTATCCTGATTCACCCCCCGCTCTGGGTAATTGACATTGTGTACCATGAAATTGTTTTTGATAGAACAGATAAAATCATTGTTTCCCTCTTAATGGAGGTCATCTATCACAAATGGATTATGATATTCAGTGGGAATAACTGTAAGTTATGGATGAATCAAAAAAAAATAATTCTCAACCATAGAAATTGATATATTTAGGGATGTGATGCATGATATCTCTGCTAAAATCAATTGTTGTGGTTTATCAGAAGCTGATAGAAGGGAATTGGATGCGGATGAAAAAGTAACCAATTCATTGTGTGAAGTCATATCCAATGTAATATATAAGAAGGTTTTGTCATATTAAACATCAAATTACATGAGGCGAATGTTTTTGAATATATATAAATGTGATTCAATGATCAATGTGGTAAATTAACAGGTTGTGTGAAACATGTTTAAATCTCTCAGAATGAACCCAGATGAGTTTGTTGATGTATTATTGGATAATGTAAATTTTATAGTCGAAGACATGTGAGGTATTGGAGAATTTATTAAATATATAGATATTGTGAAGTAAATCATGGGTAATATCGACTTTGGTTTATTATGAATGTTCAAGTATTTCAATATAAAGATAAAAAGAAATTATAATGGATAACATGCATATTACCCTTGTAGCATATGAAATGAGAAATTATGATAAAGATATTTGGGAAAAAGAAAAATACAAGAAAGAATAATTCATGGCATGGAATAATCATACTATTAGTGATTCTTAAGACGTATAATATATAGATGAGGAATTGTAATTCATTTCAATAAATATATAATGAGGAAAACGAATGTTAAAGAGGACGCACCAACATTCTTGATTTAAATTTGGAAAGGTCAGTCATCTTGTAGTATGGTTCCCCAAGAAGATTTAATAAGAAGATTTTGACAATGTTAAAATCCCTATGAAAAATACATTTTCCTATGTGAAAGGAAGGAAAAATATTACGTTAAATTTCTTCAGGAAAAAGATTATTCTTTTATAAAAACTTGATAGTTAATATGGATCGGTGGTTGAAAATATTGAGAAGATCGTGATGTACAATGATTATACAGATAATGAAATCATTGTGGTTGGATGTATTACGTAGGGAAAGGATGAAATATAGACTAGTGATGAAGAAATTAGAGGAATAATGGATATGGAGGCTGAACTAGAAGCATCTCTTGGGGAAATATATACATGGAGAGCCAAAATGATGAAATCTTGAAAAGTGGTTCGTGAAACAAAAATCTACATGGAGAAGTTGGATGAATATAGATTTGAGTTAACTGAATAAATTGAGTAAATCAACCCTTCATTTATAGTGGACTCAAAATTAGTTAGTGAGCGCAAACATGGTGGTGAAGAACCTATAAGTTATATTGATGGTTTGAATAATACGGGGAAATGTAAAATCAGACACATTGAAGAACATGATGAAGGACTCATCAGTATATGATGAAAATGTATGGATCAATAAAAAATATTGACCCCTAATGTGACCTCAAAACAGGAGATAATTCCAAAGGAATTTTTTTTTGATGTGGATCATAGAGGTCCAACATAATGAATGTAATAGTAAATACTATGTGATAAGGCTGGTATAGCGCGTGATCATAAACATAAAGATGTCCTGGTTGATATCAAACAAAAAGAGCCATCTCTGAGATTTAATGTTGATTTGGGTATGAAGAAGAATCCAATGATTTTGAGAAACTATGGGAAAACTAGCAGTTAATTAGTGACATGAAATAATACACCATATATTAGTTGTTATTTCTATCGAATTATGGGACATTCATAATGTGTGTGTTCCATAACCTGGAGATATCGAAGGGTACCAGAAAAATAGTGGTAACCAAATTGATCTCAAAACACTTTAATATATTTAAAAGGAAAATGTTTTTTTTCATAGGATTTTGGCACATTCCAAGATATTGTACATCAAACATTCAGAATAATATTCAAATGTAGAATCAATGTAGCCATAATCAAGAATTCATTGAATTTTTAGTTGAGTTAAAATGAAAAATAGATTTGTAGCTATGCATGATTAAGTCTGTCCATCATATTATAAATAAGAACATCATTTTATATCTATTAATATTATGAATTAAAAAACATGGATCAAGTAGAAGAGATATGAGAAGGCATTGGTTGTTAAAATTTTCCTTAAAGCATCATATCATTATGGAGTATGGATCATATAATGTGGTTACACTTACCATATGAAAATGAATAAGGATCTTGTTATATCTGTAATGTATGACACTGATTGAGTGGAAAATAATGGAAACAATAAGGGTCTTATTGTAATTGGTTTGGGGAAGTCATGATTTGGTTGTCAAGAAATGATATGTACTGATGTCCTATTAGTAGAAGGACTTAGTTATAAATTTCATAGCATTAGTGAAGTATTTGACTAGGGGAATTTTTTAATATTTACAAAAAAGATGTGTACTGTCAAAGGAATATTTGGGTAAAGTGTTCTAATTTGAAAAAATAAAAAGGGATATATATACCTTTTTTGTGGGGATGAATATATGTTCCATTTATCCATAGAGGAAGAAAAACATTAGTGGAATAAAACACTTGTTCATATTATCTAACCTTCCCTAGAATATATGGTAATGTTTGATGTATCTATAGACATCCCTAAGACATAACATGATCATTATAATAGTTCTGATTCATTTAAACAATTTATTATCATTAAAAAGATATACACAGAAGTTAAATAGAAGATAGAAAGAGTTTATGAAGTGGGTCATTATGATATATGTGGACCTATCTCACAAATAACTATTGACAGAGTGATATATTACATTCTGTTGTCTGATTATTATAGTAGAATAAAGTTGTTATTTTTCATTTAACATAAATCTAATATGTTCAGTTTCATTAAAAAAAATAAGTTCGAATGTGGAAGGATTGTTGGACATAAATTTATGATGTTTCATACCGATAGTTGTATGGAATTCACAAATTGACTTCTGGAAGACTATATCAAGAAACACAGGATAAAGAGTCATGATTATTCCTTGTGAAATCCTCTATATAATGGACTACTTGACAGGAGAATCATATCATCAAGAACATGGCATGAATGATTCATATTGAATAATTATTACAATAGGAAATTTGGATGGAAGCTGTCATGACATCAATCTACATCTCTAATAGGGCTCTGTTTTTTCCGTACGAAGGAAAGACTTAGTATGATATGTGGTATAGAATAAATATTACATTAAAATACTTTATAATCATTGGATGTAACAACATTATTCTCAACAATGAAAAAAATAGGAAATTTTAGTCAGGTGGAGATTAGAGGATATTCTAAAGCTACTTAGGGAAAATCAAAAGATTAAAAATACATAAATGAGAGGTCGGGAAAAGTAGTTGAGATCAATGATTTCACTAAAGTTTAAAATGATGAAAATATTCAACAATAAAGTGTCATGTTTCCTAATGAAAGTATTTAGTAGGAAATAAAAATGCAGGGATATGAAGTGGGAGATGTTGACTCAGAAGTAGTCACCGATGGTGAGTAGGATGAAGTCGAGTCAACGTCTATGATGAATCCATAGAGTCGATCCAATGTTGACAGGAAACATATAATTAGTGATTAGAGTTAACCTGTTCAAATTAGGATAATGAAATCACTATATTGGTACTTTTTACTATTTTCATTAGAGAATAATATTTTTTTTCTTAATGCAGTAATAGATGAAAATTGTGTTTAGGAAATAAACGATAAGGTAAATTAGATTGAGTAGAATCATTCATGGGAGATTGTTTCTGGGAAAACAGATAAGCATATCACTGTGAATAAATGGATCTTTCCCAATAGGATAAATGAATATGTCATAGTTATTTGAAACAAAGAAGAGGAGTTGTGCATAGGTTACTCACATATAGCGGGATTTATGTTTATGAGATATTAGAAGCTATTGTAAGGCTAGAGATAATATGATTAATCACATCCATTGTAGTGAAAATAAATTTCAATGTTTTCCATATGGGTTTGAAGTCCTCATTTATGAATGTGTTCTTTGAAGATATTTCATATATTTAATAGATAGATGGTTTTCACATTTATGAGGATGAGAATAAATCTTATTGGAGGAAGACAGTGTCGTATAGGTTGAATCAAGAACCAAGAGTGTAGTCTTTAAGACATGATCTGTGTTTGACAAAACATTGTTCTCATCTTGGTGGTGTTGAATACAATATTTATATCAATAACAACATTCATCAATGGATTATTATGCTAGTTTATGTTGATGATATAATATTTGGTGGATCATATGAAGCACAATGGAGACAGTCTTCTGAATTCAAGAAATTTGAGTTCGAACTATCTATGATTCGTTAGATGGAGTTTTACATGGTTTAAAGGTAATGCAATTAACGAATGAAACCGTAATTTATATATATAGATATTCCAATTGGTTTCTATGAATATTATCAATGGATAGTTACAAGGATATGAAATTCTATTTTCTACCAAGACAAATCTATGAAAAGATGACAATGGTTGGGGTATTTATATCATAATACACAAGAAAATCATTCGACGTTTATTATAAATGATTTTAATAATTCCAGATATTGTTTTCCCCACAATCCAAGCATTGAGATATCAAATATACCACAAATAAAGCCACATTGTTGTAATTAAACTAATATTTTAGTATATCAAGGGAACTATAGATTTCAGTTTGATTTACAATGAAAAATCACACCCGAATTTGTTGAGTAATATAGATGAAGGTTTGGAAGGATCATCAGTTGATAGAAAACAAATGT
Source organism: Viscum album (assembly GCA_963277665.1). NCBI lineage: Eukaryota > Viridiplantae > Streptophyta > Magnoliopsida > Santalales > Viscaceae > Viscum > Viscum album. The sequence goes on along the minus strand of OY728122.1, from coordinate 1,514,961,359 downwards.
CAGGTGATGCATTCTATCTTGGATGATTCTATATTTCTTGGTTATGAAAGAAACAAGATTGAATTTCATTATGCACTATAGATGATGAATATTTTTCTGCTACTTAGTATTAGAAACATTTATTGTGGATAAATCACCATCTTGATGATATGGGAGTTGAAGTGATGTTGATGATCAGAATCCATTGTGATAATTCATGTTGTATCAATCATAGAAAAAACTCAGAAAATCACTCATAAAAATTCACATTAAAATAAAATATCACATTATTAAAGAGAAGGTGCATCAAGGACCTATGAAGTTGGATTTAGTAACTACCGAAAAACATGTTATATGCATTCTGAAAAAAAGCTTACCCAAAGAATAATTTGAGAGGCATAGACAGGTTCTGGGAGTTTTTTGGACTCCCCTCATATGAAATGGTATGGGCATGGTTCCCCCTCTCCTTATGATATGTTTTTTTTATTATGTAGTGATATGTGTTCATTACTATATTTTAGAGCACAAAATAGTAATAATGGGTTCATTGAAAAAGTAGGAGAATGTTTTTCCCTTTAAAGGGGGAGAAATTTTGGACGATGTAGGGTGAAAATTACTTGAGTCAAGACATGGGGAGAAGATGACATGTGTATCAACGAGATTGGGGGAGCATCAAGATAGGCCAAATGTGTAAATATGGAGAATCTAGACATGATCTAAGAAAGAATATATATCACAATAGATGAGTATTGTGATAAAAGTAGCCATTTGGATTCTAGAATCAGTGTTAAGAATGAAGTGATTAATTTATGTACATTTCATTATACTCATGTTTCTCACAACGTGATTTCCTCAAATGGGATTAGAGTATGTGATGAGTACATTTTTTATTCTATATGAATTGCAGGAAGGGAATGGTTGTAGAAGATTGGAGAATCCATAAAGTGGTATCATGTTATGAAAGAGTTTTCAGAAAAAACCCATTGGGAGATTTATGGGAGAGAATACCTCATGGTGACATTGAATCATTTTTGGGATGATTGTGTTTGTTTGGAAAAGTGGGTTTTCTTACCCCATTGTAGTGTTCTATAATATTTTTGACATGGTATGTTGACAATGAATGATGAAATGTGAATGGATGATATGAAGGCATTACAAATATAATAGATACATGTTGGTGTTTTTAACAGTGGATGCCAAATTTTTGGGCCTCCAAATCGGAAAATGGAGAAATTAGTATTTGGAAAAGTAATTTGTGTGAATGGTTGATGGTGACATTGAAACATTCACATAAGGCAGATTTCTCGATAAGAATGTCTAAATATGGAAATGGAATGATGTTTTCAAAATAAATGGAATTTTTTTTTGAAATATGAGTTCATGTGAAAGAGGCTTTCACACGCAATGCATCGTTAAATGGGGGTTTATGCACTAAAAAAGGATTCAACGAGACATGTTGAATGTTTTTTATAAGGGTCGGTGGAGCCTATAAATTAGAGCTAGGCCCTCTCATTTGAAGATGCACAATCGATATAGAGAAGTTGAGATCCATAGAGAATAAGAGTTTCATTAAATGGGACATGTGTGAATTAATTGGAGTTGTGCGAAATATAAGGATGTTACACAAAATATTGGAGTTTAATTTAAGATTGAAGTTGTATGTAAGAGGAGGTTTTCCACACAAATCAAAAAGTATACTCATAAGTAACTACATGGGATGTATCAAAGATATGGAGTTTCTGAGTAAGACTATGGTATATTGGTATTCCTCAGTTGGTGTGTGTGGGACATTAATATAGTATCTACATAAAATGGTGGACACATTCATTAGGGATTATGAAGTGACCTACAAGTATTCAAACTGTGAGTGGATCATTTGAATAGGTAGTGAGAACAATTCATTTGAAAGAGCAGTAAGCTTTCAAATTGTTATTAGTTGTAAACTAAGAGGTATAGTGAGTCAACTCCATTCATTGTACATATCAGTGTGCTTTTAGTGGATTTGGTACATCGACACATCACCATTATATTTTCTTAGAATGTTTCCTAATGAGCATGAGGTAATTAAAATTGATGTTTTTCATTCATATTTTAATTTTTATACATATATTTGTATGGGAAATACAAAGAATTGTGTTTTGGTTTAAAATGATAAAAGCTCAAAAGTGTTATTTTTTTAAAATTTATCAAACACTGATTAACCCCCTTATCATGGTATTTGGACTTGTAGATTGAATAATTCCTCTCCCTTATGTAATTATTATATGAATTTTATATCAAATTCATTATTTATCATCTTGATTTACTCAGATTATACAATTTAGTGGATTTAAATAGAACTATATTTATTTATGTAGTACATAAGATATCATGTATATTAAAAAATGTAAAGTGGGATTCAAGAGAACATATAGAGATGAAAATACTAGTATATTGACTTATATTAATATTGTTATATTATTTTTATAATCACCAAAAGACACTACAACCCTTGATTTATAGGTTGTATCTTACATAAAAGTATTTTGAAATTCATGAAATATAATGTATGGGAGACTCAAATTTCAGTGAATTTAATTAGCCTTTAATCATGTCAATGTATAGTGTAGCAGATATCTATCCATCATGAATGTTTGAATGATTTTTAAACTTCCCATATATCAATACTGAAGAATGTATCTGAATACATCATAATATGAAAATATTATATTTAAAAAATATTATAAAACTATTAAATTTATGTTTATAACCCATAATAAATCAAATTTAACGAATGAAGATAACTAAAAAAATTAATGTAACAATACAAAAATTGCATTATATTGAGTTTTTCTTCTGAATATATATTAATTATTATAATTATGTATAAAATTTTGTTTAGACACATTCTAAAAATAATGGTAAATAGTATTAAATAAGGAAATTTTATATTATTAAAATATATATATATATGAATTGATTCTATTACAATGGGTAAATAAAAACGGAAAAATATAATTTTTTGAATACTAAAATTTTGATCTTAATGATCCCCAATAATCATTATAGTAATGAAGATAAAATTAAAAATGAGATAGATCATTATTAACCCATTATGTCATTCTGAAAAATAAAAAATAACATGGTGAGTAGCTAAGGAGATAAAAAATTATATTAATTAAGATTTATTTATCTGAGGTAAAAGATCTATTTATATAATAATATGAATAATAGATTAGTAACATAACCATTATGAATATAATCCTAAATTTTATTAATAATAGAAATATATTTTGATAGTTATTTTAACATAAAAAAGTAAATTTAATATATGTAATATTTATCCTTAGTAATGTATGAATATATTAATTTTTTAAATAAAAAATTTTATATCTTGAATAAAAACTAATTTAAACACCCAAAATTTTTTTTATAATCTAAAATTTAATATACATTATAAAAAGAAAAAGGATAATGTTCTTATGTAAATTGACCATTTTTATAAAAATATATTTATAAAATTATTATCTTTTTAAAATTTGAAAAAAAAGTATATTTGTTGTTTTTTTCATATTTTTTGGAAAACATATTTTTAGTTGCATATTACAAATAGTGTTTCTACATAAACAATATATTTTATTTACAAAAAAAATAATAAATAATTTCCTAATCAATTATAGATTTCAAAAAAATGTCCAAAATATAGTATAATATGTTATATAACTCATGAAATATTTATTACAAAATTTATATGTATTTTCCAATGTTTAAGGCCTAATGTAATCCATAAAAAATATTTCATTTTCCCACATTCTATTTTTTTAATTATTGAATTTCGATTATAATGATAATTAAATTAATGAAAACATTTAATTTCAATAAAATATAACTCAATATTTATATATTATAACTAATAAAAATTTTACCTTGGAAATTATATATTATTCAATATTATATCCTAATCAAATCCTACATAGTATGTATAAATATATCATCTTTACCCTCATGTAAAAACACATCAAATACACATATTATAATGAAATAGCCATCCAATTACCATCATATAGGACTTTTAGTATCCTTAGGGTTCTGTTGTAGAAATAAAACTCCAGGATTTATTTAATTTAATTTCCATATAATGGGAACAACATCATGGCAGGGTAAATTTTCTTTCATAATTGTTTTCTTAAAATCGGAAACCCAATCAATTTATTCATTTACATAAGAAAATCACCCAAAAATATTAATTATTTCTTAAAAAGGAATATTAATTATTGAATTTTCAATATTTTTAAAAATTATACTTGTCCCAACACTTCACCATTCAACATCTCATTAACATTGACATAACAAACTTTTAGGAAATTTCCAACAGTCTTCTTATCAATACCATAATGGATGACTATGATAAATTAATAATATAATTTCTATTTATACATATATTTTTTTATAAAACATTGAAATTAATATTATTAATAAATAGGTTACACTAATTAAATATCCATAAATCAATGTATGGGGGGAAATTTTTTGGCCAATGTAATATTAATGCGTACAACTTTTTAAAAAGGAAATTAGTAAATAAAATAAAATGAATATCTCTTATTAAAAGATGAAAAATTGAACATAAATCACCCATTATTTCATTTTTTAGAACATATTAGTTATTCGAAAAGGTGGATGAAAGGATACAAATAAATTTGGGATCTATGTCAAGAGGAATTATGATGTCGAATCCTTATTTTTATTAATATTTTATCTTTCTATTTTTCCATTATGTAATCCTCCAAAATCAATTTATATAATTAATTTGACTATTATATATCATTTTTAATGTGTACATGTATTTTTTCACTTTATTTTTATGATTTCAATTATAAATATTTTGATTATCTGAAATGGCCTTATTTTCTCAAATATCTCATTTATTTCAACTAATATAATTCTCCCTATAAATTTGACCGAAATTTTTTAATAAATATATATACCAAGAAAAAACTTCTCCAATTATTTATTTCAGTTCCATTATATATAATCAAAGTTATTTGATTTAAGAAACCCATTCTATTTTTGTGGGTTTAATTCATGTCTATCATTGCAATTCATTCCCTTTTAAATAGAATTAAAAATTATATTATCTTTTGGTCATGATGGGTAGGCCCATAATTACATATCCATTAAATTAATTTTTCAATGTGATATATCTGAATATATTAGGTGAATTATGTGTTAAAATGCATCCATATTTATTAGAAACTTATGATGATTTTATTCATGAAAAATTTTATTCGTTAACAAGATGATACCTTAGAATAAACTTATGTATGGTATTTTTCACTTTATTTTGACATTTGAAAATTATAAATGTCTAACATTCCATTACATTTTGAAATGATATAATTATTCTTAGCATCCAGATATTATGATTCTGATATGACGATGATAATTAGACACACATTTACTCTTGATTCATTTCTATTATTCCTTCATTATTATTTCTCCACTTTATAGACATCTAGATCCCTACATTCGGTAATGAATCTTCTCAGGTAAAAATAAATAATAAAATGTGAAAATGAGGTTTTTGGATACCTAAGAAAAAAGATTTTAATAATTTTTATATTTTAGTATGTACTCATTATTCTTGAACATTATATTTCCTTGATTTTAAACATTTTTATTGTATATTTTTTTACTATAATATTATTTATTGTACAGATGATATAATTGTAATGTATGAAAAAATTGTGTAAAAAATTGTGTTATTAGTGTTAATTTTAGTATTTTTTTGACTATACAATATTATCAGATCCCATAATAATAATCATTTGTATTATAAAACAACATAATGTTTTTTTATTTTATGGAATTTTTTGTATTTATGAAATTATATTGATATCATGATACAATATGTTGATATGCTTCTGGAATTGACGCACCCATGGGTTATAACCCTAACAGGGGTTGGACTGGAATAAACCAAATCGTCACCCTTGGCCTCAGTATTGGACCCTACTGCATACCTCATTTTAATCACCTATGGGATATACTTAGGTTGATCACTATCTATTTGAATCATATTGTAAAGGGTATATAACACATGAAAATATATTTAATAAAGATAAAAAATTACAATTATTCCAAATGAATTTTATGGGAAATAGTATAAACATTATAATACATTAACAGTATCCAATAGAATTAATTTGAAGAATATAATAAATTTGTAGTTTACCAAGTCTACATTGATCAACCCTTCTTGTGTTTTCGAGGATTGAAGTGCTCAGAGGTGGATTTGAAGAAGTTTTTATGAGTCAAGTTAATAATGTTTGGAATGGATGAATTACACATCACATAAATATATTATACAATGTGGATCAATTTTTCACATATATTGCTGGAAAGTATCATAACATGAAAACTTTTACATGGCATGGTAGAGGGATTCACAGTGTGAAATACCTAAGGGTTTGAAACATAAAACAAAATATATAGGTGATGCATTTTTCCGCGACAGTTGACCTTGGATAACTACACGACATAAAAGGGTATTAAACGTTTTGTAATTCGTCAATCTTGTATGCTTTATGTATTTTATTATAACTATGTTTTGCAAAAAACCTACGGATGATCAGGATCCCTCTCAACCATAGGAAACCCAGCAACCCTCTCTTCAGTTTTTCCAAGATTCCATCGTCAATGAACGATCTTTATCTCCCTCGTTCGATCTATGGAGATTCATCATCTATATAAGGTATGATCTATAATAGTTCATGTGGATTATTCGATCTATTTTATCATAGTTATCCTTTAAATTATATGGAAAATGATCACAATGTTTCTAATGGTGGTTTATTAGTTGTTGGTTAGCGATGATTTTTCACGACGTCCTCGTGTAGATGCAATTTTTGTGGGAGAGATGATCGTGATCCATTTCATGGTTCATTATCGTGTGATGAACGTCACTAAAATATTGAGGTTGGGGATTCAATGCATCTCTAATTATTTATGTGAAATTATAATGTTTGAATGATTTATCCCCTTGGATCACAAATACTTGAACCAGATTAATGAATTTGTATCCTCTTCGGAGCGATGTTATTTCATTGAATCATGATAATAGTTTGTCACTTTTTTTCTAGATACTATGGTATCTAGTATATCCATTTTATAGTATGTCAATCTTGATGGAAATTGGTAACAAACATAATTATGGTATGAATAAATTAAATAATTGTATAATTGGTAAAATAGGGTTGTTTAATAATCTGGTGGTTGTTGTTGTTATAGTTTGATGATAATCAAATTGATGAAAAAATCATGTTTAATATAATTGGTTACTGAACCTACAACATGATGATGATATTTTTTAATGGATTAATGAAATGTTATATTAATTGCTAAATTAATTTTCTGATATCATATTATAGATTTTTGTTTAGGGTTCTTATAGTTGGAACCTGTGAATCATGAATCAAAAAATTCAAGAAGAAATTAGAATTAGTTATTTAATAAAGTTAATTCATTTATCAGTATTTAGATTCATTAATTAATAAAGATGAATATTTCCAAGAGCATAAGAGACATGTGATCTTGCTGTTGGTGAATTTTAGATTCTTTGTTTTATAGGTGACATCCAATTGCTATGTTTGTTCCTTCTGGATGAGATTTACTCTGGATATAAGACTTGATGTTCTGGGGGAAAAGAGGCATGAATGTGATGTAATCTTGGGATGGTTGAGACTTTATAGCTATATGGGTATGTATTCATGGTAAGCCAGATGTGATTTGAGCATGGAATGGCTAATCCTGGAAGGCTGTTTTGGTATGTAGGGTATGGAGGCCTACAGTTTGTGGCTATAATTGATTCCTAGAGTAGAAACATGCATCATTTTATGCACCTGGGTTTCAGAGAAGACATAATAGGTGTTTTAATGGTTTGATTTTAGGATTACCCATTGATATGAAAGTGGTCTCTTTTTTAATCTTTTGATTATTTATCTGCATTACTTTCCACAAGTATAAAGGAAGATTTTATTACTTACCCACCTTCCAAAATATGCGATGATGCATGGTGTATTATACATGATTTATGTTTTTATCTTATCTATAATGGATGGGTTTATGATCTTTTAATATGTTGAAAAGGAATGATGGTTAGTTCACCTACTCAGCATCCTCTGACCCTTTTCGATAGGTAACAATGGATTTTTCCTAAAATATCTGGATTTATTGAAAGTGGAAATGTAGTTAAATAAATTTTTAACCAATGGTTTTTCAGATGGTTGGGGTGAAATGATGATGTTGTTATATTAAGAATCTATGGACTCTGATTGGTAATGCATGGAGGGAACTGGTCATTATTGATATCATAATGTAATGGAATGTGGAAATGGTGTTTGTTAATTATTGCTCACAGAATGAATTAACTTAAATTTGAACTGATAAAATTGGATAAAGTAATTTAATTTATCTCTTTAAATTATTGTGTTCTAATAGTATATATAGTCATTGAAATGACAGTTTAGAGTTTGAGAGAGGTTATCTTTATTTGATTTTAAGACTGGGATATGACCATACTATGGTTGTGATATATATTATATCCTTTAATTTTTGTGTTTCTATATGCTACTCCCCCATTTTGGTTAGGGTGAATGAAACCATGGGGATTCATAGCAATTGGGGAAAGGATTACCAATCATCCTAGTGGGAGGATGGATGGCCAACTACCCACATTGACCTTTTATGCCACTCATGGTAATTACTTGTTTTGGTGTGAACAATGGTTATATTTCCCTATATATGTTTTGGCTGGTTGTAATGGCTTATATGTATTTTAGACACCCATATTCTAGATATAGTTTACACTATGACTACTTTATGTCTAGAGAGTATAGGATGTGATTGATTAATGATCCATACATTGTGTATGGGCTATGATGTCTTGAGGTATAATACCTGAAAAATTATATAGTTATTCGAGATGTGGTGGCTCCCAAAAACAACCTCGTTACATTTGTTTATGAAAATTAAGTGGTGTGTTGTATGAGTTGCATGTTGTAGTGCTTCTCCGAGGTTTCTTTTGTAAATCCTTTTTGGAGAGAGATGCTTAGGACATGCCATGGTGGGAAAAATATTAAACCCAATGGGGAAATGGTAGCAGGGTACCCATGACATTTATTATTATATTACATAATCTTATATGTGATAATTGTTTAGATTATCCATTGTGAGGATAGGAACACAAAATACATTTTTTTTTGATGAGTTGGTTTCACCATTCATTTATTGTGATTTGGTAGGATTTTATTACATTTTTATGTGTGGCACTGTGGAGGATCCTTCTGAGTATATTGTTATACACTCCCTACATTATATAAACTTTTTTGAGGCCACTTTTAGTAGGTTGGGGATCATGATGAATACCACTGCACTGGGTGTTTTTCAACAGATGTTTGGTCTTTTTGGTTCTTTTTTTTACTTTCTTTTGGTACTTTTTGTTTTCCCTTTTTACTTGTAGTAGTTTTTATATGACATTACATATGTGCACTTGGTTTTAATTTACTTTGTGTTCTTAGATAGAGTTGGATGTTTTCAATCTTATCTTTCTATTTCTCTTTTGTATTATTATAGTCTAATTCTTCTCATCAATATTTATATCATACCATTAGAGCTAGTCCCCAACTCGGAGCCAATTGGAGACATGAGTGAGGTAGTCACTATCCCTCTTCTCCCATTCCCAGCGTAAGAGGGGTATACATTTTTTGGAGGGTCTGTGAAAAAATTATTCAGTAAATCATTATTAAACTACATTTTTAACCATTTTTTAGTAGAATACTACAACCCTAATGAATAAAATATTATATTCAGTGGAATGTTTAATATTTTTTGAATCCATGTGAATTTTTAATTTAAATAGTGTTTTACATAATTATATACTTCCAACAAGTTTTCTTGATCTATAGAATCACATCAGTAGTACTATATTGTAGATATCAGAAATACATGTTCCAATATATTAATATATAATATTTTTTTAGATATTCCTCTTTAGAATATCATAATCATTCACTTGGTGTAATTTTATGTTATATTTGTTATATATTTGATATTATTATTTAGTTCTTATATAAACATTTTTAAAAAATGATCTCTATTTATATATCAAAAACCATCCAATTATCTTATATACATTAAAGTTATATCATGAATATCTATTATAAAATAATTCATCGGCGTGGATTTTACTTCTATGAGAATTAGAATATCTTCACCAAATGGTTTTTTCAAAAGAAATAACTAACCTATAAGACATTCCGAACATCATGGGGTACACTAATGTATTTACCAAAGTGGTTATCATACATAACCCATACAATGAGATACATGTTTTTGTAGAAAGCATATTCAGAGCCCAACTTATATCCAAATTACACAATTGGATGGTAATAATTTAATAGGTAGAATAAAATATGAAACTACTAGATCATTTGGTCAAAGGGATTTAACCCAATTACATCACCATTGGGTGTACCATTTTTATTTTTCAAAAATGTAGAGATATTAATGTTCTTTTATAAAAACTATATGGGACATAATTTGATCACATTGAATAATAAAAATAACATACCAAGGACTGATGATTTGTTTGATCAAACTCTAGTATTTTTAAACTTAGGAAATAAGGATATAATTATTTTCTATAAATTTCTATAAGTGATGATTGAATGTATCCAAAATACAGTCTTCAATTTGAGATATGTATCTTATTTATTCCAATTGATTCCATTCATAGATACCAATTACCATTTAATATTAATGGAATTGATGAATTGAGTCTATAGAGGCTACCTAAATAGATATGTTTCAATATTTATATAATACATTCATATCAACTCAAATAGAAATTAGAGACACAAAGAGAATCATAAGATCTTGTTTGAAATAATACAAAATGATAACATGAATGATATATTTACTAATTGTGTCTTTTATATTATGTAAATCAAATTATTACAGAAATAGATCAAAAAGGATGGAATATTTGTCGATGTCCAAAATGTATGTGAAATTTTGTAATGTGCTTGACCCTGAACCATGATGAAATGTTTTAGTTCTTATGGATTGACTGAGAACTACCAACAGTTTATAATAAACTAATGATACTTTGCAATTCCAAAAAACAAAATTTTCCTATAATTGGAAAATTAATATTAAAAATAATTTTTATGAAATAACTATAGATCTCATAAAGAGGAAAATCACTACCCTTTACTCATACTACCTTAAAGGGGATGGGGTTTCTGATATAAAGAGATGCTTCGTTGAATGGTGTGGGTTACATACTAATGTAAAATAAAAAATTAATTTCATATAACAAGATATAGTTTTGGATATAGGAATAAAACTACCTAATACATTATTATTATATAGTATTTTGGATAATTTCATTGATTATTTAGAGACTGAAACACTATGATGAGGGAAATAATATTGTATATTGATTTTGGTATCCCAATAACTTCCACAAGATGCACTACTAAATTGGTTATGGGGGACAAAGTCACCAATTCATCAACTATAATCTCAATTAAACATGATTTCACACCAGATCAACACACAAGATAGGTGTAATGTAAGTGTTTAGGTCTAATTGGGTTAGAATTTGGGTCATTAATTAGAAAGATACAATGTAAACCAGAAAATTCTAGAGAATTCATCAACATGTTCTGAATATTAAATTGATCTTCTATACATTCTATCATCCAAATACTAAAGGATAATTGGAAAGTACCATTTAATCAAATCATAAAATACATAGTTCCTGCAAAATGGAATTTGTTTTATCAGATAAACGTCTCCCATATATGGGTTTATCATAAAAATAAATATTTCTATAGGTTAGTCAAATATCCTTATATGAAGTAATATATGTTAAATGATTTAGAAGCCATATAGTTTTAGTAAAGGTTGGTGAAACAATTCAATAGGACTTGTTTTTTATTATAATTGGTAAATAACGATCAAGACATCTAATAATGCACTAATTATACTTGAAACTGACAATAGATCTTTTTCGACATTGCTCTATTGGAATAGTAGTGTTAAATTATGTAATATTTTTACATCAATTATCACTACGAAATAGATTTGTGAATCTTGTAAACCCGGAAAATATATCCACTATTATAATTTACACATTTGGGTCCTTGATTAAATAATACAAGTGTTTGATCTGTTTTCACTTCGTCATGTTATTTAATATCCTCATTATGTGTTCCATGTATCTCTCCAGATGATGAGCATTTGGGATTAATGAAATTATGTAAATACAATGGTGGTATAACTACAACATGTACACTCTTATAAGGAAGATATTTTTATACCCAAGAACTATACAAAAGTTTTTATATGAGACATTACAACTACCTCACTAAAGTACATGTGAAAAATCAAAAATATGAAGAATAAATAGGGGAACCAAACTTTAAAATTGAATTTTATATACCATCACATATTCCATAAAAAATATGAGGTGATATCTTGGTGGAAAAATATTTATTATTGTGGGTATATAATGTAATATCCCAAACTACTATATATATATATATTCTTATAAATAATAATAGTTTTCTAAATTTTGATATATATTATATGCTAAACACATTCATCAAAAAATGTATTTTTTCCCTTAAATAATAATTTTTTATTAAAAAAATAGTTATTATAATATTTTATAATATAATAAATAAATAAATAAATAATTTATTGGAATATTAAAATATTGAAAAATCATCAAGAATCATAACATTTTTGATTGAGAAATAAAAAGGATAAATGTCATCAGTTGCAAAATAAATATTTTAGAAATGATGAATATTGCATTTTTAAATGTACTAAGGTGAATAATGAATGAATGATTTATTATGTACTAATATTATGTATTGTGACTATTGTAGTTTAAAAATTATATTTTTAATAGAAAGCTATTTTTTTAGAAGACTAACATGGGTATCTCGAAAAATTACATGGATATTGTCAACTAAAAAATTAGTAATTGAATAATAAATTAATATAACTAATTATTATAAAGTGTAGTTTTAGAATAAATATATTAATTCCATTAAACAAATATCATATTTAATAACCCAATAAATCTATTATACATATTTATGTAACATAATTTGAATTAATTTAATAAATAAAATTCCAATTTAATTAATTAAAATTATGTCTGTTATAAATTCAATTTCATAAAATTTAATTGGTTTCTAGAATTATTATGTTGCATGTAATTAATGGATAAATTTTTTTTCTTTCCATAAATCATCATTTTACATGAATAGAAAAAATGGCAATTTTTACCGAACTATTATATTTTAGTTAAATTAATAAATATGTATTAATAGCCTTATCACTTATATAATTTCATGAAAGAAATTATATATTTTTATTCACATAAATAAATCATGTCATTGTAATTAAAATCATGAATATTATTTTCCAAAATTTAATGTCAAAATAATTTAATTAATAATATATAATTAATTTTTTGGTCATTCCTTTTTAAAAATGCTGATATTTTTTTGTATAAATAGTATCTAAATTATAATATTATTTTTTCTAATAAAATCTAAATATTAATGTATTAAATATTTTTATTAAATTATTACCTTAAGTAGTATATTTTAGTCAAATATTATCTTAAAAATCCACACTACTGAAGCATAATTACCCACTCTCTCTACTCACTAAAAACCACGTACATTAAAATTATAAAAGAATATTGTTTACCTAATTACCATCTATAATTTCACTTATAACTATGTGAATTTCTGAATTTATCAATCTTCAATATTTTATGAACTCTATGGTCATAAAAAGGGATCATCATTAAGAATTTTTTATTTTTCTTTAATATTTTTAATTCAGTATTTATTTCTAAAGCCCTATAATTACATTTAATTCTATCCAAAATTTCCATTTATTACATATGTATTATTTAAAAAATAATAATTTTAGGTTCCCACTATAATTATTTTTTATATATATTTATATGGGACACATATTTCACATTCTCATTAAATAATTTTCCATTATCATTTTATAAACAATCTACAAGGGAGTTTCTTTCTCTATTCTTATGAAAAATATTATAGATGATAAAAATTTATTTATAATATACATTTTTAAATTTTTTCATTTTTATTATTCTGTTGTTAACATTAGAAATTTATATGTGTAAATAAGAAAAATTCTAATAAAAAAAGAATGTATATTTCCTATTAAATAAAATATAAAAATTCTTCACCGTGAAAAAAGGGAATAATAAAGTAGAATTCAATGACTATATTTAACTAGGAGTGAAAAAATTAATATAATTAACATCATGTTTCAGGTTTTAATATACATAAATTAATTATACTACATACGGATGTTTGATTAAATGAATTCTAATCTTTTGCAAGGAGAATCATGAATCTTACAAATTCATTTTGAGTTCAATAGTTATTTTTATTTTTTAGTTTATAATATTCTGAAATTAAATAAAAGATGATATTTTTATATTATTTCCCATTTCCATTGAATGATATATATGTTCACAAGAATCATATTTTTTTAATTATACATTTAATGTTATTCTAATTTTTTTAATCTAATTTATCACATTTAAATTTTTTCTCACTATCTCCATAACCCATGTTTTTATATGAAAACAATTTTTTTCAAATATAAAATTTTACATTCATTTTAATGACTAAAATATGTGATTCAATACACACTTATAAAACCCTTTCACTTCCAAATGGATTAATTCATGTTTATATTTATAATGTGTTCCTGTTGTTTTCAACATATATATTTTCAATAATTTTATAAAATTAATGGCAGGATCAAGATAATATATGTGTAATAATAAATTTGTAATTTTATATTTCTAATGAGATTATGGATATTATTTGGGATCATGATGAACTATTTTTTTTCACATTTATGACTTTATTATTTATACACATATTTTAAGCATGAATATGATGACTACATTATTTTGAATGAAGCATGATATATGACAACATTGTTATGAATTTTCATTATTATGAATATCTCATGATAAATTTTCATTAAAAATGAATATATCATTATTATAATGATGATACAATGCTTGTGCTATGGTGATAATTGTTTTTTACCAATGTACTATTGATTCATTTCTCTTATTCCATTTATGTTATACCTCTCCTTATTTATATTTTAGGTCACCACATTCATTGATTAATATAATCATGTGAATAAATATAAAAAAACATGTGGGATTTTAGTTTGTATTCGATGAATTGTTTAAATGAGTAAATTTTTTAGTAATTTACTCATTATATATTAACCTAATTTTCCAATGATATAAAACTGTTCAACTATGGATGGTATTATTATTTTTTACTAATTAGAAATATTATTTAATAGTCATTTAATAATATGTGTGGTCATTATAATTATCATACAAATAATGTAAATTAAAACTAAACAATTTTACAATATATATTAATATAAATGAATACAATTATGATATTCTTATTTAAAATGAATTAAAAAATTAAAAAATTGATGATTCAAATTATAGAGATAAAACTATTAAAATAAATGATAATAAATAAAAAATTATTAGAACACATAATGAAACATTATTAATAAAATTAAATTGGGAATAAATAAACTATAAATAAAAATACCATAAATGTTAAATCATTATTATTGTGGATTTCCATGATCTTCATCAACTGCAATATCAACTAAATAAATAATTACAAAAATTATATACATAACAGTACTTCTAAGAGATATGTAAAGGAATACGATAAATGGTAACCCTTTTCTATGTAAAAATATGTATTTAAACGAAATCATACAATAATATATATGTTCTTTTTAAATATGGCTATCAGATATATGATCTCAGGAAATCTTTTTTTTGATTATGGAAGTATGAGGTAGGTTTATTTTTATTTTTAACTGTTAATAACTATTTAGATATAACATATTTCATAATAAATTAATATTGATACAATAAATTAGAAATTATTTAAAATATTATAATTTATATTTTCTTATTTATTTTTTATTATTTTAAAAAAAAATGTTATTTGATATATCATGACATTTCATAGATGTATTTAAATTATGATGATTAATAAGATTACATTGTTGGAAAATAATAACAGAAAATTAATGGGATATGGTTAAAAAATTTCCCTTGTTAATATTTTTAAATGAAATATTATTTTAGGTGTATTTAATGTGTATCATAATAAATTAAATTGATAAAATTTATTTGAAGACTATAATTTAATGGTTATAAAAACACACACACACACACATATATATATATATATATATATTCTTTTTTGTTAAAAGAGTCATTTTTCTACAAAAAAAATTATATTCATTTATTTCTTTCTTTTTAAAAATAATTTTCACATATTTTATTTTGTATTATATTATAAGGATTCATAATTATGAATTACCATATATATAATATATAATAATGGTATTATAATATATTAAACAACATTCTCATATTAAAGGATAGATAATATATTATTGGTTAAAAGAAATGACTTAACATGACTCAAGTTTTATGAAATTAAATTTATAGATTTATATAATCGAATTGTATTTAATTGTTTAGGAATAAATAATATATTTATCAAAATAATATATTTACTTATTTCACTTAAATCCCATCAAATACTATAATTACACTTCACATGATGAGTGTTTTTAATGTAACATACATAATTTAAAATTTTAGAAGTATCTCCATTCCTCAACCTCCAAAAAAATATTTTTCCTCAAAATAAAAATTTTAATAGTATAATTTTTTCTTCTATTTGTGTTCTCACCAATGTTTTGGAGACTCTAGTCATATGTAAGCGGCTAGGGCCTATCATTATATGTGATGGCATTGTGAGTGTAAACTATTTCATCAAAATAACGAGTTAAACTTCATTATTATTAGTTAAATTCTTATACCAACTATTTAGAAATTACATTTACACTATAATATTATCATATTAGAATCATTACTTTTCTACATTAATGGTATTACAATAAAATTACTAAAATTTAAACTGATTCATTTTCTATTAAATGTTCTCAGTCTATTCTATTCTATAACCAACTTTATTAGAATTATAATTTATATAGCATGATATATTATGTAAACATAAAAACTAATATTATATTATAATAAATTTTAGTTTAATTTGATATCATAATAATTCATTGGAAATACATATGGATTTATTAATAATTAAAAATAAACATTTTTAAAGAAATTATTATTATAAAAAAGAGAATTTTAACCAATATTAGTGAACCATCACCATATAATCCATGAATAGTACATTTAAATTTGGAAAAAAAATAAAAAATCGGTATGTTTCATCAATTAAAATTTTAGAGGTGATAAAATCACAATAAAATTCATTCTCTTAAACCCCCAAAACTGATGAAAGAATAAAATATTATATAATTATCCCATGGAAATTAATTTTAAAAAATCCAATTCTTAATGGTGTAATATGAAATTATGAAAGGTATCAAATAAAACATAAATATATGTAGTTATGATATAGATGATTAATGATCCTAAATTTACTACACATGAGTTTATAACAGATAGATTTATAGATGAATCAAATGTAGATATTTTTATACTAATTTAACTTCATTGAATCTTAATTTCATATTATTCAACTATTATTCCATGAAAATGGTTAATTAATTCCCAATTTATATATATAAATATTAATCACATTTCTATATTGTTTTTACACACCATTTGTATAATTTCACTTTCATGAGAATTTGATACAATCTCTATGAAATTTATTAGCATTTTTTACTCCACTCTCTTTCATTGAGTAATAATCATTAATTTTAAACATCATTATTTTATGATTTGATCCACTAACCATAGATATTTATAAATTTTATTTCCTATATTTTTGGGATTTTGTTTAAATTCTAATAAACAACTATCAAAATGATTCTTACGTAAAAACATTTATCCTCATTTGGTTTTGATTGACACAATTTTCAAAAAATGGGACACAATACTTCTTCCTTGAAAATAATCTTCAATGATTCTTATTTATAATAATTATATTATTCCTATGGTATTCTCTCTTTAAAACTAATGAAATTACCTTAGAATTTAAAAAATATTATTCAATTAAATGATTTTAATGTTTGTAAAAATATGAAATCATTAGGAATAATATGCATATAATATATAAGTCATTTCCCCATTGAATCCTTATTTATTAAAAAAATAATATTAAATTCATATTTTCAATTATTAATTTGTATTATGGTATTGTTTTTTCTAATGGGAGTAATTATAAAATATACAAGGGGTTAATTATCTATCATAAAATTGTTAAATTAAATTAAATTTATTTATGGTATTTGATGGTTGGTTAGGGTAATGAATTAATACTAAATGTTTAAGTTAAAAAAGGATGATAGTGAATACAAAAGTACATATAGATGATCACAATTAATTTTATTTTTTTTAATTCAAAAAAAACATATATATAGTTTACACACTCTAAATAATAGTAAATTACACAAATTTTATTATAAGGGAGACTTTTACATGTGATAAAACTAAACCATGACATTGAAAAAAATTCATTACCATATCAGAACATTGTATGAAATAAACATAAACCTATCTAGCCATTTTGTGAGATTTTATAAAAACATGTATTTTATTCAAAATGAATACCTAAAGTATTGATTTTTGATGTTATTAAGAAAACCCCATATCCTTAACATTTCTTTATGATGGAAAATATAATGAAATTTTTAGATGGATGTATAACTATTATATGTTATATTAAATTACTAAAAAAATACCCAGATAATAAATTAATAAATAATCATATTAGTATTGTTGTGAACAAAAATGATGGTTTTAGAAGTGTTCTTCTTAACAATTTGAATATGATAAATGATAATTCTCGGGATATCAAGAATCAACCCAATTTAGCAGAGTGAACAATAGGGATATTTAGATAAAATGATAACCTCTCATACAATATATATTTATATTAAATAGAATGCTTCAACATTGTTATAAGAAAATGTAACTTTCACAACTTCACTAAAAGCGATATACACAGTAAGTAAGAAAATTATTAATCACAATATTAACTAACATAAAATAAATTAAATCATCAAAAAAACCAAAATTAATTTCAATGAATAAATTAATTATATTTAATCAAATATTATAACATAAAAAATTATTAAAAATAATAAATTAGTTGAAAATTTTAAAAATAAATGCATCATTAAAAGTAATTTAATAAACACCCAAAATGGATCAATATGTAACAAATTTATATAATTAGTGATAATGTATGTGTATGATTCCTTTTAATATTTCATATAATTATAATTTCTATACATAGTAATCCAAATATCTGTTAAAGGAATCATCAAGATCAAATCCAATATTATCATACCTTACATGGGGACCGTGGTTTCTAACATTGTTTTTGAGAACATAATGTAGTCATTTAATATGTTGATGTAGAAAAAAACATTAATTATTGTGTAGTTAACTCTTGGTGGATATTTATTCAAAATATTATGTATTCATTATATACCTTTAAAACACCATATTCCTTGTAATATGGGTTTTCTTGTAAATATTTTATTGTGTCCTTTACAACTGATGAATAAAATTACGACCAGGTATTTAATTAGATCTATTTATTCCAAATGGAATTCATAAAAATCATATATGATACCAGAAATCAATCCTTATATAGTGTAATATTATTTACAACTATTTTATCAAATGAAATATAAACCAATATCATCTTCTACCATGAAATATATATACTTGAATCATGACATATTGACCACCAAAAACCGGTGTTGAGTATACCACATTCCACAATGTTTTCGAAAATTGAACCCTAGAAATCATTGATCAATACAACATATATCTACATCATTTTGAAAAAATAATTCTCCACTTGGAACATAAAAACCCCAATATACAAGACATATTAGACCTAAGCGTGAAATGAAGAGCCTTTACATTCTATTGTACATGATATTTTTTTAGTGAATAATTTAAAAAATATATACAGCCAAATTTTATTATATATAATACATATGTAGTCAAATCATAAAAAAAAGAAACAAAAATATTAAAAAAATTACATATCAAATAGAATATATTTTATACAAATGTATAACCATGTAAATTTCAAATAACATAAAACCATTTAGTATAATGTCAAAATTTATGAAATTAATTTTTTTAATATAAATTTATTCTATTACATTTGGTTTTAATATTTATATATTGCATCAAAACTCATTTCATATTCATTCCAAAATTTTCATATTATTTCGAAAAATATACAGTTGGAATTTCACAAAAAGTTCAATTGATTTTGGGATTTTCATAGATCTTTACTACCTAGGCATATATTGATATTCCATATTTTTTTACCTTTTTAATAAATAATTTTATAATTTTATTGATATATAACAATAAAGTAATAACTCAATAATAAATAAAAATATAATGAAAAATGATAAAAACATTAAAAAATAATGAATAAATAAAATATCGGTAATTCATTTTATCTACAATTATATAAACCTCATATTTTTATTTGTAATTTAAGGGATAATAATAAATTTAAGTATTTATTATTATTTTTTCCAATTATAATTATCCGAATAGGTTATAATAATTTATTTTAAATTTTCACAATATTTATTTATAGTGGTAAGAAGTTTAATACATGATTAATAATATTTTCAATCATAACTAATAGAGATTTTCATATATAAACTCATTTTTTTAAATATAAACATTTAGAAACTCATTGTTAATATCCATTTGAATTATAAGATAACTGTAAAATCATTTCAATGATTATAATATTCTAATTTAATAAAAATAAGATAGAAATATAAAAATTATTCTTAAAATATACCTTCTAAATAGGAATATCTATTAGGAATTTATATTTATATTATTAATGATTTTAAAATTTACTTCTTATTATATAAATATTATTTTAGTTCCTATAATTTAAGAGTCATTACATCGAAATAAATTAAATTTATTATTTCTAGAAAAATTGATTTAATATATCTTGATTTTAAAAAATATAATTAGAATCAAAATAAGACAAAAAACCCAATTCAGAAAAATATGATATAAAAAAATATTATAAGACCAAAATTTCCCATCAGATTTCCTACTTTGAGCATTTATTTCAACATTTCTAATGATTTTTTATATTGGATCATAATTATGGGTTCCCAAACATATAATATTTTATTTATTAGGTATGTTTTTATTCTCCCACAAAAAAGACTCATTAGTTCCCATGTTTACAGCATTATTAAAAACATATTTCAGGTATGTATAAAATCAAATGATTAATATAAAATTAAATGTGTGAAAAAATGTTATAGTAATGATTAAAATATTAAAATTTAATTTGATAAGGTTGAAAATCTTTAGTAAAAAATGATATTTCAGAATTAAATTCATTCAAGAGTTATTTATTATTTTAATTATAATTCATTTTTAT
This sequence comes from Viscum album, assembly GCA_963277665.1. Taxonomy (NCBI): domain Eukaryota; kingdom Viridiplantae; phylum Streptophyta; class Magnoliopsida; order Santalales; family Viscaceae; genus Viscum; species Viscum album. The sequence continues at coordinate 1,514,939,766 of OY728122.1, read as the reverse complement.
AAACTTTAAATGGTTAATTTAATGTTATTATTAAAAAGTCTAGAAATTCCAATGGAATTTCTTTTTCAATACATGGAAATATTACAAGTCCACAATATCAGATGACACTTGATTCTGAGACTCGGTGTTCCCGGAATCAATTTCTAATGTTTTGTTCGGGTACGTTCAATAAATGTACATAAGGGGTTTTATATCTTCGGAACCGGTGCTCAGAATTGAAACCCAAGTGCCCCATTGAACTCACATCATCGGTAATTTCCTAGTGATACCATCACAATAGTTGTGTTTTAACTAGAGTTGAAGATAGTTTTGGGGGGTTTTAAATTAAATTGAATAAAATAACATAATAACCTTATTTTATTAATTGGTAGTCATAACCTCCAAAGGTATGTTAGTGGTGGGGGCCACCAAACCATAACCTCCCATGAGAGGTTGTTGTGGTGGGGCCCAGATGCACAAAACCTCCCTTGGGAGGGTGTTATAGTGGTGGGGCCCAGTCGAACACAACCCCTTTGAAGGATTATTAGGTGGGGCCCACTTGACTTCTCAAACTCCTCTAATCCCCTCAATTAATTCGGTGTAACCCTTGAAACTTCTCACCTTCCCCCCATAAATGTTTTGCCAACCCTCACCATTTATGAATTAAAACTCTTTTAGTTAATTGGTGCATTTTTCTGAATTCTTTATGAAAAAACTTTAATAAGGTGTTATATTTTATTATTGTGGGTGTTGGTATAACCTCTTGTTAGGAGAACCTTGAGATGAACTTTGGGAGGATTGAGAGGACTTCATCCTCTAAACGAATAACGCTCGTTGCTCGTGATGAAAGCTCCTTCCACCAAAGATCGATGTTGTCTTCTTCCTCCTTCAACCAAGGTAATGAAAGGGAAGATGCTGCCCGCGAAGAACGTCGCCAACGACGACGTCACCTCCTCCCGTATCAACGAGATGACATCAACATCCTGTAACTTTGTCAACGAATGACTACCGACGAATCAAAGGTAGTTGGATTTTTGTTGGTTTTATTCTCATTCTCCGGCATTCTATTTTCTATTAGATTGTGAACATCCAATTTTTATCAACATAAAAATGGAGAGTTTAGGCCAACCTCACACGGCCAGACATTATCTGTCTATTTCATTGTGGTGTACATCAAAGCGGAAAAGAGGCGACAACGACGAAGACATCTAACAATGGCCGCGCTACCCACGACCTCTACGAACTGCACTACCGACCAAGCGGTGCCCAACCCGTGTCCTGGAGTGTAGCCCGTTAACTCATGCCTCACCGGCACCCTTCCAGTTCCCCTTGGCATGATACAAATGCTCCCTAGCGCCCACACAGAATCCGGACGCTCTGGCGGGAACCGCCAGTGCACTGCCCGCCCAACCCGGCACCCCCGGGCGGGATGCCCCATCAGCCCGGCGCACCATAATGCATTGCCCATCCTCCCTACCTCCCCCCCCCCCCAGCGCACTGCCCAGCCATCCCCCTACCCCCGGGTGCTGCACGTGCCCCTGGCGGCCTGGCCGGCCCCTGCCGGTGGATTGCCAGGTACCACCGCGGCCTACCGCACCCTACCTAGTGCACCCGTGGCCGTTCAGGTGCCCTGCCGACATTCCCGAACCCTGCGCGACCTGCCATCTGGCCTCCCGACCAATGGATTTCTAATAGAACCCGCGGTGTCCCCTACAGTTCCACTGGTCAATTCGGCACGGTCTCCCGGACCATGATACCGAGCCGCATACCTGGCATCAATCAGGTCGAACCGCCCTCGTCGGGCCCTGGTCCAGGGCCCAGGGGACTGGGTGAAAACATTGTAGGCTGGCCCACCCAATGGACCGGGTCAGACCTGACAAGTATGACTAGGTCGGCCGAAACTGGGTGGGGCCGAGTTGGTCCAACCGGGTCGGACCAGACCCATGCCCAATACTGATCCCTTTGTTTGTTTTGGCCATATCAATGGCACCAGAAATCCATTTGATGAACGGTCAATGGAACCAATAATCTTGGAGCATAATCTTCCCTTTAAATCTACCCCACTAGAGTTCATGGTATAGTTGAGTTATGGTCTGGTTGGTTTATACGAGAATCCAACAGGGCCCCCAGGACTAAAATGCAAATAACTCACAGACCGAGCGTCTGAATGACGCGCCATCTATTGCCTTGAGACCCATATGAAATTAGGGTCCTTTGAGATACTTCCTCGTGATACATTGTGACATTTGGAGTACAGACCACTAGCTTGTAGTGCTGATCCTCTCCGAGACGATTGGATAGAGTGTGAAGATCAAGTAGCTGACGGACCTGATGAGCACTTGACCGATTCGACTCGGAGTGATTCGACTCAGAGTGATTATACTAGCACAGTGGGGAGCGTCTGGTTTGGTGGTAGAACCATTTCTGATGGAGCGCCTGTTTTGGAAGAAGACTCACGATATTTGATAGGAGGATTACCTCTGTAGGCTATTGGGGGAGCGCCCGGTTTAGCGGCAATACCACATCGGACAGAGAGCCCGGTTTGGCAACAGACCCGCGTTACTCGACAGGAGGAGTACCTAAGCAGACTAAGGTCAGTGGGATGTTCCTCAGTGTCACGACAGGCCCACTGGACATGATAGAGTAGTATTTCTCCATCATTTGTAGTTTCGATAATGAAAATCTTGGTTTGAGCTGAGTCAATGACCTTTGTGTTTTCCTCATGATTTAGATGGGTTACATGATTACTTAGGTATATTTATGGGCATATAACTAAGTAATGGTTATCTGTTTAAATCATACATTTTGGTTTATCCTTGTTGGTTTTGTGAGACCTTGAAGGTCTCGTGGTCCCTACTGAGTATCGTTATAGTCACCCCTACACTGGTTATGCCCGCACCTCGTTGTGTTGGATGAAGACAACAGAAAACGCTGACGGTGGCCGAGAGCACCTAGATTGGACGGTAACCAGAGGTTGACGTAAAGATGTTTCGGTACTCGATGGGGTATGACGGACATGTTGTGATTAGGAGTCCATCTGTACCTACCCTTCATGTAGGATTCCTGGAGGACAATCCACGATCTACTTTCACCTTTCAACATTTTTTACCTTTTCAGTTGTACTTGTTTTGAGTTTTATTTGAACTTTACAGTTGACCTTGTATTCCGACCCCCTATACTTTCAGTACTCTTGTTATACAGTTTTTACTTAGTGTTTTCTTCCTCTTGTACTCTAGTTGTTTGTGTTTACGTTTTATTAGGGAAATGCCTTCCTAGTTTTAGGGAATTACACCTTTGGTGCTTGTCTCCAGCCCATGGCATATGGAAGGTGGGCATGGGGTAATAACTATACGAGCCCCAGGGGATGGTTCGTAACAAATTGGTATCAAAGGACGTCGGTTCTACCATAGAACTTAGGAATCTGATATTTCTTTTCTATGAAACAATAGTGAAAAAGGTATTATGTGTGGTTTTCATTTCAGGGTGTCTAGTGATGGTGTGGGCGGCCGATCTATCCATACACCAGGGCCCTGACTTCTGATTTCCAACTCAGTGCATGAAAACACTGATTCCATGTGTGTGTGTGGGTCTGTGTGCATTCAAATTTTTTACTCTAAGTAAGCTCAAAGTAGGTCATCTCACCAGGTATAGTCTTTTGACTGTGTCGCATCTGTTTCATTCAAGATGCCTCCCCGCTGACGACCAGCTAGATCCCTGAGAGTTGTAAGTACTGATAGCCCTCCAAGCGACGAGGCCTCAATACAGGGCCTTCTCACAGTTGAGGCACCAGTAAAGGCACCAGCGTTACTACTTCTCATTGGGCCACAGATTCCACCAGCCTCAGCAGCAGATGATTCACTCCACTTGAGTACATTTCACGAGTTCCAACACCAGAGGCCACCTACGATCTTGGGAGAGAGGGACCCACAGGTGATTGAGGATTGGCTGGAGGCTATGGAACAAGTCTTCAGACTTGTAGGGACACCATCAGATTTCATGTTGATCCTTGCTTGCAGCCTCCTTCAAGTAGTAGCAGTAATATAGTGGAGCCTGATGCTCTTGATTTATGATGAGGCGTCACCTCTATGGGCATATTTTGAGGGCCAGTTCTGGGTAGATTTTTTTCCAATGAACCAACGAGCAGTGAAGATACAGGAGCTACTGCTTCTACAACATGGTAGCATGATGGTGGCACAATACTTAGTGAAGTTCACTGACCTCTCATGATACTCAACTGATAAGGTATGAGACCCTTCATTAATGGCCCAGAACTTCGAGCAGGGGCTCAGGTGAGAGATCTGAGAATTATTTGTCTCCCACAACATACCAATGGTGATAGGGGTGTTAGAGATAGCCCTCCTAGTGGAGAGTTTTCTTCCTGAGTAGTCACCAGCAGTAGGACCCACTACTGGTCGATATGTAGCAGAGTCTTCTGCAGCTGGCAGTATACAGATGATGTAGAGGTCAAAGAGGGCCAGACCAGCAGGTGGATGACCGCACGGCTCATGATCAGTTGTGTGGGGCACCTAGAGTAGAGATAGATCCAGACATACTAGGAGCGGGAAATGTTTCTCAAACGACGAGCATGATCACAGGGATTGTGACTATCTGACCCGTTGTTCTGAAAATATGTAGATATTTGAGGGACCTCCTAGATAGAGGTAGAGATTCGATGGAGGCGGTCTGCAGGGAGCAGGCGGACGTGGCAGAGGAGCTGGCTGTGTAGCTGGCGGTGGACGACATTATGAGGTGCTACCGCCACCACCACGAGGAGGTCCACCTCGACCACAGGGAGATGGTGGAAAGGGAATATCACAACTTTAGGTAGCTGAGGCCTATGATCACAGACCTCCATATATGATTAGAGGTATGAAATGTTTCTACTCCACCTTAGCTACAGTTCTTATAGAGATAAGTTCCATTCCCTCTTTCATAGCCACTACCCTTGTTCGGATCTCATAGATTCTGACGAAGCCATTGGATCGATCCTTACGGCTGAGACTTTTACTGGAGTAGACTCGATGATTACACACTGGTGGCGGTAGTGTGAGAATACTCTATCATGCGAGAGCTTCGGCTGGGATCTCCTCATAGCGGCGTCGAGGCCTTACGATGTCATCTTGGATATGGACTGGTTATCTACAGTCCATTCATAGATTGACTGTATTAGGAAAAATGTGCGGTACGTCTACTCAGATAGAACCAGGTTCCCCTTCACTAGTGAGAAGGGAACCTTTGCAGCTCCAAACATACATAATCGAAGGAGGGTGCAGAAGATCACTAACCAGTTGGCTTGCCTTACCCTCGGAGTAGTAGATGTGGAGAGTCTGACTTGTCCTATAGTGGTGGACCAGTACATGGATGTTTTCCCTGATGATGTTCCAGGACTACCTCCATGCAGGGATGTGGACTTCTATATTGACCTGTACCAGGGGATGTCCCCGATATCTACTCCAGCATACCATATGGCTCCCGCTAAGCTTTTCTAGTCAAGGGTACAGCTTGAGGAATTGCTGGGAAGGTGATTAATCTAACCTAGTTTTTCTCCAGGGGAAACCCCGATTCTATTCACCAAGAAGGCATATGAGAGCTTAAGGTTCTTTGTTGACTATCGTCGCCTGAACTAGGTGATCGTGAAGAACAAGTACCCTCTTCCGTGGATTGATGACCACTTTGACCAACTCAAGGGAGCATGATGGTTCTTGAAGATTGGCCTTAGATCAGGCTATCACCAGCCCGGATATTGAGATGAGGATGTGTAGAAGACGGTCTTGAAGTGTCTATATGACCATTATGAGTTCTTCGTTATGCCCTATGACGTAACCAATGCTCTAGTAGTGTTCATGAGTCTCTTGAACTGGATCTTCCAGCCTTATCTCGATCTCTTTGTCATAGTCATCATCAACAACATACTGATCAACTCGACTACTGAGGAGTAGCATGCCTACCAATTTCAGGTAGTACGTGACACACTTTAAGAGCATCATACTTATGATAAGCTCTCGATGTACCAGTTTTTGATTTGAGAGGTTCATTTCTTGGTACATGTCATCTCGAAGGGTGGTGTTTCTCTGGATCCAGTGAAGATTGAGGCGGTACTTGCTAAGGAGCCATCCAACAGTTTGACAAAGGTACAGAGTTTCCTGGGATTGGATGGAAACCACTAGAGATTCGTTCTAAAAATCTATGGTGTTACAGCGCCACTAACAGCCTTGAAAAACAAGGAGAAACCCTTTGTGTGGTCGGAGATATGCCAACAGAAATTTTAAGAGCTGAGGTAGAGGCTAAAAAATGCCCCCTTATTAAGGTTTACATAGGAAGGCATGTGTTTCTTAGTCTATTGCGACTCATTAGGGACCGAGCATGGGTGTGTCCTGATGCAGGAGCGAGCAGTGATCGCGTATGGTTCTCGGAAGTTGAGACAGCATGAGAAAAACAACGCTACCTAGGACATGGAGTTATTAGCAATGGTATTCACCTTAATGATGTGGTGACACTATCTGATGGGTGAATGTTTTACCGTGTAATCTGATCACAAGAGTATCTGGTAAATCTTCTCTTAGGAGGACATGATCCTGAGATAGCGGTGATGGATTGAGTTCCTCCAGGACTATGAATTTGAGATAGTCTATGCACCTAGGAAGGGGAATGTTGTTGCAGATACAGTCAGCAGGAGGACTGGTATAAAGATTCTAGGAGAGGTGATAAAGGATTTTCATGCCTTACAAATATCCTTTGTGGATAGATATGGAGCATCCTTACTACAGTCTCTCACAGTCACTCCCCCTCTTCTTCAGCGGGTCGGGAAGGTGTAGCATGGGGACACTGATTGCGAGACACGACGTGCTCAGATATCCATATGGAAGGCAACTAATGGATTGTTTGATGGTGGGTAGCACGACATATTCTTTAGAGGACATAGCATGGTACCATTTTCACTACAGGAGGAGGTGTTGAGAGAGTTCCACATATCTCATTTAGCGGTACATCTAGGTGTGGTGAAGATGTATCAAGACCTTAAATGAAAGAATTGGTGGTCGGGTATAAGAAAGGCAGTAGCGGAGTTTGTCTCACATTGTCTCACTTGTCAGTTAGTGAAGGTAGATCATCAATTACCAGCAGGCTTGATACAATCCTTAGAGGTCCCAGAGTGGAAGTGGGATGGGATATCCATGGACTTCGTGACAGGTCTTCCACATACATCTAGGAGTCACGACTTGATTTGGGTGATCCTCAACCAACTCATCAAGTCTATCCACTCCTTATAAATCATATAGTAGGGCACAGAAGAGAGCATGGGATGTCTCTATGTGCATGAGATAGTGCATTTTCATTGAGTACCATATTCTATCATCTCATACGGAGATGCATGGTTTACTTCCTGGCTATGGAAGGGGTTGTAGGAGGCATTCGGGATGCAGGTACGTCTAAGCACCGCCATACATCCTCAGACAGATGGTCAGACTAATAGGATCATCCAGACCCTTGAGGACAAGCTACGTGCATGTGTCCTTGAATTTGGTCATATCTGGGAGGATCACTTACCATTGGTAGAGTTTTCCTGCAACAACTGTTATCACTCCACCATCGGTATGGAACCATTCGAGGCGTTGTACGGACAACCTTGCAGATCACCACTGTGTTAGACAGACCCAGGGGAGTCAGCACTGGTGGGACCAGAGAGGTTTCGGGCTACCACAGAAAAGTTTCAGATCATCCAGGAGTGGATGAAGACTTCACAGAGCAGACAGAAGTCTTATGATGATAGGAGATGGAGATCTCTGGATTTCGATGATGGGAACCATGTCTTCCTATGGGTATCTCCTCGATGAGGTATTCAGTGATTTTCCCGAGGCCGTAAGCTATCATTGTGGATCATCGGACCTTTCTAGGTCGTTATCAGAGTAGGAGAGGTGGCTTACCTCTTGGCTCTTCAACCTCATCTGCATCTGGTGCACGACGTCTTCCACGTAACTTAGTTGAGGAGATACGTGCAGAACTCATCCCACATCGTAGACCAAGTGGGGATGGACATCGATGACAGGGAGAAATTCACAGAGGTTCCATATGATAATGAGGATCGACAGGAGCGGGTCCTCCATGGATGGTCGATACCTCTGGTGTGCATTCGTTGGCAGCACGGGAACCTCCATGGGAGCACTTGGAAATGAAAGGTCCATATGTGTGCTCAGTACGCCCATTTTTTCCCTTACTGTGAGTTGTAGCTTACTGGGATGCAAATCCCTGAGTTGTGGAGAATGTAAAAACCTGGATTTCACATTGAATTTTTTTTTATATACATGAGAATTTTATGAGTTCGCAGTTTCTAACGACGCTTGATTTCGAGGCCCAGTGTGTCTGGAATAAATTTCTGATGTTTTGTTATGGTACGTTCAGTAAATGTACGTAGGAATTTTTTTATGTTTTAAACAGGTTCTCAGAAATGAAATCTAAGGGCACCGTTGAACTCACTGGGTCAGTAATTTCCTAGTGAGACCTTCACCGCAGTTATGTTTTAACTAGAGCGGAAGACAATTTTTTGGGGTTTTAAATTAAATTGAATAAAATTAAGTTATAACTTTATTTTATTTAGTGGTAGTTTGAACCTCCAATGGGAATTTAGTGGTGGGGTCCACCACACCATAACCTCCCATGAGTGGTTATGTTTGTGGGGCCCACCCGCACACAACCTATCTTGGGAGGATGTTATGGTGGTGGGGCCCACCAGCACATAACCCCTTCGGATGATAATTATGTGGGGGCCCCCTGACTTCTCTAGCTCCTATAAACACCCCCCCCCCAAATAATTTGGTGTGACCCTTGAAACTTCTCACCTTCCCCAAATAAATTTTTTGTCAACCCTCACCCTTAATGAATTATACATCTTTTAATTAATTGGAACATTTTTTCGAATTCATTATGGAAACACATTAATAAGGTATTATATTTTTTTATTGTGGGTGTCGGCATAACCTCTTGTTGGGAGAACCTTGAGATGAGCTTTGGGAGGATTGAGAGAACTTCATCCTCTCAATGAAGAATGCCTATCGCCCACAAAGAATGCTCCTTCCACTAAATATCGATGCAATCTTCTTCCCACTTCAACCGATCCAAGGAATGGGAAGACACTTCCTGCGAAGAAGGTCGCCAACGATGATGTCAACTCCTCCCGACATCAATGAGATGACGCCCACTTCCCACGACTTTGTCCATGAATGACTACCGGCGAATCAAAGGTAAGTGGATTTGTTTTAGTTTTATTCTCGTTCTCTAGTGTTCTATTTTCTTTGGGATTGTGAACATCCAATTGTTATCACCATAAACGCGGAGAGCTTGGGCCAACCTCACATGACCCGACACACTCCATCGATTTCTTTGTGATGTAATTCGAAGTGGAAAAGAGTCGACTGCGATGAAGACGAAGAACAAAGGCCGCGCTACCTGCTGCCTCCGCGAACCGCACTGCCGACCAGGCGGCGCCCAACCCGTTCCCCGGCACTCTGCTCGGCTGACCGTGCCTCGTCGGCGCACTGCCAGTGCCCCTCAGCATGCTGCCCGCTCTACCTGGCTTCCCCGCGACATCCTGACTCCCTGCCCAGCAATCCCGGTGCCCACAGGCACACTGCGCAGCCTGCCCGACACCCCCCGGTGTGCTTCCCAGCCACCCCGGTGCCCCCCGGCACACAACCGGCCAACCCGGCGCCACCCGACATGCCTCTCGGCCAGCCTTGGTGCCCCCAAGTGAGTTTCCCTACCAGCCTGGTGCCCCCCGGTGTGACGCCCGTCCAGCCCGAAGCCCTAGCACGCTGCCCCAACGTGCTTCCCGCACCCCTGTCAGCCTTCCTGGCTCCTTCTAGTGGCATGTCCTACACCACAACGGCCTGCCACACCCTACCTAATGCACCAACGACATGTCTGGTGCCCAACCAGCCTTCTCGTGACATGCACGGCTTGCCCTATGGCCTCTTGGCCACTGGCTTTCCAAGCTGACCCACATTGTCACTGGGCAAACCAGCCCGGTCTCCCGGGCTGAGATACCGAGCCGCAAACGTGGAGACTATCGTGTCGAACCGCCCTCATGGTCCATTGGGCCAGGCCCACCGGACCAGATCAAAACATAGAGGGCTGACCCACCCTATGGACTGGGTGAGATCCAATGAGTCTAACCAGGTCGACCCAGTATGGGTCGGCAAAGACGGGGATGGGATGAGTCGGTCCGACTAGGTCGGACCGGACCTCGGCCCAATACTAACCCCTTTTTCTGTTTTGGCCATATCATTGGCATCAGACATCCGTTTGAAGAACCATCAGTGGCGCCAATATTGTTAGGTCATAGCCTTCCCTTTGAGTGTACCACGATTGATTTCAGCCTATAGTTGAGTTACATTCACGTCAGTTCGTACATGAATCAAACTAGGCCCCTGGGACTAAAATTCTTATAACTCACAGACGGAGGGTCTGATTCACGGTCAGTCTATTGCATTGAGACCCCAATGACAAAGAGGTACATTAAGATACATCCCCGTGAGACTTTGTGACACATTGAGTATCGACCAATTGCTCGTAGATCGGATTCTCTCAGAGATGAGCAGATATTGTGCAAAGTCCTAATAGCTGACAGACCAGACGACTGCTTGACCAATTCAACTCGGAGTGATTCGACTAGCCCAGTGGAGAGAGCCTAGTTTGGAAGCAGACCCATACCGGACGGAGAACCTGGTTTAGCAGCAGACCCATGGTACTTGGTAGGAGGAGTACCTCTGTAGGCAATAGGGGGAGCTCTGGTTTGGCGACAGACCCACAGCAGACGGAGAACCTGGTAGTTGGGGGCAGACCTGCGGTACTCGATAGGAGAAGTACCTCAGCAGTCCAAGGTTAGTGAGAAGTGCCTCGATGTCATGACATGCCCACTATACTCGATAGAGGAGGGTTTCTCTAGTAGTCATGGTTTCGATAATGAAATACCTGGTTTGATCTGACTCAATGAACTTTGTGTTGTCCTCATTATTGAGATGGGTTACTTGATAACATAGGTATATGTATGGGAATATACCTAAGTAATGGTTATCCGTTGATTTCATACTTTTTGGTTTATCCTTGTTGGAATTTGTGAGACCTTTAGGGTCTCGAGGTCCCAACTTGGTATCGTTGTACTCACCCATACATGGGCTATGCCCGTACCTCGTTGAGTGTGATGCAGATGACAGACATTGCTGACGGAGGCCGAGAGCACCAGGACTGGACGGTACCCAGAGGAGTACCTTTCGACATATCAGTACATGGTGGAGTCTAATGGATGTGGAGTTCTGTAGAGGCCATCTGTACCGACCCTTCAGGTAGGAACCACAGAGGACAATCCAAGAGCATTTTTGACCATTCAGTTGTTTGTCCCTTTTCAATTGTACTTATTTTCCATTGAATTTGTACTTTACAGTTGTGCTTGTATTCTGGTCCCCATTTACATTCAGTACTATTTTTATACAGCTTTTAAATAGTGTTTGTTTCATATTGTACTCTTGTTGTGTGTGTTTACGTTTTATAAAGACTATACCTTCCCAATTTTAGGGAATTACGCCTTTGGTGCATGTCACCAGCCCCAGGCCAATGGAAGGCAGGCTTGGGGTAGTCGCGATACGGTCCCCGGGGGATGGGTCATGACAATTTTATATATATAAATCATTATTAACAGTAATTTCATATTTATTTTTTGGAAATAATAATAATAACACTTTAGGTTTAATAGTGTATTGAACCGAAAAAATAATTTCATTATATATATTTTGTTTTATTAAATATTTAAAAATAATAAAATAATTTAATATATGTATATTAAGTTGATATTTGATTTTATATTAACTACATAATAATTAGTTTATATGACTCATTAAATTTTATTAGGATAAAAATACTTATAATGATTATTGATTAAACTCGATGAAAATTATTAAAAGTTGTAAATTATCATGTTTCATTTTTTTGCAAATAACATGATATTAAGGAAAATATATGTACCCTTTTAGAAGTTGTATAAAATCAAATGTTTCTTCTAAAACACTCAATATCTAACTCACTTAACTCCCACATGATTAAAAAAATTACACACCACCAAACGTAGGTCTTGAATGAAATGTCCCTCATTTTCAACAATAAATAGATCTCTCTTACACCCACTAAAAACACTATATAATATAATTCCTTTAAATTCATTTCAAATTATATATATATTAAATATCAGCCAAACATTTAGGGGACTATTATAGAATGAAATTGTTTTATAGAAGGCACAATATCATTATAGTGAGTAATGATTTCTCATACATTATTTTCATTTACATTTATGTCTATACAATTTATAAATATAATTATTAACACAAATTATGATAAAATAAAATAATATTAATTATTTAATGTTTTTATAATAATATAGCTATAATTTCTAGGTAATTATATTTTTCAATATTTAAAATTTTGGTTTATTCAAATACCCACATGGTTTGCATCATAATGTTCATACCCTAAATAGTTTATAAAAATATAACTAATTTTAATATATTTTAACAATAGTAAATATCTAATATTTTATTAATTATGAAATTTTAATTTATATATTTATATATAATAATTCAAATGTATAATTCTATTTAAATTGAAATTTTAAAAAATGATTTTAACCGTTCAAAATGAACATTCAATGAAACATCAATAAGATAACCATAAGAAGTTTTGAAATATTACAAAAATACCATTTTGACCACCATGACCATTTTATATGTTATGGCCACATAATAAATGTACAAGGTACTAACATAATATACAAAATGTTGAATATAGCTGACCAAACCAGTTTCACGCAATCATTAATTTTAAAATATGAATATTAAAAATGTTTAATAAAAAATTCCAAAATGACTCTAAAATAAATAGATATATAGATAATATTTTTAAATGTATGAATAAAAAATTTAAATTTATTTACCAGTGGTTAGATTGATTATTAATTCTTTAGATTCTGAGGATAGTACTTTTATCTCAATTTCAAAACATTGAGGTATGTCCTCATGTAATGCACCAAATATCATTTCATTTTGTGTATTTAATACCCCAATATATTATTTTTTTCATAAATAAATATATGGACATTTGAATTAAATTAAAATTTAATATATCTTAAATATTTTTTTATTAAAATATAATCAATTCTATTTGGGTATCTATTAACTCAAACTCTTTGACTAAATTACATTTTTTTAGTCATGATTATTTTTTTTATTAACATAATGCTCATCCTAAAAAAATTATTTTCAATATGTTTTTTTCATATATGTATTGTAGGTTGTTAGTTATATTTCACGTAAATTCCACTAAAAATCATTCATACAAGATCCATTGTTTCACTGTGATTTTTAAACTAATTTCATATCATTTCATTATAATTTTTATCGCTTTACTATTCTATGGTATGATATATATATATTCTATAATATATTTCATTCATATGGAATTAAATTTTCATGCCTAATTTTCTATAATTAATGGTTTTAGTTCTCTATAATAATAACACATTGTTATGAAATATTTATATCCTCTATATTAGTTTCTTATCATTTATTTACATATGTCTGATGAAATCATCCACTGTATTATAAGAAAAAGATTTTTATCCTGGTTTAATACCATTATGTTTCATTTTTGTGATTCACAATCAATATACTATGGGATAATAATAGCGATTCTGAATCAACATGAAATACATTCAATTCATATGTTAATTACACATTCTAATGTTTTCATACATTATTATTAATTACTCTAACATTTTTCAATGTAATTATATGTGGGTTATGATTGCTTGTATGTATAGCGTCATTTGTTCTTATCCATTGATGTATGATATTAAATCTTTTTTTTTTGAAAATCTAAAATGAATACATGTTACATTTAATCATATATTTATCTCATTTTACTATTTTATAATATTCTTATTTTTCCAGTAATTATGAATTATTGATATGTTTTTCTTTTGTACTATGAATTTTATGTCACCCCTTATTCTATTTCACATGTCCCATAATAATAATTTACAAAAACTATATTTGAAATTGTTCTTATAGAGAGATGTTCATCGGAGAAATTGAATCAACAATGTGTACTAATATATTAATTTCTCTAATCATTAAATATTTAAATCCTCTAGGTATATTGATTGTGATATGTTTTTTTGGATGTAATTTAAATATATGAAAATGATGAAATATATTCCTATATTATCTCAAGGTCATCCATGTTTGTAAAACATAAGTTTTTATATATTTCATTCATTATGTTATGATGTATAATCAGAACCGTATCGATGAAACCCAAATTGAACACAAAGTATCAAATGATAAAATAGAGGATTCATAGTATCAGAAATCATTATATTGACTTTATCAATTAATATTTTTTTCTCACTATGATATTTTTGAGATAATTTTTTTAATTTATCACATTTGTATCCTCGGTTTTAGTAAATTATTAGTATAATATTTAAATATTGTAACATATATTTTGAAAGAGAATATGGTGATTTTGTGATCAATAAACCAAATGGCGTAGGTGATTCGTTATAGAACATTGTGGAAATTATATAAGTAGTCAAGATAAATAACCTAAAACATGTCTCTACAATTAAATAATAATAGAATATGAATCATACTAATTTGGTCATTAAAGAGTAAATATACACCCTTATTTAGATAATTTTTTGATTATATTATTATTTTGAAATAGAATAGTATAAAATTATTTATTATTATCTTGTGAATGAACAATGGAATGGTTCTTTTATTATTTTTTCATTTTTTTGATGATATATACTAATAATGTACACTCATTAGGATTTCAATGTATAAGGTAGTATTTTAATCCATGAAATTGAATAATTTAATAAAACAAATTTCACATCATAATTTATATTTACCCATCACATTAATATTTCATGAGGAAAAATTATTTTAATGAAAAATAAGGATGACTTATTCTATTTAAATGAAGGAAATATTACATGTATCTCATATTATTTCTCTAATTTTATTATTTACATTCAAAAAATAATAGATCATTTCATTATTGGAATAAATCAAAATCTCTTAATTTAATTAACCATAATGGATTTCTATAGCTATAATTAAAATTTATGATTTCTACCTAAGAAGAAAATGAAAATGGAAACTTTCATATTTTAATGTAATTTATAGTCATTAATATAAAATTTTACTTTCAAGAAATCATAAATATCAAATAACCAAGTGTGAATAAAAATAAAAAAACTATAAGACATAATTGTCATTGAGAGGACCTTATAAAATGTATAAGTTGATTAAGTGTATTATATACTTGTTTTATATCATTTATTCAATTGAATAATTTACAATCAAATATAAAATTTATGACTAGCATAATGTAAGATAATAAATACCACTAAAATTAAATAATAACAAGTAAATGTTTCAAAATATATTAGATAAGATAGTGTGAAAATCCCACAGTCAGTATGAGTGTAGATATTGTTAATAATGGAGAAACTAATATCCTGAAAAATCATGATTTCTCAAGTGGACCATGAAAATGATGTGGTAAATTGTATTCCTGATATCCAATCTAGTTCTATTACTATTTTTTATTCAATTTCGTCACTTTTTATCATTATATAAAATATTATATGAATTTTGAAGCACCACATTATTTTAGTTCTAAACAGATAAAATAAAATATTTGGTGGTTAATGTTTTTTGAAAACCCTATAATAAATAATCATTAAGAATAAATTATTGTCTATAAAAATATTATAGTGATGTTGTTAAAATATACTGTAGTCGAAATCAATATATTTATATATAGTACATTGATACTGGTTCATACCACTATGATCATACTCTTACATTCAATATTATATACTGAACATAATGTTTGATAACCATAAACCAAAATAAATTTCAATTTTCTGATAGGTGGTTTATGGATTCTATATTTTACATTACCCAAAGACCCAAACTTGAAAATTTATAGGAGGAATAACAAATTATACTATGATTTTATTTTATGAGTCACAACCTAATGAACATCCATTTTTTAGGAAAATAAGATAAATTTATTTACATTTTATTGATCAAATAATAATCCGAAGAAAAAAATTTCATTATATATTAATGAAAAAATAACATGATGAAAACTAAAAAATCATAAAATAAAAGGGATTTTTATATTGTGTAAAATATGTCCCTCGATGATATTTTACAAATTTTGTAATAATGAATGGAACAATTGAAGTGGTTTCTTGACCATGATAATGGAATTGTAGCCAAAGATGATATTAATCATGTATCAAGAATATCACACATAACACAAAGGATTAAAAAATTCATATAGTCATCCATAGTAATTTTAAATGCATGCCTTAGTCCACATGTATTATCTTTTATTTCTTTTCATGTATTCAATAATAAAATTTAATCACTTTAAATACTAAATTAAAAACATTAAAAAACTATAATATAATTCCAATTATATGTGAGAGTATTTAAAATATATTAAATTAATTAGCTTAGTCCCATAAACATTGGGTAAATCCATAATTCATAATCATTAAATTATCCATGAATTAAATAAATAATTTTAAATTTAATATTTCCAAATTCATTTCCGATATATATTCCAATTTGTATATTATATCAAATAAATTATAATATTTTATAATTTTAAAATGAATTATATTAATAAATATAAATTATTTTAACATTTAGATAAATAAATTATATAAATATCAAAATAATATGGAATGATGGAAATTGAATATTCTTTTAAAATATAAAATGATTAAACTACTAGACACGGTATTTATAACCATTGAGATTAGTTATTTTATAATGCCCTTGAAGAATACGGTCAAAATAGTTAATGTGTTTCTAAAATGGTAATGAGGTCACATATGTGTGTTTTTTTGACATCCTACAGTCACATGAATTAGAGTTGTATTCTATTTAAAAAATCATGGTCACTTATAAAAAATTTATCATAGTAACTTGTAAAATACCCTCATAGTAGGCTTGTGCTTTAGGGTAATAAGAAACTAGCATTGTATTTTCATAAAACTCATATTTTAATTTTGAAATTATAATTGTTGACACCATTAAATTATACATTATAGTAACATTGAAATTATAACTCTTTCAAATATGTGAAAATAAAACACTTAATTGCATTCAAATAATTCATCATAATAACATACCTCATGGTATATAGGTTATAATTTCATTAACAAGTAATAATTTTGGTTAATATTATATATTTTGGTAGCTCATAAAATTAAATTCAAGGTAAATTAAAAAATTCTAAATTGTAACTTGAAGCTGGAGTTGCCTGTATGGTGGTTCGCTGTTGAGTTATGCATTGAATTCCGATGTTTAGAAGTTGAACTAGAGGACTGGTCTAGAGAATTATTTTTTAATGAATCAACTGTGAATATATAATCTACATCCATATTGATTTGATTGGTAATAGTCAAATCCTATATTTTAGTGTGGATAATGATGGGGTAATGCTGAATGGCTATATGTTGTCAAGATGTGGAGGTAATACCTCAAAATTTAATGCATGATGAATACAAATAGTGCATGGATGAACAATTAAAATAGTCAATGAAAGGTGTATGGGAATTCATGGTGCCACAATTTATAGAAAATTATATTCTATGGAGACACGTTAGAGGATTATTTTAGCGATGGATGTACACATGAAAACTAAAGGAAAAAATTCATAGTTACACACAAGCTACACTAATTTGTATATGTATTGTATATTTAAATATACTTTATATATAAAAAAATTCATATATATATTTAAATATATTTAAACTTGATTTAGTTTTTAATAACAGTAACATTAAACAATATATGATATTTTAATGGAAAATTAAAATAAAAAATATATAGCATGATATAAAACTAAATTTTATATATATATTAAACTAAATTAAATAATTAAATTACAATATGATACTATAATAAAATAATTAACATGTAAAATAATTTTCAATATAAATAAATTTGATTAATAAAAAATGTGAGAAAAATAATAAATTAAATATAAAAGTAACGTTAAAACAAAAAAATATTTACAAGGTTTTTTTAAAAAAATTAATATATAGTAGTAAATATTTTTTAGATTAAAATAATTATAAAATTTTAATATAAAATAGTATTGGTAATTATATTTTAACAAAACCAAAATATTAAATCATTAAATTCCAATTGAAATATAGAAAAACTCACATTTTTAAAAAATTATTAAAATGATCATTTATTTAAATGTCAAAAATATTTTCCCTTTTTTTAAAATTTCTCAAAAAACTAAAAAAAGTCAATAATTACTCACCCTTAAATAAAAAAAATGATAAAAATATACAAAAACATAAAATTAAAATATTATCAAAAAAATTACCATTTTATATTTATACTCAAGTAGTCCTATATCTGAAATTGTATCCAGTTTCGAGAAGAAATTAAAATAATCACAAATATCAAGCTTCTACAATTCAATGATCAAACATAATTTTCAAAAAAATATTGAATATTTGGTATTTGTCAAAATTTTAGTTTTGTAATAGAAAATTAATTTAAATATAATATCTCATTTAATTATATATTTTCATATAAACTAAAATCATACTTCTCGATATTTTTCTCAGAGTGTAGTAGATGATTTTTAGAAATAATTATCACTATAAATATCATAGAAAACTAAAATTTTATCACTAATAATTTCGAATTTACATAAAAATATTTTAATATATATTTTATGGGAATACAAACTACCATAATTAACTAGTAAACCAAATTTTAAGATAGCATAGTAGATTATTGTTTCTTTGAACAACATTAAATTAAAATGTTATGAAAATGAGACATACGTGTTGTAATTTTACAATGAAGTCTATAATATCCAAAATAAAAATAATAATATTGTAATAATTAATTAAATTCTCATTTGAATAAAATATAATTCTTATAATTTTTCATGTTATATATATAATAACTCACATAACAACTTTTTAATGACAACCTTTTCGATTCGATTGAAAATTTGCCAACATTCATACTAAAAACATAAAATATGGAAATGTGTACTAAAAAATTAAGATGAATATCATAATTATATAATATTTTACCTCAAAACTCCTTCCATACTCATTCATATATAATTTATAATTGAAATTAATAGTTCATAACATATAATTAAATAAATCTAGAGAGAAAAATTAATATATTATTTAGTATACTTCAAACGACTTATAAAAATACTATTTTTATGATAAAATTAAAATCAATGAAAAATGATAGTTATCACACTAATCTCATATCAAATCAATAAATTTAAAAAATAATTACAAATTTAGTATTTTTTATGCATAAATATTCTAGTATCAAAATAATTATTTAGTAAAAATATAGTTCGATTAGTTCTATATAAATAGCACATGATAAAATTTGTATTTAACATAATATTTTTTAAGGATAATATGTGTTTGTCTCTAACACCATAATTGAAGAACAATTGTATGGAAATTTTATGAAATATTTTTTTAGAAACAACATATTTAAATTTTTCATTTTCATATACATGGGGTAATCTAACAAATACATATTTCAAATAATTCCTTGTAAAATTTAAAATTTATATCCACTAGAAATAATTAAAATTTATTAAAACAATCAAATGAAAATATAATTATATTTTCATATATCCAAGATAAATGATTAAATTAACATTCCAATTTAATTCTTACATCCTAAGAATAACTGTGAGTGACTAGAAATTCATTATTTGTATCTATGTTTCCAACATAATCATGATTATTATAAACCCCCCTTATTCCTTTTATTATTATTTGGATGTTCAAAGAAATTAAATATATTATTTTTGGAATATTTAATTATTTAAACGTCTATACAGGTAATCTACATTGAATTATTAAAATAAATATCCATATTAATTGGTGAAATATTAGTAACAAATGTAGAATTACCACAGAAATGATTCCATATTTCATAGATTGTTTTATATATTCAAAAATTCCAATTAAATTTCAATAGGATGATCATTATGATTTTTTCCACTATTATGAAAATGTTTTCGACTTAATTTTACCCCTATAGAATGAGGAATTATAATAAATTTTTTCATTTATATGTTTTCAATTGAATTACATGGAATCAACATCATCACCAGATGAATTAAAACTCAATTTATTGTTGTTATTTTCATTAAATTTTAATTTTACATGCTCTTCAAAAAATAATCTTATCTTATTTAAATATGTTTATTCCTTACTAATATTATAACATCATAAAATTATTCATTCAAAACATTTAAAATCAATATTTGTGAAATATTATTTGGTATTAAGAATAAAAACATTATAGAAAAACACCCCAAAATATTAAATTATACGAATAACCACCTTAATTGATACACAAGGTATTTTATTATGAAATGGAATAATATAAATTATATTTATAAAATGTAATGATATTATTATATCTTCAAATTAATAATATTTATGTATGTTAAAAAAATTAACAAATTGTCTAAAAATCACTTTATTTAACATGTTCTTTCAAACAACTGCAAAACAAATTTGTGTGGTGTTCTAGTTGTAGAAAAAAAAATCATTTACTATATTCAAAATATTTTTTAAATATTACATTATCAAATTTGTTAATGATAACAATTATTAAATATATAATTTTAATATTTTATAAATTTTGAAAAACATTTCATAATGAATATATTTTAGTTATAGTTTACATTTTATGATATAACAAAAAAATTCATATGAATCTAATATAAGAATTTATTATTACTAATATATATCTCAATATAACCATACTATTCTTTTATAGAGAAAATAATTAATTAGTATAAATGTTTGAGAAAAAATTGAATAGATACAATATTTATATATTTTATTCATTCTTTATGTTTCTTACTATTAAAAAAATCAATCATAATTCCATTACTTGTATATAAAATTTTAATCATTCGAAACAACTCAATTTATTTGAACATAACATATAGTATAAATTATTCATGTTCAAGACCCATATTCCATAGAATATCATCTTATTCTATAATATTTAAACAAATAAAATCATGTTTGGGTTGATTAGAAAAATACATTATCTAAATATTATCATTTCGATTTTTAGAGAGCATAGTTAATTTATTTTTTAAAAAATATACTTTTATAAATTATAAAATTTCTTTTAATAAGTAATAACTATATTTTGATAAATATTTTAATTTTAATTCAATTTATATTGATTAAATATTACTAAAATAAAAATATTTTTAGATAATCCAACTTACAAAATAACATTATTATGTACATTAGAGTAATCTCCAAATAAGAAAAATCCATAATAAAATTATTTAAGGGACTGAAATTTTGGAATGTAACATTCCATGTGTCTGGAAGGTACACTATCTAAATAACATGAGTCATTATTGATTATATGGTAGATAACCTAAAATTAAACAATCAAGTACTCTATTTTGGTACCCGTGATAACATGGTTGTAATTCATTTAGTAACACAATATTTTGGATTCAAAATGGATTTCATTAATCTATTTGTGGAAGGTTCTAAAAAATTGTAACAAGGGAAATAATATACCAAATTAGTTGTGTGAATAGTAAATAATAGTACATAGAATAATATACATTATTTCTTAATATAAATGAACTATCATTTTGAATTCTTTCTGTTGATATTTTATCAAAAGTTTATTTATTAGTCCTAGTTGATTAGTTATTATAACCATGAAAAATCATGTTATAATTTTTTTTCTTTACAGATATTATTTTATTAAATTTCAATTTTATATTAACAAAATAGTAGATATGTGTTATTATTTATTATAAAATTCCTTCCCAAAAACAATAACATTTTTTAATAGCTTCTAAATCAATAAAAACAATCTATTTACATTAAGAAATTTTATTTCTTTATTTTTCATTCACATTATTCAATATATTAATCTTATACTCAACATTTTTCATATAAAAAAATATATAATTAAACCTTATATACTAATCCTTATTAGATACTTACAGAAGATCATTTAGTCATTCATACTCCTTTTTTAGTTTTAATATCTCTGAATCATAGTTCCTTCTATATTCCACTCTACTGTCATAGAATCATTTAAATTTTAATTTTCACATCCCATTACAATTTGAAATTTTCATTAATTAATTTTTTAAATTTTATGTCCTACTATATTTCAATGACTTTTAATACTATCATATTTTAATACCACGTTTTCATTATATATTTTAATAACTTTAAAGTAAATAAAATCAGAATCAGAACAAGAATTATAAGAAATTTCTTTTTCAAATTCAATATTTTAACTATGGTCAATAATATTATCATAACTAAATATATTAAAAATTCAATTACATACCTTATAATGTATTACTATCAAATAATTATTCCTTTTCTCAAATTCAAATCCAACTTCACATTGTGAGTCAAAATTATCTAAATAGTTATATATCATAAAACATATTTTTTACATAAATTCAAACCATATTATTCACAAAAATGTAAAATATCATTCCAAATATATCAATAACTTCTTGAAGTTCAGGGAACTTAGATTGTGAATACAATTATGATTCATTAATATTAAGCATAAAAGAAACTAATTTCCTCTTTATAGTCTCATAATAATTTTTTTATTCAAAATTAATCTAAAAAATTTGTAAATAATTGATTAATTCATCTATGGTATATTATATAGATTTATTACCTTTACTATTGTCCATGATCATTGCATCGAATTTATTTGATAATTATGTTAGTCCTCTTTTATAAAAATATTTTTTTGTATTACTTATCAATGAGAACTCATAATATTTTTATCCTTTTAAACTTGTGGTATATCTTGTTCACTGACACAAATTTTCACAACATGAAATCGTGTTATTCTGATCGAAATTATCCAAACATTGTTCTTTAATTATTAATTTCCAGTAATGAATAACTTATAAAATTCTTTAAATCTTTTGTGTGATTTTATGAGATGTATAATGTATAAAAACAGTTTTCCATAAACCAAACTATTTTTTAAAAATTATAAATCCAAATATAAATTAAATTTTTTTCCTTAAATATTCTCCGGATTATAATTGGGTAGGTGATATTATTTCTCAATGACATTCCAATTATACACATTTAAATTCTCTAGTAATTGATCAATTCAATCATTCCAATATTTAATGTCAATTCCATTCAAAATAAGGTATTCCAAATACACATCGATCATTTTAATATATACCTACCAACATATTGAAATATTCATTATTCCTTAATAAATTATTTCTAGGAATGATACCAATGTTTAGATCATGAAAAATAGAAATCATAGAGTAGATGGAGTTAATTGTAATCTATAACACATCCTAACAAATAATCTATCTGATTAATTTTTCATATGAATCAATAGTGTAGTATTATGTTCATTATATAGTTCCATGGATATTAAAATTAGAACAATATATTTTTCTATTGGTTTAGATCATCAGGATCGTTGTCCACTTTTAAATATTTTCTACATGGTGAGAAGGTGAATTAACTTTATGAAAAATAACATTTAAATGTGTTATAACACGTTTAATGGCTATTAATTTTACAATACTCCAAGTAATCACCATATAATTTAATATGTGTAACAACATAGTCTAATAAGACAATCTATACGAAGTCACAAAATAGTACAAATTCTTTTGTTTGGTAGAATAACTAATGAATTGTGATTTTTATTATATAAATAATTACCCGATTCAATCAATTACTATAATAATATGGAATAAAAATTTCAAGAATGTATAAAAGTATTTCACTTCCATTAATATGATGATTTGGATGAAAATTAATCATAATAATATTTGATAATGTTAGTAGTAATGAGTTTAATAACTAAAGCTACTTTATAATCACAATAATGGAAATATATTCATTGAGTGTCTTAACTGAATGTTAGGAAAATCATTATTTACATCAAATATACATAATTTCATCAAATCATTAAGAGTGTTTCACACTTCATTTGATGGCCTCATTTTATCGACAGGAAATACTCCACACATTTTCAATAATAAAATTTATTCACTTTAATTCCACTATTAAAATCATTAAAATCAATTATAACATTATCTATATAATAAATTATTTTATTTTATATAGATTAAACCATAAAAATCCCACCCATGAACTAATAGTGATTCATTAATTAAAATTCATTAAAAAAACATTACAAATTAAATAAAATAAAATTTATTATATCCAAATTTATTCCAATAATATTTTTATACTAAATAGAATATATTAATTTTTTATATTATTTATTTATTTTATAATGAACTATAGAATTTAAAAAACATTAATTATTTATGATGTTAATTAAAATATGAAAATATTTCAAAAAAAATCCTGATTAAAGAAATAAATTGTCACAAAAAATAATCGACTTCCAATGTGAGGTAAAGTACACGTACTTAGTTTTCATACCATTCCATCAATATTCATGGTTGGTATAATGACCATGACAGAAAATGGTTATGTTTTCACTTTTTGTAGTATGAAATCATGTGGTGGACTGAATTATTCTTTTAGTCACATAAAAAATGGTCACATAAAAAAGTAATTGCAATCACTTGTAAAATACTATCTTAGTAGGTTACTACATCTTCGTACTATGAAACTAGAATTTATGTAACACAACAAACTCCTTATCAAATTTTTATTATAAATCATTATAACATCCCATGACATTACAATAATTTAATTTTAGAATAAATTAAATTCTTTTCATGAATTATTTATACACATCACCATATTATGTTTATGCTACACCCGATATTGAGTTATTTTGTGTTACACTGAAAATTGATTTTTACTATCTTATATTGAGAAACCATTATATTAATTAAATTATTAAACATTAATAATTTTTTTACCAAATAAACTCATTTATTGAATTTATAATGTTAAATTTATCTTATAGTGAATTTTTCAGTATTCTTGTGAGCAATTTCTTTTTCAATGAATAATGAAAAATATTATATGTGGTTGAAAACTCCCTTTTCATTTTATTAATTATTAATGATATATTAATTTTTAAATTGGGTTTAAATGAAAAAATATATCCGTTTTAGATATATTTATACATTTTAGTTCATTATAATATTATTTCATTTAATTTAGATATAAAATGTTTTTGAACATTTGTACATATTCACATTAAAAACATGATTTCTCACCACATTTGTGAAGTTATCATTATATATAAATATTAATTTATATGAATTTAATATGGAAAATTTTATATACTAATTAGTAATAATTATAAAATTTTAAATCTATTAATATCAAAATAGTTGTTTACAAAAAATAATAGTTTAATTAGTTAAATTTAATTACCTCGACTAAGGTAAAAACAATCCAAACAAGAGACAAATCCAAATCTAAGGGGACAAAATATCATATGATTGCTGTTAAAAATGAATTGGAAGTAAATATTATGCCCATATCTAATCTTGGTTCTAATTTAATGTGTTATTGTAAAAAATTATTGTGAAATTGACCTGTATAATAATTTATGCAGGGGAAAAGAAAAAAATTATACTTACACACCATTAAACATTTTAAATCATTCGATTATTGATGATGATTTTCATGAACCGTCCCTTGGGGCCCGTGTCGTGACTTCCCCAAGCCCGCCTTCCATAGGACATGGGTTGGAGACTATCATAAAAGATATAATTACCTATAACTAGGAAGGAATTTCCTGTATAACCTGTAAACACGGACACACACAAAAGAACACAATTGGATATGAAACACTAAGTAAACTGTATAACAAACGAGTACTGAATGTAAAAGGGGGCCACAATACAAGCCCAACTTGAAAGTACATGTAAAACTAAAGAAAAGGGAATGATAGCTATTGGGTCATCCTATGTGGTTCCTACCTAACGATTTGGTACATTTCATCTCTTTTTCACTCCTCGTCTGTTCGTCTCCTCTGTGTACCGACTCATTGTAAGGTCCGCCTCTGGGTACCGTCCAGTCCTGGTACTCTCATCCTCAGTCCGCACTAGTCGTAATCTTCACCAAATACAATGAAGTGGGGGCATATCCCATGCAGGGGTGAGTATAACGATACTTATTAGGGACCTTGAGACCCTCAAGGTATCACAAAATTCCACGAAGGATATTCCACAAGGTCTGAAATAAACAGATAACCCTACTTAGGTATGTGACCATACATATATCAAATTTATCATGTAATCCATCTTAATCATGATAATAACATAGAAAAAACTGACCCAACTAAAACTAAGATTTTATTGTAGGGATAGTATCATGTAACATCCCCAGTTACAATGTCGAATCCTTTGATATAGGAGAACTCATACTATATCATGTACAGTGGGCCTACCGTGACACAAAGGCACATCCCACTAAC
Organism: Viscum album; assembly: GCA_963277665.1. Lineage (NCBI taxonomy): Eukaryota > Viridiplantae > Streptophyta > Magnoliopsida > Santalales > Viscaceae > Viscum > Viscum album. Next base: position 1,514,913,214 of record OY728122.1, on the reverse strand, counting down.
CTTGGACTGCTAAGTCACTCCTCTTGTCAAGTACCGTGGATCTGTCATGTCACCAAGCGTGCTGCCCAGCATGGGTATGCTGTGTCACCAAGAACGCTCCCCCTCGTTGCCTATTGGGGTGCTCTTCTTGTCCAGTACCGTGGGTCTGCCGTGACACCAAGGCACTCTCCACTGTGTGTCTGCCATGAAACCTCGGCACTCACCACTGGTCTTTTCAAGTCACTCCAAGTCGAAAAAATCATTTGTCGTCAGGTCTCAGCCAACTACTTGGTCTATACACTATGCTCACTCGTCTCAGGGAAGATCTTCTCCACAAGATAATGGATGATACTCCATCTATCACGAAGTCCCATGATGATGTATCTCAGTGGTCCTCCAAATCATAAGGGTCTCAACATAACAGATGTCGCGTCAATCAGATGCCCGGTCTGGGAGTTATTAGTTATTTCATCTCAAGGGCTTGGTCTTATTCATGCTCTATCCAACCAAACCATTTCCCACCTTAATTCAAATCACAGTGGGGGTATCTCTCAAAGGGATCGACATGCTCCATGATTTCTAGTGCCGCTGACAGTTTGTCAAAAGGACAGCTGTTTCCACTAATATTCCCAAAAGAAAGTAAACGGGGGTCGTAGTGGGCCGGCATCTACTCCGACGCATTCGGCCCATCTCGGCCCGAACTGACCTTGCTCGCACCGACCCAGCCAGGCCCGACCCGACCTGACCCGGCTCAAGCCGGTTTGGGTCGACCCGGCCCCACCAACTGTGTCTGGCTGGGCACACAGTGTCGCCCAACCCAAAAGTCCGAGAGGGGACGCAGAGGGTCATAGGTGGCCACAAGGGCGTGAGGACGTGGGAGGCCACGAGGGTGCGAGGCCGCGGGGCAGTGCATGTCTGGGCGGCTCAGAGGGCTATGGGAGGCGCAAGCTGGGGTGGCTCGGAGGGTCGTGTGCAGCGTAATCAGTGGCGGACCGGAGGCCTGGTTTGGTCAGAAGGTCAGTACGTCACAGGGGTTCAGGGCCGGTTCGACCGGGAGGCTGGGGTGCCACATTGTTCAGGGATGGTTCAGTCAGGAGGCTGGGGCGCCATGGGGCGCATGTCCGGTTAATCCAGGAGGCTGAAGCATAGCAGGGTGGCCTAGTCGGGGAACGAATCTGGGGCAGCTCATCCGGGGCGCGGAGCCGGGATGTGGAGCTGGGGCGCGCATCCAAATTGGCCAGGAGAGCATATCCATGTGGGAGGCTCTGCTGGGTCGTATGGGCGAGGCTCACGATCGGTTCTTCCAAGATGGAGGAATGCCAGAGGGGCGGCGTGGGTAGCAGAAGCCATGGGTTGTAGAGCGGTTTCCGTCGTTACCGTCCTCCATTTAGAAGCGTACACCAAAGTAGAACGACGGAGTTGTATGGCCATGTTGGTTTGGCCCATAACCTCTTCATTGGGGTTGTAGCATATGGATCAACAAGAAAGAAGAGCATAAAGCATACAACTAACAATAACTTTTTATTCCAAAACCACAAAATAATCCAAGGTAAGAAATATGGGAATAGTGTTATCATACAAATAATACCCCTACATGATCATTTGATGACGTTGACTAAGAGGGAAGAAGGTGAAGTTGTTGTTGTTCATCGCGTCCGCCACACACCTCTAATCCCAAGCTCGTGCGGCGATTCATCATAGTCGAATACGTTCCTCTTGAAGGGGTGTCCTGAGGAAAGAAGTCGAAGTTGAAATTCTTCGTCGGTGGAGTGTTCTTCATTGGAGAGCACATTCTTTGTTGGAGAACATGTTATTCATTAGAGAGTGTAATCCTCCTAGTGTTGGGTGTCGCATTAATTTATCAGCAAGTCATCTCTTGGTGATGCCTTCCCAAATCCTCCTCCCAAGCTCCACATAAATAAGAGAGGGTTTTGGGTATGTAATAATCATGGAATTTATGAATGTTCATTTATTAGGGACCTTCCTAAATTCTAATGACGCTGTTACTTAATATTTAAAATGTGTAAATCCAATTAATTTATTTTCGCATAATAATGTGGTGCATCAGCACAATTGACATTGGATTAATTAAATTGGGTCAATTAAGTGGTATGTTGGACCAATTTAATGTGTAGGAGGGTTGGCATAATTAATGTGGAGTATGATAAATAGAATCCTCCACATTAATGATGTTGTTAAAGAGGTTTAGGCCTCTATTCGTCCCCACCATGATAACCTCTCATGAGAGTTTAGGTTTGGGTGGTCCACACCACCATAACCAGTCATGGAAGGTTAGGGTCTTGTGGTCCCAACTTCCCAACTACCAGAGCTAGGTGGTTACAAAGACAAAAGTTGGCTTATATTATTTTATTAATTCCGAAATAACCCAAAAACTAACTTCCACCCTCGACCAACTGTCATCGAGGTGAAAGTCTGTTTAACTGAAAACTGGCATTGCGAGTTCAATGATGCCCTTGTATTTCAATTTGGAGCAGTAGTTTAAATGTTAGAAAAACTAGCTTGCATGTATAATGAATTCACTAGAAAAAAACATAATAAATTCATTCTGGGCACTCCAGATCTCAGAATCCCGAGGCCAACAATTTTCACAGACTCGTAAAATTCCCTTCTATTTTAAAAAAATTACATCGAAATTCCAGGTCTTTACATTCTCCCCACCTCAAGCTTTACATACCTATAATCAAAATAACAAAACTATGAATGAAAGTGAGGGTACTGATCTTGAATCTGAGCCTCCCACTCCCATTTACTCTCTAAGAGGTTCTCGTGTTTCCAGCGAACGTGCACCAGAGGTATCGAACGTCCATGAAGGACCCACTCATGTTGATCCACAATTTCTATTAGAACATCCTTAAATGTCACCCCATCATCGATGTGAAGCTCACCATGGTCGATGATTTGAGAAGGGTTATGCACCTATCTCCATAGTTGGGATACGTGGAAGACGTCATGCACCCGATGCAACAGAGGTGGAAGAGCTAAGTGGTAAGACACCTCAACAAATATACTGAGAAACTGAAAATGTCTGATGTGCCTAAGAGATAAGTTGCCTCCTCGGCCAAATATCCACAAAACTCATCGAGGTGAGACTCGTAGAAAGATGTGGCTGCCATCCATGACCTCCAGAGGTCATTGTATCCAGTTATTATATGAATTCTACCAGCTCTGTGCAGTCTCCATCCACTCCTGGATTATCTTCACCTTCTCTATGGTATCCCATACCTTCTCTGGTCCCACGAGTGTTGACTCTCCATGTTCAGTCTAGCATAAGGTTGATCAGCAAGGTCTCCTGTACAATGCTTCAAAAGGTGCCAAACCAATGGTGGAGTGATAGATGTTGTTGTATGAAAAATCCACCAAAGGAAATTGAACCTCCCAGCTGCGACCGAAGTCAATGAAACAAGAACATAGCATGTTCTCAAGGTTCTGAAGGGTCCGCTCTGTCTGGAAATCCATCTGAGGATGGAAGGTGCTTCTCAAATGAAGATGTGTCCTAAATTACTCCTATAACCCCTTCCATATATGGGAAGTAAAACATGCATCACGATTAGAAACGATAGTCGAGGGTACCCAATGTGTCCACACAATATCTTGCACATAGAGTTGTCTCATACTCTCTACTTAAACCTGCTCTCTGATTGGTAGGAAGTGGGCCGGCTTGGTGAGTCGGTCGAAGATCACCTATATAGAGTCATGACCTCCAGATGTGCGTGCACTTCCTATCACGAAGCCCATGGATATCCCATCACACTCCAACTATAGGACCTCTAAAGGCTGAACCAATCCTGGTGGTACCTTATGCTCCAGCTTAACTTACTGACAAGTGAGGAATCGTGAGACAAACTTTCAACTACTGTCTTCATTCCCGGAAACCAGTGATATAGTCAATGATTCTAGTACATCTTCACCAATCTTGGTTGTACATCTAGAGGGGATGTGTGGAACTCCCTCAACACTTCTTCCCTAAGTGACACTTGTATCATGGTATATCCTCCAAAGAGGGTGACGTGCTCCCCACCTTTAGAAAATCCATCCGGTGCGTGTCCTATGGATATCTGATCACGTCGTCCCTCACAGTTTGTGTCCCCACACTACGCCTCCCAGAATCACTGATGATGTGGGGAAGTGATTCTAAGATACTAAATAAAAACTGATCCATCTTTATCCAAAAAGGATATCTAGAAAGCAACTAGTTGCTCTGTCGCCTCACCTAGCAACTATATACCAGATCTCCTGCTGAGTGCAACTGCAACAATGTTCCACTTCCAAATGTTATAGACTATGTCGAAGTCATTGTCTTGGATCTAATCAAGAAAACATAATTGTCTCAGGTTCAGGTCCTTTGGGGAGAATATATACCTGATACTCTTGTGATATGAGTACATGGTAAAATGCTCGCCCATTAGATAGTTCTTATACATCTTCAAGGTAATGAACAATGTTGCTAAATCCATGTCATGGGTTGTGTAGTTCTTATCATGTTGCCTCATCTGTCAAGAGCCATATGTTATCACTATACTCTCCTGCATCAGGACACATCTGAGTTCTGTAGATGATTCATCTCCGTAGACTATGTACCCTACACCCTCCTCTAGTATCCAAATGATGGGGGAACTAGTCAGCCTATTCCTTATCTCTGGAATTCTCTGCTAGAATCTCTCCTACTACACAAAGGGTTTCCCCTTCTTCGTCAAGGCTAATTTTGGTTTTGAAGCTCTAGATAAATCTAGCAGAAATCTCTAGTAGTGTCCATCGAATCCCAGGAAACTCCGTACCTCCATCACACTCTTGGGTGGCTCTAAGCATGTACCACCTCAACCCTTTCTAGATCCACTGAAACTCCAAAGACCAAGATGAAAAGTCCTAGAAAGTTAACCTCTCTGACCCAGAACTAGAACTTCATGAGAATACCATAAAGCTGTTACTCTCGAAATGTGTCTAGAAATACACGCAAATGGTTGGCATGTTCCTCCTTATTAATCGAGTAGATAATAATGTCATTGATGAATTCTACTATGATGCGATCAAGGTACGGCTAAAATATCATGTTCATGAGTCCCATCTCCACTACTGGAGAGTTGGTTACATCAAATAGCATATCCAAAAACATGTAGTGGTGGTGCCGACACTTTAATGATGTCTTCTGCACATCCTCATCTTGTACTATGAGAAGATGATAGTATGATATGAGGTTTATCTTCCTGAACCATCATGATCCCATCATCTGATCGAATAGGTCGTCAATCGAAAGGAGTGGGTACTTTTTCTTCATAGTCACCTGGTTCTTGCATCGATAGTCAACACAAAGACTCAATCTCCCATCCGCCTTTTTGCAAATAGAATCGGGTCTGCCCAAGGAGAAACACTTGGATGGATGAATCCCTTCCCCTGCAAGTCCTCTAGCTCCACCCGCAGGTCACAATGATCTTCGGAAGCCATCTGATATTCTTGTGTAGATATTGGTTCTATCTCGGGGTACAAGTCATTGTAAATTTCAATCTCTATATGAGGAGGTAGACCTAGAACATATTTTGGGTAAACATCCGCATATTGGTCCACCACTCCAGGATAAATCGGACTCTCCACATCAATATCTCTAAGAGTAGGGCTTTCCAATTGATGATAGATCTGTTTCACTCTATTTTGGGTAAGTCAATAATGTGTTGAAAAGGCTCCATAATCAATAGTGAAGAAAAACCTTGTCCCATTCGTGCGGACATACCACACTTTGCGCCTAATAAAGTCAATCTGAGCATGGAATGTAGATAACCAGTTCATACCCATGATGTTGTCGTAAGGCCTCGATTCCATTACTAGGAGATCCCAGCTAATGCTCATGCCTCTTAGAGTAAGCTCTCACTACCAGCACCAATGCGTAATTGTCGAATCTTCTCCCGTAGGATTCTCTAGTCATAAGGATCGAAGCCAATAGCACCATCGAAATCTCTGAGCTCTGAATGAGGGTAGTGGTGATAAAAGAAATAATAGAACCTGTATCTATTAGTACTCCAGCTATGGTGGAGTAGACACATATCGTACCTCGTATCATCTCAGGAGTTTCATGATTGTAGGTCTTAGCTTCCTGGATATGAGCTCTCCCCAATCCACCAGCTCCCTGCGGTCGGGGTAGACCTCCTGGTTGTGGTGGTATTAATATCTTGAACTGTCTCCCACCGTTAGCTAGATGATCATCTCCTCTTCCATGTCTAAATGCTCCATACGAACCACCTCAATCGAACCTCTGTTGATCATCAGTACGATGGGTTAAATAGTCATGTGCCATGTCACCCTATCTGTCACATGTGAAAAACTTCCCACACCTGGCATGTCTGTATCCGCCTCCGGTTCCCCACACAACCAAATTTGAATCAATCAGTCGTCCACCTGTAGTTCTGGTCCTCTTAGACCTCCGAAAAATCCGTCTTCTCCCATTCGTAGAAGACTCCATTATGCAATGACTAGTGGTGGATCTCACTATTGGTGACTGCTCTATAAGAAAACTCTCCAAAAATAGGGCCCTATCTAACACCCCCTCCAGTGTCGGGATGCTGAGTGAGTCCACCGAATCCCTGATCTTTATCCTGGGTCCCTGCTCAAGGTATGGTCCCTAAATAATGGGATCCGTACTATATCATTTGAATAGCGTGGGAGGTCATTCAACCTCGCCGAGTACTGATTCATAGTCAATCTAACCTACTGTAGATGGATTAACACTTGAATGCACACAACACGACGATATTCTGGGAAACTATCTCCCTGAAATAGGCTCACGAAGTCTGCCTAGAGATGTTTCACCTCATCATGAACCTACAGAATCATGATCCACCATCTACATGCTTTTTCCTGTAGAAGGATGGGGACAAGGATCCGCATGAAATCAGCTAGTTTACCTACCAATATGAAATATCTCTCCACAACCTCCAGCCAATCCATAGCTGCCTGTGGGTCCATCTCTCCCCAGAACATGGGTGTTCACTATCACTAGAACCCGTACAACGTGATCAACTGGCATGCACCTTCTGTTGTGGGGGTTGGTGGCATCATTCGCCAAACTGGTAATGGTACCGCTGGTGCCTCCACTGGTGCCTCTACTAGGCGAGGGCCCTGCACCGAGGCCTTGTCACTCGGTGGGCTATGGGTGCATACAAATATCATAAGTCTAGATTCCCTTATGTATAGATGAATTCTGAAAAGAAACAGGTGGTCTATGGTAAAAAATTTATACTTTGTGAGCAGAATTAAATAAAACTATTGAAAACACACACGCAATCAATGTTTTCATGCACTGAGATGGAAATCAGAAGTTAGGGTCCTAGTGTATGGATATGTCAGCCGTTGCATCAACACTGGACCCACTAAATAGAACTCCTCACTGAATACATGTAACACTATTTCTTCAAAGAAAAATTTAGAGTCCTATGTTTGGCGGTAGAACCAACTCCTCTGATAGCAATTTTTCACGACCCATGGGTGAGTATACCGATACTCATATGGGACCCTGAGACCCTCAAGGTCTCACAAAAATCCCCCAAAGTTAAACCACAAGGTATGAAATCAAAAGATAACCCTACTTTTTTATATTCCATACATATACCTAAGTTATCAATTAATCCATCTGAATCATGATGAAAACACAGAAAACCAGAGTCAACTCAAACCTGGATTTTATTCTAGGGATAGTATCAAGTAACTTCCCCAGTCACATTGTCTAATCCTTAGCTGCTGGAGAAGTCCTCCTATATCATGTACATTGGGCTTGGCATGACAAAAAGGAACTTCCCACTAACCTTGGACTGCTGAGGCACTCCTCTTGTCGAGTACCGTGGATCTGTCGCGTCACCAAGCACGCTCCCCACCATGGGTCTACCGCGTCACCAAGCACGTCCCCCCACATAGCATGCAAAGGTACTTCTATTTTCATGTATAGTGGATCTTCTGCGACACTAAGGCATACCCTACTAGGATAGTCAAGTCACTCCGAGTCGAAATGATTAGCAGACATCAGGTCTCATCCAACTACTAGGTCTCTACACTATGCTCACTCGTTTCCGAGAGGATCCTCTTCACAAGCTATTTGTCGATACTACAATAGTCATGAATTCCCATGGAGATGTATCTCAGAGGTCTTACAATTCATAAGGGACACAACGTAATATACCTCACATCAATCAGACACTTGGTTTGTGAGTTATTAGTCTTTTCGTATCAGGGGCCCAATTGGATTCGTGCCAGATCCAACCTCACTGTTTTCCCCCTCAATCCAAATCTATGTGGGGTATATCTCAAAGGGGTCAACTCGCTCCAACATTTCCAGCACCACTGACGGATCATCGAATAGATGTTCGGTGCCATAGTCATGGCCGAAAGAAAGTAAAAGTGGTTATAGTGGGCCCAGGTCCAGTCTGACCCAGTTTGACCGACCTGGCCCAACCCACTGCATCTGGATAGGAACACAGTGTGGACCAGCTTGATAGGTTGCGAGGGGCTGTGGAGGGAAACAGGTGGACGCGAGTGTGTGAGGCAATGGGGTTTCTCGGTCGGGGCGGCTCAGAGGGCTGGCAGGCGTCGCGGGCCGGGGCGGTTTGGAGGGATGGATGGGCCAAAAGGCCGATTTTCCCTATACACTACACCTTCAAAAAATGTAGGAAATATTAAATGAATTTTAAAAACATGAAAAACAATAAATAAAAATATATAATAATTTTACAGGATGAGGTGTGATTATTAAACCAACTGTAACACATTTTTTCTTTAGAAACTCCGCACATTTCAAAGAGAAATGAATTTAATCCAATATTTTAGCCAAAAATATAAATCATATTGTAAATGGAAATATTTATTCTTCCATAAAATTATTTAAAAATCATATATAAATATATCCCTAATAGGAAAGTCACCCAGGATTATTTAAATGAAAATATCATGGAAAAGGGACCCATTGTGGGTCTTCAAAAAAATTAAATTAAAAAATAACATAGATCAACAAATCAAAAAAGAAATACTATAGAAAAACCTGAATTTATAATAGATAATATTTATGATGTAATATCCCCATAAATGAACCTTAATATTATTGATTTTTGATGAGGATTTCCAAGCGTAGCCATGTGTTGATTTGTTGTTTTTGTTTTTGTTCGTGTGATCCTATTTGACGATGAATGAATGAAGATATGGCTGAATCTAGGAATTTTCGTTGGTGGTTTTGAGTGGTTGATGGTACTGGGATTATAATGACTCGAACTAGAGGTCCTTACAACCCTTATGTAGTGCTAGCTTTTAGGTAAATTGCTGATTTCTATGTAGGAAGAATGTAATGGATTTAAAGGATGTTTTTTGATGTTCTTGTGAGTTGTATGGTGTTCCAGGAGGCAAGACATGTTATGAGCTTCTTCTATTGGTTTTTAATTTTCAATTTAAACATTTGGGGGTTGTGGAGATGGGATACATTGAGGGCCTTGGCTGCACTTTCAACTTCTCTTGCTTCAGGACTTCGTCACTCCCTCTGATGTGGATCCATGTGGTGGTGTTCTTGATGGATTGGGATGTGAGAGAGATTGGCTGTCAACTTCTTATGGTGTCTCTATATCTATTGGATCTCACTTATGTTCATTAATGTTTGGAGGGAATTTTTTCATTTGAGGACAAAAATTCGGTCCTTATGACTTTGATTTTTATATTTTTTTCCTTCATATGAATGACTCTTCATGGTTTGCATCAGCATGGATGGTCTTTTGTTATTTTGTGACTATAATATGTGAAATCTTCTCAACATTCTATAAGGATATGCTCCATAAGGGGTTATAGGGAATGAATAATTCCCCAAAGCTTGGCCATCTGTATTTGTAAGAACGAGAGGGTATGGCTTTTTCAATCAGTACCAGGCCCATGCATCCCTGCATGAGACAATTACCCAAGTGGACTTCCGTTGATGTAGGTTTTAAAAAATGATGTAATCACTGGGGAGGGGCGTTTATTATAGTCTTTATCTATAATTCCTTTCTTTTTAATGGGTTTTATTCGCTGATGTTGTTAGGGATCACAGATTTCCATTAAAAGATTCATTTATAAATAAAAAATGTATTATGAGTAATAGTGAAAATGAATAAATATCTTAAAAATCATGGATTTATCTTTAATTTCTCCGAATGGAAGATGCATACTCAACAATATAAACATTAATATATATAATTTTTGGATTTTTGATTGATGATCATAATTATCAAATGAATTTTAAACATTAAAGTATGCCGAATTGGAATACTAAAACCGACCACTCAAAAATCATACAAAATATAAATTCTTCTGTCATGGATTTGAATATATATGAAAAATTATACCAATTAATCTAGTTTCCCATTCATTGGTTCATCGAGATTACATCTCTAACTAGGTAAAGGATAATTAAAAACATAACAATATACATGGACATTTCAAATCATTGAAATCGTAAATAAAACACATTCCACCATAAATATTATATAAACAATTTCCCAAAGTAGTATTGAGAAGATTAAAACATCCTTGAGACAGTGTCAAGATGAACAACCATTATAATGAGAGGAATAAATATTGATTAAAACTGTATATCACATGTGAATAGGAAAATAACTCATCGAAATTTTTAACATTCCCATTCACCATCAACACACTATATTGGGGGACCATGAGAGATATAAAATTAACTATATTTACATTTTCATTGTAAAAATAATGATTAATAATTGTTTTGATAAACTATAAAATAATATTATCCTATAATTGGGATTAGATAATAGTCATCCAATAGTCCTAACTTGGTTCCTCGAACAAGATCAATGAAACTTTCACTCCCAATGCTTCATGATATCTAAGTGATATATGGAATTCATCATCCATTCTGATGCATTGTAAAGTCTTCTAAATACCATGATTAATATATAATATTTTTATAATTTTGTGTGGAATCAAAATCACATACTCTCTCATCATTCTAGGCAGCGTCACTAACTAGAAAAGTCTTACATGGAATCATTACAACAGACTCCATTGGATTCTAAGGGAATTTTCATGGAGGCATATAACAAATGAAAATATAAATGAAAAGTATAAGAATTAAAACATAAATCTAAATTAAAAACCATCCAGAAATTAAAATCAATATAAAATAATTCTATAAAAAATTATATCAAAATTATTACCAAAAATATCTCAATATAAATCATAAATCAAGTTTTATGGTTTTTAATTTTCTTCCAAATTCCCCACATTGGTTTCATAATTTTTTTTAAAAATTAAAAAATTCTATTTTATGACATAATGTTTTTTTATTGAATACAATTTCATGTTTTAATTGAATATGTTATATTTAATTCCAAAATAGAACAACTCATGAATTTTAATCTATCCAAAACTATTTTAAAAGATATTTTATTCTAAAATTTCATCAAATTCAAATCAAAAAATATCCATTCACCAAAAAAAACTATATGTTTTTAAAAATAACCCTTCAACACACCACAATTTAGTCCACATTAAATCTAAAATCCATAAAAATAAAAAGTTTTGGATGATATTTCTAATTTATATAAAGGATTATAAGTCTTCATAATAACTATTCAACATCTGCAGAAATGAAAATATTTCTATGTCCATGATTTAAATTTTTTTCATAACTACATTGATAAATCATGTTCCTCATTTTCTCCCTCTATTTTCCACCATAACACTTTAATACCCCCTAAATCACCCCAAAATTTATATACAATCATGAAAACCAATATTCTGAAAAATAAAAATCGAAAAATACACTTTATAGTCTATGGCCAATAATGAGATCATACGAAACAATCATCAAACCATAATATCACAAACATGAACTTATTATATTTAATATAATATATTTTGTTTGGACAATAATGATTCAAAGGTGGGATATAATGAAGAATAAATAAAAAGCTGAGAAACAAGAAGGGAAATGGAGGTATTACCTTGAAGAGTCTACTTGAAATAAATGAAAAAATAAAAAATATTAATAGATACCCACTAAAAGGGATCCTTAGTACACATTGAATGAGTTGGATTATAGGATACATCATTTGTGTTTTATTTCATACTATAGTAACTGGTGATTTTACATTTTTAAATAACTGGTCAAGTGATTTTTTTGGAATAATGATTAACCAAACCATAGACCAACCCAATGACCTTCCCTAAATACTTGGTATGGAGAATCAAGGCTTCTTCATATGGTTTTATTTCAACTGCAAAGAACTTGAAATAATCCTATGTAACTATTTCATAGTTTTCTAGAGTATGACACATCATTATTACAGACTGTGTTGAAATGAAGCACCTTCAAAAACATAAAAATATTGACAACATTAATGAAATTTCAATAAATATTCAATAATATGATTAATAATCAAATTGTAAAAATATAATATTGGAAATAATTTCTATATTTCGATATTTGATCAATGATTTTCCTACTGTCAATTAAGTATAAAAAGACAGAAAATATATTATGCAATTTCCCAAATATAATATATACACTTTAAATTCATAGTGATTACTTTTTGAAATATATATATGTGGATCCATTATGAACATGTGTGAATTAAAAATATACCATTTAAATATTTAAGAAATATATCCATTGTTTTTTATGAATAATTGTAAATTATATAAATTATTTCCACAATGATTCATGATTACAATTTAAATCACATTGAAAACATTTAATGGAATGCAGTTGGTCTATAAAAAATTGTGATACCAAATATATATATTTGGTTGTGAAATTTTGGAATTATAATTTTAATCATATAGATTAAGTTTCTCATTGGTAATTGAGATTTATATCAACAAAATTATTTTGTAAATAATTGTAAGTGGTTTTTTTAGTTGTAAAATGAGGATGAACATGTGTACCAAGTGATCAACTGGATATAAGATTGATTCTAACTAAACCTAAATATGATTTTCAGTATAGGTATAAAACTTTTTGCATGACTATATCTTGGAGGACCCTCAAGTGAAGATTGAAATTCCAAAATCGAAGTGTGGTTCCTTGGTTGAATGGGTAGTCTCAAAGAGGAATTACAATTGTAATTTATAGGAATACTAAAGTATATATGAGTTAGGGAACCTATATTTATATACCACATGTATAACCATGTTTTATATTATGGCATGGTATATGAGGGAATTTCTTTTATAAAATCTCTAGTGGGAACAAGGTCTTGTGGATCAAAGATGAATTCCATCCATATACAGGATTAGAACATAATGAAAACTCATTCAAGGGTAATTAAATGGTTAAAGGGTATGAAACATTTTTTTAATGAATAACATATGGGAGGGGTTCTTTTTTATATCATGGTGTTTTGGGAATCACAATGTCTACCTAAATGGGTACAAATGTGTGTTTTATTTGGGGGTTCTTAATGTGGTTAATTTTCTACTACAGTATATCATGTGATGTTACCTACCCCAATTCAATTAGTAGTGGGTGTTTGACAACTTTTCTTCCATCAAATTCATGTTTCTAAATTCTATAGACCCCTATGAGATCCTCTCTTATCATCCTTCAATTCTCCCATAGTGTTTTAAACATTTTATGGTAGATTCATTTGTTATTCAACAAAATAACTTATTACTTATTCAACATTTTTAATCACCATGTATTCCTCTCTAATTTTACAAAATTAGAATAATTTGTAGAGATTATTTTAATTATAAAACAATGTAAATAGTCCAATATTATCAGTATTTTTCTTGGTGTTGTTAGTTTTTGTCCTCAGTTGTTGATTACTTTTCGTATTTATTTATATTTTTGGTACATCACAAAAACAATTTATTAAAATAATACATTTAAATATAATAATATTATTCATTTAATTAATATTGTGAGGGGTGTATTTTAATTAATTTTGTATTTTGTGTTATACATAGACCATCTAGGTGTGATTGGATTAAATTTTGGTGTTGTAGGATAACCCGAAGGTAGAGTGAGAATTACATATTATTTATTTAAAATTTCAATAAATTATAAATTATATTAATTGACAAGATTAGTTATGTTTATTTTTTTATACCCATGAGATGTGAAAATGTATTATATAATAATTGTGGTTTTATAAATGGATTTTATTTTCATTAGACTCGAATTGGAATTATTTATGAGATTGGGATGTGTTCCATTATCCATTATATTAATCGTGTTATCAAAGAGAAATGGAAATATCATGGGAATGATTCAGACTCGTAGATTTTTATTGATACACTAAAAAATGGATCCAAAAATGTCCCTTAGATACTGATTCCATAGTGGATTGAATTATTTTAAGCCATCAATCATTTGAATGTAGTTATCAAACATAAATACATGGAAGCCAATGTAGTTATGGATTTCATGTCTAAGAAGAAGATTATAGAGACTATTATGATTTTTCCATTTGGATCCTAGATATTTTCCCACATAGTTGGCATGTATATACATTTTGAGACACATTCCTTCTATTGTACAATCCCAAATAATTCTCTAATATTTATCTTATGTTTTATTAATACGATTTAAAAAATTTCTCTAACTAATTATGATCCATTTAGAGTACATGTCGTTAAATATTAGTATGTTATTTTGTTCCATATAAAATGATATTTAGAGATGATTTGAGACATTGACAGACATGGGGAATATTATTTAGAATGTTCATAAAAAGAATTACTCCAATAAAAATGATTTTGGTACCAAAACATATACCCATTAGAAAAGAAATTTTAATTTCTATGTCCATGATATATAGAGCTTACACTTTTGGGTGGTCAAATGTTTATTTAAATTAATTGTTTCATTTAAAAAATATATTCATTTATATTTAATGGATATGATTTTGAGGGCCACAATAGACCATCAGTACATTCTTGATTCCTTAACAAGTGATGGGGAAATAATTGACTAAAATGTATGTCTTATGATATAAATACATTTATGTATGAGATATAATCTAATTATATCTACATTGTGGCACTTACATTCGATGATTTACTAAGATCATCATATTGGGGTTTTATTATGTTGGTGTTATTGTCCTTAGTAGGACTTTATGATGCTATGTGATGCATGAGAACCATTTTACGAGAGATATGTTCATTGGATTAGTGTTCCTAACCAATTGGGATGTAATTAGATTGATGGGTAACACATAAAAATTATTGATGGATAGGTTTTTTCTCTGAAGAATTAAAATAGTTGAATTAGAATGTGGTTGTTATCTCAGAATTTTCTTATAATCCAATGATTTCATATTATTATTATAATTTCGTTGAGGGCCAATTTTTCATCAAAGTGATTGATGTTGAAATTAGGGATGATATTTATATTATGGATCCTTAATAGGGTTTCATTTTAATTTGAGACCATGGGGAAACCATTTGGGTATTTTCAATGTCGATAACCCTAGATAGAGTAATGTTAGTGATAGAAGTAGTAAATTTAGAGTTTCCTTGTGAAATAAAATTTTTATTATGTTCATATTAAGGATTTAGTTACTATAACATGATATATTATTGAAGGGGTACATTACCAATGATAAATTTTTAAAAGAAATCATATCAATTACTTATAATAATTGGTTTTAATTTTGATTCTATTAGGAATCATGGTTACTCATGTTGTTATATCCTTAGAGACTGATATGTATTTGAATCAAGGTATCATCCTCAAGTTCGTGATTATTCACATCAAATAGGGAATACCCAATATGTTACATGATATTCTTCGTTTAGGACTATTTGAAATGCATATGTAAATATTTCGGATATAGTTGTTTCCTATAAGGGATGCCTAGTTTCTTCCATTAGATATTTCATTAGGCATAACATTATGAGATTCACGTGATACAAATTATGATCTAGGCCATAGATAATATATGAATGGTATCCCAAATATAATACATTGGATTATAATAGTTTGATTGAGACATTGGGATAAAAAAATTTATAAAATTAGAAGTAGTGAGTATTTTTTATTTTGTATGTATACTAGTACTACCTCATAAAAAGTAAATATATTCACGATTCAACATTATTTCCTAGGATAAAATACAAAAATAGACATAATCCTAAAACAATATTATTACCTATTATTACCTACATTGATTTGACGTTTTCACAAATTATAATATTATATTTATGTGTCGTATCTATTATTATGACTACTCCATGTGATCATAGAAACATTATCATGTGATAATAAAGTATATCAAATCACTAGTGTTATTTTAGAACTAAAACATTGATAATGGTTTTTCATATATTCTCCCAGTGTAATTTATTTTGACTCACATGTTTATAACACATACAAACACAAATTTACTAGATATGAATTAGATCCAGTTGCTGGATCCATAAAGGGTTATACCCACACCATTCATGGGTGTCTAGTGAATATGGGTACATGAGATCACTTTAGTAATCCCATATCATGATTTGTTAGAGGAATAGAGTAGAATTATTATATTTTATAGATTATAATGAATTAGAGACTATGACGAGATGAAGCTCAGGGATGGAATATGAGAATTCTATGTATTATATGTTTATTTATTCTTTATAATTATCATCCAGGTGGGTGATCTGTTTTTCATTGTTCACAAGATATTGAAATTAAATGATTGAATCATAATGCATTTATAATTGATATATAATTATGGTTTTTATTTATTCCATGTAATGTGAGTATTATATATATTTGATTTTAGGTAATTTATGTTTCATTTCTCACCCAGAAATGGGGGTAAATTCCCCAAATGTTTTGTGATTATAATCCTTCTTCTACTACCTAGAGTCTATAAAATATGGAGATATTCTATATTTCATTTAACTTCACAAATCCACTCACATGTCGAGTGTTCCAGGTCGGATGTGTAATAAAAAATGGAATCCTAGAAATCAAATTATATTACTTATTGTATGGGAAAATTGATAACTATTAACAATTTATTGTCTTAGATCTTGTAATGGAATTCAAACTCTTGTCTCATGATAACCTTTTCATATTGAATGTGTCGTTTACTAGGGGAATTATATTTATGTTCATGTATATTGATCTTCTTGTTTTATGATTTTAATTTTATTGATAGATTAGTGTTTTAGATTTATTGCTAAATAGTTTCATTTTATTGGCCTATTAATAAGAAGTTTCAGTGCTTGCATAATTATTTTCAAAGAAAAATCACATTATATAAAACTTTTTATTTGTGATTTATATCACTAATGATGATAGTTTATTTGTTTAGCAATTCAACATGAACACATTTGGAATTCTCTATATATCATGTTGGTTTCATTATACTCAGATCAACTAGTCTGATTTTTATTCTAATGATAATTAATTTCAATCTTATAGAGGTATAATCTATGAAAATGAATATATATTACCTATATTAATGTCATTTAAATTTACACTAAGTGGTTTTATATAGTATTCTATTCTATAGATAAAGGACCACATTGTTTTAATGAAAATCAGTTAGATTATTGAAAGTGTCAACATTATCTTATATTGTTGTTTTCCATATATCCTCTTAGTTGTATTATATTTAAAAAAACCATATAATCATTGATTAATCAACGTATATAAAAATGGAACATCAATAATATATTTATATATGAACCTTTAAGAGAACATGGTCCTGGAGGGGGAAGTATCATATGTAGATTCTCAATGAGGATTTATACCCATATATGATTATAACCTCACATTGTTTTGTTGATATGTGTTTGTATATAGGGGAAACATAGTGTCTGTTTTGGATTTATTTTCTATGATATATTAATACTGGAATATGGATTATTCTTTTCACCATTACTAGTGTGAGGTAATGATTATCAGATAAGAGGACGATCCAATTTCATTTGAGATATAGATCCTCATAGACTTGAGCCATGTAATTGGGGTGATATCTGATGTGATATAAATGGGTTACTTATATGAATATTTTTATTAAAAATGTTATAACAATTGGAGGATGGATTCATTTATACATTTCATTTATTAGAGGTTAATTTATAGGAAACCTTGAAAGAAATAATTTACTATCATGGATATTCATTGTGTATTAGAATTATAGAACATGCGGTGATTTGGTATTGAGTGTTAATTATTAAAGGGGTAGATTTACTGAAATCATAGTCCATATAATTTTAATATGTGGTCACTAATGATAAAATTTATTAAAATTTTAGGTGGTTAGATCAATGAATGAAGTTAGATGAATATATTCGTGTTTTTTACATATCATAGGTGTGGGTGATTGTATAACATGGCTTATAGTGGGTGATAAGAATTGGAATTTTGGTTAAAAATTATGAAGGTGCATATAATTAAATGATAGTTATATTTTATGTTGTAGGGCTAGTTGTATATCTATTTGGTCAATTGATCAATGACATGGTACGCTCGGGAGAATATTTCATCTTAGGGTTGGTCAGTATGAAAGATTACACTCATTCAGATTGTATGTGAATGATAAATTACACATTACATATTTTCTATAATATTTTTCATTCAGATTGGTATAATTCATGTATAGTCAATAGAACAAAAATTTTGGTGGAATAGATGATGGAAAAGTATTCTAGTTCATTAATGAGAATGTGTAATATATCACTATTATGAGATATTTCAAGGGGATGCACTATTTTTATGATACGGTTGATCCCAATTTGTGACATCCAAAGGATTTTATAGAAGATGTGTTAAAGGACCCTCTTGAGAATTCACTTCAAGAGCAATATATGAAAATATATAAGTTGGGGGGATAACAATTACTCATTATAGGATTTGGAATTTATTACTAGTTGAAATTATATAAAACATTAAGGATGATGTTCCTGGAATGTAGAAAATGAAGTGTGATTGCATTTCAAATTATCCGTCTAGATAAACAAAATGACCACATATTGATATTATGGGTATTAATAGAGTGAAACTGGGTTGTTGATGAAGCACCATATTGTTGATTAATTAAAAAATATATTTTAAATTATATTTTTTCATTAATAAATATATATGATCGATAGATTATAAAAAATAAAACTACAGTCATATAATAATGATGACTATAAATTATAAAATGAATCACATTATAGTGAATTTAAATGATATATATTTGTTAATATGAATACAAAATACACATAATAAATAATATGGATAATAAATGTTTTTATGAAATAATTTATTTTTGAGAAAAATTATGGTTATAAATATTTTTTTTAAAAATGAGTTCGACTATAAACATTATGTAAAATTTTATTTTAGTCCATTGGAAAATTAATTCAACAGTTATGAATCGGTTAGTACAGAAAATAGAATAATATGAAGGTCAAATTAAATGATTTTCTAAAGTAAATATTTTAGGCATATACATTCTTTTTATATTAATAAATAAAATTATTCAGTATTCATGATTTCGTTTAATAAAATTTTAATTGAAAATATTCAGTAAAATATTTTCTCATTCTATTAATGGTTTTTTATGTAACAACTAGAGATTTTAATTCAGTATTTCTCTTTATATCAGTTGATTTTTGGTAACTTCTGTTACATGAAACAATGACATTAAATGAAACACGATTTTGAATTAATACATTATTAATATTACACAATAATTATAATCATTACATTTAATTATTGAGTTTGAATAGAAATTATTATCTTATGATATATGTCAATTAATTCATATGAAATATGAACATTATTATTATTAAATACATTTTATTCATAAAAAATTAATTTTCTTAAAAAAAATCTACAACATTCAATGAGAAAATAAATATCATATATTTTGACAAATTTATAGAATTTATTTTGAAAAATAAATATCATATTTTAATTAATCATGTTAAAATTATCATTAAAATAATTTTTATGAGTTTCTAAAATGATTTAATTTTAAATTATGTCATAAAAATATTGACTTATATTAACGAAAATATATCATTATAATAATTTGTAATGTGAAATTATATTTTGAATATTAAAATAAGTAAATTGGTAAAACATGGTTATGGGTAAAGCATGTAAATAGGTGTAAAATAATATGACAAGGAATATAAAAAGACCCAAAAGGTCCACATTTTTTGGATGAGAAGGTTTCAACCAGAACCATCCTTTTGTCTGATTCATGGTAAACTTGAGCTACATAATTCCCTCTAAGAATCTTATTTTATTTTATTCAATGACATGATAAACTTTTCAAACTATACATTTTAATTACTATAAAAGTTTTATTATATATTAATTTAAATGGTATTTTTAACCAAAAAATGCATTTTAAGGAAATAATTTCTTAACATCATCATGGAAACTTATTTTATGTTTTTAGTGATGATTTAGTTATCAAAAATTCATACAATAGAATGATATAATAATTATAAAAAAAGGATAAATCAAATAAATGGTATAGAATATATAATTACAATTAAAATATTATATATTTATTGTGATATATAAATTCTCAGGATTACTGTGAATTTTTTTGAATATAATAAAATAGTATCCCTTAGTATTGATAATTTTATTTATGATTTTATATTCAATGTAATAAATATTTTAAAAGGTGATAATATATGTATTTTATGAATATAATATTCTAATTATCTATTTAGAAATAAAAAAAAAGAATATATAATCTGAATGGGGA
This sequence comes from Viscum album, assembly GCA_963277665.1. NCBI lineage: Eukaryota > Viridiplantae > Streptophyta > Magnoliopsida > Santalales > Viscaceae > Viscum > Viscum album. The sequence continues at coordinate 1,514,892,527 of OY728122.1, read as the reverse complement.
AATCATATATGAAAAATTCCATCCTATATGCATTTATTTTTCATTAAGTTCTATTTGGATTTCCAATATTTTTATTATATTTTCATATTTTATAAAATTTAATAAACACCCCAATCATCCCCTTATGCATACCACACCTCACCACCAATTCACCTAGTATATTCCAATCCTTGATTAATTTCAAAATTAATATAAAATAAATATCATAGAAACTCTCCCACATCTGATTCATACTTATTTCATGAAAAGTCCATTTCCACGTTTCAAATTGGGTCCTTCAAGGATGGGATATTCTAAAGGTGACATTCTCACACAACTTCTTTTTCCCAAAATCTAGATTCTTATAAACTCCTTCATACTTAAATAAAAAAATCGTAATAACATCACGTATAAAATATAAAATTACTAGTTAATGGAATATTTTTCATCTTTCCCTTTTTAAATATACTCATATTCAAAATATAACCATTTTATTGAATTGCATATATTATGTATCTCTATGGAGAATGTGATTTCTTTTTCTATTAACTAAATCAATAGATGTCACAAAAATGTCATTATAGTGTAATAATTATTTAAATATTATATTATAAATTGTTTTATGATCTGTAACAAATATATAAACATAATATTAATTAATATGAAATTATTTCTAGATGGTTGGGAAACTAACAAAATAATGTAATCATTTCTCATTAATTATTTATCAAATCAATCCTACTCATGTTAGAAAAAAATGATATATGGGGCCATTTAAAATTATTTTTATGTATAATAAAATTTCATTTATCTTCTAGAATAATATTCCTATATTCAAATAACATCGATAATTACTCACAAGTGAACAGACCTTGAAACCATGAAATGAACACTCCCAGAATGACAAAATAGATCCTTATGAATAATTAAAATGTAATGAAATAAACATAATAACATTATAATAATTAAAAAACCTGTGTAAGTGATTCAAAATAATGAATTTATTGAAAATAATTTTATTGTCCAAAACATTATGGATAACAATAGAATGAATTTGAATATTATTTATGGGATTATTCCAAACCTCTATATATCCTTTGAGATTTTATTTGTTACTATTTTACTCAATTTATATCTTATATTATGTTTCATAACTCTATTATATTCCATGTACAATCACTATACATAATTATGTATCATAATTCATATTTATTATATAGGGAATTGATTGTTTAAAAATATCCCCCTCTCAATTCCCCTCATTCAGATAACACGATTAAAGGGGACATCTCTATTTTCTATGCATTTTAAAGAACATATTATTAAAAAATAAAATCATCCAATATTAATTTAAATAATAAATTTGTCTTGGAGAAGTAATAATGTTCATTTATGGATTTATTCTAATAATTCATCCATTATCCCTTATAAAATAATTTAATTTTTCCATATAACCCTGTTAATTTGGAAAATTTCAAAATTTCCATAACCATTATTTTCATGTCTTCACATCATTTGGACATCATTATTCATGATCCATTTTTTATATCCGTCATAATTATTCAATGATAATTTTAATCCATTTTTCCTTAGATAACACTTTGATACACTCTTTGTATATGCCTTATTATGTGATTTTGATTCTCATTTCATTCCATGGATAGCACATATAATTATTACATATGTTACATTTTCTCAATTTAGAGAACATATTAATGTACGTGTTATAATGTTTGTGACTAGATCACACTATAATTCCTTGGGTAATGTTTTGGCCAATTTGGATGTTATAAATGGGATTTGGGAGTAAAAATAATCCATTATTGGACTCTGTCCACCATCTGAGAATTTCTTGAGTACGATCATGTACTCATGTTAAAGTTCAGGTTATATGGTTCTTCAACATTCCAATGTTTCCATGATCATATTATTACATTTCATAAATATTATGATGACATATTTTAATTAATGGGACATTAATGTTTTATTATAATTTTATGACTTATAACACATGTGTAATGATTCTATTCAATTTTTATTCCCATATTGGGATTTTTATTATCCATATTGACTATGTTTAACCAGGTTATCTTTTATAGTTGTAGTAGCTCAATGGATATTAGGATATCATTATGGTGATTAAAAAACAATGATTTATTATAGTTTCTTGCATTCAATTATGTACTGATACTTCTAATTATACTATACATTTACATCCGTGAATTATATTTATTAGTCAATTATTCTAAAAATAATGAATTTACATTTTTAAATGGATAGGGTTTTTATAGTTGGTATCATATAATGGGGTTGTAATTTTTGGGGATTAAGACAATATATAATTAGTGTAGAACCATGAGAAAATTATATCACCAGGAATTACCTAGATTAAAATATAATTAATAAAAATTTAGGATATACATTACAATAAATAGATTATCCTTTTATGTTCATAGTTTGATAATTATATACTCATAAACTTTTTAATCAAGCCCTTCTATCATTTTTTATATAATTTTTTAATTAATGGATAAAAATAGAAGTAGAATATTAACAACCAATGTGATAATAAATGTACATATTTCCTTAATGTTATGGTAATAATGAAGGGGGCATGAGGCCAGAACATTATGAATTTATAGGGTCTACTTTCCCATGTAATGAATGATAACATGAATCATGTGGAACACCCACCTTATCCTAGTAATATTCAAGGTGAGGTCAAACGATTTATGAAAAAATGGATTACTATATTTATTGGATATTATTATCCTATCACTATGGAACAATGTATTAAATAAATTGAATAATAATCTCATTCCTCTAATGATTAAAACAATAGTATGTCATAATTTAAGACTACTGTTTAAATGGGGAATATTATCTATGGGGGAAACAGATAATGATATTGATGTATAAAGAAGAAATTGATTCCATGGATGTGGAATAATTATTGAAAATATTTTTCAATAAATTTTTCCCCAAAACACTCTATTTTAATATTGGATGGGATTTCCGTTTACTAATGAAAATTGAATATGAGTCTATTGGAACATATGAGGAAAACATTAAATTGATAGAAAAATATGCCTCTCAAATCCTTATGAACACTGAATGAAATCTGAATCAAATATTAAGTTGATTTAACCCTTGTGTATAAAAATCATTAGATAATTAATACATCAAATTATAAGATGTGATTATTTGTTACTACCATAATGTTGAGATTATTATTATAGATTCTATTTGATCTCATGGTTATAAAGATAAAAATTTAAAAATGAGGATTAATAGGGGATGAAAAATAGATAAATACGGTTGAGGTAAAAACCAACATATTTCAATTTAAATGTGTGGGATGATGTATAACATGAACTATATAATTGGATCTGATAGATGCTTAAAATATTGAAGAGGTTGAATCATTACTTCATTTACAAGGGTATTTAAAGAAGCCCACTAAAATGTATGAATGTATGAATGTTTAAATTGACACTCAACCTATAATGTTGTGTTGATATTGGAGGGAATATTTTAATTATACATGACAATACTTTAATCCATATGATATTTGAGACAATCAACAACTACATACTCCATGGAAGCATGAAAGGAAATATTCTATCTGTAATACTTAAGAAGATCCTAAAAATGATGTTATTGTTTTTAAGATAGTTAATATTTCATTAATATATAATTTAATTTTCTATTCTAGTATTACACATTCTCTTATATCTTGAATAATTATTATAACTATTCAAACAACACATCAAAATGTTTAAGATTAGTTATTTATGAGAGCAGGAAATTGTGAAATTATTTCATATAGGGTATAAAACAATTCCCCATCATTGTATGTAGACTTATCCATCACGAAAATATCATCTTACATTCTTTTGGGGTAGGATGATTCAATATTATTATTAAATCATTATACATGGTTAGCATCAACTATTGAGATAAGGATATCACTCTTCACATTAAGAGGAATCATCAAATTATGAAAAATCGAAATGTAGAAGATGAATCTCAATTCGAATCATCATATAATGTGTTTATATTTTCTCATTTTCAGATGTAAAATATTTAAAAAATATTGATGGTAATATAGAAAACTATGTATGATTAAATTCCCATTGTAAGGTACTACACCAATGTGTTCTATGAAAAATTCATCAATCCACCTCATGATTGTGAGGCTTAATTCAAAATTTAATATATATCAGGATCTCAACTAATATCAATGACTAGTTATGTGATTGAATAAATTTATTTAGAAGAATTGGATATGTAGTTATAAGTTAGATTTTATAAGGGTTTCATACCTTAATGTGATTCATCGTGGGGTGAACTAGTTCTATCCGTCAAGAAGGATGGATCAGTAATCTAATCCATTGATTATTTTGAAATAAAAAACCATAATAATGATCATGTATCCACATAAATGGATAGATTAATTGTTCAATCGACATTGTGGGAAATTTATTTCTTTAAGGTAGAAAATCGATCGATATTTCACCAATTAATGGCGAAGAATGGTGATATTATGAATACTTATAATCAAATAAGATGAATAATATTAATCCATAGTGAATCTTATCAGACTCGCTAATTCTCCAGAAATATTCATTTAATTAATGAATCGTGTCATTTTAGATTACATCAAAAAAAATTTGGTAGACTTTATAAATGTTAGTCCGATATAGTCCATTAGAGTGGAGTGTTATGAGGAACCATTGAATACATTGATAAGGAAATTTTTTTAGGAAAAACCATATCATAAGTTACAAAAATTCATGTTCTTTATGGAGTATTTATCATTCTATGGCATGTTATTACCAAACAAAGCTTAATTGTGGATCATTCTATGAAAAATTCAATCGAGGAGTGTCCCAGACCAACATCAGTAACGAATATCCATAGTTTTTGAGATTTAGTTTTGTATCACAATAAATTTTTTATCTACTTCCAAATATTTTCAAATCCATTAACATATATAAATTGGATGTGAGTAATGTTTTTCAGGACAAGTTAATGAGAATATTTTTTTCAATTAGTTGAAAAAGTTGTTTATCACTGTACCTATAAATCCATTATCCACTAGTTGAGAAATATTAATTTTATTAAGAAATACATCAATAAATTTCATCTGTTATGTACTAATGAAAAATGATATAGTAATAACATACACCTCATGGTTGATGAGATGTCACAAAAAATCAATCCCATTTATTATATATTTTTTAAGGATATGGAATTTATGATTAAAATCTTTTAGAATAATACCTATTGTGAGAAGTGTGTAAAATATAATGGTAAAAAAATCATATATATATATATATATATATATTCTCATATAAGGATTTTAATATTCCCCAGTGTATATGGATAGATCTCATCGGGAATTATCACTGCTCAATCCACTACCATATAAGATAATAAAATAATTTGGTAGATTCCCTATGTTGAGATGATTATGGAACATTATCATGATGTGAGTTTATAAGTATCGAATATTCTTATAAAAAGGATATACATGGAAATTATAATCGAATGAATATTATTTTTCCTTTCTGAAATGATATCTCTACTATCTCCTACTGAAAATATTATTTACGCTCAAATAGATGATATTGAAATTTATAAGAAAGTGTATTGAATAAAAAACGTGATACCCCTATAGTTTCAACTTAATAGGGATTGACACATTATATTTTGAAAAGGATAAAGAGTACCCTAAAATCATGGGATAAATAGGGATATTTGGAATAATTCACATAACATGTCATTCTATATCCAAGTATGAATAACAATGATATATCATGATCTCTGGGAGATTAATTTTTTGGAAAATATTTATATGTTGATCACAAAAAATAGGTAAAATTGGGTGGTATGTAATTAAGGGGGAATGAAAGGATAATATTTAATAGAATGTCGTATCGATTAACTATATCTTTCTGTAAATGTTATAAAATCAGCATGGAAAATTCATTGTACTTTCAATGACATCTAGATATAATAATGAAACATGAGTTGTTTTGGAAAATATTACAGAGGCTGATCAATTATAAAATTTTAAGAGGACTTATCAATTGATCAAAAATAATATATATACTTCAAATAATTGATATGGCTTCATAAAATACCATTTTAGATTGAATTTGATCAAAATTTCATATTTCCCTCTATGTATTTTAAATGTCTCAAACATGATATAAACAATGAGATGAAAATAAATACTACTTATCTACCTATAAAAGATGACAAATATTAGAAGAAAATTTGTATACTATTAGTCATTTTGAGAGTATGGTCAACAGGATTAAAATCACAGTATGATTAGTATATATGATTTTTTATGTTGTCTAAAAACAATAGTTTGTATTCTAGAATCCAGATGGATATATATGAATGTATTTATATAAAGAGATGATAAAAATAATCATTTTGTTATTTTATTTTCAAATTTAAGCTATATGTAATTAAATTGGCCGAGGAGATGATATAAAATTTCATGGTTATTTATTTAACAAAATAGATTCCAAAACATTAAAGAGGATCTATACTGACAATATTTGACATTACTGGGACTTTTAGGATAGATTTATAGAATTCCTTACATATCTCAGTTGAGCACTGTAATGGTATTTTCGATGAAGATATAGAAATTTCATTGTTATAATTTCCCCTTTTAGATTCTTGTGTTCATAAATGTTGTGGTATATCAACTAGAACTTACACAAACCATGTCTCATGTACATGATGTAGTCAGAGTATACCTCTAAGGAAATTACATATCAACTACATCACATGTACTATTTTAATTGTTGGTATTACTAGAAAGTGACCACTACTTTGAGGAGTATCTTTTGAATATCTTGGACATTAGATATATTTATCTAATCTATAAGACAACACACTTGGTTAAATCACTATGGAGGAAGCTTAAATAGGATGAAGTGACATCAGTATATAATGAATCATTGATGGATATGTACCCTAACATCATCCACCATAAACTGTTAAATAAATTTGGAGGGTGGAATTTCATATAGTGGGAAGAATGAAATAGTATGAAATTTTTATTAAATAATCTATAATAAATAATTTTATTTTTTATTAGTTTTTGTTTCATACAACATTGAGTTTAAAACAATCATGCTATACTATTAAAAAATTATAATAAAACCTATTTGTTATAAAATAGTAAATTAATTGGTGGGAGATGTAAAGATGGTGTTGTTGCTGAGCGCCCATCTCAGGAGGCTAAGAAATTTGATATAAGCAGAAGACACTTTTCTCACGTTAAGGATGCTGATCTGGAGAGAATGCTCAAGAAAGGTGACACTGCTCGCATTACTATGACTAGAGAGTTGATTCTTGGCAGATTCAAAATTTGAGAACACTCTATAATCGCTAGGAATGTTCTTCCTGCAAGAGGTAAGCCTTAGAAACTTGTCGATTTAGTTCGAAAAATGACCTCTATATGGGGTTTTTCTGGCTGGAGATGTATTCCCTTTGGTCATGGGTTTTTTCAAATCAATTTTCCTTCCGAATATCTAAAGCGAAGGGCATGGGGGATTGGCTCAATCGCCTTAAAGCCAGGTATGTTATGCTTTCAAGAGTGGGATTTTCGGTTTAATACATTCACTATAATAAATACAAAAGCACATGTTTGGATCAAGACTATTGGTCTAAATTTGATTTTGTGGCATCCTGAAATATTGTTTGATATTGCATCTGTTGTGGGGATCCAGATCAAGATGGATAAGAATACTGAGAATGACATATTTTTTCACTATGCTAGGGTTTTGGTCGAGGTGGACTTGAGCACTATCTTGATCTATAATGTTGTTTTGTCAGCATTGGATGATGATATTCCATTAAAAGTGGAATATGAACGACTTTCGAACTTTTGTTCAGAGTTTCAAATGGTAGGTCATGTCAAGGATAATTTCCACATGTATGTGGTTTGCTCGTTTTTCTGCTCTATAGGGCATCCTGAATCTTCTTGTATAATGAAATTGAGGATGCAGTCAACACAGAATAAGGTGGCTTCGGTTACACATCCCACTCTTGACAAAGGTAATGTGCAGATTACAGATGAGGTGACTAAGGAGTTGACACATGAGACACATAAGTTAGGGGGGATGTCCCTAGAGATCCAAATGGATGAGGGCGGAATTAAGTCTTTGGAGAAAAAATCTGATCATGAAATTGAAGGGCGGAAAAATTTGGGTGATGGGAACATTTCAAGGATTTGCGAGGAAATCAATAAATAAAGGGAAACTAAGGGGATCCATGGAAGGTGGGATGATATCAAGGATGATTCCTCAAAAAAATCATCTTATAGTCAGGTATTATCAAAAGGGAAAGATGATGTTGTGGATAATGAGTGTTTCCAATGTGTTCCTCCTAGTAAAGCGAGACAGAGGAAGTACTATTCCTATCTCAAGCCGACTATGGTCACCAGGTCTCATGGTCCCTTAGTGGACTCCGACTGGTATGATGATTATAATGATTCCTACAAGTTTGAGTATGACTTATGATGTTATCTAGTTTATTGGCATGATGGAATGATGCTTTTATGTCCCCTTCCAACTCCTTGTTGTGCAGTTTTTTCTTTTTTAATAAGAGGGCTCTGCCCGAATCATTCGACCAATATACCTAAAAAGTGAATTTTTTTAACTTTTTTTCCATTAATTTTTTAGTTTTATATTTATACATATTATTCAAATTCAATTTCATGAATTATGAAAAATTTATTGTAAATTTGGAATTATGGGGTCCCTATTTAAAAAATATAGTCATTTTTTAGTCAATCTTAATATTAACCTTAGTAATTGATATTCACTTAAGGGTAAATATGGTTATCATGTTTAAAAATAATATGATAATTATTAGAAAATAAACCAAAGTTGTTCCTAAATTATATTTTAATATTAATTGTAGACCATAATAAACCATCTGTATAATTTTTAACATTTTGGTTCCACATGGTTAACATTGTGACCATTATATTATTTTATTTAATGTAATGTCAATATTATCAAAATATTGTTGTTAATAATTGTATCATTTTTATTATTTTGTCTTATATACTTTTTTATTGCACATAAATATAATATTAAATTATAAAATTTTTATGCAAATAATGATAATTTTGTAAAACTTTTGGGGGTAAATAATTATATTATATTCTTAGACAGCAATGATGCATTAATTATTAACTAAATGGATAAATAATTTTAATGATATTAAAACTATTAAAATATATAAAATTGGTAATTTAGGGTCATCCATAAATTCAATAGACAACCATGATGTGATTTATATATAATAACATGGTTTTATTGAATTTTATTTGTTTTATTTATATTGATAATGTAAATGTAATGAATATTATCAAAATTTATAGTAATGTTATTTCATAAGTATAATATTTTAATACATTTTTGAAAAATAAAAAAAATATTATATAATAAAAATGGGGATGATATATGATGTAAAATGTCTTCCCCTGTGAATTTATTGGCCTTTTCTAATCGTATTCAACTATAATATTCATATTATTTTTTAATATGATAACAAATTTCTAAAACACCCTTCTACCCCCCTTATAAATACCAACCTCACCGCCATTTCTCCCCATAACATCCAATAATTAAACAATTCCAAATATATAATAAACTACATAATCCACATTATTTTTATTCCATAGAGCTAATTATGTCTCCAAAATTCCAATTCCATGTTCCTTTAGGGGTCGTTCCATGAGGTGATATTCAAGAGGTATTAATATCAAAAAAAAAATTTTGTATTCATATACCTTCTTTTAAAATAATTCTTCCAATAAATCTTGAAAACTATCATATCAAATATGTAATGTAATTTGATATTCGTGTTTTAATATTTTTTTTATCAATCCAATTTCGCATCTCTTATTATTTAATATGAAAGCATTGTCCAAAATTTGACAGTTAATCATTTACGTGGATAATGTTTAATTTCTAAATTACATAATTAAAGGATATTTATAAAAAGATAATTATGTTTGAATTTGATTGAAATAATTATATAATATCAAATTTAATGCTCATAAGATAATATATAAGCATAATATTATATAATATTAATCTAATTTGTGAGTTTCAAAATTCCACCTAAATAAACTACACATTCATAATTTATATTTTCTTAAAATAATAATCCAAATGTTATAAAAATATGATATAACTAATTAATTTAAATTAAAGAAAGGTATAAATATTTTTTTCTAATCCTAGAATATTCATGTAGTTTGATAATTACATACATAATAATACATAATTTAATCGACCATGAAACCATGGAACAAACACTCCATGATCGATTATATTTAACCATATAACTCATCGAAATGATAAAAATTGATTTTAATAAAATCATATAAAATAAATTCTAGAATAGATTATGAAATAATAAATTAATAAATAAAATTTTTTTATATAGGAAACTATGTGAATGTGATGAATAGATTCAGACATAATATAAAATATCTATTGGAAATACCATATTAAATTTTACTTAATATTTCACCAACTTTTAATCTATTTATCTCTTCTTTATTGTGTTATAATTCTCTAAAAATCAATTTACATTTTCCAAAAATAATTTTTTCCTCAATTAATCTTTCACTGAAGTGGAAATGAATTTTTTAAAAGTTTCTCTTCTAAATTCTTCCCAATAAGAATCCCAGATTATTTGGGAAACCTCAATTTCTTACCAAAATTCCATTGCATATCAAAATATATTTTACGAATATAATAATTTAATAAAATAAAAAAATTTACCTGAAATTTTATTTTATTTTGTGTATAGTCTTGTATAAGAAATTATTCCTTTATCATATTTAATGAATCATTATTTTTTCTCAAAAACTGTGTTGAAGTGGAACATATCTAGAACAATATTAGAATTACATTAATCCTTTCAATTATATTGGACTTCATTATACATGATATACCCTTAGATTTCATTTATTAATGTTAATTAATAATCAACATACCTTATTTATAGGGTAAAACTGTGATAATACATTTCTTACTAACTTATGGAATGATTTTGATACCAATTTACATCATGGGTAACCAATATGATTATTTGTTTTGATGATTGATTAATTTTTTTTAAAAGGGGGTTCCTCAGTCAATGACCAAGGCACAATTTATTAATCAAAATAATGGGAGCTACAAAAGTATGAAAGATGGTATCTTATTACATTCTTTATTATAAAGATGGAGTGAGTCTTCAGGAAAATCATTCGACCAGGTAGTGACCCGATTGACTCCCTTGTTGGGTAGACTATCAACAACCATGTTCGCTTCGCGGAACACATGTGTAGCATATGTAGTTGACATCAATGAGTGAATTAAGACATTTCATCCATCAGGAGGTAAGCGTCCATTCAAGGTGGACCACCCCCCTCCAGATATCTTGGACAACAGTGGCTTAATCACATTCAATCCACAGCTTGTTCCATCCCTTTTTCTTGGAAAAATCCACAACATGAATGACTCCCAACATTTCCGCTTCCATAGCCGAGGCCGTACCGCATCCCCTGAAGAAGAAGCCAAGGCATCTTCCAGGTGAGTCTCTGAAGAAGGAACCACTACTTGCCAGAACCGATTTTCCTCTAGAAGCACCGTCGACATTCACTTTGATCCACCCTGGAAGCGAGGATTGCCAGAAAACCTCAAAGGTACGTCGAGGTTGCCTATATGAACTCGCAATCTGAAGACATCGAAGGATCTCAAAATGACCAACAGAGTTGTCACAATGATCATTCTGATGTGAGGCGGCATCTTAGATGGCAATGAGAATACACATTTTACCAGCATCGAGATTGAAAGAGAAATTATTATGAATAAAATTATTTCTACCATACCAGATCCCATGAAGGTGCTCTGCCACCACAGCCAAAAAGAGATTCTTAATTTTCTTGGAGAAATCCCAAATCACATGGTGATGGAGTTGAGAGTCGATAGTAGCAAGAAGAGACCATCTACAACTAAATATGTTATAAATGTAATCCCAAAGATCTAAAACTGTAGCATAAGACAAGAACAGATGATTAGTATCCTCACAGTGATGGTTTCACATATGACATCTAGAGGAAAGAGGAATCCCAAAATCTTGAAGACACACATCAGTGGGGACACTATCATGTGAAACTCTCCAAATGGGAGTGAGGTGTGAGGGATTGATCCAAGGTTTCTTATAAGATTTCAATCAAGAAATGATAGAAACAGAAGCACATATTTTTTTTGTATAATCTTTTATAATCATGGACTCCATTAAAAGCAGGTTCCTAGATAATGAAATCATCAGTGTTAGAAAAAGAATAATTTTCAATAACGTGACTGATGTGGTCCTGAAGGGTGATTTCATGAGAGTTGAAAACATCTCTTATAGTGGAGTTGGTGTTCTCAAGAATAGTGGTGGATGTTATCATTGAGATTAAAGGGACACCAATCCATTTTTCCATCCACATATTCATAGAGGAATCCTTACTTACCGTCCTTCTAGAGTTGTTCATGATTTCGAAAAATAGTGTCTAATGGAAGGCCAGATGGAAGAAGTGATGTAGCCTAGGTTACCATTTCAGAACTTGGTAAGAAATCATTTGTTAAGAAATTCCAAGGAGTTAGAGTTGCTTTGAATCAGATTCCAAGTCATTCAATCTTGCAGAGATACATTAAAAAGCTTAATATTCCTAATAACAAGACCACCCTTATCTAGAGGTTTACAACAAGTGGTCCAATGTATGGCGACAAACTTTATTTCAATCGTACTTCCAGTTCAAACAAAAATTTTGATGCAAATGTTGATTTTTTTTGAGAAGGCTGGCGGGCCAGTTATAAACAATCATCGTGTAAACCATCATGGAAACAATTCTAGACATAACTAGATAGACTTTTCCATCCATAGAAAGAGATTTACCTTTCCAAGAAGATAATTGTTTGATAATTTGATCAGTAATGATGTGAAAATAGCAAGATTTAGGTCTCCCCCAAAAGATAGGAACACCCATGTTGGTGAAGGGGAAAGAGACTTCTTTGATTCCTAAATAATCAATGATTTGAATTTTTCTATTGGGGGAAAAGTTTTTCCCAATGAAAACGAATGATTTATTCCAACTAATCGCTTGTCCTGAAATATCTTCATAATGGGCCAGAGCACTTTTGAGGTTTCGAGTGTTCCTTTAATCACCCTTTAAGAATAAAATAATATCATCAGCATATAAGAGATGTGTAGGAACATTTAAATTTCTAGAAGCCTAGATGGGACTGATTTTGTTTTGATTAGCAAGTATTATAAGGAGTCTTATTATGTAATCCTCTGTAATAGAAAAAAGAATGGCAGAGAGACGGTCACCTTACATAACCCCCTGGAAGCATTTGAAATATCCTTTAGGAGACCGAATGACCACCACAGATATGGAAGCAGAGTCATGTAAGGTACGGATCATTGTATTAAAAGAGTCATTAAACCCAAATCATTTATGAAACGTTAAAATAATATTTCAGTCCATTGTGTCGAAAGATTTCCTGATATCAAACTTAATGGCCACACTACCTCCTCTGGTGACTTTGTTCACCATATTAGTACATTCTGAGGCAAGGAAGATAAAATCATGAATAGGTCTTCCTTTTATAAAACCAAATTGATTCCAAAAAACAATTTTGTTGGTAATGGAGGTGAGTCTGTTAGCATAAAGCTTAGTGATAACTTTATAGAGAGTGTTGATGAGAGAAAAAGGGTGGAAAAAGTGAATCTTAGTAGCATTGTCCACTTTAGGAATAAGAGTAAGAAATTGGGAATTTATCCCATGAGGAAGAACACCATTTGAGAAAAATGACTTAACCAAATTGAAAACATCCACATTGATGAGATCCCAGTATTGTTGGAAAAAACCATTGTTTAATCCATCAGGACCCGTGGCACTATCAGTGTTGATACTGAAAACAGTGGCTCTGATTTCCTGGTCCATAGGAATGCTTAAGAGATGCTCGTTGTTCTTAGTAGTGACCATGTTAAGAATGATGTCAGGAAGAAGATCCTTACTCACCGCCAGTCCATTAAACAGGTTGTGGTTGTATCCAACCACATGATTAGCAATGGCATCCTCAGTGTCAAGGAGAGATTTATCCTCCCTGAGAATTGTAAGGGGCCTACATATTTTCTTGATTCTTTGAAGAGAATTGTAGAATTTAGTATTTCTATCACCATCTAATAGCCATATGGTTTTAAAGATTTGTTTTCACATGTTATCTTTGAGCTTCAGAAGTGAATTAAGATTTAAAGAAAAGGTAATTTTAGCTTGAGAGTCAAGAGAAAAATTAGAGTAGGTATTTGATCTCAGAACACGACTGAGGTCACTCTCCAAAGAGGAGATGTCCGTGTCTAGCTGGTTTTCTTTAGAGAAACACAAACTCTCGAGTTGATGTTTTAGAATTTTAAATTTAGAAATGCAAGAAAAAGGATCATTTTCATGATGCATTCCATCCCAGAAATCATTAATCATGTTAGAACATTCTATGATCACTTCCCATGAATTGTTAAAATTAAAAGGGAGGGGAGATTTTGAACCCTTAGAAAAAAAGGTGACAAGAACAGGATGAAGATCAGAGTTGATCTTTGGTAAGGTAGTACTAGAAATAGATTCCCACATATCAAGTGCATCAATATCAGTGAAGGCTCTGTCAATTTTTCTAGACACTATCCTATTGAGGAACATCCTATACCAAGTATACTTAGCACTGGTAAGGTTGATTTAAATAAGATTACAATCCTCAATAGATTCTTTGAATTTTCTAGTTTAGATGGGAGAGTGTGACAGACCATTCATTTCACATGGGAGAAGAATGGCGTTAAAATCACCGATCACCATCCAGGGATCCTATATAGAAAAAGAGAGGGAAAAAGGTCATTACATAGGGGTCTACAATGTTGATATCTATTTTTAGCATATATCATAGTGAAAACACTATGATTACCAAAAAAAGAAAAAAGAACAAGTAAAAATTTGGCCAGAATATTTAACAACATTACCAGATTGTCAAGATGAATGATAAAAGATCTAGAGAGATTCATTAGTAGAACCATCCTTGCAAGAACCAAGGAAATTATAACCAAAAGAGCACAAGTGCCAAAATTTCGAAGAAAAATTAATTTTCGGTTTAGCAATGGAAAATAGTTGTGGTCTATGAGTAAGAATAAATATCCTAAGGACAGAAAAAGTATAATAGTTATATAAACCCTGAAAATTCCAAAATAAAAAATTCATTTGATCCTGTGTTTGGAGCTATAGATCCCTTTTTTTGCTCCACCAGAGCCCTTATTCCTTGATGACCTTCCAGGTCTGTGAGAGGACGATGAGCTGGGTTGTTTACCCTGCTTATTCTTAGAGGATACAACAAATACATTAGAATTGGATTTAGTATCAGCAATATGATTTTTATCCAAATGGTTTATAGGCCAAATCAGGGTCATAAGGCAATATTTTGGAGCCAAAACAGGTGCGAGATCATCAGGGGGGTTTGCAGAGACAGTCACAGTAGCCAAAGGAGCCACTGCCACTGCCGAGTCATTGGAGTCTGTCACCTGGTGAATGATAAATGCTCGCACCTGATCTGAAGAATTATTTATTAATTTTTTGGAATTAAGGTCCAAATGGAAATTCAAATTGGGCTCCTTTGAAAAAGATACCTGTTGATCAGATTGGTCATTTTGTCCATTTAATTGATCCACAACCTTGGTATTGGGGTGTGAACCCACTGTCTTTGTAAGATCCTTGTCAGCATGGAAAATTGGAGCTGATGGGGTACCTGCAACCACACTTTTGAGCTGCATACATGCAACCTCATGCACAACCCCATGAGTTTCAGTATGGGGATCATTAGCTGAAAATTCATGATGGAAGTCACCCTGTAGCTGTACAAGAATGTTTTGGACCATAAGTTCAATATCTTCCATTAGGAAGAGGTCAATGTTTGCAAACTCAAGAACATCCACCTGCTTCTTGGCCTGGAGATCATCTATCGCAGAGGGGTGTTGACAGTCCACCCTTAGAGGTTTCATATCAGCCACAACCCTATCTGAGTAAAGAGGTTTCTCATTTGGAACCGCCAGAACAGTGATGTCTTGGCCACTAGTCAAAGCCCGGGCAACAACACTCTGGTCATCTCCTAAGGGGAAGCAGCCAGTGTCTCGGTCATCAATAGAGCCCTGAGGCTGTACAAGGGTATCATGTTCCAATGACTCATTCTCGGCCATAATCACCACATCAACATCTTCGTTCTCTTCTTCCTCATCCAGGTCGGACCACTTAATACTAGAGGACTCCCCCACATGCAGAACATTCATTACCCATTTTGTGCCTTTTTCATGGTGTTTTCTTGAAGTCCAGAGGCAATGTGTTGATCCCTTCTATTTTGTCTAACTTGATTCCACCCATATTCCCTTGGCTGATCATCCCGAGAACTCGACTCCCTCTTCATCACTCGATAATTCATGAGGGAGTGACCAAAGAAATTGCAGAGATCGCAGAAAGGTGTGCATTGTTCATACTCCAGACAAACCTCATATTTTTATTGTTTTGTTAATGATTAATATCTATAGTTATAAAATCTTTTATGATTTTTCCTATCTATCAATCATATTCATTGTGTAACATTTTTTCCTCTTGAGGCATTATATATGGTATTATGACGTAAATCAAGCACATTATAGGACATATTCCACCATGTGATAATGAATTTTTAATTATCCTTCAATAATATTAATGTAATGATATATATTTCATCAAATTTCCTATATATACTTATTCCTATAAATTAATGTCTTATAAGTTATACTTCAATATGTTTATACACATAGGAAGTGTTTTATGTTATCATGTTATGCTATCTAAATCATGTGTTATGTGGAAATCCCATGTTTATTCCCTTATAGATATTTTTAGCTCAACCCTATTCATATATGAATTCACCAGGATATCCTATGTTTTTATAGGATCTCAAATGGAGTTAAGAGCTCATTATGGTGATTTATAAAAGGTGGTTTCATTTTAGTTTCTTGTTTTCCAATTATGTACGATGTATTCAAAATACAGTATATTTACTGTACTTGATTATTATATAATGGACAATAATGTTTAGAATCATCTAATAATATGTGTAAAATTATTAGGTCTCTATACCTTATATTCCTTTATTAATATAAATTATGTGTTCTCGTAAAAATTTATTTTTCTCACAAAAAAAACATTTGGTTTATTAATTACACTTTTTTAAAAAAAAGATTACTTATAATTTTAAAATTCTAATATCATAAAATGTATTTAATATTTTTAAACAATTGGATATTTGTTTTTAATTTGTTCAATTACCTTTTTCATCTTGTTGAATAGTAACCAAAAAAAAAACAATCCCCACTAAATGTGATAAGCAGCTTATCACTGGTTTATCCTATAGAAATGATACAAATTATATAAAAAACATGGATACATGTAAAATTCATTCAAAACTTTTGTGATATACACATCATTTATGAGCTACCATAATCAAATAAATTTTTTTAACAAATAAATAATATGTTGTATATCAAAATAGTATAATCATTTATGAATTATGGTGTAGTTCAAAGAATAATTCCCAAATAAGAGGTAATTTCCACTGTTGATATATTCCATGCCATAGCCTTGCTTACACTATTTCAAATATTTTATTACATTATTAATTTAATATGATAAATTATCTTACAACTATTAAATAGTTTTATGTTAATGAAAAATAATTTTATTTTTCTTTTCTATCTAATAAATATTTAAAATAAGATTTCTACATATGCGTGAAATACCATCTTTATGAAGTGATGATATTTGTTTTTCATGTTATCCATAAATAGAGTGAAATATGGATGAATTTAAGGAATATATATTATATTTAAGAAATTATTTTTATTTTATAAGTATTTATTATTTTTAACAAAAAAAAATCCATTTTTTTTAAAATGATGCAATTTCAAATGCCTGTTGATGGAATACCACCTCTACATATTGAAATAATTAATATTTTTACACCATAATCTATAAATATTTATATGGATATATTAAATGAATATATTTGATAATAAAACTTCATTAATATTATTGATCTGAGAAAAATTGTAAAAGGTGTAAAGACTGGAATAGTCAAACCATAATATGCATGGGAAATGAATCATGTAACCAAAAAAAATATTTAATATATTTAATAATTGTTAATTAATGGGTATTAATAATAATAAGGTAATTCTAAATTACAGATAAATAATTATTATCATCTTGAAATTGATATAAAATAAATCTACATTATTGTAACATAATATCATGTAGGATGAAAGGATGGTATTGGGGTAAGATTTTATATTGTAATATAATATTTCAGTATGATTAGTTATGAAAAAAATCATTGGGCGAGATATTATATCTTATAAGTGATATTTTTTCAACAATAGCAATTTTTGAATTTGTATAACTCTTATTATACTCTAATGGGTACTCAAAATGAACGAGAAAATATTTTTATAAAATTCCAACAATATATCATTGTCGGCCAGATAAATATTTATTTCTTATCATGGATATTTGGAATATTTTCAATAATTTTAATTTATAAAAGAACAATTTTCCTTAGAGAAATTTTCAACCATATATGACATTCAATTAAAAAAAATATAATCAATTTTTCCAATAATTTTTTAAAAGTGTAATTGTAAAATTATAACTAGATGACATATAGGATAATTAATTTTAATGTTTACATCTTGAAAAAAATTTCCCATTACCCTGACCATTATATAACTATATCATTATCTACATTTAATGAAACATATCATTATAAAAATAATTTCATTGAATTCAAGGAATTATTATTTCATATGTTTTCAATGGAAATGGATATTTTTCTCCTTCATTCAAAAAATGGTTCAAATGATTTATTAATAGTATTTTTGATCTATAAGAGCACCATTTTATGGTTTATATAATTTATTATTATTATTATATTATGATACCATGCATTTTATTTCCAAGGATGAACTATAATAATGTATTCTAAAGATGGGTTTATAAGACTCGCTTCATTACACCATGGTTAATGATTTTTTCATGGAATTATGGATGTATTTATGATATTACAGAAAAAATATGCAAGGTTCTCATTATTTCACTTGAGGTATTGAACTGTATAGACATGAAATGAAATTGATAATTATTGATATCTAATGAGATAATTTTCATGATCGTTTGGAATAAAATTATTCCAAGAATGATATTTTTTGAGGAGTGAACACAACTCAAATGGGTATATTTTTTGTTATCTTATGATTTACATGGAAGTGGGGATTGACTAATGGAATTATATAATACTATAATGATTGATCGAAAATTTCATATGACTTTTTTCTAAAGGAAATGATATTATCTTCTAGATCATGATTGAATAATGATTATTGTTCAACATTTTAACTCGTCTTGTTTGATAGGATAATGGTCTGTGGAATAAATATAAATTTAACATCTATTAATTATTTTTTATGGACTATATATTTCATGATCATTCACTAATAACATTATTATTATATTATTCATTTATAGGATCTTTTATTAATATCACATGTATTTACCAATACTAATCATCTAAGACCGTCCTTTCATATTATTTCATTATTCACATTTGTTTGATGAAATATATTATATACAAAATATAAATGACATATTATATTTTGGAATAAAAACTTGAGCTATATGGAATATATTTTATGAAATAAAAGGATTACAAATCTAATCATTAGAGATAGTTAATAATTAGGAATATAGGGTTTGAATTTCTATTTTATATATTTTGTGTTCTTTTAATGTCTTCAATTATGTATGTTTATTTTTCATTCATATTCTATGAAGGTATCATATGAGAGTATATTCATTTTTTAGGATTATATTATGATTATTATTAATATATAATTTAATAAAACTACAAATGAAATGAATGTGATATTGCTTTATCATGTAAGTGTACTTGTTTGTTAATAATGTTTCTTAATTTAGAAAGCATCATGATACATTATTTTTTATTAAATTATTACACACATTGATTATTGTATATTGTTGATAAAATAATTATTTTTTAAATAAATTGACTGAACAAGGGGGAATCATGTTAAAATTCATTATGGAGGACAATATAATGATTTTTCATGTCAGAGACCCAACCACAATGGATCCGAAATACAAAACCAATTTTATATTATCACTAAACACTTTCATGATATGAAACATAAAGAGAATAAAAAATATAAATTTTGGAAAAAAATAGGTTTTTTATACCTTTATTTGGAAACATCCATCTTCTTTTGGTGGATACTATAATCTAACAGTTTCATAAAAATTTATCAATTCCACTGAAGTGACATTTCATGTTCTCTAGTTCTCGGATCAAGAATATGGTGGGTGTGTATGTATAATTTAATGGTGATATGTTTCAATTTTAGAATATTGATTTGAATATGATAGAATAGGATTATATTTAAATCATTGGATGGGATGTGTTTTAGATATTATTATTCAGTTTGTACATTCTCTAATTCTTCAGATGAAAATGTAAAGGGACGTAATGTTTATTAAACAGAATGATAGTAAATAAATTGTTATATATGAAACATGTAACATGATTTCTTCATGATACACATCTATTATGTTCATAAACCCTGAACTAAAATTTTATCATCCATTCAGTTGATTAAAAATTAGTCTTTAAATTTATTATAGAGATGGATTTTTAGTTGTTAAAAATAAATCATTTATTCCTTCTAGCATATTATCAATGAGGATAATGATTTTAATAATTTTAATGGATATGACATTTATATAAATATGAATTTTTAGTGGAATTATCGTTATAAATAATATTTTGGAATAAAAATGAATCATCATTTATTCTAAAAGTATTAAATTAGGATTGGATGAAATACTATTAATGAGAAATTTAATCATCCATGTGAGGAAATCATCGATAGAGAGAGATGTATAGATCCCATATAATTAAATGAATGTGGATTGAGCTCAATTGAATTCAATACCCACACAATAATAATATACGAATGAGATTTCTATGTATTATGTGATGAATTTTATGAATCCAAATGTAATTGATGATAATTTTTACCAAAAACCTCTTAATTGAAGAGATGAAGTGAAATAACATTTTATCACAATTACTATAATGGGACACATATAGTTTGTGATTAAAAGTATACTTATCTCCCAATCAAAAATTAATATTATCTAATTTGATTTTAATTCTACCAAATCATTTATATTTATTTAATTTACTATTTTTATCACATAACCTTATAAAATATTTGATATCAAGTTTTCTATAAAATAAATGAAATTCTATTATGATAACATCTCAATTCAATATCACTACTATGTTATAATTTAGAAGTAATATACACTTTTTTAATCTTTTAATTATCCTACAATATTATTTTAATGTATTTTTTCATGTATTTGCTCATTTCTGTAGATCCCATATCAATTTTCATTCAATATTTTACAAAATTAATAAATATTTAATAAAAATACAAATTCCTATAATTTTAATGATTAATATGAACATCCAATAAAAAAATAATCAAATTTATTGGCCATATTTCCTATTAATGAGTATTTTTTATTAAATGTATTAGCAGAAAATCAATATGTCACAACCCGTCCCTCGGGGCCTGTATGATGACTACCCCAAGCCCGCCTTCCATGGGCTAGGGGCTAGCGACTAGCACCAAAGGAGTAATTCCCTAAAACTGGGAAAGAATTTCCTTTATAAATCAGGAACACAACAACAAGAGTACAAGCAGAAGAAAACACTATATAGAAGTTGTATAACAAGTGTACTGAATGTAAGGGGGGGGGGGGGGGGGCGGCAGAATAGAAGCCCAACTATAAAGCGCAAATTCTACTGAATGCAAGTACAACTGAAAAGGGAAAAATAGCTGAAAGGTGAAAGTATCTCCAGGATCATCCTCCGAGGTTCTTACATAAAGGGTATGTACAAATGGCCACCACAGAACTCCATGTCCGTCAAACTCCACCGTGTGCTGATACATCGAAAGGTCCTCCTTTAGGTATCGTCCAGTCCTGGTGCTCTCGGCCTCCGTCAGCACTATCTGTCATCTCCATCCGACACAACGAGGTATGGGCCTAGACCTTGCAGGGGTGAGTATAACGATACTATGTAGGAACCCCAATACCCTCAAGGTCTCACAAAATCCAACAAGGATAAACCACAAAGTATGAATTCAATGGATAACCATTACTTAGGTATATTCCCATTCATATACCTAAGTTATGAAGTAAACCGTCTCAATCTTGAGGAAAAAAAAGAGGTCATTGACTGTACTCAAAACAATATTTCCATTAATGAAACCACAGATACTGGACAACTCCTCATCTATCGATTATAGTTGTCCTGTCACGACACTGAGGCACTTCTAACTACCATTGGACTGCTGAGGTACTTCTCCTGTCGAGTACCGCGGGTCTGTTTCCAACTACCAAGCGCTCTGTCCGCTGTGGGTCTGCCGCCAAATACCAGGCACTCCTCCTCCATGGGTCTGCCATCAACTACCATGAGCTCCCCATTAGACTAGTCAAATCACGCCAAGTCAGATCGGTCAGGCAGTCGACAGGTCTATCAGCTACAAGGTTTATCCACTCTGTACACTCATCTATGGATGGATCCAATACACGAGCTACATGTAGATACTCCAAGTGTCATGATTTCTCATGTGGTAGTATCTCAAAGGACCTCCATGTCATATTGGTCTCAACACATCAAACAGCGAGTCAATCAGACGCCATGTCTGTTGGTTATTGGCATTTCTGTCCTCGGGGCCAGATTGTTTTTTAGCTTCAAAATAACCCGAAAGTACTCCATATATGTTCAAAACTCAAATGGGAAACCCCAAAGGAACCGTATCACTCTAATATTTCTATCGCCGAAGACGGTTCTTCGATCGAATGCCCGTTGTCCAAGTTATGGGCGTAATGGTTTTTTCGGTTCTAACGGGTCCAGACTGGGGTACGACCCAGTCTGCGGGTCCGACCCAGCCCAAAGGTGGCCCAGTTCGAAGGCGGCCCATACCAAAAGAGGCCCTTCCTAAGGGACGGACCCGCCCGGTTGGCTGGCTGTGTGGCTCGACACAATAGGCTGTGTGGTAGGGCCCGGCTGGCCTTGTGGCCTGGCCCGGCCAGCCGTGTATCCCGGCCCTGCTGGCCATTTGGTCGGGCCTAGCGGGCCGTGTGGCCTAGCCGGGGAGCCGTGCGGCCGGTCCCGGCAGGCCGTGTGGCCCGGCCGGGGGGTCGTGTGGCCCGGCCGGTGGGCCGTGTGGCCTGGCCGCCAGGCCATGTGTCCTGCCCGGCCGACACTCGTGGCCTGGTTGGCCGCACGTGGGAGGGGGGTGTCATGCCCCCAATTGTCTGAAACGACCGGCGCCAGGTGGTATCCCCTAGCAACCGTGGGACCTTAAGGGTCTCCCCTATAGCCCGCACCGGCGGATGGCTCATCTGGCCACCCTTTCCTGTCCACCAAGGCCTATGGGCGCGGTCCGGCACCACCAACGTGGAGGGATGGTGTCGCGCCCCTCCGCCCGGGTCCACCATGGTCGCGGCTCCATGATGATTCGTGCGGCATGATGGCATCGTGCCGCCGTCTGACCGCCACGACCCTTCTGGCCGGGGCCCTACTAGCCGCGACCCTTTTCTTCCTGTGCGGTGTGATAGCACCACGCCACTCCGGCACTGCCGTGGATCGCCTGGCTGTGGCTCGTTTCACTACACAGCACTGAGGTAACCTGCCCTTGTGATGTCCGGGCAGCATTGCACCACCAGCTTTCCTCGCGGCTGGCTCATGGCCGATCGCCGCGTGTACCGCCTCCATCGTCATAAAACAAGAGCCAACAATAGGGGAGGGTCTGGCTGTGTTCGTGCGGTCCAAACCCTCATTTTTACAGTTACATCATTCGGTTCTCATACCAGAAATTTGTACAACTATGAATGAGTACAAATCAACTCAAACCCCCTATCTCGATTAAGGTGATCGTTGACGGAGTCACGGAAAAAGCGACGTCGTTTCATCAACATTGGAGGAGATGATGAAGAAGTACAGGAGAATGGACTCAGGGAAGAGGAGTCAAGATGACGTTGTCAGCGTCCTTCATGGATGGTAGTGTTTCTTCTACTTGCCCCGGTTAAAGATGGGGAAGATGGTGCTCATCGTTCGTCGGTGGTGATGGGCGTTCTTCGCATTCTTCATTTGAGAGGATGAAGTCCTATCAATACTCCCAAATTCTCTTACTCTCATTAATTCTCCCAAAAAGTATTATTCCACCCCCACCATAATAATACATCACATATTATAATGTTGGAATAATGAATTCAAAGAATTCCAAATGATTCCAAATTAATTATGTTACCTTACATAATTAAATTGGATGAGTTGGCTCATTAAATAATGGGGAAAGTTGACGAGTTTCATCAAATTAATTGGGGTATAGAGAAGGTTTAAAGATTGTGTGGCCCCACCTAATAATCCTCCCACCGGAGGTTATGTGTGGTTGGTCCCCACCACTATAACGTCCTCCCAAGGGAGGATTTGTGTGTGTGGGCCCCACGACCATAACCTCTCATGGGAGTTAATGGTGTGGTGGACCCCCCAACCACCACTTACAGGTTTCAACCACCAAAATAAAATAATGTTAAAACATTATCTTTATTAAATTTAATTGAAAACCCCAAAAAATGATCTTCCACTCTTGATAAAATGAAACTCTGGTGAAGGTCTCACAAAAAAATCGCTGATGCTATGAGTTCAACAGTGCCCTTAGAATTCGATTCTGATAACTGGTTCAGATGTTATAAAAACTCACTCATACGTTTACTGAACATTCTCGAAAAAAAATTAGAAATTGATTAAAGACACATTGGGCATCGGAATCAAGCGCCATCAGAAACTGCGGACTCCTAAAATTTCCATACATTTTATGAAAATATTTCCATGGGAATTATGGGTCCTTACATTCTCTCCACCTCCGGAATTTATTTCCCCGTAATCTACAACTCGAACTAAGGGAACAAATGGGGGTACTGAGCAAGCATCTGAGCATCCCGCTCCCATATTCTCTCCGGGAGGTTCCCGTTCTGCCAGGGAACAACACTAGAGTTATCAACCATCCATATAGGACCCACTCATTTCAATCATAAATCTACACTGGAACCTCCATGAAAGTGTCCTAGTTATCGATGTCCAGCTCCCAATGGTTGATGATGTGAGAAGGGTCATGCACGTATCTCCTCAGCTGAGATACGTGGAAGACGTCTTGCACCCGTAGAACCTCTGGTGGAGGAGTTATGCGGTAAGACGCATCACCTACTCTACTATAGATGTGGAAAGTCCTGATGAATCACAGACATAACTATCTTCATCGACCAAATCTCTATAGACCATGTTGAGTTTAGACTCTTAGAAAGATGTGGTCTCCAACCTTGAACTCTAGATATCTCCATCACATGTCACCATACGTCTTCTGCTGACTCTGTGCAATCTTCATCCGCTCCTGGATGATCTGTACCTTCTTCGTGGTGGCTCGTACTGTCTACATCCTACTAGGGCTGCCTCTCTAGGGTCTATCAAGCATAATGGAGATATGCATGGTTGGCCATACAATGCCTCAAAAGGTTCCATATCGATGGTGGAGCGATAACTATTGTTGTAGGAAAACTCCACAAAAGGCTAGTGATCCTCCCAGATGCGACTGAAGTCGAGGACACATGTAAAAAGCATGTCCTCAAGGGTCTAGATGGTCCTCTCGATTTGACCATCCGACTGAGGATGGAAGGCAGTGCTCAAGCGAAGCAGTGTCCCAAAAGCTTCCTACAACCCCTTCCATAGCCGGGAAGTAAACTGTGCGTCATGGTTGGAGACAAGAGAATTAGTTACTCCGTGTAACCACACAATCTCATGCATATAGTGGAATCCAAAGCTCTCTACTGAGCCCTTCTATATGATCGGTAGTAAGTGGGATTTCTTGGTGAGTCGGTCGAAAATCACCCAAATCAAGTCATGAACCCTGGTAGTACGTGGAAGACCCGTCACGAAGTTCATAGATATCTGATCCCACTTCTACTCTAGGGGATCTATGTGTGGAACCAAGCCTGTAGGGACTTAATGCATTGCCTTCACTTACTGATAAGTGAGGCACAGTGAGACAAACTCCGCTACTGCCTTCTTCATACATGACAACCAGTGTTGTCATTGAAGGTCCTGGTACATCTTTGTCTACCCAGGATGTACCTCTAGTGGGGAAGTGTGGAATTCCCTCAAAACATCCTCCTAATGTGAAAATAGTACCATTGTACATCCACTGAGGATGATTACATGATCCCAACAATCAAAAAAACTTCAAGGTTCCTTCTCTGTGGATATCTGAGCATGTCGCATCTCGCAGTCAGTGTCCCCATGTTGCGCCTCCCTGACTCGCTAATGATGTGGGGGTGTGACTATAAGAGACTGATGATAGGCTGCTCCATCCCTATACACAAAGGATATCTATAAGGTAGCTAGCTGCTCTGTCACCTCTCCTAGAAGCTGTATACCAAAACTTCTGCTGAGCGCATCTGCAACAATGTTCCCCTTTCTAAGAGTATAGACTATCTCGATGTCATAGTCTTGGAGGAACTCAATCCATCGTCGTTGTCTCGGGTTCAGGTCCTTCTGAGGGAAAATATACAGGAGACTCTTGTGATCAGAGTACAAGGTAAAAAGTTCTACCATTAGATAGTGCCGCCACATCTTCATGGCGAAGACTACTGATATTAACTCCAGGTCATGGGTAGCGTAGTTATACTCATGCTTTCTCAGCTACTGAGAACCATACACGATCACTACTCGCTCCTGCATCAGGACACACCCAAGTCTGATCCCTGATGCATCACAGTAAACTGAATACCCTATGCATTCCTCTGGGAGCCTCAAGATGGGGGAACTAGTCAGCCTCTGTCTCAGCTCCTGAAAGATTTTATGGAATCTCTCCAAACACAAGAAGGGTAGACCCTTCTTTATCGAGAATGATAGAGGTTCTGCAACTCTGTAGGAATTTGGAATGAACCTTCGGTAGTATCCAGCCAAGACCAGGAATCTTCGTACCTCAGTCACACTCTTTGGTGGCTTCCAAGAATGTACTGATTAAATCATTGTTGGATCCACAATAACTCTAGCGTTCAAGATGATGTGGCCCAAGAAGTGAACCTCTCGAATCTAAAATTGGCACTTTGAGAGCTTAGCATATAGCAGGTGCTCTCGGAGTTTGTCCAGCACTACCTGTAAGTGGTAGCCCATATCGTGACAACCCCATGCCCTCCTTCCATAGGCCAAGGGCTGGAGACTAGCACCAAAGGCATAATTCTATAAAACTGGGAAGACATTGCATTTATAAATCATAAACACAATAGCCAGAGTACAAGTGGAAGAAAACACTATGTAAAAGTTGTATAACAAGTTTACTAAAAGTTTTGGGAGTCCAGAATACAATCCCAACTGTAATGTACAAATACAATTGAAAGCAAGTACAACTGAAAATGTTCAAACAGCTGAAAGGTGAAAGAAGCACCTGGATCGTCCTTCAGGGTTCCTACCTTGAGGGTAGGTGAAAATGAACTACACAAAACTCCACATCCATTAGACTCCACCATGTACTGATATGTCGAAGGTTCCTCCTCTGGGTACCGTCCAGTCCTGGTACTCTCGGCCTCTGTCATCACTATCCATCATCTGTAACAAATACAACGAGTTACAGGCATAGCCAGTGTAGAGATGAATGTAATGATGCTCAGTAGGGACCCCGAGTCCCTTAAGATCTCACAAAATCAATCAAGGATAAAACACAAAATATGAAATCAAAGGATAACCATTACATAGGAATAGGCCCATACATATACCTATGTTATCGTGTATCACAACTCAATCAAGAGGAAAACACAAAGGTCATTGACTCAGATCAAACCAGGATTTTCATAATCGAAACCAGGGCTGCTGAAGAACTCCTCTTATGTCGTGTATAGTGGGCATGTCGTGACACCGAGGTGGTTCTCACTAACCTTGGACTGCTGAGATACTCCTCCTGTCGAGTACCGCGTGTCTGCTGCCAACTACCAGGCACTCCGTCCACTCTGGGATTGCTGCCAAATACCAGGTGCTCCCCCTATTAGCCTGCACAGGTACTCCTCCTATCGATTACCACAGGTTTTCCACCAAATACCAGGTTCTACTCTACCATGGGTCTACCACCAACTACCATGCACTCCCCATTGGGCTTGTCGGATCACTCCGAGTCGAATCGGTCATGCAGTCATCAGGTCTGTCAGCTACTAGGACTCCGCACTTTGTACACTCGTCTCCGGGAGGATCTGATCTATGAGCTATAGGTCGATACTATATGTGTAATTAAGTCTCATGAGGAAGTATCTCAATGGACCATCACATCATAGGGGTTTAAACACATTAGACAGCGTGTCAATCAGATGATCGGACTCTGAGTTATTGGAATTTCCGTCCCAGTGGCCCGGATGGTTTTTAAGTTCAAGGAAACCCTAACATACTACAACTGTGTCCAAAAATAAAGTGGGATATTCCAATGGAATATTATCACTCAATGTTTTTTGTCTCAATAGACGGTTCGTCGATCAGAAGCACGTAGAACATGTTTTGGTTGTAAAGGTGTTTTCGGGTCTGACGGGTTCTGACTAGGGTCTGACCCTATCTGCGAGTCTGACCCGGCTCGAGGGAAGCCAGTCCTGAAGGCGGCCCGGCCATTGGGCGGCCTAGCCCGAAGGAGTGGCCCAACCCAAAGACATGGCCTAGCCTGGTTGGCTGGTCGTGTGGCCCGATCGGGCTCGCCATCTGGCCCATCCCGGCTGGCCATATGGCACGGCGGTAGGGTGAGGGTCCTGGCCGGCTGGTCATGTCGCCCAGTGGCTGGCCAGCCTGTGTAGCCTCACCGACCATGCATGGGAGGTGTTTCCGCTCCTCCCTTTTTCTGAAACGGCAGGCTGATGCACCAGATCATGGTAACCACTAGACACGAAGGGTCGCGCCTGTTGTGTGCACTGGCGCCCGGCTCAGCTGACCGCCCTCTCCAATCTTCCACCACCTATGACTGTGATCCTACACAACTAACGTAGAGAGACATCGCCACACCCTTCAATAGTGGCCCACCCAGGCCACGGCTCCTTACTGATCCGTGTGTCGTGACTGCGTCGCGCTGACGTCCAACCGCTGCGGCCCTCCTTGTAATGACCCTTTTCTTCTAGTGTGGTACGATGGCACTCAGCCCCTCCGGCACCACCACAACCCGCCTAGATGTGGATCGGTTCACTATGCGGAACTGCGGTGCCGCACCCTTGTGGCATCTGAGCAGACTTGTACCGATGGCATTTTTCACGGCCAGGCTCATGGTCGGTGGCCAAGTGTAATGCCTCCATCGTCTTCAAACAAGAACCAACCAAAGGGGAGGCTCGGGCCATGTTCATGTTGTCTGATCCCTCCTCATTATGGTGACATCATTTGGTTCTCATACCAGAAAGTTGTACAATGAAGAACGACTACAAAACAATTCAAACCCCCTACCTTGAGTTCGGTGATCGTTGACAGAGTTGCAGAAAAGCGGCATCATTTCATCAATGTTGGAGGAGAAGACGAAGAAGTCGAGGAGGTAGGATTCTTGGAAGATGAGTCGAGATGACTTCATCGGCGTCCTTCGTCGACAGTATTGTTTCTTCTACTTGACCCGGTTGAAGAGGGGGAATACTGTGCTTGTCGTTCTTTGGTGGGGACGGGTGTTCTTCGAGTTCTTCGTTGAGAGGATGAAGTCATATCAATTAATCCAAAGGCTCTTCCTCTCCTTAATTCTCCCAACAAGGATTATTCCAACCCCCACCATAATAATACATCACATATTATAATATTGGCATAATGAATTAAAAGAATTGAAAATGATTGAAAATTAATTAAGTTACTTTACATAATAAAATTGGAGGAGTTGGATCATTAAATGTTAAGGAAAGGTGATGAATTTGACCAAATTAATTGGGGTTTTAGAGGAGGGTTAAAGCTCGTGTGGGACACACATAATTATCCTCCCATGGGAGGTTATGTGCGGGTGGGCCCTACCACCATAACATACTCCCAAGGGAGGTTATTTGTGGGTGGGACCCACCACCATAACATCTCATTGGAGGTTATGGTGTGGTGGCCCCCACCACTAACCTCCCATTGGAAGTTTCAACCACCAAAATAATATAATGTTAAAACATTAACATTATTGAATTTAATTAAAAACCCCTATAAAATATCTTCCACTCTCAATAAAACGCAACTGTAGTGAATTTCTCACTAATCAATCACTGACGCTGTGAGTTCAACTGTTCCCTCAGAATTCAATTCCAAGCATCGGTTCAGATTTTATAAAAACCCACTAGTATGATTATTAATCGTACCCGAACAAAACATTAGAAATAGATTCCAGACACACCGGGCCTCAGAATCAAGGGCCGTTAGAACCCACGGACTCATAAAATCCACTTGCATTTTAAAAAAATAATCCACAGGAATTATGGGTCTTTACACAACACTTGTGATATAAATATTGTTTTGGGATATGTTGATGTATTTCCTAAAGAGTTTCTTGGTCATACGCAGAATCATGATGATGTTTTTTCTATAAAAATCAATTATAATGTTATTCTTATTTCATGGACTCCATATAGAAAATAATAATTTTTTTGTAGGAATTAATGAATAAAATAAATTAAAATATGGTTAAGGAATTCATCCATCACATTACATCAATATGAGGTGCTCCTTTTTTATGTTATGTATAAATATGTTTCAATAAATTTTATAAAAGATTATTAGTAACATAACAAGTTCACATTAAATAAAAACTATCCCCTGCCAACATTAATTTTTATAATAATCAAATACATGGATTAATGTTCTTAAAAAAGATTGAAAAATAATATCGATATCATTATTTTTTGTTAAAATGATTAAATATTAAAGGGAAAAATATATTTGAGTCATGTTAATTATTAATATATAATTATGATATCTATAAATAACAATTCCCCTAAAATTATTATAGATATAATGAAAACAATAATTATTAGTTACTTTTATCAATATATTTTAGAGATTATATGTCACATTATTATATATTTCAAGAAAAAATGAGAGAATAAGGATTATTTAATGATTTTTTAGAAGATCCATATAGAGGACATGTTATTTACCATTTTTTAAAATTTTATTTCTACCTATAGAATGTATACTTCATGATTCACATAATTACAATTAAAGTTCAATCGACTTATACATGCTAGATTGATTAGATTAATCATTGGTCTAAACTGAAAAAAAAATGAATAATATATATAGATTTTAACATTACCTTAATGATTTAGATTCATTGGGAGATGCATCAAATGGATAACAAATACAATAAAAATGTTGAAAATGGAGGATTCAATGTTCCTATGGAAAAAAATATGATAATAATTTTATAGTAAAGAAGATATAGTAGGCATTTCTTCTGGTTCTTACTGTAACATTTATTGGAAAATTGATTGTGATATATAGTAATTCATTCAACAATGATCTGGGATTTTTTGTTATGTCAAAATACCTTGTAGTATATTATACCAATCAACAATAGAAGATTCATGATAAAATTTAGAAACTCATTATTTTGAAAATAAATTTATTATATTGTTTTTGATGATATGGTAGATATATATTTATGATGGTAATATTGAAATATATATTGATAATGAAATAATGAAGTTTATTTGAACATAGATATACGTAAAATTTTATTTTATATTTCCTTCCTTAATGTACTTATTAACTCTAGTATTAATTCCATTTTGGTTTGGGTGAATTTTTCTACCAATGGGGAAGGGGTTATTTTTTCAAGAAAATGTCCTACTATTTGAGGATTTATTTTCTAGAATTAAAGGATTATGGGTAAAAATGTTTCAAATATATATGGGGGTACCCCTTGTATTCAGATGACAATAGAGTGGTTCTGTGTTTATTCTAAAAAATAATGACTATGGACTATATGATGTATATATTTATGTCATGAACTTGTTAAAAATCACGAATAAATTATATGGTAGATAATGTGTATCTCATTTTTTGTGCATTCCATGTAATATGACGGAATATTATTTCATGTCACTAATAGTTTGATCAAGATTAATAATATCAATGTTGATACATGTTAATCCAGTTTCCATATGATGTTAAACCCTTCATCATGATCCATTGGATGATTTTGGAAAATAATCATCTTTTCATATCATTGAATATAGAGTTTTTACCAATGATTGTTTTCCCACTCTTCCCTGGAAGAAGGCCATCTAGACTGTTCTATACATTTTTTAAAACTCCATATTTTCATTTTTTATATAATTGGTTTTGATCCTTTTGGGATTTCATTCTTCCAGTTTTGTTTTCCATCATACCATATCATTTAGATTTTGATCATCTGGTTTCAAACCTCAGTTTTTAACGGTGATTTGGTTTCATCCATTATTGAGGTTGGTGTTTCCATACTATGGTTATCTATTATGAAATTACTTATCTACTATTCAATATCTCTATGTTGATCGTTGAAATTACATATTTTTATAATGAATTGGATTGTTACAAAATATATACATGCTTAAATGGTATTTTCTCTAAAAATGGTAATTTTTATTCCAAAAATATCATTAAATGATTTAAAGGGGGACTGGATTTTGATATTTATTTTTAATGAAATGCTAAATAGGGTAACCTTGGGTGAGTATTTTATATGACATGATTAAAATATTTATTATAAAAGGAGGGAAACAATGAGGAGTATAATTAAAATCATGGTGTCCATTATATTATTATCCCAAGTTTATTAACAATAATAAAATCAATAAAATTTTGGGGGAAGTGAACTAGTAGATGAAAATAAAATAGTTGGAGACTCCAAATTGGCCCTTGAATCAAGAATAAAATAGACTCTATTAAATTTAACCTATGCAAGGGGAAAATTATTTATGGAGATAAGAGGAAAAAATTGATGTTTCATGTATGATATTTCACCGGTAGTGGATATAGTCCCTTGAAAATGTAAAATATGAAAGTATAGTCACTCTAGAATATATTGATAACAATGTCATTTAAGTGTAATAATTTGTTTTCATTAAGCATGGAATTGTCATTTTCATTCAGTGAATCTCCATAACCACAAATAGATCTAAAATCAAAAATAAAAAATCATTTAGGATCTTGAAATACCCCTACTCTTTTTATATAAACAAACATGCATAGTCCATCAATATTAATCATGACTATATTGGAATGAGGATGCCATAAAATCATGTTCTCAAGGGGAGATGAATGGAAATAGGATGAGGGAAACATTAGATCAATAATTCCCTTTGGGGGAAGAATCCTCCCAAGCCTTTAGATGTTAGTAATTGTCTGTGTAAATAATTATGAACCTTATCATTAGATATCTCCTCGAAGAGTGTGATCCATTTTTCTAGACACAATTACATACCTCTAAAACACACAATAAGGTAGTAGTAATAAGGATATTACATTATAATATATTTAATTTGTTACTACAAACAGCTCCAATATAATGACAAATGAAATTAAAAATATATTATATAGAGTTACGAGATCAATGAAGTCAATAAATTAAATTCAATCCGAGATCACCCATTCACCATCCGAAAATATTTGAATATATGTTTATTCATTATGATTCTTGAAAAGAAAGTAAAATAGAAGTTTCACATCTCATCCTTCTTTCAACCATAATCGAAGACATCTATCCCCA
This sequence comes from Viscum album, assembly GCA_963277665.1. NCBI lineage: Eukaryota > Viridiplantae > Streptophyta > Magnoliopsida > Santalales > Viscaceae > Viscum > Viscum album. Next base: position 1,514,858,522 of record OY728122.1, on the reverse strand, counting down.
TGGGTCTCTTATTAAACCTTATTTGGATTCCCAACATAAGACAAGCGCTTGCACTATAGGGAAAATCCCACAAAACTATATATTTTTATCCTGGGAGGATCCCAAAATTAATGGTTCTCTTTGGTGGCATGGATAATGACATTTATACTTTTTATGATTCACATTCCCAAGGGTGATACACTCTCCACCCCATCAAACCACAAAAACATAATTTTTTCCCTCAAACATCAAACACAATAAGGACCTCTACACTTTTACTATATATTATAATTGATACAAAAAATTAACATCTCAGTCTAAACAATTTAGATTGAGCCACAGTTCCACATTACCTCTTTTGTATCTCACTTTATGTAGTAATTTTATAACTATAAGAATAAATATTAATATGTCTTTGGGGATAATATACCACCCATATAAGGTCATGGGATAGATAAATAATTACATCAAACAAATAATAAAAATTATAGTACATGTGTTAAACAGAAGATGACCTACATGATAAAATAGTAACACAAATCTAGGACCACCTATAAAAGTAAATCTAGAAGAAATGGTAGCATCAAGCATCCCACCTTATCTTCTTCAAGCAAAGAATGATTCATTTGGATACACATTGGAAATCGTCCACCATTGGGCCATTTACATTTTCTAAAACATTTATCATGAATTCTACAGGCACACAGAAATCATTGTGTAGGGTGTGAGTACATGAATCATTAGGACGTCACCAATGACCCATTACATGTATGAATAAAATATACAGGTTTAATCCATGAATAATAACAAGGTACATATATAAAAACATTTTAAAAAATATAATATAAAAAATATTAGGTCCTCAATGACCGGTTATACCTTCTTCAACAAGGAGATATGAAAAACATTCATGCTTTAGCAAAATTCTAGATGGAAACATATGTAATTATCTTGGAACATATTCTTCATATAGTTGTCCCCAGCAACGAGACACTTTCTACTAGATGGGATATACCAAGTACATTCTATCCAATATGGTCATATAAAATCCATATCAAGTGGATATCTAAAATCTGTCATGTTAAATATAACCTTCCAATAAAAGTCTTATCAAAAGACTCCAACGTAGATTGCCAACAACACGTGAAACATACAACCAAATGGAATAGTCCAGTAAATGTCCATCCCAATTTGGATAATACCTCCTAGAGGATATTCTCAAACCTGAATCCAAAAACTTCTGTCTTCAAACATTTTATATAACTCACATTACATCCAATTTCAACAAATAAATTTGTAACATTAAAATGAAACAAAAATATTCCAAGAATGCACACTCAATTTTTGTAAAATGAAATATAATATATACATTACAGAATTCAAATGATAGATCAAAAGACACATTATGTAAAATAGTAACATAATCATTATCATCACAATCTATATAAAAAATCAAATACATAGGTAAATTGTTATACAAACACACATCATTTGATCATGCATAAAACATAGGTCATAAGGGCTACAAATGCATTACATCAATAATTAAAATAACCCATATATATCAAGTGATAATTTCCTAAAGATAATATATTAGGAAAAATCATAATTGATGGTATTTCATTATGTTCAAATTTAAACGCTTAGAAAAAACTATATTGAATATAAAAAAAATTAATGATTAAATTGATTTTCATCCAAAAAACACAATGAAACTGATAGTGAGTCAATATGATCAATATTAGAGAAGATATTGATGATTTATTTATAAATATAATAATAAAATAAAAATAAATGAATTGGGATGGGGGAGATAAGTAGAGAATAGATATATAGGAAAAAATAATGAAATAAAATGAAGGGGGAATGAACATGAGGGACATACTGTAATCCCCATATTTACCCTTTTTTATTAAATTGAATTTTTTTTGAGTTTACTATTACTCGTGCATTCCTCTATGATACTAAATATTACCTTTTAACACCCCACCAAGTCCTCCTATATTCAAATTACAATTATTTTTTTGTTCCTATAAAATAAAATAAGTATCCATTAAATATATATTAGAAATATTCCACATATATATACGTTCATATAGACCAGGATATATACAAATATATTTATTTAACACAGATATATATAAAAAATATATATATATTTATTAAAAACTTATATATAAACTCATCATATAAAAACATATAATTTTTCACACAAAAACACATGCATGTATATATATACATATACACACACACCCATACATATATATAAATATGTTTAGTCCATATATACATGTTATACGTATATATACACATTAATATACACATATATTGACCCACATGTGTTAATATATTTAAAAATATATTTAATTAATATATATATATGAAATATATATAGACACACAACAATATTATTTTTAGAATAATAATAACACTTCTAATATTATATTATTATTATTATTAAACATCTCACATTATTTCCACCACTAACATTATAAAAATACCATCAAATACTTAAAATAGTAAATAATTTAATGTATACCACACATTTTTCATTTAATTGGAACCATTAATAATATAATATAATTTCATTGTCTTATTTTAAAATATTTACCCCACCAATAATAAAAATATTAATTTCTTGAATATAGTTTCATTTTTATCTTCCACACTATTAATAATATGAAAATTATTGTAATTATATCATACAACGAAAAAAAAATTATGTAAAATATTCTTACCCTTACAATAGATTTAATTAAACTCCCAACACACCCAATATATATGTCATATATACGATAAACACTATATTTGGTATTTAATATCGGTCTTAGAATTTTCATCGGATACATCATTGGAGAGATATTCTATTATTTCAAAATATTATATAGTAAAAAATTATATATTTTATAATGAAATGTGATGTTTCTGAACACCATATTCACACAAAACATTTATTGTGTTGATGGTAAACCTATCTTTAAAAAAATAATGGTTGTATCATATTTCTCATTAATAATATCTCATGGTACATATAATTTTTTTTTGAAAAATAATCATTTGCATGAATAAAATATATTGAATATTTTTATTTATATCATCATCATATATCTCTGTACTTAAAATTTGATGTCAAATCTGTAATTAAATCTATTAATATTACATATAATATTCCTTAATATCTTATAATGATTTTAGCTTTCTATAAACCTATAAAAATAAATGTATTTAAATATTATGTTTGGAAAATATATTCTAATTTATTATAAAATGTTTTTTGTTAATATCATTGAAAATTGATAATATTACACATATCTTCCTAGAGCCAATGGTAAATTTTTTACAATATAACTAAATTATGTTATTCCCACTTGGTGGTTTGAATATTTTTTTAGTCATGGTATACAAGATACATAATCGAATCTCACACTACATTTGAAATCATAAAATAAATAATATTATACTCATCGATATCATTATTATTCCAAGTAGTATATACTTATATATAAATCATAATATATATCTTCTAATCCCATTTAATGTTAAAAAAATTATATTATGTTCTTAGATGAAAAGTAAGGTATTTCATGTAATGAAATCTATCATTGAAGAAATAATACATCAATAATATGGATGGAGTGAATGGTTTTCAAATCATTTCATATAAATAATCATGTGATATCGAAACATAACCATTGATAACATAACTATTTGAAAAATAATATATAGATTAAACATGATTTGAAATTAATGGAAGGCATTATGTCAGACATCGTAAACATGTTTTTAAGGCCTCGTTCCTATAATTATTATATTAATTGGTAACGCCTATGAAAAACATCCAACTTTTATTATGACAGTATTTACATTGATTCATTGAGTTCGATGTTATTCATAAACCCACCAATAACTTTTTAGTCTAACACACTAACCAAATGAAAAAAAACAACTTAATCAATATTCCCTATTAATCAACAACTGTATGTTTTTTATGATAAAATATATAGGAGGATAATACATTACTCAATAATGATTCTCATAATACATCCAGTTACAAATGATGGGTGATTACATTGCAGTTCTTCACCATAAAATCATTACTTTGTATATGTCTGTATGCATAGATGAAAATAATTTTTGGCATTCACTCGATGATTTTGTGAGGAAAATACAATTTTAATTTTGGGATAACTTAATTTATGTGCTCAAAATATATATATATATATATATATATTATCATATTATATTAATTTAAAATGACCCTATAATATTATAAATAAATCTTCAATAGAATAATTATTTATTAAGAGGGTATATTTCATTTATGTGGTGTTTGATTAAATAAATATTCCTTTCAATACTTCTGTAAAAAGTTAGTTATTTAGAAAATGACTAGAGTATTATGATTAACCAATTTTTAAAATATTATATTATGGTTAAAAATTATATTATTAAATTATTGTAAAATGTTTAAAATACTATTAAATACTTTTAACGAATTTATGGGCATGGAAGAAAGAATTTCTGGCTTAAAGAAAACAAAATTTAGATTACCTTAAAAATAATATTTTCAGGATAAAAGATACATAGATTAATTAAAATGAATGGAAAAATTTAATTTATAGAATAATCTATTAGGAGAATAAAAGAGATTATATTTAATAAATAATTATAATAAAATTCACCAAATTGATGCATAATTATGAACAACCATGTATAAAAATGTGATTAATCAATAACCATTTTCATTATGTATGACATTGTGTAAACGTTTTTATCCTCCAAAATTAAATTATTAATATATAATAACTATATAACATAACCACATACATAAATTTATATTAATACATGATCTACTTATAACAATCTAACACTTTTAAAATTAAATATCTATATTGATATTTCTATTTCCTAGTGTAAACTCCTTTTTTTCAACTAGGATTCTATTCAAAAGATTAGATCCCTGAATCATTATAATGGTTCCATCATCACTAGAATGTTTTTAACTATAATAATATCATATATATTCATGATATACATATTCATAATCATTCATGAATGAAAAATTTGAAAAATGGATCACAACCGTTCAAGTAGATGTTAGTCCACATGTATTCTTGGTCGACATTATTATTTCACAACATGTTGAAGTGTAAGAAGATAAATTTTATATTTTATTTATATGGTAATAATTATTTCAAAACCATATATATATATATATATATTCAATATTTATATCCATTTATGTAAAGTGGTGATTATATAAGTATTTCAAGGAAATATGAGAAATTATGTCGTACATACGCATGGATAGTTTTTAAATATTCTATATGAATGAATAAATACTAATTTATTTTTTACACTAGAATATTAAAAGTTTGAAATATAAAATATACTTGTTTTTTGGACTTCATTTTGTTTAATTATTTAAGTATTTTTTGGATAAACAAAACAAAAAACAATTAGTTTATTATTATACTACTTATTTAGAAAACCACTTTTACCATAAAACATAATCCTTTGATGTTAGTTGGTTGATGATAAAAATCCTATACACCTTGGTATATATGTAATGAAATGTATTTTATTTGTTATTGGAAGAGATAAGGGATGATGATTTCTTAATTAGGGAATTGATGTTGTTCTCAATTATGAGTGAGGGAAAGTAGACATATGGAATTATGTAAAATATATCAATAATATAACATATTTTCAAATTGAATGTTGATGAGAATGTGTAATGATTATGATTGATAATGTAAAGGTCTAAATCAAACAATATTATGTGGTTTATAAATAATTATTTTGAAATTATTCCATTATATCATAGTTTAATCAACTTATAACATGTTCTAACCCTAATAATTGTAATAATATTTATACAGTTATTAATATGATTTATATGAAAAAATTAATGTATATATACTAAATAACATTAATTAATCATATTAAAAATATTATATAATAGTTATATGATATATAATTTTTATGTGGTATAATTTTATTTTAGTATTTGCATGAAAAAATCAATGAAACCCATTGTTAGAAAATAGTAACTTTAAGGACAAAAATGATTTCAATTAAAAGGTTTAATGGTGATTCAAATAGAAATATTTGGATAATTATTCATAAAAGAATACAAAATTTACTTTATATAAAACCAAAATAATAAAGGAACATGTAATGTAATGGCCCGGACCTCTCCGGCCCATTCCTTTGTCAAAAAGAATGTCAAAAAGTGTTCTAGAGGGTAAGATGGACGTTTCCCACACATTCCAGAATTTTGAAACTACACGCCATGTAGTTTGAGTACACGCCGTGTACCCCCTTTCTGGGTATACCCCGTGTTAAAGGCCGTGTCCTTACTGTGTGGAATAATGGGTGCACGCCGTGTGTCCAATACTACACACCATGTAGTCCTTCCCCGCGTACGCGTTACCAGTCAATGGTCGTGTGCCATGTTGGAGTCGTTTCCATGCCGTGTGAAATAAATGGGTACACGCCGTGTGTCCAAACTACACACCGTGTAGTCCCTCCCCGCGTATGCGTTACCCCCAAACCATGTGTTGACCAGTCAACGGCTGCAGAGCCATGTTGGAAGCCACGTGGAGACAGTGTGAAATAACCGAGTACATTCCATGTACCATAAAGTACTTGTCGTGTACTTTTTCTTTTCTCACCTGTAAAAGGAGGGGTCCCCTCCTCATTTTCAACACACCCATCTCCTCTGAGCAGAGCTCTCCCTAGAGACTCCAAGGATCTTTCTTCCATAACTTCTTCGTCTGAGCTCCTATTTACAATCCGTTAGTGGCCACGGGATCGTAACGACGAGGTGGAACTTATGAGCATGGATTTGTTGTCTTTCCTTTAGCCTTTCCTTTCTTACTTCCACCCGAGGACGTTTTTCCGGGACACGACATAAGTGACGAACGCCGACAGACGTCTTCGATGGTTGATCCGGGGGAGTGTTGCGATCAGAACCTATTGAAGTAGGGATCTTACATTCGTCACTCTAAATTTGTGTTGCATGAGGGGGGTGTTGTCCTCTTTATTATGTGAAACACATTTGAACCAGTTTAAATAAAGATAATAATTGATTAAAGAATGGGGATGGGAAAATTGTTATGTTTATCTTTGTTTATATCCTATGATATTATGTTTTGAATTGAATAGGCTCATGACTACTGAAAATCAAGGTCGTTGGGGGCATTTGATTGCACAATTAAATGTTTCCCTATCTTTCTAGACTGTTATTGTGAATAGAACCTTGTTGAATGTGAAATTTTGGTTAATCATGTAATGTTGGTTGTTTAAAATCTGGAACCCTTGTGTGATCACCCCGGTTAAACAAAATGGAATAATGAACATGTTGGTGTTAGCTTGGATACATGGCATGTGATGAGGCTGTTTTGTGGGTTGTTGTGGATAGGGTGAGCAGAGGGGCAGCGGTTAACTTGGTTGTGGGTTGGTGTTAATGTTGTGTTGGTAATGGGTAGTGGGGCTATGATAAATGGTATTAAAAGGATAAATATGTTTCGGTGCGGTTGTGGTTATGGAATTTGGAAGCGGGGCTGTAGGGATGGGTTGGAATTTGAACGGACTATGGGTTGTGAATAATAAATAAAAAGTTGAAGAGTTAATGAATGGTGGGTCATGGAAATGAAACAGGATAATAATCAATGGGGTTGGTGGGTTAATAAGAAGGACTGGTTGTCCTTCTTGTGTTTTCCTAAAATATTTTTTGGATGGAAGGTATATGTTTTACGAACGATCAACATAGTTGGTTGTGGATAGTTTCCCAGTTGTTAATGAACTAAATAAACTATTTCTGTTGAAACGTGAAAACCTAAATGGGGTTGGGATTGTTTGTAGTATGCATGCTTCGTAGTAGAAGTGACGAGGCATGTTCACAGTTTCTCTTTTTAGAAGCCATAGTTTTGGATGTGTCTTTGGTATACATATATATTTGTAACTTTTTTGTTTTATCGGACCCCACCCATGTTGAGAACTTAGTTCCGAACACTCCCATTTCATGAGAGATGGTGTTTTTCCCTTAGTTACTAGCTCCTTCCTGCTATTTCTCCCCTAGGCTGTGATGGCTTGAGGCAACCTTACACCTAAGAATCATCGGGTAGGATTCGATTGGGGTGGATTGTCCAAATACTCTTCGGGCATGCTTACTTTTCCGAAGAATCATTGGGATGAGGCCCAGGTGTGTGTGGGATGGTTACTTGTTGGTGAGGCCCACGTGTGTGCGGGCGGGATACATGGTTGTGAGTCCCAGGTGTGTGCGGGTGGGGATACGTGGATGTGAGGCTCAGGTGTGTGCGTGCAGGGATACGTGGTTGAGTGGCCCAAGTGTGTGCGGGCGGGATGCGTGGTTGTGAGGCCCAGGTGTGTGCGGGTGGGGATACATGGTGGTGAGGCCAGGTGTGTGCGGGCGGGGAGGGTGTGGCAGCGTCAGGATGTTTGCCGTTAGAAAGATCAGAAAACTAAAGGGAAATGGTGCGGGGTACCCAATTCTCCTGTTCTTATATACCACTACATGTTGTGAATGTGTTTTTGGTGAGTGTGGCTTGTGAGGTTGGGTGGACAGAATTCCTTGCTAGATTTCTTCTGTAGTTATCACGGGACATTAGGATGTCTCCCCACTTGTGCACGGGAGCTTTAGGTTTCCCTTCTGAGTATACATGTATGCTCACCCTACGTTTACTTTCAGGATTCCAGGAGGACTATCAGTTTCGTGCGGGACCCTACTAGTTGGACCGTTGGTGTTGTTGCTGTTGTTGTACTCTTGTTTTATTTCGGTATTGTACTTTTAGATTTCTTGTACTTGTACGTTGTTATAAAATTTTTTAAACATTTATGTGGGTTGGTATGGGTTTATTTCTATACACATGTTATTTTCCTTTTTGGTTTTTTACTTGTCCTATTTCCCGATCATAAAAAAAATTAAAGGTTAATGCCTCCCATATTTGTGAAAACTCATACCCTTGGTCCTAGTCGCCAACCAAGGGCCTACTGGAGGTAGGACTCGGGGGTCATTATATCCATTTCACCATTTCCAGCTCAGGAGGGGCATCTTTGGTGGATGTGGGTCTTGACAGAATGATATTAGAGGAGATGGTTCAGAGATAGGATGGATTATGGAGGTAGGCACAGTGAGGATTGCATTGGATGGTAGGAAAATAGTGTTGGTTAATCTTGGTGTGTGACATAGGCGAGGGAATACCGGCTAGGACACGGGATATTAGGACCCCCCGTGATCCGATGCAAGGACTCTGAGCCTACCGAACAACCAAGTGAGACTACATTTATTGCAGGGTATAGACTCTAGGGAAGGTACATGCATCATCATTATTGTGTATTACTTGATTTGGGTGTTCTGGGAGTGATATTGAAATAAAATGATAAAATAAAACTTTGAGTTTTTTCTTACTACTTGGGATTAGGTGATCCTTGTTTATCGTACAGCTATAGCACCTGGACGTCGTCCCCCGGTGGCTCAGACGGTCGAGGCACGGCAGATCCAGGCAGTCGATCAGTTAAGGATTGACCGAGAGGAGGAAGATAGCCAGTGGAAAAGACTCTCCATTCTTTCCAGCGGTAGAACCTCAAGAAGAACGAGGGTAGTACTTCGGATACGGAGACAGATGGGTGGCTTGAGTAGCTAGGGATATCTTTTACCTTGATTCGTGCTCCAAGGGAGTATTGGGTTCCCCAAGCAGTCAGCCAGCAGAGAGTTGCGGTGCGACAGTGGTGGATTCTCTACCTCGGAGAGAGGATAGAGGTAGAGGTACCATGGGCTGACTTTGAGAAGGAATTCAGAGAGGAATTTCCTTCTTCTATGATCAAGGTGGTGAAGTGGTAGGAGTTACTCTCCCTTCAGTAGTGGAGTATGTCAGTACGAGTGTTGGGGGTCAAGTTCAAGGATCTCCTCCGCTTTGCTCCGGATCTCTTTCCGGATGAGGAGTCTCGGGCAAGAGGTTTGGATGAGGCGCTTCGTCCTTTTCTCCAGTATGATGTCACCCCCTTCACCATTTCGACATACTTGGCGGTACAGAAGAAGGAAATGGTTGTAGAGAGGATGCACTCGCTGGGAGGTGCACCCTGAGAGGGGAACCAGCCAAATTCGTCGAAGGGGAAGGCAGTCAGCAGCAGGTCTCATGCGACGGGACCTTCCAGGTTCAGGCCAGTGGAGAGCAGTCCCCAATAGTACCAGTTCAGATCATCAGGTCCTCGTCCCATTTTCACGAGACCCAGACTGAGGTATTTTTCTTGTGCAGTTTTCGGGCACGTTCAGAGTCGGTGCCCAACCCGAGATCAGTACGGTGGAGGTGGGAATGTTATGTACCCACCTCAGCAGCACCGGTTTCCGGCGAGGCTCTTCCAGCAGCAGTAGGAACATGCTCCTCTGAGGGCAGACATTGCGGGAGGAGGTCGACCTCAGGGTGCTCCTCAGGGACCTCGACCAGGGCGTGGTCGAGGATGTGGATGACATCATATATGCAGAGGAGATGGGCATGGATAGTTTCACACAACAGAGTTGACAGCTCCAGCAGTACCAGAGGTGGTGCGTGGTACGATTTGTTTGTTCAGCACTCTTGTTTCTGCTTTTTTCGATTCGGGATCTTCACACTCCTTTGTTGCTCCTGGTCTGGCCCATTCTTTGGGACTAGATGTAGAGAGACTTTCCGTACCACTGGTGCTGAGTACAGCAGTTGGAGCCCAGACCAGTGTATCTTGCGTTTGCCGGTAATGTGGGATGACATTGGGACCACATCGATCTAGTGGAGACCTTCTTCTGTTACAAATGCAGCCAAACGATGTCATCCTAGGCATCGACTAGTTGTTTTCTTTTATTTCTATTATCGACAGCTTCCGGAGTAGTGTCATGTTCTAGGACATGGATGGGAAGCATGTATCTTTTTTTGGTGAGAGGAGCTATTAGGTGGGAAGCCCGTGTGTGGAGCCTCTCCTTTCCTTGTTAGGCAGGTTATCAGTGGTTCCAGCTGATACAGAGATGATGGATATCCCGGAGCTTGTTGGGGAGTTCCTCGATATTTTTCCCAAGGAGGTTGTGACTCTACCCCCCCGACATGACGTTGAGTTAGGGATAGACTTACAGCCTGGTGCATGTCCGATTTCGATGGATCCTTATCGGATGGAACCTTCGGAGTTACGGGAGTTGTGGATTCCGATTGACGATCTGATAGAGAAGGGTTTTGTTCAACCCAGCGTGTCACCTTGGGGTGCTCCAGTTTTTTTCGTGAAGAAGGAAGATGGTGGTCTCAGGCTATGCATAGACTACAAAAGGTTGAACTAGGTAATGTTCAATAACCGTTACCCCCTCCCAAGGATAGATGATCTCTTAGAATAGCTGAGGGGAGAAGTTTGGTTCACTAAGATTGATCTGTGACGGGGATATCATCATCTGAGGGTAAAGGACAGTGACATCTCGAAGACGGCATTCAGGTGAAGGTATGGGCACTTCGAGTTTTTAGTGATGTCATTTGGAGTTTAAAATGAACCATCATTGTTCATGGGACTTTTGAACTATTTCATCCGAGAGTTTCTGGAACGGTTCATCGTTGTGTTTATCGATGACATTCTGATCTACTCCAGATCAGAGGAGGAGCACGTTGAGCATCTCAGGGAAATCTTGGAAGTCCATCGACACCACCAGCTTTATGGGAAATTGTCGAAGTGTAAGTTCTTGACATAAGAAGTACACTTCCTTGGGCACATTGTGTCTCAGTATGGAGTATCGGTGGACCCGTTGAAGGTGGAGGCAGTTTTTTCTTGGGAAGCACCAAAGATCGTGGAAGAAGTTCGTAGATTCCTAGGGTTATAAGGTTATTATCGGAGGTTCATTTCTGACTTCTCTCGAGTTTCTTCTCCATTGACAGCTTTGAATAGGAAGAAGCAGGTCTTCCTATGGAGTGAGTAGTGCCATAAGGCTTTCGACTACCTAAAGGAGAAGTTGGTCAGTGCTCCCGTACTCAGGTTTCCAGAGGAAGGGTGGTTGTATGAGGTGTTTTGTGATGCTTCTGGCCTTGTTCTGTGGTTCTTACTGATGAAGAAGAATGTATTGATCTATTATTTGTCTAGGCAGTTACGCCCTAATGAGTGTAACTGTACAACCCATGACCTAGAGCTTGCAGCAGTAGTGTTCGCACTGAAGTTGTGGCGACATTACCTCGTTGGGGAGAGGTTTGTGGTCTTCTCAGATCACAAGAGCCTGCGTTCTATCTTCTCCCAGTGTTGCCTGAACCTGCGACAGTGGACATGGGTCGAGTTTCTCCAATACTATGACTTTGATATCTCTTACACTGAAGGTTAGGGCAACGTTGTGGCTGATGCCCTAAGCAGGATGTCGCATCATGAAGTGGTTTGGGAATCAGCTGATGCTTGGAAGGTGATGGGAGAGTTGGCTGCCTTGCACTTGGATGCTAGGGTAGAAGGTGTTAGGGGTTGTTTGTTTCAGATGATGGTGTAGTCCTCCTTGTTCCAGCTGGTGGAAGAGTCTCAGTGGGGGTACTTCGAGGCGGAAGTGATGTGGGATCGTGTCGATCAGGGGAATGCACTAGAAGGATGGTCAGAGGGCAGCTGACATTGGAAGCTTTTCCATGGAAGGTTTTTTGTCTCGGAGACAATGCGTGAGGGAGTTTTCCATGAGTTCCATAGCTCACCCTTGGCGGTACATCCATGAGTTTCAAAAATGTACCGAGGCCTGAGGGAACAGTTTTGGTGGCCCGGGGTGAAACAGGCGGTGGTAGAGTTTGTGGCTAAATGCCTAGTGTGTCAGCAAGTGAAGGCTGAAAACCGTGTTCCCAGTGGTTTGTTGCATCCTTTAGATGTCCCTGAGTGGAAGTGGGGTGACATCCCAATGGACTTCGTCACAGGACAACCCAGAGCTCAGGGTGGTTATGATGCTATCTGGGTAGTGGTGGATCATCTGACGAAATCAGCTCACTTTTTAGCAATTAAGGAGTCAGGCCCAATGAGCACCTTAGCATAGAGGTACGTAGATGAGGTTGTGTGGATGCATGGAGTCCTGAACACTATCGTCTCAGATCGGGATACTCGGTTTACCTCACGAGTTTGGAGGGGGTTACAACATGCTTTTGGAACCCAGCTACGCCTTAGCACTACTTTCCACCCCCAGACTGATGGGCAGACAGTGTGGACTATCTAGACGTTGGAGGAAATGCTGCGAGCATGTGTTCTAGATTTCATAGGATCATGGGTACGACACTTTCCTTTAGTAGAGTTTTCCTACAACAACAGGTTCCACTCTACTATTGGCATGGCACCGTTTAAGGATTTCTATGGAAGACCATACAATTCACCCATTTGCTGGGAAAAAGATGGTGAGACAGGTTCTCTTAGGCCAGAGGTCGGGCAGAGCACCACAGAGAAAGTCCAGCTTGTATGTGAGAGGATTAAAGCGGCTCAGGACCGACAGAAGTCTTATGCTGGTCATCGGAGGAGGCCCTTGGAGTTCGAGGTGGGAGATCATGTGTTCTTAATGGTTTCCCCTCGATGGGGGCAGCAGAGGTTTGGGAAAGGGAGAAATCTCTCACCTAGGTTCATCGGACCTTTTGAGGTGCCGAGCTGAGTCGGCGAGGTGGCATATCATCTAGCCCTGCCACTTCAGTTGGAGAGAGTTCATGACGTCTTCCACGTCTCCCAGCTTCATCGGTACTTACATGACGACTATCATGTTATCGACTAGGGAGAGTTAGACATGGGAGACGACGCGACCATCGAGGAACAACCAGTTAGAATCTAAGATCGTAAAGATAAGGTCCTCCGTGGACGAACCATTCCCTTGGTTCGCATGTTGTGGACGCATGGCGGCCTCGAGGAGAGCACTTGGGAGCGGGAGACCCAAATGCACGATCAGTACCCGAAGTTTTTTTGACTTTTGTTTTCCCTTGTTCTTTTGAGCTCTGTGTTGATGTTGTACTTTGTACCTTTGATGTTTATGGACTGCTTGGCTTGTCAGTTGTGAGACCATTTGTTTCCTTGTTCCCTGGAAATTTGTGACATGTCCGAATGTGTAGGGAAAGGGAAAACCTTGACCCTTAATCCAGGCGCATTAATGCGAATGCGATTGAACTCGTTCGGGAAAGTCAGTGCCGCCTAAAGCAGATAATATCTCGACATAGGAGAAGGAATTTCCAAATAACCACTTGATTGGGATGTGAGTTGGTTGTGTGGTGTTGGGGGTAGTGCGAGTAAAAAAATACTAATGTATGAAAGTGGGAAGAACCAATTCTTAATCGAGATGCATTAATGAGGATGTGATTGAACTCGTGCAGGCGTGTCAGTGCCGCCTAAAGCGGATAATATATTGACATAGGAAAAGGAATTCCTAACACATATGATTAAGGTTTTTTGTTGGTTTCCTATTATAACGAGAACCCCAAGAGGTATCCTGTTGGGTTTCCTCTAGGATGGTTTTTGAATTTTCGGGGATGAGAATTTTTTATGAGGTATCTGATGTAATGGCCCGGACCTCTCCGGCCCATTCCTTTGTCAAAAATAAGGTCAAAAAGTGTTCTAGAGGGTAAGATGGACTTTTCCCACACTTTCCAGAATTTTGAAACAACACACCGTGTAGTTTGAGTACACATCATGTAGTCATTCCCATCATACGCGTTACCAGTCAACGGCTGTGTGCCGTGTTAGAGTGGTGTCCTTTCCGTGTGAAATAAATGGGTACACGCTGTGTGTCCAAACTACACGCCATGTAGTCCCTCCCCGCGTATGCATTACCCCCAAACCGTGTGTTGACCAGTCAGCGGCCACAGAGCCGTGTTGGAAGCCGCATGGAGACCGTGTGAAATAATTGAGTACACACCATGTACCATAAATTACACGCCATGTAATTTTTCTTTTCTCACCTATAAAAGGAGGGGTCCCCTCATCCATTTCAACACACCCATCTCCTCCCCTCTCCTCTGAGCAGAGCTCTCCCGAGAGACTCGAAGGATCTTTCTTCCATAACATCTTCGTCCGAGCTCCGATTTATGATCCGTCAGTGGCCATGGTATAGTAACAACGAGTCGGAATATCTGATCTTGGATCCATTGTCATTACTTCATCTTTTCCTATCCGACTTCCACCCGATGATGTTTTGCCGGGACATGACAGAAGTGATGAACGCCGACGGATTTCTTCTAAAGTTGATCCGGGGGAGCGTTGCGATCAGAACCTGTTAAAGTAGGGATCTTACCTTCGTCTCTCTAAATTTTTGTATCATGCGGGGTGGGTGTCCTCTTGTTTATGTGAAACACTTTTGAACCGGTTTATATAAAGATAATAACTAGTTAAAGAATGAGGATGGGAAAGTTGTTATGTTTATCTTTGTTTATATATTGTGATATTATGTTGTGAATTGAATAGTCTCATGCCTACTGAAAATCACGGTTTTTGGGGGCCTTTTCTTGTGCAATTAAATGTTTCCCTATTTTTCTAGACTGTTATTCTGGATAGAACCCTGTTGAATGTGGAATTTTTGTTAATCACGTAAAGTTGGTTGTTTAAAATCTTGAACACTTGTGTGATCACCTCGGTTAAACAAAATGGAATAATGAACATGTGGGTGTTGGATTGGACACGTGGCATGTTATGGGATAGGTTTGTGGGTTGTTGAGGATAGGGTGAGCAGTGGGGATGCGGTTGACTTGGATGTGGGTTGGTGTGAATTTTGTGTTGGTAACGGGCCGTGGGGCTACGAAAAATGGTATTAAAGGGATAATGATGTTTCAGTGCAGTTGTGGTTATGGCGGTTGGTAGTAGGGCTGCAGGGATGGGTTGGAATGTGAACGGACTATGTTTTTTGAATGATAAATAAAAATTGGAAGAGTTAATGAATGGTGGGTCATGGTAATAGAACGAGATAAAAATCAATTGGGTTGGTTGGTTAATAAGAAGGACTTGCTGTGTTGCTTGTGTTTTCCTAACTTGATTTGTGGATGGAAGAGATATGTTTTACGAACGATCGACATGGTTGGTTGTGGATAGTTACCCAGTAGTTAAGGAACTAAATAAACTATTTCTGTTGAAACGTGAAAGCCTAAATGGGGTTGGGATTGTTTGTAGTATGCATGCTTCGTAGTAGCATTGCCAAGGCAGGTGCTCAGTTTCTCTTTTTAGAAGCCATAGGTAGGGCTGTGTGTTTGGTATACATATATATTTGTATCTTTAGTGTTTTATCGCAACCCACCCATTTTGAGCACTTAGTGTCGAACACTCCCATTTAATGGGATAAGATGTTTTTCCCTTAGTTACTAGCTCATTCCTACTCCTTCTCCCCTAGGATGTGATGGGTTGAGGTGACCTTACACCTAAGACTCATTGTGTAGGTTTCTATTGGGGAGGATTGGCCCAAGACTCTTCGTGCAAGCTTACGTTTCCCAGGAATCATCGGGATAAGGCCCAGGTGTGTGCAGGTGGGATGCGTGGTGGTGAGGCCCAGGTGTGTGAGGGAGGGATACGTGGTTGTGAGGCCCAGGTGTGTGCGGGCGGGGATACGTGGTTGTGAGGCCCAGGTGTGTGCGGGCGGAGATACGTGGTTGTGAGGCCCATGTGTGTGCGGGCGGGATACGTGGTTGTGAGGCCCAGGTGTGTACGGGCTGAGATACGTGGCGGTGAGGCCCAGGTGTGTGCGGGTGGGGAGAGTGTGGGAGTGTGGCAGCATCAGGACGTTTGATATTAGGAAGAGAAGCTAACTAAAGAGAAATGGTGCGGGGTAATTAATAATCTTGTTCTTATATACTACTACCTGATGTGATTGTGTTTTTGGAGAGTGTGGTTGGTGAGGTTTGGTGGATAGAATTCCTTGCTAGGATTCTTCTGTTGTTCTCACGGGACATTTGGATGTCTCCCCACTTGTGCACGAGAGATTTAGGTTTCCCTAATGAGTATACTTGTATGCTCACCCTACGTTTACGTTCAAGATTCCAGGAGGACTTCCAGGGTCGTGCGGGACCCTACTAGTCGGACCATTGGAGTTGTTGCTGTTGATGTACTCCTGTGTTCTTTTGGTCTTGTACTTTGACTTTTTATAAAATTGTTTAAACATGCATGTGGTCTTGGGTTGGGTTTACTTATATACACTTGTTCTTTTCATTTTTGGTGGTTGACATGTCCTATTTCATGATCTTAAAACAATAAAAGGGTAATGCCTCCCATATTTGTGAAAACTCATACCCTTGGTGCTAGTCGCCAACCCGGGGCCTACTGGAGGTGGGACTCGGGGGTCATTATATCCCTTTCACCATTTCCATCTCAGGAGGGGCATCATTGGTTGAAGTGGTTCGTGACATGTAATTACTTGATTAGGATATATGAATAAAAAATACTATTTATGTTGACAAAAATTTACTTGGATTTCCAAAATATGAAGGATATATTTCCGAAATAAAATAATTAATTAATATGAGTTAATTAACTTCTTAAAAATAAAAATATTTAATGAAAAAATATAATGCTATCTTTTTTTGAATTTAATATCATTATACGGTAACAAAATTTACATTTTTAGTAAGAAATTGATTATATTAATTCAATGAAAAAAACCATTTTTTATAAAATTTGAAAACAGTCACCCAAAGATAATTTTTACCTGAAGACATATAACATATATTATATTTCAAAAATAGAAAATAAAAAAAATGAATATTTATTTATAAATAATATTATTTAATAGTAAAATATGAAATGTGTTATTATTTATATAGGAATAAAATGTTTTATATTGTAATTTAATCTCATTTTATCAGTTCATCCAATCTAAAATAAAATTTCCCCAAGATTTCAATAATTAAACATTATGATTATATGTGGGTATTTTTTAATCATAATTTACTCATGTTCCCACTTCACCTATGATACATTATTATATTAAAAAATATACTTTTTATGAAGAGTCATATGATTCCACAATGCATTCTCTTTGATTACTTGAATTTCTATTGGATCTTCCAATATGAAAAATTTGGTTTCATTTTAATTTAAATAAATTATAGAACTAGTTCTGTATCTATCATATTATTTCATAATAATGATATATATAACAGATTATGGTATTTATAGAGTCCATATCCATTTTTAAAAAAGAATGACAATAATATAATTCATTCCATATTTTATAAATGAATAATGTACCCATGTAAATGTTCCTCCTCCCTTTGGAACTGTATAAGAAAATTTTATAAAGATATATTCTAGAAAGGAGTAACTACCAATGGAAAATACAGAAACATCATTTGGTTATACATATAAATATTCAATTTACATTTATTAATCTTAAAAATAATTTGAATAGTGTTCACATTTTTGTCTGTATCCTAAATGAGATCCTTAACTACAATATTCGATTAACCATAATTGTAACAATATTTTTGAAAACACCTCTTTCCATATAATTCACTTTATGTTTCCAATTAAATTCTTGAGTGGAGGGTAATATTAATATCGAATTCGAAGAGATGTGAATAATTATCCCACATAGCTATAATTTAAATCAAGTGTGACTTAAATATATCATCTAATATTACAATACACCATTTTAGAAACATATATTGTTTTGATGATATGGAGTGATCAAATGTTGCTAAAATTCAAGAACATTATAAGAATATTCCTTAATTTCTATCTAATAGTTGTATCATGGATAGATTCAGTTGAACATGTAGTAACACAATTTCTCACATCATATTTAATATTGTGGCTTACAATGAACATAATATTATGATATTCGATTATAACGAAGGAATGTGTAGGATTTTTTTAGTGAACAATAATAACCCATATGATGACTTTATTTCTAGGAGCTATTATAAATATATTGGAAAATTATTGGATAATATCATTCCATTTTAGTAATTTAATTTTCACTTCCATTATTTGCCAATTAAAAATCAATATATGTTGATATGTTGTATAATATTTCCCATTTCATATTATCCCATAAAAAGGTTCCTTCAATTTGTGATACTATTTTTTATTCAATGTAATGTAATGAAATATGAGATTTGTGCTTCATCTGGTAATTATTAATTATTCTGGGTTATAGATTAACCACATAACCACAATATTATTTTCAAACAACCATTTTTATCGATAAATATAAAAAATTTATATAATTTATCTACATAATATTATTTTTAAAAAATTATAAACTAGTATGTGAATTGTTTTCATTTTCCATTAAGGAAGGGATGATAATCATTTTGAATAGTGGGTATGTTTTCTATTCCCTAATAATTCTCATATCTAGCATAAATAAATCCCAAAAAAATTAATCTTTTATATTCCACATCAAAGTCATAACTCAATATTATTTTATATACAATGATTCAAATTAGTTATTAACCATATTTGGGTGGTAGTGTACTATGAAATCATAATCATTGAGTTGTTTTATCTAAATAGTGTTCTTCATATTGATATATTTCAATGGAATTATTAATTTTCATATTTTTTAACCATTGATATCAGACCATTTTCACTGCCTAGATAATTATTATCCTTATTAAAAGAAAAAAGGATGGCTACAAAATCATGATAACCTATTTGATAGATTTTTTTTTGGATATTTAATTACCATTATTTATAGGTTTAAAAAATAACTCAATAAAGAAAAGGTGACATATAATTCCATTCATTTATGTTTCACTATATCTCCAAAATTCATCCACTTTATATGGTACTTTCAACATTCGAGAATTGATTGACATAATCATTACTTAATTAATGTGTTCTAAACATTACATTATCAAATATACCTAAAACTTTTTAGGGGTTTATATTGATATAGAGGTTACAAATTGGGAAAACAATTTACAACCCACAGATAAAAAAGTTCATAATTTAATAAAACTATATACCTTAGTTTTGTTTCACTGTATAAAACAATTAATTGATGTCCATTATAATTTTTGAATCATATTATATTCCATCCATATATATTATATTTTAACTAAAAGGAATAACTATAATCCATAATATTAAAATTCTTTTTTCATGATATAACTTATTTTATTATGATTCGCATGAATGTTTTGTAAATGATTTTTATTCCTGTACAAAATGGGAGTATTCCAATTATGAATCATTAAAAAAACCATCAAAATTATAATGATATTAATTAATAATTTTTTTAATATGATTCATAATAATATACGGTCAATTATTAAATCCCAATGACATTGCAAGAATCTCATAATATTCATACATTATATGAAATAGATTATATACAATATGTTATATACATATATACAATTTATGATACAAATAATGAGGGTAAATATTTGAAAAATATTTATTAAATTTAATTTGATCATATAATTCATCAATAAAAACAATTGTATAATTTTTCTTCTGGGTAATGGAATTAATTTTCTTATAATTAAACCATAGTCTCACAATCCCATCAATAATTTTCAAAATTATAATATTAGCTCCCATTGGTGAAAAAAATGGATTATAAATCTATTATCACAAAACATTGAAAGTTTTATATTAAGTTCTCCAATATATATTGTGGCTAAACTATATAGTGTGAAATATATTGGTTTCACATTTGGGATGAGTTCAACAAAAAACAAAAATACATGCCCATATCGACATTTTAAAAGTTATTTATGAAATATATCAATTTATACTATCATAATAATAATATCATCTATCCATGGGTTACCTTACCATTTATATGTTTTATTTACTCTTCTTATCATATTCATACATTATTGTGTGATACTATAATTTATCTAATAATGATTCATATGAGGAAGTCCCTATTAAAAAGATAAGTAAAAACACAACTCTATCATAAATTAGTTTCTCCTTCTCATGGATATAATTTTTTTCATTATAAATTAAATTCCACTACATACTAAGGAACATATATAATTTTATCACATTGATAATAATCAAATTTTTAAATAGGATATTTCCCTGCATCATAATTAATATTGGAAAAAATATCTTTTTTAAAAGTAAAATTTCATCAATGTGTATATATTTATAACTGTTATACTAGTGGTCTTGAAAACTGATTAAATGTAATTGAAAATATATATCATATATAATTTTTTATATATTCAAAATATGTAATGTATCAGATAAAATTATTTTTATGGACAATTTGTCTTCCAACACATCTATAAGAAAATAATCATTTGATGTAGTAAATATATAATCACAAAATTCTACCATTTGAATCTTCTATGAGAATTTCCCTTACTGTTTGGGTTATTTTTTGCATAGTGACCCATCTCAAAATAATTATTGAATTGAAATTGGAGATATTTTACCTCATAGTTTCATTTCTGAGAATGGTGGATTTTATTACTATACATGAATCAAATTATTATACTTATTGATAATACAACATGGGTTTTCAATACAAATGTGAATCACATTTAAAATTACTCCTCCTATTATTTACCATAACCATTTTTAATTAATTATATACTCAAAAATTATATACTTAACTTTTACATAATTAATGTTATAAATGAATAAAATAATTCTTTTACTTTATATGACCTGATATAATATCCTCAAAAGATGGTAATTTTTGGAAAATTATATCTCTTCAATGGTATGGCTTCATCTGATCAATGAAATAACAATTCATACGTATTATATTAAATATATTGTCTAAAAAATCAACAAGTATCATTATATTGTTTCATTTATATATAAAAACATTTTCATCATCTACATATAATAGATTCTAGATGATTCACTCTATATATAGTCATTTTTAATGAAAAATGATATTAACTTTTAAATAAATACACTATATTCTCAATATAATCTCCAACATATTTGTATCTTTGAATTAATTACCAAAATTTATAATCATCCCCATGGGAAGATAAACTACATGAAAAATCCTATATTTATTACATCCACAAGGGAAAATTTTATTTTATCTTCAATATATTTATTTCTCAATTACTAATAGATTTTTTTCTCTAATGAATGATAAATTAATTTTATCATTAAAATAGTATGACATAATGATTCCATATTTTATATTATTAGGATAATCTATATGGGAGAGGATATTAGTCATATACTTATTCTTGTTCCCTTAATATTGTTTTTATTTTTTTTAAATCAAGGTCCAGATTCCTTGCCTTTTCATAGAGGAAAATCCATCTTATAATTTTTTCAATTATATAGTTTTCATTCATTTCTCTACGATCCATTTCTAAATAATGAAATACACTATATTTGATTATAACATTAGTAATCATGATTTATATTTCCAAAACCAGTGGATTTCAAACATAAATTGAAACACTATATATAGTTAATCTAATATTAAATATCATAATATCATTGGGAAAATACTCAAATCATAATTGTTTTGCCAAATTGTTTATAAATAATGTATGAAAAAAATATTATCCCATAGGGAGTATTTTTAGGTGTTCCGGATTATGTGCACACATAATGAATTTATTATAATAAGGTAAATAATTAATCTCCTCTTTTTTGATTTGTTACCTCCTTCTGCATTAATTCCATAGTCCCATCCACATGCCATTATCAAGTAATTAATATACATTCTAGGAAAAAATTCATTAAATTTATTAACATAACATAATGGTATATCTTATCTATAGACATATCCCTGTAATTTTTCATTAAAATATGTTCTTGAAAATAAATTTTTTAAATCTAGTTATAAATATTTCTATTAATCATCCATTGATTGAATGTATACTATCTGAAAACATAGTGACCTAGATATTGTGGTTATGAGGATTTTTTAAGGATTTACAATTTAATTCACCCTACATGACAGAATGTATTATTAGTATGAGACAAATAGATACACGCGTCAATATCACATTGCATTTGATAAAAAAACAAATGAGTATGTTATTTTAGAACATTATTATTCAATAAATCACATCATTTTATTTCAATTACGGTATAATTATCAGCTTACTATGGTAAGGTAACAAAAGAAACATGTGAGCAAAGATGATATTTAATGGATTGAATATTTCGGAAGATATCATAGAATAAATAGGCCAATAATCAGATGTCTTGAATAAAAAATGGTCTTATAATTTAGTATTACTAATCACATGAAAATAAAACATATCCATGAATAACATAATTTCTGAATAATGAGATGCAAATTAATAATATATTTCTCAATGATGAAAATATAAATGTTTAACATATTAAATATAACATAGTGTTATTTTGAGACACCGTATTATATAAATGGATGAGGTCTTTGAAAAAATATTCAACATCTTTTGTCTCATGAGACTAAATTGATAAAACAAGTGTATTTTTAATTCTAGGCCAAACCCTACAAATAAAAATTCCAATGAATTCATCATTTGATAAGAAAAATAACACAAAATATTAATGAAATAATAATCAATAACTATCAGTATTAGAGGAAACGGCATTTGAAATGTAATTAATTTACCAATTCAAAATGATCGAACATCTTCCAAATATATATTTTGGATAGTATCATTATTATATTTCTATATAAAATCATAAAATTTATTATAAGATAATTATGTAGATGAAAACATTTTTAAAATATGACTATATGATTTGTAATGGATAGTACCATATAAATATTGAAATAACATCTTAAAAATAAAATAATCATAAATATTTTCAATAAATTTTTTTGGAGTGTAAAATGGTATATAATAATGGAATTTCCAATTAATAGAGAAGTTCTAATGGCTGGAAAAATCGTTCATGTAGTGTATGTTAGAATAATTATTTTAATCAAACATTAAAAAAAGTTCTTCATTTACAAAATGAAAAGTACATTAAATTTTAAAATTTTTATAAATAGTTAAGTATTGTTGAAAAATATTTTTCTAAAATATTGGATAATACAACCAAAATTTATCAAAAATATTTAAACAAAATACTTAAAAAGAAGGAAAATATTACCTACTGAAATAAAAAACCAACTCTTATTAAATTCATTCTTCCAGACATTAGATTACCAATGGAAAATAAAATGATTGGAAAATTTAAATGTATAGAAATAAATATCTGAAAATATTATATAGTGGGTTTCTAATCGAAATATCCTCTAATATACAAAGTATAATCATAATCATAAATAATATCTAATATTATTGGGTGTCTTAAATAGAACATCACCTCAGTTCTGATATTATTTATAGCTTAGTTTAATATCATTATCATAATTTTTAATTTTATTTAAATATGTAATAGTTAAACAATGAATATTAATAATAAAATGTAGGACTTATTTATTACATTTCATTACTGATTTATTAATAAATCGTTATTAAATTTCTTATTTTTTTGTCTGAGGATGTTCTTTTTTCTTGAAAATTTCAGTTTGGTATTCTCAATACATGTATCATGATAATGGTAACATCATCACTAAAATGATAAAAATTATATAAAAAGTATATATATATATCCTTATAATACATATTTATTATATTGAACAATGAATTAAATACATGGATATTAAAACTATTTTTATAAATACTATTTACATTACAAAAACACACATTCAAAGACTATAATAGATTTGTAAATATAAAAGCATGGAAAATAATATTCTTAATTCAGGAAATTTCATCAATTTCCATGAAAAATATATTCTAATATAGTACTCCTTAATGACACACCATACCATACCCTTTCGTAATAAACAGGGGATAGAAAAAATAATAAAGGGTTTAGTACAAATGATCATTTAAGGAAAAAATTAGAAATATTTATCAAATATAATATGTTATCGCAAGATAATCATAATGGTGTATGTTCATGAATATAATATATAATGTTAATAACCAATATTTCATGGATCCTAAACATGATCCCTAGAATAAAAAATATATATTCGATGAAAAAATTCCCTATATGAGTTAGAAATCATGATAAATAAATAATGACCCATAATCTCAATGAATTTTACCTGTCGAATAAATAAAATCATATGTTTCTTCAAAATATCATGAATCATTCAGCGTACCACATTCCAAATTGTAATGTATGGTTATAAACGTTTTATCATATAAAAAACTATAAAAGAGACAATTTTCATAATAATTTCATCATTTTACCATAGCATAAACCCTAAATAAAGAACTAGGTTTCATAAATATTCTATCATTGTATAAAAAGTTTATGAAAAATGGGATTCATAATCATTTTAAATCACAAAATAAGAATTTAAAAAGAAATATTGATTTCATTTCATGATTTCCCTAGTAAATAAAAAGTATCATAAATGGATTTCATGTAAGATGGAAATTTGTTAGACAAGTTAATTAGGGAATGTAATATCTGTA
This sequence comes from Viscum album, assembly GCA_963277665.1. Lineage (NCBI taxonomy): Eukaryota > Viridiplantae > Streptophyta > Magnoliopsida > Santalales > Viscaceae > Viscum > Viscum album. The sequence continues at coordinate 1,514,833,188 of OY728122.1, read as the reverse complement.
TTTTTACATTGATAATAATGCCCCTTTATGGGAGTCCCACCTGAGTTCATGTGACATTTCAGCTTGGACCAGTGGTTTGGGGTTTGGTGATACAAAATGGTATTATAGGTGAGAGTTTACACTAACATGTTTCTTCTCTTTGTCTAATGTTGGGACAAGTTAGATGGGATTTAGGATATTGGGACATGGGTATGGGAACTATGTCAATTTAGGAACATCATTGTATATTGGAACTCTATGTTTCCATTGAAGGGGGTCTTCTAATTTTTGGTTACTATTGATTCACCATGGTTGATGCATATTTTGTTATATGTGATTTAGGGTTGTTCGTGTATGTTTATTCATTAGGACTAGAGAAATTGGATCCAATGTCTTATATATACATGTTTTTGTGAAACCTAATATTTTATTAATTAAATTTCATTGTTTGTGCTATCAGTCTAGGATATATTAATTGTGTGTTATATATCTTCATTACCATTGATTAGATGAACAGAGTTTGTATATGGGTTAGTGTATATAAAATGAATGTGACTAAGGTGAAGGGATGAACAAAAGGGTTGGTGAAATAAGTGTATAACATGGGTTAAGGGAAGACTCCTAGGAAAACCATGTTTGATCCCACATACTTGTTTACAGAAAAACCATATTTTATCACAAAAACATTTTAGAAATTTATATGTTATTAATAATATAAATTTTTATAGTTTATGCCACCGAAATGATGATTGGTGGGACCACCCCCTACATAGGCTAATCATAACAATGTCCTCACACTAGATCCAGTGGTGGTAGTAGTGGTACCTTATCAGTCTCCACCATGGTCCATGGTTAACTACACGATGGATTTCCATCTCTAGTATCCTCCATCCTTCTAGGGCACAAGGGGATGAAATGATGCTATGGATTAGGTGGACATCATAGAGGGGATATTTTACCTCATGGAGAAACCATCATACAAGAAGGTGAAGCAAACAATTATCATGTTACATGGACCTAATAGTTGTTTGTGTGGAGATAAGGGATATGCTATATGATGTGAGTGTCTCACATGGGAGGCTTTCAAGACCCTATTTTCAGTGAGTTTTTTCATGAAACCCTAAAGATCTATCAAGAATAGGAGTTCTTGGATCTCAATTGAGGATCCATGATAGTATCAGCATACAATACATGTTTTATGGGGCTCCTCCATTTTGCACCACTTCTTGCTTGTAATGAGTCATAGAAGTCCAAGCTATTTGAAATCGTTAATCAACCGAACCATAGAGAGTAGGTCTACTGTTTCAGCAAAGATTTATACCTAGAGGATATTTGGAAATCCCGATCCATTGTTTTGATTCTATAAAATGGACAAACAGTTTCATTATTTACACCATTTTCTACTCAGATAGATGGACCTCCCACTCATGTTGTGAATTCTTCCATGAAATGAAGTAAGTGGAAGTCCACAGACATATTTAAAGTTAGAGGCATTCAATTACATCAAATAAATGTTATGAAAATTTAGTATAGGTCAGAATCTTCAGATCCATATAGTGGTGACCCGACATGTTTTAATTGTGGGTAGTTTGGACGCTATAGTCTATTGTGAATGACACCCCAGAGTCGATGCCAACAAAGCAGTAGGATTGGACACCTGAAACAGTTTTGTTCCAGAGTATCCAGTAGAGGGAGGCCAACACGGTCCAGGGGAAAAGGTCAAGTGAAGAACCCCAAATTGGATATATACTCTCTATATGATGATGAGTAATGAATGTCTTGGATTTGATCAGGATATTTGGAAGGACATGGCTACGTAATGGATCTAGTACCAACTGATTGTGATAAAAAACATATTGATGTATGAGGTACGATCTAGAGCACATCGATTTGGTCATATTCCTTTTTGGATACTCTTTCTTCCTTTTATTTTTGAGATGTGTCTAGACTTTCCTATCCAGTATATTTTGGTTTCCCTAACATACCATCCTCTAATACATCATTGAATGATGAGATGATACCCTATTATATGATAGAGGGATAGTTATTTTTTCTTTTTGTGAGAGACAGATGAGGGACTGAACCTATGGATAGCAGTATCAGTGGAATATCTGAACTTCCCATCTAACTACCAAGGTATACATAATTTATTCCATGTTTTCTCAGTTTCGGAGATACATGCTCAGTATTATGCATGTTTTACCTTGAAAGGATAATGATTTAGAACCTATTTTATATTTTTAGGACTGTCCAGCATATATTATTGATTTTAGGGAGAATGGACATCAATGAAAATTGATACTAGTAGTCTAAATTCAATGACATCATATATGTGTATAAGAAGAGATGTGAGAACATGAGTATGACATTTGAACACAGCAGTCCGACCAGTTCGACCAAGACCTCATTAGTAACTATTCAATGATAACATGATGATATAGGGGGAGAATTATAATATCTTACATTATATTGTGATAATAGAATCCATTTTGTGATAAATTATCATTATCATAGGTAGAAAAAATGATTTATCAGTGAAATAATATACTGAATCCATTGATACCATATTATCACTTCGGAATATTCAATCGAATATTATTAGAGTCATACACTATTTTGGTGTGTGAGTCTAAGTTCCCTAAAGGCTCGGTGAAGACAAAATAAAATTACTAAATACATTATTTTATTCGGGAACAATTGTTTTAATTTAATTGAATAAATAAAAAATAGTACATCAAATGTGAAATTTGAGGCCACCGATATGTTCGGAATGTGATTTCCCCCTAGGAATGGTATAAAATTTATTGGTGTAGGATGTTGGCACAACCCGCTCGCATATTTAGTTTCCATTATGTTATTATTATTTTATTTTGGAAATAATTAAATATCACCAATATGACAAATTTTATGGGAAATTGCCGACCATGGTTAGGTCTGGGATGTGGTGTTTACCCTATACAGGGTATAACATTTCTACGCATCATATGTTAGATCGAATCACTCAGGATAAAAACCTTTTTATTTTAATTTAATTAATTGTTCCATAATTTAAATAGTAAATCATTAATATCAGTTAATTAGTTCATTGTTTGAAAATTTTGATACCACTATTGGGTCTGTAAAAATGGTTTTACACTAAGCAAGGTATAACTTCTATGGGAAATGGTTGTTTGGTATTATATAACATTTAATATTATATAATTTATATATTAATTTAATTAAATAGTGGTACTATTCAATGTCTTCCCCATTAACAAACCGCACACCATTGTAACACCCCATAATGTTACAAAACATTTATTTTCACCATAATTACCCAGATATAAATTTAAAATCATTAATAAGGTTACATTAAAAACTCCTTCATAAGTATTCAGGTGATATATTTATTAATTTAGTTTTTTTAAATTTGTTGAATTTATTATTGTCTTTTATGGTGGTTTATTTAACAGATCTATTCCATCGTGTATCATATTCATCCCTGTAAATCTTAGGAACCTAAAGACAACCTTGTATTAGAGTGATCGAGTATTCGAGAGTCCTCACTTGCGTGGGTGTGTTCATCTTCCTCCTTTATATGCACTGCAGTTGTAGTTTTCATGTTTATTTTATATTTTTTGTCTTTCTTACCTGTATAAATTTCATAAAAAACAAATAAAATAATACAAAATAATATAATATTTTTGATCTTGAATAAATATTATAAACCATAAATGTATTAAACTATTATTATGTTTGGATTATCAAAAGAAATTTTAAATAAAGAATTATTTAATTTAAAAATGATGTTTTTCAAATAATTATCAAAAAATAATTTTTGTGAAACTTTAAAATTATAATTATTGAGAAATAATTGCAAACACATGATTTGATATTTTAAATGATAATTATAAATTTAACCTGGTGAAATAAAATATTACCTCATGAATTTTTTTTTGATAATTATAAAATTTTCCCTGAAAGAGAGACTGTGTCATCTAATATTATATATTATTTCCCAATAAACTAAAATAGATGTTTTAATTCTAGTAAACCTTTTTTAAATCTCAATCATCTAAGTGCTCGCAACATGAGACATTGGCGTGTCACCTTTGACGATAATCAACCTACATAGTGGTCTTTCTGATTCTTTAGTTAAGAAGTTCCTTAATGTCCTGGGATTTCCTTTATACTTATTCCATGATGATCATATTAATGGAATTTTATTTAACATGATTGATTGTGATCACATGTATGTGTTGCCCTTAAAAAAATTGTGATCCGATGAGTGATAATAGTGTTGTTTTTATCTATGCTGATTATTATCACATGTTGTTGTGTATGTTGATATATACTCATGTTGATAAAATATTCCTACGTGGGTTCTTTGGTCACTACTCCCTCCCCACAAGGTCTACCCATCCTGGGCCAAAAATGTGAGAAGGGAGATAATGACCCCTGATTCCCCCCTCCAGTGGGCCCTAGGTTGGTGTCTAGCACCGAGGGTATAGTAGACACAAAAATATATGGCATTAGCCTCTAAAAGAACACATAAAAAAGTGATAAGATAGATAACAACAAAATCCAACTCAGACAACAATATAAATAAAATACCACGTAAACATATGTAATGTCATTTAATATTACAACAATTGAAAGGGGAATAACTTCAAATAACAAAGGAATATAAAAAAAGAAACATCATGTTCGAAAAACTCTTGCAACCACAAGCTAGTAGATACCAACATGATCTTTAACCAACTCCAATTGACCTGAAAAATAGTTTATATATACATAGAGTGACTATAACAGTATACTATGTAGGATCCTCCTTGAAGCCTATCATGAAAAAGTAAAGAAAGCATGTTAAATACTAGTGAACTATAAGTGAAACTAACTCATAACCAAAACAAGTATACTAAGTTCCCAGCCTCACCATGGGTACTCTCACCATGTAACACATACAAAAGTATATAATATAATAATTAATATCATGGGTAACCCGTTACTAATTCCAACTGTTTTTCCACATTTCTCCATCGTCGCATGTCCAAAGCATCTCTCTCCAAAAACGATTTCCCACAGACACCTGGGTGAGGCACCACAACATGCACCTTGTGAAACAAAACAACCATGACCACAAATTCAAAGTAACCAGGTTGTTTATAGTATCCCCCACAGCTCGCAAAAGGTGTATCATAAATCATGTATTAAATATCAAGCCACTATAGCCCAAACACAAAATAAGGATCCTAAAGCAACCATTTCCTAATCATGTTACACCTATTGTAGTCCCTAAGAAACCATATCCAGAATATATGTGTGGGAATATCAATTGGCCATTACTTCCCTCTACACACATATATGCGGAAAACTAACCACTATGTCTACCAGAACCAGTAACTACCAAAAGAATGGAGTAGGGCTAAAGGGGGTAGACATCCATCTATCCTCCCATTAGAATGTTGTGGAAAACACCCCTAGGGCCCAGAATCCACTTGGTATCAGTTCCCCTAACTGACTGGGTGGTGTAGCATATAAAAAGACATAATTTATAGAATATACTTTATCTCACTACCACACTATTGGAATAACCTAGTCTTAGACTCAACTACATCTAATGTCTCTCGGACAACATGCTACCACTTCTATGTCTAGGTATCCTATAAGAACAGAACCATTTAAAAAAATTTATTACATTACTTCATTACATTTTTATCAGTTTCACTTTATGTTAATTAATTATTTAGATATTAATTAAACATTAGCAATTTCACATTATATTTCATTAACATCACACCCAATGTCGGATGTCCTAAAAATTGTGTCTTAGAAATCTCCTACCCCATGGGTTAACATCATTTATTCAATTATTTATTTACAGCATTAATTTCCCATATTCCCATGAATTCATGGAAATAATTCTATGATACTAAATAAAAGGGGTCTCTACACGGTGAGTAGATGAACTAATCGTCAGATATTTTCCACCGATAGAAAGAGCATAGACCCATCCTACCTTGAGAAGCTAAACACGGAATTAACATGTCATACCTCGCATGTCTTCACCTCTTTCGGAATAAGGGTAAGCAAGACCAGCTACCTTGAGTAGTGGTGAATGAAAATCAGATAAAAAAACAATTAGAATTAGTATTATTCCAAACATTCACATCCAACCCATCTCATTATCCATGGTGTCCTCCCCGACAACCATATGTATAAACCGATGAATATTTCCACTTTAGGACTCAACTACAACCGTAACCCACTGGACTCCATACCCCCGCATATGACAACAACTTTCTAGGCCAACATCTCAACACATGTAGAATAAAAAAACCAACATATCAATTAGTATATTCTCCCTTAAACAAGGAAGAGGGTTACTCCAAAACTTATAAAGAATTATCTTTTATTAATCATCTAGTTTGTTAATCCATATTGAAATAACTGATTTCTTATTCATAGTTTCGATCCTCAGGAAACATAAAATATAAGCTAACAAAAAGTTATTAATCATTAGTAATACATAAATTTCATTATCCTCAAATTACAACAACAACAATCAGATTCATTCGCATTCCTATTTATCGGTAGCCAAAAAATTCAATTAATTTCGGCTTTACAATCATTAACAATTTCCATCAAGAACAAATCTCTAAAAAAGCAGGTATTGATATCACACTATCTAGGAAAACAAGAGGTAATAACGTAAAATATATATCTATTTTTTTATCCGGTTAGAATATTTATTTTGTCATCTCCATTGTGATCCTGTGGGATAAAACATGCTAACAATAGATTTACTTGTAAATGAAATGAGAATCAATGAATACCCTGCCTCTAATGGTTAGTGACATTACTTATATAAGAATAAGTGACACAACGGGTTACAATCCCCGCCCCCATGAAAACTATATCTAATTGAGGATTTAGAGACACCGCCACACTGGTTAACAACCATGAAATGACCATTAAGAACATGGAGATAGCTTTCCTTAAAAGTGACTGGAGAAACAGATGGAGATGAATCCAGCAGAATAACGATAGATCATACCTTATATCAAAGATAGATCGGTACATCTAGGTTGCATCAAAACAGAGGGGAACCCATCCAAGGAGGAATGTTGTATTGAAAAACTACAACAAGATGGGATTAAATTTTCATGGATATCACAATTGAGAATAAGGATGTTGAATTAGAGAGGAAGTTATCTCATCCCTCTAAAAGAGTTAATGGAGAAATGTTTTAAGATACACTGTATTTTCCATTAAAATTGGATCACATTAAAACATGATATTTGACAAAGTAAATATATTCTGAGCCTTAGGAAAATTAATATAGGAGTTCTGACCTTTGAATTGGCCAAAGTGTCCTTAAATCAAGTACCTAAATGCATTTTATGCAAAGGAAACGTCAAAGGTGAAAAACTATAGGAATCTGGAAATAAAATTCTTGGACTCGAAATTTGGAAGAGGAAAGAGGCTACTGTTGGAACCTCACCATTATGGAAACACTATTCATGAACTGAAAATTTGGCAAAGAAAAAAGGGTTCCATTGGAACCTCACCCTTCTCGAGCACTGTTCGTGAACTCAAAAGTAGGAAATTGAAAGAGGCTACCTTTGGAACCTCACAGTTCTAGAAACATTTTTCATGAACTCTAAATTTGGAAACAGAATGAGGCTACCATTGGACCTCATTGTTTTGGAATCATTGTTCATGAACTAAAATTTTGGCAGTGGGAAATAGAGGCTACCGTTGAACCTCACCATTCTGGAAGCACTGTTGGCATAAGGTTATTGTTGCATTTTCCACATAAAACTACCGATGACACTGTTCAAATAAGGTTACCATTGCACTATTCACATAATGATACTGATGAGATTATTCACAAAAGGTTACCATTGCACTATTCACATAAGGCTACCGATGACACTATTCACATAAGGTTACCATTTCACTGTTCACATAAGGCTACCGAAGACACTGTTCACATAAGGTTATCGTTGTACTATTCACATAAGGATATAGATGACATTGTTCACATAAGGTTATCGATGATGTTTTCCACATAAGGTTCTATTGAACTATTCACCTAAGGCTACTGATGGAACTATTCACATAAGGATTTCGTTGTAGTGTCCTTTTATGGCTACCGATGAAACTATTCACATAAGTCTATTGTTTCACTATTCACAAAAAGATACCGATAACACTGTTCACAAAAGTCTACCATTGAACTTTTATCATCGGTCTACCTATGGAACCTTTCACCGATGGAATGGTTCACATAACTAAAAAATATGAAATGTGTCGGGGATAATTCACCTTGACCACACATACACCTAAAACACAAGATTAAATTTATTTAATGGACTATAAAGGTTCATTCCATTACATCATATTCCTCACTAATCATTCTAATCCTTGAGAATTCAAAACAATCCTAAAAGGATACAAAAAATAATAATTCTGAACAACAACCCATCGAGATACCTCTCAAAAAGGAGAAACCACAAGAAGCAACTAAAGAAAACCAACTCATATACACAAAAGGTATACAACCACAAAGGAGACATAATTACATGAAAATAGTTAAACATAAAACATCTCTGGTTACTGAACACATACTTGTGACTCACGATCCCAGGTACACTCCTCAATTCCACTCTATCACCACAAAACATGAACCCAGCGGATAGAATGCGTGTGAAAGACCTTATCTTGGTGGTCATGGATCTCCACATGTATCTCCTCGATGTTTACATCATCATCAACATCAATCTCTCCACAATCGATGATGTTAGAATCATCATGATTATAATGATGGAGTTGTGACACATGAAAAACATCATGTATCTGTCTCATTTGCAAGGGAATATCTACTCGATACACAACAACTCCAACATCATCTAACACCTTGAAAGTCCCAAAAACCTAGGGATAATGCCTTCTCCCACCACCAAGCTTCGCTGTCCATGACGAGGAGTCACTTCAAGAAACCAGTGATCCCAAATATCATACTCTAAGGGTCTCCTCGATTGATCGACTTATAATTTCTAACGATTCTGCATTGTCTTCATCCTCTCATGAATCACATGAACCATCTATGATGTATTTTGTGCATGTTTAGGTCTTATAATTGTTGAATCTACGACCCTAGTCCATCCCAACCGAAAATATAAAGGTCAGGCATACAGTGTTTCAAATGGTGCCATACCGATGGTGGAGTAAAAAAAATTATTGTAAGAGAACTCCACTTAGGTTATGTGAATCATCATCAAGCCTCCAAAATCTAGGACACAATAGTGTAACAAGTCTACCAATATATGTATCGTACGCTCTTTCTGACCGTCCTTCTATGGATGAAAAGCAGTGCTAAGGGATAGATGAGAACCAAAAGCATGCTGGATACCACTCCACAAAAAAGTGGTAAAATGAGGATCTCGATCAGAAATGATCATACTTTTGACTCCATGATGTCTCAGTACCTCCTCTAGATATTTCCATGAAAAAACTACCATTTATATTGACTCCTTGATTGTTATCATGTTGGATGATTTTGTTAAAAGATCCACTACCACCAAATAACGTCATGTCCTCCATGAGTTTGAGGTAAACTAGTAACAAAGCCCATTGAGATTTCCTCTCACTTCCACTGAGGAACATCTAACGACTGGTGTAGAACACCAGGAACTCTATGTCCGGCCTTCACATTCTGGCTGAGTAATCATCGAGACACAAACTGCGCAACTGCACGCTTCAATCCTGGACACCAAAACTGGCTCTTCAAGGCTCAATACATCTTTTTTCACACCAGGATGCACCGCAAAAGGAGAACTATGGAACTCTATGAGAACTGTATTTCACATCGTCAAATGAAAAATATCATTCCATGATACAAAACTCAATGTTGTTCATCCTCAAACAAACCATCAGGGGCATCTCTGTAAGAAACTCGGTCTCTCTAGACCTCCACCTCTTCATCCAACAACTTGGACACTTACACCTACTACACTAGAGATGAATTCACATTCATATGAAAGAGACAACATCTACCAGAAACATCTCCTATCTCAATATCTAATGCTGACAATTCTCTTATTACTCTCTAGGAGTCCCCAGATTTACACACTTCCTCACTACATGCCTTATAACTTATCACATAAACTAAAACATTATAAATTCCATGATTATATGATATTTAGAAGTCATATTTTTGTAATAACTCCATCAGTCAATGTTTTTATAATGTTAAGTCATGTTGGAAGAAAAAAATACCTCAAACTATTATGATTGGTGAAAACCAAAAATCACTATCCAATGTGTTAATTTATCCACAACTTCAAAGCAACCCCCATGACAGCCAACTCAAGATCATGGGTGAAAATTTACATTCATGGGGACACATCTGCTAATACCCATAAAAAACCTGATCTCTAATGCATCAGAACACAACCAAACCCCAGATGTCATGCATCGTAGAAAACATCAAACTAAACACCCTTTGCTGGAATACCATGAACTGGAGCACTTATTAATTCTAAATTATATACTTGAAAGATTACTGACACTTATCAGTTCATATGAAAGCTTGATTCTTTTGGTTCAATGCTATCTGAGGAGTGGCAGCTCGAGGGAAATCAGTTATAAAACCCATGTAGTAGCCTGCGAGACCATGGATACTTCACACCTCTGACACTGTCTTTGGGGCTGACCAAGACACAACTGTTTCTATCATTGATTAATCCACATCTATACCCAGCTGGGGGACAATATTTCCCCGAAACGGACGTCTCGAGCCCAAATGTCACACTTCGACAACATCCGAAATAGCTGATGTAAACGAAGAACTCCCAAAACTGTGTGTAGATTCTCTACATGCTCCCCTCAGACATGGAGTACACAAGGATTCCATCAATGATAACCACCAATACCTTGTCCAGGAACTCATAGAACATAGCGTTCATCAATCTGATAAACACATCAAGATAATTTCTCACACTAAACGGCATTACAATGAACTCATAATGCCCACGATGACAACAAAAAGTAGTCTCCAAGATATCTGCATCCTTTACACGCATATGATGATATCATGACCGCATTTCAATCTTTGAGAACCAACATTCACAATTTAGTTTCTAGAATAAATAATCAATATATCATGGAGTATAGTTATTATTCACTATCACTTTGATAAAGAGATGATAATCGACACACAACTGCAAACAATCATCATCCTTCTTCACGAACAAAACTGGTGCATCCCACGATGATACACTTGGCCGAACAAAACTGCACAATAACAAAAAAACATGATTTATACGTAGCTCTCAAAACTCATATGGGGCCATCCTATAAGGATAAATAAAGGTAGGAAATGATCCTTGTTATAGCTCAATCCCAATCTAGATCTCTCATTGAGGGGGTAATTCTACAACATCTTCTAGAATGAAATCAGGATACTCTTCTAAGAACCTAGGATACTCTAACTGCTGAACCTATGAATAAATCTGCATTAGCTCTTCCATGATGGATGATAAGGATATAACATGCCTATGACCTATATGAGGGTCTCGTAGCCAAAAAAACCAACTGGATCTCCATCTGCATCAATTAAAATGATCTCTTTCCTGACGAAATCAATGATAGCCTACATGAAATACAACCAGTCGATGCCAAGGATGAAATCATATGGTTTAATCCGTAAATATAAGAAATTTCACAAAGAGGGGTGTTTCTACAGAACTACCTCACATTCTCTACATACATCAAACTATTTAGTTCGGCCTCCAACTAGCATTGTCAATACCATGGGAACTGGATGCCTCTCCACCTCAAGTCCCAAAGGATAGACAAGGGAAGGTGATATAAAGGATTGTGTTTCTCCAAAAACAAATAGCGCATACACCAAGGAAGAAAACCGGAAAAGGGTACCTCAAATGACTTCTATCTCTCCTAGAGCTGGCAATGCTAAATCCTGAAGCTGACCATGGCCTCCTCCACGACCTCTCTGACCCTGCTGACATCCACCACCAGTGCCTAATCTCTCCTCTCTAAGGACATGGAGCTTCATGGGGATGTCCTCTACCTTCCCAATCTACCTTTTTATGATCAAAAGATTGTCCAACCTGCTGCTACTTCCACGACTTGATGTGAATCAACTGAGGAACTCGGAGTGGAACACCTGGTGCACGATTACTACTCTGAAAGGATGGGCACTCTTTCTGCTGATGACCTTGACTACCACAATAAAAACAGGAACCTAATACTTTGGCATAGTACTAATCCCTTCTTCCCTAGGAGAAAGAGATGCTGATGGTTGGGATGTACCCCCGGCAGAATGAAAACATTTCTTATTTAAAAACTTGGAACCCCAGATCACATCTATACTTTGTGAGGAATCATGATGACTCCCCTATCATGATGATATGGTTATGGCCAATATCCTCTCGATTACCCATGCACTCACCAAAACCCAATGATATGTCTTCAGCATAAATGGGTTGAATTAACGTAGGATCTCTTGATGCAAAGCCTCTTCGAAATGCCTCTCCCTGGCCTCCTTATCTGTCAACAGGTCTGAAGCATATCGTAAATGGTTTGTGAAAAAAATTCCAAACTCTCGAACATTAAACCTCTCCTATCAAATTGTAAGAAGCTCCTACTGGCTGGATGCCTTCACAGTCGAAGAAATAAACTCATCTCTAAACATTTCCTAGAAATCATATCATGAGATCGCTGTCTCCTTGCGATCACAGAGGAATAAGAACCACCACTACCCCAGTGCTCCTTCCTAACCTGGATCAAACTGAATCCTATCTCATCCTTCTCCAACCAGTCTTCTGTGACGGCTTCTGAAATGAAGCTCTCATACTTCTTCATACTCTAGATCTGAAACTCTCAGAGTGTCCCCTCCAAGTGTCATTGTTGTCAAACTCTACCCTGCGATGATCTACTGGCAGAGCCTGGAAGACATATTCTATGCGATCATGATGGGGATGTGGACCTAGAGCCACACCTATAAGATAAAATATAGTTAGATCTCCTAATCAAGGAATATGGAAGACTCAACATTAAATAATTAATTTTTCATTCTTTTATTTATTTTAGGTTAACATATCTCATTGTCTACCCATTCAAACACATTCACAATAAAGAATGACGCATGATCCTTTCCTAAGACTCCATCCTACAACTAGTATCACCTTGTCTAGTATCCATTGTAAACATAATGGTCTACACATCCTATCATAGGGGGACCTAAATGCCCATGTCTCCACTAGTATCCAGTGTTTACATCACATTCTAAACATGAAGAACATTGTTTCCCTAACAACCAATGAAACTTTGCATGTGTGGGACACCAAAAACCATCCTATCCCAAAACCATACCACTGATACCACTCTATTATGACAACCTACCCTCAAGGTGTATCCCTCCTAGGCTGAAAATGCAAGAAGGGAGATAATGACCCTGAGTCCTACCTCCAGTAGGCCACGGGTTGGTGACTAGCATCGAGGGTATAGTAAACACACAAAATATAGTCATTTCCCTCTAAGAGAAGACATATGTAAAATATAGGTAGGAAATACACCAACTAACTCCATCTTAGACACTAATATAAATGATATCCTATGTACACATATCTAATGTCATGAAAATCTACTACAACTAAAAGGGGAAAACTACAAGTACCAATGAAAATTTAATATATACGTAACTAAAAGCCCAAACAGCTCCAACAACCCCAATCTAGTATAAAATATCTTGATCTAAAACCTACTCCATGTGACATACAAAATAGTTTATATATTCATAGGGTGAGTATAACACTATACTCAGTAGGTTCCTCCCAAAATCATCACGTGAAAAAGTAAATAAAGCTTGTTAAATCACAATTAACAACAATTGAAACTAACTCATCACCTAAACAGTTATAATAATTTCTCAGCCTAACCATGTCGACTCTCACCAAGAAACACATAACAGAGTATATAATATAATAATGAATATCAAGGGTACCCCATTATGACTTTCCCACTAGTTTGTCGTTTTTCCCCAACGCCGCACATCATAAGAATCTATCTTCAAAAGGATTGCCTTCTGACACCTCGAAGAAGCACCACAACATTATCCTTTTGAAAATAAACAACCATGTCCACATAAGAAAAGTAACCACGATGTTTTTGGGAGCCACCACATCTCGCATAATGTGCATTATACGTCGGGCCTTAAATATAACGCCTTTATAGCACATAGACTGAGTATGGATCCTCAAGAAATCGTAGCTTAATCAAGTTACACATATTGTATTCCATAGGAAACTATAACCTGAATAGATGTGTGTGAATAAACCCAATCAATTATAGCCATCTACATAAATATATGGGGAAAAATAACGATTGTCCCGACCTACACAAGTAACTACCACGAAAATAGAGTAGGGCCAAAGGGTTTATTCAGCCATTCATCATCCCACCGTAATGTTGGGGAAAACACCCACAGGCTTAGAATCCCTAGGGTGTCAGTTTCCCTAACTGACGGGGTAGAATAGCGTATAGAAACAATAAAAAGTACAGAATAAACAATAGATCACAACCACACTATCAGCATAACCTATTTTTAGACTCATCTGCTGCTAATGTATCTCTGACTCTTGGCTGCCACATCTATGACTAGGTATCATATAAGAACACAACCATTTAAAAAGATTTATTTCATTACTTCATTCCCATTTTATCAGTTTCACTTTACGTTAATTAATTCTTTATAAATTAAAAAACCATTAACAATTCCACATTATATTTTACTAGCATCACAGAAATGTCTATTGTCTTCATCATTTCATCCCAACAAGCTTCAACTCCCTGGGTTATAATAATTTGTTCAATTATTTATTTACATCATTATTTTCCCATATTTCCAAGAATTCGAGAAAAACATTCTATGATACTAAACACAAGGGGTCTTAACACGGTGAGTAGATGAACTACATGTTCTGTCTTTTCCTCCTATAAAAAAAGCATAGACACATCCTCTCTTGAGAATATAAACATGAAAGCATGCGACATAAGTTGTGCATCATTTCCCCTTTTCAAATAAGGGTAAGTATGAAAAGATGCCTTCAGCATTGGGGAATGTAAAGAATATAAACAACCAAAAAGAATCAGCAAGCATCGAAACATTCACATCCAACCTGTTTCATCATCCCTAGTGTCCACCCCAACAACCACAAGTATAAAATGATGCATCTTGCCACTCTTGGCATCAACTACTACCATAATCCATAGGTCACACTGCCCCACTTATCAAAGAAGCCTTTCAGGCTCACATCAAAACCGAAGAAGAAGGAAAAACCCCATCATATCAATTGGGCTCTTATCACTTAAACAAGGAAATGGTATCCCAGAACCCTAAAAAGAATTATGTTTTATCAAACATCCAGTTCATTAATCCATCTTGAATTAAACAATCTCTTATTTGTGGTTTCCATATTCAGGATACCTAAAATGTAAGCTATCCTAAATTGATAAATCATGCTTAATGTATCAATTATATTAACATCAAATTACAACAACAACTATCGGTTTCATTCAAATTTCCTCTTTGACTTTACCCAAATAATTATCAACTAATTCCCTCTTTATATTATTAACCAATTTACATCAAGAAAAAAAATATAAAAAATGAAATAATTTATATCTCACTATCTTGAAAAAAAGAGGCAATAACATATGATCTATATCAATTTATTTATCTAGTTCAAATATTAATATTGTCAATTCCATTGTGATCTAGTGGGATAATACAATATAACTATATAGTTTCATGTAATAGAATGGAGAATAAATGAATCACATACCTTAAATTTTTGTAAACATTCCTTATACAAGAATGAGCCACCCAATGGGTTACGATCTCCTCCCCCCATGAAAACTGTATCCACCCGAGGATGCAGAGACACCATCACATAGGTCAACACCCCATAAAAGACCAATTGGAACTTAGAGATATCATTCCATAAGCGGGAACTAATAAATAGAAGGAGATAAACCCAAAAAATGATGATAGATCATAACTTATTTCGATGATTGATTGATACTGATTGGTTGCATCAAAACTGTGGGGAACTAATCTAATGAAGATTTTTTTATTACAAAAAACATATGGGATGGAATGAAATGTTTGAGGATCTCACTCATGAGAATAAGGAGGAAGAATTAAGGAGGAATATATCTCGTACATTTAGAAGATTTAACAGAGTAGCACTTTAAGATATGATAGATTTTCCATTAAAAGATGAACACATTTAACCATGCGGTTTGACCAACTAAAATCATCCCGAGAATTAGAAAAAATATTAATGGAGTTAAGACATTTGAATTGGCCTCAAAGTCCTTAAAAAATGGAGTTAAATGAATTTTACCTCAAAGGAAATGTTAAAGGGGTGAATCTTTTGGAAAATGGAAACACTCATTACGAACATAAAATTTGAAAAAGGATAGAGGCTAAAAGTGAAACCCCATAGTTCTGAAAACACTTTTCATAAACTCAAAATTGGGAAATGGAGAGAGGATACCACTGGAACCTCACTTTTCTAGAAACATTGTTCATGAAATCAAAATTTAGCAACGAAAAGAGGCTACCATGGGAACCTCACCATTCGGGAAAAACAATTCATGAACACAATATTTTCCATAGGATATAGGCTACTGTTGGAACCTCACCATTTTGGAAACACATTTCATGAACAAAAAATTTTTCAATAGAAAGAGGCTACCATTGGATCCTCAATGTTCTAGAAACACTATTCATGAAATAAAATTTGGAAAATGAAAGAATCTACCATTGGACATCACCATTCTGGAAACACTATTCAAGAGCTCAAATTATGGAAAAGGGAAATAGAGGCTATCGTTGATCATCGTCATTCTAGAAGAACTATTCACATAATGTAACCATTGAAATCTACATATAAGCCTACTGATGACACTATTCACATAATGTTATAGTTGTAGTGATCACATAAGGCTACTGATGACACTATTCCCATAAGGTTACCATTGCACTGTTCACATAAGGCCACTGGGGACATTATTCACATTAGGATATATTGAACTGTTCACATAAGGCTACCCATGATACTATTCACATATGGTTACCCTTTCACTTTAAACATTGGGATACTGATGACACTGTTCATATAAGGTTACTATTTTACTATTTATAGAAGGATATCATTGAAACTATTCACCTAAGTCCATCGATGAACCCGTTCACATAGGGTTACCGTTTCACTATTCACATAATACTACCGATGATAATATTTACATAATGATATTGTTCCACTTTTCACCTAAGGATACCGATGAAACTGTTCACATAAGGCTACCACTGCACTATTTATAATGGTCTACCATTAGAAAGGTTCAACGATGTAATAGTTCATATAATTGTAAATTTAGATAAGTGTCGCTGATAAGTCACCTAGTCAATCTGAGTGCACATGTTGATCTAAACTAATGGATTGGGGTGACTTTATCCAATTGTGGGATATGTAACACTATGTATCATCTCTCTATCACCTTTAGGACACCATTCATGGACATTTTTACATTTTAAGACACATTCAGTTATATTACAGAGTGTATTCAAACCAATAATTTCTAAGGGGTTGTGGCGGCATGGTTAGCACACAACAGCTCAGATTTAGATTGTCTATTTATACGATTACTCAATTTTATATTATCATGTTACCCACTAATATACATGATTTCATGAGGTTAAGGATGCATTGGTGGTTTCATGTTGAGTCTTGTACTCACATCCTACTAGAAAATTTTGATGTGTTGTAGATTTCATGAATTTTCCGGCGAATGGAAAGAGCCCTATGATGGATGTCTGAGCAGGTCGAGTATAACGCTTGGGCAGGCCAGGATAGACACTGGAGGACCCTACAGTTAATTTATTTATAATCTGTTTTATTCATCTAGGTCAGGCATACACTCTAGGAGCATCATTTATTTGCATGACATGTGTCATATTTAATTTCAATATGATTTACAATGATTATTTTATTCTTTATCTTGAAATTATTATTTATTATCCTACTAGATGACATGAAATATATTTTATAGTCTCCCAATTATCAGACATAGAACCCCCCTTCAATTTGTTAGCCTCTTGCATAAGCGGAGGCATGCATGAGGTCATGTTAAATTATAGCTCAGACCAGGTTGTTTGGGGTGGGATGTCAAATGGAATTTCTTGAAAAATTATATTTTAATTTAGAGTAAATATTAAAATCAAAAACAATTTCTAAAAACAACTCCTTTATAAAATAACCATGAAATTGTGTAGTACAACATTTAATACCATTTAAAACTTTTCATCGTGAAAATATATTTCTCACATTGGAAAACACATTATAAGAAATATAACATTTTGAAAACCATTTTCTATGAATAATAAATCCGAAAAATTATTACATTGGATATGTAACAAAGTTTGGTCATTACATCAGAAGTGTCCGTTCAGGTTGTGCATATTAATACAAAGAATACATTACCAATTTTTGTAAATTTCAATTTGGAATCATTATGAAAAAAATATGAAGAATTCCATTAATAGACATTGTCAAAAATAAATTATATCAAGTGTTAAAATGAATTTAAAAAACCAACGTAAAATGGAATTATGTTTTTAAAAAAATTATAAAATAATATTTTGATAGAAACCTGATTTCTGTCTAAATAGTTAATTGATGTCATATTTTTAGAGAAACATGTTCTTAATTATATTAACTACAAAAGTGTAAAAAATGATACCATTACATGATTATATAATGAAAAACTATAGTATATTAAATTTAATTCTTTTATTTTGATATGAATCTTAATTTTTGATCATTACAAACATATTCATAAATAATCCCTATAATACGATGAGATTGTAACATAGATATTCACCACTATAGTAACATTGAATCATAATCTCCATTAAATTGGGATTCAAAAAATGGATATATTAACCCAATTTATTTTATTATATGAATCATAATATACATTATGATTTTCAATAAACAACACATAAAATAAATAGGTGTTGAGCATGGAATGCCCCTTACTAAAGTAAAAAAGTGAGATGGAAATCACTTAAATTAATTATTGTATTCTGATTTACATATTCAATAATACATTATAAAAATATAATTTTTTTATAAATATAAAAAATAATCATAGTAATTTATATTATAAAAAATATTATTTTCTTATGAAATATTGTTACACGTTTCTGACAATGTTGTGTTAATGTTTTTATTTGGTTAATAATCACATTATTATTATTATATGTTTTCATTTATTATATTTTTTCCTTATAATTGAATCATTATTTCACCATATAAATAATTATAACAGTCATATTAAAATATTTTATAATCAATATATATGTATTTATTTTAAACTATAATTAAATGAAATGGGAAATTAAATACACCTTTTATGAAGATGATATGTTGTATGTAAGCTTGTATACCTTATCAATTATTATTATTGTATTGAAATTTAGATGATATATATATATGTGTGTGTGTGTTATATTTCAATTATAAGAATTATATCATATATATCACATATATGTGATGAACCCATGTCTAATAAATTCCAACTAATGTTTGAATGAATCACATCTCTTTGCGAAACAGTTGTTTTCCATATACATGAATAATAGTATCATATTAACTCAAAATGGAAAGAATAACAGACTTTCTGATATCTCAATTCCAAAGTAATAAATGTATCACAAATGATAAAATTTAAATATTAAAAAATTATTTCTATTGTTATTCGCTACAATGAGTGGTGTTATCGGAAAAAACAATTGATATCAGTTTGCAAGAATGTACTCCAATGTACAAATGAATGATTATTTTGTAAAAAATTCGATGTAATTTTTTTTTTTTGGTCATATCCATAAAAATATTATATTATACGGAATTTTGAGATATTATTATATAATAATGTTATAAAAAATTTAATGTTTTTATGGAATAATATAAAAAATAAATTTTTGATGAATGTTAGATCTTCTTCATGTCTCCTCGTTAGGTTTATACAAGCATTATTTTCTCATTTGTATTATTTTCGTAATACTTCTTCGCAGTTTAGGGGATTGATATTTGGGATTTAATGATTTTTTTCATTGTTAATTAAAAGAGGGTTTATTGGTTTTAATAAGAGAATAGTGGGGGTCTGTTTTTATATGTCATATGAGTGGTAAAGAAATCGAATTTTTAAAGAGACAATTAAAACAACATTTGATTCTTCTCACGTGTCTCCAATGATAGAGTAATCACTATTATATAATGGAAAATGTCAAAATATATCCATAAATAGAGGTTTAGACATGTTTCTTGGTAATTTTTTATCTTCTACAGAATGTTTTGTTACCTTGGTAAAATTCTTTTTTACATAATCATCACGATAAATCTAATCTACTTATAATAATAATTACTATAAAAAGCATAGAATTTCATATTTTTAGTTATATTTTTTTTCAAAATATGGAAACTATTTTTTTTAAATTGAATTCATTTATGTTCCAAATATTCATTGAATATTAAACATGATGAGGTTATGAGATGGATGGTTTCTAAAGTGAAAATGTTCAAAATATTAAAAAAAATTATATCCAATTACATTTCATAATTGATTTAAATGAAATATTTTGATTAATTTTTGTATCCATAGACTAGTTTAACTTTAAAAAAATATAAAATATATCATAACATTATAAACAAATTCAATGAAAGGAAATTTTTCTACAAAAATTTAACATTTTTATTCATTCATAAAAAAAATGAAACTATACAAAAAAAACCCAAAAACTCTCCCTAAGGTAATGATTATTTTCTAGATTATTAAATGATTATTATTTTATCAAATTAATTTTATAAAATATGAAAAAAAAATTGAACTAATAATTCTAATAAAAGATGAAAGAACCACTTTTAATAAAAATACAATCCTTGATCAAAAGGTTTGATTTATTCATATCTCATATCTATAGAACACATAATATGTTTTTAATAATGGTATATTATCTAGTCTATTAATTTAAATAAATACAATCTCAGCTATTTTTGGTAATGTAGGAAAAGAAATTATTTCATTTAATATAATATATTGATATGATTAAATTAATTTGATAAATTTCACAAAATCATAGGGTGGTACATTCCAGCCCACATAATATGAATTTCATCCTATAAATTCATCTCATTTATCAAAGTATTTTCATTTTAATATTCCTTCATAAAAACCCACATCATATATATAAACATAAATAATCATTGAAACAAGAAATTTTTAGTTATAACAATTACCCAAAGTAACACATAATAATATTTCCATATTGGATTACATATGTGAAAAGTGAAAATTTAGAATTATAAGTAAAGAATAAATATCCCAGAGTGTAATAATGATCATTTATCACAAAAAATTGTGTGATCCAAATAAATTTAATAATAAAAAAAGATAAATATGTGATGAACTTAATCAACATTTTATTGATTAAAAATTAAACTAATTGGATAAATTTATTTCTATTACCTACTCCTAAAATAAGTAATTCTTCAAAATAATATACACTTAATTTTTTCATTCAATTTTATAAGAATAATCTCTTCCATTGGTTATTCAATGAGATAATTATACTTCATCACTTAATCCAAGAAATTAATGGTATCATTTTATTCATGAAGAACTAAGAGATCATATAATCCATTAGTTGAATGATAGTTTATTATGTTAATCAACAGTTATCATCCAAAAAAAAGGTTATAAATTGTTATAAAATATGAATAAATCATCATATGGTGATGTAATGTACTAATCATTAAATCTTTATCCACAATTCACGAAAAAAACAATTACATAAATGGTTATCCTTATGAACCTTAAATAGTATGTAAATAAAAATCATTATAAACAAGTTAATTAAATTTAAAAAATAATCTAATAATTAGTCTCCCACACACCATAATTAATCTCATGAAACTCACATACCTAAACTGTTATTTACATCATCATTTGTTATCTTGAGAATTGGGAATAAATGAAATAACATAAATATTTATTGAAAGAATACATTTTCCACTTATTAATGTATATATTCAATAAATCCAATAATTATATCAATTCCATAAGTGGTAGAATAATTTATTTTTTATCATCTAATTCATCTATTCCAAGGTTATGAGTACTATCTATTTTACTCGTTAATATACAAATTATAATTATCCCAAAACCATTATCTCAACATATGAAAAATATTGAACATTTTCATCTCTAAACCAACTTTTAATTATATCAACATATTTCAATTCAATATGTACCATAAAACATGTTTTTTTCTTATTCCTTATCAATAATCATATATTAAACTATCCTAATAGTACAATTCCATATAAAACCATTCAATTATAACTTATCATTCTTAATATATTAACTAGACATAATCATTTTAATCCAGATATATCTTCAATAAATATTTTTTTTATTTGATTATTATGATCATTCGTTGTGTGATAGAATATAAAATGTGATTTCATTATTACATTATCCATGTATAAGGGGGTTATGACTTGAAATTTCACGAAAGGATAAAAAAATATTTTTATAGGGAAAATTCATACAAAATAAAACATGAGATTTTTAGGTTCCGGGTGCATTGGAAGCACGTTGAGGGGTTTTATGAACGTTAATTTTATCATTAACTATGATCAATCCAAGATCTATCATGATAAAAAAATGTCAGATCTTCAGAATAGAACGAAGAACGAAAAAGAACGAGAGAGTCTCAGAACCATAAAGACATGATCATCATCGGTTGGTTATAATTAATATAATTAATTTACAAGAATTACCATGATGGAATTATTTCATTATTAATTTCTCATGTCATGATCAGAGGTGATTTTTCATTGTGCCACAAAATCCATGTGTAGACTTCCTCAAGCGATGATCCACACGTTCACCACGTATCTCGGGATGTCTCCATAGGATTCTCCGGGTGCTACTATGGAGAATAATTTTCTTGAATTTTATGCCTTTGATCTCCATGATCTGATATAGGAGCATATCTCTAAGTCTTGAGAGTGTTCTTGGAGGAAGGAGTTCCTTCGGTCTTGAGAGAATTATCCAGAATTGTTGTGCATAACAGTTCTCTTTAGAAAAGTGTTGGGGGTGTGAGGATATTTATAATCAGGTGTGTGTTTATAGAGATATGACAATAAATAAATACAATAAAATTTTTATTTATATCATCAACTCTTATTGAAAACCCCCATGTCGAATGATTAATTCTTTTACATTCTCCCATTCTGATTATAAAAAATATTATTTAATAAAACAATATAATTTCCTCAAAATCATAACTTGAAAAACTACACAATGTGTAATCATTTATACAAGGATTCTATTGGTTTTCCACAAAAACTACATGGGGTGTACATTCAATGTACCTGTCATGTTTATCATATTTTAATTTTTTATTTATTTCCACCACCACATTTATTAGACCTTGTGTAATGGATATTTATTTCTTAAATAAATTTAACTGCACTACTCACTAATTAATATATATTATTTCACCCACAATATTTTCTCTCCAATAACTAATGTCAAAAAAAATATGATCTGGAATTATTAAATAATTATTAAACCATAGTCGGGAATAAACATTATTTAACTTGTTAAATTAATATTTAACTATGATACATGGAAAAACATAGTGTCTGACCCTCTAGGCCACTTTCTTTGTGGCATTAGGCAGAGCATGCCTAAATTACAAGGTTAGAATATATATACATTCCATGGAACCCATATATAATGAATTTAATGTCGCAATGACGTGTCACCTCATACGAACTCTTATTGTGTAATATAATACCTTTGTCACAATATCTCAAATCATGTGAGTTGCATGCTAGCGCCATCAACCCATGTTCTTGCTAATTCATTCATTGACTTATCATAATAAAACTCACCCAAACCTTTCCATGTAAAGGGATTTATTTTGTCTATATCTATTCCATCAATGGGCCGGAGATATCTACTTCCATTATGGAACAGAAAGGACAAATCCTTTCTCACATTATCTATTAATGCAGTATCACTCGTGACACACCCAACGTATCCTACCTCACTGCGAAAAATGTGTAGTCACATTTTTTTAATACATGTAAGTGTGTGAGTTTTAATTCCCATTTATAATAATCATAAAGTCTAAGGACCAATACACACGTCCTTAGATATGATCATCCCATGACACTATGAAATGTAGATTTCCTACTGGTGGGTCTTGTTCCCATAATATCCTCCTGGATATTACCAAGGTCGCACACCAAGGGAATGTGCCTCAAATTTTTATGAGTCCTCACCCCTAATGTCCTGTATTATTTGTGTCCCTCAAATAAAATATTCCGGCCAAAGAACATATATTAAAGAACAGTGTTATGGAACATCCAGTTTCTCATCATAGTTGGGATCCTCTATGACCCTTTAATGCAATAGATATCCTTGGGACATTATCACATGCATTGTCACACATAATAAATTTCAAGATGTTATAAGTTGTTTATTTAATTAATAAAGTAAAAAGTATTTGGTTCTAGGAAATCAACTCCAGCATACTCCCACTTGGACTAGAGCTAGCTACTGACAACATTTAACCAGCTAGCCCTCACTTGATATTCATGATTTTATGATATATTTCAATAGTCATGGTGTCTGCCACATTCTATTCCGTAGACACTCTGCTCACTAAAAAATCACCATATTGATTGAAAACACTCATGTGGTGATACTTCTGGAGTATATTCTTTTTCTGTTGATGTGACCTTGGTTCGTTTGCAAGATCCACCATTGCAGTATTATCACAATACAACGAGATATGATCTTTACTGATAGGCACCACATAATGATCTTGGACAATGTTCTGAATCAATATGGATTCTTTGGCTACATTATAAGAATCTATATATTCACACTCCACTGTAGAATCAGCGAAAATGGGCTTCTTTGAACTCCTCCAACTCACAGATCCTCCATTGAGACAGAAAACATATAAATATTGGGACTTCAGATCGTTCTGATCTATCTGAAAGCCAACATCATCATAACATCTGATGAAAATCTCATTGTCTCCTCCAAACACCAGGAACATATCATGAGATCTTCTAAGATACATAAAGATTATCTTAACAACATTAAAATGTTTTCCTCATGGATCTTCTTGATCTCTGGCTTCCATGATCAGTGCATTGTAATCATCAAGCTTAGTACATGACTTGTCATACATGATAGATCCAATAACCGAAGCATATGGGATCATACTCATTCTATATTTCTTCTGTTGTGTCCAAGGACACATTTTCTTGGAATGTTGTAGGCCATGTGACAATGGAACCAATTCTCTCTTGGATTGTTCTATACAAAATCCCTTTAGTATCTAGTCAGTGTATGTACACTGACATAGTCCAAGAAGCCACTTGTATCTATCACAAATGATCTTGATCCCTAGATTATATGCTCTTTCACCCAAGTCCTTCAGGGATAAACACTTGTTCAACCAGTCCTTAACTTAATGTTAGACTGGTACATCATTTCCAATATGAAATATGTTGTCAACATATACTACTAGGATACGATCACATTCCCATTAAACCTCTTATAAACAAATGGCTCACATTCGTTCTTAATGAAACCAAATTCTATTATGACTTCATCAAATCGAATGTTGCATGACCTAGATTCATTCTTTAATCCATAAATGGATTTTTGAAACGTTCAAACACGTTTGGCTTCACTTGGGGTCACAAACCCTTCTAGTTGTGTCATATAGATATCTTACTGATGGTTCCTGTTAAGGAATGTCATTTTTACATCCATCTGCCAAATCTCATAGTCATGGTAAGCTTCTATGGAATGTATGATTATTATGGATTTAAACAAGGAAACTGGTGAGAAGGTTTCATCATTGTAAATTCAATGACACTATCTGAATCCTTTAGCCACTAGGAAAGTATTATAGGTGCCAATAAGGCTTTCCATGCCTATTTTTCTCTTGAATACCCATTTTAATCCTACATGTGTTACATCAACGAGATCGTCAACTAGAACACAAACTTGGTTCTGATACACAGAATCCATCTCAATATGTATAGCTTCTAGACAACTTGATGCTTTTGAGCATTCTACTACTTCCTTGTAGGAGACAGGTTCATCATTGTCCCTGCGGAACCTCTTCCACGGGGACCTGTGGAACTTGTTCCTGTACCAACTCTTGTGTATCTTTAACATCAAATTCGATGAATTCAATCTTTCTCCCACTATCCATTTGGAGGATGTGCTCCCTCTCAAGAATGTGGGCTTTCATGAAAATAGTTACATTCTTGTTTGAAGGGTTATATCTGTAATATCCTTTTGTTTACTTGGGATATCTATAATGATACACCTCATGCCCCGGGGTGCATGTTTGTTTCTTAATAAGTCCTTAAAAATTCCTCACATCCACAAAAACATGTGAGCGACAAAATGGGTTTCTTTCTATTACATAAATCGGAGGATATTCCCTTTGCCGCCTTAGTTGGTACTCGGTTTAATTTGTATTCTACAGTTTTTAATGTATATCCCCAAAATGAAAATGGAAGATCGGCATGACTCATCATCAACCGTGCCATGTCCAACAAGATGTGGTTCTTCCTTTCACTAACACCATTCCATTGTGGTGTATAAGGAGCAGTGAGCTATGATAGAATCCCAGACACCCGTAGAAGATTGTTGAATCCTTGGATCAGATATTCTCTACCTCGATATGATCGAGGCTTCTTTATCATCTTACTATGCTGATTCTCCACCACATTAATGAATTCCTAAAATTTCTCTAAGGACTCCCACTTGTACCCCATTCCGTAGACATATCCCTATCTACTTAAATCATCAGTAAAAGTAATTAAGTAAGAATATCCACCTCTAGCTTCTACTAGAAATGGTCTAGATACATCTATGTGTATCAATCCTAGAAGATTTGTTGCCCTTTTACCCAATCCACCAAATGGTGGATCGGTCATTTTACCTTGTAAAAAAACGTGATATCTATCATGTGTTTTTAGCATAGTAGAGTCTACATATCCATATTGGGAGAGCATTTTCATGAAATTATCATTTACATGACTGAGACGGTGATGCCACAACTATGTGATGTACGAGTCATGTGAGATTGTTTCATTATCGATTTCTAACACTTTGTTTTTAGGATTCAAAATATACAAACCATTATTTAAATGTTCCATACCAAAACATACATTGTTTTTATAAAATAGATACCCCTTATTTTCAAATATGAAAATAAATCCATCCATATCGAGACAAGATATAGAAATTTCGTTCTTGGTAACAGTAGGTACATAATAACAGTTATTCAAAACCAAAAACATCCCAGTCGGAAATGGGAGGTGTAAATATCCACTAGCTAACCCATCCATCCTTGCGCCATTGGTAGCTCTACGATCAACCACTCTTATGTCATTATTACAAAATCTACTTTGTTCCTTCATTTGAATATAGATGTGAGCCCCAAAAACTGTATCTAATACACAATGTGTATAAATAGAAATATTACACTCATTAACAAACACACATTTATCATCCCCATGATTCTAGGTGTAGTTCCTCTTCCAATGGCCTTGCTTGCCACATGAAAAAAACACCACCTCCCATTCCTTCCCATGCCTCTGTATCTTCCACTTCATGGAAGGACGATGATCGGGGATTCGGACTCTTTATAAGTCTTCAGCCACTTTGCCTTGACATTTCTCACGACCCATCCTCGGGGCCCGTGCTGTGACTACCCCAAGCCCTCCATCGATAGGCCAGGGGCTGGCGACTAGCACCAAGGCGTAAATCCCCGTAAAAAGGGAAGACATTGCCTTTGTAATGTAAACAAACACCACAGAGCATGCAAGCAGTAGAAGTAAACACTAAGTAAAAACTGAGTACAATAGTAAGTGCGGAAAGCACGTGGGACAGAATACAAACCCAAACTGAAAGTAAAGTACAACTCAAAAAGGTAAAAAAACAACTGAAAGTAATTCCACAACGTCGAGCCGCCCACTAGAAGTCCCACCTGAAGGGTGAGTACAGATAGCCTCCACATCTCCTTCGGTCCAGCCGTCCGCTCCGAGTACGTCTCGCCTAGTGGTCCACCTCCAGGTACCGTCCTGCTCCGCAAGCCTCTACCATGATCAGCGTTGTCTGTCGTCTGCAACCAACACATCGTAGTGCGGGCATAGCCCGTGTAGGGGTGAGTATAAGCTACTCAGTAGGGACCCTGAGACCCCCGAAGGTCTCCCAGAATCCACAAAGGATAATCCAAAAAGGAATGATACAATCCCAATGTAACATCCGACTCTACTTAGGTATATTCCCATACATATACCTAAGTCATCAATTCCAGGTTCGGCTCCAACATCTGAGCCCAAGTACAACCCAGTCTACACAGGAATGTAAAACGTAATCCACACAGGATAGCACAAAACAATCCGCAAAGGAATGAAAAAGAGGATTCATCTCACACAGGTATACTTCTTCGTATGACGATAGAGATGATCAGATATATCCACTGATTCACCTAAGCTGTCGGACCCACAAAGGATCAATAGGTACTAACCCCCGCAATGACCCACAAAGGATATGACCCACATAGGATCGATAGGTAACTAACCCCCACAATGACCCACACAGGATCTGTAGGCGCTGGCCCACACAGAACCGCTGAGCGCAGACCCACACAAGATCAGACCCACACAGGATCTTCAGCACTGATCCACGTAGGATCGCAGAGTGTTGTAGTTATCACCGTCGAATCCACTGAGGATCTCTGCACAGTCTTCGTTGTCGTCGCAGTCGCAACCAGCACTAGGGTTCCCGCACACATCAAGCTCGTTCGGAAGGGTCCGCTCCACAAGTCAGGAGACTGATACATCAACTGACACATAGTCCAGAGTTGATATATCCAAAAGTTCGGTATCGTTAATAGAAACTCAATGTCGTAGACGGTGCTTCAATCGGACGCCCGATCTGAGAGTTATTGGCTTTTTTGTCCTAGGGGCCCTGTTGGTTTTTAAGTCAAAACCAACCCGACCGTACTCCACCTACGTCCAAACCTCGGACGGAGTAAGCCAAAAGATCCGTCTAACTTAGAGGAATCCATCAAAGTTGATGGCACGTCAATCGGACGTCTGGAGCTTATGTTATGAGTGTTTCTGATCCAAGGTCCCGGTTGGTTTCATGTATGAACCATCCCAGCCGAACCCAAAGTATTCATAAACCTTGAGTGTGATATACCAAAATTACCGTCTCGATCCAAGGATCGCATCGGCGCTGACAGTTCGTCAATTGGAGGTCTGTAGCCCATGATATGGGAAAAAGACTGAAAGGGGTCCGGAAATGGGGGGTTTGGGCCCGGACAGATCCAGCCCAACCCCCTTTGGGTCGGACCCGGACCCGGGTCGGTCCGGGCCCAGACCCCCCATTTCCGGACCCCTTTCGGTCTTTTGACCATATCTTGGGCTACAGACCTCCGATTGACGTAACGTCAAAGACGATGCGATCCTTGGATCGAGACGGTCGTTTTGGTATATCAAACGTATGGTTTCAGAATACTTTGGGTTCGGCCGGGTTGGTTCGTACAAGAAACCAACTGGGCCCTTGGAGCAGAAATGCTCATAAGATAAGCTCCGGACGTCCGATTGACGTTTCGTCGACTTTGATGGATTCATATAAGTGAGACAGATCTTTTGGCTTACTCCGCCTGAGGATTGGACGCAGGTGGAGTACGGTCAGGTTGGTTTTGACTTAAAAACCAACCGGGCCCCCAGGACGAAAAAGACAATAACTCTCAGACTGGGCGTCCTCTTGACACACCGTCTGTGACATTGAGTTCCTATTGACGATACAGTACTTTTGGATACATCAACTATGGACTATGTGTCAGTTGATTTATTAGCCTCTCGGCTGGTGGAGCGGAACTCTCCGAACGAGCTTGCTGTGTGCGGGAACCCTAGTGTTGGCTACGACTACAATGACGACGACAACTGTGCAGAGATCCTCAGTGGATTCGACGGCGATGACTAAAACACTCATCTATCCTATGTGGATCAGTGCTGCAATCATGTGTGGGTCCGATCCTATGTGGGTCAGTGCTCAGCGGTCCTGTGTGGGCCAGCGCCTACAGATCCTGTGTGGGTCCGATCCAGTGTGGGTCATTGCGGGGGTTAGATACCTATCGATCCTATGTGGGTCAGATCCTTTGTGGGTCATTGCGGGGGTTCGTACCTATCGATCCTTTGTGGGTTCGATGGCGTAGGTGAATCAGTGGATATATCTGATCATCTTTATCGTCATAGGAAGAAGTATATCTATGTGAACTGACTCATGTTTTTCTTTCCTTTGTGGATTGTGTTGTGCTATCCTGTGTGGATTACGTTTTACTTTCCTATGTGGACTGGGTTGTACTTGGGCTTGGATGATGGAGCCGAACCTGGAATTGATGACTTAGGTATATGTATGGGAATATACCTAAGTAGAGTCAGATGTTACTTTGTGATTGTATCTTTCCTTTGTGGATTATCATTTGTGGCTTCTAGGAGACCTTCAGGGGTCACGGGGTCCCTACTGAGTAGCTTATACTCACCACTGCACGAGCTATGCCCGCACTACGTTGTGTTGGTTGCAGAAGATGGACATCACTGATCTTGGTGGAGGCTTGCGGAGCGGGACGGTACCTGGAGGTGGAACACTGGGCGAGACGTACTCAGAGTGGATGGCTAGACCCGAGGAGTTGTGGAGGATATCTTAACTCACCCTCAGGTGGGACTTCCAGTGGGTGGCTCGACGTTGCGGCTTTACTTTTAGTTGTTGTTTTTCCTTTTCGAGTTGTACATTACTTTTAGTTTGGGTTTGTATTCTGGCCCACTTACTTTCTGCACATACTATTGTACTCAATTTTTACTTAGTGTTTACATCTACTGAATGCTTGCTCTATGGTGTTTGTTTACTTTACAAAGGCAATACCTTCCCTTTTTACCGGGATTTATGCATTGGTTATAGTCGCTAACCCCTGGCCTATGGAAAGCGGGCAGGGGGTTGTCACGGCATGGGCCCCGAGGACGGGTCATGACAACCTTCCTTTTCTTATTAATCATAAGGACTGCGGATTTGTCACCCCCCATGTCCTTATATTCTTGGAGAATCAAGGACAGAAGTTTCGATAGACTCTTCTCAATAATTCTCATGTTGTAGTTGACAATATAGCTTGAGAAGGTCTTGGCCAGTGATAATAGGATGATATCTGTGTGCAACTCAACAGGGAATTTAATCCCTAAGAGGTCCAGGTATTTAATGTGGCCAATAAGCTTGACTACATGACGCCCAACTGGTGCAGACTCTCCAAGAATAGTTGTAAACAATGAATTGGAGATCTCATATCTCTCTTGTCTCACCTTCTCTTGGAAGAGATCCCAAAGGTGAGACATCATGCTATACATGTCCATTTTTTCATGTTTCTTCAGAAGTACATTAGACTTGGATGATATAATGAAACATTGGAAATTGGTGGCATCATCTATATGTTTCACATAGAGTGATATTTCCACATCACTAGACTCATTCGTAGGCGCAACTGGAATAGGCTCTTCCAGCACATACAGTTTCCTTTCGTTGTAAAGGATGACGTGTAAACTCCTCTGCCACCCTTAGAAATTGGTGCGAGTGAGAAGATTTTCCTTCTTAAATATGGTTCACAATGATATGTTTGAAGTCAATTTTCTTTGCATTTTTAAAAATTAAGAAGGGAAATGTTTTAGTACGTTATTTAAAAAATTGAGAAAAACAAATATATCAATTCTTATTAGTCTCCCACTATTTTATCGAAATCCAATAGTCCACACCATTGAATTCAGAATATTCTGTTTCTTGATTATATTAGTGGCAATGATCCATATTTCTCTTCGCATTACCCCAACATGGGTCGGTCAGGGATCTTGAAGGGTTTTAGGTAGGCATTTCAAATTCCAACTGTGTTAACTCGCAAATCCTTGATCCACTAAGAAAACTCCCCAATACTGAAATCCTTTTATTTTGGATTTCCTCAACCTTTGCCTTCTTGTCACACAAATTCCTACTGTGGCAGTCATCCCTTGATTGAAACAAAGTCAAGTCAACCCAAAACCTAGAAATTTAATTCCACGAAAATTGAAATCACCCCAACTAGGTTTTGTGAAACAATTTGTACTATAGTTTGATTTTAACCATGATTATGAAAGTCTATACCGACTAAATATCTCTTTGAGGGATTTCATCTTTATACGTATATTGAAAAATCATTATCTTTTATTACGTTATTTTTAATATTATATGGGATATACATATGTGATTAACCATGCCTAAGATAATATTTATGCATAAGCCGATGTTATTTCAGTTCCATATTGCATGCTCATTTAATTCATTAATTGTGTGATCGTGACATCACACCCAATATAACTAATCCATGAAATTGACATGAATAAAATGAATGGTATGATCAGGAGCATTTTATATTGGTTATTTTATCTAGCGGTTGATAAACTAACCCAAGTACCATGGGACAAACACCATGAACTTTTCGGGTTCATGTTTACAACTTTCCACCTGTCCACCTTTGCATCTCCTTGGATTGGTTTCACCTTGGCCCCTAACTTGAGCCGCATCCACTAGCATTGGAGCTCCATCCATTTCATATGTATTTATCTCAAATGTAGGTGAGGAATAAAAATGGGTTTTTACGTAAAATAATCATTGGGCATGTATTCCATACATATTAATGAGGATAAGTCTAGCAGGACAACAGTTTTAATTTAAATAAATAAATTAAAAGAATCCATTCACATACAAAGTTCTTGGTCTAGCTCACGATCATTCATACATGCCACTATATTTACCCATATATAAAAGTATCAATCTATTCCTTAATCATTCTTATTTATGAGAAATCACACACGAATCAATTAATTATCTTTAATTAATCAATACTGTTATCTTAAACAATTTTCTGTATTTCCTTGATATTCTCATCCATCATAATTTTAAACAAATTAATTCATTTGAAATTATCTTTGTACATAACTTTTACCTTGGAGGCAAACCGTTGAATTTCTATTCATTACGAAGATGTTAAATTAAACACATATATAAAATACCTATCATGTGTTGTGCCTCACGTGTATTCCTTCACTATGGTACAGGTCTTAAGGGTTTGTCTAATATAATAATAAATTTTAATAAATATGCATAATTTGGATGAATACACTGTGTATAGTTCTTTCTAAACGGTGTGCACATTTGTTCACCATCCATCCGATGTACACTCCCGGGGACATGGCGTGTCGATGTACGTCGGAAATTTTTGGAGTACACGACATGTTCAGTGGGATAGACACCGTTTATTTTCTATGTTACAATTTTTTCAGTCGGGCAAGCCGTGTATGTGGTACACAGTCCACCCTAACCCAAATGGACTACATACCGTGTTTAGTGGACCACACAGCGTGTAATCCAAAAAATTTGTGCCACCTGTTTCTGGTCAACACATGCTATCATAAATGACTTTGGTATACTCTAATACACTGCCTGATATTTCGGAGTAGTCCAATGCATTGAACCTTGACAACACAGTGTGTACATTTGAATACATGCGGTGTATTCTGGTGTTGTACGACCAAAAATTTTTGGCACCTTCAGATGAGTTCCGCTATTTTATTTCAATCAAAATTAAAAGAAAAATTCGTTTCTTTAAGGTGAACTAGAAATGAAAGGTGAAGAACACATCTCGATATTAAGATTTTAAAGAATGATTAACATGAATTGAAACAACTAAATTATTAAAATTTTAAATTGGCAATGAAAAAATAAATAATTATAACCAATGATATGGCTGCTCGGATACCACTTGTAGTTTCCGGGAATAGTGGATATGCGTTGGTTGGTTTTCCCAACATTTATTTTAGAATTAACAATGATCAATCTGAGATCTGTCACGGTAATAAAATGATGGAAATTCAGAATAGAATGAATAATGAAAAGGAAAGAGGGAGTCTTGGAATCATAAATATGACTTCATAATATGTTGGTTATAATTAATTTAATTAATTGATAAGAATTACCTTAATGGAATTCTTTCTTCATTGATGTCTCTGATCACAATCAGAGGTGATTCGTCATTCCGTCACAGAAGCCAAGTGTAGACTTCCTCTAGTAGTGTTCCACATGTGCACCATGTATGCCTCGATATCCCCAAATGAATCTCTGGGTGCAAGCATGGATAAGCCTTTGCATGCGTTGTCCACCATAGATCACCTTGATCTGATGGAGGATGATATTTCTTGGTCTTGAGAGTGTTCTTAGAGGAAGGAGTTATTTCCGTCCTGAGAGAATTCTCGAGTATTGTTGTGCACAATGAGTCTTTCTGGAAAGGTGTTGGGGTTGTGAGGTTATTTATAATCGGGTTTGAGTTTATAGAGTTATGATAATAAATAAACATGTTACACGTTTTATATAATTCATTAAATCTTATTGAAAACCCCCATGTCGAATGGTTATTTCCTTCACATGTGCCCACGATGATTATAATAAATATCATTTAATAAAACAATATTATTTCCTCAAAATCCTAACTAGAAAAACTAAAAGGCATGTAATCATTAATACACATCTTGTTCTCGTTTTCCATGAAAACTGCATGACATGTACATTCAACATACACGACATGATTATCTAGTTTTCATTTTTTCTTTATTTCCTCCACCACATTTATTAGACCTTTAGTAATGGCTATTTATTTCTTAAATTAATGTAACTACATTACTCGCTAATAAATATATATTATTTGACCCACAATATATTATATCGAATAACTAGTGTTGAAATAAAGTTTATTAGGAATCCTTATATAATTATTAAACCAAAGTCGGGAATAATCATTTTTTAACTTGTTAAATTAATATTTAACTGAGATACATCGACACACTTTGTGTGTCAACCCTCTAGGCCTCTTTCTCAGTGGCATTAGGCGGAGCCTGCCTAATATCCAATGTTATCATCTAGAAACATGACGTGGAACCCATAGAGAAATAAGTTAACTCTGGAATGACGTGTCACCTCATAGAAACGCTTACCGTGTAATATAATCCATTTTCACGATATCTCAAATCAAGCGGGCTACATGCTAGTGCCATCAACCCATGTGCTTGATTATTCTTTCTTTGACTTCACAGAATCGAACTCGCCCATAACTTACCATGGACATGGATTTATTTAGGCTGTATCAATCTCATCGAAGGGCCTAAGATATCAACATCCATTATGGAACAAAAGAGACAAATACTTTCTCTCATTATCTATTAATGCAGTATCACTCTTGATGCACCCAACGTATCTTACCTCGATGTGAACATTGTGTTGTCATAGTTTTTGTCAATACATCTAAGTGCGCAAGTTGTAAAACCAATTAATAATAATATTAAAGTCTAAGGACCAATACTTACGTCCAAAGATAGGAACATCCAATGACACTATGAAATGTTGATTTCCTACTGGTGGGTCTCGATCTCATAATATCCCCTTGGATATTACCAAGGGTGCACACCATGACAAGGTGTGTCAAAGTTTTATGATTCCTCATCACTAATGGCCTGTATTATTTGGGTCCCTCAAAAAATATCTTCCGACATGAGAACATATATTAAAGGACAATGTTATGGAACTTCTTAGTTCCCATCAAGGTAGGGATCCGCTATCACCCGTTAATGAAACAACTATCCTTGGGACATTATCAAATGCCTTTTCATGCAGAAGAACAACAACGATGTGATAAGGTGTTTATTTAATTAATTATGTAATACATATTTGGATCTAGGCCACCAACTCCAACAATATTACAATCTTAGGATGGCAAGATATGGTTCCCTAATTACCATGATTAATATATTATAATATGATATAGTATTATTTCCCTTTTTTCCTTTTTCATTTGTGTTTTTCCCAGAATAATATCTACATTATCTCTTAGATCATTGAATTGATTTGAGGAATTCCAAAAATATATTCTCATGAAACACATGTGTGTGATTAGTGCATTTCCTAATTTCTATTTATCCTCCATTTTATTTACTAGACCATTAATAGTATTTTAGTATTCACAAATATTATGTCCATAGTTTCAACTTTTAATGAACCTCTGTGATCCTTATGAGTTTTTCTCATCACACATTATTCAAAATTTCTAGAATATATTAGGATTTAATTTCATTAAACCATTTGATATTTAATGATACATGATATCACTTGTCTTTTCAAAACTAGAGAATTATGGTAATTTTGAATATAAATTTATACATTTAGTGAACATAGATAGAATTCATCATTGATATTAACATCTCTTATTGGAAATTCGTATCTAATACATGGTTTTAGGGCCGCAAATAATCAATAAATTTTACTTTCAATAGTGATGATTAAACTATAATCATACCTTTATATTCTTGTATAAAAATATTTATATATACAAATAGATTCATCATCCATTTTATATGTAAAAATAATTTCTTCTGCATATTTTTTCAAATAATATGAGATTAGTACTTTATAATAATATCACCATAATCATTTTCAATTAAATATATTAAATTTATTATTATTCCCTAATGTTATTAATATGATTCCCCAATAGTTAAATATCACCTTTCAAACAATAAATTTCCAAAATAAATTGTTCATGATCTGAACACATCAAAACTAAAAATATATTTTTAGTTGTAATGATAGATTTATTATGAACTGGTGGATTGTTAGAACCAATAATGAATGTGAACCTTCCCTTTTGAATGAATCAACGGAACATTATTTCATCCTTTTTTCATTTGGGGGTTCAATATGATGGAAATCTTGATAATTTTATTTGATCATTTTTTGAAATAAAATTGCATATATGTCCATATCATTTGATGTTTTATAAGAAAAATCATATCACTCTCTATTTCATTCAACATTAAAATGTTTCCATATGTTTTTAGGAATTAACTATGACCAAAATATATACTATCATAAATATTAATCATGATTGAAAACCACATAATAATTGTGAAATATATTATTTCAAAATCATGACTAAATCATTGAAATATGTGAGACATTAGGAATATCAAATTTCATTCATATTCATAATTTATTTAAATCCTTCGTGATGTTTCATAAATTGTTGGTGAATTTCCCATGTATATCCCCCAAAATTGGAAAACCATCAGTGTAGTCAAGCCTGTTGTCAAACACCAGTTATCAATCATGTCTAACATGATACAATTTGTTTTAGGTAGTCACTCCTATAAATATGTATAAAATATCCACATCCAATATTAGTATCGAGATATGGATTTATTTCTAGGAAACAACTACCACTATCCTTTACCAAATTTCTAGGAAATTTTCCTAATCATTGAATCATCCTTAGACTTATCCTTAGTGACATACATATGAATATCATTTGAAATAACCCTAGAGACCTCACTAGTATAGAATAATTATAGTACCCAAATGATAACTATACTCTTTTAATGATACCATTAATAGTGATAGATTACTTATATTCATGTATATTATAATATTTTTTTGAATTTTCATTGTATTAAACAAACACATGCTTAAGGACAATAATAATTTTCTACATTTTGAAACGTGGAACCCAATGTTCAAATTAACGAAGGTTCTTAAATGTAAAATAAAAATGACATATGAAACATTATAGAACCAAGGAACACACATCCTAATATTTTCATCGCTACTTTGGGATAAAAAAATGAAATGGGTGATCATAGATGCTTAGTAATGGGAAATAAAGGAAATATAAATCTATTTCCACATGAAATCTGATGGTAGACATAATTTTATTTTATCATGAACATAAATTAAAAAATTAGCACCTAATATTTTATATATCATAAACATTTTTCATTGAATAAAACAATACCAGTTCAAAAAAAACATGGGCTATAAGAGAGGGAAATCATCATTAATCAATCATGAACTATAATCACAAGACATAATGTGTGTCACAATTATAAATATAAAAAACTATTCCATGTAAAAATTTAAACTACCATAACCATTGACATAGTTTATTAGGATTCATCCATTCCCCATTGTGGATCAGGACACAAATATTCTCTATCGTAGATAATTCTCATCGTCTTGTTCCCCATATTTATCAGTTGATATATAATTCATTATACTTTGAATTAGATGAAGGTACCGGTCCCACCCATCACATAAATAACATCATATATATCTTTTAAAATATCATAAAACCATCATTATATCATAACTTGTTAAATTAAATGGGTCTTTGAAACATTTCATCATAAATTTACCTATAGAAAGAGACATGTTTCATAATCATTTGCCTATTTCACAGTAGAAAAAATAGAAAAATATGTGGGTTTTATAATTATTCAATATTTTTATAAATCATCGAATAGAAATGGGTTTCATAAATATCTATATATAATAAACAATTCAATTTTACGGATAATAATATCATTAGAACACATCCCTAGTAGATTCTACGTAATAAGGAATGATTTTGTTGAAGATAAGAATAACATTCAACGTTTGCATATGACATTTCATGAACAAAATATATTTAATTTGAAATATTTTTTAAAAGAATAAAATATTTTTAATAACATTAAATTTTAAGAATATACATGAAAATGAATAAATTAATATTTAAAATCCTTTAAAAAATCCCTTCAGTAAAATATCCTTTTCACAATAAAAAATCACGTTAAAACTTAATAAAATCAAACTTTTTTTGGAAAATAAATATTCAAAAATATTAATGATGTTTATATGTAATGATTGGTTATGACGTCGTATGGTTACATTAATTTCATACTCATTAAATTGATCATTCCTTTCACATTTTCAATAAAAGGGAAACATATATTGTTTAAAATAAGACATAAATATTCCTCACAATAAAAATTTAAAAAAATTATAACTTGGGAAAATTCTATAATAAATTTCATATGATATTAATAAAATATTCTTTTAAAAATGATAGAAAATAATTTTTTTAAGGAAATCATATTTCTTACTTAAGAGAGAAACACAATAATATTTTATTAAAAAGATTATTTATTTTTATAATAACAAAAAAATAGTGTAAAAATATAATAATTACTTCAATATATAATGAATAAACATAAGAGAATAAAATTAATCAATTTCTTGAGAGATGTACCTGAAAATGTTATCATTGTATACATTTTTATAATCAATCCTTATAAAATGTTGAAATTGTGACATTCATCATTACATCTTTGGTAACATTGAATCCTTATAACCATGAATGATATATCATAAAATGGATATGTATCCCCAATAATAATTGGTATAACAATGATAATTTTCATTCATGACTACTATACACACCACATAAATGAAATTTCGGGTGAACATTTCACGTGTCAGAAAAAGTGACAAAAGAGAATAAAATCCAGTTCCTTATAGCGTGAATTCTAATTCACTCATCAAATTCTCTTTTACAAAAAATATATATTTTATAAAAAATATTATTCCTAAATATTTTAATTTATATTATAATATTTTTTTTATCTTATGAACTTTTTTATCTATTTGGTAACAATTCAATGTTAACGTTTCATTTTATGTAATAACAAATTTTTTTTGCATAAAATTTTTTATTTGTTATATTATTTTCTCTCATACATTATTCATAATATAATCATATTAATAATGATAAATATAACAACCTATTATTTTTTAGGTATTATTAATCCCTTCTTTTTATGAGTCTTTTCGTTTCATTTGTTTTTGGTTATTTCATGTTGAAAATTTTATCATTTTAAACAATTATAGGCATGTGAATGATTGGTGAATGGTTTTCCTAAATGACGCAACATCCTATGTAATTAAATTAAAACCATGTAGGTTTTATTTTTCTAGTACGTGGTTTTCCGACCATACATCTTTTTAGGTGAAGTCATTCATTACATTTTTAAAAAGCTGCACTATTTTTTCGTACAATTTTTCAGACCATGAGTCTTTCAACGACTAAGCATTCTTGAGATTTCATTAATCTGAAAATGATTTTTAAAAATCATGATGTGCACATTTTATGAGCTGATTAAACATAGATTGAACCAATATGATTTATTCTTCCTCCAGCGAAGCAGATTCCATTTTTCCCCTCAAATCCCTCTTGGAAGTGATTAAAAGGTTGATGATTCCCTTCTATCCTCTATCTATTATTTTCTTCACACGTATCTCTATCACCTATGATATATATTTTAATACATAAGTTTACTTATATCCCATGGTTTCTTTGTGAATTTAATACACTCTACTTTGGGATCTTAATCCTTGTTTGGAATATTTCTTCTCAAATTACATGATCATCATTATTTGTTAACAAATCCATATTAGGGTTTTTTAATGTGTGTTCTATTGATCCCAATGTTGGTGGTTCCATCTTGATTCCCAATTTATCATAACCCTAAATGTATTTTTTTTTAGTTTCAATTTTTTGAATAAAATTCATTTATTTTATTTCAAATAAAAATATTTCCATTGGTTTGTTGATAAACCTTAATTACATTCAATTGGGTTTTAAAAAATATGTTATTGGAATGAAAATTATAAAACACCCAAAGCAATTGAATTGGGGAGGTATTATGGAAGTTTGTGAAATTTAAAATTTTAAATTGAAATTGTTTAATGTTTTTGATTGAAAAAATTTGAATGCCCCAATACTATTTAATTGGGGGTTAGTTATTTAATTTATTAAAATTGATTGAAATTAAATTGATGAATTTAATAGCAAAAGTAGACAGTGAAATTGATCTATGAATTGATTTCAAATATATATTTGTGAAAATGTCTTCTAACTATTTGGATTAAAATATTATGGATTTATCTCAGGGAACATGAAAGTTTATTATTAAAACCAATTTTTGGGTTTTAATTGGAATTTATTATTTTTTATATGGGGGAATAAGAATTAATATTATTTTAATGTTTCTTAAAATTAATTTTCTATAATTGAATTGTACAAAATCATATTCATACCAAGGTATTAATTGATATATTAAATAAATAAATGATAGGTTGTAATTTCCCTTATAACTGATAGATTCATTGAAACACTATAAAATTATTAGTCAACACATATTTCATCCTTATTGAGACATATATGAGTCCTCACTTTATATTTTTGAAATATTTGTGTACACATTAAAGTTTTTCACATGAGTGTGTGGGGATCCCTTATGCTAGAATAATCATCGCTCTTGGTAGATGACCTTGTTTTGACCATATTTATATATGAGATATAAATATATTTTATTTGTGAAAACTATTTTAAACGTCATATGGATATATATCAACTAGTTTAAATAAAAAAAATTCTTTAATGGATTTTTGTAAGGAAAAATTAATGAATTTATTTTCATCATTTTCAATTGTGAAACATGATTTTCTAATTTAGTTCCAACTTTTAAAATGTATTAATTATTTTTGTAAATATGATATTTTAATTACAATCCTATATATTTAGATAATTTAGGGAACTTATTTTGTTAATTTGATGTTGGAATATATTATGGTATCTTTCATGAGACCATAATTTTCTTTTATCTCATACCATATCAATGACTTCAAGTGTTTGTAGATTATCTCCTTCTAGGTTCATGCAGGGGTGAAGAACCACCTGGAGGATATTCAGACTATTGATCGATGGACTAGGAGAGTTGCATATGTTGGGGAATGGGTTGATTACAGAACAATTTTTCTTATACTTATATATATTATTTGGGGTTTTCATACCAATTTTAATTTGAATAGACTTCCCCCAGTGTATTTTATTTTCTATTCATGCTAATGTTTATCTTTTTTCCACCATTTTAGTGTCAAATTCATTCACACTTTTTTATAATTCTAGGTGATAGTCTCCAACCCAACGGGATCGGGAATGCCCCTCAGTCCTTGTTTGGACTGACACCTTTATATGGTTACCAGAATACAAAACATGGTTCATCACAGAGTGTTATCAATGGTCAATGTTGAGCTTGTCGACTTGATTTGTGTTTTCATTGTGATATCATTTTTTACATAGGGGTAGTTATTAATTAATTCATCAAAACATGACAACGTAATAAACTATAATTCATCAGCTATGGTTCATGAATGGTATATATGTGATTAGTTCTAGAATTTTCTCAACATTTGAATAGTATTTAGTGAATTCCAAATCATGTTGGTTATATAATGGGATTTAATTTCCTCCATTAATCTAATTCAGTTTTAATATGATTTCATTATTACATTCTGTTGATTTTTTGTAACATCATACCTATGATAAAAAATGTGAATGTGCTCCATGATGATGCTACTACAAAACATCAGTGATCAAGATCTCTTGTAAACCAAAATTTTGTTGGGGTGATCAGGAGTACAATATAATGTCCTAGAAAGGCACCACCACTTGTTCCAATTTACGATCCAGCTATGAAACCTCAAATGAATGTAATCTAGGAATGTTCTCGAGAATTCCTCCACTAGAATTCAGCATCATGCAAAGGATCAAATCAACATGAAGAGGTTGTGGCTTTTTTATTTTGGATGTATCATTTTTTCATTCTTGGAATCATTAGATTAAATAAATATAATTTTTTCCCCTTTAATATGGCAAGGACCTAGAAAGAGATTATGGGACTTGATGGTGGTGATGAAGAAGAATGATAGATTAGATTTAAAATACATTGATGTTCTTTTTAGTGTTGAGTTCCACATAGAGTCTATGTTTTTGTCAATGGTTATGGAGTATTTCAAATATGATCAGGCTGATAGGACTATGATAGAGTATAAAAACCATTTTTCTATGATCTTAAATTTAACACATGCTATTGTATTGAATGATTATATGATTTATTGAATCATTGAATTGGGTAATATTCAGGATATTTTTCCAATGTATTGTTGTGGAAGCTTCCTTCTACTGCTATTGAGCTGGATAGAGCCTGATGGTTGAAATGGACCTGGCTGGAATTTCATTGTTATAAAGAGATTTATTCTCTCCAAGTGGAATCATGGGTTCCTCTATTGAAAAGAAATAAATGTGATGATTCCCATGATGGTTCTCATTCTTATGATCATTCTATATCACCTAGAGAAACTATAAGAATCTAGTTTATTATCTAGTATGGTGGAATATCATTCTATTTTATGAGTGTTTACACTAGGGAACCAAAGGTCTGTGGTTCTTGTAGATGATAAGGACAATAATAGAAATAATTTCATGTTTATTACACATTTTTTTGCTGCACATGATCATCAACTCCTCAAAAACATTTAGTGAAATTGAATAATTCCATGATAAAATGAATTCATCCACAAGAATCTAGAATAATGATCCTTGAGGTACTGAAATAGACTCAATAGTAATTTAATATGGGTACAGTAACTATGAGAGGCACCATTATGATAACATTATCATTAAATACTGCATTATTTGGTACTGGTGAATCACGTTCATTTATACCATCCCATATTTTTTATTTTATAAATATTATAATGTATATTATATCAAATGTCATTGATATTACAACACCCCTTAGTACAGAGAGATTGAAGGGTCTTCGTAGGGCCGATAATGTTTTTTCTCTAACAGATGTTGATAGATCATGGTGTTTTCTAGTTGTCTACATGAAACCTCCTGAGGTAAAATTTAAAACAGATTGGATCATTTCCAATCATTAATGTGTCTCCTTTACTAAAACTATTTGTATGTTCCATGACATTCATAGATAATTATACACAAGGAAGTCTAGGGACTAACCATCTTATTCGGATTTGGGGAATATAATATCAGTGACTTCATTTGATATGGAGCGAAAATCCTTCAGCAATGATCTCTCTCCAGGTTTCATCTATTTTCTATATAAGATTCCATCTGACTTCCCTAGTTTTTTCAAAGGTAATATATGTAGATATTTATATTGATTTTGTCCAGGAAAACAACCATTTTATATTCCTCCATACAGTATAAAACTAGCTAAAAATAATGAGATGATTAATCAATTGGATGTTCTTTTTTAGATAGTCTTTATACACTCAAGTGTATAACCATGACTGGTGTTGGTTCCATTTTATATTAAATTTTATGGTTCAATAATCTTATGTGTGGGTTCTTAAACGATTAATCAAGTGAAGGTAAATAAAAAGTATTTGATTCCACGTAATAATGATATATTTGATTAATTTAAAGGGAAACAGTAGTTCTTAATGATTTTTCATTTCTCTGATTTCCATCAGTTTGGGATAATAGAATATGAAATACAGAAAAACAGATATCAGAGTAGATAAGAACATTATAAGTTCCCTCTATTTCCCATTGGTTTATCAAATTCCAATGTAGTTTTTAAGGCTCTAATGAATATAATTTTCCAAGAGCATCTTATAACATTCATGGTA
This sequence comes from Viscum album, assembly GCA_963277665.1. NCBI lineage: Eukaryota > Viridiplantae > Streptophyta > Magnoliopsida > Santalales > Viscaceae > Viscum > Viscum album. The sequence continues at coordinate 1,514,788,572 of OY728122.1, read as the reverse complement.
TTCACTGTGGATAAAAAATTGATTACTGTATATATGAGGAGGATCATGTGCATCATTTGTGATAACATTAGGAATGGTTAAAAGATCACCGACTCTATTGAATTTTTTTTGTGTATTTTCCGTATTGTATGAGTTAAATTATTGGTATATGTGGTGTCAGGACATGGTGTTTAATTTGATCTTGAATTGGTGAAAGCTTTCAGTACATGTGTTTGGGCACAAATTTTTTTTGATATTCGGAGCATCTTGGGTCTATCTAGTTATTATCACTAGTTCATTAAGGAAATATCATTATTGTCTTCTCTGATGACTTATCTAGCATATAATAGAGAAACATTTCATGTGATGATAAATGTAAAAATTATTTAACAACGATGAAATGAATTTTGACTAATGGAACAGATTAGGCTCTTCCATACAATAGTTAGAGCTATGTGTTCTTCTACGATGCATCATGTTCAGGTTTCTGATGAGTTATTTTGAATTTTGATTCTTTTGTTTCCAATAGATCTCATAATCAAAATATAAACACTATGCAATTTTATAAACATTTACTTGAAGTCATAGCAGTGATGCACGATCTTATGATTTGGTAATTTTACCTTTATGGATAAAGCACTGAAATTTATTCTAACTACAAGATAATTTTTTATAAAATACCTCCAAAATATTTGAATCATTGTTAGAGGTTTTGAGGATATTACCTTCATTATTTAAAATTTCACATCTCATATACCATAGGTAAAAGGAATATCATCGTAGATACTATGAGTATGGAACATTTAACCTAGTAAGTGAAAGAATATTTAGGAGAGTGGAACATGAGGGTTTAGTTTTCATAGTTTCATATTGGAGTCCATGAATCCAGGGCTGAGGTATTATTGACCATGTTACTATGGAAATCTATTCATACCAATATAATTTTTCATGAATAGTATCTTTGTGATTCATTTCATAGAATGATAGACTATATTTTTGAAAGGGAGACAATTTCATAGTGGATTTTCTCCAAATAGGAAATTCAATGCAATTAGAATACCATTATTGAGTCGTTAGTTGAATGGAAATCTATTAAGTTGAATTTTTATAATTTATAGTTGGGATAGCTCCCAAGAACCAATAAGATGTTGAATTATATTTTGTAACAATTGTGATACATAGATATGGGAAGATACATTTATGGTTTTGTTTTATATTATTATACATGCAAAAATGATATGGTAGAGTGCCAAAAAACTCTGAGTTTTCTTCATCCACTTCTTGTTCCTACATGGAAGTGGAATGAAATATATATATATATATATATGGAATTTTTGGTTTATTTCCACATACCCAGTGATAGTACTATAATCTATGGGTGTAAGAACCAATATCTTCTTTTTAGGTATATTTTTCTTCTCCAGATGTTTTTTAGGAAATATTGGTGTTTCGGAAAAATTCAAGAGTACATTCCATGTACATATAATTATACGCTGTGTAATCTGTTTCCACAGGTTATCGTCTACTGGATGGGTAACGGGTGAGTACATGGCCATGTGTGGTGACTTGTAGACTACCTATAGAGGAGGCCAGAAAAGGGAAGTACAGAACGTGGAGATTCTTTACATTTCATTAAATGGATAGGGTTCGTGTCATATGGAAAAACACCATTATTCTCAACATATCTCATCAAGGAGAATATGCACGGCCACAGATTCTCTCCGAGCCCCCAACTCACTATCCGTTCTCAGAATTCACCGTTTTCTAATTTGTTGGAATTGCTATGGTGATTTCATCGTTCTTCTTGAACGTTATCTTATCTTCTTTAATGAGGTATCCTCAGTTGAACGTATTTCATCATATTTGTAGATCTATGGCGTTCTAGGGAGATTCATGGCTAGAGGTCATGTATGTCGATATCACATTGCCGAGTTCAGTGGTTTGTTCCTTTTCATATAAAGTATTTTAATTTTATATGAAAAACTACCAATTACCTAAAAAATGGGTATTTCATGTTTATGATTTTTATCCCTATTATTGCCTGCTATGCATTTTTTTAGTGATAGAGGGTAATTGTTTGTGAATATGGGTAATATTTTCAAGATGTGGATGTTTATCCAAATATTTCTTTTTTTACCATTTGTTCTAGCTTTCATGTTATGATGACGGCTTTCCATGACTAGTATTATTATGGTGGAGTGATTATTTTGTGAAATGATATGATATGTTGTTTATTGTTTATCCAAGTTGTTCATGATGTTTACTTTGGTTGCCATGATTCATTTGTGCATGATTGAATTACACATGGCTATGTGAACCTTGTGTAGTAGACTATATGGAGAATGGATGTTGAGGGCGTCTCCAGAGTGCATGTTTACTTTTATGTTAAAAGACCATAAGCAGGATGGACGTAACTACTCCCTCAGAGTGTCTATAGATTCTTTAATATGGGCGAAAGGGGGAATTGGACATTGAGTTCTTCCTTACAGTTCCTATTAGTTACCGATACAAGACCACATGTAGAATTGAAGGTGGGTGCTTCCTCGGAGTGTCTTTTCTAATACTGAACCTGAGGGGTTAGACTGTGTGTACTTCCCTAAGGGTTAATTGTATTATTTGGTTGAACTAGATGGATTAGGCTATGAGTACATCCTATAGGGATACATTTATGTGATTATTTGCTTAACTAATATATAATATTGAATGAAATTTAACTGTAGAACTTTTTGCTATGGGGTACATCCATGTTTAATGCTTCTACTGATTTATTTTCAGCCATATATATATATTCACTGACTGTTAGGAATAGATATTGGGAGGTTGCCTACTTTGGATATTATCACACACTATTTGGGTCATGATTTTGGGCCCAAATAAATTATATTGATGTAGGTATAGATAAGGCCAATCACCATTCTACTTTAGGTACTTGATTGCTTTAGAGTTGGGGTTCATGGGACTAAGCTAATGCTTGTGATGCAGTGGTGCTATTTACATTATTTTCTATTGGAATTTGTTTTAGTACTGTATTCCATCATTAGGATTTTTTTGGCTTCTTTTCTAGACATATGAATCATTCATCGTTTATATATGTGTGCTCCAGTTTTTTCTTACTTCTGCTGTTTACGTATGGCATGTTTTACTGCATCCTTTACTAATGATTTGTTTTACATCAACTGTCTTACTCTACCAACGAGGGCATAGTTTCCCCACTACCAAACCCTAGGCCCTCACTACTAGTCAGTAGCCTCTATCATTTGGGGAAATGCGCAAGAGGATATGTGACCAAACTGGTAGGGGCCACCTCTGGGAAGCTTCGGGAATCACGATGTTACAATGTGGTATAAGAGTAATTCGTTTCATCATGAATTTCTATTTGGAACCAATAGTCAGGGGTGAAAAGGAAATAGGTACATAGTAATAATCAATTCATGGGGTTAGCTATACCATGTACAAGTAAAATCCAATTTACCTCGTTATTGCAATTTTTTCTAGTTTTTCAATTTTACAGTTGATTTGATTTTACCATTGGGTGATAGACTTGTTTTGTGATGTTATTATTGAATATATTGAGCTTTTATTTCTGTTGCAACCCAATGAGATGAGGGTATTCCATCTCAATCAACATATAGGAACTTGTTAGAAGTCACATTCCATGCATTCATGACATGCCATTTAGGGTGATTTAGTGGTAGCATGTTGTTGTGATAGATGTTCTGTTAGATATGGATGGTGTTGTGATAGATCCCTTGATAGAATACCTACATTTTGATAGGGTATTACCATTTGTATGGAATCTCTGAATGAACACCAAGCATTGTTTCTTGAGGTGTTATGGCCCCTCATGGATCAGAATTTGGTTTATCATTACCTTTTTTTTCTTGTTTATGAAATGTATAATTTTCCATGATTTGATCCGGGGGGAGTATGGGCCCTCACGTATCGGAATTGGGAACATTAATAATGATTCAGTATTTCTCTTGGGTTCTGGAGTAGTTTCTGAGGCTTATTGTCTAGAAACATCCTGAATTCTCGACATGTATTGACAAATACATTCCTTGTGTCCTTCTATTCGAGAAGGATATTTTTTTCATAGGTACATGCTTGGTAACTTATATACATGTTGTGTAGTCTGTGGCCATTTCATTGGAATTATGAGTAGAGACATGGGGTTGGAAAATCTATAGTGTATCATTTCATGTACCTAATGTACATGTTGTGTTGTATATACCATTTTTCCACCAGTGTGACTTACGACGTAGATGGATAAAACATAAGTTATACACGTCGTGTCAAGCTTGAACACCCCATTTAGTGTTACCTATGTGTCAGGCCATGTATCTAACAACATGGGTAGTTGAATCCTAATAAGTACATGTCATGTCCATCTATAACATGCTTTGTATATTGAGCCATGAAATCTGTCACCAGACTAACAACAAGGGTCAGTGATGTTCTTCTAATACTCACCTTGACTTGATGTAACATGATGTGTAGTATTTCTCTTGGAGAATTGTACGACTTAGCCTTGTAATATAACTCAACAAGGGGAAGAGGATTCAAGTACATGTCGTGTGTTAGGACAACCCACCATGTGTATGGGTTGTTACACAACATGTGTTGGTAAAAGAACATGCCCATGTGATGACTTAATGGAATACATCATGTTGAAATTATACACACCATGTATCCAGGTTATGAAAAACAGGAATGCTTTCTTTCCCTTGTCCCCTTCTTACACTTCCATGTTTAAGTCCTAGTTAATGTTTATCTTTGTTGTGGACTTGACCTTGTAGATTAATGCCATCGAGACATCCTATGCTTGTCTTCCAGTTACAGGGAAGTGATCAGACACTGAACATGGCTGATCAGGGAATACCTACAGATTCTCCAATAGTGTCAGTCTTGGAAACAACCATTATCTAGGATACAAGTGATGATGCATGGTTCCGAGTGGTATTTATGATGTTTATACTGACCTTCTAGGGAGTAACCCATCTCTCCCCATTTATGGCATAGTTGATTCAAGTTTTCCATCAGATTCATCCTCCCACCTTCACAGGGTAAGAAGGACCTCAGGCTGCAATGACATAGTTAGAATCCATGCTATATATCTTCAAGCATCTGGAGATTCCTCCATATATGAGGGTTATTCTCCCTACATATATTATTTGGGATTACTCCATGAGATGGTGGGATGCGATCTCATAAGTAGAACACTGGCTGGTCTCATCTTCGGATGAGTTCCATTGTACCTTCTATGACTACATCTACCCAAATAATTTGAGGGTTGATCTAGCCTCAGAGTTCATTATTCTATAGTAGGGTACTCTTTATGTTATAGAGTATTCTTCTCACTTCATAGAGATGCAGTGATTCACATCCATCCCAGGAGGTGATGAGTTTTTCAAGGCGGGGAAGTTTGAGGATGGTCTTAGGAATAACATCTTATCTTAGGTGAACATTTTCATGTTGAATTACATCACTTATATAATCATCCAGTAACTAATAATGGCACAAAATATGAGGGATTGTGATTTTGTGAGCTAGGGTGGCTCTATATCCAGAGTGGATATACCTCCTACTGACAATAGATAGCACTGTACGGAGTATACGCGTCGAGATCAGAGGTGGCAACAGACATCTTCTGGTAGACATGTGGTGTGCTACTAGTTCGGGAAGAGTGGGAATATGTGGCCACATTTCTTGAGATACCTAGTGGAGTGCCGTTCATGCGACAATTTGGTTCACCTTTAGCGTTTCTGTCAGTTCATCTCACCAGCAGCTGGTGATAGAAGTTGTACTAAGAATACTTGTTAAGGAACAAAACCACCATTTTCTCATCAGTTTGGGAACTGGAGTTCATCTGACTGTTCAGGCCAAGGTGGAGGTCGTGGTCGTGGTATCCAGTCGTCAGGCTTTCAGCGACCATAGGGTGGATCAGCTCAGAGTGCTCATGTATGGTCGTAGGGCCACGGTGCAGGTCAGACTTTTGCAGAGGAGCAGACCCAGCAAGACAAGGATCTCAGACCCTCTATAGTTCAAGGTACCATTCTAGTTGCCTCAGTTTTAGCTTCTTCTCTTTTTGATACAGGGATTTCCCATATAATTATACCTTTTTCTATTTTGGAGATCCTCGGGCTATGTATTTTATCATCAATTAATATCTTGTGGATATAAACTTTTTTGGGGACTAGAATGGCTAGTGTATGTTAGTGAAAAAGTGCCCTCTAGTGGTTTTTTGGTGTCACTTCTCATGGGACATCTATGTCTTAGTGATGATCGGATATGATGTCATTCTTGTAATGGGATGGTTAGTTCCCTTCTAGGATTTTTTCGACTGCTATCACTGTAGGGTGAGTTACACATCACCCCAAGGTGGATTGTTTCTTCATAAGGGCGATGGGATGTTCATGCAAATAGAGTTGGACCCAAGCATCATGGGTTTGGAGGAGATGAAACCCAAATTCATAGTGTATATCATGATTTCCAAGGGACATCATATTTGGACATTTCTCTAGTGGTGGAACATTTTAAGGATGTCTTTCTAGTGGACTTTTCAGGTTTTCCTCTGGAGAGAGATGTGAAAATTTCTATTGACCTTATTCTAGGAGCAGTACCGGTGATCATTACTCTTTATAGAATGGCTACACCAGAGTTACAGAAGCTCAAAAAGTAGTTGGAGGAGATAAAGGTAAATGGTTTCATCTGACTCAGTACTTCTCCGAAGGGTTCGACTGTCCTATTTGTGAAAAAGGTGGACAGTACCCTCAGACGTTGCATGGATTATCAGATGTTAAACCTATTGATGGTTAAGAACTAATTCCTCTTTTGAGGATTTATGATCTCTTTGATCATCTCCGAGGGGCCCTGGTGTTCTCAAAGATTGAATTGAGATCTTGTTATCAGGCTTTTTGCAATAGACCATCTAGTATACCTCTTACAATCTTTTGGAGAAGGTAAGATCTATACGAGTATGTGGTAATGTCATTCGATATCACAAACATGGCCTCATATTCCATGGACCTGATGAACAAGTTGTTCCATACCTATGTGGTTTCATTACTGGTGGTCTTTGAGGATGATATCTTGGTGTACTCTCATAGTCAAGATGACCATGCCGCCCATCCTGAGATAATTTTGACTATAATGAGAGACCCTTAGTTATATGTTATGCTCTCAAAATTTTACTTTTGGATGAACCAAATTAACTTTATGTGTCATGTTATCTCAGAGACAGGAGTATCAGTATATCCTAGGTAAAGGAGAGAAGTTGATTCTTGGGAGAAGCCAAAGAATGCCTTTGAGGTATGATATTTTCTAGGGCGAGCTGGAAAATACAAATATTTTATATAGTACTATTCATGATAATTAGTACCACTGTTGTGTCTATCTAAAAAGGATGTGAAGTACTTGTGGTGAGATATTTGTGAGTCATACATTCTGGAGATAAAAGGGAGGTTGACTTCAGTACTGATAATAGTATTTCCAGAGACAGGAAAAGTATATACTATGTACTATGATGTATCAGGTATTAAACTTGGAGTTGTGCATATTCAAAGGGAAAGAGTCATTGTGTACAGGTCTCGATAGTTGGGGCCACAAGAGGGGAACTACCCAACGCATGATCACAATTTTGCAATTATTGTTCATGCTTTACACTATTGGAGACACTAACTTCTGGGATATCATTTTGTGGTTTTCATCTACCATTGAAGCTACCTGCATGTCTTCACTCAGCGTGGCATGAATTTGATATAATGAAAGCTGGTTGAGTACCATTTTTCTTCTTATTTTGAAATTGCCATTACACCTAGGAATGGTAATTTTTTGGATGATGAGGTTAGTAGAAGGACTCATATACAGGATGTTCAGGATGCCAATAGTGAATCGCAGCTTATGGATCATTTCCCTGAGATGCATTTTGAGGTGCATGACAGACAGGGGAAGACGTTCCTTTCTTCTATGGTAGTTACCTCTACAATACTTGATAGAGTGAAAATGAAGAATCTATCAGATTTAAAAGGCCTATTCCTACGGAAGAGTGTGTTAGGAGCTGACCATATTCCTATATTGATAATATGTGAGGATGAGATCTTGAGTTTTCATGGGAGCATATGAGTGTCAGTAGATATATGTGAGGAGATGATGCAGGACATTCATTACATGTTTTGGGCAGTAAATCGTGCTATTACCAAGATATATCATGATCTAAACTATCATATTGGTTTCCATGTGTGAATAGTAATGCTTTTGGAATTGTCAAGTGGTTTTCCAAATGTTATCAGGTGAAGCTGGAGCATCAGCGACCAGTGGGGATTTTTTATCAGTTACCCATTCCCGAGTGGAAGTGGAACAATTTCGCAATAGACATAGTGACTAGTTTCCTGAGGTCACCTCGAGGGAATGATGTAGCAAGGGTTTTCATTGATAGACTCATGATGGTTTCCCAATTCTTGACGATCAGGGAGACCATCAATGTTGATGAGTAGGGAATGTTGTTAATCTGAGAGATTGTACGTCTACATGGGTTTCCACCCACCATTTCGTCATACATGGATGTACATTTTACTTCTCAGTACTGACAGGGACATCAAAGGGATTTTGGTACATAGGTACTTCTGAGTACAACTTACCATCCCTAGACAGATGGCCAGTCTGAGCATACGATTCGACTTCTTGAAAACATTCTTTGAGCAAGAATCCTGGATTTTGGCAATTCAAGGGAGTAGTATTTACCTCTTTTGGAGTTTAGCTTCAATAATTGTTCTCAAGATACTCTTCATATGGAACATTCTGAGGCCTTGTATGGTAGGCCATTTCGATAAACCTTATCCTAGCTTGAGTTAGGATAGGAAGATCTGCTGGGACGTCGTTTTGTCTAGGAGACCACATCGCATATAGAGTGGATTTTGATGAGGATGGCTACTGCATAGTCACGAAATAAGTCATACGTAGATTGAAAAATATGGCCTCTTGTGTAAAAGTTCAGAGATCATGTTTTTCTATGTGTCATGCTATGGTTGGGATACAGGTGGATTAAATGATAGGGTATGCTTTATGTGAGGTATGTCGGGCAATTTGAGGTGTTGGGGAGAGTCAAGACGGTTTCCTATCAGGTGCAGTTACCTTAGAGGTAGAAGGCATTGTATGATGCATTCCATGTTTCCTAGCTCCGGCGTTACTTCTCATACCCATATAATTTTATCCATCTCATGGAGTTTGAGCTTGAGGTGGATGCATCATTCGTAGAGCGTCATATCCAGATTGTTGATCGAAGTGAGAAGGTTCTATGTGGTTGGTCTGTTCCTCCTGTATGAGTTCTATGGCGACACATGTGATTACAGGACGAGATTAGGGAGAGTCAGGACGATGTTTGATTGAAGTGGCTATATATGTTCAAGGTGACTTATTCTATGTCATCATTCTAGGGAAATTCAATGTTGAATTCCTTTATGTGGAGAAGATTGTAATAACCCGGATTTTCATTAATGGTATGTTTTACTTTTCTTGTTGTTTTCTGAGGAAAAAAGGAGTTTCTGGATAATTCAAGAGTACATGACATGTACTTATAACAATGCATCATGTACTTGGTTTCCATGGGTGAGCGTGTACTGGTCGGGTAACGACTGAGTACATGACCATGTTTGGTGACCTGGAGACCACCTAAAGAAGTGGCCGAAAAAAGAACATAAACAACATGTATTTTTAATTAACACACCTTTTACATTATTTTTATTTCATTAAATGGATTGAGGTCATGTCTGATGGACATAACACACTTCTTCATGAACTATCTCATCCAGGAGCACCTACACGGCCACATATCTTCTCTGAGAACCCGAACCATCGTCCTTTCTCCGAATTGACCACTATTGATTCTGTTGGAATCGCCATGGTGAGTTCTTCCTTCTTCTAGAACATCAACTCCTGATTTATCTTCTTTTTCAAGATATCCTTATTTGAACGTCTTAAGATGTTTTATAAATCAAAGGAATTTATGGTCGAATAAAGGCCTGAGGATCACCTATATCGCTCTCACAATGCTGAGGTAGGTGGTTTGTGCCTTTCATTAGGATAGTCATTGAATTTTATGTGCAAAAGTGCCCAACACCCATGAATGAGTTTATGTGTGTTTATTATTTTTATTCCCATTATTTTCTACTGTGACTTGATTGTATGGATAGAGGTTAATTGTTTCTGAATAGGGTTAACATTTCCATGTTATTGATGTTTTTCCCATGATTTCTTATTTTGATTGTTTGGTCTAGCTTTCCTGTTATGCTCCTTGCTTTCCAGGAATTGTATTGTTAGGGTGGAGTGATTATTATCTAATAGGTTATGATATGTTGTAGATTGTTTAGCCATGTAGTTATTGAGGTTTACATTGGATTCCATGTTTTTTATGTCCACAATTCACATACACAAGGATGTGGGAACACGGTGCAGTAGACCATATGGAGAATGGACATTGAGGGCTTATCCAAAGTGTCTGTTTACTTTTACAATGTAAGACCATAGGGGGATAGACATAATTCTCCCTCAGAGTGTCATTAGTTTCCTCCATATATGCCAGATGGAGAATTGGATTTTGATTTCTTCCTCAAAGTTCCTATTAGTTACAAATACAAGATCACATGGGGAATTGACGGTGAGTGCTTCCTTAGAGTGCCTTTTCTAAAGTTGAACTAGAGTGGTAAGACTGTGTGTAAATCCCAAAGGTTTCCTTTTGTTTTTTGGTTGAACTAGAGGCATTAGGCTATGAGTACTTCCCATAGGGATACCTATTTGAGATTATTTGCATAAAAATATATGAAATTGAAGGAAATTGAACAATATGATTGTTTGCTACTGAGTACTTACTTGTTCACTACTTTTTGTTTATTTTCGGCCATATATATATTTACAGAGTATTAGGAACAGATCATTGGGTGGGTTCCTACTAGGATTAGTCTCACACAATTTTTGGGTCATGCTTTTTTCCCCAAACAGATTATATTTCTGGTGGTGTAGATAAGGGAAAGCACTCATCGAATTTAGAAATGTGATTGTTGTGCAGTTGGACAGCATGAGACCAAGATGAGGATTGAGATGAAGTGTCATTTTTAGTTGAATTTCGTTAGTACATTGGTCTAGTACTGTATTCTAGAATTTTGATTTTTTGGCTGCATTCCTAGACATGTGTATCATGATAATTTATGTATGTTTTCTCCAGTTGTTTCTTACTTATGTTTTTTACTTATGTAATGTTTTATTTCTTACTCTATTGTGATCTATTTTACTTCTGCAGTGTTACTCTGCCAATGAGGGAATAGTTTCCCCACTATCACACCCATGGCCCTAACTGCTTACTGGCAGCCACTAGCAATCAGAGAAATGTACTTGAGTCCATGTGACCAACCGGGTACTGGGCACCTCTAGGTGGATTCTATAACTGAGACGTTATAATGGGTTCTGAAAAATATTATGGGGAAATCAAATCAATTTTTTCTAATTGGGAAAATATCTATTGGAAAGATATTGTTCAATTTAATAGAGTTTTATATACTATAGTCACTAATAAGGATTCATATATAACTTCTTATTTTCATTATGAATTAAGGAGGAAATTTGATCTCACATCCATTTGAGTAAAAAATTCCATCCATATTCGGATGGCTATAAAAAAAGATCTATACAGATTCTTGAGTATATTCCTAGATATTGTCTTCTCAACTCTGTGGGAGCTGGGGATGATCATTTGGGGATAGTTGAGTGTGATTATAACAGTAAAATCCACTTTATGATTAGAATGGGTTTTTAGGCCTTGTATGGTCATCCATAATGATCACTATTGTGTTGGAATGATAATGGCGAATGATCTATGGTTGGATCAAACTTGGTTCAAGTGACAACAAAAAATATTCTGATAATTAAGATTTAATGGATATGATATAATTTTTTTATCTTAATCATAGATATATTTGATTTTTATTTGGTGATCAGGGGTTCTTGATGATTTAACACAGATTTGGTCATCGACCACTTGCGAACAAGTGAATCTTACTCCTTATTTGTTCGACCATTTGAGGTTTTTGAACATGTGTAAAAAATTTCTTACTGTTTAGCACTTCTAATGTATCTAAAATTGACTCATAACATGTTCCATCTATCTCAATAGTGGAAGTATCTATCAAGTCCATCTCATGTACTATTCTATCATGAACATGAAGTTTATCCTAATTCTACTATGATAGAATGGCCTGTGAGGATATGTGATTCTGAATCAAAGGTACTTCAAGGGGAGAGGATAAATTTGTTTCATGTTATATAGATTCATAATTCTTATAACATAGAGAATTTGGAGATGGATTCAATGATTAATGAGCAGTGGCCTCATATTTATAGAATATGAGATTCTAAATAGGCATTTTAGGGTAAGAATGTTTCTACAGTGGGGTGGATGTATCATACTATAAATAGTTTTCTTGTGTTTTAACCCCTATTTTTATTATTATATTTTTAGTTTTTTTAGGATAGTTTATGGATGATATTTTTTATGTTTTCAATAAAAATAGACTAATTCACAGTAGGCGTATGGTTTTCCAAAACCAGGAAACCTTCCATGAAAAACATATAAACCTGAAAAGTGTGGATTATCATGATTAGTGAATTCTTTATCATATCTTGATCCCTCATTTGTGAAACAATGTGGCATATTTTAAACAAGAACCCCATTAGTTTTTAAGAGTTATCAAACTATGAAGATCTACCCAGCTAATCAGGCATGAGGTTTATGAAATACGGAATCCAATTTAGAAATACAAAACCCCCATTTATGTTGTCAGTCATACATATCTCAAAACCATTATATTAAAACTTCTACAAGAGAAACCATGAGATGTTGTTGTCCCCTTAGATCCATCCAGGATGAAATTTGAATCATGAGGAATTCCCATTGATCTTATCTTAGTCAAATTCCAATCCGTGATCTCTATCTCTCATGATATATCCTCACCTACATGGGGATCTGTGGCTCCCAATTTTTCATTACGAATATAATTACCTCTATTTTGGGATCTTAATAGTAGGTTTTATACCTATTTTTAATATTATATTATCATCTTTATTCATTTTAAAATCCATAATAGGGTTTGGAATTGTGAGATTCACTAATCTCGAGGTAGTTGGATCCATGATGATGCACAATTTATGTTAACCTTATATTTCATTTTATCGATTAAAATAACTTAATTAAATAAAATTTTGTTTTAGGAATTTAATTTCCTTCAATAGGTTTGTTAAAAAGTCCAAATTCCATTGATCATGGGTTTCAATAATTGGATTTTGGCATGAAATTGGATGCCCCCAAATTATATAAAATTGTGGTGAATTTATCGAAATTGGTGAAATTTAAATTTATTAATTTAAAATGTTGAAATAATTTGATGTAATTTTTTTAAAAATACCTATTCCATTGAATTATTAGTTTGTTGTAAATTTTTTGGACGGTTTTTGTAATTAAATTTTTGACATTAATTGTAAATGTAGATTTTGAAACTTAATTTTGAATTGATTTCAAATATTTATTTATTAAATGGATTAAATTTGGGTTGATAGAAACCTTCTTGTTTTATCTTGGTGAAAAAAGAATGTTTTATTTAAAAAATATTTTTTTAATGGAAATTTGAATTTTTGAAATAGAAATAGAGGACTTAACTGTATTTTAGGGTTTCTAAAAACAAATTTTACATCTTTGATTTATACTATAACACATGAATTCATATTTATTTAGTGATTTATTCAGAAAAAAAATCTATATTTTAATTTCTTGAACAATAGATTGATTCTTTGTAACACTAACAAAGTAGTGGCCATCACATCTCTCTTCTCAATTGGGACATAGATAAGTCATATCATTCCCTTGTCAAGGTAGATGTGTAATCATTGTGATTTATCACATGAGTGTGTGAGGATCAGATTGCCTAAAACAATTTTACCTTTTGAAAGATGATCAGGTTTCTCGCTTTTTTATATATGATATATGAATGTATTCAATTGTGGAAAATGTTACATTCCTTGTGAATTTATATAATTTATTTATATAAAATTGTTTATTTAATCCATTTGTGTAAAGCAATATTTGTGAAATATTTTCAATCATTTTAAAATGTGAAACATGATTTGATAATGAATTATTGTCTTTTGAAATGTCATGTGTGATTATTTGAACTATTCTATTTAAATGAAAAAAATATTTATTTGAATAATTGAAAGCACATATTTTGATAATTTATTATTTTCAGCTATTATGGAATCCGTTCGGAGACCCTTAAAGTCATTTTTCTCAAACCCTATCCATATTATTAGCTGTTTGTAGATTATCTCCATCTAGGTTTGAGTAGTGATAAAGCACAATGTGGAGGTTCTTCTATCTATTAGTCTATAGACATGGAGAGTTTCTTAGATTCGGACATGGGTTGTAAATCATCGTCTTTTTCTGGTACATTACATTAGTACAATGGGTTTTCATATCAATTTTACTAATGATACACTTCTCACTATGTATATTTTTTTCCATGCATATTTTTTATCATCCTTCCATAATTATAGTGCAAAATTATTTTCTACTTCCTTTTTGTATAATGTGATGTGCTAGTCGCCAACACGTAGGGATCAAGAATTTACGTCTGGTACATAGGTTGGTTAAAGATAATACACATGATATAAATATCGCATATAATCAGTATATATATTTATAATAATCAATAAAATATGTAATTATTAAATTAAATACATCATTTAGGCAGATGGTCAGCTGTACAGATGCATGAATAATGTTTTCATTTTCTTCATCGTGTTGAAACATAAATGATATATATATATATATATATTCACTATAATAGAACTATTTTTTCATACATATGAAATATTTTTTTAAATTAATCATTCTTATATACTATTTAAATCATGAATGAATCACATCTCTTCATGAAGAGAATGTCCACCACAAACGCAGAAAAATTATCATATTCCCAAAAAATAAAATGAAAGAAGGTATGTTTTCTATCAATATTATTGTAAAATAATAGTATCAATAATATTATTAAAATCATATATTAATAGTAATTATATAATTATAAAAAACCTTCATTTTTGGAAATGAAAAAATCGAATGACATCATTTCACGAGATGATAGTTTTCTATAAACAAAAATAATGATTTTGTAACCCATTTAATGAATTTATATTTGGTAGTAGCTTTCTTCCATAACATAACATAATATTATTTTATATATTATACTATGGTTGTTATATATGAGTTATATATAAATAAATAAAAATTATTTGGGTTGAAATAAATCAAAAATGATTGTTGATGAACATTACCTCTTCTTCGAGTATTATTTAGGATTCCCATAAAAGAAATACATACAAGATTATTTTTAAAATATATGTAATATATTATTAGTTGTTGGATTTGGGGAGTAGAATTGGGTAGGTCATGGTTGAGAAATAGGTATATAAAATGTTTGAATAATATTGGAGAGATGAAGGACTTTTATAAATGAGTTCAGTGGAAATGTGTATCTTTTTCAAATTTGGATTCCACAATCATAGTTCCTAGGTAAATATGAAAAAATAATTTGAAAATATATCGAATATAAGAAATTTTTTATAAATAAATCCATACATTGGGTTTTTGATAGTATTCAAGGTCATTTTAACCATTAAATTTAATGTTTAGTCCCTTGATAAATTATTTCTCTCTAAATCGTCTTGATTAATTTTAATTGTGTTAGATAATCATTGTAGTTTAAAATTAAGTAATAAATATTATAATTTATAATTTATTATGATTTCAAATATGTAGTAAATTTTTACATAATGAATTCATATAAGATTAATAGTTTGAATTAATATTAATATTGTATGCGTGATGAGAAGGATGGTTTTTAAAGTGAAAAAAATCTAATGAATGAAATATTATTATATCCAGTTTCATTTATTAATTGATTAATATTACTTAAATAAGTTTAAAGGATATATAATTGAAATAATTTAACATTAAACCCAATTTAATATAACTTTTAAATTCATAAATAATTATAATGGAAATTAAGATTTCAATTAAATTTCATCATTTTTTATTATTAATAAATAAATAATCATTTCATAAAATGTCAGGAAAATACATCCCATGATAATATTTATATTTATCATTCTAAAAATAAATACATATTCAAAAATAATGTTTATAAAATTTAAAAATATTCCATTTCAAATGATTGTGCCTATATTAGGTGATAAAACCTTTTTTACATAATTACAATTTTTGAGAGTAATGTTAGATTTATTATTATATCTTGTATATAAATAAAATAAGATGAGTTTCAAATATTTAATTGAAAATATAATATATTAATTATTTCAAAATAATTCAACAAAAAAATTTTGATTGCATTATTAAGGTGAAACATGTTTTTTTCATAAAACATGTTTTACATAAAACGATTTCCTATATTTTAGATTAGTTTTTTTAATTAAAAAAAATTGGTACCTAAATAAATCATTATATACTTTTTTGTAAATGATGTTTAAAAAAAATATCTTACCCAATTATTACCATTCATTTCCATGGTTAGGTGAAAACTATCATATAACTCAAAAATATATTAAAAATATTTCACATTTTGTATACACATTTCATTTCATGTAACACAATCTAGTCTCAGTGTTGTATATAGAACCCCAATTTTTGTGTGTGTAACATATGAAAATCTCACGCCTTTTGTGTTGTGAAAGAAAAATTAAGTGTTTCATGTGTTAAAAAATAACAAAAAAATATTTAATTCAACAAAATACTGAATATTTTAGTGTGTTTCATTTACATTAATCCTTGAATGATGTATATGTAAAATTAATCACCTAGCTTAGTGGATGTGATAATATACATATACAGTAACTGATGTTACCATTTTTTAATGATTGTAAAACATACATGGTAAATGATATAATAAATTTATAAATTCATGATTTATTAATAAAAATTATGTACATTCATTATATATATCCTCATATATATATCTATGGAAATATATTGATTTCAAACCACATACAGTACTATATGGACATGGTAATCCATATATATCTCAAAGGGATTATTTCTTTTTTCCAAAGCATGGAATGATAATTAATATGAGTTTTCTCCCATTATAATAAAATTTTATGTTATTTATTTAGATTTTGATATTATTTTATCAAAGATATATAATATTTAAATGATTTAGATAATTAAATAAATTGAAAAGTCATTGTAAAAAAATATCACAATTCATCGGAAAACAACTTTGGATTAAACCTTTTGCCTTCTGGGTCATTCGATTTTTTCAATAAGATAATCATGCTAATACGAATTAATTTTGAAAGGGGGTTGGGTATGTATTGGTTGAGATATGTTTTATAATAGGTTTTAGTTGGATATTAAATAATTTTACATTTATAATTGACAAAAAACAAAAATATAAAACTACCAAAATGAATTTAATAATATAGAGTATTCCTCATAAGAATATTTCATGAAATTTTCAAATATTTGAATAAAACCTATTTATTTTTGGTATATTACCATTCATGGATTGAATAACTATATTATTGCATCTTATAACCTTATATCTTAGTTTAAACTAGTTTAAATCCTTTTTTAACCCTAATAATGGTAAAAACATTTACAGATTTTACTACTCATTATTACTAAATATTAATATTGAATAAATATATAATATTAATTATAATTGACTTAAAATATAGAATTGTTTTTATAATTTTAATTTTGATGAATTAGTATTAGTTAAATTAATTATTAGTGACTAAAAATAATTAAATCAAACTTTATTAAAAAATTGTATACATGTTTAAATATTTACTAAAAAATTATGTATAATGCTAACACTGATGGAATTAATTATATTATACTATTTTAAAGGAGACTTATCTTTCTTAAAATACAGTAAAGAACTAAATGGAACCACATAAATATTATATTATGGTAAAGTATGGAAAAATAATTTTCAATAGGAAAAAAATTACTTAGAATATCAAAATGTTATGAATATTTTTAAAAGACAAACATTATATTTTTATATAGATATTATTACATAAAATTTTTATATATTTTATTCAATTAAGGAATCATAATTTTCCATGCAGTTCTTTTATGAATTGAATTTCCAAAATTGGTTTTTGAAAAATTGGGTTTTTCATTATTCAAATAATAATAAATATATTTATAAATATAGAAAAGATTTAGTGAAATATAATATTGATTTACTTATTATTGAAATGATATTTATTTTATAAAATAATATTTCATAAATGAGATTTAGTGTTATAAACATATTCCTGAATAAATTTATGTGTAATGTTCTATTTTTCATTAGGAATAAAATCTTACTATTTTTTAATCTTACGTGATAGTTGAGTGATCTTGGACTACATGTTTCTCATTATCTCCACGAAAGATATGATAAATCTCTATAAAAATATTACATGATATTAGATATATTTTAAACAAATATATTGGTTCATATGTGATCATTCAAAATAGATAATGGATCATTATGAAGATAGTTTCGATTATATTTTTTAGATATATCTTCATTAACATAATACCATGAAATTTTTGAAATGGAAAAATATTAAATAAAATTAGTGGTTTATATGATAATAAATTTTTATCCTTCTAGGAATATTATGTCATGATAAGTAAAATAAATTATATAAACATAATCTTATCCATATTCCTCTATACATTTTCCTTATCTAACATTATATATATATTTATTAATTTTTTGTTAAATATTTTCATCATTGATATTGAATTCAAATATGACATAAATTTATCTTCAAAAAAGTAATAATTCCATATAATTTATTTGGTATACTAAAATATTATAAACATAACAAATTTCATAATATATATTTATTTGTTAACAGAATTATTCCATGACAACATTTCAGAAGACTTATTAAGGATATTATAAACACTAGGATAGTGGGTGATTTAGAGTTAGTGTGTTTTTTTCAATTAAAAACTATATTTTATTTAATTTTTTATACACATAATGAATAAAATATATATATATTATCTACTATTATAAATTTTTTCATTTTAATTATACACAATCTAACATAGACACAAAATAGGAACAATAGAGATATATGATCCAACCATAAAAATAACTTCTAATATATTGTGTGATAAACAATCCATGATCACCTAACTCAATATTATCATCATATTAGTATAAAAGATAATGGGTTTTCTACAACTCATGACAGTAATATTATTATTGTATACGGTGAATTATCATACTTCATATCGTCCTAATGGGTCATTATACTAACACTTAATAATATTAATATATGTATTTGGTAACATCAAGAATATCATTCAATAAAATATACTATTAAATGATGTTGATGAGATATATATATCTTCAACCTATTCTATTTTTTATACAAAAAATATGCATGCAATATATATTAATATCTTTCAAATTTTACATATTGAAATATTTAAATTTATTTCATTCATCTGATCATGAAAAAATTAATATCTTATTATTCTATAGAAAACATTACTACAAAACACACTTTCTTCTTCATAAATATTTATATTTTGTATCAGTACAATAAGACTAAACTCTATATCATCTTTTTTATTCAAATATTTATATGATATGAAATATAAAATTTGGTTCTCCATCTATCATGTATACTCAAATATTTTTATACACTATAAAACATCCTTTCTATCTTCCCTAGATGTTAAATATTTATCCATCATTGTATATATTGCCGGTAAAAATATTAGTATCAATCTTATCATCAGTGTCTATATACATATTCACTAAAAATTATTATTATATTTTGATTTTAAATAATATTTGATAATTGATAACAAATAAATCATTGGTAATGTGAAGACAAGTAATACAAAATAATTTAGAACAATCATAATCATATAATCCTCTAATAAACTACATGTTTTCAAAAATATCTAAAACTACATACAAACGAGAATAATATATTTTTATTGTTATTAAATTAAAATATGATACCATTATTTTAATCTTATCATTATTTCCATGAAATATTCTCATATTGATGATTTTTTATATGTGCATGAATTATTACATATAACAGTAGCAGTCAAGGATCCTTAATTTATCTTGATATGTTTCATTCATGAAAAGGATCCTAATGTTTTTATTGTATTTTGGGATCAATTTACATGTAATTATTTTATTGACTTCTGTATCACCCTAATACATTAATATATTTTCCTCTTAGAATAAATTAAAATCTTTTGGTAGCCATAAAATACTGCCAAAATTTATTTAAGTCAGACAATATTTACTCACACGTTTCACAATCAGTCAAATAAAAAAACTTTTAGAGATTATATGTATTATGATTAGGTATTTCATATCCTCTAAAATATTTTAATACTATTATAATATATTTGATAAGTTTAACATACAGTATATCCTAATAAAACACATAAAATATTATATATTTTAAATTTAATAGTCAGCCTTTTGATATAGAACCCTTTTTAAATAATATTTTTTCTATATATTTAAATTTAATATAAAAAATTATACATTTTCTTTCTAGGAGGAACATAAAAAATAACCTATGAGAAAAATTGGACTTTTTTTAATAAGTTTCAAAATTTTATGAAAAGTGAAAAATACTTTATTATTATCACAGAATATATTTTTCATCTAATTTATACTTAATTTTAAAGTATTTTTTAAAATATGTATAAATTTATTTTATTTATTTTATCATCAATTTATCCAATTTTGTTCAATATAATCCAATCAAATTAAACTAACATAGAAAAACATAGGAAGGTTTTAAATGGTTTTATATTAAAACCCCGCAATGTTATCACGTATGTTTGGATAAATTTAATTTAATTTCACCAAATTAGGTTATTGTAATTTTAAAAAAATGACTAAATATTTGAAATATTAACAATTAATAATTTATAATAATTTTAACTTAGTTTTTTTAAAGAAAAATATTAATGAAGGTAGTTAAATTTAATTACAACAATTAAGGTTAAATTAATCTTAACAAGGGACTAAAACATATACAGAAGTACGAATATAACCTATGATCATTAAAAAAGAAAATGGCTTGCCTTATATCAACTATAAAATCCCTTATCTCGAATTTTCATAGTTATTTATTCATGTGAAACAAAAAAGAGTGGGGGGGTCATTTATTTAATAATATTATAAAATTGCAACTCCTACTACTCTATTAAAAGGCCTCCATTTGTACCACTTACTGACACCTATCAAGACACCTAGTATATAAAAATATCCTCCAAATAAACTCCCCAAAATCACTAACATCCACCATTATTTCTCACATTTTGATGAAATGAATCCATGGAATCCATTGGTATAAACAAAATAGAGTTATCCGATTAAGAGGAAACATCATTCATAAAGCCCTTTAACTGTATTTATGTTATCCACTCCCCCACCACTTTTTATTAAATTTTTGTTAAGAAAATATATTATCTAAAATATACTATCACGTATTTAATAAAAGGGTTATATTTATACATACACACAACTCCATCTAATGGTTATCAAACATACAGTATACTTGTATGGTGAAGTAAGACCTCACAAGATAATGATTGTTCTTTTTGTCCCTATCCCAAAAATAATGATAAAAATTATGATCGAAAACAAATTTATATATTTTATATATGATATTTATAATTCCATTAAAATTATATTAATATTTTATAATACATATTTTTTATAATTTCGAGTTTGTGTAAATATGATAACATTTTTTGTGGATGTGTGGACTACTACCACCTCAATGTGATGTGATTCACCCAAATGATACCTTGAATGTCTAAATGTTTGATTTAATTAAATCATTTGACATAGAAAAAATATATATTATATTAATGACATAAAAATCATCATATAATTATTATATATCTTTATCATTATTACCTTTCACACACCTAAAAAGTTATAACGTTCTTTGTGGACGTGTGGACGACTGCCTCCTTAACATGATGTGATTCCTCTTAAATGAGATGAATAAAATATAAAAGTATGTATGACTAATTGAAATGGTATTTAGATATTATGATCATTATAGAAGGACTTTTAGTTACAAAACATCTTTCAAAATGATAATTGAATAATCTTAACTTTACTAATTCATACATACAGCCAACGGTATCCATGAGTATAACGTTTGTTAATTTCTAACAACAAACATTTATGATTGGTTTTAACTAAATAACTTATGTAAAAATATGATAATTATGTCATGAATATAATTATGTACATGATTATAAAATGGCATATATTACTTTAGTTGACATAATATATTTATTTTTCACATGAAGTAAATTTCCTCAAAACACTCAACATAAACGTAATTGATTATGTTGTTATACAAAATATCATAATTGTAAATTATAAATACTAATAATCTTGAGAAAGTCTCAAAATAATATAAAAAATTAATATAATTTTATTATTAATATATATAATGTCATGTAAAAAACTTGAGACTCAATTTAATTTATTTCGTCTCAATTTATATTCCATTAAGAAATATTTTTTATTATAAACCAATTTACTTTTATTTTGTATATATACATCATTTTATCATTTATTTATGAAAATCACTATAGTATCATTGTATTTAATGTTTCATCTTATAATATTCCAACATAGTAAATTATGATTTAAATTATTCAATGTGGTATGATATGATTTGGAATGTTTAAGGATGATTTTCCACAAGAATGATTTCATGACCATTATGTAGTATTAAAATTCATGAATAAGAAAAAACCCTTATTATATGGATTTATATACTGCAGAATTATTGATAAATATGTATTCTTTATTAAATACGGATATTTTATATTGTATATTATTTATTTTGACTATAAGATATGATTAATTATTTGGAACGTAAATGACGGTTGTGGCATGTACATTATATAGCCATAAATGGATTGAAAGCATACCATGAGACAAATAAGATGGCCAAATTAAATGGATTAATTTACATAGTTTTCAGTGACATGTGAATGTTGATGAAGGTATAGGGTATTCATTATCCTTATACAAGACCTACAATTATTAATCATTTCATTCATGGTTATTACATTTATAATTACTCCATGATTTTTTTCGTTGAAAATTCTATGGATATAGTTTGTTATCATCTTATTGAAAAGATGGAATGTGTTTCAATTTTATACATTTCCATATTAATTTTCCTTATATGGTTATGTGAATAGAAATTTTAAATATTTATTTTACATCCTTTGTTTATTATTATCATTTATTCATTATTTATTTTATTTTACATAACCATATTGAGATTTCTTGGTCATCCATATTATATTTGTGTTCCCCTGGTAATTTTGATAAAATAATGGAATAAAAATTTACGTATGAATGGGTTTTTGATTATTAATTATCGTTATCTTTTTTCATTCATGAATGTATTAATGGTATCATGTATATAATCTATAGTTCCAAATGTGATAAACCAATCTGTGCTTCAAGATTTGATTCCGTGAAATAGTTCAAATGAAATAATATGATGAATTAGCTCCAGGATTCTATGTTCGGGGAGTTATAGTTGGTATCATTGGAGGCATACTCGTTTCATTAGAATCTTGATTTAAAAAACATATATTAATGACAAAACCCATAATATAACAATTCTAGATAATTATATAATAACATCCTATAATGACGACAATGTGTAGATTATGGTTCTCCTATCAATACATCATTGTTTCGATACTACTACAAGACATGGTTGTGGAATAGATGTACCAAGGAGTAACAACTCCAAATAGTTGTCACATTCATTACTCATGGTAACCTGGTATATGGAAATGGGTCTCATTGTTCACCTAATTTTACCATCATGAGAGATACTCTTAGGATAACTCACATTATATTTACTATTTTGAGTGATTTAAAAGTATCAATGTCCTTAAGGTAAATAATGTTATTATTTATGATAAATAAATTTCATTTTATGTTGAGTGTTATACCACATTTTATATTGATGAATTTAGGAGATAATCCAGTATATTCCATATCTCTAGAAATGGAACACAGTGGGATGAATTGTATTAATACACACGGAAAATGAAGTGATTCCACTAATGAGAAACCAATATAGCATGTATTTGAATGGAAAAAATTATGGAAATATTGAGACAATATAATTAGTTTATTAAAAATATCCTTACAGAAATGGATCTAACTATTCAATAAAGAGATTCCACAATGCTAGATTACATTATGTGACAGAATCCCATATAATACAGTGGGACTAAAAATCCAATTTTATCTGAGTAATGGATTATGAGTCTAGATAATATATTTACGGCCATTGAATGACATTATTGGAAAAGGTTATACTATCCGTTTATTTAATAGAAGGTGATTTTGATCAATTGTGGTCCCGGTCCAAAATAATTTTGGGATGTGGCATAAAATTCATCGAATGAAGAACTATTGAAGAGACATTCATTGATTAATACTTCCCTTATGATCAAGAAATTGTGATAAAGGGGGTTTTAATTGGCACAAGGAACAACTAATAAGATAGTTTTGTAGATAATAAAATACCTTAACAAGGTTATCTGGGTATGAAATATAATATATACACAAAACGAACTAAAAAATCAACAACTTATTTTATGGTTTTTGGCAATTCTTCGAAGGGAAATGGTTTCAAAGAGATTTTCCTCATTTGAAAAAATTGCTAAAATTTAATATTGAAGAAGATGGAATCCTAATGATCTTTTGAATTTAATTGAAATAAATAAAAAATGGTCTATATAAGAACCATGTAAAAGGTAATGCATCATAGATGATGATGAAGTTAATGCATTTCCCATTTTTATGAAAACGATCGGAAAAAGAACCCTATGGAATTTTTGATTGATTGTGATTTTTTAATATCTAATGATATAGGGGCCACTGGGATCCTAAAAACAAGAGAAAGAGAAAACTCAATGAGGTCTAGTTCTACAATTGTAATGATATGGGACAATATGAATGTATATTCCCTAAATCGCCAAGGGAATCTACCATAGAAGTGTCCAAGGGGAGATATACAAACTTATGAAATCACAACAATGGAGGTGGAAGTACCCAATGACATGGTGGAAGGTATATTAATACTATCTTCAAATTTATTTGATTCCATATTTGAATTGTATCATCACATTCTTTAATATATACCAGTTTTCTAAGAAAATATGTCCTTTCTAATTGGATTTTGTAAGGGAGTTTTCCATCAAAACACCTCTAGGGAGTATCATTAAAACAATGATGCATTGAGAAATCCCAATTATCAATTATAATCATGCATTATGTGAGGACATGTTTATAATACATATGGATGAATTTGATATTTTCCTTATTATTTTTTGGATCCCAAAATACGATGTAAAACACTTTTACAAGAAGAAGGAAATAGTTATTTTTAGGAATATATATAAGCCATAATATTTTGAGAAAAATATTCTTCATCTAATATTTATCTAGATACTCCCATAGTAACTATACTAAATGAAATTATTATGGATGAAGAGGAAAAAACATCAAGTGACGAATATGGTAGTCTAGAAATTGAGAATGTACCTATTGTTATAGTGTAGGTTGACATATTTCCTAAGGAATGACTTGGACATCCTCCAAATCATGAAGATGAAATTTTATTGATTTAATCTCTAATGAAAGGTCAATATCAAGGTCTCCCTAGATGATGGCCACATTTGAATCGGTAGAGTTAAAAAAACAACTACATGATTTTGTTAAGATGGGATTTATACAACTTAGTGTTTCACCACTGGGAGCATGTCTCCACATTATTAAGTAGAATAGTGGATCCAATAAGATTTGAATTTATTATAGGGAAATTGAAGATATTAAAATAAAGAACAAGTGTTATTTTCCTCATGTTTATGACTTTTCTACTCAACTTCAAGGAGACAAATATTTTTCAATGATTAATCTGTGTTTTGGGTATCAAAAATTGAGAATGAAGTAGAATGACAATTGGAAAATATATTTTCGAATAATGTATGGAAATTATGATTTTATAGTAATTCCAGTCGGATTTTTTAATGATTCATTTATTTTTATGGAGAAAATTAAATGATTATTCAATGAATTTTGTGATGTTATTTCATGGTAATAATTGATGTTATTCATGTGTATTCTAAAAACAATGAGTATAATGACAATCACACGAGGATTATTCATATGGATCATATAAGGGAAAAGTTATATGATAAATTTAGAAAGTTTTATTTCCTTATTGAATATGTTTCTTTTGTGGTCAAATTTTCCCCAAGGATAGGATATCTATTGATCCTCAAAAGACAAAGGATGTTTAAGAATGACCTATAATAGAAAATAGAAACATGTTATGTAGTTTCATGGATTTGGCATGTTACTATCAGTGATTCATTTAGTATTTTCCCTTATTGGCTATCCATTTAACCAATATTACATGTAAGTGGTTATGTTTCTATTGAAAACAGATTGTAGAGAATTATTTGAGGAAATAATGTTCAGATTATTCAATGGTGTGTTTTTTAATATACCATCTAGTAGTGATGGGGATTTCATATATTGTAATTCTTCAAAGAAGGGACCTAGTTTTATATTAAGGCCCAATTATATATTTTTTCATATGAATCTAGGACATTCAAGACTCATGAATAGAACTACCCTACCCATGATCTTGGGTTAGCAGATTTAATTTTCTCAATAGAAATATGGAGGCATTATTTTTATGGTGAATTGAGTGAGGTATACATGGATAACAAATGTATGAAATACATAATCACACAAATTTTGATCTATATGAGACAATTTTGATGTGTTGAGCTACTCAAGGATTATGAATTCTCAATACACTACCACCCTGGAAAAGAAAATAAGGTAGTATCTTCACTTAGAATAACTTATTAGGGAATTATATGCTAGATGTAGATTTAGAATGATCATATGTTAATGGATGTAATAAACAAGTATATTTTAATTCATAAGGATGTGTATAAATTAATTATTATTAAAATGATTCGAAGACCATATTTATTATAGAGGATAAAAAAATTTCAATCTGATGTTGAGGAAATTATAATGAAAATTAAAGTTGTGAATGATGGAAAATTAGTAGACATTGATTTGGATTATTGTATTATAAAATGGGATGAAATACATGTTTCATTTATACATGATCTAAATAGGTAATTTTTTTATGATTCCCATAGATCAAATTTCTTTATACACCCTAGACGGAAAATGATTTATATGGATATTAAATAGTATTTTTTGTTGGATAAAATGAAGTGCAAAATAATAGATTATGTTTCAAAATGTTTGGGTTTTCAACATTTGAATATTGTGAGGCTAAATCCTTAATAAGCCCTAAAACATCTTCCAACTCCTACATGAAAATCTGTTAAAATTGCTATAGATTTTTCATAGGACTACCAATTAATCCTAGAATGAATTCTGAAATATGGTTTATTGATAATCGCATAAATGAATTCAAACATATCCATTAAATAAGAGAAGATTTTCCTCTCGAGAGACACCCAAGGATCTATATTAGTGTTATTTTAATACATCATTGTACTCCATTATTATTATTTTTGATCGATATCCTCCCTACACCATTAAATTATTGAAGAGTCTTTAGAAGTCTATTGATATTGAAGATTTTTTTGAGTTATATACAATCATGAAACTGATGGATAGTTTGAATGAAGAATTAAATAAATGGAAAATATATTGAGGTCATTCCTAATCATCTTTCATGGTATGTGGGATCATTACATACCTTTGGATGTGTTTTCATATAATAATAGTTTCCATTCTTATATTTAAATGGAATTATATAATGAATTATATGGTAGGAGATGTTATACTCCAATAGTTTGGGATGTAGTCAGTGAAAGGTAACTCATTTTACCAATAGATTATTAAGAGATAATGAAAATTTTAAATTATATTCATGCTCATATAAATTATTTCAAAATAGGAAGAAGAGTGATGCTGATAATTAGAGGAATTATTGAGAGTTCTATGTATAATATCATGTTTTCATTACAGTATCTCTATGGAAGGGTGTTATAATATTATTTATGAAAAAAATAAGCCCTAGGTACATCATACCCTTCTAAATTCTATTAATATTTGGAATCATTTATATTCCATTTTCAATGCTAGTAATTCTCTCAAAGGTACACTATTTGTTATGTATATATCTATTGAGGAAATAAATGCATGCCCCAACAAATGTTCTCACCTCTGATGTGATATTTTTTGAACCTGACCTATCATAATATGAAGAACCCATCCATATTATTGATACAAGTGAGAAATTATTGAGGAATTGGAAGGCTTTTCTGGTAATGGTACTCTAGAGAAATCACATAATTGATGAAAAATCGTGGGAAATATAGGCATCATTGAAAGGAAACTACCATCATATTTCTGAATTTAATAACACTAATAAATAGATAAATAAATTTTTATAGTTTTTATGACTGTTGCACTAAAATCTTTTACTATATTTTCATTATAGAATAAATTTATTTTTCTTTATACTCTTACAGTACACTCAACACCAAATTTTAA
Source organism: Viscum album (assembly GCA_963277665.1). Classification (NCBI taxonomy): domain Eukaryota; kingdom Viridiplantae; phylum Streptophyta; class Magnoliopsida; order Santalales; family Viscaceae; genus Viscum; species Viscum album. The sequence continues at coordinate 1,514,759,857 of OY728122.1, read as the reverse complement.
TAAAACACAATTTAGTCATGTTTAGAAAAAAAATTATAAAACTATTAGATATTTAAAATAATAAAATTATATAATATATATTCTCTCAAATATTGTCACCCTCATCAAATATATTTTATAGGAATATGATATGAATGATCACAATAAATCACATAAAATACAATATATTTTAAAGCTATTTTTTCCACTATTTTCTAAAGAACACTATTTAAATAAAATTTTGACAATTATATAAATTTTTATTTTGAAAATAATCTTAATATTTTGAATAAAAACCTAATAATATTCTATGGGTGACTTTTTGGTATTTTTCTATGATGTTAAATTTTTAACCAAAAGTGAGAAATATAGAATATTAGATCTGAAATGCATTTCCATCTATGTTATTTATATGGTTAATTTATTATTAAATATTCTTAATGTTTAATTATATAATTTTTTTTAATTCAAAAAATATAGGTAATTATAATCATGTTCAGTTTGTAATTACATATACAAACATATGAATGTTTTGAATATTTTTACATAAAAAACCAGTATTATCATCTTGTATACAGGATTAAACTTAAATAAACTTCTATGACATATATGATTGGAATTAATAAAAACATATTCCATATTTTGAAACATAATAATTTACAATCTGTGATATTTTAAACTTAGTTTTTTACAAATAATATTAATGAAAGTAATTAGAATTAATTTCTATAATTATGGTAAAATTTAGCCTTAAAAAGGGATCATACCCTATATAGAAGGCCTAATATGACCAAGAAACATGTTGATAATCCATTGGATGGAAATATTTTGACCCAATACTCTATTATATATATATATATAAATATATATAATTTTTTACCATTATTAATCCAAATTAAATATATAAGCATGGCAGTGTTTTTTGCTTCCAATATATTACAAGAGTTCCATTCCACCTCCACTAAAAAAATGCATCATTTACCTGCACATACCAACATACATAAATCCAAATAGGTTCATAAATTATGTAACTAATTCACTCCCAAAACTCATTCACTTACTCATGGAATCCTCTCTTTGGGATGAATGAACTCCAACAGATCATTTTGGGGAAAACCAAAAAGAGTTACCCGATTAGGATGTAACTTCTTTCTTGAATCTCTTTATTATTATTTAAATTCACCACTCCATAAAAATATATTATTCATTATTTATATAGCCACTATTGTATCCCAAATATATTAGTAGATTTTTATTTTAATGGTTTTACCAACACATTCACAAACTACCATGAAATTGGAAACAATCATAATCTCTTTGTGTATGGTGGACTACCGACTCACGAAATGATGGTTGTTAATTTTTTCTTTTCCACCCCTCATTCTGGACATTATGATGGGGAAAATAATTATATATGTTATATGTGATACTTATTATATCCTCAAACTACTATAATAATCATACACCACATCTAATTATACTTTCCAGTTTGTGTAAAATCGGTAACATCATATTTGGAAGTGTGGACAACCACCCCATCAAAGAAATGTGATTCATTAAAATGATACATTGAATGTAAAAAATAATCTCATTAATTAAAATATATTGACATAAAGAATATATATATTATATTGAAAACACAATTACATTTCAATAAATAAAATATATCATTTTATTTTTTAACCCTTCACACCCTTAAAAAAAATTTAACATCTTTTGTGGATGTGTAGACTTGTGCATCCACGACACGATGTGATTCCACTTACATCACCAAAATATGAATATATAAGGATACATGACTAAATAAAATGTTATTTCTTATATAATGATCATTTTTAATGATATAGAGTTACATAACTTCTTTCTATTATGATCATTAAAAAACCAAAACATTACTCATGGGTATGTTCAACCTACTATATTCATGATTGCATCAGTGGTACATATTTCATAACCATTATTCATGATTGGATTTAATATCACAATTTATTTAAATATATGATAATTATAATATGACTATTATTATTGATATGTTTATATAATGAAACATTTTTACCTTTTTCGAAATTTAAAATTTGTTTTATCACAATATATGAATTCGGTAAAAACAACTAACATAAACTTAATTTCATATGTAATTATATAAACCACAATTAATGTAAAATTATTGGAAAAAAATTATATGTGTTTTTTGAAAGTAAGTAATTTACATGAGATAATTATTTAGTAAGATAAATAAACGAATGACATAACAGGCTCATGGTAAGGTATTTCATCACAATTTACATTCCATTCATACATATTTGTTATTATAATCCAATTCAATTTTATTTTGTCTATATACCTCCATTTAACATGTAATATCATGAATATATATACTCTCGTGATATTATATGTCTAATTTTATGTAATTATATTATATAAAATTATTATTAACATCTTTTAATGTTTTATGTGATGCATCAGTATGTTTAAGGATTATTTTACACAAGAATGTATTAATGATATTTATGTTTTATTTCTATTCATAAATATTAACAAGTTTTTTTCTTTTTTATCATCCACATATAAATAATTAATAAATAATATGGAGAACCTATTTTTATCCTTTAAGACTTTGGAATATTATATATTTCCAGCGCATGTCGATGACCTGGCGTGCAATTCCAAGGTCCGATGTTCCGAGAACAAATTTTTCAAAAATATTATGTGTTTCTATACTATTCCCATAACAGAAATATGATATCTATAATGAAGTTTATCATATCCAAAATATGAGACCGTGTTTGGGTTTGGAACGTGGTGTTCACCCTAGGCGCAATATAAAAAATATCGGCACGGGACATTTAGAACCCTTTCCTGTTAGCAGTAAGTTAAATGGATAAATTATTTTATTAATTCATTAATTTAATAGATCAAACCAAAATAACTTTCAAATAGAAACATAGATCAGAAATTCGAGTCCATGGTTGAGTCAGAAGCATTATTTTTACGTTATGTGGGGTATAAAAATTGTCAATGTGGAGTCCCTAGATGAAAATCCACCTAGGGGGAAATCATCATTCTAGAATAACCACATAATGATTTTTATCCTTGGTGTTCATTTAAAATAACATTGGAATGAAAAATCAGAATAGAAATATGATACTTTAGGTGAGTTAAAAATGGTTAATTTTACTTAAGCGTAATATAAAATATGAGGGCATGATGGTATTAGATTCCATGATGAGTGGGGTTTTCTATAAATAAAAAAACAGGAGTATGAGATTAGTATTGACCTAATCCCTTATCTCCCTAGAATATCTCACTTTTTATCTCTAGTAATTCTTTTATTTTCTTCACCAGATCAAGGAGTTGTCCTCACTATAACATAGGCGGATCGAAGCGGAATCCTAGTGGGTGCGTCTATGACGGATAGATTGAATCCATGTGATATTCTTATTGAATTTTTACATTCCAATTTCAATTCTTTTATTTTAACTTGATTTCATTGAAAATTTCTTATTTGGGATTACAAAATATGAGGGCCAAATGAACATAGATTTCCTCTAAACTCCATGGTGAATCCCATCTTTTGGATTTCATCATAGATATTCAACATATTTTACTTACTTTGATAAAAAATTACCTAATCTGCAAGAAGAAGTTGGTGTAGTGATGATCTCATCCCAAGGGCATTGAAACTAGTCTCATTTTAGTCTTTAGATGAGCAGGGTGGTCGTATTGATCCACAGAAGGGTCCACCAGAGGAACACGACTGGATGAGGCTAGTGGTGGCCCGACAGCCAGAGCGGGCGGCCTGACAGCAGGAATGGGTGTGCAGATTCAGTGGGTCGGTGGATCGGAAGAGATGGGGGCATCCAACAACTATCAACATTGTTCAGAGTGGATGGTGAGGCTGAGAGAAGGGGTGCGAGGTAGGGGACGATGGTTTCGAGCCCGTGCAGAGGACTGTTGTGGTGCAATCAGTTTGGAGGAGTGTGGGGGATTAGGAATGGAGCCTTCTAGGTTGAAAGGGAGGTAAATGAGGTGGAGACCATGGGGATCAAGACCTGTGTGTTGCGGGTCGTCCTTGACAAGGAAATCGAGGGGGAGACAGGTCAACATGGTTAGTTGGTGTTGTACGACTAGCCGCTGGAGGTGTGACCAACTGAGGATTAGTAGTTCGGGCCTTGGTGAATAGGCTGATACATAATAGAGGAATCTTGCCAGCTAGAGCATGTTGTACTATGTGGAAGGGACTAGTCAGAATGCGCCAGACTCGCCCATTTTGAGCACATCTATTTTTAAACACCGGTATATGTTGACATGAGGATCCAAATCTTGTGTTGTTAGTAGCAGCAAGATTGATGAAGCTCACATTTTCATATATTGTATACTGTAAAACATTGTTTATAATCCCCCAAAAGTGTTATTGAATGGGTAATTTTCATGTTTTTTAGGTTTTAGTGCTATTTTGAACCCAAATGTGAAAAACGACTAATTCTGGATTTTTGACAGAATTTTACGTCAGGGGTATTTTGGTCATTTCAGGAAAAATAAAATTCCAAATTTTATGATTCAAATTTTTTTAGAATCCTTATTTTATTTCCTTCATTTTTCTCTTCTGGACCAGGAGCTGATTATGTCATCTAAAGGGTCTACATAATCATTGATGATTGGAATATTTCCGGGCGGACAGCATGGACCAACCCAAGCTAACGGGCATCAAACGCGGCCTAAACATATCAAAATGATGTGTTTCCACCTGGGATACCTCGAGGACAGATAGGGCCGTCTCTAAAATAAATATGTAGGATGTTGGAGGTCATTAAGGAGGCTATTAAATGACATTAGGTTGGAGGAACCTTTCTCGATGCTTCGTCCAGAAACAGAAACCGAGAATGAAAAATTCATAACTCCTACATACGATTTCCAATTTATCGGAAATTTGTAGAGGAGACGGCCAAGACATTTATGAACAACATTTATTAAGGGTGTAATGCGTGTATATGTCATTAAAGGGGTATACAACGCATCTACATTCGGGGGTCGAATTCTGCCTATAAAAGGAGGCCCTCACCTCCTTCCCAAATCATCCATTCTCCGTCCATTCCTTCAAGGCACCATGGAGGAGATATCCACCGAGGGAGGCCGACCAGAAATCTTCCCCATTTCATTTATTTTCTTTATTTTAGTTTTAATTTTTCATTCATATTTCTAATAAAATTCATGCATTGTTTTTATTTTTGTGTCCACCATTCCTCCCTGTTTTTTTCTTCATCTTTTCTCCTTCTTTTCTTCTTTTATTATTCTCATATTATCCACTGTGACCTCTTACCCTCAAATATGAGGGGTTAACCCAAGACTTGGCTCGGGGGAGGTATGTGGAAATTTCATTAATTCGGTGCTTAAATTTCTATGTTTTATTAAGTTTGTGATGAGTAAGAGTGATGTGCACGGGTGTTGCGATCGTCCACTACGACACGGATCTCAAACTCATTTCTATTCTTTTATTAAATATTTTCCCTCCATTCTACTGGATACAATATCTTCATACGATGTAGTTGAGCCATTCAGTGGTTGAAATGGCATACGATGGAGCCATGTCTTGGAAGATGACACACTCTCGATCGAGGTGTGCCATCAACCTTGATTATAGGAGGAGGTGAAGTTAAGATTTCAAAATGCATTCAAGATTTCACACCAATAAATAAAAGAATAGTAATTCATGAATGAGATCTCATAATTGAATTATCAAACTTAATTTAAATATCAACAAGGAGAATGATGAAACCCACATACCAACCCATAAAGGCCAAGTTCTTTCTCAATTAATTACATTTTGTCATTGCATGATAGTTTTATCTTTCATAAATTTCATTACATTCATAAATGAAAACAACCAAAAAGAATTAGTTTAGTTAAATTAGATTAAGTAAGTAAACGATTTAGAAAGATCTTTAAGTGAGACGACCCTAGTCAGCTTCTATGCTACACTAGGAAAATTAAATTGCTTTTGCCACGCCCTACGACAGGCGTGCATCAAAATTGGCACCGTTTCCAGGGATCCAAGTGGTTTTAATTCACTATTTTTATTCACATTGTGTAAATAACTTTCCTTTCATTTAAAAAAACAACAAAAAAATCATAAATTTCAAAAACTAAAAAAAATCTTCTTTGTTCATGATGTATTCAAATTATGATTATTATGCATGGACTGATCAATCTCAACTGCAAGAAAATTTTTACAATGAACTAGATGCGCAGTTTCATAGGATTAGCGATAAAGTGAAAAACATGGAGGGCCAAATAGAATTGATTGCAGAATATGTACGTGCATCCCAAGAACAACAAAAACCTGAACCGGAACCTGAACCAGAACGAGTGGTGGAAGAGATTTCACCCATAATTTTTTATGCTACAGAACCTGAGGAGGGTGAGAAAGAGCTACTAAAAGAATTAATCACATCATCCCGCACTCAACCATTGCTCGAGGAGGTTCCAGATGTAAACATTCCAACTGATGCACTGATGGGAGGTCATCATTTTTTGGAAGAATCTTGGAATAACTTTGTTGAAGATAACTTGAAACATGATCTTCCCATACTTAATAGTGAAACATCAGACACTTTCTACCTCTCTCTTGCTTTGGAATATAAGGAAGAAGACGCACCTATTGAGATTGAGTTTCCAATGGTCATGCCTTAAGAGATCAATTACCAATCTGAATTACTTGAAAGGGAAGATTTCTTTATTAATTCTTCATGTTTTAATCTTATTCATGGTAAATTGTTTTCTAACATCACTTCCTTTGAAATTTCTGATACAACACAAATGGAGCAGACCATGGATGATATGAAAGAGACCACCCAAGTGGAGGTAATCAAGGAAGAAGATCCGGAGAAGCTAGTTGTGGTGCGACTACCTCCTATACATAAACTTTTATATCACATGGAGGAGGACACACCGAAGTTAACAGGGAGCACCCTTATCTTTTATTCCCTCCCACTTCGAACCTCAAATTACTTCTTTATTCTTTCTCGGGGGTTGGGAACATTCAAATCTTATTTGGGGTTATCTACTTTCAGGTTTTACTCATGGATATCTGGAAAACTCACATGTGGTGGTTCATCTGAAAGAAACCACACCCACCTTTTGATTGGGGATAATCCACTGAAACTGCTTGACTAGGGGCAGTAAAAACCTAGCACCCGCTTGGGGGTCTAAACCAAGCATTATCTCTTTTCTTTTCCTTTTCTCATTCTTTTTATTTATTTTTTCTTATTTATTTTTATTACTTTATTGTAGTCTTAAAGTGGTTGCTTCTAGGATCTTAACTCAAGGCATCGACTTCTAAAATAATGTCAGGTTGTATCTTTCCTTCCCTTTGATTTTTTTTACCTTTATATTTATATTTTGTTGAGTTGAAATAAGGGGTAGTTAAATTTAAGTGTGGAGGAGTGTCAACCTACTTAGTTCTTCTTGTGTGCTTTTCATTTTTTTTTGGATTTTTGAGCTTTAATGAATATTCTTATCACTTTTCACACTTCAATTGATTTTGAAAGAGTTGAAATTATTTTTGAAATAATTTATTTTAAATGATTGTTGATATGAATTATTTTCCCATGAAATTGATTTTCAAGAATTTTAATGAGTTTGACTGATTTTTGAAATCCATTCCCATGAAACACTGACTAAAAATATTTTTCCAATCATTTGAGGTATTCTAAACCACTTTTACATATTCTTCCTAATACCCACACTTTCTTGAGGGAAACATTAATTTTGTGTGAGAACCAGAATTTGTGATTAATTCTCTTTCGAAGCATTGGATTTCATGGAATGTATTTAAAATGATTGAGGCATCGCTTTGGCTAGCCACATTTTATCTTGAGACACACCTTTACATTTATCCTTCGTAAGCCCTTAGATGCCATGAATTGCCTTATAGGTTTAAGCCACATTACAAGCCCATTTTCCTTACCTACCCGCACGTTTAGTATTTTTGCATGGATATTTCACGTTTGAGTGTGGGGGAAGGGCCTTTCGTGTTCGTTCCTTTGGATTTGTATCATTTATGGGTAATGTGAAGTGTGTGTCAATATTTTGGGTTGGGGATAACAAGAGAATTGGGCATGTGTCTTCATTTCATTGTGCATTATTTGTTTCATCCATTTCTCCTAAAAAAAGAAAGAAAAAATGGAGATGAGATTGAATTCGTCATTGTAAATTCTTTTATGACTCATGTCCCTCCCAAAAAAATCAAGGGCATGAATTGTCATTCATTCATTGTATTCAATTTTCAGATCATCCTCCATAAAAAAAAGAAAAAAATAAAGTTGTGCCTTTCTGGAGATTTGAAAAAAAAGAGGAGAACATAGATGATATCATCACTTATTGGCTCATGTACCATGTCATAAAGAGGGGTGGGGTTGTTTTTCACATTTACAAGCAGTATTGAGTGAGGAATTTCCTGTGTTTTCACTTGATTTAACCATGAATTGTACTTAAAAGTTCAACCTCCTCTTTCCAGCTTGGAACATTTTTCAATCATTCTACCACCGACCATAAGCCACAGAATCATTTGAACCGTTAATTAAAGCCCTCATGATTAAATTCATTTTCATGTTTCACACTGTGGAGAAATGATAATTTTCACAATCCTATGGTGATACATGTGATTTTCAAGTATGAGCATAACTCCAGAATCAATTTCTATTGAGTGAAGAGTGACATAAAATTCAATGTGAGGTAGGTTGTGATTGGGCCATGGATTGATTTATGAGGTTGAAAAAATTTTAATGATTGAAATGAAAATGAGAGAATTATTATTCATAAATTAGACATTATGGAATTCTATTTTGGATGAAATCATTGATATTTTCTCATTTTTGATTGTTGTGTGGATTCTGATTTAGATGTAAGATGATTGCCCAGGAGTGCAATGTTTAAGTGTGGGGGTGTGATGAAGCTCACATTTTCATATATTTTATACTTTAAAAAATTGTTTATAATCCCACAAAAGTGTTATTGAATGGGTAATTATCATGTTTTTTAGGTTTTAGTGATATTTTGAACCCAAATGTGAAAAACGACTAATTCTGGATTTTTGACAGAATTTTACGTCAGGGGTATTTTGGTCATTTCAGGAAAAAAAAAATTACAAATTTTACGATTCAAATTTTTTTAGAATCCTTATTTTATTTCTTTCATTTTTGTCTTCAGGACCAGGAGCTGATTTGGTCATCGAAAGGGTCTAAAAAATCATTGAAGATTGGAATATTTCCGGGTGGACAGCATGGACCAACCCAAGGTAACGGGCATAAAACGCGACCTAAACATATCTAAATGATGTGTTTCCACCTGGGATACCTCTAGGACAGATATGTACGTCCCTAAAATAAATTTGGATGATTTTTGAAGTCATTAATGAGGCTATTGAATGACATTAGGTTAGAGGAACTTTCCTGGATGCTTCGTCCAGAAACCCCAACCGAGAATGAAAAATTCATAACTCCTACATACGGTTTCCAAATTATCTGACATTGGGAGAGGAGACGGACAATACATTTATGAACAACATATATGAAGGGTGGAACGTGTGAATATTTCATTAAAGAGGTCTAAAACGCATCGACATTCGGGGGGTCGAATTCTGCCTATAAAAGGAGGCCCTCACCTCCTTCCCAAATCATCCATTCTCCGTCCATTCCTTCAAGGCACCAAGGAAGAGATCTCCACCGAGGGAGGCCGACCAGAAATCTTCCCCATTTCATTTACTTTCTTTATTTGAGTTTTAATTTTTAATTCATATTTCTAATAAAATTCATGCATTGTTTTTATTTTTGTGTCCACCCTTCCTCCCTGTTTTCTTCTTCATCATTTCTCCTTATTTTCTTATTTTATTATTCTCATATTATCCCCCGTGACCTCTTACCCCCAAATATGAAGGGTTAACCCGAGACTTGGCCCGGGAGAGGTATGTGGAAATTTCATTAATTCGGTGCTTAAATTTCTATGTTTTATTAAGTTTGTGATGAGTAAGAGTGATGTGCACGAGTGTGGCGATCGTCCACCACGACACTGATCTCAAACTCATTTCTATTCTTTTATTAAATATTTTCCCTCCCTTCTACTGGATACAAGCTCTTAATACGATGGAGTTGAGCCATTCAGTTGTTGAAATGGCATACGATGGAGCCATGTCTTGGAAGATGACACACTCTCGATCGAGGTGTGCCATCATCCTTGATTATAGGAGGAGGTGAAGTTAAGATTGAAAAATGCATTAATTTCACACCAATAAATAAAAGAATAGTAATTCATGAATGATATCTCATAATTTAATTATCAAACTTAATTTAAATATCAACAAGGAGAATGATGAAACCCACATACCAGCCCATAAAGGCCAAGTTCTTTCTCAATTAATTGCATTTTGTCATTGCATGTTAGTTTTATCTTTCATTAAATTGCATTACATTCATAAATAAAAACAACCAAAAAGAATTAGTTTAGTTAAATTAGATTATGTAAGTAAACGATTGAGAAAGATCCTTAAGTGAGATGACCCTGGTCAACTTCTATGCTACACTAGGAAAATTAAATTGCTTTTGCCACGCCCTACGACAGGCGTGCATCAAAATTGGAGCCGTTACTGGGGATCCAAGTGGTTTTAATTCACTATTTTTATTCACATTGTGTAAATAACATTCCTTTCATATAAAAAAACAACAAAAAAATCATAAATTTCAAAAACTAAAAAAAATCTTCTTTGTTCATGATGTATTAAAATTATGATTATTATGCATGGACTGATCAATCTCAATTGCAAGAACATTTTTACAATGAACTAGATGCGCAGTTTCATAGGATTAGCGATAAAGTGAAAAACTTGGAGGGCCAAATAGAATTGATTGCAGAATATGTACGTGCATCCCAAGAACAACCGAAACCTGAACCAGAACCTGAACCAGAATGAGTGGTGGAAGAGATTTCACCCATCATTTTTTATGCTACAGAACCTGAGGAGGGTGAGAAGGAGCTACTAAAAGAATTAATCACATCATCCCGCACTCAACCATTGCTCGAGGAGGTCCCAGAAGTAAACATTCCAACTGATGCACTGATGGGAGGTCAACATTTTTTGGAATTATCTTGGAATAACTTTGTTGAAGATAACTTGAAACATGATCTTCCCATACTTAATAATGAAACATCAGACACTTTCTACCTCTCTCTTGCTTTGTAATATAAGGAAGAAGATGCACCTATTGAGATTGAGTTTCCAATGGTCATGCCTGAAGTGATCAATTACCAATCTGAATTACTTGAAAGGGAAGATTTCTTTATTAATTCTCCATGTTTTAATCTTATTCAAGCTAAATTGTTTTCTAACATCACTTCCTTTGAAATTTCTAATACAGCACAAATGGAGCTGACCATGGATGATATGAAAGAGACCACCCAAGTGGAGGTAATCAAGGAAGAAGATCCGGAGAAGCTGGTGGTGGTGTGACTACCTTTTATACATAAACTTTTATATCACATGGAGGAGGACACACCGAAGTTAACAGGGATCACCCTTATCTTTTATTCCCTCCCACATCGAACCTCAAATTTCTTCTTTATTCTTTCTCGGGGTTGGGAACATTCAAATCTTATTTGGGGTTATCTACATTCAGGTTTTACTCATGGATATCGGGAAAACTCACATGTGGTGGTTCATCTTAAAGAAACCACACCAACCTTTTGATTGGGGATAATCCACTGAAACTGCCTGACTAGGGGCAGTAAAAACCTAGCACCCGCTTGGGGGTCTAAACCAAGCATTATCTCTTTTCTTTTCCTTTTCTCATTCTTTTTATTTATTTTTTCTTATTTATTTTTATTACTTTCTTATAGTCTTAAAGTGGTTGCTTCTAGGATCTTAACTCAAGGCATCCACTTCTAAAATAATGTCAGGTTGTATCATTCCTTCCCTTTGATTTTTTTTACCTTTATATTTATATTTTGTTGAGTTGAAATAAGGGGTAGTTAAATTTAAGTGTGGGGGAGTGTCAACCTTCTTAGTTCTTCTTGTGTGATTTTCATTTTTTTTTGGATTTTTGAGATTTAATGAGTATTATTATCACTTTTCACACATCAATTGATTTTGAAAGAGTTGAAATGATTTTTGAAATAATTTATTTTAAATGATTGTTGATATGTATTATTTTCCCTTGAAATTGATTTTCAAGAATTTTAATGAGTTTGACTGATTTTTGAAATCCATGCCCATGAAACACTGACTAAAAATATTTTTCTAATCCTGTGAGGTATTCTAAACAACTTTTACATATTCTTCCTAATTCACACACTTTCTTGAGGGAAACATTAATTTTGTGTGAGAACCAGAATTTTTGATTAATTCTCTTTCGAAGCTTTGGATTTTATGGAATGTATTTAAATTGATTGAGGCATCGCTTTGGCTAGCCACATTTTATCTTGAGACCCACCTTTACATTTATCCTTCGTAAGCCCTTAGATTCCATGAATTGCCTTATAGGTTTAAGCCACATTACAAGCCAATTGTTCTTACCTACCCGCACTTTTAGTATTTTTGCAAGGATATTTCATGTTTGAGTGTGGGGGAATGGCCTTTCGTGTTCGTTCCTTGGGATTTGTATCATTTATGGGTAATTTGAAGTGTGTGTCAATATTTTTGGTTGTGGATAACAATAGAATTGGGCATGTGTCGTCATTTCATTGTGCTTTATTTGTTTCATCCATTTCTCCTAAAAAAAGAAAGCAAAAAAATGGAGATGAGCTTGAATTCCTCATTGTAAATTCTTTTATGACTCATGTCTCTCCCAAAAAAATCAAGGGCATGAATTGTCATTCATTCATTGTATTCAATTTTCAGCTCATCCTCCATAAAAAAAAGAAAAAAATAATGTTGTGCCTTTCTAGAGCATTGAAAAAAAAGAGGAGAACATAGATGATATCATCACTTATTGTCTCATTACCATGTCATAAAGAGGGGTGGGGTTGTTTTTCACATTTCCAAGCAGTATTGAGTGAGGAATTTCCTGTGTTTTCACTTGATTTAATCATGCATTGTACTTAAAAGTTCAACCTCCTCATTCAAGCTTGGAACATTTTTCAATCATTCTACCACCGACCCTAAGCTGCAGAATCATTTGAACCTTTAATTAAAGCCCTCATGATTAAATTAATTTTCATGTTTCACGCTGTGGAGATATGATAATTTTCACAAACCTATGGTGATACATGTGATTTTCAAGTATGAACATTACTTCAGAATCAATTTCTATTGAGGGAAGAGTGAAATAAAATTCAATGTGAGGTAGGTTGTGATTGGGCTGTGGATTGATTTATGAGGTTGAACAAATTTTAATGATTGAAATGAAAATGAGAGAATTATTATTCATAAATGAGACATGATGGAATTCTATTTTGGATGAAATCATTGATATTTTCTCATTTTTTATTGTTGTGTGGATTTTGATTTGGATGTAAGATGATTGCCCAGGAGTGCAATGTTTAAGTGTGGGGGTGTGATGAAGCTCACATTTTCATATATTTTATACTGTAAAACATTGTTTATAATCCCACAAAAATGTTATTGAATGGGTAATTATCATGTTTTTTAGGTTTTAGTGCTATTTTAAACCCAAATGTGAAAAATGACTAATTCTGGATTTTTGACAGAATTTTACATCATGGGTATTTTGGTAATTTCAGGAAAAATAAAATTCTAAATTTTATGATTCAAATTTTTTTAGAATACTTATTTTATTTCCTTCATTTTTGTCTTCTGGACCAGGAGCTGATTTTGTCATCTAAAGGGCCTAACAAATCATTGACGATTGGAAGTTTTCCGGGCGTACAGAATGGACAAACCCAAGGTAACGGGTATAAACCGCGGCCTAAACATATCCAAATGATGTGTTTCCACCTGGGTTACCTCTAGGACAGATAGAGACGTCTCTAAAATAACTTTGGAGGATGTTGGAGGTCATTAAGGAGGCTATTGAATGACATTAGGTTGGAGGAACCTTCCTGGATGCTTCGTCCAGAAACATCAACCGAGAATGAAAAATTCATAACTCCTACATACGGTTTCAAATTATCTGCAATTTAGAGAGGAGACGGCCAAGACATTTATAAACAATATTTATGAAGGGTGTAACGCGTGAATATGTCATTAAAGTGGTCTACAACGCGTCAACATTCGTGGGTAGAATTCTGCCTATAAAAGGAGGCCCTCACCTCCTTCCCAAATCATCCATTTTCCGTCCATTCCTTCAAGGCACCAAGGAGGAGATCTCCACCGAGGGAGGTCGACCGGAAATCTTCCCCATTTCATTTATTTTATTTATTTTAGTTTTAATTTATAATTCATATTTCTAATAATATTCATGCACTGTTTTTATTTTTATGTCCACCCTTCCTCCATGTTTTCTTCTTCATCTTTTCTCTTTCTTTTCTTCTTTTATTATTCTCATATTATCCACCGTGACCTCTTACCCTCAAATTTGAGGGATTAACCCGAGACTTGGCCCGGGGGAGGCATGTGGAAATTTCATTAATTCGGTGCTTAAATTTCTATGTTTTATTAAGTTTGTGATGAGTAAGAGTGATGTGCACGGGTGTGGCGATCGTCCACCATGACACTGATCTCAAACTCATTTCTATTCTTTTATTAAATATTTTCCCTCCCTTCTACTGGATACAATCTCTTCATACGATGGAGTTGATACATTCAGTGGTTGAAATGGCATACGATGGAGCCGTGTCTTGGAAGATGACACACTCTCGATCGAGGTGTGTCATCAACCTTGATTATAGGAGGAGGTGAAGTTAAGATTTAAAAATTCATTCAAGATTTCACACCAATAAATAAAAGAATAGTAATTCATGAATGAGATCTCATAATTGAATTATCAAACTTAATTTAAATATCAACAAGGAGAATGATGAAACCCACATACCAACCCATAAAGTCCAAGTTCTTTCTCAATTAATATCATTTTGTCATTGCATGTTAGTTTTATCTTTTATTAAATTACATTACATTCATAAATAAAAACAACCAAAAAGGATTGGTTTAGTTAAATTAGATTAAGTAAGTAAACAATTGAGAAAGCTCCTTAAGTGAGACGACCCTGGTCAGCTTCTATGCTACAGTAGGAAAATTAAATTACTTTTCCCACGCCCTACGACAGGCGTGCGTCAAAGATCCTTTACCCAAGACTGGCCTTTTTAGTTCATTTATAGAATTTTGAACTCTAGTATCATTCCCGATGGCATGAAAAGTTCATGAATGATAATAATTAACCTATTGTTTTTATTTTAGGGGTTTTTAATTGGACCTAACTCCTAAATGGGACATCCATTTGACATGCCATCAGTGGAAACATGATATAGATATATGAGTATACTTTTTAGGATTCGTTCAATGTATTTATTTTTAAAACAATTTGATGACTCCCTGGGCCCAGTTTACCCGTTTTGAGGAGAGATTCCACATTTTCATCTAGAAATATTTTTGGGTGTTTGAGTACTCATTTACATGTGTTGTTCCATTGGGATTGCAATGGTTAAATCCACCCACCTAAATTCAGGGCTAAGGACCGGTCCTCACAAGGAGGATTTTGGACATATGCATCATTTCTAAAATGCATGCTTCATAAGACTGTTTCGGGGGAAATAAATATCCTTCCATTAATATTTTTATTCAATGATATCAATGTTGTGATCCGTTCTAAGGTGAAAACCCCTTTTTTCGTCGGTAGTGATTGAGCCTGGTTCGGGCATCTATAGTGAACAACACCTTGTTCACTAGATGTCCATTTTGGATGAATTATTTGTCTATTCTATGGGTATTATCTTCAATAATATCATTTTTTGATCCTTTTAGAAGGTTAGATCCTTAATAGTGATCTCATCAAATGTGGAAACATGAATCTAATATCGGTGGAAGATCCATTTTACGCGTTTGAAGATAATCTATGTCGTAGGTTAGCACCAAATCTTGTGAGAGTAGAGAAGTTATATGAAGAGATATGATCTATGATCTAGGACCATTCTAGGAGGCATGTCAGCAAATCTATTATTTTAACCCTTTGGATCAATGCTGAGCATTGTATGCTCATCAGTTTTTGAATGATGTTTCTTGTACCCAGGGAGCACCTTGACATGCCTACTGAAACTTTTTCACCATTTTTGGAAACCAAATATGGGTGGGAATATGATCATGTTCTGATTCAGCGTCAAAAATTGTGTGGGGCCCACTTGTACTATGTACCACTACAAATAATCTAACTCTATTATCTCTTTCTTCAGAACTCATATGTTTTCATGCAAGTAGCGTACCACTTCAAATCATCTTATCACCATTTTTATCTCCTATTTTTTGGATGATCTTAATTCACTTCATTGTTGGGTTGAGCTGTACTCTATTACCGAACCATTTATTATCTACTACATCCCTCTTCATAACGTCACTTGTTTCTACATTGAGCCTTTTTTGAATCCTATTATGTATATTTATACTCTACCATTCTTGGGATTATCCCACAATAGGTGTTCCCTTATAAACAATGGACATGTTTCCTGTGACTTTAGTGGAGCATATGGATACAAGTTGGTTAGACCATGTGTGGTGGGCATTGCTTAGAATCTCAGAGTGGAGCTCTCTCATATATTTTTCATTTTATCCTATTTCATTTTTTGGATCTTTTCTAGTTTGCCATGTATTTTTTTCCTTTCCCTTTCAATTTACATTATTTCAATTGTACTATATAGAGGTCGATGCATATTTGTGGTTTTTATATGGTAGTATTGTATCTTGTCATCCATTCCATATGAAACTTTACATTGAGTTGTATGTGTGTGTGTGTGTGTTTAACGATACTTAGGAAAAATCATCCCTAAGTTTGTTACCCCTTCGGCACTAGTCACCATCCCCTGGCCTATAGAGGCAGGCTAGGGGTTGTTGTGGATCAATCCCTGGTAGGGGTCGAGTCAAGAAAAAGTGGTATCAAAGGTGGTTCATTCCTTGGGATGTTGTTCGCATGATCCCTAAAAGTTAATAAGTTGGGTATTATGGAAATAGTGTCAATGTGTCTCCTTAGCGGTTCTTATTCCAGTGAGTCTGCTGATGGTATGACAGTTGGCGTAGCCATTCACCACGAACCTGATTACCCTTTTGCTGACTCAGCATGCTGAGACACTTGTTGTAGGGAACTTTGGTACATGAATCATATATGATTGATTCATTAACTATCCTTCTTGATTCATCTCCCCACGGTTGTTGATATATGTATATATATATTCATTGATTACTGTAATCCTTGATCTGATTCCGGATGAATCTTGGACGATAGAAATCATGGACACTAGCTCTTGTTAATGATGATGATTCCAAGAGAGTTTTGTCCTCATTTCATTTTCCATAAAAGAATTTCCCATTCATTATGTCGGCATACAGTAACACCTACACATGTGGAGTATCAGTTAGTACTGGAAGCATGGGTCGATGATGATCGTTGGCTGATCACACTTCGCGACATCTGGTATAAGTGACCGCTGAGATTCCATGGTAATACAGACCCTTAGGAAGAGAAGGGGTTTCTAGAGTCATTGGTTCACCTATTTAAGCTTGTTTGGTCACAGACAGGTTATATGGTTGCTTTGGAAGCCTGCCATTTTCCATGGAGTAGATTTCCATTGAAAGTGCTAGGATACTCAGTTACACGATGTGTTGGCACCCTCATATGATGACTTCTAGAATCTATTTCATGAGGATTACTACCACTCTTTCATACACTCCCTGAAGTTTCAAGAGCTATATGAGCTTCAGTGAGGATGGATAATTGTGGATGAGTATCTCACTGGGATCTCAGATCAGACTCGATACTCTTTAGATGTGGTCTATGAATAGATCTTTTGAGAAAATTTTTTTTACTAGTGAATCTATATAGGATATCTGTGACAACATAGTGACCATGTGCGTAATCATCTATCTTGGGGTGCTGGAGCAGGAACAGGTTATTGAGCGATTTCTATTAGAGGGATTCCAATTGTCTAATTTTAACAGTGGGTGTAATAGAGTTGGGACACCTTCCACAGCTAGTATATGTTAGTTGGGAGGCCCCCGACACACAAGTGCTCCATTTTATAAGACTCAAGAACATGGTCATGGATAGCGTAGACTACTGGGGAAGCCCTAGATGGGCTAGTTATATGCTTCTGACAGGCGATGTGACATGGAATGATAATACTCGATGATATTCCGTGATCTTCCAAGGCAATTTTTACATGTACATCTATATAAGAAGTAGTTTTGTGAGTAGGGATGTCCCAGGAAGTGAACCGGTAGTCCCCTGGAAGGAAGCATTGGAAAAAGAGTAGGAATTACTGTGGTTGGTGGATAAGGTTTCAACGTCCTTCTACCACCACTAGGAGGCCCATGTTAGGCTCATGGAGTTGGTGGTCTGTGTCTCGGGAACTTGGATGCTAGGAATTCCTATAATCCCTTAATACATGAGATCATAAAATGTACACACTATGACTTTTCGACCTTCATCAATATAATATGATAGAAACCGCATAAGGTACTATTTTTTCCAACTACATTCTCAAGGTGTATCCAACGGTGGTGTGGGGAGTTTGTGTAATCCTTTGTGGGATTTCCACATTGCTTTGAATGCAAGGGAAAGATGGTTTCTTCTTATATTGATATTATGTTGTGTGATGTGAGAAAAAATGAAATTGAGAGTCAGTACCACCCATTGTGGATTGTATCGAGGTATGGTGGATGAACCCCTCCAACATGTGTGTTCATGGCAGGGTTGTCCAATGGAGTGTCAGAGTAGGTCTTGGCATTACCAGTGGAGTCATTCATCTACACCTACCTTTTCATGAGGTACCAACATTTTGTTTGGAAGAGTTCCTATTTTGGGGATTACTCCCCTTCCATGTAGGGAAAATATTTTGGAGGTATGAAATATGTTTTCCATGTTTGTTATATTACGGTTGAATGATTTTCTCACCTACCCAGTTCTTTGGTACCATGTTTGCTCAATGTTAATCTTGATACTGTTAACAATTACATGTTGAGGTGATGGACACCCCATTAATATAACTAAACGACTCACATTGTAGTGATGGCACCAGTAGTCTTCTCCATGAGAATGTGGAGATGATATCTTCAGGGAGTGCGCTCTATGTGTCGTTCAGACTATTAGTGTCATAGGTGTGACATCACCTAGGGAAAATTGAAATTGAGATGGTGGTGTTGGTTGGATATTCTTATAGGACTATGAATTCAAGGTATTCTATGCTCTGGGAAGTATTATTGTGTTGAAGATTCCCTTAGTAGGAAATCCCATGCCTGCTAGGTGTAGGATATTTCATAGAAGTTAGCTTCGATGCCGCTGAGGCCTTTGGAGTAGGAGGGTAAAAATTATCTTTAATCGATGGTGTTGACTACTTCCCTTATTGAGTGTGTTAGAGAGTCTCAGATGTGATGAATTTACTTTTAAATCTTATGTGACCATATATCCATGGTTGTTTCACTAGATGAATGTTCTAATGGATGGAATCATGATACAATGTTCCAGGGAAAAACCATGAATCTTATCATGACATGGAATGTAGAAGTTCGACCAGGGATGTACACTATCTACCAAGTTTTTTTGGTCAGTACAAATTCATAAAAGAGATCGTGAGGTTTCATATCACCTTGCCCTAGCCCCATGTAGCTGGAGTTGTTCCACGACATCTTCCATGTGGTGCGGATAATGAGATATGTGTGTATTTATTTTCACATCATCGAATGTAGAAGACCTTATGAGGATGGATCATTCCTTTAGTTCACATGTTGTGCTATCATGTATATGTGAAGGTTTTCCTTGGAGTGGGAGAGCCAAATGCGAGCTCAGTATCCCAAGTTGTATTTCTTAGTTTTTCTTTTCATAGGTGATAACCATGAAGGAGTTAATTATATAGAAACCGAATTTTTATATTTTAAGACATTCTAATATTACTGCATATATTTCTAAAGCTTTTCCCTAAGACGACATGCAATTCCAATGCATGGTTTGTTCGGAATAAATTATACATAAATATTAATTATTTTTGTAATATTACTGAAATGGAAATATGATATCTCTTAGGGGATGGAATATAAAAACTATGAGACCATTGCTGGGTCAGGAACACGGTTTTTATCATATGACTGACATAAAATATGTCGTAGTGAGACATTCTGACCCCTTTCTCATTAGCTTTATGTTAAATGGATGAATTAATTTATTAATTGATTTATTTAACAAATCTAACCAAAATAACTATAAAAAGGACACTTAGATTGAAAATCATTGTTCAAGGTTGAGTATAGAGAATTCCTTTTACCCTTGGATGTGTAAATTATTTTTCGGTGTAGGACTATATTGAGAAAAGACACCAAGGGGTAAAATCAGTATCACTGAATAACAACTTAGTTATTTTTTCCCCGATGTTCTTTTAAAATAACACACAAACAAAGGATAAGAATAAAAATTTGAGCCATCTATTGTGTTCGAAATAGATCGTTTTACCTAGGCGTGATATTAAATGATAGGGTGCGATGGTTTTAGATTCTGTGTAGAGTGGGATTATCTATAAATAGAAAAACTATAGTTTGGGATTAGGGTTAACCCAATACCTTATCTCAATACCAGATCTCCCTCTCTCCCTATCAAGTTATTATTCATTATTCGTCACCATATTGAGGATCAATCTTCTCCAAAACCAATGCGGATCAAAGAGGAATCATAGAGGATGCCTCGATGACAAACAGATCGAATCCATGTTGTATTGTTGCTGATTTTTCACAACCTAATTTAAATTCTTGGAGTATTCCAAGATTTCCTAAAAATTATTTCACTTGTATTATCAAATATGATGTTTAAACAAACACGGACATCGTCTGAGATCCTTTTTAGTTCCTCCTTTGGGAGTTCTTCATCGTTCTTTGGATTCTTTTTTTCTTTACACTGAAACATTGTTGGACCATAGAGTAGACGTCATCACTCTAATGTTCTCATCCATAGGACTCTGAAACCTGTCTCAGTTTAGCTTTCGGATGAGTGGGGTGGTTGTGGTAATCTAAAGAAATGACCACCAGAGGAAACTAGAAGGTAGTGGCTGCTGGTGTCCAGACAGGTAGAGGTTGCATCCTTACAGTGGGGCTAGGTGGGTAGCTTCATTGGGTTAGTGGACCGGTGGAGTTGGGGGTGAACGGAAGAAAGCGTAGTTATTTAGAGGGGAATGTGAGTCTAAGAGTGGGGTTATGATTTAGTGGAGGACTATGTTGGGTAGGTGCGGATGTGTGCTGGGGCTGCGACTGGTGTGGAGTAGGGAGGTGTTATGCGGGGTGTCATCCAAGATGGTGAGGAGGAAAATGAGGCAGAGACCTCAGGGAACATGACCCACATGTTGTGGTTCCGCTTTGACACGTCATGCAAAGGGAATACTGGCTATCCATGCCAGCTGGTGCAGTGTGGCTAGACGCGTGAGGTTGGCCAGGTTGAGGGTGAGAAGGCTAGGCAATGGAAAATGGGTCGGTCTATCTTAGATAGATGGTTCTGGCTGGAACAGGCCGGGTCGGCACTTTTGAGTCCTCCTTTCATTAAACACTCATATCATTTGACATGGAGCTCCAAATAACATGTCCTCTACAAGAACAAAATCATTGAGCCACACTCAATCTTTTAGTTTAGTTCTAGAATTTTAAACTCCAGTTCCATTACCGGGTGGACCTAATGTCCAAGTCCAATAATAATAAATTTATTATTATTATTTTAGGTTTTTTGAATGGGACCTAACTCATAAACATGACGTTTGATTGAAGTGCAATCAGTGGAAGCATTCCACTAATCTTTGTGTGGAATTTTTGAGATTCCTTCCAAGTGATTATTTTGAAAACGAGTTTACAACCCCATAGGGCCCAGTTCATACATATAACATTAAGATTAAACTTTTTCATCTCGCATCCATTTGGGTGATTGAGTACTCATTTCCAAGGATTTTTCTGAGGGGATTGCAATGGTTCAATACACCCACCTATATTCTGGGTCGAGGCATGGTCCTCTCAAGTAATTATTCAGAGCTATAACATATTTCAATGTCTTTTGCTTCATAGGTCTGTTCAATGTAAAATAATATCCTTCCTTGCCTTTTTTTCAGTAAGGATCACAATGGTGTGATCCATTCAGTGGTGCAAATTTTTTTTGTTATTTGTAGTGATCGTGCGTTGTTCGGGCATTGGCGGTGAAAATAAACTTTTTTACTGGCTTTACATTGTGGATGAATGAGTATTTGATTCTACATGTTTTTACACAATGATAAAAATGGTGTGATCTATTCGGATGTGCGGAGACTTTTGTGATCTCGTTAAATGTGGAAAAAAGAAAGGAATATTGGTTGAATATAATTTTGATAAGTCTGAATAGAATTTTAATCATAGGTCAACTCTAACTCTTGTGGTAGTGGAGGAGACTTATGAAGAGATACATTTGAGGTTTTGTGACAATTCAAGTTGTCGTGTTAGAAAATATATTATTCTAACCCTTCGGCTCAATGATGAGTGGCGTACACTCATTATATTTTTGACTAATGTGTTGTGTAATATGAGAGTTATTTGACATTCGTAGTTATACTAGTTCAACCTTTTCGGTAGCGAAAGATGGTTGGGTGACCGACCAAGAGATGATGTGGGGTCACACGTCATGTCGGCCCCACATGTGCTATGTACTACTATGAATCTTAAACATCTCATATCTCTTTATTATGAAAACATATTTGGGCATGTGAGGAGACTATCCTAAGTGTTTCTCAGCATAGTACTTGAGGGTTCTTTATTTGTTTATTTTTAGGTACGATGCATGATTTTATGAGTGGGATTCCTACTTTAGGTGATGCTTCATGATGATAGTGATGGAAGTTATGTCTTCAGAGTCACTAGTGCAATCATGTATTAACCTCTAGAGACGCTAGGTAGTTTTGTTTTTCATTAACTTCATGACTTTCCCTCCAACAAGGCTGGGCTATGATGTTCACTATTCTATTTTGGGTTTACCCTCTAGTGAGCTTGGGTAGTGGTGTTAATTAGTTATTCATTCGGGGATTACACTCCAGTGCATCAGGGTAGTGGTGTTCTCTAGTTAACCTTTCAGGGCTCACCCTTCGGAGCAGCAGGGCAGTGGCGTTCTTTAGTTAGTCATTCATTGAATACCCACCAGTGCAGCTGGGCACTGGTGTTGGCCGGTGACCCTTTCAAGACTTACCCTCTAGAGGGGCTGGACAGTGAGGTTCATCTTTAACTCATTCGGGAATACCCTCCAGTTGGGCTAGGCAGTGGGTTTTCCGATGACTTTTTTATGTGTATCCTCCATTGAGTCTGGATAGTGGGTTCACGACATTGTGACACAATCTCTCGAATGTGAGATATAGTGATGATATGTTCTTCATGTGGTTTTGGACTTAAAAGATGTATGGATTCATTTCCCACCAAGGCATATCTATATAATGCAACCTAAAACCTTCCAGATGAGATAGACCCACAAAAAATGGATAATATTTAGGTGCAGGGATTGATCCCCTAAGACTTACAGTTCAGGGAAGATGTGTGGGAATCAAGGCATCTATATTTTCTACTTCTAGAACTATTAGAGACACCATTCCTACGATTAACTTGTCATATGAAGATCTACATACTCTAAAATTTGAACATTATTGGTCGAGTATATATATATATATCTTAATCGTAGTACCCAGTCTATGGGTTTTGGTTACTCTCAATCCAAGAGAGAAACAAATCCACTGGGTATGCCACATGCTTTCTGTGCTAAGATTCTCATTATTGGATGAGTCTACTCTCCTACTATTGGTAGCGATGAATTAACATGAAGTTCATCTCCTCATAGTTTCTACCTCATTGTGTTTGGAAGAGATTACATTACATCCATATTTGGTTTATGTGTACAATTTTATTGTACATTGTTCAATATACGACTGGCCATATTAGTACCTCACATGTTTCTCCCTTGAGCCTTCGGGGAATCTAATTGAGTGTTTTTATAATAACACCTTCATCGGCTTCTCCCACAAAATGCTTCCCTTGCAGAGGATGGACAGGTTGATTGTGACTTCAGATGAGTATAGGTATATGGGGTGTTTGAACGGTGTAAAATGGTCATTGCATGTGAACTCGGAGCTGGGCCTCTCAGATGTTTTACATTTTACACATGTTTTTGGGTTGTGTAACTTTTCGTGTTGGGTGTGTATTTTTCCCCTTTCACTTTTAGTTTTTTACACTTGTACTATTTAATCGTCAATGCATATACGTGGTTTATATATATATATATATATTTTTTTTTTATATTTTTTCCATTCTATCTACAATATTTGAAAGAGTTGGTTTTGTGTGTGTTTATTGGTGATTAGTTAATGGCCTCCCTGAGTTCTTTATGCCCTCACCGCTGGTTTCTAGAACATGGACTATGGATACAGGAAAGGGGTACTTGTAGTTGAGGCCTTGGTACAGGTCGGGTCATGAAAACGATGCATAAAATTTGATTAATTCTATGGGATGTTGTTCAGATGATCCCTAAAAATTAATTGGTTGGGTTTTAGGGAAATAGTTTAAATGTGTCTCGAGAGTGGATCTAAGGCTTGGAAGTCTAGTGACGGTGCAGTGGATGACACATCCATTTACCAGTAGCATGATAACAAACATTTTGACTTGGCATGTTGAGAAACTTATTGTAGGTAACATTGGAAGATGAATCATATAGGGTTGATTATTTTATTTTCATTTTGAGTCAGCTCCCCACTACAGTTGATATATATATATATATATTCATTTCATTAATGTACTCCGTGATTGGATTCAGGGTTCCTCAATGATGAAAATAATACAAGATATTATCTCTGGTTTATGGTGACGATTCCATGTGGGATGAGGCCTTAGTTCAGGATCCATCATACAATTACAATTTTTCTAGGAGGCTAGGAAGTAGCACCTACACCAATGGAAAATAATTTAGTACCTTCAGTGTGGTACTATGTAAATCTTAGGCTTGGAGTGCATTTCTAGTTCCAAATGCCTTGTACCACTATGGTTCAATGTTATGCTAGACCCTGAGGTAGTTAAGGGTAGGCTAGATTTGGTGTTTTGCATCTTTAGGATTGTTTGGACATCAACAAGTTAGATGGTGGAATTGGTAGCCAACCTTTTTCCATAGGGAAACATGGAATTTCTAGAGTGAGGATACATGAATGTGAGATGAGTTAGCACTCTCATGGGATGAATTCCAATGATGGATTTGTGAGGAGTATTACCCCTTCTCCTTACAATCCCTAATTTTATCAATCTACTAGATCTTTAGTGGGGAGGTTTGATGGTGTTTGAGTACACGACTAGTTTCGCAGTCCTTACATGATTCTCATTGGAGGTGGTCCATGATAGAAACTTCCTAGAACATATGTTTGAGAATGTATCCCTCCAGGAGATTTGGGCTAGCTTAGTATAAATGGGAATCCTCAACTATTTCGGGGTGCTGAAGTAGGCACCAATGATAGTGATATTTCTGTCTGAGGGATGACAGTTGTCTGGTATTAGAAGTCATTGCAACAGAGTTGGGACACTTTCCAAATCTAGAAGATTTCAGTTTTCAAGCCCATGACTCAGAAGGTCTCCCCTTGAAAAAACATTAACACATGTCTGGGGATATCTTAGAGTATTTTGAAATCCCTGGATGGACTGGTTCTATGCTTGTGACGGGTGAGGACATGTTGCCTAACAATACCCAAAAGGATTCCTTATGCTTACATGGAATATTGTAGATGCACCACCATATCAGAAGTGGTGTCATGATGGGGGATCTTCTAGGAAGGGGAAGTGTGGTCCCAGAGAGGTGGTGGTGGAAGATGAGCATGAGGAAATTTGCTTGGTGGAATACATTGTGAGGTACTTCCACAACCACTAGGTGTCCCACATTAGGCATAGAGAGATGGTAGTTGGGGCCATAGGCATCTCCATGTAATGGATTCCTATAATAATTTTGTGCCTTAGATGATAATAGGTTCACTCTATGTCTTTTATACAGTCTTCAGTAGAATTTTCTAGACTCTACAAGAGGTACTCTTTTATTCCTACACCATTCTAGAGGAGTAACAAATTGCTACATGCAGTGTTGTTGAAACCCTATGTAGGTTATCTAAATTCCATTGAATGCACAATAAATAAGGATTCTTCCCCCACTGAGACTCGTTTTAGTGATGCGAGAAAAACCATGAAGGAGATTCAGTGACACCCAAAGAAGATACTATTGAGGTGTCGTCGAAGAATCACACTTCCATGTTTTTTCGTGGTAGGATTGTGAGGTGGAGTGATAGAGAAGGACATGGATTTACTAGTGAAATCATTCTTCTTCACCTCCCATTTCTTGTGGTTCCACTAGTTTGTTTGGAAGAGTTCCTTTTTGGGGATTACTCTCCTTATAAGATGGAAACATTTATGTGGCCTATTCCATGTGCTTTATGTGTCCAGACTTTTATGGTTGGATGTGATTTCTCACATGCCCTGTTGAATGGTACCATGCACGCTCAATGTCAATCTTGATATTGTTACCAAGTACAAGTTGAGGTGATGGGAACCACATAAATAGAACTATGAGACTCAATATGTGGTGATGGAAGTGGTAGTCTTCTCCCTGAGATTGCGGAGACACTATCTTTTGAGTGTCTGCTTTGTGGGTTTTTTAAACCACTATATTCTTAGGTGGATATTCTCATATAGATACATAAATATAATATGGTCGTGCTGGTTGGAGATTCTTGAAGGTCTATGATTTTGAGGCAGTCTATGCTTGGGGAAGTTTTAGAATGTCGTAGATTCCATTATCAATAAATCTAAGGCTCGCTAGGTGTATGATGTTTCGTACATGCTATATTCACTGTGGATGACACTGGTGGAGAAGGAGGGTGCTACTTTTATTCAATCAATGGTGTTGACTCCTTTACTTAATGAGCATGTATGAGAGTCTCTCTTGTGATTCATTGACTACAAAATATTTTGTGAACTAATATCCATTGATGTTTCACAATAATAACAACCTATAGGATTGAAGCATGAGACCCTATTCTAGGGATAACCCGTGATTCCCATTATGACATTGAATGTAGATGTTGGTCTGGGGAAGTAAACTATCGCCCGAGTTTCTTCTGGATGTTAAAAATACTGCATGAGATGGTGAGGATTCCGACCACATTTCCCAACCCCCCCACAATAGTAGTAGTGGGTGACTGACATCATCCATGCCTCAAAGGTGATGAGATATTTTCATGTTCTTTTTCACGTTATTAAAATTAGTAACCATGTGGTGATGGCCCATCACTTCGATTCTCATGTTTTTCCATCACAGAGATGTGTTGGTTTTCAAGGGAGTGGGAGAGCCAAATTTGAGCCTAGAATCCTGAGTTTTCTTCCTAGTTTTCCTTTTCATGGAAGAAAATCCTGAAGGAGGAATGATTTAGAGACTTGGTTTTCATCCTGTAAGACTTTGAAATATTTCAACATATATTTCTATAGCTAGGTGAGGAGACGACATGCTATTGAAAGCCCCAGTGTGCCTAGAATAAATTATACAGAAATATTAAATCTTTTGTACTATTCACACAACTGAAATAAGATATCTCTTAATAAGTTGATCATATTAGAAATATAATCCCATTGTAGGGTATATAGTAGGGTTTTTACCATTAACGTGACATAAAATATGTCAGTTCAGGACGTTCATACCCCTCTCTCATTAGAAGTATTTTAAATGGAAGAATTATGTTCTTAATTCAATTATTTGACTAAAATTTATATATTTATTTTATTTTTAGACTATCTGCTTCAAGGTTAAGCCTAACCATGTACATTAGGGGGGATCCAAGACCAAAAAACCAAAAGTGAAATTTGAAATTCAAAAAACAAATTCCATCCCCAAGGTGGCCTCGAACCACGAGACACCTGCATTAGTCGGTCACGCCATCATCCATCCACCATCATCAATGGTTAAAAACATCATTGTCGTCTTCATCCATCCCTATCAGAGCAAACCACCAAAGATCATCCCAACATAGTTCCAATAACAGAAAAACCCTTGTCCCCAACCTTTGTATGAGAGTGGCATAACACAACGTTTTCCATCGTCTTCATCGAACCAGAACAAGCCATAAAATTACCCAAATGGAAATTCAAATAGGAATTTTGAGTCCACGGTTGAGTTTAGTGTGTAATGTTTACCCTAGTGGGGTATATTTTTTTGTCGGTGTAGGGTTTCTGTGAGAAAGGTCACTGCGGGGAAAAACATAATTTTGGAATAACCACTTAGGGATTTTAATTTGTGGAATTATTTTCAAATAACATTCAAATGAGGATCTGAAATGAAATCTGATACTTATGTTGAGTTATAAATAGGTCTTTTTTCCTAGGCGTGATATAAAATGATATGGAGAGATTATTTCAGATTCTGTTCTAAGCAGGTTTATATATAAATAGAAAAAATGGAGTTTGAGATTATGTTGGGCCTAATCCCTTCTCCCACTAGAAGCATTCCCCCTATCGATATCGTTGCATTCATCAATATTCTATGTCAGATCGTGATGTTTTCATTGCCCAAACCATAGTGGATCGAAGAGGAAGCATTGTTGGCGCGTCGATGCTAAAAAGAACGAATCCAGGTAGCATTCTTGATGAATTTTCAAACACTAATATCAATTAATTGATTATTCCTTCATTTTTTTTGAAAATTACATCATTTTTATTATCAACAACGTTGGAAGAATGTAGAAAACCATAATATGAGAACTTTTCTAAATGCTACCTTGGGGCATTCTTCACAATTCTTCGGCTTATTATCCTCTCTATGCTGAAATATCGATGAATCCTCGAGCGGAAGTCGACACTCTGACGGTATCATCTTGAAGACTAAAAAAATTGTCTCGATTAAGTATTCAGACTATTGGTGTGGTCGTAGTTATCCACAGAAGAGACGACCGGAGGAAACTAACCGGTGGAGGCTAGCGGTTTGCTGGAAGGCAGAGTGGGTGACCAAGATTTGGTTATGGCTGTGCAGCTTTTGTGGGTATGTGGACTAGCAGAGTTGGGGGAATCCCAGCTAGCTGGATCGTTTAGAGGGGAAGGGAAGGCTGGGAGAGGGGGTACGAGGTACGGTGGATAATTTCAAGCTAGAATGGAAGAACGCCAAGGGTGCATCTGGCGTTTAAGAGTGTGGGGGATCAGGTGGAGAGCAGTCTGATACTACATAGAGGCATCTGAGTGACAACCTTAAGGAACATGACCAGTGTGTTGTTGGTCCTCATTTATGCATCGTGCGATGGGGAGAATAGCCAGCTAGGCCGGGCTCTTGAGGTATAATGGGCCAGGCTAGAGTGGGTATGCCTTGGCAGAAGGGTCTGACCAGAATAGCCCGAACTGACCAATTTTGGGCCCGTCTTTCTTTAAACAGTAATATATTTTGACACGAGGCTCCACATGATGAACCGTATGTGGAAGCGCAATCCATGTGCCAAGACATACGGTTTTAGGACATTAGTAGAATTTTAAATTCTGGTTTTAATCTCGATGGGATGAAATTCCCAAGTCCAATAATAATAAATTAATTATTATTTTTTCAGGGTTTCACATCAGACATAGGCCCTAAACATGATGTCTGATTGACCCAACATCTGTGGAAGCATTAAGATAATCATTTTTTATAGTTTTGGTGATTAAATTTGATTTATTGTTTTTAAAACAAGGTCCTGGCCCAATAGGGCCATGTTCGCAAGTTTTATGGTGAGGTGCCACTTTTTTATCTGGCATACAGTTGGGGTGTTTGGTTACACATTTCCATGTTTTTTTCAAGGTTATTGCAATGCGGCTATCCCCACGCCAGAATTTGGGTGCAAGGCATGGGCCCCACAATCTGGATTTTGGACGTATGATTCATTTCTATTACTTAAGCATCACAATTCCGTTCGGGGTAAATGAATAGCCTACATTTCATTTTTTTCCGCAAGGATCACAATTATGTGATCCGTTCAGAGGTAAAAACACTTTTTGTGCTCAGTACTGATTGAGAATCGTTCGTGAATTTTCGGTGACAAGCACATTTATCAGTGGTTTTCTATTTCATATGAATGAGTAGTCGATTCTACATATTTTCATTCAAGTATCAATGTGGTCCTTTAGGATATTTAGATCCATTTTGTGATTTTATTAAATGTGGAAACATGAAAGGAATATCAATGGATGATCCTTTTGACATGTTTTAAAAGAATCCTTGGATTATGTTAGCACTGTCTCATGTGAGAGTGGAGAAGATGTATGATGATTTATGGTTGAGTTTTGGGGAACATTAGAGTAGGTGTGTTAGAAAATATATGATTTTAACTCTTCTACTCAATGATGAGCATCTTACACTCTTCATCTTATTGAATAATGTGTTGGATACTATGGGAGTTCCATGACATTTGTAGTATTACTCATTCACCCTTTTTGGTACCAAAATATGTTTGGGTAGACAACCAAGCGATGTGGTGGGGTCACAGGTCGTGTGGGCCCTAGATTCACTGTTTACCACTAAAAATCATCTACATCTCGTATTTATTTATTCTAAACTCGTATTTTTCCTGCAAGTTGCATATCTCATGTGTTTCACTGCATAGGATGGGATGGTTCTACCATTGTGGATTTCAACGTACATTGTGACATGTTCTGAGTGTGACACCTATCTAAGGTAAGGATTGATGATGAAGTTGATGGAAGTGATGTTTTTAGGATAACTAAAGAAATCCCCCCTTACAGGCCAGTGAAGCTGGGAAATGGAATTTACTATTCTCTTATAGGATTACTCTCCTTTGAGGATAGGAAATAGTGTTTGATGTTCTCCTTTGGTATTTCACTCTAATAATTCTATGTAGTGTCATTCAACGGTTACTCTTTCAAGGAATACCCTCAAACACAGCTTGGATGTGGCGTTCACTAGTTACTCTTTTAAGGCATACCCTATAGTGTATGTTGGTTGTGGAATTTACTAGTTACTCTTTAATGGAATACCATCGAGCATAGATTGATAGTATCTTTCTCTAGATAATCTTTTAGGACATACCCTCCAGAGGGGACGGGCAGTGAGGTTTGTCAATTACTCTTTCAGGGCTACCAACCAGTTGAGTTGGGTAGCGGGTTCACAAATGAATTTTTTTAGTGTATCCTCTAGTGGAGCTGGATAATGTGTTCATGACATTGTGACATACTCTTTGGACTTGGATACATAGTGATGATTTTTGGATGGCGTGTCTTTGGAATCACGATAAAGAGGGGAGATTTTCCCACCAATATGATTCCTTGTGATGTGAACTAAAACCATGCGGACGAGATAGACCCCCCCCCCAAGTGGATTGTATCAAGTGGTCGTGATTGATCCCATTTGACTTGTAGTTCTGGGAAGAAAAGTTGTATACTGGGCCTCAATGGTTATTACTTATAGAAGTATCGATGAATCCATTACTGGGATGAGATAATGATATTGTGATCCCCATACTCTCTGGTTTTGAATTCTTTGGTTGAGTATATAAATCTTATTTGTATTATATGTTCCCGGAGTTTTGGTTTCTCTTCTTCTAGGAGAGAGAAAAAAACAGGGCATGACTTGTTCTTTATATGTCTATCATCTCATGGTGGGATGAGTCTACTCTCCAACTATCAGCAGCGAAGGCTCAATGAGAAGTTTATCTTCTCACCATTTCTAGATCCTCGTGATTTAATGACCTTACATCACTACATTATTCTGTGCAGGTGTACTATTTTACTATAAACTATTCTATCTACTACATCAATATTCAGTACCTCTCTTGTTTCTCCCTTGATCCTTCAGGGAATCTTATTGATTATTTTTATTCTCACCCTTTCTTGGAATTTTAGGACCCATGTTGTTCTCTTAAAATGACAGATAGGTTGATGATGATATCAGAGGACCATAGGGATATTGGGTGTTTGGACCACATGCAGTGGTCATTTCAGGGGATCTTAGAGTGGGGATCTCTCAGATGTTTTAATTTTCCAACTTTTTTGGGTTGTTGTAATTTTCTATTTGGGAGTATATTTTCCCCTTTAACTTATAGTTTACTTTTCTATAATTTTACTATTTTGAGGATGATGCATATTTGAGGAATATATATTGCAGTTTTGTATATTATTTTCCTTTTTCTCTAGAATTTTTCAATGAGTTGCCTATGTGTGTGTGTAAAAATTGTTACATTGGAAAATTCCACCCTGAGTTCTTTCTACCTTCAGCATTGGTCTCCAGCCCCTGGCCTATAGAGGCAGGTCGGGGGTTTTTACGGTTTGAGCCCTAGTACATGCCGGATCATGAAAAATTTGAAGTCTTTATTTAATAAGTATATTGGATATGGGATAATATTTATTTTTCCTATTCAATATGAAAAATAAATTGAACAACAAATATTTTTTTTGGATCAAACATTATATATCCCCTAGTTGCATTGAGGTATTCTATTGAGACAAATATGTAGGACAAATTAAATAGATTTGAATATTTACTTTTAACAATCTTGTTAATGGTCTTGATGATATAGGTTTTCATGTTCCTTAAAAATGACTTCAATTGATTACAAATTTCATCCATATATATGTTAATAATTATTTTTCCCTAAAATTTGGCATTGGTAATTCTATGAATATAGTTCATTATTAATTTGATCAATAGATTGCCTATGATTTAGTTTCTTAACATGCCATATTAATTTTCCATATCTAGTTATTTTAATGGAATTTCTTATTAGTTATTTACTATTCCATCTTAATTATTCTCATTTATTAATTAGTTCATACGTTTTACAAACACATAAAAAGTATGTATCCCACCAATATTATTTTAACTTTACCATGGTTATGAATATGAAATATTTGAATAAACATTCAAGGATGTAGTTTATTTTATTTAATTATATATATTGTTTTTATCCTTTCCCAATGCATTATGGGTAACATGTTTGTAATCTATATTTCCAAAACTGCTAAATAAATTGGTCAGTCCATATTTGAATACTTCTATTATTTCAAATATAATAATATAATGCACTGGATAAAGGATTTTGGGTTCTAGGTACTACAAATTATCAATATTGGAATCACTTATTTTCATGAAACTTATCATACTCTTCTACCATATTGAACAATTCATCTTAAATAGAGGAGTATACATCAGAAAATCTACTTGATATTTATAAGAATAAATTATATTTTTCAAAATTAATCGAATAAATATGTAGTTACTCTTATATTTTTATCTTTAAGAATATGAATTTTTACCCTATATTATTCAATAAATTTTCATATATTATATGTATTTATTTTTAATAACTCACTATTCAGTAAGGAAGATATAACAAAAAATTCATATAGATAACATTTATCTATTAATTGATTTTCATACATAACAAATGGTTGTTTGGTTTTTATGTATAAAATGGTGTGTATATAAAATATAATATGTAAAATATTACTCAATGTGTTTTATATCAGTCAAAAATTAAATATCATGTAAATGGGTAATAGTGTGTATATTTCCTAGCTCATACATTGATGTATATCTAGGGATGCATCTTCATTATTACCCCAATAATTGATTGTTTGGTTGAAAATAATACCATAGGAAAAAATATAGATATTGAATAATCATTTATAAAAATATTAAATCTAGTTCAATGAATATATCATAGTAATCATGATAATATAGTCATATGAACTGTTAATTATTAGCGTCTTTGGATCGCAGATGCATAATCAATATTTAAATAATGATATTTAAAATAAACAGGATTATTCATCTAATATTGTACAATTATTAAATATTTCCAACCTAAAACCAGTCTTCAAATCCATGGAAAAATAAAATAATCAATCTCTTAGGCCAGACGCTCAGTATGTGTAATGTTGGAAAAATTGTGAATCCTAATTAAAAAATTAGATTAGTATAAGGGAATGAGAATATGATGAAATATTATGAGATAATACCCAATAAGCCAATCTGAATAAAAAATTATTGAGGGATTAAGGAATTTTCATAATAACATTCATGATTAATATGTTTTTAGAAGTAGTTGGGGTTTGGCTTAGTGGTAAGCACCCCTTAAATCTACATGAAAAATGGGGGTTCAAAACCCATTGGGCGCAGGTACTATAGCAGTACTATAGCGACGACGAGCACTGTAGCGGCGACAGGGCACTATAGCGGCGGCAATGTAATGTAGCGGCGTAGGGTACTATGCATGACTGTAGTAGTGTAGGTACTGTAGCAGTACTATTCACAGAATGGGATTCGAGCCAAAAAAATGGGTCTACGGGCCATGTAAAGGGCTAAATACCCACTGGGCCTTCGGGCTATGTAATTGGTCTCCCACTACCCAGTTAAAAGTGGTGTTTGCTTTCCTTTAATAATAAATGAGGCTTCGGCCCCAACCTTTAAAAAAATATGTTTTTAGAATCATCAATATTCAATCAAATTCTTATAATTAATATCATAAGAACTAGATGACTATTTTTAGAAATAAAAGAGTGGAATAAACATAATAAATGAAAAAAATATCAAGGATACCCACCAATATGTTCATAAAAATGTTGGATTATAATAAAAACCTATATTCCATTATTGGGATTGGGGTAACCATTCAAGTATTATCTCTTTATTTTGATAACCACACTTATTGGTATGAGATCATGAAATATTAACAATTCCAGAATGATTTAGATTGAAATATCGTTACAGGGACACCAACCAAATAAAAAATAACATATATAATTTTTTTTAAACGAGTATAAAAACATTCATCATTTAATCATATAATTTTACAATCATTTCAATAAAATGAGTTTCATAACAATTTCATTCAAACATCACAATTTCAATATTTGAAATTAATCCAAATAAAAGACATGTATCAAAAAAATCACCAACAAATAAAAATTATCAATTTTTATCTATAGAATTGATATTGATGGATTGAAAATATAAAAAGAATTGTAAAACATAAAAAAAAATTATGATAACATATATGAAATATATTTATAAAATTTATTTTTAATATTATTTTGAATAAAAAAAATAATTTTATTTATTTTTACTCTTAAAATGTTTAAACACTCATTAAAATTGGAATAATGTATCCATTTAAAACATAGGTAATGATATAATTTAATCATGATTGTGAAAAATGGTTTTGAACATTATAAAATGAGATAGATGTATAAATTAATTTAAACATTCATTTATCTCATTCATCAAATGTTTAAGGAGAACTGTGTGGAAATGACTCAAACAACTCATTTTAATAAATTTAATGATTTTATATGGTATTAAAATACCCCATTATCATATAATTTATTGATTATTAAAACATATATAAATAATTTTTAGGTAAATGGATTTAATGAAAATTTATTCTCATTGAAAAATGATAAATACAATCATGAATTTAACAAAAATATATTATAGACATTTTTAATATAAAATTGATGAAAATATTTTCTAATAAATTAATAATTAATAAATTATAAGAGGGTTTTAAAATATGTTAATTTTAATTTAATAATTATATATAATTATCATAATATATATTCAATAATAAATTATCTCTTTTAAAAGTAATACCGAAACTTATTCACTTACATGTTTGGAAATCATTGAAGAAAAACATATGGACAGAAGGAATAAAATATGGTTTTCTAAATACCAATAATATTTACTAAATGAAACATAATATATATTTTTGGGATGTATATACTTCATAAAAATTAATGGACACGGTGGATATAAGTCATATCCCAGTGATGGGAAATTGAAATTAGTATTTCCTAACATGAAGCCTCAATATTCTCCAAATACAGTAAAATTGATTGATTAATAAAATTAAACACATTATTTTTCTATTAATAAAACACATTAATATACCATAATCTATAAAATTCCATTTTAATTTCTTATCATATATTTATTAAAAATATTTTATCTATGTTACTATTTTTGTGTAAACTATTTTTTTCAATGCCGGAATATGTTTTTGGGTTCCATGGCATAAAATAATGTCACAGTTCAGGAATATTAATTATTTTATAAATTTTAAATCTATTAATAATGTGTTGTTTATTAAAAATTAATTAATTTATTTTATAACAAATTAATTACATCACATTGCTGATATAGTAGTTTATACATATTCATTAATGATATTTCAATTTTTCAATCAATGGAAAGAATAAATTGAAAAATGTATCAAATAATTATAGAATAATAAAAATATAATATATATATCAAATATTTTATTCAAATAAACCATTATGATCATATATTTCATGTATCCATTAAAAATTATTATTTTTACCTTAAGGATGCGGCTTCTTGAATGTACTCATTAAAGATGATTTCTTATTAAATTAGATGAAAATGATATAGAAAATGGTTTGACCATTAACATAAAAAAATATGTAATCTAAATATAATAAATTTATTATTTTCATAACATTATGAATTATTTTAATGAGTTTTATAAAGAATTATACATGAAAACAGAAAGTATAAACATATACATATTCCTTGAAAACTCCTTTTAAAAATAATATAATGGTTATTAGAGTGGTCATTTGGGATTAAATGATCCATTGGAATATAGATAAATGATATGGTAAGGAATTATGTAATATATTCATCATGTTTAGATTCTCTTGTGCTGTGTTGATGTGAGAATATGATGACACAATATGTAAATATAACTGGGTGAGCCCCATGCGATTGTCCTATTTTTTTAAAAATGTCATGTTATTTTTCTGAAAATAATTATCAAAATGAAAATATATTCTATGTTAGGATTTCTAAGATAAAAATAAATTGAAATAATCATATTTAATCATTTTCTAGATACATTTGAACCATCATCTCTTAGTTTCACCCCTCATTAACCCTTTTAAAATCATTTCATGGTGACATGACTTTTATCATAGAACCTATTTGTTTTGGGTCAAAAAAATAAAACCAATACATAATGTTTACTAAGATAATTAAAATTATGAAATTACTTTTTCAAGATAAATTTAGTGGTTTTTTATAAACCTAAATTTAATTTTATTTCTCAAATAAAATAAAAACCGTTTTTAGAAAAAAAAAGTATCCATATGCATAAAAATGAATTTTTATAATTATATTCCTAGAAATAAATTTTATGTGAATTTTAAAACTTTTTGTTGAATATAGTATCAACCACAATAATTAAAACTATTCACAAATAGTTATTAATTTAATTTAATAATTTAAAAATTCATCATGCACATAAAAATTTAGTTTTTTGAAGAACATACATTTTTACCAAAAAATGATTTTTTCTTAATTTATAACCATTTTATAATCAATTTTTGAGTGATTATTAATTTTTATAGAAGAATAAAAAATTATTTTTTATATTTTAATTTCATTAAAGAAATAAAATGAAATTTCATTTATAACATATATATTAGTATACATTCCATAAATAATTAAATTTAGTTTAACAAAGAATAAATATATTAATACTTCCTAAAATTAATTAACTAATTTTATTATTAATAATTATTTTATAATATTTTAATTTACTTAATTTTACATTTTAATATACCATTAATAACATGTGCATTGTGTTTCAGGCATCACAATCTGTCAAAAACATATGCATTATTATAGAATAATTTATTCTAATATATGACCAAATTTCATTCTATACAATTTTATAATCTTTACCCAAAAAATCATGCATATAAATTAAATATTGAGGATTTAAATACAACATTAAGTCTCAATGATCCAATATAGTTATCTAAATTTTTTTATTTCATCCCAATATATTCACTGTGATTGATGGTTTTTTACAACATATGAAGAATCCCTTCAATTGTTTATTTCAAAGAATGTCATGTTGAGGTCATTAAACCTTTTTATTTACTACCAAAAATGAATAATTATTTTACATTTTCTAAAGAGACATATAGAACACTTCATGAATGTAAGACATTATTTGTGAAAGTACAAAGTAATATTCTATTATCATATTATCCTCATGAATATCATTATGTCAAAGATATATAGGTATTATCATCCCATTTATTCAATATTTTTTAAATTTTTTCCATGTAGAAAATCATAATATATTGTTATATCATAACTCCATATATAGATAACACTAATGACTATCAGGATAAATTTTCAATCTATTCTAAATTTCTCTAAAGGGATACTGAATGGCTCGTACCTTCACTATCATTTCAACTTCATGACTACACCCAAATATATTCTATTCTCATTTTTCATCCCAACATGTTGGATTTCTAAAAATATTTTTTTAGGGATATTAATAAATATCTTATTTAAAGATCGAGTTAAAATAATTTTTAAATAAAATTCAACAATAAGAATCTGTTGATCCCAAACACCCGTAAAATATATAAGGAAATATATTAGTATATTATAATGGGATTACCTATACACATAAATAACGATGAGTATATGGATTATATATTGTGATAAATATCGTCTTTATAACTAGTTATTACAAATGAATTCCCTATATCATTGTGGTAAAACATTATTTTCTATATAATAAAATTTAAATTGGTACTTTATGGAATAGTAAATGATTTTTAATATATATTATATAATTTTGGCCAAGATTGATATATTACATAATAGAAATTATATATGATGGACTCTGATGATTATTGACTACAATAATAATATATTGGAAGAATTTTATTTTCATGGTTATACCTACAGAAAAATATACAGTGAAATTTTCCATTTCTATATAGGTATGGACTATAGTTTTCTTATCCTCTTTCACTTCTAATGATCATTATTTAATTAATGATATATTATTCATGGATACAATTATTAAAAAAATTCCATTTCTTATTTTGACTTTAAAAATTCACTATAAAATCAATATATATATATATATATATATATATCAATACTAGATTATTAAAGTACCATAAGATAAATTCTTTATCCAAAAACTCCTAAACTAATTATTTTATTTAAAGGAAAATAATCTGATTCATTAATTATATAATTCATTCAAGATCAAGATAAACCATTGAAACAAATGATTCATTATTTTATATAATTATTTATTCCTTTCGTGCCTATATAATTATCAAAAGAACTATGGATAAATATTTAATTGTGTAATATTGGATTCATACATTCTTATCCTGATTTGGTGGTCCATACTATGCATATCTATAATTATAATTTCTTCTTCAAAAATCATCATGGAAAATAAATCATTGTCCTTTTAAATAATATCGTCAACCACATTGTTTTACTTCACTTTGTGGAAATGTGTGGAAATGTGATAATCATTATTTAATTAAATGTTTATCCTATGGAACATATTAAACTCTTTCATTGTTAATATATACTTTAGTATAATTTATCACTATATATCTCACTCTTGTAATCATAACAGTATATCCTCCATATTTTTAGTATTAATATTACACAACTATAGGATCTAAATAATGAGTAAATGAAATTATATCAATTACCATTAATTTTCTTGAGGAAAATTCTACTACCATTCCATTCTATATGAGAACATTTCTAATCCCCTTAATTGTTTTTTTATCGTATATGAAAAATCCTTATCTAGTAAAATATAGTGTGTACATATATAACCATCATATCCTTACCATTAGTATCTTATAATATCACACACATTCATCAATAAAATGGAACATTCACACTATCATATCATCTATGATTTGGAATTTGATAAAAAGGAAAACTTCTCAAAAAGAATTGATAATATCTAAAAAATTAAAGAAAACTATGGATCTCAGTCTTCATTGTATGGTTATAAATTTTATTAAAAACTTATATGTTTTACAGATCATAATATATGACTTATATTTTAATTATATAACCCATGATTGATATATTTTGTTGGAAAATTTCATATTATATTAAATTTGAATACATTTTATCCTTCCATGACGTATTCATCGTAATCCCTGACTAATATTATTGATCATTCATTCCAATGGAATATATTATAATAACATCTAAAAATAATACCAAAAAATAATCATTAAATTTTTTGATGATTCTATTCATTTTATTGATGAATTTTATGGGGGAAATGGTATGTGAAAACGATATCATTACAAATTCATAGGGCACATACCTCATTTTCAAGGATTTAATGGGTATATATTTCTTTTTGACGATTATCTGGTGATATTAAAACTCAAGATCAATCACGGATAATAAATTATAACTACATAGATCAACTAAATATTTATCAATACAGGGTTGATGTAAATATTTTATAGTAATAAAATTTTTATATT
This sequence comes from Viscum album, assembly GCA_963277665.1. Taxonomy (NCBI): domain Eukaryota; kingdom Viridiplantae; phylum Streptophyta; class Magnoliopsida; order Santalales; family Viscaceae; genus Viscum; species Viscum album. The sequence goes on along the minus strand of OY728122.1, from coordinate 1,514,719,395 downwards.
CAATACAATCAACAGAAAGTCAAATTTTCACATCTTCTATTGTGTATATTGAAATAGGTACACATCATGAAGATGTACTCGGTTTTATGAATACCATTTATATATTATCAATGATATTATTCTTAAATTCATGTATATCAACTTTTTTATTATATAAGGTATCATTGAAATTGGTTGACAAAAAAATGAGTTCTATTAGAATCAAAACCACACAATTTAGGGGATTACTATTAAACTCCGTCAAAATACATTTTTATATCTTATAAATTGGTAATATATTCAAAATTAAGTTATTCCAAAACTATTTATATAAATATATTTCCTTTAGAATATTTAATACATATATAATGGATGTTATTTCCATTTTTTGTTCCTATTCATCCACACATTAAATTTCAAACATATGTCGGTTTCGAATATCAAATGTGGCTTCCCTTAATTGAAAAATCATATTCGATATATATCAATAGATCAAATAATTACCAAAATTATCATCAAATTTTATTATATGGAGAATAAATTCATTAAATAAATAACATTCTAATGATTATTTATTAAAAATTAGTTAGTGAAAAGAGATAGAATCATCAGACCACTAGAATTATTTTTAAATATAATTCAACATCAATTCCATAGGTTAGAAATTTTATGTTCATATTATGAATACTATAATTAATAATTTCGGATAAATAGGAACCTATTACAACATTTTTATTTCATAATATGATTATTGGTGCATCTAACACCCCATAGTTTTTGGGTTTCACACAACTGGTTGTAGTTGAATAGATTTTATCATGTTCTATTGGTTATTTTATTTTCTTATCCCTATCATCCTTATTATCCCTTTGATTCCATAAATCGAAGATATAGTTCTCATGTTTTCCAAATTTATAACACTTTAATATTAATTTAATATTATTAAAAACTTTATTATCATCATTGAGATAAGAGGAATCATTATTATTCATTATAAATTTACTTTTTTCCCCACTTCATATACATATAAATCATTCTGTTGTTTATTTGATTCATTTCCCTAGGATATTCTTCCAACATCCCTAAAACATAAGAAATTTAATGATTTTTATATATTATTCCTTATTAGTGGAACATTCCATAAATATTATTTTTTCCTTCTGTGATATTTCAACATTGAAATCGTTTTTAGTCATAATTTTAGGAAGATAATTATGTATAATAAAAATATATTTCATCCCAAATCCCATTACATATTTTTTCTCCAACATTTGGTCAATTTATTGGAATTTATATTTCTTTATATATATTAAATTTGATTATAGCCATTAATAATAACCACAATCTCCATTTTGAGAATAAACCATGTTTATTTAGAGAAATAAGAAATATTATTTTGAAATTAAATTTTATGATAAAATAATTTATGATATCATTTCAACATATCAGTACAATTCTGGTTCATCCTATATCACTAAGGTTTATAATAAATTGGAATTATATTTATCCCCTCAATCCTCATAGTGGTTCATTTTGATAATGTAAATTAACAAAATCATATCACCCAGGAGTTTCAAACAAAATTTGAATTTAAACATAATTTTCATTCACAATGTGAACATTCGAATAATAAAAAATATTCCATTTTAGGGATATTACCACTATTTAAACCTAATTTAGATACAGAGTCCATGTTTGTTTGATTTAAATATTGTTTTTGTTCTTATTAAATTACTTAATATTTATTTTTAAAAAAATTATTATTTTATAGTATACATAGAATAATACATCGACATATACCCAGTGTTTTGTAATCCCAATCAGAAAAATTAACTAGAATCAATATGGAATCTAACTATTTATACTCAATAATCAATTAAATTAATATTACATCATTTAATATAAATATTAATTTAATTAAAAATTTATTCATAATTAAAAATTGTAATGATTTAGTTTAATCGGAGACAAGATAAATTATCATTATATTAAATGAATGATCATAAGAATATCCAAAAATAAACTCGAAACAAAGAATCCTTAATATATAGTTCATACATAATACTGGTCTTCATAAATTACCGAAATTAAAACATGAGAAGAGGTGAGATCAGGTTCGTAGTATGGGTAAAAATGGGACATATTAATTAATGTTTATAAGCGAGTAAATTATAAAATTGGGGGTATGAGTACATGATCACATATTCAAGAACATATCCAATAATTCATATACTATAAAACATGTTTCAAATTACAATTCTATCTCATATAAATTTAATGATTCATAAGAGTGATAAAAAGTCAATTGTCTATTATGAGACACAAATGGATATAATATGCTCAAGTCATAAAATTGAGGAATAATGACGTGAAATAAATATAACAATATATATCAAATGTCAGTCTCACCCAAATATGAACATTATCATGTAATAGTTCAAGGAATACAAACTGAAATCCTTCATTGGTATCTGGCCAACAACCAATGTAGAATCATTGGATTTGGAATGATAAATATTAAATATTTAGGTCCTGAGATATCAATCATTATAAAATTTATGGAATGACAATAATTTTATTACCACCAATCAAAAAATTAAAACCATTAAAATGTATTTATAAATATCATATAAAAATAGTAATTTAATTATGTTTTAATTTCACCATGTTAATTAAATTGATTTTATCATAATATACATAAAACACCAAAATTATAGGGTGAATTGTGTTACTCGTTAAATGAAATAGTTTTTATAAAATATGCTCTAAAACCTCAATATAATAATCCATAGATAGGAAAAAATTTGATATAAATATATTATCACAAATCCATTGAATATAAATAATCATTAAAGGATGATTAAAATGTTGAAATTAAATTTTATAAATATAATTTGAAAAAAATTTTAAACGAAAATGGAAAACAAGCTTTATATTCTAACATTTTATATATAAAAAACTAATAGAATGTGAATTAAAATCTATTTGATAAACCATAAAATCATTTATTTTAATATTTATAATTAATATGGATCATGAATATGGGAATAATATTAATAATCCGTAAATGTTTGAAAAATATATTTTTATATGTTTGTCAAAATTAAATTGTGAGTTATATCAAATACATAAGAAAAGATTTATCTGAATAATTTGTAAATAAATTAAATGAATTTATAAAAATACATTATAATATATATTATTAGATATAACAACACCTATAATATTATTTAAACAACTAATTCCAAGAAAAATATTCCTGACCAAAAATGATATGTAAGTTAATTTTTTCATCAAATTTTTTATTTAAAATATTTCAATAAAAAAGAGAAGAAAATTATAAAAATACATGAAAAAATAAATAATTTCCATGGAATTATAATATATATTTTTCTTAAGATAAAAAAAATTCCACCAAGGAAATTAAATCATAATCAATCCCCATTAAATTTCTGATGGAAACAGAATCCCTTAAATAATTACTAATATATAAATCACAACATTATAACTGTAGGGACCATATATATATTTATATATCCCCATAATTTTTTTTATGAATCATATATTGAATATATTTTATGAATATATAATAAAAAATATATGTCTACTCATAAATATTGAAAAATTTTCAACAAAGGGATATTGAGATGAAAAAATTGTTCCGGAAATCCCAAAATTAATCATATGAACTCAAATCAAATGAATATTAAACTAATGCATACAATATTTACATAATAATTCCATATTCATACATATCTAAAAATATATTATAATATAATATTTTCTGTTAATCTATTGGATAATAATACATCATTAAAATTACTTTTTCTATATAAATCATTCTGTCATTCATACATGTTTCGGTTTGATAGTAAGTGTACCTTAATATTTGTTATGGATCAAATATAATTATAATTTAATAAATATAATATTTACTTAATATATACACATTTATACAAATACATTTAATGTATATTTGTATTGTAAATTACATACCCTCATGGACACAATAGTCTGAAAATACCCAAGAGGTTGTTTATAATATTGTATAAATCATATATGTAAAATTTAAACAAATTAAGTAAAAAATTAATATACACTATATATCAAATATATTACCATTAAATACATGTATATAACCATTTAAGATTGGTTTTTATGAATAATTATTTATATTTATTCATAGTGATATCTATTGTCACATATGTATTATTGGTGCATTCATAAATCAGTGGAAAAGAATAATGAAAATGGTTGTAACATTATTGTCATAACATGTATCTATATTAATTATACAAATTTAATGAATAAATATTTGAATGTATGAATTTTATGATGTATAATAAGAATGAAAAATTAGAATGAGTGGTACGATCATATAACTCTTCTTAGACAATATTATTTTAATTACACAATAAAGCTTAATTTAGCGGTTCTTTTGGAAGGAAAAAACTATTTGAAGAGGATAGTATATTGTTAAAGGTATTTAGTGAGACAATTTTTTAATGGTGGTGCACAATTTTAATTTACAATTGAAAACATGAAGTCCAATTTTATAAATGATGGGATTGAGACCATTGTAAAGACTAGTTTGTATAAAATAATGAAAATTAAATAACACTCAATACTGTAACTAGATATAAAATGTATAAAATATTTTACAATAAACGGTCATAATAAAACTGATTAATTAATATTTTATAGTTTTTAGAGATATTTTACTCATTATGACCTTGTTTAATCCCCTCGAAATCCATTATAACCCTTATCATGATGATATTTATTTTATTATTTTCATAACAAACCAAATTTATAGAACATGGAAACATGATTATATGTTTTATCATATTGATTAATAACTACACAAAATATAAATGAAAAATATATTAAATGACCACAATTAATATATTTATATCTATATACACAATATGAGATAATATATAGATAAAATTAATAAGTTTTATAAGCTAAACAATTGATATGACTTTACAAAGGAAAAAGATAATTTTAAAAAAATTCAATTATATATATTATATATTTTCTATTAGAAAAATAAATTAAAAATTATAGAATAAAGATATGATAAATAAATATTCCTTTCATAATTACAAATAACAAAAATTAAAAAGTATGAATTTTTTAATTTCATAGTAAAATATTTTAATATTGTTAAAAAAATGTGTTTTTTTAAAACAAAATTATTTTTACATTTTTAATTATGTAACAATAGCATTGATATTAAAAAATTAATTTTATAAATAAAATATCTATTTTTGGAAAAACATTGTTAATCTAAATGTTTTATTTGGATTCAAAATCCTATGTCAATCATTTTTTATAAAATAAATTAAAATTATAGATAAATAAACAATTAGTATTTTAATAGAATCTAGTATTTTTATTGTATTCATTGGATATGAATAATCTTTTAATCCCCATTACATTTATTATATTTATTAAAAAAAATTATGTCATTAAAATCACTAATAATGATAGTTTTATTTTATATATAAATATAATGCTACAAAACAATATTTAAAAATAACTAGTCCATACATTCGATCGAGCATGTTTATTATAAATTTAAATTCTCACATATTCGAAAATATATATAATAAGATTATTTTAAATTCTTACTAAACTATTTCCAAATAGGTATACATCCCAATATTAATATAAGGAAAACAATATTTAGTATGGTTGAAATTAAATAACAATGTAAAAGAAAATTATATTATATATTGAAAATATAAATTAAAATTTTCGAAAACACTCATGTTATTCAGGATATTGATTGTTTGTGATGAGTTTTAATTCACACTCAGATTTCATTACCCTTTTAAAAAAATCCCAATATATATTTATATATTCAAATTTAATTATTTAAAATGTAATTGTTACTTCCAAAAACAACGCTTCATTTCACATATCAGTAGCTAACACATACATGACATTGATACTCACGTACCTATCAGAGATAGACATTATGAACTATCACACTAATCCTACAAGAACCTTATTTAATTACTATAATCATGAAATCACTGTTAATAATAATTGTCACTTCATTTCAATGTATAATCCTGATATGAAATTCAATACCCCAATATGGTAGTCAACATCTTATTAGTGTCTCATTATTAATTTTTTTCAGTCATAAAGTTTTATAAATATTTTAATATAAATCAATAACTACCATTAGAATAATGGGATATTATTATATTAATATAATGATAATTATTCATTCTATTCCATCTAATATGAAAAAAACATAACATTGATCATGAATACATCCATGTTACCACCTCTATCAAACACTATTAAATATTTTTAATCCCCACATTTGAAGAATTTTATCATCGATGAATTTAATGAATAAATATTATTTCTATTACCTAAATAAAATACTTAAATTTTTAGTTTCACAAACAATAATGTTTTCCATTACATGTGAAATGGGATCGTTAATCATTAGTATGACATACTACTATCCCCACATACATTTAATATAATTCTTATTCATCTTACGTCATTGATGGTTCAATAAATGGATTAATTGAGGATATATGATAAATATTACATGATTATGGTCCTGATTGATTAATAATACCATTATCTAAACACATATCATTTTTTAATATACTCTTATAAGATGTTATGATTTTAAACTATGTAGCTTATTATAAAAAAAATCATATAATGATTACATAAAAAATTATTATTGGAATTAATATAAATGTAAAATAATGTAATATTATATATTTATTAATTTTTGTAATTATATTCTGTTTTTTCAATATTAAAAATATTTTCTTGTATATCACTTATAGTTTATTTAAATCTATGTAAACTAATTCATCGCGATTTGCTTTTCCCAAGCCTTAATAATTTCAATAACCTAATGAAAATGGAATATAATAAAAACATGAATAATATTTTTATTCTATATTTAATTATATTTTAATTTTCAACATGAAACCATATAGTATGAATTTAGCTAACCTTTAGTCCATTTTTTTGAAACAAACAAACTGAATGATCTAACACCTAAAACTATAAATAAAGTATAATTATTTAATACAATTGTAATATATGGTTTAAATTAAATATGAAAAGGCTAGTATGTTTATATTAAGGATATGAGATAATTAATTTTGATAATTATGTTTGTTATATAGTATGTAATTAAAATTTTATGCTAGTAAATTCTTTTGGTTTGGAATATGAAAACTAAATCATCATCAATTGATATATAAATTTTCTTCAGGAATTTTTTTCACCTATTTTCAATGCATACTAAATATTTAAATAATGGTTTATATTATTTGAAATTTTTTTTATCAAATTCAATTTATGTTGATGTTTTTTTAGTAATATTTTTAAAAAAATGAAAAGTGAATTTTTACCAGCCTCTAGACCAATGAGGTTTTCTGTGTTGAATACAACTTTTTTCCAAAATAAAATTACTATTAATTAAAATTATTTTAATTTATTTTATAACCCTCTAATGGACTGATGTTTCATGATTTACAAGTATTTTTTCCATTTTGTGGGATTATTATTATTTCGATAATGTTGATCATATCAAACAATTTAATTCATTATTCCATTTAATATCATATGGATTATTTATTAATTGCATTAAATTTCCATGTGTTATTTATGAATGGTGAATGATTTATATTTTGATATTTAAGAAACCCATTATCAGTAATTAGGTAAATTAATAAATGATTATAATTGAAATTAATTATAAAAAATCTATTTGGATTATGATGGTTGGGTCCCAATATTAGACCATAAGGATTTTTTTTAATATCTCATGTGATATTAAAGTGAAAAAATAATGAGTTTTTTCACTCAAGCATTGGAATGATAGGTTTTCAAAAAAAAAATCAGTCATGGACATATATATTTTCTTATATAGTGTTGTTAACAGTTAGTTTTTTCACAAAGTATTTTATATACATTAATTTATGAAACATTTGTGTTTTTTATCTCATTATTCTATATTTTAAATATATACTTCATTTCTATTATATAACATTTCGTATTTTCTCTTATTATATTGTTTTATGAAAATTTTTATCATGATCTCTTATTTTTATATTAAAAACTATTATTCAAACCCATTTCATAACATTTGAATCTCTTTAAATAATATGTTATAATATTATTTTTTCCTAGTATGATTTTTTGTTTATATTTTATAGTATTATCGTCTATTATTATGATATTTATGACTTCCCAATGTTTTATTTCATGATAATGATACGATACATTATGATAACATTTCAATTACTAAAACATAAATTTACCCATTTCTGATAGTTTCAATGCCACATTTTTATGAAATTTATAATATAATATTTGATGTTTATAAAATAGGTTAGTGGAGGATAATTACTGTGAAACATTTGCTTGTCTTCTAAAATAAGTTATTCATATCGCCGATATCTATTAACCTCAACCTAATGATTCTTTTTTGGTTTGTATTTGTGTATAATATACTATATAAATCATCAAATTAATGTAATATATATGTTATGTTAATCATGGGTTCAGTATTTGGTATTTGTGAATGATTTATTTATTTTTAGAAATCATGTTTGTATGAAATTGAATATACCCTTGGGAAATGTGTCAGGCATGTATCTATTTAAATTTTTATACCACAATTAATAACTAATATATTTATTATTTCAATATATTTATGTTTTAACCATGTATTGATAGTAAATTTCTTGTATTATCTTTCACATTTGTAATGAGGTTAAATAAAAAACATTGTCTGTTGGGTTTTAACTTAATCATGTTATGGTTCACTATAAAGAGGCCATACTAAAAACTTGGATTAAAAATACATGGGGATAATCCTTGTTTAATAAAACTATATTTAAAAATAATTATAATGGATTAGAATATTTTTAGTTTTGATAACCTATAGAATATCATTGATTACATAGATTAATGTTTAGTTAATTATATGTTTGGGTATGCGCATGACATTTTAGTTATTTCATCTTACCTGTGTTTTTAAATTATAAATTTACTAATAGATGTGCATAGAAATTATATTATATAACCTATGTCATCTATGAATGGGGAATCCCCATACCAAACAATATTTATTTTTCAATAGCTGAAAACTATTTCTGGTACTGTGATCCTATATATGATTTATAAATCATATCTAATTTCAATTTATGATAAGATAATTCATAATGATCTATTTAATCCTCAATTTATTTAATCGTTAAATTATTTTTGTTAGTATTAATTTTCAAGATTTAAAAAAACCATAAATTGTTCGATTAAGAGGTATCATTTCATATCCGAAATCATCATACTATCATATAGTATTACTATGATTCTTATAAACTACATGTAGAAGAGAATTTTCTAATATTGGATTTAATACCCCAAAAATATTAATTCATGACTCAAATTATCAATGAGGTTGTCAATGTTGATGAATTAATTACTTTATTGGAATATACTGATTGAATTATAGATGAATGGCATGGTATTCCCCTAGAGTTTGAGGTTTTATTTTCAATCAAAAAATTCCTAGATCCATTCCAATGGCAAAGAGTGTTTTTATAATTTCAACCCTTAAATTATGTGCTTCACATATGTAACATCATGAAAATTTAAAAAAGGGGATTTTATGTCCTAGGGATTTTTCTGGGGGTGAATCATTCCATATTATAAAAATAAAGTATGAATAATGTATTTCCTAATTTACTATCATGAGAATAATATAATAAATATTATTAATAAATATCTTCAAAATGATATCGATATTTTAATGAATCAAAATAGAGGATATAGATACATCCCAATGATTGAAATTCATTCTGGTGATCATTAGTTATGGATTAAAATGGAATATATATACAAGAAAACATTCCACGTATGGTTTTAATACTATACAATTTTAGTTATTCCCAAGAGATTGAAAAATATTCTAGATATCTAAAAGGATTAATGAAACGTTTCTTTAGGGAAAACCAAAATAATTTTTTGGAATAAATTATTGAATAAATTATTATACATTTAAAAAAATTATTTTCAAAGAGATTTCATAATCCCTATGTTAAAGACAGCAAGGAAGATGATATTGTTTTAAAAATCCTAAAAATGTGATTTCTGGTTACAAAAATAATCTATCTTTGAACATGTCACTAAAATTTGGAGTATATATATGTATATTTATCAATGGTGATAATTTTCAAAAAATATCCTAGATTTTCCACCATAAAAAAGATATGTAGAATTATTTGGTTTTTTTGATATTTCTGATGCTTTGTGAGAAATTTCTCATGGATATTAAATATACTAAAGATGTTAATGTGGAATGGACTAATGTAAATTTATTATTTTGTAATGTAAATAATGTTTCAAGTGATTAATGTTATATATATTTGTTCCCCTATTACTAATAATAACATTTAGTGGGGAAATGAATATAATATGCAGTGATTCATTCAAAAGGGGACTACGTTGATTCATCAAGATCAATGATAAGGTAGTCCATTATAATTCATTCCAATTACTGATTCATGCGAAAAATTAGTAATAACATGATCTAGAGATAGTATTAGTAAAAATTACATTAATTATTTATCAACACAATATCTATAGTGAAAATTAAAACATATATAATGATCAAGATATATTCAAATATAAATTCAAAATGTTTTAACTAAATATGAGATAATGGATATGGTTTGAATTGATAAAATGATGTTATATCACAATACATACACTTGTATAGAAGTCATATAAAGTTAATGATTCTATGAATATAAAAAACCCAGACACCCAATACATGATTAGGATTAATAATTACCCAATAATCGTAAATATGTAGAGGATAAATCATAATGATATAGTGATATGTTAGAAACAATATATATTACAACTAACTTCGCGTCATATAATCATCATAATCATAAAAAATAATTGAATGATAATGTAGTTCTATATAAATACACGGTTAATGATTTTTAGTTAATCCTTAAAAAAGATTGAGTTATATGGATTGGGACCTAGATACATTTTCCATAAATGATTTAATTGTTAAATGATAGTTTTATGAATAACATTTCTCATCCATTACAAAAAATATATAGTAATTTTTTGAATTTATTTAGATATAAAAAATCTTCATATTAGATATAATTAATATATAAATTGAGAAATATATATCTCAATAAATAGTATTCTATTATGGTATTTCTAAATAGAAAAATAATGGGGTATGTTGCAACCATTACCAATTCATATATCAAATTGTTAAAACAACACCATTGACTTCATCATATGACTCATCATAACATATAAATTCCATAAGGTTATTTTCTTTGTATATTATCAGTATTCAATGTAATCATTAATTATTTCCAATAATGATTATTTCACTCTTGGACAATTCTCCCCGACATAAGTTATGGAAGTGGCGATGTTTCATTAGGAGACAAATTACATTATAACAAATCAAGATTTATGGTTTAACTCAAGGTTTTATAGATGTATTTAGAAATAATTGTTTAATGTTCTATGTAGTAGTAGTTAATATCATCTATTGAATGATGGTTAGTCTTAATGGATAATTAAATTCTTTGTTACATACTAAGATCACATTCATTGGATTTTGAAGAATATTTCGATAAAAACATCCCCTCATTTAGATTTATAATATAACTAAAATTTCAAATTTGGTATTAATTTTCCACCATAAGAAGATCTATATGTGATGATATATTGTACTCCAACCTTATTGGATGATGGTAGAGAGATGTAGTTGATAGGTTTTGAGCTTTTATAAGAAATAAAAATGAAGGTTAAAACCATTCAATGTTATATGTGTGTAGAATAATAAAAAAAAATATTTTCTAGATAATCATGGATGAAATATTGTGTTTGATGTTTGTTAAATGTTTTTCCATGAAATATTTCTATGCAATTATGTAATGATATTTGATAAAAAAATGAAATTAATCCCTATATATATATATCTATGTTCATGATTCTTGATTATTTCATGGTAATATCCAATAACATAATATATTATACCTAGACTTTTACATATAACATTACAGGATTTTAATAATATTTATACGTCATAGTAAAAGACATGTATTATAATGCCTGGGGTCATAGAAGACTAGGTACATATAACTGAAAACATTGGACTGAAGAATAACATTATTTCATCTTTATAAAGATATAAAAACATTATTTTATCCCTTAAATATGCGTAGATTACCCTGGGGAACACATGCACATAGGGATGAGATGTATAACCCCGTAAGGTAACATCCATGAGAAAAAAATTATTAGCGCATGGGATTGAAGGCACATAATGATGATATAAGAAGTCATTTAACATTTTTAATCATAACATATAAACATGTAATCATATAAACATGGAGTCAATTTAATTTTCAATTAATATAAAACATGACATTATCATGATTCAAGGATTACCACAAACAATATTTCTCATGGAAGCACATGCCAATGCTAACCTCCATGATCGTCACACATGGTAGCACAAGCCAAGGAAAACATGAAATAACATCGCACAAAATGTCTCATGAGGCTGAAATTTACCTAGTACATTGGAGAACAATATGGTAACAACCATCATAACCATTCATTGATTTCCACACAATGAATCTAACATTATCGTCCTTTCATAAATATACGGGTAACCCATGGAATGAATTGGGTACCACAATCATATCATAGAGCATAATAATTGGGCATATCATAAAAGTGTCCATGAAATAATGGAACTAAAAAATACATGTAAATTAATAAGGGAAATTATGAATGTATCATGTTAAGCGATTTCAATAAGAAGTGAAAATATGTAAAAATAGAATTTAAGAAATTTTACCGTCGAAAAATTATTGTGCTATTTTAAGGAAAATACATTTGGGCCATTAAAATTGAAAAGAGTACAATACATTATATAAAACCAGTTTTGATACTAGAATGTTTTAATAAAAAAATATTTTTATAAAGGTAATTGTGGCTTAAAAATGAATATGGAGTGATTTTTAAATCAGGTATGAATTTTTGATGTTCCCTCAAAACATGTTTTCTTATTAGAAATTATTGAGGTGGGAATCACTTTAAAACATGTATATACCTAAAATAGAATGATCAATGGTTTTTTATTTGTTAATATGATACATGTACCAATAATTTAGAACATTCACAAAAAAAATATAAGATAACGTCATTTTTTTAAAAGTAATGGAAGGAAACAGGGAGGAACAATGGAGGATCGGGTAGAATCCCTTATAGATTATTAGCATGGTATCAGGTGTACATAAGATGAATTAGTGAGAATTAAATGGGGTTTTTAATCACATATAAATAATTCGGGAATTATGGGGGAGGTGTGAAATCATATCCAATAATTATGGATTACACATGAAAGGGCATAATATAGGGGACATTCTTGAATAAAAGTGAAGTAGAGAGGATCCCTAACCTTGAGTCTAATGGTTTTATCCACTAAATTTTAATGAACTTAATATTAAATTTAATTTCATTAATTAATAATTTTGGAACATATTATATAGTTAAAATATATAGTATAACATTTCTATGCTCATTCATTACTTCTTTGATTGGTTAGGAGGTACAATTTCATTGATTAGGTATGTTTTCATTATTGGTTTTAATGATCGATTAACATATATATTGTTGTTTGAATACACATGTATGATGATAGTGGTTGATCAGAATTAAATTTATATGAAATTAGTTAAAAAAACAATATTATATTGTTATAAAATTAATTTAGTTATTTGGTGTGAATTTGAATCATTATATAAAACAATAATGATAAATGATGAGATTAACTTGGATATTTATCTCACAATTAACTTATTTTGTACTATTAATTTATATCCAGAATTTATAAGGATTATAGAACATTAAAAAAGATAAAATACATATATTATGATCTGTTTCTATAATTTATATGGTTTCATGAATAGTCTAGAATATGGTAATTAAACTAGAAAACATCATGTCCTTGAATTTGATAATTCAATGCATCTTAGATGGTGTTTTCATTTATAGTATAAAAGGAGGGGAAGGGAGATATTATGATAGAAATTACCAATATCATAATATAAGTCCATTATATTTTTGGTACTATAGTTATCATTCCATTTGGATGATGGGTGGATATGAAATAAAAAAAAGAAAAGAACATGAATTAATATTAGAGAATTTGAGATAGGAATTTTCCCCTTGACATTATCTCACTTGAGAGCCGCTTTAGGGAATAGGTTTTGGTAATTTTAAGTGAATAAGTGCTTTTGGGTGTGGGGGAGGAGCATGGGGGAGATTTGAGAATAATTTAGGCAAGGAACATGGCATGATAGGATTGATGAAAAGAGGTAAGGAGGGGTGCTATTTATAGTGGAGGGGATATCAGTTTTATCTATATTTAATTCCTTGGTTTTTTAATTTCATTCAACACCGAAAATAGTGATGATTCCATGAAAAAAATACTAATTATTGAATTTTCGTTCAAACCAATTGGTCTTACATCATAAAAAAATCATCCCAAACACAATAAATAATTTATTTAGATTAATTTATAAATAACCATATTTTACTATTCATAAAAAATTGATGCATTTTATAAAAAATTCCAAAAATTCCCCCTAACCATTTTTCAACATGTAAAAACAAAAGATGATATCTATATTTCATAACTAATTTTCTAAATATGATTAATTTAACTATTAATTAAAATCACAATTTACATGAATAATATAGAGTTAAATAATATAACTAATTTTATAATGAATAAAAAAATTACATAATGTCTTATAAAATTATCATACAACCATAATATATAATATAATTTCATGGAAAAACCCATATAATTTTTTTTATTATGTGGAATTATTTTGAGATCATGAAACTTGATGGCACGTGATTCCAAGGCATTGACTGGCCAGAATAATCCATCGAAATTTGGTTATGTTTTAATTAGCGCGTGTAAGTAGTTTTCCAGAAAAAGTGGAATAACTCATAAATGATAAATCAGATCAAATATTTGAGGGCACCGTTGCACTCAGGATTTCAGGTTTAGCCTAGGTGTGACAAAAGATTAGTCGGTGTGAGCCTCTTGTGAGAAAACCCCAAAAGGGCATAATCATAAATAAAATAATTAATTAAAATATTTTTATTTTTCAAATTCTTATAAATTAGAAACAGTAACTCAGATTGAAATTCGAATACCACTCAAGAAAAAGGTATGATATACTTTCCTTAGGCATATACTATCATTGGTCGGCATGGGCCACTAGTGGATGTTAGATTTTTGTAGTAAATAAAATAATTATGTGAAAATCATTTTATTGTAAAACCCAAAACATTTAAAATGTAAAACAGATTGAAAATCTGAGAGTACCAATGGGTTCGTTGGGGAATGTTTCCATTTGTTAGTGCCTATACTCGACCGTTGTAGGTCAAGGGTGACTAGAATTAATTTTACAATCTTTTTTCAGGTACCTTCAGTGAATGTGCAAGTGGAGTTTTGTATCATTTGAACTGGGGCTCGAAATTGAAATCGGAGGACACCATTGAACTCACAGTGCTGATATTAGATAGACCATCACATTGACTTTAGTAGGACTGGATGAAAATTTAGTTTTTTTACCTTTTTATTGATTAAATAAAATAACTTTATTTTTTTTATTTTATTCTATTCCTCCAATGGACGATCGGTTAGGTGGGACCGAAAATGTGTCAAGACAATAAATGGCTTTATATTTCAATGATATGTAATCACACCATTGGTGAAATAGGAACTTTCATAAGTAATGGGTCTCCATTAATCCCACGAACATTGAACACCCTTCCCCTATTCTATTTATATGGATCTTGGGAATATGTGCCGGTACTACTTCGCCAAGCAACAAAGTGCTGACAAAGTGAAGTGATGCCAATCCCATAGAGGATGGGGCTGGTACATGCAAGAGGTGATGCGCATCACCGAAAAACCGAAGTAGAGATCAAAGAACGAGTGATTTCATTGGAGGCTATTTACGGGGGACGACAAATGCTGAAAAATCCTCAAACACGGGCGCCTTCCAAACAACATGAGGTAGTAGGTTATTTCATTTGTGCATTTTTGATTTCCTATTCCCTGTTCTTGAATTTATACGATGAACACGGGTTAACCGACCAACTGGTTGACCCACAATTATTTCGTCATTGTTGGAGGATATTGTGGGGTATCTTGTAGGGTTTTTGTTTTCAATACCCCCTTACCCATTCTTGATGTTCTTCGTAATTCAAGAATTATTGAGCCACATGCTACTGCCATAACGTGGAGGGTGTGATACAAATGAACATGGACCATCCTCTCCACAAATCATTGTGGTTCTTGATGTGATCTTCACGATGGAGGAGGATATAGACTAACACTGGTGGGGCTTGGGAATGGCAGACGGTACCACGATCAGCAGCAGCGAAGGCGACAGTGCGACCACACTACCGGAGAAGGGCCACGGCCCATCAGCTGTTTGAAGGGTCAGTGGAATGCGTCTGAACCGCTTGGTGTAGAAGAACCATGACCTTGAACCGTGGCTGCAAGACGAGGCACTGTCGGCTGGATGATGGCCGCCCGAGATGGCATGGTGTGCGACTGCAGTGCGTGGAGGAGAGGATGGCCATCCGACCAGCCAGGACGAACCTCCTCCCGCAGGCTTCCAATACTGCAGGCTGTTGCATCACGGGATAGGCCACATCGGTGGGACATGCCACATTTATAGGATGAGCCTCTTCCATGGAACATGCCATGTCGGCGGGCCGAACCAAGTAGCTGGGTCGACCTGAAATCGGTCGGACTAGACCGGGACCAACATTGACCCATTTTCTCTCTTTCAGCCATTTCATGTGCTTCAGGTGTCTATTTGAAAAATCATATGTGGTGCTAGAAACGTTTGATCGAGATGATCCTTTTGGTATACCCCACATGATATTTTGATAATGATGGGGGTACAATCAGGATGGATTGAACACTCATCCAACCGGGCCCTCAGGACTAAAAGGCCAATAACATTTAGACCGAGCGTCTGATTTATGCACCGTCATTTTCAATGAGGCCCCTTTTCATGGGGGGCATTGGGGTACTTCTTCATGGGACATCGTGGCAGTTGGAGTATCAACCTACGACTTGAGGAGCAGACCCTCCCGAAATCAAGGGATCTTATTGTGGGAACCCTGTAGCTTATTGTAACATGATAAAGTGGTCATATGTGGTTCTATGCATTGGGATCTTTTATGGGTATGTGATTTAGGGTCCCACATGGATCTGCTCTTTGAATCCATGCAGGACTACTCTAGGATCCTTTTTCGGACAACTGTACTAGGATCCTATATGGGTCTGATGATGTAATTAGATATTGTGTGGGTCTGATGATGTACTAAGATCCTGAGTGGGTCAGATGATGTACTACAATCTTGTGTGGTTTTAATGATGTACTAGGATCATGTGTGGGTCTGATTATGTACTAGGATCTATTGTGGGTCTGATGGTGTATTAGGATCCTCTGTGGGTCTGATTCTATACTAGGATCTTGTGTGGGTCTGATGATGTACTGGGATAATATGTGGGGAAGATGATTTTGGATCATATGTGGATCTCATGATTTAGGATCCTACAAGGGTCTTCCTCTTAATAGAGTAATATTATTCAATAGTTACATCTAATCATCTTTAGTACTGTACCTAAGATATAGCTATTGTGAGCTGAGTTCTTACCTATATTGTGATACCATCTAGTATTCTTCTGTTTGGCATACCATTGTGGTACATTATTTCGTGGTGAATCCTTTGCGGTATTCTTCTGTGTGGAGTACCTGTATGGTACATTCCTTCATCGTGATACCATTGTGTTATTCTACTATGTAGCATACATGTGTGGTACTTACCTTCGTGGTGATACATTTGTGGTATTATTCTATGTGGCATACATGTGTTGTACATTCCTTCGTGGTGACACCATTATGGTATTCTTCTGTGTGGCTTACCTGTGTGTTAATTACCTTCGTAGTGATACCTTTCTCATATTATTCTATGTGGAATACTAGTGTGGTACGTTCCTTCATGGTGATACCATTGTGGTATTTTTCTGTGTGGTGTACCAATGTGGTACATACCTTCGTGGTGATACCTTTGTGGTATTCTTCAGTGTGGCATATATGTGTGGTACTTTCCTTCGTGGTGATACCTTGGGGGTATTCTTTGGTGTGGAAAACTTCTTTTATACCTTCCTTCATGGTGATTCCTTTGTGAAATTATTATGTGTCACATTACCTTTGTGGTACTTACCTTTGTGGTGTTATCTTCGTGGTATAATTTCCTTCAGGGAACAATTGATCTTTGAGGTAATAAGTTGGGCCTTGTGTTTCCTCATGAATAAGATGGGTATACTCGATAACCTAGGTATATGTGTGGGAATATACCTAAGTAGGGTTGACTATTGTTCCCATACTTTTCGTTTATCTTTTTTGGATTTTGAGAGAACATCGACGGTCTTAGGGTCCCAAATAAGTATCCTTATACTAAACCCTCCATGGGCTACGCCTGCACCTCATTGTATTTAGTGCATACGACGGACAATGCTAACTGAAGATGAGAGTACTAGGACTGTAAGTAGCTCGGAGGTGGACATTAGATGAGGCATACCGTAGACACGGTCGTTCGAGAGCCGTACCTACAATTCAGGTTGGATCCTTGGCGGGAGTTCATAGGAGTTGTTTCAATTTACTTGTACTTTTTAGTTTTCTTGTACTTTCCAGTTGGGCTTGTATTCTGGCCACTTTTTCTTTTTGTACACACTCATTTTACTCTACAATTTATTTGTGTTCATATCTTGATATGTGCATGGTTGGGAGTGTTTTCAATATATAAAGGCAATGCCTGCCCTGTTTTAGGGAATACACCTTTCGGTGCTAGTCACCAGCCCCTAGCCTATGGAAGGCATGCGTGGGGTTGTCACATCACAGGCCCTGGGGGGTGGGTCATGGCATATAAAATATTTAATTAATGAACAACTTTTATGAAAAATAATTTCTTCTAAATTGTTAAGTAATTTAATATAATTATATATGAAATAAAACAATAAAAATACTTTTACTATGATCATATTTTCACTTATAAGATTCCTAAATTTTATTTCTATATCAGTGGGTGAGGTGATAATATTTTAGATTATTTAATTATTAATAAGGGTCATATTACTGTTCATAATTTTAGGTTACTATTCAACAACAAATTATGTTTGATCTATTTTACTCCAAACATCTAACTGATCTCAACTGTGTACATCATATTTTTGAAATTTAAATCAGAAATGTGACTATATTATGTTAAGTTAACACATAGTTCGTAGTTTTTGATTTTTTTGTGACATCAGGTGATTATATGAAATATTTATAAGGTAATTTCCATTGAAAAAACATTGTGTCATTATATTATTCCCCTATATGAAATTTCTCTCGAAAAATTTCTTTTTTACATTTTTTGAATTAAACAAGTGTGGGTACTTTTCCTTCATTGCCTCCACCATTTTTCATGTTACCTCTTCATACATGTGTAACTGCCATAGTATATTGACAAGGTTAGTAGTCTAGTGATGTACCACAGTATCTATACGATACATGATCTCTACTAGATGATCATAAAAAGAAATATAATCCTCCAACTGTACCACCTCTGAAGAAAGAATATGTTAAAGATATGGTATGTACATTTTTAAGAGGCATTCATGGACGACATTATGTAATTTGTTCATGGTTGGTGGATGTTCTAGTCGATAGGACACAACCCCAATATGAACATGAATATTTAAGGGGCCTATGTACCTCGTACTTAGCTTCCATATCTTACCAATCCTCATTACATTAATTCAAAGAGATATGCGTATAAATACCATGTCTATATCATTGAATTGAAGGTCACTTTTGCGATTGTCTGTATAACTCTTCTATCAAATTTAGGCTACCTTGATGTGTTGCTGAATGTTTTTCACCTTTTCCACCATTTCTTTTTCAATTTCAGGTCCTATTAGCTTATTCACACCCACTTCATCCCAAAATGTTGTTGTTCTACACCTTTTCATGTAAAGGGGTTTGTGTGGTTCCATTCGGATGCTTGAGTAGAAAATATTTTTGTAAGAGAATTTGACCCATGGAAGTTGTTTTTCCCAACCTATATTAAATTATATTTGAAATGATTTCAACATATCTTCTAGTGTATGAATAGTTCCCTCATATTATCCATTAGTTTGAGGATGATATGCTATTATGAAGTTCAGTTTAGTGTGTAGTTCATGTTGGAGACGTTATCATAACATCTATGTAAATATTGGATCCCTATAAGATACAATAAAATTTGTGGACTCCATGCATCCATACAACCTATTTGATATATATCCATGAATGTTTATCCAATGTGACTTCATCTTGAATTGTGATAAAGTAAGATGTATCTGTATGATGGTACACAATAACCCATATAACTTATTTTCCTTTGGAAGTACTAGGAAGTCCAAAAACAATGTTCATAGTGATGTTCTCCCACTTTGATGTTGGTCTGGTTTGTGGTTGCATCATCCCCATGAACGTCTATCTGGCATCCATTACTTGTTGAAATACCATCAGTTTGATGTATACTCATCAATCTCCATCTTCATACTATCCCACCAAAATTTCTCTCAGTGATCTCAAAACATCTTTATGCTTTGTGGGTGGATGTAATGACACATAAATTTCAAGGAATGTTTTTTCTTAAATTCTATGGGATTTTATGTGTACGCAGTTTCTGACAACACTAGATCCCAAGGCCCGGTGTGCCCAAAATCAATTGCCAATGTTCAGCTTGCGTACGTTCAGTAAACGAACGAGCGGGATTTTTCTATCCTTTGAACCGGTGCTCAGAATTGAAATCTGAGGGCACCGATGTACTTGAAATCCTGACAATTGCTTAAGGGAACCTTTACCATTGACGTGTTTGTGTGGGGGGGGGGAATTTATTTATTGGGGTTTAATTAAATAAGTACGTAAAATTGTTGTACAATTTTATTTACATCTATGGTAGTTTTAATCTACACAGGGGAGTTAAGGGTGGAAACTAACTACCCATGTTTGGATAAATGAGAGGTGGGGCCCACACGAGCCCCATCCCTTTATCTCCCTTGAAACCCCATTTATACTCCCCTTCATTTATTTCTTTTCCAACAATCCACCATCAATGAAGTGAATTAATTAATTCTTTTAATTCAAACCTTTTGAATTCATCTCTCTACATTTAATCCATGTGTTTTCACATTTATGAGTGATGACTCTTGGGTTTTGTGCCAAAAAAATAATAGATCGAAAACTATATTATATTAGGGGGGGCTTAATTTCTTGGTGGAATGATAAGCAGGAGAAGAAGAGGAGGGAGAGCTTTCCTCCAATGAAGAAGAACATTCCCTCTCGACAAAGAACAACCATATACTCTTCTCTTCCTCCACATCAAGGGAGAAGACGCTGACTCTGGAGACTGATGAAAACGATAATGTTCTTCTACCTCCGACGTCAAGGGAATCGACACCGATCTTCCACGATGTCTGATCATCACGATTCTTTCTTCTTTCCGCGGCTCGAAGACATGCGACGTCTTTGCAAGGTAGGGATTATGTTCAATTTTAATGAATTACAATTGTGCTTTTTGTTGTTGTTGATAATCCTCGTTTACATTTTCCGCTTGTTATCTCCATAATGGGAGGAGATCAGACTGCACAAACATGGTCGATAATCCTCCCTTTTTTCGTGTTGACCATCTTTGATGTTTGAGGTGAAGGCGGAACTATGTCGTTGTACCGTGCAGGGATGAAGAGGATTGCGGCTGGAGCGGGCCGCGGCTGTGGTGCGCGACGTCGTCATGCCGCGGCGGTGAGACCGAAGGGAACATGGCCATAGCGGCGGTGCGCAGCGCCATTTCGGCTCGCCGGCTGAGCAAGATCCACAGACTAAGGCCGCTTCAGACTCCGTAGGGCGGCCGGTTTTGCCGGCCGCCGGTTCCACCTCGAGGTGGGACCTGAGGGGGTCTCGCGGTTACACCAAGGCCATCCATTACGGCTGGCCATTTTGGAAACTGGGGGGGGGGGGGTAACCCCCCGGCAGATTCCTAGGGAGGACCCTACAGGTCTGCCGTTTCGGAAACAAGGGGGCGGCACCCCCCTTTGTGCCCCACCCAGCCAGCGCCGAGTCGGACTGAAGGCAACGCGGGTCGGGCCAGCCGCATGCCACGTGTGCCAGGAAAGCCGCACCAGCCGGTCCGCGCCGCGCCCAATCGGACCGGACCCAGACCCAGGTCAGTTCGACCCGGTTCAGGCATACCTAGGGGGTATTGGGCCAGGTCGGACCGGGCCCAAACCCCCTATTTTCGGATCAGGTTCGTTCAAATGCCCATATATTGGGCTACATTCCTTTGACCAATGCACCATCTGTTGGATAGGATTCTTTGGATCGAGACGGTCAATTCGGTATATTACACTCAAGATTTAGGCGATGTTTGGGTACGTCCAAGTTGTTTGGAACACGAAACCAACCGGGCTTTCAGAGCATAAATGGTTATAACTTGAGTTTCGGACGTCCGATTGATGTGCCATCGACATTGTTAGTTTTCTTTTGGTGAGGAAGAACTTTTGGTATACTTCATCTGAGGTTTGGATGCTGTTTGAGTATGGCAGGGTTGGATTGTACCCAAAATCCAACCGGGCCCCCTGAACGGAAAAGATAATAACTCTTAGACCGGACGTCCGTTTGAAGAACTATCAGCGGCATTGGTAATCATGTTGAGAAAATGTTCCTTTGAGTATAACCTATGAGTTTTTGGGGTATAGTTGAGATACAGTCTGGTTGGTTCATACACAAAACTAACCGGGCCCCCGGGACGAAAAGGCTAATAACTCACAGACCGGGAGTCCGATTGACGAGATGTCTATTGCGTTGAGACCCATGTGACGAGGAGGTTCATTGTGATTTTTCTTCCTAGGAATTTGTGATAATTGGAGTATCGACCAGTAGCTCATGGAGAGGACCCTCCCGGAGACGAGCGTACTAAGTACGGAGATATTGTAGCTGGCAGAAACCTGATGACTACATGTTCGATTCGAGTCGGAGTGACTTGTATACTCCAGTGTGGAGCAATACTGTGTTTGGGTGGCAGACCAACGGTGGGGAGCACTACTGTGTTTGGGTGGAAGACCCACGATACTCTACAGAAGGATTCCCTCTATAGGCTATTAGGGGGAGCACTATTGTGTTCGGGTGGCAGACCCATGGCGGGGAGCACTACTGTGTTTGGGTGGAAGACCCGCGGTACTCGACATGAGGAGTACCTCAGCAGTCTAAGGTTAGTCATCATCGCCTTGGAGTTGTGACAGGATCACATTACTCTTCAGATTAGTAGCTCTTCTGTAGTTGTGGTTTTGATATCATTAATTAAAATCCTGGTTTGATCTAAGTCAATGAAATTTGATTTTTCCTCATGATTGAGATGGGTCACTTGATAACATAGGTATATGTATGGTCATATACCTAAGTAGTGGTTAACCATTGATTTCATAACCATTTTGTTTTCTCATGATTGAGATGGGTTACTTGATAAAATTATGTATAAGTATGGGCTTATACCTAAGTAAGGGTTATATATTGAGATCCTTCTTTGTGGATATCCTTGTTGGATTTAGTGAGACCTTGAGGGTATCGGGGTCCATAATAATTATCTTTATAATCACCCATGCATGGGCTATTCCCTCACCTCGTTGTGTTGGATACAGATGACGAACAACGTTGACAGAGGCTGAGTGTTCAAGGACTGGACGGTACCCGGAGGTTGACCTCACGACGAGTCAGTAACCGGAGGTGGACATTAAGACGAGACGATACTCGGAGGAGGTTGACGGGTGAGAGCATTGAGGAGGATATCTGTACCTATCATTTAGGTAGGATTCATGGTGGATGACCCAGGTGCTGCTTCTACTCTTCCAACTGCTTGTCTTTTCTATTGTACTTTCATCTAGTTAAAGTTGTACTTTTCAGTTGGTTTCGTATTCTGGCCCATTTACTTTTCAGCACTTCCTTTTTTAATTAGTGTATTACTTCCATTTGTACTCTGTGGTGTTTTCTTACTTTTATAAAGGCAATTCCTTCCCAGTTATCGGGATTTACGCCTTGGGTGCTAGTATCCAGCCCCTAGCCTATGGAAGGCAAGCTTGGGGGAGTCACGACACGGGCCCCGAGGACGGGTCGTGACAGTGGATAAAGAAGGTTGATCTATATGAATCATTGACAATTTCATTCATTATCTTTGAATAGTATGTTACACATAATCGTGACCCAAATAATACAACTCCTTCCTCATTAATCATAAACTCATTAGATTTCCCATTTTTAATGGATTCAACCATTTTTTAAATTTTTAAATCTTTTCTGTGGGCATCCATTATTTTATCCATTAGGGGTTTTAAAGAAAATAATTGAGAATGGATTGATGATATTCCTTCCTAAATAATAACAATTTCCATCCTCTGTAAATATATGAATTACAGATCCTTTTAATTTCTCATCATTAATAAGGATGCATGATCCTTTCTACTTAGACATCTTCATACATGTTTGCCTTTATGGGAATGTAGTGGATTGAGAAGTCATAATCCCTGATGAGATCTATCCATCATTCAAAGGTTATATTAATCTATATTTCTGTGAATATATATTTTAGACTATTTTGATATGTATATATCTCACACTTCTTCCCATTGATATAATGCTACAATATTTTTAACGTAAAGTTCACAACTGCCAACTCCAGATCATATGTAGGATAGTTGTGCTCATGGTTTTTCAGCTTCCTTTAGTATTATGGAATAACATTCTCATTTTTCATTAACACATAGCCTAATACCTTAATTTAACCATCCATTTATAACAAAAATAGTTATCCACTTCTTGGGAGTGTGACTATTGGCACAATGATTAGCCTCGATTTCAACTACTTAAAACAATAATCACATTATTGAGTCCAGAAAAAGATTACTCCTAGTCATTTAAAATTGGTCATTGGTTTTGAAAATCATGATACATTCTTCACAAATCGTCAATAATACCTTTCTATACCAAGAATGATGTGGATCTCCATTATAGATATTGGAATGGGCCACTCTTTAATCGCCTTTTTCCTGGAAGGGTCCGTAGATTTCCACTTTCTAGTGATATCATCCCCAAATAAATATACATCCTCTAGCTAGAAATAAATTTACTATACATTGCAAATATCTTCTACCTTCACAAATCCATTAACATACTATTAAAATTTGTATAATGTTTTTCCCTGCTCTGAGAGTATATGAAAATATAGTCGATAGAGACTACCACAAAATTTTTAGGTTATCTCTAAAGACTATATTCATTATATTCATGAATTTTTTTAGAGAATTAGTGTGTCTAAATGGAATCTCCATGAAATCATAATGTCCATACCTTATTGTAATGTTAGTCTTGAGAATATCATTCTTCCTCACTATTAATTGGTGATATCCTTGCCATATGTCCACCTTAGAGAAATAACATCCCCCACGATGTTCCTCAAACAAGTCATCTATCAATGGTAGTAGATACATGATCTATATATTGATTTAATTAATATAAGTATAATATATACAATGGTTCATTGAACCATCAATCTTCTTGATGAAATGGATTGGCACGCCACACGGTGAAGCACACCGATGTATAAAACCCTTATGCAAATTCTCTTCAAATAGCTTAATCAAATCATCCATATCTATTATGGTCATTCTATAAGGTGTCTTTGTTATAGGTAGTTATATAGGAATAAGTTAAATTGATAACTATACAGATCGATCATGGAGAAGACCATGAAACTCTTCAAGGGATACATCTAAGTAATTCCTCATGATGGGCATGTATTCAAGCAAGAATCTCTCATCTTTCTCAATTATTTGAGATAGACATACTTTCCCATAATGAATTAATATACCCCTTTGAGACAATGATTCTAAAGAAATTGTATCTTATTATATACACTTGAAATGAATAGGAGGATTCTTTGGGATGTGAGTTGTGATCTCCCTTTCCCAACAATTGATTTTGGATTTGTATTATGATAGCCAATTCATGCCCATGATATCATCGAACTCCACTAAGGGTTTTATGAATATAATTTATGGGAGATTCAGTCCTCAAAAATTAGATGGGGTGGATTTATATACCATGGATTAAATGATTTCCCCATTCATTGTTCTCATAGAAAACTTATCCTCAAATCATTTGGTGGCGATTTAATAGTTATACTAAACATGCCCAATATGAAAGAATGCACAGAACATGAATCATATAGTATATTATATATCATTGATTGAGTAAATATCATACTAGTAACAACATTGTTTTCGGGTTCCACCTCAATAGTAGTGATAACATAATCCTTTCTGTGATTCCATTGATGATGATGTTGATTCACTTTGAAAACCCAATGATTAGGGAATTTTTGTTATAATTCCCATACTCCATGGTTTTGTAACACTGCACTATAAGATGAGTGTTGATCAGAACCTTCATTTCTTCTTACAAATTAGCTCGATTCATTATATATTGTCAGATGTTTTTAGTTGGACGTCCCAACATTCCCATTGGAAGCAATTACATGTTCCCTTTAGATAGTTTCAAAGAATATTCATCCAAAACCATTATCATGTGGGATGGTAAGCCATCATTCTATCATGGAATTTATTTTTGGAACCGCCCACATTAGATTCCATATTCCTCTTCCTGTCCTCAGGCCCATAATACCTATTAGAGTTCCCGATCTCCATTTCATACTTGAGGGAAAAACATAGAATCTCCTCAAAACATTTAAAGTGTCCAATAACCAATGTTATTCATAAACACAACTTTAGTTTTCCAAAGAAGATATCCCCTTTGATTTCGGTGTTCAAGACAAAGCCTGATGGATACCTTTCAGGCCTTGGGATGTTTGCTTTATATGCCCCAATTGACTCATATTCCTTCATCTTGAGTCTATATACTCCCTTTCCATCATGAGAAGAAGATATTGGGGAATTTGTTTTTTGAAAAATATTGTCATGAATTCCTCCCAAACCATGGATTAAATTTCCTGATGCGGAATTGTATTCTTGATTATTTCCTACCACTGATCAGCTACCTCATAAAAAAAATAGACCACAATAATGATGTTATCTTATTCTGATCACTGGATGATAGAAAAAATCTTTTCAATGGAGTTAATTAACATCTCAGTGAGGAGGGGATTGGAAGATCCACTAAAAGTGGGAGTCCTTTTCCACTTGAAGGATTCAATGGAAACACGATCGTTCCTTTGAGGAGGAGGGTGTTTAAAATGAATCATTTTATAATTAAAAACATAATCCAACTAAGCCAGTATTGTCTAGATGTATTGAGAACCCGTTCCATTCATATCAGGAATGTCATTTGTGAAATATTCACATTCCCAATCACATTGACTGTTGGCTCATGTTTTTATACTTCCCACCATTATCTATGAAAAAGAATGTAATATTATTGGGATTTACTACTTAGAAATTGAGTATAAAAAGAAAAAAATTAATATAAGGGGATAAATTTTAAAGGAGAAGTATATCATACCTTGTGATTAAATCTGTTTAAATATATGTTATCCTCGATATATTTCCAATCCTGTTTTCTTATGGTATTTTTTATTCCCTTAATAAAGTGTTGTATTAATGTCATGAATTTACCAAATCATATCCCCTAGGGTTTTCAAACCAAGAGTAGAGCAAGGCCCTTTGTCGTGCCCCAGTTCATGTTCAAGTCAGGCTCAAAGTAGTGCTTTCTGTTTTTACCCCTAGATAAATATTTCCCAAAGTCACCTCTATCTATTTGTATCCAGATAGGGATTTCTGTGTTTGATAAACCACTTAATCTATACTAACCAAAAGTTTGGGGTGTTTTCATATATAGTCTCATCTATAAGGTTCCTACTAATGTAATCTATTCCTAATCTCAAAAAAAATAACAAGAATATCATATAATACCAACAAAATTGACCCTGTCCATTTAAAAATAACATCAATTGATTTTAAGAATAATTATACGTCAATGTAAAAGTCAAGGATGGTAAATTCTAGTGTCTTAGATAAATAGTTACAATAAAAGGAAAACATGGGACAAAAAAAATTTCATTATTTAATCATAATAATGTGCTCATATATTTTTTTATTCATTAAAAATCATAGGGAACCCTAGGGATCACATAAACAATGGGATGGGCGAAATATAACATGTAGTTTATAACCATAAGAATAAAGTATTAGCATATGGAATGAAAGGCATGGCCTGATGATATTAAAAGGAATCTATCATATCAAATCATGACATATAATGATTGAATCCCATAAACATGGAGTCATACTGATATGGAGGCAATATAAAACATTAATTTAGCATGATTCAAGAAAAGTTTCCAAGAATATTTGACATGGTAGCACAATACAAGGCTAACTGCTAAGACCATTGTACGTAGTAGCACAAGCCATGGTTAACCGATATGACTACCGAACATAACCTTTCATTAGACAAAACATTACCCAATGCATTGTAGTGATATTTTTTGAAAAACATATTAAAATTTCATGAATATTTTATCTGTATAAATTATCATACATAATTAATATTACATAAACATAAGGGTTACACATGGAAAGAATTAGGTACCAGAATCATGCCACTGATCATAACAAATGGGTTTATCATAATAGTGTCCATGAAATGAAGGAACTAAAATATTCATGGAAATTAATAAGGAAGATACACATGTATCATTTAATGTGATTTCAATTATATGTTACATCATTTAAGAAACATATTTAATAAATTTTAGAAATAATTGTTTTCTCTGTTTTAATGAAAATTGTATGGAGCCATCGAAATAAAAATGGGAAAAATACATTACATAAAATAAGAATTGAACCAAGAAGGGTTTAATAATAAAAAAACTAATTTTATATATAAATTTGTTTCTTATAATATATAATATAGTGAACGTGAAATTGGGTATGAATTCGGGAACTTCAATCAAAACAAGTATGCTTGTCGGGAAGTATTGAAGAGGAAATCATATAAAAACATATATATCCCAAATAAAATGAAATGGTATTTATATGTTAATTTGTAAAATATGTGAAGCATTTATAATATTCACATAAATTCATAATATAACTTCATTTTGGTAAATGAAATATAAATAAACTCGAAAGAACATTGGAGGTTCGGGTAGAATCCCTTACGGATTATCAGCATGGTATCAGGTGTACATAAGAGGAATTAATGAGAGAGAAAGGGGGTTATCATCAAATAAATATTATAATGGATGTGTGGGGTGGTGAGAAACCATATCGCATAATTATGAATTATTCAAAAAAATTCATAATGTAGTGTACATTCCTGAATAAAAGTGAAGTAGAGATGATCCCTTACATAACGCGGAATGGTGTTCTCCACATGATATAAATGATGTAAATATTAAAATTAGGTTCATAATTAATAATTAAAACCCTATTATATATGTAAATGAATTATTATAACATTTTTATATTCACTAATTACCTTATTTATTTTTTATGAGGTTCAGTTTTATTGTTCCTGTCTGTTTGCATCTGTGGTTTTACTGATCGGTTCACTTATATTCTTGTTCGGATAGACATGTAGGATGAAAGTGGTGGTCTTTAATTGAAGATATATTACATTAGGGAAAATAAAAAATTACTAAAGGGTTATAAAATTTATTTTTTATTTGGGTTTATGTTTAATAATTATAAAAAACATT
Organism: Viscum album; assembly: GCA_963277665.1. Taxonomy (NCBI): domain Eukaryota; kingdom Viridiplantae; phylum Streptophyta; class Magnoliopsida; order Santalales; family Viscaceae; genus Viscum; species Viscum album. The sequence goes on along the minus strand of OY728122.1, from coordinate 1,514,689,464 downwards.
ATTGATAATTTCATGGATTAACTTAGATAATTTTTTCACAATTAACATGTTTTGTATTATTATTTTATAACAATAATTTATTAGAATTAAAAAAATAAAAAATAAATAAAAAATAAATATATTATGATCTGATTCAACCATAAATTATTTTAATGGTCATTCTAGAACATGGTAATGCATCTTCAAAACCTGTCATCCTTGAATGTGATAAATCTACACATATCGTACGATGTTTTGATTTATAGTATAAAAGGAGGGGAAGGGAGATATTTTGATAAACTACCCTGTTAAAATAATAGAAATAAATGACATGTATTTTAAAGGAGTTATCATACCATTTGGGTCATGGGAGGAGAGGAAAGAAAAAAGAAAAGAAATGAACATGGAATAAAATAAAAGAATTTGAGAGAGGAATTTACCTCATGAGATTATATCCCTTGAGAGCATATTTAGGGATGAGGTTTTTTCCTATTAAAGACACTAAGGGTTTTATGATGTAGGGAAGTAGGATGGGGATATATTTGGGTATAATTTAGGGAATGAACAAGGTTTTATAGGAGTGAAGTTAATAGGTAAGGAGGGGTGGTATTTATAGTGGAGGGGAAATGGGTATTCTCAATATGTAATTCCTTAGTTTATTAATTTCTCTCAACAATATAAACAGTGATGATTCCATGAAAAAATAGTAATAAGTGATTTTTTTCAAACAAATTTAGCTTACATCAGTTTAATATCATCGATGACTTTATTAATCATGTATTTAGTTTAGTTTTCAATTATAATATTGTACTAACCATCAAACATTCAAGCAGTTTAAAAAAATCCCAAAAATTTAACTGATCCATATTTCAATTTGTAAAATACTAAAATAAAATCCTTTTTTAAAAAATAAATTTCTATATATTATTTATTTAATTTATAATTAAAACAAAATTTTACTTGAAAACATATATTTAAATACTATAACTGATTGTATAATGCTTTCAAAAATTACATAATGTCCTGCAAAATTACCTTAAAATGATATGACATTTAATTTAATATTATTGAACACCTTTTAAGAATGTATAATTTCTTTTAAATTATATAATTAAATGTAATTAATTATTTATGACACACTACAATACCAGTACATTTAATACGATTATATTATCACTTTTAAGATGTAACACCCTGCCCCCACTTCATTGGCTTGAGGAGGTGGTGAGGGTTACCAGGACTTACGTGACGTTCCTAAGGCGCCAAATCTAGGTAATAAATGGTGAGGGCTTCGAGAACAAATTGGGGAACGTCTTTCCCTTAAGAAAAAACCAACCAAACCATCCACTATCAACCACTATATGATGCATGCCAATAAAAACATCCAAGAATGTATTCCCAAAGGAAACTAAGTTGTTCCACGATACAAACCAAACCATAATTATCCAAAACGATCTCAGAGTACATTGAAGAAGAATAAAGAACAAACACCAGGAGCCAAGACACCACCATAGCTCCACACCAAGATCCAAGCTCCAAGTTCCGCCAATATATCAAAAGCATCAGCACGAACCACTAGCAATGAGATGCCTTACCGTTACCGGTATCCTAGAACACAATATCTGCAAAGACACCAATGTGCCAATGTAGGGGTGAGTACAACTACTCAGTAGGTTTTCCCAAAATGAATTCCCTACACACGCCACTAGGATAAAACCATTAGCACATTTATATAAAAAAATTATTTAAAATAATCACATGTGCATACATTACAATAATCCAAACACAACAATTCCAAGCCATTTCAACCAAACCAAGAAAACCTAGGGAATGCCAAAAAATCATGAAAAGATGAAAACATGCCTCACAAGTAAGCCCAATCAACCATTTCATATTTCCACAAAAAATTATATCTATGAAAAGAAACACACAACAAAGAAACCATAATGGTTGGACTTCCCGCCCAACTCGTTCACCCCGTCTTCTGCTAGCATGACTTCCCGCCCACTATCTACCAACCCAAAATGGTGGAACATCCCACCCATCCCATTGACCACATATAGTGAGACATAGCACCTACATCAAAAATCCAACAAAAGACATAACCATGCATGTAACCAACCATGGCCACAACAATATGCAATTCACCATTTCCATTACATGTCAATCAACTTCAATAAATCAAACATTATTTGAAACACCTTTCAATAATTTTCCAAACAAAACCACATTTCAATAAAACAACCCTTTTTATTGATACCCATTTCCACAAATCATCTAAATCAATCCAACAAAAGAACTAATTTTAAAATACAATTTTAAAATCACATCAGAACATTTTTCCACAAGCCCGTTTTTCCAAAATTCCCCAAACCATCCCCAAATGGATTGCCATCCAATTTTTCACATAAAAACACAATTCATTTAAAGCAGCGCAAATTAATTACATCCAAAACCACTAGTTCTAACCATGTGGATTCTAGATAGCTGCCACCTACCTTTAGGGTTCTGGAGAAATCGATCCATAATAAATTAATCTTCAAAACTGGAGAAAGCCCCATCGAAACCTCTATATATCCCCTTCCCTTAAAACCATAAGCCTTAAAATTAACATCCATGGAAACCAAAACCCTATTTCTACACAGAAATGGTGTAGATCTAGAGAAATGAGAGAGAGGGAGATGTAGATCAATAGTAAAACACAACGATCCCAAGAGGGGAGACTTACCCAGGAGAAACCACCTTCAAACAGCCAAGAAACATATTCAAAACACATCCAAAATGAGTGGTAGAGCACCCTCAACCCCTATGAACTCGAAATGCCGAGTGAGGCTCAAGTGGGAGAGAACTTGTAGAAGAATGAGGCAACCCCAAGGGATCCTGGATTTAAAAACCCTACTTTTAGGTGGTCGCACGGTTAGCCTGGATGGTTTGGAAAACCGTGCACTTGCTACTGCCTCGAGAGCAAGGGTCTGCACGATTACTTCACATAGTATGACAAACCTTGTTCATTCCATGTGAAGCCTACCGTCTCCCCCTGCACAGTTTCCCCAAACCATTCTCCCTATGAAAGGCCTCCAAACTTATCAAAAATCATTCCAAACTCTCCCAACCTATTCTCAACTCATACCATGCACTTTAAACACATAATGAAGCATAGCCAAAGGCTACATACCTCAAACTGAGGGTGCTAAATTCTCTCCACCATTAGACTTTCCATCCTCAGAATGTTGTGAACCCACCCTTTTTTGAATGAGCACAGGCCATTGCTCGATGATTTCTTTCTCCGGCTCCCAAGCCTCCTCTTGGATCTGACCATGCTACCACAAAACAAAAACAAAACAGATGATTTTACCATGAAAGACTTTCTCTTTCCTATCCACAGCCCTCACAGGCATGTGTAGCAATGACGCATATAACTCTAGCTCAAAATGATCCCATTGAATCCTATAATCACAATTCGGAAAATACATTTTCAACTGTGACACATGAAACAAATTCTGCACCGCACTGAACCTAGTTGGAAAAGCCAAACGAACTGCCACCTCACCGAACAACTATAGAATCCCAAATGGTCCAACATACCATGGAGATAAATCTACCTGCTTCCCAAACCGATGATGTCCCAAACTAGGAGAGATCCTCAAGAAAACATGACCACTCACCTTGAATGACAGCGACCGTCGATGATGATCCACATACGATTTCTGACGACTCTGATCCGTCTCAATTATCTTCCTAATTAAAATGATATTATCTATAGTCTCATGGACAAGGCTCAGCCTGACCATCAAGGACTCACCCGTTTCCACCCAACATAGTGGAGAACAACAGGGCCACCCAGACAATACATCAAACAGAGCCATATGTATGGTTTCCTGATAACTGTTATTGTACGAGAACTCATCCAACGATAAGTGCTCCTCCCATGAGCCACAAAAATCCATAAAAAAACAAGAAACATATCTTCAATGGTTTGTATCCTCCTCTCCGATTGACCATCTATCTGAGGGTGATATTCCATACTCATGGTCAACATAGTTTCAATGGCATGCTATAAGGATTTCCATAAAAAAATCATACATTTTGTATTAGATTATGGATTGATAAATTAAAATTAATTACATGTCAATACATGAAATACCCTGTTACCTACAGAAGGTTGAAAAAGATCCCATCTTTTTTGTGGATGAACCTAATTCCTGAATGAATCTTATCCTATAAATACCGTATTTTCACTAGAGTGGTTTGGATTGTACCCATGTTCACCCATGTCTTATGACCTGAATATAGGGGAAACACGTGTAGCCAACTAAGGACTAGAATATTTTTCAAAAAATAAATAAAAACCTTCTTATGTAGGAAATCCATTCTGGGATCTTCATTTAATTTGACAATATGTTGGATATATCCTTAGAATAATAGTTATATTAAATGCTAGGTCCATTATCCTGGGATGAGATTCATTCAATGATACAACATATAAGCTATTGATTTCCATCCAAATCAAATTCCACACCAACTACTATAGGAATGTACATTACTTGAGTATTTAAAGAGGTTGATTTTATCAGTGGAATAAATAGAATCTAAAACTAGTGCCTACATGGAATTAAGTTCATCTACCATCATTACATTTTTCTTATCTTAATTACATGATTCCTGATTGAGTTCTATTTTTCTAGTCTTTTTCCTTAAAGAGGAATAAATAAATTTTTTTCCATTTTCCTTCAATAAAGTAAAATTTCTAATCCTTCCAAAATCATTTTCCATATTATTTTTATCAACAAATTCATTATCATTTCGGACATCCATATAGAAATCATAAGGAATATCCCCTTAAATAAACATTTTCAGAGCATCTTTGAAAGTGAATCCTCCAAGTAACTTAATTTTTTTGACCTTACAGACTATCCAATAATCATATTTTCACGTCCAATTATATTCCAATAGAATGTAGAGACTTCCCCACCTTGTATTTTGTCAATGAAATTGTGACTAAAACATTTTCCAAACCCTCATCATGAATATTATAAAATGTATAATGTTAGTAAATATTAGTAGTAGAGGGATAAATCAATGAATCATATTTATGTGGACAACTTTAATATCTATTTATATTTCCATTGTCTTTTATTTCATCTATAAATTTCATGCCGGTTTTACCACCATCAAGAACTCATGTAATCAGAAAAAATTATTTATTCTTTTCTAACATTTAGAGTAATTTGTCCATTCAATTAGTGAGATCATGGGAAGAAATATTAAAAAATTATAAACTAACATTGGACATTTTATTATTCTTTGAGTTATGCCCAATAATAATACAATTCGGGAAAAAATAAAGAATCATATTATACATTTAATTTAAATTAATTATATATACATATGTTAACAACACAATATTTTCAATCATTGATTTGGAGAGATAAATATCTAATATGATTAGATAAATGATTCCAAGCCTACCATTCTCTATCTTATTATCAAATCTATTTGGATAAACCATTTCATATGAAATATCAATATAAATATAAATAATTCAATAAATCCTATTTATCCCAACAATCTTCACCAATACCTTTGAAAATGTATTCTCGAATAAAAATGGGTTAATATGAGGATCAAACTCATGGATTAGATGCATCCCAGGAATAATTTATAAAAAACCAAATAACCCAACCATCAATTTTTGAAAATTACTATGAAATATCACAAGGATGATACCATGACCAATTAAGATAATATTTCATTCAAAAAATCTAAAAAATACATGAAAATATATTGAAATGATCATCTAGATTTTAGGGTTTCTCCAACATAAATAATATAACATAAGTGATGATCGAAAACATATAAATTTTATCTCTCTTGGACACATAATCCATTTTAGTAGATAAATGCACTATATTACCCAAACTTATAATTTGCTACCACAAAACCTTATTTTTTGTATTTTTTATAACTTTTTGGTTTAGTGGGAACTATATAGATTTAAAAACCAATTCAATGACAATAAAATAGAAATAAAAAATTCAAATAGATCACATAAAACTATATATATTCAATAAATTCAAAAAAAATGTGACGTGCCACTACTTAATCCAGAAAACCCCTAGTTGGAGCCTCCAGACCCAAACCAAGACACATTGAAATACACATCATCTTCCAAAGCACCTCCAAGAATAACCTTCTACAGATACTCATCAATGAATATACTATATCAATGATCTACAGAAACAACATAGTCACTATCACTGAAAAAATTTCACCCCTCTCTAGAAAAACCATAAGAAACAACATTACTCTTCCATTCACATATCCATTAACATCCACTCCATAACCACACATGAAATGAAATTCATCGAACTAGATACAAATATCAACAACTTCATCAAGAGGGAAAATAAAAATAATTCAAAAAACTTCACAAAACTACATTAATTAAATCATTGATGAAGAAACACCATGTAGATTTCTCAAACCAGATTCTATCATGACAAGATAAAATCGACTCTGGTCATACCTATTACGCTGACGACCACTACACCATTGATCCCAAAACCCAAAAAGTAACTATAAAATAGATCTGAATTGGATATTTACAAAGAATCATGAGCTCAAAGTAGTGTATTGATAATCTAAGGGTTCTGAACACCACCATAATAAAAAATGATGAAAAATAAAAGCAGAAAAAACACAACTGAACCCACTATGGTAGAACTGAGAAACCCATTGTCAACCAAACCACATAACCAAAAGCCTCATGGTAATAACCAAACCAGCTCCAACTAATAGATATGTAGAGTAACATTGATCCTTATTAGGGTTAGATAAGCTAATTAATATATTTAGTTTTTATAAATTTTATCATTAATGATTATGATTTGAAATATTGTGTTCTGTTTTTCTAATACTGAGGTTCTAAACCCATCACATTCTAATTTTTACCACAACCATGTTATGAATATGATTATATCATCTATTATGTCTAAAAAATAGTATAATGGAACATGATTATGGAATAATTTTTTCAAGCGTTGATAAATTGGATGTTCAGGTAGCTAATATACAAGTAAATAAACTTTTTGTTTCATGTGTTTTGTGACTTTTGGTGTAATATTTTATTTCAATCATGACATTAATTTATTATTTATGTCTTATTCTTCTTCTTTTTCCATAGTAGTAGCTACTAACATTTTAATAAAATCATGTTGACCATAATAACAATTAATTTTTATGACTATTCCCAATATAAAATCTAATATGAATGATTAATATTCTTGTGGTGGAATAAATGGAAACTAATATCCATGAAAAAAATACAAAACCATTTTTAGATTATGTTATTCTATACATAAAAATAGAATTATTCACATTTAGTTCAAATTAAAAATTTCTATAAGGAATATTAATTTACATATATATATATAGTATGAATATTTTATTGAAAATAATAATAATTAATTATTATTTCAATTTATTATGCTAAATAAATACATTGAAAAAATAAATAATATAGTTTTCTGAAAGATATATCTTTTAATCATTACATGAATTTATATTTATTTCTATCAATTTGATAATACTTTTTTAATTTTTTGAAAATTATCTACATGTTGAAGTAATATTTATCTATACCTTATTTAAATTAAATTTGATATGTTGACATTCAAATAAAAATTATCTATAAAATTATTTTTTAAAATTTTACATTTAATTTTATGCATGAATAATTGATGTAATTATTCTTATTATTTACTAATTGATTTATTTATATTTTATTATTTAGTTTTTGCTAATATATTATATTTTTTTGTGAAATTTATTTATAATGTTTTATATTTATTTCTACATATCTTACAAAAAAATGAATTTATCAAAGAGAAATATATTGAAAAATATTATGGTGTTTCATAAATTGTTTTAATGGTTTACATTGCAACAAAACATGGTAGATCATTTCACTTGTTCTACCCCACGTGGGTTTAATGATTTATTAATGTTTGTCAAGACTTGATTCGATAATAGAACATGGATGTCTCCCTATATGATGGCTTAGATGGTTTTCTAGATGTGTAATATTTGAGGTGGAACATTTTTGGACAATCATTTGATGAATTTTTAGTAGGAAACCATTTTATTTTATAGTAATAGAATCTTATGAAGCTATAAATAAACTTGAAAAATATAAATTCAAAATACGAAATTTCTATACATAACAACATATAAAAATAAGCAGTTATTCAATATATCATTCCACATATTGAAAATATAAAATATCATAAGATAAAAAATAAATAACCGAAAAAAGAATCGCCATCCTCTTATATATCCTTTTTTTAAAACTCCATCTAATAATTTTCATAGTATTCTTTTTAATTTCAGGAATCTCAAAACCATCTATATTGATTTCATTGATTTTTTTATCATTTATAACAACTCATCAAAAACATTGATTTTGTATTTGAGAATATTTATTTTTCTTTTATTAGTATAAATATTCATGGGAAATGTTTATATCAACATGATTTGATAATAAAATTTATATAAAACCATTATATATCATTAAAATTAATCTTTTTTCCATATATCAATGAAACAAAATTATCAAATAAAATTCATTTATAATTAATATAAAAACAAAAAGTGGGTTCCCCAAAATTTTGGTATTGAAAAAATATATTTAATTTTTTCCTTTTAAATTAAGCGTAAATTTATTCACTATTATGAAATTAGATTAAATGTGAACAATATGAAATATTTAATGTAATGTAGTCAGAATACATATATATTTCCATGAATTGTTTAAAAAATAATATTAAACACAATTTCATTTATACCTATTAATGAATATACATTCATTCATAACAGTTGTTGATATTATTTAAAAATTAAATGTATAATGATATTATATTTTTATCATCATTTAAAATTGTCATTAAATGTTTGTAAGAAAACATCCATTATGAAAAAAATATGTTTAAAATATTTTTAATATTTTTAATAATAAATTTATATATCCCAATAACCTAATTACATACAACCCAATAACAATTAAATATAATTTAATATTAACATATTATACTTTTAAATCAGACATAATATTCTCAACATTGTTGATAGAATGAAAGACCAGGTATGAGTTCAATGATTAAAATTTTTTTATCTATAGATTGTTCTGTAATATCTAAAATAATTATTACTTACTCATTCATGATATAACATGATCTAAATGCATTTTCAGAAAATATAATAATTTAATCATCCAAAATATTCATATTTCATCATCAATGAAAATATAATCCATCTTATTTCAAATAAAAATATAGTCATCAGTGTGATTCCCCAATTAGAACAACTCAGTCTATACTGAAGATCCAATAGACCACATTCTTGATTCTGCATATATATAATGACTTAGACTAGTTGTGAGGTTCTATTGTGTCTTAGAGGAGAGACTATATCCTTATTATCACGTCCTTGTACCTATAGTTATATAATATAATAATTAGATAAACAATGAAAAAATAATAATTTTATAATACTTGAAACAAAACTAATAAAAAACAAATAAAAAAGATCCCTATTTTTTAATCCAACCGTATTGTATTATTGTGGTTACTAATAAATATATAATATACTATTAATAATCTATAATACATCCCTGTATCACTCCAGGAATGGTTCTCCTTAACTCAACCATCTATCACATCCCCTTATCCCCTATCAAGATCCCTATATATGATGTCTTCATGTCCACTTGGAGTCTCTTATATAGTGTTAGTAATTAAACATAGTTGATAATACCCAATGAATAAATAACAAGTCTAAAGAGTTATAACATGTATTTTCTATGGTAATACTAAAATAGAAAATTAGCATAGAAAACCGGAAATCATGTACTTAGTATTCATGTTCAAACTATGATGATATAACGCCTAGGAATTTGTACGTTGGATTGATGTCATAAAGATGGTAATTTTATGTGGTAAGATATAATGTAAAATCCAAAAGTTTAATTATCATTCTTCTTAGTGGTCTCATAGAAAAGATCTGGGTTAGGTCCCCAAACCATATTATCCTATCTTCATCAAGTTTCATACCTAATTGATAACATACCCCATCAATGCCTTGAATTAAGACTCCACACCATCATGACCCTATCAATACATAATCATGTATGTCCCCCAAAACATCATTTTACTACCTTATGAAAAGGTATGTCATTATAATAATGGGACATTTGAACACCCTTACTAATGGATTATGATCACATGATGGTCCACCTATTCCAAGAAATTGGAAAATCATCAAAATTCATTGAAACACACATATAATTTTATAAGAAAAAGGTAAATAATATAATATATTTTTTGAAAAATATTAGTTACTTTTAATACATTATATGAACATAAATCTTGGTATAAATAGATATAGGAATATTTTTGGAAGCATGACACATCAACTAATCTCACATTCTACACCCTAACTCACACACGATTATATTCTACAATGATAAATATTGTACAACATAATAAGAATTATAACACAGAAAATAGTACAAAATAACCCCAATATTGTAAAGAAATTCCTCCTATTATAATGGCCAAATCACTATAGTCCATTCCATTTCTGAAATATGGTATCTGAGGTGTTCTAGGAGGTCAATGTAACCTATTCCAAACAATATTCCAAATATACAGTTATGTGAAGAGTCCTTCAAATTCAGTTAACAATACTATCAGGGAGTCATTTCTGAACACTATTGTCGGTGAGTCATTTTTTGGATAGTTCTATTGTTGGGTCAGTTTTGAATAGTTTTTTTGGTGCGTCATTTTTGAACTAAGCATATAGTGAGTCATTTGTGAACCATGTTTCCAACCTCATATAGTTTCACACCTTAAATGTTTTATTTGATGTAAAATGAATTCAAGGCCCTGTATAATGGAGTCTAAGGCTGATTAAAATCCCATATGTCCAATCATAATATTCCTTTGTTTTGGGGTACCATTACTATGTCATACCCAAAAATCAGGACCAGATCAGCCATTAATGGAAAATATAAAACCTTATCTAAAATGCTGATTTTTTTAGATTTTAAAAAGGATGAGTTACCTTGAGCCTTGTTCTTCCTTCTTTGATTTCCTATCTAACTAGATTCCAAAAGATATTCCTCCCAATGTTGTCATGTGATTTCACTATGATCCTCTGATTGTTTTCCTTGAAGTCTTCCTGCAACAAGTGCACCACATGTTTTGGTGAAATATGGATGTGTCAATCTATCATTGATATAAAGTATCTTCTAACATTATTCTTTTGAGTTCCCCTCACTCCATTTCACCTTTACATGTTATTACATGTGATCCCTATGTTTCTAATGGAGTTTTATTAAGTGTTGGTTGGTGTAGTGGTGTATCTGCATCCTCATGCGGATGGTGTCTTCCAAGAGAGTTGATCATGATCCGTTTTGTTGTCATCTTTTCATGTAAAGAACATCCCGGACCATTTGAGGTAGTGTATTCATTGCTTATATATTAATTTACACATAGTCATAGTGTTATATGTTTTATACATTGAAACACTATGAAATTGGAATAATAAATATTTGAAATTGATTAACAAATTGTATCAATCAGGTGTTTTTTATTTATACAATGATAATGGTTTCCATCTTAATTTCTAGATCATGTGATATCTATGCTATGATTATTATAATGTAATTATTGATGTAACAGGTAAAGAATGTAATGCTATGATTAATTATAAATTAATTTGATAAAGGTAATGTGGTATGTAAAGTAATGCAGTTGTTATTGTGATTTGATGATAATCAAATGGATATAGTTATTCATATTTAATTGAATTAGTTAATTTAATATATAATAAAAAACAAGTTGTGTGATAAAGATAATTCCTTGAATGGTTATGAATTATACATCTAATTTTTAGAGGCTAAGAACATTATTTATTGGAGCTGTGATTTCTTGTTGTGTCAGAATGTAGAAATACTTATTTAGGTCCATGAGCCTAGTTTCTATGTTGGTTGTTTCCAACGACTTGTGTATGGGTGGGAATGTGGGATGGAAAAACTAGGAGAGATATTGTGGTATGTGGGGACTGTGAGGTCTAGTTGTTTTTCTTACATTAGTTGACACCTAGAGTGACGAGATGCATCTGTTTATGTATATGGGTGTCAGGGAGGACTGAAATGATTATGAAATAAGTTATATGTGATTATTGGATGATTTTTGAATAATTTTGTTGTTTTATATTCTTTACATTCCCAATATGTGAGGTAGCCGGTTTTTCTTACCCTCCTTCCAATATTGTTGAAGACGAATTGGTTATACCACCTGATTTCCTTTTTTATCTCCTCAAGGATGGATGAGTCTACACTCTTTGTATTGGTGGAAATGACTCAACAACTAGCTCACCTACCCACCATGTTGAGCCCCTTGTGTTTTGTAGCATAAAAATCACTTTTGGAATTCCTATGAATAATGTAAAACTGATGATGCTATTAATAAATCCTTGAATAAATGATTTTAACCCTTGACTTTGTAGAGTACTATGATGTACTACTATGGATTCCTTTTAATGAAATTATGGACTAGGTTTGGTTATGTTAGAGTTCTTGGATATTTTTTATGATGATAATGATATGTAATGTGAACAAGATATTGGTTAACTAATGTTAAAAAAATAAGTATTGTAATTTTTAACATATAAAAATGGATAATGTAATCTAATGTATCTCTTAAAATGGTTTTGTGCTTATTGAATACCTTGTCATAGGTGTGGCAACTTGGAGTTCAATAGATGTGAGTTGCAATTGAGTCTAACACAAGGTTATCGCCAATGTGTTGTTGTGAGATATATTTTATTCTATAATCATTGAGTTTATATATGGCACTCCACCATATCAATTAGGGTGACCAAAACCCCAGGTATATTGTGCCCTAGTGGGTGGGGTGGGTATTTTCCCCAATATTCAAATGGGTAAATCGATGGATGACTACCATTATAGTTCTTCTCTCTTATCATGGTAGTTACATATGCTGGTGGGCATGATGGTTACGTTTATCCATTTATGTGATAGCGGGTTGTAATTTCTTGTGGTTATTCAAACACATATATTCTGGATGTGGTTTCTTATGGGAAACTATTGGGGAAACATTTAATAGATGTGATGGTTTGAAGATGCTTCCTCATTTTATGAGTTATAATGGCTTGAGGTATACTAAATGACATATAATAACTGTTAGGCATGTTGTGGTGGCACCTAGAAAATACGTGGTTACATTGAATACATGATCATAGTGTTTTTGTATACTCTTGATTAAGATACATGGTTAGTGTAGCCAAGATCTATTTTTGAATATAGTACACCTATTTAGGTGACTAGTTATTTTCATATATTGTTCAATGCCATCTAACATGTTTTTGTTACAAATGCATGATAGGCTACAATGATGATATTATAGAGTATACAACTATACTCACACAATATATATAAAATATTTATTAGGTCACTTGGAGTTGGTTGGAAATCTGGGGGGCTGCTACTAGCTTTGGGCTGTGAGTGTTTCTCAGGCTTAGTGTCTATTACTTTTTTACATTCCTTTGGTTCATAAAGTTTTCCAATTTTGTTTTAGTAGTTCTATCATGAAATCACATACGTGGAATTGGGATTTATTTCATATGATAGTCTAAGAAAGAGTTTTTTGGTTTCTATCATCTCTCCCTCTTTCACTTTTGTTCTCTTAGAGGGTAATTCCTCCCATTTGGGTTTTTACTGCACCCATAATGTCTTTTTACAAACAGTGGCCTACTGGAGGTGGGACACGTGGGGTCACTATATCCCCTCTCACATTTCTGGCCAAAGAGGGGTACTCATTTTGGGGAAGGGGTGGTGATAGAGTGGTATCAGCGTTATGGTTGAAGGATATGATGGATTTTAGAGTTAGGAACAAGTTAGGTTTCATTGGTTATTATGTAAATCAATCTGTCATGTTTTGAAACTGTTGTAAACACTAAAGAATGGATGAAAAATAGGTATTTAGGGCCCCTTATCGTCTGATGAACAATCCTTTATATATAAAATAATTACTAAATAATTTTATACTTGATGAATGGTAGATACCATGGAAAGGATCGGTCATAATTATGTTTTTAATGTGATTATGAATGGGTATACCATGGTATCGATTAAATAAAATGAAAAAATAGAAAAATTAATTAATTAATGATGAGTCATCCTTATTATAGGCTTAGGAGATCCAACTATTTGTTATTTTTCTAGTATAGCTCCAAGATGGAAACCTCATTTATTTCACACTAATGATGTTATACAGGTAGTCCTAGATGGTCACTACAGTGTAGAGGTTGATCGTGACGACACATGGATGAGGACGCTCTCTGTGTTTTAGTGAGGGATTCAATAGAAGTAAGAGGGAACTGTTTTATATGGAGTCACAAAATACTGTTTGGAAGATGTTTAGATATAATTTAGTTTGATCCATTCTCATAAGGAGAATTTGGTGTCATTTATTGTGACGATGTTGTGTGGAGTAAACAGGTAGTGGTTGTTCTAATACATCAGTGATCATGAGGAGTCGTCAGTCTCATTGGGGAAGTTCTGAGATAAGTTTATAGTTGTGTTCCATTATTTTACTATCAAGGTTGCCAGTCAATTTGAGTTTATTACCCTTCGACTGAGGGATCATCATTGTGTGTGTGTTTGGAATCCATTTTGGGATCCTTTTGCGATATTATTTTGACCTATTTAAAAATTAGGAGGCCAGGGAAATGCATTTTGAGGAAAATTTTCATCCTGAGATCATTTTTTATGTCACCCCGTTTATATTGACAATGTATCTTGAGGTTCTAGAGAGGGAAGTGGTCATCGAAAAGACGTTATCCATTATCAGTTCATCATAAAATTGTATTTCTTAAGAGACATCATGAAGTAGGGTTGTGGTATGAGGTATCAATTTTTTCATTGAAGAGGATATTCTTTCTGGCTGTGGGTAGGTCCCAACACTCTGTATCTTGTTTCATTGGAGACGAAACTCTCAGAACCATTCCAATTCATCAATATATTCTTTCTAGGACAAGGTCATATGGTGAAAAAGTGAACGGCCATTCTATGTAGTCATCGTGTGTCTAGTGTAACACTTCAAGTTCCTCAATTGAGGTAGTTTTAGAAGGGGTTGCAGTTGCGGGTTACACCAACATTATATTAGGATAGTGTAGATTTTGAAGGTGTAGAACAACCCTATAATAATCCACATCCTTAGTGTGTAGATAATGACTATGTTGGTGGTCACTAGTAGGGTCAAAGAGGCCGTGGAGATATTCATGGTAAGATTCATGATTTAGTGTTGGTAGTTTCCAGAGATCCACACGTCCTTCAAGGTACCCTTTTCTTATTTTCAACTTGTGTTTATACGTTTTCTGAATCAGGAGTGATCGAATCCTTCATATCACCTAGCCTTGTCCATTAATTGGGTTGTGATGTTGTGAGGATTGCAGTGCCATTGGAATTAACTACTCATATTTGAGGTTGATCTGAATTTTTTGAAGTATTTATGTACTATGATCTAGTACTGGGGAAGCACCATAGTTGGGATGATTTCCAATGTTTATGGATAAAATCCTAATGTCATCCAAGTCATGGATTGGTTGAATTCAGTTCATGATATCATAGATTACATAAAGAGGTATGTGGTGTTCATTTATGTTGATAGGGAGGAAGTGGTGTTTGTTGGGGATCGAGATACATTGATAAGTTAGATGCATGTTCTGTCCTTATCATCCATGATAACTGAGTTGGTTCTATGTTCATCCAAATTTCAGATGTGTTTGTTTCCTATGGTCATGGAAGGGTACCATGATTTCTCTCTTGAATAATTTGTATCATTTCCCCCTTGATGAGAAATCTTGATCAAGAATGATCTATTTCCAGGATTATCACATATATCAATGTTTCAATATAGGATTCCCCCTTTTGAGAGGTGAGATCTATATATACAACTAGGTGGACTTTTGTAGTGTGTTTTTTTAGTTGAGTGTGTCGCTAGAGGGTGTACCAGTTTTGTTTGTAAATAATGATAACATTAGTTTGGGGCCATGTTTTTATTATCATCACATGAACAAAGTGTCAGTGAATAATCGATATCCTCTTCCACTAATTTATGATTTATTTGATCAACTATAGGGTGATATATGGTTCTCAAATATTTACTTGCATTCATGAGATCATCAGATGATCGTGAAAGATGAGGATATCCCAAGAAGAATGCATTATGTTGTCTTCATAGGCATTATGAGTTCGATAATATATTCTTCGGTGTCATATATTCTCTAGCTATGTTCATGGTGTTCTTGAATTCTGTATTCCATGGGTTCTTAGATACGTTCATGGTTCTCTTCATCAACTATATTATTTTTTACTCCATGTATGTGGAGGAGCATAGAGAGAATCTACATGCTGTTTTTGGAGTTCTTCCTTGAGATCATCTATTTGGGATGTTGTCGAATTGTGAGTTTTGTGATGTAGATGTCATTTTCTTGGAAAATGTTGTATCCTATCAGGTCGTATCTATGGATCCATAGAAGATATAATTATTCGTGTCTTCGGATACACCTAAGACATTGATATAGGTGCAACGTTTCCTCGGTCTTGCAGGCTCTTATAGGTGTTTCTCTCGGGTTTCAACTCCTCTAATAGCAATTAATAGAAATGATCATGCATTTTTATGGACTGGTTAATATAAATTTTCTTTTGAGTATCTCAAAGATAATTTGTTCAATGATCTATAAATGTGTCTTCCAGTAAAAGGATTTCAGTTTTATATTTTCTAAGATGCATCACGATTGGTTTTAAGCTATGTTATGATGTAGCAGAGGTCAATCATTTCATATGGGTCTCGGCAGTTGCATCCCCATGAGAATAACTATGCCATCCACAATCTACAGTTAGAAGTAGTGGTATTTTCTGTGAATTTTTGGAGTCTTTACCTCATAGGAGAGTGCTTTGTGGCATTCATTGATCATAAATGCCTTTTGAATGTTTTCTCCCAGTGTAACAAGAAATTGAAACAACATCAGTGGATTGTGTTATTATTGTATTATGATATGTTAATATTGAATACATCTTTTAAGGGGGATGTTTTGAACACTAAGTCACATAGTTAAGTAGTGCATCATTCAGGTGATTCCTAGATAGTGAACGAAGAACCTTTGGTATTATATCTCTATATTGGGGATGTTAGGTGTAACACCCTGAGATTTTATGAGAAATATTTTTTTATGTCTTATGATATATGCAACACCAAAGGAATCTTTCACAGCACAAAATATGGACTTTATTTGCATTACATGCAATCGTGACCTTCATATTATAATGAATAGTAAAATACACTAATTTTTAATTAAAAACAACTTTTTTCATTGAGATAATTAATATGGTTAAATTATAATATTTAATTGGTTTAAATTATAAATAGAATATATTTTTACCATTTAATACAATTTATGTCATTAGAATTAATTTCATCTTGAATTTATAGGTAAAAACATTTCAATCTTTGGAAATGTTTTAACTTCTAAAACCAATTTTCTTAACAACGGGATTTATTTTAAATTAGTTACTGCAACTCAAATATTTTTAATTTTGAAAAATGGATTCCATATTTGGAATACATGGGTCCAAATTATGTTAATAGGCTACATTTTATTTTTGGGCATTATGAATAGTATCAACTGTAAATTTTATTTAACATAGTTAAAGGTAAATCGGGAAATTGAGGATAAATATAAGATTATAAAATTACCCTAACACCTTCCAAAATCCTATTGGATGACTAAAAGTCGACCCATATCACCTAAGGGTCAGATTAGATTCATTTAAGGTACTTTTTTCCATGAAAATAATTAAATTATTATTAAAACCAAAGAATGTGACAACATGTCACTTTCTTAAATCTTATAAGTATAATAATTTTATTTTATTGATAAACATAATGAAACTTAGAATATTAATATTCTCCAGAAAGAAAATACAGTTATATACATCATAGGAATTTATTTATAATTTTTAGGGATTAAATTATTAACATTAATTATGACACAATATTGATGTTGAAATTATTTTATTAATTAAAATATCAAATAAATGGTACTAAAAATATTAAAATAAATATTATATGAACTATCTAATGTTCTCCACTAATTATATAGATACATATGACATGTTATGAGTCTATTAATGATTTTAGTTCGAACATATATTCTGTATATATTTTATTTAAATTCAAATAAATTAATAGAGTCAAAATTGACACTATTGTTATTTTATAAAAATAACATATTATAAAATTGTTTAAAAATTACAAAAATATATAAAAATTATAAAGTAAAATTTATATGGTATAAAATGTCATTATGTGTCAAATTATGGAATATTCACAACACATATGTAATTATTTATAATAATTTTAAATTTAGAATATTATTACCACAAATAAAATTAAATTGATAAATGAAGATAAATAAAGTTGATAATGTTTAAAAAAATATTCCTAAAATGTATAAATTTTATTGATTCATGAGATTACAACCCTATCTCATCTAATATTTGGATTTGAGTCATTGTGGATGTTTTTATGTGGGGTTGGTATTAAATATAAACTAATATTTCTTATACTTCCAAAGGTGCCCCTCTCATCCCTTATAAAAGGGCACCTCATCTCTCTCCTACTCGGACCAATTTAAGCCTTCAATCTCGGCCAATACCTGCCCATTTCACTTCCCCACATCCCTAGAAACATCCTAGAGGTCCTGCTCTTCTTCAAATACCAATTTTAGTTCTCTAAGAGGAGGTCTCAAAGAGGCGCTTCAAAGAAGAGGTAATGTCTGTTACCGATTGTTTCAACATTATTTCTTCTTCCACTTATTCATCATTAGTTGTTTCATTATGAATTGGTAACATCAGTATAAATCATATAATGATATGTTTTTATAAGTAGGAAACAACCCTATTTCACCATCTATCCATCCTACGGAAAACGAAATAATCGCGCGTGCGTATGTACGAAATACTATCTCCACGTCGTGGTGTAATCTATTTTCCATCACCACCTTACTCGGATGGGTATAATGGTGAAAATAAATAACTATATATGATTATTGTAATGTGGTATTGATTCTGTAATAGTGTACATACACTCCAATACAATTCCACGATCATGGGAACGATATCATCACTCGTGCGTACGTACGGAATACCCTCTCCACGATGTGATGTGATTTGTTCTACATAATCATCATTTCATAATGATTATATAAATGAATTGAATGAATAAATATTATATATTGTACACTAATACCATTCTGGAAATTAGGTATCTGTAACCTAAAGAGAAGAATAAGAATTTGTTCGACAAAACATGCATAAGAACAAAAAGTAATAAACACCTGAATAACAAGTAGTAATGAAATATTACTAATAAGAAGCTCAGAATATGACCATATATGATATCATAACAATAATTATGATTCTTTAATAAGTCAATTACATTTTTTAAATCATTATACATGAGGTTCGGACACTTACGAAGCAAACCAGACCTAAGGTAAAGGACAATCTCGTAATCTCAATTTTCATCCGAGATTGTTTATACTTCTGAATTTACTGGGGAATATTTATCATCCACATTCATATTTCCTCAATATTTAATATTATTTATAACCTCCTAAAATTGTTTATATCCAATTTTACCCTTCAGTGAGTTTTTAGTAAATGATATGAAAGGAATCTTTTGTCGTTTTTCGTACGAGGTACTTTTTGACTTTTCCGACAAAAGTACGAGAAGAATGTTTTTTTAACATATACGGAATGAATGGATTTTTAAAAAATTATTTCAAATAATATTCCTTTACAAGTATTCAAGTTTATTTTTAATCAAATTCTTTTAGTTTAAAATTGTATGACATATTAAGAAAGGAAAAATGTTTTTGAAGTATAAAGGATATTTTCCTCAAGAATGGAGTTATAGTGTTTTATCAAAATTATTTTCCATCTAACATAATATAGGGTTCTGTTTCTATCCCTATTATTACATTTATTTGATTATGTTGTGATGGAAATATTTTTATGAATTCTTTTATCTTATATTAATTGTTTTATGATATCACGATGTATAAGATTCCCGTTTTTGTTACATGGTTTATGCTATGATGTATGGTTTATGATTTTGTGGCACACATAAGAATGGTATCATTATGAGATGGTTGGGACCTATATATCCCTCCAATGCATTAGGTAAACATTTTATATCTCATGAGATAGACATGGATGGAACAGCAGGTAAAACCAGTTTAGTGAAACATGACTGAAACGGGGAGTGAACTCACTTCAGAAATGGACTTTGTCCACTAAGATAGTATTGGAAATGAGTTTTGACTAATAAGAAATGGTTATCTATGATTATGTGTGAATTCCACAAAGTTTCATGTTTTATGTTATGATTATTGGGATTTCATTTCACTACCATGATTTATCCAATGTTATGAAATTATGATCTATTTTGCAGGGTAGGATTTCCAAAATGTTATGTTCTTATGAATTTGATGTGATTGATATTTCATTTGTTTACCCTTACTAAGCATTTGAGATCACCCTTTTGTATGTTTTCTTCCCCCAGGTCAGGAAGAAGGTTATTAAGTAAGATATTCCAAAAAGGGACTATAGATATGATGAAATAAATGAGAGACAGTGTTAATGCTTTATGAAGAAGTTGTTTATGGTTCCCAGTTTCTAAAGACACTATATCTATAAGTTCCTTTCATGGTTTTGTTATATGTTGTAATAAGTATGCTTCAGTTTTGAAGTATTAACCATGTATGTAAAGTATGGGTCTCTATAGTTGGTATTAGAGGAAAGGTATAGTCAACCATTGGAAACTATGATGTGAAAGCCTTAGTAGGAAACCTAAGGATATGTCTAAGCATAGAACACAATATTAGTATTTTAGAAATGGCCATGAAAAACCTATGATAAGACCTTAAGTGTGAAATTTCATTCTTGATTATGTGGTTTTCTTATTATAATTATTGTTTCTCGCACTATTCTTATTGGTTTTAGTCAATGGATGGATCCCGAAGGAACCGTGTTAATGTGGAATGTGTTAGGCAATGCAATGATTGTCCCCCTGAGAAACCAAATGTTTTGGGACCTAGAATGAAAAATCTTGTATCCATGCTCACACATCATTCTCAAGCCATGAATCATGCGGGACTTCCAAATGAGCAAAGGAAGGAGCCACATTCTGTTGAATCCTTCAAGAGGCGACATCCACCTTCATTCAGCGGGTCTTCTGATCCATTAGTGGATGAACAATCGATCAGTACCACTAAAAAGATATTTTCAGTTCAGCAATGTTCCGAATATGATAAAGTCATCTTAGTAGTATATCATTTGGAAGGTGATGCTGATCAATGGTGGAATATTATTAAAAATACGAGGCAAAGGGGTGAAATTGATACCATGGAATGGGATGAGTTCAAGAACTTATTTTTTAATAAGTATTTAACTCGTATTATTCGAACAAAGATGGAGGATTTTCTTGAACTGAAGTAGAAGGATGATGAATCCGTTGGTACCTATGAAGAAAATTTTACAAGACATTCAAGTTACGGTTCCAGAATTATTATCCAACCTAAGATTAAGGTCGTTCGATTCTTTAGTGTCTTAAAACCAAGTCTTAAAAGGGCATTATCCATAAGGTACTTCAATAGCTACGAGGAAATTGTTTGATGTGCTCACAAGGTTGAGATGGAGATTGGTATAACCCATCAGTCACATGGGTTTGATAAGAAGATGAAAATGGAATTCAAAGGAATATCTAAAGACCACACTGAAAAGAAGATCAGTTTTCCCTTATGCTCAATCTGCGGAAAGAAACATGAGGAAATTGTCTTAAGGGGATAAGTAAATGTTATAAGTGCGGAAAAGAAGGTCATCGAGAAATTAAATGTCGAAATAATGAGAAAAAGATTTCTAATGATGCAATCAAAGGAAGGGATACACATAATGACCCTACTACACTTCAATGTTTCAAGTGGAAGGAGATGGGGAATTATTCCAATCAATGCCCAAATCCAAGGGTTGATGATGATGATCGACATCAACAAACTCTTAAGGCCAAAGACAAAGGAAAGTCACATGCAATTACTATGAGCGATGTGGAGTATGACAATGTATTGGTGAGAGGTACACTTACCATCCACTCTAAAGTAGCAAATGTTTTATTTGATTCTGGATCCACCCACTCTTTTATTTATAAAGAATTTTCTAAGGGTATCACTGTATTACCTCAACAATTAGATGTTGAGTTGGCTGTTACAACTCCTAATGGCACAATAGTCGCATCAAAAGTTTACAATTCTTCTCCGATTGATGTTTGTGGGAATATGCTTCCTGAAAATCTTGTGATCCCTCTTATAGTGTAATTTGATGTGATTCTTTTCATGTATTTTATTTCTTTATATGGTTCTCATATAAATTTCGAAAGAAGGGAAGTCACATTTCATATTCCAGATCAATCTACGATTGTATATTGATGCAAGGATGAACATAACCTTCTAGTGGAAATTTCTTCTATCTTATGGGTCTTCATTCCAGTAAATGAAAGTTATTTATCTCAAATGGTTGGAGAGAAACCACGATTAATAATATTCTCATTGTACGGGAATTTGATGATGAATTTCCGGAGGAATTTCCATGTCTTCCACAAAATCGTGAAGTTGATTATTCAATAGAACTCATACCGGGTGCTTTGCCTATTTCAAATAAACCTTATAGAATGTCCCCAACAGAGTAGCAGGAATTGAAGAAGCAACTCCAAGAGAATCTTGATAAAGGATTCATATGCCCTAGTGTGTCACCTTGGGGAGCACATGTTCTGTTTGTTAAGAAGAAAGATGAATCAATGAGACTCTGCATTGATTATAGAGAACGTAACAAGATCACTATCAAGAAAAAATATACTCTCCCACGCATTGATGACCTATTGGACAAACTATGTGGAGCTCAATACTTTTCCAAGATTGACCTTCGTTCAGGATATCATCAATCAAGGTTCCTAAGGGAGGATATACCAAAGACGACTTTCTGTACAAGGTATGGACACTGTGAATTTATCGTGATGCCATTTGGTCTTACTAATGCCCCTGCTATCCTCATGGATATGATGAATAGAGTCATTAGAGACTATCTTGGTCAGTTTGTGGTAGTATTTATAGATTATATTCTTGTCTATTCAAATATAAAGGAAGAACATGAAGATCACTTGAGAATTGTATTAAAGTCCCTAAGAAATGAGATTCTTTATGCCAAATTTACCATGTGTGAATTTTGTCATTAAAAAGTTGAATTTTTAGGTCACATAATCTCAAAAGAGGGGATATCTGTGGATCCAGCAAAAACAGAGGTTATCGAAAGATGGTCAAGACCAACAACAGTAACTGAGATCCGAAGTTTTCTTGGTTTGGCTGGATATTACCAATGTTTTGTGAAATATTTTTCAAGGCTATCTGACCCACTCACCAAGTTGACTTGAAAAGGAGTTAAGATTGTTCGGATGGACGAATGTGAAGAGAATTTTAAAGAGCTAAAAAGAAGGTTATCCAGTGCACATGTGCTCACACTACCATGCAGTGGAGAAAGGATTATGATCTACAGTGATGCATCCAAGAAGGGACTGGGGTGTGTTCTCATGCAAAATGATATGGTGATAGCTTTTTCCTCATGATAGTTGAAAATCCATGAGCAAAATTACCCAACTCATGATTTGGAGTTATCTGCGGTAATCATTGCATTAAATATTTGGAGGCATTATCTTAATGGAGAATGGTGTGACATTTATACTGATCATAAAACATTAAAGTATATTTTCACACAAAAGGAGCTGAATATGCATCAAATAAGATGGTTGGAGCTGATTAAGGATTATGAATTCTCAATTCATTACCACCCTGGGAAACCAAACAAAGTAGGAGACGCATTAAGTCGACAAGACCATCCTAGTTTATCCATGATAAGGATCACAAATGATCCAATATTTATGGATTTACAAAGGATGGATCTTGGAATTTTATTGAAAGGGGATAAATCTTATCTTTGTCAAATGAATTTTCAACCATATATACAAGTGAATATTAAAGAGTCACAGAAAGAAGATGTCAAGTTACACAAGAAGGTGAGAAATGATCCTGAATTCAACCTTGATTATGATGGGATAATAAGGTTCATGAATCGGGTTTGTGTTCCTCCGATCCCCGAATTGAAGAAGGAGTTGTTGGGTGAGGCTCATAGTTCTTCATTTTCTATTTATCCTGGAAGCATGAAGATGTACAGGGACCCGAAAGAGTACTTCTGGTGCGATGGCATGAACTGAGATGTTGCTGAATATGTCTCTTGATGCTTGGTTTGTTAGAAAGTTAATGCTAAGAGACAAAAGTCCAAGGGATGTTACCACCATTTCCCATACCATAATGGATTTGGGAAAACAACACTATGGACCTTATCACTAGACTTCCTAAAACATCAAAATTCAATAATTCTATCTGGGTCATAGTTGATCATCTTATAAAGTATGCACACTTTATTTCTATTAGAGAGGATTTCTCTCTAGATAAGCTTTCCATGATATATGTAAAGGACGTGGTATGATTTCATGGAGTACCACTTTCTATTATATCTGATCGGTATCCAAGGATTACCTCAATGTTATGGCGATGTCTTCAGCATACTCTGGATACAGAGTTGAGTTTCAGCACTGCTTATCATCCTCAGACAAACGGTAACTATTATAGGAAAATTCAAACTCTAGAATATATGTTGAGATATTTCTCTATGTATTTCAATGGTGGTTGGGATCAACACCTAACTTTGGTGGAATTTTATTATAATAATAGCTTTCACTCCAGTATTCAGATGGCTCCTTATGAAGCTCTCTATGGAAATAAATGCAGGAATCCAACTTGCTGGGATGATGTTGGAGAAAGAAAGCTATTAGGACCTGATATTTTTGATTAGATGGAAGAAAAGGTCAGATCAATTCAACAACACATAAGAGCAGCTCAGAGTCGACAAAAAAGTTACGCCGACAACTGAAGAAAAGACCTAGAGTTTGAAGTGGGTGATAAAATGTTCTTACAAATATCTCCCTGGAAGTGGGTCAGGAGATTTGGAAAGAAGGGAAAGTTGATCCCTAGATATATCGGTCCTTTTCAAATTTTGGAACGTGTTGGGAAGGTAGCTTACTGATTGGCACTTCCACCAAATCTCTCTGATGTTCACGATGAGTTCCATGTATCTCTCCTTAGAAAGTAAATACCTGATTTTTCACATGTACTCAGCTCAGAAGCTGTACCATTGGAGCAAGATCATTCTTATGAAGAACAACCGATAGAGATTCTGGATAGTATAAAAAAATTCGTACGGAACAAGACCACTCACTTGGTGATAGTATTATGGAGGAACCACCAATTTGAAGAAGCTACATGGGAACTTGAAGATATGATGAGGGAGAGGTATCCTCATCTGTTTGTAATGAAGTGACGAATTTCGAGGGTGAAATTATTTTTAAGGGGGGTAGAACGTTACACCTTGAGATTTTATGAGAAATATTTTTTTTATGTATTATGTTATATGAAACACCAATGGAATCTTTCACAGCACACAATACGGACTTGGCCTTCATTACACACAATTGTGACCTTCCTCGATAGCGTGTGTAGTACACAATACCCGGTTTCACTAAACAACGATATATTATTATGAACTAGCCGTTATGAATAGTATTAACTACATTTTGAATTTTATTATTCATCTTACACATTTTCTAAAACATGGTAAGAGAAAAAAATAAATTTTTCGGGTAAAATAATTATTTTTAAAAAAATGATGTTTTTCCGCCTTTTGATGGAGAACCCACATTAAATCTAG
This sequence comes from Viscum album, assembly GCA_963277665.1. Classification (NCBI taxonomy): domain Eukaryota; kingdom Viridiplantae; phylum Streptophyta; class Magnoliopsida; order Santalales; family Viscaceae; genus Viscum; species Viscum album. The sequence goes on along the minus strand of OY728122.1, from coordinate 1,514,663,468 downwards.
TTTTTGACATGTTTATATGTTCAATTTTACAAAATAAAATTCTTATTTTTAATCAGGATATAAAAATTTACTTTGGATAAATTTTTGATATTTTTCTGATAACATTCATATTTTGATGAATAGTAAAAATACGCTAATTTTTAATTAAAAACAACTTTTTACATTGAGATAATTTATATGGTTAAATTATAATATTGAATGGTTTTAATGTATAAATAGAATATATTTTTTTACCATTGAATATAATGTATGTCATTAGCATTGATTTCACATTGAATTCATAGGTAAAAACATTTCAATCTTTTGCAATGTTTTAACTTCTAAAACCCATTTTCTTAACAACGAGATTTATTTTAAATTAGTTACTGCAACTTATATGTTTTGAATTTCGAAAAATTTATTCCATATTTGTAATCAGTGGGTTCAAATTATGTTAATATGCTACTTTTTATTTTTGGGCATTATGAATAGTAACTACGGTAAATTGTATTTACCATAGTTAAAGGTAAATCGGGTAATTAAGGGTAAATATAAGATTATAAAATTACCATAACACCTACCAAAGTTTTATTGGAAGACTAAAAGTCGACCCATATCACCTAAGGGTCGGATTAGATTCATTTAATGGACTTTTTTTCATGAAAATAATTTAACTATTATTAAAACCAAAGAATGTGACAACATGTCTCTTTCTTAAATCATATAAGTATAATAATTTTAATTTAGTGATAAACTTAATGAAACTTCGTACATGAATAGTCTACAGAAATCTAATATAGTTATGTACATCATATGAATTTATTTATAATTTTTAGGGATTAAATAATTATCATTAATTATGACACAATAGTGATGTTGAAATTATTTTATTAATTAATATATCAAATAAATGGTTTTAAAAATATTAAAATAAATATTATATGAACTATTTAATGTTCTCCACTAATTTTCTAGAAACATATGACATATTATGAATCTATTAATTCTTTTAGTTCTGTCATATCTTCTGTATATATTTTATTTAAATTCAAATAAATGAATAGTTTCAAAATTGACACTATTGTTATTTTATAAAAATAAAATATTATAAAATTGTTTAAAAATCACAAAAATATTTAAAATTTATAAATTAAAATTTATATGGTAGAAAATTTCATAAAGTTTCAAATTATGGAAAATTCACAATATATATGTAATTATTTATAACAATTTAAAATTTAGAATATTATTATCACAAATAAAATTAAATTGATAAATAAGGATAAATCAAGTTGATATTGTTTAAAATGAATTCCTAACATGACTAAATTTTCTTAGTTGATGATATTACAACCCTATATCATCCATTCTTTGGATATGAGTCATTTTGGAAGTTTTTATGTTGGTTTGGGATTTAATATAAACTAATATTTCTTATATTTCCAAATGTGCCCCTCTCCTCCCTTATAAAATGGAACCTCATCTCTCTCCTCCTCACACCAATTTGAGCCTTTAGGCTCGTCCAATCCCTACCCATTTCACTTACCCACTTCAAAAGAAATATCCTAGAGGTCCTGGTCTTCTTCAGAGACCAATTTTAGTGCCCTAAGAGGAGGTCTCAAAGAGGCGCTTCAAAGAAGAGGTAATGTCCATTACCGATTATTTCAACATTATTTCTTCTTCCACTTATTCATTTTTAGTTTTTTCATTATTAATTAATAACATACGTATCACTCATATACTGATATCTTATTATATGTATGAAACAACCCTATTTCACCATCTATCCATCTTACGGAAAACGAAATCACCGCACGTGAGTACATACGGAATACCGTCTCCACGCCGTGGTGTAATCTATTTTCACCACCACCTTACATGGATGGGTATAATGGTGAAAATAAATAACTATATATGATTATTTTAAAATAGTATTGATTTTTAAGTAGTATACATTCACTCCAATCTTATTACATGATCATGGGAACGATATCATCGCTCGTGCGTACGTATGGAATACCGTCACCACGATGTGATGCAATTCGTTCTACATGATATTCATTGCATAATGATTATATAAATTAATTTAATGAATAAATATAATACATAGTACACTAATACCATTCTGGAAATGAGATATCTATAACCTTAAGAGAATAATAAGAATTTATTCGACAAAACACGCATAAGAACAGAATGTAATAAACACCCGAATAAAAAGTATTAATGAAATATTACTAATAAGAAGCTAAGAATATAACCATATATGATATAATAACTATAATTATTATTCTGGAATAAGTCAATAATATTATTTAAATCATTATACAGGAGGTTCGGACACTTACGATGAAAATCAGACCAAAGGTAAGGGACAATCTCGCAATCTCAATTTTCATCCGAGATTGTTTATACTTCAGAATTTACTGGGGAATAATTATCTTCCACATCCATGTTTCCTCAATATTTAATATTATTTATATCCTCCAACAATTTTTTAAATCCAATTTTACCCTTTAGTGAGTTTTTATTAAATGATATGAAAGGAATCTTTTGTTGTTTTTCATATGAGGTACATTTTGACTTTTCTGACAAAAGTACAAGAAGAATGTTTTTTAACTTATACGGAATGAATGGATTTTTAAAACAATATTTCCAAGAATCTTCCTTTACAATTATTCAAGTTTATTTTTAATCAACTAATTTTCGTTTAAAATAGTTTGACATGTTAAGAACGGAAAAATTCTTTTGAAGTATAAACGATATTTTCCTCAAGAATGGAGTTCAAGTGTTTTATCAAAATTATTTTCCATCTAAGATAATATAGGGTTCTGTTTATATCCCTATTATTACATTGATTTGATTATGTTTTTATGGAAATATTTTTATGAATTCCTTTATCTTATATGAATTGTTTTATGATATCACAATGTTTAAGATTACCATTTTTATTACATGGGTTATGCTACGATGTATGGTTTATGATTTTGTGGCACACATAAGAATGGTATCATTATGAGATGGGTGTTACCTATATCTACCTCCAATTAATTGGGTAATGATTTATATCTCATGAGATAGACATGGCTTGAACGATAGGTTAAACCGGTTCAGTGAAACAGGACTGAAACGATGAGTGAACTCGGTTCAGAAATGGACTTTGTCCACTAAGATAGTCTTGGAAATGATTCTTGACTAATAAGAAATGATTATCTATGATTATGTGTGTATGCCACAAGGTTTCATGTTTTATGTTATGATTATTGGGATAAAATTTCAGTACCATGATTTATCCCATGTTATGAAATTATGATCTCTTTTGCAGGGTAAGATTTCGAAAATGTTATGTTCTTATGTATTTGTTTTGATTGATATTTCTTTTGTTTTCCCTTAATGAGCATTTGAGCTCACCCTTTTATATGTTTTCTTTCCCCATGTCAGGAAGAAGGTTATTAAGTAAGATATGCCAAAAAGGGACTATAGATATGATGAAAATAAATGAGAGACAATGTAGATGCTTTATGAACCAGTTGTTTATGTTTTCCAGTTTCTAAAGACACTATACCTATACGGTCCTTTCATGGTTTTGTTATATTGTTTAATAAGTATGCTTTAATTTTGAATAATTAACCATGTATGTAAAGTATGGGTCACTATATTAGGGGTAGTGTTTGACATTTTATGTTGATGGTTCTGTCATATCTGGTGAAATCAATAAAATAGTCCTAGTTGGGGGTCTAGAGGTGGAGTTATGGAGGGAAAGACTTGTTTTTTAGAGTGGCCCCTTATGTTTGGCCTAATTATGAAAACAATTTGGTATTAATTTGGGTGAGGATTTTCATTCCTTTGGTGATGCATGAGATGGTTCTCATAGAGTACCAAGTATTTAACTTAATCGTACATCATGATGTTACCAAGATGTACCATGCCTTGAGGAGTTATTTATGGTGTCCTAGGTTAAAGAATGTTGTTGCAGAGTTTTTTCCTCAAGGATTGGTTTTCAATATGGTGATGGCTATGCACCATGTTCCTGGTCTGTTACTCCAACTGTTAGAATTCATTATTGGATGTGGTGGAACATCTATATAAACTTTTTTACTATTTTACCACAAGATCAGGGAGGATATGTTGTTATAAGGGTATTCGCAGATCATTTTGAGATGTCCGACCACTTTATAGGAATCAAGGAGTCGATCACTTAAATGGTAAATTTGAGGAAGTATCTAGAAGAATATGTGAGAATCTATGAAGTCCCACAGATGATAATTTTTTACCAGATCCTTGTTTTACTTAAGGATGCATACATGTCCCTAGTACGCGTTTGGTTCTCGGATATGTCTTAACACTGATTTGAATTTTCAGATAGATTGTCTGAGTATCATCTAAAATACTATGTGGATCATAGGAGGATACCTTTATAGTTTCATGTTAGTCATCATGTGTTATTAATGGTGACTCTCCATCATGTGATGTGATGGTTTTGTTGTGGGAGTAAGCTTTAACCCCGATTTTTTGGGCCTTTTGAGGTGTTGGCTTATGTTGGAGTTGCGGTGTATCAGGTACCACTTCCCCCACACATGTGAACCACACATGATTTTCTTCACATGTCATAGAACTGTATTTATGTTCATGAAGACTCTCACATCATCTATTTGGATATTATTGACTTTGTCGACGATGTGACCCTCATGGAGCGACCTGTATAGTTCCTGGAATGTAAGAAGAAGGTGTTGTGCAGTTGTGAAATCACCATGGGTCTTGTCTTGTGGTGGCACAATGGATTCGAGTAGAGTACCTTGAAACATAAGTAAATGATATATACTCAGTACGCTGATTTGTGGAGGTTTTGACCCTTTATTTTAATGATATTCATATTGTGGTAGAAGACCTTTACAATTTATGAGATGGCTTCACTAATTTGTTGTTGTGGCTAGCTCTCTATTGAGAGTAATCTCCCTTGTATGAGTAGCAAGTAACTGGTTTTCATTTTCACATGGATTATCATGGTTCCATGGATGATGTGTTTGATCCCATTTGGTGGGGATATGCTTGTGATGTATCTCAAATGATGGTAATTATGACCCTTTTTTTCCTATTTGGGTTTGTTTTGTATTCTCGAATATGATAATGTTTTTATAGGTATATAATGTAATGTCCCAAACCTCTCGGGTCCATTCCATTACTAAAATATGGTGTTTGAGGTGTTCTAGGAGTTCAATGTAAGTTATTACCAACACATTTCCAAATTTCTAGTTCAGTGAACAGTGCTTCCAATTGACTGAATAGTGATGTTGGTTAGTCATTTTTTTGACAGTGCTTTCAGTGATTCATTTGTGAATAGTGTTTTCAGTGAGTCATTTTTGGATATTACTATGAGTTAATCACATATGAACAGTGTTTCCCGCTTCCTATAGCTTCAAACCATTAATATTTTCTTTATATGAAACTCATTCAAGGCCATGATTTAATGTATTTAAGGGATAATAAAAGACCACAACTCATATATCAATATTTATAAGTGTTGAAGTGACTTTACATGGTCAAAAATCATAATCATGATATGCTCCACCATTAATAGAAAAACAAAAAAAAGTATCTAAACGGATTCACTAGTTATATATTCAAAAGGATTAGATACATTACAACTTGTTCTTCATTATTTTCCCCCTAGATCTACATGCCCAATGATCTTCCTCGCATCAGATTTTTTAAATCAAAAATAAATAATTGGATCATTTTCCTTAGAGTATCACTCCAATATGCACATCCCCACTTTTGTTACTATAACAATGTATCAACATATCATTGATATATGGTATGTTCTACCGCCATTCACCGGGGATCCTTTCAATATGTTTCTACTTTCCATGTTATGGAATGTGATCTCCATTTTTCTAATGAGTTTTTCATGTGTGTTGGTTGGTGTGATGGTGTCTCTAAAACCACTGATGGATATGGACTTCCAGGACAGGTGATCGTTATATTTTTGGTTGGATTTTATTATGTAAAGAACATCATGAACCTTTTGATGTAGGAGATTCATGGATTTTATATTCTTTTACGTGAAGACATAGAATTTTCATGTTCTAGCCACTTGATCATAATAAAATTTAAAAAATAAAGATTTTATCTTGATTATAGAATTGGAATCGATCGTATGTTATTTATTTTTACCTTGATAATGGTTTCCCACTTGATTTATAGATCATGTTATATATATGATTTACTTGTTTTCATGAGTTTCTTTATGGAATTGGTAATGAATGTAAATTTATGATTAATTATAAATTAATTTTAAAAATATAACGAGGCATGTAAATGAACCCATTTGTTGTTTGAATTTGATGATAATCAAATTGATGTAGTTATGCATGATTGTCTGAATTGGTTAATTCGATATGGAATAATGAAGTAGTTATGTGATAATGATAATTCCTAGAAGGGTTTTGAGTTAACCTTCTATTTTTATGTACAAGGGATTTATTATTTTGAGATGTGAGGCCTTGTTGTGTTTGATGGTTGAATTCCTTGTTTATGGCCAAGATCCTCTTTGGTATGTGGTTTGTTACCTGCTTCTTGTGATATTGTGTAAGCATGGGAAGGATGAGCTGGGAGAAATGTTATGGTACGTGGGGGTAGGGAGACCTAGTGGTTGGGGTGGCATCAGTTGACGCCTAGATTGTAAAGGTGAATTCTCTTATACATGTGGTATTCAGGGAGGATGATATAAATGATAAAATGACATGGATGTGAATGTTTGATTCTTTTTGAATCTTTTTATGTTATTATCTTATTTACATTCCCAATTCATGGAGAAGTTGGTTTTTCATATCTCCTTCAAAAAAGGATAAGGTGCATGGGTTTTCGTACATGATTTCTGTGTTTATCTTATTGATAATGGATGGGTTTATGATCTAGCTATATGTTGAAAAGACTTGAATGGCAGTTCACCTAATAACCATATTGAGACTGTTGTGTTTGTTAGCTTATACTTCTTATCTATAATTCATGGGAATTATTAGAGAGTGATGATGTTTCTAATTAATGATTGAATAAAAGATGTTAACCCCCAGGGTTAGTGATTTCTAGTTTGCACTACCTATGTTTCATGTTAATGGAACTATAGACAACATTTGGTTATGCCGGAGGGAATGGAACATTGTTATGATGAAAATGAAATGTAATTGGGAGGTGATAATGGTTAATTAATTGTTAATTAATTAATTAATTTAATATTCAAAAGATAAAAAGGGATAATGTAATCCAATGTAGCTATTAAAATGTTTTTGTTATTATATAATACTTTGTCTTTGAAGTGGCATCCACTAGTCTGGGAGACGTTAGTTGAAGTTGATTCTAAGACCATGTTATTCCCATATTGTGTTTGTGAGCTATATTTTATTTTGTACTCTTTTTGTTTATATATGCTACTCCACCGTATTGGTTAGGGATAATAACAACCCATAGATTCTATGCCTTGTGGGGGATCCCCAACATTGTGATTATGGGTTGATAGATGACTACGCCATTTTTGACATGCCCGCTACTATTGGTAGTTACATGTTCTAGAAGGAACATTGGTTATTTTCCCCAATATATGTGTGTAGATGGCTGTAATGTCTTTTTTTATTCAAAAATACATATTATAAATATAGTTACCTATGTACAACTATAGGGATAACATGTATAAGTTGTAATCGATTAATGATCCTTACTTGATGTGTGGGATATAATGGCTTTAGGTATAATACCCTACTTATGATACATTTTATGTGTTCTGTGGTGGATTCTGATAACTACCTGGTTACATTGGTTATGAGGACATAGTTTTTTTTCTTGAGGATCTTGTTGTTGTTCATATCCTAGGTTTTATAGCATTTTTTGGAGAGTGATTCTTATGAAATGTGAATTTGGGGAAAAGTGGAATAGTAGTTTTGTTGTGGTAATATTGTATCATTGATATTATTTATTATATTATAGAGTCTGGTATGTGAATCTTGGTGATAGTATCCATGGAGAGGCTAGGAACCTAGTATACCATTATAGGTGAGGAGTTAGATTAACTTGTTGTTCAATGTGATTTATCATGTGTTCATTACTTTTTCACGAGAGGATTCGGGGAGGATTTTACTGAGAATACTATTATACTCACCCCACATATATATAATCTATTTTTCAGGTCAAATAGAGAAGTTTAGAGATCAGGATGGTCACTACAGTGATGGTTTTGCAAGAGCTATTCAGTTTTAGTGGTTGCTGGTGTTTTACTTTTTTTTATACATATAGTTTTCGATTTCATTTGTAGTATCTCTTAAATGACAATACATATTTCTTCATGGGATTTATTTTTTATTGTAATCTGATATGGAGTTGGTTGGTGTCTCTCATATCTCTCCCTTGAATATGTTTTCTCTTAAAGGCTAATTCCTCCCATTTGTGTGTTAATATACTCTCAGTGCTAGTCACTAACATGGGGCCAACTAGAGGTGGGACTCAGGGGTCACAATCCCCCTTCTCACATTGTCGGTCCAGGATGGGTGCACTTTTTGGGGCGGGGGTTGTGACAACCACATGTTTGATTATGAACTAAATCATTTTTATTTGAGGAAACTATAATAGACTTGAGGCACACCAATGGATAAGAGATAACATGTATTGGCTTTCTAAATCTAGTTCAAATTCCTCATGGAATATTTATTAAATGGATACTGAAAAAAATTATATATTATGATTTTAATTAAACTAGCATATTACTTTTCATGTCTTTCAATAGAATAAATTCCATGTAATGTATAATGAAGTAATCCAAATTCAATGGATCCATTTTTGATCAATTAATAATATTGGATTTCATTGTAGATTATAGAAGTGGGGGTAAGTAAAAGATAACAACAATCAACAATTAATTCATTATATAAATAAAAATATCATCAATGAAAGAATCAAGATGGGAAAAATATAATAATGATCAATATTTTCAATATACACATAATTTTGATCATTCCTTTGAGTTTATTACCCAGTACATAGGATTCATTATTGAAACATTGAATATTCAACCATTCTACAAAGGAATCATCACCATATTAAGGTTTTATAATGTATGAATAATTTTATATATATTTTAGAAGATGAATCATACAAACGTACTAATATAATGATCATAATTGAGAATATATCGTGTTTTGATGAAGAAACATTGTTAACAAGTGATATTTCTCACCAATCAATAGAGACAAGAAGAAAATGTGATATTTTTTTATAGAATTCTTATTTATGACATAGATCCTTGAAAACCTCACAAGTAGAAAGATGGTTCAGGAATAGGTCTACAAAAAATTCAACCATTACATGTTTCTATATTATTCCAATCAATGTAATCCAATCAAAGCATACTGATTTTAATATTTATGAGAGGATGATACATTTTTTTATCGACATCACATTTGGAATTACACAAATAAGGGGGATAAAAATATATGGGATTAAAATATTATATGGTGTATTATTTGTAGACATGGATATGGAATTAACGTAATTTTGAGAGAATAACCAAGGATCAATTTCCACAAAAAACCAAAAAAATAAATATTAAAAATGATCAAAATTATTCATTTTTATAGGATATATAGTGTCCCTGTTATTACTAATAGAATAATTTTAATTTAACCGACAAATCATTAGATTCAACTGGCTAGTAGGTGGAAATTATGAATCTGCTAAAATTTTAATACTATCCTTAAGTCATCCATCATACAATCCATTACCCTTAAAAAGAGAAAAAAAGACTAAAAACTCAAATATTAGATATGAAGCATTAACAGAATTAAAAATATAATGAAAATAAACATCTCATACAACTAAAACCAATCATGGGGTAATAATTCTACCCCTATTATGAACTCTTATCCATGAAATGTACAATGAATTTTTCTCATTAAACTACTTAGGCCACTATTCATGATCCTTATCGTTCCCCCTACATCTCCCTTAGATCTGTCAATGATGACATAAAATGTGATCTAGAGATTCCATATTCAATCATAGTAATTTACCTTTCCTATTAATAAACTGAATGGGGCTCTCCATGTATGATTAATCGAGCTCTATCTAAATATCCGAGAAATTGATGACAGGTTTTGGATTACAACTGCACCTCAAGTGATCTTACACATGAAACAAGTCATGAATACCTTAAAAACAATATCGATGATATCATTTATACACCGACATACTAACCCACCTAGTGATTATAAATAGTCCAACATAGCATATAAATACCTTTACATACTTCCTCACGTATTAGTGGACTACCGGTTTTGGACATCTCAGAAAAACTCAATCAATAGTAGATTACTCTTTGGTCACTTCCTATAGTTGGAATAAGACATCAGTCTTCTCTATGAATCGATGAAACTATTATGGAAGATCATTACTCTCTAAATGGTATCCTTCAAGGTAATAAGTCTCACAAATACTTCCTCACTATCATCATTAAAAAATTCCTAAAAATGCATGAAATAAAATAGAGATCCTCAAATGATCCCTTTTTATTGAATCGTGGTAAATGTTATTATTTGTAAACTCAACCTTATAAAGGTAATCATGGAAATATTTAGTGATGTCTTGGATTCAATCTCCATGAATTTCGACTAGTATTATATTCATCTATTAATATTATTTATCCACATGGGAATAATATTATTTTTTCAATATTATCTTCATCTATATAGAAATCTACATGCCATTCCAAACATGTGATGTTAAATTTTCGTCTCTATCAAATAGTATTCACATGGGAAATCCATGTAATAAATCAATATTATGAACATAAAAATTTCATCTAACATCTATGAAGTGATTTTCATGGAATAGTATGATTTTTAAAACATTCATAATATAAATGGAAATCACCCATAAACCATTATTGATCATTGGGGTCATAGTTAATCCAATCAAAATGTCCGTCAAAATGCACCCCCCCCACATCCACATGAGCATATATAGTGGCTCCTGTAATCTGCTGAGATAGTAGGGCTCAAAAAGTATACCCTAGTAGGTATGGGATCACGTAAATGATTCAACAATGTAACTATTTATCCCCGAAAACCAATATTTTATCCTGGTGTTGCAAAACATCATTTCTGAACCATGATATACATCCCATATATAAGTATATAAGTCACTTATCTACTCTTACCTGATGGAAGAAATGACTATAACACTCCCAATTTCAATAAAAATGTCATTAATTTCTAACAACAACAGGTGTATCATGTATCATCTATCTAGTTGTTCTTTAGTCCATAAGCACCATAGGATACTCTCATGTATATTTCTTACCCAGTATAATAATGATGATGTGACCACCAATTGAGAACATATCATCATTTTATGATCCATAGAAGAATCCATCGTCATTTTATCCAATTAATCATCTAGAAACACATTTCCTCCAAAGGATGAGGACAATATTACTAAGAAACAAATGTATTATAGATACGATAATATTCATTTACGTATCCTTTATCATGTTTATAATGCCCCTCAATGTTGAACAGTTATAGATACTGTAACTAAAACCTCAAACCCATGTTTTTTATAATATATGTGATAATAAAATAAAGAATCATGTGATTTTTGTGGAAAACAATCCTTTTTCAAAATAGACACTTTCTCAAACATCAAAATAAATGATCATGGATACCAGCAAACATTTTTGAGTTGCATAGTCCTATAAATGGGGTCACAGATGATGTGACCTATAACAAATTTCCGACTGTGTATAAATGTTTAATCCACAAAAAAAATTAAAATTAATATCAATAAATATTATAATTAATCCCTTGAATTGTTGGTATTAATTAAAACGTTTTAGTCAACCTCAACATGAGCCTAATAAAATATTATTTTCAAATGTTCTCCCACTGTAATGTTACTCCATTCATAATTATAGTAGTCATCGGTGCTGATAAATTGTAGAGTTCCATGATAAAAAATATGTAATATCTAATTACTCATTGAATGTTCCTCATCTAAAAGAAATTATAGGAATATGTCTTGAATATTACTTACTCCACTTTTCTGATGTCCATGGATAATCCATTCTTTGAACGAACATCCCCCAAGAATTTCACATCCCGAATCAAAATGTATCATATAGACATAATGCCATGAACATGAATTTCATGATGATTGATCACAATTATCTTTAGGTATTTTACATCTTATTTTACAGATGTTGATTAAATGATGATATTTTTATTGATCACCACAATGAAGGCGTCTATGTATGAGAGGATGATATTTTCATTAATACACATTGCATTTTTGAAGGAATTGTTATTCCTAAATAATAAAAATCATGTAATATGATGTTAAAAAATTATAATGCACTATTTAGGTTATGTAATTATATCTTATATAATGTAATTTTTTATAACAATAATATCTAATTTATCAATCAAAATGTAAAAAAAATTATTATTATGAAATTATGATATCATCATTTTTATGGTAATATTAAATATAATTATTACAATGCAATAAAATATTATTTTACAAATAATAATTTTTATTCATAATGTTATAATTAAAAGCGGTTTCATTTGTAAAAATTTTATGAAGGATTTATATTTCAATGAATACTGAAAAATATTGGTTTTATTGAAAATTGCCTTCTGATTTCTTGTATTTAAAATGGCCCATTTTTTAAATGGTTTCAGGTTAACATTATTACACTTATATTATTAATAATAAAACTATAATATATGGAAATAATTAATTCTTAAATTTGGTATTGAAACATCATTATAATTACAAATATATTTCCACAAAGTCCATTTTCATAGAATATTATGGTTATAATTTTATATATAATAATTGCACATGTGAATGGAATTTAATAAAATATATTCCATAATTTGAATCATTGTAATTAATTTTATTTAACATGTTCAACATAAATATTGGAAATAATATAAAATAAAAAAATAAAAAATGGTTTCCATAAATATGGTTATAACATGTGTACTTATTCATTATAAAAATTTAATAAGTATTAAAATAACCTATAATTTGATGAACTATTTATCATTTGTCAATTTTATCTAGAGTATATTTGTCGATTAATATATTATATATATATTATAAATAAATATAGAGAATCAAAAAACTATATTGTTTCATTACTATATACGGTTACATTAATCATTAATAAAATAAATTAAAATTAAAACTCAAAAAATGAAAAAATATATAAAATAGGGATTCTTAAATTGGAAAATACATATTATCCCATTCTAGAAGAATCATCTCCCCATCTGAAAATAGTATATAGAAGATGAAAAATATTAGTAAACCAAAAACAATTATAGAAAACGGAAATATAGGACATTGGTTATTATTGAATTAAATATTTTATGAATTAATTATGTTGTATATATAGAAGATAAAGTGAGTGTTCGAATAGAATTTTTTACATTGAAGTAGAAATGTGATAATTGGAAATGTAGTATGATAGTTTGAAATACTATATTGGCCATTAAAAGATTAATTTTAACCAAAAATAATAAATTTTACATAAAATAATATTCATCATGAAAAATATATATAAATATAAATATTTTAATTTGATAAAAATAAATATATTTAATAATGAAACCAAATAACATATAAGAACATTATTAATAAAATATATTTTAACATATTGTGTAAAAGTCATTACTTTTATATTAAATAATGAAATTAATTATTTTTTCAATTTTACATGGAATATATTATTATTATTTGGTAAATAATCACATCCAAATTATCAAGGTTTGGTTTTTGTAATATTATAAAACACTTCAATTTTTTGATGAATAGAAAAAAAACTATATTTCAAATAACCGATGATACAAAAATTATGTCAATTTTTGTAATAATGTCATAATCATTTATAAAATACAAACTTCTTACATGGTATATTTTATTGCATAAATGATTAATTTCAATGTGATGAATTTAATTTGAAAACCAAAAAAAACATTCAAAAACCACGAGTCAAAATTGATTCCTTAAAATAGCACTTTTTTTCTTTACATGTTCATTTTTAATAAACAATGAAATTATAATTATAAAACAAATATACATTATTAAAATAATTATATAATATTAATATATTATTTATAATGTCAAAATTTCACTACTGTAATTTTATCCTTTGATATATATTTTATTTAATATTTTATTCTAAATACACTTGTCTCCCCCTGAATAAAAAACCATTAAACATCTCATTGGAATACCAATACACCAAACCATTAAATATCCAATGATCTACCGAAATCCTCCATCTTGAGTCCCTTAAAATTTATATGTTCCTTTTGAAGAAATATGTCTCCAATATCAAAGGATTTATAGTTACATATAAGAAAAACTACATAGTGGATTATGAATGTTCTCACCCACTCGTCTTTGTTTTTTATTTCATATTTATATTATATTTGTTTTTTTTTCACCAAACCATTCACTAAACAACCATTAAATAAATAATTAGGAATTATGTGAAAATTATATTAATAATATTATCATATAATAATTATCATGCTACTCTCTCTCTATATATTTTCAAAATTCTTATTCCCACTCTCCCGATAATGTCCTGTCAATGGTCAGTCAACCACTTATCGATACATCACAATGTCAAAAAATATAGCCGTTGTAATGGATATATATTTTTAAAAATATATAATATATAAACATGTACTTATATAAATTATTAGATAATGTAATTAATTATTCTAATGAATAAATTTCATTAATTAAAATTGAGAAATTGATAAAAATTGAGAAATTTATAAGTAAAACATGATATAAAAACGATTCTGTTTCATCAATGTAAATTATTAAAAATAATAATATTATTATAAATGATCAATATTTTTATTAATGATTATAATTCACTTCTTGATCAATGTTTTAAAAATATAATTCTATTATTCAAGAGGTGAAAAAGAGAGTTAATAATGTTGTAATTAGGGTATAGCGATTGTCAAGCCAAATTTTTTTATGGCATATTAACTCTCTGATGGTATGAATTTTCATATTATATCCATAAAATATCCTATCATATTTCCTTCAAGGATATACTTCTCCCTACAATTTCTACATGTTTTCTATGAATTTCATCTTTTTTAATGCATCTTCAAAACATTATATTTTAATCCACAAAAAATAATTATTCTTAACTCAAGAATACTGACATTTTATGTCCAAGTATGATTGACCGTATAAATTTTGGATCCAAATAGTTAATTAATGCATTTAACCTTTACAAAATATTTATGAAACCCATCCTCTTAGTTTATTTTATTTCATTACTATTATTCTTATACATTGTACGTGGAATGTATGATCAGGAAATTTCTATGTTGTGATGGATGGGCTTATAATTATATATCCCTCCAATGGATTTTGTAATTTGATTTATATCATGAGATGATGTGTATTATGGTTGAATGTGATTCAATATTTTTTTACAGTGATGTCATTATAATAATGAACATGTGATATGTGTGAACATGATTATAAAATTGTTCAAAACCTTTTTTTGTATTTGACCACATAGACTTGATGATTAATTTTTTTAGAAATTAAAACAATCCACGATTTTATACATTTTTAACACTTTATGTTTATGATTATATAATTTTTATGTTGTGGTGAAGATGAATATTCATAGAATCCTTATAAGGTTTCATATGCTTTATTCATTCTTTTAATGGGATTTTAGGTAACTCATTTCGTTTCTGTAAATCCTGAGATGATTGAATCTACTAAGAAGAATGTAAGGGCCACTAAGAAGATATATAATGATGAATTAAATATTTTTTAATATTTTTCCTATAAATGTTGTTTAGAATACTACCATCATCAAGAGATTAATCCATTAAATCCTATATATGTAATTCAATTTTGGTTTTAATCCTTAAAATTATGCAATAGTAATTTAGGAAAATTTATGGTCTCTATAGTAGGAATCATATCACTTTTTAGGTAATTTGGGAATAATGTTTTGAATGAAAATAGTGATGAATGATCTTATAAGTTTATATAAAGGAAAAATATCCTAGATGAACCTTTTTAGAAAATTATATACAATGGGAAAAAATACATTCCATAGAGTAAATTATATATTATAATAAATTATTTATTCATGAATATTTAAATTTTATTTTTTCAAAATGATTCCTTTTCAAAAAATTATTGGAACTAGGAGGGACCATTCCTGTAACTCGTGAAATGTTCAATGCTTTGACTGTACAAGATAAATCCATAATTACATTAGATGTTGTTTTAAAAAACATATGGTAATGATTACCAAGATATCGTAGGTAATGAATAACATCCTTAATCCGGTGAAATATACAACATCACAAAATAATGATAAATTATTCATGATACACTTTATGAAAGAAAGGCCATATGGTGATTTGTGGAACTTCTGATAAACTTTTCAGGGGATAGTGGGTAAATATAATTGATAATATATTATATATGATCCTTTATTTTGAGAAGGAGAATGTGAATATGACTATCTATTATTTAGATAGATAGGGATAATGTCCAATTGTGTTTGTTAATTATGAACACCAAGTTAATGGACGAAGTTGAACAGTTAGAGTGGGAAGAAGTTATGGAAGCATTACGTACAACAAATTTCATCCAAAAACATTGAATAATGATAGATATAGAATTCATATATCTGAATAATAATAAAGGAGAATTTATCACATATTATGAGGAAAACATATCAAGGCTTGAAATTTAAGCCTCATGTTTTTTATAAGAAATGATATCAATATACAAGGACTAGATAGTTTCATAAATCCATACCTTCCATAGTATCTTGAAATGGGTGACTTTGGGAGTTATAATGAAGAGGTTCAGTGTTCTCTAAATGAATAGATATAGATTATAGAAAAGTACCTTGGATATATATATAAGAAGAGAAGAATATAGTCTCAATCTATAGGTCCAAATTATAATTAAGGAAAGAGGTAAAAACTACCCACATGTCAAAAATGTGGGAAGATGAATCATGGAAATTTTATCAAAGGGATGTTGAATTGCAAAATATTATGGAGATAAGGGAATAAATTTCATGAATTTCAAGGAGAAAAAAATAATCCATCGAAACATTATGGACTAATGGAAGGATCCACCTCATGCACCACCCATGGTTCAATGCTTCAACTTTAGGGGGAATGGGAATTATGCATGTGAGTGCACTAAACCATAGTCCTTGACAAAAATCAGCATCAAGAACCAACAATGCCAAAGGATAAACTGATATCATATTCTATAACTATTGCTAAACTGGATCATGAATATGAAGCCATAAAATGATGAATCCATTTTCACTAAATAATGGAACAAATTTTATTTTACGCTTGTTCTACTAATTCCATTATACCCTGTAATTTTCATAGAATAATCTATTTTATTCCTCAATACCTTGATGTAGATATATTCATATGACCAAATAGTGGTTCTATCATAATAACCCACTTGATGGATGATTATCCTATTTTTTCCTAGATTATTCCTATATTCAATCACATTATTCTACCCTAGGTGTAATTTGAAGATATAATGTGTGTGGATTGTCTACCAAAATAATGATCAAACATTAACTATTGAGAAAGGGAAATATATTTCATTATTCTAAACTATCTAATTATCCTCTAAATATGGAAGGAAGATAATGAACATCCTATGAAAATTCCATTAATGGTTTTCGGTTTGATACCCTATGAAAAAGCGTAGCATTCCAAAATGGTTAAATGAAATAATGGTATCAACAATGATGAAGTTCCCCTAGATAGGTAATTTACTAATTTATTTCCAAAAGATTTATTCAAAAATAACCTAGATTTTGAGGTAGAGTTATCAATATATCTCACAATAAGAGATAATACTATCCATGAATTATACAGTAGGATGTCATTAATTGAATGGGAGGATTTAATGAATATTCTACAAGGGAATTTGGAAAATGGTTTCTTAATACCCATTGTATCACCTTTGGGTTCACAATTTATAAATCATAATTAGATATATGGATCGATGTTTATGATAATATGTTTTCTTGGATCTCCAAACATTCTCATTGAAGAACATATATCCATTTCTACGTATTTCTTCCTTTTTCAATAAAAAATGTTGAGATTCCTAACTTTCAATGGTTGATCATCATTTTCGATATCAACAATTGATGGTGTAAAAGGGATATATTATGATGTGTTATTTTAATTCACGGTATGGGAAGTTTGAGTTCGTATTGATTCCCCCTGGACATACTAATTCTCATGAAATCTTCATAGATTAGATTAATATAGTCTTTAGAGAGTACATCAATAGTATTTTATAGTGATTTTTGAAGATATTTTCAATTACTCCATGTTCAAGGAGGAACATATGCAGAATATAAGGATTGTTATAGAGATATTATGGAAGGAAAGAATGTAATTTATGTTTAGAAATTATTACTTTTGGATAAATCAAGTCTCACTATGGGGGAGCATGAAAATAAGTGAGTGAATATCTATGGAACCTTCAAAAAACAAAGGCAATTATAGAATCACCCAGACCCACTAGTTTCAAATAAATCTATAGTTTTCATGAATTTTCTGTGTAGTAACAACTATTTGACAAAAATTTATCATCATTTTATTTCTTTATAATTATTTTAACATCAAATGAAATAATTTACGGATAGACATAAGAATGTGAGGAAAATTTTAGGGTGTTCAAGACGATTCTAATCAATAAACCTATAATCACACTACCAATAACTTCATATGGTTTTATGATATATAATTATTCTTTAATTAAATCCCATGATTAAATAAATATGAAAAATGATCACATCATAGGATACACACCAGGAAGGTAAAATATCCATGATAAGATCTACATGGTACATGAACTTCAATTAGTAGAGATGATATTGTCTCTAATAATTTTGTGAAACTATCTCCTATGTAAGAACCCAGAACATATTTTTAGTTATATGACCCTTATTTGATTCTTTTAATGGTTATAATGTTAATTGTGATGAATGGGAGATTCAGGAGAATATTGAATGATGTTTTTACGAAATGGGGAGGTCGCACAGGTGGTGCTTGGTTTGTCTAATCTTGCGGCCAAACGGTGCATGGAGGGTCTGCCGAGGGAGGGGCTAACACACAATTAGTGCACACTTTGTCTAACTGTGTAGCCGAACCGTGCAAGGAGGGTTTGTCGAGGTAGTTTCTAATGCATGATTAGCACACAGTTTGTCTTACCATGTGAGTAAACAGTGTGGGCACTTAAGTGAGATCCAAAAAAATTGTATCTCACACAGTTTTGCCTCTAAGTGGCTCATTTTTCCTCCTAAGAAGCCATAAGTCGGAATTTTGCTTCTCCTAAGGTCAAATATGGTTCTCCCATTGATCAGGAAGCGATCTGAAGGCTTCTCTAGGTGATTCGACACCGGATTCTTTAGGTATGTAGACGTTTTTCTTATTTCTTGTTCGGTTTCATAGATCCACATAGATCTACTTCTCCGCTTCCCCAGGTTTCTTTGATATACACCTATCCTGGGTTGATCTGAGTGTGTGGATGACATGTTTGTGAGTTTTGGTATGGATCTTGTTAGGATAAGAGATATAAGGATGGTTCTCTGAGAATTAACCAGGTTATCTTGTGTGTTCTTCGTTTGTTATGGTTTTCATCAAAAACATTGCGATCGGGGGTTTCTTCCTTTCCTTTGATATTCTTTGAGTTATATGTGCAATTGTGCCTTATACCCTTGAACGGGGTATTACATGTTTTACATTTTTTTACACTGATAATTGTAGGCTATGATTGTATGCTTGATTATAGGATATTTGATTGTGATTAGGGTCAATTTCTATTGATTGGAAGTGCTTTCCCATGCATGTTTGTTATGTTCGTTTTGTCTTCTTATCCTGTTAGGCCGCCTTATCTGTTCCCATGCCTAGTTGTTTAGGATGATTTTTTGTTATTCTGACATGTTTATATGCTTTAGACTGATGGGAAAATAGTTCTTAAGGTTTACTTTGGTTGCTACGCTTTGTGATACTTGTTGACTTACACAGGTCCGTGAAAACTTGGTGTAGTAAACCATAAGAAGAATGGAAGTATGTGCTTCTTCAGAGTGTGTTTATAATTATATGATTCAAAAACATAGGGTGAAATGATGTTGAGTGATTACTTAGAGTTTCTGGAGTTCATCGACCTGGGCCACCTGGGGAATAGATGTTGAGTTCTTCCCCAGGGTACCTTTAGTACCGATACTAGACTAATGGGGGAATTGAAAGTGAGTGCTTCCTCAGAGTGTCTATACATATGCTGAATCATAGGGGATAGACTGTGTGAGTTTCCAAAGAGTTTCTTGTACATGTTTTGTTGAACTAGAGTGGTACATTGTGAGTACTCCCAGAGGGTTATATACTTTGATTAACTTCTTAATTGATATATGGAATTGAATGACTTGAAACTATGGATTGTGACTGCTGGGTACTTCCTTTTTTACTATTTCTTTTTTACTTTTGACCTGTTATATACTCACTGATTGTTAGGCATATATATTATGGTGGTTTCCAACAAGGATTTAGTCTCACGTTCTATTTGGGTCATGCTTCTGGACCTAAACATATTTTATTATTGTAGGTATAGATATGGTAAAGTGTACTTCTACATCTGGTACTTGAGTGTTGTGGAGATGGAGAGAATGTGACCAAGCTGAGGCCTGTGATGCTGAAGAGTTATCCATTTTCTTTTGTACCATTTATTAGTAGTGTATTTCAGCATTATGACTTGTTTGGATGCTTTCCTAGACAAATTTATCATGCATTAATTTTATATATATGTACTCCAGTTTCTATTGCTGGTAGTCTTCCACTGTTAATTGTTTTATGTTTATTTACTGCATCCACTATTATATATTTGTTTATTTATAGTGTTTTACTCTTCCAATGAGGGCATAGTTTCCCCACTATCACACCCAAGGCCCTTGCTGCTAGTTGGCAGCCTCTGGAGTTCTGGGAAACGCGCATGAGGCCATGTGACAACTGGGTATGGGGTGCCTCTAGGCGGCATCTGGAACTGAGATGTTACAAAGTGGTATCAAAGGGAGGTTTTGATCCACCAAACTATGGGTTAAAGGACCACTTGGACTAGAATTTGATAGATCATTGGATTTTTACTTGGTTATAACCTGTTTAATATTCCATGCTTTGATTCTCGGGGTGTATGGGCCCCCACAGATCGAAATTTTCAGTTAAATGTTCATTTTTAGTGTTTTCTGGGCTCCAAAGTAGTTTCTGAGGATTGTTGACCAGAAAAACCCATAATACATGGCCTTTAGTGATGAAAACACACTGTGTGGAATTCTTTTCGGAAAGGAAACGTTTTTATTCCTAGTACACGCCGTGTCGGGCATGAACACACCGTTTTGTCTTATTTAAGAGAACCGTGTGGGTTAGTCATGTAGAAGGAATCAGGCAGGGAAAGAGAATTCAAGTACAAGCCATATGTTTGGACAACACACCGTGTGTTTGGGGTGTCACATGACCAATTGTGGTATGAGTACACACCCAAGTGAAAGGCATAAGGAAACATGTCGTGTATGGGACATACACGCCGTGTAGTTGTGTTTTGAAAAAATTGAATTCTTTATTTCTTCTGTTCCCTTATTGTACTTCGTATTTTTCCATTAAATTTTTTGATAAATGGTGTGTGTTTGACCTTGAAGAGTAATGCCAACGAGACGTCCTCCGGTTGTATGCTAGTTGCAGGGCAATGATCAGACACTGGATATAGCTAATCAGGGACATCCTACAGATCCTCATGTTGTTCCAGCCTTGGCACCAGCAGTTATAATAGATACAAGAGATGATGCATAGTTCAGGGAAGGATTCATGAGGATGATGCAGACCTTTGAAGGAGCACCACCTCCAACCTCATCTATGGAAGATTTGACGTGGGTTTTCCTGTAGCTACATCATCCCACCTTCCCAGGGGATGGATGGCCCTAGGATGAAGAGTCATGGCTAGAATCCATGATGACGATCATCAAGCAACTGGATATGCTTCCAGAGAGGTGGGTCATGTTCGCTACCTATATGCTTTGGGACTCCACCAAGAGGAGGTGGGATGCGATCTCACAGGCGGGACGCCTGCAGGTTATGGCGTGGGATGAGTTCCAATGCAACTTCTATGACTAATTCTATCCGGATACCGTGAGGGCCAATCGAGACCAAGAGGTCATGAGTCTGGATAAGAGTACTCTATCGGTTATGGAGTATTCCTCGCATTTCTTTGACATTCCTGATTTCACACCATTCCTAGGAGGGTATGGGTTAATCTTGGTAAGGAATTTTGAGTATGGAGTCAGACATGACATCTTCTCGCATGTGAATATCTTCTGGTTGACTTCCATCACTTCCATTATCAACCATGCACAAATTACAGAGTGGATTCTTAGGGAATATAATGTTTTGAACCAGGACGGCTCGACATCCAGAGTTAGTGCATCACTAGCTGATAACAGGAAGCGCCATAAATAGACTACATGGGGAGATCCGAGATGGCTGGATTCATCTTCTAGTAGACACATGGCATGCTACCATTGAGGGAGAAGCACGAATATGAGGCTACAGTGAGAGAGAGAGACGGTGGTGTGACAATATTGCAGCAATATGGTACACCTTTAGCGTTTCTATCATGTCTTCTCACCAGTAGTTGGTGATCAGGGTTCATCTATGACTTCTCATACAAGAGTGACTCCACGAGATTCTCACCAGTCTGGGAACTACAGTTCTTCCTACTTTTCAGGAATAGGTGGCGGTCATGGCTGTAGTGGTCAGTCACCAGGCTACTAGTGATAGTAGGGTGGATCAGTTCTAAGTAGTCAGGTAGGGACACAGGGTCGCAGATCTGGCCAGACTTTTTCTTTCAAGTGGAGCAGACCCATCAGAATTAGGATCATTGAACTTTTAATGATCGACGTACGATCTTAGTTGCCTCAGTTTTATCTTCATCTCTTTTCGACATATGGTATTTCCATATATTTTATCTCTATTGCTGATGTGGAGAGCCTTGAGCTCTGCATCTTTTCTTCTACTGATATCTTGATGCTAGAAACTCTGTTTTGGATGAGAACATCTAGTGTGCGTCAGTGTAAGTAGTGCCCTCTAGTTGTTGGAAAGATTCACTTCTTTATGGGACGTCTATGTCCTGGAGATGACATGCTATGATGTCATTCTCAGAATGCACTGGTTGGTTCCCTTCTATGAAGCTGACTATTTTTATCTTCATTGGATCAGTGTCATATAACCATAGGGTGTATTTTTTCTTCATAAGGGAGAATGGGATGTCTGGGTGAGTGATGATGGTATAGAGAATCGTGGGTTAGGAGGAGTTACAACCTAGATTTCCATTCTATATCTGGATGACCATGGGACTTCAGAGTTAGACCTTCCTCCAGTAGTTGATCATTTCAGAGATGTCTTTCCAATGTAATTTCTAGGTTTACCTCTAGAGTGAGAGGTATAATTTTCAATTGAAATTGTTCTAGGAGCGGCAATAGTGTCCATTACACCTTATAGGATGGCTACACCTGAGTTGTAGGAACTCAAGAAACAGTTGGAGGAGTTACAGGAAAAGGGTTTCATCTGACCTAGTACTTCTCCTGGGAGTTTTCCTGTCCTTTTTGCGAAGAAGGATGACTATACTCTTAGGTTGTGTGTAGACAATCAGAAGTTGAACTAGTTGACAGTCAAGATTATATATCTCATGCCAAGGATTAGAGATCAATTTGATCAGCATAGAGGGGCATGTGTGTTCTTGAAGACCGATTTGATGTACGGTTATCGTCAATTGTTGGTTAGACCATCTAATATACCTCTTATAGTTTTCCGAAGCAGGTATAGTCTATACGAATATATGGTTATGCCATTCGGTCTCACGAACGCGCCTATAGTTTTCATGGCACTAATGAACCAATTATTCCATCTATACATGGATGCATTAATGGTTGTTTTTGTGGATGATATCTTCGTGTATTCTCAAACTAGAAATTACCATGACACACTTCTTGAGATCATTCTGGGTACACTGTGAGAGAATCAGTTATATGTTACGCTCACAAAATGTCACCATTTCATGGATAAAATTCACTTCATGGGTCATGTTTCTTCAGAGACAAGTGTATCAGTAGACCTGGAGAAAGTGAGAGATGTAGTTTCATGGGAGCATCCGAATAACGTCTTTTAGGTGCCGAGTTTTCAATGGATTTCTGGATACTAAAATTTCTTCATTCAGGACTTTTCACGCTTAGCAGCACCGCTGACAGGCCTGACTAAGAAGGGTGCAATGTTTTTTTGGTCAGATTAATTTGAGGAAACCTTTTAAGAGAATAAAGGGAGGTTGAATTCAACAAACATACAAGTCTTTCCAGTTCCAAGCAAGAGATATACTATTTACTGTGATTCTTCATGTATTGGTCTGGGACCTGTAGTCATTCAGGGAGATAGAGTCATTGTGTATGGGTCTCGGCAGTTGAGGCCACTTGATAGGAACTACCTGACACATGATATGGAGTTGGCAGCTATTTTTCATGCCTTACACGGTTGGAGACTTTACCTTCGGGGAGAGCATTTTGTGGGTTTCACTAACCACAAAAGTCTCATGTAAATTTTCACTCAGTGTGATTTCAATTTAAGACAGTAGAGGTGGTTTTAGAACCTATAGCCCTTTGACATCGAGTGTAATTCTACGCCTGGGAATGGAAATGTAGTGGCTAATGCACTAAGAAGTAGGACATAGATACATGACGTTCAGGAGGCCAACAGTGAGTGGAAGCTTGTGGCTCTTTTCTCGGAGATACATTTGGAGGTGCACGACAGACAAGGGCTGCTATTTCTATCATTAGTAGCTGTTACCTCTACTGTACTTGATCGAGTGAGAATGAGGTAGTTATATAATCCTGGAGGCCCAGCCCTGTGGGAAATTGTGTCAAGAGAGGACCCTATACCTGGATGGACCATAGGCGATGATTAAGTCTTGAATTTACAGGGTCACATATGCATGGCAGAAGACATACACGAGGAGCTGATGCGGGGCATTCATTCCTCAGTTTGGGAAGTTCATCCTGGTGACACCAAGATGTATTATGATCTACACCATCAGTATTGGTGTCCTGGTATGAAGAGAGATTTTTCTAGGTTTTCCATGTGGTGTTCCACCTGTCAGCAGGTGAAGAAGAAGCATCAGCGACCAGCAGGAATTCTACAATAGTTACCCATTCCCGAGTGAATGTGGAATGACGTCGTGATGGACTTTGTGACCATTTTTCTGAGGTTTAATAGAGGTAAAGATGTGGTATGGGTTGTCTTTGACAGACTCACGAAGGTCACTCAATTTTTACTAATCAAAGAGACCTTCAGTGTAGATGATCTGGGATGGTTGTACATTCGTGATATTTCACGCCTACATGGAGTTCCACACACCATTTTTCAGACATGGATGCATGTTTAATTCTCATGTCTGGTAGGTTCTTTAGAAGGATTTGGGTACATAAGTACATCTGAGTAAAACATACCACCCCCAGATAGATAGAAAGTCCGAGCGTATGATTCAGGTGATTGAGGACATTCTCCAGCCATACATTCTGTATTTTGGAGGTTCTTGGGAGAAGCATATACTTATTGTGGAGTTTTCCTACAATAATATCATTCAAGAAACTCTATGGATGGAACCTTATGAGGCTTTTTATGGTAGTACATGCTGATCACCCTTGTGTTGGATGGATGTAGGAGAGGCTATTATGTTGGGACCTCATCTTGTTTAGGAGTCCACAAAATAGATAGAGTTGATTCGGATGAGGATGGAAACTGAATAGTCTCGATAGAAGTCTTATGATGATCAATGGAGATTACCTTGGGATTTTTAGGTCAGAGATCAGGTTTTTCTATGTGTCACACCGAGTTTGGGGAACATAAGGATCAGGAGATAGGGTAAGATTTCACAGAGGTACGGCAGGATGTTTGAGGTGTTGGGGAGGGTTCAGCAAGTTTCATATCGGTTCCAGTTACCTCAGAGGTACCGGGTTATTCATGAATTCTTCCACATTTTTCAGCTTTGACATTACTACTCAGACCCATCTCATGTCTTCCATCCTGAGGATTTTGAGTTAGGGGTGGATACATCATTCGAGGATCATCCTATCCAGATCGTTGATCGAAGTACAAAGGTTCTTTGTTGTTGGTATATTCCTCGGGTACGGGTGCTATGGCAGTACAGGCGAGTATAGGATGAGACTTGGGAGAGGGAGGCTGATGTATGTTTGCAGTGCCCGAAGCTGTTCTAGGTTTCATCTTCTGCGCCACCTTGTTAGGGAAATTCTTGAACAAATTTCAAAAGGGGGGATGTTTGTAAAAACATGGACATTATTTTCAATTATATGAATTTTTTTATACTTTTCATGTTTATAAAGATACGAGTGATGAATGGGAGAGTTGGGAGAACATTGAATGAAGGTTTGATGCCAAGGGGAAGTCGCATGGGTGACGCTCGTTTTGTTTAACAGTGCAGCCAAACCGTGTGTGGAGGGTCTGCCGAGGTAGTGGCTAACACACAGTTAGCACACGGTTTGTCTAAACATGCGGCCAAACCGTGCATGGAGGGTCTTCCAAGGTAGTGGATAATTCAAGGTTAATGTACAGTTTTTCTAACCGTGTGAGAAAACTGTGCGTGCACTTAAGTGAGATCCAAAAAGGTGGAAATCACACATTTTTTCCTCTAAGTGTCTCTTTTAACCTCTTAAGCTGCCTTAACATGGGATTTTTCTTCTCATAAGGTCAAATAAGGTTTTTTCAACTACACGATAGGGTTCCGAAGTCTTCTCTATGTGAATCGAAGCCAGATTCTTGACGTATATAGACATTATTCTTCGTTCTTGTTCTGTTTCATAAATCTACTTAGATATAATTCTCCTCTTCTCTCGGTTTCTTAGATTTATGCTTGTTATGGGTAGATATAAGTGTGTGAATGAAATGTTTGATGGGTTTTGGTCATGGACTTGTTAAGAGAAGATGCCTATGGCGGGTTCTCAGAGAATCAACCCTATTTTCATGTGCGTTCTACAGATGTTGGGGTTTTCATAAAAAACATTGAGGTAGGTGGTTTGTGCCTTTCCTTTTAAAGTCTTTGAGTTATATGTGCTATTGTAACCAATAACCTTGAATGGGGTATTTCGGCTTTACCATTTTTTTGGCCCTTATAATTGCCTACAATGCTTGTATGCTTGTGTAGAGGATATTTGAATGAGATTAAGGTTAATATCTATGCTTTGGAAGTGTTTTCCCATGTATGTTTGTTTTGTCTGTTTGGTATGCTTATCCTATTAGTCCTCCTTATCTATTCCCATTCCTATTATTGTAGGATGAAGTTTTCTTCTTCTAACATGATGATATTCTTTAGAATATTAGCCAAGTAGTTTTTATGGTTTTCTTTGGTCGCTATGATTTTCTATACTTGTTGAATTACACAGGGCATTATGAACCTACTGTAGTAGACCATAAGAATAATGGACATAAGGGCTTCTCCAGAGTGTCTTTATAATTATACTTTGTGAGACCACAGAGGGAATTGACGATGATTGCTTCCTTAGAGTGCATGTAGTTCCTCAACGTGGTCCGTAGGGGGAATAGACATTGAGTGCATCCCTAGAGAGAAATTAGTACCAATACAAGACTATTATGGGAATTGACTGTGAGTGCTTCCTCAGAGAGTCTATACATAAGCTGAACCTGTGGGGTGAGACTGTGTGTGATTTCTTGAGGGTTTCCTGTACTTGTTTTGTTGAACCATAGGGGTAGTATGTGAGTACTCCCAGAGGGTTACCGGCTCTGATTAGCTGCTAGCTTGATTGACGGAAGTGAATACCTTGAAACTATGGACTATGACTGTAGAGTACTTCATTGTTTACTATTTCCTTTTTTCTTATTACCTTATATATACTCACTGACTATTTGGCATTGGTATTTTGGTGGCTTCCTACCGTGATTTAGTCTCACAACATTATTGGGTCATGATTTTGGACCCAAACAGATAAATTTGTTTCAGGAATAGATAAAGGGTAAGGGTCCATCTATATTAGGTACATGAGTGATGTGGAGCTGGAGAGCATGGGACCAAGCTGAGGCCTGCGATGCTGAAGAGTTATCTTTTTTATCTTTTAACTTGGATTAGTACTATATTTCAGCATTGTTACTTGTTTGGATACTTTCCTAGACATATGTATCATGGATATGTTATATATATATGTACTCCAGTTGTTATTGCGGCTAGTCTTCTTTTTGTTAATTTTTTATGAATATTTACAGCTTCCACTATTGTATATTTGTATATTTCTATTGTGCTACTCTACCATTGAGGGAATAGTTTACCCACTATCACATCCAGGGCCCTCGCTTCTAGTTGGCAGCCTCTGGTATTCAGGGATATGCGATTGAGGCCATGTGACCAACCATGTATGGGGCGCCTCTGGGTGGCTTCCACAACAGGGATGTTACGTCTTTGGTGTGATGTGTGACATATATACACATCATAAGATACTACATTATATATCAAAATAGAAGGAGATCAATATGAATAAGTTAATATGGTCTTAGATAATAAACTTATATGATTTCACTCTTAACTAACATCCACAAAATGATAACAAGGTAGTTGATGCTCTTAGAGGAAATGAACCAGCAACTCTATCCATGATGGATATTGAGAAAGGCCGTATGGACTTGTAACATAAATTGATGGCTCTGTAAATCATAAAAATATAAAACAAATAAAATATTTAAAAAATGATTTACCAAACATCCATCCAATACAATATCATGGAGTACCACATCGATGATCTAGATGTTCAAAATAACGTGATAGTATTAATGGAAGGAAAGATACTTGAGTTCCACAGCTACATTGATGGTGTGATTCAGTTTGAAAAAAAAAATTGTACTATCATATCCAAAGTTAATGAATGAGTTGTTGATAATTAAGAACGATCAAATATCTCCATCAATCCTCAATGTACCAGGACTAATTGTGACAATAGAGAAATATTTTGGTGGGACAACATGATGAATGATATTTTTTATTAAATCCCATGGTGTTTGGTATGATAGAAAGAAAATATATAGTAATATAAGTTTAAAGGGATGAAGAAACCATTTCCTATACCCACATAGAAATGAGATAAAGTCACAATGATCTTTGTTACCCATGTCCTGAAAAAAATTTAAATTAAACAATGTGATATAGGTTACTGTTGATGAATTCAGAAAGAATTTCAACCTTACCCCTATATGAGATGATTTCATTCTAGTAAAATTTTTAATGATATATGTGAATAAATTAGAAATAATTCATTGGAAATTTTTTTTTATAAAATCTTAAAATGATTCGGGGTTAACTTCTAAATTATGGATAATTATTCAGTATTCTATTAGTACTAAATTGTATTCCAAAGTGGTCCATCTCCCCAAAATTGATGGTAATAGTAAAAGGAATATTAATATTCTTCGGAACATTTTAATAGCATACTCATTGGAATTATAAGGTGTATGGAATCATCATATCCAATTATTTTATTTGTTATATAATAATTTCTTCCACTCAAGTACTCAAATTTCACTGTATGAAGAATTTTATGGGATGTAATGTAGAAATCCAATATTGTATAATGCTGTTTTAAAAATAAATATACATAAACATGAGCTTGTGTAATAGATGACAGATAATGTTAAATCTATCCATCAACATATAAACATTGTAGAGTCATAAAAATAGTTAATATCAAACCCTTCAACGAGACATGTTGTTTGATGTTGAATATAAATATTTCCTTCGAATATCAGCTTGTAGTATATTAATGGGTCTTGAAAAGAAATGGACGATTAACCTAATATCTACTGGCATCTTTGATATCTCAAAATTCACATTATTTGTTTCCAATCATCGTACACTTCCACTAGGTACGACTTATTTTCATGATGTGTTTCACATATCACTAGTGAGAAATTACAAAGCTGGTCACTCACAAGTAAAAACTCATGGCATTTTAAAACTATATATTATTCATTCATATAATGAATAACATGTGAATATATTGGACTTTATAGAAATTATTGTATAAAAAATTAAAACTCACTCTTTCAATGTGTTCAGAGATTCCACTAATATGAATAGGAAACTAAAAAAATAAAGGAAATAATGAAACTGATGTACCCTCACCTGTTATAAATTGAAAATACTATTTTAATTTTAGATGGAAGTATTTTAAATATGGGGAAATGTAACCACCCTATATTTATTATTATTATTTTTTCCCTGAATGAATATTGTTTTTATTAAATTAAATTATATTATACACATAAAAAATATTGAAAAACTAATAATGTCTTTGTATCCTTACTAAATAATTTTAAAATAGTCAGAAATGAAACAAATTAAAATTCCTAAAACTAAAAATATACTTAAAAAATATAATAGAAAATCTAAAATGGGAAAATAAGGATTCCCCCAATATACTTGAATCGTCGCCCCCATTGAAAAAACTATACAGATGAATAATGATATTAGTAAAACATGCATCGTTATAGAAAATAGAAATATAGAACATTGAGATGAATTCGTAAACATATTGAGTGAAATAATTATGTCATATATATAGGAGGTAATCTAACTTTATATTAATGTGGATATTGAAATAGAACTGTTATTATTGTAATAGTCACAAGATGGCTGGGGATAGATGACAAACTGTTTAAATAGAACCATTACCTCAAAATATTAAATTTTAATAATAAAATATTTATCTATGTTAATTTATTTAAATATAAATTTTATAATTCTAAAAATTATATATAATTAATATGAAACTCATAGATTATATAATCATATTTTTAATAAACATTATTTGTATGTATTTTTTAAAATTATTTATTTATATTATAAAATATAATTTCATATTTTTAGAAGTTAATTTTTATAAAATGAATATCAATATTTAAAACACCTTGTTGAAATAATACATGGGATAAATTATTGTTAATTTTATAAAGTTCATAAAATATTTATTGAATTGTAAAAATAATGTTTTTCTGCTTAAATAATTTTAGTCAAATTATAGTATTCCTGATGTAATAATGACATAATAAATTCTAAAACATTAGTTTCATCTATAAATATTTAATTTATAACATAATTACTTAAATTATGATTAAATTAATTTCCAAAATGAAAAATAATTTTCACAAACCGAACATCAAATTTAATTCCTTATAATAACATATTTTTTTCCATCCGTGTTACTTTTTAGAAAACAGATGATTTGATGTTTAAAGGGGATATAAAAACATAAAATAATTATATTGTATTAATATATGATTTATTATATCAAAAATTAAATATGACATGTTTTAACTTTTGGATATTATTTTATTCAATATTTAAATTTTTAAACACCCATATCCTTTTGTAGAAACCACCCCTTCCTCCTCTTAGAATACCACTACTCCCCCACATTCCAACTCCCATGACCTACATAAATCATACCTCTAACTACCATTATAAAAATTATGTACAGTCTAGTGTAATCCAACACATATAACCTAGGAGTTATTGTTTCATTAAAGGGAAGAAACACTTATGATTAAGTAAGTTCTGATCCACTCATATGACTTTTTTTATTTCTTCTTCCTCTTCTAGTTATTTTATCTAACCACCCTTTAAACGAAAATGGGAAAAATAACTAATTAGGAATTATGTCAACACTATATTAATAAATATATCTTAATATAAATATCATATTACATATATAAATTTTAAACATCACTTTAATTCCCTCCCTTTAATGTCTCATCAAATGTCATTTAACAACTTATAGATACATTTACATATCAACAAATTCAACTATAATAATGGTTGAATATTATAAAATATAGATAATATATAGAAATTTAATTATATTAATTATACTATTTTTTTATTAATTAAACTAATATATATTCTAAATAATAATTTAACAGGAAAATTGGGTCAAAATGGATAAATTTTAAGAAAAACAATATTTCAAAACAATCAATTCAATCAAGAGAAATTAAGAAATATTAAAAAATAGTTATAAATAATAAATAATTTTATAAAGGAAAATAAATAACATGTGTCTAAATGTTTTAAATTTTTTTATAGAGGTGAAACATTGATGAAATAATCTAGGAATAATGGTTGGTGGATTGTCAATCCCAAACCATTCATTTGTTTATTATCTCTTATGCAACATGAATGTTCATATTATTTCTTTTAAATTTCCATTAAAATTTCATTCAGGAATATATAAGATCTTACCTTGTCAACATGTTCTCTAATAATTACATTTTTTAATGTATCATTGAAATAATATATTTTAATCCTCTTGAAATACATTTTTTTACTCATGAATAATGATATTTTATATAAATTTAGTGTAGACCTCATTAATTAGGGTAAAAACTATTACATACTAATCTTTCTTTTATGAATCCATATGAAACTCATTACCTTCCATGGGTTTTTTCATAACAATAATTGTTATAAGATCAAGGAGGTATGCATGATTTTCTAAATGTTAGGATTTGATGTGTTATACTAAAACTTTATAGACCAATGATTCATTGAGAAATGAGATATATATAATGAGTAGATAATTTTTATGCGTGAGAATGATTTTTTATTAGTTTAAAAATATTTCTTTATTATTTTGGAATTATTTTATGCATGACCATGATTCTTGCTTTGTTGATAACTAGGTGTAGTGTTTTACCACCAAGACATATTGTTTTATTTTTTTAATTGTCACATTGCAGGACATTTCACGTTGTTTATATCATGATGTTGATTATAATCCTATTATTATGAATGTATGATGATTATTATTCATACAAATTTAATATTAAATCAATTCTCTTATTTATCACCTTAATGGGATATTAGCTCACCAATTTCATTGATGTATATCCTCATGTGATTACTTGTACTCAGGGGATAGAAAAGGTAAGAACGAAGATATGGAAAATGAATTAAATTTATTTATATTTTATTATGTAAAATCAATTTATAAGTCTAATTTTAGCAAGACAATAAACTATTGTATACCAGATTGGTAATATTATTGTGTTTTTTATCATTAAAATGATGTAATAGTCATGAAATAAAATGTACGGTCTCTATATATAAACTGTAATTAATTATTTTTGAGGACATATTTAAAACCTATATTCCCATAAAAAAATATATGATCTATTTTTATCCATTTTTATTGTCATTTACATTATTATATTTTCTTATTCTTAAAAGACCATATGTTTTCTTTCCCATTTAAAAAATGACACCCCCTATAGTCTCTTATCCACAAGTCAAAATAATTTATTTGTCAATCACTAAATAATAAATTACATAAATTTTTAACCATATCCTAGTGAAACTATTTGGATAATTAATAAATCCTTAGAAGGCATTAATTATAAACCTATATGTGTTATCCGAAATATATTTATTGTTCTTTTCAAATTGTTTTTTTATTATTCCTTTCTCATACACCCGAATGTCCTCTACAAATAATTTAATGTAATAAAATAAATATATTAAATATAATTAGTTTTTAAATAAAAATCAGTAACCTATATACATATACTCTTCCTTCATATGTTAATTTGAACCATCGTTCAAGTGTATATAATGATACTGCCTCTAGAACTGAAGTTAGTCATTCTCCATGAGCAACTCCCACCGATTATTATAAGGATGTATTTAATATATATATATATATATGATAACAATAACACCATTTTCATTACATAAATATAATATATCTTATTTTTTTCTGACCTTATCATCTACTAAAAATTTAAAAATTGAATCTTGTGTACTTGTTGATATCAACCACTTCAAAATGATTTGAAACATTAATAAAACATTTCATACACAGATAGTATTAATACGTTTATTAAAATATAGAATATAGTATTTATGGAATAGTAATAAATATTTAATTTTATCATTATACGTTAATGTTTTCCCCCATACTATTAAAAAATAAAGAAAATATTGTTTCATGCACACAACTAACCATCTATATGATTGTAACATAATTTATTTTTATTAACCAAATTTCATGGTTAATACTATGTGTAATATTATTATACCTAAATTATAATTATTTAGGCTGTGATTAAATACTGATTTCATTACATTATTAATCATATAGATATAATTTTTGAAATATGAGATAAATATTTTCAAAACATTCAAAATTATTATATATTATTAAATAGTTATTTATAGCATGCTATTTACTAATAATATGTCATGATAAAAGAATTAATGGTTATAAATAATATAAAAAATTAATCTATGTTAATTTTATATAATTATAAATAATATATTTTGATATTTGGACTCAAGGTAAGGGAAATATAAATTGAAAACCACATATTAAATTTCATTATTATTTATTTTATAAATAATTTTCATTAATGTACATACGCTTAAAAATATTTTATGGTTATAACTACATAAATATTAGTGAAGGAAATTGGAAAATTTATATCATTTTGAATGTTTTAGAAGTCTCCATAAAATTAATATATTTATGTAATTTATAAAAATCATATTGTCATTTTTTAAGAAAGAGAAAAATGAAATGATCCAATATAATGTATAAATTGGAAATGAATTCCCCTCCACAATAATATTTTTTTGATGTTTTTATTATATTAAATTATTTCATAATTTATATAATGAAAATAATTTCATCAACTTATTCAGGTCAATTTAGTAAACTATTTGAAATGGAATGGATTTTACTATAACTATAATTTTTTTTATCGGGGAGAAAGAACATTTTTTAGAAGTATGAAGATGTAAATAAATTTATTCATGATTTATGATTATGTTATTGTAATTGTAAAAATATTTTATTGATGTTTGATCATAATATATTTTTTGATTACGGTTAATCTAGAAATATCATTGTACTAAATTGGTTTTGGGACATAGCTACCCAATCATGTATCTAATAAGTTATTATTTCAATTTTAACTTCTACATTATTCAATTTGTATGAGTGATCGTTAGAGTGAATTGAAAATTATGACCCCAGTTACCTTCAATTCCAAAATATTATTTCTATGTGTATTTACATAAATCATATGATATTACTAGATAATTTATTATATCCTGTTTTAAGGAATTTTTATGCAACATCATAAAGGTAAAATGAATATATTTTCAAGAATATTTCATGATTATAAAGAACGTTTTACTTGTTATATCATTTCATTTAAAAATTATAATGACTTTTTGATAATATTTCAATGTAGAAGTTTATTTCTTTGTTTATATAAGGCTTAATTTAATATATATTTTAATTTTTTATAAAATCATTTTTTGAGTATTGAAAAAATAATTGATTTCTTTCTTTGTTTTTATATGTCTCTTACTATTCATGTTATTTTCATTCCATATTTGTAATTTTTTCATTAGTATCAATGATTGGTGAAATATATGTAGATATACTGAAAATAGTGATGATATGACCTGAAAATAACATTTTAATTTTTTATAAAATGTAATATTTTTTTAAATACTTAATCAGATTATGTCGGTGTAAACATTTTT
This sequence comes from Viscum album, assembly GCA_963277665.1. NCBI lineage: Eukaryota > Viridiplantae > Streptophyta > Magnoliopsida > Santalales > Viscaceae > Viscum > Viscum album. Next base: position 1,514,627,720 of record OY728122.1, on the reverse strand, counting down.
GTTTGTCGGAGTGAGTAACTCAAAAGGGGATTAATTGTTTTTACAATACAAATTTATATTAAATATTAAATTAAAATAAAATACCCTTAATAACAATAATAGATAGTTTCTCAAAATAGTATATCTATATCAAATTTTTCACTTGAAAATATTTTCAAAGAATTATTATTTCTCGTCTAAAATAAAGATAAGGAACACCTAAAAATTTCAAATAAATTTACAAAAGAAAACAATATAAACACTAGATAATATTATTTATCAATGTAATAGTTTATTTTATAGATAAAACCAATAATGGATATAATGGAAAGAAAATGAAATAACCCAGTGGAATAAGCAACTGGTTCTATATAAATATTTGAGTTAATACACTACACATCACAATAATTGATTTCCAAGAAGATTAAATAACAATAAAACAAATAAAAAACATAGAAGAGATAAATAACCACATGTTAGGAGTTTTCAAAGAAAAATATCCTCTTTCGTGGATATAAATGGTAAGTAAATATATAATAGGACACACAAGGACCTCATCAACAAAAACCGTGGGAAACAATATGTAAATAAAGGGTGGAATAACAAGTGTCATATAGTTATGTACAGAAGACAGTGATTGTTTGATAATTGAGTAACAACAAAATTCACAATAAAACAATGAACACCGAGAGAAATATATAATATAGTGATACTCAGAATGGTTTTCTCGGAATGATCGATGTTTTCATATTAGTGTTGGTGAGATTTCTAATCTTAGTTCATAAAAAAATTTCAAAATAAAGGATTATAAAATCTTGTAGGAATGTTCCAGTTCATCTTTGTATGTGTCTCAGTCAATCTCAATAATGGAATCTATGCTTTTAAGTTTTTTAACTTCATAGAACATGAATCATTATGATTGTGAGTTTTGAAAAATTCAATCACACACTTATCCGTATGTCAATAATTGTTGTATATGTCATATGTATCGAGTACCATGTACAGAGAGAGGGAGATATGTCCTTCTTGTATTTATTATAACAGTAGTTGGGGGAAATCAAACAACATTAGATTCGATTCGAAATAATAATCAATACATGTTAAAATTAACCTAGAAATGAAATAGTAGTTGATCCTTTAAATAAAATGTCCTTGGAATGAAATGGTAGCACGAAACTCCCTTTGAATCATTATCTTGCGGTATCTCAAACTAGTAGTACCTCTGACTGATGGTGATGGTGACTAAGAGTATAGAAGTGACTCAGAGTCTAATGATAAAATTTCAAATGATAGTTCATCATTATAGTAACTCCTCTAGTGGTAGTAGGCCTAGGGGTGATAAGGATGGCAGTGACTCGAATCGATAGTAGCTCCTATTTGATAGTAACAAGTCACAGTGATGACTACATTCTAATGGTGACTCTGCCTTGTAGTTATTAGAGTTATCATAAATAATGTCCTACTATATATAAGTCTATTATGAAACATTCTTTTCATTCGTACAAAAGGAATCATGGTTTTTATCATTAAAATAATAGTGTCTTATACCCACTCCATAAAAAAAAGGATCCAATATTCTCCCTTATTTTTATGATAACAGATCATGGAATATTATAATACATGTTCAAAATATATAAACAATGATAAAAAATGTATGAGAGTTAATTATATTATAATATAATTTTAAAAGATATATGTGTGATATAAACAACATAAATAAATAAATTTGAAATATCAAAATATTCATTTATAATATAAAATTTGATTATATCTCCCCCTCTGAGCTTATCAAAGATAATGAAGAATAAAATAAAATGAAAACGGTATATTTTAATAATATAAATATATTTAATTTAATATGATGAAAAAATACATTGATTACAATAATATAAAGAAAAAAAAATAAATGGAAATGATAAATATTAATTGACAACATATAATCATATTCAATGGTTGGTCGTTGGTGGCTTATAAACATTATATTTACCTTTTTTCCTTGTATATTACCAGAAATGAGACAATATTAATGAATTTTGGAGTATATGTTATAATTGATGGGATTTTTTTGTAGCTTAAGGAAATGTCTCCTTCATAAGAAATGAATTGAGGTGTCTGATTACATTAGTTGGGGATAAAATCAATGGATGATATTATGAAGGTAGAATACCATCTTACTGGGTAATCATAGCAAGTCAATGTCAATCCATTTCTATGGTTTTGGTGGAGATAACTATTGTCACAGGAATTGCCTATGTTGTAATAACAATTGTATTATGGACATGTAAAAGGGGTTTCCTGAGATTGAAAAAATCCATGATTATATTACGTCCTATTTTCATATCTCTAATGGAATACTTTTTCTCATCAATTAATATCTATAGATCTGCTGTGAGAACATTTAGTTGACTCACTTAATTATTCAAAGTACGTTATAGAAGTGGAAACAAAAAATTTTATATCATAATTCTAATTTTATCATTAAACTAATGATTTTATAAATTCTAGACAAATTATAATTTATTTATTTCTTGTTTATCTTTTTATAATTCCTAAGATAAATAGAATATTACCTTATCATCTAATGGACATTCCCCTCATGATGATTTATTTTACTTATTTCATCCACATTAGTAGTGAATTCACATAGAGAGTTACTAATATATTTTATTATATTCTTTTTATTAGTTCTAAATAAGTTTTCATAGGATTTGTTGGAGGATCATATGATGTAGAGGAAATAATAGTATTTCATTACAACTTCAAAGAAATAGAATTAAAAAATTTAAAAAAAGGATGACGGACCCTCTAATGAAGCCTTCAAACATTCAAATCCTATTGAAAATATTCTATACTTGATTTATATTTTATAAATTTCAAATCCAAATACTATGTTTAAATGGGATATAACCAAATCATGAAAATAGTGAGTTCTTTCTTCAATTATTCTTGAAACTATAGATGGTTGAGTGTTCAAGACATTTCTAAACTCTGAATCATAATTTCTTCTCGTAGAGTCCAAATCATAATTTACATTCCTTCAAAAGGATTCTAAATCAACTTGTGTTATAACATCAATAAGTATAATTTATTGATAATAAGTATGAAATCATTTCTTATGAGGAACTATATACTCATATTATTTAGGTGTGATCGTGGTAGTAAAAGGTTGCAACATCACAGCATGATCAATTTGATCAACAATGGATCCTTCACTTCTGAAAATATTTTCATTATCATTATAAAAATCTCTATAATCCAAACCTTTTCTATCAACAATAGAATAAATGTACCATTATTCAATAGAAATAACTTCATGTATTGTTATGAATGAATTAAATATCATTTAGTTAAATAAGGGGACGGACCAACATCAAGTATGTAAGGCAAAGGTTCGGTATAATTTTTCTATTAATTATCCCCTGGTTATAATTGATCTATTTGTTATAACTAATAAATATGATTAGGATAATTATTCATATCACTGTCATATACTAAATATTCTTTAGTAAAAGATTGTAAATTTTCAATTTCTGTGAATTTAGATTGATTATAGTTTCTATTTTAACATGATACCACTATTGATGAAGGTCTTATTTTAACCATCGCATGACCATAATTAGCTAGATCATCTCCCTTATAATTATTGTCACCATTATAAGAATTACCATGATCACCCCCATTATCCAATCAATTATAAATATCTAAATCACAATGATCATAGTTATACATTATTTTACATGTTATTTTTTTTCTGATCATGTCCACCATATGCATCCTCAGAATAGTTTTCATAAATAACATTTCCATTACCATATGGCCTGTTAATATTTTAGAGGAATTTTCTTCAAATAATAGTTCTCATGATATATCAATTTCATTATCATTATTTTAATCAAAAATAAATTCTTATGTTGAAAAAAACCTTGATGACTAAAAGTTTTAATAGAAACATAATGATGAGGTTTATGAATACATGGATCACTCCACATTTCAACTAAAAAAATTCTTCTACTTCTCCAATTGCATTCTCTTATTTTTCATTATAAAAATCATCAGAGTAATCATATAACTCATTGGGTTTGAGATGAGGATCTACCACATCCTTAAGTCTTTCTGGATGATCAATAGGGTTTAATTAATCATATAATTTTTTCATTGTCTCTTACCCATTATTTCATCTATAGATTCGAACTCACATCAACCATTTTTCTAACCATATTTGATAATAAAAATGCACCAAACACATCTTTAGCTTCATATCCTTCTATGAAAATTCTCCTAATATATAATATCGAATATAGAATATTAATATATATTTCAGATTTCGATCATGATATCTTCATGAACATCTCATACATATAAATAATCAAAATATATATTTAGATTGCTCATTTTCCCTTATTTCATTATTAATAAGAAGTAAAAATCCAGATATCACAGGGTATAAAAATATCCTTCTCAAGTCACAAATAATATAGTACATACATGAATAATATGTCACATTCAATATCATGTTCTACATCTGTATATCTCGTTATGTTACTATCTCTAGTCAACAATAGGATAACGTATTTATATTCTAATATTTCTATATTACATCAAACAATACCATGAATATCATCATACAATCCTTTAAGAGGTAATTTGATGTGTTTTTCCCATTCCATTGATGAGAAATAATTCTATTCTACATCAATATTAATTTTAATCACATTCAATTTCTTTATAAAACACAAATTTTTTAAATAATCATACAATAACCTCAAATAATAGTCATGGATGTTTGATGTGAACCAGTTAATCCTATTCATTTCTTCTTTATCATTCCATGATAGCATATCGTTAAACAGAACCCATTGAATATCAATATTCTTTACTACATTGAAAACCAATTTTTTTATATACATGTTTCATGAAACAATATCTAAACTACTATAAGATACACTGGATTTCTTGGATTTCTACATCTATTTTAGATTTAACTCTATTACTAATTTCACATTGCCCATTTTTATTAGTTCATGTATTAAGGGAGAGAGATTATCAGACTTTTAGGAAAGAAATTTTTATAATTTCATGTCTTTTTCTGGTAGTGAATTAATTTTATTTATCTTGATATATTTATCATTTTGGGAATACACAAAATAAATAAAAATAAAATTAAAAAAATTGGAAATGGAATATGAATGATTATAATAAATTTTAACAAAAAAATAGTGACTTGTTCAAGAGTGACATATCATCGGTGGCTTCTTTAATGTTGAATCATCTACAGTGACTCAGTGAACAAAAAAATATCATTCCTAATTCATGTTGTATATATTTTAATCTATTATAATTCAATGGATTTATTAATATATTATCATGTTGATGTTTAGTTCCAATATATTAAAATGTTATATAACATTTTTGATAAAGATATCTCAAAAATTTATTCATACATTAATGTATTTAGTTTTATAATGTATACATTTCTATAAAATGTCTAGTGATTTATGTTTCATTCACATGATCCATTCACAGAAACATCATAAGGCTATGTATTCAGCATCATCAGTGGATACTAAAATTGAATTTTTAATCATAATACACCCTAATACAAGAGATTTTTAAAAAAGCTAAAATTTTCTAGATGTTCTTTTTCTATCTAACAATCAACCACCAATATGAAAATCTAAATAACATACTAATTAAAAATCATGTCCTCTTTGATTTAACAATATTAAATTGGTTTTATAGTTTAGGTATATAAAAAATTATTTTTAAATATAATAAGAGAGACTCTTCTGGATTACCTTAAAATTGATCAAACATATAGAAAATAAACAAAATATCAGGCCGAGTAGCTATTTAGAATAAATGACTAACAATCATTCCATTTTAACTGGTATGATTTACTAATTTTCTATCTTAATCAAGATATTTTATATATGTGGTACTCATAGGAGTATCAATACATTTAGTGTTGTCAATGCAAGAAATATTATCTAGTATATTTACATTGATTTATTATAATTCCTTCTTTATTCTGACAATTTCATAATCAACAAAAGAATTTGATTTCACCCATTAAACTCATTTCAAACAATTTTTTCCTTAGTTTATAGAAATTATTACATAGAAAATCTTTATTAAATATAATTATATTATTATGTACATATATTTTTACCATTTAAAAATATTTTGAAACACTTTTTCTGAAAAGAGTCATATCAAATATAAGTTTTGACAAACATTATGAAATATGAAAACAGGAAAGCCTATTATAAAAGGCTCCTAGAGCTTTTAGTAAACCATATAATGCTTTTTTTGTTGAAAACATGACTTCTAAAATGTGGTGTTTGAAATTCAATATTTTTTCATCAAAACCACCCTAAATTATAAATCAATTTATAAATTATCTTTTAACATCTATTTAACATAGTTTAAAATACAAATATGTTGTATAAAACATAAGAATAATAAAAAATTCTGGTCTTTCTATAGGTTAATATCATTTTTCATAATCAATACCATCTTTTTGAAAATAACCATGTGAATATAGTCTATTTTTATTTTTTACTATAGTCTCTAAATAATCAACCTTGTTTCTAAACACCAAAATTGTTCAAATATATAGGTTGTCATTATGAATATAACCATGTTCAAAAACAGTTTTCTCATAGATTGATTATATTCTTAAAAAATAGATATTACCTATAATTCATGATTGACAATATTATTAATGATCTTTGGTTCATGATGTGATCACAATTCTCGGTGTCCAATATGATTTCTAAGGGTTGATATTTGTTTGTGTACCTATCTTTTGGTTTCCTATAACTACATATAAATGATGTATTCAATGAATCCTAATGGGTTATTGAAAATAGGGGACGTATGTTTCATGATCTTCTTCATGTTCAGTTTTTGGAAGATCACTGGGTGAAATTTCAACTTGTTTGAATATTTTTTTATAAGGATTACAATTGTAATTCAAAGTTGAGATATCATCATCAAAGTATTCTACAATAGTATTACATTCATTGGGGTTAGTTTTATGAAATTTAATGTGAATATATTCTCCAATTATTTTGGTCTTCTTATTAATTATTCTATAATCTTTGTGAGAATTTTAATAACAAAAGAAAATTCGTTCGTCACTATTGGAAAAATTATTGATATTTAATTGTACATAGAATAAAAAAAAGTCAACAAAAAACAATAAGGAAATCGTTATTCGGATTTATATTATTCTATAACTCATAATATGTTCTTTTTTAGAGTGGTAAAATTAAAAAAAATATTTATAATATGACAAGATGTATTGATATCCTCTTACAAAAATTAGATAGGATGGTCAGAACCATTTAGCATTGTATGTTCTATTTCATGGAGATTCATATTTATTCTTTCTACCAAAACATATTTCCATGATGTCATAGGAGTAGATTAATTGTGATTATAGAAATTTTGAGAAAAAATGATTCAGAGTCCAGACATTCAATTTCATGACCCTGATAACATATTGAGTTTTTAACCTTAATTCCACTCATGTTTTCTACTGATTGAGAGTACTTAATAATGTATGAACAATAATTATTATTTTTATATTTAAATAATAACTAAGTGTATTTAGGGAATCCATATACAAGTACATAGACATAATGTTATCCATTTAATTACAAACAATATATGGTGAAAAGTGGTATATAAGAACTAATTATTTAGGATGAGACTTTGAAAATTATTTCTATGATTTAAAATAAATATTTTTAAGATTCCAATTTTTTCAATGGGATCCAAAACTCTATCAATTGAAATATAATGTTTTGGAGGATAAAGAATTTAATTCATTATAATAAATCATGTCATTTCATAAAGAATTAAAAATTAAAACATCATTATACATAAAAACATTATTGGTACTTTTTAAAAAAATTAAACAATTCATCGTCACATAATTGAGAAATTATTAGAATATTATATTTTAAACCAAATACACATAAGACATAGGACACTAATACTGAATTAAAATTTCCAATTTGGAAAAGGTTGATGATGATCCCTTTAGTGTTGTCACAAAAAATTACATGACCACCATAAACTCTTATTAAATTTTTGAACATTGATTACTCATAAGAAATATGTTTGTAACAACCACTATCCAGATACTATAGATATTTTTTCAAGTCTTCAAATAGGTTTCCTTGAAAAATAGTTTTATACAAAAATTCATTTTTCTAAAAAAAAATTAATGGGTGAAATTATGTTTGTAAAAAAAAATTTCCACCTATAATTTCAAAACTAATTTATACAAATTAGATTGTATGATTCACGAAGTAAAAAAATTATCATGTATAATAAATTTGGTATTTGATGTATATGGATTTTCAGAAATGGTACTAGATATAATTATGTTTTTTGGATTTTTTCTCTACCATAGTTGGTAAATTATGCCAATTATATATTTGGGAAAACATTATTTCATAGATTTTTTGTTAATTTCTTCTTACCATTGGAAAATAATTATATTCCGCTATTTAACTATTAATTTGAAAATTTTGGTTGTTTGTTCACTATCAAAAAAATAAACTTTTTCTCCTTCTTTAATATTAATATTTTGCTAAAATTTTACTATCGAAAATGATTTTATTAAGTGAAATATATTTATCATATATCTCATAAAATGTATCTTCTAGCATGTTACAATAATCATTCCGATCAATATTGGACATTCTTTCCTCAATATGACCATTATTTTATTGTCAGTAATGTTTAAAATTTAACTAAGAGAAGCGTGACGAATACTTTTTACCTATTATGTGATTTACACGATGAATATATATACCCAATCATACTTATTATCTTTATTAGTGTCTAAATCACTTGTGAATTGTTTGGAGGAACTTTGTTATCTTTTCAGGGATCTATAGAACCTTTTTTTCCTTATCGTCAGACATCGTTTTATAAGTCAATTTTTGATATTCATCATTAATGTTCCCATTAATCTGATATTATTAGTAGGTCCTTTAATTTTGAGTTTCATTCTTTTTTCAATCTATTTTCCATTTTCCTTTGGTTTCATAATTTCTTATCAAATTAAAATTATTTAAGAGAATATTTTTTCAAAAGAGTTTCTTGAATCTTCAAGATATATGGTGCTTCTCACTATCATAATATTGAGGAGATTATTCTTCACTGGTATCTTAATCTTGTACCTTATCTTTTTGTTTTGTGGTATTATTTTTTATTGTTAATGTTTTTCATTTTATTTAGACTTCTTTAATCACGTTTTTTATTTTTTTCATTTCGTCAAACATCATCAACATTCCTAAAATTTCCATGATAGGTAGTTTAAATACATCAAAAGAATCTCTAAATGAAACATATTTGCATCTCCATCTATATGATATTAATATGATACATTTCATCAAATGATATTTGTCTTCCAAATTTTTTCCATATGAGTGCATGTTATTTTCTATTTCATTGAACGTGAGACACATATCAGAAATAGGTTTATCTTATTTCATTTTAAATGTATCACACTTGATTGTACATGTGTTTAGTCTCATTTTATTGTCATTTGATGTCCATTCATATAAAATTTATAAGGTACCCCAAATTTAAAAAGATTATATTCATGTAGTTAGTATATTTTATTAATTATTACCAAACAAAGGGATCAAAGAATACATATATTTATAATTATTAATGTAAAAATACATTTATGCATCAATCAAAGTAAAAATAGATGTTTGGTTTATTTAATATTGATGTTATAGTATAGACAAAATGTTATAATCCATAAATTCTAAATTATTTCTCATTTTATTTTTCCATCGAGCAAAATTTGTACCGTTAAAATAAGTATTTTTGTTTCTAAGAATATCCTTAATATCAATTCTACATATAGAGTTAAAATTTAAAATTTATAAATTTTTTTGATCATTAGAATATAGCTAAAACCACTATTGAAATTTTTTCATTGAAATCCTTATGCATCCATATTGTTTTCATAATGATTAACTCATCATGGGGTTTAATTGGGTTCCCAATAGAAATTTCTATTAAAGATTATTTTACAATAAAATCCACCTAATTAAAAAACTAACCCAATAATAAAAATTGAATATTGATATATGATATATCCTATTAAATTATTTATCAAAGAGTGAATAAGCCTCAACTAATTTTTTTTAATATTACCATACCATTTAAAATTTATTCACATAGAAAAAATATGAATAACATAATCATTCCATATTATTTATCATATTATTATTGTTTAGGTATATTATAAAATTCATGGATATAATAATAAAATAAAAATATAAAATTCCAGAATAAATAATTGGTTCAATCACATTATGAGTCTTAATCATCTCCTATTGGAAATATCCTACATCAAAAAAATAAATATAATAATAAAACAAAGACACAACCAGTACTAGTTAAACAAAATACAGGAATGAATGTCCACTCTAAATATCTTAATTCATTATTATAAATGGGGAGTAAAATTAGAATAGGCCACACAAAGACCTCTTCCTCAAATATCATGGGAAAAACAGATGCAATGGAATGGGATAATATAATGTTTTCTTTAGTTTGGTTCATGAGAAAGTGTGTGTTTGATAATAGAGTAACAACCCCTAACTCAAATGAAAAAAAAGAAACTTCAAGGGAAATGATAATGTTTTAATTATTATTTTGGTATTATGGGAATGTTTGAATTACAAATATTAGTGTTTGTGAGATGTTTTTTTATTTTTTCTCGAAAAATTATACTAGAACAAAGGATCCTTAAAATCTAAAATAGTGTTCTAGTGGATCATTTTCAACATCTCAATGAATCACAGTAAGAGATTCATTACATCATTTTCATTGATCTTCATATAACGTGAATTAGTAATAATATGATCATTCACATATTCAATCACATAGTTTTATATAATTAAGTAATTTTTTTATATAGAATATGTATCGAATACCATTTAAAAATATACGGAGATGTCCTTTATGTATATATAAGACCATCAGTATGAGCATATCAACAATCCTTAGATTTTATTTCCCATTGTAATGATGAATTTAAAAAATCATATTCAAATAAAAATAGATGTTGTTCCATTAATACCAATGTCTGCAGATAGTAATGGTCGTTAGAAGCTAGGGGTTACTCAATATTTAGCGGTATCTCAAAATGGATGAACCACTGACTGATGGTGATCGTAACTCAATGTCTAGTGGTGACTCATATTCTAAGAGTAACAATCCTAATGTTTGATCATTCTATAAGTTTCTCCTCTAGAACAAACAACCCTAGTTGTAACATGGTTGGTGGTTACTCTCCAAAGAAGTAGCTCATATCTCAAGATAACATGTCTTGTAGATGACTCCAATCTTAATTTTATTCACTATAATATATAGATAAATTTTCATAATAATAGAATTACCATATAAAATTATATCATAGAACATTTGGATGCTTAGAACTAAATGAATTGTGGGTTGTGATAATTAAAATAGGAGTGTTTCAAACACACTCTACACAAGGATGTGACAAATATTGTGATGTAATGTTTATTTATTTTTGAGAAATAAAATAATATTGTAAAACTATAAAAAATATTTCCCTTTGATTTCATGATAATTATTTCATACAAAAATATTTAATTTTATAGATGTTATTAAGTTTGATTCCTTATAATATTGATTAGATAGTTATTTTTGAGGATTTTAGTTGTTAGGAAAATATATATAAATGAAATTAAGATATTATATGTTTTGGGTTATCATGATATTTTATTTGACGATTAAAATATTTTTTAGTATAATTTATGAATGTCAAATAATTATTTTCTCTACTAGGTATATAGAATCTAATGTAAGAATATACAAATTGGACAATATCATTCTGAATATAAAAAATGGAATAGTTGTAATTGGAACTGATTAGGTTTTTTCTATAATGTATTAGTTGGAACATTCAATATATTATTATTTAATATATGATAGAGACATATATAATCTATCATAGAATAAAATGGCAATATATGATAATTTGGTTCTACAACGCCCTCATGTATAAAGTGATCATTCAGACTTGATGGTAGATGAGTGATGGATTGATGAATAGAAAAATATATTAAAAATAATGGGTTTTTTAGATAATCAAATTGTATATTTTAGTATTTTCCATTTTTAAGTATAGGATACCAGTGATGTCCTATTATTAAGAATACAATTCATATAGATGGTATTGACTCCTTGTAATGGGATTCACTTAAGAATCAGATTCCCAAGAAATCATTACTAAGGTAGTTAAACATAGGATGAAAAATGAATTCATGGAATTGAGGATAAATGATGAATATTAAGTGTCCATTTATAATTACAACAAACTAAAATATTTGATATATTCTTTAAATTGAATCATTAATATAGATAAGAAATTAATATTCTTTAATAAAGATTATATCCATGATACTAATGTTACTTGTAGTCTCAAAAATGTAATATTTATGTTAGGAAGGTAGAAAATAATTTTTAAGGTGATTGATTGTTCAATAAAACCATGTAGCTAATAATTCCATTTTTTTTATAAATTATAGTAATCCAACAAATAAATATGAATTTAATAAAATCATGATTTCTATTTTAAATGTGTATGGTAAAAAATCATCATGGAGAAATTATTATAAAAGTTTAGAACATATTATATTGTGGTAGTTATGTTCATAGGGATCATGATTGAATATAAATGGATGTTATAATTTAAATGTCAAATATTTCTGGATTGTAATAGTTTTATTAAATTATAATTATAAGAATCATTATACGGAGTCATTTTTTTATGAAATTTTTTAATGATTATAACAATAAAAAATATACTAATTATGGAGTGGCAATGTATTTTTCAAATTCATTATTAAATGTTGAATTAATATAGGAAGTGGGGATATTTTTATTACATATTAGTAACATTTTTGATGATATCTATTTTTATTCATGACATATAAATTATTTCATCTATATTATGTTTTCTCGTAAAATAGATACACAATAAGGATTGATGTCAACAAATTTGGTAAATATTAATGGAGGTACTATTATGTAATAATGAATATAGAATGATATTTTATTTTTCAGATGTGGTACGGTTTTCCATATAATCTATGTTTTTAACCATTTTATAAATTGATATCTGTATGGGTATATAATGAATATTATTTGTTCAAAATATGATAAATTACAAATCCAATGTAGTTATTTTATTCGAACAATTTATTATTTTTATGTAATAATAAATTAAAATACACAAAAAAATAACAAAAATATAAGTTATTACTAATGATGGAGATTATAGTTATCTAGATGATAATGTGGAAAATTTGGAAACACATTAAATTAATAATCTACCTAAAGTTAATGAATATCATTATATTTTTCTAGTTAGTTACTTGGTATTAAACCTGCTCTAGAATATAGGTTTTTTACTAACTTTGTGAATAATACTAATTGCATTTCAAAACCCACATATCATATGGTTCAGGAATAAAATTTATAATTTTATAAGTAGTTGTAATAATTGCTTCATAAAAGATTCACTCAACAAATAACTTCGATATGGGGTGCTCAGAATTTATATTCAAAACACCAATTAGGGACTCAAGATGATTTAAAATGATTATAGATATTTAAAATACATAAAATTTTAGAATAAGATTATTATTCCCACATATTCAAGGCATGATTGGTTAGAAATATTTAGATATGAATTTATATTGTTTCATCTATGTTCTGGGTGCCGTGAGTTGAATATAAAGAAAATTATCATTGTTAGTACATTTTTTCAATCATGTTATGGGAATTATGAGGTTATGATTATACCGATTTTCATTTATGAATTGAAAATACGTATTAATTGTTCATATGAATTTAAATATCCATGAATATATTTATAAATATTAGGATATATTAATTAATGATGTTTTGATTAATTACAAATTTTTGGAGGATCATGAAAAACTAATATGGATTCCACTGGAAACCCAAAATGAAATCCTATGTTTAAAAAAAATTATAATGTGTTGTTTTTTGTTACAACATATTTCATTCATTGTATATATAAAATTTAATGTTCTAAGAATCATCAATTCTGTTAAAACAAAAAGGTTCATTAATGGAATGTACATATATATTCTTCATAGATTCATAATTTCCATTTGTTTTTTGGATAATAACAAATGTATTTTCATAATTTTCACAGTTATCCATTCCACTAATCATATAAAAATTAAAATGAGTGATTATATATTCAATAGTATAATTTGATTAGTGTTTCTGAAGATAGAAGTTAAGATTACTTAATTTTATTCTTTTGAACATGTTATCCCAAAATAAGGACACTTTTGTCTACATCAACTATTCATTTAATAGATCATGATTCATTTTAAATTTTTTAACTGGTTAATTATATACACATTATTTAAATTAAATAGCCATAATAAAGGACATAGTTCATATGAAATTGAACTATAAGCTAAATAATATGAATACAACATTTGGAGATTTCATTTATATGGAGTAAAATGTGAAATGTATAGTAATCATAAATTTTGTGTGTATATATTCACTCATAAAGAGTTGGACATGTGATAAAGGAGACTGAGGTATTTACTAATGGATTATGACCAAAAAATTCATTATTATCTCAATAATGAAAATAGTGTATCCAATTCATCAATATGGAATAATAATGAATAATTAACTATTCTATATCAGGGAAATTATCCACCATTTATTGATTTCATGAATGTCATCATAATTTTTTTTTCATTTATAATATCCCATTATATTGATTTAAGGGTAGTATCATTTTATTTTCATGCAAGGATATGCATGAAAATAAGGATGAAAAGATATATTGAAAAGGGAGAACTAATAAATAATGAAAATTTGTTAGAGTTGAATTTTAATGGATAATAATTTTTTTAAACCTATTTTTATCGATCGACTATTGAGTATGGAACATATATCTATACTTTTAAGATGACTAAATAGTATAAAAAAAATAAAGAAACCATCGAAATAATTTCTCATAGTAAGAAATGAAGAAATATAGTATTGATATTAATATAAAAATTTTAACGATTATACATGTCAAATCCAAAATACAATTAATGAAGGGAATTAATTAGCATTTTACTATTTCATAATAGAAATGTGGGAATATAAGTATGGATTTTCGTATGGTATTAGATAATACATATTTATATATTAATATTATTTGGACAATGTTTTATCAAATAACTATATATTATCACTTAGTTCCCATTTGAGGTAATATTTCAATGGATCATCTTTCTATACATTATGTTAATCTGGAAATTAGTTTACATGTATAACATATCTCACGTGTGTCTGAAAATATCCCATTATAATATCTAATTTTAAGAAAATCCTTCAGGTTTTATTGTATGCAAAATTTTATTTTTGTGACAGTTTTTATCCCAAATCTATTGTACAGACAAAAAAATCATATTTTAGAGGATATGTTTCATGTTTGTTATGAAGATTGTTTATATGTTGGAATCAACATATAACAATGGATGAGATTTATTATAACATGTTTTTTCATTCAATTTTATAGATCATTATTATTGATGAGTTATATATAAAAATGTGTTAGAATCCATGTTATTAGAAAATTTAGGTTATTGTATGTTATTTTGAACAAAATTGTTTATCTAAATGGTTTGGTAATTGAATAATATTCTATAATACATGAGGATATATTAGGGATAGATGAAAATATATCTATATAACTGGATGAAATACCATTCTTTTGATGTATGTAGTCATATTTCTCATAAATTATCATCATGGATATATTTTATACAATTTTTAATAAATAAATGGTGTATATGTTGTTTATTGGACAATATAAGATCCAAGAGATTGCAGGCCCAGTCTCATATCATGTGGCCTTTAATCATAGATTTACCTTTTACATAATGTATTTTATCATCATTTTTATATAAAAGCAAGTTCTAGATGCATACCATTTTTTTATACTTTAAGTAGTTCAATTAAAATTAACACAATATTATAAGGAATGGAAATTTAATATTATAGAACATAGGGAATATAAATTTTATAATAAATTATTCAACCTTGATTGGTATTTTTTGAAAAAATTGTATGATTGAATGTGGAACAAATGAACTAAAATTGAAATAATAGAAAAATATTACCACTTGTATTAGTATTTAATAAAACTAAATTTGTGAAATTTCTAAAATTGGGATATAATTTTCCAAAATAATAAATTTTGTGCTAAATAATTTTCATGTCTTAATTTTCACGATTTATTAATTTTTTAATGTATTATTTATGATAATAATTAAGGTAATTTTTAACTAAAATTGGAAAAAGATATATTTGTATCCAAATTGGGTTATATTCAATTATATTATTTCATATAAAATTATTACATAAAAAATTAGTGTTTTATAATTTGAAAAAATGAACACCCTTTTAAATAATCATGTCAAAAATATCAAATGATGTTTCATTTAATTTTATAAATGTTTTTGTCAAAGAGTAATGTAAAATATTGATATTTTTTTAAATCATCATTTCCAATTTTCTAATTTAAAAATTTACATTTTGTTTTATTTTTTTATAATTTAATACTTGTTCAATAATATTTTTTTTATCAACTTTTGGTCTTTATAATGATTTTTATAGTTGAGATTTGTAAAAATACAACCATATACATTTAATGGGTTTTCATTAAAACTAATTTTCGTTTTGTTTTGTGGGATTAAAATAAAATGTAAATTTCACACTTATTTTTATTTAATATTTTAAAATACATTTCATGTTTTTCAAATGAATAATTAAATGTAAGATCTAAAATTATGTTATGTTTTGTTGATTATGAGTTGTAAATACAGTAAAAAGATGTTACACCAATTAGGATTAAAATATTATGTTCATGGGCTAAACCTATGTGATAGTTTTTAAATTATGTAAATTCTAGTATAAATACTCCGTTAAAAATATATATGTATCACCTCATTTAATTTTATGAAATGATTTACATTTAAACTAATTTTCTTTTGTGCTACATTATCAAATTTTTATATTTTTAAAAACTATATGTTTGTCATCTCTATCACTTATAAATGGGAACCCCCTACACTCCTATCAACACATTAAATTGGTGTAATTAAATCCCAATTCCAATCATTATATAGCTCCATATAACCTATGATCCCTTTTTCGATTATAATACAGTCTTGGGAAGGATTTCGGTATACACCAAATATAGTTTTCTAAAGAAGGGGTATAGTAGAATGATTAGAATTTCTTATATTATATCATATAATACATCCATAAATTTGATTCAATCAAGATTTATATTAAATGACACTATCTTATAAATACTTATAATTAATTTTTTAATTTCATTATTTATTCATATCCACTAAAATTAAATGGAAACATAAATGTTGTTTAGTTGTACAGTGGACACATACCTAACAAACTGATGCATGTTGTTTTCTATTACCTCCTCTTATGGATGTCTATAATGAAGGATTTAATGAATATATATGAATTTTTAGACATAAATATAATTAGTAAATTACAACATATCATCAATTTTCTGACATTTATATCCATTTGAAAATGATAAATTATATTGTGCTTTCATGTGAATTAATGCAACCACGAAGTGATATGATTTTTATTTCATCACAGTATCACATGTATGGTATATATATATAAATTTTTAAGGTAATATATTATATTTATCATATATTTATCATTATAAGATGTTAAATGAAACTTATCATAACTTTTTTTAATCTTTTATATATAAAATGTTACCCATGTATTTGTACTAACTACCATCACCCGGAATTTATCATAATTATTTTGTCATAACCATCTTTATTGCTATTTTTAAATTGTTAATTTATACATAATAATGATAATTATTTCATAATAATTATTTCATTGATAATTTTATAATGACCAATTTGACCATTGTAAATTTACTAATTAAATTTTGGGCATATGAGGCTAAAATCATAAAAAAAATATAATTGAACATAATTGATTATGAAAATATATATAATGTAAAAATAAATAAAAATATGTATAATATAAAAATAAATGTTTTAATATACATTAAATAATTACATATTATTATTATCTGAGATGATAATAAACATACATGATTAACCAGACTCAAGTTATGGGAAACATTACAATAAAAAATTATTTTAAATGTTTCAATGATTTTATTTTCTACATAGTATTCATCTATTTCTATATAATTAAAATAGGTTTTTTATGTATTAATATATAAATAATAATATATAAATATAATTTAATTCCCCCTTTAACACTATTTAAAATATTCATAAAATGAACAATTATACATATTATATATAAAAGTTTTTAATATTCATTTCAAATGAAAAATCCAAGGTTTTATTTTAATGTTTATGTTCTTAAAAATTTTCACAAAAAAAGAATTTTATATTTTATGTTTTTTATAATATTTAATTTTTAAATGATTACAAATCCTTTTATTTTTATGTTTATTTTCCAAAGGAGTTCGATGTGTAATAAATATTTGGATATCATTAAGTTATTTTCTTATGGTTGAAAGTGTATTTTTATTTGTGTAATGATATCAATTCATGAATTTAGGTTTTTTTAATGTTATGGTTCTTGGAAATTATATATGAATATGGTTCATCATGATAGAAATCAAGATAATGGGTGATTCTTGTATAGATCTATAATGAATTGGTTAGAATAAAAAATTAAACCAGTTAGGTTTATTCAATTTTATTATTTTATTTTACTAGGTCAGTTATTGGAAATTCCAAATTTATTGTAATTGTGATATAAAAATTATATCCTTTGTTAACTATATGATTAATCACATCGTAGTGTGTTTTTTTATAGAAATTGTGTAATTTCAAAATATAGGATCAAGTGTAGAAGTTGAATGTAATTTTCATGATAATTCTTATGATGAAATATTAAATATTTAATGAGTATTTCACGAATGAAATAAAATATTGTGAATTTTATTTTTCCATCATGATTTTATAATAATTTATTTAATATAATTTTGAAGTTTTATTTATTTATTTCTTACGAAAGAGTGTGTTTTTGGTTCAATATATATTTTAAAGTGCCAATTTTTCTTAAGATTACCCAAAAAAGGGTTTATTTAATTGTTTATATATGTTCCTTACTTATATTTTTATATGTACTTATCCTTAAAAATTTCCAATTTTTCATTTTTGGAACTAGATTTCACATTGAAGGATAAATTTGTTTAGAGTTGTTGAGATTTAGGAGAATCTATTACAAAGATACCGATACATTAAAAATGGATACTTATACTCAGTATCTGTTTTTCAAAATATAAAAATTATTAAAATAAAACGTTATTTCTACTTATGATATATTTTTTACAATTATCCCCTTGATCTTATCATTGTCTCTATTCCCTATTAAACCCTATGAAATCCATTTTATAACATGGTGATGAACAATAATTATAATGATTGGATGTAAAAAGTGAGGTAACTTTTAGTTAATTAATAATATGAATAATCATATAATTTTTTTAATTATGTTCAATGATCCTAGATAATTTCAAAAAAAGAATTTTCTCATGAAAAAACACATATTTTACTCAATGAAAATTATTAAAACTGATATTGTGAAATTTAAAATCTTCATGTTGACATAATGAATAATATACATAAAACCCTTTCAAAACACATTAAATTGGAATTACCAACCAGCTAACAACAAATAATTATTTTATTGGATTATAAGATGCTATCTAGGAAACCCAATAATATTTTTTAAAGGGATTACCTAGCGTTATCTAGGTCACCCAATGTTATGTTGTAGAAGTCATACCTGATGCTATCTTGGCCACCGCATATTAAAATTCCACAGGCTTTCCTTCCACCATTTGGTCCACCCCATGTATATGGTATATCAGTTTCATATGATTCACATATTTCCCATGGATCATTTTATTAATAAAAACTTTCATCATAAAACCCTTTGGAAATGTCTTTTAATATCACATGAAAAACACTTTTGTACAAAAATACCATTTTATTTAAAAACAACTTTTTATATCAAAAAGTCCCATAAATTAAATGATGTATTTTATTTTAGACAACATATAACTTTATAAGAAGATAGATATCAAATAATTGTTATAGTGGGTGAAATGTCATTTTAACAATGTCCAGTAAAAAAAGAACATTCAATTTATCATTTTTCAAGAACTTAAATATAAAATATGTCATAATATTCTTTTTCAAAATATATGAATGAAATTAAAAATCATAATACAATTTCTGTCATAACACATTTATATCCATATTAACAAATGAATGAAATAATCACTAGAATATTAAAATAGGTAAAAATAGTTGATATTTAAATATTAAAACTTTCAAGGTGTGTCATACCACAATGAAGCATTAAATCATAATCCCATAAAAAATAACATTTAATAAAATATTAAATAATATGAGAATTTTTTTTTGATATAATATGTTAATGGAGTTCTATTTAAATAGTATAAAATACGATTGTGGTAAATCATCAAGATATACCTCCGTGAATGGAGATTGAGATGAAATCCATTAACATGAGTATGAATCATAACATACAATCATTGCATTTAATAATAATAAACCAAGGTCATGTATTTATTTCATGATAACATTTTACATGTTTATTACTCTTTTTAAATCATTTATTACCATGTTAGTATATTTAGATAATTATTTAGGTTTATATAAGATGTTTCAATGTAATTTAGTAGATGAGTCAAAATTTCAATGGTATGATGTCGATTGGTAAAGTGGTAATTATTCCATCATCTATAGAATAATATTCAAGACATTATTATAAATATTATAAATAAATTATAATTTTATAAAAAACCAGATTGTATGGTTATGAAAAATGAATCATGTTATAATCATTGAGATTGAAGGTCGTATGTACGCAGGAGTAAGATTTAAATATTCAATTATAACTGTGGAATAAGATTAATATAATTTTTAACACTATATAATGACAATAATATTATATATTTCTTATTATTCATTAAAATATACTAATATATTATCCATGGTATATGATGTTGAAAAAAATAACATCATTTTGTAAATATGATAGTTCACATATAGCGACCCGACCTTTTCAGACATTACTATTACATCATTTCAAAGATAAAAAACATAATATTATTACACATGGAGGATCCATAGGCTTAGTGTCTTGGGCAAACTAGGACAATACATAACAAATACAACATCATGAATAAACATTTATTTAATTTCTTCTTCACTAGCTTCTTAGTGGCACTTGTCCTCTCCATAGTACATGTAGCCACTTGAGGATATACATTAAAAGGGGTGAGATAAAAGCCTAGTAAGAGGATATATAAGAACAATATAGCAAGGGGTGAGCATAATCATGTCATAGGAAGAAGATCTTGAACATGAGAGAAGCATAAACAATAAACTTGAAATGTGGAAAAGCTTAAAAATGAAACATCATGTCATAGTGGTTAACTACCACACATACTTGGGAACAATTCTAGCATCATGTTAACACATAATTTTACATTTACTCATGAGATTCATCACTTTACCCAATGCATTGGAGTGCTATATAATTCCGGGCGCACCCGTCGCATTTAAACATTCATATTGCGCTATATAATTCCTGGCGCACCCATCACATCATAACATTATCATTATCATGATTTCCACATAGAACACATATCAAACATGCACATAAATAAACCATGTAAAGGAATGGGTTTCATATCAAAATAACACATTCATAATCTTTGGGTTCCCAAAATAAAGAGGGAACAACAAACTTTATACAAGAACCATCAACCTTGAATGAGAGGTAAAATGTGAGATCTTGAAAGAAGGGTTCTTTTGGAAAACATTTTGATGGATATAAAAACAAGAAAAAAATATGTATATCCCAGAAAAGTAAAGGAAATGATGAAAATGATCTTTGAGGAGTAACCATATCAAAAATGGAGTGAAAGAGGGAGAACCCGAAGGAAGAAAATTGGGTTTGAGATTTCCCCTTACCTTCTACTCGAATGCCTCCTTCTCTTTAATGTCCTGTATAATGACATTATATTCATTAATTAGAAATTCCATAACATTTTATACAAAAAAGGCTTCATTCTGGTTTCATTATTTCATATTATGTTCCTTTGGATGACTTATAGATTTTAAAAACATTGGTCGAGGATGTTCGTTTTTATGGTTTTCTTGAGCGGTCCACTTGTATTCTTAAATTAATGTTTTGGTAGATCATGGGTAAACATCCAGAACTGATATTACATGTTATTAATGATATTACAGAAGCTTGAATGATTTTATAATGAGTTATATTAGATCCATGTGGATGAATCATTAGATAATAATTAAATGAAGATTATTTGGGTTAATTTGAGCGGTTTTTGGATCACAACGAACTCATTTTAACTTTTCACTTAGTATTATGGCCATAGGTTATTTCCAGAACATAAAATAGAACATAATACATATAACATATTCTGGTTCAACCATAATAATGATTTTATGACCAGATTTTAATGTAGAAATGGAAGAAGAGAATATGTCGTTTTTGAAGGTGATAAATTATCACCACATGAACAATGTTCTCTTTAATAAAATAAAAGGAAGAGGGAAAGGGTGTGGGGTGATATAATATACCATTAGAATCATAACATTACAGTATATGTATAATATTGGAGTTAAAAAACAATTTTGATGAAGATAGTTAGGGAGAGATCAAGAAAGGAACTTGAACTTGAAAGGAAATTAAAGGAGAAGAGGGAGGGAAATTACCTTTAGAATCCTCCTCTTAAGAACCTCCTTAAGGGCCTATGCTTGGTATTTTGATGAGACCAGGCGCTCTTGGACTTGGGGAAGGGTCTAGGAGAGATGATTGGGTAGAGATTAGATAATTCTTGAATCTTGAGAGGTGTGGTTTGGCAAGAGGAGGGGGATGGCTTATTTATACATGAGGAGGGAGGTGTTTTTGGCATAAAATATTAAATAATATAATATATCATATGTTAGACTTGTAATAGTAGTTTTTTGACATCCTAAATCATATATTAATATAATAAATTTTTTTTAGGCTTTAACTCTTCTTTATAATCCGAATTCATTGCTTTATTAAAAGGAAAGTGAATAAAGAGTAAAAGACACTTTAAGAAATCACCTTTTTGACTTTAGGTTTTCGTAAGTTCATTTTAGGATTGAGAATTGAATTTGTTGTATTTCAAGGAACAATTTATGAAATTTAATATTTTTTGGCCGAAACTAAAGTTCTAGAATGTTTATGTCATCATTACATCATTAATGATGCAATTTAGTGTACACCGATTATGCGAAAAACTGTAATTTTTTACTATTCACCCGAAAATTGAAGTATTTCAAAATAAACCCAAAAATTTTACCCTACCATTTTTAGACATGTAGAATCAAAAAATGATGTCCATTTTTCAAAAAAAAATTTCTAAATATTATTAATTTAATATTTATATAAAACCATATTTTACTTAAGAAAACAGTTTTTTAAATTAAAACTGATTTCGCAGTTCTTTCAAAAATTACGTAGGGTCATATATAATTATCTAAATAATATTAGACATTGATTCAATGAATATATTTCAGGAAAATAAATATTCTTTTAAATTAATTAATTAATTATAATTAATTATTTATGACTTATAAAATACCAAAAATGTTTACTAAGGTCAAATTATCACTTTCTATGATGTCTAAATTTTATTTTATTAATCATAGGTAATGTTACTCATATTTACTATTCATAAGGGTCATATTACTATTCATATGGTTATGTTAATATTTATAAGGGTAGGTTACTATTCATCAAAATTTTTTTTGTTTCATTAGACTCCAAATACTATCTTAAACACAACCATGTATGTCGGATTTTTAAAATTCCAAACATAGGGGTGACCAAATTATGTTTAAAGGTCACTTATCACTTAGTAGTTTATTATTTTGTGTTTTTAGGACATAGATATTAGAAGGGAATTTTCCATTGAAAAACTTTGGGTTGTTACATTCTTCCCCCCTTAAGAAATTTCACCCCCAAAATTTCACATTACAGAAACAGGTGAGGGTACTTCTCCTTCATTGCCTCTTCTGGTTCCCAGGTTGCTTCCTCAAACTTTTGTTTCCTCCAAAACACTTTGACAACATGGGTTGTCTTGTTTCGTAGAACCTTATCACTTCGGTCCAGAATTTTTACCGGCTGCCCCTCATAGGAGAGATCATCATCCAGCTATACCACCTCTGAGTTTAGTACATGTGAGGGGTCAGAAATGTACTTCCTCAGTAGTGATACGTGAAACACATAATGAACTTGATCCATATTCGGTGGAAGTGTCAAACGATATGCCACAGCTCCTATATGATCAAGGATCTCAAAGGGGCCAATGTACCTTGGGCATAGCTTCCCTTTCTTCCCGAATCGCATGACTCTCTTCCATTGAGATATTCGAAGGAAGACTTTATCTCCAACGTCGAACTCCAAGTCCCTTCGACGATTGTCAGCATAGCTATTTTGACGACTTTGAGGAGCTTTGATATGTTTCTGGATGACTTGAACCTTCTCTGTCATCTCTTGAACAAGATCGGGACCATGTAGTTTTCGTTTTCCAAATTCATCCCAACAGATTGGAGTTCTACATCGCTTCCCATAAAGAGCATCATACGGAGCCATCTGAATACTCGAGTTGAAACTATTGTTGTACGAGAACTCAACCAATGGAAGGTGATGATCCCAACCACCTTTTGAATTCAAGAGAGCAGGATCTTAGCATATCTTCAAGTGTCTGAATAGTCCTTTCAGACTACCCATCAATTTGGGGGTGATAGGCCGTGCTGAAATTTAATTCAGTACTCAAAGCATGTTGAAGATTCCTCCAGAATTTAGAAGTGAACCTTGGATCACGGTCAAAGACAATCAAGAGTGGAACACCGTGCAATCTCACTACTTCCTTCACATATATCCTTGCAAGTTGTTCAAGTGAGAGGACTTCCCGAATAGCGATAAAATGGGTAGTCTTGGAGAGTCGATCAACCACAACCCATATCACATTATTTCCTCTTGACGTCTTCAGGAGACCCGTGACAAAGTCCATAGTGACATTTTCCCATTTCCACATGGGTATAGCCAATGGCTGCATCATACCGTTGGACTTTTGCCGCTCAGCCTTAACTTGATGACATACCAAGCACCTTGATATATATTCTGCAATCTCATTCTTCGTGTTATCCCACCAGAAGTGTTCTCGGAGATCACAATACATCTTGGTACTTCCAGGATGAATAGAGAAAGTTGAGCTATGTGCATTATCCATCAGCTCCTTCTTTATTCCGGGTGATGAAGGCACACAAAACCGCATTCCAAACCGAATCACACCATCATCGTCGATATGGAACTCTTGCAGCTTCCCTTCTTTTACTACATTTATCCTCTTTTGTATATCCACATCATCCCTTTGTGCTTCATTAATTTTCTGTTGGATGGATGGTTGCGCAATAATTTTGGAATGGTAGGATGTATCCCCTGCCCTTACAATTCCCAAATCCATCCATTGCATATCCAAGAAGATAGGGTCTTTCCCAGTCCTCAACATGTATAGAGTAGCAGGTTCTTTCATGCTTAGAGCATCAGCTACCATGTTCTCCTTTCCAGGATGATAGGGAATAGAGAAATCGTAATCCTTGATTAGCTCTAACCATCTCCTTTGATGCATATTGAGCTCCTTTTGTGTGAATATATACTTTAGGCTCTTTTGGTCGGTGTATATGTCACACTTCTTACCATAAAGGTAATACTGCCATATTTTCAAGGCAAAAATCACAGCTACCAGCTCTAGATCATGTGTCAGGTAGTTCTGCTCATGGATCATCAACTGTCGTGAGGTGTAGGCTATCACATTATCATTTTGCATGAGTACACAAAAGAAGCCTTTCTTTAAAGCATCACTTTATACCACAAAACTTTCTCCAATTTTCGGTAGTGTGAGTACAGGTGCAGTGATTAGCCTTCTCTTTATCTCCTTGAAGCATCCCTCACATTCATCCGTCTAGACATACTTTACCCCTTTCCTTGTTAACTTAGTTAGCGGGCTTGACAATCGTGAGAAGTTTCTCACAAAACATCGATAGTACCCAGCTAATCCAAGAAAACTACGGATATCTATGACTCTAGAGGGCCTGGGCCATTCCTCAATCGCATTTGTCTTTGTAGGGTCCACAAAAATTCCCTCGCTTGTGATCACATGTCCCAAGAACGTGACTTGATTCATCCAAAGTAACACTTGCTGAACATGGCGTATAAATTCTCCTTTCTCAATGTCGCCAACACAAGTCGTAGATGTTCTTCATGTTCCTCCTTTCTCTTGGAGTAGATGAGAATATCATTGATAAAAACTACCACAAATTTGTCGAGGTAATGTCTAAAGACTCTATTCATCAAATCCATGAAGATTTCAGGGGCATTAGTAAGTCTGAAGGGAATCACCAAAAACTCATAGTGCCCATACCTTGTACGGAAGGCAGTCTTCTGAATATCTTCCTTCTTCACCTTTACTTGATGATTTCCAGAACGAAGATCCACCTTTGAGAAGTATTGAGCTCCTCTTTACTGATCGAACAAGTCATCAATCCTTGGTAGAGGATACTTGTTCTTTATGGTGATCTTGTTGAGTTCTCGATAATTGATACACAACCGTATGGTTCCATCCTTCTTCTTCACAAAGAGCACTGGCGCACCCCAAGTTGATGCACTAGGGCGTATGAACCCTTTGTCCATATGCTCTTGCAGATGCTTCTTTGACTCCTCCAGTTCGATAGGAGCCATCCTATAGGGGAAATTTGAGATAGGAGTAGCTCCGGGTATGAGTTCAATTGAGAACTCTACCTCACAATCCGGGGGAATTCCGGGTAACTCTTCGGGAAATACATCGATGTATTCCCTTACGATGTTCATTTCCTCAAGGATGGAACTTTCCTTTGAATTAAACATTTGGGCATGTCATGCTTCTTCATAGGGAATCATCACCCACACCATTGAAGGATTTCTCAAAGGAGATTCATGATCTTTCTTGAAATTGTAGAGGAGCATGGGATGGTTCGGAATATGAAAATATATTTCCTTTTCCCGACAGTTGATATGTACTCTATATAACGAGAGCCAATCCATTCCCATTATAGCGTCGAATTCCACCAAGGGAAGTATTACGAGATTTGCCGGAAGAATCTTCCCACATATGTCAACATGAGAAGAATAAAACACTTGGGTTGCAATGATTGCACCACATGGTGTTTTTACAGATATCTATACTTCAAGGTTTTTGGGCTTCGATTCTATAGTTCTAGAAAACTTTCGTGATATAAAGGAATGCGTATAACCAAAATCAAATAAGACTTTTTCCATTCTTGAGTGAATAGGAAGTGTACCTTGTACGACTTCATTATCATGTTCCTCATCCGCAGTAGTGATGGCATAAGACTTCCCTTGTTCTTTTGGTTTTGGTGGTTGTTGGCGCTGATTACCCTCGAGAGCTCTAGGTTTAGTGCACTGGTATGAATAATGCCCTAGCTCCATAAAGTTGTAGCATTGAACCACGAGTGGTTCTCTCCTTTCATCAGGTACATTATCCTTCCTTTTCATGTATCTTCGACACTCGTGAGCTAGGTGTCCTTCTTTCCCACACATGATGCATTTCTCTGTCCCTTTGAGGCAGTTCCCATTGTGAAACTTCCCACATTTTTGGCAAGTGGGTCGTTGTGTTTTCTTCCCATATTTATCACTAGATCCACCAGCTTGAAACTCCATCTTTCTTTTCTTATCACCATAGCCATGGGACCATTCTCCAAACATCGTCTCCACCTTGAGAGCACACCGAACAACTTCTTCATAACTCCCAAAGTCTCTAATTGTAATAGATTTTTGAATATGTGGTTTCAATCCACTAAAGAATCTATCAATTTTACTATCATTGTTGATAACAAAATCCGAATCATACCTTGCGAGCCTTGTGAAATTTGCTGCATAGGTTGTGACAGATTCTCCTTCTTTTTTCTTGAGCTCTATGAATTCTCTCTCCGTCTTCGTGTGAAGAGTTCATCGGAAGTACTTATTAAGAAACATTATCTTAATGTCTTCCCATTCCATCTCTTCAATTTCATCCCTTGGCTTGGTGTTCTTAATCAAATCCCACCATTGATCAGCTTCTCTAACTAGATGATAAATGGCTAGAGTCACCTTCCCCATCTCGTAACAGTGAAGAATAGAAAACATCTTCTCCATGGAGTTGACCCACATTTCTGGAACTAGTGGATCAGAAGATCCACAAAACGTCGGTGGTCGTTTCCGCTTAAAACATTCGATAGCTAGCTACTCCCTCTTTGTTGAAGGAGGAAGTTCCCCATTATTATGTTTATTATTCATAACCCAGGATAATTGGGTAAGCATCGCCATGACGTTTTGAACTCCACCTTCAAAATCATTGGGGATGTCGTTCGGGCAATCGTTGCATTGGCCTTCGCAAGAGTTGTTGGCCGGATTTCTCCTGGTTCCCACCATTTTCTAAAATAGAAAAGGTTAGAACAAAACATAAGTAAACAAGTCATGAAAAACATATACTTTTAAACATTTATACCAAAAACATAACATATGGGATCCCTAGTTAAATATCCTTGTGTGCATATTTGTACTTAGTCTCATGCTAGAGGTTTTCTTTAGGGTTTACTAATCCTAATTCCCAAATTAACTAAACCTTTTCCTTTGATACCAACTATAGCGACCCGACCTTTTGCATACATTACTATTACATCATGTCAAATATAAACAACATAATAGTATTACACATGTAGGATCCAGAGGCTTATTGTCTTGGGAAAACTAGGACAATACATAACAAATACAACATCAAGAATAAACATTTATTTAATTTCTTCTTCACTTTCTTCTTAGAGGCACTTGTCCTCTCCATAGTACATGTAGCCACCTGAGGATATACATCAAAATGGGTGAGCTAAAATCCTAGTAAAATGATAGATAAGAACAATATAGCCTGGGGTGAGCATAATCATGACATAGGAAGAAGATCTTGAACATGAGAGGTGCATAAACAATAAACTTGAAATGTGGCAAAGCATAAAAATGAAACATCATGTCTTAGTTGTTAACTACCACACATACTTGTGAAAAAAACTAGCATCATGTTCACACATCATTTCACATTTACTCATGAGATTCATCACTTTACCCAATGCATTGGAGCACTATATAATTCCGGGCGCACCCGTCACATTTAAACATTCATATTGTGCTATATAATTCTGGGCGCACCCGTCACATCATAACATTATCATTATCATGATTTCCACATAGAACACATATCAAACATGTACATAAATAACCCATGTAAAGCAATGGGTTTCATATCATAATAATACATTCATAAGATTTGGGTTCCCAAAATAAAGAGGGAACAATATACTAGATACAAGAACCATCAACCTTGAATGAGAGGTAAAATGTGAGATCTTGAAAGAAGAGTTCTTTTGGAAAACATTTTGATGGATATAAAAACCATTGAAAAACATCTATATCCCATCAAAGTAAAGGAAATGATGAAAAAATGATCTTTGAGGAGTAACCATATCAAAAATGGAGTGAAAGAGGGAGAACCCGAAGGAAGAAAATTGGGTTCGAGATTTCCCCTTACCTTGTACTTGAATGCCTCCTTCTCTTTAATGTCCTGTATAATGACATTATATTCATTAATTAGAAATTCCAGAACCTTTTATACATTAATAGGGTTTATTCTGGTTTCATTATTTCATATTATTTTCCTTTGGATGACTTATAGAGTTTAAAAACATTGATCGGGGATGTTCGTTTTTATGGTTTTCTTGAGCGGTCCAATTGTATTCTTAAATTGATGTTTGGGTAGATCATTGGTAAACATCCAGTACTGATATTACATGTAATTAATGATATTACAGAATCTTGAATGATTTTATAATGAGTTATATTAGATCCATGTGTATGAATCATTAGATAAGAATTAAATGAAGATTATTTGGGTTAATTTGAGCGATTTTGGATCACAACGAACTCATTTTAACTTTTCACTTAGTAATATGGCCATAGGTTATTTCCAGAACATAAAATAGAACATAATACATAAAACATATTCTGGTTCAACCATAAAAATGGTTTCATGGCCAGATTTGAAGGTATAAATGGAAGAAGAGAATAAGTCATTTTTGAAGGTGATAAATTATCACCACATGAACAACGTTCTCTTTAATAAAATAAAAAGAAGAGGGAAAGGGTGTGGGGTGATGTGATATACCATTAGAATCATATGATTACAGTATATGTATATTACTGGATTTACAAAACAAAATTGATGATGATAGGTAGGGAGAGATCAATAAAGGAACTAGAACATGAAAGGAAATTAAAGGAGAAGAGGGAGGGAAATTACCTTTAGAATCCTCCTCTTAAGAACCTCCTTAAGGGCCTATGCTTGGTCTTTTGATGAGACCAAGAGCTCTTGGACGTGGGGAAGGGGCTAGGAGAGATGATTGGGAAGAGCTTAGACAATTCTTAATGCTTGAGAGGTGTAGTTTGTCAAGAGGAGGGGGGGCTTATTTATACATGAGGAGGGAGGTGTTTTTGGCATAAAATATTAAATAAAATAATATATCATACGTTAGACTTGTAATAGTAGTTTTTTGACATTATAAATCATATATTAAAATAATAAAATTCCTTTTAGGCTTTAACTCTTCTTTATAATCCGAATTCATTACTTTATTAAAAGGAAAGTGAATGAAAGAGAAAAGGACACTTTAAGAAATCACCTTTTTGACTTTGGGCTTTGGAAAGTTGTTTTTAGGTTTGAGAATTGAATTTATTGTATTTCAAGGAACAATTTATGAAATTTAATATTTTTTGGCGTAAACTAAAGTTATATAAAGTTTATGTCATCATTACATCATTAATGTTGCAATTTAGTGTACACCGATTTTGCGAAAAACTGTATTTTTTTACAATTCACCCGAAAATTGAAGTATTTCAGAATAAACCCAAAAATTTACCCCTACCATTTTTCAACCTATAGAATCCAAAAATGATTTCCATTTTTCAAAAATAATTTTCTAAATATTATTAATTTAATATTTTATTAAAACCATAATTTACTTAAAAAACAGTTTTTAAAATTAAAACTGATTTCGCAGTTCTTTCAAAAATTACTTCGGGTCTTATATAATTATCTAAAAACTATTAGACATTGATTCAATGAATATATTTCAGGAAAATAAATATTCTTTTAAACTAATTAATTATTTATAATTAATTATTTATGACTTATAAAATACCAAAAACGTTTACTAAGGTCAAATTATCACTTTCTATGATGTCTAAATTTTATTTTTCTAATCATAGGTAATGTTACTCATTTTTACTATTCATAAGGCTCATATTACTATTCATAAGGGTAGGTTACTATTCATAAGGGTAGGTTACTATTCACCAAAAATTATTTTTGTTTCATTAGACTCTAAAAACTATCTTGAACACAACCATGTATGTCGGATTTTTAAAATTCCAATCATAGGGGTGACAAAATTATGTTTAAATTTCAATTATCACTTAGTAGTTCATTATTTTGTGTTTTTATGACATAGATATAAGAAGGGAATTTTCCATTGAAAAACGTTTGGTCGTTACATCACACGTATGCATGAACGACGTTATCAATTTTTCGTTCTTGGAATTGTAAGAAGTTAAATGATAAATTATTATTTAAAAATGAAAATATGCCATGAATATCACATATAAAAATTAATTCAAATATTATTACCACTTTTGATAGAAGGAGATGAAAAAAATATTTAGGTTAGTTAGGTTGTAATCCGCCTTACACACGAACAATTAATTCATTCCCCAATTGTTGAAAATGGAGATAGATTTAGTTGGTGATATTATCATAATAATATACATTTATATTTATGATACTGGATTTATTATTTCATAATTATGTAATAATATTATAAATAATAGGAATAAGAAGAAATATTTAAATACATAATTAAAAATGATACTTCTTCTTCGGATGATCTATATTTATTATCAACTTAACACCAAAAATGAGGCCATTATTCCAAAAATAAAAGCTCCGGAATTTGGGTATATTTTAAAGGAAGTATTTTAGAATAAATTTACTAATCCAAATTAGTATTGTTGTGTATTTTAAATAGAATAATGGATTACCTTATATAGTAGATTGGAAGTGCACTCATAGAATTGATTAAATTATTAAATTAGTATTCATTATTTTTCACATCCAAATGGTTCCAAAAAAAATTATTTAGAGTATAGTAAAGTAATTGGAAAATTTAAATTAATATAATTAAAATTTTACATGTTCTGACTAGTTTTAATCTTTATCATCTTCTTTCGACCCTTATTTATCCATTTTAATTCTTACGAGATCATATAATTTACAATTTGAGGGTTAATATAATGACTATAAAATTAAAATATAATAATAAATGAGACATTTATGACATTTTAATAAATATAAAAATTATTATTCAGATTTTTTATTTTAATTTTACATCATTAAATAAATTTTTATTTATTTTAAAATTTCATTTATATCAGTTTTGACAGTGTTTATTACATGACTTTTTAGCAATATTAAAACAATGTTATATCCTAAATCTGAAATTGTTAAGAAATGTATAAAATATAAAATAAATCCATAAAATTACAATATGACATTAATTATCTCAAATTATTTTTAATTAATTCTTTTTAATTTCATTTATTTTGTAATTTCTTTAATTAAACTATTTGTGCTTCATTATCGTGTATTACATTATGGAAATTATTTTTTTCCAAAAAAATAATAAAATAACATAATAAATATAAATATTTAATCTTTAGAAAAACACCTTACTATATAATACATCCCCTATATAAAACTATATTAAAAATATTTCACTTGATAAAAACAGAACAATGAAAAAATTGACGATCCATTGTTATTGTATTATAAATGTCATAGTCTCATCCAAATGGATTCCAAAGGATATAATATCCATCCTAGGGTTATTTCAATTTATAAAAACTCATAAAATTAAATAAATACATGTTCTTGAGTAATTTTATAATATTTATAACACTATTTTTCCCCCAAATTAATTTATTTACACTTTACAATAGTAATAAAATTTCTAATGTTACTATTCTTATTTTTTCCAAAAATAAAATGTGACTATTCACTAAATTTGGACCATTGGATACATAAAATGGAATCCATTTTTGAAAATAAAAAACACAAAATTATATATTAATAATTTAAAATTAATCCCATGGATGGAATCGGAAAACAATTTTTTAATGTAATCACTTTCAAACAATTGAAATGTTATTACATCAAATTTCAATGTGAAATTGATTCCAATGAAAAAAAATTAATTATATACTAAAATTAAAATATATTTATTCATTAAATTTAATTAAATAATTTATTTAATTCTAAAAATTATTTATATGAATAGATGTTTTCAATTAAAATGCAATATTTTTTCACGATTCTTCAAAAAATAAAACTTATACAAAACATTACAAAAATAAAAACAATTAAAATTTTTATATTCATATTTTGAATAAGAAAATTATGTTTTTTATATTATTTATAAAAGTGTAACAACTATATTTAAAATAATATATCCATCATAATGTGAAAAAATCAATTTAACGAAAAATAGACCTTCATCATTTATAATTAGATTTATTTATATATCATGTCATGAAATATCATATGATGAATGTTAACTGTTATTTATAATATATATATATATATATATATTATTCATATTATCCATCATTTTTGAATTTATTATACTTTGGTATAAAACAGACATGTTCACACATAAAAAAATTTCATGAAAATTTATTTTTATTCTAAAAATGATTTTCGTATAATTTATAATTAATAGATCACTAAAGAATAAATTAAATATAAATTTTTAAACCATATTTTCATAATAGAGTTTATATTATTCATATCAACCATTCTATTTTCTATGATATAATTGTAAAATTTAAATTATGTTATTTAATTTCTTGTTTATGCATGAAATGGTGTATTTTGTATGATATTTTACCTGATTGTAAAGACTCAGAATGTTTTCATGTAATTTTTTTAATTCAATGGGAATTTTACGATTTCGGTAAAATTGATGTAGCATTATATCAAGTACTGGAGTTACCCAAATGATTTTCTGAACATTTAATCATGTACGTTCAGTGAACGTTCGAGTGGCTTTTTATAACTTTAAAACAGGTGCTCAGAATTGAAATCTGAGGACGCCGTTGAAGTCGTTGTGCTGGTTTTTTCTTAAGGAGACTCTCACTTCGACGGTAGTTGGACGAGGGTGAAAGATCGTTTTTGGGTTTTTTATGGAAATAATAAAATAAAATAAATACATGTTTTAAATTATTGTGTTAGTTTTAACCACCCTTGTTGGAGTTAAAGTGTGTGGACCACCCAACCTTATCCTACCATGAAAGGTTATGGTGGTGGGGCCCACCTGAACCTAACATCCCATGGGTGGTTACGGTTGTGGGGACCACCCATGTCCAAACCCACCATTTAATTGAGAGAAACTCTCAACTACCCTCATTAATGAAGGAGATCCTCTTGACCTCCTCTACACAATTAACTGGTCCACCTTCTCCCATTAGTTGTGCCACAGCATCCTTTAATTTATTATGCCACCCATGTTAATTAATTTGGATTTTGAATTGTTTCCAACAAAATAATAGATGGTTTAATAAATTATTTTGGCACACCATTCATTTTGGGGAGAGGAGGAGCTCTTGGGAAAAATCTCTCTAACAAAGAACTTCTTCCACAATGAATTCTGGGGAGAAGCGTCATCGACTTCTTCTTATGAAGAACCTTTAAGAGGCAACCGACATGGTACGTCTTCGACGACTGACCTTCCCTCCTCATCATCTTCAATGAATCGATACAGGAACTTGGGATTGTTGGTGTGTGGCGGAAATGATGAACGATGGAAACTCAGTCTTCTTCCTCGCGACTCCATCGATTAACAATGAACAAAGTATTGGATTCTTGTGATTGTCTTTATATTCCCATGATTCATTCCTTCTAAAACATAGAACATATATCATCTTCTAACTTGTTGATCCGCATATGTTTTCCTTTTGTGGGATTTGTATTAATCACTGCAGGAGGGTTTCTTGTGCATCGTTATTGTGAACCAAATGCTACCACCCTAAACGCGGAGGGTGCGGACCAAACCAACATGGCCCGACCCCTCCACCATTCAATTTTATGGTGTTCTTCAAAACAGAGAAAGGCTAAAATGGAGGCAAAGGAAAAGAAGGAAACAACCATGCCACCCATGAACTCCACGACCCGCACCACCCCTTCACCTTTCCACGCCGTTGCCGACCACTCCGGCCGCACCCCCTCGCGGCGCACCGGCCGAACCACACCTGCGGTCTCCGCCCTTCCGGCCGAGCCCCCTAGGCTATGCGGGGCCACCAGAGTCAGGCCTTCCACTGGCCGAACTGCCCCTTGCCACCCCATCCACGCTGGCCTCCCAAGCCTCCCCGGCCGTATCACGTCCCTACCGCGCCCTCCCGGCCCGCCGGCTTCTCGAGCCCCCGACCGAACTGGACTCGACCGCGCCTCCCTGACCCCTATTCGAGCCGCCCCGAGCCAGCCCCACCCAGTTCCCTCAAGGCCGAGCTGTCCTTGTGGTGCCATCTGGTCTGCGCTAACCTTGTGTCGCCCTCCAAGTCGTGCCGCCCTCATGGTGACATGAGGCCAATCTGTGCCCATGTGACCCGTCTACGGCCACGCGACCCTCCGCGACCCCTCGTGGCCTGTTGGCCTGGGCCTAGTGGGCTGGGCCGATCCATAACAGGTTGGCCCACCCAATGGGTTGGGCGAGACCCAACCGGTCAGGTCTGGCCCAATTCGAACCCGGTCGTCCCAGACTAGGTCGGGCTACGTCAATCCGACCGAGTCAAACCGGACCCGGGCCCACTACGACCCATTACTTTTTTTGGCCATATCATTGGCACCAGACACCCATTTAAAAAACCATCATCGACCATGGTAATCTTGTAACAGGTCGGTCCCTTTGAGTGTACCCCACTATATTTTTGGGTTTTATTGATATACAGTCAGGTTCGATAGTGCACAAATCCAACTGGGCTGTTGTGACTAAAAGGCTAATAACACACAGGCTGGGCGTCCGATTGGCGCACCGTCTATTGCATTAAAACCCCTATTACAAGGAATACTATTGAGATACTTCTTCTTAGGAAATTATGACAGTTGTTGTATTGAACATTAGCTCGTGTAGTGGATCCTTTCAGTGACGAGCGAGCAGAGTGCGAAGATCTAGTAGTTGGCTGAGACCTGACGATTGCTGACCATTTGACTCAAAGTGACTCTACTAGCCCAGTTGGGAATGCCTGGGTTTGGAGGCAGACCCACAGTGGAGTAGCGCGCTTGGTGATGCGGCAGACTAATTGTACTAGACAGGAAGAGTACCTTAATAGGCTATGGGGGGAGATCCTAGGTGTGACAATAGACCCACGGTGGGGAGCACCTCTGTGAGATGCAATAGACCGATGGTACATGATAGGAGGAATTGTCCAAGGTTAGTGGGAAGCATGTTTGGTGTCACGACAGGCCCACTGTACTCGATTGAGTAGGAGTTCTCCAGTAGATGAGGTTTTGATAATGTGACTGGGGATGTTACTTGATACTACTAAAGTAAAATCATGCTCGAGCTAAGTTAGTAGTTTTGTGTTTTTCTCATGTTTGAGACGAATTACTTAATAACATAGGTATATGTATGGGAATATAACTAATTAGGGTTATCTATTGTTTCCTTACATTTTGGTTTATCCTTGGTGGATTTGTGAGATAGTGATGATCTCAGGGTCTAAAATGAGTATTGTTATACTCACCCCTGCACGGGCTAATCCCGCACCTTGTTGTGTTGGATGCAGACGATGGACAACGCTAACTGAGATTGAGAGTACCAGGACTCGATGGTACATAGAGGTAGACATTATGACGAATTGGTACATGGAGGAGACTGACAGACGTGAAGTACTAAGGTGGCTATCTGTACATACCCTTCAGGTAGGAATCCCGGTTGAAGACACATAAGATGTTTTTATTCTCTTCAATTGTACTTGTACATCCTGTTCTGTGTACATTATAGTTGGTCTTGTTTTTTCGGCCCTCTTTTACTTTTTATCACTATTTTGTTATATATTTTAATTAGTGTTTTGTATCCAGATATGTGCTCTATTGTGTTTGTTTAAAGGTTAAAAAAGTAGTGCCTTCCCATTTTTAGTGAATTACGCCTTTTGGTGCTAGTCGCCACCCCTGGCCTATGGAAAGCGGGCTTGGGGTAGTCACAACACGAGCCCTGGGGGGACAGTTTGTGATAATAACTTTTTCTTTTAAAAACCAATGATGTTAAATTATAACCCAATTAGTAAAATGTGTCATCATAATATTCAATAGTGATCGAAAACTATAGGTTTGAGTTTGAAAATTATATTTATTCAGTTACAACATCAGAAAATAGTCAATAAAACATCCAATTACATATAATGAAATGGAAGAATAAAGGTTACATGAGATAAGAAACACTATGGTTTCATGTAAAAACTTGGAAATATAAGAAAAAATTATCTAGCAAGTTCTTAATTTAGTTTATTAGATAAATTTGTCCTAAGAATGTTAATGATTAGAAAACTGCATATCTATGTTGGATTAAAATGCAATTGATTTAATAGAATGAAAATTAAATGATAAACATTATTCATTCAATAAACATTTCCCGAAGTTATGAATTTCCTTTATAACAAAATAACATAATGATATATACTTAGTTGATATAATTATATTTTATAGGTTCAATTTAATCCTCATAAAATTCCCAGATATATGATATACATCCTTAAAAATAACCTTTATCATAAAAGAAAAAAATAAAACCTTATGAATAAAAATAGCATTAATTTCATATCCAAATGGAAAGGCATACTTATCATTAAACAAAATCCATAAATATATAAAAACCCAAAAAACATATACAAAAATATTCCTTAATAAATTTTGGTCTCAATAATTAAATCCCGAAATGGTGTCTCTCCAATTGTGAACATATTGTTAACCATTAAAAAATATAGTCTCCCTAGATCTTCCATCACTTCACCATATATATTTTCATCAACTATAGTATTATGAAAAGTTATACCATTTTTTAGATTTTAATGATTTCTATCACATGTGATTATATTCCTTCATAAATTATCCAAAATACCAAAATCAATGAAATCAAAATAACATACCTCTGAATGGAAATCAGTTACCCCATTATGTTGATATTAATGGATATGTTACGCACAATCACATATCTAGTGACCAAACATAAGAGTCCGAAAACACCACGCATAACTAATAAAATATTCCATGAAAAGTTGTTTTCACTACATGGAATATTTTGTCATCATACAGAAGAATTCATAGTTGGATACTTCTCAATATCCTACCACCTTGACCATTTAATAATCGTTTCTTTTTATGGCACATAATTATCAGAAAACTATATAACAACATTTTTTTCACAATGAACCACATTATCTTAAATTTTATGTTATTATGATGCCAAACAACATGGTAGACTAGGATTCAATCCTATGTAATATTAATTAATAAACTATAAATATCATAAATAAAATTTCGGACATTTTTTCCAATATTGTGATTTTTTATTTATAGGAAGCCACCAAGTCCTCATCCTTCTTCTTATATTTCATAATTCTTTCCATCCTATAGTGAACAACCTTAATGAACATTTCTCATATAATATGATCTTAAATTTTTCTAATTCTATGTAATAAATATCATATTTCTCTTTATTATTCTAAACAAAATACCAATATCAATCAGCTGCATCATTAAAATGACAAACCGAATGTGTTACCTTTTTGTGTTTTTAACATCACAACACTTCAAATATCATATCCATAAAATTTTCCATATTCATATA
Organism: Viscum album; assembly: GCA_963277665.1. Lineage (NCBI taxonomy): Eukaryota > Viridiplantae > Streptophyta > Magnoliopsida > Santalales > Viscaceae > Viscum > Viscum album. The sequence continues at coordinate 1,514,588,445 of OY728122.1, read as the reverse complement.
CCATTTGGTCATATGATTAATTGAGTTATTGTGTATGTTTCATCATGTAATTAACCGCTATATACATTATCTTTCATTGTAGTATATCTTCTCATCAATAATGGATAATGAAACCATTTATAGCAGGCTTCAACTGATCAATGATGGAAAAAAATATTCTATTTCAATTCTAATAATCTCTAGATTCTGATATGGAAGTTAGTTTTCTTCTAAGTACCATGTAACTATAGCTTGATACCTTCTTCTTGGAAAACATTTTTGAAAAATAATACTATAGATGAAGTGATATGGATATCCTAAAATGTTGTTTAATTTTAATATAATCATATAACAAAAAATTATAACGGAATCCAATAAACACTATCTTAACCTGTAATGATTTCTAAATCACACTTTGATACCAATAGTAATGAATTTTCAAAAAATATTTACGTATTCCAGATTTTTTTAATAAGAATTATGATTAATAAATATTTTAATTTTATAGTTTTAGATATTTTAGACATAATTTATATAAATAATGACATACATTACAAGTGGAAAATTATTCATAGTATTTATTTCTCAAATAAATTAAACTATTTGAATTAAACATGATTCATATTTATAAAAATTCATTACAATTACCCCATGATCTTTTTCTTTTCTAATTCCCACATAATTTAGGGGAAATAAATTTTAAAAACATGATATGAGAACTAAATTATAGTAAGAGATATAATAGGAAATGAAAATGTTATTTAAGTAAAAATATGAAACCCAAATATATTTTACCTTTATCATCAAGTCACTTTGATAATATGATGTAAAACCTTTTTACATGAATCAATACACATTTAACTCAAACGTAATCATTAAAACCCATAGTAAAATATTTAATGTCATCTTGATGACTTATATAATGAAAAACATAAAAACCATTCAAAAAAATTCCAATTTTAATAACCATATCAAGGAATTCTAATTAATCTATTATGTTCATAATCAAGGTTATCCGAGAAACCCCATATTAATCTGTAACAAACTTTAATTCCACTATTAGTGACACCCCATATAAAGTTGTATCGTTCTTACCCATAGAATTCTATGCCAACCAGGTTAAGATATAATGACCTTCCTCAGATCATATATCGAACACCCCATATATAATAAAAATAAATATCAATAACTCTCTATATTTATCAATTACTATATCATTTATAAAACAATTTAATCATAAAACCCATTGAAACCCCATTTTAATATAAAATAAAAAATACAATCATATAGAAACATGAATTTTTATAAACCCATTATCAATTAAAAAATACCCAAAATTGAAAAGCAGGTTTTTTAATAATAAATTTACACTTTCAATGGAATATAGAAATTAAGTAATTGTCAAAATGGAAGATAATTTATTTTCCCCATGCACATTAAGAATAAAACATTCTGTTTTCCTTTTCAAAACATTCAATATAAATTATTAAAAAATATTACTTTTGAAATATTTGAACGAAATAAAAAATCAAAATAAAATTTCCTTTATAATAATTTTAAATCTAAATATATATATATAAGATAATATCAACAATATGAATATTGAGAAAATGTTTTAATAATTAAATGTTTAAACATTCAATGTGTCCCAAAACAGTTTGATAAATTAAATCGTAGTCCCCATAAAAGTATAAAATCTAAAAAATCATTATAATAACAAGATAATAAAAAAATTCAATATATGACATGTCAATGGGGAATTTTATACACCTCCTAAATGATGGTGGTTGTATAAAATCATGAAATACCTCCGTGAAAGGAGATTGAGAAAAATCCCTTACCATGAGTATTACTCAACATGTACAGTATTTTAATACCTCAATAATAAACATTGGTTAACTATTGACATGATCTAGAACCTTTTTTGTTTATATTATTCCATGTATACAAACTATTACCATGTTCTAACAATTATATGATTATTTAGGTTCATGTCGGGCGTTTGAATGATATTTGGTTCATGTGTCCTAAATAAATTTTGTATGATCTCTATCATTGTAGATTACATTCGTTCATAATATCAATAATAATATTAATGACATAATTAAAATTTTTATATATAAATTATAATTTTATATCAAACAATTATTTGTTATCATGAATAATGTACTTTATAATAATCATGGATATGGTAGGTCATATTTACGAATGAGTAACGTTTCCATTTTCAATGATCATTATCAAAAGAATTTTATAAACATTTTTACATTAAATAGTTATTATTATATCAAAAATAACATAGTATTTCTTAAAATAAACATACATATATTATAAATTTGATATGAATTTGAAAAATGAATCACATCACTATGTAAAGTTTATAGTTTACACATACGCACGAATGATGTTATCATACTTTCATGCATGGAAAGGTAAGAACATAACTGATATAGTATTAATTACAAATAAAAATATTTTACTCATATATTATATAATCATTAATTCCCTCATTATAACTATTATTGAGATATGATGACGGAAAACTAATTATATCAGTTCATGAGGTGGAAGTCCACCATACACATGATCGATTAATTATTTTCCCATTTGATGGAATTTCTGGTGGATTAATGTGATTGTATTAAAACAATAACATACAATACTATTGTGTATACTATAGTTATTATATCACAATGGTGGAAGAATATTTATTTTAAATTGAAGAATAGATAATATAGAAATACATAACTAACAATGATTCCTTTTCTTCAGACGATCTCTATTTATTAACACCTTATCACCACTATGGTGGGTGCTATTTCAAAACCATGTTCCCTAGATTGTGGTTAATGATTATATGATGGTATTTAGGTAATCAGTTTTTAAATAATATGGTTTATATGTGTATTTAAATGAGAATAAGAAGTTCCCTTTTATAGTAGAGGGTAGTGGAAATCTTTTAATCCAACAAATTATTAAATTATTATAAAATTTTTTTATTATTAAGAAATAAAAAAATGATTTATTTTGAATATTGGTTGAATATTGGACAAAATATATACATAAAATTAAAATTATACATGTATTTACTATTTTATTAATCCTTATATTTTTTTAATAATCCATACTTTACCTTTATAATTCATAGAGTGATATCAGGTAATGTACACATTGAGGGAAAATACAATTACTATAAAAGGGAAAACAACCAATAAATGAGTAATTTGTTAAATTTTATGATATATTATAATATGTTGGATAAATATCAAATTTAATTAATTCTATAACAGTTCATAATATATTATTTATTTTAAAACATCCTTTTCTCAAATTTTGACCCTACTCATTACAAGAAATTTTATAAATATCATAACAACATGATATATTCGGTAAAAATCAATTAAATCACCAGTAACATATCATAGGATTTCATAAAATTAATGTGTTAAATTAATTCTCTAAAATTATATTAATATTTTATTAATATCATTTATTTTATATATATCTTAATTAAACAGTGATTGAATCATCATTATCTAATCTCGTAAGGTAATTAATTATTTGATAAAAATAAAAAAATTACAATGACAAAGATATTTTTTTATTTCAATATAATATTTATAATCAAACACATCCCCTATATATCCATATATAAAAAATATTTCACATTCTAAAAATGTAATAAACATTTGACTTTTCATTGAATATAATATTAGAAATGTGATGCACTGATACACGTGGAATCAAAATGGTATAATAACCTCCAAATAATTATTCTAATCAAAAAAGTATCATCCAATGTTATTAGGTCATGTTTTAAAGAAATATTTTAATATTTAAAATAACATTTTTAGACTTAATTAACAGCTTTATCCTTAACTGTGATAATAATTATAACAAAAGTTATTATTCATTTTCTTCAAAAAACGGGGACCTATTTACTAAATATGGACTTTTAGATCCTAAAAATTCAATACAATTTTAAAAATTCAGTTAATCATGTTGACATCAATTAATTTAAAGATAATTTCCTTGAGAATTGATATAATGGGTTTATAAATTTAAAACCATTAAAATAATACAATTTATTTACATCAAAATAAAAATTGATATTTATTCCAACATAAATAATTACAATAAATTATAAAATATTATTATAACTATACTTTACTCCAATTCAGGAAATGATTTAACACCATATATTATTTAGGTGATTAAGAATTTTGATATAAAAAATGCAATATCTTTTCACTATTCATAATAAGAATCATATGAGAGATATATCAAAAATTATACCAAATCTTTTAGATTCCACATTCAATTAATATGTCTATTTTAAAAAAATATATATAAATTTTTTAAAAAATATATTTAAAACAAGTGCATCATTAAAAGGAGGCAAAACTATGACTTTAGAAATTTACTTCTTTTATTGTTAAAATTGAATTTGTTCTTATATCATGTCTTCAATGAACATAAAATGAATGTAATTTTTTTTAAATATAAAAATGTAATATTTATATTTCATTTATATAATACAATAATTGTGATTTTTTTAGTTATTGGTATAAAGAACACATGTTCTCATTTTAATTTTTTTAACAAAAAATTTCATTTTATTTTAAAATGTGTTTTCGTTTCTTTTATAATTAATTGGTTATAAAATAATTAATTTGATATAAATTTTTCTTCAATATTATCATATTTTTATATATCATGTTCATACCCACCATTATAATGGCTAGGTTATAATTGTAACATTTAAATAACAACATTTAATTGTTCATCTATGATTGATGTGGCATATTTTTATGTCTATCAAAGATAATGATTCGTTTGAAATACTCAAGATGATATAATTTTTGTACACATTAAACATTTTCAAATTATTTTCCTAAGTTATTATGGTTCATATGGGGAAATCATGGTGTCAGGATGAAAATCGGAAAGTTATGTAATGACATAAATATTTTTATATCTAATTATTAATTTTTTGAAAAAATGGTTACGATAAGAGGAGTCTCATTATTTATTAAATATTTTTTATATTCATGGGTGAAAAATATTTCTTAAACTGAAAAACATGAAAAATCATGAATAATGAATGAAAAATATTATTTTTTCAGTAAATAAATTATATTTATTTTTTAAGGGTGTGTCTATAAACCAAAGTCATTGCTATATATTTAAATAGCATATACCTACTTCGGAATATCAACATTAATATTTCCACATATATAACATGAAATGTGTGATATCTTATTTAATTATCGATCTCATATATCTACTACGATCCCCATATTTATAGGATGATATAATTTATTTTGGGAATAATATATCATTTCTTTACAATCACCCGACTCATCATTAGGTAATCACTATTGATCGAAATTACTCCATCCCCCATACTGGATATCACGATAGGAACACCTTAATATGAACTCATATTCCTAAAAATGCATTTTTACTCCATTTCCTTTAGTGTTTCCTTGATAAACATCAACTTAGTTGGTGCTATATGACAAGTGTGCATTGAAATGATATATTCACCTTAAAAAAACTCCAACAAAATATAATATCCTCTATTTGGGGGATGTTTATAATGTCTTATGGAACATATATTTATAGTTATAAAAATAAGTGTAATGGAAATAGGGGTTACAAATAATTATACAGAAATATAAAATCCCTAAATGAATATTGTTATTGTCCGGAGATGACTCAAGCCATTAAAATCTAAAATTAATATAGGTTCCCATTATCTTGTAACCATATTATTTTCTTACATATGTGATGTAAGAGATTCAAATCAAAGATAGTAATGAATTTTAGATAATAATATTTTCATCAAATATATTCCTATAATTACCACAATACTTTTCATCTCAGTAATCATGAGGTATGAATGTTTAATATAACTGAAATCATATATATATCACTTTTGGAATCACATATGGTAGTGGACATTCATGAAAAATGATTTATATTGGAAATGTAGCCAAGATTATAACTCTACCTGTAAGTCAGATCTAATAAAAAAATTATAAATACATGAATTTGTAGAACCATTATTAAATAACATTGAAGGTAAATTATTACTGGTCAATATTTTTAAAAAAATACTTGTTAATATAACCAATATCAGTTGTATTTTGATCCACAACATAAACATGGTCTTCCATTACTCTCAAATGATATCCCAATGAAAAATTGAAAAATTGATTTTATATTTATGGTGCCTATCATTGAGGACCCAAAATGAATCTATGGTTCAATCGCTGTGTCCACACCAATTTGTTGTGGACGCATTGATTGAAATCTCACCCTAAATCTTTTGAAAATGGTCTAACTTTCCACATTTCCAACACTAGATATTTTTTTACAAGTAGGGACAGTAATACATTCCAATATTTTGATAGTATAATTAGAGTAGGTTACCTATATAGGTAACTAAAAATTACGAATTCAACTTTTCCAGAATATCAGTAACATGCTAAATATCATTTCTCTCTATCATCCTCCTAGAAGAGATATGAGACATCACAATAGTAGGAATTCTCCACAGCTAAAGAATAAAGGGTAGATGAATTACCACTACTATATGTTCTTCTATGTCTTTCTCAATTTCAATGTTCTTATAATAAACACCATGGAATATCATTTGGTCAAAACACTGTAACTATAGTATTTTATCAATATAATGGTTAATAAAAAACTACATGGTTTCATTTTTTTTACATTACCAACCAAGAGAAGATAAAAGAGAAGAAGTTTAGTGAAATAAGAGGAGTATACAGGTACCATCACCGATCATTTTTGTAGGATCATGATATATTTTTATTGGTCAATATCATCATTTCTGGGAAAAATTACCTCGAGAAATTGTTATTTAATGTATCCCACGTGATATCCTGACATATTCTATATAATCTCATCACTTCCCACCACTAACATGTGGGTATATATAGAATGAACACTACCATATTAATCTTATTGTACTCATGTGTTTCAACAAGGTCAATGAAACCCTTTATAATATCATTCAGACCCTCTAAAAATTTACATCCTCTGTTTTCAAAATACTTTAGAGAATTTTTTCGATATAATTCATTTCTATTATTGATTATATATATAGATTACCCTCCTTTGAGGCGAGAATGATGTAGAAGGACTCTTTTCTGTAGTGAGACAGTTGCCTTTCCAACTATAGAATGTATCACAACATGATCTATGGTACCCTAGAACATTGAATGCGACATAACATAAGGGATTATCTCTAGTCGGATTACCCTAGAACAATTCATTTGGAGGTCCCATCAATCTTCTATGAGTGACATATTTTATAATACCATTAAAAATATATTGAATATTTAATAGACATGTTAATAAAACCTGATAACAAAAATATGCAAACAATATGTATCATTGTCCCATATTGACATACAATATCACATCATTATTAGTTAAATCTAATAAATTCCAATAGATATACTGAAATATTATATATTACATATATATATATAAATATTGATTAAATTTTTATCCATATCTGATAACACTAGTAAAGGAAATAATTGGAACAACTATGATATATTGCAACAACATGTATATATGTTTAATGAGATCTTACACTCCCATTCATGATGTATGGACACAACCAAAAGAGCATAAAACGTATAATTTATTCACATAAAAATTAAATTGTATTTCTGTTTTCTATGAAGACTCTATGAATCAAGAAAATCATCTATAAAATTCCCACACATCTATCTCTTTTATAACATGTCCTAAGATTGTCCAAATTTAAAATTACTAAAATTTTAGTTTAATATAATATTGTAAATACCTGTCCTAAAACCATTATGTATTTTTTAGGGATCCATGTATCAACTTACAGACCTCCCAATTTAAAGAGTATTGGAACTGATAGCGAGGATTTATAGAAAGTTAGTTGGGAAACAATGCACTCAATATCATATCCTTATACAAATCATTAAAATATAATATAAAATTAGAGTAATGTGGTGAAATAAAATGATAAAAATGTAATGACACATGGAAAATAATTCATAAAATAAATAAACAAATATTATCCATCAATATATTTATAAAATAATTTAATTTATATTTTGGTAACAAGTAAATTAAACTACTCTAATCCTCAAATGCATATCCTTGCAAATACTTATAATTCTATACATTTTTAACCTGATGTTTCGATCAATAGAATGAAATAAACACAAATACTAATAAAAAACCAAAACCCACTTAGAGGAAATTATTTGTAATTCAATAATAAATAATATTTTTGTAAGTCAAAAAATATTTTTAGTGTAATACAATTAAAGAAGTTATTAATGAAAAAAAATTCCAATGATATCTGTTTTTTTATTATGTATTATATATTAAAAGAACAATTTTATATTTTAAAATATTAATTTTTATTAAATATAATTCATTCTCCATTCTATTTATATGTTTTTAGCTAGTATGAATTTTTAGTTTTCTATAATTCTTTTCAAAAAATTAGTGTTATGTAAAAATCATATTTTTTATGAATTAGTCATCATTCAATATAGGCCTAAGTGATAAAAATACCAGTTATGTAATAAAATTTGATTTTGGGGAATTCCATTATGAATTATTATATAATAAATGATGTTATAATTATAGGTCCCAAATTATTTTTTAAAAAATATATGGTCTTAAAAAATGATATTCATGTAGTTTTCCAGAATTATGTGTTTATAAGTTTAATTGTTATCTAATATTTCCCTATAAATGCCTAATATGGTAGTTGTTTTATAATAAATCAATTTATATATTTATATTAATTATATAAGATAATTAGGACATTTATATAAATTAAATTCATAACAACATTAATTATCTAAAAACAATATTGACATAATTAACTATGCTCATTTTAAAATTATATTTTCACAGGATAAGAACTTTTTTGTGTAAAAATCAGTTTTAAATTAGAAATTTTATGTTTGAAATTTTATTATAGGACTTAATCATAAATTGTTTTATTAATATTAAATAATAAATATGAATATTAATTACCATTGTAATGGTTTCTTTTTGTAAATGGATAAAAAACATTAAATCACTCAATAATTATCTCAAAATTAATCAATGAGAAGAATTAACCATTATTTTGTGAAAAACTTCATCACTCTCAACATGGATCCATTAACCCATTAATAGTTTCATGACATTATTAAAAATTTGATACCAATTTTAAATGTTTCCCATTTTCATATTAAAGGATGCCACATCCATCCTTCCAAATAACACATTGGCTTGGAATTTAATATTATATCTCTATTTTTTTCTTCCTCATATAAATTTATCCCAAATATATTATCTTTGGTCACTATAGAATTCATATAGTGTTGGCATCCATGGATTATTATCATATAATATTCAAGCTTCCAAATTATTAGTGAACTTTCAACAAAATGGAAGTAAATCAAGCTTGTTTTCAACATTCAAATCATTCACATTGATCATAATTTATTTTCCCCATATAAATCCATTTCATATTTGTTTTTATCAAATTGATGATAACAGTATAAATTATTTTCTCCTTGTGTTGGGTAAGTAAACTTTCACACCATTGTATTATTCCTTTCCCAATCAATTATTTTATGGAAAAGAATGAATTTGATAATAAATTAAATAAACTATGTTGTGATTAACTCTTGACCAATGTTATTACTTCCCACCAATATTCTCACATCACTAGTGGAAACTAACTTTTTATTCCCCCAGGAATCTTATATTCATAATTATATTAAGACAATGTTTTTTATATCCTTTAAATTAAATGGGGTATTTAATAATGGTGTGCTCAAATTTTTCAATGGAATTAACTCTCAATGATCATATTTTATTCCCATCAAAATATTTGACATATTTCATTCAATAGTGACTTTATATTAATTATCTTCGATCTTTTGTTTTAAGATGATTCCTATTAATTTATTTAATTTTTTTTGAATGTGTCATCAAACCATATAAAGATAATTTGTTATTAGGAAAAAAATATGAATGATCATATTCCTGATTTTTATTTCATTGTCAAAGGAATCTTCTCTTTTAATTTACAAGTTCATTAATCTCCAGACATATCCTTTTATTGTGACATCATGTTTTTTGTATCAAATGATCATGTTATTATTGTGATAAAATTTAGAGGAGTTATGAAATATATTTTCTCCCCATAGTTAATTTATCTTAAGATTTATGATATTATTGTAAGTTAAACTCATATGAATTTATGAGGTTAGGTGGTGTCTTATATCACCAATAAATTTATTGGTTTTGGTGTTATATATAATAAGGTAATGATATATGTAAGTACATGGATATGATAACAAAACTAAAGGGTAGATATTGATAGATTATTTACATAAAAAAATTAACGGGTTAGATTAGTAGGATTTTATCAAAATTAATTCATTTACATTTGTCTATGACACTATATCTGAAATGTAATTTATTTTCATGGTATTGATAATATTTATGATATTCCTTGATCTATAGATATTATTCGTCCTTATGTATTGCTTATTTTCATTATATGTTTCCAATCAATGTGTTTTGTGAACATTCATTGGTTTTATATTCATATGACATGATCATTAATTACCTAATTATTTTATCACATATGATCTCATGAAATATTTTCCTTCATTATATGAATACTCATATTTTCCCTTTTATTTAATTTCTAAGTGTTATGAATATTTTATATGTTTGTTAGATTATGAATTTTATATCAAAATTTATTCAATTTAGATGTCATAGTTTATGAAAATGATTTTAAATAATGAGATATACTAATGAGGGTTTAAAAAAGATTGGTTATAAATGAACTATTATATGTGTTTTAAAATATGTTGCTTTTTCAATTGGTCTCTGATGAAATAATCCCTTAATTTTATGGTTTTTGATATTGTTTATTGAATATATTAAATCTTTATCGAAATCGATTTATTTGTTATTTACTTATATCATGGGTCAATATTTTTTGTATCAGAAGAAATGATTTGTTATTTAATAGAATAATTTAGATAACTTTACTGAAAAAAAAATAATGATAGTTTTAATTGGTTAATATCCTTATGTTTTGGTAAATTAGAAATAAATTGGTTTTCCTAAAATATAAAACACACATTGGATAATAAATGTGTATAATAATTTATATCATATTTATATAGTGGAAATCCCCCTAAAAGGTTTGTTTGAACATTTATTTGATCATCATTATTCTTAATGGTGAGTGTTCCTATGAATGCACAACTCTCTAGTACCTATTAAGGGGTATTATTTGATTAATTGACATTTTATATAAAAACAGTTGATGAATTTTAATATGTTTAAGATATATAAAATAAAAAATTATTTATAATGGTTGAATTACATTAGACCTAAAGAGTTTGTAAATTATGAGATATATATCATCATATAATTATTGATTCTAACTAAATGTTTTCCCTCACATTATATACTATATTTACACCCTAAAAATATTTTATTTTAAGAAATAGTTATAAAAATGATGAACTAATATAATATTTTCATTGAGGGATAAAAATGATATTTTTCAAATGTGATGCCAAATGTGATGAGATTCGATGTAGATGTCGTTGTAGTAATTTTAACTCGACATCCAAATAGCTATAAAAAATAATGTTAATTACATTGAAACTCTGAATATAGAAATGTTTGATGTGTTTTGATAATCTATTTATTTTTTAGTATCCACCAACCTTTAATTTTTTAATAAAAATATTGCTGAGTAATAGAACCTTGTGATCGAAAATCTATTTTCCACCCACTAGTGTATAGTGTATGATGAGTTCATTTTGGTTTTCTATCCACTATAAAGAATTGTTAACTGATGGTGGAGCCTAATTAATAATAATATTTATATATATTAATTAGGTTTTACAGAATGGGATGAGTTCGGCAATGTAATCTTCATCAAGAACACTCCTGAAATACATTCATTATAATGTAGTGGAAATAACATGAGTTGAATGAAAAGTACGACGGATCTATTTTCACTAATGAAGTTAACTTAATAACTTCACCATGGTATGACTATATTTATATATACCAATATTAAATCATGATTAATCGATTAAATGGTGTATCATGTCATGTATTGAATGTAAGTCTCGAATGAAGACTATTAATGCTATGTGAATGTTTATAAATGTGTGCTAATTGTAAAGATGGAATTTGAACACTATCACTAATTCAAGGAAATAATAATATATATGGAGTATAAGGAGACCCTTTATGGCAAGAAACATATGGTAATTAAATTAAAAATGTCTAAATGTCAAAATGATAGAAGATACACAGGGGTAACATCATTGAGGTATATCGATTCGGTTTTATTAGTTGTACAATAAGACATGTGTCTCAAAATTGTGGATGCGGGGTCTATCAAATGATTGAAATTGTATAGGAATATAAGGATACAAAAAATTATCCACCCATAGTTCTATTCTTCAATTATTATTAGTATTTTCATTATACAATCAATTTTCAAAAATGAATTTCTAATAAAACAAGTATCCCGCATCGACCTCTGAAAAGATGATATAAAATGATGGAAAATGTTATCACTACTACTAAGGTGGGTATTGATAATGAATTTTTCAAATGTATACTAATTAATTAACATATATATTTAATGTCATTATTTTATTATAGTTATTCACATTCATTAATGTTACTTATGATTGTTAATATTGTTGATCTACCTCATCAATCCATTGGTAATAAACTGTTTATGAAAAGACATTGTGGAGAAATGATATAATCTATAGAGTATAAATATTCATCGTTATTTTTTGTGTGTGATGACACTCAATATGAGTCTAGTTCTCTATTCCTTGATTTATTTTTATTTGTTTCGGATATTGAATTATTATTCAAACATAGAAAACATGTCATTTTTGGGACAATGAGATCTCAATTAATGAAAAATATCATTAAAATTATTATTACAATTATATATTGGAATAAATTATGAAATATGGGTTATGATAACATGGAAAAGTGACAGATATCTCAAATGGGAAAAGATGATGTCAACATTAATAACAATCCTATTGTAAGACAATATGTTAAAATATTCTTAGTTTATATTCCAATACTTAACATAGATATAGTTTATTATTTTTCAATAATTATAATATAATGGTCTATGATTATACCAAAGTTTACATATTTAATGGTCACACTGATTTAATATACTATTTGATGATAATATACGAGAATCATGATAAATTATTTGTATACCTGATTTCAATACATTGGTGGTTTATTAGTGATTTTTATTTTCTAGATGGATGGATCAATAAACTATTGTATAGACTATCATTAGATTCACATGATCACCACAAAGAAAACAATCTTCTATCATGTATTGTTTTTTTGATAAATAAACTTTGGGGATTTCATTATTTATCAAATATTGTCCTTCGATTCATATTTCATCAATTGATAGCATATTTATAATATATACAAACCAAAACATTCAAAAAATTGTTTCAATACAAAGAATTTATGTTAATTCCAAATGGTTTTAAAAATTATATACCGAACATTATGGATTCTTTAATAGTGTCCTTATATATATCCTTGAAAATGTATCAGTATACATTATTGATGACATTTTCAAATTTTCTATTTGAATGGAAGAACATGGAAAGTATTTGATATTTGGAATATTAACCATAGGGTATAAGAAATATATTCCATTTAAAGAAACATAGATATTTTTAAATAATGTCTTTCTTAGTATTGGTTATTACATGTTAGGTTATATTGATGGATGAATAAAATAAAAATGTAATTATAAAATGATCGGGAAATTCATCAATGATAGATTTACAATATTTTATTACATTATCACAATACACAGGGTGTTTTGTAAGAAATATCTGCAAAATATCCTTTAAATTAAAAATATTGATCTAAAATGGGGTGATTTTTATTTGGAAAATACAATAGGCAGAATGATTTAGGGATACTATAATGTGATTGTTCAGTTTCTATCTTCCTATAATTACATTTTTAAGATATTAGTTTCTTATATATATTAATTATTCATTTAATTTTATTATTTAATATTTTTCAGAATGAAAAAGTAATATCTTAGGCATCATGAAAATTAATGACTTCTATGAAAATCATACGAACCAATATGCAAGAGGTGGTGGTAATACCCTTTACATATGTAATTCGGTTCCACCACCTATATTGTGAGAAGTGTGTCATTTTTATTGATCATATGTTTGTAGATTTTATGTTCAATAAAATCTGAATTTGTAAAAAAGGATGAGGTTAAATTTTATAAATAAATATGATATCACAATACATTACCTTCTATGGAATGAAAAGAATTTGGCTAATTCAACAATAATGAATGATCATTCTATTATATCAAATTTGTTGATTGGAAAATATTCAATTGATATAGATTTAAAATATTATAATATCTATATAAATAATAAGAAGAAAACTGAGATAATTAAAAAATTAATACTCAATCATCCATTCATGAGAATAACACTAAATCTTAGAATTATGATATTAGTATTTTAAAAATTATATATGAAATATTTTTATAATCATATATAATGACATTGTTATATTGTTTGTAACACATTTATGTGTCCTATAAGAACCAGATCAAAATATAGATGTTCTAGGTGATAATAATAGACCTCCTTAACTATTTTCCGTAGAAGTATGAAGATTATTGGGGATCTAAAATATCATTAAGTGTGATAACATTGAGAAATTGTGGAATATGCATCTTGAAAATTTATATTCTTGCAATTTAATGCTTAATGATTAAATATAATTAATATTCTACCACAATTACCCATATCATTATGGAAATATTAAAACATTTTCATGGATTTTGATGTGGGAATACCCAAAACATATAAGATATATATTTAAATCTATGTATTAATTGATCCCAATAAAATTTTTGTGCATTTTATTATCACGAAATAATATTTTTCTCTTGATGAACTCGACAAATATATTTATAATAAAAGTGGTAATTCATCATGGGGTTCCACATTCCATAATATCAAATATGATATGTGGTTTACAAACTGAATAAAAATAAGTATTAAGAAATATTTTGATATGTAGTTGAGTTTTAGCACACATTATATCGCTAAGATAGACAGTCTTTCTAATGGAGACAACCCAACTCTATATGTTCGGCTATGATTTTGTTCTATGTAATTCCAAGGCTGTTGTTATGAACACCTCTACATGGTATAGTTCTTATATAAAAATATTTTCCTCTATAGAATTCATTTGTTAGTACGTATGGCTCTTTATTAGAAGATATGTAGGAATCAATGTCTGACATAGGAGGGCGGTAGGTCCTTACCATCACTAAAAATTGATCGATATTGTTAAAACCATTATGAAATTAATAATAGATAAATAAATTCATCATAATATCCCTGTGAATAATAATTAATGACTGATGGAGTTTCAAATTGGAGACAATTCATTCATCAGGATTTTTCCATGGTAGTGGGTTATGAAATTTGTGAAGGGACATCAAACAGAAGGTATAACCATCCCTCCATGATTTTTGAACATATCAAGGTAGTAGATAATCACATAAAATTACATTTAGAACTATCCCAAGTAAATTATGTATTCAAATTTCATATTTTGAGGAAGAAAATTCAATACCCATATGAAACTCTAAATTCAGAATCCATGACATGTGAATAGTGATCAATTATATACGTAGCAATTAGTACAAATTATAGATCAAGGATATATGCTACTAAAAAATAGTACAGCTCATATGGTCAATATTCTATGGAAAAATAATAATTTTGATGATTTTATTTGGAATCTAGAGGATATGATTAGGAAAATTTACCCTCTATTAGTTTATTCTCTATAGGAAAAGTTTTATAATGAACCTAATCATAGGTGGTAGAATGTAATGACCCAAAATCATGACATTGAAAAACTGTTGTTATTTCTAAACAAAATATTACAATCTATATATTAAAAAGAATATTAATTTATTTATTAACTATTATTACTAATTTAATAATTATTATTAATACTATAAACCATTAAATATTATGAATATAAAAAAATAATATAAGTTAATTTTTATTTTTTTAGTAAAATCTATTTTCATTTTAAACTCCATTTTATTTTGAAATCTTTATTTTGTAGTACATGAATTTATATTTTGTAAATGAAATTCATTTTTTAATTTTCCACAACAGAAATTTATTGGGTATTATTTTTTCATCATTCTAAAATGGTGGATTTCCATTAATCAAATATAGTTGTTTGAAAAAATAACAAATTTATATTATGTTATCATCAGGTACGATTATCATAAAATATTACACAAAAATTATTTTATTAAAATATTTTTTTCATGAATAATATTTTCAATTGAAGCACTTTGTATGAAATTTTATTCATATTTCTAGTATATGTAAAACTATTTTATGATGCCACAAAAATATTGGAAAAATCAATCTTCTGTTTTAAATAAATTTTTATATTGTTAAATTTGTCTTTGGATTTCCATAAATTCCCTATGACTTTTATATTTCTATAATAAATAAATTAATATGATTATAATTTAGATCCATGATAATTATATCATACATATATATTTATATGAAAAATATCTTAAAATATTATTTTAAACTAGTTTTTTAAACATATATTAAAAATAAATATTCACACCAATAAATTTTTTTCTGTTACTATGATTTTAAAATTTAAAACTAGAAGGAAAAAATTTTGTAAAACGATCCAATAATTATTTTTTCATTAATTATTATTAGTATATTTAAAATTAAGTACGAATAGAAAATTTAATTTTTACAAAAACATAAAATTAAAACAAATTCTTAAATCACACGTACCTTGTCTTAAAATGAATGTATTTGAGGATTTTCATCATTGTATTATAGCATAATCACTATATTTGTTATTTTGAGACATTGAACCTATAATAGTGTCATGGAATTGCTCAAAATTGATTTTTATATCCAATACTATCATTTTATTCTCTATTAAATGATTACCACCTGTCTCAATTCCTGTTACACATACCAAATAATTACAAAAAAAACTATTTTTTTATTCTTAGATCCATATCCCAACTATATATGTTTCTGCTCACCTTCTTTTTCTCCACATAAAATTAGTTTTTCTTGAGAAACATCAATCATCAAATGAGGATAAAATTCATTTTACTATGATTTTTCAATTTAAAGGGGATATAATTACCTAAATTATTCCCTTGGTACATAATAACATCACATTGTTTAATGTAATTTCTTGTAAAATAGTATATATCATATTATAATTTTATTGAGTATTTCCAGGTTTTTTATTTGGAAATCATGGTTCAAAGAAATTTATTATTCATGGAGGAAACTTTTTTTAATGGAATGATATTTTTTCTTTAATAATCCCCATAACATTTATTTTAAAACCTATAATTCAACCTCATTATAATGACGTGTCATTCTAGATAATGGTGTTATTAATTATTTCTATGTATATTCTATTTAGTACTAATTTATTATAAAATTATACTTAAATTTTAGGAAGCGATTTATTTCATTTACATATATATTTATTTATTTTAAATTTGATATAATCTATGTTGTTTCTTAATCATTTACAAAAAAAATTGTAATCTGACACAAAATTAATGTCTTCTGAAGTTGATATTAAGAGATGTTTTTTTCAGAAAAATTTATTTTTATTATTTCTCTTTGGTTCTAAAATGTTTTTTTTCAATTAAATAATGTTTTATAAATCAGAAAAATATATTATATAATAGGGTGATCATGTTTTTACTATAAAATAATATTTTTTATGCAATAATTTTTTTTTATGAAGTAATATTATCCCTATTAAATTCCATGTGTTATATTTGAAAATACGAATGATTTTATTTTACGTGGAACTCATAAGTATGAAATTATGGTTGTGGTTTTATATCACACTTCAAATAATCTATTACGTTATTCATTATTAAACGATATTAATGCGTGGATAAACATTTATTTGTTTAGAAAAATATAATTGTGGACTCACATTGTTTTTCTCACATAATTAAATGGTCTACATGGTAAGAATTTCTCAAAAAAATTTCTTATTATGAAGATTAATTTAACTAAATATGTAAAATATTCATTATTTTAAATAAATTCAAAAAAATATTATGATATAACATAGTCATTTATTTTAAAAGCTTATGTATTGATTTAGTGTTTGTAATATGTTTCTATGACATGTTATTGATGACCATTATATAGTGTTATATTTTCATGTTATGAACCATAATAACAAATCTTGATTTTTTTTTTCACATAATATCTCATGATAATTTATTTTAATATTACCAACTTAATCCTTTTTCCCTCATATTTATCATCTAACCATTTTTACATGTTTATATATTTTAAGATATGGGAATTTTATAGCACCCCTTATTATGTTATCATTCCCCTCGTAATGAAGGACATAACGGTGTATATTATGAATAAAATGATATCTATATGAAAATGGTTTTGGAGATATATTCATAATTTCTTTTGAATAAGATATTAATTTGGATGGACTCTATATAACTAAACCATTTTACCATTTTTTCATTTACATGATAATTTTATTAAATAATCATGAAAATTAATACAATATATTTGATGTAAAATTTAATTACATGATATCCCAAGTATCATAGAATGATTCATACTCCTTAGATCATCCATTTTCCATGGTCACCATTCCCTTGAACTAATAACTATAAATAATGCGTGTACGTGTTTCCAGATGAATGTACATGGTTTCCAATATAACCCATTTGGATAACACAATTGAATAATTAATGAGTGTGTATACAAATCATAGGTTTGTTCCATCATTATTATTAATTTTTTAATTATGACAAAATATTCAGTCATGTACCGAGTGTTCATATTTTAACTCGTCCACCAAAGAACATAAATATTAACATATTTGGATCGACGAATGATACGTTGATATATGATGTGGTACAAGAGTAACAAAAATCCAAAATTATCATAATCGTGTATCTTTTTTGACTCAAGGCATTGAGTTGTGTCAGGTCCATAGACCATCGTATCACAACTATGAAAAGGGTCAAGCCATCAGGCTGTCATAACAAATCTATTTCTTAGGTATATCCTTAAGTCCATAATTCTCCAATCATTATAAACATTTTTCAACCCTTGGGGATTCATCCCTATACACTATTATTATTTTTTTCAACAATATAATTAGATGTTTTGTGAATTCCCCATCCATGGGATAATAATCACATAATGGTCTCATTGTTTATAGATCCATTAAAAAACCATCGTATGAATGGAATCACACATAAAAGTATGGAAAGAAAAATTAAATGAATATAAAAACATAATGATAAAATAAAAGAAACATAAAATTTATGTTTTCCACATCCAAAATTTTCAAACATTACTCAAACATAATCATTGCATCATGTAATATCATCGAGTCTCAAAGGATAAACAAATTCTGACATTTGATCATAAACAAGAATTGTCAAAATATTATATAAAAATTCAAATGAAAGAAACATATTTATATGAAACACAAAATATTTTAATAATGTTACAAACTAATTTCTCTTGATGAATAACTAAATGGTTTATTGAGTAAATGAAAAAATAACCCATCACAAAAAAATGATGATTTTTTCACATGTAAAAAATTTCTAAATCAGGTTTTTGATCATCATGAACGAAAATTTCAATTAATACAGCAGATAATTAAATGTCAATAAGTTTATTCTAGAATAAAATACTATAATGATTAAATCAATGGAACCAATTTTGAGGTATTTTATATAAGGGAATGTAGAATATCCAAAACTAATTTAAATAAAAAAATCACTGAATTGAGTGACCACACTAGTAGAATTCCATGGATCTATCAATGAACCATTCATCCATCTTGAATTAACTGATGTAAAATATATTGAAGATGGTTACATTGTATAAAAATATCAGTATAAGTTCAATCGAGATTAATTAACGTAATTTCTCCCAATTATTCTATGTTTAATCCTTGATAAAGAGGACATTTGTCTGAAAAATCTAATATTCACTGAATTTACAAAATAATCATCAATGAATTAATATTCGATTATCAATCCTTCCTCAAGGATAATTTGGTTATATGACATATTAAAAAAATTTCATTGAACATTCATTTTTAATGGTGTTTCTCAATATTTTCACGAAACATAATCAATATGGTTTATTGATCACTTTTCTATGAAGAGAGGATGAATATATTATTGGAAATTAAGGTATTTATGAATATTAAAATATTCCATGCATATCCCTCTAGGAGGGTGAAGGTTTTAGAGTATATCTAAATATATCTTTTCAATTAATAGTTTTCAATCTTTTCAAACAATGGTGATCTATGTGGAGAGGAATCTGAGTTCTATGTTGAAAGAGTAGATCATTAAAATTTGATTTATATCCACTCGGTCTGAAATTTTAAATTAATAAATTAAAAAAAATTCCATCAAAATTTAACATGTTTCAATAACATTACCCTCCAAAAATGAACATTGCAATCATAGGTGGCCTCACTAATGAGCTCGAGGGGTCCATAAGATAACTATTGTATCTATAATGACACATATGTATCTATCCATTGGCCTTCCATACAACTCTATAAAACTGCTCATACTGGGCGGTGTGTTCCACCAACATCACATTTATATGCTCTATCCACCCTATGTCTGAGCCCATCCTCAGGTTATCAATTTTCAAAACAAAAATCAAATTCCACATAAAAAAAACATATTACCTTACAATATTATATAATAAAAAAAATAAGAAAAAAATTATTTCATAAATAAAAAACTCTCATGATGATATAAGTAAGGATGTCACATTCATGTTCACTATTGGAGAATCATCTCTTTCATCAATGGGAAATATGATATATCATATATGAATAGTGATATAAATAAAAATATTTTTTTTCATTGATGAAAAATAATAATTTTTTTATAAAAATTTAACATCATAGCCTTATATTAATATTTTTATATATTTACATCAAAGTTCTTATTAACACCATAATTTTCCATCAACTTCTACATTACTCTAATATTATTCTAATAAAAATTCTGACATAAGAATTATAAAAAACAACCATCTTTTATAGTTATATATCTAATAATATTCATCATTCGTTCTTTGTATCTACAAATGATAAATAAATACTTAATTTACCCTCACAAATTTATTTTCAAAAAATGATTATATATTTTTTGTTCAAATACATACCATTAATTTTACTAATATTACATTTTCAATAATATTGATATCAGAATTTACCATAATATTTTATGTTTTATCAAATTAACCAGATCAAAATTCAACACATTATTAGGAATAATCATTATATTCATTATATACATCACTTGAATAATCCATATTCATGGAATGTAAATCACATCGTTTAACCGATTACTTATTTTCATCATCAAATTAAAAAAATGTTGAAAATATACAATTGTCATTTTTTTGTTCAAACACTTTCATTATATGTTAATTACAGTACATTTTGTAATTTTATTTGAAGAAGAGATATCCACATTTTTTTAATATATATTAGTAAAATTCCATTAACACAAAATTTATAAAATATTAAAAAAAATTAGTTCATTAATTTTATTATAAAATATATTTATAACATCATAATATAATTCCATAATCAGGTTTTCTTGTAAAACGTCTCCGAAGAATATATATTATAGTTCATCGGAAACATAAAATAGATATTAAATATTAACTATTTTTTCCATTTAATGACAAAAAATGTAATGTCAAATTACAAGTTCTTTAAAAAAATTAATAAATCAATATATAACATTGATTCCTCGGCACTGTTTTACAGTATTTTATTAGGTATAAATTATAGAATACCACTTTTGAGTTTAATAATCCTCTAAATATAATTTCATCCTTAATAGGTGAATTCAAGTGCATTGACTAAATACAAAATTATTAAATAATAATAATATTTATTATCTTTACATGTTTTACAAATAATAAGCCTTCTTAAAACTCAAGATTTATTAATCACGATCATGATTCTTGACATCGATGAAATTTCATTTATAAAAGAAATATTTTATTTTTATATATTTTTTTTATTTTTTATTTTTTAAAAAATATAATCCAATAGTTGATATATACTAGTTATATTAAGGTAGACTTTTTTATATTAACATCATCAATTATCCACTCATGTAATGTTAAATATTTATAGTACATCACTCCATCTCTCTACCTCTTTAAGAAATGTTATATCACTATCATGGTCATATTAACTATAAATTTTAAGATATTTAAAAAAACTATTCATTTTATGCCACATCTCATTTTTCTCTTCCATGCTCGAGTAAGATAACGTTCCATAATTTCATATTTAAAATAAATTATATTTTATCTATACACATTATGTTAAAACAAATCAACCATTCAAAAAATTAAAATTTTTTTCTAAAACATTATACAAATATATTCATTACATATCATTAAGATACTATGATTTTTTCTCATTAAAAATTATACAAAAAATGTACACATCATCATTATTTATATAAATTTTTTTTTGTGAAATACACTTTCATCATTGTTTGTAAATATTTTTTAAAAATAATTCAGAATTTTTTTATAATTAATATGTAAATATGGTGTGGTATTCTATAACTATGTGACATGACTAACCACACCTTCCATATAAAATATTCAAAATATTAAACTAATTCTATTACTTAACCATTGATGTTTTTGTTTTGCTTTAAACAAAAAATAATTAATAATGTTTTATTCACCAATAAAATCATACCTCAAATGTTCATAAAATTTTATAAATTCCAATTATTTTATTCAAAATTTCATTCCAATTATTCCAATTAATATTTTCTCAAAATTTGGTTGATAAATAAAATTATTCATATATAATTTACTTATTATTCTGTTAGTTTCACAATATATTCATAACCTTTTTGAACAAATATCTACTTAATTTTTTTCAATAAAAATATGTGATATTCGATAATTATTATCATGATTTTAAAAAATCATCCATTTTTTATCTGACCATTTTTACATGATTTCATTATCATTCGACATTTCATTTTTTCATAGAAATAATCAATTAAAATTTCAAGGAAATTTTATTTTTATTTTTTACATTTTAAATATATTTATCATTATTTATATTAAAATAATACATTTTCATTCTATTGAATGATGTAATTGATATTCCTAGTTATTTACATAATTATTTATTCATTAAAATGTACTCATAGTTCCATATATCATTCACATACCAATCACACAAATTTTTAATAATCAATGAATATAATTAGAATTAGTAACTTCAACCATGAATTTGTTTTCTAAAATTTGGTCTCCATTTCAGTACAAAATTCCCATGAATTTCTTTCACATGAGAGAAAATATGACCCCAAATAAATTTATCTAAAAATATTCCTTCTATTTTAATGTTCATGACCTCCTTTTATATTTGTGATAGTTTAAAAAATATATATTATCCTTATACTATTGAATAAAATTTAATAATAATTATTTTAAATCATACATTAAACTTAATTTCCTGAATTTCATAGGTTATTTTTTTCCACTACATAACACTTATTCATTATATATATCAATAAAAAAATTTCGTCTATGATATCTAATTGATAAATAATATTCACAGTCACTGTCATGAAACTAAAACACTATCATTTAAAAGTAACATATTAATTTAAATTTTTCTATATTTTTAACAAATTTTTATAAATCAGTAGCTTTTATATTTAAAACATCTTACTCAATAACTTCATTGTAAAAATGACTTTGTTTTTACTCTACTATTATATTATATTAAAAAACATTATATGTAAATTTCCAACATCTCCACTACTAAAACAACAAAAATGTCAATATATAAGTATATATATATAGATATATTAAGAAAATATTCTTTTATTATTAGAATAATTTTTTTAACCATTACAAATAATATTCACTTTAAATCATAATATACATCATCATTTATGTCCATGAAATTTATTTTTAACTCATTTATATTTTGATTGAAAATTATTACATTACATTATTTTAATTATTTATTAAATAAAAATTACTTTTATAATTTGAAAATAATAAACACATCAGGTATTGGGGATAAAATAAATTCGAATCCTAATATTCAAGAGGTAAAAAATTGGTACAAAACGTATACTTATTTGAAAATGGACACAGCATTACTATCCTTGAAAATTATATTGTTTTTTATAAATATTTCATGGATCCTATAACATCATTCAGTCCATAAATTAAATAATAAATTATTTATCCATAAATTATATAAATGTATTCCGTCATTATAATGATTTTTTTAGATTTTTCTATACTAACTATTGCTTTGTCTTCCCAAATATCACAATCCTCCATTTGAATTCCAGTTATTTCCATTATTATTGTATTTGAAAAATTAATTTTATAAAATTTAGCCTAATATAGAAGTACATATTTCGGTATAATTCTCAATATTAAATATAACAACTGGAGTTATTAGTTTATTTTATATAACATGAGTAAGGATACTAATTTAATTTCTATAAAATCACAACATAACAGTAGAATGTATTACAAAATTAATGACATAAAAAATTTTCCCCTTTTAGTATTGTATTTTGGTTCATAATTGAGTTCTATATGATCTATAAATAAATTAAACATAATAAATACTATATAAATATCCAAATATTTATTAAATTAATGTTTGAAAATAAAAAAACAAAATATTAGATGGAAATCATAAATATTTCCTTAAGGAGGTTTTAATAAATAAATTATATATATATATATAATGAGAATTTTATGAACTAGTGAATTGTTTATTTTGTTATTTTCTATCGAATAAACCACAATCATTTATTAAGAAGAAAACAAATCCATCTATCATTGAACCATTTTATAATACTTTTAATTGTATGACATGTTTTTAAAAATTAAATGACCACATCGACAATAATGTTGTCATCATAAGGATTTGATTCTATTTTTATTATAATTTGTTACCTATATCCAACAAGTTCATAGTATTTTATTTTTTCATAGATTATAAAAGTATCGTCAAATGGTTTTAATGAAAAAGGTTTACCCTTTAACTCCAATAAAAAAATGAATTATTATAGGAACAATTATTCCCAAAAATAATAAAAACAATTATATTAATGAAAAAATAAATATTAAGAATACTATAAATATTTATCTATAAAATGAGACGAACATAATACATCTTCGACATCCCTTTTGAGGTTCTACAAAAATAATAAATACAGTGAAAACCCCATCATTATGATTACTCAACTTTTTAATTTCATATAGACTCCATTTATTTAATCATGTATATTTAAATTCAAATTAATATTTTCAATTATTTTGATTCACATAGAACACCAAACAAAAAATAAAACATGAAATATTAAATGAGTACTTTTACAAAAATTACATGAAGTGTAATAATTCTTATAAATAAAAATATATTAATAAAGTAAGAATTATTTAATTTATATGATAACTAAATAATTTTTTTAAAAATTAAACTTTTATGATGATTATAATTTTAATCAGTTTCATTTTTAATTCAAATAAATTAAATTTTTTCCATATAAAAGTTTCAAGAGTAATTTGTAACCTAATATATTAGATTTCATTTAATTTCAAAACTGATGGGAAATATGATTAAAACCTCAAATAAATTAATGGTCCTTTTTATTTAATTTCTTTTAATTATTTATGTTTTCTTATTCATCATATCAAAATTTAATAATGTAGAATTTTTGAGAAATTTTCCAAATGATTTGTTTTATTGAGAATATTGAATTTGTAGTTTTTTTAAATTCTTCATCTATTATATCATATTCATTATATCTTCGTAGGAAATTTTATTTTTATATTTTATAATTGATTATTTATTAAAATATAATTGATAAATTTAAAATTTTGAATTTACAAGACAATTTGTTACATTTTTGAACCTATGTTATATTTTATTCTAATAAAAACCTACATTAGTCCATTAATTTTAAATTTATATTCACTATGACCAATTAAATTATTGATTCATTTTAAGGAATTAAATTTCATATTTTCTTATCCATAAAATAATAAATTAAATTAGAATAAATACTATACAGGATATTGGTTTAAATTAATATATTTACTTAAAAAAGGCTATTTTTTCGAAGAAAATAGTTTTCTTGTAAAATCTGTTTTAAAAATTAATTTTCACGACATATAAAAATTATATTTAGTGACATGATTCATTATTTTGAGTATCATTTTAAAAATAAATTTATTAATTTATTTTTATATAGATTCATAATTAATATTAACAATGGTAAAAATTTAATCATCATATTAATGATTAATATGTATTAAAGATGATAAAATAAGAAAGATGGTAGAAAATTTAAAATAATGTAACAACATTTTTAATATATATTTTTATTAAAACAACCTTCATATTATCATACGTTTTTATCTTATTTAGTGTTATGTTCCCTACAAAATTTTTTAAATGATAAATATATTTAAAGAAATTATTCTCTCGTCTCTTATAAATATTCCCCTCATCTACCCACTTATCAACCTAGTTTGACCACATTACCTCATCTATGATCATAAAGAATCATTTTAAAACACTATAATCCCAGGAATTATGAATTTTTAGTCACTAAATTAGTATCCCAATAAATAATAAAGATAGATTAAAAGGAGAATACTCATAGAAATTGTTATCATCTTAACCAACTTCATTCAATAATATTATTTACTTATACCTCATTAAAATCATCTATATCCATCCTTAAATAATAATATTATAAAAAATTTATACTAATATTGTATAATATTGATTTAATAACCATTAACTACCTCCCATATATTCGTTTAAATATAAAAACATTAATCGTGATTATGTGTCTACTACCACCTCCATAATGCTATAAATTAAAATTTCATTAAAAAAAATACATGAGAATATATAAAAGATATTTATATTGTATAAATAAAATATTTACGACATAAATATTTATTTATAAATGTAAATAAATAACAACATTGTTTCCCCCATTTAACAAAAAAATGACGGACATTCATAAATGTGGGAAATTTCTACTAAAAATGAAATATTCCATTTTCAATTACCATCATACATGGATATTTATAAAAATGAATTTAATAAAGAAATATAATATTTATAAAAAATAATTATTCTTTATGATTTATATTATCATTTAAGGGTAACATGGTCATATTCATTCTATCATTTTAATGTGCTATTATTTTTTCATTTTAAACACATCTATAACTATTTTTAGAATGTTTCCATAATTAATGACTATGAAATGATATGTCGAAATCATAATGAAGAATAATAATGAATTTAGGATTTTTATAAATATATTAAATGTTAATATATATTTATAGTAAATGAAATAAATTCATTCTTTGAATGAAAAAAAAATCAAGACATTGTATTTAATAACATTCAATGTGAATTGTCATAGAAATTTCTGTGAGATGTCAATGGAAATACATAAAAAATTATTAAATATAATAAATAATAATTAACATTCTATAAATTTTCACACATTGAACCTGATTCGATGATTGAATCCCCAAAATAATAATACTAATGGAAAAAATCATAACAATAAAAAAATTTATCAAGGATTCATTAACAAACAGGTTGAAGGAAATTATAATTGAAATCTATCAAGTAAGGTAAATTTTAATATATTTTTTATAAATATTTATAATTAAAATAATATTTTTATAATTGTTCTTAGATTTTGATCCTCAAATGGTTGTCAATTATAAGAGATTCCAATATCACATTTTCTTTATTTGAGAAATATTTGGATTGATTAACTTATATACATGTATATAAATTATATATTTCAAGAATGATATGTTATATAATGAATCTAATAGTACTCATGGTATTTTTTGATTCTTCTTGTGTTATATCTATCAAGGGAGTCTCATTTAAAAATTCATATGGATTTTTAAATAATTAATTTACAAATTTTAATATCATTTTTTCAAATTTTCTCCCATGACATTTTTTTATTTCGAGGAAATTTTTTTTTAAATTTTTTTTAATGAACGTTTAAACTATCTACGAACTTTTTATTGGTTATTTTAATAAACTATTTTTATTGTTTTTTATAGGTCATTTTTTGTTCTCTATAAGGGTGTAAAATGAGTTATTTTTTCTATTTACAAATGGATATCATATTGACATTAAAATGATTTTTTAATTAAAAACCATCCTTTACATGGATGAATATAATTTTTTGGAAAATTATATTCCCATTTTTTTATTATTTTTATTGAAAACAACAGAAAAGAACATTATTACTATCTTTTTTGAATATATATATTGTTAATCTAAAAAATTAATCTAATTTAACAATATAGAGTTAATTTTTAACATCGTTAGGGATATTATCTACTGATTACAAAACCCGTATTTCTATAAATGGAAAAAATGGATATTTTAATATTCATTAAAGGAAACATATTTCATTCTCTGGGTAAACTAATACATGATGAAATCAAATTTGAATCCCCATTTTTATGGAACCAATATGTATGGTTAATGATGTAAAGTGTCAAATATGTTCCTACTATCTATTTTTTATGTTTATATATATAATTTGATAATTATGATAATTAATATTAGTCACACTCTCTAATATGAGAATATTATTGTGATACATACTCTACTGGCTCAATAGAATTAGTTTGTTATATTTAATTCTATATTTTTTTATTTTTTATTCATTTATTGGTGCCACACTTTATTCATTTGAAATAATTTCTAGGATCATCCTTTTTAACCCACATGGCTCATGGATTATGTTTTTCGAAAACCTTATGTCCTGAAATATGATTTATAAATTTTCAAATTAGGGTTTTATTATCATATGTTAGGATAATAAACCTTGATAATGTTCAAATAACATTATTCTAATATTAATCTAACATATGATATTTGATTTTTACCTATCATCATTAACCTTATTAATATTTTTCTATCACACTATTATTTAATTCAATTCACATAGTATTAGAATAATTTGTTTAATTATGTTATTTCTATATAGGTAGCA
The DNA here is from genome assembly GCA_963277665.1 of Viscum album. Classification (NCBI taxonomy): domain Eukaryota; kingdom Viridiplantae; phylum Streptophyta; class Magnoliopsida; order Santalales; family Viscaceae; genus Viscum; species Viscum album. The sequence goes on along the minus strand of OY728122.1, from coordinate 1,514,559,122 downwards.
TGGGTGATGGAAATTTAGGAATTATATTAAATATTATTTGTGAAGTATAATTTAAATGTATGTAGTCTCCCATGTCACAGATCATTTCGGTTATAGTTTTTTAGATTAATTAGGATATCTTTTTAATTATAAAATGGATGTAATATATATTAATATTTAGATCAGTCACCTCAGTTTCTATAATAATAGGTTTTAATTATTATTTGTCGATTCAGATGATAAATTAATGTGATATCAATATAGATAAATCTATATGAACTTATAGTATGCTAAAATATGAGTATGTATTAATATGTGTATAATTATATGAAATACTACTCAAAGTTATATGGTTTTTCAATATAGTTACCTCTTGACCCGCCTTCTCCAGTATGAGTGATGGGACAAAAAACTACATGACCCTTCTCTCTTCATGTTGACTGATAGAAAATGACCCGGATTCCTGACGTTAAAGGGCCCCGGGGAGGAGACTAGAACCATGGGTATAAGATATCATGTAATATGGAATGTCTTAAACTATTATAGAACAAGATTTAGAGATAAGACGATAAATCCCAGAAAACAATAAATACTGATTGTTAAAGAAAATTAAAAATCATTTTCCACATATATGTCCAAAATAAAATTGTACAAAGTACATGAAATCTCTAATGGAATATACCAAAAGAAGAAAAAGAATAAAAAACAACTGTCCTGATGCCCAATCTTGTAAGGTTCTACATGGTCCTCAATGTCCTCCTAGGAAATAAAAGGAAGACTTATATACATAGGGTGAGTATACAAGTTTACTTAGTTGGGAATCCAAAAGATCTTACACAAAATTAGAGAGAATTTCAAATTCCATGTGAGAAATCAAAAAGAGGTAACCAAAACACATAGCAAAGAAAAACTGTCCAACTAGCGTCACCAAGGAATACTCACCAAATATCCAAAGTCTGGAAAAATCATAGTAACATGGAATCGATATTTGGGTATCTCGCACTGCTTTCCCACAGTCTATTTAGAACATCCTATGCATTAGACATCCCCCCCAAATCCCACTATAGTCCCACTGATAGCCCTACAACAACCCGATGGGCCATCCCAACCTCACGTTTATCCCACCCGTAGAATCCCAGGACACCACAACCACCCATAACCACACTTGCAAACAACTTGGCCAAAAATTCCCACATAACAACGCCCGAAGACACATGGTCCACAAAAACTATCCCCATTCCAAAAGAAACCTTTGTTCAAACAACCACTACCACACATGAAGACACATGGGCCTCATCCTGAAGTCACTTATGAAATAAACATGCCCACAATCACCTGGTCCAACCCATAACATCACACTCATCCCAATTATTCTTGGGCCATATTAAACCTTAGGTCGTCATATCCTACCCGATGAGTCTTGTAATACCTTGGAGTGGGAGCCAAAATGAGATAATAAACCACAAATCATAAATTTTTTTGAAAAAACACCATCACCCATGAAATGGGGGTGTTAGACATGATGTTATCAACCTAGTTGTGGTATGTATAAGAAACACAAACACTAAATGTTATATATAAAGGTATTGAAGAACATTTCCATACCTATGGATCCCAAAACCAATAGCCATTCCACACACAAACACACATTCTTCTACTCCTACATGCACATGTTTAGAAAAACCACAACCATAGCACAACCCATTTCTAGAAAACATTTTCCCAGTTTATCATTTCTCATTATCATGTTTATGCGGTTCCATTTAAATATTCCTTTTGTACTAGGAAACTAAAAGGAACTAGACAAAGATAGAACAAAAACTGAATGAAACATCTAGTATAGAATTTAATCATTCACTCCTAGTTCTGTTGTAAGTATCAACGTCAATAGGGATTTGAGAGATCCCTCAGAATACTGGAAGACAACCAAGCTCAAAAATATTGGGTCTAGAACTTCTACTTCTAGATCCACATAGCCTTAGATTCACAACCAAATTACGTCTCCACAAGATATTCCATTCCCCACCACATCACCCCACAAATGTTAAACAGAACAACCATTCATTTAACCAGAACAGTGAATGGATGATTTCATATTTATCCAACACCATTCATTAAAATTCTCCCACCCCATTTGGTTGTTTTAGGTGATCACACAAGGGTTATTATTCATTGATCTTCAATTTAATCATCCATGTTTATGTGATTAATCAGTATCCATGTCATAGTCAATCAATCACATTATTATCTAGAAAAATAGAGCATCATTAGTGCCCATGAAAGGACCACCGATACCCATAAATTTTATTTACATGATCTTATACATTTCAAAATATAAAAATGAATGTAATAATATAGAAACATTGTCATCATTCCCACCTATTAAATATTTAAAATTATTTTTATTATATTTGTTAATGTTGGTTTCATCTATGCCTTGAGAGGGACATCATCATAACCACCCCACATTATGAAAATTAATAAAATAATAAGGAAAAACCATACATGGATGATCAAGGGTCCATGTTTTCTCTTCCCGCCAAGAAATAGGGAAGCACTATTTTGAGGAAGAAGTCCATTGATATGCGAGAACGCCCAAGAAGGGGTGCATTATTCTTATCATGATGAAGTCTTGAGGCTGACCTATAGAAATGAACAAGACCAAGAAATATTGGATCTTGTCTTAATAAAGGGCCATATCCTAAAATCGAGGAGGCCATTACAATGTTCATAAATTTCATATCATGGTTTGACCACATTGCTCGAATACACCACATGATTGAATTAATTGAAATTTAATAATTCTATTTAGACATGGTTAAGATAGACCTGAGAAAATATCTGAGTTGATTGATTTTCATTAATCCATTGAAAATATGTAACAAGGGAGAAACATGAAAACCTGAGAGGATGTAAATCATATAAAATGGAGGGACACTAATGAAAAGGAAACATTTCATGTTAATTCAACAGCCTCCCTAATCTTTGGTGATTTAAAAAATATTTCACATGCCATAAAATAGCCTTAGATCACATAAAAAGTCATATTAAAACTATTTTTCAATAAAAGAGGTGTTTCTAGAGTAAAAATAGAATTTATAACAGAGAATGGGAATGACTCATTGATGGGTGAGTCAATGACACCCATGCATCGTCTCCTGGGAACCATTGTTGATCGGTACCACTGATGGTCGATCAGTGCCACTAATTCCAATAGGTGCTACGGATGGTACATTGGTTCCATAGATGCCCTTCGATTCCAAGGATTCCCCTTAGTTCCACTGATTTCAAATCGGTGCCACCGATGCCCATTGGTTTTACATACACCCATCGATTCCATCGACGACCATCTGGGCCACCGATACAGATCGGTGCCACCGTTCTTTCCATATAAAATTTGTAAAATTCCTAAATGAGTCACTCATGATCCCTAGAAAGCCTCCAATATCATTATTTGGAAAATTAATAGACCAAGATGATCTATTCCAAAACATCATATTCCTCTCAAGCTACTATGGACCAAAGTAATTCATGAGTAAACTTGATAAAAGGGACCGGTTTTAACAAATACCATGTTAGACACCACCCAGTGAAAAACCACCCTAGATTTGTTCATAACCTGAGATAAATCCTTGAAATCCATGGAAATTTCCCTCAAATATATCGCTATAACAACTATGGAAGCACTACCTCTCTTCTATTCCATGATACCAAACAAAAAAAGATCAAATTGTCGATATACAAGAGTTTGGTTGCTCCTTCCTCCTTATCAAGATTCTATCCTCTTTGGGTGACCCCAACTCATCTACATGAGATTAATCACATCCAAATAAAAGCATCCTCATTGTGGATCAGGTTATATCCTCCCCATATTCAGGACATCTCACACAAAATGGGGATGTAGGGAAATATATCCTATCATAAAGAACAAGGTCAAGAACCCACTATAAAAAAGCACAATGAAAAACATAAGACAAAGTCTGAAAACAACTCTAGGTACTAGGAACACACCTATGCGTCCCGTTACCAGTTACACTCCTCGATGCCACCATGGATCTTTAACACACGAACCAAGGGAATAGTCCATCCACAAAGCACCTTCTCCTTAAGATCCTTAATTACCAATGATCACTCCATGAATTTCACATCATCCTCGATATCCAACTATCCCTAATAGAGGTTGTGGGGGTCATCATGTAGATACTGACAGAGCCAAGATACCTGAAAGAATTCCTAGATCCTCTCTAGAAACGGAGGTAATTCCAGCTGATATGACACCATGATGACTCATCCAAACACCTCAAATAGTCCATTGAACCTAGGAGAAAGCTTACTACCACTGTAGAACCTCCATTATCCACATCTATTAGAGACCTTTATGAAAATGTGGTTCCCATACTTGATCTCCAAGGGTATCCTACTATGATTGGAATATGATCTATGCTAGAAATGAGTTACCTTAATCTTATGATGCACAAGATGAACCTTATCTGTTATGCTCTTCCCCAACACTATGCCATGAATACATTCATCCCCAACCTCTTTCTGTAAAACATTTGAATTACATGGTCTCCCATAAGAGGAATCAAACAGTTCCATTATAAAGGTAGTGTGACAGCTATTATTATTGTAAATCTCTAGAAAAATCAAGTGTGGTACCCAGGATGCTATGAAGTCCATAACACATGCACACAACATATCCTATGATGTATGGATGGTCCTCTATGTCTTACCATCCGTATGAGGGTGGAAATCAGTTCGAAAAATTTGATGGGTTCCAAAAGAATTTATCAGTCCCTTCCATACCTATGGATTAATGTGTGTATCCCAATATGAAATGATGATTATGGGAGCACATTGAAGCCGAAAATCTTCACTCACATACTTTTTTGCTAAGCCATACACTGTGATCGACTCCTTAATCACAAATAATTGAAATGATTTAATCAATCAGTCCGCCAATACGCAAATAGAACCACTACCTCCTTTATCTCTAGGTATTCATGTGGTGAAATCCATTGAGACATCATCCCAAATACACTCAGTAATGTATAAGGGATTTGATATTCCTTTGAGACACCGTTTTAAGCCATCACCTATTGACACACTACGCACTATTCAACAAACATAGCCACGAGTCACTTTATATCGAGCCACCAAAACTAAAATCTCAAGCCCTGGTAAATACTGGAGACTCTTAGATGTACCACCAGGGGAAAATTATGGAACTAACCAATAAAATCTTCATGCATTTCCACCAGAACAAGAATCTTCCCTAAGAAAGTAATATGATTTTGATCATCCTCGGACCACACATCTTGAGAATTAGCTAGGCTAACACGATCATGAATTACTCAGACCTCTGAGTATACCCAATATGTCTCCTCCACATTATGTACTAAGGAATACTACACTATCATCTGAAATTGAAATCCTTTACCATCTTCCACTATTATGCCTAAATGTAAAATAGTTAACTCCACCATTTCCTTCCAAGAATCTACGGATTGATGAACTAAATCCTTATATGACATCCTACTCAAGGAATCTGCCACCAATTTCTCCTTTCTTGTGGTGTAGGATATCACGATGTTGTTGTCCAAAATAAACCTCATCCATTTTTTATTCATCATGTTCAGGTCTCATTGGGAGAATACATACCTTATGATCTTGTGATCTGTGAAGACCACAAAGCATTCCCTGATAAGGTAATTCCTCTAGAAACTCAGTGTCCACACAACCCCTGCAAGTCCCAGGTTGGGGGTGTCATAATAATTTTCATAAGGAGGTAACTGCCTAGAACAATAAGTGATCACTTCGTGATGATTCATCATCACAAACCACAATCATATACCAAAAGAATCTTATAAAACATCAAATATTACCCCTTTATATGGAAACATCAACAATGTGGCATGACCATCTTCCCATTTAGTTAAGCTAATGCTATCGGGAACCCCTCACTCCACCCAAATGGCTAGCCATTTATGGTCATATTGAACAATGTTTATGTAAATTGAGACACATTAGGTACAAAGTGTTGGTAGTAATCATCCAATACCATGAAATTACTAACCTCTTCCATGTTCATGGGTTTTTCCCAAAAAACAACATCATTGACCTCTGATAGGTCCACTACAATTATCTACTGGGTAAACACATATCCAAGGATGTCTACCTATAATTCTTAAAAAAATCATATGGAAAACATCTAGTATAGATGATTGTGTACGAGGAACTAAAAAACTGTTCTTAGATGCTCTAAGTGATCCTTCTTGGATCTTGAGTAGATTATGATGTCTTATATGAACCCAACTAAGAACATCTCCATATTCTCATAGAGAACAGAGTTTTTGGGCCCAATGAACATAGCTGGAGTGTTCGTAATGTTGAATTTCATGACCAAAAACTCAAATTTTATGTAAATACCTTTTAAATTAGTCTTCGAGATTTCATTCTTTTAAACCCTCAACTGGTTATATCCAGATCATTGTTCGATCTTCGACAACCAACCTACTCCCATCAACAAGTCAAAAAGGTAATTGATCCTCATGAGGGGGTAATGGTTCATGACTACCACCTGATTCAGTCTTTGGTTTTCTATGTACTTCATAAGACCACTTCTTTAATTCTTCATAAAAATGATTTGAGCATCCCATGGATACAAAATTGGTTAGATAAAATCCATCTTCATATGGTCATGAACCTGATTCCATAACTCAAAACATTCCATTCGATAGGGAACCATCAAATTCATATGGGCACTAGAATATAAGTCTATCCCACACTCAAAATCACGTCAAAGGTTCAGAGTCGCAACCTCTTCAGGGAAGACATCTAGAAATTCAATGAAAATACATAGAACTTATACAGTCTTTGAGTCTTCTAATTCCAATAACAGCTCAGATAAAAAAGAAATAAGGGGCTCCACACACCAGCTGCCCTCCTGGAATCCCCTCTCACTAATGAAAACTACATACATGCCACCCATATCTGAGAATGCAACCCTAATCCGGAAAAAGACTATAACACTATGCACAAAAAACAAAATTTCGATGCCCATGATGATATCACATGGGTTCATTTACTACATAACGAGATCTCCAGTAGACTGATGTGGCCCCAACATCAACATGCATCCTCGACAAACATCAAACGGGATGTTCTAACCTCCAACTAGTAATATTGACTTAAGGGGAATGGAATGCATCTCTATGTATAGTCTCAAGGAATGTGATAGACCAGGTGTTATAAAATATTGTGAATCTCTCGAATAAATTAGGGCACTTGAAATATTACTAAATTGACCAATCGTACCTCGAACGACCACAGGTCATGCTGAAACTGCTGTCTCTACAGCATGAATCTATCCATTCCTGGGAACTATACCCCTCAACTATCAGGATCCCCCAATCAAATCATAGTCAATGTCCTTGAGGAGCACCCCGAGGTTGAACTCCTATATCATTTTCCACCCACAGTGGAGTGAGAGCTCGCAGCCTCTACCGTTTCTTATGAAAATGGCTAGTTGGAATCTGGTGCTAAGGAGGTGGTAACCGAACCTTCCCGCCAGACTATACTATACATGTATAAGGAATTGATTTAAAATATTCCCACGACCTCCACTGTTTGATGACCTAGTTCCTAGGCCCGTAGAGAATGGGAAAGGACCGAGAGATCAGAATTGGAACTGTTGAGTTCTGATCCCTATTAGCCAAAACCTAGAAGGCCCTAATGTTGTAGGCCTGCTACAAACAACCATCCCCTTTGTTGACATCAATTCTCTCCCCTCTCATAGAAATAATCCCCATTTGTGCATCCTCTAAAGTAATTCACACTTCTTCTGAACCACAATGTACATCTAAATAGTGAAGGGAGTAACATTATACTCAAGAGAAGGTTGGAGCTCCACCTCAAACACTCTTTCACTAAAATACTAAAACCAGAAGTGGTATAGAGAGAAACAAATGAGATCCTTGAACATTATCCCCAGATACTAACTAAAATACTCCCTTGTTGGAGGGAGTGAGGATCTTTTCACTTTTTATCCTTATTCATTGAAGAAAGGAATTCCGATCAAAACTCATTCTCATATTCAGTCCCCAAAACCTCTGTCTCCATCCACTCACTAAGTTTGATCATCCACAATTGATGAGATTATAAAACTAATATAACAATCTCCCAATGAAACCCAGTACTCCCATAGTGTACGGATCAAGGAAAGTTGATCACCAGCTCCCCAAGCCACCCCTCTATCTCCACGCCGGAAACACTACCCTCGTACTATATGAGGGTTATCTACTGGAAGGAACAAAAAATATTCTTCCATGTGTCATCGTCATCTTCTTGATCATCCCTTGTCAAATCAACCATTCCTTTCTTCTAGTCCTCTTCTGCCAACGCTACTCATGGATTACATCTGTGTGCCATAGTAAGAATTAGAAACAATGAATTCCTAAGCCCGAATACTGTATAAACATCTTTTTTATGATTATTATATTTTTATATAATTTAAATTCCAAAAACATCTAAGCCAGGAAATTACACATGTAATTATGAGGCATGTATCATTCATAGGGCTTCCACCTAGAAATTAGTATAGTCTCACATGGTCATTCTGTAGGTCTAGAGTCCTTGCATCGAACCATTGGGACCCTAAAATCCCATGTGCTAGCCGGTCTTCCCTAGACTATTTCATGCCCGAATATTTCCAAACACTATTTCACTATCATCCCAGGTAATCATAACTATTAAGAACCACGAAATCCATCCTAACTCTCAAACATAACCTCTTGTCCCATTCTATCATGACACGCCTTCTCGAAGATGAGGGATGAGACAAAAAACTGATAGACCCTTCCTTCTTCAAGGAGAAGGAGAGATAACCCCCCCTCCAAAGTACATCATTCAATAGGCCTTGGGTTGGTGAATAGCATCATGGGTATAATATCTATGTAATATAGAAGTCATTGACCATTTAGTAGAATAAGATCTGGAGATAAGATTATAAATCTCAAACAACTACAAATACTGAAATTAAAATTATATCCAAAAAACATTTTCCACATGCATGATCAATATAATGTGATACAAAGTACATGAAATCATTGATGGAATGTACCAAAATAAAAATAAAAAGCAAGTACAACTATCCTGACTCCTGAGATATAAGGTCTGGCAATGTCCTAAAAGTCCTCCTCGGAACCTGAAAGCCATTTTATATACTTAGGGCGATTATAAATATATACTCAGCAGGGATACCAAAATATTTCATGAACACGTTGGTAGAAATACAAATACCCTATTAGAAAAACGTAGTTAACCAAATAACCTATCAAAGAAAACAATCCACCAAAACATACCAAGGCACACTCCCCAAGTAACGCAACTTAGGTAAAATAATAGTAATAACACATTAATATTTGGGTAACATGCACAACATACCCACTTATTATTTACAACATCCTATATATCATACATCACCGATATATATGACAACTTTCCCAGTACCTCCCCAATAAAAACCCCATGGGCCATCCAAACCACAAGTTTATCCCACCTGTAGACACCTAGGCCACCACAACCACACATAACCATGCACGCAGACACCTGGGACACAACAACCAAACATAACCATGCCCACAGATTCCAAGTCCACAACAACCACCGCCACACAAAAAGACACATGGGCCCCATCCTAATGAAACATTTGAAAAAAACTTACATGCCCACACATGGGCCAACCCTTCACATCACACCATGCCTGAAGTGTCTTGGGCCATAATGAACCTTTGGTTGTTACAACATGTATGATTTATCATGGTCTACCATGTATAGGGATATGAAGTAATATATTAACTATACACTTACAGTAATGTTGTGAAAAAACACCATCCCCCATGAAATGTGTGTGTTTGGAATGAATGGATCAACATGGGTGGGGTGCTTATAATAAACACAATAACTAAATTTTATACATATTGTTAAATAAACACTCATCCCAATGTAAGGCCCCAAAACCAACAACCATTCTACCCAAAAACACCCTATATTTTACTCATACATGAAAAAGTATACAACATCCACAACCAGAGAACAACCCTTTTCTAGGAAAAAATTTAACATTATACCTATTCTTGTAATCATTATTAAGTGGTTCCATTTAAATATTCCTTCACTAATGTCCAACAAAAAGACATAACTGAAATCCAAAATAACAAATGAAATAAATATCTGTGATGTAATTTAATCATTAACTCTAGGATATGTTGTAAGTAATAACAACAAAAGGGATATCAAAGAACCGTCAATGTAATGCAACCAAACCAATACCCAACATACAATGCCGAGAACATCTACCACTAGATCCACATTGCCTCAAAATCAAAAACCAAAAACCTATCTAACAAAGATTCCATTTACCTCTACATCACCTAGAAAACATTAAATAGAACAACCATTCAGATCACCAGAACAACGCATGGACATATTAAAATTTTCCCAAAACCATTCATTAAATTGATTTTTCCTGTTTGGTTAAATGGGGAGATGACACAAGGGTTCTTATTTATCAGGTATCCATTTAATCAATAATGTTTATTTGATTCATAAATTTCCATGTTATAATTATTCAAAAACAAAATCATCCTAAAAAATAGAGCTTCAATAGTTCACAATTAATGACCACCAATGACCATGATTTTTAATGAACATGTTCCCATACAATTCACAAAGTAAAAGAGATGGTAAAAAACAACATCATCATCATCATTCCCACCACTTTGTTGTTTAAAAGCCCGTTTATTATCTTCATTAAAGTTTGTTTCATCTATATTCTATGGGATCATAATCATCCACACCCCACATGATGCACATTAATTGGAGTCGAACAAAAAAGTCCTACTTGGAAGATCAAGGATCGATGTATTCTCGTTGTGCCAAGAACTGGTGATGTGTGAGTTGTAAGAATAATTCCAAGGCTGAGTTGGTAGGCTCCAGCATGGGAACACAATTTTTATCTGGATTTAATATTGAGGATCACTTAGTGAAACAAAATGGAGGAAGAAAGTGAGAATATTGGATTAATAAGAGCCAGGATACTAAAATCCAAGAGACCATTTAAAAGTACATAAAAGTCAGATCGTGGCTTGAACATGCTAGTCAACTATTTCACATGTTGTAATTAATTGATATTTAATAATTCTCCTCATAGATGGTGTAGATAGTCCAACAAATGGACAAGTGTTTTTATATTTTCATTAATGAATGAAATACATGTTACTGGGGTGCAACTGGAAAACAATGGAGACTGGAAAATGTGGAAAAGGGTAAGACATTGATGAAAATACATCATTTTTTTTGTAATTAATTGGCCTCCTGAATCTTATGGGATTTAAAACATATTTCATGGGACTTTAAATAGCCTTAGATCACATAAAATGGTGTATTAAAGAACATTTACTTTTATGAATAGTTACTCCGGAGAAATTGGAATGTCTTGGACATACTAGAAATGACTCACTGATGGGTGAGTAACTGACACCATGACAGAATTATCTTGCCACCATTGTTGATCAATGACACTGATGGATAATCAGTTCCAATAATGGTTGATCACTACAACCGATGGATTTTCTTTTCCAATGATCCCCATCGGTGTCACTGACGCCCATTACTGCCACTGATGCCCCTCAGTTCCACCGATGCTAATTGATGCCACTGAGCATTCATCATGAAATTTGAAAAACTCCTAAATGAGTCACCGATGGTCCCCAAAAACCCTCCAATATCAGGATTTGGAAATATAATGGACTAGGATGGTTTGTATTGTTACATCAGCTACCTCGCAAACTATTCTTTTCCTCGATATTTCTAGATTAAACTCGATGAAACTATAGGGGTCCAAACAACCACCTCATAAGATAAATATCAAGGACATACCACCCTAGAGTTGTTTTAACGATGGGATAAGACCTCTAAATCGATTATAATTTAAATAAAATCTTTCTCCCATGAAAATATGTAAAAACATTCGCTCATCTCCCTCATGTAACCACACAAACATAAAATGGTCCCACTATCATTATATATGGGTAAAGGAGTTTCTTCTTCCATGTAAAGATACTATCTAATTTGGGTGGCACAAATTCACCCACATGGGTTTAATCACATCCACACTAATTCATCAAAATTAGGTATTGGGTTCTCCCCTCCCCATAGTCAAGAAAATGACACAAAATTGTAAAAAAAGGAAATATATCATCTCATAGGATACATGATCAATCACCTAGTAAAAAAAAGATTAAAGAAAAATATAATAGAAAGGCTCAAAATAGCATAGGGTACTGGGCACACATATGTGCCTTCTCATTACTGAATACTCTCATTGAATCCACTATGCCTCCACAACACACCATCCAAGGGAATAGTCCATCCCTGAAGCACCTTCTCTTTAGGATCCTCCATTCCCACTGGTCTATCCACACATGATGCATCGTCATTGATATCCAAATATCCCCATTTGAGGATGTAGAAGTCATCTTGTGGATACCGAAAGAGATGAGATATATGGATATTGTTGTGGATCCTCTCTAATGGTGATGGTAATTCCATCTTATATACCACCTCGCCGACTCGTCCCAACAAGTGGTATTATCCGATTAACCTTGGAGAAATCACAATCCCCCTAAAAACGTTTTTTTGTCCATGCCATATAGGGACATTTAAGAACATGTGGTTACTGACCTTAAACACCAAGGGTGTACTCATATGATCATAATATGACTTATTATGATCCAAATATGACTTCATACTCTCACTCCCAAGCTAATCATTCTCTGTTATGCTCTGCACCACCTCTGGACCAAGAATACTAACCTCCCAACCCTCTTTCCAGCATAAGGGTAAATAACATAGTCACCCATAAAAGGCTTAAAACAATTCCATTACTCTGGTATAGTTATAAATACCATTTTAGAAAATATGTACCAGGGGAATTTGTCATTCTCATTATCCTCTATAGTCCATAACACATACATGCTGCATATCCACTAACATGTGGATGGTCCTCTCTGTCTTCCCATCCATCTGAGAGTGGAACGCAGTGCTAAGGCATAGTTGGGTGCCAAAAGCATGGGGAAATCCCTTCCAGACATGTGAAGTAGTGTGTGTATCCTAATATGAATCTATGGTTTTGGGAACTCCATGAATCTGAACAACTTCAACCATATACTTCATTGATAATTTATCCACAACACTCGACACCTTAATCTCTACAAAGTGAGATGATTTCCTCAATTGGTCCACCACTACCCAGATAGAATCACCACATCCCTCTGCCCTGGATATTCTTGTGACAAAATCAATCAAGACATCCTCCCAGTTCTACTCTATAATATTTATGTGCTAAAATAGACCGCCTAGATCATGGGGTTCTGCCTTCACCTGTTGACACACGAGGCACTTTTCCAAGAACTCTACCAATCCCCATTTCACTCAGGGCCACAAAAACAGACCTATCATTCCACAATACATCATTTAAACTCATTTATGTACTATATGTGGTGAGTTATGGAACTCACCGAGAAATCCCTCATGCATTGTCATGGGAACAAACAACTTCCGTTGGAACAACATTTAATTCTGGATATTCTTCAACCATCATTCCAGAGCATTCCCATGGCTATCACAATCAGGCATTACATCAACCTCTGAGTCTCCACACTAATACTCCTCCAATAGCCATACCAAGGAATATAACACTCTCATATGAAACAGAAATCCTCTACCATCCTCCACACTCATGCCCAGAAGCCATAGTGCTAACTCCACCATTTCCTTCCATGAATTTGCGTAATCCCAAACTACATTCTTATGAGACTTCCTACTTAAGGATTCAACCACCAAGATCCCATTTCCAGAGGTGTAGGAGATCTTCAATTCGAAGAACCAAAGAAACTCTATCCACCGTCACCGCTGCATGTTCAGGTCTTGTTGGGAAAAGACATACCTCAGTCTCATCTAATCTATGAGGACCAGGAAGTGTTCCCTGATAAGGAAATTATGCATGAAAATCTCTACGAACTACACCAGTATATGTATCTTGTCGGGGGTGGAGGATTTAAATTTATAAGGTAATAACTACCATGACCCTTAAGAGATCACTCCCTACTGCTGCATCAACACACACCCCAAGCCAACACTGGAAGCATCACAGAAAAATTCAAAAATTACCACTTCCATTGGAAGCCTCCGCATTGGGGAAATGACCAGCATGCATTTCAGATAATAAATAGATATATTTCACTTCTGACTCCACAAATAAGCCTAGTAATTTTAGGTCATGGTCATCAATGGCACTAAAACTATGGAAATTTTAGGTACAAACCATTGGTAGTAACCGGCATGTCTCGGGAAACTATGAACCTCTATCATTTTCTTGTGTGCTTCCCAAGAAACATCCTCATAATCCGTCGATGGGTCCACTTATATTCCCTACTGGGACACCACACGTATATGGAGGTGCACCGCTCATGTCTATAACATGCTCATAGAAAACTTACCATAGAGATGGTGCTTTTGTGGGACTTCCAAAACATTCGTTAGATTCTCTGTGTGATCCTCATCTGATCATGAGTATATTGGGATGTCGTCGATGAACATGACTATTAACTGGTACAGATACTCATGGGATATTTTGTACTTGAGCCCCATGATCATATTTGGTACATTCGTAATACTGAACGACCTGAACACAAACTGGAACTATTAGTACAAACATCTAAATTCAATTGTCAGGATGTCACCCTCCTTCATCCTCACATAGTGATATCCAGAAAATAGTTTGATCTTAGGGAAGCAACATTCTCTCTTATACTGATAAAAAATTTCATTGATCCCTGAATGGGTATTATAATTGATGAAAGTCACATGACTCAATCTTTGGTAGTCTATGCATAGACTAATACCATTTTCATCATTCTTTGACAAAAATACTTGAGTACCCCTTGAGACACACATGGTCAGAATAAATCCTTCTTCATTAGGTCATCAACCTAAATCCCTTTCTCTCGCAACTCAAACGGTGGAATTCGATATGGATCCATCGATGCTGGATGGGAATAGATTTGTATGTCTATCCCGAAATCATCATCACATCAAGTGGGTAGAGTCCCAAAATATTTGCGGAGAATTTCTATGATTTTACTGATAATCCCTGGAACATCCACCATCTCTGAGTCTGCCTATTCCACTTGATGCTCGTATAACAAGTAATTAATGGCCTCTACACACTAGATGACCTCCTAGAAACCTCTCTCACAAAAAAATGCTACATGCTGGACACCGATATCTGGGAATGTGAACCTTATCTAGAAGATTTCAATAACATAGTGCATTGAAAATAGGCAGTCGATGCCTTGGATGACATCTTATGTATTCATTGGTTGTATAAATGGATCCCAATGGATATATATGTCCCCATCATTAGCTTGCATCCTCAACAAACATCAAACATATTAGTCTAACATCTATATTTTGTAATAAAAAACAAGTCATGGAGAGACTCTCTACATCATGGATGAAGTAATGGGATAAAACATGTTAAAAAAGGAGTGTGAATCTCTTGAATCAAACAATGCGCATGAATGAGTTCGAAATAGGATGATCATATCTTGAACAACCATTGGTTATACTGGAAATTATCCCTCTACTATGCGCAACTTCACACACCTGGCCCCTTCTCCCCTCAACTATTAGCAACATCCCCGTACACACCCTGGTTGAGGTCGCTAAGAAGCACCCTGAGGTATGTCTCCTCTGTCACCATCCACCTTCATTGGAGTGGGAGCTGGATGACCCTACTGCTCCTGCTGAAAATGTCTAGTTTGAAATAGTTGCTACTAAGGTGGGCACTGAACCTACCCACCGTGACTATAAGGAACTCAGACATGGATCTTATTATAAAGATTCCAATGTTTATCACAGGTACAAAACCTCAGTCCTAGGTCCATAGAGAAAGGGTGGGGACTGGGAGATTGGAATAGGAATAGCTGAGGTATTCTCCATGTCGACCAAAACCTATTAGGCCCTGATTGTTGAGGCATGATACAAAGGACCTTCCCTTTTGATGAAATTAGTTGGATCCTCTCTCATGGTATACCTCCTAGAATGTGAATCATCTCTACTACTTCATCCTTCTTCTGAAACTCTATGTATGTCGGTAGAGTGACGTGAGTAACAATATACTGGAGAGAATGTCAGAGATCCTCCATTAAGAATATTTCCCATGACTCCTCGTCTTGGAAGAGGTCTGGAGTGGAACGAAGGAGTTCCTTGAACTTGATCCCCAACTACATTAAAAAATTACTCCATTTCTTGAGGTATAGTAGCTCTTCCATCATTTTTTTATTTCACCATGGAATAAAGGAATTTGACCCATAACTTCTTCTCATTGTTATTACATTAAACCTTAATCTCCATCCTCTATCCAAGGTAGAGAAACCACCACTGAAGCACTAATCACCTCATATGACTAACTGCTTATAGAAACTAGTACTCCCTTAGAGCACGGATCAAGGTAAAGGTGATCTTCAGATCCTCAATCAGACCCTCTGTCTCCATGTGGGAAAAATTTCCCTCAATCTTTCTGAGGGTCATCTGCTCGAAGGAATAAAGAGTCTACTGACCCTTTTCATCATTTTCCTCTCCATCATCCTTCCGTTGATCAACCAGATCAACATACATGGCCTTGATTTCCCGTACCACTCATGGAAAAAGTCTGGGTGCTATAGATGGAAAGATAAAAAATGAATTCCTATGCCTTTGTATTGTAGAAAACTCTTTTATAAACATTTTAACCATTTTATTTATTTTCATTTCCCATAACACCCCATAAAACTAAGAAACAAAGTCATTATGATTCATGTACCTTTCCTAAGGTCACAACCCTATAATTATTGTTACCTCACTTGGTCATTTCATAAATCCAAATTCCTTGCATTGGAACACAGGGGCACCGAAAATCTGGTGTCTTAGCTAGTCTTCTCTATCCTATTTCATGCACGAAGATTTATTGACATTGTTTCCCTACCAACCCATGGAATACTCACTATGCCTAACCCCAGTCTCCATCTTATAACTTATCCAATACGTCTGATACAATTTTTTTACCACCCAAATTCTAAAGATGAGGGATGGGAAAAAACTGCCAGACCCTTCCTTCATTAAGTTGATGGAGAGATAATGACCCTTGTGTCCCTCCTTCAAAAGGCCCCAAGGAGTTGTCTAAAATCAAGGGTATTGGATCTCATTTTTTATGGAATCCATTAAACTTTTTTAGAACAAGATGGGGAGATAAGATTATAAATCCCAAACAACTCCAAATATTTAACGTAAAAGTAAATCCAAAAAACACATTTTCCATATGACTTTCGAAAATAATGTGATACAAATTACATGAAAACTATGATAGAATGCCCCAAAATAATGAAAATATTCAACTAATATTATCCCGACACACGAGAAATTATGGTCTGGAATGGTCCTCAATGTCCTCCTAGAAACAATAAAGTCGTTTTATATTCATAGCATGTGTATACATGTACACTCATTAGGGAATCCAAAACATCTCATGCACATGTGGCAAGACAGAATAATGTCCCATTTGAAAGAAAGTGGTAACCAAAACACCAAGCAAGGAAAACAACCAACCCATCCTCACGAAGGCTCACTCCACAAATAACACAAGTAACATAAAATTATAGAACATCACATCAATATATGGGTACCCTAAACCTCTTTAGCATTTTTTATTTTAAACATCCTACTAATTAGATTTCCAATAAAAATCCATTTTCAGTCCCACGGTTTCCCAAACAACAACTCCCTGTGCCATACCAACTGCATGTTTATCCTATCGCAGACACCTGGGCCACCAAAACCACACATAACAATTCCTACAGCCACTTGGGCCAAAAAACCATAAATAAAAATGCTCACAAAGGCCTAGGATACAATAACCACTTCCACTCCCGAAGAAACATGGGACTCATCTCGATGAATCATGGGAAACAAACCTTCCCACACACACCTAGGCCAACCCACCACATCACACACTGACTGATATGCCATGGGCCTTAATGGACCTTAGGCCATCACAGCCTTCCCAAATAGTCTTGGGATACCTAAGAGAGAGAGAAGAAAGGAGCTAATAACTACCCACTCGTAGTAATGTTAGGAAAGAACCTTCCTATATGAAAGAGAGTTTTTTGAAATGACGTTATCAACATGGTTTTGGTAACATCTAGATATTTTCTGTGAAATATTATTTTTAATTTCATGGAGTTATTGTGTAGTACTATACACCATGATTAGATTCCACTATATGAAACACCGTACTATCATGTAGTATACTCAAACAGAATTCTTAGCTTGTGTTTCACGCAAGAGGGACCTTCCTCAATAACGTGGGTTTTACGCAATACTGAGTTTCACTAAACAATGATATATTGATATAATATAATTATTAATTAGACGTTATGAATATTAGTAACTACATTTTAAATTTAATGAAATTATAATTCATCTTACACATTTTATATAACATGGTATGAGAATAAAATAATTTTTTGGATAAAATAAGTATTTTTTAAAAAATGCAGTTTTGGCCCCTTTTGATGGCGCACCCACATTAAATATAGTTTTTGACAAGTTTATAAGTTCAATATTTCAAATAAAACATCTTCCTTGGAATATGGATATAAAAATTTACTTTGGATAATTTTTTCAGATGATTTTGATGACCTTCATATTTTAATGAATAGTAAAAAAGCTAAATTTTAATTAAAAACAAATTTTTTCATCAAGATAATTTATATGGTTAATTATAATATTTAATATTTATAAAATATAAATATAATATATTTTTACCATTTAATATAATGTATGTAATTGTCATTAACTTTACATTGAATCCATAGGTAAAAAAAATTCAATCTTTTACAATGTTTTAACTTTTAAAACCCGTTTTCTCAATAGAGGGAATAATTTTAAATTAAATACTCCAACTTATATGTTTTGTATTTGGAAAAATAGATTTCATATTTGAAATCATTAGGTCCAAATTATGTAAATAGGCTACTTTGTATTTATGGGCATTATAAATAGTAACTACGGTAAATTTTATTTACCACAGTTCAAGGTCATTTACGTAATTATGGGTAAACATAATATTATAAAATTAATCTAAAACTTGCCTAAATATTATTGGATGATTATATTTCGTAATAAAATATACTTGTGTCGAAATGGTATCTATTATATCCCACTTGTATGTGATTAAGACCATGAATTTATTTTATTTAAATTAAAGTGAAATATGTCTCACTCAAACTTTAATAATTAACTTATTTTTAATGTAAGTTTATACATAATATAAATTCAGTTATAAATACTAATTTTAAAGCTAATATGTTTTTATTTTTCATGGTAATTTATTTGTAATTTTTATGAAATATATAATTACATTAATATCTTATACATTAATGATGCAGATATTATTTATTTAGTGAAAAATCTATAATATAGTTTTTATTTGAATAATAATACCCATAAAAGGCCCAAAAACTGATGAAAAATTTTGTTTCGTTTATATCTAAACCATAACCGTCCAAGGTCTATGTTTTGACCATTTGGAGTTTTATAAATGCGATTATGAAATTTATTGTTTTTTATTTTAAATGATGTCAAAGTTGTATCCTTCATAATTTAATAAATATACCATATTAAAAGTTGTTTGTTTTTAAGATAAATTTGACTAAAAGTAATATTATGAAATATATTTGATTTATATTCATCATACTATTTTGTTTTTATTTCTTATGTAACAAATAATAATATTAAATAATTACATAATAATGTTGTAGCAATTATTTTTTTACGAGAAATATCAAATAAATGAATTTAAAAATATTAAAACAAATATTATATGAACTAATTAACATGATACACAAATTTTATAGAGGAATATGACATGATAAGAGACTATTAAATACATTTTTTCGATTATATCCTCTATTTGAATTTTATTGTAAATCAAATAAATGATTTGTGTCAAAATTGACACTATTGTTATTTTATAAAAATTACATATTATAAAATTGATTAAAAATCACATGAATATTTAAAAACAATAACATTAAATTTATATGGTCTAAAATGTCATAAAGTATCCAATTATGGACAATTCACAACACATAATTAATTATATATTACAATTTTAAATTTATAATATCATAACCACAAATAAGATAAAATAAATTAAATATGGATAAATAAAATTGATAAGGTTTAAAATAATTTCCCAAAATGTCCAAATTTGATTTTTTGATGATTTAAAATCATTTTATTACCTCATATTAGGATTTGAGTCACTTTCAAAATTTTTATGCGGTGTTTTATTTTATTATTAATTAATATTTTTGAGGTTTCCAAAAGTGCCCCTCTCCTCCCTTATAAAAGGGCACCTCCTCCCTCTCATCTTTATCCAAATTTGAGCTTTCAAGCTCATAAAAAAACTTCACATTTCACTTCACCACTTCCCTATAAACCGACTATAGGTCCTATTATTCTTCCAAGTCCAACATTAGTGCCCTAAGAGGAGGTTTAGAGGAGGCGTGTCGAAGATGTAGTAATCTCTTCTACCGATTCATTCAAGTTTCTTTATTCTTCAAATTTCATTTTGTTAGTTGTTTTATTAAAATTAATAACATCAGTATAAAAAATATACTGAAATGTTATTATCAATATGAAACTAACCCATTTCACCTCTTATCCATCCTACGAAAAACAAAATCAGCGCGTGTGCGTACGTACGGAATACTGTCACCACATCGTGGTGTAATCTGTTTTTCCACCACCACCATACTTGGATGGGTAAAATGGTGTAAAGAATAACTATATATGGTTATTATAACATGATAATAATTCTGAAATATTATATCATCCACTCTTATTCCATTCATTAATTGTGGATGTGATATCATCGCTCCTGCGTACGTACGGACTATCGTCTCCACGAACGCGATGAGATTCATTTTCCATGATTAACCATTCAATTATGTTTATAAAGTATATATAATAAATAATGATTAAATATATTACATAATAATGATACTGGATTTATGTACATATATGTTTCATTTACTTAATTCCATTCAATTCAAAAAGAAAACGAAAACAGTGTTCATGCGTACGTGCGACCCACTGTCTCCATGAATGGTGTATTTAATTACATTTATAGATATATCATACATATTTATATGCTGAATATATAATTTATATAAATCATGTTTTAAATTATGGAATTAATTAACTCAGGATATAAGTAATAATATCAAGAACAACAAGTCCAAACACGTACGATAAATGAAACAATTATACCCAAAACACTGCTTTAACATTGAATTTAGAAATGAACGGGTAATATAAAGTCATAAGTGAATCATATATGATATCATAAATATTATTATAGTTATTTAAGAAGTTAAAAATATGTTTAAACCCACTATATAAGAGTTTCAGACCCGTATGAAAAAAATTGGACCTAAGGTAAGGGATAATTTTGCAAATCTCATTTTTATCAGAGATTTCATATACATAAGTATTTACTGGGGTTATATTTTTAGCCATTCCCAAAAAAATTATTTTCATAATGTGTTTAATATTCTTCCATGTATGTTTAAAGTCATTTTTACCCCTCTTTAACTTTAAATTGTGTTATGGACGGAATATTTATTTTTTTTACCATATGAGGAACATTTTGACTTTTCAGGAAAATGTTTGAGGATAATGTTTTTTTATCTTATACGGCATGAATAGAACTTTACGGTCTCATAAATACAAATTTTACGGAAGCTTATTCTATAATATTTCAGGATTATTTTCAACCAAATATTTATATTTTAAAAATGAGTGTACTTTTGTGAAAAGAAAATGATTTTAAATATAAAAGGATATTTTCTTCAAAAATTCATTTCAAGTATTTTGTCAAAACTATTTTCCCTATAAGATTACATTATTTAGTATGATTTTGTTTCATGTATAATGTCTCTATTATTTGTATTTTTTGATTCTTATTATGATGAATTGATATCCATTTGTTTTATATGGATTATGTTATTATGGGATGATGTTTATGAAACCCATTTTATTCATTGGGATATGATGAATGATTTATATTTATTTTGGGCACAAGTAAAATGATATCATTTTGAGATGGGTGGGACCTATATCTGCATCCAATAAATTGGGTAAAATTTTTATCTCATGATATAGACATGGCTGGAACGGAATGTAAATCCAGTTCAGTAATACAGGGCTGGAATGATAAGTAAACCCGGTTCAGTAATGGAACCTATCTACTATGATGGTCTTGGATGCAATGCCTTGGCTAAAATGTAAATCATATCATGTTATTAATGGGTTTCCATAATAACATTTTTTATTCCCATGTTATTTTATGATGATTTGTGTTTCATTATGATCTATTCCTTACGTACTTCCAGGTTTTATGTCATTGCAAAAGATTTTTATGATTAAACTTTATGTCTAGGTTTTTATGTAAAAATGTATATGGTTTGTTTCATTTTCTCAAGGAATACCCATATTGATAATTTGATCTCACCCTTTATATGTTTTCTTTTCCACAATATATAAATAATCATTTTAGGTAAGAAAAAAAGTGGAAGATCTTTATGGGAGATGTTGAAGATCGTTCACCATGATTAGAAGATTATGTTCCGAGTTTTGAAAGATACTAAACTATTACGGTCCTTGGTTGACAATTTTTTTTATTTATTAAGTATTCCACAAAAGTAATTTAATTTCCATGTACGTCAATCTTGGGTCTCTACAGTTGGTATCAAAGGTAAAAGTTCAGACAACATTTGGAAACTAGGATGTGAATACTTTAGTGATATCCCTTGAAATATTTCATAGGTATGTATAGGTATGTGCCTATGGTTTTGTATAAGTATAGGTTATAGTCCTTGAATTATTGTAAAGATATTATAATTAAACCTAATATTATCTATATTGAAGGTACTCCCCCTTTATTATGTTTTTTATCCTAGGATGATTTTTTCCTCTCACACTATTCTTTTTGGGTTTTAGACATTGGCTGGAACCTGAAAGAACCATGTTGATCAATGTAATGGAAAATGAAATGATTGTCCCCCTAAAAAACCATTGTTATGGGAGATGCAGAAAAAAATCATATTGATGTACTTACAAAATCTATGAATCATTCTGGACTTCCAAATGAGCATAGAAGGGAACAATATTTTATTGACTCTTTCATGAGGCAATGTCTACCTTCTTTCTGGGGGTCATCTAATCCACTTGTTGATGAACAATGTATCAGTACCATTGAAAAGTTATTCTCCATACTTCGTTGTTCAGAACATGAAAAAGTCATTATGGCTATTTACCGGTTAGATGGTGAAGCAGACCAGTGGTTGACTCTAATTAAGAATATGAGGCCCCAAGATAAAATTGAATCCATGTAATGGGATGAGTTCATGAAATTATTTTTAAATAAGTACTTGCCTCATATTTTTTGAAGAAAGATGGAAAAAGAGTTCCTTGAGCTTAAGCAAAAGGATGATGAATCTGTTGGTATATCAGAGGAGAATTTTAAAAGGCTTGCACGATATGCATCTGGATTTATCATCCAACCTGAAAGTAAAGTTGATTCATTCTTCAATGGAATAAAACCACGTCTTCCAAGGTCATTAGATATAAGAAACTTTAATAGATATGAAGAAATTATGTGGTGTGCTATCATGGTAGAACTAGAATTTGGTGTTACATATCCATCTCATGGATATGAAAAGAAATGAAAGATGGAAGTCATGGGAAAACCTCAAACCAACTGTGAAAAGAAGGTGAATGTTTCTTTATGATCAAAGTGTAGAATGAAGCATAGTGGAGATTGTCTAAAAGGTACTAAAATTTTTTCAAGTGTGGAAAAGAAGGTCATCAAGTATCTGAGTTTTGAAGTAATGTGAAAAAGGTTTCAAATGATGTGAATAGAGAAAATACTATAGAGAACACTCAACCAACACATCAACACATCATGTGCAAGGAAATGTGTCATTATGCTAACCAATGCCCTAATCCAAGGGTTAACGATGATCGACCTGAGCGACCTCTTAAGGAAAAGGACAAAGGGAAGTCACATTCGATCACTATTTGTGATGTCGAGTATGAAAATAATGCTGTGGAATGATTAAGTGTTTATGAAATGGGATTTCAAAATATTATCATGGAATCTCATTTATAGTATTATGGAATATTGGAATATATATTTGTTGGTTAATTATGGTTTTAAAAAATGATATAGTACTGATAACCATGAAAAGTGATTGAAATATTTTTGGCAAGAAAATGATATGCGCATAATGAAGGGATAAAGAGATAATGAAATTTTTGATAGTATTCATGAGCTCATGGCTGATATAAGGACAAAGGGATATCATGATTTGATTATATCAAAATTTTGGGATTTTTTTATGTGGAATGATCTAACTTTTGACAAAATTCATTTTTTCACTATGGTTTTATTGTAATTCATGGTTAAAGAGAATACATGATCAAGGTATTCACATGTCTGGAATGTGATAAACACGATATATCTTCTGATATATGGGGGATAAATGATGGTATTCACGTGCTTTTTATTTTACATTTCAAGTAATTGTTTTCTTTATACAATGAGACTGGACAAATGTATTTTGGATAAGCCAAAAGATTGTAATGGATGATGTTGGAAATCAGATAGTATTTCTTAAGGATATAACTTTTTGATATTATTTCTGAAATATTATAATAGTCTTTCTTTCGAAAAAGGACAACCCATAGGACATGCGACAACCCATAGTGTCAGAAAAGGTTGCAGGAATCGAACCCACAACCAAAGTGCAATGGGCCTCTATCACCTACCACAGGCCTACAGAATGTCCCTGGTTAGTAGAAACTAGTTTTATTTTATGAAGAGGTATGATAGACGAAGTATAATTCTGTTTTTGGAACCATATACTATTAATCTCAACATAAGATGGACATATCTAAATAACTTTTGCTAACCTTATTTTATAGATAGATGGAATGACCTATCATTAAATTGCATGATCTGGTAACAATTCACTAAAGAGAAATTAAACTTCATTTCTTTAAGAGATGTAGTTGAAATTTTTCAATGCACAAACAAAAGTGATATTGTACCAAAATAAATTAAGTATTTCTATTCAATTAAAAAATTCTTCAACATTAGGTAAATGATCTTGAAATCCAAAAATGTTGTCCTAGTGCAATCATATCTAATGAATCATATGGTACCATAGATTATCAAAAATTTATGGCTTGGTAATTGTTTGATTTTTCATAGCCATGTTTTTTACCACTCTCCATCAGAACATAATGGTTAGATTTCACTTCCATATCCATGTTTTCACCTATGTTCTACTATGTGGAAACATTGTGATGAGTTAATTTGGGTAACCGTTACATTTGATTCTTTAGTTTTTTTAAATTATATTTTATTATTCTTTTTTATGATGTGGGTTTCTATGAAAAAAATTAATGTAGAAAACCATTTATAACCCAGACGAATTTCAAGAGAGAAATTCATTTTAATGGGGTAGAATGTAACACCCTGAGATTTTATGACAAATATTAATTTTAATTTCTTGGATTTCTTCGGTTGTATGCTACACCACGATTATATTTCACTATACACAACAATGTATTAGCTTGTAGTATATGCAAACACTATTCTTGGCTTGTGTTTCACGCAAGATCGGCCTTTCTCGATAGCATGTGTCACACACAATATTGAGTTTTAATAAACAACGATATATTGTTATAATGTCATTATGAACTGGTAGTTATGAATAGAAGTAACTACATTTTTAATTTTATGACCTTAAAATTAATCTTACACATTTTATACAACATGGTATGTGAATAAAATAATTGTTTTGGGTAAAATAATTATTTTACAAAAAATGTAGTTTTTACCCCTTTTGATGGCGCACCACTTTTAATAGAGTTTTTGACATGTTTATAAGTTCAATTTGAAGAATAAAACATCTTACATAAAATAAGGATAAAAAAATTTACTTTGTATTAATATTTTAAATAATTCTGATAACCTCCAAATTTGATGAATAGTAAAAATATGATAAATTTTAATTGAAAACAACTTTTTTCATCGAGATAATTTATATGGTTAAATTATAATATTTAATGGTTTTAAATTATAAATATAATATTTTTTACCATTTAATATAATTTAATTCATTATCATTAATTTTACATTGAATTAATAGGTAAAAACATATCAATATTTTGCAACATTTTAACTTTTAAAACCCATTTTGTCAATAGCAGGATTAATTTTAAATTAAATAGTACCGCTTATGCGTTATGAATTTCAAAAAATTGATTCCATATTTGGAATCAGTATGTCCAAATTATGTTAATAGGCTACTTTTTATTTTTGGGCATTATGAATAGTAACTACGGTAAATTTTATTTACCATAGTTAATGGTAAATTTTGTAATTAAAGGTAAAAATAATATTATACAGTTAACCTAAAACATGTCTTAATATAATTGGATGATATTATTTCGTCCTAAAATATACTTGGGTCGAAATTCTGTCTGTTATAACCCACATGTATGTGATTAATACCTTTAATGTATTTTTTAAAATGAAAGTGAAATATATATCACTCAAAATTTAATAATAAATTTATTTTTAATATAAGTTTATAAAGAATATAAATTATGTTATAAATAGTTATTTTAAATCTAACATGTTTTTATTTGTCATGGTAATTTATTTTTAATTTATAAGAAATATATAATTACCTTAATAGCTTATACATTAATGATGTGATATTATTTATTTAGTAATAAATAAATAATATAGTTTTTATTAGACTAATAATACCCATAAAAGGCCCAAAAACCTGAACAAAACATATTGGTAGTATATATATAAACCATAACCATCTAGTGGTCGAATGTTTTACCATTTAGAGCTTTATTAAAGCGATTATGACATTTATAGTTTTTTATTTTAAATGACGTCAAAGTTGTCACCTTCATAATTTAATAAATATATCATTTTAAATGTTGGGTGTTTTAGAATATAAATTATACAAAATGTAATATTAAGAAATATATTATATTTATATGCATCATAGTTTTTTATTTTTAATTTTTATGCAACAAATAAGTATATTAAAAAATTATACAAAAATGTTATAGTAATTATTTTATTAAGAGAAATATCAAATATATGTTTATAAAAATATTAAAATAAATATTATATGAACTAATAAACCTGATCCACAAATTTTCTATATAAATATGACATGTTAGGTGTCTATTATATATTCTGTTTCAAATATATCCTATGTTTTTATTTGATTTAAATTCAAATAAATGAATAGTGTCAGAATTGACAATATTGTTATTTTATAAAAATAACATATTATAATTTTTTTTTAAAATCACAAAAATATTTAAAAATTATAAATTGAAATGATTACGTTCTAAAATTTCATAAAGTATCCAATTATGGACAATTGAAAACACATAATAAATTATTTATTACAATTTAAAATTAAGAATATTATTACCCCAAATAAGATTTAATAAATTCAATAAGGATAAATCAAATTGATAAGGTTTAAAATAATTTCCCAACATGTCTAAATTTGATTGGATGATGATATTACAACCCTATATTACATAATATCCGAATTTGAGTAACATTGGTAGTTTTTATGTGGGGTTTTATTTTATTATTAATTAAAATTTTTGAGGTTTCCAAAACTACCCCTCTCCTCCCTTATATAATGGCACCTCCACCCTCTCCACATCACAAATATTTGAGTCTTCAAGATCGGACAAACACTGCCAATTTCACTTCATAACATCCCTAGAAACATACTATAGGTCCTGGGCTTCTTCCAAGACCCACTTTAGTGCCCTAAGAGGAGGTTAAGAAGAGGCTCGTCGAAGAAGAGGTAATATCTTCTACCGATTCTTTCAAGATTCCTTATTCCTATACTTCCTCTTCATTAGTTGTTTAATTATAAAGTAATAACATAAGTATAAATAATATAATTATATGTTATTATAAATACGAAACAACCCATTTTCACCTTCTATACATCGTACAAAAAATGAAATCACGGTGCGTGCGTACATACGGAATACCATCTCCACATCGTTGTGTAATCTATTTTACACAACCAACATACTTGGATGGGTGTAATGGTATAAACAATAACTATATTTGGTTATTATAACATGATTCTATTTCTGAGATATGATTTCATCCACTCTAATTCCATTCAATAATTATGGAAACGATATCATCGCTCGTGTGTACGTACAGACTACCGTCTCCACGAACGCGATGATATTCATTTTCCATGATTAACCATTCAAGTATGATTGTAAAGTATATATAATAAATAATAATTAATGATATTAAAATATAATGTTACTGGATTTATTTACATACATTTTTCATTTACTTAATTCCACTAAATTAAATAAGGAAAAGAAAACAGCGTTCCTGCGTACGTACGACCTACCGTCTCCATAAACGGTGTATTTCATTCCATTAATAGATCAATCATATATATTTATAAGATTAATATATATTATATATAATATATTTTTTACATTTTTAATTATTTAAATCATGATATAAGTAATAATATCATGAACAAGAAGTTGAAACACGTATGATAAATGAAACTATTTTACCCAAAACCCTACTTTAAAATGGAATTTACAAAAGAACGGATAATATAAAGTCATAAGTGTATCATATATGATATCATAAAAGTTTTTATGGTTATTTTAAAAGTTAATAATATGTTTAAAACCACTATACTGGGGTTTTGGACATGTAAAAAAGAAATTGTACCAAAGGTAGGGGATAATTTTTCAAATCTTATTTTTATTTGAGATTGCTTATACATAAGTATTTACTCGGGTAATATTTTACATCGGCGTCCATAAAAATGTTTCTTATAAATTGTTTAATATTCTTCCATGTTTTTATTAAGTCATGTTTACTCCACATTGACTTTTACATTCTGTTAAGGAAGAACTCATTCTTTTGTTTACCATATGAGGAACTATTTGACTTTTCAAAAAAAGTACGAGGATAATTTTTTTAACTTATACGGAATGAATGGATTTTTACGGTTTCATAATTCCGAAATTTCATGAATCTTCCTCTCAATTATTTCATTATTATTTTTAAAAAAATCCATTACTTTTAAAATTGAGTGGAATTTTGTGAAAAGAAAATGATTTTGAGGAAGAAAAGTTATTTTCCTCATGAATTCAATTCAAGTGTTTTGTCAAAAACTATTTTCCATCTAAGATGAAATTATTTAGTATGATATTGTTTCAAGTATAATGACTCTATTATTTAAATTTTTTGATTCTTATTATGAATAAATGATATCCATTTGTTTTATATGGATTATGTTATGGTGGGATGATGTTTATGAAACCCATTTTATTCTTCGGTGTTACGATTAATGATTTATGTATATTTTGTGGAACAAGTAAGAATGATTTCATTATGAGATGTGTGGGACCTATATCTCCCTCAAATTCATTGCGTAATGATTTATATCTCATGATATAGACATGGATGGAATGACATGTAAATCCAATTCTGTAATACAGGGCTGTAACGGCAAGTAAACCCGGTTCAGTAATGGACTCTGTCCACTATGATGGTCTTGGGAACAATCCCTTGGCTACTATGGAAATCATTTCATGTGATTAATGGTTTTCCACAATTACATGTTTTATTCCCATGTTATTTTATCATGATTGATGTTCCATTATGATCTATGCCTTAATTACGTCTAGGTTTTATGTCATTTCTCAAGATTTTGATGTCTAAACTTTATGTCAATGTTTTTATGTTCAAATGTATATGGTTTGTTTTATTTTGTCCGTGCTGAACCATACTAGGCATTTGAGCTAACCCTTTATATGTTTTCATTCCCTATGATATAAATAAAGGTTTTAGGTAAGAAAACAAAAGGGGAAGATCATTATAGGATATTTTGAAGATCATTCACCATGAATAGAATATTATCTTTCGAGTTTCCAAATGAAGTAAACAATTATGGACATTGGGTGTCATTTTATTGTTATGTATTAAGTATTCCACAAAAGTAATGTAATTTCCATGTACGTCAAGCTTGGGTCTCTACATTTTTGGTGTGTATAAGAATGAAAAGAACATAATTTTATACATATAGGTAACAAGAACTCATCCCAACATATGGGTCCTAGAAACAATAACCCTTCCACACACAAAAACTCTTTTTACTACTCCTACATAGAAAAGTATAGAACAGCCACAACCAGAGCACAACCAATTTCTAGAATAAAGTATTACATTATACCCGTTCTTATTATCACATTCCAGATGTTCAATTTAAATATTCTTTCAATACCGGGAAACTATCATACACTACTAAAATCCAAAACAATAACTGAAAGATACATCCAAGTGGACATTTATTTAAACACCCCTGGTACTCTAGTATGTAACTACATCAAAAGGGATCTGAGAGATCCATCAATGTACTAGAACCAAACTATGACCCAACATACCAAGTTCAGAACAACTACATCTAGATCCACATGGTCTCATATTTACAAACCAATAATCTCTCAACCAGAGATATCATTCCCCTCTATATCCCAAAAAAAACATTAACCATAATGATGATGAATATCACTATTAAAAATCAATGATGTTTTAAAATTTTGACAACTCCATTCATTAAATTTTTTCATCCAATTCGGTTAACAAGGGTGATCACACACGAGTTATTTTTCATTAGGAATCCAATTAATCATCCAATTTTATATGATTAATCAATTTACATGTTAGATTAATTAAATTGTGAGATCATTATAAAAACATAGATGCATTAGTGCGGAATAAAGGACCGCCAATGTCCATGATTTTCCATGGACATGAGACCATTCAATTCACAACATAAAAATGAATGTCAAAATACAAAAACAATATTATAATTTTCAACCATTAATTCATTAAATGTATGTTTATTATCATCATTAATGATGGATTAATCTATATCATTAGGTCACATCATCATACCTGCCCCTCATGATGCATAGTAATGAGATATGAACGGATAAATGTAATTGGATGATCAATGATCGGTTTTTTCTCATTGCAGTAGAAACCCGGGAAGCACGAGTTGTATGAAGAACTACATGGATGAGAGGGAAGGCTCGAGCATGGTCCCATGAATCATCTCAAGATGATGTATGAAGAACATATAGATATTACAATGAAGAAGGAAGAGTGTATCTCAGCTTATAATGAGGAAAGTTCCTAACATAAGGGAGCCCATTTCGAAGAACATAAATGTTAGATCATGGATTGAACACACAGTTCTTCTATTTCATGACTTGGAATTAATTTATATATTATAATTCTCCTCAGATATAGTGAAGATAGACTAAAAAATTTCTGTGAGTTGATATATTACCATTAAATGATGAAAGACATGTAACAAGGGTGAAATAGTAAAACATGGGAGGATGGAAAAAGTGGGAATGCGTGTGACACTGATGGAAAGGCCACACATTTTGGTAATTCAAGTGAAACTTGACTCAGGGGGATTTAAAACATCTTTCACATGCCTTAAAACTTCCATATATCACATTAAAATGGGTATTAAAGCACTTATTTTTATAAAAGATGTGTTAATGGAGTGAAACAAGAACGCCGAGGAGACACTTGAAATGACTCACTAAGGGGTGAGTCACTGCAACCCTAGAACTATAGCCCTTTCACCATTATTGATCATTTCCATCGATGCCCATTTGTGCCACCAATACCCTTTGGTTCCACCGATGCCCGCCGGGGCAACCAATGCACATTGGTGCCACTGACGTCCATCAGTTCAACGAATTCCCATCGATATCACTAATGTCTATTGGTTCCACTGATGTCAATCAGTGCCACCAGTAATCCAATGTAAAATTTTGAAAAACACTTCATTGAGTCACTGATGGTGTTTAGTTGGGATTCAATATTAGGAATTGGCAAATAAATTTCCCAAAAGGGTCTGGGCCATTACAGGTTACCGTAATATATTATTGGTTATATTTCATATAAACCCTAATGGATTTAGTAATTGATAAAAAATGTAATCAAAAACATAAATATATTCTTAGTATGTATTCAGATTTTTAAAATAACTAATTTAATTATTCTAATCTTTTAGTACTCTTATTAAATTTCACTATGAATATTGATTCTCCATCAAAATCATTAGAATTAAAATTACACATAAAGAAACTTAATATAGTTTTGATTGAATATATGATGGAAACCCCATCTTTCATAATGGTCTTTAGATAGAGAGATATTTTATATATAAATCATCTTCCTTTAATGTATTTCAATGTGATATTTGGTGTGGATTATCTCTACCCATATAAATCTCTCATCAATTTTCAGGATAATTGTGTTTCATATTATATACATACTCATTCATTTATTATATATTATCTTATGGATTATTACCAACTGGAATTGTAATAAAACTATATAATATTGGTTATGAAGAACAATAATGGGGGAATTTTTGTTTAAATTGATTAAATTTTACTAAATTTTAGATAAGTGTATATTATATGAGAGCATGTTTTGGAATTCCTTGAGGGACAACATGTTCATCATGTAGAATGTGAGGATCAATTTCTTTTTAACTCATTCCATGATCAATTAACTATTAAATGGTAATTTATCGAACCTGATTGAGTGGCATGAATATATAAAGATTTATCAGAAGAATACAAACATGGGATTCATATACCCAAGAGCATCACCACTGGGTGAACTATTCCACTTTTTCAATATTATGGGATGATTGATGTGTCTTGACATTGATTCTTGTGAGATTGAAAAATAACTACTATGTACATGTATCATATAATCCATATTAATGATATGTTTAATCAACATGGTGTCATTATGTTCTCTTCTGATGGGGATCATTGAACTCGATACCAATAATTTTAGGTAAATAGGGAATGTATACCCAATATAGCATTTCAATTAATGGTTAGACATTATGAAATAATTTTAATTACTTTTTGGATTATAGATCTACTTATACTCTTCATTTCTTTTATGAATATTTTTTAATAATGCCAAAAAAACTACAATCAATTAATAAGGATATTATAAATCATTATATTAAAAATAAGATCTTGTATAGTAATCTATGATTTCAAAAAAGAATCTACTAACGGAGAAGTTAAATTCCTTGTTTAGAAACTATGAATTATATATATATATTATATATTCTATTGGGGACATTTTATTATAAGATACATTATATCATTATATCAAATATGAATCAATGTGACTAGAAATTTTCAATGGATTACAGACATAGAAGAGATCCATAGTTTAGATGGGTTTGTTGGATAATATTGATGATTTTTGAAAAGTTTCTCATCATTATCGTATCAAAAAACCCAATTTAAAATGATAGGGATTATGGTTTCATTAGATTGATATATGTGATTAAAGCCTTAATGGACTTAAGAAGATGATATCTATTACACATATAAATATATTACTATTATTTTTTGGAGAGAATTTCATATAAATTATTATGTTAAATATTGTTTTGGGAAGTGTCCCTAAACCTAATATCTACATATTTCCATATTACTCACTATATTTAATGTCACATGATAAAATATTACCATATAAACAATATTGAGCATGAAATAGAAATCATTAGACCATTCATTTGGAAAAATTATGTATATGTTGATTTTTGAAAATATATATTTTCATATGTATTTAATATATTTTTTTCACATAAAATGACATAAAAATGGAATATATGTTGTTGGAATTTATCATTTATTATGACTTCTCCATACATGGCCATGTATGGAAATTAGAAAATGTGGTTTATTCACTAAGAATACTAGATAATGCAACATATTATGATGAGGATTCAAATAAACCCATTGCTAATTAATATTAAAAGTACTGATAATGAAGAAATAATGAAAGGGATGAAGTCCTATATTTTTTAATACTTTGCTCATTTATCCATATTATTAATGGTTATGTAGGCCCAAAATGAAAAATTGAAACTAAAAAATAATTTTCAAATAAAATTAGAAATCACATTTGATAATAAATATATTAAATTATTTGGAATGCAAATATGGTCCCATAAAAAATCGAATTTTAATAGGAAATTTTGGAGATTCACATCGAACTTCCATTTCCATTCATCCATATAACATAATGCTCTATACAGACCCTATGAAAAGAATATAATGCAACTACATGATGATGAAGATCATGAAATATGTATTTAGTTTCATCATATCCCACTAGGTATATATGGAATATCTTAAATATTATGGGGAGATGAAAATATTACCTATATGAATACAGACATTTGGAATAATCACTTATGATTACATAAAGTTTCATCCAAGGACTACTAAATAGAAAAATAATGTCTAAATAGTGGGGGATATATATAAAATTTCAATATATGTGATTTTTATTTAGGATGATTTTTCCCTCGATACACTTTTTATGTTATGCACAAATGATGTTGTAAGGCTGTATGGAGTATAACTACAAATTATATCTTATATAGATCAAATATTCAATTGAAGATTCCATAAGAGTCTTCAACATGATTTAGACCCTATGTTTTATTTTACTCTATCATATAATACTCGAACTTATGTATTGTATGAAATAAAAATTTAGATATTGGATAAAATTATATGATCATGCTTGACAGGTTTTATCTAATATTGAGACAATCATCTCCCCTGAGTAATATTTTTCTATAATAACATTCACATTGTATCATCCAAATGGAACCATATGCAGATATATATTCGAAGGGGGTAAAAACACTGACATGATTTGTTGAATTCATAGAAATGAATCAATTATGACAAATTTTTTTCTTATAAATCATATTCATGTTCTAATCCATACATGTATATATGAATGAAACACAAAATGAAAAAAAATTATATGATGATCACCATAGTGTGATTTAAATATTAAAATTAGTGAAAATATATTCCATTTGACATCTCCACTTAAAAGGGTTACCAGGTTTAGTAATAAGTGAATTTTAGACATAGATATATAACTCCCTTGGTGACTCATTATCTTATTGAGATAGTAGATAATCATTTTGTGTCTTCAAAAACAATCTACATTGTACTTGAAGTATTCAATGTATCTTATTTCATGAAGTACAAAAATGATCCAACGCATATACAGAAATCATATTTTGTATCATTGGAACATTATCCATCATGTGATGAACAAATGGTGGAGATTTTTGATTGAAGAGATACATTGTTATAGAGTTTGAAGCCCATATAGTTCATATATAGATGATAAATGATAATTTAGATGATTCTATAGGAAAACAATAATATAAAATTGGAAAAAATCAGCCCATCAATTTTTATCAAGGTAATGTAATTATGATGATGAATTTCATTTATTGGGGGCATAATACATATATCATTTTTTATGAATATATTTCTCAGAAAAAAACTATATTCAAATATCTTTTTCAGTCAGAAAGAAAGAATGAAAATTATACATGATAAATACAGTTAATATTAAATTGAAATTCCCATGATTAATTTATACTCCACTGAATAAATATATACTAACAACACAAAAAAGATTATATTTATATTAAATATTATTAATATGATATAATGTTGAAAATGAATATTTTTCAAGGGACTAATATTTTCTAAAAAAACAAAAATAAATTAACATATTTTTAAAAAATAAATTATTATTTTATTTTTTATATTAATAATAATGTTCATATAATTATAAATTATGTAATATAATATTACAAACAATTAACACATATTTTTATTTATCTATAAAATTACAGTTTACAATATATTTTATATTTACATTTTAAATATATCATTAAAAAATTTATAATTTTAATTTTTATAAATGAATTAATTTATTATATTCATCATACAATTTTTTTAGGGTGAACTTTTTTGATTTTTAAAAAATGGATGCTTTTGAGGTTAATTGTGAAAATTATTATTTATACAAGTACATCCACTTTTATGAAATAATTATAAAATTAGAATAAATAATAATCTAATTCAAAATATTTTTTATAATAAATTTTATTTATAAATTCAAAATAGTGAATTTTAAAGTATAATGTTATATTTATGAACCTATGTCTGTCATTTTAGAACCCATGATATATTTTAATCTAATAATAAAACATCATCTTTTTAATTATTCATTCAAAATTAGGCATTCATTTTTGAAATCATTAGAATTTATAAACATATTCATTTTAACCCTAAATAAAAAAATTATTTATTAATAAATATCAATCATGACATTGATGAATATTATTTTTTACTACTAAAAAATTAAATTTTTACAATTTTTTATATTTAAATTCTAATACTTATATTAAATTTTACTATCCATAAAAATTAATATTTTTTAAATGGATTTTATTTTTGAATAATTTTTTTTGAAATATGTAATTAGTTGATAAAAATTTAACTAAATGATAATTTACCATAGTAAAAGTTATTCCCTTGAAATAGTAATAAAAATGTGTCAAAATGGGTTAGCACTTATTGATATTGTTGAAAATATACAAATCATTAAACATATTATATTATATTATATTATTTCGAACAAAATTATCTTATCCATTTATTTTGTCATATTTGGATTCTATTGCCTAGGAAAATGGATTAATATTTTTTAAAAGTTATGAATATTTACAGGGGTACAATTCCACTCATATTTAATAGGTCCACTCCTATACATTATTGACAATCTAAATTTAGTGCTTTTTATCACCATTATCTACCCTAATAAATTTAATACACCCTTAAAAATAACATATATAATACTACCACTACCACATGCTATCCCTTGAATACTTAACTACATATACAAATGATGATACTCAGGGTAATGGAAATATTCATTGACAAGTTCATTAATTTGTAATTATTCTCCAACAATAATAATATATTTTTAATAAATTAAAAATATATTTATACTTTAATTATTTTTAAAATTATAATTTATTGTTTTCATTGTAATATAATTCTCTTATCCCATTATTTAAATGTGAGAATTATGATTTTTCTCATACCTTCACATAGAATATCACCTCCTTGAAGAAAAATATATCATATATAATCTATTTATTACATATTTCATTATAAGATGTATATTTTAAAAAATATATTTATGATTCAATTAATATTTAGTAAACATTAACCGTGGCCTTAATTTCATCACTCTCATTCATTATATAATGAAATCGTTGTTTAAGAATAATTGCAAAAAAATAATTATATGAAATAATTATGTAATTATTCATTACAACCATTCATATTTTTTAAAACAAATAAATTTATTATAAACATGTGGTATTTAAATCATTATAAATATTATTAAATATTTATTTTTGTATTATATGATAATTTTTTCTTGTTAAATCCACTATTATAATGACTACTAGTTTTTTAATCTTATAAACTTTTTTAGAAATTTTTTTAATTTTTTTTACATAAATTATAATATACTTTTATATACTGTAAATATTATTTATTACTGATAAATTTATGATGTTTCAAAATTTTGATATTTTTTTATATATAATTTTGACTATTATTTTGTAAAACTCATTCTCTCTATTAAAACAAAAGAATATATATTAAATATTTATACTTTTTCTATGAATGATTACCATATGTTTCATAAATTATCTATATCAAACTAGAATAATATCATATATAAATATAAAATACTTATAAAAATTAATGGGATGGTGAGAGTGTAAATATCATGACCAAAGTATCCTAGAATCATTAGTTACTTTATTACATAGGCACTATATATATTGAATTTAATCCCATGTGATTGAATAGTTTAGTAGTATTGGTTATGTAGATACAAAATTTAATATCAAATTACAATTAGAAATATAAAATGCATCAAATTATTTTCCGTGAGTACACAATTATTATCTTTAGCATGCCTCTACATATTAGTAGTATAATAGTTTATGTATTCATGGGGAATGAAAACCTAATAAAGGGGTGACATCTAATACTTAGTATGGGTTTGAGTATAGCAGTAGAAATAATGAAGACAAGTTTAATAATAAATATTCTATCGTAAATCAATGAAACTCATGAAAACTAATCCGTACATTGAGGAAGAAGTATAATTTGGTCTGAATAGATGAAAAAGTCCGAAAAATAATCTCATGGGCTTGAAACATTTACAGGGATATTCTCACCAATAGAATTATCACATATATGAAAATATCAAATATCATCATTAGGTAATTCATATTATTTGACACCATAACTATTATATCTACACTTCAATCAAAGTAATCGTATATAAATAGTTACGGACTATTTCAAATACCAATGATAGTTTGACTCATGTGACCAACCGTTGCATCGAAGGTCTATATAAGGGACAATTTACCACATAATATGTTCAATTAATTCCCCATATTAATGGGGTGAGTCCTAACAAATAAAAACATTTGAATATTAATTTTATCATATGAAATTTTAATAATTGCACTCATTATTAAATAGAATCATAAATGATGTTGAGAAATATGTATATAACCACTGTATTTTATCCCTAGTCATATTAATCATATAACATCGTGAGAAAAAAATATAGATTGTATCATTAAAACATATAACCAATGGATCACATGTATATTAAGAGTTCACGATTTGGATGATTAAAAAAATAAATAATGGTATAATTAAATGTATGATTGAGGAAGATAATCTTTCCAAAATGAAAATTAGCTTTTTAAACTAAATATTTATAGAATATTAAAGAAAAATAATTCATTATAAATGAAAAATTAGAAATTTTAAAGGTTATTTCCATGTAATTAGTTTTTATAACAATGTGTAATTTTGTACATGACTTATACACAAAAAACACATTACATTCAATCACTTGGTAAAAATTTAAAAATACTTTTTTGGAAAATGGATATAAAATTCATATAAACCATTTATTAAACCAATTGAATTGGTCAATATTTTTATTAAAAAATAAATTAATGAATTTTTGAATAATAATTAAATGGTCTTGTATAATAAATTGATATAAAAAATACAAAAAATTCCACCATATGGATAAATAAAGTCACCATGATATTATTTGATTCATTAGAAATGATTTATAATTAATTAGAGGAAAATAAGAAGAAAAGAAGTAACATTTAGAAAAATTCATCATATAATTATGTCAATGAGTTTATTGAAATATATATGATACTATTTCTTCTTCATATTCACAACCATTTATAATCATGATAAACAATGATGTTGCATCATAAATATGTACCATTTTGGTAACATCTAAATCATAATACCCATGAAAAAAATAAATTGAAATTAATCAATATATAAAATTAAAAAAAATGTATTAATTAAATATCATATCAATGTTTTAGTTTATAGACCACAAAAAATAAGAAATTATGATTTAGGAAAACCTATCATGGAAGTAAAAGTGAGATTAGAATCCCCTAACACATGCCATATTCTTAATATACATATCTATAAATCCTATATAATATATATAAATATATTATAAATACATTATAGAAACATCACCATATATTTCATAACATATTAAATTTATCCATTTGGATTTATGAATCATTTATTAATAATTACGTGTTAAAATAACAGTTTTGGTTAACAATTGATAAATTTTTCATGTATGTTTCAGTTTGATTAAATTATACATTTTTAATTTATATTACTTCCCAGATGTCTATAATTTTAAAAATTAAATAAAAATAAATTATAATCATTATAAAATTAATTATAGTAGTTCATAATTTTAAGAGATACAAATATGATTTAAACCATTCTTGGAGATCGTAGTCCTTTTGTATACATTTAATTTTGTTCACATTCTTAATTGATGGATTATTAGAAATGTAGATAATATTTCCCCTTAGCAGGACCAATATTATTACAAATATTTAATTTATATTCCTGAATTTTTTCCTTATTTATATTTATTTCATATAATATTAAAAGATTTATCATCCCTTCATAGACATGGTAGTCCACATGTATGCACAATCAACATAATTTTTTTACAATACAATATATTTTTGAAAGTTATTTGTGATATTATAATTAAATATATATATATATATATGAATTTAGAAAATATTATATAGATATGTGAAATCCATCATTATATCCCATCAACGGAGGTAGTGATGTAAAACTAATTAAATCGATCGGCGAGCCTATCGTCCACCATACACACAATAGACAGTTTCATGGAACATTAGACGCAAGAGGAGATAGATATTAGATATAATATTACAATAATAAAATCATAGTATTTTTTATATACTAGTTTTATTATTTTATAATTGTGTTATAAGATCATAAGTAGTTATAATATAATGTAAAATGAAAAAAAATCAGTAGGAACATTACATATTCTATAGATAACCACATTTAGTTTATGTCTACAACATTTCTCTAATGGATTTAAAATAATAAAATGCCTCTAGGATATGTTTAGAGATCTATGTAATTATTATGGGAAGGTATTGGGGTAAAATTCTTTATGAATGTGAAAAAGATAGGAGTGGGGGTTTCATTACATCAATGGGAGATGGGAGACATATAAAATATTTTAAACAATAAAGTTATACCTACATTTTTCAAAATATATATGTTACCAAAATTGGTCATTATCTACTAATTGAGGTAATAATGTTAAAATAGGTCTATTAAATTTGTGTTAAAAAAATTTATATGTCACTTTAACCATTCCCAATATAGTTTAAACCACTCATAATCTTGATTAATCATTAAATATGATAATAAATTTGTAATGATTCTACTAGTAGTTATATATAATAATTTATTTGAAATAATTTATTATTAATAATTATCATACATTTAAATATGTAATACAATTTTTATATTCAATACACAATATATGAATTTTTTAATTTATAATTAATATTTTATATGAGAAATGAAATAATTTTCTAATAAAAAGTTTTTTTAATTATGTATGTTTTTAATACAAATAAACCAATATGAATGACATTAAAAGTATGTATATTTTATTTATTATAATATAATTTAAGAAATTATTCTATTAAAATTATTTTATATGAAAAATCATCTTTTATGATTCTTAAATTAATATGATTTTTAAACAAAAATAGTGTATTTCAAAATTTAATGAAAAAAAATAATCACTTTGGAAAATCATACAAAATTCACTATAGAATGATTTTAATATGTAAATTTCAAAATATAACTCCTTTTTGGAAAATAATTTTTTTAATAGTTTTAAAAATCAATTACAACATATTTACACAATGAAAGATAAAACATCCTTTTAGAAAAAATCAAATTTTAAAAAATATTTCTTTTAATTTCAAATGCTTTTTATTATAGATATAATGAAGTTATTACTATATTATTTAATTTATTAATTTTAAAATTATATAACATTCATGAATTCATTATTCTTATACATAACCACCAATATTATATCTACGATATAATAGTATACAATTTTACCGTTAATTTATTGTCAATAATGTGTGTAACACAAGCTGTCAAAGATAACTAATTTAATGAAATTTTATTATCAGGTCATTTAATATTT
Source organism: Viscum album (assembly GCA_963277665.1). NCBI lineage: Eukaryota > Viridiplantae > Streptophyta > Magnoliopsida > Santalales > Viscaceae > Viscum > Viscum album. Next base: position 1,514,517,238 of record OY728122.1, on the reverse strand, counting down.
GTATTTCACTTATTATATATAACAAAACTTAGTTTTCTAATTTTATAATCATTGGGTTTCATAATATCATTACCTTAAATAAAATATGTTCTCTAAATTTTATCATATTCTCAAAAATCAATGTTTTCAATAATCAAATGACGTTGTGGACAACTGAAAATGTAAAAATGGCTAAGAATCATATTAATCGGGATACATTGAAATAATGAGGTCATATTTAATAAAAAATAACTATGTTTCCATGTAAGATAATATTTTTTGGAAGATTAAATTTTTAGCCTGATGAAAAATGTGATAAAATATATAGATATATAAAGACCATATATCACATGAAATTTAATTATTAAGATAATGTCAATAAATAGTAGATCATATATTATTGGTGAGATTAAAGACAATTTATACACCAGATAGTAAGGAAATAGGAAAAAAAATTCCTATTTTTCTTAATGTTAGTGTTTTATTTTAGTGTCATGAAATAGAACACCAAAAATTATACTTATATTTTAATCCTTATGTTTCTATTTGATCAAAATACGAATCATTTATTACACTATGAAATTATGAAATGAAATCAAATTTAAATTCAACATATCATAAGATCCATAAAAGGGTGAAATTCCATCAGCATGTCATTAAATATTTACCAAAAACCCATTGTATAATTTTGTCCAATACGGTACAATAATCATTAAAACATAAAAGAAACACAAAAATGTTAAAATAATCTATTCCATATGTTTTTATAAATCAAATCATCTATCTAATACCAATTTCACATAAAGTATAAAATCTAATAGTCTGGTGGTTTGGTTTTACCCTTGTCAGAATTTAGTTATGGGTTCTAACCCAACAGGCTTACCAGCTACAATAAATTGTAACCCAATAAGTTGGATTTTATTTTTCTAAAACAATATTGTTATAATTTATTTGAAATTAAAAATTTTAAAAACCCATAATTTCATCATCATCTATTATATCATAATCTATAATGTTTACCAATTCCAATAAAATTATTTCCATAAAATTTAAATGCTTTTTTCATTAAATCATTTTTTCATAAAGATCACATACTAAACAAGTTGTATGTATTACTGTAAATATCTTTTAAAATATACTGAATCATGATAAAAACCAATCACATAAATTCTATAAATGGAATATTTTATATTGTAAATTTTTTTATCAACATTAAAAACATAAAATCAAGATGTTATCCATAAATATTAAGTGAATCATACATTAAAATATGTATTCATCCAAAATTAACACAATATGCATATGTTTCATGATTATTACAATGATAATTATGGTTCTCGGTGTAGCGAAAGCATGTGATCAGTCTTCAACAACTTTTATTTTTATTTATGATCATTTATCAATCCAATATTTACATGATGATAAATGATGTCAACAAGGAATTGAGTCAAATTATTCCAAAAAATGTATAAAACACAGAAGCAAGAGCATAAGATTGTAAAAAATTATTTATAATTTATTTAATCAATAAAATAATTATCTTGTGTGAAATTCATTCATCATTGATGAATCTAACAATGGATCTACATTTTACATTCAGGGTGTTGTTGAATTTATTAGTATATTCCCCTTAGAAGTGTTCCACATCTATTCCTACAATTGTCTAAGATCAATGAAAAATATGAGTGTGCTAGCACGATGAATCATATATCCAAAATCATTCAATGTTGATTTCCACCACAAGAGCATCCAAAGAATATTCCATGATCTAAATATATTCAACTGAGGATGGTAGAGGATGTTTTATCTCAATTAATATGTCTATCATTGTGGATGTGATATCTCTAGGACATCAACATGATTATTAGGAATCCTAATTCACAATGAAATCATTGAATTATCAACAATGAATATTAAAATAATTGGTTTTATATACCACTAGGATTATAAATTAATAATTTCACAATTTACCCTTATTATTTATTTAATACTTTCATAATCCCATGTTACTAAAATAATAATAATATTATAATTTTTTACATGAATAAACCCACACATAAAAATTACTCATTAATTAATTAAATAATATTCTTTGAATATTATTTATCATATGAACTATATAATCTATCGATTATTCCTATGAAATATTTATTAGTCCTTGAATAAAGAAATTTTATTTAATAAATATATATTAATACATTATTCTTAAATAAATTAATAAATATTATATTCACTAAATATAAATACATATTTATTAAATATTTGAATCACATAAAATTCACTCGAATAACAATATATGGAATGTATGCAATCAATAAAAAGGGATAATTATTTAACAACCTGATGGAATAATTGTGACTTATGTTGATAATTAAATAAAAAACATATTATTTTATTATTATTATAAATAAAAATATTTTGTGACCCTCTATTCCTCTTTCTTAGAGGCATTAGGAAAATTGGCATAATGATAAAATGGAGTCTATAGGATTATGAAAAGGATCCGATTGATATTGAGTTTAATGAATCAATAAAATAATACCTCATACAGACACTAACTGTGTAATATAATCACTTTATCATGATATACCAAATAAAATAGGTTTCATGCCAGTACCATGATCATTTATATTTGATGACTCTTTATTTTAATTTCCAAAATTGAACATTCTAATAGAACACCATTTCCATGGATTTATATAAAATATATCATTTCCATCATAGAATCAATGGAATTAAATTTTGAAAATGAAAATATGTGGAAAACATTTGTCCCATTATTCATTAATTCTATAATACTCAAGAATAAAACAAATGTATCCTTATCCATTGAATACATAAGTCATCACAGTTTTTATAAATATATCGATAAATGTGACTTGTGATACAGATTTTCAATAATATGTATGTCTATGGATCAATTAAATGTCCAAAAATTATAAAATCCAATTAAACAAATTAATTTGTATTTCTTACTGGTGGTTCCTGTTCGAATAATATCATTTTATAGATATTACTAACTGTGTGAACTATGAAAATATTACACAATGTCTAATGAGTATCCACCCTTAATAGCCTAAATCATTTTTGTCTCCTAAATGATTTCATCTTGTTATATAAAATATATATTTAATAATACTATTATGGTACTTCTGGATTTCCATCATTGATTGGAAACACTTTTCATTTTTGTGAGATAACGACTCTTAGGATAAAATAACACATTATGTCATGTAGAATAACACAAATTAGGTAATAATGATATTATAAATATTTTAAACTATGAATATGGGTTATGAAAATGTATAAATATGAGTGTACTATCATATTAACTCAAAATGACTCCAACATTAACTAGGTCCAAATGCTAACAACCTTCAGTCTACCAACACTCACAACATATTCCTGCTTCTGCTAAGATAATCTTATTGTCATGTGTCCACCATGTTTTTTATGGGAAACCTCTGACTACAACAACACTAATTTTTTTAAAATACATCAATAGGTGATACTTATAGACTATATCCATTATCTTTTGGTGTGATATTGGACCTTTGGTAGGATACAGTCCTACAGTATTATCACAACAGAATGTGATATAGTCATTAATATTTGGTAAAACGTCAATGTCATATGTAAAGATTCATATGAAAAAACATACTTAGAATAATAAAAAGATTCTCTATACATGAAATACAAAATAAATGAAACAAAAATAGCTAATTTGAAAACTTATAACTCAATGATCCTACACTGAGACAAAAAACATATCATAATAAAAAGATTATTTCATTATGATCTGTTGAAAACTAGAATCAGTATAACCCCTCTAAACTATTTCCTCGTATCTTTCATACACTATATACCTATCCATAGTGATTCTCAAATAAATAGGGATATCATTAACAGTAAACCAATTGTATTCTTGTTGATATTCATGATATCTACCTACTAAGATAAATGATTTTGAAACATAATCTCTTGTACATGAAATGAAAAATATTATTCATCCTATCGTTGAAGAAAATGTTATCATACCAATAATCTCTTTATACAATTTTGTCTGAGGACACATTTTCCATGAATTATTTATACCATGTTATAATATATCAAATCCCCTCCTCCTATTTTCTTTCTAAATATCATAAGTATATTTTCAATGTATATAATATGGATTAGTTCCACAAGCTTACTTGATCTATCATGAGTTACCTGGATTCCTAGAATAAATGCTAATTCAAAAAATTCATTTATGGGGAAATATTCCTTAAACTAGTTCTTAATAGATTTTAAGACTATTATGTAATTTATAAATAGTAATCTTACAACAATATATACTATAAGGGGAATTACTAAATTTCATCTAATCTTATTTTAATCACCTAGATAACATTCATTATTAATGAAACAAAAATCATTTATTTTATTATAGAATTAAATTTCCAAAAACATAGATGTTTTCTTCAATCCATAATTTTATATTTGTAACATGGAAATATTTTTGGCATCACCAGGAGTCAAAAAACGTATTCGTTGGGTCATGTAGACATTTCATTAAAGGTATTCATTATGGAAACTTGTTTTTACATCCATCATCCAAATTTCAGACACATGGTAATAAAAAATAACATATAGAGATATAAATGATTAAAACATGAAAACTATAGAATATTTCCCATAATATTTAATTCCATGAATCTATTTAAAACCTTAATTCACTATATTTATATTATATTTATTTATTATACTTTCTATGACTAGTTTTCTCTTCAGTACCCAATTTCACCATATAGGATAAACATCAACTAAAAAATCAACCATAAACAAAAAATATTTTTGATAAATGGAATCTATTTTAAATTTCATTTACTATTTCCATATTAAAACATAAAATATATCTAATAAATTATTTTAAGATCTAGTTTCATCATTGTTAAAAAATAATGAGTCTCTATCTTCTATAACTAGAAAAGAATATCTTTGTGGTTCTATGATATCTATTACTCTAATAAATTACATGTGATTTGAGTAAATAATTTTTCCATAGGTAATTTTTGAATGTTTTCCTTTAATAACTCTTTTATATATTGACCATCAACTACATTAATATAAACAATCCTTCCACTATCCCTGTTAAATATATCATATTTCTCAATAATTATTATTTTTTCTAACAAAATTATTATTCTTTAATGAGGATTTGTATATTTAAAATCTTGTTGCTTCATTGGGACACACTATAATGATACACTTTTTTACATCAGGGTTCTAGTTTATTTTATCTAAAGGCCTTCACATATTCTTTGAATCCCCATAGACATGAATAAGAAAAAAGTGTTTTCATTTCACTCGATAACTCAATGGGGTCTATGTTTGCAACTTTAGTTGGTACTCAATTTATTCAATATTCCACATTTTGTAATTAATATCCCTAAAATGATAATAGATGATATCCCTAACTCATCATACACCTTAAAATATCAAATAAGTTACAGTTCCCCATCTAACAAACAACGTAACATTTGGTTGTTTATGGTGGAGTTAGTTGACATTGATTCCAAAACCAATGTGGAACATCGATGAAATATTGTTAATGATATTAACTAACTAGATATGATAAAATATTAATTTACTTAATTACAATTATATTATCTAATTCATTATGAAATTCATTTCATTTATCAAGGGACTCAAATATATACCTCATCAATTAGACATAGCCATATCTAGTCATGTTATCAGTAAAAGTTATAATGTTAAAATAGCCATATATATCTTTTATTGGAAATGCTCCACACATGTTAGTATGAATAATTATAAGATTAATTTATTCTATTTCACCAATCTACCAAATATAGGTTTTTATTTCTATCTTATATAAAATCATGTAATCTTTTTTGTGGATTTAGATAAAAAGATTGGATGTTACAACCTTGAAATATCTTTTTTAGTTGCTTATCATTTACATGACCAATAAGGTAATGGTATAACTCTATGTTATATGAGTCATGAAGACATGATTCACTATCCATTAACAATAATTTACTATTGTAATATAATACATTATGATCATTATTAGAATTCCTCAATCCATCATATATGATATATTTATAAACTAAATAAATTTTATTTCTAAACAAGAAAATAAAACCCTATATATCTATGAATTATATATAAAATATGTTATTGGTAACCATTCACACATAAAAAACATAATTTAAAAACAATATCATTTTTATTGGAAATGAATGGTTGTAGAAAAATATTTCCAGAGCATCCAAATTCACTCAAATGGTAACTCACAAATCCATATCTCCTCTAACACTCTTTCAGAATCTAAATGTATCATGCACTTGTATATAGGTGTGGGAACCATAATATTTATCTATTAAATAATGTGTATATATTGAAATATTATACTTGTGAATAAATTCACATTTAGAATCCCCATTTTTTCAGGGAAGTTACTCTTACAATGTCCACTCTGGCCACATGAATAACATATTTATTCCCATGCATACCATGCCTCTAGATATTCCAATTAATAAATGGTTGGTCCTTGTGAGATTTATACTTCTCATGGGTCTAGGAAAACCCAACTTTTTTCTTCTATTTCTTTTTCATCAGAAGAAATGTCGGGTATTCACTCCTCATGGACTAATCCACATGGAGAATCAGAGTATGAATTTTCAAAAGACACTTCTAATTATTGGACATATAATAAGTAATAATAAAACTATAGAAGGTATTGGGTAGTGAAAAAATAATGATATTTTTGTGTAACTCTTTTTGGAATTTATCCTTACATTATATAAGCATTCATTATAGAAAATAAGTATGACTACATGAGTCCCTTCGGTAACATCATGAGTTTTTTATAGGTAACAATATTTTCAAAAGTCTACATGATATTCCAAATCAAGATAAAAAAGCTCAATGCTATTATAGATGTTATCACAAAGAAATTAGAATTTATGTAATTAAAACTATTCACTGAATTATGAAAATATAGTTTACAAATTTATATATATATCTTTAAAAAATTAATTATAAATAAAAATAAAACCCACATTCAAAATAAAGAATTTTTTTTCAGAAAAACTATTTATATGAGATAAAGTTTGTTTTATATGAAAAAATAATAAAATCACACTTTTATAATTATATGTTTCACAACCTGTCCCCGGAGGGCCGTTCCATGACTAACCCAATCCTTCCTTTCATAGTCTAGGGGCTGGTGACTAGCACCGAAAGGCGTATTCCCTCTAACTAGAAAGGAATTGTCGTTATATCCGGTAAACACGCTCAACCATTCACCTGGAAAGATACGAAGACAAGTAAACTATATTGTAAAAAGTGTGTGTATAGTAAGTAAACTGGGCCAGAATACATGTCCAACTGGAATGTACAAGGAAACTGGATAGTACATGTAAACAGAACAGCTCTAGTGGACACCCACCAGGGATCATACCTGAAGGGTAGGAACAGATCTAGAATACTCGTCTCTACGGTACGCCTCATCCATGGTCCACCTCTAAGCTACCTCCAGTCCTGGAACCCACGTCCTCAGTCATCATTGTCTGTCGTCTTCACCAAAAACAACATGGTGCGGGGCATAGCCCATGGTGGGGTGAGTATATCGATACTCAGTAGGGACCTCGAGACCATTAAAGGACTCAGGAAATCCACAATGGATTAGCCTAAATGCATAAAAACAACTGAAAACCCTACATAGGAATATTCCCATACATATACCTATGTTATCAAGTATATCCATATCATTCAGGAGGAAACTCAAGGCCCAAATTCTTGTCCAAATTATAACTATTCCCCAAAGAAAGCAATACGACGTGGGTAACAACACAAAGGTAAGCAAGAAAAAGGTAACACCACTGAGAAGAATACCATAATGGTATCACCATGAAGGTATGTACCATGATGGTAACACCACAAAGGTAAGTACCACATAGGTAATGCCACACAGAAGAATACCAAAAAGGTATCACGACGAATGTTAGTACCACAAAGGTACACCACACAGAAGATTACCCCAAAGGTAAAGACTCTTCTAACGCCAGGTATAACATATGTACGGTAGTAAAGATGATTAAATGTAACTACTAAATCATCTTACTCTATTAAGAGGAAGACACACGTACGATCCTAAATCATCATAACCAAATAGGATCCTCGATCATAAAACCCACATTGTATCCTAGTACAGCAGAACCATGTAGGATCAAATAGTTGTCCCACGTGGATTCCTAGAGAGGAACCAAGAGGGATAAAGGAACACAGACCCACGTAGGATCCCAAAACATAGACCCACATAGGTTCCCTTTCTCATGTTACTGCTAGAAATAAGTTTTCCACTATATGCTCACCTGATTTCTGGATGGTCTTCTCCTCAAGAAATATTTCGATACTCTAAATTCCACTATGTCCAATGAAAATGTATCCTGAAGTACCTTCACATAATATTGGTCTCAACACAATAGATAGAAAGTCAATCGGATGCCTGGTCTATAATTTATTGGCCTTTTAGTCCTGAGGGCTCGATTGGATTCATGTTCGATCCAACCCAGCCATTCACTAACTCTATCCAAAATTCAATTAATGTTTTCTAAATGGACCATCTCTATCAATGGTTTATAGCACCATAGACGGTTCTTCAAACAAACACTCATAGATCAAGATATAACAAAAAATCTGAAAAGGGTCGAAAATTGTTCGGGTCTGGTCCGACCCGCCTTGGGTCGACCCAACCTGGTCTGGGCCCACCTGGCCTATCGGAACAGCCCGACCCCCCGGTGTAACCCACAGTGGGAGGCCCGCAATGGCGGTTTACTGGGTGGTCTTCTTGGCTAGAACTTGGCCAATCGTCCATCACTCCATTGCATGGCACGATCTTGAACCGCACCATCACCAGCGACAGGCATTGAGGAAGTCACCCCTCCATAATCGTGGCGGCCTTGGGCCACTACCACTACACACATAATGACACTGACGCACGCCGCCACCATCGTCACACAACCGGTCGGGCGCCGACCCCTGCCCTCACTCAGCCATGGCCAATGGGTAGTGTCACTTCTCTGGCAGTGTGGTTGTACCACCACTATCTTCGTAGCAGGTCGGTGTTCCTAGGGTCGGTCACTGGAACGGGTCTCCTGCAATGTTCCTCTGGCCACTGGGCACACCGCGATGGCTCGTTCCTCATTCTGTAGACTTCTGCACTCGTCTCAGGACGTCACCATTGATTTAAGACCAACAAAATCTACAAAGGTTGTGTAGAGGTTGGGCCGTGTTCATTTATCCTAAACCCTCCAAATTAAAATGGTAAAATTCGCTTTTTTTTATTGAATCATGAAGAACGTCAAGAATGAGTAAGGGGTATTCAAAAAAACAAAACCCACATTGTCGTATGTTGGATGGTTCGAGAGGTCGAAGATGAAGTCGTTGAAGAACGTTGGATTTTTATTCTTCCACAAAGCGCTTCTAATTCGGGCTCATGGTCAGTTCCTCGTTCTTTGTTGGGGAGGAAATTTTCTTTGTTGGAGTGAACGTTTCTCCACATTTCTCTCAAGATCCTTTTCAAATGAAATCCTCCAACACAACAAATATGAAGAGACAACTTATGAAAAAAGGTCTAACAATTAATTAATGTTGACACATTTAGTTATTTATTGTTGGATCAATTTATTAATTGGATATTTGAGAGGTTTTCCCCCATTTTGAGTGGTTCAAGTGGTCCCCACCCCCATGAATTAAATTTGGGGGTTTCTATCTCGGGTGGTCACGACCGCTATAAATTAATAGCAGGGGTTATAAAAATAAAATAATATTTGTTCATTATTTTATTTTTATTTCCATGAAAAACACGAAAACTAACATTCACCCTCGACTTACTACGGTCGAGGTGAAGGTCAATTTAAGTGAATATCGGCACTGAAAGTTCAACGATGTCCTTAGATTTCAATTCCGAGCACTGGTACAAAAGTTTCAAAAACCTTCTCACATGCTTAGTTAATGAACTTAAAAAAAGTTCAGAAATACATTCAGGGAACACAGGGCTGCGGAATCATGTGCCGTCAATTTTTGGGGACTCATAAAATCACTATATAATTAAAAACATTACCTGGAATTTCCTGGAATTTAAATTCCCCCCACCTTAGGGATTTTCATCCCCAAAATCCACATAAAAAACTAGATAAAAATTTGGGGGGGGGGGGGTACTAAGCATGTATATGAGCCTCCCGATCCCATGTGCTCTCTTAGAGGTTCACATGCTGCCAACTTACAAAAAACAAATATAACAATAGACTATGAATGAATCTTTCCTATCGATCCTCAATCTCCACTAGAATCTCCATAAATGTCACTCAATCTTCAATGTACAAATCGCCCCAGTCAATGATGTGTAATGGGTGGTGCGTTTATCTTCTCAGTTGGGATACATGGAAGATTTAGTGCACACGGTGCAGCTAAGGTGGAAGAGCTAAGCGGTAAGCCATATCCCAAAATGCACTGAGGACCAGAAAGTGTCAGATGAACCTCAGAGATAACTTGTCGTGTAATGGCCCGAACCTCTCAAGTCCATTACATTGTGAAAATGCTTTGTTAGGGGTGTTCTGGAAGGTCAAGGAGACTTTGGGGTGTTCTTGGGTGGGGTTTTAAGGAAGACTAAACGGCATCAACTTTCACATGGTTGGCGCACGGTTTGAATCAACTGTGCGGCCAAACCGTGCAAGGTTGGTGTTGGAAGCAGTGGCTAAGGCATGGTTAGCACACGGTTTGTCTAACTATGTGTACTAACCGTGTGTGGAGTGTTTGGAAAGGCAGAAGCTAACACACGGTTAGCACACAATTTGTTAAACCGTGCGGACTAACCACGTGGTCATATAAAGTTAGATCCTAATATTGTGGATATGAACACTTTTTCCACTAAATGGTTCTATTGAGCCTCTAAGAGGCCATAACTCATGATTACCCTTCCTCGGAGGTATAAGAACATCTCCCAAGAAATTTGGAGGAAATCTAGAGACTTTTCTTGGCGAATTGAATCCGGTTTCTTGAGTTATGTGATATTTCTTGATTGTTCTTGTTCGGATTCATAGTTCCACTTGGATACAATCCTCCTCTTCATTCGGTTTCGTAGATCTACACCCGTTATGGGTTGACCTAAGTGTATGGATTCCAATTATGGTGAGATTTAGAATTGATCTTTCTAGGAGGAGGGATCTGAGGAAGGTTTTTGGAGAATCGACCCGTGTTTCATGAGCATTCTTGGACCATCGTGGTTTCAGCAAAAACCTTTGAGTTATGGATCTTACCTTCATCTCTCTCATTTACTCATCTTGTGGGGTGGGTATCCTTTTGTTTTCGTGAGATATGATTGAACCGATAAACAATGATAATAACTGGTTAAATAATGGGTTCAAGGGAAATTTTGTTGGTATTTTTGTTTTATCTCCATCAATTCTTATCCTTTGATTATGTTGTCAATTGAATGGGATTATGCCTACTGAAAATCATGGTCTTTCAGGGCATTTTCGTGCACAATTAACTGTTTCACTTTTTTCTGAATTGTTTTGTGGATGGAAATTCATAGAATGTGGAAATTGGTTAATCATGTAAAGTTGGATGATTAAATTAATACATGGGAACCCTTGTATGATCACCCTGGATAAAATAAATGACAGAATGAATTTGTTGGTGCTGGTTGAAGTTTAATTATGTGAAGGTGTGTTTCATTGGTTGTTGTAGAACGAGTGAGCAATGGGGCTACAGTTGGGTGGGTTGTGGGTTGGAGTGTATGATATGGTTGTGATGGGCAGTGAAGATGCGGTAAATGGTGTCAAAGGGAAGATGATGTGGTACAGGTTTTGTATCCGATGTGTTTGTGGTTATGGTGGTTGGCAGCAGGGCTACAGGGGTGGGTATTTCAATTGAATAAAAGTGGAAGAGTTATCTAATGAATTGTGGGGCATGTTAGTTGATTAAATACATAAAATATATGGAATTGATTTGATCAGAAAATAATTTTGTTGCTTGGGTTTCCCAAACATTATATGGGGTTGGTAGGGATATGTTTTATGAACGATTGATCTGGTTAGGTTGTTGTTAGTTGCTCGGTAGTTATGGAACTGATAAAATAAAACTGTTGAAACTTGAAAAACTTAATGGGGTTTGGGGTTGTTTTTGTGTGTGCATACATTCAAGGTACCAGTGCCGAGGCATGTGCTCAGATATTTTGTGTAGAAACCTTAGGATGGGGTGAGTGTTTGATATAATTATATTAATATGTACATTTTATGTTTCTTTACGCACCCCACCCATGTTGAGCACTACGTGCCGAACACATGTCGGACGGGGGGGGTGAGATTCTCAAACATCTAAAGGATGGATGGTTACTATTCATCCCTGTGCTCCCTCTTCCAAGTATTATAGCCCAATATCCTTTGGGCAGCTTATGAAAGATGTTTCCCAAGAGTCTTTAGGTTAAGGATGTGATATGTTCCCAGATGTATTTGGGATGTGATATGATGTGGTTTCCTGGTGTCTTCGGGATGAGATGTGATATGGTTCCTAGGTGTCTTCTGGATGAGATGTGGTTATGGACGAGGATTGAGTGATGGCGGGATAATCTAATGGTTGAGGATTGAGTGCCGGTGGGATACTATGTGCTTCGTAAGGCCCAGTTGCGGCACTAGCTGGAGCTTCGTTTGGCCAGGTTGCAACCCTAACTCAGGAAAATGGGGAAGCATCAGAGCATTAGGTGTGAGGGATTGAGCAGTATTCTATGGGAAGGTGTTGTGGGGTAACCATACATTGATAATATTACTATACAACTCTATTGACTTGCGATATTTGGTGAGTGTGTCTTATAATGTTGGGTGGAAAAATTTCTTGCTAAGCATTGGTTCATTCTATTTTCTCACGGGGCATTAGGATGTCTCCCTACCTGTGCATGAGAGCTCTAGGTTTTCCTACAGAGTATACTTGTATGCTCACCCTACGTTTACTTTCTGGTTTTCAAGAGGACTTTAGGGACCGTGTGGGACCTTTCTAGTTGGGCGTTGGAGTTGATGGTTGCAGTTTTTGTTTTATTTTATTGGTATCATACCATAGAGATTTTCTTTTACTTGTACTTTTGTTTCAGTATTGTACAAAACATGCAAATGGGTTTGGTTTTGGGTTTATTTTCATTTACATGTTCATTTTTATTTTCTGTTTGACTCATACTATATCCTGTTCTTAAATAATAATAATGGTAATGACTCCCATATTTATGAAAACTCATACCCTTGGTGCTAGTCGCATCTCTGGGGCCTACTGGTGGCGGGACTTGGGGGTTCGTTATCTCCCTTTCACCATTTCCAGCTCAGGAGTGGCATCATTAGTGGGAGGGGTCATGACAGAATGGTATCAGGGTTTGATGGTTGAGAGATAGGGTGGAGTCTAGAGTTAGGCACAGTGAGGATTGCATTGGAAGTTAGGGCAACAGTGTTGGCTGATCATGTTGCGTGACATATGCCTGGGATGACCGGCAAGGACATGGGAATTTTGGGCCCCCCGTGATCCAATGCAAGGACTCTGAACTTTTTGAACGACCCAGTACGACTACATTGATAGCTGGGTAGAGACCCATGTAATGGAACATGCATCATAGTGATTTGTGTTTTACAGGATTTGGTTTTTCTGGGAAAGAAATCAAAATAAAGTGACAAAATAAAACCTTGAGACAGTTTCCTTGCTACTTGGGCTTAGGAGTTCTTTGTTTACCATACAGCTATAACACCTAGACGTCATTCCCGGGTGACTGAGGTAGTCAAGGCCCAGCAGATTCAGACGGCTGATCAGCTGAGGATTGATCGAGAGGAGGAAGATGAATTGTGACAGCGCACGTTTTGAGATTTCTAGTGACAGATCTTGAAAAAGTATGAAGGAAGCACTTCGGATATGGAATCAGAGTGTTCGTTGGAGGAACTCAAGATCATATTTTGGCAGATCAGGGATCCCTCAGAGTACTGGGTTCTTCTAGGAGTAATCCATCTATGAGGAGCGGCACGTCAGTGGTGGATACTTTACCTTGGGGAGGAGAATGAGATAGAAGTTCTATGGTCCAACTTCGAGAAGTATTTCCACGAGGAATTTCTTTCCTCGATGAGGAAGGTTGAGAAGAGGCAGGAGTTGTTGTCTATCCAATAAGGAATCATGTTACTGTGGGAACTAGGAGTCATGTTGAAGGATCTTTCATGTTTTTCCTTGAATCTCTTTCTAGATGAGGATTCTCGAGCCAAATATTTAGAAGAGGCTCTTCACCCCTCTATTTAGTGCGTAGTGACCCCTTTCACCTTACCAACATACCTGGAAGTACAGATGAAGGTAGAGATATTCAAGAGGATGCACTCGCATGTTGGTCCACCGAGATAGAGGAGTCACCCAATATTGTCCAAGAAGGAGGCGGTCAGCAGTAGATCCCTAGCAACATGACCTTCCACGTTTCGACCGGTAGGGAGAAAACTTCGGCATTTCCCATACCAATCTCACGATTTCTACACTTTTTCTATGGGTTAGGGACTGAGTTGCTTTGAATGTGGGAATCATGGACATCTTGGAAGACATTTCCCTTTTCAGACTCTATATGGAGGGACTGGCTAGGTTTTTCCCCATCCCCAATAGCAGTTCCCAGCCCAACCCTTCCAGCAGCAACAAGCTCATGTCCCTTCAAGTGGGGATAGAGCAGGTGGTGGCCAACCACAGTGAGTTCCCCAAGTACCCCAACCCGGATGTGGTCGAGGAGGTGGATGTCAACTGAAAGTTAGAGGAGTGTGATGCAGAATTTTGCACACAATAGAATCAGCAACCCTAGCAAGGCCAGAGATTGAGATAAATGATTTCGGTTATACTTAAATGCTCTCATTTATGATTGTTTAAATTCAAGACCATCGCACTCCTTTTTTGGAACTCATTCTTTCCCATGCTTGGGCATGTATCTTTTTTTTCATGGGTCTATAATGCTATGTTGTTTCCCTCATTCTTTTAAATGTGTTTCAAGAGTCCTAACAAGTGGGAAGAGGGGGACCTAATCCCTAATTGAGACACATTAATGTAGATGTGATTAAACCTTTGCAGGTGAGTCAGTGGCACCTAATGTGGATAATATCTTGACTTGGAGGAAGGAATTCCCTGACTCATATAAATAGGATTGTGGTTGGATTCCGGTTATGACGAGATCCCTAGGAGGTATCTTGTGGGGTGGTTGTTCAGACCTTTCCAATTTTATGGGTTGGTTTTTAATTCTCTAGGATGAAATTGTTTTGAGAGGTATCTAATGTAATGGAACGGGCCTCTCCAGTCCATTACTGTTTGAAAATGAGGTGTTAGGGGTGTTCTGTATGGTCAATGTAACATTGGGGTGTGCTTGGGTGGACATTTAAGGAATACTAAAGGGTAGTATCTTTCGCACGATTGGAACACAGTTTGGCTAAACTATATGGCCATACCATGAAAGGTTTGTGTTGGAGGAAGTTCTAATGCATGGTTAGAAAACTATTTGTCTAACCGTACTGACTAATCGTGCGGGGAGTGTTTGGAAAGGTAGAAGCTAATGCACAGTTTGTTAAACCGTGTGGACTAACAATTCGGTCACATAACGTTAGATACCAAAATTGTGGATCTGAACTCTTTTGCTTCTAAATGGTTCATTTGTGCCTCTAAGAGGCCATAACTCGGGATTATCCTTCATTTAAAGTAGAAGAACCTCTCCCATGTGTTTTAGAGGTGATCCGGAGGATTTCCTTGGTGAATAGAAGCCGGTTTCTTATGGTATGTGATCTTTCTTGATCGTTCTTGTTCGGTTTGTTAGATCCACTTGGATTTACTCCTTCTATTCCTTCAGTTTATTATATCTATGCCCGTTATGGGTATACTTAAGTGTGTGGATGCCAATTATGATGAAATTTGGTATTGATCTTTCTTGGAGAAGGGATCTAAGGTGGGTTTTTGGAGAATCGTCCCAGGGTTGTTGAGTGTTCTTCGACTATCGTGGTTTCATAAAAACCCATTGAGGTAGGGATCTTACCTTCATCTCTCTCTTTTGTGCATCTTACGGGGTGGGTATCCTCTTGTTTTCCTGAGATACGGTTGAAGCGATAAATACAGATAATAATTGGTTAATGAATGGGGTCGTGGGAATTTTTTTTTGGTATTATTGTTTTATTTACATTAATGCTTATCCTTTGAGTATGATGTGAATTGAATGGGATTTTCTCTATTGAAAATCATGGTTGTTGGGGGCCTTTTATTGCACAATTAATTGTTGCTCTGTTTTTATGGATTGTTTTGTGGATGAAATTTAATAGAATTTGTAAATAGGTTAATCATGTAATGGTGGATGATTAAATGAATACATGGAACCCTTGTATGATCACCACGATTAAACTAAATGAAAGAATAAATTTGTGGGTACTGGTTGGAGTTTACTTATGTGAAGGTGTGATTCATGGGTTGTTATGGAACAGGTGAGCAGCGGGGCTACAGTTGGTTGGGTTGTGGGTTGGCATGTATGGTAGGGATGTGATGGGAAGCAGAGCTACGGTAAATGGTATCAAAGGGATGATGATGTGGTATAGGTTTTGTTTCCGATGTGTTTGTGGTTGTGGTGGTTGGAAGCAGGGATACATGGATGGGTTGTGCATATGAATAAAAGGGGAAGAGTTAACGAATGAATTATGGGGCATGGTATTTGAATAAATACAGAAAATCAATGGAATTGATTGGATGATAATATAATTATGTTTCTTGTGTTTCCCTAACTTTATTTGTGGTTGGAGAGGATATGTTTTACGAATGATTGATCTGGTTTGGTTGTTGCTAGTTTCTCGGTAGTTAAGGAACTGATAACCTAAAATTGTTGAAACATGAAACGATTAATGGGGTTTGGTGATGTTTTGTGAGTGTTCATACTTTTGAGGTAGAAATGCCAGGGCATGTACTCAGATCATTTGTGTAGAAGTTGTAGTATGGGTTGAGTGGTTGATATAATTATATAAATCTGTACGTTTAATGTTTCTTTACAAACCCCACCCATGTTGAGCACTACCTGCCAAACACCCGTGGGACGAGGGGTGTGATTCTCAAACATCATTAGGATGGCTGGATACTGTTCTTCCCTGTGCTTCCTCTTCCAGGTCCAATAGCCCAAGATCCTTCGGGCAGGTTATGACAGATGTTTCCCAAGATTCATTGGGATGATGATGTGATATTTTCCCAGGTGACATTAGGATGATATGTGTTGTGGTTACCAGGTGTCTTCGGGATGAGATGTGGGTATGGCCGAGGATTGAGTGTCGGCGGGATACTACGAGCTTTGAATGGCCAGGTTGTGGCACTAGCTAGAGCTTGGTATGGACAGGTTGTGGCACTATCTCAAGAAGAGGGGGAAGAATCAAAGCGTTAGGCATGAGGGATTGAGTAGTATTTAGTGAGAAGATGGTACGTGGTACCCATACATTGATAATATTACTATACTACTCTATTGACTTGTGATATTTGGTGAGTGTTTCTTGTAAGGTTGGGTGGATAGATTCCATGCTAGGCTTTGGTTCCTTATATTTTCTCAGGGAGAATTACAATGCCTCCCCATCTGTTCACAAGATCTATTGGTTTTCCTATGTAGTGTAATTGTATTCTCACCCTACGTTTACTTTTAGGTTTTCAAGAGGTCTTTAGGGACCATGAGAGACCTTTCTAGTTGGGTGTTGGAGTTGGTGGTTTTAGTTTTTTCTTCTTTTTTTGTTTTCGTACTTTAGATCATTGATTGTCCTTGTATTTTTGATTCATTATTGTAAAAAACATGAATATGGGTTTGGTTTTGGGTTCATTTTCATTAAAATGTTCCTTTTCTTTTGGTGTTTCGCTCATCCTATTTACTGATCTTAAATAATAAAAATGGTAATGCCTCCCATATTTTTGAAAACCCATACCCTTGGTGCGAGTTGCCCCTCCGGGGCCTATTGGAGGTGGGACTCGGGGTTCATTATCTCCCGTTCACCATTTCCATCTCAAGAGGGTCATCATTGGTGGGAGGGGGTTGTGACATGTCACCCCATCAAAATCTTGGAAAACCTCATCGGGGCGAGATGAGTAAAAAGACGTGGTCACCATCCACGAACACTAGAGGTCTCTGTCTTCTACAAGAATAAGACTTCTGCATACTTTGTGTACTCTTAATCTACTCTGTGATGATCTACACCATATCTCTGGTATCCCATGACATATATGGTCCAACGAGTGCTGACTCCCCTAGGTCAGACTAGCACAAAGTCAATCTACATGGTTGGTCGTACAACGCCTTAAAAGGTGACATCCCAATGGTGGAGTGATAGATGTTATTTTAAGAAAACTCAACTAAGGGCAAGTGGTCCTCCCAGCTGTTACCGAAGTCGAGGACACAAGCACATAGCATTTCATCGAGGGTATGGATGGTCCACTATATCAGGCCATCCGCTTGAAGATGGATGGTGGTGCTCAAAAGATATTGCATCCCGAAAGCCTCATGAAACCCCTCACATAGCGGGAAAGTGAAATGTGAATCATGATCAGAAATAATCGTCAAGGGTACTCTATATAGTCACACTATCTCCTACAAATAGAGGTGTCCCGTGATCTCTAATGATGTATTCTCTCTAATCGGTAGGATGTGGGCCGACCATGTGAGTTGGTCGATGATCACCCAGATATAATCACGACACCTGTACGTACGTGGAAATCTTTTCACGAATCCCATGGATATCCCATCCCACTTCCACTATGGGACCTCTAAATGATGAACTATGCTAGATGGTACCTAACGATCCACCTTTACTTGCTAACAAGTGAGGCACTAAGAGACAAACTCTGCTACTAGTTTCTTCATTCATGGCCACCGGTCCAGTCGTCGGACATCCGATTACATCCTCGCCACTCCAAGATCTACCAATAGAGGGGATGTGTGGATCTCTTGCAACACATCCTCCTAAATAGATATTAGTAACATGGTACGTCCTCTGAAAAGGATGACATACTCCCCACCTTCAGAAAATCTCTCAGGTGCATGTCCTATGGATATCTGATCACATCGAGCCTTGTAGTCTGTTTCCCCATGATTCACCTCCCTGAATCTCTGCAGATGTGGGGGAGTGACTATAAGAGACTGAGGAAAAGCTAATTCATCTTGTTCCACAAAGGATATCTACCATGCAGCCATCTACTCCATCTCCTCACCTAGAAGTTGTATACAAGATCTCATACTGAGTGTATCTGCTACACTGTTCCACATATGAAGAGTGTATACTATCTTGACGTCAAAGTACGGGAGGAACTCAAGCAACATAACTGTCTCAGGTTCAGGTCCTTCTTTGAGAGGATATACCTGAGACCCTAATGATCTGAGTAGACTATAAAATGTTCACCCATCATGTAATGTTGACACATGTTCAAGGAGAAGACCACTACTACTAACCCCAAGTCATGAGAGGCATAGTTATCCTCATGTTGTCTTAGATGTTGAGAACCATCTGTGATATCTTCCCACTCCTGAATCAAGACACATCTGAGCCCGATACCTGATGACTCACAGTAGACAATGTACCAACGCCCTACTCCGGATGCCTCAGGACGGGGGAACTAGTTATTCTCTACCTCATCTCCTGAAAACTCCGTTGGCATCTCTCCGACCACACGAATGTTTTTCCCTTTTTCATCAATGATGATAAAAGTGATGAAACGCTGGATAAATCTGGCACAAACCTCTGGTAGAATCCGTCTGACCCTAAGAATCTCCATACCTTTGTAAGACTCCCAGGTAGCTCCAAAGCATGTACCTCCTCAATCTTCACTGGACCCACTGCAACTCCAGTCTCTGAGATGAAATATCCCAAAATGTAAACCACTCGGATCTATAACTAGCACATCGATATCTTACCATAATTTTTGTCTTCTCAAAGTGTGTCCAGAATTATTTGCCAATGATAAGCATGCACCTCCTCGGTAGCCGAGTAGATTAGAATTTAATCGATGAAGACGACTATAAAGTGATCATGGTATGGGAGAAATATCCTATTAATGAGTCCCCTGAACCCAGCTTGAGCATTGGTCAATCCGATTGGCATAATAACGAACTCCTAGTGGCCATGTTGATATCTAAAATCCATTTTATGCACATCCTCGTCTCGTACTCTGAGCTGGTGATAGCCTGATATGAGGCATATCATCGACAACCATCGTGCTCCCTTCAGCTGATCAAAGAGGTCATCAATGCTCGGGAGTGGGTAATTGTTCATCACTATCACCTAGTTCAGACACTAATAGTCTACATAATGTCTCAACCTCCCATACTCCTTATTGTTGAACAAAATCGGGGCTGCCTATGGAGAAACACTGGGACAGACGAACCCCTTCCCCTGTAAGCCCTCTAGTTGTACCCATAGCTCACGATTCTCCGTGCGAGCCATCTGATGTGCTGGTGTTGATATCATTTCCATCATGTGGTACAGGTCAGTGTAAATTTCTACTTCTCTTTGAGGAGGTCGACCGAAAACATTCTCAGGGAAGACATCCACATAATGGTCCACCACTATCAGATAGATCAGAATATCCATATCAACTACTCTAAGAGTAAGGCTAGACAAATGATGAGTGATTAGGTGCACCCCCTCTGGGTAAGTTCTTCCTATGCTGGAAGACTATCTTATTGCTGGTGAAGGAAAACCCTGTCCCATCAGTGCGGACACACCACACGTTTTTCCCAATAAAGTCAATCTGAGCATGGATAGTAGATTACTAGTCCATACAGAAGATGATGTGGTAAGGACTAAATGACGCTACTCGGAGATCTCAGCCGATGCTCTTGCCTCCGGGAGTAAGCTCACACTATCGTCACTTGTTCGTAATCATCGAATCAGCTCCCTTAAGAGTCTATTGGCGTATTGATCAAGCCAACAACACCTTCAAAATCTCTGATCTCTGATTGAGGGTCTTGTAAATCAAAGAATGACTGGAACATGTGTCTATAAGTAATGTAGCTAAGGTGTAGTATACATAGATCGTAACTCGTATCATCTACAGAGTGTCATTTGTCATAGGCCTCAGCTGCTGGGAGCTGACCTCACCCCTGTCCACCTACCCCTTGTGGTCAAGGTGGACCACCTGGTGTCTACGGTAACATCTTGAATCCTCGCCCACCGCCAGCTACATAGACAACTCCTATACAAGGCCGACCTCCTCCCTATGGACCACATCGGTCGAAAATATGTCTCGGCCTAAGTGGTTCTTCAAACTCCTGCTGATCATCCATAATTAGGGATACACATTCACAATCAATGTGACCCTACCTGTCACATGTGTAACACTGCCTGCTCCTCGCATGACTGGCTCTGTCTCCAGTGCCCTCCACAACCGACCCTATGTCCTATGATCATCCACCTATAGGTATGGTCCTCTTGGACCTCTATGAAGTATGACTGCTGCTAACTGTAGAATAATCATCTATATGACGCCCCATGGTGGGTCACACTATTGGCAACTGCTCAGCAAAAAATTCTACACTAAGAGGGCTCTCTCTAATACCCCCACCTGCGTCGAGAGGCAGATGGAAGTCAACGAAGACTAGATCTTCTATATCAGTCCCTGATCGATGATTTGGGACCTGAAAAATGTGTCCCACACTATATGAGTGGAGTTTCAAGGGAGTTCGGTGAACCTCGCTGAGTACTAAGCAACAATCATACATCACTACTACAGATGAAGATGATCATGCATGTGCACCACGTGAAGCATTTCCAGATCAAACTCTACTTGATATAGGCCATCATTGTCAGCCCAGGGAAGTGTCACATCATAGTGAACCTAGAGAATCATTCTCCACAATATGTATGATGATGCTTGTAGAATACTTGATTCACGGATCACCATTAGATCAGTTGGTGCACTTACCAATAAGATGACTCACACCATGGCCTCCAACCAATATTTAGCCGTCTGTGGGTATGTATCACCCTAGATCATGGGTGGCCTCTGGCATTTGAACTTGTTCAACACGCTCAAGTGGCGTGCACCCTCTGCTTCTTGGGCTGGTGTCACCGGTGGCCCAATGGGTAATGGTACAGTTTGTGCCTCCCCCGGTACCTATACTGATAAAGGGCCCGGCAACGAGGCCTCATCCCTTGGTGGGATATCCTCGCGTACTATACCCATAACCCTATCTAGAGGTCTTCGTGGAGTCACCCTAAAAAATAAATATGTTCTCCATGGTCAATATGTTATACCTGGTGAGCTAACTCAGAGATTTCACAAAGAAAACATTTTAAAACACATACACAATCAATGTTTTTGTGCACTGAGTCAAATATCAGAAGTCAGGGTTCTATTGTATGTATATATTAGTCACCACACAAAAATTGGATTCCCTAAACTGATAACCACACTCATAACACATAACACTATTTCCATTAAAAAATAATATAGTCCAATGTTCTATGGTAGAACCGACTCATCTGATACCAATTTGTCATGACCCATCCCCCGGGGCTCGTGTCATGACTAAACCAAGCCCGTATTTCATAGTCATGGGGCTGGTGACAATCACCAAAAGGAATATTTCATAAAACCGGGATGAAATTTTTTTTATATCATTTAAACAAACTCAACCAAGCACAAAACAAGATTCAAACACAAAAAAACTATATAGTAAAAAAGAGATTTTATACTATGTAAATGGTGCCAGAATACAAGACCAGGTGGGAATTACATGAAAACTAGAATGTATAAGTAAACAGAAGAGCTCATGTGAACACCAACCAAGGATCCTACCTGAAGGGTAGGTACAACTGTCAAACAGTCGACTATGCGGTATGCCTCATCTAAGGTTCACCTCCGAGCTGGCTTAAATCCTGTTACCATCATCCTCAGTTTGCGATGTCTGTCCACTGCACAAAACACGACAAGGTGCGTTCGTAGCCTTAGCAGGGGTGAGTATAACGACACTCAGTAGGCACCGCAAGACCCTCAAAGGTCTAACAAAATTCACAAAGGATAAACGACAAAGAATGAAAACAACTGAAAACCCTACATAGGTTTATTCCCATATATATACCTATGTTATCATGTATACCCATCTCATTCATGGGGAAACTCAAGGCCCAAATCATTAGCCAAATTACAATTGTACCACGATGGAAAGAATACAACAAAGGTAACACCAACATGGTATGCATCCCAAAGGTAACTCTACATAGAAGAATACAAAAAAGGTATCACCATGAAGGTAAGTAACACAAAGGTAACCCCAAAAAGGTAAGTACCACATAGGTAACACCTCACAGAAGAATACCATAAAGGTATCACCATGAAGGTAAGTACCATAATGGTATGCCACACAGGAGATTACCACAAAGATATAAACTCATCTCACAATAGGTATAACATATGTACAGTAGGAGAGATGATTAGATGTAACTATTGAATCATCTTACTCTGTTAAGAGGCTGAGCCACATAGGATCCTAAATCATCATAGCCACATAGGATCCCAGATCATATAACCAACATATGATCCTAGTATAGAAGACCCAAGTAGGATCCAAGAGTATTCCCACGTGGATTCCTAGAGCGGTTCCAAGAGCGATACATGAAAACTGACCCACATAGGATCCCAAATTATAGACCCACTTAGTATCTCTTTCTCATGTTATAGATAGCTATAGGGTTCCCACACTAAGCTCGCTTGATTTCTGGATGATCCGATCC
The DNA here is from genome assembly GCA_963277665.1 of Viscum album. Classification (NCBI taxonomy): domain Eukaryota; kingdom Viridiplantae; phylum Streptophyta; class Magnoliopsida; order Santalales; family Viscaceae; genus Viscum; species Viscum album. The sequence goes on along the minus strand of OY728122.1, from coordinate 1,514,493,473 downwards.
TCAAAAAACACGTAGATACTCTAACTGCCTTGAAGTCCAAGAAATAACTATCCCAAAGTACTTCCATGTAATAGGGGTCTCAACGCAATAGATGGTTTGTCAATCAGACGCCCGGTCTATTTGTTATTGGCCTTTTAGTCCTGGGGGCTCGGTTGGATTCACGTTCGATCCAACCCCGCCATACCCAAACTCTATCCAATACTAAATAGGTGTATATAAAAAGTACCACAATGATCCATGGATTCATGTTCCACAGACGGTTCATCAAACCAACACTCGTAGCTGATGATATGACTGAAATAGAAAAAAATAATTGAAACATGTCCTCGTCTAGCCTTGCCTGACCCATGGTGGGCGGACCGCGAAAGCATCCCACTGGGAGGTCCGCTCGGCTCGCGGCATGATGGATGACCAAAATCCTCTACATGGCATGGTCACACACTGTTCCATAACCGGCGCCCGACTGTGAGTCGGCCGCCCCTCCAATGCCACTGCGGCCTTTCACTATTGTCCCTACATGATGGGAGGCGTTGACGTGCACCACCACCACTGTCACGCAGCAAGATGCCGCCCTCATCCTGTCGTAGCCAATGGGCCATGTCCCTTCTATGGAATCATGGTTGCACTTCCTCCATCTTCTCGGTCGGTTTTTGTGTTGGCCGCCGCTCCCAAGCCCAACCAGTGTCGGTCCCTGGCACAGGTCACCAGCGACGTTCCATGGGTCACCAAGCACACCTCGGTGGCCCATTCATCATTCTATAGACTTCTTCACTCACCTTGGGACATCTCTGTTGCTTTTAAACCACCAAATTCTACAAATGATGCAAAGAGGTTGGGTTGTGTTCATTTGACCTGAACCCTCCGCATTAGAACGGTAACATGGGTCTTATTTGTTCTTGAATCATAAAGAACGTCAACAATGGGTAAGGGGTATTGAAAATGACAAACCATACCCTGTCATTCATTGGAGGATTCGAGTGGTAGAAGTTAAAGTCATTGAAGAATTTTGGGATTTGTTGCTTACACAAAGTGCTTCTGATCCGGTCTCATGGACGGTTCCTTGTTCTTTGTTGGAGAGGAAAAGTTCTTCATTAGAGATAATGTTACTCCACAATTCTCCCAAACTCTTTTTCCAATGAAATCCTCCAAACCGAAAAAAATGAAGACCCAACTTATTAAAAATATTTCTATCAATCAATCAATTTAGAAATAATTAATTAATTATAGTTGGATCAATTTATTAATTGGAGAGTTGAGAGGTATTCCCACATTAATATAGGATCGGGTGGTCCCCAACCCCAAGAATTTAAATTGAGGGGTTTCAAGCTCGAGTGGTCCCCACCTCTATAAATTAAAAAGAGAGGTCATAAAAATTAAATAAAAGTTGTTCATTATATTAATTTTATTTCCATGAAAAAAATGAAAACTCACATTCACCCTCAACCTACTATGGTCGAGGTGAAGGCCTCTTTAAGAGAATATTGGCATTACTAGTACAACTGAGTCCGTGGATTTCAATTTTGAGCACAGGTTCAAAAGTTACAAAAACTCACTCACATGCATACTAAAAGTACATAAAAAAGTTCAGAAATTCCTTCTGGGCACACCGGGCCTTGGAATCACGCACCGTCAGTTTTTGGGGACTCATAAAATTCCCATTTAATTAAAAAATTATACATTGAATTTCTGGGTCATTACAATATTAACTATATATTTATAAATTATTTAATCTTGTGTTTAAAGTTTATCTTTTGTGTTTTCTAGATGTGATATAAGAACAAATCCATTTTTTCAAATAGAAGACGTATTTTTCTAGAATTGTAATATATGTATCTTTTTTATAGAGAACTACTTTTAAATATAGATTTTGAATCTATTATATATTTTACTTTAAAAATAATCCAATAATTTAAATTACGAGTATGAAATTACACTTTTGTTTACATTTTGGTATTATTCTGATTAGTCACTTTATATTAAGTGTTAAAAATACTGCATTTTAATTGAAAAATGATTTCTCATAAAATTTATATATTTTGATAAATTATATATTTTAATGTCTATACAAAATAATTAGAAAATATTGTAAATTACTCTAATATTGGTCATTAGAATCAATTTCACATTGAATTTTTATATAAAAAAATTCAATCTTTTAAACATTTATTCATTAAAATCGTTTTCTCATATCAAAAATGGGATTATTATTTAATTAATTTCATAAATATATGTATTTATAATTTATAAAAATTGGATAATTATTTTAAATCAGAGATTCCATAATTAGTAAATATTTCCATGATATTTTTGGGAAAAATAATAACAGTAACAACTATTATTTTTAACACATTTGAGGGAAAATAGTGTAATTAATTGTGATAAAATATTATAAATATAATAAAATTTCCATAAAAAATGTCTTCATTTTATTAAATGAAAATATTTCTTCCCAATACTTTAATGGACCGCCTTTGGATCTATATATGGTTTTTGGAAAGATAATATAACATATATAATATTATTTTCAACAGAATGTGATTTTTTTCTTACTTTTGTGTTTACAAAAAGATATATTTTCAATATGGGGTTATATAATATCTATTTTTGAATATAAATATTCTTTATGAATCTAAAATGTTAACATACTTCATTGTAATTTATTTATAATTTAATTTCATAAAATAATTATATAAACAGTGAAAAAATGATGTTATAGTAATTGATTAATTAATGGATAAATCATATAAATGATGTTAAAAAAATTAATGTAAATATAATTTTGTATAATTAATGTCATCCAAACACTCTATGGATGAAATTTTCATATTATAGGTGATTTTAAATTTTTTCTATATATAATGATTTAATGATATTTTTAAAAACTCATGTGATGACATTTTTCAAAATTGATATTAATGAAATTTTGAAATAAATTTTTTTTTGTAATTGGTATAAAATTAATAAAATTCTAAAACATAGATAAATAATTTATATGAGTCTTATAATTTAACCAATAACGCTTTTTTGGGAATTTTGGTATTTTATAGTAATTATATTGACCCTCAACATGTAAATTACATCATATCTTTGTAATAATTAAAAATGAAAAATAATGGTTAAAGAAAAAGGATCCAGATCAAATGAAGTAAAAACATTTATAACTTATCAAGTATTAAGGTATTTATACCCAAAATTATTAAATATTATAATTTAATATTTTTGGTGCAATTTGGATTATACAATTAATTGAAATTAATTTATTTTTATAATGAATAAAAATAGTTCCCGTCCCCTCTCAAATAAAAAGGTACCCATTATTCTAATTTTTAATCACATAAAAACCAATTTGGATGGGAAAATATATTTCCAAATCCCTTCCTATAATCTATAAACACATTATACATCCTGTTGATTAGTCATAAAATCTTTTTCAGACTGTTTATATGTTCATCAAATGTGATCATCTGAAAAACATGTATTGTTTTTAATTAGGTATTTTTATTTCATCTTCCAATTCATTCTAATATACTTAAACAATGATGAAATAATAACTCCAACATTGTGTGTGTATATATATATATACTATTTTAGTATCATCACCTCAATTTTTCCCCATTTTCATCAAATAGGAAAAGAATTAATATTTTGTTAGTACCTGAGACTACCTCCCAATGAATTGATATAATTCATTTTTATCACTGTATCTCAAGATATTTTATAATGATGGAATTAATTATTTTATATGATACTAAAAATATATTTATCATTATGTCTGAATATTATATCATTTATGTTCTTACTACTTCATGCACATTAATATGATTGTGTCCTTTGCGCGTACGTGTGAAGTATTAGTTCTACGAAGTGATGTGATTCATTTTTCATTATCCCATATCATGGAGGATATATATATATATATGAAAATTTAAATTATTTAAATTATATTTGTTATATTATGATAATTATTTTAATATAATTTAATAATTCCCTTCATTCTATAATGAAAATTGAATCATTGAAACATTACTCTTGGATATGTAAATCATACCAACTCCCTGATTCTAAGGTTGTTCATTAATCATAACCATAAATAAATAGTTTTATTTAAAATTATAATTTCTATATAAAAGTCAATAATATGTAATTAATATTATTATAGATATTATGGACTATTACTATATTGACTATAGACATAAATCCACGTCATTTTCGGAAAATATACATAGTATCTTCAAAACATCCAATGTGAAGCTATATAATTAATTAAATTTATATTACGTGATATAAAAGTTATAATAAACATGAAAATGTTCTCCATGAAATTAAATAAATAAATTTATTTTATTATTCATGAATTTAGAGAACATACATGACATAGTGGACTCAAGGTAAGGGAATTCGTCATAATTTTTTTTTCATTGAGGGGAATTTTGATGTTATGAACCAATATTCTGTTATAAGGTGTATATAATTATACATTAACATGTAATATCATTTATTTAGTTATTCTCATTATATTTAATTACATGTTAAATGTTACAATTTAATCTGGTATACGATTCAATTGAGTACAATAAAGTAGGGAAAAATTTTCCCAAATTAAATTTTTGGGTAATAAATTTAATTCAGGATTATGTCATGCTATGATTATATATGTACTGAAATTTTAATATCTTATTTTTAATTTCAAATTATATTATTTTATTTTATATTGGATAGAAATTTTCATTTTTTTTGATTAATTAACACATCAATGACATGATATTTTTAAGGGACTCATTAAGTAGTATATCTTTTTTTAATGATTAAATTTATTATTCTTCTAAATCAATATATTTCAAGACCATGATTTTGAAATTGTTTATATATAAAATATATATATATATATGGAAATTTATGTTTTACAATATCAATTTTCTAGTTTCAAAAAAAAATATTTGGTATGGGATACTTTAATTTATAAAATTTATTCTTCAAATGCTTAAATTGGGTTTTGAAAATTTTCTGGTTATTTAATAACAAGATATGTTTTGAAATGAGTGAAAATGAAATTTTATTAATGGAATGCTGATAATAAATATATTTTATGTGTTATGAATATATCATGGTAAGTGAACATTTTATGGGTGGTTACTTGATAAACCAAGGATGGGTGCTTATGTTTTTACCGCCAATTAATTACGTATGGAAGTTGGCCATATGGATATACTATATGTAATAGTCACATATATAGAATTTGACCACAGTATTATACCATTTTTATGAGTGACCCGGAAGAATGTGTCCCATGGTTGCTTTATTTTTTTCTATTCATACTTCGGATTTTATGGTAATATTGTGATTAAAAAAGTATAAAATTGTGTTTTTTTAATGAACAGTTTTAGATACATTTTATGGAAGAATATATTTACTTTATGATATGTTTTTCATGGATTTTAATGTGTTTCAATGGAAAAACTGTGGCATTCTCTTTATATACATTAATGAAATTTTTATGCTCAACCTATTTTTTTAATGTTGTTCAATGGATATTTGGATAACTAAAAATATGGAGATGTGATGTTGAATTTCATGAAGAGTTTTCACCAAATTGATCATGGTAAATATTAAACAATTTAGAATATAGAAAAAATGGATACTCATCAAAAGTTTCCACATTATATTGATATAGTTTGGTTATGCATGGGTTTGTAATTTTTGTGTAGATCATTAGTCTAGTGTCATAGACAAATTTTTTTAGTATTTATGTTATGAAATGAAAATAAGACTAACCATATTTTTGGAGACATTCTTTTTTGAGGTAATTAAGGGGTATTTCTTTTTGGGAATAAAAATAACACTATGAGAAAACCATTCAATTTAAAACATGTAATGGTTATTTTTTACTGCATTATAATATTTTTAATGTTATAAGAATAATATAGTATTATAAAATGGACAACTCCAACGATGGGTGACGACCAATAACATCCAAAAAAGCCATGGGAATCAATCCCACAACTGAAGGACAACATGGTTTCATGGAAAACCACAAAATAGTTAAATGTGCAGATTAATAGGAAAATTTTTCAAGTAAAATGATATCATGGAAGGGTAAGATGTTGATTTTGGGAAAATATTATTTATCAAATAGATATCCTTGGGGTTGGAAGATGATTTAGTGACTAAATGAATAATGTTATGTCATAACATGTTTTATATGATTGGAAATTAATTTTATTAATTTAAATAGAATATTGTGGGATATAATAGGATAAATAAAAATGAAATATCTTTTAGAGGTAAATGACATTTTATTTTTATTTATGTTATTTATGGAAATGGATAGCATTCTTTTAGATTATTTGATTTAATAAATTACATTTTCAAAAATCAATGTTTAAGAGTTATTGTTATTTTTTGGTCATAATTGTGAAATATAGCTTGGAATTCTATGTGATCAAATCATTTTTGGGTTTAAATACTAGTATAGATATTGTTTTATTTATATTAAGCATAGTTATTTATTTAATAGTATATATTTAATTTCACGCTTAATTGTGGAATTCTAGAGATTGAAGTAGGTTTCTTCATATAACATTTATTCATTCTTTTAAATTGTCTTATCATGAACTAAGAAATTTTATATTTGAAAATATAACAAGATAATATAAATTGATATTTAATTTTTTTGATTATGTGATTCTTTGTAAGGTCATTATAGTAATTATGTGTGAAAAAATTCATTTATAATTCTCATCATTTGGAGAAAAATATGTGTTTGATATCGAAATATATTAAACAATAAAACTCTACTTTTCATGTTAAAATGTTTCCATATGTTCATATTCCAAGTAGTTTAATAATAAATAAACTCTTTTATTCATATTTTCAAAGAAAATGTTAATTTATTTACTTTTGATAATAATAAATTAGTGACCTTTTAACCCATCATATATTTATGGTTTTGTGATTGTTAAATTTCTCATGAACATGTTCCCCATGACTCTCCCTCAAAATATGACAGTTAGATTTCTCATCCATGTCCCTGTTTTCATACATGTTACCCTATAACTGTTATCTAAAGTGACCTTCATATTTTCATTTCTCTCTAGTTATGTGAATTTTTTATTGACCCGTTTTATGATGTGGAATTTCAATGATGATATTTTGAAATATAAACCCCCTAGATTTTTATTTTGTGTTCTTATTTATAGGATAAAATTTAATAAGTTGAGGGGGAGACTAACTTCCCATGTTTTTTAAATGAAACACAATGTTTGATAACAAACATGATATAGCAAATCGACCATAAATGAACTAGTAAATTTTTTTATAGTAGTTATGGAATAGTAGTTTCAATAGAAGGAATTAATAAGATTAAAAAAAGTTAAAGTATGGATTACACGTGTATGTATAACTCTACGGACAACTATTAAAAATTGAAATAATACCCATTTAAAATAAAAGGAAATGTTTGCTTGAAAAAATATTTAAAGGAGAACATGTGTGTATTATACAAATAAATTATAAAATAACTCTTGATATATTTCATAGATGAAATATATCTACACTATATTTAATCAAAATTTTAACTTTCACCTTATGAGTTTTCAAGACATGATATAAGAAAATACTGAATTTTACAGATAAGAAAATTATTTTTGTAAAAATGCATATATTATACCATTTAATGCAACTCTTTATTTATATATATTTAATAAAACATTTATATATTACATTTTACATAATAATGCTATAAATTGAAACTTTTTTATTAAAAAAAATGTTTTGTTTTTTGGTTTTTTAGGATTGCTGTTTTGTTGAATAATGAAAACAATATTTCTTTTTAATTGATAACTTTTTTTCATTATATTTATGTGAATTGATAAATTAAATATTAAAATGGTTTTAAGGTATTACTAGATAATTTTTTAATAAATTAATTCAATTTATTCCATTCAAATCAATTTCAATTTCAATTTTTATATAATCACATTTCAATATTTTGAATTTTTTTCTCTTTAAAAACAATTTTTATCCATTATTTAAGGGGATTAATTATTAATTAATTACAGAAATTTAATAATTTATAATTTTAAAATATATATTCCATATTTCATGTTATAATATAATAATTTAGTGAATTTATCACTTTTATTTTAAGAAAAGGAATGAACAAAAAAATTGGTATTTTTTATTACCACGGATAAGGGTAAATTAAGAAATTATTGTTAAATGTATTGTTTTAAATGTTATAAAATTAACTGAAGACTTTTCCATGTTTTATTTAATGAAAAGTAATATTCCATAAGCATTATACCATTTGTAATGAGACAATTTATGATGTTTTTGATTAGAATATGACCTTCATAAAATGATATTAATGGGAAAGTAAATTTTTTCATATTTTTGTTTTTAACAAGAAATATAATTTTTAATATGGGGATATATAAGGGATATTTTAGACTATAAAAATAATATAGAAAGATTAAATGTGTATATAAATTAAGGTAATTTATTTATAATTTTTTTCAAAATGTAATTAAATTAAATGGTGACACAATGATGACACAATAATTATTTAACTAATGGAAAAATAAAATGGGTAATGTTATAAAAAAATATAATAACTAAAATATGATATTTATAATTTCATCCAAAAAAATTTGGATGTATTTAAAATTTATGTGATGATTTAACATTTTATTATTCAAATATTTAATTTTGTATAATATTTTTGAAATATAAAATATTAAATTTTGTTAAAGTAGACATTAATAATCTCTTAAAAATAATATTTTATTGAATGATATTAAATTATTAAAAATTAAAATTATAAAAACTGATTAGTCTTCATCAGAAAATTCAATAAATGATTCATTTTTTTGTTTTTTGATTTTATTATAATTATGTTAACCATGAAATAATAAATTACTATATATCATCGTAAAAATTAAAAGGGAAAAATAATTGTTAATAGTAAAAGATATTGAATTAAAAATAGTCAAAACGTATATAATTTTTTATTATATTAATATATTTCTACCCCAAACCATCATATAATAGTAATAAATATTTTTTGGAGGGAATGTTTTTGTAAAAAATATTTATATTAACTTAAATAGTTTATATAACTTCAATAGATCCCCTCAACTCCCCTATAAAAGGTATCCATTATTTTTATTCAATATAATTCGTTTCCAAATTATATTATCCAACATCTTCCAAAATACCTTCCTATAATCCCTATACACATTCAAAAGATAGTTTTTAGACATAACACCCTCTTTTGATGTGTTAAGGTGTTAACTAAAGGAGATGGTCCAAAAAAAGTGGTATCATTATTAATTAAGTATTTCTTCTTTGTTTCTTCATCGAAAAAAAAATCTACCACAACAATGATGTAATAATTAATCCATAATAATATATATACTTATATTCTATTTTGTAATATCATCACCTAAATCTATATGCATTTCCATCAAAGGGGAAAAAATTAATCATTCATGTGTATGATAGAATATCTCCTCACAAACTGTCATAATTATCTTTTCATCACCGTCTCTATAGACTGGTCTTAATCATGGAATTAATGTCAATATTTTATATTCAATACATATTTAACATTATTAATGGATAATTTATCTTTTATTTCCTTACATTTCAATGAAAACAAAAATGATTAACTCATTTGTGTGTACATGTGAGCTATCACCTACATGAGGTGATATGATTCGTTTTTCATAACCACATCCCATGTATAATATATATAACTATATATTCATGATTAATATTATATATATTATATTATGATCATTCTATACATATTGAGTAACAAATAGTTTATTTTTATAATGATCATGGAAAAATGGAAATGTTACTCATCCTTATGTATGTCATACCATCTTCATTATTAAAATGATGTTAATTTTTCATAATCATACATTTGTGGTTTTATATAAAAATATAGTAAATGTATAAGTGTTATTATTATTTCATTAATATTATTTTTCATATTGTTTACCGACACCATCTTTAATATATATGTTAATCTAATTAGATATTTGACTCATGTGCTGAATATCATACAAAATATAAAATGTGATCATATATAGTTAATAAATTTGATCTTATGTGATACATTTGAAATCATACATTTTTATTACATATATTTCATTTAATTATACAAAATAAAGTATCTTTTAAAGTTTATTTTCGTAGAAAATATGTACAGAATACATGAAGATTCCAAACATTCAAATAATAAATTAAAAGGGTTCATAAAAGGTTCTCCATAAGTACAAATACAAAATCTCATGACTATGTAACATACATCAAATGGAATGGTGCATATAATGCCCTATATGGGAATGCAAGGGAATTATTTTACAAGTGATCATGAGGAAATTTAATAAGAACTTGAATAATATAATTATGGAATGAAAAAGGAAATATGTGGTATATCATAAATAAATGAACATGTATCATAACATGAAAATTTGGATTCAACATTTATTTGAGATATTCATAAGCATGTCACCATGGGTTTCCATTGAGGGTTCATTTAAAATAACTATGTTTTTCACTAAGTTAGCATAAAACATGTCATATCTATATATTAAATTCATTTCCCAATTCATTTCCGCACAATAAAATCTCACCCTTCATATTTTTTAAATATTTTGATCCATATATATCATAAAAAAACAATACATATATAAACCATGGATACCAAATAAAATTATTTATATATCTTAATCATGGATTTTAAAAGAAAAGTCCTTAAAGAAACGATCATTAGATCATTATTAACCCACTAAAATGTAATATGTGTTTCTTTTATATCAATACCTAAATAAATATATATAGTTTTGAGATATAGGTAAAAACGTTATAAAAGTAATACTTTTGTTTATTCAAAAAAGGAAATAAAATTATTTCGTGAAAAAAATAGATAAAACTAAATATGTAATTTTGGCAGCATAACATGTATGATGAATGGTTTTAAAAAACATTAAAAAGTGAGGGGATAATGGTATACCATTACTAAAATAATATTAATATAGAAAATATATATAATATATTCTATAATAGAATATTTTTTGGAAATTCTAATGGTATACCACATATAATGGGAATATGAATGTAATAGAGATGTTGATATTTCAATTACCTTGAAGAGTGGTCCTAAAATGAGATGATAGAGAACATGGGGGCTTGTGGACACATTATGATGTCTCTATGGGAGCTAAAAAAATCAGATATTAAAATTAGATGAATTTTAAGTGAATTTAAATGGAGAAATGTGTGGGTATTTATAGAAAAACTTGATGATTTCATTATTAATTTCCTTAGACACCTTGGTAGTGGTAACTTCAAAACCAAGGGCTTGGCAATGGTATTTTCTCATGTTTTTTCCATTTTGGAAAAATTTTAATTTATTTCAATGCACATTAGTTGAACTTAATTTAATATTATATATTTTATTATTATGATGTATTTAAACATACTAAAAACTCAAATTTTTTTTAGTATTCACGAGACTATAAATTATTTTATGAAATTCCAATAAATTCACCCAAAACTAATTTCTACCTTTAGATTTTAGAAATAATATTTATTTTTTCACAATAATTTTCTATATATGATAATTTTATCTTTAAAATATTGAAATCAATAGTTATTAAAAATAAAACATTTTTTAAAATGCATAGTGAAATTTTTTACACTTCAACAAAAAAATTATTTTATAACATCTTTTAAAATAAGAGTTTTAATTCTATCTTATATAAAATCATGTCATCTTTTTTATGTATTTATATCAAAATATTGGATGTTACCACATTTAAATATGTTTTTTAGATGTTTATCATTTACATGTCCAATACGGTAAGGCTATAGTTGTGTGTTATATGATTCAGGAAGACTTGATTCACTATATATTAACAATAATTTACTTTTTTAATATAATAAATTTTGATCATTTTTAAAATTAGACAATCCATAACATATGATTTATGTATAATCTAAATAAATTTTATTTCAATACAAGAAAAATAATACCCTATACATCTAAGAATTATATAGAAATTATGTTATTGGTAACCATTTGTACATAAAAAACATAATTTAAAACCAATACCATTCTTATTGGAAATGAATGGTGGTAGACGATTTTTTCCAGAGCATCCAAATTCACTCCAATGGTAACTCACAAATCAACATCTCCTCAATCACTATTTCAACTCTAAATGTATCATGAACTTGTTCATATGTGTGAGAAACATAATATTTATCTATTAAATAATTTCTATAAATTAAAATGTTATTCAAGATATCTAATTCACATTTAGCATCACCATTTTTGGGGTGAAGTTGCTCTTATAATGACTACTCTGGAAAATGAATAACATATTTCTTCCCATTCTTACCATGCCTATAAGTATTCCAATTAATCGATGGTTAGTGGTTGTGAGATTTAGACTTTTCATGGGTCTAGGAAAACACATCCTTTTTTCTATTTCTTTAACATCATAAAGAATGTGGGTTTTTTACTCCTCATGGCCTCATCCACATGAAGAATCATATTAATAATTCTCCAAAGAATCTTCCCATTATTGGACATATAATAATAAATAATAAAACAATATAAGGTATTGGGTAGTGAGAAAATTATGATACATGTGAGAAAATCTTCTTGTAATTTAATCCCTACATTATATAAACATTCATTATAGACAATAAGTATGACAACATGAGGCCCTTCTATAACATCATGAGTTTTTTATAGGAAAAAATATTTTCAAAAGTTTACATGATATTCCCCATTTAGCTTAAACAAAAAAACTAAACGTAATTATGGATGTTATCACATAGAAATTAGAATTCATTTAATTAAAAAATTTCATTGAATTATGAAAATATTGTTTACAAATTTATATATATATCTTTGACAAAAAAATTATAAATTAAAATAAAACCCACTTTTAAAATAAAAATATTTTTTTCAGAACAAATATTTATATGAGAGAAAGTTTCATTTATATTAAAAAATAATAAAATCAGTCATTTTAAATTATATTTGACACAACATGTTCCCTGAGGCTCGTGCCGTGACTACCCCCAATCTCGCCTTTCATAGGATAGGGGATGGAGAACAGCACCCCAAGGCATATTCCATCTAACTAAGAAGGTATTTCCTTTATATATGGTAAACACATTCAACCATGCACACAGAAAGATATGAAGAAAAGTCGTCTGTATAGTAAAAATTGTGTGTACAGTAAGTAAAAGGGGATAAAATACAAGGCCAGCTGGAATGTATAAGAAAACTGGAATGTACAAGTAAACAGAACAGCTCCTATGAACATCCACCAAGGATCATACCTGAAGGGTATGTATAGATCTAGAATGTGCATCTCTATGGTACGCCTCATCCAAGGTCCACCTATGCGCTACCTCCAGTCCTGGTACCCACGTCCTCAGTCAGCGTTTTCCATCATCTGCACCAAACACAACATGGTGCAGGCATATCCCGTGGAGGGGTGAGTATATCGATTCTCAGTAGGGACCCCGAGACCCATAAAAGACTCACAAAATTCACAATGGATTAACCAAAAATCATGAAAACAACTGACAACCCTACTTAGGTATATTCCTATACCTATAACTATTTTATCAAGTATACCCATATCATTCATGAGGAAAATCAAGACCCAAATCCTTATCCAATTTAAAACAATTCCATGAAGGAAATAATACCATGAATGTAATACCACAATGTTAATTAGCACAAAGTTAACACAACATAGAAGAATAACACAAAGGTATCACCACAAAGTTATGTACAATAAAGGTAACACCACAAAGGTAAGTACCACATATGTAATGCCACACAGAAGAATACCCCAAAGGTATCACGACCATGGTACGTACCATAAAGATACAACACACAAAAGATTACCCAAAAGTTAAAGACTCTTATCACACTTGGTATAACATAGGTATGGTAGTAAAAATGATTAGATGTAACTACTGAATCATCTAACACTATTAAGAGGCAGACCCACGTAGGATCCTAAATCAACATAACCACATAGGATCCTAGATCATAAAACCCACATTATATCCTAGTATAGTAGCCCCATGTAGGATCTTATAGTAGTCCCAAGTGGATTACAACAAAGTAACCAAGAGGGATACTAGAACGCAGACCCATGTAGGATCCCAAAACATAGACCCACGTAGGATCCCTTTCTCATGTTACAGCTAGCTATAAGGTTTCCACTCTAAGCTCACCTAATTAATGGAGTGGTCTGCTCCTAAAGCCACAGTTTGATTCTCTAACTTCCACAAAGTCCAATGAATATGTATCCAAAACTACCACCACGTAATATGGGTCTCAACGCAATAGACAGTGCGTCAATCAGATGTCGGGTCTGTAATTTGTTGGAATTTTAGTTTTGAGGGACCGATTGGATTCGTGTTTGATCCAACCCGTCCATTCACCTACTCTATCCAAAACTCAAGTGTAGTATACCAAAAGGACAGCCATGATCCATGGTTTTCGGAACCACATATAGTTCGTCAAATAGAAACCCGTAGATCAAGATATGTCTAGAAAACTAAAAAGTGTCGAAAATGGTCTGGGTCCGGTCCGACCTACCCTGGGCCGACCCGACTCCGTCCTGGTATGCTCGGCCCATCGGCACGGCCCGAAACTATAGTGTATCCTAAAGTGGGAGGCCCGAGATGGCGGTCTGTCGGGCGGTCTACTTAGCTAGCATCTGGCTAGACGGCCAGCCCTTCTCCGTATGGCGATGTCGCGCACCACACCATCACTGGCGGTCGACGGTGAGGCAGTCGCCCCTCCATTGTCATCATGACCCTGGGCCACTACCTATGCAAACCGAGGGGCGTAGACGTGCTCCACCACCACTTTCACGTTTCCTGCTAGGGACTAACCACTGCACTCGTTCCTCCATGCCTGATGGGCAGTGGCCCTTCTCCGATGGCGCGGTTGCACCGCCGCTGTCTTCGCAGTAGGACAGTGTGGCAGCCCCCTATTCCAATCCACACCAATGCCATCCACTGGCAGGAGTCACCTACGACATTCCTCGGGTCACCAGTGGCACCCCAGTGTCCCGTTCCACATTCTGTAGACTTCCACACTCGTCTCGGGACGTCTCCATTGATATAAAACCACCACAATCCACAAAGGTTGCGAACGGGTCTGGCCGTGTTCATTTGGCCTGAACCATCCACAATAAAATGGTTTCAAGTGGATTATTTGTTATTGAATCATGAAGAACATCAATAATGGGTAAAGGGTATTGAAAAAAACCAACCCTACATTTTCATTAATTATATGATTCGAGAGTTAGAAGATGAATTCGTTGAAGAACGTTGATGTTTATTGCTTCCACAAAGAGCATTTGATTCGGTCTCGTGGTCGGTTCCTCTTTCATCATTGGAGAGGAAAAGAAAATCATTGGAGTGAACATTTCTTCAAAATTCTCCCACCTAATTTTCCAATTAAATCCTCCGACACCACAAAAATAAAGTTCTAACTTATTAAAAATAAGTCTAACAATTAATTAATGTTGACATATTTAACTAATTGTAGTTGGATAAATTTATTAATTTGAGAGTTGAGAGGTTTTCCACTGTTAAGAGTGGTTCGGCTGGTCCCCACCCCCATGAATTTAATTTGGGGGTTTTTTTCATGGGTGGTCACCACCTTTATACATTACAAATAGGGGTTATAAAAATAAAATAAAATTTGTTCATTATTTTATCTTTATATCCATGAAAAACATGAAAACTAATATTCACCCTGGACCTACTACGGTCAAGGTGATAGTCTCTTTAGGTGAATATCAACACAACAAGTTCATCGGTGTCCTCACATTTCAATTCCGAGAACTGGTTCAAAATTTTCAAAAACCAGCTCGCATGCTTACTGAACGTACTAAAAAAAAGTTCTGAAATTCATTTTGGGCACACAGGGCTGTTGAATCATGTGCCGTCAATTTTCAAGGACTCATAATATATATATATAATTAAAAAAATTACATGAAATTTCAGGGTCTTTAAATTCTTCCCCACTTGGGGATTTTCATCCCCGAAAGCCACCCCACATAAAAACTAGGAAAACAATTGGGGGCACTCAGCATGAATCTGAGCCTCACGCTCCCATGTTCTCTCATGGAGGTTCCAGTGCTGCCAACATACACACAACAAATGTATCGATCTCCCCTGAAGTACTCTCACCAATCGATCCTCAATATCTACTGGAATCTCTGTAAATGTCTCCCAATCGTCGATGTACAAATCACCAAAGAAAATGATGTGTAAAGAGTGGAGTGTGTATCTTCTTAGATAGGATACATGGAAGATGTCTTACACCTAGTGCAACTAAGGTGGAAGATTTAAGTGGTATTCCACCTCCCCAACATTTATAAAGACCAGAAAGTGTCTGATGACCCTTATAGAAAACTTGTCGTCTCATCCAAATCTTGGAAAACCTTATTGGGGTGAGATGCATAGAAAGATGTGGTCACCATCCTCGAACACTAGATGTCTATGTCGTTTTCTAGCATTAGACTTCTGCCTACACTGTGTTCTTTTCATCCACTCCTATATGATCTGCACCTTCTCTATAGTAGCCTGATCCATATTTGTTCTAATGAGTGTTGACTCCCTAGGGTCAGTCCAACACATAGGTAACCAACATGGTCAGTCGTACAATGCCACAAAAGGTTCCATCCCAATGGTGGAGTGATAACAATTGTTGTTAGAAATTTCCACTAAGGTTAATTGATCCTCCCAGCTGTGACTGAAGTCGAGGACGCAAGCACGTAGCATGTCATCGAGGGTATGAATGGTCCACTCTATTTGTCCGTCCATTTGAAGATGGAAGGCGGTGCTCAAATGATGTGGCATCCCGAAAGCTTCACGCATCCCCTTCCATATCTAGGAATTGAAATATGCATCACGATCAGAGATAATTGTTAAGTTTAATACATGTAGTCAGATAATCTCTTTCAAATAGAGGTGTCTCAAGATCTCTACTGAACACTGCTCTCTGGTCTGTAGGATGGGGGATGACCTTGTGAGTTGTTCGACTATCACCCAGATAGAATCATCACCACTGGACGTACCTGGATTTCTTGTCATGAACCCATGGAAATCCCATCCTTCTTCCACCCTGGTACCTCTAAAGGTTGAACTATTCCAGCTAGTACATGATGATCCACCTTCACATACTGACAAGTGAGGCACCAAGAGACAAACACTGCTACTACATTCCTCATTCTCGTCCACCAGTGCTGTTTTCAGATGTACTAGTACATCTTCTCCACTCCTAGATGTACCAATAGAGGGGATGTGTGGATCTCCCATAACACTTTCTATTGAATTAACGTTGGTAACATGGTACGTCCTCTAAAAAGGATAATGTGCTCCCCACCTATAGAAAATACATCAGGTGCATGTACTATGGATATCTTAGCACATTGATCCTCACAGTCAGTGTCCCCATGATTCACCTCCATTAATCGCTGAAGAAGATGAGGAGTGACTATAAGAGACTGTAGAAAATCTACTCTATCTCATTCAAAAAATTATATCTACCAAGTGGCCAGCTACTCCATCACCTCACTAAGAATTTGTATACAATCTCTCTTACCGAGTGCATCTGCTACAATGTTCCTCTTCTAAATAGTATAGACTATATTTAACTCATAGTCTTGGAGGAACTGAAGCCAACATCATTGACTCAGGTTCAGGTCCTTCATCGAGAAGATTTACCTAAGACTCTAATGATCTTAGTAGACTTTAAAACATTTACACATCATGTAATATTGAAAAATATTCTAGGCGAAGACCACTACTTCTAACTCTAGGTCATGGGTAGAGTTGTTATACTAATGTTGTATTTGCTATCGAGAACCATACATGATAACTTATTACTCCTGAATCAAGACACATCTGAGCCCGATCCCTGATGCGTCATAGTAAAATATATTCCATCTCCCTCCTCTAGAAGCCTAAAGATGGGGGTACTATTTAGTTTCTACCTCAAATCCTGAAGACTCCGTTGGCATCTGTCTGACAACACGAAGGGTTTTTAATTTTTCATCAATGTGGATAAATGTGATGCAACACTGAAGAAATCGAGCACCAACCTCTGGTAGTATCCATCCAATCACAAGAATCTTCATACCTCTTTCACACTCCCTAGTAGATCCAATGAAAGTACCTCCTCAATCGTCACTGGACCCACTACAAATCCATCCTCAGATATGACATGTCCTATAAAGTGAACCTCTCGGATCAAGAAAAGGAACATCAAGAGGTTACCATAAATCTGGTCTTCTCGGAGTGTGTCCAGAACTACATTCCAATGATAAGCATGCACCTCCTCGGTAGACGAGTTGATTAGAATGTCTTTGATGAAGACTGCTACAAAGTGATCAAGGTATGACTGAAGGATCCTGTTCATGAGTCCCATTAACCCAATTGGATCATTGGTCACACCGAATGACATAATCAAGAACTCGTAGTGGCCATACCGATATCTAAAATTCATCTTCTTCACATCCTCATCTCGTACTCTGAGCTGGTGATAGCCTAATATGAGGCCTATCTTAGACAACCAGTGTGCCCCCTTCAGCTGGTCGAAGAGGTCGTCAATCCTTGGGAGTGGGTATTTGTTCATCATGGTCACCTAGTTCAGGTGCTAATAGTCCACATAATGTCTCAACCTACTATCATCCTTCTTGGTGAAAACAATAGGGGCTTCCTATGGAGAAACACTATTCCGGATAAACCCTATCCCTTGTAAGTCCTCTAGTTGTACCTGCAGCACACGAATCTCCACTAGAGACATCTGATATGCTGGTATAGATATCAGTGCCACCCCATGGTATAAGTCAATGTAAAAGTCTTCCTCTCGGTGAGGAGTTAGTTCCGGAACATTATCAGGGAAGACATCCATATACTGGTCCACCACTACAGGATAGATCAGAATCTCCACATCAACTACTCTAACAGTACGACTAGCCAACTGATAAGTGATCGGCTGCACGCCCCTTCGGGTATGTTTGTCCTGTGCAGAAAAGACTCTATTCTCACCAGTGAAGGAAAACCTATTCCCATTAGTGTGGAAACTCCACTCTTCGTGCCTAATATAGTCAATCAGAGAATGGACAATAGATTACTTTTACATATCGTAGATGATGTCGTAAGGCCTATCTACCACTACTAGGAGATCCCAGCGGAAGCTCTTGCCTACTAGAGTAATCTCACATTGTCACCACCGGTGCATAATCATAAAATATGCTTCTTTAAGTTAATATAGCCATATGGATTGAGGCAACAGCTCCGTTGAAATATCTGAGCTCTGAATGAGGGTCGTGGCAGTAAATGAATGGTTGGCACTTATGTCTATATGTAATGTAGCTAAGGTGGAGTAGACATAGGTCGTACCTCTTGTCATATATGAAGATCCATGGTCATAGGCCTCAGCCACCAGGATCTGAGATCACCCCTATCCACCTACTCCCTATGGTCAGGGTGGACCACCTGGTGGTGGTGGCGGTAACATCTCACATCATCACCCACCTCCAGCTACATGGCCAGCTCCTCTGCCACATAGGCATGATCCATGTGGACCCCCTCAGTTGAACCTATGTCTTGGCCTGGGTGGTTCTTCGACTATCTTCTGATCATCCGTACGGCAGGTCACGCATTCACGAGGCATGTGAACCTACCCGCTGCATGTGTAACACTGCCTTCTCCTCACATGACTAGCTCTCTCTCCAGTGCCCTATACAACCGACCCTAAGTCCTGTGGTTATCCACCTGTAGGTATGTTCCTCTTGGACCTTTGTGACATCTGTTTGCAACTAACTGCAGAATAATCTTTTATATGACACCCGGTGGTGGGTCTCGCTGTTGACGAATGATCAGCAAGAAAACTATAGAGTAAGAGGGTTCTCTCTAACACCCCCACATTCTTCGGGAGATTGGGGGAAATGAACAAATCCCTGCTCTACAACATGACTCCCTTTTCGATGATATGGGCCCTGATGAATGGGTCCCGCTCAATAATAGTGGAATAGCATGAGAGTTCAGTGAACCTTACAGAGTACTGTTCCACAGTCATGCTGCCCTGCTGCAGTTGAAGATGATCCAATATGCGCACTACGCAAAGGGTCTCCGAAACAATCTCTTCCCGAAACAGGCCATCATTGTCTTCCTAGAGATGTGTCACCTCGTAGTGAACCTAGAACATCATGCTCCACCATCTTCATGATTATGAATATAGAAGACTTGTTTCAAGGATCACCCTGACATCAGATGATGTACCTACCAGTCTGAAGACTCTCACCATGGCCTCCAACCAATCTGTAGTTGTCTGTGGGTCTATCTTGCCCCTGAACATGAGCGGCCTCTAGAGCTGGATCTTATTCAATGCGCTCAAGTAGTGTGCACCCTCTACTTATGGGGCTGGTGGCATCAGTGGCCCACTGGGTAATGGTACAACCGGTGCCTCCACTAACTCCTCTTATGATAAAGGGCCATGCACAAGGACTCATCGCTTGGTGGGCTATCCTCGCGTACTATACTTGGAACCCAAGCTGGCTGTTTGCGAGGAGGCACCCTAAAGAGAAACTGGTTCACCATGGTCAATAAGTTATACTCGGTGAGCTAACTTAGATATTTCACAATGAAAACATTCCAAAACACATAGATAATTAGTGTTTTCATGCACTGAGTCAAAAATCAAAATTCAGGGTCCTAGTGTATGTATACGTCAATCGCCGCACCAAAATTGGTTTCTGTAAACTAATAACCACACTCAGAACAAATAACCCTATTTCCATTAAAAGAAGAAGTGTCTAATGTTATGTGGTAGAACCGACTCATCTGATACCGATTTGTCACGACCCTTCCCCTAGGGCCCGTGTTGTGACTAAACCAAGCATGAATTCCACAGGCATGGGGATGGGGTCTAGCACTGGAAGGCGTATTCCCTAAAACTTAGATGACGTGTAATTTATATATTGTAAGCACACTCAACCAAGAACACAACATGATTCGAACACAAGTAAACTATATAGTAAAAAGAGTGTGTACAGTATGTAAAAGGGTCCAGAATACAAGCCCAACTGGAATGTACATGAAAACTGGAATGTATATGTAAACTGAACAGCTTACGTGAACTCCCACCAAGGATCCAACCTGAAGGGTAGGTACAGCTATCGAACTATCGACTCTGTGATTTGCATCATCTATGGTCCACCTCCGAGCTACCTTATTTCCTATTACCATCATCCTCATTCAACGATGTTCGTCGTCTGCACAAAAAAACAATAAGGTGCGGGCATAGCCTCTGCTGGGGTGAGTATAACGATACACAGTAGGAACCCCCATACCCTCAATGGAATCACAAGATTACGAAATTATAAACAAAAAAGCATTAAAAAAACTTAAAACCGAACATAGGTATATTCCAATACATATACCTATGTTATCATGTATACCCATATCATTCATGAGGAAACTCAAGGCCCAAATCCTTATCCAAAGTACAATTGTTCCATGATGGAAAGAATACCACGAAGATAAAACAATAATGGTAATCCTAAAAAAGTTAATGCCACACAGAATAATACCACAATGGTATCACAATGAAGGTAAGTACCACTAAATTAACCCCGCAAAGGTATGTAACACATAAGTAACACCACATAGAAGAACACCACAAAGGTATCACCATGAAGGTAAGTACCATAAACGTACTCCACACAGAAGATTACAACAAAGTTAAAGACTCATATCACACTAGGTATAACATTGATATAGTTTTGAAGATGATTAGAAGTAACTACTGAATCATCATACACTCTTAAGAGGCTTACCCATTTAGGATCACAAATCTTCAGAGCCATGTAGGATTCTAGATCATCATACCATCATAGGATCCTAGTATAGAAGACCAACGAAGGATCCAAGAGCAGTCCCACGTGGATTCCTAGAGTGGTTACAAGAGGGATACATGAAAATTCAATCATATAGGATCCCAAAACACAGACCCACATAGGATCCCATTCTCATGTTACAGCTTGCTACAGGGTTCCCACACTATGTTCGCTTGATTTCTGGAGGATCTTCTCCTCAAGAAAGAATTCGATACTACAACTTCCACATCGTCCAATAGAGAACTATCCCAACGGAATTACATAAAATAGGGGTCTCAATGCATTAGGTGGTGCATCAATCAGATTCCCAGTTGGTATGTTATTGGCCTTTTAGTCCCGAGGGCGCAATGGGATTCGTGTTCGATCCAACCCAGCCATTCCCAAAATCTATCCAAAATTAAATTGGGGTATAGAAAAAGTAACACCATGATCCATGGATTCATGTTCAATAGATAGTTCTTCAAACTGATAACCATAGCTCAAGATATGACCAAAAGAGAGAAAATAGTCGAAACTCATTCGGGTCTAACCAGGCCCAACCCACAGTGGGTAGCCCGCGAAGGACGCCTGCTGGTTAGTCTGCTCGGCTCGAGGCATGTCAGACGACCAGCCTCCTCTATGCGGTGCGGTCGTGTGCTGTGCCTTCATCGGTGGCAGGCAGAGATACGACCTCCCCTCCAACACGACTGCGGCCTTTCGCTGCGGCCCCTACACGCCGGGCATTGATAATCCGCACCGCCACCACTATCACGTATCCAGCTGCCTCCCTCGCTCCAACAAAACCGATGGGTCGTGACCCTTATCTGGATGCATGGTCACTCCGTCTCCATCTTCTCGGTTGGCTGGTGTGTCGGCCACCACTCCTGATCCCAACCGGTTCATGTCGCCGGCACAGGTCTCCGGTGACGTTCCTCGGGTCACCGAGCATGCCCCAATGGCTTGTTCTTCATTCTATATGATTCTTCAATCATCTTGGGATGTCTCCATTGATTTAAAACGACCACCATTCACAATGATTAAAAAGTGGTCGAGCCGTGTTCGTTTGGCCAGAACCCTCCGCGTTAGAACAGTAACATGTGGTTTATTTGTTCTTGAATCATGAAGAATGTGAACAACAAGTATGGGGTATTCAAAATAACAAACCCTACATTGTCATTCGTTGGAGGAGTCAAGATGTATAAGATAAATTCATTGATTACCGTCAGTGTTTTTTTCCTCCACAAAGTGCTTCCGATCTGGGCTCGGGGATGGTTCCTTGTTGTTCGTTGGAGAGGAAAAGTTCTTCATTGGAGAAAAAATTTCTCCACAATTCTACCAATCTCCTTTTCCAATGAAATCCTTCAACCCATCAAAAATAAAGATCCAACTTATTAAAAAAATTTCTTTAAATTAATTAATATAGAAACATTTAATTAGTTGTAGTTGGATCAATTTATTAATTAGAGAGTTGAGAGGTATTCCCCCATTAAGAGAGGACAGAGTGGTCCCCACCTTATAGAATTTAAATTGGGGGTTTTAAAGATCGCGTGGTCCCCACCTCCATAAATTAAAATGAGATTTTATAAAAATAAATAAAAATTTGTTCATTATTTTAATTTTATTTCCACCAAAAACGTGAAAACTAATATTCACCCTCAACCTACTACGGTCGTTGTGAAGGTCTCTTTAAGAGAATATTGGCGTTACAATTACAAAAGTGTCCTTGGATTTTAATTCCGAGCACCGGTTCAAATGTTACAAAAACCCTCCCACATACTTACTAAATGTACTTTAAAATGTTCAAAAATATTTTATTGGAAAAACATTCTTTGGAATAACACACTGTCAATTTTTAGGGACACATAAAATTAGCATATAATAAAAAAAAATTCTTTTAAATTATGGGTCATTAAAATATTAAATATATATTTATAAATTATTTAATCTTGTGTTTAATGTTCATATTATGTGTTTTGTAGATGTGATATAAGAACAAATCCATTTTTCAAATAAAAGAGGTATTTTTATAGAAATTAATATTTGTATGCTTTTTATAGAGCAGTACTTTTAAATATAGATTTTAAATCAATTAATAATTAAATTTGGAAAATAATGAAATAATTTAAATTAAGAGTATCAAATTATAATTTTGTTTTAATTTTGGTATTTTTCGGATAAGGCTCATTTTATTAAGTGTATAAAATATTGCATTTTAATTGAAAAATGATTTCTCATCAAATTTATATATACTGATAAATTATATATTTTAATTCGTTTACCGAATAATTAGATACCACATTAAATTAATCTATTATAGGTCATGGGAATCAATTTCAAATTGATTTTTTATATAAAAAATTTCAATCTTTTAAACGTTTATTTAATAAAAATCGTTTTCTCATATCAAAAATGGGATTATTATTTAATTAATTTCTTAAATATATGTATTTATAATTAATAAAAATTGAATAAGTATTTTAAATTAGATAATACATATATAGTAAATAGTTCCGCTATATTTTTGGCCAAAATATTAATATTAAAATCTGTTATTTTTAACACATTTAAGGGTAAATAGTGAAATTAATTGTAATAAAACATTCTAAATATTATAAAATTTCCCTAAAACATGTCTTAATTTAATTAAATGAATATATTTCTTCCCAATAAATTAAGGGATCACATTTGGGGCTATTTATGGGGTTTTTTAAGAAAATATAACATATATACTATTATCTTCAATAAAATGTGAATTTTTTCGTACGTTTTTGTTTTAAAAAAAGATTTTTAATAGGGGGTTATATAATATCTATGTTTGACTATAAATATTATTTATGAATAAAAAATGTTTAAATATGTCATTTTAATTTATTTATAATTTTCTTTCATAAAATAATTATACAAAACAGTGATAAAATGATGTTGCAGTAATTGATTAACTAATGGATAAATCTTATAAATGATGTAAAACATATTAATGTAAATATAATTTTTTTTAATTAATGTCAATAAAAGACTCTTTAGATGAATTTTACATGTTATAGGTGATTTAAAATTGATTATATATATATAATATTTGAATTATATTGTTAAAAATGCATTTGATAAAATTTTTCGAAATTGATATTAATTATATTTTGAAATAAAAAATATTTTATTAATTGATATAAAAACAATATAATTATATAATTTTGATAAATAATTTATATGAGTCTTAAAATTTTACCAATAAATCTTTTTGGATTTTTGATATTTTAGAGTAATTTTATTGACCCAAAACATGTAAATTACATAATATCTATTTAATAATTAAAATTCATACATAATGGTTAAAGAAAAATGATGCAGATCAAATGAATTAAAAACTATATACCTTATCTAGTATTAAGGTATTTATAACCAAAATAATTATATATAACAAATTAATATGTTTTTTGAAAGTTTTATTATACAATTAATTTAAATTAATTTATTTTTATAATGAATGAAAATAGTTTCCATTCCCTCTCAAATAAAAAGGTACCCATTCTTCTAATTATTCCAAACATAAAAACCACTTTGGATGGGAAAATATATTTCCAAATCCCTTCCTATAATCCATACCCACATTATAAATCCCTTATATTTGTAAGAAAATCCTCCTTAGAGTGTTTAGGTGTTCATTAGATGAGATCATCTCAAGAACATGTTTCGTTTTGAACTATGTATTTTTTTTATTTCATCTTCCAATTCATTCTAATATTCTTAAACCATGATGAAATAATATCTCCAAATTTGTGTGTGTATATTTATATATATTAATTTTGTATCATAACCTAAATTTATCCACATTTTAATCAAATAAGAAAATATTTAATTCTTTGTGAGTACCTGAGACAACCACCC
The DNA here is from genome assembly GCA_963277665.1 of Viscum album. Lineage (NCBI taxonomy): Eukaryota > Viridiplantae > Streptophyta > Magnoliopsida > Santalales > Viscaceae > Viscum > Viscum album. The sequence goes on along the minus strand of OY728122.1, from coordinate 1,514,467,638 downwards.
TATGAATTGATATAATTTATTTTTTATCACTGTATCTCGAGAAATGTTATAATAATGGAATTAATTATTTTCTATGATATGAAATAAATATTTATCATTATATATGAATATTATATCATTAATGTTCTTACTTTTTCATGAACATTAATATAATAGTCTCCTTTGCGCGTACGTGTGAACTATTAGACCTACGAAGCAGTGTGATTCATTTTTCATTATCCTATATCATTGAGGATATATATATATATAAGAATATTTAAATTATTTAAATTATATTTATTATATTATGATAATTATTTTAATATTATTTAATAATTAACTTATTTATATAATGATAATTGAATCATGGAAACATTTCTATTGTATTTGTAAATCCTACCAACTCCATGATTATTTAGTTTTTCATTAATAATAATCATAAATAAATAGTTTTATTTAATATTATAATTTATATATAAAGGACAACACTCTGTAATTAATATAATTATGGTGATTATAGACTATTAATATATTGACTATAGACACCAATCCAACATCATTTTGGACTAATGTATATAATATCTTCAAAACGTCCAATGTGAAGTTATATAATTAATTAAATTGATATTAAGTTATATATATGTTATAAAAAACATGAAAATGTTCTCAATGAGATTAAATAAATAACTGCCATTTATTATTCATGAATTTACAAACATACGTGACTTATTGGACTTAAGGTAAGGGAATTTGTCAGAATTTTTCTTCATTGAGGGGTATTTTCATGTTATGAACCAATATTCTTTTGTAATTTGTATATAATTATCCACTGACATGTTATATCATTAATTTATTTATTCTCATTATATTTAATTTCATGTTAAATGTTACAATTTAATCTGGCATACTATTCAATTGAGTACAACTAATAGGGAAATTATTTTCACAAATTAATTTTTTTGGGTAAAACATTTAATTCATGAGTATGTCATGCTATTTTTATGTGTGATCTGATATTTTAATATCTTATTTTATATTTCAAAATATATTATTTTATTTTATATTAGATACAAATAGTCATTTATTGATTAATTATCACATCAATGATATGATATTTTTAAGGGACTCATTAAGTAGTACATCTTTTTTTACTGAATAAATTTTTTATTATTCTAAATCATTATATTTCATGCCCATGTTTTTGGAGTTATATATATATATATACGGAAATTTATGTTTGAAAATATAAATTTTCTTGTTTCTATCAAATTTTTTATGTGGTATGGGATATTTTGATTTATAAAATTTATTCTTCAAATGTTTAAAAGGGGTTTTGAAAATTTGCTGGTTATTTACTAACAAGAAATGTTTTGAAATGAGGGAAAATGAAATTTTATTAATGGAATGATGATAATTTAAATATTTTATGTGTTATAAATATATCATGGTATATGGACATTTAATGGGTAGTTACTTAATAAATCATGGATGAGCGGTTATGTTATTACCGAAATTTTTTTTGGGTATAGAAGTTGGCCATATTGCTATTGTATTTGTAATAGTGACATATATATAATTTGACCACAGTATTATACTATTTATATGAGTGACTCAAAAAAATGAGTCCCATGGCAGCTTTATTTTTTTATATTCGTACTTCAGATTTTTTTGTAATATTGTGATTAAAAAAGTATAAAATTGTATTATTTTTAATGAAAAGTATTAAATACCATTTAATGAAGAAAATCATTACTTTATGATAACTTTTTCATGGATTTTAATGTGAATCAATGGAAAAACTATGTCATTCTCTTTATATACCTTAATGATATTTTTATGCTCAACATATTTTTTTAATGATGTTCATTGGATATATGGTAACTAAAAATATCGAGAATTCATGTTGAATGTCGTGAAGAGTTTTCACAAAATTGATCATGATAAATATTAAACGATTAAGAATATGGGAAAACTATATACTATTAAAAGTCTTCCACCTTATATTGATATAGTTTGGTTACGCATGGGTTTATAATTTTTTTGTGGTTCATGAGTCCAGTGTCATAGACATAATTTTTTTGGATTTATGTTATGAAATTCAATGGTTACTAAACATATTTTTGGAGACATTCATTTTTGAAGTAATTAAGGGGTATTTCTTTTTGGGATTAAAAATAACACTATGTGAAAAAAATTTAATTTAAACCATATAATGGTTATTTTTTACTACATTATAATATTTTTTAATGATTTTATAATTATATAGTTTTATAAAATGGACAACTCTAAGGATGGGTGACGACTAATCACATCATTAAAAGACATGGGAATCAATCCCACAACCGAAGGGTGACAATTTTTCATAGACAACTACAAATTAGTTAAAATTACAGATTAGTATGAAACTTTTATTTTAGTTAAATGATATCATGGATGGGTAATATGTTGATTTTGGGATCATATAATTTATAAAAAATATATCCTTAGGATTTGAAGATGATTTAGTGACTAAATGATTAATGTTATGTCATAACATGGTTTATATGTTTGGAAATTAATTTTATGATGTTAAATAGAATATTGTGGGATACAATTGGATAAATAAAAATGAAATACCTTTTAGAGGGAAATGATATTTTATTGTTAATTATTTTATTTATGGAAATCGATATCATACTTTAAGATTATTTGATTTAGTAAATTACATTTTACAAATCAATGTTTAAGAGTTATTGATGTTTTGGGGTGATAATTGTGAAATCTGGCTGGGAATTCTATGTGATGAAATCATTTTTGGGATTATATATTAGTCTAGAAATTTTTTTATTTACAACATGAATAGTTCTTTATTCAATGGTATATATTGTACATAAGGATTTATTGTTGAATTTGATAGATTGAAGTAGGTTTCTTCATATAACATTTATTTATTCTTTGAAATTTTCTTTTCAGGAACTAAAATATTTTCTTTTTGAAAATATAACAAGATAATATAAATTTAAATTTAATATTTTTTGATTGTGTGATTCTTTATAAGGTCATTCTAGTAATTCATGTGTGATAAAATTCATTTTTTGTACTCATCATTTAGAGAAAACGAAGTCTTTGATATCAAAATTGATTAAAGAATGAAACTATACTTTTCTTGTTAAAATGTTTCCATATGTTATTAGTCCATTTAGTAAAATAATTACTAAACACTATGATTCATATTTTCAAAGAAAATTTTAATTTGTTTACTTTTGATAATAATCAATGAGTGACCTTTTAAGCCTTCATATATTTAATGTTCTGTGATTGATGACATTCTCATGACCATGTTCCCAATCACTCTCCATCAAAATATAATAGATAGATTTCTCATCCATATCCATGTTTTCATACCTGTTACCCTATATCATTTTATCTACAGTGACCTTCATTTTTTTATTTCTCTCTAGTTATTTGAATGTTTTATTAACCCTTTTTATGATGTGGGATTTTAATGATGATATTTTGAAATGTATACCCCCTAGATTTATGTTGTGTGTTATTATTGATAGGATACAATTTAAAAAGTTGAGGGGGATACTAACTTCCCATGTTTTTTTAATGAACCACAATGTTTGATAACATACATGATATGACAAATAGTGATTAAATAAACAAGTAAACATTTTAATAGTAGTTATGGAATAGTAATTTCAATAGAAGAAATTAATAAGATTAAAAAAATTGTTAAAATATGGTTTACACATGTATGTATAACTATAATGCCAATTATTAATAAATTTAAATAATATTTTTTAAAAATAAAAGAAAATAATTGTCTAAAAAACTATTTAAAGGAGAAAATTTTTGTATTATAAAAATAAATTATAAAATAACTCTTGATGGATTACATAGATGAAATATATTTACAAAATATTTAATCAAAATTTTATCTTTCCATTTATGTTTTTTCTAGATATGATAGAATAAAAAACTATATTTTACAGATAAAACAATTATTATTCAAAAAATGCATATATTCTACCATTTAATGCCCCCCTTGATTTATATATAGTTAATGAAACATTTATATATTACATTTTACATAAAAATCATCAATTTGAAACATCTGTATAAAACAATTGGTTGATTTTTTGGATGTTTTAGTATTGATTTTCTGTTGAATAGGGAAAAAATATAGAATTTTAATTGATAACAGTTTTTCATTATATTTTTATACATAGATAAACTGAATATTGAAAAGGATTTATGGTATTACTAGATCATGATTTTAGAAATTAATAAAATTTAATCCATTCAAATCCATTTCAAGTGGAATTTTTATATAAACACATTTCAATATTTTGAATTTTTTTTCTTTAAAAACTATTTATATCTTTTCATTAAGGGGATTAATTTTTATGTAATTATAAAAATTTATGAATTTATAATTTTAAAACATATGTTCCTTATTTTATGTTATAAAATTATAATTTAGTGAATTTATCAATTTTATGTTTAGAAAAATAATGAATAAAAAAATTTGTAGTTTTTATTACCACGATTAATGGTAAATAAGGAAATTATTGTTAAACGTATTATTATAAATATTATAAAATTAACAGAAGTCTTGTCCTAATTTTATTTAATGAATATTAATAATCCATAAGTTTTATATGATCTGTAATTAGTCAATTTATGGTCTTTTTGATTAGAATATGACATTCATAATAAGATATTAAAGGGAATGTAAATTTTTTCATATTTTTGTTTTTAGTAGAAATATATTTTTTAATATGGGGATATATAAGGGATGTGTTAAAATATAATAATAATATAGAATGATTAAATTTTTATATAAATCATGTTAATTTATTTATAAATTTTTTTTATAATGTAATTAAATTAAATGGTGACACAATAATGATATGATAATTTTTTAACTAATAGAAAAATAAAATGGATTATATTTAAAAAATTATTATAACTAAAATATGATATTTCTAATTTCATCAGAAAACAAATTGGATGTATTTAAAATTTATATGATGATTTAAATTTTTTTATTCAAATATATCATTTTGTTATGATATATTTGAAAAATCAAGTGTTGAATATTGTCAAAGTAGACATTAGTGATCTCTTAATGAAATAATATTATATTGAATGATATTAAATTATTAAAAATTAAAATTATGAAAAATGAGTAGTCATTCTCAGAAAATTCAATAAGTGATTCATTTATTTTTATTTTTTGATTTTATTATAATTATAATAAACATGAAATAATAAATTACCATATATCATGTGGAGAATTAAATGCGAAACAAAATTGTTAATGGTAAAAGATAATGATTTAAAAATACTCAAAACTAATACATTTTTTATTATATTTATTTATTTCAACCCCAAACCACCATATCATAGTAATTAATATTCTTTGGAGGAATTTTTTTTCTGTAAAAATTATTTATATTTATATAAATAGTTTATAGAACATCAACAGACCCCCTCCACTCCCCTATAAAAGGTATCCATTGATTTTATTCATTACAATTAGTTTCCTAATTAGTTTATCAAAAATCATCCATAATACCTTACTATAATCACTATCCACATTATAAAGACCATTATTTAGTTATAACACCCCCCTTATATATGTTATGGGGTTAACTAAATGAGATGGTCTAAAGAAGTGGTATCATTATTAATTAAGTATTTCTTCTTTGTTTAATCATAAAATAACAAAAAATATACCTCAAAAATGATGAAATAATTAATCCACAGTAATCAATATACTTATATTATATTTTATAATATCATCACCTAAATACATCTTCATTTCCATCAAAGGGGAAAATAATTAATCATTCATTTGTATGATGGATTGTCTCCCCACAAACACTAATAATTAGCATTCCATCACTGTCTCTCCAGACTGGTTTTAATAATATAATTAATGTCAATATTTTATAATCATGATAAATTTAACATTATGAATGTATATTTATTCTTTTATGTTCTTACATTTCCATGTAGAAAAATGATTATGTCATCTGTCTGTACATGTGGGCTCTCACCTCCATGAGGTGAAATGATTAGTTTTTCATAACCACATCACATGTGTAATATATATAACTATATTTAAATGATTAATATTATATTTATTATATTATGATCATTCTATATAGATTGAATAATAAATAAATTATTTCTATAATAATCATGGTAAAATGGAAATGTTACTCATCCTTTTGTATGGCATACCATCGTCATTATTATAATGATATTCATTTTTCACAATCATACATTCATGGTTTTATTTAAAAATATAATAAATGTATAAATGTTATTATTATATAATTAATAATATCTTCGATATTGTTTACCAACAACATTTTTTATATATATATTAATTCAATTACATATTTGACTCATGTGCCAAATATCATTCAAAATATAAAATGTGACGATATATAATTAATAAATTTGATCTTATGTGAAACATTTGAAATTATAAATTATTATTACATATATTTCATTTAATTATACAAAATACATTATCTTTTAATGTTTATTTTCTTAGAAAAAAATGTAAACAATACATGAAGACACCAAACATTCATATATTAAAATTAAAAGGGTTCATAAAAGGTTCACCATAAGTACAAAAAACAGAATGTCATGACTAGTTAACATACATCAAATGGAAGGGTTAATATAATTCCCTTTATGGGAATGAAAAGGAATCATTTTACAAGTGATCATGGGGAAATTTTATAAGAACAAGAATAATATAATTATGGAATGAAAAAGACAACATGTGGAATGAAATAAATAAAATTACATGAATCATAAAATGAAAAATTGGATTCAACATTTACATGAGATAACCATAAGAATATCACCATGGTTTTCCATTGAGGTTTCATTTAAATTAATAATTTTTTTCACTATAGTATCTAAAACATGTCATATCTACATATCAAATTCATTAACCAATTAATTGCTGCAAAATAAACTCTCACCCTTCAGTTGTCTTAAATAATTTTATCCATATATATAATAATAAAACAATAAATAAATAAACTATGTAGAATAAATAAAATGGTTTTTATATCTTAATCATGGATTTTAAAAGAAAAGTCCTTAATGATATGATATGTTGATCGTTATTAACCCACTAAAAAGGAACCTGTGTTTCATGTATATTAATCCATTAATAAAAATATATGATTTTGAAATATAGGTAAAATCATTGTATAATAATGTCATTATTTTATTCAAAAAAAGGAAAAAAAAAATTTAAAACAAAAATAGAGAAATATAAATATGTAATTTTAGTAGCATAACATTTAAGAATAATGGTTTTAAAAAACATTGAAAAGAGAGGGGAAAATGGTATACCACTATTAAAAGACTATTAATATAGAAAATATATAGAATATATTATATAATAGTACATAGTATGGAAATTTTAACAGCATACCACATAAAATGGGAATATGAAATAAATAGAGAAGTTAAGATTTAAATTACATTGAAGAGTTGTCCTAAACGTGAGGATAGAGAACTTCGGGGCTTGTGGACACTTTAGGATGTCACGATGGGAGGTAAAAAAATAATATATTAATATTGGATGAATTTTATGTGAATGAAAATGGATAAATGTGTTGGTATTTATAGAAAAATAGGATGATTTCATTATTAATTTCCCCAAACACCTTGGTAGTGGTAACTTAAAAACCAAGGGCTTCTCAATTGTATTTTATCATGTTTTTTCCATTTTAGACAAATATTAATTTATTTTAATCTAGATTAGTTGAACTGAATTTAATATTCTATATTTTATCATTATGATGTCTTTAAACAATCTAATAAACTCAAATTGCATTCTTAGTATTCACAAAAATATAAAGTATTTTATACAATTCCAATAAATTCAACCAAAAATAATTTCAACCTGTAGATTTCAGAAATTATATTTATTTTTTGTTAACAATCTTCAATATATTATAATGATTTTCTTAAGATATGAAAATAAGTAGTTATTAAAAATAATACTTGGAAGAAAATGCATAGGGAATTTTTTAACACTTGAACAAAAAATAAAATATTTTATGACATATTTTTAAATAATATTTTTTATCATAATATTTCATTTCAATAAACATTATTAATAATAATATTATTTATTATAATAATTAAATATTTAATAAAAATTAAACATTCTATCTGAAATAAATATATAATTACAACTAAATTTTACTAAGAAATAATATTCTCAAAACAGTATTTTGGAAACAAAAAAATTATTTATAAAATTTCATTACACTATATGAATATAGGGACTCGAAACATAACCCATTAGTACACCCTAATCAGACATAAGGGTAATGTGTGGGATGGTGATAGATTATTGGGGTGACTCATATAACATTTCATGAGTAATATTTCCCACTAACATTAATATTCCCATAAGCGATGCCATCCAAGCCTCACTTTTTTAAGCTCAACATGGGATTGTTCAAGTGAGAATCCAAAGGATTCTACCTCCGTACCATTTCCCGAAAATTGTCTCTATATGACATGAATCTACTTGATCAGGCCATTAACATTCATTTAGTCATTAATTTTCATTCTTCATTTCTACTTAAAAACAATAATTATAACATTAATTTTTTTTACAGAATATTTTTTAATGGTCATATTGACCATTAGACATATTTAAATCAAAACATGATGATCAAATTTCAAAATATACTCACTTAATTATTAGAAGGTTAATATTATATAACAATCATTTTTAGTAAATAAATATCATTAAATATTTCCTTGTTGTTACATTATTCCCCCCATATAAAATTTAATCCACAAAAATTCATGTTATTCCCTTAATTGTGAAAATGTGTTGGTATATTTTCATATTGTTTCCTCTATTTATAAAATGGATTCTTTAAATTTATGGGTTTTCCACAACACCATGATGAGGTGGTTAGTCTTTTTCTGCAGAACCTTGCCACTATGGTCCATGATCTCCAGTGGATTCTCCTTGTAATATAGGTCATGTTCTAATTATACCACCTCATGATTTAGTAAATGTGAGCTAATATGTATGTAATTCATCCAAATAGAAATGTGGAATACATCATGAACATGTGATAGATTTGGAGGAAGTGAAATCTAATATTCCACTATTTCTATGAGATCAAGGACTTTATAGGTGATAATTTACCTAGGGCTAATCATCCCTTTTTATTGAAACTCACCCGACTCTCTTCCAATGTGATTGTTAAAGGATGACATTCATCTAATATTAAACTCCAAGCCCCTTCAACGGTTATCATAATAGCTATTATTCATAATTTTAAAAGCCTATATATGTAGTTAGATGGAATGAAAAAAAAATTAATCTAATTTACATGATCTGGACAACGAAAATTTCCCTCACTTGAATCATCTCAACACGTATGGGTTCTATAAAGCATCCCATATAGATGTTCATAGGATTAAATTTTAATTTTCAAAAGGAATCTGTTATTGTATGGGAACAAATCTATTGAGATATGGTGATCCCTCCCACCATTAAATTCCATTGACAATGTTCTCAACATTTCCATGAGTGTTTGAATAACAAATTTTCATTGTCCATCATTTTGTGGGTGATAGGATGTATTGAAATTCAATTCATTATTTAGAGAATGTTTATGACTTCCCCAGAATTTTGTGGTGAACCATGCATCATGATAATAAATGACAAAACATTTCACTCCATGTAGCCATACCAATTGAATTATGTATATCTTCAAGAGTTGGTGAATTGCGACATCTTCTAATATAGAGATAATATGGGCATTGTTTGTAATACAATCCACTATAACCCATATCACACAGTTTCCATATGATTTTTTTAGGATATGATTGACAAAGTACATAGTTATATTTTCCCACATCCATGTTCATATAGGTAGTGGTTGTAATACCCATTTAAAAATTTGCAGTCTACCTTCACATATTGACATAACATTCAAAATATATTTTAGTCTGCAATCTTCTTTTTCTTATTATCCAACCAATAATGATTACAATGTCCTTATAAATTTTTTTTCCATCATTTATTATGTTTTTAGAGCTTTGATAATCTTACAGATATTCATTCATTATTTATGGAATATATGGAACACATAGTCTTTTATGAAATTTTAGTACACCTTCTTGATCATTATTGACCACAAGAAACATTAACATTATCAAAACCTATACCTTCTTTTGAAACAAAAAAATTATCAGAGATTTTTCTTGATCATTTATACTAATTATAGTTGATAAAAAATTTGAGATAGGGTTGAGGATGTCACTTCCTTTACAAATACCAAACCCAGTAGTACATGGATTTTGATCAATTGCTATCCTTGATTCCTCATCATTGTCAGAACAAAAAGGTTTATCCAAATTATTGCATTAGGGACTTTGATTTATCATTCAGGGTGATAATGAATTTCACAATCACAATCTTTCTGATTTTCTAAACATATCCTCTATTTCATGTTTAGTTACATTTGTAGTAAAATATATGTCAAACGTTAATATACTGTGTATAGATCGCATTTATCCCCATAATTATAGTTCCTTATTCCCTTCAGAGAAAAACTAACCACATCTAGATCAAGATCATGTATAAGATAATTCCACTCAGGCGGTATTAATTGTCAAGATGAATAGTCAATCACCTTATCAGTTATCTTGAGGTTTCACCTAATCCCATTTAGGGAAGAATATCTAAAAATAACAAATCCATCTCTAATATAGGTAAGATTTAACATTGTTGTGCTAACCAATATATTCTTCACCTCTTGTAAAAATTCTTCTCAATCATTTGTCCAACAAACATGGAATCCTTTGTTGTTAAATTTTATAGTGTATTATAATGTCATGAATTTTCTTCAAAAACCTGCTATAATATCCCACTAATCCAAAGAAACCAAGAATCTCAATTACTATAGTATAATGAGGCCACTACGACAAGAAAAGTTTCATTATTGGTCCAATTAATATTTATTTTAATGGTTACGATGTGTCTAAAGAAAAATTCACCATTTTTTGACTTTCCAAATAACCACTCATTCCTTATTGTTTTCTACATAACCATTATATGATCCCCAGTCTCTTCCCGACATTTATTATATACCATAATATTATTAATAAAAACCAAAACATGGTTATCACGGTAGTCCATTAAGACTCTATTACTCAAATTCATAAAAATTGTAGGAAACTTTGTCAACATAATGGGGATAACAAGAAACTCATAATTCACATATCTTTATTGCAAGGTAGTATTTGGAATATATTCATTATTTACCACTAATTGATGTCAACCAGATCAATGATCAATTATGGAGGGAAATTGATCACCTCATAGCTAGTTAAATAAACCATCAATTCTTTGAATATATTACTTATTCTTCACTATGATCCTATTAAATTCTCAGTAATCAATGAATAACCACATTGATATATCCTTCTTATTAAAAAATATAACATGTTCACTCCATGTAGAAACCCTTGGTCTGATAAACGCCTTCACTAAAATATCATGGATTGGTTTCTTGAATTCCTCCAACAACACATTTTCCATTCTATATGGGGCCTTTTAAATAGGCTTCAAACTTTTCATGAGAAAAATGGAGAAATATAAATATAATTTTTTTAGGATATGGTAATTATATAGTAAATAAATCATTGTATTAATCTAATATGGGTGAATTATTTATTCATATACTTTCTTTTCCTACTTCATCTTCATCAATCATATCCAAAAAGATGGCTACTGGAGGTTCTATTATACAAATCTTAGGTTTAGTTATCTGTCCTTTTAAAAAAATTATAGGTTGTCAATTTATTAACACAAATATTTCCTTAATTCTATTTTTTATATTATCATCATAAATTGAAGGGAATTCCCTCTCTTGTATAATGTCGAATTAAATCATGGAAATGAGTACTAAATTTTTGTTGAGAATGTTCCCGCAAAATTTAATATTATATTTTCTATAGATATATGATTTTTGTATAATACCTCCATGAGTATTGACTAATATTTATACTTCTAGTATTTCATGGATTTATTATATTTTATTTATAATTATTTTGGATATAATGAAATGAATATAAATAGAATCAAACCATCTAATTAATAGTTTGGAGATAAAAATGATTATACCTTCCTTCAGATCATTTTGAGCATCAACTTGGTTTTTCTTGATAACAAAAGAGATTCCTTTCTCAATTTCATATGGTGAGGTTTATGGTGATTCTCTTATATTAAATTTATATTTTTATAGTTATTTTTAATGTTTCAAAACATTCCCCACATGATGAATTGGCCTTTTGTTAGGGCATGAAAAATCTACCTTTTGTCATTAGTATTGGGAAGATGAGGATTCACCTCATTATGAATGTTTTGTGAAATATATATCTCTATTATATACTTGTATCATTTCCTAGTCTAATAAATGGATTTTGTTGAGTGATTCTTCCAACATTTCTTCATGTGGAATGATTCACTTTTATTCCTACCCATCAATGATCAATCCTCCTACCCATTTTTCGGTATAAATATCACTTCTTTTCATTAGATCTATGGGACCAGTTTCTCCCTCCAAACACCATTTCAACATTCATATCAATCCACCTGATATCCTCATAGTTTTCATGGTCAATATTTGATAAATACATTCATCGATGGGGTCTTAGACTACTAAAGAATCTATATACTTTCCCATTAGGATCCATGAAAATGATAAAGGTTTAATGGTAAATCCTTTTGAGTTTAACTTCATAGCACCCCAAAAAATTGTTTTCCATATAATTCATGTTGAAAAATTCCTTCCCTATTTTTTTCATTGAACATGTGAATATATTTTGAAAAAAGATCCGCCAAACTCTTCCTAGTCCATAGAATAAATCTGGAATCTTGGATTCTGTATTATAAATAGTGTCGAGCACCAAAGAAATTTTTCCTATAAGAGGTACAAAAACAAAGCGAATTTCAATTATTTTGAACAATGAAATGAGAAAATATATGTTCTATAGTAATTATAAACTATCCAAATATAACTGGGTCGGTTTATCCACTGAAATAAGGTTGACGTTGATATATTATGGATTGAACCAATAGTTGATCCCTGTGAGGTGAATATGGTCCCTTTGTTTGATTATTGTTATTAATCATAACTAAAGTTATTTTATTCATTATTCTCATGACTTTTTACATTAGAAATTCAATTGGAAGGCCATAAATATCTACTCTGTTGTGATCACCTAATATGTGGTGTCTCTTATTTCCTGACAGTTTCTAAAAGAAAAAAACCTTAGTGAGGATAATTGTTTTTATAATAATATAATTATAATGAAATTTCATATTGTAAAATATAATTCTTCAACATTTTATTCATTGAAACCAATTAAATTTTCTATAAATCCTTCGTAGTGATTCATAAAAAGCATGTGATGAACCAAACATATCCCTTGGGAGTGTCGAACCAAAAGTGAAGAAATGACCATTGTTATATACATTGTTTTTCTGAGTCAGGAATGATAAATCATTTGTAGGTTTTCACCAATAGATTCCTGTTTTTAGATCTATTTCTGCTTGTTCATTTCTAGACATGGATTCATTTTCTCATAATCCACTTATTTAATATTTCAAAAAAATACTAAGATGTTTATCCTAAATTTATTAATTTCTACAAGGTTCTCGCCAATGATTTAAAATAACAATTTTCCAAAATAACTAAAAAAAATTGATACTGATTATGAAATCAAACATTTTTATTACATATCATTCATTATAAAAATTAAAAAAGAAGATCATTGAATATTGCATTTTTTGGAAATAAGGTACACAATACAAGGCAACATAAAAATTATTTTATTCCACTTAAATTGATTAATAAAATTTTAATACATTGATAAATTGTTAAATATAATAACATAGTGACATAAATCAATGGAAAGGGTTAACAAAAGGCCTAGTAAATAATTGATAGGGAAACAGTTTACACGTTATCATGTGGAAACTCAATATGAACACAAATAAAAAAATTATGTCATGAAAATAAACTTGTGGCATATAATAAATAAAATCACATGAATCATAACCTGGAAATGTAACTATAACATTTATTTGTGACATTCATAAGAATGTCACCAAGGTTATTTACTAAGGTATCATAAAAATTACCAAGGATATTAATGAATGAATCATAAAATATTTCATCTCAAGAGAATAGATTCATTGATGAATTAATTTTACTGCTATCAAGTTGAATAATTAATATATGATAATTAATTTGATCTAGAAATATCATAATAACTAATTTCATAAAAAACTAGTATAGAATAAATGAAATGGATTTTATAAAAAAATCATGGCTCTTTAAAAGGAAATTTCATTAGTTCAAGATAATTATATCATTACTAGACGATAGAAAAGGAAATGGAGATTCATTTATGTTAATAACAGAATAGAAATATTTCATTTTTTCATTTAGATGAACACCATTTTAATAGAATCTATTTTTCCTATTCACTAAATAAAATAAGATAATGTCTTGAGAAAAACAGGAAAATTTTGAGAAGAATATCAAGCAGCATAATGAGTATGAATCATGGTTTTATAAATTCTTAAAAATATAGGGGAAAAGGGTATCTAATTTATTGATTACTATTAAAATGATAAGGTATTTCAAAAAAATGAACATAAGGACATATTATGGAAATTTGAATGTAATACCACATAGAATTTGAACATGAATGGAAATTAAAAGTTGAAATTTATTTTACCTTGATTGTTAATCCAAAACCATGTGAATCAAGACCATTGGGACTTGAAGAACCTTGGTAGGACTTCTCAGGAGGTAAAAAATAAGGGTATCATATAGGATACATCATATGTGAGTAGAAATGGATAAATTGGTGTGAATTTATATAAAAAGAGAAGGATCTTTTAATTAATTTCTGTGGACACATATGAAGTGGTAAATTGGAATCCATGGGCTTTCTAATGGTGTTTTCTCATTATATTGTCTTATTCGGACACATATTATGTTATTATAATCCAAAATATTCATCCATAATTTTATATTAGATATTACATAATTATGATGTAATTAAACATAATGAAATAATCAAATTGTATTTTAACAATTTAAGAAAAAAATAATGTATTTTAGAAACGTACTATAAATTCATCTAAACCAAATTTAAATGTGATGGTTTCAAATAATATTTTTAATTTATTTATAATCATTTTAAAATTATGTTAAATTTAACTTTTTAAAATAAAAATCCATATTTATTAAAAATAATATCAAATAGAAAGTTCATAATGAAAATTCAGATTGAAATTTCTAACACATGAAGAATATAAATATTATTATTTTCAATAATATTTAAATAGAAACGTTTTAATCATAATATTTCATTAAGATAAACATTATGCATAATTATTAGTTTATTATAATAATTATAAATATATTAAAAATTACTTGTTCTATCTGAAAAATCAATTTATCGAATTATAATTGATTTTTAGTAAGAAAAAATATTCCTAAAAACTAATTGGCGGGGAAAAATTTAATTTATATAATATCAGAATACAATATGAAAATATATACGTCCAGAATAAACCCTTATAAAAACCACAGACGACCAAATGGTATGATGTGTGATAGTGATGGATTCTTGGGGTGACTCGGAAAACATCACATATGTAACGCCCCAACCCCAAAAGCCCAGAGTCAGTGCATTATTTTAATAAATGGTCATGATCACAGAAAATCAATTTTCAAATGACCAATTAGTTTACTATCCTTTCAAAAAAGACACATACATAAGTTACACATTATAACTTGAAAAGAAATAAAACACTATTTTTCTCATTTAGAAACATACAAGCCTATTAGATTATGCCTACAAGTCACTCATGAATAACTTCTTCATATCCTGGTAAAATGAAACATAAGAAATGGGTGCGATCAAACACTCATTAGGGGTAACCAATACAGTGGAAGAAAATATAAACATTTGCCTAGGTGAATAATTAAAAACAAATGCCATTACAAATAATAAACATGAATACTTTATGGAAAGAATATGATCTACGTAAATAATTATATAATAAAACAAAGTCATTTTTATTCTACAAGTATAATAACCACATAAACCATCATTATTATTTTCATAAAGAGGGAATGTATAATTCCAGACATTTTGAAACATCTTTTCAAGGCTTCGGCCGAAGCGTCTAAAACTGATTAAGGCCTCAGCCTAAAGAATATATTAAACATGGGAACGCCTCAACCAATTAAACCTTTAATTGTCTCATGAGACCTACTGATGAATCGAGGAGCAATAGTGGGCTCCGCCCGTCAGTTAATTAGTCCAATAAAATCCTCATATGAAAAGTTTGAAATATAACATAGACATTCATATTAAAAAATGAATATGACATGTCAATACATTAACTATAAACCATGAAGGGAAAAAAATAACACATCCACAGTAAAACATATCATTTCTCATTCAATACAATATGACAAATTCTATTTTAAAAAATCACCCTCAATAAAGAATAATATCTACTAAAGGATGTTGACGTAGTTTAAAATGATCAGTAAATTTTTTGGAGAAATATATCACTTTTTGTGAAATAATTTAAATGTCGCATATTTATAAAGGTGGTCATTTAAAAAAGGTTTTGAATCAATATTTCGCATTCCACTTTTAATCCATTGAACAGAATAAACTTCTTAATACAATAATGTCCGTATAAACAAATCCTTAAAACCATATTGAAAACATGGAAATTAATGGGAATGATTTAGAAGAATAAATATTTAAGACATTTAAAATGATTTTTTAGTTAAATATTACCATAAAAGAATCAATTTGAAATATGTTTTGTGAAACTTGGAAGTTGATAATAAATATGTCCTAGAAAATACTTACACATAAACAATCTCAGAATATAATGATATTGAAGAATTAACCATTACCTTGTACATTTCCTTGGTCGAGAGTACATAAACCTCCAATATAATAGTTAATAAATAATTAATAATTATAAACGAAACATATAGATAAAGAAGATATCATATCTAATCTTCTAATATTTCTTTTTAAATAATATGATAGTATCATAGTCGTTCTGGGTGTTAACTGATTCATTTTCTTTTTTAAGTATAGTTATGTAAGTCATGTTTGTTATGGATAGTATGTATTTGATTCATATCCACAATGATGTTATGTTCATTAAATATCATTTTAAACCATAAAATGGAAAATATTATTGAATGGTTATGATAGAGAAATTAATCTCATCGCGTTCATGGAGATGGTAATCCGTACGTACGCATGAGTGACAATATCATTATGTTGATTGTGAGATCTTATCTAATTGGGTAGTATATTATATATAAATAATAATTAACATGTTATATTTAATATTTACATCAATTATACTCATTATTATACCCATCCAAACAATGATGTGTTGAATGAGATACTACACCTTGATGTGGAGACGGTAAGTCGTACATACGAATGTTTGGTGACTTTGTCATTTATAGGATGGATCGATTAAAAAATATGGCTGTAACATATTTTTAATAATATAATAGTATATAGTAGATAACTTGGTAATTATTTTATAATGGAAAAAACAAATAAAGATGAAGTGGAAGAAGAAAAGAACCATAAAGGGGTGATGAAATATTTACCTATTCTTCGGGTTTGTACATTTGATTTGACCAAAAGGGATCTTAATATTTGATTTGAGACCAAAGGAAGTCCTATATGATTAATGTAGGATAGTTTTGAGTATATTTGGGCATGGTTTGGCCTAGAAAAATGTTTTTGTATGTGTAAAATTAATACAAGGGGAAGTGACCTTTTATAAAAGTTGTGAGGGTCACTTTAGAAAAAGATTGAAATGTTATTTATAATAAAATAATTTTTGATTTATAATGACTCCAAATTGATTTATTTCCCAGATATGGTGAGGATGTGTCAAAAGCTTTAAAACAATAGGTTTTATATAGGTTTGGGTCACTATATTAACATTATCTTTTAGATTTAACTCTTTGATAAATTATTTGACATTTACCATATCTCTTTCTATTATTATATTATATGGTTAATAAACATACTATTACAATCCATGAGAACTCATAGTGGTTAATTATTAATATATATAACCTTATATACATCCTCTTTTCAGAACCATTGATTTCTATGAATATTATATCAGTTAGTAATATAGTATTCCTTCCTTCCAATTGACATTTTTATTTATCAAAACACTTTTATGGGGTAAAGTGAGAACCCTAACCTCAAAAAAATTTAACCACCCAAGAATACTACATTTTGATTGAAGAAAATCTTAAGCCGGTTGGAATAAATTTCCCTAAAAATTATCCAAGGAATAGAATTTACCTTGGACTCTGGATCATCCTTCAATATGTCTTCATAATGTTTATCCATGATGTCCCAAGATTGCAAGAATTCCTCCATGATTATCATTCCCATGTTGAAGCCTCTCTTAAAAATACGGTTCTTCCTATCAATCAATTTTCCTTTCCCCTTTGAAGTTTCCACACAAAGGGGTCTGCCCAAAATTTGTTTGATCACTTCCTTTGGTGAATTGATATCCCAAACATGCTCCACTATCTCTTCATCCGAGTGAAAAAGAAGGTCCATGTGATACATCACCGATGTTATCTGATGTTGAGGGTCATCATGGAATCCCACCTCACGCTACCGCCCCAGAGAAAGTTCTACCTCTGCCCGAATAACTTCATTAGTGTTTATAATCCCTTCCTCTTGCTGTTCCTTAGGCTTCTCTTCTGCATCCCCTTGAGGAGATGTAACCTCTTACGAATGTAGGGGGTCAGCACCCCCAGCGGTATCCAACTCTAGATCTCCACTGACCTAAGCTCCAACCACCTTAGAGGTAACCCCCACCTGCTTTCCAGTGCCTTCACACACCTTTGAGATAAGGTTGTCTTTACTAGAGGACCTGGTCATATGGGTATTTGTTAAGTTTGAGTAGTCTTTCTATTGTCATGGCCTCCAGGTATGTTTGAAAAAACCTTCAGCATCCACTGTGAAATTTTTTCCATTCCTTGAAGAGGTTCTGAAAGAATCCTCTTCAATTCCCACTTCATTTGGTTCAGTAGGGGTGTCCAGAGCTAACTCTAAAGTGACATGGATGGCCTCCTCTTTCGTACCGATATCTCTAGAAATATCATATACCTCAACTTCACCCATCACCGCAAACATATTAGGAGAATTGTAAAAACTCCCTACAGATTTAACCTTCTCAGAATAGGAAGGTTTGATCTGTAAGGACTGCACAGTAATATCCAATCCACATGATTGTTAGAAGCCACATCCCATGTTTTGAAACTACTGATCTCATGAAGCCAGACTATACGGATGACCACCCATGTCTATCTCCATGCCAACATTCCCATTCACCCTAGCAGAATTGAGTAAAACCACCTGCAAATCCTTCATAACATCCTTTCCAATTTCTAGGTGCACCTCTCTCTTCATTTGTCTGACCTCAACCACGACTATACCTGCATTCTTTCTGGTAATGATTCCCGCTTCAAAGTGAACAACTGAAAAACAGGGAACACCGAAATCCTTTTTCAGGTGGCTAAAAACCACACGAAATGTGGTTTTCAAATGAGAATCCTTTGGGGAACTTTTGGGAGCCAACATCGCTCTAGGGGTCAATGAACGCAGAACCCTATGCTCTGGAAGCTTACCGGGTGACACCTCGTGCTAACACAAGTATTCTCTTTCACGCGATTGATGTTCCACCACTAGAACCACCAACTCCTCCGATGACCTATACCGGTTCATGCGGTGACATCCTGAGGACATATGGACAAGCTTGCTGCATCCTGAATAGAATGCTGGCCAAGACTCAAACACCACCCATTGTTTCCACTTTATCACTTATCTAATCGTAATCTACAGCCACTCGGTTGGAGGTTTTGAAACATCAACTTCAATAACAACACAGGGTAGGAATTGGTGACAATCCACAGCGGTTTTAATATCAGAACACAAGTAGTGTCAACCAAATTTCTGGGCATACAAATGACAGAAGGATTCTGGAAGGGTAGAGGAAAATCAGGAAAACTTACCCAAACACTGGCTGAAGGCGGATCATGATTCATGTTGAAATCAAACAACCATCCTAGGAGGAAAAAACCGCAACCATTGAACACCCAAGGAGCACTTGACCAGGCGACAACCAAATCCTCCTCCGATGCGAAGTGGACCATCAATTGACGACGGTCGAGCAAAGCCACCACCCCTCGGTTTTGAAGACCCCCGGAATCGAAGACGAATCTGTCGAATGCATCGACCGAGGGGTGACGACCTCTAAAGCGAGCCACCAGTGTTGATCTGTTCAGGTCTGAAGCTGTGTTGAACTCTATTAGAGAAATCACGTGGTGAGGAGATCCTTCGTGGATATCGGTAACCTTAGGGCTATGTGAAATGGACGGGATGGGAGGAAGATTGGTCGGGTTGGAGAAAGGGGTTAAAGGACGAGCCGCCGAGGAGAGGGTACCCCCTCCCCCTGTCGAGGAGGAGGGGGCCGGAGTCTCCTTCATCTCTGTCCTAGATTATCACTGCAGGTGCGAGAGCGACCCAAGTGTTAGTTCTTCATTTCCCAGTAAAAGAACATTTTTTATAATATAGTATTTGTAATAAAAACAATTTTATGTAAAATTTGACACTATTTAGTATTTGGTTTTTTTTAATTTCGTCAGAACATGATTACATATAACCAAATACATTTAATCAATCCAAACATGTAATATTCACCAAGAAAAGCAGTGTATTTCATAAAAAATTTGTAATTATATTTATTTTATTATTTATTAAACTATTTATTTGATTATTTCATTCATAAGTTAATTACTGCATTATCATTGTGTCATTAATAAATTTAGTTATTTAATGTAAAAAAATTATAAATAAAATACCATTATATTGGAAATAATTTTATTTTTCTAATTAATATTTACACATGAAAATATAACTTATATAACACCATGTATATATTTTTTACTAAAAGATATATGTTTATGTCATTTTTTCCGTTTCATTAAATTAATTAATATAAAGTGTCATTATTACTCTCATGTGGCCCGATGTGGTCACAAAATCGACCCATGGATTCCCATGGTTAATCATGTTTCATCTAATAGGAATAGAACATATGTTATGGTAAATTAAAATTATTATAATATTATTTTTTACCCTTATATACCATATTTACCCTTTAACCATGGTAAATAAAATATTTTCCGAAGTAGTTATTTATAATGTTTAAAAATAAATGTTACCTATTTATATAATTTAGGCCTCCTAATTCCAAATAGATAATCCATTTATCCAAATTCAAAACACAAAAGTGGTAGATATTAATTTAAAATCAATTCCCGTAGTCAAAAAAATGTGTATTTAAAAAATAATAACTACCAATAGATTGGCACTTGTTTATGTCAAGTTTAAATGTGAAATTACATTCAATGACCAAAATTATATGAAATGAAAAAATATATAATATAATTATACTTTAAAACCACTCTAATGTATGATTTGTCACTATAAATTAATTTGATTAAAAATGTTGTTTTTAATTTAAAATTTAGTATTTTCACTATTAGTAAAAAATAGAATGTTTTCCTTAAAGTACCAAAAATTTTCTATTAGATAATTTTGATATTCAAATTAAAAAATGAAGTCAATTTTAAAAAATAAAATTTATAATGTGTTACAATGTGGGTATTACTATTTAAAAATACATGTTTGATTGTTCGTGGTGTGTTATAACCTTGATGATTCATACAATGCAAGATATTTCATTATTCAAAGTAAAACATATTGTGGAAGCTTGGGGTGTTACATTCTTCCCTCCTTAAAATAATTTCATCTTACAAATCTCTTCAATACTACCACAACAATAGATTCTTGGTGGGGGGTGTTCATTATCATAAGATCATCGGGTTCCCACGTTGCCTCTTCCATCGTATCGCTTCTCCATAATACTTTTACCAAACGATTTTTCCAGTTTCTCAAAACATCTAATCTGGTATCATGAATCAAGACAAGCTATTCACAATAAGATAGATCAGGTTCCGGTTTAATTTCTTCATAGTTGAGTACAAGTGTTGGGTCTGGCATGAATTTCTACAACTTTGATTTGTGGAACTCATCGTTAACTTTAGAGAGACATGGTGGACATGAAAAATGTAAACACCAGCCACAATTCTTTCTATAATTTCCAAAGGTCTGATGTTCCTAGGACATAATTTACCATTCATTCTGAAATTTATAACACCCTTCCATAGAGATATCGTCCAGAAAACATGATCTCATTCTAGAAATTCTAAATCCTTCATTATATTATCGACATAGCCCTTTGGCCTAATTTGAGCTTCTTTGAAGAGAGTTTGGATAACCATAACTTTTCCCAACATTACCACAACATGTTCTGGGAATACAAGTATTATTTCTCCGACATCATCCCAAAATGATAGTGTGCAAAATCTATTTATTTATAATACTTTATATGGTTCCATATATCTACTTTAATAGAAGCTATAATTATTTGAAAATTCTATCAGAGGTATGTATTCGTCCCAAATACCTTGAAAGTCAAGTGAGAAATATCACAAAATGTATTCTATGGCTTGAATAATCAGTTCTGATGTCCATCAATTTGAGGGTTTTAGGAAGTACTCAAATGATGTTCAACATCCAGGGCATAATGAAAACATTTCTAGAATATAGATGTAAATTGGGGATCACGTTCAGAAACAATTTATCGGGTTACTCCAGGAAGTTGATCAAATAATTCATCAATGCAAGGTAGGGGATACTTGTTCTTTTTTTTTGCATTGATATATATGTTTTCAATGCACAACCTCATAGATTCATCATTTTTTTAAAAAGGACAGGGGATCCCCATTGATAAACACTAGGGTGAATAAATCCCTTATTACTCAATTACTCTATTTGTTTCTTTAGTTCATCTAATTAAATAGTGGCCATTCTATAATGGATCTTCATTATGGGCATTGAACTAGGAAATAAATCATTGGAAAACACAATTTCTAATTCTATAAGATGACTAGGTAAACCTTCTAGAAACACATCCACATATTCGTGAATATTAGGTAAATATTCTATTTGAACATTTATTTCATGACCCACAATTATTTAATTCCCTTCCCCCCCCCCCCCCAATAATTGAATTTTGTTGAGCTACTAGAGGTGAATCTATATAAGAATCAGGTGGTGATGTTTTTTATCTAATGATATGGTGTTATTTATCTTAGTCCTCAAAAATCATAACATCATACTTCTTACAAATAATTATTTCATCCATGTCCAAAATCCAATCCATACCGAGAATTATATCAAATTTAATCATGGGTATGACGATGAGATCTATAGATAAATAACATTTTTTTCCTTAATGCAAACAGATTCAGAAAACTATGTTGCAATGATACTTACCTTAGGAGTTTTGGCTAACAACTCGCTTGTTAGATCAAATTAGAAATATCTAAATTTCATAGAAAAATCGGAAGATATGAAACAATGAGATGACCTAGAATCAAATAAATCATTGGAAGTACTTGATAAAACCATTAAATTACATGCCACCGCATCTTTCAAAGCTTCAACCTTAGTAGTAGTGATCACATAAGCATGGCCTTTATACCTTGTACTTTTATAAGTTATGTTTCCTTATCACTTTGGACATTCAATTTCATAATGTCCCATTTCTCAAAAATTTTAGAATTGAACATTGGTATCTTCATTATTCCCGTTACAATGACTAGCAAGATGAACTTTCTGTCAAATTTTTTTGCATAATCCTTTTCTATTTTGACAGGCACCATGTTGATTCCTTCCACAATTATCACATGGATGAAATTCAGCTCTTCCCTTATTTTATGTTTCCTTATTTCCTTTCCCAAAGTGTTCAACAAATAACTTCTTCTCTTTCCTTTCATTATAGTTGAATGACATGGAGATTATTTTGGGTCTTAATAGCACATGAGACAATATCTTCATACGAAGATAAGGATTGCGAGTCTAATACTTGAAAGAGAAATTTTTTTAACCCATCAATGAAATGATCAATCTTTTTTCTTGGTTTACGTATATAATCTGTAGCATGCCTTACTAACCTCATAATGTAAGTCTTATATTTTGTGACATTTTCATCCTTTTTTTCACCAGACTCCGAAATTGTCTATCTATATCCTCTCGATGGTCACAAGGAATGTAGTTTTTCTAATAATATCTCTTTTAACTCCCTTCATTCCATTTTCGATACTTCTTCATCTTACTTTGTGTTTTGGATCAATGACCACCATCGATCTTCATCTCCCATGTGGCGATAAACTACCGTGAAAACTTTTTCCCTTTACCTACTCTCCAAAGCATAAAATATTTTCTCTAAGGAACTTATCCATTGCTCAGCTACACACATATTTGTACTTCAATAGAATGTTGGTGGTTGTTTCCTCATGAAGCGGTCTAATATTGATCCTCCATGTTTTGGATCTGGGTGCTCCATATGGGAAAGGAAGGTATTCATAACTTGAGTGAGTTTTCCATGTATACTGATAAGCTGATGAGCACCAGTTTCATCACCAGCTCCACTATAATTATCTTTATTATGATGGAAGTCTCTACATTGATTGCGTGCATTGACATAGTTTCCATTCCTCCTAATAAGCGCCATTTCTAAAAAATGGCATACGATAGGTTTGTTTATGAATCGACATGCATAATTAAAATCTTGTAAAATACCTAACATAAATTGAAAAGATTATGTACAAAATATATAATCATTAAATGTTTTATTTGAGGAAGTATTTACTCTCAAATCATTCACAATGGCCTGTAATGAATACATGAATTATCCAAATCATATCCCCTAGGAGTGTTATAACCAAGAGTGTTGTAAGGCAAATTGTCATGCAACAGTTCCCGTTCAAGTCTAGATCAATAAGGTGTTTTTGGGTTTTACCCCTAGGTACATGTATTTCAGTGCTGCCTCAACCTACTTGAATCTAGACATGGATGTATTTCTTGGAAAACTCCAAAAAATATCTACATTACCAAAATTCTAAGAAGTTCTCCTATACTAATCCTTAAATACATTTTTGGGCAATGTTCTCTAATCAGAGTTTATCAAAATGTAGCATCCAAGGTTAGTACTAAACTTCCTCTGATACCAATAATAACACCCTGACCCACGAAGCCCAGATTCGGTGAATTATCTTAATACATTGGCATGATCACAAAACATCATGGCTCAGAAGACCGATTAATTTGGTAGCCTTGAAAAAAAGATACATACATAAGTTCAACATTACAAAATGAAATGAAATTAAACACAAATTAATTCCCTTAGAAACATCCAAGCCTCCTAGATTATGCCTATAAGTCACCCAAAACTAACTAGTTCATATCTTGGTAAAAAGAAAATAAGATAGGAGTGAGCTCAAACTCTCGGTAAAGGAAACAATACCACATATGTTAACATAAACATTATGTATGGTGAATAATTAAAAACACATGCCTTTACAAATAATAATCATGAACACTTTATGACTGGAATAGGAGTTGTGTAAATAATTCTATAATAAAACATAGTCATGGGTATTCTACAAGCTGAATAACCACATTAACCATCATTATTATTTTCATAATGAGGTAATATATAATTCCAAACATTCTAAAACACTTAGTCAAGGCCTCGACCATGACGTCTAAAAATAATTTGGGCATTAGCCCAAACCATATATCAAATTTGGAAAGGCCTTGTACAAATCCACATCTATTTGTCTCATGAGTCATACTAATGCATAGAGGATCTATAGCGGGCTCCACCCGTCACTTACTATGTCCAATACATTCCTCATATGAAAAGGATAAAACATAAAATATACATTCATATTAAAACTAGCATATGAAATATCAACACATTATCTATAATACATGAATGAAATAAAAATAACTCATCCACCATAAAACATATCATAACTCATTAAATTCAATATGTAATATTTTATTATAAAAAATAAACCTCAATCAAGAATAATATCCAGTAAAGGATGCTAACATAGTTGAAAATTATCAGAAAAACTTTTTGAGTGAAATATCCCGTTATGTGAAATAATTTAAACATCACATATTTATAAAGGGTGTCATATAATATAGTTTTTGAATAAAATTGTCCTATAACACTTTGAAACCATTTAATGGAAATAACTTTTTAAAACAATACTATCCATATAAATAAATCCTTTAAACCAATTTGAAAACATATAATTTAATGAAATGTAATTAGAAAAATAAATATTTAAACATTTAAAATGATGTTTTAGTAAAATTTTACCTTAAAATAATCATTCTGAATTATGTTTTATAAAACATTGTCATGGATAATAAATATTTCCTAGAAAATACTTACACATAAACAATCTCTGAAAATAATGATATTGAAGAATTAAACCATACCATGTACATTTCCATGGTCAAGGGTTCATTAAACTATTGTATAATAGTTAATTAATTGTTATTATATTATAAAAGAACCATATACATAAATATTATATCATATCTGATATTTTAACATTACATTATTAATAAAATTTTAGTATCATCGTCATTTGAGGTGTTAGCTGATTCATTTTATAGGATGGATCGAATGAAGAATATGGTTGTACCATATTTATAATAACATCATAGTATATAGGAGATACTGTAGTTTTTATTTTAGAATAGAAACAACAAAGAAATAATAAGTGGAAGATGAAAAGAACTTGAAAGAGGTGATGAAATATTTACCACTTTTTCGGGTTCATCATTTTGATTTGATCCAAATCACTCCATAGGGTGTCTTTATGTCCAATGAAAGGACTCAAGGATTATGTTCATATTGATGGGAGGATATATGGAAATTTTTTGGCCAAAAAAAAATCTTCGGAGGTGTGAAATTAAGAGAATTGGATGATACCTTTTATAAGAGCGGTGAGGGTCACTTTAGGAAAATCATGATATATAATTTTATAATAAAATAATTTTCGGTTTCTAATTGCTCCAAAATTATTTATTTATAGGCTACGGTGGGTATGGGTCACAAAACGTTCAACTAATACGTTTTAGATAGGTTTGGTTCAATATATTAACCTTATCTTTTAGATTTAACTATTAGTGGAGTAGTTTATCATTTACCATGTCTCTTTGTATTTTCAAATTATATGGTTAATAAACATACTATAACAAGCCAAGAGAACCCAAAATGGTTCATTATTAATATATATAACCTTATCTATGTCTTTTGGACGAAACATAGATTTTTATGAATACAATATCAATTAATAATATAGTATTTGTTTCAAAAACACTTTTTTGGTCAAATTTGACACAATTTAGTATTTGGTTTTTGTGAAATTAATAACAACTTGATTACTTAGAACCAAATATAGTTAATCAATCTGAACATTTCATATCAACCTAAAATTTTTTTGGATGTCATAAAAACATAGAAATATGTTTCATTTTAATATTTATAATACAATTTATTTTATTCTTTCATTAATAAGGTAATTAATGAATCATCATTGTGTCATTAAATTATTAAATTATTTAATGAATAAAAATTAATAATAAAATACAATTATGTATTAAATATTCTTATATTTATAATGAATATTCATAGTCAATAATATAACAACTATAAAACCATGTAAAAACTGTTTTATTAAAAGATATATTTTTAAGTCATTTTTTGTATTTACATTAAATTAGTTAACATAAAGTGTCATTATCACTCTCATGTGGACCCATGTGGTCCCAAAATGGACCCATGGTAGAACATGTATCAAAAAATAGGAATATGACACTTTTTAGGGTAATTTATTATTATTATAATATTAATTTTTTACTCCAATTTACCAGATTTACCTTTAACCATGGTAAATAATATATTTACCAATGTAATTATTCATAATGTCTAAAAATAAAAGTTACCTATTTACACAATTTGGACCTCCTTATTAAAAATATGGAATCCATTTTTCTAAATTCAAAACACATAAGTGGCATAAATTATTTTAAATTTATTTCATATTGTCAAAACAAAAAGCGCGTTTTTAAGATAAAATAACATTCAAAAAATTGACACTTGTTTATATCGAGTGTAAATATGATATTACATACAATGACCAAAATTGTATTAAATGATAAAACTATAATCTAATTATACTTTCAAAATACTCAAATGAATATGTTAAGCCTATAAATTATTTGGATTAAAAAATTTGTTGTTAATTTCAATTTAGTATTTTTACGATTCCTCAAAATTGAAAGTCTTCATAAAAGTACCAAAAATACACCCTAAGCACATTTTTATATAAAAAATTCAAAAATAAAGCCTATATTGAAAAATAAAATTTATATTGTTTCAAAAATTGGTTATCAATATTCATAAATGCTAATTTGATTGGTCATGGTGTGTTAGAAGCTTACAATTGTGTCAAATGCAAGATATTGCATTATTTAAAGGGAAACATACCATTGAAGATTGGGATGTTATAAACATAGTGGTAATTCCCACAAAAATGGACATATCATGTAGAAGATTTATTTTAATTCTCATTTGTTAAATCTCATATTGGTTTTGTCATGAGAGAAGCCCAATGATAATACCTCACTCTGATGTTTTGAAATATGTCTTTGTGTAATTTGCCTCTACTAGATGTCTCCATTAACATTTATTTTTGTGTTAATTTTCATTTGATTTTAAACACATAGTCAATAATTTACATTGAAATTATTATATAGTGATTTGTTTCAAATAGTTTGATTGAAAAATGGTTATAATTGACCAGCTGTAATATATCGGTCGAAACCAGAAGATCAAATATCAGAATATACTCAATTCATTATTAGATAGATAATATTATATTAAATATATTTTTATGAAACAAATAACATTAAAATTTGGGTTATTATAATGAAAAAAAATAATAAACATTAAAAATATTCTTAGGAAAGTGAATAATTATAATTATTTTATTATTTGTGATGATAATTAACATATATAGGGAATCAGAATCAGGGAAAGGGGATTCACCTATATTATCTTCTGTTGAGGCATATTTAATGTTATGTAGCTACATTAATTTATATGGTATATATCAATCTCAAATATAATTTATATCTTAAATTTAGTTATTCACATAATATTTAATTTTTTGGTCAATATTTCTCTTTCATGTGGAATATGACTCTACTTATAACAATATAGTAAGTGAATTCTCAACCCAATATTGATTCATTGGGTAAAACATATATTTATTGAATATTCTCTGCTAAAAATATGTGTGAAATGACTTTTGAATAACATATACTCTATATAAACATGTTTTGAGTGGATTTATAGTGGATACAAATAAGATATTCATTTTATTATTGATCACTTCAACGATATGATATTATTAATGGACTCTTTATGTAAATTTTTTTTCTAATGATTTATTATTCTGAAAAATTTCCAATCATGTTATTGTTTTTTAAATGTTATTCATGAATTTATATATATGGAAAAGAAAATATAAAAATTTTTATTTTCTAATTTCTCTCAAATGATCAATGTGTTATGGGAAAAATTGATTTAAAAATAACTTTTCCAATATTTTAAATAAGTTTTGAAGATGGAATGGATATTCAATAACACGCACTATTTTCATATGAGTGAATATAAATTTAATGAGTGGAATATTGATAATTTTAATATTCTATGTGTTATCATTATAGTATGGTACATAGACAATTGACAAGTGGTTAGATGATAAACCAATGGTGGGTTGTCCCTTGATAAACCAAGGTAGAGTTAATAGATTATAACCACTAATTATTTGGTCATTGAATTCATCCGTATGGATATTCAATTTTTATGTGGGACATATAAGGAAGTTAAATGCATAGTAATTACATTTATATGAATGAAAATTATAATAATTTCCCAAGGTTCCTATATGTATCTGGAATGATTACTATGGGTTTTATTCTAATCATGTGATTATTGAAAGTATGAAATTTGATTATTTACAATGTAAATTGTTTAATACTTATTAAGGGTGGAAAGTAATACATTATGATAATGTTTTTATGGGTCTTAATGGTTATCAATGAAAAAACGGTTTACTTATTCTTATATCCCATATTAATATTTTTATGATCATCCCATATTGGATAATATTGATCACATGATTGAAGTAGTAGTAAGGGTTTGTATATTTCATATTGAATTTCATGAATTATTTTCATAATAGTGATCATATTTTGATTTTAAATGTTTGAGATTATGGATACAATTTACAGTATTTGAAAGTTTCCACTTTGCATTAATATTGTGTTTTTATGAATTATTTATAACCTAATTCTCTAATGCACTAAAACTAAAAAAGTTTACAATATCAAATAATGTAAAATTATTAATATACCTCATGATTATGTAATATCTTAAGACCAAATCCTTATACCAGATCGAACAAAATCACTAAGATAATTTTATAATAGAGAATTAGAGATCTCATATTTCAATTCCCTAAAATTCTCGTAATATATATCACGAATATGATACATCATGATATATTAATCAATTCCCTAATGATGCTTCAAAATCTCATTGGAAAAGGATTACATCAAAAAACAATGAACATCTATAGAGTCCACAGATTTATCTCATATAGAGTTAACTCTTCCTCGCTATTCTCATTACGAGGAACATTAGGAATATATACCTCAAGTACATATAATTTCATTTCATGGAATATGATAATGTACTGACACATTTTCCACATCTAGATATTATTAAAAGTGATAAGGTTATGCATATCATGTATGTATCAAAATGATATATTTGATGTATTTATTATGTTTCAATAGATTAAGTGAGCATTGATTTATTAAATTATATGAATAAATTTAGATAATAAATATTATATATATATATATCAATGTATCACAATTATACAGAAACCCAATAGACCCAAAATTATATTCTTACTATCATGATTCTTGGGCATTCAAGAGGAATGGATCCATATTAGACTTCTCATTACCCAATCATTATTTGGTTTAGAAAAATTATGAGTTTAGGAAAACATTCCAATTTCAAAATTCATTAAATCATAGTTCATTATTATGTATAGTGGACTTCTCATCCTGAATTCCTTATGTTGGATTTCCACAATCCTTAACTTTTAGATAAATCCTATTATACTTTGGAAGTCTCCCAAAATATCATGACAAAAACTCCCAATTAAATTTTAAAACCAGAACATTGGTTGCTCTTGAACATTGTATTGTGGTTCGATTTAAATTAATGTGGTGTCTTTTTATACATACTAAATATTTATAATAGATGTATTTTATCATTTATGAATAATTATATATTAATTATCATTATCAAATGATTTTTAATATTAATAAGATTTATTAATGTGACTAACAATGACCAATATAATATTTTCATAGAAAATATTTATTTTAGTTCTATCTTGCATGCTTGTTAATTTATTTAATTCATGTGATCATTACAAAACATCCAAAATTAAATAAACATGAAACTTGACAAAATTAAAATAATAGTGTTTTATGATCATGGAATTATCTAATAAATATGTGATCTTATGGTATAAAAAACTAACAGTCAACCTATTGGAAATTCCTTGATCTTATTATGGTTCATGTTACAACTTTCCACATGTCCACCTCGGTATCTCACTTGGATTAGTTTTTTATCTACAAAAAACGAGGTCTACCTCCACTAGAATAGTATCTCCATCCATTAAATATAATTTCACACACACAATAGTGAGGGAAAGGGGTTTACATAAAAG
The DNA here is from genome assembly GCA_963277665.1 of Viscum album. NCBI lineage: Eukaryota > Viridiplantae > Streptophyta > Magnoliopsida > Santalales > Viscaceae > Viscum > Viscum album. Next base: position 1,514,435,659 of record OY728122.1, on the reverse strand, counting down.
AAACAATATGAAGTCATTCTTGTACATATTATTAAAAGATATGAAACACTAGAGAGAAAATTAATTTAATAAAAAATTATTTGAAACTATTCACATAAAATGTTCTGTTCTAGGATAATGATCATCCACATGCATTAAATAAATTATTCGTACAATAATATTATCATTAAATTATAATAATTATATCTTAAGATAAAACATAAGATATAACATGGTATAATTAATTAAAAAACTCATTTAATTAATCAATTATTTTTTCGTAATTATCATAATAATTTTACATAGATTCTAATTAATCATTATTTTAATGAAATTAAATAAATCTATTTAAAATTAATTTTAATCAAATGTAATTTGGTTTAAACATGTTGAAATTCAACCTGAACTACCAAACATATTTAATATAGATACTCAATTTACATTTTCGACACGTGACATACATGAATAATCACATACATTCATGATATGTACTATAGTAATAATTATTAAATAGATTGCATGATTTTTTATAACATTATTTTATTCAATTAATGTAGAGAAATATATTATTATGAATCCCAAATGATATGAAATTTGAGAATTATATCAAATATATATATATATATAACAATCACATGAAGTGTCCTATCATCTTTGTGGCCACACACAAGAATATTCTAATATGGATGAAAATTTGTGAAATAATAATTTTAATTATATATGATATTGTATATGTACATAGTGTTTACATTCCAGCTACATGGAATTTATGTTTCCCACCATATATCTCTCGCACAACCTAGTGACTCAGCATGTAAAAAATACTACAAAAAAAGATAGATTACATGGCGTGTACCTTGGATAGAAATTGCCTCATGTCTGTGTTACATGGTAAATAGTTAGACAAGTCTTGTAAGAAGATACATAGCCCATATTTAACTAAAAAAATACACAATTCTTATGGTAGATATAGGGAATGCACTCTTCCAGATAACCCGCCATGTGATTCTTGTCAAGACATGTGCAAAATTAATATCTCCCGATGCCATAAATTAACAAGTCTTGAATTAATTAAGTATTTATTCTTGGTGCATTAAACACTAATACAAAGTGTGTTACTCCGAATTACACTATGTGAACTCTTCTATTATCTGACCTGATTCCCTAGATCCTCTAGATGTGTTCATAAAATTAATTTAATTCATAAAATTAGTCAATTTTAAAATATTTATGAGAAATGAAATAGGATAAGGGGGATTTTATAATTCATATTTTTGAATTAATAAACAAAAATAGAATAAAATTCAATAAATTCATAATTGAATTAACAATCATTAAATAATTATAAATAACTATTTCCCCCTCACATACTATGAATGTTCTGTGAATAGTAGAAGTGTTCTAATGGTCGATTCCAAACATTTATTTCTATCCATATCGATGATCAATATGAGATTTACATGATTAACAATTTTTTGGTCAATGAAATTGAATCAAAGAATAATTTTTTAAATAATTATAGAAATTGAGTGTAGGATCATCACATATTATTTCCTATTAATTTAATGAATTAGAGAGTTTAATATCATGAAATTTTTTCATCATTATTGGATGTAAAAATAGATTTATATTTTAATTTAATTGGTGTGTAGGAATCAAGAGTATATTCCCTAATGTGGTTATCCACAGATGTAGTGAAAATGAATTAATGTTGTCATGGGAATCTCAGTGTGCTAGAACTGATGTTATTATTTCTTGTTATAGTTGATCATGATTACATTGATATATTTTTTATAAATTATTATTATTGGTCTCTCTATATATAATTTCGGATGGTCCAAGAAAATATCACTACATTCTTTTGATCATTCTTCGATAATGTAGACCTCTAGGGCTTCAAGAGTATTCTTTTTAATCATTGTGGACATATACAATAAATAAATTACATCTCATATAAAATAATATAATTTGGTCTGTACGAAACTAGGGATAGAAGTAAATAATTACACAAGTTAAACTAATTAATTTTTTAAACCCTACAAAACCCCTTGTTAATAATAATAATAATAACATTTTTATTTCATCACATGTTCTAAACATACTAAGTAATATTAAGTATAATTCAATAAAAAAATATACAATTTATATTATTTCTCACTAGACCTATAAAATTTTTCTTCTATTCCGCAAAAATATTTATCTTTCTTTAATATGGACTATATATTTGATAAATAAAATTCACTTCATTATTTACCAATAATAAAATTAAAATTATATATTCATTAAATATATAATAAATATTTATAAAACATTTCTCACAATTAATATTATTTGAAATAAATTTTGGTGGAATATATGTGATCATAGTAGAAATAATAAACAATAAATGATGTGTAGTAATAATATTTATTCAACATCATAACATATTAAATTATGATCTATTATTTAAATGATATTTTCAATTCACTTATTGTGTGATTTTCTTGGCCTATTTCACAGTGTCATTAGGTTGAGAAACTTTATGAAAAAGGTTATAATATTTTAATATTCCTTGAAACCCATAGATAAATAGGATAATTCAATGTGCTTATCCATATTCAACTTTCTTATCCATCCCAGGCAATAAATCCCTACATGTATTACCAATAATGGAAATACTACCAATCCTTCAATGAGGCTCCTTTCTAGATAATATATTAGACAAGATAACATCCTAAAATTTTCAATCATAATTTACAATCACCAAAATTTTTGAAATACTAAAATCTAATACAATAATTAATTGATATATAACAATATAATGATAAAATTTCATTATTTGTAAGTGATTTAACATAATAATAAACATATAAAGTCCTATCATAATTGTTTGCAATGAAAATTGGAATTATCCCATCAATATCCTCCAGAAGTGTCAAATATGGTTTAAAATAATTCCAATTCTCATTAAATAATAGATCATTTATTTAAAAGAAAATTAAACTTATTAGAGACATTCACCCTAAAAATATACTTTTTTAAAACCATATCTACTGGTATTATCTTGACATGGATGTATTACAAGTAAAAAACCATAATATATTACTCACCAAAACGAGAATATTAGTTTCTATTCATATACATAATAATTATTAGAGGGTTATTTTTTATTATATATATATTGTTTAAATATTTTTTCTAAGTTTTCTATTAAAAATTCTCTCTTTCCCTCTTTAATGACCCCAACTTTATAAGGATACAGTTTTTGGATACATTATTACATTGGTAATATATATTATGAATTTATTCAGTCATGACCATGTTTTTCATTAGTTTATGTAAACTGGATATATACAGGAATCTCATATTAAATTTTAAAACATATAAAACAATGTATGTTATTTTATTAAACAACTATTTCCTTTATAATAACTGGGTATATCAATCGTAAGATAAATCCCCGCATTCATGAGAATGAAAACATAGTAAAAGATTTATATCTAAGACTATGTAATGGTAAGAGTAAAATAGAAGATATCATTAGTAAATAAATAATAATAATAATAAAATTTAAAAACTAAATCAAATTCCAATAATTCAATAAAATGAGCTTGAAGCATAATATATATGGAATAACTAATAATTTCATAAAAATGGTCAATTGATTGATACATAAACCTAGATATTTTACTAATCCAAGAACCACATAGATATAAATAAGTAATATAATAATAACAGAATGTATACATTTAGTGTAAAAAACTAAATTTTTAGTCTGTTTCCCAAAATTATTACAAAAATGGGTATGGACTCGACCAAATACCCAAACAACATTGTCTCATAGTACAAATCAATTTATCGAGGGGCTAAAGTGGTTGCATCCCATCATATAAAAAAATTGCAATTGTCATATTAAATTTGTCCAAACATTGAAAATGTAAATAATCATGTTGAAAATAATCAGACAAAATAACAATAATTCTATTTATCATTGTGTATAATAATCAACCACCCAATAAAATATTAATCATATCCACATAGTACATCCCCAGTAAAAATAATCATACATCATCTAAAAAATAAAAAATATATTATCAATAAAAAATATATTAAAAAATGAAAATTTTTATTAGTGTTTTTTGATATTTATAAGTAAACATTTCATAAAGAGAGTATTAAAAGAATTATTGAGGAAAATAACCATTTCAATTTCAATATCACTGGTTTTAAATAAATACACAATATAGTGAAAAATATATCTTTAATAAATGAAACATGAAAACATGTGATGTAATATTCAATGTAAGAATTGTTCATGATGGTGGTTAATTTCATACCTATTGTATTAATTAAAAAAAATCCTTTTACACTAGCCATGAAACAAATAAAGAGATAATAGTTTCGTGAAAGACAAGAAGAATCTCATTAAATTGTTTTATAATATGTTAGTCATGGGAAAATTCATTCTTAATAAATAATTTTTAGAATTTTAAAACATTTTGTTATTTTTTTTGAAAACATGGAAATTAGTAATTAAAAATTTCCACCGATGAGATAAATTAAGATGTTATCATTAAAGACATTATTGAACAATTTTATTTAACATAAGTGGAAGCTGGAAGGAAAACATATATTCAAAAAAAATTACATTATGTTAAAAAAATATGAGTTATATATATATATATTTGTAATAACATTTAACAATGGACATTTAATCATGAAAAATCAAATAAAATAATGTGATTCTGTCGTAAATCATAACAACATTGGTTACAACTGAACCAGAAGCCATATAAAAGAAATAACATAAAATTAATCATAATATAATATTATTAAAACAATATTAATCATATAACATATAATTTTGGAATAGTATAGAATATACACTTTAACTAAGAATTGAATATGGTATACATCACACATATGTAAATGTAAGATGAGAAACTCTCACCTCAGGTTTTTTATACCTTTTACATGTTCGTAAGTCATTTAGAATAAATATATATTTATTATAAATATATTGTGTAACCATAATAATAAATTTCATAAAATATTTTATTTAATTATAATATTTTTTACATTTTTATTAATAATTATTTTCTAAAAATCATTATTTTAGTTGATAATGTATAAACTTTTCATGTAAGTATCGGTTTTATAATTTGATGAATTTTTCATTGATAATGGTCCCATCATATCGATAAGGATATACATTATATTAAATTCATATATAACAACTCAATTAATATTTATAATAGTATATAATATTTTAAAATTGGAAAATGTGTTAAATTGTTCATTGAAATGATAAGTCGTATGTATGCCAAAATGCGGATTATGTTTTTTCAAAAGATGGAACATAATAATTGTACATAAAATTCCTCTTATTAATAAAAATTAATAAAAAGTATTTTACATTCATCAATTATATAATTATTATCATATAATTAAATATTAAAGAAAAATAATCATCACTATATGAGGGTAGTAGTCCATATGTATGCATGAGAAATATTATTATATTCCAATGGATTTAAATATTTTATGGTATAATTAAATTTAAAATTTTTATAATATAGTCATTTAATATATTCCATTTGCATATGTTAAATATAACATTAAAAACATCCAATATTGGCAGATATGAAAGAATAATTACATTGTATTGTAAGATAGTAATCTAGTTTACACAAGATATACGGTTTCATATACCATTTTATTGTTGAGGAGATAATTTTTTTTTATTGAAGTAACATTCTAACATGTATTTTTATAGACATATTTATTATTATTTCATCATAAATTGATTATATTTTATGTTTTTAAATGAATTAAAATAAAAACACATTTTATGGCCTTTACCTATGCTTCATATAACCTCTCTAGGTTTATACGTAAAGCCTTCCAATATTTTCATTTAGAATAATGAAAGGACTAAAATCTGAGGATAAATATTTATAGAAGATATTTTGGAAGGTATTTTTTTAAAATAAATCATTTAGAGTTTTTAGAGGATATGGGGTGGACTTTTATAGGTAGGGGAGTGGACACAATTTTTCTTTTTGAATCGAAAAACTGATAAGATCATTTTTCACATTTTCAAATGCTCCAGTTGGGGTCTATATCAGACCATGTGTTATATATGTTCTATGTGTGTCATGAAAATAGGAATTAGACATGTTTTTAGGACATTTTAACATTTATATCATCACATTATCCTAAAAAAACCAATTTTAACTTTAACCGAGATAAATAATTATTACAATTTTATATTCCTAACAACACAAAATTAATTTTACATTATTTTATAATATTAATTATTAATTTTAAATTATATATATTTCATTTTTCGACATTAAATTAAAATATGTCAAAAATGAGATTTTAAAATTCATCTCCCCAAAGTGATGAAAAATAGTTTTTTAATGAAATGAATATTTATAAATTTAATTTCCTAACATAAAAATTCAAAACTTTTATGAGTAAAATCGAAAAAAATAAATTTATTATAATATATTGCTACTAATTTTTATTTTTCAGATATTTTTTAAAAATATCATAATACATTAAAAAATTTATTTTTCACCAAAAATCTATTTTTTTCTCTTAATTTATAATTTAATCCTTTTGGAAATTATCAAAAACTGAATCTATGTTAATTATATCATGATAGATGGAAAAATAAATTCCAATTTCAAAATTATGTTTCATAAAAATTATAAATTTGATTTATAATATATGACCACTATTCCTCATGAATCCATTTTTTATAAATACAGTTATCCAAGAAACATTTATTCCCTTTCAAATAAATATATTTTTATAGTCAATGAATGAAAATGTTAATTTAATGTATAAATTTTTACGAATACAATTTTCCTAGTTTATATATTCCTAGTCACACACTCTAATTTAAGAGCTATGTTAATACAACATACTATTTTTGGATTATTTTAAAATCTAGGTTCAACATATTGAAAACTGTCAATGTGATTATATTTAATGAAATATATATCATGGGAATATTATAAATTATGTTTCTTGTGACATATAAAATCAACCAAAATTAATTCTTTTATAATCATATGTTGTTTTATAGAAAATGACAAAGGATTATTAATCTAAATAATTTAATGTAAACATGCAAGGGAAATGAGATAGCTAGCACATAAATATTTACATTTAATAAAAAATAATTTCCAATGGGTAATAGGATATATAAAATTATTTTTATGTAGTAATATAAATATAACTATTTTTCTATTATAGAATTTTAATTAGTCAAAATTTATTATTCACAAAATTAGAGAATGTGTAACCAAATGATTGTTTAAGATTAAGGTTTATTGTCTCAAATTTCTTTCATTGAGAAATGTTTTTCAAGATCAACATATATATATAGTTAATAATTATTATTTTTAATATTAAATCATGAATATTATTAAATTTATTGTATTTTAAAATCCATTTCGGGATTATCAATACATGATTTTGTTGATTAATAAAATATTCATTATTTTTTAAAATGTTTTATGTATTTTGAAGAAATCATTTTATTTCATATACTCATTTTTTTTGGATTCATTAATTTTAGCCAAAATACATAAATTATTGGCTATTATTATTTTCTAAATTGTATTTTTTTAATCCTTTAAAAAAGGTATATTTTTATCCAATTATGGAATTCTTGACATTCATTGTAAATGATTAATGATAATTTTTTTAATGTTTACCACTTGATCAAATTCTCCAATAATTATATAAGAAATTCATTATTAAAATTCTATTAAAATATTCAATTGTTTATCATATAAATTAATTTCCCTATTTTATAAGAATTTACATTTCAAATGTGTTACCAAAACAAAATGATATTTAATTTTATTTCCAATTACGTGTTTTTAAGTTTTTTTAACGTAGTATATAATCTATTTAATCATAATTTAAAAAATTTTATGATTTATATTGTCAGTTAACTTTTGATGACATCCTCTTTCATTGTATTGTTATATTATTATAATAATTTATGGAAATGATCAAGAATTTGTCAACATGGAGTTTGTTAAATATTCTATGATTAAATAATAGCAATTTTAGTATTCTTGAAAAACTAAAATGTCTAGATGCTGATAAATTGGGTTATATATCCTCATCAAATTATTTTGTTAATTTTATCGATATTATCTATAATCATGGAAAATATGATCTTATCTTCTATCCAATATATGAATTAGGTTTTATTTCATGATCTACTATGTTATCAGAATAATGTGGTTATTCATCCATATTTATGTTATGCTTTTATATGTTTTTGTGTGTGCCATAATTTTATCCGATTTGTAAAATCAAAACACTCGTTTTTATGTATAATCCTTATTTTATTTTTAATATTTTTGTTTTCTTGAGTTTATATCAATTTTATTTCCCTTTATAAATGGTTTTTTATTTTTTTTAATAATTTTTTAAATAGAAAGGTGAAACATTGATTTTTTTTGGGAGACCAGGGATTTGATTATGACATTAGTCAAGTGTGGATACTTACCTATACCTAGAAATGAAATATTTTTGCCACCATATACATAGTTAAATCTAATGGTCAGTTTGTGGGAGGACAAGAGTTGGGATTTTTTTTAATGTGGCTAATAGATAGATTCAGTTGGGCTACTATATTGGATTTCATATAGAAAATTGACTGAAAAAATTTGGAAGACATTATATTTCCATTATTGTGCCAAAATCGAGTAGTTTTATTCATGGAACCATATAATTTCCTATTGAAGACATTTTATAGCAAGTGATGTTTTCTAGGGAATAATACACGGGCTGTTTTTTATGATTATTAGTCTTATTCCCCTTCTTATTTCTTAACCCCACTACCTCAAATATATTTTAATCCCATTGATATCAGGATTTCTATATTAGTGAATACATCACCTCTAAATTTTATAAATAATGAATTAATGTTGTATTTGACATGTTGATTATATTTTTTAAGTGTTAAATAAATATATTGATGAATTTTCCTCCCCCTTGTAGTTATTCATCGATGAGGTCCTTGGTGTAACACCCCCATCCTATGACCCACTAGAAGGGTTCTCTGAGGCAGGTTGGCCACATAACCTCAAGTGCATATCCCTTAATTATAGAGGCTACCAACTAATAGTGAGGGCCATTTTAACGTGTCTGTGGGGGAGTCTATTCCATCATAGTTAGTAGGTAATATATAATGAATGAAAATTGTTTCTAAAAAATATCACATGTATATAATTAATCAATATATAGTAAAAGAAAATAAATAATCCCAACTGAATAAATAATATGTTTGAATGATAGATATTAAACCATATACACAATGACATAATCCTATGATGTTTGCAGAAAAGAAAATTTATGGAAAACATCAATAAAAAAATGCAATCAAAACTGTAATGAAATTTAAAAAAATGATAAAACAGTATATCGAGCAAATGATTAGTCCTCTTACCAAAATCAACATCTTAATCAGATATAAACACTCAGGAATGGGAATAATGATGCTTCATATTATCTCAACATATGATTATAAATTCTACTCAGGCACTAAATGATACACAAGTAGGGAGTGAGATAAAATCGTTGTTAGGTGACACCCATGGTGTCTAAACCGTCCCATTTCTTGTTGTAGAAAAAATAATTTTGTTAATACATGATAAATATAAGAAATAAAATAAATATTATTAGATAAATACATATTACTGTAGGTTCTCAATAGGTGACAGTCCATATAACACACCTCATCCTTAGCTGGGAAGCTAAGTATGGAGCTTTGATGTGTAGAAATAATATATATCTATATATATATATGAGGATAGAAAAAAATAATGTTGAGAAAAACAAACATACCCCTATTATTTTTCATTAGCATGAGACTAATTTACATGTCAACAATGTGGGCATCAATACACCCTGAATATATCATATTTCCAAAGTAACCCAAATCTGCATCAAATTAATCGTTCCAAGTATGATAATTATTATTATATTAATGATCAAATTTGCAGTCTAATCCCTCCCCAAAAGTATCTCTAAAGTACATACCCTAATTTATCTAATACCCCCCAAAACCGTACATGTTAATCTCCTCAATGTACCTGAATTTATTAAGGAATGGTTTTACCAGGAGTATGTCCTATGTTTCGCACATCAGGAGTCGAGTATCACCTGAGGAATGTTGCAACCACTTTTCCAATGGGTTTATCCTCGACTGACCCTTAAAGAACAACTTACACTCATGAGTATATATAAAACCTTGTGAAACCCTCATTTGGTAAATTATAAGGCATCGCCTTCCTGGTGTGTAGTGTAGTAACAAATCCTGATTAGAGAGTTCATGTGTGGACATTAATACGGAACCCACATTTCTTCACCACCCTGAATTTAATTAGATTATCAAGACATATAAGTAAAAAAAGAATTATTTTTAATTTCAATAATACAATTTGGAAACTAAATCCTTATACTTAGTCATCATTCCTGCTAAGAATTTACAATAAAATTAATTTTTCATGGTATTAACAAAAAATGAACATTTCTCTATATTATATTATAATATTACGATATGAATATAAACAATGAATTATTATGGTATAAAGAAAACAATAAAACCCAAGTTTATTAGTTCATAACTATCAATAATAAATTATTTAATTTAAATCTTAAAAAATAGAGGGTCCACAACACATGAAATTAAAAAAAAATATTTATTCTGGGCAATCCGAAAATAGATCCATTTTTTGGCACACCCAAATGGGTATCCAACAGTGTTGCACCAATTCTTACAAGAGTTTTTATCTCAAAAAATAGTTAAATAGTCATAACAAGCAATTTAATTAAATTCTAAATGTTAAAATTAAATATATTCAGTTGGCACTAATGATTGACAGAATTTGATATCTAATAGATGAAACTAAAACAATCCAAATAGAGTAGAAGGATCTAGAAAAAATTGAAAATGGATGGGAAATGCAGTTGCATATGGAATCCTAATGAGGTGAACATGGGGTGGGTGAAAAGCACCATGAGGGGGAGATACAGGGGCTACAAATTAATTGACGGGGAGGAGAGAAAGAAAAAAAAAATGAAATAATGAAAAGAGAAAAATGAAAACAATAAGAAAAATTATAAAATAAATAAAAAAGGGAGGAAAGAGATAATATTTAAAATATTAATAAAATAATAGGGATGGGAATTAAAAAAATAAAAATAAATAGGATAATTACTGTTTTAAATATTTTATTCATTCCCTGTATCCCCTTTTTATTTTATTTTAAAATTAATTTGTCTCCCTGTTAACATTATTTTATCTTCCATTAAATTTTGTTCTATTCCAATTAAATTTCATTTTGTCATTTTTAACACGAACATTGCACTATTGAACGATGTAATATTGTAAATAAAACCCATAAAATCATTTAAATAATATTAATTGCTACATGAGACCTACAACTGGTTATGATGGTTGTCACCCTAGGTTACTTTAATAATTTAGACAAAAAAATTTAAAATGAATGTACCTTGATTAATTTTGGGACGTTACCTCCACCTCACAGTAAGACAACTCCTCCACAAGCTTCCATTCTGATGGCAGTGGAACATCATTTGAAGAAATATCTAGCCATTTAGCATTCACGTTGGTGTCCTTTTCCTATGTACACTATTAAAAATGTCTATTCTACCACAGTATCTAGACCAAAGGAACTGACCTACCCTAGAAAACCTTCATGCTACGACCAATAAAAAGGATCAAAATCTTGTTGAAGAATTTATACAATTTTAGATCAATGTCTTTATGATCAAATGAATAAGGTGGGACTAGATTATACAATGGAATCTGTGACACATGGAATACATTGTTAATGTAATGGTACCTATGAGGTAATAGTAAATGATATTCTATTGGACCAACTCTCTCCACTATCTCGAATGGCCCGATATTTATTGGTGATAACATCCCATACCTCTTGATATGCCTTTGTCCCACCATTGGATAATCACATAGAAATAATATATTTCCCACATCAAAATCATGAGGTCTAAGATGATAGTCTGTATAAGATTTCTGTCTGGACATGGAAAGTAGTCATAATCTTATCAATCGGTTGAACTTTAATAGAATTATCCTGAATGAGGTGAGGACCCAACAGTGCTACCACACATACCTTAATATAATATAAAGGTGAATAAATGGTATACCATATTGGTCCACATATGGAGCCATTATAATTTTAACATGAATGTATTTATTGTGGATAAACTAAGAAAAGGAATATGTTTCTCCTAGGAACCTCCAAAATCAATGATACATGCCCATAGAAAATCCTCTAACACACATATGATCCTCTTAGAATTCCCATCAGACTGAGGGTGATATGTTTAACTCTATATTACTAGTGATCCCTTCTCCTTCTACAACCCTATCCAGAACTATGATATAATAAGGCTGTCTTTGTACATGAATATTGAAAAATGTATTCCCTGACGTCTCACATTCCATAGAATATATATCCTTACTAACTAATCCAAAAAATTGGTCTCCCAAATATGTAGTAAATTTCTTACCATGTTCAATCTATATAAAATCACCCATACAAAATCACTGCCTTGAGGAGATCCTAGAAAGAATGTATCAAGATACATGGTGATGTTATTCCATTTCCACTTAGTAATGGATATATGTGGTATTAGACCAACCGATTTTTGGTGATCTGCTTTCTCTTACAGGGAGGTGGAGCACCGGGTTATGAAATCTATTCTCTGCTTCTTCATAACTGACCACTGGAACAGATGACACAGGTATCAATACATTTTGGTATTTCTAGGATGAACTTCTCTAGAGCAGGTATGAGATTCTGTAATCAGTTCATTATGTATATATAAAGGTACCCATATTTGGCCATGGTAGAGTAATGTTCCAACACCATCAAAAAACTAACCAGGAAGAGGGTTATCTCCTGTGATGTTATAACTTAAAATGAGCCCCTACAGATCAAATAATGGTCACATACAGAGTCAATCTAGAATATAGGATGTCACCATATGAGATGATAGAACTGGTTGCATTCACTATTCTACAACCTCTAGATGTATCTTAGAAAACATGGCCATAATTTTCCACTTACTACTAGCTACCTGGATGGCCTATGTTTTGTTCTGGTAGTTCAATGCATCAGCCTTAGAAATACATTTACTATTTGTATATGCATGCTCAAAATCGAGCAATGGAGGGTATTCGACCCACTTGGACTACCATAAAATCATGACACACTATGTGGAGATATATTTCAATATTTTATGATCTGTATAAACAATGTACCTATCCCCCATCATGAAGTGTTTCCAACAACATAAATTATGAAAAAAAATTTCTAACTCATGGTCATGTGTAGGATAGTTTTAGTCATGATGAATTTTCTAGCAGGATCCATAGGCAAAGACTTGATAACCCTCCCTCATAACAACACATAGTGTGATTCCTAAAGAATCACATGAAACTTTATAGCTTATGAAAGGTTCTCGAATAATAATTATAGTAGAAGAGATTTGTCTCCCCATTATCTTTTTAAAAGAATTTTTAAATGGTTCTAATAATTTAAAGTACACACCCATCTTAGTTAAGGTTGTAAGAGAAACTCCTAAATGGGAGAAATCATGGATGAAATGTCTATAATAGCCTGAAATCCCCATGAAACTATGTATGTTAAAAATCTTTTTGAGATGCTCCCTTGTAACTATTACACTCACCATTTCAAGGTCAATAGATATGCCGGCCTTCGATATTATTTGACATACTAAATGAACCTTATCTATCTAGAAGTGGCATTTTCTGAGCATTGCATATAGTTGGTGCTCTCCAAGTGTACTCAACATGATCTTAATATGAGTTTCATGGTCGTGTATGGAACACGAATACACTAATATGTTTTCAAAAAATTACACCAAAGAATAATCATGGTATGGGTGAGAAAACTGATTCATCATATCCATGAATACTTCCATGCATTCATGAGTCCTAATGGAAATACCGAATACTAATACAAGTATTACCTATTCTGGAAAGCCATATGTTGTATGTCAGATAGATGAACTTGCACCTAGTGATATCCTGACCTCAGATCAATCTTATAGAAAACAGTCTCTCCTCAGAGTGGGTCAAAGAGGTCATCTCTATGAGGCAATATATGTTAATTCTTTACCATATGATAGATGAGACGACGATATTTCATGACCAATTTGATGGTACCCTCAACCATTTTTGTGAAAAGAACTCGTGAACCCCACATCGATGGGATAGGTATGATAAAACCATTAGGCTCTAGGTCTTCAAGATACTTTTTGAGTTCATGCTCCTCTATAGGTTTCATCCTATATAGAAGAATATACACTAGTGATGCACCTAGAACTCACTCGATTGTGAACATGAAATCCCTCATGGGATGTAAGATATTGAAATCATTAGAGAAGATATCCCTAAATCCATTCACAATGGGAGGAAAATCTACTAATCACTTTCACTGATCGCTCATGAAGATACATTCTAATTGAGTTGTCTCACATAATAGACCTTCACATTTAAGTACATATCAATCATATTTCATATCCCAATAACCTTTGTAGAGAATTGTGTTTTCCTCATGGGGTGTGTAAGGACAGTTGATGAGGACGACAATCCTCATGGGCATGATAAATAGTGGTCTAGGTGATACCAACAATATCATTGATTCAAAACATATCAACGATGTAAAACATTAAAAGGAAACAATACCCACCATTCACTATATGGGGACTCTTGAAAGTAGCATAATCCTTATATCCTAACCCCTAGAGGTGTGTCGAGAGACATGGCACCACCTATATACTCAATTGAACAACACTTGTATTTAACAACAACCTCAGATAAACTAGAATGTGATGCACCAGTATCAAAAAGGGTAGAAAATATAGTGGAGGCTAAGATAACAAAACCTATAACCGTATGTGGTCCTACACTCTTCTCCTCTTATGCTGGTTTCACAACATACCTAAGACCATAACCATGAACCCAAGATACTGCATGACTAGGAAAAGCAGGTCCATTCTGCTGACACTGATAGTTTGAAACATTATTTCTTCCACTATTCACTCCACTATTGCCTCAGTATAATCTGACTATGGAAAACAAACTTCTAGCCTAACATGGATTCATAGATCCCATACATGGTAGAGGTGCTGATATGGATTCTCTTCTACTATAGGCTGATGAGATAAAATATAAGAAGAAGAGAAGAAGACTTGTATTTCCACAAGCATGGCACTCCATTGGATTCATAATGCACTGTGTCTTCTTATGGAATATCAATCCACACTGATTAAATATGATATTGGTGATAATATGAATTGTATGGTTAGAATTTTCAACATGATAACCCTCGAATAAGTGCTTCATACTCCCTATTAAACTATCACCCTATATCAGAACTGAACCACCCTGCTATAAAATTTTAGCGTCAAAGAAATTTAATTCATAAATTATGGAATGATCAATGAACTCTATAATAGTTTTCAAAATGAAAGACGTTAAAACAAAAGAAGATGGTATATCTTACTCCATCCTGAAAACATATCTCAACAGTTTGGGCATCATCAGTCATAGATGAAGAAAAATGATAAAGCTCTATGAAACATTATAATACTATAACACTCTCATAAGGAAATGATGAATATGTAAGAACTCCATTGTGTAATCATCTCTTACATTCTGAGGAACGAAGTGGTCATGCAAAGATGTTTTGGACTCTTCCCAACCCTTGATTTTTGTTAGCTTCACTGAATAAATGACATCCCACCAACAATTGTAATGGTCACAAAGAATATAGACTACATGTTTGATGCACTTCTTTGGAAGTGTCTCAAAATGGATGATGATATAGATTTTGGATGCAATCCATAATATTATAGTATGCAGACCGCCATTCCCTAAGAAGGTGGTATGGTGCTGTTGTCAAAATTCATATGTGATCTCTAGCATTGACGGGGAAGGTCCTGGAACATTTTGAATCGAATGGATAATATTGAGGAGAATATCCCAAAACTGAGCATCTAGGACTATCAGCATATTTGTAGGAAATGGTACCACAAGAGTCACCACAGGTGGTACTATAGGGTAAACCATAGGAGGCATGAAAAGAGGCACCTCTGGTCCTTCAGGACCCACTATATTTATAATGTTCTCATTGCCACACTCTTGAGGTATAATATTAAGACATCACAATAGTATTTTTTACAATAGAAAAACAATCACCATTATACATGAAAACATATAATATGAGGAATAGATGTAATGATGTAATAAAGAGTGTAGGTACATAGCCAACCACTAAGCACTACACAACAGATAGACTGTTCCAATAGTCGGGTCTACATAAGAAAGAGAAAACATAGAAGGATCACTAAAATGAGTCCAATTTCCTATTTATTAGTTAAAGTTATGTTAACATCTAACAAATATCATGAAAGCATATCTAACAAACAGGAACATCAAATTTTTACAACTAGGAACAATATAACTCACATTCAATCAAGCAGATAGATGCTGAAATTAGGTATTTCATGGAAATATGCATGTCATTTTTATACCTCTCGGGCTTAATATGATGCATGTAAATGCATTTCCATCATATCATCTGGAAGAAATGGTAAGAAGAATTATCTCAACAATAACATTAATAATAAAAATAAAAAACATGTGTTAAACAACAGTTAAATCATATCAATAATAATTGGCTTATTCAATAATTGTAATCCCAAACATCTAATTTGGGTTTCCCCGGTACATGGGATAGCTACATCCAAGTACATGGTATGTTATAAATCCACATAACCTAGTAACTTATCTAATCTAAATAGTAATTAAAAAGGAAAAACAACATACAATTCCACATTGTAACATCTCAATCGTGGGAGCCATTGGATGGGTCCTCTGATGAGGGTTAGACACATGACCTCAAGCGCATCTCCCCAAACTCTAGAGGCTGGTGACTAGTAGTGAGGACTATTTTAGCATATCTGTTGGAGAGTCTATGAACTCATAATTAATCAGTAATATACAGTGGAACAAAAATATTTTATCAAAAATAGAAGAACCATATAAATAATCAAACTATAGAAGAAGACAATAAATAACCACAATTGAATAAATAATCAGTGCAAAAGATGATAATCATACTAGAGACAAATTTATGTCATTATATGATGAATGTGCTACTGTAATAATATGAAAAATAGGAAAAAAATCATGAAATCAATGATGTAATTAAAAAGAAACAATCTGCAACAACTGTATCTCACTCAATGACTCGGTCCTCTTCCAAAAATATACATCCTAATAAGCAAGAAACAATCAAGTATTAGAATGAGCATGCTTCCTATTATCCATAACTATGAGCATAAATTCCACCTAGGTACCAATAAAAACCTGACCATGGTGTGAGATAAAATCCCAATAGGCTCACACCCACAGAGTCAAAACCTTACCATTTCATGTTGTAAAGAAATGTAGTAAGGAAATATGTAATAAATGTTCACAAATAGAACAAACATAATAAAATAAATATATTTCTGTTTGAGTTATCAATAGAACCTGTCCTATATCTCCTGCTTTGGCCTATGCTGGGAATCTAAATAAGTACATATGATAAGTAGAAATTATATAAATAGAAAAAGCTAGAAAATCAGTAGGGTGAAAAATGAACATACCCCTGAGCATGTGCTTTAAATTGGGTCTAATATATGTGTCAAGAAAGTTTGATGCAAAGAACTAGGAATGTATCACATTTGAAAAGTAATACTGAGATGAATAAAATAAAAACATCCAAAAATTATCATTATTACTATATTAAAGTATGGAGTTGGAGTATAAGCCCATCCTGAAAGTATCTATATGGTACATCCATTAATTTATCCAATAACACTAATCCAGTCCAATGAAATCTTCCCAAAGGCCATGTATTGCTTGAGGAAAGGTTTAATCATGAGTGAATCATAGGTATCACACAATAGGGGTCAAGTATCTCTTAAGGTATGATGATGAATCCTTTATTATGTGTCCATCCCAAATTGTCCCTTATGGAATATCAATCAATCATGATTATATTAAAAATGCAGGAAAATGCATTTCTAGAAAACCCTAAGACATCACATCCTAGGAACATTGTGTAGTAACCAATCAAGAATAGAGAGTACTTGTGTGGTCCTTAATACGGAACCAACATTGTCTCACCACCCTTATTTTAATTATATTTCATGTAAGAAGATATCACATAGAATGAATTTATAATTTCTAGAAAATAATTTAGTATCTAATTCCACATATTTATTGATCATTTAAGCTAAACAGTTACAACCAAATCACTTTATCAGAAAAATCATAAAACACACATATTTCTTTTCTAAAGGAATATCATTGTATGAAAATAAAGAAGTAACTAATCAGGATTAAGGAAACACCGAAACCCTATGATTCATGTTTCATAACATTATAGAACAATTTATTTAACTTAATTCTTAGAAAAGAGTGATCATGCAATGCATGAAATTAATATAATTAATTACTCATGGTTAGATTAAAATATACTAATTTCTTCATCACACCCAAATCGGTATCCAATGATTTACAAATTATATACAAAATCATGTTTATCTCAAATAAGGGTTAAATAGTAATTTGGAGGAATGCAATTAAGTGGGAAAATGAGATATTAAATGTCATCAGTAAGAACTAATGATTGGCACATTGTGAAATTTAATAGATGCTATTAAATGAATGGAACAAGTGTATACCCCCTACCTCAAAACCATAGACAATCATATGATCTGTGAAAATATGTAATTTGAACTAAAATGAAAAAAAACTAATTAATAGAGAAAAACCAAAATTTCATGTAAAAATATACCACGGTGGATTTTGTGATGGATTTTGGATGATATCCAATGATTCATATAGAGTAGCGTTAGCTATATCAAGAGCATTACTACCCACCAGAAAAATTTGAAAACGAATGTGAAATGGAGTTGAATATGGAATCTGAATGAGGAAAGGAGGAGGAAGAGGCACACTACAAAGGGGTGGAGTGCTAAAGGACGACACACCAATGGAGAGGGAGGAGACAAAGAGAGAAAAAAAATAACAAAATAGATAAAGAAAAGGGAAAATGAGAAGGAAACAATAAAAAAAATGAAAAATATAAAAAAGGGAAAATAAATAAATAAATAAAATGGATGGGAATGTATATAAAATATAAATAAAAAAATTGGCTTGTAACCATTTTAATTTTCTTCCTTTTTTCCTAAAACCCTTTTTACTTTATTTTTATATTTACTTATATCCCTTTTTACATTCATTTATGATTTTTTACATTTAATTCCATTCCTTTTAAATTTGATTTTACTATATTTAACTGGAACATTACACTATGGTGTAATGTAATATTTTACATAAAACCTATGAACTAATTTAAATACTTTTAATATCGACCTTGTACCCAAAACATGGTGTGTTTATGCGCGTCTTGAGTCTTATAAAGGATTTGGACTAAAAATTTAAACTTTTCATATCTCAATTAATTTTTAAACGTTACACAATGAATATTGGATTATTATTGGATTTGGGATTTAATTTAGAAACAGTTCTTCCAGTGTCCCTTAAAAGTATTCTCTATCTATTACCTCCGTCTAATTTTGGTTCTTGTGTAAGTGATTGTTGATATCATGGTATAAATATAATATTTTTTAATGATATTATTAACAATTAAAATTGGTGTTTATATCTTAATTAGAAAATTATATATATATTATTTTTAATGAATGATTCATAATTATAGATAATTATTTTGAAAATTTATAATGTGTATGTTGAAATAACATTGAATTTTGATTTCCATAAATTTTCTTGACTTAAATTGAATTTAATTATATATGAATTTTGTGAAGAATTTTTATAAGGGAATGCATGTTACATTTTATTAAAATTAAAAGTGATTTTTTATTTCCAATTTCCTGTGTTTTGAAAAAATAAACCAGAAACAATTTTCTCATAATTTCATAATTTTTTTAAAATATTAATGTGAGGTTTTTGAAATAATATATTAAAATAATTTAATATTGATTCAACTGAATTATAGCCCATTGTATAAATGATTCTGTCATATAACATGGGATCCTTATTAGTTGTGTGGGTGGACTGGGATATTCAGGATATAAATGTATCAGAACTACCTATAAATTTTATGATGATGATAGTGATGAATAATAATGTTGATTAATGGGGATTATTTCAAGTAATTGATCTTTATTCCCACAATAATTGAGATCTTGTTATGTGTGTACAACTAGAGCTTTATTTCAAAGACAACATGTCGATTCTAGTTCCATGGTCTACACAACCCCAAACCCCATAACCAGGGTTTTATGACAAATAGTGATTTATAAATTCTAGGATCAATGAAATTATTTAGTCATATCTATTAGATAAAAACATATTCTTGAATATTTTAATGGAAATGAACTTTTATACCCTTTTTAACATTTTAATTCAAAATATTTGAAAAAATTATTGATTTTAAATTTTCTATAAATTATCATTACATATTTTTTAAAACAATAGCACGTTGGAATTATCTTACATGAATTTTTAATGGACTTATGGGTGTGATTATAGTTGGATGGCTCTTCTATTATCCTAAAATTTCCTTCCCAACTTTCTAGACATACATAAACCCTATTAAAGAAAATATAAGGAACAACATTGAGTTAGTTGGTGTTCTTGTTAGGAGAACCAAATGAGGTGGTGGTGATTACTGTATTATGTTGGAAACTTTTTCTGAGGACAAATTGGGATGAATTATTCTATTAATCATGTACTTGTTCTCTTTTTAGAGTTCTACTCTTCATGTTTGTCTTCAAATGAATATTTATTATTGTTTCATTATGTTAAATTTCTCTTGTAGATATATCTTATATAAGAATATTTTTTCATCTTTATATTTTATGGGTGACCATGTTCTTGTATCCCTCTTTTGGGGATAGGTAATTTCCATCAAGATGTTTCAAGATTCATTTTGATATTATTTTAAGAGGTAATTCTGCCTAATTAAAGGATTTTTTTTATCAGTGGACGTTTTGACTCTTCTTGGATATCATTAATTAGTATGGTAAATCATATTAGATAAGACAAATTTTTTTGGTATTTAATGTGTTTTATGAGAAATTTCCTAGCCATATTACATTGTATCGACCCTTAAGTAACCATGGGTGATTGGGAAATTGATTCGTTGCCAATTTGTTCGATTTGATTCATTTGGAAACCAGCATATTTTATTCACATTATTATATAATTCAATACATGAAGAAACATGTAAACTAATCTATGTAGATAAATATACCAGCTGTATTTGGATATTCAGGCACATATTATAATTACCTGGAATACATATGCAAAGGTATATTTTAAAATCCAATAAATTGACCCATTTTCATTGACCTTATAATACTATTAGGGATAACATGGGGATATATATAATAAAGGAAAGAGGTATTAATCCACACCATATAATAATAAAAACCCATATAAAAATAAAAATTAGTACACGTGAGTCAAGTACTACAAATTTATGTCATAAAATAGTGGTAATTATAATTCTGATCATTGAAGAATAGTGTAAGATAATTACATTAGGAAAGCACTAAAATGTGGAAACCACAGAAAAAATGATACCATATTCATAATTAATGAAAAATGGATATTTTAAAACTGTTTATTCATATAATGACCATCTATGACGATACATGGTTTTCATGCGATAACAATGTTACTCAATGTATTTGAGGGAAATATAATCGTGGCCACAACAAAAACATTCATAAAATGTACTTGAATTTGTGTTCCGTACATATCATAGAATTTAATAAAACAATCCATCACATTAAATTAGACTATTATGATGTTTGGTTTATACACATGTATGTCTCTAATAATGGAAGGATAAGAACTTCTATATGAATTCCTTTGAGAATAAATGGATATGGGTAATCAAAACATTCATGTAAAATAATAGGATAATATTTCTAGAATATCATATGTATTAAATATTTAATTGAATAATGTATCGAGAGTGAATTTAATTTCCTTAATATATTAGAAATGTATGTTTTGTAATAGAATGTGTAAAATACATTAAAAATTACAAAATTCAAAAATAAAAAGGAATAATAAATTTAATTTAAATCAATATCATGAATTGGATTGAATCTCATACCATCATAGGGTTCATATACATTATTTGGAGGAGATTGTTCAGTGATTTTGAATTCCATGAATGGTATTTAGAAAGGTATTGGTTGAGTAACATTATAATAAATGGGTTCATTGAGAATTTTAATTGGATGTTTTTCGGGTAATTATAGATAACGAATTTTGGTATTTTTTATTCACTTATAAAATATGGTTCTGGAATCTACATTATAATATAATCAAACTGACAATCCATTCCATGTAATTTAGAAGGGAAAATGAATTTTTTATGTTATCTCATTAATATTTGTAATTTTATTTCATGTTTTCATAATTATTTGACACTACATTTTATTATATTCACAATAGATAAGGTAAGTCCTCCCATCATGATGGATGCCCAGGAACTTCCCCCTCATATTCTCATCCTATATAAGGCATCTCAGACTTCATGATCTGGCCTTCAAATTTCCTGACCAAATAGAATGTGATGTATTGATCTTCTAAAAATGTTGTTATTCTCCATCCAATTTACTTACAATTTTAATTTCTTCCACAAATTTACATGCATCAATTATAGGATATATACTAATCATTTTTTGGAGGATCAGTGCAGAATGGAATTCTAAGAGGATCTTTTACGACATTGGTTGATTACCATATGTGGAAATTGTTCTATAGATCCTCCTAGGATAATCCACCACATCCAATATCACAAAATTTCATATGTTCTTCTTTGATGGATTACTATGGAAGGGTTTTGTGCTATATATTATTAAATTCATCACATTTGTTCACTCCAACAGTGATTTATGCAGGGCTTGGTCTATGATTTCAATATTTTTTGGAATTTTATGGTTAAATATCTTTAAATGGTTAATGAGGATATATTATAAAAGAGACAATGCATATAATTTTTTTTGGATGTATCTTTTAGGTATCCTTGTCCATTTATTCAATCATTCACTAATCCATAAAAAATAGCAATGTTGTTGGATCATTTAATTGTTTAGATTATCACACTATCCATTTATTTTATGAATCTATAGGTTATAAATTTATTGAAATGTATCTCCAACAATCCCTTATGTATCCTATCCTTGTACAATTTTGCAAATACCTTATTTATGGTGGAATACATTTATTTACTTATCCCCATTGATTTTGGTAGAAATTAAATTCTCAAGTCCACTCACTATCATCATATAGAAATAAATTATATGGATTCAAAGATAAAAACTTTTATTTTTGATCTGATATAGTCTCTATATCTCTGTCTATAATGTGTGGTGATAATATTTTCTTATCTCATCTATTATTATTATCCACTATCTAAGCTGCTGTTACTACTTCTCCTTATTTCCTCCCTTGAGTGGATCTATATCTGAAAATTGATTTGGCTCCTTCTTTTAATCCTCCTACTTTTACAGGGATATATTTCTTGATATATATAAATAAATAAATAGGATGGTGTATAGAGTAATAAGAATACTATTTGTACGCCAACTAATGATGCTTGGAATGACCATTATATAAGGTTATGTCTTAGATCATCGATTTGTATCACCTTTTGTTATGTGATCTACAGACTCTAATCTTTCCTGATATCCTCCAATACAAAATTAATATTTTTATAGTGTGGTATAAAAAACATTTTATAACTCAATTGTATTTTGATGATCCATATAAGGATATTATTTTATCATTTTAGCAAACCTATGGTGTTTTTACTTGAATTATCTACTAGAATTAGATGTCCATTATCTCATTCTATAAAACATGATATTCAACATTGTGAATGATGTTCTAGAATCACCTCTGGAAATGATTTCATTCAAAATTTAAGACACCACTAGTATTTTTGTCTGAGTGAAGCCTGATTTTATTTTAAATGATGTTCACAACAGTAGAGCCCCCTTGTAGGAGTACTAAAACCAAAGAAACATCATACATGTATTACATAGTTAACTCATAGGATGGGTATTTGGGACTATTATCATAGGGATCTGTCTAATTAGTATATATAGATTTTTAGAAAAATATCACAAATGTTGATAATATTGAATCTTAAAAATATAATGTCACAAAAATAGATATTTTTGGATCTTGTAGGTACATTTTGACATTCTTTTCATTCCTTGTGTGAAGCACATGCTATATATTAGTTGTAGTCTGACCTTGTATTCTCCAATATAGGGGGATAGACTTTGTTAATTATAGGTTTTATGACATTATCCTAGATAATTTATGGATTAATGGTTGAGGGATTATGCAATAATCAAAAGAAAAGATTATTATTCCTTCATGACCAGTAATGAGCTAGTGGAAATGTGTTTTTGGAGAAAAATTCACATGGTGAAACAACCAGATAGGATATAGTCTCACCTATTTCCTATATCATAGCTTCATTTCTAGCTTCTAATCCATAACATCAAACTGATATTAAATGGTTTTCTATCTTTTCGGGTCCATATCAATCACCACACAAACATCATTAGTCTATAAAAATATAAATTATGGTAGTAATAATTTTTTTTCTTTTTTTAGTTAGTAGATATAGAATCTTTGATATCATTATGCTTTTTCAAGTCATGGTTAAAATCTTTCTAAGTGTTTTTGTAAGTTGGATTCCATAATAAACAGTTACATTTAATGGGGATATACATACATGGAAAAATAACCAACCATATCAATTATAATAACAGGATTATATACATGTTTACATTGAGGTATCCATGTCCAGATAGAAAGATGAATGGTATTACGATTACTTGAACAATATTTTATAAAAAACCAAGCTAAAGGAGACTCTCCTTAAAGGAGGGATGTTTTCCATCACATAATATATTTCTATAAGGCTCAATGAAGTTAAGGGAAAGGCCGTTATTTTTTAGGATATCATTAATTAAAAGAAAACAGAAAAAAATAGACATCTTCAAGGAGTATAGTCCATTAAAAAATGTTTTATAAGTGGTCGTAGGTATGGTAAATGGACATTTTAAACCATTAATCATAAAAACTAACTGATGAAATCATTATGGTTATCTAAGGGACCATAATGATAAATTTCATATTATCACCCAAATGTGAAAAAAAATATGAACTATGTTTTTAAAAATAATTGGAGAGACAGGGATATGGGTTGATTTCATTTATCTCATCTAATAAATATCGTCTTTACCTATTGGTGTCCCATTATCATTATATATGGATTCATTGGATCTTCATTACGATTAATTTTTTATGGTTCTTCAAGAATTATTCTTTGGTGGTAGAATTATTTTAGTGGATTGTGTAACAACTCTAGTTAACATTTGAAATTTGAAGGATATGCATTTTTCGAGGTTGTATAATCCAATTATCTTATGGAATTTATCATGAAACATTCATAAAATTATTATCATTATAAGTGTATAGGATTTTATCTATAACGCGTATTTTTAGTAGAATCATGTCTTTATCAATGGATTATCCAACCAAAGTACTATATGATAAGGTAATGAAATTAATTTCTACATTAATGATTAAAATCATAGTTATAATATTTCAATCAATATTGACATAGATATAGTTTATTATATGATATAACGGGGATCTATTCTCATGCATATGGCATGAATGTGCTTCTCAAAATTAGTGACTGGTTTGAATTTTATATGTTACATCTCCCCCTTGGACCTCTATTAACATCACGTGGAAGAAATATAGAGTCCTCATGTAATTATAAAAGGGATTATTGGTGGACCTATTGTCACCCTGTGCAATTATTTTGGTACAGGTTTCCTCATTACATACCTTGTTGGGTGCATGCATATCAATATCATCATTCACTTCATGTGAGTGACCAGCTACAATAATGTTTCATAGAAAATTTATTTCATATTATACAGTATTATTTATTAATGATATTAGAAAATACAATTTTTTTCATTATGGTTCTAAAGATATATTTTAAACAGAATCATTATAAAATAATCTATTACATCTATTGAGTTTTCCTAAAGAAATAATGAACTTAGAGGCATGATAAAATGAAAAAAAAACTATGATTTAAAAGATGGTACCTCCACATGGATTAATTTGGAGCTCCATTTATTTATTTAAAATTTTTAATATAAAATATTTAGGTGTTTGATGATAGACTATCTAACCACATTATGAAATGGGGGGGCTGTTTCCTCTCATTTAGTGAAAGAGTCACCCTAACCTCACTGTGTTCTCAAAAATATATCCTTTAATTTTCTACATTTTCATAATGTGTTAATGATATTAATTAGGAATAACTAATTTTTTTTGTTTTGTTTTTTTGTGATGAAAATCATCATGGGATATTTCATTGTGATTCATTTTCTATTATGGAAATGATGGTGAAAGAAGATGGTATTAATAGAACAAGTGTCCTAGGGTTGAAAAATGTTTTGAATGAAAATATGATGTGGGAGGTTATTAATGAATTCATTGTCAAGGAAAATAATATTGTTGGAAAATAATGCAAGAATGTAGAAATTGGTATGTATATATTTTCATGTTTAGGGATTCCAATTAAGGGGAATAAATTTTTAGTATAAGTTCATTCACATTTCATAGCTGGACATAGTGTGATTAAAATATATGGCCAAAAATAAGTGTTTTTATTATTTTCTTCCTGGGGTGACCGACTTTAGAAATAAATTTTAGGAAGGAAATAAACCATTTAAATTTAATTTAGATTATTTTTAACCTAATGTAACATGACATCGTAAACTATATCAGGGTGATAGATGACCATGACAAATGTGTATTCATGAGCTCCACATCCATGATCTTTTGGGATATGTTGTAGCCGAAGTTACCTCCATCACTAAATATATGGGGTTAAAATTCCTTATCCTTTATTACTTATTGTTAAAAGCACTAAAAAAAGAACACAATATAAGTACTAGTAAAAGTAGCATATAGACGCATCTTTTATCACTACAAGAAAATGTGTGGATACATGTATCCTATACTAGCTCTAGAAAAAAATATCTTATAAAGATCATCTATTCTCATATATTTTTTTACTATAGAAAAATACCAACCTTATCACAACTAGAAATAAAATAACTAATAATTTTGTGGATTTATCAATGCTATAAAAGAGATGATATAGGCCCCCAGTAGTAGTTGGTTTTCTAGTAGTGATAATGATCCCCCATTCTCAATACGTTTTCTTACTACTAATAATGTATAAATTTCATAAAAATATTTTGTAATAGGTATATATATATATATATATTTATATACATATAATATATTTTATGAAATATGATTTAGAAAACACTAAATACGAATTGACACATAATATATGAGATATTTAGTGAAATATGTCATATAAAATTATATTAAAACCACATTAATAAATAATATTGTAATTATTAATGAGTAATAGTCATTTAATAAATATTAGATAATTTAAAAATTCAATAAATCAATGAATGCTATAATGTTACTCAAAAAAATTACATGGACATAAAATAACTATAACTTCTGATTGGGGTGTCTAATTTTTCTCTAACATGTATAAAATTGAATATTGGAAAGTGTAATTCACTATGTCGATATTCTAACCACCGTTCATAATTTCTTGGTGTAAAAATGGATAATAATTCCTCCAAAACTATGTTTTTTGTGGATCTACCCCAATTTTTTTCATTTGATGAGATTTCATCCAATTTTAAGGTAGTATTATTATCATTTATTTATAGATATTGAATTTATTCATAAGTTTTAAATTCATCTAGATACTTTTTTTTGAATTTTATAAATTCATATATTAATGATTTATTTATAATTTATATATTCATGTTTTTAGATTTACATATAATAAATCAATTTTACATATAAATATTTTTACAATTTTACAAAAAATGTACTTCTAAACATATAACCCAAATGGGAATAAATATCTATTATTCATTATATTATAAAAAAATTTCATTTTATATAAGTTATAAAAATGAATGAATCTTTAAATATGAATCTATAATAAAAATTTTTATATATATACATGGTTATGTAAATAAAAAATATATATTTACATGTATATTATAAAAAGATTAAAATATTTAAAGATTTATCTTTATCATATCTAAATTAATATAACTATATTTATATATCCCACAATTTTAAATATATATGAATAAAAATAAATACAATAAAATATTAATAAACATGATTTTCAATGTGGTGAAGGGAACAAACATGTATATGGGAGATATCAGGATCAAGTCCAACTATGTCCTGGTATTTGGTGGAGCATTGGACCATGGAGGATAGAGTTTCACAAGTTCTATAGAAAGTTATTGTTAGTGGGGACAGGGGTTGTAAGAGGGTATTTGGGGAGTGGAATGAATTAACAAAGCGGGTACGAGCGTTGAGAACTAGGGTTTTGGTCTGGTGAAAATTTTAATTTCATTCCAAAAATTTTATTTGTGTTAATATAAATCACTTATAATGGATGAATTTATTTCTATTCTTTTTTAAATGATTAAATCCACCCCTTATCAATTATTAAAGAGATAATAATGGATAATAGTATTATAATTGTTTAGCACATATGAATCCAAATATTATAATTATTTGTTCCAAGCGCTTATAAAGGATAAAGAGTAATGTTTCTCACAATAAATACAACGTTTAAGTGCAGATAAAACCATTATTTATTTGAATTAAAGGGAGGATCTGTGGTATTATCCATAAAAACCAGGAACAATATATATGGTATAGTCTCTACTAGTGAGTATACACTTCATCAATGTAAAATTTTACTGTCTGGTGAATATGAAACCGTAGTATCTCTACAGAGAAGGGGTCAAGATTAAAATTATCAAACATTCTTATATGTGAGTATAAATTTGAAATCCCAATGTCTTAAAAAATATCATCATTTACTTCAATCAGTGTTGGAATTTTTAGTATGTTGCTCAATTATATTTTTCACTAGGAACGGATAATAAGAGTTTATAATGGAATACATTCTCCAATAGTTGTTAAACAGAATGGGAAACAAAACCCATTTGTAGACAGGAAGGGAGCTTCTATTTAATGATTTCAACATATGCTTTTTTAATGTGAAGAAGAAGGATTTATAGATATATCCCCAAGTATGAGGTTGGCTCTATTGGTCAAAATAAATATCCTGATGGATGTCCTATAAAATCTCTTGAAATAGTAGTGTAATTCCACTTCAAGAGGACTATCATGGACGATACTTTACCCTATATATCTTTTTATATAATGATTATATAGGGTGACATGACAATTTTGAATCCCCCAAATAGTGGTTTTAACAAAATATTGAAGGGTTTCACAATATTTTTTTCATAAGGGGTAGAGGAAATATTTGTGATAATAGGCGGTCAATGGTTATTTTCTTCAGTTCCTTCTATATACATGTAATATGACACAATGTAGAGGCTTTCTCTAGACATAGTTGGATTGAGAGATGTAATTCATATACCAATTTATTATCATTGGCTGAAATAAACACTTCATTTATCCAGAACTCTCTCCAAGACAATATCACAATCCCATGGTCTAATTAAATTAATATCCACATATACCATAGCCTTATTGATAATATAGTCAAATTTATCAACATGTGGTAAAAATTTTATAATGTTTATGGCATCCTTGTTTCATTGTCTTCACATAATTGTTTTTTTCATTCATTGTAATAATGGGTTCAAAATAGGTGTGATGTTATTTTAAGATAAGATAATATCTAATTACATTACATTAACCCACCTTGATCCCTCTAGATCATTATCCTCATTTCCAATTTTTTTAATGGATGGATAGTCTAACTATCCTAGGGTTTTTTTTAAATATTGTCTTATAAATAATATAAATACGAAATATTTATCTTGAATAAGAACTAAAATCCTTAAATTAAAACTATTCATTTTGTTGAAGTAAGTCATGTTCTTTTAAATTTATTTTTAAAACTATAAAATATAATATTGTTTTTGGACCTTTAATATAAGAATGTAAAATGGCAGAGATAAATTCAAAATTAAATAATTTTAAAGGGGGAAATATTTTTTTATTATGGACTCATTATAATGTATTTATTACTGCATGTTAGGATATTATGATTTAATAGTATATAAATTATATTTATATTTTATTAAATTTTAATATAAAAAATATATTTTCTTATAAAATTTTAAAAAACACAAAATTTTATAATTTCATCACACTAATTTCAATAATTTTATTTACTATAAAATAATTATTTTAAACAATGATTATTTTCTTTTCCTTAAAACATTATTTAATGTAAAATAATGTTTCTTACAAAACTATAAAAAAAATAGGTATAAAAAAATTAATTTCACTTTATTAAGTTATATTATTATTTCTATTCAGATAATTATTTTTTATGATGATTTTTCATGAAAATTTCATATATTTAAAAATTATCAATGTTATAAAATATTTTGTTTTCATTGAATAAATATATTCTTCCACAATACTATTATGGTTTATTTAAAAGAAAATATATTATTTATTCATCACAATAAATAATATTGTTTACGAAGTAAATATTTCAAAGGATAAATATAATAAATATTATATTACAAATAAACAATGAAAACAAATACTGTTAGTGCCTTGATGTATAACCCCTTACTACACCAGTGTATTCACTAAGAATATAGACGGTGATCATGGTACTTCAACAGGGTTATTCAACATATTCATTTTGGTGTCAATCACAAAAAGCAAGAAATTATATTGTAATTCGTTGTTTTTAGTCATTAGTTTTTAAATAACATCATGGGAAAGGACGTGGACAAATTATCATGATTCCATCTCCCAAGTTAGTTCTAATTAATAGTGTTCATAATCTGTGATCATATTATACAATAGAATCAATTCATCCTTATATTTATATTAGCTGTTACTATAACACATAATATATACTAAATTTAATTCTCATCACAGAATGAATATATTTAAAATTATTATAATTTTAATGGTATTTAATGTATGAAAGTATGTATTATATGATGCATAAAAATAGAAACTAAAATATAGTTCATGTTTTTTATAGAAATATATTAATTAATAATAAATTTATTAATTAATATAAATATTTCATTTAAAAACATTGGGGCATTATTTTCATACCCCCTAGAAATTCATTCATTGAAATTACATTTTAAAAAATAGATGAGGGTTCTTTTATTTAAACTCATATTATAATTCCCATGTCACCTCCACAAAATTCATTTTCTACCATAGTAAATTTATTATGTGAGATGTCTCATTTCATGGTACACTATCTTTACGATCTAAGACATTCACTATCTACACAAAATTTGTAATATCATTTTTCTATGGTACCACCTATCGATTCGATACATCTGAGGTGTAAGTTATGATATTCCATAACATGCATAAATATGTCACATCATATTCCTGATATAGATTGCATTGAATTGTTATTCATCAGGCCGAAAATCTAATATGATCAAGGATTGAAAATGGTATAATTTATCGAGGATTATTCCTTCAATTCCTCTATAAAATACATGAAATCCATTAACAATGTCATATTAAGTTACATACTACCAACTAACTAAATTTCAAGGTAACATTGCTAATTTTCAATTTATATTTTCTATTGATTCTCTCATATTTCACATGATGGTGATTTGTATAAACCTTCTATATAATACCATTGATAGGATCTATTCATAATAGATTCCAAAAAAATATCACATCATATTGGATTCTAACACCTATTCACATATAAATCTGCATAATGTTCTATTTAGATAATAATATTGAAATTGATGTTACATGAAATCTCCCCTTTGGTATGTTGAGGATCCAAATATTTTTTGAAATCTATTGAAAAAAATCAATGAATAATCTTGGGGTTGAATGATTAAATTATACTACCTATCCTAATTAGAGTGATAATAAGTAATTAAACTAATTTTTATAAGAAATTCCTTGTGAATGATTCTCCTGACCATCATGGTAATGCTCAAACAAGGATCAGCTAGAATAGGGTATGATACTACATAATTATAGAATATCACCATATTATTCACATTCAAAATATTTTTTTTATTGAAGTTTCATTATTCATGAATATATTTTAGCACAATTATTTTTCCTACTAGGATCAAAATGTGTGAATATATAGTTTTGGAATTTATGATCTGTATATATATATATTACACTTATCAATATCAATATAATCTCACAAATTCTTCAATGTTATGATAAAAATAATCAATTTAAGAACATATTTTCAATTGTTACATTCATGTAACTTTAGTATACATGTCTCATATGATATCCTATTATAAATTAGCATGGTCAGGCAACATAATTCTGGTTAGATGTATTTATTTAGATCAACAATATTTTACCATTAGTGGGTAATGTGGGTATATGTGTATTTATTATCCCTTTAATTTTATAAATACGTGACAAGAAAAATTAATTTATCAAATAAACCTTACATCATTAGGTATCATCATGGTTTGTGGGATTGAAAATCATATATAATTATCCCAAATTGATGATAGTATAAAAATAATCCAAGGAAACATTGTTTCTCACTCATAAATATAGTTATGGTTCGTACATCAATTTATAATCTTCATAATGTTCTGAAAATATACCATTTATATTTATTACAAAATCCATATATTTGGATTGAACCACCAAAAATAAACATGTCATTTAGATCAAAAATTAAATTTTATTTTATTGATGGTCTTCAGTACAACATTCAAATTCCCCTCCTGTTCCTCATCCATTATAATGTATGTAAAAAAGTTTTTTATAATGACTGTCAACAATTTGATGGGGTAATCCATAAATACAATATTTATTTTCTAGATAAATATATCCAAAGAAATGATTATTACAAATAGATGCAAAATGAACTAATATTTCTGGTATCATATACAAAATGTAATACTAGGGATATTAACGTTATTTACAATTAACTATTTATACTCTTACAAAATCTCCACAAAAAATATGCACATTGATTTACATTGCTGGCCGATGAAGTAATCAATCCATGTAAGGTGATTGGTATTATTTTTCACTTTCATTTCCTTCTAATGATAATAAATTTAGTGGTGAATCCCCCCATCCTTGTTTATAAACAAATTTTCCATTATATCTCATGGTGATGTACATGGTCTTATAAAACCATTATAAATGTTATCCTAGTAGTTTCATCATCAACTAATCAAGGTGAATTGTTTTTATTAAATATGGATCTGTGGATATTATAAATTATCCTAATATTTTTTTATTCAGATCTCATCGTCACAGCTATATTGAAGACTGAATAAATCATTTGGATCACATAAAAATTTCATCTTATAATGAGGATTTCATCAAGGATCATATATTGTGTCTTATGAATAATTTGAGTATTATATGATTTATCATGAGGAAATGTTAATCATTATTGGGGTATTGATTATAATATAGATCAATCAGTCTACTTTAAACATTAGAGAATCATTTTGAGATTTTTCATATAGATTTTGATTTCATTCTCACTGAAATTTATATTACCACTATATATTGGATTTCAATCCATGCCCATAATATCATAAAATTATTTTAGTTCATGTATAATACATTTATCATGTAAATTAATCCCTCTAAAATAAACATGATATATTTTTTATTCATTGGATGAATTAATTGACCATTTCTCCATTTTTACTTATAACTATTCATCAACATATTGAGTTTGAGTTTTGATATTTATACAAAACATGAGTTTTTAAATGAATTCATCGAACTAGAATAAAAGAACATATTATTTATTCTAAAATGAATAACTACATTACCCACCTCCACTTCACTTCTAGAATCCATGTTGACATTTGTGGTGGAATATGATCCCACTTTTTCACATGGACATAGAGGTTGTTCATACAAATTTTTATTTAAAACAATCTAATTAATTAATTTTTTCACATATAGTCCTTATTACATGACAATCAATCATAGAAAAATAGGGTGATGATTGACTAGATAACTGCGTTCGTAAGTCACATTGGTAGGATTCTATCATAACCATTATATATCTATCTACCACTCCATAGAACTCATAAATAGTTTCCTTATTCCAATTATGATATTTCAAATATGTTTTTTCCTGTAATATTCAAATGTTTATTGTTTTTATTAATAGAAATTATCATATTTTTCTATCACTCTCCTATAATTATAATATAAATTCCACTATCAATCTCTATAAACATGAGACTCACCAATCAAAATTTAGAATATTATAGAACCTCAAAAAAATTTGAATGTATGTCATGGTGTTTAATTTCATTATATTTTTTATATTAATTTTTATCAAACTAAGGAAAATGTAAATATTTACTTTTATATAAATAAAAATTTTAAATATGAATCATCAAATTCATTTGATATTTTCCATATATTCCTTGATTGATTCATTATCACTTTTTTTATATATAACTTTCAACCTCTCCATTTTATTTTTGACAGTTTGATGAAATTATTAATTAAACTTTTTCTCAAAAATTTATTTCCAATATATCATATAGATATTGTCCTCGTGCTATATAATCATTATCAACTGTCTCCATTGATTTGATTGTCCTTAAAAAACATCATCACTTAATTCAATATAGGATATGTCCGACTTATAAAAATATATCATTCTTATTTTACATTTCACAGTTATGGGGGGTTTGGGAAATAGATTTTATATCCAAATTTATTAGGAATATGCAATTGATTTATAGAGAAAACGAATGATTGAATGGTGGATGTATAATATCACCACCTGATAGATGTACAAAACCATATCAAAAGTGGGGAATCTTAATGATAGTAGGACTCTATAGATTCCAAAAACATGTTTGTGGGGTGTCAATATGAAGCTTGTGATACTGGAAAAACCAAGGTGTTTTTCCCTACACCACCATTAATATGGTGGAACAACTCAAATGTTGATTCAAATTCACCCTATTGGATTTTAATTGTAACCAACACTACTAGAAATACAGGTATTTACGACGGGTCATTTGCGACGGGATCCCGTCGCA
Source organism: Viscum album (assembly GCA_963277665.1). NCBI lineage: Eukaryota > Viridiplantae > Streptophyta > Magnoliopsida > Santalales > Viscaceae > Viscum > Viscum album. The sequence goes on along the minus strand of OY728122.1, from coordinate 1,514,400,301 downwards.
AATGGCCTTTTGCAACGAGGCCCCGTCTCAAATGACCCATTGCAGAAAATAGCATCGCAACTAAATGTTTTTGTGACGGGCCCGTCTCAAATAGATTTCTGGTTAAAAAAAACAAATTGCGACGGGCCCGTCGCAACAAAGTATATGTGATGGGCCTTTTTCCTTTCACAGATAGTCTCTTCGAGGAGTTTTTTGCGATCGGTATATATACCCGTCGCAAATAATAATAATAAAATTAAAAAAGAATTAAAATTTTTTAAATAATTATATATTAATATTTAAATATATTAATCAATTTATATTGATATAAATATAATATTTATTTTATAAATTTGTTTTTGAAAGGATCTATGGAAATATAATATTAATTTATAAGATATTTAATGAAAGAGGATTATAAAATAAATTAATAAATATTTTTAGTTAGTAATTATGTAATTTTTATCAACTAATAGGCATTTAATAACTTTTTGAATATAAAAAAAATAAAAAAATTAATTAAAGATAAAAAAATAAGCTGAAAATGAAACTCAAACATCAAACGTCCATAACTTTTGATCCGGGACTCTGTTTGAGCTCTACAGTATATCAAATCGAAGCCTGCGATGAGCTCTACAGATCTATAGACCGGTAGTACCCGTTCGAGGTTTTTCTGAGGCCAAAAAAGGCCCAGAAGGCCTCTAAAACTGAGTTTTTAGTCGGTGTACCCCGGTTTTTTACCATTCAAACAACTATAACTTCTGATCCCAATATCCGATAAACCTATACCATATATCATATCAATGATCGTATAATATTCTTCGATTTGACTAATTTTAATGCTGAAACGGACTCCTGGATTATAAGTTATGGTTGTTTTAACATTCAAAATGGCCATAACTTCCGATCCGGATGTCCGTTTGGCCTGTACCACATATCATATCGAATATCATTTCATGTTCTTCGATTTGACTAGTTGTGGAGTTGAAACAGACTTACGGATTAGAAGTTATAGTCATTTTAACATTCTCGATGGATTTTTACCCCCTCATCTCTATGTATTCATTCACAACTATACAAATATATATATACATATATATATACATATGTGTGTGTGTGTGTTGTATATATGTATGTATGTATGTATTTATTTATTTATAAATACACATAAAAACCATATTTATAAAATTTTTTAAAACTATGTTTATAAATATATTTTAATATACAAATAAATATACGAATAAAAATTTATAACTACATATATATATATATATATATTAATATACAAATAAATATATATATTATTATATGAATAAATATATATATATATATATTTATTTGTATATCCAAATATATTTATATTAATATAAATCTATATTAATATATATATAAATATAACTATATATATTTAGATAGATCATTAAATGTATACAAAATGATATGGCTTAGTTGTAAAGGTTAATGCATGCATGGGGGAGGTTTATTAATAATTATTAGTAATTATTAGTAATTCTTATTAATTATTCGTATTTTTTCTTATTTTTCATAAATTTTCCTATTTATTTCCTAATTATTCTTAATTATTCTAAATTATTACTATTTATTACGAATTATTACTATTTATTCCTAATTATTAATATTTATTAGTAATTATTAGTATTTATTCTTAATTATGACTAATTATTAATAATTATTCCTAATTACCATTAACTATGAACAATGAATACTAATAATTTAAATTTATTATGTAAAAAAACAATCTAAACATAATTAAATTACAACTAATTATGAATAATTAAAACTAAAAAAAATTAAAATAAATATTAAATTAAAATGAACCTAAATACCTTCAAAATTGATCTGAGGTTGATCATTGATCGTTATTGAAGTCATCAATATCAGCTCTGGAAATAAAACTTAATCCTAAGAAACTCTGAACTCTAAAAATAGAGTTTTGAGAGAAGTAGAAGATAGAGTTTGAGAATGAATGAAAAAAAATGGATGGGGGTATTTATAGGTTAACTTATTTGCAACGGGACTATTTGCAATGGGATACCCATCGCAAATACTTTAGCCCGCATTTGTCACGATCAATATTTAAATAGTTATTTGTGACGGGACCCATCACAAATAATAACCAACCGACATTCTATTTGCCACATGGGTATATTACCGTCGCAAATTTTTTTCCCGCAGCCGGTTATTTACGACGGGCGGTAACCCCCCGTCGCAAATAACTTTCCCGTAAATAACCTTTTGCAACGGGTGGTAACCCCCCATTGGAAATAAATTTCCCACGATTTGGCGTGCATTGCGCACCAGACCTTTTGCGATGGGAAAATTTCCCCGTTCCAAATAACATTCTAACAGGACTACTTGTGACGGGATTTAACCCCGTCGCAAATAACTCATCGCAAATACCCATTTTTTCCGTAGTGAAATTATTACCCACAATAACACCAAATTTATACCTTAGTATCCTCATTTTAATTTTCATGCTGCATCTATTTTATTTTTATATCTCTCATTCATCACACATTGATTGGTCGTGATTTAGAAATCGTGATTTTTACTAAATGGTATGTTCTACAAAGATCTTTGAAACATTCTTATTCAATCATGATATTTTATCAAGTATCAATGGATGATCAATTTTATCTATAATGTTCTAATGACAGACTATTAATTTTTTAATCGGTCGATTATTGATCTAATGATATGTTTTCATGTCATTATTTGAAAGAAATCCACAACCGATGAAATATATTATATGGATTTGTTTATATGATTCATATTGTTAACCATTTTTTTATTATGGATTAATGATTGGACTAAATCACAGTGACCATCATTCAATATATTGGTGGTGGTTTCAACAATTAAATGTCATCTATTTAACCATATCCAGATTTGTCATAAATGAGTGATATATCATTGTATATTTCATTAGATAAACCATCATAAGATAATAGTATTCATCAATCTCATACAAAAATAATTTTATATTATCCAATTGATACTTTATTGTGGTTTTTCCTTGAAACAATGTTCTCTTCAATAATTATTTTGGAACTCATGAACATTTTAATAATTGACAATGGATCTATTTAATTGACAAATTATCCGTTAACATACCATATAATTGATTTCATTAAGAAAATCCTTATGTTATGTGATTCTAGAACAACCATACATGACATGGAACCATTTTTGAAATTCCTATATAATCTTTAATATCGTTTATGTATAACTCTAGTTGGTTATCCATAATATAGGTGTCTATTCTTTAAAGACATTTTGGTAGAATCATTCAATTATAATTGACAAAATTTGTAGTACTTCATCACAAATGTTAAGGTGGGAGGTTGATTACATTTTTGGAAATTTAGATAAACTAGTTTCCATAGAATAATACATTTTTTGTTATTCATTTATTATTTTACATGATTTTGATTTGATGTTGGATTCTTTATATACAATGAGATCAATTTATGAAACATGTTTCCATGAAAACTATTTCACATTGTTGGTCTATATTTTATGTTGATCACATGTATTGTATGTTTATACTATATATTCCATGATGAAATTTTATATATTTATTTGTACAATCTACACTATTATGTATGTTAAAAATCCATTATAGGTAAGATTCATTCTCTTCTGAGTAGGTGGGCCATCATCAAATGGTTTTCCCCTTGATGGGGTGTACACATGACATTCTAAGAAAGTAATTATAGACCTAAGAATATGATAGAGATATAACAAGACCACGTGAAGGGGATGTGGTTTACCAATTCTTTATGGTATCCAATTAGCATGTTTACTCAAGGAAATGTTCATAATGAGTAGCATAGTTCAACAATTATTAGTGAATTCTGAGTAGCATGAATCAAATGATTCCTGTAAAATGATAATTTGTAAGTTAAAAATATTTCATGTAATATGTTTACTAAAATTGTGGATACATATTGATTACTAAAAATTACATTATTTTCCTCCATGTATGAAGCTCGATATGATATGGTTAAGGATTGTGTGGTATTTGTTAGAATATGGGTACCATACATGGGTTTATTACATTTTTTAAAATTTATTATGATGATGAGATACACTTCGATTACTATTTTAAATGAAATTTAATAAATAATTGTGTTGTCAAATTGGGTTTTATAAAAATTTACCTATATATGTAACTAAATGAACATAAAAAATTTAGAATAGGGTTACAGGAAAGGGTAATGGGTCCATGGAATATTGTTTGTCATTGTATCATAGAGTCATGAGTGGGAATAAGATTTCATATAGAATATTTTCTGATATTTCATATTATTTATTAATACCACATCACCTATAAATTGTTTTGGATTTCTAATTTTGGAGCATGTTTATATATTTTTATTACATGTGTATCACATTTTAGGAAATTACAAATTTAGTCACATTCATTGTATCCTGATTGATATAATGTCTAATATTTATTATTTAATTTGTTAGGGATATGATACTGGTGGTATAATTTCCCCAATGACAACAAAAATAACCTGTAACTAGATAGAAACATCATTCAAGAAGGGAGACACCCAAATTTTAAGGTGACTGCCTATCTCATAACTTCTGTTTTGTCGCTAGGCATTACAAATTGGAATATGATACATCATTATTATTTTCCTTTTGACTAATGTGGTAGATGGTAGAAATGATATTGTACATATGGTTCTTCATAAGTAGTGTTTCCATTTTCCTTTCTATCTTATGGTTATCAAACCTTTGTTTTTTAGTTATATTATGATTTTAATCATTAATGGTATTTTTTGAGTTCATGCTTCTTGAGTAGTATATAAGATCATATTTAATATATATATATATATATATATGTTGTGTGCATCATAATAGTACTTTAATTTAATTTTTTGATTTGTTTTATCTCACAAGGATATACATGTATTATATAATAGAGTGATATATATATTTCTCATTCCTGTGTGATAACAATATTGGAATTAAATTGTTAAACCTGAGCATTTAATTATTTTATATATGTGTGCGTGTGTGTGTGTCTATATATATATATATATATATATCTCTCTCTCTCTCTGTGTGTGTCTGTATTTGTGACTTGGACAGACATGGAGGGATATAAAACATGGATTATTTTAAGAGGGTTATACCTTTCGTTATTTGTAACCTATTTTGTTAACCTTTAATGATCACATTTACTGATTGAGATTTTTTTTAAATTCCTTAGGATATAAAAATTTTATCTTTCAAATTTTAGAAAATTATGTCTTTGAGGAACATGAATTGATAACATGATGGTAAAGGTTATAAATCCCCCAAAACTGAGGAATTTCATTCAATACCACCAATAATGCTGTATAATGTTGTTGAAAACTCCACAATACTTGTTCAATTTTGTTAGGTGTAATTACAAATTTAGTTAGGGGGTTATCTCCAAGTTCATGTTCGTGGTAGAGTATATTGTTTGAATATAGTTGAATCATTTTGAGCTATTCATACCAAGTATCCTTCATCCTTCTTGGACCATATAAGAAAGAGTCATGTAAATTACATGATTAACATCATTCTGGAAATTTTTGTTATATTGAAGGCTCTAAATAAAATTTGATAAAATCCAGCGAGTCTTATCCAAATCATGGGTAAACAGTATTGTAATTCTTTCAGTATTATAAATTGTAATTTTGATGTTTTAGAGTATATCATCATTGGATATCTTGACTAGATTTGTTTCACATTAGAACCTTCTACTTAAGATGGTGGTTAATAGTTCTTCAAGTGTATAATACTTGTACTTAATAAAAATATTTATTGAACATCAAATCATGTCTAGGATTCAATAGGCATGGTGTAAAAATGAAATCTATGTCCTAAGTATCTGTTGGGGTCCTCAATAAAATAAATAAATAATAATTGATACTTTAATTGGATGTGAATAACTATAAAATAGTGTAACTCCCCAACCCCAGATACCAAGAGTTTGTGCATTATTACATAAAAATGGAATGCTTCAATAAATAATGTCCCAAAAGACTGATCAGTTCAGTAGCTGTGGATGTACTACATACATACATATGTTTTAAATTACATTATGAATTGAAAAAAAAAATTATGTCTCCATAGAACACACTCATATCCCTTATCCTATCATTATCGTCCATTCTTGATATACTTCTTCAAATCATGTAAAAAATAAAACATAAGAAAGGGTTGATCTCAGATGCTCTGTAAAGATAAAAATATAGTGGAAAATGTCATATATAATCAAAATAATTTAAGATAATGTATATGACAAAAACACATTACATTTACACTTAAACATCCGCATAATATGGAAAAGATAAATCAAATAATGAAAATTACTTATTTACATGGATATTCTACTAGTCGAATAATCACATGTAATATCAACAGGTAATTTCATTATGATGGAATACATAATTTCAAAAATCATAATGACATATTCAAGGCCTCATTCCTAGACTAAAAATATGATTTGGAAACGAAATTTTAAAAAGTCACTAGTTTGTCTCCGGAAACATACCAATGCATCGATGAACTATATTAGGCTCCACCGGTCACATACTATGTCTAATGCATTCCTCATATGAAAAAGAATGAAAATAATATAAACATTCATAATAAAACTAGCATAAGATATGTGAATACATTAAACAAAAACAATTAATGGCATAATAATTCCGCATACACAGTCAATGATATATTAAAACCTTCAATTAAATCTAAAATAGTGTATCATAAAAAATCTACATCAATAAATAGTAAAATCCAATGAAGGATGTAGACATAGATGAAAAATTCCATAAAACATTTTGGTGAAATATTTATTTTTACATTGAAATCATTAATATATAAAGAGAAAATATATTTAGAAAATATTCTTATAATCTTGTAAGGGATGCTTCATTGGTGTTATAACAGTTAAAAATACGTCACTAGCGGTATAAGTTAAACAACATTTTTTCTTTAATTTTTTAAAATGGACATAAATAATCTTGTTTCGAATGTGATGAAAAGATTCCATTAAAACAATTTTATAAAAATTAAAACTATAGTATAAATTACATTTACCCATAGCATAGTAAATTGTAAAAATTATTTCAAATACATTTTTAAGAAACAATGATGATGATGATAAATAGGTCCTTGTAAATACTCATGTATAAACAAGATCAGATAATAAATAGATTGTAAAATTATCCTTTACCTTGTATTAATACTTTATCAAGTGTACATTAACCTCTTATATAATGGATTAATGATTTTTATTAAATTAAACAATTATCCACATACATAAATATTATACGATATATAATCTTCTAATATTGATTTGTTAATAATATTTTAGTAGTATCATTTTTTCGCTTGTTAACTGATTATTTTATCCTTTATATGTTTTTATGTAAGTCATGTTTGTTATGGATATGAAGTATTTGATTCATATAAATAGTGATATTAAATTCATCAAACATTATTTTTAATAATAATATTAAAATTATTCTATAATGGTTACGATGGGGAATGAAATTTCATCACGTCGTGGAGACGGTAGGCCATCTGTACGCACGAGCAACAATATAATTCTATTGATGGTGAAATCGTATGTAGTTGGATAGTATATAATATATAATGAATATTGAAATTTTGCATTTATTTTTTAAATAAATTATACTCATTATTATACCCATCCAAAAATGTGGAGTTGAATAACAAACTACCCCACGATTTGGAGAGGGTAAGCCATACATACACACATATGGTTACATTTTCATTCATATGATGGAAAAAATAATGAATATTGTTGTAACATATTTATAATAACATTATTGTATGTATAAGTTACTGGAGTTATTATTTTAGTATAGAAACAACAATGAATGATGAGGTGGAAAAAGAAATGAACTTGAAATTGGTGATGAAATAATTACCTCTTCTTCAGGTTCTTCCTTTTGATTTGAACAAATGGATACATAGGATAGATTTCGGATAAAATTAATGCCTTTGTGTTGAAGAGAGGGTATTTGGGATGATTCTTGTGTAGGGTATTGTCCGAGCCAATTGGCTTTGGATGTGTGAAATTAAGAGAAGGGGAAGTTCTATTTTATAAGAGAGGTGAGGTTTACTTTAGAAAAATCTTGAAATATTATTTTATTATAAAATAATTTACCTTTTATACTGGATCAAAAAAGATTTATATCAATTATATGGATGGGATGGGTCGGTAACCTCTAAACCAATAGATTATACACAAGATTAGGTCACCATATTAACCTTATCACTTAGTTTTAACTCTTTGTTAAATAGTTTGTATTTTTTCATGTCATCTTGTATTATAATAATAAATGGTTAATAAACATACTATAAAAATACAAGAGAACCCCATGTGGTTCATTATTGAAATATCGAGCCTTAATTAGGTCCTTTGGCCAATCCTTAGATTTTGAGGAATATTATATCATTTAATAATATAGTATTTTTTTTAAAAACTTATTCATGTAAATTTTGACACTATTTAGTATTTTCATTTTGTGAATGTGATAAAAAATTTATCACTTCCAAAAAAGTTGAATTAATCAATACATAAATGTCATATTAACCTATATAAATCTTGGAAGGCATCAAAAGTCTAAATTTATATTTTTTCTAACTTTTAAAAAATCAAATATTTTTACCATTCATTAATAAGGTAATTACAGTATCATCATTGTGTCATATATAAATTTATTTATATAGTGTAAAAAAATTAGAAATGAAAAACCATGATGTAGGAAATACTTTTATATTTCTAATTAAAATTTATTTTTGAATTTAAGTTATCTATAAACATATATTTTAAAAGTTTTATTTATTAAAATTTGAATTAAACACTTTTATTTCATCTTAGAAAAATAATAATAAATGTCCAAATCTAATCCATGTGGATAAAAATGGACCATATATTAATACTACGGTAGATTTAGGGTGAAATACACATATCAAATAGAATTCAATCATGCATTAGCATAATTATAATATCCCTTTTACCTTTAACTACACTATTTTCTCTTAATCATGGTAAACAAAATTAAAATGTTACCATTCTCCAAAAATTATTTTCATCCTATAGAACAAAATTTTACCTACTAATTCCTACCAGATATCTCAGATTTTTGAAATTCAAATCATATAAATGGTCAAACTATGTTTATTACAAATTTTAAAATGTGCCAAAAAGTGGGTAAAAGATGTTAAATAGTTCATCAAAATTTAATATATGTAATCTTATTATAAAATGACTCCAACGAAATACATTAGACTTATATAGGTATTATGTATCTATTTTTCCATTAAAATTCATTTAAATATAATTAATAATTATTTAAATAATATATTTTTTTAAAATGACCTAGTTTATTTTACTATTCATCGAAAATTTAAATTTTTCATAAAAATACCAAAAATTCACCCTATGATATTTTTGATATTCCGAATCCAAAAATATAGTCCATTTTGAAAAATAAAATTTCTATAATTTTAATAATTGGGTATTATTTTTCTTATCAGCTCTTATAATGGCTAGTTTTATTTGTAATGGTTTGCTAGAACTCAATGTTGCGGACAACACAAGCTATTGTATAATACAATGGTAAATGTATCGTACAAGATTGGTGTGTTAAATTCTTGCCTCATTAAAATAATTTCTTCATCAAAATTACTAGAATATCACAAGTTTAAAAGATTCATGTGGTTCATCATCATATATTGCTCAGGTTCCCACATTGCCTCATCCAATTTATGATGTCTCCAAATAAAATTTATCAGATGAGTCATCCGGTTTCTCAACAATGGTTCTCTAGTATCAATAATTCTGATTGCATCTTCGCAATTAGGCATATCGGGTTCCACCTCTTTTTATTCATAGGTAAGTACATGCATTGGGAATGGAATGTATTTTCACAATAGTGATACATGGAACACCTCATGATATTTATAGACACAAGGAAGCATTTCCAAATGATAAGCTACAACTCCAATTTGTTCTAGTATTTTGAAACGTCTGATATACGTTGGACTCAATTTACCCATCTTACTGAACCGTAAAACACCCTTCTAGGGACATTCCTTCATGAAAACATATTCTTCTACTTGAAATTACAAATCATTCCTTCGATTATTAGTATTTATCTTTTTCCTATATTGAGATTCTTTAATGTGGATTTGGATGAGATTCACATTTTCAATTGTTTCCTCAACAGTTTCTAGGCCTATGAGTTTTCTTTCACCAACATCATCCAAAAAAGTTGGTGTACAACCTCTCTTTCCATATAATGATTTATATGGTTCCATATAAATACATTAATGGATGATATTGTTATAAGAATATTCTACCATAGGATAATACTGATCCCACATACCTTGAGAGTCATGTGAGAATGAACTGAAAATCTCATCTACGATTTGAACAGTCTGCTCTGATTGTCCATCCTTTTGAGGGAGGTAGGTTGTGCTAATATGAAGATAAGAATCTAAGGATTTCTGTAAAATTTTCAAGAATCGTGATTTAAAATGGGGATCACAATAAAAAACAATCCATTGTTTTACTGAATGAAGTCTATCAACTTCATTAATATATAGTCTTGCTAAACATTCAAGTGGTAAATCATCTCTTATAGCATGAAAATGTGATGACTTTTTAAGAAGATCAATAATGATTCATATTGAATCATTACTTCTATGATTATTTGGTAGTACCATGATAATGTCCAATTTTATATCATCCCATTTCCACTCAGGTGTGGGAAAGGTTGAAGGACTCCTACAGTATTTTTTTTCCAACCGTAACATGTGGAAAAACCATACATATTGTCACATAATCAACAATATCTCTCTTCACAGTGTCCTCCTAAAAATGTTCCTTACAATATCAATACATATTTGTTCTACCAGGGTGTATAGAGAAATTGGAGCTATTAATATCATCTTATAATTCCATTTTTATATCTGGTATATCGGGAACACAAATCATTTACCCAAATTTCAAAATTCTATCTTCATATACAAATTTGATCAATATCCCCTCATTCATAGAAATAATTTCCTTTTGAAACTCATCATAATCAGTCTAAGAACTTTTTTTTCCTTTCTAGTATAGATGGTTTGGACACCATTTGAAAATGTAATGATGTTTCAGCTTCTATGATTATTCCCATATCAATCTTTACTAGATCCATGAACATTGGATCCCTTTCAACTCTCATCTTGTTTAGAACTCCATGATCTTTTATTCTCAAGGATCTTCCATCATATTTGACTTCCCCAGGTGGTACGGTATAGTGAAATCTTAATCCTTGAGAAGATCAAGCCATCAAATTTTCTGATGATGAGTTATTTCAGTGGGAAAATATACATCAAACTCTTGTGATCGGTATATATATATAACATTTTTCACCATAGAGATAGTATCTATCTGTATGAAAAGAAATGATTCTAGTTTCAAATTCAAAATCATTAAGAGGATAATTTTGTTCATTAAATTTTAGCTTCCTTTATGCATATTCAGTAACTCTATCATTATTCATAAGGACACAATCAAGTCCTCTCTTTGATGCATCACTATAAATACTAAACCCATCCTTTCCCGGTGGCAGTGTCAAGGTAGGATCACTAACTAATCGTCAAATCAATTCATAAAATCATTCATAATATACTTTCCTCCACAAAAAATTAATACTTGAACGTGTGAGCTTGGTTAATGAGTTAGCCAATCGAGTAAAAATTTTGACGAAACGCCGATAATAACCTACTAAACCAATAAAACTGCGTACCTCAGTTGTACTCGTTGGTACTGGCCATTCTTGTATTGAATTTTTCATAGAAGGATAAACTGAGATTCTATCCTTAGAGACAATATGACCAAAAAATGAAATCTCTTAAATCCATAATTCACCCTTGGTAAACATCCCATATAATTCATTTCGTTTTAGAGATTTTAGAAAACTACATAAGTGATTTTCATGATCCTAGCAGATTTTATAGTATTCCAAGATATCATCAATAAATACTACTACACTGACTTCAAGGAATTACCTAAAAATTCAATTTGTTAGATCCTTGAATACAGTGGGTGCATTAGTCAGTCCAAAAGGCATTATTAAAAACTCATAATTCTCGTACTTAGTTTGAAGTGAAATATTTGGAATGTCTTATTTTTTCACGCACAACTGAAGGTATCCATATTGAATTTAAACCATTGAAAAATATTGACCACAATGAATTTGATCAAATAAATCAACAATGTGAAGTAGGGGATACTTGTTCTTCATTTTAATAGCATTGATCTCCCTATAGTCAATACACAACCCCATAGATTGATCATTATTCTTAACATAAAAAATAGGGCCTCCCCTTGGAGAAACACTAGTGAGAATAAATCCTTTATTACCCATTTTCACTAGTTTTTTCTTTTGTAACACTAATAACACATTGTCAATTCTATAAGAGTTCATAAATATGGGAATTGAACTAAGTATTGAATAAATGGAATACACAATTTCTCATTCTCAAGGATTTCCATGTAAATCCTCTAGAAACACATCAACATAATATTTCACAACAACTACATCCTCTATTTGAACATTCCTTTTCACACCCATAGTTATTTAACTCAGTTCTTCCATAATAATTGAATTTAGTAGAGCTACTAAGGGTGGATCTAGATATGAATCAGATGGTGATGTTTCTTCTTTAAATATAAGGTATTCCTTATCATCCATAAAAATTGCAACCTCCTAATTCATAAAATAAATTTTCACATAAAGGAATGAATGCCATTACATACTGAGGATTATACCAAATTATATCATGGGGTATGAAAATAACATCAACAGATAATGAAAATTTATATGCCATAATGGTAACTGATTCAAAAAGCATTGTTGTAGTGATACTTCAATAAGGATTTTTGAATGACAAATCCATTGTTAAATCAAATTGGAAATATCTAATTTTCATTTAAAACTAGTTATTTATGAAATAATGTAATGATCCAGAATCAAATAAGGCATTGGATTTATTTGAGGAAATGATTAATGTACCTTCCACTACATCATTCAGAACATCAACCTCTACAGTTGTGATCACATAAGCTTGGTGTTTCCCCCTTGGCTTTTTTGAGGTATGTCTCCTTGATGCTAAAGTCATTTAGTAACATAATTTCCCATTTCTCGACAATTAAATCATTAAAAATTGATACCCTCTTTATTTGCCCTAAAAAAGATCATGGTGGCCTTTTTCACCATAGTTGTAACAGATTCTCATTCCCTTAAAAAAGTACCAAGGTGTTTATTCTGGAAATTACTACAAAATGCGATGTAAACATTTCACATCTTTATCTTATTTTTATTAATAGAGTGTCCAGTAGATCTATTCTTCACTTTCCATTATATAATGTCATAAGACTTAGAGAATTCCTTTTCTAAATTGATAGCACATGAGAATATATCTTCGTACTACAAGAAGGATAGTGAGAATAATGCTCAATGGATAAATGGTTTTTATACATCAATGAATGAATAAATATTACTCCTTTTGATTCATATATAATCTATTGCATGCCTTACTATCATTTAAATGTTAGGCTCATACTTTGTGACATTTTTTCCCACCTTTTTCCTCAGACTCAAAAATTTCCTTTCCATATCCTCTAAATTTTCATGAGGAAGGTATTTTTCTATGAAAATCCTTGTGAACTCCCCCCATTAAATATTTGTTACTTTTTCATTATCCTTTCTGTTTTTATTTAATGACCAAAATTGATCTGTCTCTCTTGGGAGGCAATAAACTGCCTTTTAAACATTTTCCCTTTCGCTATTTCCCAAAGAAAGAAATATATTTTCAATGGAATTTATAAATTTGTCAACTACAAGTGTATTTTGAGTACCATTAAATTTTGGTGGTTTCTGTCTCATGAATTAGTCTAACATTGATCCTCCACATTGTGGTTCATGTTTCTCCATATGGGTAAGGTTATTATTCATAACCTGAGTGAGTTCTCTCAGTGTGGTGGTAAGTTGATCAACAACAATTGCAACAAATGATCCACTATAATTATCTTTATTACGATGTAAATACCTAATTGGATTATATGAATTTATATAAATTTCATTCTTTCCACTATGATCAATTTATATATAGTTTCATACATTATATTATTTTATTAAACACAATACATAATTCCAATCATGTAAAACACTTAACATAAATTGAATCGTTTATGGATATAATCCATAATCCTAAAAATGTTTTCATTGAAGAATTGTTTACTCATACATCCTTAATAATGGTATGTAATGATAATGTGAATTATCCTAAGAATATCCCCAGGGAGTTTCTTAACCTAGAGAGAAACAAGGCCAGTTGGCGTGTACTAGGATATCCTGGGTCAAGGCCGAAACTCCTTGTCAAATTTTTCACTCTTAGGTACATCTGTCCCAGAGACACCAGAAGCAGCTTATATAAAGAGAGGGATGTATTTATTAGAAAATTCAAAAAATCTATATGTTACCAACATTCTATGAGGTTCTCCTATACTAATCTTCAAAGTCGGTCTTATGGTAATGTTCTCTAATTAGAGTTTTTATAAATCTAGGTTCCATGGTTTGAAATAAGATTCATATGATAACAATTTTGACACCCAGACCATAGTCACCCTAATTTGGTGCATTATTACAAGACATTTTCATGATACAAAAAATCATGTACCGAAAGACTGATCAGTTTAGTAGCCTTGAAAGTACTAGATATATACATAAGTTTTACATTAAATTATGAATTGAAGATAAATTTTTTTTCTCCGGATAACACACTCATATACCTTAACCTGTCCCTACGATTATGTCATAATATATTTCTTCACATCCTAGGAAAAATAAAACAAATTAAACTGGTGAGATCAGATGGTCGGTAAGGACAAAAAAAAGCTACAACGTTCATAAATAAGCATAAAAATTTATAAAAATGTATAAGACGAAAACACAAGACTTTTGAACATAAAATTATGCATAATATGAAAATGTTAAATCAAATTATTCTTTTAATTATTTACATCGATATTATTATAGTCGAATATTCACAAGTAATATCAATAGCTAATTTCATAATGATAGAATGAATAATTCTAGAAATTATAACCACATAGTCCATTCCTCATGTCAAGACTACAAATAATATTTTTTTCAAGTCCACGTGCCCGGACAATAGGTTTTCTCATGAGACATGTCGATGCATCGAGGAGAAACATTGGGCTCCAGCCGTCACTTACTAATTCCAATACATTCCTCATATGAAAATGGTTAAAACAATATAGTCATTTGAATTAAAACTAGCATACAGAATGTCAATACATTAACCATAAACTATTAATGGTATAAAAATATCACATCCAACGTTACAAATATCAAAAAACCTTAAAAAACATGGATGATTGTATCATAATAAATCAACTTCCAAAAACTGTAAAATCCAAAAAAGAAGGTTAATATAGCTGAAATCAATCCAGAAAAAATTGACTTTAATATTTCATTCTACATTTAAATAATTCAAAAGATAAGAAAAAAATTATCTTGAAAATATTCTTATAAGATTTTAATGGATGATTTTATTTTTTTATAACAGAAAAAAATTATGCACTAGCCATATAAGATAAAAGACTTTCTTTCCTTAATTTTTCGAAAATGTCATAAAGTACCTTGTTTGGAAGGAGATGAAACAATTATTTTCAAAACATTTTTTAATGTAAAACAAGGGTTTAATTTTCATTCACCCATAGTCTAGTAAATAGTAAAAATCATTTGAAAGTCATTTTTAAGAAACAATGATATGGATGATAAAGAGGACCCAATAGATACTCACATATAAACAACCTCTGATAATAAAGAGATTTAAAATTATCCCGTGCCTTGTATTCGTCTGTAGTCCAGGGTATGATAACCACATGTATAATGGTTAAATAATTGTTATTAAATCTTATGAGTATCCACATAGATAAATATGATATCATATATGGTCTACTAATATTCCATTATTAAAAATATTTTAGTAGTATCATTATTTCGGTTGTTAACTGATTCATTTTCCTTTATATGCTTTGTTATTTAAGTAATTTTTTGTTATCGATATGATGTATTTGATTCATATCAAAAATGATATTACGTTCTTTAAAAATTATTTTTATTCATCAAATGAAAATTATTCTTTAATCGTTACTAGAGGTAATGAAAATTCATCCCGTCATGGAGATGGCTAGCTGTATGTACGCACGAATGACAATATCATTCAATTGATGGTGAAATTTTATGTATTTGAATGGTGTATTATATATAAATAGTAATTAACATGTTATATTTATTATTTATATAAATTATAAAAATTATTATACTCATCCAAATAATGAAGTGTTGAAACAAAATACACTACGACATCCAGGCGGTAAGTTGTGAGTACAGACATCTGGTGACAATGTCATTCCTAGATAAATAGATTCATAAATATGGTTTTAGCATATTTATAATGACATCACTATATTTACAAGGGACTGGAGTTGTTATTTTGGTATTGAAACAACAATTAAAGAGTAGGTGGAAGAATAAACGAACATGAAAGAGGTGGTGAAATAATTACCTCATTTTCATATTAATCCATTATATTTGAAAAAAGGGCTCCATATGTTGGCCTTATGATCAAATTGATGCCTCTCGGATGAAGTAAGGTTAGTTAGGAGGATATTTTATCAGGGGTTGACAGATCCAAATGGATTTGGAGGTGTGAATTAAAGATTAGGAGATGTACCGTTTTATAAGAGAGGTTAGGGTCACTTTAGGAAAATCATGAAATATTATTTTATTATAAAATTGTTTTAGGACTCTAATGGATCCAAAGAGCATTATTTATAGTCTAATGTGGTTATGGGTCGAAAAACCACCATACAGTTGGTTTTAGACAAGTTTAGGTCACCATATTAACCTTATCTTATAGTTTTAACTCGTAGTTAAATAGTTTAACTTTTACCAAGTCTTCCCGTATTATTATATAAATGTTTAATAAAAACACTATAAAAAAACAATATAAAACAAAGTGGTTAATTATTGTCATATAAATAATTATCTATTTACTCTTTTCAAACTAAAGATTTTTTGTAATATTATATCATTTAAAATATATTATTTGTTTTAAAAATTCATTTATTTCAATTTTGACACTATTTAGTATTTTGTATTTGTGAAACTCATAACATCTTTATCACATCGAAAAAAATTTATTTTATCAACCATAAAATGTCATAATAACATAGAAAATTCGTGGAATACTTCCAAAGTATCATTTTAAATTTATTTTAATATTTATTATATAAATTATATTAACCATTCATTAATATGGTAATTACTGCATCATCATTGTGTCAAAAATAAACAGAATTATGTAATGTATAAAAATTATAAATATAGTAAAAAGGTATAGTAAATATTTATATACATATAATGAATATTTATAGTGTAATTTATCTTATGCATAACCCAATATTAAAAATGGTTTAGTTATTAAAATTTGAATTTTACACTTTTAACTCTTCTTTAAATAGAATTATAATAAATTTTTTAATATAATACATGTGGATAAAACAGAACATTATTTTAATATTAACGTTTATTTAGGTCTAAATACTATTATCCTATAGAATTAGGACATGTGTTATGGTATTTATAATATCAGTTTTACCTTTATTTCCCATATTTAATTTTAATCATGGTAAATAAAATTCAATGGTTAATAATCACCAAATATTATTTTCATCACATTGAACCACATTTTACATACTTATGTCAACTGTGTTTCCCATATTGTTTAAATTAAATTCATAGAAGTGGTAAATATAAATTTAGGCAAATTTGAAAATGTGAATAGTAGGTGGGTAAAATATGTTAAAATGTTCAATAATATTTTATATATCTAATATTATTATAGAATGACACCAATGGATTAAATTAAACTAATATAATTATTATGTATCTATTATTACATTAAAATTAATTTAAATAAGAATAATACAAATTTAAATAAATGTCTGTTTTAAACAATAACGCTGTGTTTTTCACTATTCATAAAAAATGAATGATTTCATAAAATACCAAAAAAATCACCCTAAGATAATTTAGGTATTCCAAATCCAAAAATGAAGTCCTTTTAGAAAAATAAAATTTATAAAATTTTAAAAAGACAGTATTACTAATCATAACACCTTTAAAAATGGTTAGTTTGATTTGTCATAGTGTGCTGGAACTCAATGTTTAGTACTATGAAATCTATTGTATTATTGAACGAGAAACATACCATGGAATCTTGGGGTGTTACAAATAGTAACTTAGTCATATAAATCCATTTATATATAGTGTATGTGACTCAAACATATTTTCGTTACATGATTTAGCTTATGATGATCTTGGAGCATATTGTGGCCTTGGATCCTTTGGTAGTGTCAATTATAGCACCATCATCTTTTACTCCAATTGTGAATGATTATTATGATATTATTATATATTCTTTAACATTTCATAAACTAAATTGATATGTTTTTGGATATAACATGGTTTAGTTGTAGATCATAGTTTAATTCCTCCTAATATTACTTCAACCTAGATAAGGGTTCCAATGGTAAATATCAAGGAATGTGAATAGAATTATTTTATTACTATGAATACTTCATCATGGGTACACCAATACTTTTCATATTATGTAAAATGGTTTTCATTTATAATAGGTGTAATAAAAATGATATATCATGTTACAGTGAAGTATCATTATCCAATTCCTATGATTAATGATTATTATTATCTGTTTCATGGATCATTATAATCCTCAATTTTCATTATCCGGACTTGCTATAAATATTTTCAGGTAGAAGATATGGACTCTTAATGATGGAATATTGATATAATTATATTCAATATTAGTAGTAGGGTATAAAATTTTTCCTATAAAAAGAATCATATATTTTTATGGATTCAAGGGAAAAGATCATTATTTGATATATTTATTCATTAGTAAAGGTGTAGATTAATTATATTCTCATTTGTTCAAAATAAAAATAGAAACATGACAAGAACATGGAGATAATCATATATATGATTCAAACTCATTATTTATATATCATGATATTGTATAATACATTTTGGATTCATGATGTGGAATTATTAGAGATCATGTTGTAGAAGACCAATATATTTGTGGACATAGAGGAAGTTTATTCAGTGATGTATGGGATACATATCCACAACATGTTTTAGATGATGATATTTATTTTTTGTTTAGAATGGTACTTTAAGAAAATAATCCATGAATTTTCATGATTATCGGTGATAATTCTTGCCAAGATGTTGGAAGGGTTAATTTTACAGTGGTAAGACAACTGTGTGTGGATTATTCATAATATAAAGTTGTGGTTGACTATAGTTCCTATATTGATACTACACACCCATGGATTTTTTAAAAATATATTTTCATTCCACAAGGATTGGTTTTGTAGTGGTGAAGATGTTATAGGAGTAAGTAGTAACAAATGTAAACTATCAGTTGTGGCCTGATGAGTTGAAATGTAATACCCATTACTTGAAATGGTAGCCAGGTTATTGGTATTGATTTTTGGGTGATAGAATCTCATTAGTAGAAGGTATTTTTATCTACACTGACCATAATATTATTACCAATATCATTAAATAGTGAGACCTAAACAACATATTTTAGTACATGGTAGAGTATATACTAATGTTAAATATAGATATGGAATATTAATTGGATAAAGGTGAAATCATTGCAGTTACTCCTATCCATAAGTAGATGGACCAACATGAGAATAGTGAATGGAAATTCTAGGAATAGTGGCCCCTAATGAGGTTTTAGGTTGACTAGGTTATGGATTCTTCTATGGTTAGTGGATGTAGTTTTTGTTAGACATTATTGATACAATCATCTTTAGTTAATCATGTGAATACTATTAATTAATCAAATCCAATGTGTGATGTGTTGTGGGAATATCTAAAAAGATGGAAATTCATACTAAGATGGTCATTCGATAGATACAATATGATCCTTGTACAAGGGATAGTTGATGTCATAACATCCCTCACTGAAGAGATGGCGAGAAACCTCCATTCCTCCAAATGTGGGGATCATACTATTATAACAATGATATATCAATACATTAGATGATGTTCCATGTTTCTAGTGATAATGGGGGAAATTTTTAGAATTTATTACTGATTATATTATAATTAGAGGATAATGGAAGAAAACAAAAACACAATAAGTTAACATTAGAAACATCATATGGAATTGTGGAAATATGAGAGAGTCATTGTGGACTATGTGGTGTGGAAAACTAGTAACACATGCATCCTTGATGTTTCTTGATTAAATATGAATAAAATAATGAATTTTGTGGATTTTTTACCAATTAATGATTATCACTCCCTTGATCATATGGGAAATAATTATATCTATGAGATTATATATTATCATGATGTTAAATGGGAATTGTCTCTAAAATGAATTTTTTTTTCATTGTTGGATTTGAATGGCTTGAATAAGTACATATAGAAATAGTGGATATTGTGGAGATAAATATGTACCAAGAATGAAAGATAATTATTTTGAAGAAATCACATATTAGAGGATATTATTTGATATTATAGTCTATGTTTTAGTAGAGGATGAGATGAATAGGTAGTCTTGGATCTGTTTTAATACAAAAAAAACAACTAGGTTTCAACTCAGATTAAAAATTATAAGTATATTTATGGAAGGAAACATTTTTCCATGTATTATTTGTAAAATATGAGGATTTTGTTGTTTAAGGACCTTATTTCATATATTATACCTCTAATATAGTAAATATGAATCAAATTTGGTTCTTAACTGGTCATAGAATTGAAAAATATTATTCCAACAATAGATGTAGAACTATTGAGTTTTCTATAAGATAAAATGTTTTATATATAGTGAATCACTTGTTATTCCACTAATAATTTTTGAATAAAGGGAATATAGAATCATTATATTTCAAAACCATCATGATCACTATTGTTGTCCCATTAGATACTCAAGAAAGGGCGGAATTGAGTACCAATTAAAAATTTCAGATTAAAATTGTTTCTATTTAAAACCCCCAATTTAACAAACATGTTAAACTGTAGTGAATTTATAATTTTAAAAAGTTCTCAATTAGTTTCTGAAGAATTGATTATTTCTCAGCAAACATAATCTAATGATTAAGTATGCTTTTGATACAAACTTAATCGCTAAAAATAATTACAAACACTTCCTATTTCAACTATCAGAGTTACATTAAAACAGATTTGTAATTGAAAGTAATTAGTATTGGAAAAGTGAAAATAGTGTAAATTGAAATAAGATGCACAACGGTTTTAACAAAGAGGTTCAATCCCATATTGAGACTTAGTACTCTCCAACAATTTATATAAAACATTGATCCATACACTAAATTAGGGTAAAAAACATTACTGAGTCTATCCGGGTACTAAGACCTCTACCACAACTCTACATGGGAAAACCATAATAATATCACACATGCTATCCAGGTCACACATGACCTCTACACCAATTCAAAGTGGGATACAAGGAGGTTTAGAATGTTTGAGTGATGATTTTAGATATCCTCTAGTTATGCTTAGGAGACAGTGTGTATTTAAGATAAACAGAAGCACACACATTGGTAAAAATGTAAATAAACAAATCACAACAGAGATAATAATATTGAGTTGAGTTTGGAATGTACTATGTGATGGGAATGTTGCTTTTGACTCCTTTTGAATTGAGAAGATATTGTTTTGTGTTCATCTCTGGATGTTTTCTAGAAAACAGAGTATCGTGGTTCTGTTTCTTGACTTCCAGGTATGAGTGTCATTGTTTAGATTACATTCATCTTTGTATCACATCTATGACTTTCAAATCCAAGTAAATGTTATTCTTTGAATCTGTCGTGTATCTATTTCATTTTCTAACAAATACGTATCTTTTTGAATCTTGCCTTTATGCGTAGCTTTTATCTTCCTTTTATAGATCATTTGGTCCGATATAAGGCATGATTACTTTTGCAGGTACAAGGTACAATTTACTGATATCCATAAAACATCATTAATTAATAAAAGTTGCATTAAAATTACCAAATATGATCGTTGATAATAAAAAAACAAAAATAGTGTTCAGAGAAGTAGTGACTGGTTTTAATCATTCACTCTTTGAATTAGTGAAATTATAACCGTGGACTAGTGTCAGTAGGTTTTGTATCAGTAGTTGTCACTCTCTTTAACAATAGCTTAATGTATCAGTGACATTGTGTAGAGGTAGCTCGCTTGTATCGGCACCTTCTTGTGTAGCAGTAGCTCCTTCTATTTTTACCTGCTTCGGTACTGGTAGTTCCTTCTATAGGTAGCTATCTGTACCTATGACATTTTATTTGTAGTTGTCTATCTATGTTAGTGAATCAAAAAGTCAAATGCATATAATGTATATGTTCTATGTATATCATTTCCAGATTATGTTATTATGACGATTGATCGTAGTTAATCATTTATAATCATAAATAAACATTGAGTAACATATTTCAATGATATGATATGATCATGTTGATATTCATATCAACTCAGTGACATGATGTCATAATTTGAAAGTATAACTAATATATAGATATACATTATTTGGGATTATCAAATAATATATAAACATAATTGAGATCATCAAAATAGGTGACTCTAACAATCTCCCCCTTTTTTGATAATCTCAAATTAGGGCATTATAATTCAGAATATTCATTAATGAATTAGTATAAAATACATTTGTTCTCACTTCTCCATGTGTTTAACGACATTTTCAAATGGTGAAAAAATATCATACCTTGTAACCATAAATTAAATAATTCGAATGTATCAGAGAATATCTTATTAAATGAAAATATATCAGAGGTAGGAATAAAATATAACAGACTCAGAATTAGTCTAAGACTCATCATCCCTATCCTTAGCCAAATCATTCTCCCCCACACTTCTCCATATCAATATTTCTCCCCCATTGTGATTAGAAAAAAGGAGTAAATAATTTAGTGAAACATATATAAAGTAAAAGTGAATGAGATCGTGTAGATATTACATCACGCAAAAAATACATAGAAATACTGAAATGATAATTAAAGAATACATGTGATGCCAATCAAATATTCTAGTCACTAGTCATTCCACCTCCCCAATATGTAATTTGGATTTTCCTGTCTGATCAGATGTGGAGTCAGGCTTGGTAGGATAAGGTTAAGGCTTGGGAACACTAGTGATGATCAAAGGTGGTTGAGCTACTAAAATACAGTCGGGACTTTAATGGGAACTCCTTTGTGTGATCATAAGAGTAAGACTTCCGATATCTTAAACTAGATTCAACTGAGGTGTGTAAGAAAAATGACCTGAGTCCGGCAGGGATGGAGGTACAATAATAGGGGTACTGTCCACATGCAGAAAGAGCGTTAACAGGTTCATGAAATCCATGATAATTCTTCCTCCTCTCTCCATTGCAGATAGAAAATCATCTTTGTTCTGCATAAACATGTCCAAAGTTAGAGCCATGTGATGACCCAACCCCAGAACAGCCGGGGCTGGTGCCTTCATAACATGATGTGTACATTATAAAAAAACATTCACAGAAAAATTACACATTATTTCAAGTCTAGAGAGGATCGAATTCGGTTCAGGTTCTGGGAAACCAGCCACTCCTGTAATTCTTCATTTTGATCATGCTGAAACCTGAAAATTTTATTTAAAATAAACTTAGGGTGAGTACAAGAATTCCCCATAAAAGGTTTAAAATAAAATAATATAACATTTGAAAATAGTATTTAAAACCTTACATAAAACACTTTATTTGAAGAAAAGTTATAACACATGTGACCTATCAGAAAAGTACTCAACTAAAAGAACATGTTAGCAAAAATAAGAGTATACATGGTTCAATTTTGGCATTCCTATTTGGGTTAAATATTATAAGACTTTCTAATACATATGGCATATAGATATGTAAGAAAATTATAAAAATATAATAATTATATTTTCACATAATTACAATAACTGCAATTACATACATTGAATGCCAATTAAATATACGTCATGCCATAAGCTTTTACTTTTCTGACACTCATATGTACTGGCACATTACCATGGATACTCTACTAATCAAATATCCATTCAGTTGCACAATTATCTTACACATAATTAGGGAATGAATAATGTTAGACATCTGTGTCAGGGCCTTGTGCCATGACCTAAGGGCTAACTCGGACCGAACCCTATCCTGGAGGGCTTACTTTTACCGGTCCCCATCCTGGAGAGCTTACATTTACCGGTCTCTAACCCAAGGAGCTTACTTTTAATGGTATCCAAACCGGAAAATACTATTCCACTACATTCCTCATATGTCAGATCAGGTCGTGTATTCAAAATGTCCCATACCACCTCGAATAATTAAATTTATTTCAAGTTACTCAAAGTGTCCCATACTACTATGAGTAATTTTGTTTCCATATCTTATTATCATGTTAATCCATATGCATGAATCAATGAGTGAAATAGTACAATGGAAAATGAAACCATTTAAGCCATAAATACATAATATGACAGTCATTCTAGTAATATTTTACCGAAGGCATACATGGATCATTACATTATTTGAACAAATGATAATTACTAAAGTATATCACATTGTTGGTGAGAATGAGTTTTCCAAAATAGGTATGAAAATTATAACTATTCAATTACGAGTTCATATAAATGGAATTACATGTTATTTAATACATTTCTGAAAAGTGTCAGTGACCATGTAAATAAATTACTACTCAACTAACAATAATCACTGTAGTTGATAAAACCTCAAGTTTTCATAACCTAGTTGCATGGTTTATTACAACCTTGGAACTTTTAAATATATATATTGGGAAAACCGATGTTTATATTTTCGTAAATCATAAAACACAACAGGGTCAGTCAGGAAATTCATTTGTAGCATAAAATCATTATCAAATAATTCCTTTACTGAACAAGTTTGACATACTTCTAAGGATTATGACACACACCATTACGTAAATACCGCTTCATTTGGCCTTTTTGGAGACATACATCATTTAATTTTTAACATATATTACTATCATAACATAATTAATTTACAAATATCCATACATAATATGTTTTGAGAGTCCATAACCGTATATACACAATATATATGAGATTCCAACATGTAAACCATGTTTTATAATTTCTCATTAGTAAAAACATATTTATTATACCTTCGTTAAAAACCTGTACATGATAGTTTATGATATATGTTATCATTTATACCTATATAATCATGAAAGGTTTTCACATACATATTTTTTATGAGAAAAGAGGATTAGTTATACATGTGTGGATACCAGGAAGTTACGAAGGACCTAGAATTTGGTATTTGAGGATTTCCACCCTATCTATATGACTATACATTCCTTTATACATTCATAAAATAAACCTACAACAAACATATATATATATTTATATATATATATATTTCATATATTATATTTCACTTGTATTAAAATAATCCCCCATGTTTGTGCAACCACTTGTTAACATCATCAGATTGAGAACCAACACTCATTCTTGGTTTGGAGTATATAAACGCATGAACATATATATTTAAAAATTAAAATTTTTCATACTAATAAAAATTCATTCAAAATAAAAAATTTAATCACACCAAAATCCTCATTTTTAGATTGTATATAAAATACATAATAACATAAAATTAGTGTATAAGGGGTTATGTATATACGTCCGAAAGTAAAATATGTGTATATTCGGTTTCGATAAACTAAAACAATATTTGTACGAACCTAAATATAATCATCCACCTTAGAAATATTAGTGCATACATAATTTATAACCTTTAAAAAACCCAGATTTACCTTAAAGAGTTTATATATATATATATAAATTAGTGTGAATGTATGGGCATATACATACTATTATATATTTGTATATAATGTGTGAATACAAGATTTTTCATACAGAATGAAAAGCATGAAGACCCTTACAAAACCCAGATTACCCTTAGATGGTGTATATATATATATGAATTTATAGGTGTGAGGGTATGAACATATACATTCCCATATATATATGTAAAATGTATATATGTACATAGGATTTTTCACAAGAAAACAAAACATAAAACCCTTTCCTCAAGCTGAGGAGAAGCTGATCTTCGAGGATGTCTTGGATGGAGATTCCTAGTGTTTCGAGAGGAGAAAACCCAAGAGGTTCAATCATTTTATAAAATACATAAAATATATAAAGTATTCATAGATTTTATTTTCACTGTTGAGAAGATTCAAGTCCAATAGGTCCATTTATTCGCTGGGGAAGACTTATGGTCAAGGGGGACAAGGAGGGTCCACTTGGTTGGAAGGAGAAAGAAAAGAAAAAGGTACAAAAGAGTAGGGTTAGGTGTAGAATGTCCTGTAAGAAGGAAGAAGACGACATAGTGCTGGTGATACCAGGAGAAATATTGATGGCCAAGATTTTATCATGGATTAATCCGATGGTCGGGAAAGAACTGTGGGTTATGAAAGAAATGGGTGGCTCGGATTGATCTGAGGAGAGATCGGGTGACTCTTGATCATCATAGTATTTTAAAATAAACTCGAATGAACTTGATTAAATCATGCCAGATTGGATGTTCCATGAAAAAAATGCATAGGGGTTCACGACATCCAGTGATAGACCCCCCAAATTGAAATTAATGGTGTAGATCACATGTAGGGCGATCCGATGGCCCAGATTTGATCCGAGTAAAAAATTGTTGTCCCTCATTGAATTAGAGAGATCTATAGCAGTCCTTTATATTCTTGAGCCTCTAGAAAGATTAGAAATAACACAAAACACACCATGGAGCCTTACACATGGGCCCACGCCTCCACTGCAGGCATCACTCTACACTTGCTTGTGACCCTACGCCCATCGTGGCACACCTATGTGCTCCTGACCCCATGGGGCCTTCTAGGAGGCTCTGCCTATGCTTGGACTGGCCGTGGCATTGGCTGAGGGAAGCCACAGCTACTTCGTGTGATCTTCCCCCCTTGGCCCAGCCATAAAGGGTTGGCCCAAGCTAGCCATTTTTTATAAAGCCATACTTATAAAGATAACAAGTCTTAAGGAAAAATAATATTTTTCTAAAAACCTTATAAATATTATCTTTTTATACATCCACATAAACATCATTAGAATAAAGAACATAAATTGGGCTTTGTATCAAAAGTTTGTCAAAAAGAAAAAAATTATTCATAAACACTATGTTTTTAACATAAAAGTTATAAAATGATATTTAATAACCCTTTTGATACTTATTATACTAATCTTAAAGAAATACATTGTTTAAATAAAAACATGATTTCATTTGAAGACTTTAAACATAATTAATTACATCTTTTGGGAGATAAAACTATTTACATTATAAATGAAAAGTGAACAAAGTGTTTTTGAATTCCGTATTTATATTTCAAAACATAATTCAAAGAATTATATAATAGTTAGGGTTTATCTATTAAATTTTCAATTCGTAACATAAAGTTTCACTCAATTGTTCATTATTTAAAACACCACAAGGCTAATAGTTATAATTATAGCCATTTGGATTTCCAATGGTCATCCAAGGTAACAGTCGAGATGAATAAATATAATAACTTGTTTTATAGTGTCATAAACATTAAGATAATAAGGAGTAGTAGGAGGAGAAGATAGTTCTTGCCATACCAATTATGCTCATCAAAATTTTCATTATCATGGTGGTGTTGTTCTTTTTCTTCATTGACCCGAAGGACCTCCTTTATTTTCCATGACTTTTTTTATTTTGAGGGGGCCATTCCATAGTTATGTTTGGGTTTTTAGTAGGTATCCTTGGTTTTCTTGGATCCCCTTTTAATCTCAGTGTATTGTAACAACTACAGTGTTTTTATTTAAATGAAATAGCATTGTGATCATTTGATTGTCTTACTCAGTTTTATTCTAATATACAATTAAACCACATTTTTACTTTCTTGTGAGAGTTATGTTTTGTTTATCAAATTCAATGAAAATGAAAACATAAACTTATCATTACATGAGGTTCATGTTTTAGGGAGTGAAATTATTCCCCCCTTCAAAGAATTGCATCCCCGCAATTCCATTCACAAAACCTCATTAATAGAATCCCATAAAACCTCACGACAACAACCATCATGGAGGATCCTCAAGTAAGGGTAGATAAATACCCATGTTGGTGATCAGTTTCTCTGTTTCTCTATCCTAAACACACTTCGAACAGTACATGTTAATCTAGTGTTGTGTGCACTTGGGCTTCCAAAGAGAGGCTCCATAGGTGGAGAGTTCTGAAATGTCTGAATGGACAATTTCTCTTAGAAATATATAGGTTGACTCCTGTATGAAAATGTTAATGCCATCATCATATCCCAATATACCGAAGCTCAGGATCTGGAACAAGTAAGATGCACTTATATCCCCTTCCAAGGCACCATCTCGAAAAACATCCTGGCCATGTAGTGTTGGGATTGGATGAAAAATAGAAAAATACCATCATTGTACTTTCTCCTTCGTCTATACAAAACACATTTTTCATTTTCTATACCATGGAAAATATATGCATTATCTTGAAAAATACATATAAAACATAGATTGTTTGACACTTTGTAAAATTGATGTCATGTTTCTCTTAAGTTTGCGAAAGGTCGGTACACTCTCTCACATGATTTGACCATGATGGCCTCTAATATATCGGTAGGGGGTGATAAGATTTGAGTTTTACTTTCATCTAAAAATTAGGAAAATCCTCATAT
Organism: Viscum album; assembly: GCA_963277665.1. Classification (NCBI taxonomy): domain Eukaryota; kingdom Viridiplantae; phylum Streptophyta; class Magnoliopsida; order Santalales; family Viscaceae; genus Viscum; species Viscum album. The sequence goes on along the minus strand of OY728122.1, from coordinate 1,514,371,338 downwards.
TTTGTAATACATAAGTTAATTACAATTTGTTTATGTTCTGGTTTTCCACTATTATCTTAACTGAATCCTCTACTCCCAACTGTGAGGACCCAGCCCCAGAACACCCAGGGTCAATGCCTTCAGAACAATATGTATACATTTTAACAAAACATTCATAAATAAATTACACATCATGTCTTGTCCAGAGTGGATCAAATTCGGTTCAGGTTTTGGTAAACCAACCACTCCTATAATGAGTCTTTTAGCTCAAGCTGAAACGTGAAAAATTTATATTAAAAACGAAACGTAGGGTGAGCACAAGAATGCGTAGTAAGGGGTTTAAAATAAATCAATATAACTTTTTAAAATATTATTTAACACATTAAATAAAACACTTTCACTGAAGAAAATTTATAACACATGTTACATATCATAAAAGTACTCAACTAAAAGAACATACTAGCAAAAATAAGAGAATACATTGGTCAATTTAGGCATTCAAATTTGGGTTAAGAAGTAGAAGAATTTCTAATATGTATGACATATGGATATGTAAGCAGAGGTTAAAAATATAATAATAATAGTTGTGAAAAAAGATAATAACTGAAATTACATACACTGAATTCCAATTAAACATACATCTTTCCATATGATTTTACTTTTCTGATACTCATAATTATTGTCACTTAACCATGGATACTCTACTAATAGAATATCCACTTGGTTACATGATTATCATAAACATAATTAGGCAATGTATAATACCAGACTTCTGTGTCAGTGCCTTGTGCTAGGACCTAAGGGATAACTATGACCGGAACCTATCCTGGAGGGCTTACTTTTACCAGTCCCCATCCCAGAGAGCTTACTTTTACCGGTATCTAACCTGGGGAGCTTACTTTTACCAGTCTCCAACCCTAAACAGACTAGTCTAATACATTCCTCATATGTGAGATCAGTCCATGTGCTCAAGATTTACCATACCACCTTGAATAATTAAATTTATTTCAAGTTATTCATTGTGTCCCATACCGCTATGAGTAATTTGATTTCTTTATCTTATTATCATGTTAAGACTTATGCATTCATCAATGAGTGAAACTATACAATGGAAAATATAAAAATTTAATCCATAAATACATAACATGATAGTCATTCTATTATGATTTTACCAAAGGCATACATGGCTCATAACATTATTTGAACAAATGATAATTACTATACCATATCACGGAGGGGTGATAATGGGAGTTCCACATGAGATGTGAAAATGATAACAGTTCAATTCATAATTTTTATAAATGGAATAACATGTTATTTAATACAATGCTAGGAAGTGTCAGTGACCATGTAAATAAATTATGACTCAACTGACAATAGCCACATCAGATGAAAAAACCTAAAGTGTGCATAACCTGGTTGCATGGTTTAGTACAACCATTGAACTTCTATATATATATATTTATATTGGGTAATAGGATGTTTATATTTTCTTATATAATAAAACACGACATGGTCAATCATGAAATACTTTTGTATCTTAGAATCATTATTCATGAATTCCTTAACTAAACAAGTTTGACATACTTCTGAGGATTAGGACACACACCGTTACACAAATACATGTTGGTTTGGTCTTTATGGAGACCAACATCAATTAATGTTTTACAAGTATTACTATCATCACTTAATTAATTTCCAAAGATCCATACATATTATGGTGTGGAAATCCATAACCGTATATACACAATATATATGATTTTCCAACTTGTAAACCAAGTTTAATAATTTCTCATTTGTAAAAGAATATTTATTACACCTTCGTTAAAAACCCAAACATGATAGATTATGATATATGTGACCGTGTGTACCTATATAATCATGATAGTTTTTAACGTACATATTTTTCCTGAGAAAAAGGGATTAGTTATTGAAGTTTGCACACCCTGATGTTACGATGGTCCTAGAATTCGGTATTTAATGATTTACACCCAATCTGTATGCCTACACATGCCTTCATAATTTCATAAATTAAACATACAACAAACATATACATACATATGTGTATATATATAGCTCATAGATTATATTTCACATGTATTAAAATACTCCCCCATGTTTGTGCAACCTCTTTTTAACATCATCATATTGAGAACCAACACTCATGCTTGGTTCATAGTATATAAACGCATAGACATACATATATAAAAACTAAAATTTAGAATACAATTAAAAATTCATTCAAAAAAAATTAATCACACCCAAATCATTATTTTATGATTGTATATAAAATCCTTAATAACAAAAAACAGGAGTAGATGGGGCTATGTGTATATATCTGAAAGTACAATATGTGTATATTCAGTTTTGAAAAACTAAAACTATATTGGAACGAAACCAAATATAATCATCCACTTTTGAAATATTAGAGCATAAAAGTTTTTAATCTTTTGAAAACACGGATTAACCTTAGACAGTATATATATATATAAATCAGTGTAAATGTATGAACATATACATACTCGTATATATATATATGACGCGTGAATTTGAGATTTTTCATAAGGAATGAAAAGCAAGAAGACCCTTACAAATCCCAGATTCACCTTAGAGGGTGTATATATATAGGTGTGAGAGTCTGAACATATACATTCCTGAATATATATGTAAATCTTTTATATGTATATTGTATATTTCAAGAGAAAACAAAACATAAAACCATTACCTCAAACTGAGTAGAAGAAGATCATTGAGGAAGACTTGGAGGAAAATTGATATAGTTTTGAGAGAGAAAAACCAAAGAGGTTCAATCGGTTTATAAGCTCCATAAAATATATAAAATAATCTATGCTTTTATTATAACCGTTTATAAGATTTGAGTCCAACTGGTCCATTTATTGGCTGGGTAAGAGCTATAGGCAAGGGGGACAAGGAGGGTCTATCTTGTTTAAAGGATAAAGAAAATAAAAAGGTGAAGAAGTGTAGGGTTCGGTGCAGCATGTGTCACGGGAAGGAAGACGATGACACAATGGCGGTGATACCGGGACAAAAATGGGCGGCCAAGATTTGATCGTGGATTGATCAGATGGTCAGGATACAACCATGGTTTATAATAGATATGGATGGCTAGAATTGATCCGATGAGAGATTGGGAGGCTCTCGATCATCGCGGTATTTTTTAAAAAATCTAACGACCACGATTAAAGTGATCTAGATCAGACTGTCCATGAAAAAAATGTGGAGGGGTTCGCAGATTCCAGTGATCGACAACCAGATTGAAATCAATGGTGCAAAATATGTTCGGGGAAATCCAACGGCCCATAATTTATCCTAGGTGAAAATGGTTGTCCCACATCGAATCAGGGAGAGATCTGGTGGTCCTTTATATGTCTGAGCCTCCCGCAACACTAGAAATAACACAACACACACTAGGGTGCCTTACGCAAGGGCTCTTTACTCCCCCGCAAGCTTCAACCTACCATATCATCTGACCGTGCACCCACTGTGGCCCACCTACATGATCCTTCTCTCGTTCTCCCTTTGGGGAACCTCTACATATGCTTAGGCCGACCTTGGGTTTGGCTGAGGGTAGCCTCAGCCACATCATGTGAGCTGCCTCCCTTGGCCCATCCTTAAAGATTTGGCCCGAGCTAGCCCATTTTTAATAAAGCCTTAATTTTAAGGGTCTTATTTCCTAAGGAAAAAATAATATATTTATTAAAACCTTACAAATATTAACTTTTTATACGTCCACTTAAACATCATAAGGATAAAGAACATAAATTGGAAATTATCTTAAAAGTATTTCAAAAAGTCAAAATTTGTTCATAAACACAATTTTTTTATCATAAAAGTTATAAATTGAAATTTTATAACCCTGATGTTAATTTATATACTAATGTTATAGAAAAAACATAGTTTAATTAAAAACATGATTTGATTTAAATATTTTAAAAATAATTTGTAACATCGTTTGAGAAATGAAACTCTTCGAATTATAATTGAAAAGTCAAAAAAGTGTTATTGAATTCCTTATTTATGATTCAAAACATAATTCAATGAATTATATCGTAGTTTGGGTTTTATTATTTAATTTTTCAATTAGTAACGTAATGTTGTACTCAATTGTTCTTCAGTAAAAACACCACAAGGATAACAGTTATATTTATAGCAGTTTGGATTTCCTATGGTCATCCAAGGTAACAGTCAAGATGAAGACATATAAAACCTTGTTTTAGAGTGTCTTAAAAATTAGGAGAAGAACAATGAGGAGGAGGAGGGGAAGATGGTGCTTTCCATACCGTTGATTATCAGCACAATTTTCATGATCAAGGTGTTTTTATTCTTTGTTTTCATCGACCCGAAGGACCTCATTTATATTCCATTTATTATTGTATCTTTAGGGGAGTTCCCATAGTTTTGTTAGGGTTTTTTGTAGTTATCTTTGGTTATCCTGGCCCCCCTTTTAATCTCATTATATTGTATGTACTATGGTGTTATTATTTAAATGAAAGATATTTGTGCTCATTTGTTTTTTTAATAAGTTGTATTCCAAAATACAATAAAACCACGTTATTATTTTCTTATGAGAGTTATGTTTTGAATATGAAATATAAACAAAATTAAAACAAAACCATTTCAATACATGCAGTTTGAGTTTCGGGGAAATACAAGCTAACTCCCTGAGATTACTGACTTGTTCTTAGAAAGCTTGAGTGACTGGGGGAAGTTTTAGGTTTTCTAACAGAGGCTTGAAATGATTGTTTAGCTAATTCTTGTAATCCACCTTTTGTAAATAAAGTTCAATCTTGTCATTTATTTCTATCTAGTTAGTAGTATCATCTCTCATATAGTCCTGAGCAGTCTTTCTGATATATCTTTTGGTGGATATCTCCTATTAATCAGAGGAGCAATTGGCACTAACATGACCATGTTCTTCATTCAGCACTGATCTAAACGGTTCAATATCAACTAAAAATATGGAGGTACAAAGAGGGTTTACAGTAAAATCTACTGTAGCTTTGAATGATTAGGTCATATTACTTATCACTTTCTTCACAACCAAAATATTGAGTAATGACATGTTATTTTGTGGTTTTTTTAAACTCTAAAAAACATCCACAAATTGTGTCACTACACATTCGATGTAATTGGTGTCAACATAATGTTGTGCTTTTGAACTAAAAATTATATTAAATGATGAAAAATATTGATTTAGAGATTCAACAGCATCCATTAAACTCCTAATCTGATTTTGACACACTTTCAATTCTATCACTATATCTAGCACAACACTTAACATAATACATTCAAGAGATGATTCCAATGATTTTTCCATTTTGTTTATCTCTTAAAAAATGAAACTTTTAAATTCAAAAATAGATGCGGCCAAATTCTATATTAACGTATAATTTAATGAATTAATATCAACCTTAGTTACATGATTTTCTGGAAAAACTACATAGGTTCTCTCAGACAAAACATCAACTGAAGCTACAGATTTTCAATTGGGTTGTTCTTCATCAGATACTGAATAATCAATTCCATGCACCACAAATCCTGGATCCTCTGAACAAACCTCTATATCATGCTGAACTAAGACAAACCCATATTTAGAAGATTGCTGCCCCTCAAGTGGAGCTTCCTCCTCTTCAAAACCAACTACATCCATATCCTCCTAAAAAGGATCCATCTACAACAATATTTATATCCAAATGAGGTGTCATAGACTGGGGTATGTTAGTAATAGGAAATGGCATGTCCAATTCAATAACCTCCTCAATAGGCATAATAGATCTCTCAATTAGAGGACTGAGACTAAAATAGCTACTTCCATCTGAGTTAACAGAAACATGTTCTCCATTTTCAGATACTTTTTCTTATTCATCATCACTACTAATGGAATCTGGATCTGTCTCCTCATGATTTGATCAAGGAAGGTCTTCCTTGTCCACAGAGTATTCTTCAACACTCTCTCCCACAACTACTACCCTTCTAGGTAGGGTCAAATGTGGACTTTCCATTCCATAAGATAACTTTTAAGAAGCTGGTCTTGGAGGCAAATCATGATCCCCTCCATCTTCTATAGAGTCATCCTCCTCATCATCATCATTACTGTATTGAGGTTCGTCCTCACCACGTCCTAGACCTGGATCTCTCCTATCTCTTGCCTGATTGGGAAGCTAAACAGGGTTAAATTTATCATCAATATTATCATCATCATTTAACCACTCCCTTTTCCATGGGTTCCATCAAATATTCATGTACATAAAAAATGTTTTTGTAATAAAACCGTTTTATCTCAAAACCACTATCTCATCCTGAGACTCAGCCACATATTTTACCTTGATCATCAAAGAAATCATCTTTGCAAAGAATAGAGCATTTGTTTCTGACTTTGGTTTGGTCATATATTCAATTTTAATCATCATAATCCTACACAAATTCACATCGACATTATGACATAGCAGATACAACAAGAATATATCTTGAAATCTAGGGTTTTAATAATCCACTCTTCTTCAACTCAAAACATGTGGGATAAATTTGAACAGCAACCAGTCTTCTCCATCCACTTCTGTAGCAATCACTTTTCTTGGTGTTCCATTTACAGTGAGCTCTTCAAATGATGTTTCATACTCCAAAATGTCACTAGTAGGAGCTACTCACTTTGAGAAATTCCAAAACTCACCATATTTTTGAAATTTCAATCACACAAACCTTTCAATAGAATAAAAAGATATTATATTTCCATTCACTGCTGATACCATTCTATTTTAACCTTCATATTTCTAAAAAAGAACAAACTCATATGATTACTTCACCAGTGTCGGATAATATGGACCATTGAAATTATAAAAACATTCGAGACAACCTTGTAACTCCAATATCCTTAGAATAATTGATTTTCTAGTAAGGTTCCATTCTGCACAGAGTTCTTTCTCGATTATGATATTTCTGTTCAGTGAGTGCGGGTTCCCTTCACTCATCTCACGAATTTTTCCACTGCTACTACCTCTAGATCCTACTTTTTTCCTCTATTCACTTGGTGTGTTACCTTCATCTCTTACTAATAGCATTTTTTACTCTTTCAATTTCTGAATCGAAGAACGTAGGGTTCATAAGAAATGAAGGAGTTCGAGAAGTAAGGTTTGAAGTGGAAGAGAGTTCGCGGTGGATTGAAATGTTACTTAGAAATAATTATTATCATTTAGGAATCGAGATGTAATAAAAAATAATACATTAGAAACAATAATGTTTTTGTCTAAAAACACAACATTCGGGCATCACAAAACATATCAGTGACATCTACTAGTGAGAATCCTAATGGTGAGGTTTCTCTAACGGTGAATTCTCTTTATGGGTGAGGTCTCTCTAATAGTGATGTCTCTCTAATGGTGAGGTTTTACTAACAGTGAAGCTTCACTAAAATTGAGGTTTTACTAATGGTCAGGTTTCACTAAAAGTGAGGTTTCACTAACAGTTAGGTTTTACTAATGGTGGGGTTTTACTAATAGTGAATTTTTACAAATAGTGAGGTTTATGGAATGTTTATCATTCGTAACTCATGTCTAAGGTAAATTAACCTTTATGTACATAAAGGCATTGGTCAATATGTCAACTAATTGATGTTCAGTTCATATAAATTCATGAGTAATATCACCCTTGGGATAATTATCCCTTAAAAAGTGTTTTCTTATATCAATGTGTTTAGGCCTAGAGAGAGATATAGGATTCTTAGAGATATTGGTCGCACTAGTGTTATCACAGTTTCTAGATACATGGAAAAAATGTTATCCATAGTACAATAAAATATGTTTCTGCCATTGAATTTGTGTACAACAACTACCAGCCACAATATATTCTACTTCAGCAGCAGACAATGCAACCGAATTATACATTTTACTACAATAAGATACTAAGGACTTAAATAGAATATGAAATTTCTAGAAGTTATCTTCCTATCTAACTTGCAAACAGCAAAGTCAGCATCTGAATAACTTATTAAATCGAATTATTTTCCGTTTGGATAAAATAATCTTAAATAAGTAGTATGTTTAAGATATTTAAAAATCCTTTTAACTGCAAGCAAGTGTGACTCTTTTGGATTAGATTGAAATATTGCACACATACACACACTAAACATAATATTTAGTCAACTAGAAGTAAGAGAAATTAAACTCCCAATCATACCACTATAATTGGATTGATCCACTGGTTTTCTAGTTTCATCTGCATCCAATTTAAAAGTGGTACTCATTGGTGTATCACATTCCTTATTACTATCCAAACAAAAATGTTTTAAAAGATCCTTTTTATATTTACCTTGATTTAAATTAATACCTTTTTAATTTTGAAAAACATGAAACCCAATAAAATAGTTGAGCTATTAAACTCATTTCAAATAAATTTTGCATACTCATTGAAAAATCCATACAGAAATAATTTTAAAAGAGTTGAAAATAATATCTTCAATATATATTTGTACTATCAAAACATATTAGGAAATCATTTTGATAAAAAGAGTTGGATAAAAAATCCCTTTAGTAAAACCTTTTGAAATTATAAAATTACTAAGTCTATCAAACCAAGCTCGTAAAGCCTATTTTAAATGATAAAAATCATAAGAATGCTTAAAAACTAGATTTGGAAAATGAGTATTTGAAAATCAAGGTGGTTGTTCTACCAAAACATCTTCAAATATGAAACCATTTAGAAAAGATCTTTTATCATCCATTTGATATAACATGAAATTTAGATGAGCATCATAAGCAAATAGAATCCAAATAGCTTCTAACCTAGCCATAGGTGAAAAGGTTTTTTCATAGTCATTTCCATCTTCATGACTATATCCTTGTGCAACTAGATTTTCTTTGTTTCTAACTATATTAACATAATCATTAAATTTGATCTTAAAACCCCATGTAGTGACTATTTTCAATGTGTCCTTATGTCATTCAACTAATTCCCAGAGGTTTTTTCATTCAAATTTATTAAATTCTTCTTTCATAGCCATTACCCAATATTCATCATTGATCACATCATTGATATTTTTAGGTTCTAACTAGGAAATAAAGGCATGATGTTTATCCTGATTTCTTAGAGATGCTCCAGTTTCTGTTCCTCTATCTAAAACTCCTATAACAGCTCTAATGGATGGTTCTTTACAATCCTAGTTGTTCTATTCAAGGTAGGACTAGAGAATTCAGGTTCCTCTGTAGGTTCAGTTCTAACAAGATCAGGTTCTTGAAAATTTCCAGAATTACATATTTTTGAAGTAGGTTCACTGCTTATATCATTATGGTCCATAATAGACAGGACATCTTCAATATTTTCAAGAGAAGTTTTCAGTTAATACAGATCAGTTTCATCAAATTTGACATGTACTGATTCTTCCACACATTTGGTTCTTTTGATAAATACTCTATATGATTTTATGGTTATAGAGTAACATTGAAAGATTTCCTCATCACATTTAGTATCAAATTTGACAATATTATCTTTAATATTGAGAATAAATATTTTTCAACCAAAAACTCTAAAGTAACTAACTTTAGGCATTCTATTATTCCACAGTTCATAAGTGGTCTTTTTAAGAAGAGGTCTAATCAAGACACTATTTATTATATAACAATTAATTTTTACAACATCTTCCCAAATGGAAAAAGGTATGTCATATTCATTAAGCATAGTTATTTCAATTTCATGAAGGGATCTATTCCTTCTTTCTACTACACCATTCTGTTGAGGTATCCTAGGGGCAGAGAAATTGTGACTGAATCCTTTGTGTGAGGAATAGGTTTCAAAATCATGATTTTCAAATTTATGGCCATGATCACATCTCAAGGTCATAATCATTTGTCCAGTTGGGTTCTATATAGGCTTGGAGTATTTAAGGAAATAGGAACAAGCTTCACTTTTTTTAGAAAGAAATAATACCCATTGTATCTAGAAAAGTCATCTACTATAACATAGACAAAGTGCTTTCCATTCAAACTAGAAATTCTAGATGGTCCAAAAAAATCCATGTGAACCAACTTGATAGGGTGAAACGTTGAAACTTCATTCTTTAATTAGAATTAAACATTATGTTTCTTTACCTTTTGATAGTGATTACAAAATTTTTCTATTTAGACATTTAGTTTGGGTAGGTCTCTAACTTAATTTTTCTTATTCGTTTTCCTAAGTGAATGAATATTACAGTGTCATAATCTTCTCTTCCATAGCCAAGATTCATTATGAAAATCATATAAACAAGTAACCTTTTTTTGGAAAAGAAATTTAAATTTAAATCATATACATTCTCATTTAACAAAGTTGAAAATAAAAAAATATTTTTAGAATGAAATTCATTTCATGCATCATTTTGAAATTTAACATTGAAATCATCATCACAAAACTGAGAAATTCTTAATCGGTTTTATTTTATTCCATCAAAAAATAATACTTTTGAAATTAAAATTGAATCATTATTAGAAATCTGGCCTAAGACAATGATTTTTCCTTTTTAATTATCACCAAAGATGACATTACCTTAATTAATCATGATTATACTCTTAAAACATGAGTAGTATCCTATAATATGTCAAGAACATCCACTGTCTAGGTCCCATATCTTCTTATAAGATCACATCAAACAGGTCTCCTACAAAAATGGTTTAAATAGAAAATAATGTTGGTACACATATTTTCTTGGGTCCAAATAGGTCAGAAAGTAAAACCTTAGGCACCCATATTTGTCTAACACGTTTCCTATACATAAGAGGTTAAAATGATTTTGAATAATGTATTCAGTTTGGTCTAGTAGAATATGAATATCTATATTATCATACAGAATTTACTGAACTAGAACTAGAAAAAAAACTATCCAGTTTATTGAATAAATTTATTCTTAACAAACTGTCTCTGTCTAGGTAGGTATCCTAAACCAGTATTATAACTTTGTGCAACTTTTTTTTCGCAGATTTCGAGTTAGAGTGTTATTTGCATTTGTGAACATATCTAAGTATTTTATAAGTAGCTCATTGGTTAATTTTTGTTTAGTATTCACCTTTAACAGTTTATAATTCTTTTTACTTTTTATACTAAGATCAAATTTAGCAGTACTTGTCAAGGCATATTGTTTCTTTAATGTTTTGTAATTATTTTTAAGCTCATTACAAGTATCTTCTAAAATATTAATGTATTCAAATAATTCATATTTAGACATATTATCATCATTATTTGAATCAATTTAATTCCCAAAATAGTAATCATTCAGCATAGGAGAGATAATTACCTTAGATTTCTAAGTCATGAAACACATTTTGGTATTATTATTTTCAAAATCAGAAGCCTCGGACTCAGTTGTGTTGTCTTCCGAAGCACTCCATGTTAACTACATAGCTTTCTTATATTTTTGGTCCTTATTATAATATCTCTTGTCAAACGTCATTTTTGTACAGTCAGTCTTAACATGTCCTTTATTTTTACATTTATAACATACTATCTCATCATCCTTATCAGGTTTCTTCCAATCTTTCTTCCAATTAACTTGTGGGTCATACTTTCCCTTATAAATGGTTTTTCTGAAAAATTTCTTCTTCCTATATAATTTATTTAATCTCCTAGATATATGATACATCTCTTCATTACTATCAGAATCTGACCCTTCACTTGTTGAGATTTCGACAGGTATGTTAACTTTCTCCTTGACTGTATTCTTTTAGGTAGTTGGCTTAAATGCCACTGACTTCTTCTTAGGTTCATCATCTTCCTATTTGTTTATATTTATCTCTTCTTCATACATCATCAACATAACAATCATCTCCATAACAAGTAGTGAACTTATAACACATGATTCTCTTATTGATACTGATGTGCCTCCCCATCATTCTGGAAGACATCTAAGTATTCTTAGGATCTTCTCCTTTGCTGGAACAACATTTCTCAATGAGCTCATAGTGTTAACAATTTCATTGAACCTGAGATACATGTCGAAAATATGTTCATCAGGCCTCATTTTAAAATTATCATATTTAATATTTTACATTTTTAATATCATCTCTTTCACATTGGTTGTTCATGGGAAACAACCAAAGTATCGTAGATTTCATTTGCTATTTGACAACCATAAATTCTGTTAAACTCTTCATCTCCTACAGATAAGTAAAGAGAATTCATTGCATTAAAATTATTATTGTAATCAGATTTTGTAGGATCATCCCATGAAGTTCTATAAGTATTAGGAATCTCATACTCAGACACTATAGCAGTCCAAATCTCAAATCCCATACATTCTTAATGAATTTTCATTTTTATATTATATTGGGTATAATTAAAACCATTACAGAAATTTGGTATGTTAGTATTTTCACCTTCTAATCTGTTATCCATAATTAAATTTTGGAAAATATATTTGAAATGATAAAAATATAGAAATAACATAAATTTTAGATCTTTAAGATACAACTAGATTCATAGTGGTAAAACAGAGTGTTTTGAAAAAATTTATCAATAATGCTCTGATAAAAAATGTTGTCCCAGAGGATACTCAAGAGGGAGGGGTGAATTGAGTACCTATTAAAAATTTCTAATTAAAAGGTCTTCTATTAAAATCTCCCAATTTAACAAACTAGTTAAAATGTAGTAAATGTATAAATATTATATGTTTTAAATTAGTTTCTCAAAGATTGATTATTTATCAATTAACTTAATATGAAGATTAAGTTATCTTTTGAAACAAAAATAATGGATAAAAACAATTAAAAAAAATTTCTAGATCAACTATCAATTTAACTTTAAATTGTATTAGTATTTCAAAGTAATTAGTAGCAAAAAAAGTGAAAATAGTTTAAAATGAAATAAAATGCACAGTGGTTTTAACAAAGAAGTTCAGTCTCAAGGTGAGACTTAGTACTCTCCAATAGTTTATATAAATCTTTGATCCACACTCAGTATCAGGGTATACAACAGTACTGAGACTGTCCACATACTTAGACCTAAACCACAGTTCTATGTGGGAAAAACTATAACAATAGCACATTGGCTATCTAGGCCACACTAGACCTCTACCACAATTCACTGTGGGATAAAAGAATGTTTACAAATATTGAGTGAGGATTTTATATATCCTCCTGTTATTCTTATGATCCAGTGTGTGTTTAAGATAAACAAAAACACACACTACTAGAAATGTAAATAAAAAAATAAAAAAAGAGCTAATAAGATTGATATGAGTTTGGAAATTTCTATGTGATAGAAATGCAGCTCTGGACTCCTTTTGAATTGATCATATGTTTTTTTGAGTTCATCTCAGGAAATTTTATAGAAAATAGAGTATCATGGTTCTATTTCTTGACATCTAGGTTTGGGTGTTTTCTTGAGATAGTATTATTCCTTGTAGCATAACAATGTCCTTCAACTCCCTATAAAAGTTCATCTTTGATGCTCTCTTGTATCAATTCCTTTTTCTACAACATACGTCTCTTTTTGCATCTCGTGTTTATGCGCAGCTTTTATCTTCTTTTAATAGCTCATCTGGTCTGACATAAGGCATGATTACTTTTGCAGGTATGAGGTACGGTTTCCTAAAATCTAGAAAAGATCATTAATTAATAACATTAGCATTAAAAGCATCAAATGTGACTTTTTCTAACAAACAAATAGAAATTGTGTTTAGAGAAACAGTGAATGGTTTCCATTGGTAGCACATTGTATTAGTGAACTTGTAACAATTGAATTGTGTCTGTAGGTCTTGTATCGGTTTCTTTAACTATCTATAATAGGATATTTATGTATAAGTGAATTTATATAGCAGTAGTTCGCATGTATCGGTTGATCCTTCTATTGGTAACTACTTTTGTAGTGGTAGCTCCTTCTATCGGTAGCTGCTTTTGTAGTGTTATCTCCTTCTATCGGTAGCTATCGGTACCAGTGACATTCTAATGGTAGCTATCTGTCTGTATTGGTTACTCAAAAACTTGAATTCTAATAAAGTATCTGTTCTATTCATATCATTTTTAGATTGAGTTATTATCCTAATTAATCATTTTTAATCATTTTTAATCAAAAATTAACATTGAGTAATATATTACAATTATATGATGTGATCATTTTGATATTTATATCAACTCAGTAGCATGATTTCATAATTTTAATGTATAATTAATATATTGATATTCATTATTTTGGATTATCAATGCATATATAAACATAATTGAGATTATCAAAACAGGTGAGTCCAACAACTATGTTTGTTGATTCAATATGATAAAACTTGTTAGTCTATATCACTACCATGTTATCCCTGATGTGTTCCTTGATTCCCATATTAAAAGGTAGATTCGTTATCCTATAGATATTTTTATTATGGAAGAGGATGATATAGAGTCCAACACATCATACCAGGAGTGATCGATGAGAATTTCAACCCAGATAGATAATATTGTTTGAGAGATTATGAATCAAAATATATGAATTTGATTTCATAATAAAAGGATTTGGGAAGTGACCTAGGAGAGGGATAATGATGTTAAAGTTTAGTGGATAGTGTTTCTTAGAGAAACTATAGGGGTTACTTATTGGTCCTTTGTAGTCATTATATTTGGATAATTATAATTTCATCAATTTTTTCTATGAACCAAATGATGGAGTGATAAAAATATCACATTCATATTTTATTTTTCACTTCATCTAGTGTTTTTGGATGTTGACATTAATGTATATTGGGCTTCAAATCTATTCAATTATGTGGTGATAAGATGAATTACTAAACGGAATATGTATTAAACCACAATGTTTTCACTAAATTTCTTTAGGATTATTCATCACCCATTAGCCCATTTGTTGTTCTAGAAAAATCATATTTTGTTATTCCATGAAAATCAGTCCACTATTTTCTTGTCATAATCCACATTCTACCACCATCAGCCATCTGATGAGTCAGACATGCTAGTTGGTGTACACATTAGGGTCATTAAATAAACACATACAGAAATTAAATAATATGATTTTTACTATATATATTAAGATATTATAACCCAAATAACCATATTATTATTATTTATACCACCACTATTTTTTTGGAGTACTCTAATTCATCACACATTGTTTTTCCAAGTTTTGACCAATCCAGTGACACTTAAATGGTGAGTTTTTATGACATGTATGACAAAATTGTATCTATTAATGATATACGAAAATTGATATATGATTGATTTGTGTTTTTTACAATGGTATGATGATGAATTATCAATTTTAACATTTAACATTAGAGGATATAGATATTAAATGATCGAACTTAATACAAATATGATCTACCATCGATAGTTATTATTATGATAGTTCATGTTTATGAATTATAATCCTACAAGAAAATTATAGTTGAATAATGATTAAATAAAATATTTTTCTTCTTATGAAAGATTATTTAACGATTTATTGTGTCAATGATGTCCCTTTTACCAGATATTGATTCATATTGAATGGTGTATATTTCATGATATGATTCCACATATCGACCTCCTTGATATCTTCTTCTTTATTAATTACATAATTAATGATTTTAAATAATTAAATAATAAATCTTAATAACAAGTAAAGGATACCCAAATAATCAAAAGATAATTTTCCTTTGATAAATTCCCTATCATTTCATACGGATCTCACGAGATGAAAACAATACAAAATGAATTACATGGCTATATAATTCCTATGACACCCATCATATTAATATTATGTACTCATTTCTATAACTAAGATATCATAAAACATATTAACAAATTTTTAATTTGTAATCCCATTATTATGGAGTCTAGGTTACATAAATGGAAGTCCCCAAAAACAGTACATGTATATGATAGTGAATACCCATGAGTGGAAATGGGGATAATGTTACAAAATTGAAAATATTTGAATGGAAAATCATGTGATAATTATTTACATTTTATGATACCTAAAAATGTCCTTGAATGGGTTTAATAAGAGTTTGAGTTGGTCAATAATTAGATCACAAATATAATGCTAATATAGGAATGTGTAAAAATAAATTCCAAGATGATAAATTTGACGTTAAACGGCATAGTATAATGAATTTACATGAATAAAAAGGAAGTTTATACAATAAATTATCCTAAGAGGATGCTTCTCAAAGATTTGGAGGAAATTAAAAATTGACTGAGAACACCATGGAAGGTATTTGAAGAGTTATAGGGATGTATTGATCAAGCTAAATGTCATTTCCATAAAAATGAATCAGTTTTTAAGAATGAATTTATAGAAAATAAAATTTATTTATTTATTAATTTCTATACATCAATTTTGGACTCTATATAAGAAAAAATAAAAACCAAAATCCTTCCCTAGGTTTTGGAAGATGATTTATATGATAGATCTGTGATTTTTCATTTTTTATTATGCTAACAACTAAAATCATTTATAAATTACCATTCCTGATGTGGAAGTGATCCATGACAAAAAAAATTAATGCCATAAAATATAATATTTTTTTAATGGTTTCATTATTATATTGTAAAATAACAAAAATAACATAAAAATATAATATTTTAATATGGTATAACATTTTTAATATGGGATTCAATTCATAGAGTTTATTAAGTCCAATTTGGGATAATATGACACCATAATACAAAACATTTATAATTTATACTCAAAAATTCGAATGTCATAGAATGAAAAAGAAAAATATAGATTTTCTAACATCAACATAAAGATTTAAAATAAAAATAATTTTTTAAAAATGAATTATAAACATTATAGTTTACATATTAAAATATAAATCCTTATTTATAGGAATATAATTGTTTTTAATACAATAAAAAAATTATTAATCATATAAAAATATACTTGGATGAAAATAAATTATATAAATTGTTATATTTTAATAAATATTATTTACCTAAATTATTTCATGATAATATATTTTATATCAATATTATTTAATTAATAAAATATAAATTTAATATTGAAACTATATATTTCCCAAAAATATAATTATGGTTTCTCCGTATCAAATATATATTTTTGATACTAAATTTAAAATAGAATTTATAGTTCAGTAATGATATGGCATAAATATAATCATTATTTTATTACATAAAAAATTTAGAAAATAAAATTAATAGTTTCTTGATATATAATCCGTTATGAAACTAGTGTAGACTATGAAGATATTGTGTGTAATGGGGAACATTAAATGGGAGGTCCAATGATAATGTTTTGGTGGTGATCTTGAAATTATTTACATGTATTATATATAGTTTAAATCATGTTTTAGTCATATAATATGGCTTGTTATATATTAGTATGAATGAACAAAGATTCTGTCTCCTACATATGCTTTGATAAATGGTTATTATATGTTATGACCCTACTGTTCGTTGAAAATAGTTCATAATTTTCATTCAATTGTATATTATTATAACCCTTAAAAATAATAGTAATAATGGTTAATTTAAAATGACTATATTATCTATAATTTTTTAAATATATTGATCATTTTATGTTTCACAGGATAAATTTTATATTATATAAAATTAAAACTATAATATTGTACATTTTTTCAGTATTTATATTAATTTGTATGAAATTAGATAATTTAAAAGTGAATATCATTTATAAATGTTTAGGTAATAAAATTCAAGATATTTATAAAATATATATCTCAAATATATCATTCCATGTTCATTTCTAATTGAGAGAGTTGATTTTCCCATGTCTCATAACTAATGATTTCTTATTATTGACTGTTTTTTATTTTATCATACCCCTTAAAGGACACAAAAACTATCTTTTGGATTTATATTATTATTTACAATATCTTAGGGAACCTTTAGTCAGATATAACCTAAATGTGGTTGTAGTGTGTGCAATCTATGATCGGGGCCAAGGAGGTACACATATTCACATTCAAGATGTAGAGGTTGTATATAGAATTGATGATAATACGATCATGCTAAAAGTTTCTTCATAAGAAAAAACAAAAATTTTAGAGGACACCTGATGATCAATAAGTAGAGTGTTGGTTTAGATATATTTTTAATGTATTTTGGTTTTTAAATATATCATATTATATACATGTCCAATTTATTATCCTCACACAAAAATGGAATCGAATTGCATCATGGGATCCTATTGTTTTATGAATGAAAAGTGAGTTAAACAAGTTTAAATTCTTCCTAAAAATTTTAAAATTTATTGATTTTCAGATTCCATGTAATTGGATATGTTAGTGTATTTTCACATCCTTTTAATGAAAATGGATTATATATATATAATTTATTATTTTTATATCTGGAATAATTCATTACATTGAGTTTAAGAAGAAATCCTAATGAGTTCATGGAGGTTATCGATGAATCTGGGGCATATTTAGAGCTCAAAACTCTGATAGGTTTGGAATGAGCTATAGATGCATAAGAAGAATAAACCGTGTGATCCATTATAAAAGGTTTCTCTTATCCTTGTGGGGATTTCTAGTGGGACATGCATGGTGAATGTTTCTCCCTAACCTTTTGTCTATAATAGTATTCCCATGAAATAATATCACAAAATATAGTAGATTAATGCAAATGGTTTGTGTATTCGTAGTGAAATGGTGTGCATGAAACCATGCAGGGTCCCTTTTTTGATTGTGGAATGTACACAATTAGAGCATGGTTTGGCCAACCATGTGGAAAAAATTTAATCCCCGAATTGTTTGGTGAAAAAAAAAATACCTTAAATATAATTACATTCATCCATCCTATTTAATTCTCATATTTCATAAAATCATGAGCCTTTCTTATCTAATTTAGATACATTGAAATGATATAGCAATGTTCATTCAAAAAATATTTCCAATGTATGATCATGGTCTGGTTGGTCTAATTGTAATCCTCTTGGCCATCTCTTCAATCATGTGGCTCAGTTCCTCATTTCTCATTTCCTTCAT
Organism: Viscum album; assembly: GCA_963277665.1. NCBI lineage: Eukaryota > Viridiplantae > Streptophyta > Magnoliopsida > Santalales > Viscaceae > Viscum > Viscum album. The sequence goes on along the minus strand of OY728122.1, from coordinate 1,514,352,428 downwards.
GAAACTAAATTTATGTATGTTCATATTCCCTATATTCAAATAATTGATTTTTTCATTACATTTCACTACGTATAGACTAAATTAATGGTCGATATTGGATGAGGAGAAAACCATTAGAATTATTTAGGTGTTCGAGTATTTAACACTTCATGTAGGGTTGTATTATAATATGTGGCATTTTCCATAAGATGGGGTTTCCAAAGATTTCCCTTAATATGAATATTAATAAATTGGTTTTCGTACATGGAACCCAATGATATGTTCAAACTAAAATTCATATCGATATTTTCCACCATAGTGTGATCCATTGAAAAAATGATTGAAGCATTAGTTTTTCAACAAACTCATTCCCAAAAATTTATTAAATGATTTTTTAGAAATAATGTGATGATACGAGGTGAAATTAATATTAAAAATATATAAATTTAGATATTACATAATGTTATGTATATAATGAAAAGTATCTAATTTATCATCCTAGATAGTGAGGGATAAGAAAATCTCATAGGGATCTCATTTCGTGTCTATCATCCTTATTGTTATAGATTATTGTACGGACTCCTCAGAAGAGATATTTCAGTCCATTTAGTTAAAACACAAGTATCTCCCCTAAAAGTATACAAAATCTTCCTTCTCAACTATATATTATTCTATAACCCCACATATAATCAAGCTCGATAATGGTTGAATGCAGATCACCCCCCCATGTGAATTCATGTACTACTATAGTTGTCCAGTCCATCATGAACTCATATCTGATGTAACTTCATAATACCAGCTACTATATTCCATCATGATTATAAAAATTATTAGTAACATCAAATCCAATATGATCCATAACATGAAAATTATTTGAACCAAAATATATCATCACCTAAATAATAAAGTGACATCACATCTCAAAAATGTTCACCATAAAATCAATAGCGGCATGATCAGTTGTGATAGTATCTATCATCTGAGCATATTGTACCTTAAATAGAATATTTTTTCCATTATGAGTACTAGAAACTTGAACATGAGCATTTCAATCAATATATATCATAACAACATCAAATTCATTTAAAATTTTATTTCGATGCCTCTATATTCATTCTTGAAAACCTCACAATCCAACAACATTACTAAACACTTTGATGAAATATTATTTTCTATAAATATATTATAAAAGATTGATTATAATGTTGTAACATTTAGTTACAACAATACAGATTATAAATCAATGAATCCATACAACTCTAATATGGAATAATCAATATAGAGACACCATAGAATCTGACCACTCAACTTCATTCCCAGTGCATGTCATCAAACTCAATATTGGTGTCTCATCATCAAATTTTTAATTCCATTACATGATCATTGAAAATATATAGTTAATGAGTTCTTTGATTTGAATGTATCCAAGAATTTCAATATCCACTTTTTGATATATTTGTAATATAATATAGTAATTGTTTCAATACCAGAATGTATCTCTTCATTGAGACCCTCCATGATAGTCCTAACATTATTTTATGCTTACATATCCCCTCCAAATTCACATTACCAATAAATAGAATAGGTTCATTGAAAAAATAACATTGTGGAAGGCAAAAGATCACAGAACAATACAATCCTGAGGATCTAGTATCATTTTACCACTCCTACATGGAATAATCCCAATTTTTAATATTTTCATATGATGAAGGGTAATAAATCCATCTGAATCGACCAAAAAATTGATTAATTTCGAGGAACCTGACTAAAAAATCCACATAGGAGTAATGTTCTCTAAAATGTATATCCTTCAAGGAATGTTATGAGTAACTGATATCAAATGTAACAATCTTAAAAGACAGGGAAATAATTATGGGGTCACTAAGGGAACATTATAATGCAACAATAAAAACCTGCAATGACATCCATCTGAATTCATGAACCACTATAGACATTCAAAATAACCTGAATATAATCATAAATATAATTTTTAACCACATAATTATGATCCCAAAAGGATTCCTTGGTTCTATAATGGAATGATAATTCCATTGATTTCCTTAGCTCTCAAGTTATATTTTCTTGGTCAAATATTTTTCTCCCTTCTCATCCACTATCAAATTACAATCATCTAGAAATATTTCCCTTCCACATTAACAAGAGGTGTGCACAATTTTAAAGAAAAAATGCAATAATAAGTAATATTTTCATAAAACTCCTTTTTAATGAATCATGATTTTCTAATTTGAATCCAAATATTATTTGGAAGCTGTTTACAAACATCACTCTTAGTGAAAAACATTGCATCTGAAGATCTTGAGTTTTTATTTTTGAAAATTTCAATTTCAATTGATAACCATAAAAATAGAAAAATTAGAAATATGGAAATTTTATTGAAAATATTTTTTTATGATCATGGGAAACTAATCCTTGTTGGGACAAGAGCTGATTCAATGATAAGATCAAAATCAAGGGTTTATTTCAAAATAGTCAAGATTCAACCACCAAAAATCCACAATATCATCACCCAACATCTATAATACTAATTTATATATAACATAAAAAGAACTAATATGGACGAGTTTAGAAATAAAATTTGATATAAAACAATGAAATTATCATTATATGATTTATTTTTAATTATAAATGATGTTTTATGCAAATTTTTTCCAAAATAACAAAATAAATATTTGATGAGAGATTATTTACTTCATTTCCGAAATAGATCTTAACAAGAGACCAAAATGAACAAATAACTTTTGATCTAGATAAATATCATCATCCCAAAATACCCCGCGAACGATAAGGAATAGTATTCATTAACCATCATCCCTAAACTCCATTTCTAATGGATTAAGTATAGGCCATCAGATTCTCAAATGACTGTCGGGATACAGAGACTCTAGTTACCATGAGGGATGAACCATATTCATCTATCTAAGATTCACCCATTCCATTGGTTGTACCTCATACATTCCTAATTTTAATTCAATGTTATATGGAAAAAATTCTAATTAGTTCATTTGGATTTACATTTAAATGAAAATTTCATATAGAGGTTAGATGAATATAGTTGTTTCATATGGAATATGTTCATAAAAATTATAAATAATTACATTTTATTAGTGTGGTACTCCAACATAATATGAATTAAAAGTAACAATGGTTTAACCAGTGCTACTATCAAATTTATAAGATTTATAAATTAATTATCGATATTTTAAAAATCGTTGATTTCTTCTTATATATAATGAATATGGGAATAGAGACCCTTGAAAATTATGATAAACTTCATTTATAACCATTATGAATTATATATATATGGGAATGGAATTCATTATTAATAATTGGAAACATCCATGGTGACCATATAATGTGATATGAGGAGGCGATGATATTCATGTGATACTGGTGGTGGCATCCTTATACTATGATATGAAAATGTCAACCCTATTCTTATGATACTTGTAATGTTGACCCAGTAATATGATACTGGAAATAAAGACCCTATACTAAGATACTAGGACTGGAATCCCCAACTGTTTTGATACATGGAATGAAATTTTGTACTCTTTTTATAATCTTAATTGTGTCCCTATATCTTATAATAATGGGAATGGCTACCAAATACTATTATTTTAAATTTGGAGACCATATAATGTGATACCATTAATTTCATCAATTAGTTACATTTCAATGATATTATGTAATTCGACGAATATGGTAATGTCATCCTGGTTTTCATTTTGAAACCAAATGTGACACGTTTATTGTTATTGTTAATGCCTTCATTGTTATGTCTGCACTCTTCCATGTTCTGTACAGAAAATGGATTTTTATAAAAGGTCATTTATTATTGTCTAATGAGTTTATATAAAACAAAATTGGTATCAATGATTATAATAAGGATGAATTCAATATTTCTACAGTAGAAAAGTGTAAGTGTACTCATATGGTTTCCACAGTTAGGATGGGATCTTTGTATAAGATGATAGAGATGTATCTTGTGATTCTTGTATTAATTTTTTCTATTTTTTCATTTATTATTCCATGTATTATTTTGAAATAATAACATATTGTATACATTTTTTCCTTTATTTATATGAACATTACATTTTAATCTATTTTATATAATTCATTTTAGTGATTTTTATTATTTTTAAGTGGAAGGATATTTATTCCCACATCAACAATCTCTTCCATTTTTGGTATACATATTCTATTATTATATCTATTGATTATACATTATTAAAACTTGATAATATGATATAATCTTCCAATGGAAACACCCTGGGTTTTCTTTAATATTCTACATCTTCTACTAGATGGGAAGTTTTTCTAGAGACCATGTTCCCAACCTGGGACATATAACCTCATAGTGTCACTCATGTCTATGAAAAAAAATGGTATAAGAGCATATATAAATATATGATTTATTATTTTGAGATAATAGTCATGAATTTAATAAGTAATTGGGGTTTTAAAATGCTATGTGAATGGAATTATCAAACCCCTATGAAGAGAAAATCCAATTTTCCCAAGATGGTAATTGATACTTTCATTCTTCTGCTAATTATAGTTTATTTGATTCCACCTTAGGGTTATCCAATTGAATTTCGATGTTACTATTGATATTATTAAGGATCATTTTTACCTTTGACTTAATGAGATGAGGTAAGGGAAGAACTGATCATGCATCAATTTAGGCACATTGTAAAAAATTCACATTCCAACTATATGTCATTCCATATTGGTGTATTTTTTCATTTCCATTTACTTTGATTTTCATGAGTAAATTTATTAGTATAATTATAATTTGTTGGATAATGATATATCTAGGTGATTGAGAAACACTTCGTAGGAACTTTGAGTGTCTTATGTAACAGAAATAGTTTTTTACTTTTTAGGGTGACAAAGACACCCAATGCAGTCAATTACGGAATATACAGTAATGGACCATTAGTAACACAGAATGGAAGATGATATGGTATTAATTAAATGGATGCCATATTTGGATTCAAAATTTGTGTGGGCCATTATGGATCAAAAGTGGTCAACTATTCAGATCACCCATTAAAATAAAATTGATATATATATTGGAATTAATTTAAACTAAAATATAAAAATCATAGAGATTGAGACAATCCTAGCCTTGGGAGATGTTAGTAAATATCATGTCTTATGTCATATATAAATGCTTTTATCACCCACACCTGACTCTTTTCAATGGAAGAGTCGTACCACTCTTATATGAAAATGATTTGTACCTCTTATATCATTATATATAATTGTATTATGATGTTATTGAATTTAACTGAGGCATGTGTTTGGAATATTTACAGAAATGAAACAATGACATCCTCAGGTCGTATTCCATGAGGGAAGGGACATCCAAGAACTAGAGGTTGTGGTCCCTGCCTTAGAAGTGACAGCTCTAGTAGTGCCTCTATTGGAACCTCTTCCTATTCATGATGGGTGTGATGATTCCAATTTTCAGGGAGAATTTCTACAACGTATGTAGATGATTCTTGGTTCTATATGTTGTTTCCATTTTATGGTAGTGCACATATATGAGTTCTAATAGTGTCATCTGACCATGTTTTTGAGGTATGGAGGACCATAGGATGTATATATATAGATTTATACTTTTATTTATATATTCAATAATCTATAAACACCTATGAACAAGAGAATGTATGTCACTACATATATTCTTCAAGGATCCTCATTTAATTTGTGGGATGTTTTGAATCATGCTAGTAAGCATTTTTAAGTGTATTAAATAAATTTATTGTCTATTTTCCTGAAATATTACTTCTTTAAGACCAAAATATCTGATCAATAAATTTATTTCATAGCCTCGATGATGATTTCACAAATTTTAATAAATAATTTAGCTCATTTTTAGACCATGAGGGCTTTGATAATATCAATAAAGATGATGAGCAAGAAAATTTGTTATGATTTGTGGATGGTTTGATTTACACTATTCATTCTCATGTAATTTTTATGTTATTGACTAAAATATATGATATTTTAAACCATTGACTTATCACCAAGAAGATATTGATGGAAGAAGATGGTGTGAGTGGGGGATGTTCGGAACTGAGGAAGAGCAGTGGATTGACTATCAGTCAGAAACAATGCTTTGAGAATGCACACAAATATATTTAAGCCAGTTTACACCCACTAATAGTTCTGTTATATTAAAATAGTATGTGTAGCCTATGAATAAGAGTCTATAGTTATATATTGTACCATTCGAGTGTCGATGTTGCAGTATATTAGGGAATCTATAACATTTTTGCAGGACCATCCCATCTTCGATGAGTGGGATAAGATATGTGAAAGCTCCACCTTCATGAGCATGATTAGTAGTAAATTACCATTAATTTAGTTGGAGTAATACTAGATTTATAAAAATACAATAAGGTCAGGTGCACAATAACAAGGCTACTGATATATAACTGCATCATTGAGGAACCACTCTAGGATGTCAGGGTGTACTAAATGACCAATTATCTTTCCATATTTATTTACTACAACATATAGTATATAAAAAAGGTTTCATGCATCAACATTTAAGGTTACTATTATAAAATCCGTAGTTGTTGCTTCTTCTTTATTCGAGATAGATGAATCAAAATTGTTTATATATTTTCCTGTTGTTGTGTGTCTTTGGATCGATTTTCCATTCTCTAGTTGAATTATGATTCAAGATACAAAATTGTGTACTTGTTCAGAGATTATATTATATTGAAAGTATTTCCCCCAAATGTTATGAATATTCCATTTCTAATGGGACCAATTATTCCACAAGATAAAGTCATTTGATTCCATTCATGAAAAAGGATTCTTGGTTCCTTATCATGTCTATTTTGTTTTTTATATCTGGTGGGTTCATTTACCTCACTAGAATATGGTAGTTATACTCACAAGGGTGAGTGGGATGTATTGAAAGGTATAAATATACTAGTGAATCATTGTGTTTGTGGAGTGAACACCCAAATATACAAGCTTTACATCGAGTATCTTGGGACACATCAGAGTCAGTTCCCTGTCGTATCTGATCAATTCTGGGATGTTTTCCCAAACATAATTTTAGGATGACCTCCTATGATAGATGTGTATTTTACTATCTGGAATATTCCTAGATATTCTCTTATATCCATTCTACCTTATAGAATGGCTAAGATAGATATTCAGGATCCCAAGATGCACTAATTGGATTTTGAGGCCATGGGTTTTATATGACCCAATACTTATCCCTGGGGTTCATCGAACCTTTTTTCGAAAAAAGAGGATAGATCCATAATACATTGTGTAGATTACCCAATTTTTAATCGACATATATTGATTTTTTTATACATTAACTCATATAAATGATCTTTTTGACCATATCAGATAATTGAGGGTATTCTCAATGATCGAATGAAGATCGGGCTATAATGAGGTTCAAGCCAGGCCATATGATATTCTAAGAATGGATTCCTATTGTTTGTATAGATTGAGTGAATATGTTATTTTGTCGTTCAATATTAAAAATTAACTTTCCGTATTGATTTATTTGATGAATTTGTTTTTCTATCCCAAGCTTGATTCATTTCTGGTGGCCTTCATATATGACATCATGATGTATACACAAATGTTAAGTAACAATACAACTCATCTTGATATCATTATGAATACACTGAGAGATAACCATTTGCATTATATTCTCATAATATTTAACATATGGATATAAAAGGTACACTTCGTGGGTCATATAATCCCATTGGAGGGAGTATAAGTTGACTGAGAGGATGTGAGAGATATGGCTACCATTGAGTATTCTATGAATGTCTTTCACATACAGAGTTACATGGGGCTGTATTTTTAGTAAATACTTTTTATTCATGAATCATAATGCTCCAGAGTGACCCTTAAAATTTAATAAATCAATTTCTTGATGTTTATGTGGTTGTAATCTGATGAAAACACCATTAAGGAACTGAATGAGAGAATGATGTTAGCAGTAATCATGATTTTGCAGCCCTTCGACATCTATCTCTCATATATTCCAAGGAAGGGAAATTCTATTTCCTATCCCCTGATATGGAGGACTCCAACATAGCATTTTCAAGGGGTATTTAAATAATTTTATCATATTTCTCTATTTTCTATTATTCAGATTGTGTTGAATGATATTTAAGGATATTATATACTTGCATCACAATCGGTGACCTCTTTAATTTTGGAAAAGTTTACGATCATGTTGTTTTAATATAATTATTTACTGGTCTTACAAGAAAGTATTTTTATGAGGATCAAACTCTGTATTTTTCTATTGTTAATGAAGACATTCTACATATACATGCCCAGTTATCGGTTCCCACATATATTAGATAGAATTTTATTTTTGTGTTGAATAATTCACATTGCGATGTTTATCAAGGAATCTTCATGGTGTATCATGATTTTTGCTACTATTATTGTTGAAATTGGATGATATTTTATATAGTAGGTTTTATCACTATGTGGTCTTCCCATAATCAGTTAAAGGGAGAACACCAATGACCTACTAGATTTCTATTACAGTTATCATTCCCAAAATGATAATGGGAAGATGATGATATGGATTTTTTTTCATCGCCTAACTGTAGTCACCTCATGTTAGTGATTATTTTTTTGATAGTAAATGTTAAACAAAATAATTTATCACACTTCCTTTTAAATATAAATTCATAATTAATGATACATATGCATTTTATGTCCATGATATTATATAGATACCCATCGTTCCATGTACTATAGACTTTTTATGATAATTTAAAATTAATGTTCTATAAGGGGTTACAAGTATTAACCATGAAAAGGGTGCATGTGAGAAAAAAATTCAATCTGAAATCGATGTCCATCCGGAATGGACTATACATGTATTAGAGGAGATGCTACGACCGTGCATCCTTGAATTCATATATTCATTGTATAATCATATATGTCTCATCATGTTTGAAAACAATATAGGTTAACATGAAATGATTCATTTTGATCCATATTAGGTCTTTTATGGTAGTTCATGTTTCTCGTCCCTATGCTTGTTAGTGGTAGGAAAAATTGGTTCACTAGGTACTCATCTCGTGTAGGATACAATTCTGTTGTTTCACCTTTTCCGTAAGGTTATGTCTACTACTCAATATAGATTGACATTTTATATCCATCACTATAAATGGACACTATCGTTAAGGATTGAGAATCATGTTTTTATGGGTTTCACCCAAACATGTGAATAGGTAGAGATAAAGGAAAGTAATGCTTTCTCCATTTTATTCTCAGACCGTTTTATCTCATTGAGAGAGTCTATTTTTTAACATATCACTAAGTATTACAATAGAATAACTATTACATGAGTTACTCCTTATATATTTCATATATATTTCATTATCATGACGACTCTTCTCATAAACTGGATCATAATGATGATGAGATTAATTTTGAATCTTATTTTAGGATTATCCTATTTTCATCATTGACTACATAATTATGTCCCTTTGATGTCCCTTTGATGTAATTATATCCCATTAGGGAATTTGAAATGGAATCACTGCTGGTTACAGGATGTGACTTGGGAGTTGGAGGCCAATATATGTGCTCAATGAATGATGTTTTTCTCTAATAATGTTTCACTTCCCAAGGAAGGGGAACATGAGGACTTGTTTCTTTTAGGGGGAAGACTGTTAGAACCCAGTAATTTTATTATGTATGGATCCATTAGAATTTGGTATTATTATTTAAATTGGACCAAAAATGAATGCCTAATGAGTTCAAAATTGATATGGGGGCCTCTGGGTCTTGTTAAGATATAAAAAAACCTTTTAATGGGAAAAGAGAACTAGAAACACTGTTAAAAAACCATGTGTAGCAGTCAGTTTATTTTCTCCTAGGAGTGCATGTAATTCCATATTGGCATGTTGGTTGCGTGGTTTTCCCTAACTAAGCATCATGTACTACATGCCAATGTGAGTATACTCATGAATATTTTATAAGGAAAGAACATTTTTTTTTGCGTAGTAGTTCAAAATATGCACATAAAACTATGTGGTGTCCCTTAGTAGATTTTGGAAGGCACACAGTTGGTGAGTGGTTTTCCCCACGTTCTCCACATACCATGTATTTATAAAATTTTGTGTCAAATTACCAAATCGATGCTAAATATAATTAAATTAACCAGTCCTATCTATTTATTAAACATCTAGCATCCTTTATCATTTATTCTCCCATTTATATCCTTTTATGTTCTAACCATTTTTCTTCAATAAAATATCTTTTTGACGTTTGATAATGATTCCTCTATTATTGTTGAATAAATATCGGTAAATTAATCAATTGTTTGGATTTATTTATCTTTTCCATTCCTACTCTGATTCTTTCTTGAGGTGGGATCATAAGAAATATTTTTAGGTTGTCAATAAATTGTTACATTTTCTATCAGTCTCAGAAAAATAAAGGGATGACACTGTATGAGGAGAGCACTATGAGATCATGGTATTGGGTTAAGTACATACATCTTAATGTCTCGATGTTTTATAATGTGTTAATATTTTTCAACACAACTTTAACTATACATTTACATTAATTTAAATTTTACTTATTTATTTAGTCTTTCAGGTGAAACAATGAATTATAACAATCTAAATTAATACAGGGGTTTTACAACGTAGAGTAATCTATTCATTTTGATGTTCCCTCTAACATGCCTAATAAGATTCCAAGGTTATATTTCCAAAATACTAATATATGTGTTTATATTTAACATCTAAATGAAAATATCATATTGATAGAATAAGAATGTAGTTTAATATCATGGGAAACTCACTTTTCAATTAGAATGAATTGGATTGAATGTGACTCTTATGATCACATAACATTAATTAATTGTATCAACGGTTACTCTACTGTTATTATTAAATTTATTGATGTTGGGAACTTATTTTTGGAAATTCCCAAAGACATGAAAACTTCTTATAGGTTTTCAATATCATAATTAAGAAGCATTATAATTATGAAAAATGGTTTTGATTACTCTTATGGATGTTATATATATATCTGTGTGTGTGTGTACATAGTGTCCCTTCCTCATAATACGATATAGGAAAGGAGTCCATATAATAATATATGAGAATGCTAAATCTATTATTATGATACTCATCAATGTACACATATAATGGGAAATTAGAATTGTGAACTTATTCATGTTATAATGGTCATGGTAGCCCTATAATGTGATACTATGTTTGATGTCCCCATAGATTGATATTTGGATTTAAGTCCCCTAAATTTGTAGTGTTGGGAAGGGCATCCCCAAATTTTACGATACTTGGTATGAAATACCCTACTCATATGATAAAAGGAATAGTTATCCTATAATGTGTTATGGGTGTGGAGAACCTATTTTTTTATATCATGAATTGCATACCATTATTACATATTAGATATTTTCTAGCAGGGTCTAAGGCATGTATTGTTACCTTGGATATCCTTTAGGAACTAGTGATGACCCATAAATAATTATTATTAAATATTTAATTATTATATATACACACGTAAATTGTATTTACAAATACTATTTATTTATATATGACTTTGAGGTGGCCTATTGAGTTTATGTCACACCCTTTTTATGAAGCTTATGGTATCTGGGATGACTAAAAGTTTCCATGTGTATTTAATGGGATTCATCCTCTTATAGATGTGTGAATTAGTATGGGGGATTGGTATAAAATAATCAGTCTATAACATGGGATGCTTCTTTGGAATTTGTCCATATGAATATTTTGTATATCATGTGGTGTATTGACTATGTAGTTCAATGTATAATGGTTTTCCTTTTTATATGAACAAGAAATCATCCTCTATTATATATGATTTAGTTTATAATTATGATTATTATGTAGTATATGAATATGTATTCTATTATTCCATATTATTTTCCATCGATAATATGCAGTAGCTATTTATAATTTCAATGTCCCTGAATTAAATTTCAAATTTGTCAAAATTAAATGACATTTTTTTAGACTAGGCTCTATGAAGACATGTGATTTCAATGCCTAGAGTAGCTATAAATTGTTTTCAAAATATTTTTGATTTTCATTAAATAAATGTGCGAGTGGTTTTTTCTAACATTCAAACACGTGACTAGATAAATAATCAGAGGGCACTGTTCAATGCGGAGCATCAGGATTCACATAGGAAGGGATTAACATTGACCAGTATACTTTGACTGAAAAATATAGCTATTGGACTTTTTCTAGGAAAAAAAATTAACATAAAAATTTATTTATCATCTTATTCATTAAGAACTGACACATCAGCTTTGTGGTGAATCAACAAGGAGACACTAAATCCCAATAATGAACCTCATTAATCAATCTGTGTAACGACGTAGTAACACATCGTAATAGAAACACTAATTCTCTTTTAGTCTTGTAATAGGATAACATGAATTGATGGATTGTTGGATCAATCATGTGAATTCTCTAAGGCTTTGGTGGGTGGTGAAGATGAATTACGAATTCACTTTCTTCCACCCATCGAATAATTTCTAGAAACTGTGGGCTGTAGATCATGAATGAATAATGGAGGTGCGTGATCCCATTCTTCCTAAGCCAACAATCCTCTCCCAGGTAGGGGTTCTTTTGAGTGAATTTTCCTTTCCCCATTATTAATGTTTAATGAAGAACACATACCAACCCATGAATTTTTTGATCCATGGTTCTATCATTCATGTGGGATGGTTAATGTTGTGGGATAAAGGGGATATCTTTATTCGTGATTGTTATTTGGTATTTTTGTTATTCATGATCTTTCTAACAATAACACATCTAGGGAAACACGAACAAAGGCATGGTCCTTTCTTTTGGAGTTCTTATGTCTCACCACCTTCCCCCATTTCAATTTCCCATTCTACCAATTATTCATGGTGAAATGGTTTCTAGTGCATCATCCAAAGAGGAACTAGGTTGATGGGTTGATTCCAGGTTGGCTGCGGTATCAATGAGAGGCAACGACACCCCTGTTGTAACAGTAGGTGGGAGGCCATGAGCTTGTATTGCGCCTCAATAGTGCAGGTAGCTGACAACATGATTATCTGGCCACCCGACCACATTGGAGGATAATTGGCGTAGAGTGGAGGAGATGATCAGGTGTTGGGGAGACACATGTCAGAAACCACATCAAGGGGAGTGGCATGCAAGGTGGGCTGCAATTTTCTACAGAACGCGATCTTGTGGGGACTGCATGAAGAAGGCGGCGACTATCCGAAACTGGCCATGTGCTTCCTGAACTAGATGCCATCGCGACATCCGATTGGAACCCAAGCTAGCCTGCCCAAGTGGGACACACTGGTGCTGTAAATCTGGCCTTAGGGCACATCATACTGGTGAAGTGTTGAACTACCATTGGAAGACGTGCTGGATGTGAAACTGGGCCATTAGGTGCCATGGCTGGACAAAACTAGTCTGACTATGTTAGACCTAACAATATGAGAACATTGTCACTGGGTGATCCTAAGGGTTGGACCAAATCTCGAATCAGCCTGGGTCCATCAAGGACAAATGGGAATGTACACTAGGCTAGGATAGGTCAAGTTGGCCCAAAAACAAATTGGTCAGGTCGATCGATACATCCCAGGCTATACGAGACCCGTGGGTTGGGTTGGTTGGGTCCGTCTGAGCAAGTACGATTGGGTTGAGATGCAACTGTCCCCAATTTACTAAAAATCTAATATCATTCTAATTAGGAATCCAAATGATGATCCATCTGTGGTTTAGGTACCCTTAAGACAAGATGGTCCTTTGGGTATACTTCATGTGAGATTTCGTTGATGTTGAGATGAGGTCGATTGAGTTAGTATTAGATTCTCCTAGAATCAAGATCATTATGATCAGAGATCCAATGGCTGGGTGTGACATAAAGGATATGACAAGTGCAACCTCAGTTGTCAATAATCTTAGTGGACATCAGTGTTCGAATAGCAGAGCAGACCTCAGTTGTTTAGAAAACTATTAGAAATCAGTGGTGATGTATATAGATGGACCTCAGTGGTCCAACAGCCGAGCAGAGCTCATTCATCTAATAGCTCAGCGGACATTAGTGGTCTGGTAGAAGAGTTTATAATAGTGGTCCAGTATATGAGCATAACTCAGTGGTCAAGCATCATTATTTACCTATATGGTCCAGCAGTCGAATAGACCTTTTTGGTCCAAAAGAAGAGGGGAACTTAGTTGTCTTGTAGTTGAACGAACCTTATTGTCTCATCAGAGATGCTTCCGTCAGTAGTAAAAGATGATTCAACTCTTCAAATGATACTCTTACATTATATACTATGAGTTATACCTAGAGTGAGATGTCTTTACTATGTGGTCTGGGTGTGTGGTCTTATTTTGTTACAATTGCTTTGTGGTTTGGGGTCTATAATGATTATTGTGTTACCCACACCTACACGGGCTTCAACCACACTATTGTTTTCTCATGAAGGTGATCGACACTTCAATGTAGAACTTAATGGTCTAAAACAGGGTGGTGATTTGTGATACGGGAAGTACGGGCATTCTAATATGACCAAAGGCACCAACCCTTCAACTACCTTCAGTTAGGGTCTCTAGAAATCAGACCATGAAAGTTTGAGATTCCATTGTGGATTATGTCTTGTATTATGAGCCCTTTATTACTTTTAGTTTGTATTATATTCTATGTATTTTCCTCAGTGATAGTTTTGGTTTACCTTATGTTTACTTTCTGATATTTGAGAACTGTGAATATGTAGAGGTTAAATGGAAAATTTCTTCCGTTTGGGACATGCCAATTCAGTGCTAGTTACAAACTCCATGCCAATGGAAGCTGGGCATGGGATAGTCATGAAATGAGCCATGGGGGATGGTTAGTGACAATTTGTTATCAAATGAAGTTGGTTCTACCAGAAGAACTGTGATTCTATAAATTTTTCAGGGGAAAAAATGTCAAGTGTTTCGAGGTTGTTTTTTATGACAAGGATTGGAGTATTTGTGCAGCTGTAGATGTATCCATACATTATGACACTAAAAATTTTGTTTCGTACATAGTAGATGAAAAAACTAGTCACATGTGTCCTTGATGGTTTTATCATGTTTTTTATATGTCAGATTCATCTCACAGGAATAACATATTAATCGTGATTCATCTTAATATTTTTTAGGATGACTTCACGCAGACAGCTAGCCTCGATTCTTGTCATTTACCTTGAGATGGTCCTCGTAGTGATGATTATGTAATATAGGATACATTAATTAAGATGGTATATTAGGGTGGTGTCCCACCAATACAATCTTCCATTGGGTAGAAATTACTACAATTTTTACCAGTAGAGGACACATATAGGCTTACGGCCTTACATGAGTTCAAAATACAGAGACCTCCTTAGGTCAGGGGAGAGTCAGAACATATATCTCTATGTATTGGCAGGAGGAAGTGATGTGATTCATCTACTAAGTGAAGATACCACTTTTCTAGATGTCAGTTCATTCCACTGGCCTTTTGTATGTCTCAACCGATAGCCTATGGAGTTTAAAAATCCCAAAAAATGAGGAGGTGACCCTAACCTGGTATGATTTTGAGTGAATTTTCAGAGATGAGTTCCTCCACAAAACATTGCAATAAGTGTGCATATAAAAGCTTATTCACCTACAATAGGTCAGCCTAATAGTGGTTGATTACACTACGTGTTTCATATTCCACTCCCATTAATCTAAGGATGTGGTATGTGACCCATTATTAAGAGCTCAAATAACTAAGCAGGTACATTTTTGGGAGATCAGGGTATTTATGATTTCAAATAGCATCCCTAGGCAGGATGGTGTGATAGAGCTAGATCTACTAGTGGAGAGATTCCTCACAGAGCTAGCCCAGACGGTGGGAGCTGCCACTGCATGACAATTTTCCATGTCATCTATGGCAGTTAGCTGAAAGATGACGAAATGTCCCATATGGGACAAACCTTTTAGAGGATGACCTTATGAAATAGGGTCAGCAGTATGAGGCTCCGAATGAAGAGGGATTAATTATAATAGAATAATATTCTATGTATTAGGAGGGCATGGGGTCATTGCTCGGGATTACCTGACTCGCCACGTAGAGGACAGATAGATGGTCGAGGGAATACCATGTCACCAACATATATAGGAATAGTGATGTATTCTAGGATGTAGAAGTGGAAGATGAGACGAAAAAATGGTAGGAGGTGGGATTAGGTATGAGGTAGTTACACCACAACCACTAGGTGTTCCATCATGGGCTCGAGGAGCAGGTGGATATGGGCAGGCTCAGCTTTAGTCCATCAAGGCCTATTGTCCAAACATCCCATATATGATATGTGGTATGGTCTGTGTATTCTCCAATTTAGCTGCAACACATATAGACATAGGAGATAGTCACTAACTTCATTCCATGGTACTTGTTCGGAGCATGCAGATTCTGATCGAGATGTTTGGTTGATCCTTACGATTACACATTCCTACGGGAGGGGACTCGGTGATCACACATTGAATTTGACTCTGCGAACTTACTATTGGAGATGAAAGATTCGGTAGGGATATACTAGTAGTTGCGTTGATGCCTTATGATGTCATCCATTGATAGGGATTGTATATACATATTTCATACATAGATCGACTTTTTAAGGCATAGAGTTCAGTGTGACCACATATATGGGACTAGATATTCCTTCACAAGCTATAATGGCGCTCTAACAGATTGGGATTTACTCACACATAAAATATTGCAACCGATCACTAGTCATTTATCTATCATGGCCCTCAGTGCAGTGGATGCGACAAGTCAATGGTTTCCTATAGTGGGGGATGATTATGAGGACGTCCTTATAGAGGATGTTCCATGAATACCTCCTTAAATCTTGGTACACTTCTGTATTGATCTATACCTCAGGTTGAAACCATTATCTACACCTTCATATCATATGTCTACCATAGAGCTCTGGGTGTTGAGGGTATAATTGGTGGACCTGGTGAGGAAGGTGTTCGTAAGGCCTAGAATCATACCATGGGCAGCTCTAGTGTTGATTTTCCTAAAAGCAGGTGGATGCTTGAGCTTATGTGTGGAATTTTGGTGCCTCAAACAGGTGACCATAGGGAAAAATTATCCTCTACCAAAGATTGATGACCTCTTTTATCAGTTGAATGAAGATATATCATTCTTAAAGATAGAAATCATATCAGGATATCACCAGCTTCGAGTACTAGATGAGGACATCTGTAAGATGACATTAAGAGGTCTCTATGACCACTATGAGTACATATTGATACCATTTATCATGAATAATTCCACATAGGGGGTAATGGGAATCATGAATCGTATCATTCATCCATATATATACTATTTTTAGTGGACTTAATCAATGAAATATTAGTGTATTTAGTGTCTGAGGCGGAGCACGTGATACATCAAGAAGATGATTCTGGATACACTCTTAGAGAACTAGATTTATAGAATGATCTCAAAGTGTGATATCTAGGTAATGATGGTTCATTTCCATGGACATGTAATCTCAATGTCCCTAATAGCGGTGGATGTAGTGAAGATTGAGGTGGTTCTAGTTTGGGAATCACCCAAGAACATTACCGAGGTGCAATGTTTTTTGGGATGAATGGGTCTAATTGGAGGTGTATACCAAAATGATCTAGAGTAGAAGAAACAATGATGGAATTGACATATAAGGGAAAAGTCATCATGTCGATAGAATGATTCCAGAAAATCTTATAGTAACTATGACAAAGCATGTATAGTTCACCTATCATGGGTCTTCTAGAGGAACGCACCAACTATGTGGTATTTAATGAAACATCAGGAATCTGTCTTGTTTTTGTCATTATTCTTATGAATTTAGGGATTTTATATGGCTGATGAAAATAGAGACAACATGAGTAGAACTGTGTGACTCAAGGCCTTGTGTTGGTATCAATAGTCTTCACACTGAATATGTGAGCACACAACCTTAGGAAAATAAAATTATTATTCTACTATGACCACAAGAGTCTCAATTACATATTTTATTGGAAGTGTATAAATCAGAGATAACAAAGAGAACTAGAGTTCTTCTAGTACAATGGCATTTAGATTATCTATACTCCTAGGAAGGGGAACATAGAGGAAAATACTCTCAATATTCGTTCGAGTACACAACTGCTGAATAATGCCTAAGAGAAGTTTTCATAAAATCATATTTCCTTCAGGGATAAAGAGGAGATGTATTATTTTCAATAAATGGTTGTTTCCCATACACTACTATAATGAGTAATGGGGGAATAACTCAGATTTTCCATCTGCAAGTCTACATGTGCCCAGATGTGCACAAGGCATGCCTTGGAGGGAAACACTAAAATATGGGGAGTACGTCATCATTTTTAGAGGATGAATTATATTAATTATGGAGTTTTAGTATGAGTTGTTAGGGGAGTTACATATATTCCATTTTTTATTACACCCAGGTGAGGAGGAGATGTACCAAGACCTTCGAGGTCAGCACTGGTGGTCAGGGATCAAGAAGGTAGTGGCAGAGTCTGTTTCGAGATACCACACATGTCAATAAGTGATGGATGTGATATAGGTTCCATTAGGGTTGACATAGCCCCTCAATGAACCATAATTGAAATGGGATGAGATGTTGAAGGACTTCCTCATAGGCTTTATATGTATGTCCAGGGGAATGATACCATATGGGTGGTCGTTGACCAATAAAACATGTCGGCCCACTTCCTAGCCAATCGATAATACTGTTTAGTAGAGATCATTGGATTCCTCTATGTGTAGGAGATAGTATGACTCCCTAGAGTACAATCTAAGATAGTATCATATCATGATGAATGCTTTACGTCCCATTTGTGGAAGGGATTACATGAGGGATTTGGGACTCCGTTGCTCTTGAGTAGAGCCTTTCAACAAAATAATGATACATAGGCCGAGAAGACTATACAATCTATGGAGATAAGGATTCGTTCTTGTATTCATGATGTTTTTCACAGTTGGGGGGACCACCTACCACTGGTGTAATTTATGAAAAACAATAGCTACCACTCCACCATCAGTATGTCACTATTCGAGGCACTATACATACGACCATGCTGGTCACTATTATGCAAAACAGAACTAGGGGAGTCAGTAGTCATGGGCCCAGAGATGGTATTGGCTACCACTAGGAAGGTGTAGTTCATCTTAGCCTATTTGAAGACCAGAAAAAGCTGACAGATGTCATATGAAAATGGGCAGCTCAGTCCCTTGTAGTTCGTCGAGGGGGACCTCATATTCCTATGGGTCTCTCCTTGATGAGGGATATAATTATTTGTTCGGGGTGGAATGATATATATAAGGTTCATTGGACATTTTATGATATTATATAGTGTAATGAGGTTGAATTCTACTTGGCACTACCACTGTAGTTTTTGTGGCTGTCTGACCTCTTCCACATATTCAAGATGAAGATATATGTGCAAGAGAAGTACAAATTGGTGATGTGTAGACAATACCAGAGTAAAAATAGGATACAGAGGGTCGAAAATATAAGATCCTTCATGGATGGTCAATTCCTCAGTTGTATGTTCATTGGCAGCATGAGAATCTCCAGGAGAGCACGTGAGAGAGTGAGGCTACGATTCATGCTCAGTACCCCCATTTATTTTATTAGCCCTTGTTTTGGCGTAAAATGATGTAAAGAACTAATGGCGGGAGTGATGTATTGTCCTGGAATTCCATGTAATTATTTTTAAAATTAATTAAGAATATTTTTATTACAGGATCCGAGATGACACCTGATTTCGAGCCCTAGAGTGGAAAGAAAATATTTTCAAACTAATTGTCATGTTTAATAGATAAACATTTTAGAGGGTTGTTATTACTATCATACTGGTGCCCATAACAAAAATATGGGGGAACCATTGAACTCCGAGAATCCAGTTACTCTTAGGAGGGGAATAACAGAGACCAGTGTGGGTCGATGGAAAAATATTGTTTTCTGACATTTGAAAATAAAAATAAAACAACATAATTTTTTATTATATTTTCTTCTTCAATATGTTTAAACTCATCAGTGATGCGGTGCTGCAACTATGTGATGTTGAATCCCATTAAATAACCCCATTAATTAATCACAATAACAACGATGCAGCAGAACATAACTGAAGTGTTGATTCTCGTTCCATCAATTAATATGAAAAAAGTAATTTGTGATTTTTGGAACAGTCATGGGATTTCTATGAGGCTTTGGTGGGTGGAGAGGCTGCATGAAAAATGATGAATGCACATTTTCCTACCCTTGGAAGAATTTCTAGCAATGGTTGGCTAAGGATCTAGAATAATGAATAGAGGCCCAAGATCTCGTTCTTCCCCGACCAACAATCCTACCAAAGGTAGGCATTTTCTAGGTGATTTTATATTCCATGTGTTAATGATTATTGATGAAAACTAACAAAACCATGAGTAGGTTGATCCAATGATCGATCATTCACGAAGGATGGTTAATTATGTAGGATAAATGGGATACCTATCATAGTGATTATTCCACATTATTTGGGTTTTTCATGATCTAAAAAACAAGAATGCATCTAGGTAAACCTGAAAAAAGACATAGATCATTAATTAGATGTTCTTGTGTTTGAACATCTACCATAATTTCATTATTGTGTTCTATCCATTCTTCATGGTGCAACAGTCAGTGACACCTCAGGCAAGGAGGCAGCAAGTTGATGGGACATGATTAATCGAGCCACGATATCAGTGTGAGGCCACTACATGAGGCCATAGCGGCGTCATGAGGTTGTGGCAGTGGAACAAGGCTATGAAAGACATCTGCAGAACCCATCCATGGTGGTGGCACAATGCCACAGAACCCATCCAACGTTGGAATGTGGGAGGCGGCACCATGGCAGTTCACCATGGTGTTGACATGGGCCACTAACATGGAGGTCAATGACTGGAAAATGACGGATTCATCTACCACGGTGTGTCATAATGGAACCAGCATAGGGGCAGTCTATAGTCTATCATATCGTCAAGGGGAGTGGCCCGTGGGGTGGGCCACAATGTTTTTTGGAACACAATCTGGCAGGGACCACATGCAGTGTGATCCGGATGCCTGTGCAGTGTACGATCTGGACGCAAGGTGGACCGCCGATGTTGGTCGTGATCTTGTAGTAAATCAGTCAATCGGGTGTACCGTGCTAGAGACGATCCATCCCACCTATAATGGTAGGGAAGAATGGGAATACGTGCCGCTCGGTAGCCCGTCTATTCATGAGATGTGTGATTATGTTGCACCGGACTTGATGAGAACTGGGTCACTGGTCGACCCGACAGGATGGACCCATGACCGTACTGTGGTAGGTCCCATAGGTGCCGATGAAACTGGAAACAAGGCATGGATGGTTTGGGTTAGACCATTTTAAACTGGGTTCGGTTGCCTCACCCAGAACAAGTCAGATCATGTGGTACCACCAGGTGAGTTTCTTCGGGTCGTTCCGACCATATCCGACCGGGCCCAGATATAACCAACCCATATTTACTAAAAAGGAATTATCATATAAACTGGGCATCCGAATGAGATTTCTTCTATGGAATTGAGATCATTGAAACAAGATATCCCATTTTTTACACTCTAAAGAGACGTCATGGTACTTGAGATGTGACTGATGTCTTAAAGTGTAGAGTCTCCTAGAATCAGGAGTGCAATGATTAGAGCTCCTATGGCTGGCTCTGACGTAAAGAATATAAAAAATGGGACCTAAGTGATCTAGTAGATCAGTGGACCTCAGTGTTCTAGTAGTGTAGATGAACTCAGTGGTCCAGTATAATAGCATACATCAGTGGTCCACTAGGCAAGTGGTCCTCAATGGTCTAGTAGCCGACTGGACCTCAATGGTCCAACATCTTAGAGGATAACACTGTTCCAGGAGTGTAGAAAAACACCAGCAGTCTACAATCCAAGTACATCGTAGTGGTCTAGCAATCGAGCAGTTCTCCATGGTCTAGTAGCTGAGCGGACCATAGTGGTCCAGTAGAAGAATAGACCATAGTGGTCTAGTAGTTGAACAAACCATGGTGACTCAACAGTGATGAGTCCCTCAGTAGAACTATATGATTTATCTCTAAAACTAATAATCTTACATTCTATACATTGAGTTATACCTGGTGTTATTTTTCTTATCTAGTTGGTCATGTTGTGTAGTCTTTCATTATGACAATTACATTATGGTCTAGGGACTTTACTGAGTATTTCATTACTCAACCCTACATGGGCTTCACCAGAACATGTCATGTATAGTTGATCGACACTTTGATAGAGACCATGGTTGTCTAGGACCAGGTGGTCCTTAGTGAGATAGAACAGATGAGCGTACGACAACAACAACAAGAAGTTACACATCATCTAACATACATGTAGTGTCTCGAGTGGAAAAATTGTGGTAGTTGAACTTTCCTTTGTGTTTTGGGGCTTATATTCAGGCCCCTTTGTACTTTCATCTTATAATGTACTCTATATATCTTCCCAAATGGGCATTGTGGTTTACCAAGTGATTAAATTTTCCAGTTTGATATTTGTGTATGTGTTTAGGATTAAATGAAAATGTCTCCCGTTTTTGGGATATGCATATTTTGTGGTAGAAAATTTCCCCTAGCCAATGTATGGTGTGCTTGGGGCAGTCACAGAACGGTCCTTGGGGGACAGGTTGTCCCAATCTACCTATTGATTAAATTTTTTTGATACTCTTCCCAGATTGCACAGTCCTCTCACATTCATTAGTTATGATATGGGACTTCAATAAGAAATCATAACATATGTCCTCAGGATTATTCTTACCTAACATAATGATGTGTAGTATTGATCAATTAATGATGAAATAGACATTTTTTGAATTTTATATTTGAGTTTGTCTAACTTCTTGTTGTAGTTTCAGTTCTTCCATTTAATAGAATTTAATGAAAAGTGAGTCTCATGACAAAAATAGTAGTGGTGTCTCTCAAATTATTTCTATCTCCAAATCACATTCAATATATTATAAATTTATACAAAATTGTTTGAAATATAAATGGGTTAGATCACATTGAATCCAAATAAATATATCTCAGTTCAATGATGATATCGCTTCCATAGGTTCTTCATAGTTTTTTATAGAAGTAAAATGTTTTAGGGACCAATCAGTAAATAGAGGACATATGATAGAATTATATTCTCTAATAATAATACATATATTTTACCAACATTAATCTCAAATGGAAAAAATCGATTCACTAGATGTTCCACTAGTGGGAAATAATGTGGTCCAGGTGATAAACATAGGAATCATTATTAAAACTTTATATTAACAGAATTCTTCATTAAATACATGTGTATATCATTCATTCATATAATCCATAAATTTTGTAATGTTGAAACATCCTATAGAGAACATGACAAGGGTGAGTGAAATTTCAGTGCCTCTTAGGATTAAGAGAGATATTGGACTCTTGTGTGCCTCTTATGACTTTTCCTTGTTATGTAATGATATTTTTTTGGACATTATATTTCGTTAACTTTTATCGATGGATTTTGTTATCATGATGGATTATTTGGTGGCTCACTAATCATGGTATGACATTTATCTTTAGTGGGTCTCTTCTACTTGCTCTAGTGGGGATTGATATGTTTTTAAAGGATAATTGGACCTTTTTTAAATAATACATTAATCCTAAAAAATTATAGGTAGTATGATATACAATTATGGGTTTTAACTTTTGATAGATTCATAATATAGTAAACTCAATCCATTAGTATATTAATATCAATTTTTATTCCATAAATAATTTTAATCCTATTACCAAAGAGTGAGGTAGGGTAATATATCAACTTGGATCCAATTAATAAGACAATTTATATTCCATCATTATATAATTAAAAAATTTAATTGAATGATTAAAATGATCTGATGGGTTATATTATTTCCAAAGGATTATTCAATAATAGTTTGTCTCCTTGAGTAGCACCGGTGCTTTTCACGAAGTTGTCTGATAGAAATCATCATACTATGCATTGAATACTAAATGTTCTATCAATTAATGTTATATAATGGGAATCAATTTCCATGAATCAAAAATATATTTCATCCATCATAATAGATGAAGTGGTTTTATGTGATAGACCAATTTTTGGTAACATTAGCCTAGGATCCAAGAGTTTCATATCAGAGTGACTATTTTTAAGGGAAGGTATAGATACTATGAGTATAATTTAATACATTTAAAATTCACCAACACTCAAAATATGATTATCAAATTGATGAACATGAGTTTACACAAATATCATTACAATTGGGTGGTGGTATTCATGTAATAAATCATTTATTTACCAAAAAACAATGAGGATAATTTGTTTTATCAAATATTAGTTTCATATAAATTGGTGTATAAAGGAATTTATTCCACAGTGTCAAAATCCATGTTTGGATAAAAGGGTTGAATTTTATCAGTGAACATTGATTTATAAAATGGAATATCAGTTGTTTCTGGATGGTTGAACACTGTCAATTAATGAGAGGAACTATGATATGCCATTGATATATAGAATTTTTTGGGATTAAATGGTAATTAAAATCAGTTCGTAAAATTGTTCAACATGATGGCTTCTCGGTTTACTAGAAATACACAAAAGGGATAAAATATCATATGAAAATAAAAAATTTAGTCTTCCCATGATGATTTGATGTGTCACTTGACATAATCTCTCATGTTTACTTTTATAAAAGGAGGAATATGATATATTGAATTTTATAATGAGTTGGGACTTTGTATGGGTTTTATTCTAATATATGGGGTCATGTGGTGGCATCTAGTTCTTCCAAGCATTAGTATCATGATAATAATTATCCCACATATGATCTTGAACTCACATTTTTCTTACATGAAATTATAAGTTTGATCCACTACCTTTTTTTATAATAAATAATTGGTTACTACTATTAAAAAATATTAAATTAAAAGTTCATAGATATATATTTTAGTATCAAGTGTGTTAATGGTTGGAGTATATATAATCTTTTGAAATTAGAATTACCTACACCCATGTGAAATAGAAAATTGATTTCAATTCTATAATGATGAAAAATCAATATCTAACTTCACATGAATCATCAAAAGAGTTGAATCTCATGGATCTCATAGCACATATTTTTTTAAGAGTTTTGAAGAATATATAAAGTGTTTATTTTGATTGTTTGGTATTACAATCCTCTATTACATAGATTATTTTTACATAAATTTTTTTATTGTGATTTAATGAATAAATGATTCACTCTACGAAGGGTAGAACATCAATTATAATTCAATATCTTGATTGGGTTTACTTTTGTCTATTAATTTTTATGTTGTTATTAAACAAATTTTGGTGGTTCAGAAGGGGTATTGTCATCTTTACAAATGTTAGTTCACCAAAATACAATGAAAATATTTTATGATAAGAGGATGTAATTCTAGTTCTCATGTATGAAATGAGGCATTACTTTTTTTTCTCATTTTCCATCATGTTGACATATGATTGATGTGAATCAAAAGCATCATGGTTTTCATCAAACACTTCATATATAGACATGGATGTATGATGTAATAATTTTTTTACTTAATTGGTTGATCTATATTTATTTATTGAATAATATTTTCATTTAGGATGTGATTAAAAGATGTGTCAAATAATATAAATTTATTCATCTTCATGATACCACCAATATTGGTGACATGAAAATTGCATATGTGCATGATATTTTTATATTGAATAGTTCCCTATCTTCTATTTTTTTCTATATGGATCCCTGATTCAATTATATGTTTTGGAAAAAATTCATGGTGGTGATGGTATCCCATTTTAATATAGAGAACTACATACTTTCAATACATAAATGGTCATACAAAATGGGGTAAACAGATCGTGATGGAAATGATTCTTTTGTATTTCCTTTATATTTGATAATTATGGGATATCTATTTATGATATATTTAATTTGGCTAAAAAATAATCATTGTTCATCTAATATAATCAGTCCCTTTGATTCCTTTTATGGTAACCCTTTTACATTTCTAGTCCCAATGTAATTATTTGTATGGAATCAATGTTTTTATCTAGGATTGTCTAAAATATTTTGATAATGATCCATATAATTCACTATAAAATTGTTTTGAAATATTGATAAGAAAATAATTTTTGGATACTAATTGGTGTCCTTTGGAGTTCATGGTTGGTGACAATGGATTATTCACTGGCTAATTGAAATATTGTATAATAGTTGAACTGGACACTGAAATATGTGATATAATTTTAGATTATTAAGTAGATTGGAATGTTTTCTTAGTATTTAACATTATATAGTTCTTATAACAAAATTCCATGATGTTTTACATGTGTCTTAGATCATGATATTACTAATAGACCCATATAATATTATGAATATGTGATAATTTGATGTAGAATATATTATTATAGTCACAAAATATATGGTTCATATTTAATATTCTTATATGAATTTATAAATTATAGTTCCATGGATTTTATTTGTGTTCTACGAAATCATGGATCTAATTCTCATGAGACATGGTAGTTTTAGGTATATGTGAGGGAGAAAGTGTAATTATCTCTTTATAATCTATTATTCATGATAAAACATTATGGGATGAAATTATTTATATTGGGTGAGATTGCAATATCCAAAATCATAAATTTATGTAGAATCCATTTTTGGTTATGGAAATTATTTTTTTATGAGTTTATATACTAATTAATAGGGGATTATTTTTATTTTCATCCTATTTGATACTTTATAAGGGTTGGGTGTTAATAATTGATTCTTGATTGACATATCGCGGATTTATCTTGGAGTTTAGTCAATGGTGGATACCAGCCTATAGTAAAAAATTTAATAGGAGTCTAACTTTCTAGATATTGATATATACTATCGTTATTGTTGAATGATATAACAAGTTTTTTCCTATAAAAACTCATTATCTCTATGATGAGATACTCTAGCTAATCAATAAAGCGATATAATTGAGTTTCTATCAGAACACAATCAACAATTTTATGTGGTTCCTAGGGTATCAATATAAAAACATGGCGCAAAAGAGTAACCAATGGTAGGAAATGGATATCATGTACATCCCTTGGGTTGGACAATTGTAATGTATTTTTTTTTATTTCCAATAAAATAAATTTTAATTCTATTTACCCATTCCTCAACATTATTCTGCTTCTTGATTTAGCAGAATACCAATATGATAATTTTTCCCTCACAAAATTAACACATAAATGGATATTTTGATGTTTGAATTAATGAAAATGATTCACTAAGGGATTCGTAGCTCTATAGTGGAATTCTCTTCACCCAGTTGTTAATTCATTATAGAGATTTGTGAAACAATTTTTTATTTTTATGTATTGGATTTAATCAAGGAATTATATTTAATGTACCCCTTCATCACTCACTCTATCAAACTTTTTCCTCTCATTTTGGACAATGTTAATGTGATGGTTGTTCAACTGATTCATGTATACTTCTTCATAATTTAATTAATATTATTTGAAACCATCATTTCCATCTTAAAATTTAATATATTTATAATTTTTTTTAATTTTTTTTATTATTGAATTGTAGAAAATGTTTTTCAATGGTATTTTTTACGTCATGAAATCTAATTGATGATTGATTTTCATATAAAGTGTTGACTTCCATAAAATGTTTTAAAATAAAAATTAATGTTTTTATGAATTAATTTGATGTTTTATTTTGGGATTACTTGGAATAAACCAATTTTTAAAATTGAAATAAAATGTATATTTTTTAAGAATTTTGTCTAGTTCAATACCATATAGTGATATGTTTTTGCACCGATTTGGCATGTTTTGAAACAACAACACAAGGATTAATGAAATGAATGGCTTAACTGATTTAATATTGATAAAAAATAATTATATGCCCTTTTATGATTTTTTTAGTTTAATATAATTAGATCATGGGTTGTTCGGTGGGTGGACATGGATATACAGTATTGAAATGTAAGAGCTCTACCTATAAATGGATTGATGATGAAAATGAATATTATTTATAATGAGGTAAGATGTTAATTATTTATGATTGATGTCTACTCCCTTTAGGATTGATATTCAGGGATGTGTGCACACAATGTGTTATATATTAATGAGAATGTGGTGAACCATGAGGTGTAATCTAACATGAAGTTTTTCATAAAACTGTTTTTGTATGAATGAACAACATTTATACATTATAGTGTTTGTGAAATGATTTTTTCATCCCAATTTGATTGAAATTACACTTAATATGTATTTTTAATGAATTTATATTTGTTAAATATTTTATAATTTCCATTAAAATGTTTTAAAACACATGTTTGAATATGAATTATGACCAGATTATCATTAATTATTATATAAAAATTAGAGCATATATATTAATTTTCATGGATTTTTTTCTGGAAGTCTAACTGGGATCCTATTCTCCTAATGCAGGTCACACCCTAATCCTGTCATATTGGTGTTTGTAGACTTTCTTTTTCCTTTTATTGAATAACATTAAGAACTACTTAGAGGCAGTGGGTGTAATTTTTAATGGATCATTTATAGATAGAGATGAAATGAAATGTATGTGATACACTTCATACAAGGGGATATTTTGTTGATTCATTTTTTAGAGGTGGTATGCATATTTGGTTTGGATATTTTCACTTGATATTAATCATGGAATACTGGCTATTAATGCTTTATTTTTAGTTATTTATATTATTAAGATATCAAATGGAGAAACAAATCCCCCATTGTTGTTTCCTAATTACGCGTCAGTAGTCATAAACAAATGGGGATTGGGAATGTTCATTAGTCAATGCCATGAATGATTCAGCTTGCAGTTCAAAATTTTATCATGGTCTTTTTGGGACACCTATGTTACATTTTCACGGATAAAGATTAAAAAAATAATTTAATCAGGTTTTAGGATATTCCAAAACAATATTCATTCTTTTATTTTGTATAATTTACATCATTCATAGACATGTTTTTTATTCTATATAAATGTAATTTTATTATGCTATTATACCCTTATAATAGTATCATTATATGTTAGGTTATTTGATAATTTTTCTCAATTATTTACCCATTTATGGTATATGGCCTCCCCCATATCAATTTTTATAATTATAGATCAAAATATTTTATTCATAAATATCACTATTTAGTATAATATTCATCACATTTCAAAATAACACACATGAGGATCATAATAGATTATTTTTTATGAATCCATGACTCAAAATCATATTATAATCATTAAACATCCAAATAATCTACAATAAAAAATCTTCCCACATAGTACTCTTAATTGGCATACCCAACATAATATTTTCTTAACAACCATTAGAAGGATACATAACAATGGTTCATCCCAAATTTTCATTACGGGTAGACAAAAGAGATACAAATCTATGATAACATGAAATTATAAGGTAATAATATGGGTATTTTATCATAAAGATAACTTTTTATGTTCATATCGACCTATCATGGATCATAAAAAACATTTTTCACTTAAAACATTATTATTTTATAAAAAATTTTTAATAATAGGGAGAAATGATCTTAAACTAATCATGAACCATAACACCAATTCAAAAAATTGTTGTTATATCCTAAAAATATTAAAAAAATTCCTAGTTGATGTTTAAATTCAATGACCATCAGCATAGTGGATCAAAATTGATCATTCATTTCTAATTCTGGATCAGGACACAATTTTTTCCCATAGAGTATTATAACTCACGTATTTTTTATAGCGGATCAATCATGTTGACTAGTTTTCCATTATTATATTAGGTGATATAATTCATTATACAAGGAATTAGATGTAAATATAGGTTCATTAGTATCATAAATAACACTAAACAAACGTTCACCCCAATATCATAAAACATTCATCACATGAAGACATTAAAACACAAATAATGAAATATGTTTTTTAATAATTTTATTAATTCACCATATTATAACTTAAGAAACAAATGGTTTTTATAAAAAATTTATCAACATAAAAATTATAATTTTAGAGAAATAAAAATAATGGTATCATTTTTTTTCCTCCAAAAATAATAAGTATGCTTAAAAGAACTTATCTTAAATGAATAAATATTTTAATGGATCACTTAGAATATTTCTTGTGGAAAATATAATTTATAATTTTAAAAACACATATTAAAAAAATACTACATTTTGAAAATGATTATTATTGAAAATAAGCTTGGAAACTTATAAAGCATTAAATAAAATTGAATTAAAATTTTAAGGAGGAATATATCCTTTCCTAATTTATAATCACATAAAATTCAATAAATATTATTATAACCATTTTCATTGAAAATAAATGTTGAAACATAAAAAATAATATTTACAAAAATCCATGTTCATGATGGTGGGAATTATTATACATGTTAATGTAATGACTGATCATACATTTTCAATAAAAGGAACAATAGAAATTTTTTGGAAAATGATTTCAACATATCATTTAAAAAATTTTCTAAACTGAGAATAATTGAAAATAATAATTTAATTAATAAATTGGGTTCGGTGAGAAAATAATTTTTTTAAAATAACATGGCAATGGATGAAATTAGTGTTTTTAAAAATAGAAATAATTATAGTTAACTTGTTTTTATAATAATATTTACTAATATTGAGTAAATAATGAGATAAAATGATGGAGGATCATGTATCTTAATAACATAGACATATAGTAATATATTTCATGATTTTATTGAAATATGGATCAATATCATTCTCCATCAGAATCATTAATATAAAAAATCTTGTTAATCATTGAGATTATAATGTAGAAACAATACAAGTATAGAAAAATTAAATCATAATCCCTTTTAAATAATAACAATAAATCAAATATAAAATATCATGAAAATTAATAATATCATGATATTTCATGTAAATAGTGATGTTTGTACACATCATATAAGATGATATGTGAATTAAATGAATACCACTCAATGACTGAAAATTTAGATAAAAATACCTTACAATTTTGGTAACTTTTTTAACATAAATCTAATTAAAGAGAGATCATAGATAGGATATTTAAATCCCAATAAATTTCATGATAACTAAATTAAAATTCCAAAAATAAAATTATGCACATCATTTCAAATATTCATTTTGTGAATATCGCATGTGTCCGTATAAAGTAAATATGAAATAGAAATCCCTTACATTTAGAATAAAATTCAATTCTTTGTGGATGAAATTATTATATAATATGATTTTGTATTAAAAATATATAAAAAATAATTAAATAAATAAATAATACCATATAATTATAAATTTTATCAATTCATTACTCATTTATTGAAAAATCCACCTTCAAATCATATTTTAGGTACATTTGTATTGTTTTTCAAGTTTGTTTTGATAATAAATATTTTATCCCATTTATTTTATCACAGTTCCATAATGAGATTAATTTATAAAATTCTCTAAATATCATATATATTCTGTTAAAAAGTAATTATTGTAATCCATGAATGATGGAGACAAAAAATGATATAAATTATTGATGGAGAAGGTGGGTTTTATATACACATGAACATTATTTCCATTTTCATGATGAGTATAAAAAAATGAAGGTACTTTATAATTCCTCCATATATAGTAATTATCATTTAATATTTTTGAAATATATTAAATAAACATATAATTATTAAATTTCCTGAAAATTGTTTTTGAAATCAGATCACATTACCTTGCATGGTTGTGGTACGGCGTACATACAAAAAAGTTATAGTATCCAAAATAGAATGGAATGTATGATGTTTTATTTGATATAATATTTAGGGAAGAATAATTATGTTATAAATATCATATATATTATGTTCATTTTTCATTATTATTATTAATGTAAAAAAAATAAAAAACAAATCACATTATATTGTGAGGCCGTAGTATATCATACAAATGAGTGACCATATTTGTTTTACAATTTTTAGGGAGTTAAGAATGTATGTATTTTTTTGTATTTCCATATATATAATAATATAATTATTTTCATATATTAACATTTATTGCATTACTATATATATAATTGAGAGTTGGTAGTGGAAAATATATGACATCGATTTGCATGGAGGAAGTCCACCACAGACATGAATGATTATTTTGCAAATAATTTGATAAAAGAAAATATAGATATAATTTATTTGATTAAAATAATAACATATCAATATATATATGATTTTTTTATTTAATTATAGTTTCATAATATTTAATATATTTTTAAGATGTAAAAAAATTCATAGTTAGAAAGATTATATCTTCTTGAGACAACCGCTTTAGGTTTAACCTAAATATATTATTGATTGGTTTTTAGATATTATAAAGGACACTAAGATAATGATAAAAAATTCAGGAAGTAATTTACTCAGTTATTTTCATGACATAAGTAATTTGTACGTGTGATGTGAAGAGAAGAGAGGTTTACTTTTAAAAGTGAGGTGAGTGGAACACATGTAATTATTGAAATGAAAAATTTGTATCCATATTTTTCACATAAAAGAATGCTAATAAATTATATATTAAAGAAACTAAGAGGTAATAAAATAAATATATAGCCATATAATGGGATGTGGAAACTTTTATAGCTAACTGGGCTCCCTATAATTTTTTTCACACATACTAAACCCATTTCCACCCTAACCGAGAAAATAAAATCATACTGCATTTAAAACTCTTAATGGTAAAAAATTATGGTAAAATTATTTGGTAAGATATGCTATGATTATTTAATGTATGGAATCCTTTTTTAAAAAATTCAATTCAATAAATTGTCAATTTTTAATTTAAATTCTCTCCCATGGATGCAATAAATTTTTTTTTACAAATATAAATGATTGAAATGGTTAAATTATTTTTACTTAAAAAATTAAATATGATATGTATTATAATGAATTGTATTTTATTAATATACAAATAATTGAAATAATTTTACTTTTATTGTGATATTAAATATTCTTATTTTTATTACATTCTCTTAATAAAATTACATTTCGTACTGAAAAAGTTTATTTCTTACTATTCAATTAAAAATTAATTTATTCTGAATAATCTCAAGAAATATATCCTATATATTATTGAAATTCTATTTTCAGTTTTTTTTTCAAAATAATTTTTCTATAATTAAAAAAAAAAATTACTAAAATATGTGTGGAAAATGTGAGAATTTTTTTTTCAAACATAAGTGTTTTGGAAATATAAATTAGATTTATTCATATCTCATCTATAGAAAATGAATTATATAAATAATACAAATTTGTTTTATTATATAATATATAAATTCAATTAAAATAATTCAGCATAATTTTTTTTTTATTTTATAAATTCAAAACATATTTTGAACCTAAAAATTTCTTTCAGAAAATGATTTCATATATTTTATAATTGATTTTATTTTTTATTTACATTTATTTTCCCACTAAGGTGTTGATTTTATATACATTTATAAACTATAAATATACAATGTTATATTAATCATATCCAGACCCTCAATTCCAATGTCTAGGTGATAATTATTGTACAAATATATCAGTAGTATTTCATGGATCATTTAAACTCCATGTTGAATATATAAAATATAAAATTTCAATTACATGTAACTAAAAATATCAAAAAAATTAATTTTATTTGAAAATATTTATTTCCCAAAATCTCATGTATTTACACTATAGCCACATTAAAAATAATTTGGTGATTGATATTCATTAAATTGGTAAGAATGTCTAACGATACATATTCTTCATTAAATACTAATGTTACCATGTTGTTTCCTAAAGCTGGGGGTTTCTCCATAGAACATTTACAAGAATATTTGCCTTTTTGTTCAATTTTTTTTATGATCCAGAATATCCACCAGTTTATTCGCATAAGAAACATATTACACCCTTGATATGACCTCATAGTTCAATACATATGATGTATAATATATATATTTCTTCAGTAGAGATATATGAACCATGTAATGACCATGAGAGAGGTTTAGTGGAAGTTAAAATCTGTTTGTTATAATCCTGGTAGCATCCTGAATTCCAAGGGAATATATATAACTATGTAACTGTATTCCATTAATTATTACATAGAAAAACTCAAATAAACACCTTCATAGCATCATCATATTCTATATCGTGTAGATAGTAATTATTTTACCGTTTTAATATTTATGATGCCCTTATATGTTGCGGAATCGATATAACCTTCTCTTTGATTTCAAAAATTAGTTTATTTCCCAGTATCTTTCATTATAAAGCATTATTCTAAATCAATGGAGACATACAATTCCTTCCACAAATTGATTCATAATGGGGAAACATAATTCTTGATGAAAATCTTTTGTTTCCGAAAAAATAAACTAAAATAATGTGTTGACCGATAGAATTATTGAAATACATAAAAATATATATTATCATATCCAATAGGGTTTTAATTTTATCTAAAACAAAATATTACAATAAATAGGATACAATGTGATGAATCATAGCTCTACATCAATGAACTACTAAATACTTTTTTATAATATCAAGATAAACTATAGATACTGACCAGATATATTTGAATTTGGTACTCCAAAAAACATTATTACTTATATTGAAAATTCTTTCATGTTGACCAAAAGATAAATCATGTCTAATAGCACTAGGTGTAATGACATTGAATGGTGATAGATTAAAACACAAAATTTCTTCATCAACAAAGATAAGATAATCCCTAGTGGATACCAATACCATTACACATATTTTTTAATAGTTTAAATGAATATATCTTTGAAAAACCATTATCATTAAATCATATGTAGAATTAATGGGTTTATTTTCATCAGTATATCTTAAAAAATCATTGTTCATGATAAAAACCATTTAAATGCAAGAACACCATGGGTGTCAATGGCTTTTAAATTATGATCAATCATTAACCCATAAACCCATGATTGTATCAACAATTATTATGGTAATATTACATAGAATACTATATTTTTTCATAAGATAATTCACACATTCATCGATAAATAAAAGAATTTATTAAACAAGAATATTATATTGTACTATTGGGTTACTCTTTATATTTATTGAATATGAAATGATATTTCATTCATTTATAATTATTATAGAGGGATAAAAAAATTCTAAAAAACGTATCAAATTTCACTACAATATGAACAATAAGATTTCTGTAGGGATCTTACATAAATAATAAAACATGAAATTCACATCTAAATAGGAGTTGATAATTTTTCCCATGTTATTATAATACACATGATTCTTTTTAGTTTCACAATATATACCATTTTAATTTTTTTTTGTGAATTATTATTTGTATTATCCCTTTTATTACTGAAATAATTTTCATGATTCCCAATCTCCATTAACTTGAGGAACTAATGTGTGAGTAGTGCATTATATGGATAATTAACTTTACTTTTCATATTTTGATGAATTATTATGTTCAATTTGGAATGCATCTAATCACTGACCATCATTTCCATACATTAACCAGTCAATAATCTCCTTAAGAAAATTTCCTCCCTGTTTCGGTCCACATATTGTTTATAAATGAAATGTCATATACTTTTCTCTATTATTTTTAGAAAATCGCATAAATATAATATTTCATTTCTTATCAAAACCATGTGATTAATTGGTCACATCAATCAATGTTTCCTATTTTATATAATAATGGTTGTTTTCTTCATCACTATTAATGTCCCTTGTGGATAACACGCATCAGAAATATAGAGAGATAATATTTTTCAAGTAAGACTTACAAATAATTCAATATATAATTACACAACTAGGTATTAAGATGATGTGCAATTCAAAGGACTGATGTTCCCTAAATTAATTTTTTAAAAATAACTATTATATTTGTTTTTATTTCAAGCCATGTTTCTTAATGAAAATTAGATTAATCAAAAACAGAATTTCAGATCAGAAATTTGATACCACGTTTGAGTCTATAATGAAGTTTTTACTCCAGGTGTGACCTAAAATAGTTTGGAATATGGTGTTTAGAAACCTTT
This sequence comes from Viscum album, assembly GCA_963277665.1. Lineage (NCBI taxonomy): Eukaryota > Viridiplantae > Streptophyta > Magnoliopsida > Santalales > Viscaceae > Viscum > Viscum album. The sequence goes on along the minus strand of OY728122.1, from coordinate 1,514,316,279 downwards.
TTAATTGGTGGTACTTTTAGCGTAATAATTAATTCATTAATTCATTATTTAATTTTAATAAGAAAATGATTTATTGGAATATTGCCATGGTTAATTATTTAGGGTTGGACATAAAAAACATGGGAGTAATCTATATCTTCTCCTTCCTCCAATATACGAAAATCCCATCGAACTATGAGGAAATGACATATCAGAGTGGACCATGCCATAAGAAATGAAACGACGTCCGTCATTTGTTAGATATATCAATCACAGATGATGAGAGATCCAATATCCATGAATGACTACAAAAATATTACACCATTTTTTGTTAAAATAATTGATCATATCGATCCCTTCTATTGATCTACAACAATAATGGCCAAATAATGTGCATACATAATGATTTAAATAGTGTAGATTCAATGGGTCTTACCCTGGAAACACCATTCTTGATTATTTTCTATTATAGATTATCAAAGAATGGTTAAATTTTTGTTTTGGTTCCTTTCTCCAACTTTTTATTCACATTCTTCATGGGTAGAACACTGCATTCCCGATTCCATATTACAAGGAAGTATCATGCCTGATAAGCCCATTGAAGTTACGAAGAATTATCAAATGAGGCATAGATCGATGAATATATAATAAATCTATGATGAGTAGAGGTTATGGATAATTGATACAATGATCCAGGGTTAGGTATTCAATTTGGAAGGAATGGATCATGTAGTAGACCTCCAATGGGAAACCAAATTAAATATCCTAAGAGCGATGGCTGGACACCATGATCCATTGTGTGACCAAATAACTTCTACCGGATGTTTGGCTAGAATCAATGAATAATAGATATATTCATGGTATAGATCTCTGATCTATGACTCTATGAAAACCCCGTCAACATGTTGTGTATATGGATGATTTCATGTATTTTATCCCAAGTCTGGTGGATACGGTTTTTGAAATCTATAATGATGACATGACATGAAGAACTCCTACATGTCATGTACCTCATCCCCAAGTGGATGAGATGTGTTTTTTTTTACCAGGGAATGATTCCATCTCTGTGTACATGTCTATGTACATGGAAATGGCTAGATCACAATGGAAACACCTCATACGATGTAACACAACATGTAACAATGTACAGAGACCCATGGTCAGTACACAGACACTTACAGAAGGATGCAACCTCAATCTTGAATAGAATGGACTTTCCTGTTTTCCACCAATACGAAATTAAATCCTACATATCATTGGGTTATATTTTTATAGTTAAATATTCTTGTGGTGAAGTGGGAGAAGACTCCATGTTGTCCCCTCACACACCATGCATCCCTTATCTTCTTTTGAGGAAAATTCAATGTTCTATATCACCTTCATTTGAGCTCGTATGTTGGCCCATGAGTAACTTGTCCTGAGTGTCATTCCAGTTATAATGTGATGATTACCTATATTATGTATTTTGATATATGATGTTGAATATTCTATGCCCGGATCATGGTTACTAAATTCTTATCATTGTAAATGGTCATCCTGGATCACCAGGAAATTTTTCTGAGTAGAACAACCATAATGTACAAGGGTGTGGGTCCTCAATGACTATAGTGGGACCCCAAATCTGTATGGGCACAGGTCCTATATATCTACCATTTGAGTGGGACCCCCAGATTTACTTAGGTGTGGGTCATTGATAAATTGATTAGAACCCCCCTGTGGTGCTAGAGAGTGGGTCCCCGTCTTCTATGTGGAGACCTTATTAGACTAGGAATAGTTCCCTAATGGCTATAGTTTAACCCGTATAACAACAGGGTGTGAGTCCTCAACCTATAAATTATATCCCCCCATTATCCTATTATTGGATCCTCCACCCACTATGTGGAACCCCCTATCGGATAGGGAGTGGGTCCTTGTGACACAAGATTATATCTACCCATTAGTGTATGTGCGAGTCCTATATGGAAACATATATAGTATAAACCCCCTAAAATACAATGGTTTGGTCTTTCTACATTGTGTTTTTACCCAATAGACTATGGGTCACAATGTTGAGGTGAGTTTTATCTTGTATGGAATATTTTTGACAAATGTGTGAGATGTTGTGAACCGTTGATGGAATTTTCAAACTGTTGGGGACTCTTATTTCTAGGATGGGTTGTTACATGGATATCCCCATAATCTCTCAGTTTTTATTATATAACCAATAATATATATATATATGCTTCTACACCCACCCCATGGATTTTGTTACACACTTTCCAGGGGAGGTGACGATGTGCGAGGTATTCCACATTATTTTAGTGTCTTGCATCTCATGGTTGGATTAGTCTTATATCATAATATAGGTGGTGATGACTACCTGTGTAGTATATATACGCAAAATTTAGATCCCCTTCAGCTTAGATGATACTAATTCCACTTTTCTGGTTTGATAAATTATCATAGACTATATGTACCATCATGTGTACAATATAAAACCTTTCTATTCCTATAGTATCTCATTCTACTTCCCATTAAGATATCAGAGAGTCAAAATTGATATGTCTATACTCAACTTTTGTATAGTATTTTCCTGTTCATTTTCTGTCTAATACAGATGATAGATAGGTCGATGGTAACTTCGAAAGAGAATAAATAAAATAGATAAATTACACCACATGTTGTTATTGCATCTTATGATTTAGGTTCTAGGCACTCCCTATAGTTTTCATTAAGATATTTTCATGTTGGGACACACTTCTAGTTGGAGAAGTATTTTACAATTTACAATTCATTTTTCAATGATGTACACTTCTACACCCTACAGGTTATGCATCCGTGTTTTAAATTCTAGTTTTTTTTAATTATTTTACTCATTATCTTTGATCATATACATCAATATGGATGGGTTAATGATTATTATTACGTAAAAAAATTCATCCCCGTGTTTTATATTCTTTTGGCATAGGTCACCACCTATGGAATATGGAGGAGGTAATGGGTTAGTTGTGGATAAATCCTAATCTTGGGATAGTTCGTGACAAGATACATTATTTTATTATAAAAATTGGTCCCCGATGAGAGAATTGACACCCCACCGTAACAGGGTCATCAAGTCCATAATCAATTGGTACAACTTATAAGGACCCAACCTTATAAAATTTCAAAATCTGGAACTAAATGAATAATTCACATTGAGGATATTTTTTGGTATAGTGTTTAAGTGAATTATGCAATTAATATAACATTTCATCAAAAAATTACAATGTAGACACTTTTACTAAGTTTCCATTTTTTTCATAAAATAAAATCTTTTGAAAAAAATAGTTTTCTCTAGTTACATGGTTTAGAATGAATGACTATTATTTAATCCCATCCTTGACCCAATTCATCAATAAGTAATCTGAAAAACATTTTAAAACATGGGATGAGCATAACAATATCATTAAGGGTAATAAAATAAAAAAATAAAACATTATTCCATAAAAATATATGATTTCTATCATACCCTATGAAATCATACGATTTATGAACAACACATTGAAAACACAAATCTTAATGGTATCTTGTGGCATCCATAACATACTAACTTAATAGATTTCACAGCTATGTATCTAGTTACATTTTGAATACCCATCACATATATATTACCTAAATATCATAAGAGAAACATTAATGTTAACCTTATCCATGTTACCCAATGCATTGGAGATCTATCTTAGAATCACCCACCCTAGGTTTTTCACGAAACCACCCATATACATAAAACAATTCCCAATAACCATGACACCAAAAACATGTCTAAAGGAAAGATAGCATTTCCACATTGAAATAACAGTATATAATTTCAATATATTTAAGTAGTCAATTATTTCTCATAACCATTTCTAATACCAAAATACGTAAAATGTTGTATGATATTTATTTTCCTTTAAAAAAATACAGTTTTTTAGGAATCCATAGATCAAATAATACTCACGGTAGTGGAAAGTTCATTATCACCGCATAAAATAAAAAGAAACATTAATTTTTGACATTTAATAAAAGGATTCACAGATAAATATTCCCTTTGAATGATATTAAAAGACATTTATTTTATACCTTATAAAAAATAGTCATGTAAAAATAAATATATGCATCAATAAAAGGTGATTGAGAAGAATTCTCTTACCTCATGTATCACATGAAGCATTCATTCTATAAGTTTCTTGAATAAGAACATGAAGTTAATTTCTACTTTATTAATACACTTTTTTATGTATATTATTAATTTTACATCACTTATCACCATGTTATTATCATTTCATAATCATTTATGTTAACAATGGTCATTTGGTCGATATTTGGTACTTATAATTACATGTTTTCTATGTGGTAAAAATTCCATCATATAAAGAATGATATTCATGATTTCCATATCATATAAATAATATATATCCTGTATATATGAATTTATAAATGTTAATATCATTTGGATATTTGAAAATGAAATTCACAATCAATGGAGATGGTAAACCGTATGTATGCATGAACACTACATTCATTTCTTTTTTTCATTCTCAAATGAATGAAAACCACATTATACAATATTATATTATAATCATAGTATAATATAGAATATTATATACATTAAATAAGTTCATTAACATGATCCTTTATATATTCCATATATGGTATGTACGAGTCATATCACTTTGAGGGGACGGTAGTCCTCAGTTCCTCAAATGCAATTATCATATATATACAAGATGAGAAGCATAAAGGAATGTTAAAAAAGATAATTACATAAGAATATAGATAAAAAAGTTTTATAAATATCATATATAATTACAGTTCCATCATAATTTCCACCATGAGTGGAGATAAGAGATAATTGAACAATCATCATTTTGTGAGGTAGTAGTTTTCCATCTATAGAAACAGTATGTTCATATCCATCAGAAAGAGGTTTCATTATGTTCGGTTCGATTAAATATCATCGCAACAACCTATTATAGTAATTATATTGATTTTTTTATAAAACATGTATCTAAAATCGTTTAGGGGGTTGGATAAGTATAATAAAATAAATGAACTTAAGAGAAGACGCTACCATTAAATTGGGTAACACCCTTTGGTTTGAACAATAGGATTTCTTGAAGTGACTTCTACCTAAGGTAAGGATTCTAGTTAGAATATAGGGATTTTGGGAGCTTATTTGTGTAAAGGATATATGAGCCATGGGGCTTGAGAGTTGTGAGTAATGGGTTAGAGGTGATGTCTTTTTATAAGGGGAAGGAGAGGCTCATTAGGATTGTTTTAAAATATTATTTTATTTTAAACTAAATTTCTATTTCAAAAGTTCCCAAACATTTATTATTAAAAGATATGAGGACTATTATTCAAAATCCTCTCATCCAATTTGTTTTAGATTGTTTTGGTTTCAAATTTAACATTATAATTTAGCTTTAACACTTTGTTAAAAAATTTGACACTTACCCTGTCTTCTTGTGTATTCACTATAAATGGTTTATACAATTACTATCAAATGAAATTCGAACCAAAATTGGTTAATTAACTAGATTTTCATCCTTTTCTATTTTATTTGTCTAAATAATATATATTTAGGATTATTATATAATATTATATAATAATATATATTTTTAAAACTCATTTAAGTTAATTTAAATACTATTCACATATTGACTTTTTAAAAAATACAAAACAACATTATTCATTAGAAAACACTTCATTGCATCTAATATAGCAAGTCATACTCATCTCTAAAATTCGTGGATGGCCAAAAAAGATTCAACGTAAATTTATTTTATCATTTATATTCTCATTTATTTAAAGCGTTTATTATTGTGGTAATCATTACATCAATATTTTCTCATAAATAATTTTATTTATTGGATGTCTAAAAATTAAAAATAAAAACCCATGATATAGGAAATGTTTTTATCTTTATAATAAATATTCCTAGTAAAGTATATCAATTATATAACCCAACATGAATTTTTTTTATAGAAATATAATACATGTTTATGATATTTTGTTTTACTTTAAATAAATTGTTTTTAACGTAATTATCTTACCGAAGTGGGTTAAAAATGCAAAAAGTTTCACTAAAAGATTTTATTGGTTGAGCATGACTCATATAATAAGGTTTGGACAAGTTTTAAGATAATTTTATAGTATTGTAATATTATTTTTACCTTTAATTACCTTATATAACTTTAACTGCGGTAAATAAACATCAAAAGATACTATTCACAAAAAATTATTTTCATCTCATTAAACAAATTTTTTTTTACGAAAAACAACCCTCTATGTCAGATTTTCAAAATTCAATTTACAGAAGTGGAAAAATTTTATTTAAATGAAAATGTCGGTTTTTTAACAACTAAGTAGTATTTTTCACAATTCATCAAAAAATGAAGGTTTTCAGAAAAATATAAAAATTTCACCCTAAGAAAAATTTGATATACCGAATTTCAAAATGATTTATTTTTACCAAATTCAAAACATATAAGTTTTATTAATTAATTTAAAATTAATTATCGTTGTCAAAACCCGAATTCAAGTTTTAAAAATTAATACCTTCTAAAAGATTACCATGTGTTTTTGTCCAATTTATTAGCAAAATTTCATCTAATGAATATCATTAGATTAAATGGTAAAAATATAATCCAAATACACTTTAAACCAAATTAAAAGAAAAATATATCGATATAAATAAATTAGATGAAAATGTAGTTTTGAATTAAAGTGCAGTTTATTTCATTATTCATTAAAAATGATTTTTATCAGAAATATACAAAAAATTTCGTCGAAATAAAATTTTGATGTCCGGATTCTAAAGAAGAATATTTTTTTTTCACATATAACATATTTATGTGAAAAAAACCAGATTTCAATGTTGGTTATTCATTAAAAAGAGGTAAATCATCATTTAAAATAATATTAGATTATTTATGCTTAAAATTTTATTCATTCACATTTTAATCCTCTTACTTTTATTGGATAAATATAAAAACATTTAAGAAAAATGTTTAATCATAAACTGGTATGTTCTATTCATTCTAGAAAAAAACGACAAGGAGTTAACTAATAATTAAATGTATAATATAATATTTTTATTTTTCTATATAAGTCAACAATGTGTGCAATGAAAAATTACAAAGAAACCCGTTGTTGGGTATCAGGTACGGAGTTTAACATATAATCCCCATTAAAGAAAAATTAATATTTATTTCACAAATATTAATAAACATGAAAATTTATTATTATTTATTTACCAGGGGTGTTACATCCTTCCCTCTTTTGGGAAATTGTGTCCCCACAATTCTATTCACATATCAAATTACAGGGGGTATTTATCCTTTATAGAATTTTCAAATTCCCACGATGCCTCTTCAACTATATAGTTTTTTCAAAAAACATTTCCCTCATGGATTACCATATTCCGCAACACATTATCTCTACAGTCAAGAATCTAGACTGGGTATTCCTTGTAAGAGATATTTTCACCCAACTGAACCACCTCTGGAATACAAAACATGAGATGGATCTGGCATATACTTTCCCAATATTGAAACATGAAAAACATTGTGCAAATATGTTAATCTTGTAGGTAAATCCACTTTGTACCCAACTGATCCAAATTTATCCATGATTTAACAACGTCCAATGAACCATGGACTCAACATTCCCTTATTACAAAAAAAACACATCATACTTTTCCATGGAGATACATTGAGTAAGATTTGATTTCATACATTGAAATAAATATCCTTTCACCATTTACCTGCAAAATGTTTCTACCTACATTGATCGATTTTTATGTGCTTCTGAATCAACTAAACATTTCCTTCAATCACACCTACCAATTCTCCTCCAATCAGTTTCCATTCACCTACTTCATCCCAAAAAGATGGAGTTCTACACTGATTTCCATATAATGCCTCCAATGGATTTGTATGTATATGAGAATGAAAATTTTATTAAAATAAAATTCAACCAAATAAAGATGATTGTCCAAAAATCACCAGTAATCCATTGAAAAATCACATTTCATATCCTCCAATGTCTTAATTTTTCATTCTAACTGCACATTTAATTGAGGATGAAAAGATTTTCTAAAATTTCATTCAGTACCAAACTACTTCTGAACGCCATTCCAAACGTTAGAAGTAAACCTAGTATCACGATCAGATACAACGGATAGTGGAACTCCATGAAACCTGACTATCTCTTTTACATACAATAGACTAAGTTGATATAGAGACACAATATCTCAAATAAGAATTAAATTAGTAGATTTAGTTAATCGATCAAAAATAACCAAGATTTCATTATTTATATAAGATGTATTTGGTAATCTCACAACGAAGTCAATGGATATATTTTCCCATTTCCAACATTCCACCAATAAAAGGATGAATAATCCCTTTTTGTTACTATCACCCTTCTTTAATCTCTTTACAAGTCAAAACATCCCAGTAAAATCATCAATACCTCTTTTCATTTCATCCCACTAGTAATACTCCCAATAATATCCGTATATCTTAGTACTACTATGATGAACTGATGAAAAGAACTATGAGCTTCACATAATAAATCATTATTCGACTGTTAATCCCAAGGAACACATAATATCTTACCAAACCTCCAAACACAATCATTATCAATGTTAAAATCCAAAAACATGCCCTTCATAAAAAACTCTACCTTTTTTGCATCTCACTGTATTCCTTCTACGCTTGTATAATTAAATCTGATAAAGATGATTTCACTAAAACCAGAAAAAACCAGAGGAATTTCTTGCACAAACATGTTATACAACAACATTCATCAAATTGTAAATCAAATTATCTTGTTCCAAATGCAGCACGGTTAATGTAGCATTACATTTCTGACTCAAAGAATCAGCTACTTTATTTTATTTTCCTAGATGGTATTGAGTAGTTCAATAATAATCTGTGATAAATTATAGCCATATCCTCTGTCTCATGTTAAATACTTTGTGAGTGAATATATAATTCATATATTTGTGATGAATATTGTAACGACCCGAAATTTTGAATAAATCTTGTTTCCTATTTTATGTGTTATTTTATTTTATTTTTTATACTCAACAAAAATGTTTCATTTGATAACATGAGTATAATTAAAATGATACCGTTGGTTTTTGACTGTTATATGACCATTGGTCAATATGACCGCTGAAAACTAAACATTTTTATTATTGTCTCTAAATACAAGTAATCTTGGTTAATTAATATAGAAAGATGATTTGATGGCCTCACCCAGTAGTCTTGGACCAATCGAAGCCCATCTAACAGAACTTGGGAAGGAGGTAGCACCACTGGGCTTTGCTCTAGACCAAACCCAAGCTGAACTTCATCGTGTGAAGCTAGAACGGGATCGCCTTCGCGAGAAGTTCAAACTGATAGAAATTACTACTCGTGCGATGTTGGCCGAGCCTCCCTCAGATTCACTCACCTTAGCACACCTTACACTTAGGTCTTATGCTGGTGTGATAAGGGGCTATGTAAGGAGACCGTAACTGCCTTGTGTAATACTTTGTTTTAAATAAAAATTGGGATTTCTTCTTATGATGAAGTTTATGAATTTTCAAATGACCGGATAAATATAGTATGCATATTTTTGATGAATTTTAGAAAAAGGATTTTTTTAAAATGGTTGTGTAAACCTTAAATAATTAAAAATGTGTAATGATTTTCGAAAAATGGTCTTCTACAATTATGTTCAGTACGAAATTTAGAGTCTAATAAGATCAACTTAATTTTTGATGAATAGTAAATTATGAATAGTGATTTTATGATTAGGATTAGTAATGTGTCCAAATGGATTAGTAATCTCACTTAAAGAAAGTATTAATATAATCTAGGCACCTTGATTAAGTAATGTGATTCAATAAAATGGTTAAATAACGGTTTCATAAATTATTATTCAAGTATTAGTTTTTTCGGGTGAATAGTGTTTTTTAATTAAAAATTTAATTAAAAATATTTAGATAATTATTTTTATAAAACGGATTTCATTTTTGAACTCAGAGCACCGATATTATGCTATGGTAATTTTTGGGGTTTTTTCTGAAAAAAATGAATTTTCGGTGAATAGTTTTTTTATTTAAAAATTAAATTAAAAATATTTAGAAAATTATTTTTATAAAATGGAGTTCATATTTGTAATCAGAGTGTTGATATTTGGTTAAGGTGAAATTTTGGGATTATTCTGAGAAAGTTGAATTTTTGATGAATAGTGAAAATACAGTTTTTAAGTTACGGGTGTTTAATGACATCATTAAATGATGTATTAAGTTTTTAATCAATATGTTAGAATTATGAATAGTGAGATAAGGTATGAGGTGTCCCAAGTGGCCAATACCATGGGCAAATACCATGGGAAAGCCCATGGTTTTGCCAAAACCACTAATGAGGTGTCCCTTTGCCATTTATGCCTTGTCCCCTCACTTTCCCTATAAATACCAAGCCATCCTCTCATCCATTCGACTCCCCACTCTCCACCAACGAAGTTCTGGTCTCATTACCTCCCAAGGAGTCCTCCCATGGTGCCCCCAAGCCCTCAAGGTCCCAAACTTTGAGTTTTAAGAGTTATGTTTTAAGGTAAGGGATCCGACCTCTCTCTTTCTTTTCAAGTAATTTCTTTTATGTCATTCCTTTTATGATCCATGTTCTTATGTTGGAGTATATTCTTTTATACTCCTCTTACTGACCTTTTCATGTTCATATAATGAGAGATCCCCTCTTACTCTCATTATTTCTTTTTATGATGTTTTAAGTGGCACCGTTAGGCTGCCGAAATTTTTGTAACAGATTCTTTCTCCCTTCTCATTTTTCAAGATCTATTTTCATGTAAAGTATTTCAAGTTCCTTTTTATTATGTTGGGGTATGATCTCTAAATTTATCATACTGATATTTTATGATCATATGATGAGAGACCCCATTTGATCTCTTCAATTCAGTATTTTGATGTTTTAAGTGGCCCCGTTAGGCTGTCGAATTTTTAAGTGGTTCTTCACCCTTCTCGTTTTGAAGTTTCTATTTTCATGTCAATTCTTTCAAGTTCCTTTTTGTTATGTTGGGGTATTATCTATATATATATCATACTGGACTCTTATGTTCATATGATGAGAGACCCCATTTGATCTCTTCAATTCAGTATTTTGAAGTTTTAAGTGGCGCCGTTAGGCTGCCGAATTTTTAAGTGGTTCTTCACCCTTCTCGTTTTGAAGTTCTACTTTCATGTCAATTCTTTCAAGTTCCTTTTTGTTATGTTGGGTTATTATCTCTATATCTATCATACTGGACTCTTATGTTCATATGATGAGAGACCCCATTTGATCTCTTCAAATCAGTATTTTGAAGTTTTAAGTGGCGATGTTAGGCTGCCGAATTTTTAAGGGATTCTTTCACCCTTCTCCTTTTCAAAGTTCTAATTCTATGTCATGTCTTGAAAGTTCCTTTTTATTATGTTGGGGTATGATATATATATCTATCATACTGATCTCTTATGATCATATGATGAGAGACCCTATTTGATCTATTCAATTCATTTTTGTTGAAGTTTAAGTGACGTCGTTAGGCTGCCGAATTTTCATAAGAGAAATCAAATTTTTGTCTTCCTTCCATGTTTTTCATTTCAAATGGTATGTCCTTGAAATTGCATCACCATGTCCATATATCCTTCTTATTATGTCACTCTACTATTTTATCGGTCAATTATGATTGTTCGACCCATGTTCCCTCTCTTTTCAAAGTTTTCTAAAACCTTGTAACATAGCCGTTATGCTGCAGAATTTTCGTCTCAAAATGCCTCTCTTTTCTCAAAATTATTTTATGTTATAAAGTGAATACTCAAATCTATTATTTCTAAAGGGATATTCACATATATAAAAAAATGTTCTATTTTATATTCTGGGATTTACATACATAAAACCCGCTCTCCCCTTCCGTGGGTTTAAAGTGACGTAAAGATCATGTCTCTAAAGCAGTTTTTAAAACGTTATGATTATGAAATGAAACCCATTATTTTATGCTATATGGGTTATTTATGAAATGTTTGATGATGATATATGTGGATCACATGATAATAAAGGCAAATTTAAGGGTGCGCCCTGATAGCGCTCCAATGCATTGGGTAATGATGTAACCACTAGAGATTACAATTTTCACGATACCTTGGTGAATAACCTTGGTAATTTTCAAATAACACCTTGGGGATGGACCTTGGTGATATGTTCATGATTGTCTATGTTAAATTATGTAGCCACATCTTCAAGTTATGAAAAAGGTTTTATTTTTATTATGAAATGCCTCATGATTTCAATTTCATGCCTTAAAGTTCTTTTCATGACTTTATTGATGTATCTCAAGTTCATATGTAAAATGTTTCACTTGTTTCCCTTACTGGGCCTTCTGCTCACCCTTCCTTTTGATGTATGTCCCCAGGTTATGAGATGCAGTAATGAGCCTAGGGTGAACATGAGGAGAAGCCTTTCAAGTGTTTAAGAAGAATGTTTTTTTTGTTTCATGTTTTATGTTCCTTGTTTCCAAGACACTAAACCTTAAAGATCCTCAGTTCCGTGTAATGGAATGAAAGTTATGTTATAAAAATATGGGATGCTATAGTTGGTATCAAAGGATGGTTTAGTTATTTGTGGAAATTAGGATATGAAAACTCTAGGAAGAACCCTATAGAAAAGTTTAAATATAGGAAATCTTCCTGGTATTTTGGTGAGTATTGAGTAAGGGGTTACCAAGCAAATACATCCCTGTCTGGATACGAGCAGGTAGAGGTGGCTCTGGCACAGTTGTACATAGGGGTAAAACCCAAAAACACCGCTTTGAGCTATACTCGAACGGGAACTGGTACACGACAACGGGCCTTGCTGCACTCTTGGTTACGACACTCCCGGGGGATATGCTTTGGTAAATTCATAAGCTTAGTATGAACCATTATTAAAGGAACAAAGATAAAATTAAATAAAGGTTCACATAAGAATATATGATCATGGATAACCTAGATGGGAACCTAGGGGATCACAAGTTAGGGTATAATTTTCTTCTACAAGTTATCCTTATATGCTTTAAGTTTCTTTTCATGATTATTGGCTAAGTATTTAAGCCCCTAATTATAGATTCTTTTCTTATTTAATGGCGGGAAATGAAAGAACATTTCCCAACAACCAATGTGATAGGAAATGCTATGATTTCTGTATTAATACAACAAAGATGATTAGGGGATTAAAAGATGATTATTATTTTGGAAGACGTTCACTATTTTGAGGACCCTATATGATCAAGGTAAATAGATTACTGCGGCATTTTCATTGAGGAGTAAGGTTGACTTATATTTTGAAGAATCAATGAATTTAAGGAGGACTTATAGTAATTTAGGTTAATTATGGAAATGATTAACCTATCTTGGGTAAAATATGTTTAGGTTAGCTACTTTTGTTATAAGATGTTAGTTGTGGTTGATGTTGTTTGGAGATGAACAATGAAGTTTATTTTGGAAGACTATTTTATCAAATCCCTCTTGTAATTGGGTTTCAATCTTAGTCTGGTATATTTTGAGGAATTTTAAGGACCGTTATTTAAGGGATGGTCAATGATGAACTTTGGGTAGTACCATGGAACTTTGAAGATTTAAAAATAGTTTCCCTTCCTATGGGATTCTTTCTTTTTTAAGAGTTTTTTTACCTTACCCTTTCTGTTTTTGGGATAATGTTTAAAGATAGAAGAAATAGATAGTTAATCTTTTGTGGATTATGTGATTCTCTAGAAGATGATTCTTGTGTTTTGATGAGACCAAGTAGTTTTGAATGCTCATCATTTGGAGAAAAGATTAGTTTTGGTAGAAACTTATTAAAGGATGAAACTCTACATGAAGGGAGGTATATTTCCTTATGTTTTTGTTCTATGTTGTAAATGAATTCCTCAAAATTATGAAAAGGAACGTAAAACAAAAACGTTGTTGGTTTACGTTTCCTACTAGGTAATCAAAGATCGTTTACACACATCATAAGTTTGGGATTTTCTTATGGTTAACTTTATCCTAATCATGTTCTCTATCACTCTCCCTCAGAGCTTGACCCTTTGTTTTTCTTCCATGTCCATGTTTTCCTACATGGAATCCTAGTGTGGGCTAACTCGGGTGACCTTCGTACTTCCGTTTCTTTCTTATAAAGTAATAGTTTTACTTACTCCTTTTCCGATGTGGGACTTTCAATGAAATTTCAAAACCTAATTTTAAAAAAAAATTGCGAGGACGCAATTTCTTAAGGGGGGAAGATTGTAACGACCCGAAATTTTGAATAAATCTTGTTTCCTATTTTTATGTGTTATTTTATTTTATTTTTTATACTCAACAAAAATGTTTCATTTGATAACATGAGTATAATTAAAATGATACCGTTGGTTTTTGACTGTTATATGACCATTGGTCAATATGACCGCTGGAAACTAAACATTTTGATTATTGTCTCTAAATACAAGTAATCTTGGTTAATTAATATAGAAAGAAGATTTGATGGCCTCACCCAGTAGTCTTGGACCAATCGAAGCCCATCTAACAGAACTTGGGAAGGAGGTAGCACCACTGGGCTTTGCTCTAGACCAAACCCAAGCTGAACTTCATCGTGTGAAGCTAGAACGGGATCGCCTTCGCGAGAAGTTCAAACTGATAGAAATTACTACTCGTGCGATGTTGGCCGAGCCTCCCTCAGATTCTCTCACCTTAGCACACCTTACACTTAGGTCTTATGCTGGTGTGATAAGGGGCTATGTAAGGAGACCGTAACTGCCTTGTGTAATACTTTGTTTTAAATAAAAATTGGGATTTCTTCTTATGATGAAGTTTATGAATTTTCAAATGACCGGATAAATATAGTATGCATATTTTTGATGAATTTTAGAAAAAGGATTTTTTTAAAATGGTTGTGTAAACCTTAAATAATTAAAAATGTGTAATGATTTTCGAAAAATGGTCTTCTACAATTATGTTCAGTACGAAATTTAGAGTCTAATAAGATCAACTTAATTTTTGATGAATAGTAAATTATGAATAGTGATTTTATGATTAGGATTAGTAATGTGTCCAAATGGATTAGTAATCTCACTTAAAGAAAGTATTAATATAATCTAGGCACCTTGATTAAGTAATGTGATTCAATAAAATGGTTAAATAACGGTTTCATAAATTATTATTCAAGTATTAGTTTTTTCGGGTGAATAGTGTTTTTTAATTAAAAATTTAATTAAAAATATTTAGATAATTATTTTTATAAAACGGATTTCATTTTTGAACTCAGAGCACCGATATTATGCTATGGTAATTTTTGGGGTTTTTTCTGAAAAAAATGAATTTTCGGTGAATAGTTTTTTTATTTAAAAATTAAATTAAAAATATTTAGAAAATTATTTTTATAAAATGGAGTTCATATTTGTAATCAGAGTGTTGATATTTGGTTAAGGTGAAATTTTGGGGTTATTCTGAGAAAGTTGAATTTTTGATGAATAGTGAAAATACAGTTTTTAAGTTACGGGTGTTTAATGACATCATTAAATGATGTATTAAGTTTTTAATCAATATGTTAGAATTATGAATAGTGAGATAAGGTATGAGGTGTCCCAAGTGGCCAATACCATGGGCAAATACCATGGGAAAGCCCATGGTTTTGCCAAAACCACTAATGAGGTGTCCCTTTGCCATTTATGCCTTGTCCCCTCACTTTCCCTATAAATACCAAGCCATCCTCTCATCCATTCGACTCCCCACTCTCCACCAACGAAGTTCTGGTCTCATTACCTCCCAAGGAGTCCTCCCATGGTGCCCCCAAGCCCTCAAGGTCCCAAACTTTGAGTTTTAAGAGTTATGTTTTAAGGTAAGGGATCCGACCTCTCTCTTTCTTTTCAAGTAATTTCTTTTATGTCATTCCTTTTATGATCCATGTTCTTATGTTGGAGTATATTCTTTTATACTCCTCTTACTGACCTTTTCATGTTCATATAATGAGATATCCCCTCTTACTCTCATTATTTCTTTTTATGATGTTTTAAGTGGCACCGTTAGGCTGCCGAAATTTTTGTAACAGATTCTTTCTCCCTTCTCATTTTTCAAGATCTATTTTCATGTAAAGTATTTCAAGTTCCTTTTTATTATGTTGGGGTATGATCTCTAAATTTATCATACTGATATTTTATGATCATATGATGAGAGACCCCATTTGATCTCTTCAATTCAGTATTTTGATGTTTTAAGTGGCCCCGTTAGGCTGTCGAATTTTTAAGTGGTTCTTCACCCTTCTCGTTTTGAAGTTTCTATTTTCATGTCAATTCTTTCAAGTTCCTTTTTGTTATGTTGGGGTATTATCTATATATATATCATACTGGACTCTTATGTTCATATGATGAGAGACCCCATTTGATCTCTTCAATTCAGTATTTTGAAGTTTTAAGTGGCGCCGATAGGCTGCCGAATTTTTAAGTGGTTCTTCACCCTTCTCGTTTTGAAGTTCTACTTTCATGTCAATTCTTTCAAGTTCCTTTTTGTTATGTTGGGTTATTATCTCTATATCTATCATACTGGACTCTTATGTTCATATGATGAGAGACCCCATTTGATCTCTTCAAATCAGTATTTTGAAGTTTTAAGTGGCGATGTTAGGCTGCCGAATTTTTAAGGGATTCTTTCACCCTTCTCCTTTTCAAAGTTCTAATTCTATGTCATGTCTTGAAAGTTCCTTTTTATTATGTTGGGGTATGATATATATATCTATCATACTGATCTCTTATGATCATATGATGAGAGACCCTATTTGATCTATTCAATTCATTTTTGTTGAAGTTTAAGTGACGTCGTTAGGCTGCCGAATTTTCATAAGAGAAATCAAATTTTTGTCTTCCTTCCATGTTTTTCATTTCAAATGGTATGTCCTTGAAATTGCATCACCATGTCCATATATCCTTCTTATTATGTCACTCTACTATTTTATCGGTCAATTATGATTGTTCGACCCATGTTCCCTCTCTTTTCAAAGTTTTCTAAAACCTTGTAACATAGCCGTTATGCTGCAGAATTTTCGTCTCAAAATGCCTCTCTTTTCTCAAAATTATTTTATGTTATAAAGTGAATACTCAAATCTATTATTTCTAAAGGGATATTCACATATATAAAAAAATGTTCTATTTTATATTCTGGGATTTACATACATAAAACCCGCTCTCCCCTTCCGTGGGTTTAAAGTGACGTAAAGATCATGTCTCTAAAGCAGTTTTTAAAACGTTATGATTATGAAATGAAACCCATTATTTTATGCTATATGGGTTATTTATGAAATGTTTGATGATGATATATGTGGATCACATGATAATAAAGGCAAATTTAAGGGTGCGCCCTGATAGCGCTCCAATGCATTGGGTAATGATGTAACCACTAGAGATTACAATTTTCACGATACCTTGGTGAATAACCTTGGTAATTTTCAAATAACACCTTGGGGATGGACCATGGTGATATGTTCATGATTGTCTATGTTAAATTATGTAGCCACATCTTCAAGTTATGAAAAAGGTTTTATTTTTATTATGAAATGCCTCATGATTTCAATTTCATGCCTTAAAGTTCTTTTCATGACTTTATTGATGTATCTCAAGTTCATATGTAAAATGTTTCACTTGTTTCCCTTACTGGGCCTTCTGCTCACCCTTCCTTTTGATGTATGTCCCCAGGTTATGAGATGCAGTAATGAGCCTAGGGTGAACATGAGGAGAAGCCTTTCAAGTGTTTAAGAAGAATGTTTTTTTTGTTTCATGTTTTATGTTCCTTGTTTCCAAGACACTAAACCTTAAAGATCCTCAGTTCCGTGTAATGGAATGAAAGTTATGTTATAAAAATATGGGATGCTATAGTTGGTATCAAAGGATGGTTTAGTTATTTGTGGAAATTAGGATATGAAAACTCTAGGAAGAACCCTATAGAAAAGTTTAAATATAGGAAATCTTCCTGGTATTTTGGTGAGTATTGAGTAAGGGGTTACCAAGCAAATACATCCCTGTCTGGATACGAGCAGGTAGAGGTGGCTCTGGCACAGTTGTACATAGGGGTAAAACCCAAAAACACCGCTTTGAGCTATACTCGAACGGGAACTGGTACACGACAACGGGCCTTGCTGCACTCTTGGTTACGACACTCCCGGGGGATATGCTTTGGTAAATTCATAAGCTTAGTATGAACCATTATTAAAGGAACAAAGATAAAATTAAATAAAGGTTCACATAAGAATATATGATCATGGATAACCTAGATGGGAACCTAGGGGATCACATGTTAGGGTATAATTTTCTTCTACAAGTTATCCTTATATGCTTTAAGTTTCTTTTCATGATTATTGGCTAAGTATTTAAGCCCCTAATTATAGATTCTTTTCTTATTTAATGGCGGGAAATGAAAGAACATTTCCCAACAACCAATGTGATAGGAAATGCTATGATTTCTGTATTAATACAACAAAGATGATTAGGGGATTAAAAGATGATTATTATTTTGGAAGACGTTCACTATTTTGAGGACCCTATATGATCAAGGTAAATAGATTACTGCGGCATTTTCATTGAGGAGTAAGGTTGACTTATATTTTGAAGAATCAATGAATTTAAGGAGGACTTATAGTAATTTAGGTTAATTATGGAAATGATTAACCTATCTTGGGTAAAATATGTTTAGGTTAGCTACTTTTGTTATAAGATGTTAGTTGTGGTTGATGTTGTTTGGAGATGAACAATGAAGTTTATTTTGGAAGACTATTTTATCAAATCCCTCTTGTAATTGGGTTTCAATCTTAGTCTGGTATATTTTGAGGAATTTTAAGGACCGTTATTTAAGGGATGGTCAATGATGAACTTTGGGTAGTACCATGGAACTTTGAAGATTTAAAAATAGTTTCCCTTCCTATGGGATTCTTTCTTTTTTAAGAGTTTTTTTACCTTACCCTTTCTGTTTTTGGGATAATGTTTAAAGATAGAAGAAATAGATAGTTAATCTTTTGTGGATTATGTGATTCTCTAGAAGATGATTCTTGTGTTTTGATGAGACCAAGTAGTTTTGAATGCTCATCATTTGGAGAAAAGATTAGTTTTGGTAGAAACTTATTAAAGGATGAAACTCTACATGAAGGGAGGTATATTTCCTTATGTTTTTGTTCTATGTTGTAAATGAATTCCTCAAAATTATGAAAAGGAACGTAAAACAAAAACGTTGTTGGTTTACGTTTCCTACTAGGTAATCAAAGATCGTTTACACACATCATAAGTTTGGGATTTTCTTATGGTTAACTTTATCCTAATCATGTTCTCTATCACTCTCCCTCAGAGCTTGACCCTTTGTTTTTCTTCCATGTCCATGTTTTCCTACATGGAATCCTAGTGTGGGCTAACTCGGGTGACCTTCGTACTTCCGTTTCTTTCTTATAAAGTAATAGTTTTACTTACTCCTTTTCCGATGTGGGACTTTCAATGAAATTTCAAAACCTAATTTTAAAAAAAAATTGCGAGGACGCAATTTCTTAAGGGGGGAAGATTGTAACGACCCGAAATTTTGAATAAATCTTGTTTCCTATTTTTATGTGTTATTTTATTTTATTTTTTATACTCAACAAAAATGTTTCATTTGATAACATGAGTATAATTAAAATGATACCGTTGGTTTTTGACTGTTATATGACCATTGGTCAATATGACCGCTGGAAACTAAACATTTTGATTATTGTCTCTAAATACAAGTAATCTTGGTTAATTAATATAGAAAGAAGATTTGATGGCCTCACCCAGTAGTCTTGGACCAATCGAAGCCCATCTAACAGAACTTGGGAAGGAGGTAGCACCACTGGGCTTTGCTCTAGACCAAACCCAAGCTGAACTTCATCGTGTGAAGCTAGAACGGGATCGCCTTCGCGAGAAGTTCAAACTGATAGAAATTACTACTCGTGCGATGTTGGCCGAGCCTCCCTCAGATTCTCTCACCTTAGCACACCTTACACTTAGGTCTTATGCTGGTGTGATAAGGGGCTATGTAAGGAGACCGTAACTGCCTTGTGTAATACTTTGTTTTAAATAAAAATTGGGATTTCTTCTTATGATGAAGTTTATGAATTTTCAAATGACCGGATAAATATAGTATGCATATTTTTTATGAATTTTAGAAAAAGGATTTTTTTAAAATGGTTGTGTAAACCTTAAATAATTAAAAATGTGTAATGATTTTCGAAAAATGGTCTTCTACAATTATGTTCAGTACGAAATTTAGAGTCTAATAAGATCAACTTAATTTTTGATGAATAGTTAATTATGAATAGTGATTTTATGATTAGGATTAGTAATGTGTCCAAATGGATTAGTAATCTCACTTAAAGAAAGTATTAATATAATCTAGGCACCTTGATTAAGTAATGTGATTCAATAAAATGGTTAAATAACGGTTTCATAAATTATTATTCAAGTATTAGTTTTTTCGGGTGAATAGTGTTTTTTAATTAAAAATTTAATTAAAAATATTTAGATAATTATTTTTATAAAACGGATTTCATTTTTGAACTCAGAGCACCGATATTATGCTATGGTAATTTTTGGGGTTTTTTCTGAAAAAAATGAATTTTCGGTGAATAGTTTTTTTATTTAAAAATTAAATTAAAAATATTTAGAAAATTATTTTTATAAAATGGAGTTCATATTTGTAATCAGAGTGTTGATATTTGGTTAAGGTGAAATTTTGGGATTATTCTGAGAAAGTTGAATTTTTGATGAATAGTGAAAATACAGTTTTTAAGTTACGGGTGTTTAATGACATCATTAAATGATGTATTAAGTTTTTAATCAATATGTTAGAATTATGAATAGTGAGATAAGGTATGAGGTGTCCCAAGTGGCCAATACCATGGGCAAATACCATGGGAAAGCCCATGGTTTTGCCAAAACCACTAATGAGGTGTCCCTTTGCCATTTATGCCGTGTCCCCTCACTTTCCCAATAAATACCAAGCCATCCTCTCATCCATTCGACTCCCCACTCTCCACCAACGAAGTTCTGGTCTCATTACCTCCCAAGGAGTCCTCCCATGGTGCCCCCAAGCCCTCAAGGTCCCAAACTTTGAGTTTTAAGAGTTATGTTTTAAGGTAAGGGATCCGACCTCTCTCTTTCTTTTCAAGTAATTTCTTTTATGTCATTCCTTTTATGATCCATGTTCTTATGTTGGAGTATATTCTTTTATACTCCTCTTACTGCCCTTTTCATGTTCATATAATGAGAGATCCCCTCTTACTCTCATTATTTCTTTTTATGATGTTTTAAGTGGCACCGTTAGGCTGCCGAAATTTTTGTAACAGATTCTTTCTCCCTTCTCATTTTTCAAGATCTATTTTCATGTAAAGTATTTCAAGTTCCTTTTTATTATGTTGGGGTATTATATCTAAATTTATCATACTGATATTTTATGATCATATGATGAGAGACCCCATTTGATCTCTTCAATTCAGTATTTTGATGTTTTAAGTGGCCCCGTTAGGCTGTCGAATTTTTAAGTGGTTCTTCACCCTTCTCGTTTTGAAGTTTCTATTTTCATGTCAATTCTTTCAAGTTCCTTTTTGTTATGTTGGGGTATTATCTATATATATATCATACTGGACTCTTATGTTCATATGATGAGAGACCCCATTTGATCTCTTCAATTCAGTATTTTGAAGTTTTAAGTGGCGCCGTTAGGCTGCCGAATTTTTAAGTGGTTCTTCACCCTTCTCGTTTTGAAGTTCTACTTTCATGTCAATTCTTTCAAGTTCCTTTTTGTTATGTTGGGTTATTATCTCTATATCTATCATACTGGACTCTTATGTTCATATGATGAGAGACCCCATTTGATCTCTTCAAATCAGTATTTTGAAGTTTTAAGTGGCGCTGTTAGGCTGCCGAATTTTTAAGGGATTCTTTCACCCTTCTCCTTTTCAAAGTTCTAATTCTATGTCATGTCTTGAAAGTTCCTTTTTATTATGTTGGGGTATGATATATATATCTATCATACTGATCTCTTATGATCATATGATGAGAGACCCTATTTGATCTATTCAATTCATTTTTGTTGAAGTTTAAGTGACGTCGTTAGGCTGCCGAATTTTCATAAGAGAAATCAAATTTTTGTCTTCCTTCCATGTTTTTCATTTCAAATGGTATGTCCTTGAAATTGCATCACCATGTCCATATATCCTTCTTATTATGTCACTCTACTATTTTATCGGTCAATTATGATTGTTCGACCCATGTTCCCTCTCTTTTCAAAGTTTTCTAAAACCTTGTAACATAGCCGTTATGCTGCAGAATTTTCGTCTCAAAATGCCTCTCTTTTCTCAAAATTATTTTATGTTATAAAGTGAATACTCAAATCTATTATTTCTAAAGGGATATTCACATATATAAAAAAATGTTCTATTTTAAATTCTGGGATTTACATACATAAAACCCGCTCTCCCCTTCCGTGGGTTTAAAGTGACGTAAAGATCATGTCTCTAAAGCAGTTTTTAAAACGTTATGATTATGAAATGAAACCCATTATTTTATGCTATATGGGTTATTTATGAAATGTTTGAGGATGATATATGTGGATCACATGATAATAAAGGCAAATTTAAGGGTGCGCCCTGATAGCGCTCCAATGCATTGGGTAATGATGTAACCACTAGAGATTACAATTTTCACGATACCTTGGTGAATAACCTTGGTAATTTTCAAATGACACCTTGGGGATGGACCTTGGTGATATGTTCATGATTGTCTATGTTAAATTATGTAGCCACATCTTCAAGTTATGAAAAAGGTTTTATTTTTATTATGAAATGCCTCATGATTTCAATTTCATGCCTTAAAGTTCTTTTCATGACTTTATTGATGTATCTCAAGTTCATATGTAAAATGTTTCACTTGTTTCCCTTACTGGGCCTTCTTCTCACCCTTCCTTTTGATGTATGTCCCCAGGTTATGAGATGCAGTAATGAGCCTAGGGTGAACATGAGGAGAAGCCTTTCAAGTGTTTAAGAAGAATGTTTTTTTTGTTTCATGTTTTATGTTCCTTGTTTCCAAGACACTAAACCTTAAAGATCCTCAGTTCCGTGTAATGGAATGAAAGTTATGTTATAAAAATATGGGATGCTATAGTTGGTATCAAAGGATGGTTTAGTTATTTGTGGAAATTAGGATATGAAAACTCTAGGAAGAACCCAATAGAAAAGTTTAAATATAGGAAATCTTCCTGGTATTTTGGTGAGTATTGAGTAAGGGGTTACCAAGCAAATACATCCATGTCTGGATACGAGCAGGTAGAGGTGGCTCTGGCACAGTTGTACATAGGGGTAAAACCCAAAAACACCGCTTTGAGCTATACTCGAACGGGAACTGGTACACGACAACGGGCCTTGCTGCACTCTTGGTTACGACACTCCCGGGGGATATGCTTTGGTAAATTCATAAGCTTAGTATGAACCATTATTAAAGGAACAAAGATAAAATTAAATAAAGGTTCACATAAGAATATATGATCATGGATAACCTAGATGGGAACCTAGGGGATCACAAGTTAGGGTATAATTTTATTCTACAAGTTATCCTTATATGCTTTAAGTTTCTTTTCATGATTATTGGCTAAGTATTTAAGCCCCTAATTATAGATTC
Source organism: Viscum album (assembly GCA_963277665.1). Classification (NCBI taxonomy): domain Eukaryota; kingdom Viridiplantae; phylum Streptophyta; class Magnoliopsida; order Santalales; family Viscaceae; genus Viscum; species Viscum album. The sequence goes on along the minus strand of OY728122.1, from coordinate 1,514,292,582 downwards.
TTTTCTTATTTAATGGCGGGAAATGAAAGAACATTTCCCAACAACCAATGTGATAGGAAATGCTATGATTTCTGTATTAATACAACAAAGATGATTAGGGGATTAAAAGATGATTATTATTTTGGAAGACGTTCACTATTTTGAGGACCCTATATGATCAAGGTAAATAGATTACTGCGTCATTTTCATTGAGGAGTAAGGTTGACTTATATTTTGAAGAATCAATGAATTTAAGGAGGACTTATAGTAATTTAGGTTAATTATGGAAATGATTAACCTATCTTGGGTAAAATATGTTTAGGTTAGCTACTTTTGTTATAAGATGTTAGTTGTGGTTGATGTTGTTTGGAGATGAACAATGAAGTTTATTTTGGAAGACTATTTTATCAAATCCCTCTTGTAATTGGGTTTCAATCTTAGTCTAGTATATTTTGAGGAATTTTAAGGACCGTTATTTAAGGGATGGTCAATGATGAACTTTGGGTAGTACCATGGAACTTTGAAGATTTAAAAATAGTTTCCCTTCCTATGGGATTCTTTCTTTTTTAAGAGTTTTTTTACCTTACCCTTTCTGTTTTTGGGATAATGTTTAAAGATAGAAGAAATAGATAGTTAATCTTTTGTGGATTATGTGATTCTCTAGAAGATGATTCTTGTGTTTTGATGAGACCAAGTAGTTTTGAATGCTCATCATTTGGAGAAAAGATTAGTTTTGGTAGAAACTTATTAAAGGATGAAACTCTACATGAAGGGAGGTATATTTCCTTATGTTTTTGTTCTATGTTGTAAATGAATTCCTCAAAATTATGAAAAGGAACGTAAAACAAAAACGTTGTTGGTTTACGTTTCCTACTAGGTAATCAAAGATCGTTTACACACATCATAAGTTTGGGATTTTCTTATGGTTAACTTTATCCTAATCATGTTCTCTATCACTCTCCCTCAGAGCTTGACCCTTTGTTTTTCTTCCATGTCCATGTTTTCCTACATGGAATCCTAGTGTGGGCTAACTCGGGTGACCTTCGTACTTCCGTTTCTTTCTTATAAAGTAATAGTTTTACTTACTCCTTTTCCGATGTGGGACTTTCAATGAAATTTCAAAACCTAATTTTAAAAAAAAATTGCGAGGACGCAATTTCTTAAGGGGGGAAGACTGTAACGACCCGAAATTTTGAATAAATCTTGTTTCCTATTTTTATGTGTTATTTTATTTTATTTTTTATACTCAACAAAAATGTTTCATTTGATAACATGAGTATAATTAAAATGATACCGTTGGTTTTTGACTGTTATATGACCATTGGTCAATATGACCGCTGGAAACTAAACATTTTGATTATTGTCTCTAAATACAAGTAATCTTGGTTAATTAATATAGAAAGAAGATTTGATGGCCTCACCCAGTAGTCTTGGACCAATCGAAGCCCATCTAACAGAACTTGGGAAGGAGGTAGCACCACTGGGCTTTGCTCTAGACCAAACCCAAGATGAACTTCATCGTGTGAAGCTAGAACGGGATCGCCTTCGCGAGAAGTTCAAACTGATAGAAATTACTACTCGTGCGATGTTGGCCGAGCCTCCCTCAGATTCTCTCACCTTAGCACACCTTACACTTAGGTCTTATGCTGGTGTGATAAGGGGCTATGTAAGGAGACCGTAACTGCCTTGTGTAATCCTTTGTTTTAAATAAAAATTGGGATTTCTTCTTATGATGAAGTTTATGAATTTTCAAATGACCGGATAAATATAGTATGCATATTTTTGATGAATTTTAGAAAAAGGATTTTTTTAAAATGGTTGTGTAAACATTAAATAATTAAAAATGTGTAATGATTTTCGAAAAATGGTCTTCTACAATTATGTTCAGTACGAAATTTAGAGTCTAATAAGATCAACTTAATTTTTGATGAATAGTAAATTATGAATAGTGATTTTATGATTAGGATTAGTAATGTGTCCAAATGGATTAGTAATCTCACTTAAAGAAAGTATTAATATAATCTAGGCACCTTGATTAAGTAATGTGATTCAATAAAATGGTAAAATAACGGTTTCATAAATTATTATTCAAGTATTAGTTTTTTCGGGTGAATAGTGTTTTTTAATTAAAAATTTAATTAAAAATATTTAGATAATTATTTTTATAAAACGGATTTCATTTTTGAACTCAGAGCACCGATATTATGCTATGGTAATTTTTGGGGTTTTTTCTGAAAAAAATGAATTTTCGGTGAATAGTGTTTTTATTTAAAAATTAAATTAAAAATATTTAGAAAATTATTTTTATAAAATGGAGTTCATATTTGTAATCAGAGCGTTGATATTTGGTTAAGGTGAAATTTTGGGATTATTCTGAGAAAGTTGAATTTTTGATGAATAGTGAAAATACAGTTTTTAAGTTACGGGTGTTTAATGACATCATTAAATGATGTATTAAGTTTTTAATCAATATGTTAGAATTATGAATAGTGATATAAGGTATGAGGTGTCCCAAGTGGCCAATACCATGGGCAAATACCATGGGAAAGCCCATGGTTTTGCCAAAACCACTAATGAGGTGTCCCTTTGCCATTAATGCCTTGTCCCCTCACTTTCCCTATAAATACCAAGCCATCCTCTCATCCATTCGACTCCCCACTCTCCCCCAACGAAGTTCTGGTCTCATTACCTCCCAAGGAGTCCTCCCATGGTGCCCCCAAGCCCTCAAGGTCCCAAACTTTGAGTTTTAAGAGTTATGTTTTAAGGTAAGGGATCCGACCTCTCTCTTTCTTTTCAAGTAATTTCTTTTATGTCATTCCTTTTATGATCCATGTTCTTATGTTGGAGTATATTCTTTTATACTCCTCTTACTGCCCTTTTCATGTTCATATAATGAGAGATCCCCTCTTACTCTCATTATTTCTTTTTATGATGTTTTAAGTGGCACCGTTAGGCTGCCGAAATTTTTGTAACAGATTCTTTATCCCTTCTCATTTTTCAAGATCTATTTTCATGTAAAGTATTTCAAGTTCCTTTTTATTATGTTGGGGTATGATCTATAAATTTATCATACTGATATTTTATGATCATATGATGAGAGACCCCATTTGATCTCTTCAATTCAGTATTTTGAAGTTTTAAGTGGCCCCGTTAGGCTGTCGAATTTTTAAGTGGTTCTTCACCCTTCTCGTTTTGAAGTTTCTATTTTCATGTCAATTCTTTCAAGTTCCTTTTTGTTATGTTGGGGTATTATCTATATATATATCATACTGGACTCTTATGTTCATATGATGAGAGACCCCATTTTATCTCTTCAATTCAGTATTTTTAAGTTTTAAGTGGCGCCGTTAGGCTGCCGAATTTTTAAGTGGTTCTTCACCCTTCTCGTTTTGAAGTTCTACTTTCATGTCAATTCTTTCAAGTTCCTTTTTGTTATGTTGGGGTATTATCTCTATATCTATCATACTGGACTCTTATGTTCATATGATGAGAGACCCCATTTTATCTCTTCAAATCAGTATTTTGAAGTTTTAAGTGGCGCTGTTAGGCTGCCGAATTTTTAAGGGATTCTTTCACCCTTCTCCTTTTCAAAGTTCTAATTCTATGTCAAGTCTTGAAAGTTCCTTTTTATTATGTTGGGGTATGATATATATATCTATCATACTGATCTCTTATGATCATATGATGAGAGACCCTATTTGATCTATTCAATTCATTTTTGTTGAAGTTTAAGTGACGTCGTTAGGCTGCCGAATTTTCATAAGAGAAATCAAATTTTTGTCTTCCTTCCATGTTTTTCATTTCAAATGGTATGTCCTTGAAATTGCATCACCATGTCCATATATCCTTCTTATTATGTCACTCTACTATTTTATCGGTCAATTATGATTGTTCGACCCATGTTCCCTCTCTTTTCAAAGTTTTCTAAAACCTTGTAACATAGCCGTTATGCTGCAGAATTTTCGTCTCAAAATGCCTCTCTTTTCTCAAAATTATTTTATGTTATAAAGTGAATACTCAAATCTATTATTTATAAAGGGGTATTCACATATATAAAAAAATGTTCTATTTTAAATTCTGGGATTTACATACATAAAACCCGCTCTCCCCTTCCGTGGGTTTAAAGTGACGTAAAGATCATGTCTCTAAAGCAGTTTTTAAAACGTTATGATTATGAAATGAAACCCATTATTTTATGCTATATGGGTTATTTATGAAATGTTTGATGATGATATATGTGGATCACATGATAATAAAGGCAAATTTAAGGGTGCGCCCTGATAGCGCTCCAATGCATTGGATAATGATGTAACCACTAGAGATTACAATTTTCACGATACCTTGGTGAATAACCTTGGTAATTTTCAAATGACACCTTGGGGATGGACCTTGGTGATATGTTCATGATTGTCTATGTTAAATTATGTAGCCACATCTTCAAGTTATGAAAAAGGTTTTATTTTTATTATGAAATGCCTCATGATTTCAATTTCATGCCTTAAAGTTCTTTTCATGACTTTATTGATGTATCTCAAGTTCATATGTAAAATGTTTCACTTGTTTCCCTTACTGGGCCTTCTGCTCACCCTTCCTTTTGATGTATGTCCCCAGGTTATGAGATGCAGTAATGAGCCTAGGGTGAACATGAGGAGAAGCCTTTCAAGTGTTTAAGAAGAATGTTTTTTTTTGTTTCATGTTTTATGTTCCTTGTTTCCAAGACACTAAACCTTAAAGATCCTCAGTTCCGTGTAATGGAATGAAAGTTATGTTATAAAAATATGGGATGCTATAAATATATATTTCACACCTTACTCTGTACAAACGATTCTTGCATATTTTTAATGCAAAAACAATTAAATATAATTCCAAATCATGTGTAGTGTAATTCATCTGACGAGGTTCCAACTGATGTTAAGCATATGGAATTAACTGATCTATCTACATTATGACACAACCATGTCCTTTCAATGAAGAATCATTATAGATATCAAACTCACCATTTATGGAAGGCAATGCCAAAACTGGATAATTCAACAGTTTTCTTATTAATTTCTATAAACAATCATCGCATTCTTTTGTCCAGATTATCGTAACACTTTTTTGAGTTAATTTAGTCATATGGATAGATAAATTTGAAATATTTTCGACAAACCTCCGATAATATCCTTCCAAACCAAGAAAACTACGTATCTTGTCATATTTGTGAGTCTTGTCCATTCATCAACAACTTTTATTTTTGCTGGATCAACAGTTATGCTATTTTTTGAAACAATGTGACTATGGAATGAAATTTTTTATAACCAAAACTCATAATTTATGAATATCCCATACATTTTATTTTCATTTAAAATATTCTGGACAACCCTTAAATGACTTTCATGTTTATCATTACATATGGAATAAAACAAAATATCATCAATGGACACAACCACAAAATTACCTAATAAATCATATAAAATTATATTCATAAGATCCATTAATAATGTAGGTGCATTTGTTATCCTAAATTGAATAACAAAAAATTACGAATGGCCATATCGTGTACGAAACGCAGTCTTCGGAATCTCTACCTCTTTTACTTTCAACAGATTGTACCCCAAACATAATTCAATATTAATAAAATACTAAGCTCCTTGGATATGATCAAAAAAATCATTTATATGAGGTTAATGATACATTTTCTTAATATTGATGTTAATCAATTCCCTATAATCAATTAATAGTCTCATTAAACCAACTTTCTTATTAACAAACAAGATAGGAGCACCCCATGGTGATGTGCTAGGTCAAATGAAACCTTTATCTACTAACTCTTGCAATTGATTCTTTAACTCTAAAAGGTAAATCTGAGCAAGTTGATAAGGGGGTTTGGAAATTGGATTAGCATAAAAAACAATGTCAATAATAAATTCAACTTCTCGATCAGGTATACTACCAGGAAACTCATCATGAAAAGCATCATGATAATCTTTTACCACTGGAACATAATTAATTTGAAAAGTTCTTTTGTTATCAACAATATTTGAAAAGTAACATTCATTTCCATATTTTACTAGTTTTTCAGCTTCCGTATATGTTATCCTAAGTAAGGTTTCATTATTGTACACAAAATAAAATTATTTTTGAAATGAATCCAATTTAGCTATGTATTGAACCATAACATGATAAACAGAAATCTAATCTATACAAAAAATAACACCAAACTCTACTAGAGGAAAAATGATAAGGATTAAACGAATATTTTTTCGTCACATAAGGAAATGGAGGTTGTTATAATTTCTTTTTATATCAACATTTACCTTCGGTGTTCTTACCATAGGTTCAGGATTCATATAATGACATGAAATTCCCTATTTTCTTGACAACTTCTCAGAAATGAAAGATTGTCCAGACCCTGAATCAAATAATTCATCGGAAAATCTAAATAAAAAAACAGTCTACTTGATACTTCTTCATTTTATGGCCCAACATATGCTCAAATAGTTGCAAAAGATTCCACCACCCCTTTCTGCTTGTATTACGCCATCATTCCCTTGTTTGAGTTCTTCGTTGCACACTCATTTGCATAATGACCCATTTTATTGCATGTAAAACATTTTAATGACTTTAAATTATATTTTGTTATACTATTACTCTGATATTTTTCAGTGCAATTATGAGTTTTATGTCCCATTTTACCACATCTACAGCACTGACCAGAATTTATAGACAATCCCTAGCATGTTTTGTACAATAATTTTCACAATCATTATACTTATGTTTTTTACCATCATGCTTTTTTGAAGAGTTATTCCCTTTAGGAAGCCACGTTGACATCATATTCTATTTTTTTTAAAAAACGCATGCTGATCAGAAAACTCCATTTCAACCTTCTCCACACATCGAGAAGTTATTCATAAATTTCTAACAAACGAGAATATAATGCTCTTAGATACATTGGATTTAATACTAAGTAGTATCGATTGATTTTACTATGAATATCTCAAAATAAATTTTGAGCATACATTGCCATTCGAGTGAATTTGGAATCATTAGTAGCCACTTATTCATCCCCCTACCTCAATTCACAGAATATTTTATCCATCCTAAGACAAACCCCCTTAGGAAAATATTTCTCTAGAATCATATCTTTGAATTCATCCCAATCAAGAGCATAAATATCTTCACTATCCCTAATTTTTTAACCATCAGCTACAAATGATTGGATTAACCTTAAAAACAGTAAACAACGAAACTAAACTTTTGATGTTATGAAGACCCCATGACATCAAAAAACATTTCTAGAGCATTAATCCACAATTCTTCCAGCACAGGGCCAGATGATCCTCTAAGGTTTTGGGGATATTTCCTCTTGAAATGCCCCACTACTGACATGTTCCTATGTGGATGATATGGTTCATCTCATGCATTGATACCACAACCATTTATAGCCTGAGTGAACTATTCCATCATAGCAACAAACTGTTTAATTCTGATTGAGACCATCTCAGGATGGTTATTTAGAAGGGCGTCTTCCTCCTAATTTCATCCCATCATAGCTTCCCGGTTTTCATTATAGAAAACCAATCTTAAGATATAATTATCTTAGGCGAAGCTGTAATGCCTCGACCATAGTTACCCCGAGCCGGTGAATTATTACATAATATTTGCATGATCACAAGAAAGATCAAATCTCGAAAGACCAATTGGTTTAGTAGCCTTTGTAATAGTAGATATATTAATAAAGTTTACATTACATCATAAAAAAATACAAAAATATAGTCTCCATATTCCACATTCTTATCCCCTAATATTATCCCTGCAGGTCATTCATAAATTACATCTTCACATCTAGGGAAAAATAAAACATAGAAAAGGGGTGAGCTCAAATGCCCAGTAAGGATAATAATATAGTGGAAACTTTCATAAATAAGAATAAACATTTAAAGAAATGTATAACTAAAACAAAAGCCTTTTAAACATGAAGTTTAGCATAGTATGGAAAAAATAAAATGAATTAATTCCATATACTTATTCACATGGATATTCTACTAATCAAATAATCACTTGCAATATCAATAACCACTTTCATAATGATGGAATGAATAATGCCAGACTATCATAACCACATAGCCAGGGCCTCATTCCAAGACTACAAATAAGATTTTTCAAAGGCCTTATGCCAAGACACTAGTTTGTCTCATGAGACCTACTGATGCAATTTTTTTAGAAGATACTTACATTTAAAATTGCTCAAATATACTTCAGTGCTTTTCTGAAAATATTATGCAAGCTTCTGAAAACAAAGTAACTAATTTTGAGACTGCTCGACTAATTACAGGACATGATGGGTCCGTGCCCAATCCCTTCCTTTCTACCACACTCGAGATTCGGGTTTTCTGAAAATATTTTTAATCTTGCGTTAAATACGTATACATTTGTGCTGGATTTTCATATTTTGACAGAAATATCTCTTTTTTAGAAATCATTTTAAAATAACATAATTATAAAAGAAAACCATTATTTTGAAAATATCCTTATAAGCGTGTAAGGTAAGCTTCAAATGTGTAATAATGGCAGAGAATAACCGTACCTGTCGTATAAGTTAAAAAAAAGACATTCTTACCTTAATTCTGTCGAAAAGGTTAAAAATTACATTGTTTGGAGAACGATGGAATGATTCCTTTATAAACTTCATTAAAAAAGTTAAAAAAGGGTATAAAATACATTAACCCATATTCTGTAAAATTGTAAGAATGTTTTGAAATTCATTTTAAGAATCATTGATGTGGATGATAAAGAGATCCCAATAGTTTATTACGTATAAACAACCTCGGATAATGAAGATATTGCGAAATAAACCCTTACCTTGAACATTTACTTGGTTGAGGGTAGGTTAAACTTTCGTATAATGGTGAAATAATTGTTATTAAATTATATAAGAATCGTATATATTAATATGATATCATATATGATCTTTTAATATTGCATTGTTAATAATATCTTAGTGTTATCATCATTTCAGGTGTTAACTTACTCGTTTTATTTGATATGTTTTGATACGTAATACATGTTTTTCATGGATAAGATGTATATTATTCATATCCCTAATAACATCAAGTCCGTAAAAATTATTTTTAAATCATCAAATGATAATTATACTTGGATGGATACGATGGAGAATGAATCTCATCGCATTCGTGGAGACGGTAGTCCGTACGTACGCACGAGCGACAATATCATTCTTTGGATATTAACATAATATTTCATTGGATGGTATATCATATATACAGAATTATTATCATGGTATATTTATTATTTACATGAATTACACATCATTATTATACCCATCCAAATAATAATAATATATTAAATAACAATTACACCATGATGTGGATACGGTAAGCTGTACGTATGCACGTATGGTGATATGTCATTCAAAGGATGGATAGAATAATGAATATGGTTGTACAATATTTATAATAATATTAGAGTATATAGGAGATACTGGATTCATTATTTTAGAATGATAATAAAAAAGAATGATGAAGTTGAAGAAGAAATGAATTTGAAAATGGGTGGTGAAAACATTACCTCTTCTTCGGGTTCTTCCTTTTGATTTGATCAAAAGGGCGCCATAGGTTGGATTTCCGTTCAAACTAAGGCCTCTAGATTGTATTGAGGGAAGTTGGGAGAGTATTTGGGGATAGTTTTTCAGAACCAAAATGCTTTTAAGGTGTGAAGTAATGAGAAGGAGGAGTTCCCTTTTATAAGAGGGGTGAGGGGCACCTTTGGAAAATCTAGAAATATTATTTTATAATAAATTCATATTCAGTTTCTAATGGCTCCAAAGTTGATAATTTAAAGGTTAAGGTGGGGATAGTTCGAAAACCATTCAACCAATAGAATTTAGATAGGTTTGGGTTATTATATTAACCTTATCATTTAGTTTTAAATCTTAGTTAATTAGATTGACACTTACCATGTCACTTTGTATTTTTATATTATATAGTTAATAAAAATACTATATACATACATTAAACCCCCAAGTGGTCCATTAATGAAATAAATATCTTCATATAAGTCTCTTGGCCTGTCCATAGATTTTTAGAAATTTAATATCAATTAATAAAATAATATTTTTTTTAAAAACTATTTTATGTCAATTTTGACACTATTAAATAGTTGAATTTTGTAAAAATCATAAAAGAATGATTACTTCTACACAAGTCAATTAAATAAATCCTAATATGTCATAGTATCCAATAAGATTAGTTTAATTCATTAAATGTCTCAAATTAGATTTATTAGGGTTTTTATAATATCAATTATTTTAATTTTTCACTATTATGGTAATTACTTCATCATCATTGTGTCATAAATAAATTAAATTATATAATGTATAAAAATTATAAATAAAATATCATTACGTATGAAATCTTTTTATCTTTCTAATTAATATTTATACTTGAGAATACAACATATATAACCATTTTTAAAAAAAATTCTAAAAGATATATCCTTTAGTCATTTTTGTATTTATTTTAACTTAATTAAAATAATGTTTCCCTATCACCTACAAGTGGCTGCATGGGGACCCAAAATCGACCCAAAGATTCCCATGGTCGGACATGTATCAACCAATAATTTTAGTACATGTTTTAGGGTAATTTAGTATTATTATAATATTATTTTTTAACTTTTTTTTACCGGAATTACCCTTTAACCATGGTAAATAAAATATTTACCGAAAAAATTATTCAAAATGTCTAAAAATAAAAGTTACCTATTTACACAATTTGGAAATCCTGATTACAAATATGGAATCCATTTATACAAATTCAAAACACAGAAGTGGCAGAAATTAATTTAAAATTAATTCCCATTGTCAAAACAAAAAGCGTGTTTTTAGGATATAATAACTATCAAAAGATTGATACCTGTTTATGTCTGGTTTAATTGTGAAATTATATCCAGTGACCAACATTGTATTAAATGGTAAAAATATGTTATAAATATATTTTAAAACCACTCAAATTCATAATTTATCACTGTTAATTATTTTGATAAAAAAATTGTTTTTAATTAAAATTTATTAATTTTCACTATTCATCAAAATATTAAATTTATCCAAAAAGTACCAAAATTTTACCTTAGGATAAATTTTATACTTTTAATCAAAAAATTATGTCCATTTTGAGAGATAAAATTTCTAAAATTTCAAAAATTAGGTATTACTATTTATAACGTCAAGTTTGATTGGTTGTGGTGTGTTTCAGAACTCGATGATGCGTAAAACACACGCTATTAAATTATTCAAAGTGAAGCGTACTGTAGATGTTTGGGGTGTTACATTCTCCCCTCCTTCAAAAACTTTCGTCCTAGAACTTTCTAAACTACTACTGCATGAAAAGACTCTGGTGGTTTTTCATCATAAGTTCCTTGGGTTCCAACATTGCATCTTCCATCTTATGGTTTCTCCACAAGACTTTTACCAGACGCGTCGTCTGGTTTCTCAGTACTTGTTCTCTCATATCAAGAATCATGACGGGCTCTTAGAAATAAGACATATCAGGTTCCAATTCTAATTTCTCAGAGGTGAGTACATGTGTTGGGTCATGCTTGTATTTCCTCAATAGATATACGTGGAACACATCATGAACATTGGAGAGACTTGGTGGCATTGCTAATCGGTAAGCGACAACCCCAATTCGTTCTAGAATTTCGAAAGGTCTGATGTACCTGGGACTCAATTTGACTTTCTTACCAAAACGTATTACTCCATTCCATGGAGATACCTTTTGGAAAACAAGATCACCGACTTGAAATTACAAATCCTTCCTTCAATTATTGACATAGCTATTCTGCCTACTTCGAGCTGCTTTGATGTGATTTTGGATTACCTTCACCTTTTCCATTGTTTCCTCCACCAGTTCTGGACCTATAAGTTTTCTTTCACCAATGTCATCCCAACAGGTTGGTGTGCGACATCTCTTTCTGTATAACGCTTCATATGGTACCATCTAAATACTCGAATGGAAGCTATTGTTATAAGAAAATTCTACCAGAGGTAAATATTGATCCCACGTACCCTGAAAGTAATGTCAGAAAGATCTCAACATGTCTTCTAAGGTTTGAATACTCTGTTCTGATTTTCCGTCTGTCTGAGGGTGGTAGGCAGTGCTCAAATTAAGTTTAGTATCCAGAGATTTCTGAAGACTTTTCCATAATCATGATGTAAAATAGGAATCACGATCAGAAACAATCGATAGGGGTACTCCATGAAGTCTCACAAATTCATTAATATATAGTCTTGATAGACGTTCCAGTGGTAGATCTTCTCTTATAGAAAGAAAATGTGCTGACTTTGTATGACGATCAATAATAAACCATATTTCATCATTCCTTCTAGGAGTCTTTGGTAGTCCCATAACAATGCCTATCGTAATATTGTCCCTTTTCCACTCAGGAATGGGAAGAGGTTGCAATAATCCACCAGGTTTTTTCCTTCCATCGTTCACTTGTTGACAAACCATACATCGTTACACAAAATCGGCAATCTCCCTCTTCATGTTGTCCCACCAAAAATGTTCCTTCAAATATCTATACATTTTGGTGCTCCCAGGGTGTATAGAGAAATTGGAACTATGAGCATCATCCAGAAATTCCCTTTTTAGATCAGGTATATCGGGAACACAAAGTCTCTTCCCGAATTTCAAAATTCTTTCTTCATACACAAAATCTCTCAATCACCCATCATTCACAGCTTTAATCTTCTTTTGAAATTCTTCATCATCAGTCTGAGAACTCTTAATCCTTTCTAGTAAAGATGGTTTGGAAACCATTTGAAAAAGCATTGATGTTTCACCTTCCCTGGTTATTCCTAAGTCCATCTTCACTAGATCCATGAAAATTGGATCCCTATCAATTCTCATCACATTCAAAACTCCATGGAATTTTCTTCTCAAAGCATCTTCCACCTTTTTTGCTTTCCCCAGGTGGTAGTGTATCGTAAAATCATAATCCGTGAGTAATTCAAGCCATCTCCTTTGCATCAGGTTGAGTTCTTTTTGTTAGAAAATATACTTCAAACTCTAGTGATCAGTATAAATCTCACATTTTTTCACCATAGAGGTAGTGCCTCCATATCTTCAAAGAAAAGATCATAGCTGCTAACTCGAGATCATGAGTTGGATAGTTTTGTTCATGAATTTTCAACTGTCGTGATGCATTGGGAATAACCCTATCATTCTGTATAAGGACACAACCAAGTCCTTTCTTCGATGCATCACTATAAATAACGAACCCATCATTCCCCAATGGTAGAGTCAATATAGGAGCATTGACTAATCTTCTCTTCAGTTCTTCGAAACATTCTTCACACTATTTTGTCCAAACAAATTCAACCCCTTTACGTGTGAGCTTATTTAATGGGTTATCCAATCGGGCAAAATTCTAGATGAAACTTCGATAATAACCTGTCAAAACAATAAAATTGCATACCTCAGTTATACTCATATGTGCTGGACTTTCTTGAATTGCCATGGTCTTAGAAGGATCAACATAGATTCCATATCTAGAGATAATATGGCTAAGAAACGAAATCTCCTGAAGCCAGAATTCACACTTTCTAAACATCCCATATAATTCATGTCTTCTCAGAGTCTTTAGGATAATGCGCAAGTGATTTTCATGATCTTATTAGTTTTGGAGTATACCAAGATATCATCAATAAATACCACCATAAATTCATCGAGATATTCCTTGAAAACTATATTGATCAGATCCATGAATACATAGGGTGCATTAGTCAATCCAAAAGGCATTAATGTAAACTTGTAATGCATGTACCTGGATCAAAATACTGTCTTCGGAATGTCTTCCTTCTCCACACACAACTGATGGTATCCAGATCAAATGTCAATCTTTGAAAAGTATTGATCTCCATGCAGTTGGTCAAATAAATCATCAATGCGAGGTAGGGGATACTTTTTCTTTATTGTTATAGAATTGATCTCCTTGTAGTCGATACATAACCTCATAGATCCATCTTTTTTATACAAAAAGAATAGAGGATCCCCATGAAGAAACACTAGGGAGAATAAATCCTTTATTAATCAATTCATCTCATTGTATCTTTAGTTCAACTAATTATGTAGTGTCCATTATATAAGGGTTCTTCGATATAGGCCTTTATCTAGGAATTAAATCAATGGAAAACTCAACTTCTCGTTCTGCAGGATGTCCAGGTAAAACTCCCGGAAATACATCTACATATTCTGTCACAACAGGCACATCCTCTATTTGAACTTTCCTTTCCTCACCCACAATCATTTCATTCTCTTCCTCCCTAACAATTGAATTTAGATGAGCTAATGGGGGTGGATCTAGATAAGAATTAGGTGGTGACGATTCTGCTCTAAAGATAAGGTGTTTTTTATCATCATCATCAAAAATCGTAACCACCTTCTTCTTATAACAAATCATCGCATCATAGTCCGAAATCCAATACATACTGAGGATTATATCAAAATCAATCATAGGAATGACGATGAGATCAGTAGAAAAAGAACATTTTTGTGCTCTAATGGGTACTGATTCACAAAACATTGTTGCAATGATACTTCCCTTAGGAGTTTTAACTGAAAACTCCCTTGTTAAATCTAATTCGAAATATATAATTTTCATAGCAAACAGGGAAGATATGAAAGAATGCGATGATCCGGAATCAAATAATTCATTTGCTAAAATTGATGAAACTATTAAATTACCTGCCACCACGTCTTTCGGAGCTTCTACCTCAGCAGTAGTGATAGCATAAGAATGGCCTTGATCCCTTGGCCTTTTCTAAGGTATGTTCCCCTGATGCTTAGGACATTCATTTGAATAATTTCCCATCTCCCTGCAATTGTAGCACTAAACATTGGTAGCTTCCTTCTTCCCTTTGCAATCACGAGCTTGGTGGCCTTTTTACCCACACTTGTAATAGACACCCATTCCCTTCAAGCAAGTACCCGGGTGATTCTTCCGACATTTACCATAGGATGGATATTCAACCTTTCCCTTCTTCCCCTTATTTCCATTCCCAGATTGATTAGCATATCTCTTCATCTCTTTCATTGTTTTAAAGTCATAAGTCTTTGATAATTCTTTCTCTTTCTTGATAGCACATGAGACAATGTCTTCATACGATGAAAAGGATTGTGAGACTAATGCTCGAAAGAGAAATAGTTTTAACCCATCAATCAAATGATCAATCTTACTTATTGGGTTACGTATATAATTTACAGTATACCTTGTTATCCATGTGATGTTAGCCTCATACATTGCGACATTCTCATCCTCCTTTTGTCTCAAACTCAGAAATTGCCTTTCCATATCTGCTCGATGGTCACGAGGAATGTATTTTTCGAAAAACAATACTTTGACCTCCCTCCATTCCATATTTGATACTTCATCATCTTACTTCACGTTTTGAATCAATGAACTCCTTTGATCAGCATCCTCAGTGAGATGGTAAACTGCCATGATAACTTTTTCCCTTTCACTACATCCCAAAGCCTGAAATATTTTATCTCAGGAAACATATCCATTGCTCAGCTACTAAGGGATTTGTACTCCCATATAATGTTGGTGGTTGTTTCCTCATGAAGCGATATAACATTGATCTTCCACTTTTCAGATCATGGTGCTCCATACGGGTAAGGTTATTATTCATATCCTGAGTGAGTTGTCCCAGTATGGTTATTAGCAGATCGGAACCAGTTGAATCACTAGCTCCACTATAATTATCTTGAGCATGAGGGAAATCCCTACATGGAGTGTGTGCATTGATACATTTTCCATTTCTTCCACTAGGTGCCATTTCTAAACAATGGCATAAACTAAATCAGTTTATGAATCAAAATACATAATTTCATACTTATAAAACACTTCACATAAATTGAACTATTTATGGATATATAATCCATATTCATAAAAAAAATTCTTTGAGGAAGTATAAACTCATAAACCCTTAATAATTATTTGTAAAGAAAATTAGAGTTATCTTAAGAATATCTCCTGAGAGTGTCGTAACCAAGAGTGCAGCAAGGCCTGTTGTCATGCACCAGTTCCGGTTCGAGTCTAGCTCAAAGCGGTGTTTTCAGGTTTTACCCCCAGGTACATCTGGGCCAGAGCCACCTCTACCTGCTCGTATCCCGACAGGGATGTATTTCTCGGAAAACTCTCAAAATCTCTACAATACCAAAATTCTTGGAAGTGATTCTGTACTAATCCTCAAAGTCCATCTATGGTCTATGTGCTCTAATGAGAGTTTATCTAAATCTAGATTCCAAGGTTTTTACTAAACATCCTCTGATACCAACTATAATTCCCCGACCCCAGTTACCCAGCGCTGGTGCATTATTATATTACATTAGCATGATCACAGGAAATATAAAATCTCAAAAGACCGATTGGTTTAGTAGCTTCGGTAACACTAGATTTATTAATAAAGTTTACATTACATCATAAAATGAAAACTAAAACAATATAGTCTCCATATTCCACATTCTTATACCCTCATATTATCCCTGCAGGTCATTCATAAATTACTTCTTCACATCCTGGGAAAAATAAAACATAGAAAAGGGGTGAGCTCAAATGCCTAGTAAGGATAACAATATAGCGGAAATGTTTATAAATAAGAATAAACATTTAAGGCAATATATAACTAAAACAAAAGCCTTTTAAACTTTAACATAAAAATAGAATGGCAAAAATAAAATTAAACAATGCCATTTACTTATTCACATGGATATTCTACTAATTGAATAATCACATGAAATATCAATAACCACTTTCATAATGATGGAATTCATAATTCCAGACTATCATAACCACATAGCCAAGGCCTTGTGCAAAGACTAAAAATAAGATTTTTCCAAGGCCTTGTTCCAAGACACTAGTTTGTCTCATGAGACTGACCGATGCAATTTTTTTAGAAGATACATATGTTTAAAATTTCTCAAATATACTCCAGTGATTTTCTGAAAATATTATACAAGATTCTGAAAAAAAATAACTAATTCTGAGACTGCTCGACTAATTACCGGCCATGATGGGTCCACGCCCAATCCCATCCTATCTACCACACTCGAGAGTCAGGTTCTCTGAAAACATTTTTGTTCTTGCGTTAAATACGTATACATTAGCACTGGGTTTTCATATTTTTGAGAGGAATATCTCTTTTATTGAAATCATTTTAAAATGAAATAATTATGAAAGAAATAATTTATTTTTAAAATATCATTATAATCGTGTAAGGGAAGATTCAAATGTGTAATAATGGAGGAGAATAACCGCACCTTCCGTATAAGTTAAAAAAAGGCATTCTTACCTTAATTCTGTCATAAAGGTTAAAAAGTACCTTGTTTGGAGAATGACGGAAAGATTCCTTATAAACATCTAATAAAAATTCAAACGAGGGTATAAATGACATTAACCCATATTCTATAAAATATTAATAATGTTTTGAAATACATTAATAAGAAACATGGATGTGGATGATAAAGAGATCCCAATAGATTATTACGTATAAACAACCTCGGATAATGAAGAGATTGCGAACGAAATCCTTACCTTGTACTTTTCCTTGGTTGAGGATAGGTTAACCTCCTGTATAATGATGAAATAATTGTTATTAAATTATACAATAATCATATATATTAATATGATTTCATATATGATCTTTTAACATTGCTTTGTTAATAATATCTTAGTATTATCGTCGTTTCGGGTGTTAACTTACTCGTTTTTATTTATATGTTTTGTTACGTAAGCCATGTTTGTCATGGATAGGATGTATCTTATTCATATCCATAATGATATCATGTCCTCAATCATTATTTTTAAATCATTTAATGATAATTATACTTGAATGGCAACGATGGAGAATGAATCTCATCGCGTTTGTGGAGACGGTAGTCCGTACGTACGCACGAGCGACAATATCATTCTTTTGATATTAAAATAATATTTAATTGGATGGTATATCTTATATACAGAATCATTATCATGTTATATTTATTATTTACATGAATTAAAAATCATTATTATACCCTTCCAAATAATAATAATATATTGAATAACAATTACACCACGACGTGGATACGGTAAGCCGTACATACGCACGTTTGGTGATATTTCATTCAATGGATTGATAGAACACTGAATATGGTTTTATCATATTTATAATAATATTACAGTATATAGGAGATACTGGATTCATTATTTTAGAATGATAATAACCAAGAAAGAAGATGTTGAAGAAGAAATGAATTTGAAAAGGGGTGGTGAAAACATTACCTCTTCTTCGGGTTCTTCCTTTTGATTTGATCAAAAGGGATCCTTAGGATGGCTTCCTGATCAAACGATGGCCTCTAGGTTGTATTGAAGGATGTTGGGAGAGTATTTGTGCAGATTTTGGCCGATCCAAAAGGCTTTGAAGGTGTGATGTAATGAGAAGGAGGAGTTCCCTTTTATAAGAGGGTGAGGGCCACCTTTAGAAAATCTAGAAATATTATTGTATAATAAATTCATATTTGGTTTCTAACGGCCCCAAAGTGGATTATTTAAAGTTTAAGGTGGTTATAGGTCGAAACCCATTCAACCAAAAGAATTTAGATGGGTTTGGGACATTATATTAACCTTATATTTTAGTTTTAACTCTTAGTTAATTTGTTTGACACTTACCACGTCACTTTGTATTTTTATATTATATAGATAATAAACATACTATATACCTCCAAGAAACCCCAAAGTGGTCTATTAATGATAAAAATATAATTATATAAGTCTCTTGGCCGAACCTTAGCTTTTTAGGAATTTAATATCAATTAATAATATAATATTTGTTTTAAAAACTCTTTTATGTCAATTTTGACACTATTCAATAGTTGATTTTTGTAAAATTCATAACAGAATGATTACTTCGAAAAAAGCCAATTAAATCAAACCAAATATTTCATATTTTCCTATAAAATTAGTTTAATTCATTAAAAGTCTCAAATTATATTTATTTCTGTATTTATAATATCAATTATTTTAATTTTTCACTATTATGGTAATTATCGCATCATCATTGTGTCATAAATAAATTAAATTATATAATATCTAAAAATTATAAATAAAATATCATCATTTAGGAAATATTTTTTTTATTTTTAATGAATATTTATAGTTTAAAATCCAACATATATAACCCTTTGTAAAAATTGTTTTGCTAAAATATATATGCTTTTGTCATTTTTGTATGTATTTTAACTTAATTAAAATAATGTGTCCCTATCACCTACAAGTGGCTCCATGGGGTCCCAAAATCGACCCAAAGATGTAAATGGTCGGGAAGGTATCCACAAATAAGATTAGGACACGTTTTAGGGTAATTTAGTATTATTATAATATTATTTTTTAACCCTTATTTACAGGATTTACCCTTTAACCATGGTAAATAAAATATTTACCGAAGTAATTATTCAAAATGTCTAAAAATAAAAGTTACCTATTTACACAATTTGGACATCCTGATTCAAAATATGGAATCAACATTTCCAAATTCAAAACATAAAAGTGGTTGAAATTAATTTAAAATTAATTCCCGTTGTCAAAACAAAAAGCGTGTTTTTAGGATATAATAACTATCAAAAGATTGATACTTGTTTATGTCTGTTTTAATTGTGAAATTATGTACAATGACCAAAATTGTATTAAATGGTAAAAATATATTCTAAATATACTTTAAAACCGTTAAAATTCTTAATTTATCACTATTTATTATTTTGATTAAAAAAGTTGTTTTTAATTAAAATTTAGTAATTTTCACTATTCATAAAAATATTAAAGTTATCTGAAATGTACCAAAATTTTACCTTAGGCTAAATTTGATACTCCGAATCCAAAAAATGAAGACCATTTTGAGAGATAAAATTTATAAAATTTCAAAAAGTAGGTATTACTATTTATAACGGCTAGTTTGATCGGTTGTGGTGTGTGTTAGAACTCGATGTTGCGTACAACACACGTTATTGCATTATTCAAAGAGAAGCGTACCGTAGAAGCTTGGGGTGTTACAAAGCAACAACATAGTATGTTAATGATATAAAATTTTAATATTACCATAAAATAATTTATGGATATTAATTTAACAATATCATAACTCCAATGTTATCTAAAAAGACATTGGATACCAACTATATGGACCGAGAGAAAAAAATTATGTAATCATTAATTAAATGAATAATTAACATTGAGGTTTTTTTTCAGGTTTCGAGATTTAATGAAATGGGACATAAAAATTAAATTACATCTCAAAAATTACAATCTAGAAACTTCAACACAGATTCCATTTTTCATAAAAAAAACTCTAGAAAAAAGTGTGAATTCTAGTTCCATGTTTTAGACAGCATGATTTTCCTTGATCGCATCCTTGATCCTATTCATCTATATTTCCTGTGAAAAACATTTTGAAAGTTGGTATGAGCATAAAAACATCAGCATGTGTTAAAAAATAAAGAAATAAATAAATAGTCTATCAAATCATATTCTATTTAACAAACCTTAAGAAATCATAAGATTTATGAATAACACAGAAAAAACCTAAATCATAATGGTATCTTATATCATCCATAACAAAATTCGGTTGTAGCATTCTCAAATATGTAGGTAGTTACATTTGGAATACCCATCATATTATATTCCACAAATCTTTTAGTAGAAACATTAACGTTTTCCTCTTTCACGTTACCCAATGCATTGGAGAGATATCTAGGGCTCACCCCCCTAAGGATTATCATAGAACAACAAGTATATGTAAAACAATTCCCATGAACCATAACACATAAAAAAAGCATGGTGGAAAGATATCATAGGAAAATTTCAATCAAAATATATCATTTCAAGATATTGAAATAGTAAATGCTTTCTCAAAATAATTTTCGATACCAAAATATGTAAAAATGTTATATTGTATCTTTTTTTCTTTAAAAAACAATACAACTTTCTAAGGAATCCAATGATCAAATAATACTCACAACGGCTAAATGGTCATTATCAACATATAAGTTAAAAAGAAATAGTACTTTTTTTTAGTAAAATGCTTCATATAAAAATATTACTTTTGATTGAGATGAAAAGACAAATGTTTTTATACACCCTATAAAATAAAGTCGTTTATAAATCGAAATAAACCTAATTGAAAGTTGAATGATAAGAAGACCCTTAACTCGTGTCTGACATAACTCGTTCATTCCATAAATCTCATGTATAATAAACTATAATTAGTTTATAATTTCTTCATAATAATTCTCATGTTTATTATTCATTTTATATAACTTTTTAATACATTATAGACATTACATAATCATTTAGATTAATAACAGTCATTTTGTAGATATTTGGTCCATATAATTGAAAATTGTCTATATGGTATAAATTTCATTATATATAGAATGATATTCATTATTTTCATATCAAATAAATAATATATATATACTATATATGTATTTATAATAATCCATATAATTTGGATATATTAGAAAATCAAATGCACTGATAATGGTGATGTTAAGTCATGCGTACACTTAAACACTACTTTGATTTCGTTTTTATCATTTTTAATGGAATGAAAACGAAATGATACATAGGTATTTTATAATTATAGTATAATATATAATTTATATAAATTACATATGTTTATTAACACCATCCAATATATGTTCCATTTATGGTATTAACGAGTCATATCACTTTGATGGGGCGGTAGTCCACATTTTCTCAAATGAAATTATCATATATATACAACATGAAAATCATAATGGTATATTTAAAAACATAATTACCGAAGAATTGAGATAAAATAAATATCATAAATATCATATATAATTACAGTTCAATAATAATGGCTACCATGAGAGGAAATAGAAGATAATTGAACAATCATCATTTCGTGAGGCAGTAGTTCGTCGTCCAAAGAAACAGTATGTTTGTATCAATTAGATGGACATGTATGTAATTTTAGTTCAAATATATCTCATAAAAAAACCTAGTCTATTGAGGATTTTGTTTTTGTTCTAAACAAAATATATAAAATGAGTTTAGGAGGTTTGAGAACTAAAATAAAAGAAATGAACTTAAGAGAAGATATTATCTTTAAATTTGGTAACTCCCTTTAGATTGAACCAAATAAATTTCATGAAGTGGATTCTACCTAAGCTAAGGATTATAGGTGTAATATTGGTATTTTGGGAGCTTATTTGGGAATTTTTTGGATGATTCATGGGAAATTAGGCGTGTGAGAAATGGGTTAGAGTTGATGGATTTTTATAAGGGGATGAAGGGGCTCCATAAGAATGTTTGAAAAAATTATTTTATGATAAATTAATTTTTTTTCAAAAGGTCCCAAACATTCTAAATTATAAGATAAGATGACTATTATTATAAATCATCTCAACGAATTTTTTTAGACATGTTTTGAATTAAATGTTAACATTTTCGTTTAGCTTGATCCCTTAGTTATCTAATTTGACTCTTACAATGTATTCTTGTTTATTTAATTTATAAGGTTAATATATTTAGTATAAAAAGCCAAATGAACCAAAATAGGTTCATTGATGACATTTATAACCTTATGTAAGTCATCTGGAAGAATATTACATTATTACGATTATTATACCATTTAATAAAATAATATTTTCTTTTAGAAACTCATTTCTTTCACATTAAATAGTATTCAAATCACGACTTTTTAAAAAATCCAAAACAACATTATTATTTCTAATAAACATCAGTAAAAAAAATTCATAATTAACTCTAAAATTTAAGTATGGCATAAAATTTTCATGATAAATTTATTTTATCATTTATATTCTCATTTATTTAAAACATTCATTAACGAGGTAATTATTATATAATCATTGTGTGATAAATAAATTCATTTATTTGGTGTATAAAAAGTAAAAATAAAATAAAAAGATGTAGGAAATATTTTTTATATTTCTATTGAATATTAATAGTCAACTATATCAATTATATATCCACCCATTAATTTTTTTTAGAAAAACAATACATGTTTATGATATTTTTATTTTTACTTTAAATAATTAGTTATTAATGTAATTATCATACCCATGTAGATTTAAAATGCAAAAAGTTTCACCCAAAGATTTTATTGGTGGGACATTACTGATCCAATATGGTTAAGACATGTGTTATGTTAAATTTATATTATTATAATTTTATTTTTACCTTTAATTTATTTATTTACGTTTAACTGCGGTAAATAAAAATCAAAAGTTATTATTCACCAAAAATAATTTCATCCCATTGAACCACATTATACCTACGGATAAAAACCATGTTGTTTCATTTTTGAAATTCAATTTATAGAAGTTGAAAATTTTCATTTAAATGAAAAAGTCAATTTTTAACTACTAAGAAGTATTTTTCATTATTCCTAAAAAATTATAGTTTTTAGATCAATAACAAATATTAACCTTAAGATAAAATTGATATTCCAAATTCAAAAATTATTTCTATTTTAAAAAATTAATAACATATAAGTTTCATTAATAAATTTAAAATTTATTCTCGTGGTCAAAACCATAATGCGTGTTTTTAATAAATAATAACTACCTAGATATATACATGTGTTCATGTGAAATATAAGAGTGAAATTTCTTCTCAATGACCAAAATTGTATTAAATGGTAAAAATAAAATCCAATTACAATTTAAAACCAATTCAAATAAAATTAAATATTTATAAATAAATTATATGAAATGATAGTTGTGAATTAAAATTCGCTATATTTCACTATTCATTAAAAAATGAATTTTATCAGAACAATACCAAAAATTCGTCCAAAGTAAAATTTGAAGTCCCAATTCTAAATAAGAATATTATTTTGTCAAATATATCATATAAAAGTGACTAAAACTAGATTTAATAAGGGTTTATCCATCAAAAGTCGGTAAATCATTCTTTTAAATAATATTAGAGTATTTATTCTTAAAATTGGATTCATTCACATTTTAACCCACTATCTTTTACTGGATAAATGTAAAAACATTTTTCAAAAATGTTTAATAAAAATATGGTATGTTCTGTTCATTCGATAAAATACAATGTCTAGTTCATAACTAACGATTAAAATAATAATATTATATATATTTTTATGTTTAACTCAACGTTGTGTACAACATAAGATTTCAATGAAACCCTTGTTGCTTATTTGTTATGCCATCGAACATAGAATACTCATTAATGTAAAATTAATATTATATTCACAAATATTAAAAAACATGAAAATTTTATATTCTTTATTTACCAAGGATGTTACAAAACTAGTTTGCCTATAGGCATGAGTTCTTCTACCTAGTGTCCTCCAATGTTCCTAAATGGTTAATTAGAAAAATGAATGCCCTCCACGCATTACAACACACATATTCTGGAGTTAGGTTTTATCAATCACACACACCCTGGGTAACTACCATGATGGTCACTTATCTTTATAACTACTCCTGGTCATGAATGATTAAATGTGGAGTTATAATAAGGTAGTCTCTTGGAAAGAATGGTGCACCTTGTTAAAATGAGTTATATACTTTATCATTTTCAACCCTTTAACATTCATGTTTTTCAGATTTAATATAATGATGAATAAATCAACCCGTATTTGAGTATAGATGATAATAAATAAAGATTATCCCACATGTTTGGTAAAATTTCCCTTATATGAAAAAACTCATTCTTAATCATTTTTCTATACCATAAGGAATTATATTACCAGTATCATATGAAGATTACGTCAGAAGTAATTTTTGAGAAACAAAAACTCTTATACTAAACCCACTACATTTAGAATATTTCATATTCTTTTATAGAATTATATATGTAATGACCCGAATCAAGAGCCACATAATTGGTGCCCCATACACGGTTTACCACATGACCACAAGAGCATTTCCCCAAACTCCAGAGGCTGTCGACAAGAAGGATGGGCCATGGTGAGTCAGTGGGGAAACTATGCCCTCAATTGGAAAAGTATGCAGCGGAAGAATAAACATAATCAATAGTGGAAGCAGTAAACAACATACGACAACTGAACTAAAGTAGAAGAAAAGACTGATATAACAATGATGTAGTACGATACATGTATCTATGGAAATAACTAAACAAATCAATGTGCTGAAATACAAATTAAACCAAAGTACTAAACGTAAACAACCACTCCAGTAGCATCGCAAGCCAAAGCCTGGTCCCATTCTCTTCAGCTCCAACCAGCTATCAAGAACCTGAGGTAGAAGGGCCACAATCCCTATCTACACCTGCAACCATATATTCTGTTTGGGCTGAAAAGAAGGACCCAAACAGGGTGTGATACTAATCCCAGTAGGCAACCACCACAAGATTTGTGCCCAACTATCAGTGAGTAATATAGAAAATGTAAAGGAACAAAAGTACAGTAATGGACATAGATTATTAATGTAATTAATCCTACCAATTACCATTTATATTCATTTAATTAAACAACCAGATAAAACTAGAGAAGCTTCCTATTCCAAGGTAAGAATGTAAAATAGCAGGTATCTAAAAAAACAACCGAAACACAAGCAGTACAAAACCCAATCTTGTTTTTTGGCTTGGTGGACTCGTCACAACCAACCTAAAAATTCACACCGACTCTCTAGGAGGCTCCAACTAGTATAACCCTATAGTCATGTAATCAAACAAGGCACATACACTCTTGGAAGCTTTCATGTCAATTCTCTTATGGTCTTGCAACGATAGCTACATACTCTCTGAGGAAGCACTTACGTTTAATTCCTCATATGGTCTCGATGCGTGGGTATACTAAGAAGACTCTTGGGAAGAAAAATTTCCTATTCCTGTAGGTTTTACGTATGAAACTAAAACCAACATAGCCTCTAGTGAAGCACTTAATCATCTATTCCCTCTTTGATCTCCCACACTATGTTCTCACAGCCCTGAGCAGTCCAATCACCCAAATCGACTGTCAGTATCCCTATGTAAGTTTAAAAAATACATGGATAATAGCTACCATGCTTCAAAATCATTTAAACAGCAGGCAACACATGAAATCAGTGATAAGAAGTAAACTAGCAATTGCAATAGGGTTTTTCCCACAGGCAAACGGTGCCAGACTACGATAAACAGCCGAACAGGAGGAGAAACACCCATGGGGTGAAACTCAATCATGCAACCAAGCATATATTAGCAACATTTAAACATTATCTAACATGAAATCTAGGTAAAATAAACAATAGGATCAAAATCGTAAACCCAGGATACCCGACACATGGGTATGCTGCACTTTTGCAACCAAAACTCAAAGAACATCATTGTACGACAACAAGCCACCTACCATGATCCTCTAAGATCGATATAATTGAATATCGGCCCGTGAATCGGCCTTGAACGGAGTATTTATGCAAAAATATAAAAAACATTCAAACTCATATAACTCACATGAGTGAAGGAATCAGGAAATGAGGCCAAAGAAGAACCAAGAACTCACCGATGCGATTCTTCTACAATCGACAGAGATTGATTCGGACAACCAGTGACAGATCAGTGGCTCGGAGAAGAATCAGCTTCCTCGGATGCTCTGGACGGAATCAGGGAGAGAAGAAGATGTATATGAGAATTAGGCACGACTCCGGTCTGATTAATGAAATAAAAAGAAAGTACACGGCGTGTAGTAGGTTTTTCGGTACTCCGCATTAAGCGGCCACCACATCCACCCTACACATCATGTGTGTGGCCCAGACATGGCCAGTACATGGCTTTGAGTGGAAGAAGTGTACTAGGAATGTACTCATAAAGTACACAACGTGTACTCTGAAAATTTCCAGATTTTCCATTTTTCCTTAAAAATCCCATAAAACAGATCCTTACCAGAAACCGAAGCTCCCAGTTCTTAAAAACATTCCCAAATTAATGAAATTTGTCCCAAAATTTCCCTAAAAAGGATTAGAAGAAGAAACCTCAAACAAATCAGGCTTCTGTGATCTCACATCAGTCTCCCTCTCTCAGATCTCGTCCTTTACTCACCCGTGCTGCCATAGCACCCGTACTAGAGGAACAGACCGACCACGTAGGACTTTCGTACTACGATCGACAACCCTGATAGGATGCTCCTAGAATGATGCATCCTTCTCCAGATCAACCTCCTTGGGATAAAAAACATGAGATGGGTCTGGGAAATACTTTCGAATCTGAGAAACGTGAATGATGTCGTGCATGGCCTGGTACCTCTGAGGTAACTGCAACCTTTAAGCAACCAGCCCGACTCTCTCCAGAACCTCAAATGGCCTGACGTATCTCGGTGAGAGTTTCCCCGATATACTAATCCTATAATGTCCCAAACTCGGGGTAACGCGCTGGAAAACCTGATATCCGACCTTGAACTCCAAGGGTCGTCTCCGCTGATCAGCATTAGACTTCTGCTGACACTGTGTTTTATCCATCCTCATCAGAATCAACTCTATCTGCTCTGAGGACTCCTGAACAGGATGAGGTCCCAACAAAGCTACCTCTCCAGCATCCAGCGAGCATAAAAGTGATCGGCATATCCTACCGTACAATTCCTCGTAAGGTTCCATCTGAATAGTCACCTGAAAACTGTTATTGTAGGCGAACTCCACCAGAGTGATATTCTTCTCCCAAGTACCACAAAAGTATATAATGAAATCTCAGAACATATCCTCAAGAACATGAATCCTACATTCGAATTGGCTGTCAGTATGGGGATGGAATGCTGTACTCAAAAGTACCTCAGTACCCAAATCCCTATGCAGCCCCTGCCAGATGTGTGAAGTAAAACGCGCATCTCTGTTTGAAAAAATGGAGCATGGAATTCCATGAAGACGTACAATCTCTAGGATGTACAACCGTCCCAGCTCATCCACACTGATGGTCTCCTTGATCAGCATGAAGTGTGCAACCTTCGTGAGCCTATCCATTACAACCCAAACCACAGTATTTACTCGAGGCGATCTTGATAACCCTATCACGAAGTCCATCGCAACATCATTCCATTTCCACTGAGGAATGGGTAACTACTGTAAAATCTGTGCTGGTCACTGATGCTCTGCCTTCACCTACTGACATGCGGAACACCGCATAAAAAAACCATCCACATCCTTCTTCATACCTGGCCACCAATATTGATGGTGTATGTCTCGGCACATCTTGGTGAAACCAGGTTAAACTTCCCAAGCTGAAGAATAATACTCCCACATTATCTCCTCATGTATGTCCACTGAAACCCATACGCGGCCATGAAAATGTAGCACCTCATCATCGCCCACTGTCCAACCCAGAGTAGAGTCTCCACCTGACACACCCTCCTGTAGGAAGAGGCCTTCTGGGCCTGGTAGCTTCCTCATTCGAACTCGATCTAAAAGAGTAGAGGTAACAACTACATAAGACAGAATCGTCTTTCCCCGTCTGGCATGCACCTCCAATTGAATCTCAGAGAACAGATCCATAAGTTGCCACTCACTGCTAGCCTCTTGAACTCCTTTCAACTGAGTTCTCCTGCTCAGTGCGTCAGCCATAGCATTGCCTTTCCCAGGTGTATAAGCAATCTCGAAGTAAAAGGACTGTAGGTACTCGACCCACCTCGAATTTCTTAGATTCAAGTCACGCTACGTGAATATATAACTGAGGCTCCTGTGGTCTGTATATACCACAAATTTCTCACCCACAAGATAGTGTATCAAACAACTTAATGAATGAGAAAACGCAGCCAACTCCATGTCGTGCATAGGATAGTTCTTCTCATGGGGCCTCAACTGCCGAGATCTGTACGCAACAACACAATCTTCCTGCATAAGCACTGCTCCAAACCCGATGTCAGATGCATCGCAGAAAACTGTATAACTCTTTTCCAGCTTTGGCAGAACTAGAATCGGTGCAAAGGTCAATCTCCCCTTCAGCACCTGGAAGGCATAATCGCAAGCTTCTGACCAGACGTACATCACACCTTTCTTAGTCAAGCCCTTCAACGGTGCTTCTAAGCATTAGAAGTCCTATATAAACTGCCTGTAATAACCATCTAGTCTCAAGAAACTCTGTACCTCGAAGACTTTCTTTGGATGCTCCTAGCTAACTACTGCTCTCACATTCTCTGGGTCTACTGATACTGCTGTCTTTGAGATGACATGGCCTAGGATGTGAATCTCGTCCATCCAGAAGTGGCACTTTGAGAGCATAGTATAAAACTGTTGATCCCTCTGTGTACTCAAAATGATCTCATGATGAGTATCATGTTCATGTCAAGTGTTAGAGTAAACAAAGATATCGTCTACAAAGACAATGATGAATGAATACAAGTAAGGATGGAAAACTCTGTTCATCAGCGCCATGAAAACTGTCGGCACGTTCGTGAGACCGAACGACATAACCAGATACTCATACAGACCATACCTGCTTCAGAAAGCTGTGAGAGGTATATCAGATGGTCTGACCTGCAACTGATGACAGCTAGATCTCAAGTCGATCTCTGAGAATACCCTTTCTCTTCAAAGATGATCAAAAAGATCATCAATCCCTAGAAAAGGATATCAGTTATTGACCATCAACTGGTTCAGCTTTCGATAGTCCTCACAATGCTGTAAGGTACCATCCGCCTTCTTAGCAATCAACATAGGTGAACCCCAATGGGAAGTACTGGGTTGGATAGAACCCTTTGCCTATAACTCATAAAACTGCGTCTTGAGCTCTTTAATCTTAGGCGTAACCTTCCTATAAGGAGGTATGGATACCGTTGCTGATCCTAGAACAAGCTCAATAGAGAAGTCTACCTCACACTCTGGAGGCAACCCTTAAAAATCTTCTAAATGACATCCGGAAAATATTCAACTACCGGAGGGAATTACATCTTAGAAGTTCCATGATCATCTAGATATAAACTAGAAATCTTGGCTGTATCATTTCCCAACCCATGATGCTCTGGTCCAGCTCTGCATTCCTGGACATCCCATTCACCCTTGTGAAGAAGGGACCTGCCCACTAGTGATGTGAAACTCGCCCTATGACGATAACATTTGACAAAGGCCTGAAAAAGAAACAAGCCATTCC
Organism: Viscum album; assembly: GCA_963277665.1. Classification (NCBI taxonomy): domain Eukaryota; kingdom Viridiplantae; phylum Streptophyta; class Magnoliopsida; order Santalales; family Viscaceae; genus Viscum; species Viscum album. The sequence continues at coordinate 1,514,262,480 of OY728122.1, read as the reverse complement.
ATTCCGAGAATGAAATCATAACCCATCATCTAAAATACATAAATATCCCACAAGAAGTGACAACAACAAACCTCAAGGGGGAACTCCTTGCACTGACGCACACTAGTAGTTCTATGTCCCAATGGTTTGTATAGTTACAACGTATCCTCATACGTACAGAAATTAAGTATATGGGTCTCCATAGTGGGAATAGAAATAAAGGTATGAGAAGATCTGGTATCAAAAAGTGTAGAAGCTAAAACTGAGGCTACTAAGATCATAACACGAACTATGGAAGGTCCAGGATCCCTCTCCCGATGGATCTGCTCTACCGTAAAAGTCTGGCCAGAACTGCGGCCTTGTATTGTAGCATGATATCCCTGAGGTGATCCTCCCTGAGCCTGACCACCGAGTACGTGACCTCTACCCTGGCCTGAACGACCTGAAGAACTCCATCACCCAGTCTTCTGTGGAATTGGTAATCCTGCTCCTGTACGAGGAGTAGAAAACGATCCTCCTTTACTAGCTACTGGAAGAAGAACCCTGCAAAAACGCTGCAGATGACCCATCTTGCCGCAAGCTCGCCACTCCACTGGATCTCTTGGGCATTGAGGATTCATATGCCCACTCTTTCTAAGCTGATATCACACCACCTAGTTGCCATAAGGATGATCCATATACCAGAGGAAATACATCGCTTCCTCAAGTCACCTAGAGTAGACTCTCTATGGCACTTCCTGCTGTCAGTATGAAATGAATCAGTATTGGATGCTGAATCGCCCTGGTCAATAGCTGCAGTCTCCCTCAGATTCCATTTTGTGATCAGTGCCTGGTTGACTATTAGGGTAATAGAATTCAATTGGAAGACGTTCACATGTGATCTGATCTCTGGTTTGAGGCCTTCCTCAAACTTCCTTGCCAAAAACACCTCATCAATTCCCTGAACGGGAGTGAAATGATGTAACTCAGTGAAACGGGAGGAATACTCCATAACTGAAGGGGTACCCTACTATAGGTTCATGAACTCTCTGGCTCTGTCAGCCCTCAGCATTGCTGGATAGAAATAGTCATAGAACGTATGCTGGTACTCGTCCCAAGACATAGTCTGTTGGCGCCCTACTAGTGAGACTACATCCCACCATCTCTTGTCAGAATCTCTCAACATGTAAGTTGCGAGCTTCATCCTTCTGTGATGGGGTGTCTACAGATGCTCGAAGATGGAAAGAATGATTTCTAGTGATGACTCTACAGCCTGAGGTCCTCAATCTCCTATGAATGTGGGAGGATGCTGCTGCTGGAAGACTCGCGTCATCTCTTCCATAGATGGGGGAGGATACTGAGCTCCTTGGAAGGTCTGTATTAACCTCATAAAACCCTCTCTGAACTGAGTGTCGGCAACAGTGTCTGGAATCACTGCAGTCGCCATGTCCGGAACAATCAGCGGAACTACTGGTAGTCCCTGGTCTACCGTATCAGGAAGACGGTCACTACCTGGTTTCTGGCATAAAACGGGAGGACGTTTTGGTGCCATAGCTCTGAGAAAACAAAATCACACTCAGATTTAGGATTAATAAGGACAGAAAATAGAAGAGTAAAAAATGGGAACAGGAGATAGAAACATTTAATTTTTCAAAACAAGACTACACGACCTGCATTTAAACTACACGACATGTTTGTTAAAGCCATTTACATGGGCGTGTAACTCTACCACCAATGGTCATGTAAAATTCCAGACTACATGGCGTGTTGTCCCAAAACACGACGTGTACCTGAACTCTACTCCCATTCACAAGTCTCTTTACACGACTATTCTACAATGTCCTTCGAATTCTAAACTACACAGCGTGTTCACTAAATACAGGTTGTGTACTGTATAGGTTTTGACGACATGTGTAGCGGTTTCATGGATGACCCATAAACGGTGTGTTCCGAAAAAACACAGTGTGTTCTGAACAAACACGGTGTGTATAAGAATAGATAAAACTGACATGTGTTGTTCATGACACGGATAGGTACCCAGAAGAGAACTACATGGCGTGTTCTTATAACACACGGTGAGTACTACATGAGTTTCCCTGACCCATGTTATTAGTGACATAGCTAGGTATACGATTGACTACTACAGAGCATGTACTTATGGTACACGATGTTTCCCTAAATACTCTCTGACACCCCATGTCTCCGCTCACACAGTTAGTAACATAGTGTAAAAACTACACAGCATGTATTTATATAGTACACGCCGTGTATTCTAGGTTTTTCCAGGCAGTTGCTTAGAAACTGCACCGAATACCAGAAACACTGAAAAACAACATTTATGTTCCAAATTCCAATCCGTGGGGGACATACTCCCCGTGAATCAAATCTTGGAATCATAACAATGCATATATCATGTAAAACAGCATAATAATTATGTCAGTCACAACAACTATAACAACAACATGCATCATTTATCACGACATCAATCACAACAGCATGAAATTCTAATGAACCCTAGATGGCATGGTAAAATGCATGACATGTGATTTCCTACCGAGTGCATATATGATGCGTGAGATGGAACACCCTCATCTCATCGGGTTTCAAAAAAATAGAACCACAATCATATAAACTATAACAACACAAAACATGTGGATCACCCAATGGTGAAATATAATAAACTGTTACACTTGTAAAAACTGAAAATTGCAATTACGAGGTAATACAGCTTTTCCCGGTACACTGGTTAATTACTCCTGGGCACAGTTAAGTACTAACTACCAATTTCTTCTTATCCATTTCTATTGTCGCAAAATAGTAAGGAAATAGAAAATAAGAAAACTCCTCTGATACCACTTTGTAACGACCTGAATCCAGAGCCACATAACTGGTGCCCCTTAACCGGTTCATCACAAGACATCAAGCGCGTTTCACCAAAAACCAGATACTTCCGATGAGCAGCGAGGGCCTTGGTGAGTCAGTGGGGAGACTATGCCCTCATTTGGTAAAGTATGAAGTGGAAGAATATTCATAATCAATAGCGGAAGTAGTAAACAACATACAAAAACTGAACTAAAGTAGAAACAAAGTCTGATATAACAATGATGTAGTATGGTACATGAATCTATGGAAAGTAGTAAACAAATCAACTTGCTAAAATACAACTGAAACCAAAGTACTAAATGTAAAAAACAACTCCTGTAGCATCGCGAGCCAAAGCCCGGTCCCATGCTCTCCAGCTCCAACCGTCAATCAAGTACATGAGATAGAAGGACCAAAATCCCTATCAACACCTGCAGCAATATAATCTGTTTGGGACGAAAAGCATGAACCAAACAGGGTGTGAGTCTAATCCCAGTAGGCAACCACCACACGATTTGTTCCCTACATTCAGTGATTAATATAGGAAAAGTAAAGGAAAATAAGTACAGTAATGGAATAAGAGTATAACATTAATTAATGCAACCAACTACCATACACATTCATTTAATTAAACAACGAGAGAAAACTAGAAAAGAATTATATTCCAAGTTAAGCAAGTAACACAACAGTTATCTAAAAAACTACTTAAACACAAGCAATACAAAAACCAAGCTTATTCTTTGGCTTGGTGGATCGTCACAACCAACCATCAAAATTCACAGTGACTCTCTGGGTGGATCATACTAGCAAAACCCTATAGTCCGGTAATCAAAAAAGGCATCGAAACTCTGGGAGGCTCTCATGTCAATTCCCCAGTGGTCTTGCAATGATAGCTGCAGACTCTCTGAGGAAGCACTTACGTCTAATTAATCATGTGGTCTCGATGCATGGGTAAACTAAAACAACTCTTGGGAATCACAATGTCCTATTTCCGTAGGTCCTCTGTATGAAACTAAAACCAACAGACCCTCTTGGGAAGCACAAAATCTTCTATTCACTCTTTGATCTCCCGCACCAGCTTCTCACAGCCCTGAGCAGTCCAGTCGTGTGTAATCGACTGTCAGAAGCCCTAAGTATGTTCAACAACTACTTGGATAATATCTACCATGCATAAAAAGAATTTAAACAGTAGGAAACACATGTAATCAGTGATTACAAGTAAACTGGAAATTCCAATAGGATTTTCCTCACAGGAAAACGGTTCCAAATGACGATAAACAGCCAAATAGGGGGATAAAGACCCATGGGGTGATCCTCAATAATGCAACCAAGCATATATTTGCAACAATTAAACATAATATAACAAGAAATCTAGGGATAATAAACTATATGATCTAAATCCTAAACCCAGGGTACATGATACATGGGTATCTTGCACTTTTGCAACTAAATCTCAAAGAACTTTAGCGTAGGGAAACAAAACACCTACCTTGATCCTCAAAGATCGATATATTTGAACCTCGGCCTGTGAATCAACCTAGAATGGAGTAGATCTGAAAAAATGTATAAAACGTTCAACCTCAAATAACTCACACGAGAGATGGAATCCTTAAACGATGCCAAAGAAGAACCAAGAACTCACACTGTGATTATTCTGCAATAGACGGAGTTTGATTCGGACAACAGGTGATGTATTGGTGTCTCAGAGAAGAATCGGCCTCCTTGGATGCTATGGAAAAAAATAGGTGGAATAGAAGATGTTTATGAGAATTAGGCGCGACCCCGGTCCGATTAATGAAATAAAAAAAAGTACAAGGCCTGTACTTTTAGAGTACATGACGTGTAATAGGTTTTTCCATACCCCGCTTTAAGCGGTCGCCACATCACCTCTACACAGCATGTGTGTGGCTCGGAAACAGCCAACACACGACTTCGAGCGGTAGAGGAGTACATGGCATGTACTCATAAAGTACATAGTGTGTACTCTGAAATATTTCCAGATTATCCATTTTTCCTTAAAAAGACCACAAAAAGGACCCGTACCAGAAACCGAAGCTCCGGGTTCTTAAAATCTATAAGATTCTTCCATTAATATACTTCATCATTGAAATTATAGAAACAATAATGAATTATTCCTGGTTGACACAATTAATTATAGAAAATATCATTCTAGTGGTGTTGATCCAGTTATTAGTAACTTGTGGACTATCTGAACCATTGAAATATGATTGATATTTTCTCCTGATGGACTCAAGAGAATTTTGTTCCCTCTTTTTCTCATTATAATTATTAACATGATACATATCCTATGAAATTTTTGTGGGAATAATAATGTGATTTTCCTAATATATCCCATAACCTTTTCTGAGGAATGTCAATTAATTTTCCATGACACCCAAAATATACATGGTTCTTTTTGGTAATTCCATTGACTAAATAGAAAAATAATAGTTTAAGAAACCTTAATAATATTGTATAACCACATAAAAATGAAAACACTAATCATATATTTAAATCATGATATTTTAATTAAACATATGATACGTTATGGATAACCTTGTTCATCAATGGTCATTATTAAAATCATTCATAATTTCTTATAAATAGATTAAAAAATTAAAAAACATATCCCATAATAGTCTCAAACTATGTGTGTATAATGTCATGTTGTCATTCACCATGATACAATTAATACCAAATCTATGTGATATTTTTCGAGAATTATTCTTACATTTTTTTAAATAATCACATCCACTTTTAGTGTCTATAAAGGGATTTCAATTCCAGGAAACCACATTCCCTATCCATTAGGAAGCATTGATGAAATTTTGCTACCAATTTAATAATAGTAAGACATATCTATAGTCAAAACAATATCAATATCTAGATTATTAACATAATGAATCTCACTAATATTTTCTCATCATGTTTTCCAAAAAATAACTAAACCATTTTTTTGATAATAATTTTGGAGACCCAATCATATAAAACATAAAAATAAAATTATTTTAGAATAATATTTAATAGAATTTATAAACACATTCATGAGGATGATAATAATTTATTATATTTGGAAATAAAAAAATCTTCTTATTTCATTTAAGATCATCAACATCTCCCATAATGATCTTTTTACATGGTAATCCTCTAAGTAATACCATAGGTCAATCATTCTTCATATCCTAGGAATGAATCATAAGAAAGGGTAAGCTTAGGTTCATTGTAAGGGTAAAAATTGGATATATCAAACTATTATTATATGAATTCCTATGAAGAAAAATTAATTGTATGTATTATGAACATAGCATAAGTTGTTAAAACACACCCTGTTATAAATGAAAAACAGGATTCATGAAATATAACATTATTTTATCAGATAACATGTCCTATAAGTGTGAGTAATCTTTATAAATTAATCATTAACCATATACATAATCCATTAATGTGTTTTAATGTAATAAACATTCAATCCCATTTCATATGCCATAGTTTACTAACATGGCCATCAACATAGTGGATCAAAACATATCACCTTTTTCTCAATGTGGATCATGATACATCTTTTTCCAATAGTTGATCGAGACTGATTTATTTTACATATTTAATCTAGACCATTAAAATGATTCCAATTATTATACCAGAAAATATAATTACTTACGCAATTCATTTGAGGGGGATATTATTCCAACATATATATTAATTAAAATTATAATATTATGTTCTACCACATCCTGAAATATTTATTATATCATAATATCTTAATGTCTGTAATGAGAATGAGATTCATAATTATTTCATCAAATAATCATTGAAAACCCCTGAATGAAAAAAGTGTTCTATAAACATTTTTTAAACATATTTATACTAAATATCCCATGAAAAAGGATGGAATAATTAAATATTATCCTACTAAAGAATATATATCACCATAAGATGTCATCCTAGATAAAGAATGATTATTAAAAATCAAATTGATAGTATAAATAATAAATTAGAATCCACCTTGGAAAATTATTTTAAAATAAAAAAATCAAAATAATTTTCTTAGAAAATTACCTTTTAAATATATAATGGAAGCTTAAAAAATTATTTTAGACTTTTTAAAAAGAATATTTCATTTAAAATTTTATAATCAGAAATTATTTATAAAATATCATGAAAAAACTATTTTCTAAAATCATAATTGAATAATAAAATGATTGATTTAAAAAAATTAGTGGACATGATGGTAAGAAATGTTGTATACATTAAATCAATGATTCCTTTCACATTTTCAATAAATCCAAACATACCATGATTGAAAAAGATAGGATGATTCCTATTAAAAAACATTGTAAATAGATATTCATGGGTAAAAATATATGTAATAAATCCTTTGGATAATGTTAAAACATTTTTAGACCATATTTAGATAACCTAGATATGGGAAAAATATATTTTTTTACAATAGATAGAAATAAATTTGGTTTGCATTAAATAAATTATATTGGCTTCATCAGTAAATATATAGTTGAAAACAAATTGAAAATATATTTTACCATTACATAATAATTGAATAATAATATTAATGAGTTTCATGATAAATGGTTCATAATATTTCATCAATTTTTTTAAAAATTCTTTTTTATTAAGGAAAACACTGTTGTGGGCTATGTGAGAAACCATAGGGTTCAGCAAAACACCAAAACAACCTCGAACAAAAAACGGAATGAAACAGGATCTACCTCATTCAAGAAACAACAAAAAATAAAATAAACAAGAAATAAATAATTTCTCGTCATTTCATGTTAATGGGAAATATATACGCCCTAAAAACGTGATAAGAACATAACATTCCACATGTATCAAAGATGGGAAATTCGAAAATATTTCCATTACAGATTTAGAAACTATTAAACCATAAACACTATAAAAGGTGAAACTTAATAGATATATAAATACCCAAATATTTTAGGAGAAATTTAAAAAATACTTTCATTGTTTGAATATACACCATATAACTAAAATACAGGGTTAATATGGCATGTTTCTCAATGAAAATATAACTAAGTTGGAAATAACTTACTGTATGTCTCAAATTTGGTCATACATGTTCGAACCTCCAATATAATAAATATAGGAATATAATAAATATATTATATAACTATTATTATATATCATACCCAATAATAATTAATTAATAACAATTATTACCTATTTAATATTTATTTTATGATAAAACAACATATTGGGTAATAACTAATTTCATTTTCATGATGTATTTATTTGTTATTTGTACTCATCTTACACTGATATTGGTTGCAAAATATCTCTAAAGTATACAAGTACACCAATATAATATGTTTTAATTATAAATTTTTTAATATTAATACATTAAATTTATAGATAAAATTAAACGAATTATTCATTGAGATTGTAGGTTGTTCGTACACAAGAACGTTGATTCAATTTAGATGATAAAAAGAATAAAAGAAATGTAAATAGTAATTAAATATTTAAATTTCCTTATAATTTCATATATGTATATATTCATTAAATTTTTTCATAATAACATAAATGAAATGTGTCAATGAAAAAATGAATCCCATCGCTTCACGAGGTGGTAGTCCGCTGTATACACAAATGACATTATCATATCTTTTGATGAATGGAATTTATATAGTATATGTGATTGAATAATTTTTTAAGTATACTAACAAAACAATTATCAAACATTTTCATTAAATATATCCTTCTTACCATCCATGTAAATCAAAAATGACGAACTCATCAAATCGATTCATGTGGTGATAGTCCACCATACACACATATGATGTTATTATTTTCTAATGGGTTGTAAGGAAACATGGTAGTCGTGATCTAATAATTAAATAGGTATGATAAAAATATAAATATATATATATATATATATACATAATATATGTCATTATATATATCTATGTGAGGTTGTGGTGACAACTAAATAACAGGGGTTCGTGTGATGGTATTTTTTCATACAAAGGAATGTTTATTTTAAATCCCACATGATAAAAGTTTTGATATATATCAATTACGATATTTTATAATTAAATTATAAATATATAATATGTGTTTTATTATTAATATATAATAATTCGAAAAAATGTTTTGGATTTATAGTAATATGTAAAAAAACACACAGTTAAAACCTTATCCTCGTCTTTGGACATACTCATATGGTTTATCCTAAAACCTTCCAAGATTGGATTTTGGATCTATAAAAGCTTACTTGTGTGACAAACCATTTTTGGATTAGGTACTAGTAGATCAAATAATTTTTATCCATTTATATGGGATTGTCTTAGGTTTTTTCAGGATGAATTTTGAAATTTCTAGAAATTTATGTACATTGCATAGTTTCTACACTATTTTCTCCATCCCAGCAAACATCCAGTGAAAAAAATGAGAACCCTAATAGTGGGGGTTTGAATGAATGTGTAACAATTTGAAAAACCATTTATCGAATAATTTTAAATCATTTACCCCAATATAGGATTGTATGTATTTGAGGAAATTTTTGAATAATAATAAGGCCCCTCCCATCTAATCATGCGTGTTGTGTTTTTAAATTTGGAATCTTTGTTAAAAATTTCATGAATGCACGTTTTATTATTAGACTGGCCCTACATAAAAATATATCAATTTACATGGTTAGTTGATCTCTCATTGACCCATTTTTTCACTTCAAAACACTTTTTAAAGTGGATTGATGTTTGGTGAAGATCCATCAATCTCTCCCTGGTAAGTGTTCTCCCACTACTCAATTTCCCCAAATCTTTTATTCTATCCTCCCTATTGATTGTTAGATATTCTGGTTATAGATGGTTCTAAACTACATTTTATCAGATCATTGATCTTGTCGTTATTCATGGATCTCTATTTACAATTTTCATTGTTTTTGTTTCCCAATATCGATGTTGTCTTACAAGATCCCAAGATCTATGTTATGAGGAATAATATACTTTTTGAAATTTAATTAATCAATAAAATTACTTGATTTAAATTAATATTATTTAAATTTAATAGTGAAAACTAGATTAATTGTGATTTAGGATTTAAAATTTAATTGGGACAAGACTTTGGAACCCCCCCCCCCCAATTTTAATGGAAATTTAGATTTTGGGATAGATTTGAAATAGATATAATTGTGAAATTTCCCCAAAAATTTGACTTGAACTTGGTATTTGAAATAAAATGGAATAGTTTTTTATAATAATCCTTAATAAGATTTATCATAGAAAATCATGAATTTTTTGAAACCCATGTGGTGGATTTTAAATATAAATTGGCATATTGAAGTGGAAAATGGTCTTGTTGATTTATTAACAGTTTTGAAATTATATTCCAATTACTAATTGTTGTTAGAGAAAAAGAAATACTACGTAGTTAATGAGTTTTTGGGACAAAGATATTTATTTTGATTCTTTAAAACACTATAAATTACATTGTGAAGGAACTCTTATCCTCAACGGGATGTTTATTGATCCTGTTTGAAAAAATTATGAGGGATATTTATACGCATATTTCTATGGTCTGTCATATGAGTGTATGAGGATCTTGTAACCAGGACATATCGCACCTCTTGTAATATGACCATGATTATTATTTGGTGTTATATGGATATATTTTATTATTTTTTCAAAAATAATTACATCTTCCATGTGAATTTGTATAAACAATTCTATAAAAAATGAGTACCAAGTAATTTTTTGAGGTTTTTGGATTAATTAGAAAATAAATTAGTTTTTAAAATATTTTCATTCACTACCATCCCTATTTTATTTAAAATTTTATGAATTATCTAGTTAATTATATTTACATAATATTAGAGAACAATTTTTAAAATCCTAATTTTATTTTTTCTCAAAATCTACCATTAGATTTTTATTTTTGATGATTTATTTTTTCTTGGATTGAGAACATGAAATGGACAACATGGGAGATGATTTTGTTGAACATTTGGCCTTGTAGCGATATGTCTCTTGGGTATAGGGATAATTGTGTTGTTATTCTGGGACATTATGGATTTACTATTAGGGATTTTTATTCATGTTTGACTTTATGTATAGTATAATATAGTATTTCTCTTTTAAAATAAGAACATTTATCTATTTATTTGTTTATGATTTTGTAGAAAACCCATTCCCACAATAACTTGTATGATTCTTGGTGATAATCGCCAATCGTTTGTGATCTGAAACACCTTGCGTTCTATGTTAGTGTAACTAATGGTATTGTGGTAATATTTTATTTGATATTTTTCATGATAAAGTTGTATCAGAGCTCCCATATGATCTTATTTCTTGGATTTCATCATGTAGTTGAGAAATATTGTTGGGAAATCAGAGGGTAATTATGAGTGCGTGTCAGGACATCTCTCACAAAAAAAAAGACTTATATAACTAGGGTAGCTTGTAAAATTCTACAATATAATTATTTCTAGTATTTCCCTTACCGAAAACATTTATATGTTAAAAAAACATCATTCATTTCTATCATATTGGATTAATCTCTTAATTTCCCTTGTTTGAGTGTTTTTCATTGTTCTGTTCCGATATCATCTATTTTTTTCAGATGTTGTGTAGCATCATTCTTATGAGACGAACTGTTAATTATGATCTAGGATGATTATTCTGATAAAAATAACTTATAATATCATGCCATGGATTTGTTTTTTATTGAGCCTATTTTATGTCATATCTATACTATGGGATAAGTACATGCACCCATTTTCATTTAGGATCTTGCTCTTGAACCATGGAGAGGTGATTCACATATTAATTCTCAGGGTTACTTCTCCTAAATTCACATGTATTACATTTATAAGATGATACTCATGACACATAAGACTAGATATAGTTAATTAATCTTATATTTGAGTTCATATAGATTTCGGATTTAGTCATGGTTAGAAATGACACCTTTATGTTGGACGGACATAGCATGAAATGGTGGGACACGATGGTGACTATAAATATCCTGGATGGATTAGAGTGGAGATAATTTAAAAATATTTTCACTGACCATTTCTATAATAACTCGGTAGTTAAGTCTAAGACAATCGAGTTATTCTAACTCAAGAAGGATGAAGAGACTGTGGCATAATATGAAAATAACTTTTATATGCTTTATCAATTTTCACTTGAGATAGTATCAAATAAGAAGATGAATACATGATAGTATGATATGGGACATTTATATGATAATTATTCATAGTTTTCCTTCGACAATCCTCCATTATTATATTGAGGTGTAGGATATATCATTGATGGTTGAAATTGATATGGCGGTTAAAATAATGATTTTCGGTAATTCATTTTTCTCTTATTGGTAGTTCAATGGGTTCCATAAATGAAAAAACAAATCATGATTATTCAACTTATAAATATCTTTATTATGGTGATTATAAAACTTCTTTAGTGGATGTACTAGATGCATTATTTTTTTACTAGTGTGGAATGCCTAGGAACTCAAAATGATTTCGCATTGAGCCACCCAAGATAGGTAGTTCCCGTAGACACATAACTAAATAGTATATGTAATGTAATGGGTATTATATTCCCTGTACTAGGACATGATTATCAAAAACAAAAAATTACTTCAATAAAATTAGATTCTACATGAAATAAGGGGTTATATCTGTTACAATTTAAAACAAATCTTCTTCATGCAAATTGAAATCTTTTATAGGAATTTGATATGGGTCGTGTAATTGTGAGATATACCATCACAATTTCATAAATAAAAGTGAAGGTTTTATATTATAGTTATTTATCTCATTTGTTTATTTCATCTCGTAATTTCATTCTTATAAATCGTTCTATAGAGCATTCAAATTATATTATAGATATTACTATACCTAATGGAATGATGATAGCGTAGAGTTTTATTTCCTTGTTTGTGTTTTATCAGTAGGAATAATCGATATTACATTGGTTTTTTGGTTCTCAAAATGATATATATTGGCTTAATTATAGTTATGGATTAGATGATCACTAATAAATATAGATTTGTCATTACCTTTAGTGGGACTCCATTATTACGCATGATGGGTTGTATTATGTATTCCATGGAAAATGGGACCTGTGGATGAATAGATGCGGACCTTCTCATCAAGTGTTTGGGAAATTAATATTAGTTTTATCTATTTAACAAGTCTGATAATCATTGAGATATGATCTCTGTGATTTTCTCTTCATGTTTCCCAATGTTTTTCCTTTTCAATTGTATTAATTTCTAGTAGTAAGAATCTAATATTTTCAAATAAATTTAGTACATGGTAATAATCCAGTTTTTATTCCTTTATTCATTATGGAACCAGCAGAAAAGAAAGTGTAAAAAATAGAGTTGGATGATATTTTATAGAGAATAATTACATGCCTAAGTGTGCCAAAAAGTGACCCACTGGATATATATTCTAGGAATTTTAATGGTTCACATTGAATTTGTGTTGATTATTGTAAACTCAATCGATTAACCATAACGAATAGATATGATTTCCAAGGTTAGACTGCCAATTTGACCAATTGAAAGGGGAAAGTTATTTTTTGAAGATTGAGCTTTGATCTAGTTATCATACAATGAGAATAAAAGTGTATTAAATCATTGAAAATGCCTTTTAGAATAGGTATAACCCTTATGTGTAATTAGACATGCCATTTTTTCTAACAAATTTTGAATAAATTTTTATTGATTTGATGAATACAATCTTACATGAATATATATAAACATTTTTGGAGGAATTTGTGGTTGAAATATTTTTTTTCTCTATGTAAGAGGAGGATCACATGCTTAGTATAGGTGGAGTTATAGAATAGATATGATTTTATCGACTCTATGACAAGAAATAAAAATTTAATTTAATGATCCATGTTATTCTGTTAATTAGACATGGGATACAAAATCATTATATCATAGTTTATTGGGGGATGGTGAATTTTGTTATGAAATTGGAGAAATAGAAAATTGTTTTTGACATTAAGATATTTTTTGGTTTAATTGGATATTATCACTTGTTTTTAATGTATTTCATAGAGGATTCTTCTACGATTACATTTCTAAATTATAAGGGAGTTAATTTTGTTTGTGGTGATCAGTTTTAGTGTTATTTTTTGAAGATAAAAGCGATTTGGACTACTATGATAGTGTTGACTCTTCTAGAGTCTAGGAAGAGCTATGTGGTCTTCTGTGATGTATTAGGTTAATGTTTGGACAATGTTTTTATTCAATGTGTTCAATGAATTATATACAAATTTGGATGACATATTCCAATTGATTTGAATTACTCATACAACGTCCTAGAACGTGAATATATGATTAATTCCCTTATGATAAGGCGGAATTAGCTTTTCATTGACTGGTTTAAAATGTATTATAACCATAATATGTTGTGTTATATATAGTCTAAAGTAGATATAAATCTCTACTAGAGGCTATTGATAGGGTACCTATGGTCCTTCGATATCAACATCACTTATACGTTGTGGAATGGGAATGTCGTTATAGATTCTATATGAAGGAAAACATTATCCCATGCCAAGAAAATATTATTAGAAAAGATTAATATGATGAATATAATTTTATAGTTTCAAATAGGGGTTTGGGAACCCTGGAAAATGGTTTTTCCAAACAGTGTTTGGGGTCTCACCCCTCCTCTGAGGATGATTCTTCTAGAATATTAGCTTCGTGATTTTTCTACAGCATTATGGAATCTATTGATGATCAGGAGACTATGAATCATGGTTAATTCTCTATGAAGTGTATTATATCCATTTTTAATTGATTTTTTGTCTCATTAGAAGTGATTAAAGGTATGATGGTGGTTTACCATAATTACGAGTGTGTATTTCACCCAAGACCCACAATAGATGATCACTGATATGCCATAATGATTCTGATGGCTGTGTAAGAGATTGTGAATTTCAAAATTTTCTATTCATTGTAATACATTCAAACAGCTCAAGGCCAAGCACTAATGAACTTCTATTTTTCCTCATCCACATATAGTGCCATCATTGAGGTGGGATGAGATCACCATTTTCATTGTTGTGGTGTTGCCTCATACCAAAAAAGAAGGGTTGGGTTTGCATTTTTATTTATAGGCCTATCAATTAATCCCATATTCTACCGATTAAGGATACAACAAAATTTTAATAGCTTTGAAATATTTATGTTGATATGATTGTTTTTTTAATAGAGTACCATCTTTATAGTTAATAATAGAGATACCATGTTTAATTCTTGATTTTGGTGACACTGTTAGAAGGTGATGGGATATTTGGTCAATTTTTGTATGGCATAGAATCCATAGATAGATGGACAATCACAAATTGTTATAAAATCTATGGAAGATATTATTCTAGCACGAATATTCAATTATACTTCATTTTTTCATAACCATTTAGGATTATTTTAGATTTCCTTTAACAATAGTTACTAGTCTGTGATTAAAATGTATATCATTAAGGAATTAATGGTGACCTTTTAATTTTTTTTTTGTGTGAGTGAGAAATTAGTGAATGTTCCTTGTTTGGAAAAATCATGGTTCAAGTGATGACAAAAATGGTTCATTGAATTCATCAAATAATGTTGATGGAAGAGATCTGGTATATTTCGTAGTCTAATCATTGTCATAGACCTTTCGAATTTTCTTTTGTGTGTTATATTTTCATGAATGTTTCACATAGTTTGGATTGTCAATAGATTGAAATAAAATGGTTTTTTGATCATCATTTGTTGGTAGTGTTTGACTTTGTTGATAATATTGAAAAAAATTCATACCATTCAGTAAATCCTCCATAGTAGATGTCGATACATAACACGTCCCATGTATGTCTGCTAGGAATGAATCATTCTGAGCCATCTCATGCTCTGAGATAGAGTGATCTTGATGTTGAGCCGAATTTATCCCTGAATGAGAATTCATGAATTATTGTTTATTCTGAAACCAATGTTCTTCATTGTGGGATGATACCTTTAGTTCAATTGTTATGGAAGCACAGTTCTGATACTCATGAGTCATAAGATAGAGAGCCGCTAGAAAGATAATAGTGGCCTCATATTTTTTACATGGAAATGTCATGAATGTTTTTTTGGGATTTAATATTTCTATTTTTTGGATATTTATATAATCTTGTTACTATTATTGGTTACCCATTGACACCTTCTTTTATAGGCATTAAGCAGGGTTCATCTCATGATTTTTTGGGAAGCAATTTATAGTTTTCTCATATTTATTAGTTGTCACCAGTCTCCCAAATCCTCAATACCATCCATTATAACCCATTATAATCCCTATAGTAGTATTTTTCATAATTAGAACATCGTTTCATAAAATATACACCCATTCTAGGGGATTATTGTTTTATAAATCCATCAGACCCACCTAGCTAAAATTGTTTTCTGTTTTTTTATTTCTGAAATTTTGATTATGATATTCGAATATCCATTTTTATGAGTCTCTTGTTCTGAAGACTCCATATCTAGATTTCCATGTTTTTGAGTTCTCTCAATGAACCATTTATTCTCCACCAATACTTTTCAAAAGTGGATTGAAGCTAGGGAAATGTCATTCAATCATTCCCCTGTAATTATTCCCCATCTCCTCCTCCCCCAATCTCCTCTTTTATACACTATAGTTTTTATTAGATGTTCATATTATTGAGGTATCTAACATACTTTTTATTGGATATTGGACATAGTATTTACTATTGGATATTCATTGAAAAGGATCTTCAATATATTTTATCACCGCATGTGTTGTGTTATGTGATCTAGTGATCTACGGAAGGTGGATAAATAAAATCATGGAAAAGTGATTTTAGCTAAAAATTAATTATTAAAATAATATAAATTTCATTTTATTTTTGAAAACCAAATTCAATGTGGTTTTGTATGTTTCTGAAAATATTATCGGTATATATCAATCTGGAAAATAGGTTGACTTTTTCATTATTTTTTGAATTTCTCTTTGAGATTTAATTATGTGATTTTTTGGGTGAATTATGATATTATTGATGGATTTTTGGGGAGTTATCTTTTAGACCATGTTTTATGAAGCCTTGTAAACTTCCCCATAAATTCCCAAAACCCTAAATAGAAGAAGATTTCAAACATGGATCACGATTTTGAAAATGATGTTCCATTTAATAGGAAACAACTTGCGTGTTATTTAATCCTCTGAAAATTGAATTTAATTAACCTAAATCCCCAGTTGTCATAATCACTTGATTAAACTATACCCAAATGTTATACTTTCATTTTTAGATTCTCTTGGATGGATTATATGACCATAAAATAACCCTTCATGGGGAATCGTTGATCTTTTTGATAGATCGTTACCTCTCTTAGTATTAATTTTAATCCCAATTAGTTTCCTACCACTCTCCTATATTCATATTAGATTTTAAAGGGATTATATCCTGTATTTATGATTGTTTAGATATATAATTTCATGAATATAATTAATTTGTTCTTGGATCTAGGTTTTGGATCTAGATATCGATATTCATTGTGAAATTGAACATTCAGCTTCAATTTGGGTGTTTATGTAAGCGAGCTTCATCAATGATCATAAGGTAGGTTGTTTAAATTTAAAATATCAAAGTATTGATCTAATTATGTTTATGTAACTGGATGTTTCAATTGAAATGGATTTTAATTTAAATTGGTGATTGAATTGATTAAATTAAATTTCCATGTGATATGGAATTTGTTTAAAAATGTAGATAGTGAAAATAATTTTTCTATGATAGTTTAATTGATGGGATAATATTTATATGTAATTTTTATTATTATTGAATAATTAATTGGATGATAATGGGAATTGGGGAATATTTGGAATAACCTTTCAGAGTTGATAGTTTTTGGATGAAATTTTGATAGATGGTTTTATAGTGAATTCTTCATATTAGTATACATGAATAATGTGAAGAATTTAAATTATTTTGAATGTAGAAATGGTATTCCATGATTTTAAATTTATATAGGAGGGTTAATATCTATTAAAATCATTGAATTTGATATGTAATTTAAATTTTAATGATTGAGAATGGGGGTATGGGACAACGACTGATGCTCTAACTGCCAATAGTGTTTTAGTCATGATACACTATGACAAAATGAGATAATGTGATTATTATTATATGGGACATGGAATGACTCTCCAAATTACAATTTTGTGTGGTTAAAAGACCAATGATATAAATAAAAATGGGGTTTTAGATACAACAATATATGCACCTGATATTGGGATTAGACTATTGTTCTGAATGATAAGGATATAAAATTAAATGAAATTGTCAATGATGACCATGTTAA
The DNA here is from genome assembly GCA_963277665.1 of Viscum album. Classification (NCBI taxonomy): domain Eukaryota; kingdom Viridiplantae; phylum Streptophyta; class Magnoliopsida; order Santalales; family Viscaceae; genus Viscum; species Viscum album. Next base: position 1,514,244,324 of record OY728122.1, on the reverse strand, counting down.
TGTGATATGTGATATACCATGGATATTGATCATATTTCAGAATTGGATGAATAATGTATTGATTTCATGGGAGACAATGTGAGCCTGGTGATTTATGGGTTAAATGAAATAATAATGAAAGGTGATAACTGTTTACATTATGCATTGTACATTATTCTTCATACAAATTCTTACTCTATTATTAGATTTATGTAGTTTTATACATCATAGGTGGTGGACTACTAATTTTTACCCACATATTTGTCATTATTTGTGATAAGTAGGTAAATAGACATAATTTTATCAGGAAAATATAAGAGAAATATCCAAATATTAGATAGATGGGTTGGGATGGACTATGAATGAGGGAACAAAATGTGATGTATGGCCTCTCTTTGGGAGTTTCCTCTATGTATATATTTATTTTTTGTTATTTTTAGAAACAGAACACATGTATGTAATGGAATATCTAATATTTTATTTTGGATATTGTATTCATGTTATGTTTAAAATGTGATATTTGTATTATATTGGTTATGATTATTATCATTTGGTTATTCTATACTTATTTCTACTATTCTGATTCTTTGATAAAGAGGGTATTTTAATCCCATATTCATATATTACATCTTCAATACTAGCTGGAGGACACCAGAATAATGGGAGGTGTGATTTAGGTCCTTTAACCGACCAACTTCAGGTACTAATGTGTGTGACTGAGGTCAGGACATTACAATGTTGTATCAAATTAAGGTTTCCTTTATTTCTTTTAACTTACTAATTAAGAATGGTTAGAATAACACTAGGAATAGTATGGAATCCATAATGGGATTGTTCATGGGAATTTGTAACCAATGTTTGGGGTAAAACCCCAATGTACCATTGGTGGGACTTTATGAAATTTATTTTTTTATAGTTCGATGTTATTTTACCTCAACTGATGCACGTATAGTGTGATGTGATTATTGTTTCTGATTTTTTATATTTTAGTTGTGGATCATTTGGGTATCATATTTGAGTGTGAATTTATTAATATATGAACTTAAGAATTAATATCACATTCATAATATTTATCAATGCATGGAAAATAATTTCCTGGGATGAAGTTTTTTTGAATGTTCATTTCTTACTGGTTTTTTAATGAAAATAGAGGCTAATATGAATTGAAAATAAAAATGGTAAAAAATTTAGAAAAGCGTAGTCAAATGAAAATTGTTTATACGAGAAAGTGTAGAACCTTTTTCCAACCATGATCTATATGTTGTATGCTTATGGGTAGTGATAGTTCCCCATTTTTTACCACATACTAAAATAAGGGGATGAAATATTATTGATTTATATAAATACATGTTGTCTAATTTTTTAATGTTGTATTCTATGTCCAAATCTATTTGTTTCAAACTATATAGATAATACTAAATTAAGAAAATTGTTAATATAAATACATAATAACATGGTAAGTAATGATCCTATAGTAGTGGAGCCCGAGGCTCTAATAATTTAGGGTGACGAAGACTGGGAGAAGTTTCATGATAAAATTTCATAATTTTTGCTTTTTATGGAATGATACCCAAGGAAGTTTGGGAAGTTTATTAAACACATGACTTGGGATTTTTAGTAACATCACCCTGTGAACATTACTGGTGAGGGTGGAAGTAAGGTAGTTTTGTTCTTGATAGAGTAAATCTAGAAGACTATTGACTATATAGAAACTACATATGAGAAGTGCTTAGAACTAGTTACTTATTTCATATGTGGTCAAAAAAGACGTGGTGGGACATACACACTCTTGATAGTTTTTTAATGAAAATGATGTTGATGGCCATTCATGAGAAGTTCCTTAATCACATTTACCTATAGATTATCAGGATGGAAAGGGGTGTAGAATTTATGAGGCCATTCATGATAATTATATAAGTTATGGAATATGTTTCTCACTATACTGATTTCAAATTATTTGTTCTATTATTGGTAGGGGATATGAATAATACAAAAATCTGATTTCAGAATGTTATTAAATATGATATTATGTACCATGTTAATGCCTATCTGTTAAAAAATATTTCAATGTTAGTGTATCGGGATATAATATTTAGGGGAGATTGAAGGAATATTATAATGGAGGAAATGAGGTTTCTGTAGGAAAATCAAGAGGAACCTCCTCTGATCCTTGGTAGTTTCTCTATGATAATTTCAAAAAGATCAATGTAATGTAGATTGGATAATGTTAAGGAATTGTTTCTCAAGACCTTACATGAGTTCTCTTCCCCCATTGTGGTAGGCCAGGACACATTCATAGACATAGTCCTAGACTAATGGTTGAGTGATGTTGTTACGGTGGGATGGAAAATCAAAATCAATTTTGGAGGAACCCATGAAATATGGCTATTTATAGAGGAGAAATGTACAATCATATTTCTTTAATTGGATCCTCTACCCTGAATATTCATGTATTTAGAGTTATATTTCATGAGGTAGTATTGGATGTGGACACAACGATTATAGGTAAGAGAAACTATATTAGAAAATTAGTGAAGACTTTGGGAATCAAACTAAATAACAGCTAATAGGGGAATGAGTACTGTACATTTTTCTGAATATTGTTTTGTATAGAGAGGATGTACAATTGATAGTTACTATTACTATAATTATAGATTGTACTATTTATAGTGACTATATTGAAACATGTTCCCCTCATTCCTTAAATGTTTCATAAACTATGAATAGGTTGAGTCTGGATGTGCATTTTGAGAGTGTGATTAAGAAAATTAAAAATCTATTGGGTAGATAGATAATAATCATATTTCTGTGAGTTGGTTTTTCTCTTGAGGCTGTAGATTATGATCGTCTTTCAAATCATTAAATTAGGGACATGTTAGGATTTGATATGATTTTGGTCATGGACTCATTAGTATAATACTAGGCCCATGTTGATTTTTACCATAGGATAGAAAACATATGTATCATGATGGTGCAAATTATGAACATCATGAAAAATGGGATATCTGGGAGGGTCATGCAGATCCAATTCATCACCAATTCAGGGACCTCACCGCCCAAGATACTATTCAATTTTTTGATGATCTAGGTTAGAAGGAGAATGACTTTTCAAACATATTGGACATGTTCTGGGACATGTTTCCAGGGGACATATCAAGTCTACCACATGAGAGAGATGCGGAATTTATAATTAAGATCATTCTTGGAGATGAGAACGTTTAATTTCAACATATATATATTGAATGAAAATGAGACTCAAAGTCTAGAGAATACAGTAAAACTATTAATAGATTAGGGGTTTATCTATCCCAATATGTAATCTTGGGATTACCAATTCTTCTGTGAAATGAAGTATGATTGGAACTTCATCATATTTTTTTTACCAAATGATAAATTGAATGACCTTTAAGAACAGGTATACTCTTCAGCATATCAATGATCTACTATTTTGTTTGAGAGGATCATGTATTTTCCCTATGATCGACATGAGATTAGGGATTCAATAGATGGGAATCCATACTTATGATACACTTTGGTCTTCATTTAGGTTTATGAATGGACTTCATGACTTCATCATAATATAGTTTTTTTTCACAAATGTTCCAACAGTGTATATGGAAATGATAAATTGTATCTTTCATCAATACCTTTATCAGCTTGTGGTAGTATTTGTGAATGAAATATTGGTTTAAATCATGTCTCATGCTGATCAATCTCAAAATAACGACATAGTCCTGAATACAAATATACAACCTCACCTAAATACCGATACATCCAAGTGAAAATTATAGATATATCATGTAGATTTTTGGGAAAATGTTATCTTGAATGAAGTGGTGTTAGTGGACCTAATGATTGTTTGGTTAATTGTTTATTGGGTCCATCCCATGAATTAGTTTTATATCTACAATTTTCTGGGATTAGAAATCTATTATCATAGGTTCATTATGGAATTTTCACACATATTTTTTCCTCATAAAAAAATGACTAAGATGGGATTTGTATTTTAATGGTATAAAGGTAGTGGGAACTCCTTCCAGAAGTCGATGAAGGATTTTAATACCACACTAATCTTGATCATACTAATGATATTGGAGTATATAGTGTTCTATGATTAATCTAGGAGTAGAAATGGATCACTGTAGATGTAATATATCAAGTTGTGATGTATGGATCATGAAATTTGTTATGGCATGAACAGAGCTACAATATGCACAACATCAAGTTATATGTATTTATTATGCCTTTAATTGTTGAGTTGATTATCTGTTGGGTGAAGAGTATACTATCTATACTGAAAAAAATGATATAATGTTATATTATTCCCATGAGATTTTAATTTTTAGAATTAAAGTTAGGTTTAGTATATGTAATCATTTTACATTGAGCATGCATATATTCATTAGATGGAAAATTGTAACACCCAATTGTTTTTATGAATTTTTTTCCCAAAATAATATCCATTCTTTATTAGCTTGAATTGAATGAAATCCTGAGTTAAAATGAACCAAGAAATGTATGTAGTTTAAAATAACCATTTTCACCTAGTTTTTAGGTTAACAAGACTTAATATATCTATCTCTATAGAATTTATGGTGAAGTCATTCGCTACCAGTAATTTATGAAGAAAAATATAAATCCATTATATGTTTGTTTTCTATATTATAAATTAGGTGAATTAATATTAGTAAATGAAATTAATGAAATATATTTGTTATAAAAGTAATAATATATTTTTTATATTCATCTGAAAGATATTTGTTCATATGGAATGAATAAATTGAATTTGATGAATAAAAACATATATTCTTCAAAATGATAATTTCTTTCCTTTTAATTGAGAACCCCTTTTATGTAAATAGAGTGACAGGTTAATAATTTAAATATGAAAACATAAAAATTTTATCTGGAATAGTGATATAAAAGATATCATTGGATAAAATTTTTATATTCTGCTGATAATGTAGAAATTTTGATAAAAAGTATAATATAATAAATATAAATTGAAATCCACTTTTTTCTTCAAAATAATTTATATGATTTAATTATAAAATTTAATAGTTTTAAAGTAAAAAATAATATATTTTATCATTAAATATAATTTATGTTATAAGCTGTAATTTTACATTGAATTGGGATGTAAAAACATATCAATATTTTACAATGGTTTAACTTTTAAAACACATTCTCTCTTTTTAATAGTGGGATTAATTTAAATTGTATTATCGCATCTTATGAATTTTTTATTTTTTATTTTTTTCCATATTTGAAATTAGTAGGACCATATTTTGTAAATAACAACTTTTATTTTTGGGAATTATGAATAGTATCATAGGTCATTTATTTTTATATGTTAAAAGGGTAAGAAACAGTTAATTAAGGGTAAGAATACTGTTAAAAATTTACCCAAATACTTTTCTTCATATAATTGGATGAATTTGTTCCGAACTAAATAATCCTTAGGTCAAAATGATTCCATTTAGAATCCTCTAGGATGAAAATAGGATATTCAATTTTTTTATTTAATGAAAAGTTAAATATGCCTAAACGAAAATATAATAACTATGTCATTATATATATATGGTTATTCCAAAGGTAAATTCAAATATATATACTCATTCGAAAGATAAATTATTTTTATTTATCATGTAAATTTATTTTTATATTATAGAAAGTAAATGATAAACTTATTTTCTTATACATTGATGATGTAAAATTTAATTAATTGATGAGAAATCAATAAAACAATTTTTATTAACTATAAGAGGACTGTAACACTTTTCTAGATCATATTGGTTATTTATATCTCTACCATATCCATTCAAGGGTAGATTTAGTGACCATTTGTAGCTTTATATAAGAGTTTTCAATTCATATATTATTTTATTTTAAGTGATGTTAAGGTTTTCTCATTCAAAATTTAATAAGTATTACATTTTAAATGTTTTATTTTATAGAAGAAAAATTTAACAACATATATTCTTATGAAATCTTGAAGATTCATATTCATAATATTATTTTAAATCAAATTTTTATTCATCAAATATGTTTTCAAAATAATTATACAAAATTGATGAAGTAATATTTTTTATTAACGAAGATATAAAATTTATGATATCAAAAATATTTAAATAAATAAAATTTGGGGTAATTAATATGTCTAATGAATTTAATATATAACCATTAAATATATTAAATATAATAAAATACTCGTTTCTAAGTTAACTTGGTATCTTAATATCATTAAAAATCAATGAATTTAATAGTGTCAAAATTGACACAGTTGATTATTTATCAAAATAATGTTTCCTTAAATTATTTAAATATTATATATATTTTTTCAAAATATATAATAATTAAGATATAGTAGAAAATGTTATTAGGTACTTATTCATTACCTAATTTTCGTCCAATATGTAATTGTTTCATCCTTTTACTATTGAAATATTTTTTACCTTAATTAATATTAATTAAGATAACTTAGTGTTAATTAAAATTATAACATTAAAATTGACATAAAAACTTTAATAAAATTAATTAGATGATGATAATGCACACCTATATCACGTCATCTTCGAAATTGAGACATTTTGTAATTTTTTTAGGGAATGATATTATTATAAATTAATATATTTCCAGATCCCATAAGTTCCCTACACCTCAATTATAAAAGGTAACCTCCTCCCTTAAATCTTCAGATAAGATTGAGCCTTCAGGCTTAGACATCCACTACCCTTTTCCCTTCTAAAATCTCCTAGAAATTTTTTTTAGGTTCATGTCTTCATTAGAGAACATCTGTATTCCATAAGAAAATATTTAGGGGACGCACATTGAATAAGAGAATGTTAGGATACATTCAAAGGATATTCTACCTCAGGTAAGGGATAAGTTGTCATTCTCATTATTATCTGAGATTGTTTATTGGTATGTATATATTGGGGTATATTTATCATCCACATCCATGATCCCTAAATATGTAACGATATTTATATTATTCTATATATTTATAGAGGGAATTTTACCCATTACTGAATTATTACTAAATGGTATGAAAGGAATATTTTATCTTTATACAATATGAGGCACTTTTTACATTTCTGGAAATATTATGTAGAGAATGTGTTTTCACTTATAAGGCATAAAAATATTTTTACATATTTATAATGCCTTATTTCTATGAATCTCCCCTACACTATTTCATGTTTATTTAAAAATAATTTATTTCCATTAAAAATAGCATAACATTTTGAAAAAAGAAATGGTTTTTTAAGAAGAGATAATATTCTGCTAATGAATTAATTTAAATTATTTTATCGAAATTATTTTCCGTCTATGATGAAATTTTTTATGTAATGATATGTTTTTATCCATATTATTACTATGGTTTTTTTGATTAATATGAAATGATATTTCTGAAATCTATTTCTTATATTAATTATGATGGGATTATTTTTATGATGCTCACTTTATTCTTTGGTTTATTCTGTGATGAATGATTTTTTATTGTGGAACTCATATTAATGAATTCATTCTAATATGGGTGGGACATATATCTCCCTTTAATGTGTTTTTTTATTTATATCTCATGGGATAGATACGGCTGAGACATGATATAACCCTAGTTTAATAATTCTAGGTAGGAATAGGGATTGAACTCTGTTTAATAAGAAAAATTGGCCACTACGATGGCCTTGGAAATTAGAATTGACTAATTTAAAATTAATTTCTTAACTTATTAGTATTTCCAAAAAACATCATGTATTAGGTTACGACTATTGGGATTATTTTTATTTATTCTTATGGAATTTTATTATTTATCCCATGGAATGACATCAAAATATATCATGTGTAGGATAATATTTTCAAATATTATGTTCCTATGACTTATGATATGATTTACATTTCCCATGTTTACCCTTACTGAACTTATGAGTTCACCCTTTGACAAGTTTCTTTTCCCCATGTCCTCAAGAAGGGTATTAAGTAAGATATGTCAAAAAGGGGTCTAGTTTTTATAAAATAAGTGGGATACAATAAATATGTCTTATGAGGTAGGTTTTTCTATTTCCATGTATCTATATATGTTATATCTAGATGGTCCTTTATTGGAATTGTAATATTTTTTGAATAATATTAATAAACATTGAAGTAATATTAATTTATCCATTGTGGGTTGTTGTATTTTTTATCAGAGGAAAGGTATAGTTAACCATTGGAACCTTGGATGATAAAAACTTATTAATAACCCTAAGGATATGTCTATGTATATGTTATAGTTTTATGATTTTATGAATAATCATGAATAACGATGTATAAAACCAAGTGTCCAAAATTGAATATTTTTTCTTGATTAAGTGATTTTCACATTATGATTAATGTTGCTCACAATATTCTTCTAGGATTTTTTTAAAGGATAGAACATGATGAAACTGGGTTAATGATGAATACGATGGTAAATGCAGTGATTGTACTCATGATCAAACAAATGATAATGGAATTGGAATGAAAAATCATGTAGTTGTTATCAAAAATCTTTTTCATCATATGAATCTTGCGCGACTTCCAAATATTAAAGTTTAGAACGACATTCTATTGATTCATTAATGAAGAAGCATCCACCTAATTTTAGTGGGTCTTCTAATTCATCAGGGGATGAAAAATTGGATCAATACCACTAAAATGTTATATTATGTTCTCTAATCTCCATGAAATGGTAAATTCATTTTAGAAATATATCCTTTGTAAGGTGAAGTTGGTAAATGTTGGAACCTTATCAAGAATACGAGGAAAAGGGATGAAATTTAATACTCGAACTAAGAAAATTTCAAGAAATTATTTCTCAATAAAAAATTTCCTCATATAGATCAGACAAAGATGAAGAAGGAGTTCGTTGAACATAGGAAAAACAATGATGAATCCGTTGGTACCTACGAAGGAAATGTTACAAGGATTGTAAGGTACACCTTTAGGATTATTTTAGAACAAGAGAATAAAATTGATTGATTCAATAGTTCCATAAAACATAGTATTTGATTGGAATAAACGTTATGGGAGTTAAATAACTATAAATAAATATTTTGAAATGATCTTATGGTTGAGATGAGGATTGGAGTTACCCATGAGTCTTGTGTATTTGATATGAATGGGAAATGGAATTCAAGGGAAAATATAAAGACCACTATAAAAGGAAGATGAGTTTTATATTATTATTAAAATGTCTAAAGAATCATGGATGGAATTTTTTAAAAGGGAATATTAAATGATTTAAATGTGGAAATAAAGGTCATTGGGCAGTTTTATTCTGAATTTATCGGAAATTGATGTCTAATTATGTTAATAGATAACATGCTACAATGAATGAACATCATATACTTCGATATTAAAAGTACTAGAAAATGGGTAATTATTCCAATCAATGACATAACACAAGGGTTATTGGTGATTATTGATGTTAGGAAAATCATAAGGTCAAAGACAATGGTAGTTCACATGAGATCACAATCTGCGATGTGGACTATGATAATGATGTGGCGAAGTAACAATTGACATTAACTATAATGTAGAAAATGTCTTATTTGATTTTGGATCGACCAAATCATTTGTTTATGAAATGTTTTATATGGTTATGAACAAATTTCCTCTAAATCTATATGTTGTGTTAGTTGTGAAAACTCCTAGTGGTATAATAACCACATAAATAGTTTATACATATTCATAGGTTGAAGTTCGTGGGAATTTGATACTTGCAAATCATATAATCCTTAATGTAGTGAAATTTTTTGTGATTATTGGGGTGTATTAGATATCTCTATATGGAGCTCATATCAATTTGTAGGAAGTGATGTCACATTACACATTCCAGATCAATATATGTTCATCTATCGGTCCATGAATGAATATAAACTTTTAGTATACATTTATTCCATATTATGGTTCTTGATTCCAAAAAATTAAATTTATTTATCTTATATGGTTTGGTGGGAATGTCACAATTAGGAATACACCCATTGTATGGGAGTTTGATGATTTATTATTGGAATAATTTCAAGTTCTTCCACCGAATCTTGAGGAGGAGATTTCAATAGAGCTCATACTAGGTGCTATGGATTTTTTAAAACACACCATATATAATGCTTCCAATTGAGTTGTACGAATTTAAGAAGAAACACCAAGTGAATCTTGGTAAGGGATTCATATTACATAGTAAGTCACCTTGGGGAAAACCTATTCATTTTTTATGAATAAATATGGATTAATTAGACTTTTCATTGATTGTAGATAACTTAATAGAATCACTATCAGGAGAAAATAATTTTTTCCAGGCATTGATGACTTATTCGGCCAACTAAAAAAATCTAAATACATTACCAAGATAGATCATTTTCCCGGATATCATCAATTAATGGTCAATAAGGAGGTCATACAAAAGAAAACATTCCATCTAATGTATGGACACTCTGAATTTATAGAGATTCCTTTTTTATTAATAAATCCCACACTATCTTCATGGTTATAATTAATATAGTGTTTAGAGACTATCATTATCAGTTTGTGGAAGTCTTTTAGATGATGTTATTGTCTATTCAAATAACAATGTAATATCATGATGATCACTTCAGAAATGTGTTGAAGACCATAATAAAAGAGAAGATTTATGAAAAAAGTAGCAACTATGAGTTTGTTTATTAAAATTATTCATAATGGGGTCAAATAATCTAAACAGAGGGGATATCAATGGATCTAGTAAAACCAAATGTTATTTAAAATTGGAAGAGGCCAAAAATGGTAGTTGAGATATAATTTTTTCATCGTTTTTCTAGATATTATTGAATTTTTATGAAATAGATTTGTCAATAATCTATTCCAAACCCCATGTTGACTCAGATTGGAGTTATTTTCCTGAGGATAGAGGAATGTGAAAATAGTTTTAATGAGATCAAAATAATGTTAGCTAGTGAACCTTTTCTCATACTGCATTTTAGTAGAGAATAGATTGTGATCTATAGTGTTGCTTCCAAAAATATTTAGGGTTGTGTCCTTATAGAAAATTATATGGATAAAGCTTATGACTCATGGAAATTGAAAACCCAAGCGAATAATTACTCAACTCAAGATATAAAGTTACCTATTGTAATCTTTGTATTTGTGATAGGGATGAATTATCTATATTGTGAATGGTGTGATATTTATACTGAACATATAATTTTAAAGTATATTTTCTCACAAAAGTAGAAAATATGCATCAAATAAGATGTTTTCATTTGGATATTTATTACTATTTCTCAATACATTACAACCTTGGGAATGTGAACAAGGTGGAATATGATTTTATTCGAAGGGACCATGATATAAAATCTATGATGAGGATAAAAAAAGATCCTATATTTATGTATTTTAAAAGGATTGAGAGAAATACTGTCTTACTCAAATGAATATTCATCCATATATATTGGTGACGATTTAAGAGGCACAAAAAAATATGTAGAGCTACAAAATAATATGGAAGTGTTCCTAAATTCATCTTTGATTGTGGTGGAATAATAAGGTTCATGAATCGGGTATATATTCATACCATACAAGAATTAAAAAATGGTATATTGTATGATGCTCATAGTTATTCATTATCTATTCAAACTGGACACACAATGATGTATAGAGACCTAATACGGTATTTCTGGTGGGATGTAATTAAATGGGTTGTTTATAAATATGTCTCTAGGTACTTGGTTTGTCATCCATTTAAGGATGAGATATGGATGTCTAAGGCTATGTTACAACCATTACACATACTATAATTTAAATGGGGAAACATCATTATGTACATTTTCATCAGACTTCTCAAAACATCTAAACTCCTTAATGATATATAGTTTATAAATGATCACCTTAAAAAATAATCACACTTCAATACTATTATAGAGGATTTATCTCGTGATCAGTTTTTAATGACATATGAAAAAGATGTTGTAAGAATTATTGGAGTAACACATTCCATTATATCTGATTGGGATCCAATATTTACATTGATGTTATTACGAAGTCTTCATCATGCTCTAGATATAGAGTTCAGTTTTAGCACTACCTATCATCTTCAAAAATATGGATAGTGTTTTGAGGAAAATTCAAACTCTAGATGAAATTTTGAGAGATTTCAATATAAATTTAAAAAGTGGTAGGGATCAACACCTACAATTGGTGTAATTTTTCATACAAAAATAAATTTTACTCTATTATTGAGATAGATCATTGAGAATCGGTCTATATGATTATGTGAGAACAATAACTTGTGGGCATGCTGTCTGGTAATGAAAGCTATTTAGAACATATAATGTCGATGAAATGGTAGAGAATATCATATCTATTTAACAACACATAAGATCATATCAGAGTCGCCAAAAAAGTTACACTTAAAAATAATGTAATGGCTTAAATCTCATACTGTTTGACATGTTTTTTCACCCAATATATCCATGGAATATTGTATTGAGATGTGGAAAGAGGGAAAAGACGATCCCAAGGTACATCAGTTGTTTTGAAATAATAGATCATCTTGGGAAATTATCATATAGATTTTCACTTTTAATGACTCTTTGTCATGTTCATGATGTGTTTCATACATATATCATGTGAATGTACATACCTAATACTTCACATGTACTAAATAAAAAATTCATACCTCTGGAACAAAATCATTCTTTTAATGAACAACTGATATAGAATCTAGAATACAATGCAAGAGTTAAGAAAAACAGGACCACTCGCATGGGTAATGTTTTGTGGAAGAACCATCAATTTTATAATGCTACATCAGAACTTGAGTATGTAATGAGGAAGAGATATCATTATCATTTTGAATAAATTACATGACTTGTGTGAGAGAAATTCAGTTAAGTGGGGTGTATTTTGATACCCAGTTGTTTTTATGAAATATTTTTTCGAAATAATTTTAATTCATCATTAAAATATGTTTCATACTACCGTGAAATTAAAGAAACTGTGAGATGCCAATTGAATAAAATTAAAATTTTATTCTAGCCATTAGGATTTCATGATAAATATATCTATCTTGTGAAAATTTATGGTGAATTCATTCACGTCCAGTTATTTGTGGAAAAAATATAAATCAATTATATATTTATTATTTCTATATTAATAAATTTAGTGAATTACTATTATTAAATTAATCTAATGTAATATATCTGTTATATACTTAGTAAAATATTTTTTATATTCATCCAATTGATATTTTTGTCGTATTTTATGAATAACCCCTATTTGATGTATAAAATCCTATATTTTTCAAAAGTGTATGTCTCCTCCATTTAATGGAGAACCCATTTTAAATTATTATTTTGGAACATTAATAGTTTTTATATGAGAACATAAAAAAGTTCTTTAGAAGAATGATTTTAATAATTACATGAGATAAATTTTCAGTAGTTTTTTTATAACTTTTTTATTTTGATGAATTTTAAAAATACAATAAATTCTAATTGAGAATATCTTTCTTCATCAAAATTATTTATATGGATAATTTTTAATATCTAATTTTCTTAATCTAGATCTAAAATATATTATTATTATTTAATATAATTTATTTCTTTAGTATTACTTTTACATTGAATTAATATGTGAAACATTTCAATCATTTGAAACATTTTAACTTTTATAATATGTTCTCTCTTTCAGAAAATGATATTAATTTTATATTAATTACTGAAACATCTGAATTTTTAATTTTGAAGAAATGATTCAATAATTTGAATCTGTATGTCCAAATTTTATAAATGATGTTTTTTCCTTTATGAATATTAAATTCAGTAATTTTTGTTAATACAAGAAATGGGAAAAAATAGGAAATTATGTTCATTAATACTATTATCAAATTACAATAACTCTTATACTAATATCATTTATAGAGTTTTTTAGACCTAAATTCTCATTGGGTATAATTATATCCATTTGATAGACACCTGGATGATATTAGTACATTTAATATAGTTTATTTAATAAAAATTATAATACTCCTCCCTCAAATTTAAATCACTAAATCATTTTTAATAAAATGTTATACTGAAGATAAATTTGATTAGTAATAATCATTATAAATTTAATTTTCTTATAATGGAAATTTATTATAATTGTTTATAAAATAAATAATTACCTTAATGTCTTATAAATTGATGATGTAAAAATTAATTAACTAATGAGAAATCAATAAAAAAATTATTAACCATTAATGGACCTAAACAGTTGACCGATTATTATTTGTGAAGTATCACACAACCATAACCATCCAAGGGACAAGTTAGTGACCATTTGGAGAACTATAGAAGAGATTGTGACACATGTATTATTTTTTTATTGTGATTTTGATGTTATAAAATTCGTAATATAATAAGTGTAACATATTAAATGATGAATTTTCAAAACAATAAATTTGACTAATTATACTATAATGAAATATATTAGATTTTAATTCATCACTTTATTTTTGTTTTATTTCTTATTCGACAAATAATTATACTAAATAATTACACATAATTGAGGTAGTAATTATTTTATCAATGGATATATTAAATAAATGCTATATAACAACATAAAATAAATAGAAATTTATTTAATTAATATGTTCCAAGAATTTTATTTATTAAAATGACCTCTTATGAGTAAAATAAAATAGTTTATTTCAATGTCAAATTATTTTGTAAAATTTTGTAAAAATCAATGAATTGAAAAGTTTCGAAGATGAAAATATGGATTATTTATCAAAACAATGTTTTATTAAATTATTTAAAAAAGCATAAAACAATTTTAAATAATATTGAATAATTATGATATGGTCGAAAATGTTATAATGCAATTATTTATGTTCTAATTGACGTCAATTAATAAAATATTTCACCCTTTTCATATAGAATGAATTATTATCATAAATAAAATTAAATACAATTATAAAGTGTTAATTATAATGATTGCGTTTAAATTGGAAAAAACACTTCAAAAAAATATAGTGGTCCAAGAGAATACAACTCTATATCATCTCATATTCTTAATTGGGACATATTGGAGGTGTTTGGGTATGGTTTGTTTTTATTATAAATTAATATATTTGGAGATCCCCAATGTGCACGTAACCTCTATTATAACATGGAACCTCCTACCTCACCTCTTTACCTCACATTGAGGCTTCATTCAAGCACATCCCTACACTTTTCCCTTCTAAACATCTTTAGTTACATTCTAGTGGTTCTCATCTACATAAATCTAGAAATATAGTTCCACAAGAAGATATTTATAGGAATCACATCAAATAATAGTACATTCAGATGTATATGAAGGATATTATACAAAAAGTAAGTGATAATTTTACAAACTAATTTTTTCATATATAAAGACCCATAAATTTCAAGGAAATTTTTTTTCTTATTTTTCTTTGGAATTTTTCAAGAGCGTAATCTCTGACGGCACCTGATTCCAAGGCCCGGTGTGCCCGGAATCATTTTCTGATGTTTTGGCTCGGGTACGTTCAGTGAACAGACGAGCGGGTTTTTCTAACTTTTGAACAGGTGCCCGGAATCGAATTCTGAGGGTACCGATGAAATCGCAGCGCCAGTATTCGCTTAGAAACGCCTCTTCCGGAGTTGCGTTTTCTCGGGTGTGGTTTTTAATTTTCGGGCTTAAAGTTAAGAAATAAAATAATTTTTCGACAACTTTATTTTATTTCACTTAAGCCACTTGGAAGCCACTTGAAGCCACATAAAGGTGGCTTTAACTGAGTTAAACCGGATAGGATGCTATCTAGAAATATCCTACCCCCTTTGTAGGATATTTGTGAGGTGGGGCCCGCACGAGCCCCGTCGTTTCTTTCCGCTAACTAACGCACCCGCGAAAACCCGTCGTTATGAAAGTCAACTGACGCGTTTTCTAAATTCGTAACAGATCATTTAATTGGGCGGTTTATTTCGTAAATTAAATGAGCTGTTTCTTTCGTTGAATTAATTCAACGAATTGATGGGTCGTTTCTTACCCTTTTTCGTGTGTTGGCATAATAATAAAATAAGACCAACCAATTTCTTTTGGAGGATTACTCGTTGAGAGAGGATCCTTGAACCTTTAGCCTCCTTCGCGAAGAACGCGAAGAATGCGAAGAACGCCGAAACTGGAAATCGACGACGCGACGCCGTCATCTGCGACGCCGATAACGTTCTTCTGCAATGTCTCTTCCTCCGCGATGGATCTTTGATCGGCTGCTTGAGGTAATAGTCTCGGACCTTCCTTGTTATCTCCTTCGTGGTTCTTAACCAAAAACACTGATTTAATTAATTAAATTAAATCTGTTGTTTCACGGTGCGTTGAGTTCGCCGACTCAACTTCGGATTCCACGACGACGCGACGCCTCCCCGCGACGACGCGGCGATCTTTTCCGCGAAGAACGCCCACGCGCGACGATCAACGAGGTAGGGATTTTATATTTTTGGAAATATCCCTCCTTATATTCCCGTGAACATTCTTTAAAAATTAAAGAACCGGAATCAAAGAAACAATTTTATTTTATTAAAATTGTTGGTTCATGTGTTGAACATTTTATTTTTCTCCCATTGATTATCTCTAACGCGGAGGGTGCGGGCGAAACGAACACAGCCCAACGACCCTCCACCATTCTTCGTTTTGTGCGGATTTGACGGTCGACGACGGAACGTGCCGAAACGGATGTTTGATGATTCCGCAGTGAAGGACGTAAGCCGGGAGGAGCAACGGCGCAGACGGGAAGGAAAACGGGCCACCGGAGTGACTCCGGCGGCCCGCGGAAGCCGGTGGTGGCGCGGGTCGCCGGCGCGGCGGCGCCGGCAGCCGGAGGCGGCGGCACCCCGCGGGTGTCCAGGGCGGCACCCCGCGGGTGTCCAGCGCGACACCCCGCGGGTGCCGCGGGGTTGTCCCGCGGCACCCCGCGGGTGTCCAGGTCGACACCCCGCGGGTGCCGCGGGGTTGTCACGCGGCACCCCGTGGGTGTCCAGGGCGACACCCCGCGGTGCCGCGGGGTTGTCATGCGGCGCGTCCGGCTGTCCGGCCGACACCCCGCGGGTGCCGCGGGGGTGTCACGCGGGGCGGCGGCTTTCCCCCGCGTCGGCCGCTGGGCCGAGCCGATCCGGACCGGCCCTGGCCGGGCCGGGCCAACCGGGTCGGACCCGACCCGGTTCGAGCCAACCAGGGGGGGTCGGGCCGGGTAGGCACGGGCCCGGACCCCCCTGTCTTCGGACGACTTTCGTTCAAACGCCCGTAACTTGAGCTACGGACCTCCAAACGACTCGCCGTCAGCGGAAACGCAATCCTTGGAGTGAGATGGTCGTTTTGGTTTATCGCACTCAAGGTTTCCGAATACTTTGGGTTCAGCCGGGTTGGTTCGTACACGAAACCAACCGGGCCCTCGGAGCGGAAACGCTCATATCTTGAGCTACGGACGTCCGATTGACGTGTCATCAGCTTTGTTAGTTTCCTCTTAGTGAGACGGATCTTTTGGCTCACTCCGCCAAAGTTTTGGACGCAAGTGGAATACGGTCGGGTTGGTTTTGCCTTAAAAACCAACCGGGCCCCTGGGACGAAAAAGCCAATAACTCACAGACCGGGCGTCCGATTGACGCGCCGTCTGTTGCGTTGAGACCCCTATGACAAGGTGGTCCTTTGAGATACTTCCTTGCGAGACTTTGTGATACTTGGAGTATCGACCAGTAGCTCGTGGAGAGGACCCTCCCAGAGACGAGCGGGCGGAGCACGGAGACCGTGTAGCTGACTGAGACCCGACGACTGCTGATCGAACGACTCAGTGTGTTATAGAGGTGCGCTTGGTTGTAGCGGCACATGGGAGTGCTTGGTTGTAGCGGCAGACCCACGACAAAGGTGCGCTTGGTTGTAGCGGCACATGGGAGCGCTTGGTTGTAGCGGCAGACCTACGACAGAGGTGCGCTTGGTTTTAGCGGCACATGGTAGTGCTTGGTTGTAGCGGAAGACCCACGACAGAGGTGCGCTTGGTTGTAGCGGCACATGGGAGCGCTTGGTTGTTGCGGAAGACCCACGAAAGAGGTGCGCTTGGTTGTAGCGGCACATGGGAGCGCTTGGTTGTAGCGGCAGACCCACGACAGAGGTGCGCTTTGTTGTAACGGCACATGGGAGCGCTTGGTTGCAGCGGCAGACCCACGACAGAGGTGCGCTTGGTTGTAACGGCACATGGGAGCGCTTGGTTGTAGCGGCAGACCCACCACCGTGGTGCGCTTTGTTGTAGCGCCACATGGGAGCGCTTGGTGGTAGCGGCTGGCCCGCAATACTCGATAGGTGGAGTACTACAGCAGTCTTAAGATAGTGGGCAGTACCTCGGAGTTGTGACAGGACCACTGTACACTCCATAGACGGTGCTCTTCAGCAGTTACAGTTTCGATGATGAAAATCCTGGTTTGATCTGAGACTTTTGACCTTGTGTTTGCCTCATGATTGGGATGGGTTACTTGATAACTTAGGTATATGTATGGGCATATATCTAAGTAGAGGTTATCTGTTGAGATCTTCTTTGTGGTTATCCTTGTTGGTTTTAGTGAGACCTTGACGGTCTCGGGGTCCCTACTGAGTATCGTTATACTCACCCCTGCACGGGATATGCCCGCACTACGTTGTGTTGGTTGCAGACGACGGACAACGTTGATCGTGGCTGAGGCTTGCCGAGAAGGACGGTACCTGGAGGTGGACCACTGGGCGGGACGTGCTCGGAGCAGACGGCGGGACCCGAGGAGCATTGGAGCTATCTGTACCCACCCTTCAGGTGGGATTTCCAGTGGACAGCTCGGTGTAGCGGCTTTTACTTTACAGTTTTTGTTTTCCCTTTCGAGTTGTACTTTACTTTCAGTTGGGTTTGTATACTGGCCCATTTACTTTTCCGCACTTCAGTTGTACTCTGTTTTTACTTAGTGTTTACTTTTCCGCTTTCTTATTCTGTGGTGCTTGTTTACTTTACAAAGGCAATGCCTTCCCTTTTTACCGGTATTTACACCTTGGTGCTAGTCGCCAGCCCCTGGCCAATGGAAGGCGGGCTTGGGGTAGTCACGGCACGGGCCCCGAGGAAGGGTCGTGACAAATTGGTATCAGAGGTGGTCAGTTCTACCGCAGACTCTGATATTTCTTCTATGTGAAGCAATAGTTTTTAGCGTATTGAGTGTGGTTATCGGTCCAGGGAGTCCAGTGTTGGTGCGGCGGCCGACGTATCCGTACACCAGGACCCTGACTTCCGATTTCTGACTTAATGCACGAAGACACTGATTGCGTGTGTGTTTCAGGTTTTCTTTGTGATTACTTGTGTCAGCTCACCAGCCATATTGTCCTGACCGTGGCACACTTTTTTCCTTTTCAGGATGGCCCCACGACGACAGCCAGCTAGGATTCGGAGTGATGTGTGTGGCGAGAGCCCACCGAGCGTTGAGGACTCGGTGCAGGGACCTTTGAAAGCTGAGGCACCAGTGGTAAGTATACCCGCCGAGGCACCGATGCAACCTGCCCCAGCCGCTGACGATGCATGTCGCCTTAGTGCACTGCAGGAGTTCCAGCGCCAACGACCGCCCAGGTTCCGCGTGGAGACGGACCCCCAGGCCTCCGAGGACTGGCTGGAGGCAGTTGTTCGGGTTTTCAGATTAGTGAGGACACCAGCAGACCTCATGGTGATCCTCGCGGCGAGTCTCCTACATACGGCAGCAGGCAGATGGTGGAGATTAATGCTCCAGGTGCACGACGAGGCGTCTCTCCTTTGTACGGACTTTTAGAGCATCTTCCGCTCCGAGTTTTTCCCAGCCAGCTTCCGAGTGGTGCGCATCCAGGAGCTACTACAGCTGCGGAAGGACAGCATGTCAGTGGCCCAGTACTCGGCGAGATTTACTGATCTCTCGCGCTGCTCCACAGATATGGTACGAGACCCGTTCTTCCGGGCCCAAACCTTCGAGCAGGGACTGAGGCATGAGATCAGGACTTCTATGATCTCCCTCAACATTCCGACTCAGGCAGGGGTGTTGGAACGAGACCTCTTAGTGGAGAGTTTCCTTGCTGAGCAGTCTCCAGCAACAGGACCCACCACTTACCGGCATGCGGCAGAGTCTTCTGCAGCGGGCAGTAGACGGATGACGCAGGGGTCCAAGTGGAGTGGACCTACAGGTGGTCGACAGCATGACTCTGGATCGTTTTCGCGAGGCACTCGCGGTGGGCAACGACTTTCCATGAGAGGGAAGTGTTACTCCTGCGGCGAGGTTGGTCACATGGCTCGTGACTGTCAGACCCGCCATACGGATGACCAGCAGATGAACGAAGGACCCCCCAGGCAGAGGCAGAGGTTCGATCAGGGCGGGCCGCAAGGAGCTGGCGGCCATGACAGGGGAGTTGGCCGTGCAGCTGGAGGTGGACGGTGCTTCAGGGTGTTGCCACCACCACCACCAGGCGGTCCACCCCGACCGCAGGGGACATGAGGACATGGGAGAGCTCAGCTTTAGGCAACTGAGGCCTTCGATCATGGGGCTCCGGGAGCAGATGGACAGGAGCGGGACTAGCTCCGGACCTGGAGACTTTTGTTCATTTTTCTTCTAGTTTTGTTGATGTATGTTTTTAGATGCTTTGTGTCTTTGTACTTGAGCTGCAGTAATAAAAGACACCTTTTCTTGTGGCATTTACTTCCCTGTCCTCTCTTGTGTTGTTACTAAGAGGTTCTGGTTTAGACCGTTGACATGACCCTCACTTGAGAAGTATCTACTGGAGGAGACCTAGTTACCACACACTGATGCTGACAGGATGACTCAACCCTTGGAGGCGAGAGTAACGGTTGGATCTCTTTGTAGTAGCGTCGAGGCCTTACGACGTCATCCTTGGTATGGGTTAGTATCATCCATGTCGGGTTTGACAGTATTAGGCAAAGAATGTGGTTCATCCAGGGGATGGGACCATATTTCTCTTATCGGCAAAGAAGAAATATTGCAGCTCTTGTGGGACCTGAGATGGTCCAGGTCATCTAGGGCGGATGAGTACAGCTCAGATACGGCAGAAGCTTTATGCTGACAGGAGGTGGATACCACTAGAGTTCGAGGATGACGACCACGTCTTCTTGCGGGTCTCACCTTGATGTGGTTTGTGGAGATTTGGCCGAGGCGGCAAGTTGTCTCCACGCTTCATCGGGCCTTTCCAGGTCCTCAGCAGGATTGGCGAGGTGGCTTATCGCCTGGCTCTACCACCTCAGTTGCACCGGGTGCACAACGTCTTCCACGTATCTTAGCTGAGAAGATACGTGCACGACCCGATGCACATCTTTGACCATGGGGAGCTAGACGTGGATGATGGGGCGACTTTTACGGAGGTCCCGGTGGGGATAGAGGATCGACAGGAGCGGGTCCTATGTGGACGATCGATTCCTCTTGTGCGCATCAGATGGCAGCACGGGAACCTCCAGGGAGCACATGGGAGCGGGAGGCTCAGATGCGTGCTCAGTACCGCCTTTGTATCCCTAGTTTGGGTTGAAGCTTTACGGGGACGTAAAGCCCTGTGGTGGGAGTAATGTAAAGACCCTTAAATTTCAAGGAAATTTTTTTTCTTAATTTTCTTTAGAATTTTTCAAGAGCGCAGTCTCTTACGGCACCTGATTCCGAGGCCTGGTGTGCCCAGAATCATTTTTTGAAGCTTTGGCTCGGGTACGTTCAGTGAACGGACGAGCAGGTTTTTCTAACTTTTGAAATGGTGCCCAGAATCGAATTATGAGGGCACCGATGAAATCGTAGTGCCGGTATTCGCTTAGAAACGCCTCTTCCGGAGTTTCGTTTGCTCGGGTGTGGTTTTTAATTTTCGGGCTTAAAGTTAAGAAATAAAATAATTTTTCGAAAACTTTATTTTATTTCACTTAAGCCACTTAGAAGCCTCTTGAAGCCACTTAAAGGCGGCTTTAACTGAGTTGAACCGGATAGGATGCTATCCAGAAATATCCTACCCCCTTTGTAGGATATTTGTGATGTGGGGCCCGCACGATCCCCGCCGTTTCTTTCCGCTAAGTAACGCACCCGCGAAAACCCGTCATTATGAAAGTCAACTGACGCGTTTTCTAATTTCTTAACATACCATTTAATTGGGTGGTTTATTTCATAAATTAAATGAGCTGTTTCTTTAGATGAATTAATTCAATGAATTGATGGGTCGTTTATTACCCTTTTTCGTGTGTTGGCATAATAATAAAATAAGACCAACCAATTTCATTTGGAGGATTACTCGTTGAGAGAGGATCAGTGAACCTTCAGCCTCCTTCGCGAAGAACGCGAAGAACGCGAAGAACGCCGAACCCGGAAATCGACGACGCGATGCCGTGATCCGCGACGCCGACAACGTTCTTCTACGACGTCTCTTCCTCCGCGACGGATCTTCGATCGGCTGCTTGAGGTAAGAGTCTCAGACCTTCCTTTTTATCTCCTTCGTGGTTCTAAACCAAAAATACTGATTTAATTTATTAAATTAAATCTGCTGTTCCATGGTGCGTTGAGTTCTCCGACTCAATGCCGGATTCCGCGATGACGCAACCCCTCCCCGCGAAGACGCGACGATCCCTCTCTTCCGCGACGAGCTTTTCTGTGAAGAACGCCCACGTGCGACGATCAACGAGGTAGGGATTTTATATTTTTGGAAATATCCCTCCTTATATTCCCGTGAACATTCTTTAAAAATTAAAGAACCGGAATCAAAGAAACAATTTTATTTTATTAAAATTGTTGGTTCTTGTGTTGAACATTTTATTTTTCTCCCGTTGATTATCTCTAACGCGGAGGGTGCGGGCCAAATGAACACGGCCCGACAACCCTCCGCCATTCTTCGTTTTGTGCGGATTTGACGGGCGACGACAGAACGTGTCGCAACAGATGATTGATGTTTCCGTAGTGAAGGACGTGTCCCGGGAGGAGAAACGGCGTAGAAGGGAAGGAAAATGGGCCACCGGAGTGACTCCGGCGGCCCGCGGAAGCCGGTGGTGGGGCGGGCGGCCGGAGGCGGCGGCACCCCGCGGGTGTCCATGGCGACACCCCGCGGGTGCCGGGGGGTTGTCACGCGGCACCCCACGGGTGTCCAGGGCCACACCCCGCGGGTGCCGCGGGGTTGTCACGCGGCACCCCGCGGGTGTCCAGCGCGACACCCCGTGGGTGTCCAGGGCCACACCCCGCGGGTGCCGCGGGGTTGTCACGCGGCGCGTCCGGCTGTCGGGCCGACACCCCGCGGGTGCCACGAGGGT
This sequence comes from Viscum album, assembly GCA_963277665.1. Taxonomy (NCBI): domain Eukaryota; kingdom Viridiplantae; phylum Streptophyta; class Magnoliopsida; order Santalales; family Viscaceae; genus Viscum; species Viscum album. The sequence goes on along the minus strand of OY728122.1, from coordinate 1,514,221,067 downwards.
GTCACGTGGGGCAGCGGCTTTCCCCCGCGTTGGCCGCTCGGCCGCTCGGCCGAGCTGAGCCGGAACGGCCCTGGACAGGCCGGGCCGGGCCAACCGGGTCGGACCCGACCCGGTTCGAGCCAACAAGGGGGGGGGGGGGGGGTCGGGCCGGGTCGGCCCGGGCCCGGACCCCCGTCTTCGGACGACTTTCGTTCAAACGCCCGTAACATGAGCTATGGGCCTCCAAACGACTCACCGTCAGCGGAAACGCAATCCTTGGAGCGAGACGGCCGTTTCGGTTTATCGCACTCAAGGTTTCGGAATACTTTGGGTTCGACAGAGTTGGTTCGTACACGAAACCAACCGGGCCCTCGGAGCGGAAACGCTCATATCTTGAGCTACGAACGTCCGATTGACGTGCCGTCAGCTTTGTTAGTTTCCTCTTAGTGAGACAGATATTTTGGCTCACTCCGCCCGAGGTTTGGATGCAAGTGGAGTACGGTCGGGTTGGTTTTGCCTTCAAAACCAACCGGAGCCCTGGGACGAAAAAGTCAATAACTCACAGACCGGGTGTCTGATTGACGCACCGTCTGTTGCGTTGTGACCCCTTTGACGAGGTGGTCCTTTGAGATACTTCCTTGTGGGACTTTGTGATACTTGGAGTATCGAACAGTAGCTCGTGGAGCGGACCCTCCCGGAGACGAGCGGGCGGAGCACGGAGACCGTGTAGCTGACTGAGACCCGACGACTGCTGATCGAACGACTCGGTGTGTTATAGAGGTGCGCTTGGTTGTAGCGGCACGTTAGAGCGCTTGGTTTTAGCGGAAGACCCACGACAGAGGTGCGCTTGGTTGTAGCGGCACATGTGAGCACTTGGTTGTAGCGGCAGACCCACGACAGAGGTGCGCTTGGTTGTAGCAGCACATGGAAGCGTTTGGTTGTAGCGGCAGACCCACAACAGAGGTGATCTTGGTTTTAGCGGCACATGGGAGCGCTTGGTTGTAGCGACAGACCCACAACATAGGTGCGCTTGGTTGTAGCGGCACATGGGAGCGCTTGGTTGTAGCGGCAGACCCACGACAGAGGTGCGCTTGGTTGTAGCGGCACATGGGAGCGCTTGGTTGTAGCGGCAGACCCACGACAGAGGTGCGCTTGTTTGTAACGACACATGGGAGTGTTTGGTTGTAGCGGCAGACCCACGACTTTGGTGCGCTTAGTTGTAGCGGCATATGGGAGTGCTTGGTGGTAGCGGATGGCCCGCAATACTCGATAGGTGGAGTACTACAACAGTCTTAAGTTAGTGGGCAGTACCTCGGAGTTGTGACAGGACCACTGTACACTTCAGAGACAGAGCTCTTCAGCAGTTACGGTTTCGAGGATGAAAATCCTGGTTTGAGTTGAGACTTATGACCTTGTGTTTGCCTCATGATTGAGATGGGTTACTTGATAACTTAGCTATATGTATGGTCATATATCTAAGCAGAGGTTATCTGTTGAGATCTTCTTTGTGGTTATCCTTGTTGGTTTTAGTGAGACCTTGAGGGTCTCGGGGTCCCTACTGAGTATCGTTATACTCACCCCTGCACGGGCTTTGCCCTCACTACGTTGTATTGGTTGCAGACGACGGACAGCGTTGATCGTGGCTGAGGCTTGCAGAGTAGGACGGTACCTGGAGGTGGACCACTGGGCGGGACGTGCTCGGAGCGGACGGCGGGACCCGAGGAGCATTGGAGCTATCTATACCCACCCTTCAGGTGGGATTTCCAGTGGACAGCACGGTGTAGCGGCTTTTACTTTACAGTTGATGTTTTCCCTTTCGAGTTGTACTTTACTTTTAGTTGGGTTTGTATACTGGACCATTTACTTTTCCACACTTCAGTTGTACTCTGTTTTTACTTAGTGTTTACTTTTCCGCTTTCTTAATCTGTGGTGCTTGTTTACTTTACAAAGGCAATGCCTTCCCTTTTTACCGGGATTTAGGCCTTGGTGCTAGTCGCCAGCCCCTGGCCTATGGAAGGCGGGCTTAGGGTAGTCACGGAACGGGCCCCGAGGATGGGTCGTGACAAGTACATTCAGATGTATATGAAGGATATTATACAAAAAGTAAGTGATAATTTTACAAACTAATTTTTTCATATATTGTTTGTTTGTAAATATTTACTACGGTATATTTGTCATCCAAATCCATATACAGTAAATAAGTAATAATATTAATATTATTATATAGGTTTTTAATTTAAATGTTTCCAAATGGTGACTTTTTACTAAATTTTATTTAAGGAATCTATTGCTGTTATTCGATGCAAGGTACTTTTTGACATTTTTATCAAATTTACGAGGAAAATGATTTGTATCTTATAAAGCATGAACATATTTTTTTGTCTTCATAATTTCTTATTTCCATGAAGATTCCACAAAATAATTTCAAGTTTATTTTCAAATAAATTTTTTCTATGAATATAAAATGATATTCTGAGAAAATAAAATTATTTTGAAGAATATATTATATTTTTTCAAGAACTAAATTAATGTTTTAATAAAAAAAAATTTCTATCTAAGATACAATTGTTAATTTAAGGTAATGTTTCTATCCCTATTATTATTATGGTTTATTTTTTATTATGGAATGATATTTATGAAATCCATTTATATTTTATTTATTATGATGGAATGATTTTTAGGAATCCTATGTTATTCTTCGGGTCATGCTTTGATAAATGATTTTTGATATAGTGGCACACATAACAATGATTTTTTTATAAGATGGGTGTGATATATATCCCCCTCCAATGGATTGGGTAAATATTCATATCTCAATAGATAGGTATGTCTAGAAAACGAAATAATCATGGTTCAGTAATACAGGGTTGGAATATGTTTTCAGTCAATAAGGTTTTTCTTATGACTTTTCTAGTCCTTCTTGTTTTGAAAATCACAAACACCTTATCTTTAAGGAAAATATTTTTTACGCATACTTTTTTTATAAGGAAAATTTATTTTCTAAGGAAAATTATCCTTATCATATTTTCTTTATCTATATCCATATATTTATTATGTATTAGAATCCGATTCATTTCTATATTCTCGTTATAGTTTAAAACTATGTTATGAAGCATTCAGTTTTAGGATCTGATTTCTGGATGAGAACTGTAATGAAGTTTCACTCCAAATTCAGGATGAGAACTGTAATGACGTTCCACTCTGAATTCTGGATACGAACTCTAATAATGTTCCACTACGAATTTTGGATACGAATTATAATATAGTTTAACTCCAAATTATGGATACGAACTCTAATAAATTTCCACTATGAATTCTGGATACAAACTCTGCTGAAGTTTGACACCGAATTCTGATGACGAATTCTGATTACAAATTCTCATTCCGAATTCTCTTATTAAATGGAATCTGATTATCTTTGCTTTATTCACTCTGAATTTATTTAGACTCTGAATATTATTTTTGGTTAGACTCTGAACTTTCATTTTTCTTAAACTTTTATAATTTTTCTACTCTAATATTTTTCTTACACTCTGAACCTTCACTCCGAACTTTTTATCTAATCTTTAAACGATGTCATACATTCTGTTACACTTGTTTTGTTATAAAACGATGTCATCTATTCCATTATAAACTAATTGTTGGCTATGTGACATGTGTATAGGTCCCTCTGATTTTTAAGGAATATATGACCGTTGGAGGAGGGAGTCGTCCTTACCTATAAATAGCAGCTCATTTAAAAGAGCTATGTACTTCTTCGACATTGTTCACACATGTTGTTGAAGTGATTTCTAGAGAGAGAGAGAGGCTCTTATTAACTCTCAGATTCGTGCAGAAAGCTTGAACTTCTTGTTTAAAACATTCCTTGTGAATATTTTCTTCGTGCGACTCTGATTGGTGGTGATCACAATCGAGGGATTCCGGGGATAGGAAGACAACGGTTTCCAACACCATGAAGATGAGGGCTTCCTCGTTGAGGAAGATAGAGGTTTCCAACTACCTTGAAGTTGAGGTCTTGCGGGGATATCAAGACAGAGACTCCGATCTTCGTATCGAGGGATTACCTAGGTGTGGGTAAGACATACTTTCTTGAAAGTTTATATCAAGGGACCATTATCCAAGGTTGTTGGATACACTTCCCTTTGGGTTAAAAGATTTATATCTTATTACTAATTTTGTTACAAGTTTATTTCCACTGTGTTTTATATATTAAGGAAAGTATAACCATATTGTACATTCTTACTTTTGTACTCTGTTAAAATTAGATTCTATATGCCTTAAGGTACAATATCTCTTTGTAATATTTTGATAAGATTAGAGGTGTTTGGATTTCCTTAAGTTTAACTTTGTTAAACATAGCTCTTTACTTTGATTTAGGAAATCATTGTTATGTGTAATCAACTTTAAAGGTTCCAAAGGAAATTTTCAAGTATACAATTCACCCCTCTCTTGTATTGTATGCATATTCTATCCTACATTTGATATAGTTGAGAATATCACAGTCACATATCATCTCACAACATGGAGTTATCTCAGTTCAATAATGGACATTTTCCACTATGATGTTCTTGGGAAAGAGCCTTGACAAATATAAAATTATTTTCTATACTTATCTGTATTCCAAAAAACATCAAGTCTTATGATATGTCTTTTAGGAATATGTCCATTTATTCTTAAAAACATTTAGGATTTCTCCCATGTCATTATATCAGGATCATTCATATACATGATAAGATTTTCAAATGCCATGTTATTATGTCTTATGATATGATTAATATTTCCCATGACTACCCTTATTGACCATCTGAGATCACCCATTCATATATTTATTTTTCCACGGTCATTAATAATGATATAAAGTAATATATTTCAAAAGGGGTCTCGTTATGACGAAATAATATTGAGACAATGAATATGTCTTAGGAAGCATTTGTTTTTGTTTCCTAGTTTCTAATGGTGATATAAATATATAGTCCGTTGGTAGCATGGTTATTTTTTATTATGAATATTCTATATCATTGAATTAATATAAATTTATATAATGTATTGGGAATTATAAAAATAATTTTTTGACACATTGGGTGGGAAAACGCTTACTTATACATTTCTTAATCCTAGTTCAGAATATAAGATAATGACCTTGTTGGGTGATATGCACTTTGTGGTATAAGAGTATTGGTAGGATATTACTCTCTTATCTATATCATTATTGGAAAAACATATATCCAATATCTTAGAGAGGTGGTATGAGGATAAATATTGTTTTTATTGAGGTAATCTTGAATTATGTTGGTATCTTTTATATTAGAATATAATTGAGGATGAAATTATCTTCTCTCAGGGTCATTTATTTTTACCAACATCTATGTGATAGGGGATTATTCATGAATTTCTTCACTTGAAGCAGATAGTGCTTCCATTTTAGACGTAAATATATCATGTACTATGTGAAAAATATATGTAGAATGGTGTAACATACGAGATATATGGGTTGGTGACATGATTCTACTCTTATCAATAGGTGATGTCTGAGCATCATCGACAATGTGATTTATTATAGTTGTTTCCCATTATATAGTGGAAGTGGGATGATGTCATAATAGAATTTCAGGTGTGACTCAAATGGAAGCCCCATTAGAATGATTATAGTTATTTATTTGTTGATCAATTAATTAATGTATGGAATTTCTTTTTGATAAGGTAGATTTTTTGAATCGAACAACTGGTATAAATGTATGTTTGAATGTTAGAATGTCTGTATGTAGAGAAACTGAGAATTGTTTTTGATCCTGAATAACCTTTTACATCTCCCTTCTGGAAGGGAGTTAAGAAGGTTTTGAGTAAAAATGTTTTACAAAGTACAAAATTATTCCCACATATATATGGACACTTATAACATACTATATTGTTGTTTGAGTATATAATTTGGGTGTCTGTCCTAATCATTTGTAGTTTGTGGGAGAAGAAGCTATAATTAGTGGAGATCGCCTATAAAAATTGTTTTCTAGAAAATATATATATGGGGATTGTAGTGATCTTTAGGGAAGGAAATATAGATCCCTTCTATGTATGTTAGTCGATGTTTAGTTAGAGTTGTGGGAATTGAGTCTTGTGCATGAAACGTCAGATCTAGTTCAGCTTATTCTGAAAAATAAGGATATGGCTAAGTGTTAGAAGAATTGATATGTTGTGAGATGATGATTATCCCTTGTGTTTTCAGTGGCGGATAATTTCTTCATTTAGTGTCCCCTATATAGGGTGACTGTAAGATTTGGTGGCAGGGAAAGTTGACACCTAGGTTTATTGGATCATTTGGGTTTGTGAAGAGAATAAGATTGGTGGCATACTGATTGGCTCTTCCACATATGTATATTTTTATTCCTGAAGGTTTTATGGTCTCACTACTTAAGCATTATCACCATGAACCTTCCCATGAGTTCAATGTTGATGGTGTTTAGATTGTGACATATGAGTCATTTAAAGAGAATATGATACATTGTGGGATCATAATGAGAAATTGTTACGGGGAAAGACTATATCAATAGTTTGACTATTGAAGTAACATGGGAATTTTTTAGAGGAAGCATGGAAGATATATTTGGATATGCTGGCTCATTCTCCTGATTTTTTATTTCTATTCATAATGATAATTGGAATTTTAGATCAAGGACAATACTTTCAAATTTATTTTCATATCCAAAACCTTATTTTTTGAGATCCCTCATGCATTTTTTCTTGAATCCTTTAACCTTATTTATGTTATATTATATTTATTATTTACATAGGGGATATTATTAGTGAATATGGGGATTTTTTGAGTACTTTTGGATTCTGTATATTTGGTGCATGTATATAAAAAACAATGGGCCTTACCCTAGAGAAACATTAAACTATAGAAATAGAGGGATTTTATAGTTTCTAGAAGATTTTATGAAATAGGATTCCTCTTAGTGGTAATTGTATGAATCCAATGTGATGAACTTTGTTAGGGAACAAGGTTTGGAATAAAATCTTCCCTGCCTAAGAAATCATATGTATATAATTTAATCATCTAGAAATTGAATTTAATATTTCGGAACCCCTCAAATTTCACCCTCATTTGACCCAAAAAAACTATATTGTTTTTTTGAAAAATATAAAGTCTCTCATATGGACTGAAAGTGATTTTCAACACATTTATTATAAAATTTATTATTGTTTTGTTAGATATGGACCTCTCCCGATAATTGATATCATCTCGATTGGTTTCATCCATTTCCCTCCAATATCTATCATATTAGGAATGGATTATTTACTCATTTTTGTATTGTTTAGACATAGGTATTTATGAGTAAAAAACATTTGATCGTGGATTTTTTTTAAGATATAGATCATGTCCATCAATTTGTAATTGAACATTCTACTTTAATGTGGGGATTCACAATAGTATAGATCTATAAATAATCGAGAGTTTGATATTCTAAATTCTTATAGTATTGATTTAATTAAGTGTATTTAATTTTGAAATTTCAGTTTCCATGATTTGAAAATTTCATCAGATATTTAATTATATAAATTGAGTTTCCATGTGATAATTAATTGGGTTTAATATGGGGTAGTTGAATTTGGTCGAATTGTTATCATGAAATTGATGGGTTTATTTGAGTTTGTGCTTTATTAGTAAATGGAATATCGAATTGGTTGACAATGGGAGTTAAGGTATTTTATACACAACCATGATGTTTTAATGGGTTTTGATAAAATGTAGAAATATTTTTTAATAAGGAATTATTCATGTTATTCCTTATATTAATGTGAAAAATTATACTAATTATTATTGTAGAAATGGTATACCATTATGTGACATGTTATTATGAGAGTTAATACAAACTAACCTTGTTGAGTATGATATGTGTCATTAATGGGAATTATTGAGAAATGGGATGTGGGACATGGAATGATGCTCTAATGGTGTTATAGAAATGACATCCAAGATATAAATTCATTCATGTGATTACTTTTTTAGGTTATGGATTGATTCTACAAATAAACATGGGGTGTTTGACATGAACTAATCCTCAAAATTCCCATGGTGTCCTAGAAATATCCTAATATACTCATCAAAAAATAATTTACTAATATTTAAATTGGTTTTGATATTAATTTAAATTAAATGATGAATGATAACCATGTTATTTGTTATTTTATATCCCATGAAGATTGTTAAGAATCTGAAATGTGTTGAAGATGTTATTGATTGTATGGTTTTCATAGTGAATATCAGGATTTATGTGGTTGATTAAATATTAATTAAATTTGACCACTATTATCCTTATGAATTGTACATTATTATCTATACAACATCATACAATATTCTTGAATTGATATTATTTAAAATAATATTTGTTGTGGCCTACTGAGTTTTACTCACAACCTACAAGCGATTCATTTTAAGAAACTGAACAGAATTGATTTTTGGGGGACTCAATAAGGGAAGGAGGCATATAATTGATATATGTGTTGGGGTGGATATTGGATGAGTGAATCGGATGTGATATAGGGGACTACTGGGAGTGTTATTTGGGTGTCTTTTTTATATGGTTTTCATTAAGACATTTGACAAATGTGTGTAACAGAATATATATTGTTGGGACTGGATATTTTACTCACGATTCGGTCATTATTTTATTATTGTATGAATCTCATTGTGGTTATTTTATTATGGATTTTTATATTATTTCTACTTTTTTTTCTTCTTCTTTGATAAATATAGTATAGTCTCCCACAATGAAATCGTGGACCCTCACTTATTGTACTAAGCCCCTCACATAAGGAGAGGCACACATGGGTTCACATAGCTGACCGATTTAAGGTACTGGTGTGTGGAACCCCGGTTAGGATGTTATAGATTTAGTATTTGAAATTAATTTTCCATGGGAATTTTAGAAAACAAAAATTATAATTCATTGGGATATTTAGGGTGTCATTTTAAAATGTTGGAATTATGAATTCTTTTGGATGTTTTATTTGAAATTTGGTATGCAAGATACATGGATTAATTTTTTTTGGTAAAAATCATAGATAGTTCTTTCCTAAAAAAGTATCAAATTGATTAAATATTAACCATATTGTTTTTAATGGAAAATTAAAATATTGAAAATGAATGTGGGGAAATTGTTTTTAATCATTTTTTAAATAATATTCTTATTAATGATATTTGTCTCAACACATGAATGTCAACTTAGTTAGTGATTTATTTAGGAAATAATGCATGGTTTGATGCATTAAAACACTAAAAAAACATAGTGTACTTGATATTATACTAGATGGGATATTGACTAATAAAATCTGACTAATGTTTGAGGGATATGTGTAAAAATATTTCAATGATATGCCATATTAGTGTGTTAAGATCCCATAACAAGTAACTATAACATCTCTTGAAATATGACCGTGTTCCTCATTTGTGATTATTTTGATATATATGACATTTTACTTAAATTACATACATATACCATGTTAATTTATATAAACTGTTTCATAAAAAACGTTTTGTTAATACATTGTTTTACATGTTTCAATAAATTTAATTGAAAATAATTATTTGTTTTAAATATTAATTTTAACTTCAATGCATATTTTATTTAAAATGTAATGAATTATTCATTTAATTATTCTTTGAAATATTTTTAAGAAACACTTGGTGAGACCCTCCTGAGATTTTATCTCAAATCTTACATTTATCATATGATGTTTATTGATTTCATCATTCTAGGTTCAAGAAATGGAAATGAAGCATGTAGAGGTGGCAGTTTTTTATCTATATAGATAATATTTTTGGGTATGTTAGGAATCCATATAATTATTTATGTATTTTTGTCATTTTTGGATTTAATTAATGATTTGTTTATACCTATTTGAAAACTTATATCGACTCCTTTGAATGATTTCTATTATAATGGTGACTTTTTATCTGTTTATTCTAGTATGTTTATTTTGAAGAAAATAGTTCCACCTTATCATGTATGATTTTAGGTGCTACTTTCTAGCTCGTGGGGAATGGGAACAACAATCATGTTGTTTCAGTGCTAGAATCGGTACCAAGGTACCAAAGTAACTGGTCATGTTAATGAACTCTATTATGTGGATAGGGATCTAAGGGAATAAAATTCTAGGAAATGGTTCATGAGTTGGTTATGGATTTATAAATATGAGAGGAGGGGTTGTTCCCTTTATAATAGTGGTGACTGTATCACATGTATATTTGGAAAATAAAATGATGGACATAGATATTTCATATTAAAAAGGCTCTAAAATGGTACATTATAAAACCATAGAGGGTATATATTAGAAATATGTCCATAAATTGTTTTTACATTTTCAATTACATTTTACCCTGTATTCTTTTTGTTTAACCTTAATAATCCATATTTTACCTTACCTGCATCAATTAAGATTAATTTTAATTATAATACATAATATTAAATAAATTATATTGAAATTATTTTATAATATTATATATGAGGATTCAAAATGTTGAATTAATTTTTTAAAATTTATTTCAATGGTGTGGAAAATATTAATAATAAATTAATCCCACAAACCCAATGGAAAAAAAGTTTTTCCAAGTTGATATATTTTTTTTAAAAAAATTTCTAAAATATATTATAAATTTATTACAATAATCATAATTGGATTAATATATACATATATACATATTAATTTATATTACTTATAAATCATTGAAAAATTATTTTTCATGTTTTTAAATTGTTTAAATTAATGAAATTTTCATAATAACAACTTGGATTTTTACTATTAATTAATTACATTATCTTTTCAAAAAATTATAAAAATATCTCTAAAATATGATATGAGTAACTTTATTTCATAAATGTATTTTATATTTAACAATTATTTTCATTAAATTTAATGAAAAAATATATAAATTCAGAATATGATAAAATCTATATTTATGAAATATGTAACGCCCCGACCCTAGTTACCCAGAGTCGGTGCATTATTACATAACATTGGCATGATCATGAGAAAGATCAAGTCTCGAAAGACCGATTAGTTTAGTATCCTTGGAATAACTAGATACATCCATAAATTTTTACATTACATCATAAAAAAAACATCTTGTCTTCATATCCCCTCATACTATCCCTGCAGGTCTCTCATAAATTACTTATTCATAATCCTGGAAAAAAAATAAAAAATTGAAAGGGGTGAGCTCAGATGCTCAGTAAGGATAACATTATAGCAGAAGCTTTCATAAATAAGCATAAACACTTAAGGCAATTTATAACTAAAACAAAAGCCTTTGAAACTTGAACTTCAGCATAAAATGGCAAAGGTAAAATGAAATAATGCCATTTACTTACTCACATGGATATTCTACTAGTCGAATGATCACATGCAATATCAATAACCACATTCATAATGATGGAATGCATAATGCCAGACTATCATAACCACATAGCCAAGGCCTCGTTCCAAGACTACAAATAAGATTTTGCCCAGGCCTTGTGCCAAGACACTAGTTTGTCTCATGAGACCTACTGATGCATCGAGGAGCTATAGCGGGCTCCACCCGTCACTTATTAAGTCCAATTCCTTCCTCATATGAATTGGTTTAAGCATAAAATAAACATTCGTATTAAAACTAGCATACGAAATGTCAATACTTTAACCACAAACCATGAATGGTATAAAAATAGAACATCCACAGTCAAATATAACTCATTTGATACAATATGGAATATTGTATTGTATCACATTAACCTCAATCATGAATAATGAAGGATGTTGACATAGATGAAAATAATCATCAAAACTATTTGAGAGAAATATCCCCCTTTTCATGAAAACATTTAAAAGTCACACTATTTGTCAAGAAGCCATTTAAAAATAGATTTTTGAATCAAAGTGTCCCATACCACTTTGAAACCTTTTAAAAGGATTTTTAATTTCTAAACTTTAATGTCCATATAAATAAATCCTTAAAACCATTTTTAAAACATGGACATTAATGAGAAAGATTTAGATGAATAAGTCTTTAAAACATTTTAAAATGGTATTTTGGTTAGAGTTTCTAACCAAAAGAGAGACACTTGAATACAAATAATTGAGGTAATCAAAACATTGTAATATCATGAGAATAAAAGAATTCATGATATACTATGTCAAAGTACATTATATACACCACATAAAAGAGATTCGGTGTATATCATCAAAGAAGTCTCAATGGAATGTAAATTGAGATGAAATCTCTCATAAAGGTTGTATCCTTAGGTTAAGGATAAATCAACGACATAATTATGTGTGACAAATATAAATACACTAAATATGATTGGATATTCAGTGTAAATCAATCAAAGGATATTCACACATATTCTTGTAAAAACATTACCAACGAATTGGATGTTTAACTCAACAAATGGAGAATGAGTTAAAATTACTCTTATCAAAATCATATCAATGAATTGAGAATTATCAATGGAGTGATTATGTGTATCAACCTTATATCCACAGGAAGGGGAGTGGAAATTATGACATAATCAAATGAATAGTGATTCCACACATAATCTTGGAGTAATATAATCAATGAAATATGCGTAAAGCCAAATGAGTGGAAATTGAAATCTCAAATTCCCTTATTGATTAGGTAACTTAAGAAAAAAACACCCATGAAAGAAAGATCATACCATGATGATGTAAATACCCATAAAATAAAGTATATTACACAATGAATACAATCATGGGTAGTACACACACACCACATGCAATAATTAAGTGGTGATCAATGGAATTCTCACGGAATTAGAAGTGAGACAAGAAACCCCTTACCACGTTAATCAACTGAGTCGCATGGCCAAAAGTTAATAACCACCAAATTATTTACAGAATAACATGAATATAAAATGAATCATGATAATATATATCAAATTGAAGTACACAATACACCACTTTCAATAATTTAGTAGCGAACAATGGAAATCTCACGGAATTGAAAGTGAGATAAGAGAATCCCTTACTTTGTACTTTTTACTTGGTCGATGGTAGGTTTACCTCCTGTATAATGGTGAAATAATTGTTATTGAATAATACAAGAATCAGTTACTTTAATATGATATCATATATGATCTTTTAACATTGATTTGTTAATAATATCATAGAATTGTCGTCATTTCAGGTGTTAACGGGTTCATTTTACATTATATTCTTTGTTATGTGAGCCATATTTGTTATTAATGGGATATATATTATTCATATCCAGAATGGTATCAAGTCCTTAAACATCATTTTTAAATCATCAAATGATAATTATACTTGAATGGATACGATGGAGAATGAATCTCATCGCGTTCGTGCAGACGGTAGTCCGTACGTACGCACGAATGCTACTTCCATTTAATTTTTATTTTAAAAGAATCGAATCCAAATGATACATAGGTATATTACTATTCCATTAAAATATAATATTTTATATATGTTACTTAAGTTCATTAACACCATCCTTTATACGTTCCATGTGTGGTATGAACGAGTCATATCATTTTAAGGGGGCGGTAGTCCGCACTTCCTCAAATGAAATTATTGTATGTATATACTACATGAAACGAATAATTTTATGAAATAAAATGGAATTAAAGAAGCTTATATATAAAATAAATATCATTAATATCATATTTAATTACAGTTCCATCCTAATGGCCACCATGAGAGGCGGTAAGATGTATTTGAACAATCATCGTTTCGTGAGGCGTTAGTTTGCCATCCACAGAAACATTATGTTCATCATCCATTAGATGGAGTTGTGTGAATGTGTAGTTTGAATCCTTCTTATAACAACATCCTTGTATATTGTGGATACTGGTGTTGTTACAAAATAAAGGAAATAAAAAGAGTTTGGGGGTTGGAGAAGCAAAATAATTGAAAATAATTTAAGAGAAAATTTTACCTTTAATTTAGGTAACTCACTTTGGTTGGAACCAAAGGATTTCTTGAAATGCTTTCTGCCTAAGGGGAAGCTTCAAGGAGGAGGAGAGGGATGTGGGGAGCTTAGTTGGGCAGAGTTTGGACGAGCCAAGTGGCTTGAGATGTGTGAGGAATGAGTAGAAGTTGTCTCTTTTTATAAGGGAGAGGAGGGGCTCTTTAGGAAAGAGTGAAAGTATTACTTTATAATATAATTATGTTCGGTTTATAATGGTCCAAAAATCATTGAGGTCGAAGATAAGATGACTCATATTCTAAATAACATCAACCAATAAGAATTGGACAGGTTTTAGATAATATTTTAATCATTATAATCTTATTTATTTAAATGATTTATTAATGAGGTAAACATTGCATCATTATTGTGTCATTAATAATTTAAATTATTTGATGTTTAAAAATTATAAATAAAATATCATTATGTAGGAAATCTTTTTAGCGTTCTAATGAATATTTATAATCAAAAATCCAACATGTATAACCCTATGTAAAAATTGTTCTTTTAAAAGATGTAAGCTTATGCCATTTTTGTATTCATTTTAACTTAATTAAAATAAAGTGTCATTATCACTTACAAGTGGATCAATGGGGTCCCAAAATTGACCCAAAGATGCCCATGGTCGACCATGTATCAACCAATAGGGTTATGACACGTTTTAGGGTAATTTAGTATTATTATAATATTATTTTGTAACCCTTATTTACCGGATTTACCCTTAACCATGGTAAATAAAATATTTACCGCAGTAATTATTCAAAATGTCTAAAAATAAAAGTTACCTATTTACAAAATTTGAACATCCTGATTCCAAATATGGAATACATTTTTCTAAATTCAAAACACAGAAGTGGCAGAAATTAATTTAATATTAATTCCCGCTGTCAAAACAAAAAGCGTGTTTTTAAGAGATAATAACTATCAAAAGATTGACATTTGTTTATGTTTGGTTTAATTGTAAAATTACGTCCAATGACCAAAATTATATTAAATGGTAAAAATATATTATAAATATACATTAAAACCACTCAAATTCATAATTTATCACTATTAATTATTTTGATTGAAAAAGTTGTTTTTAATTAAAATTTAGTAATTTTTACTATTCATCAAAATATGAAAGTTATCTGAAAAGTACCAAAATTTCACCTTATGCTAAATTTGATATTCCGAATCCAAAAATGAAGTCCATTTTTAAATATAAAATATATATAATTTCAAAAAATTATGTATTACTATTCATAACGGCTAGTTTGATCGGTTGTGGTGTCTGTTAAAACTCGAAGTTGCGTACAACACACGCTACTGTTTTATTCAAAGGAAAGCGTACCGTGGAAGCTTGAGATGTTTTATTTTAAATTTTTTGATGTCCCCATTTAGTCAAAAAGTTTAAAATATTTTTTTTAAAAAGGGTTCACTATTAAAAGTTGGTAAAACTACAATACTGAAGATGAATTTGTTCTTACATTATGTCTAAGAAACTCATAATATGGATTCTAAAATTATAAGGATTATATAAAGTTTAAAATTTAGTTAATAATATTCATAACCTTTTTTGAACGGCTTGTTTGTTAAGTCATGGTGCGCTTGAACTCGGTGTTGCGTGTAGTGCAAGTTATTGAATTATTTTGAAGAAATAACACACTATGAAATCTTGGGGTGTTACATTCTCCCCTCCTTCAATAAATTGCGTCCTCGCAATTTGAAATTGTTCTTCGAAAATAAAAGGTTGAAAATAGAAAATATATTTGTGGGAAAACCCACATCAGAAATTGGTTTACTAAAATTTAGTCTTAATATGAGGAAAAGAGAAATGAAAGGGTCACCACCAAATTATGATCTCGATTAGGAGAACATTGGTGGCAATTAGAGACATATAATTGGAGGAAATACGTAAATATTTATAGGTAGTGGTTGAGGTCATCAATCACAAACAAGTATAAAATTGAGGTCCTTAAACTCATCAATCTATGATGATTTGTAGTACCATCGGTTCAACAAAATATAGGGTATTGGGATCACACATTTTTGACATTTCAAAATATCTTAGTTGAAATCCCAGATCGAAAAATGAATTAATGAGGCCTCTATTTAACATAAAGAGTGGAAAGTATAAAGATTAAAGAAAATAACACATACTAGGGTTCCATGTAGGAAAATATGGATATGGAGGAGAAATCTAACCATAAATTATCTGATGGAGAGTGGTAGAGAACATGGCTATGAAAAGGCCAACAATCCCAAAGCCATAAATTAGTGATGATTTAAGGTACCATCTAGGACAACATTTTTTTTTAAAGTTACATTACATAAGGAAGAAGAATTCATTTATGATATTGACTAAGAACATTATAAGATATACTTAAATTTTTAGTAGATTTTCATTCTTTAATAAATTTCCACCACTAACTCAATTTTTTTTAAACGATGAGTATTCAAGAAGACTTGGTCACACTGGAAGAGCTAGAATAAACTTCTATAGAATCACATGATCCATGCAGGATAAACCATATATTTACATTGTCTTTGAAGATTAATCAAAACCAAAATGGTTAGTGAATGATCTAATGATCCCCCAAAAGGATATTCATTGAGATAAATATGCACTAATCTTAATTTCTAAAATTAAACCAACAATACCCCAATGTTAAATAGATACCATTCAATAACCAATTGTCCTTAAAATCCTTTAATATAATCCAAACTAATATTGAATCCCAAAACATAGAAGAATTTGATTATGTAGTCTCCCATGTTACATTGTATCTCCAAATGACATCAAATACTCTTAAAGTCACATACTTAAAAGTAATTAACATCATCACATATTCTCTGTTATAGGTTAATCATTTCCATAAATAACCCAAATCACTATAAATAAACAATAAAAATGTAGATAAAAATCCACCATTACTCTACAAATGAAACCTCATTGTATTCTACTTTCCTTAGGCATATAGTGTTCCTAACAAAACGAACATCTTCCAAAATAACATTTATCACTTAATCACCAAATCATTTTCCTATACCAAGGGTATTCATTTGATAAGACATAAGAACCCAAATCATCTTATTATTGATCAATAAAATCATTTAACAAAAAAATAGTCATACTAACCAGGGACTTCACGTAGTCCAGTGGTAGGCGATAAATCTCAATCGCACTTTGGTTGTGGGTTCGATTCCCACAGCTTTGTCCGACGCGACGGGTTGTCACACGGTCTACGTGTTGTCCTTTTTCAAAAACTATATTCTATAATATTACCAAAATGAGATAAATTTTTCAAAATAACATAATTTAACCACAAATGTTATATCATACTTTGCATTTTCATCCCAAATTATAATAACTTATCATTTTCTCAAACCCCAATGATCATATAAAACCAAATGGTTATTTATACCTATATCCACAAGAGAAGAGACAATTATTCCTCAAATATCATTCTCACATGGCAAACTGAGGGGTTACAAATACAAGAGAAAATTATTCCAAAGTAAACCCATCAACAAGGAGTGCTAATACTTTTTAAATTTTTCTCCAACCATTTATTCCCGCAAAGCTTCTTCTTTGAGCAAGAAAATATCCTATAAAATAAAACATTCACTCGGGTAATGGCCAGGTCCCCTACATTTACAGCAAATGATTGTAAATGGACTCTTGGGACCATTTTTATCTTCTTCCATAGTACTCTTCATTTTTCTTCGGCAATTCTTCACTTTATGTCCTTCCTTCCAACACGTAAAACATTTCGTTGTCCCATTGAGACACTTTCCTGGGTGTCTCTTTCCACAATTCCTGCATGATGAAAATTGAGGTTTCTTTTCTCCATGTTCTCCATTGCTAGAGATCTTATCATTTATCACCTTTCTCTTCCTTGTTGAGTCTGGGAGTTGGTTAATATATATTTTGTTGATCATATTTTTGGAAAACTGATTTGGCATAAAGACGATATCTTTTACGCCTATCAACATTCCATTTTGTTTCTCATTTCCACCACCGTTCCCACCTTGTACATCATTCTCAAAGTCACTATGACTTCCTTGGAATCCAGCCATTGACTAAAACCAGAAAGCATTGTGTGAGTAATAGTAGTCGTAAAATCATTTAGAGATTAAAATGTCACCATAATCTCAATTTGAAACATATAAGGATTAACCAAGGTCATTTACTCTCATCTTATGTATATATTACTTAAATCGGTTTGTAAAGAAAATGTAAATTATCCTAAGCATATCCCCCGGGAGTGTCGTAACCAAGAGTGCAGCAAGGCCCGTTGTCGTGCACCAGTTCCCGTTCGAGTCTAGCTCAAAGCGGTGTTTTCGGGTTTTACCCCTAGGTACATCTGTGCCAGAGCCGCCTCTACCTGCTCGTATCCAGACAGGGATGTATTGCTCGGAAAACTCACAAAATCTCTACAATACTAAAATTCTAGGAAGTTCTTTTATACTAATCCTCAAAGTTCATCTTAGGTCTACGTGCTCTAATCAGAGTTTATCTAAATCTAGCTACCAAGGTTTGTACTAAACATCCTCTGATACCAACTGTAACGCCCCGACCCTAGTTACCCAGAGTCGGTGCATTATTACATAACATTGGCATGATCATGAGAATGATCAAGTCTCGAATGACCAATTAGTTTAGTAGCCTTGGAATAACTAGATACATCCATAAATTTTTACATTACATCATAAAAAAACAACTTGTCTTCATATCCCCTCATACTATCCCTGCAGGTCATTCATAAATTACTTCTTCATAATCCTGGAAAAAAAATAAAACATTGAAAGGGGTGAGCTCGGATGCTCAGTAAGGATAACATTATAGCAGAAGCTTTCATAAATAAGCATAAACACTTAAGGCAATTTATAACTAAAACAAAAGCCTTTGAAACTTGAACTTCAGCATAAAATGGCAAAGGTAAAATGAAATAATGCCATTTACTTACTCACATGGATATTCTTCTAGTCGAAAGATCACATGAAATATCAATAACCACTTTCATAATGATGGAATGCATAATGCCAGACTATCATAACCACATAGCCAAAGCCTCGTGCCAAGACTACAAATAAGATTTTGCCAAGGCCTTGTGCCAAGACACTAGTTTGTCTCATGAGACCTACCGATGCATCGAGGAGCTATAGCGGGCTCCACCCGTCACTTATTAAGTCCAATGCATTCCTCATATGAATAGGTTTAAGCATAAAATAAACATTCGTATTAAAACTAGCATACGAAATGTCAATACTTTAACCACAAACCATGAATGGTATAAAAATAGAACATCCACAGTCAAATATAACTCATTTGATACAATATGGATTATTGTATTGTATCACATTAACCTCAATCATGAATAATGAAGGATGTTGACATAGATGAAAATAATCATCAAAACTATTTGAGAGAAATATCACCCTTTTCTTTAAAACATTTAAAAGTCACACTATTTGTCAAGAAGCCATTTAAAAATAGATTTTTGAATCAAAGTGCCCCATACCACTTTGAAACCTTTTAAAAGGATTTTTAATTTCTAAACTTTAATGTCCATTTAAATA
Organism: Viscum album; assembly: GCA_963277665.1. NCBI lineage: Eukaryota > Viridiplantae > Streptophyta > Magnoliopsida > Santalales > Viscaceae > Viscum > Viscum album. Next base: position 1,514,201,548 of record OY728122.1, on the reverse strand, counting down.
AATCCTTAAAACCATTTTTAAAACATGGACATTAATGAGAAAGATTTAGATGAATAAGTCTTTAAAACATTTTAAAATGGTATTTTGGTTAGAGTTTCTAACCAAAAGAGAGACACATGAATACAAATAATTGAGGTAATCAAAACATTGTAATATCATGAGAATAAAGGAATTCATGATATACTATGTCAAAGTACATTATATACACCACATAAAAGTGATTCGGTGTATATCATCAAAGAAGTCTCAATGGAATGTAAATTGAGATGAAATCTCTCATAAAGGTTGTATCCTTAGGTTAAGGATAAATCAACGACATAATTATGTGTGACAAATATAAATACACTACATATTATTGGATATTCAGTGTAAATCAATCAAAGGATATTCACACATATTCTTGTAAAAACAATACCAACGAATTGGATGTTTAACTCAACAAATGGAGAATGAGTTAAAATTACTCTTATCAAATTCATATCAATGAATTGAGAATTATCAATGGAGTGATTATGTGTATCAAACTTATATCCACAGGAAGGGGAGTGGAAATTATGACATAATCAAATGAATAGTGATTCCACACATAAACTTGGGGTAATATAATCAATGAAATATGCGTAAAGCCAAATGAGTGGAAATTGAAATCTCAAATTCCCTTATTGATTAGGTAACTTAAGAAACAAACACCCATGAAAGAAAGATCATACCATGATGATGTAAATACCCATAAAATAAAGTATATTACACAATGAATACAATCATGGGAAGTACACATACACCACATTCAATAATTAAGTGGTGATCAATGGAATTCTCACGGAATTAAAAATGAGACAAGAAACCCCTTACCACGTTAATCAACTGAGTCGCACGGCCAAAAGTTAATAACCACCAAATTATTTATAGAATAACATGAATATAAAGTGAATCATGATAATATATATCAAATGTAAGTACACAATACACCACTTTCAATAATTTAGTAGCGAACAATGGAAATCTCACGGAATTGAATGTGAGATAAGAGAATCCCTTACTTTGTACTTTTTCCTTGGTCGATGGTAGGTTTACCTCCTGTATAATGGTGAAATAATTGTTATTGAATAATACAAGAATCAGTTACTTTAATATGATATCATATATGATCTTTTAACATTGATTTGTTAATAATATCTTAGAATTATCGTCATTTCAGGTGTTAACGGGTTCATTTTACTTTATATTCTTTGTTATGTGAGCCGTATTCGTTATTAATGGGATGTATATTATTCATATCCAGAATGGTATCAAGTCCTTAAACATAATTTTTAAATCATAAAATGATAATTATACTTTAATGGATACGATGGAGAATGAATCTCATCGCGTTCGTGGATACGGTAGTCCGTACGTACGCACGAATGCTACTTCCATTTAATTTTTATTTTAAAAGAATCTAATCCAAATGATAAATAGGTATATTAATATTCCAGTAAAATATAATATTTTATATATGTTACTTAAGTTCATTAGCACCATCCTTTGTACGTTCCATGTGTGGTATGAACAAGTCATATCATTTTAAGGGGGCGGTAGTCCGCACTTCCTCAAATGAAATTATCGTATGTATATACAACATGAAACGAATAATTGTATGAAATAAAATGGAATTACAGAAGCTTATATATAAAATATATATCATTAATATCATATTTAATTACAGTGCCATCCTAATGGCCCCCATGAGAGGCGGTAAGATGTATTTGAACAATCATCGTTTCGTGAGGCGTTAGTTTGCCATCCACAGAAACATTATTTTCATCATCCATTAGATGGAGTTGTGTGAATGTGTAGTTTGAATCCTTCTTATAAAAACATCCTAGTATATTATGGATACTGGTATTGTTACAAAAGAAAGGAAATAAAAAGAGTTTGGGGGTTGGAGAAGCAAAATAATTGAAAATAATTTAAGAGAAAATGTTACCTTTAATTTACGTAACTCACTTTGGTTGGAACCAAAGGACTTCTTGAAATGCTTTCTGCCTAAGGGGAAGCTTCAAGGAGGAGGAGAGGGATGTGGGGAGCTTAGTTGGGAAGAGTTTGGACGAGCCAAGTGTCTTGAGAGGTGTGAGGAATGAGTAGAAGTGGTCTCCTTTTATAAGGGAGAGGAGGGGCTCTTTAGGAAAGAGTGAAAGTATTACTTTATAATATAATTATGTTCGGTTTATAATGGTCAAAAAATAATTTAGGTCGAAGATAAGATGACTCATATTCTAAATAATATCAACCAATAAGAATTGGACAGGTTTTAGATAATATTTTAATCATTATAATCTTATTTATTTAAATGATTTATTAATGAGGTAAACATTGCATCATTATTGTGTCATTAATAATTTAAATTATTTGATGTCTAAAAATTATAAATAAAATATCATTATGTAGGAAATCTTTTTATCTTTCTAATTAATATTTATAATCGAAAATCCAACATGTATAACCCTATGTAAAAATTGTTCTTTTAAAAGATGTAAGCTTATGCCATTTTTGTATTCATTTTAACTTAATTAAATTAAAGTGTCATTATCACTTACAAGTGGATCAATGGGGTCCCAAAATTGACCCAAAGATGCCCATGGTCGACCATGTATCAACCAATAGGGTTAAGACACGTTTTAGGGTAATTTAGTATTATTATAATATTATTTTGTAACCCTTATTTACCGGATTTACCCTTAACCATGGTAAATAAAATATTTACCGCAGTAATTATTCAAAATGTCTAAAAATAAAAGTTACCTATTTACACAATTTGAACATCCTGATTCCAAATATGGATCCATTTTTCTAAATTCAAAACACAGAGGTGGCAGAAATTAATTTAAAATTAATTCCCGCTGTCAAAACAAAAAGCGTGTTTTTAAGAGATAATAACTATCAAAAGATTGACATTTGTTTATGTTCAGTTTAATTGTAAAATTATGTCCAATGACCAAAATTATATTAAATGGTAAAAATATATTCTAAATATACTTTAAAACCACTCAAATTCATAATTTATCACTATTAATTATTTTGATTAAAAAAGTTGTTTTTAATTAAAATTTAGTAATTTTTACTATTCATCAAAATATGAAAGTTATCCGAAAAGTACCAAAATTTCACCTTAGGCTAAATTTGATATTCCGAATCCAAAAATGAAGTCCATTTTGAAATATAAAATATATATAATTTCAAAAAATTAACTATTACTATTCATAACGGCTTGTTTGATCGGTTGTGGTGTGTGTTAAAACTCGAAGTTGCGTACAACACACGCTACTATTTTATTTAAAGGAAAGCATACCGTGGAATCTTGGGATGTTTTATTCTAAATTTTTTGATGTCCCAATTTAGTCAAAAAGTTTAAAATATTTTTTTTAAAAAGGGTCCACTATTAAAAGTTGGTAAAACTACAATACTGAAGATGAATTTGTTCTTACATTATGTCTAAGAAACTCATAATATGGATTCTAAAATTATAAGGATTATATAAAGTTTAAAATTTAGTTAATAATATTCATAACTTTTTTTGAACGGCTTGTTTGGTAAGTCATGGTGCGCTTGAACTCGGTGTTGCGTGTAGTGCAAGTTATTGAATTATTTTGAAGAAATAACACACTATGAAATCTTGGGGTGTTACAAAATATATATTTTGTAATGCCCCGACCCCAGCTACCCAGAGTCGGTGCATTACTTCGTAACATTGGCATGATCACAAAAGACCATGTCTCAAAAGACCGATTAGTTTAGTAGCCTTGGATACACTAGATACATTCGTAAACGTTACATTACATCATAAAGTGAAAAACTACAATAACAAAGTCTCCATAGTCCACACTCATATCCTCTTCTCACAATACCTGTAGGTCATTCATAAAATACTTCTTCACATCCTGGAAAATATTAAAACATTGAAAGGGGTGAGCTCAGATAGACAGTAAGGATAACAATATTGCGAAATCTTTCATAAATAAACAAAAAAATTTAAGGCAATGTGTAACTAAAACAAAATCCTTTTAAACATGAACATCAACATAATATGGAAAAAGTAAAAGGAGATAATTCCATTCACTTCTTCACATGGATATTCTACTGGTCGAATAATCACATGAAATATCAATAACCACTTTCATAATGAGGGAATGTATAATGCCGGATATTCTGAAACATTTTGTCAAGGCCTCGACCAAGACGTCTAAAATGATTAAGGCCTCGGCCAAAACCATAAATCAAATTGGGAAAGGGCCTCGGCCAATTCCACGTCTAGTTGTCTCATGAGACCTACCGATGCATCGAGGAGCTATAGCGGGCTCCACCCGTCACTTATTAAGTCCAATACATTCCTCATATGAACAGGTTTAAACATCTTATAAACCATAACATAATCGTATCACATAAAACATGCATAAAGGAAACATAACATTTCCACATTTCAAACACAAGATATCAATACAACACAATGATATAATAAAAACGCTTTCAAAACCATTTTCAATACCAAAATAAAAGAACAGTATAACATGGTATTTATTCTTCAAAAAAATGGTATGGCTTGTAGAGGAAGCCAAAACTCAAATAGTTGTCACGGCGGCGGAGAAGTCATTGTCGCCGCATACGTACGACATAAACATTCCCTTTTGTCGTTTATTAAATGCTTCGTATAAAAAAGATTCCTTTTGAATAAACGTAAAAGTCAAAGTGGTTTATACACTGTATAAAATAAATTTGTGTATAAAACCAAATATGCCTCAATGAAAGGAGATTGAGACGAAGTCCTTACAAAGATAATTTTTAAAATAAAATAGATATATTATGTGTATTCACTATAGGTACACATATAGAATACAAAATAAGACATAATAATATCATGACATAATTTGAAAGTAGGAGATTAACCCAAAGAATGGAAGTTGGGTTAAGAAGTTCCCTTACCTTGCGTCTTGTCCTGACTCGACCGTTCTTTAACCTCCTGAATAATAAACTAGAGTTAATTTATATTTACTTAAGAACCTTTTTCATGTTCATTATTCCATTTATATCACTTATTACCATGTTATGAACATTATTTAATTATTTAAGTTAATAACGGTCGTTTTGTCGATCTTTGGTACTTGAGTCAAAAATAAACTTCTTATAAATACAAGTTGTTCATGTGGTGAAATATCCATTATATCCAGAATTATATTCATGATGTAGATATCATATATATCATATATATACAGTATATACATTCATTCATAATGTCACGTAACATTTAGAGCTAAGAAATTAAATGCACCGTTCATGGAGACGGTAAGCCGTACGTACACATGAACGCTACTTTCATTTCTATTTCGTATTTAATGGAATGAAATCATAATGATATAAATTTATAATATAATTACAGTATAATATAGTGAATAATACCATTTAATCCATCCTTTATACATCCCACATATGGCATTAACGATTCAAATCACTTTGAGGGGGCGGTAGTCCGCACTTCCTAAAATGAAATTATCGCGTTTTACCCATTATTGAAATCATAAAGTATGACATAAATGAGAAATACAGAAGAATAAGTAAAAAATAAACATATTTTATATCATATATAAATATAGTGACATCTTAATGTCCACCTTTGAAGGTGTTATATGAGTGTTGAACAATCATCGTTTCGTGAGGCAGAAATTCGCCATCCACAGAAACCGTATGTTCTTTAACCATTTGATGTAGGTGTGAGTAAGTGTAGCTCGAATCCTTATTATAACAACATCCTAGTATATTGAGGATACTGGTGTTGTCACAAAAGAAATGAATAAAAATATTTTAGGGGGTTGGAGTTGAAAAATAAAACAAAACAACATTAGAGAAGACATTACCTCAAAATCGGGTAACTCTTTTTGATTTGAGCCAAAGGCTTCCTTGGGAAGAGTTCTGCCCAAAGTGAGGCTTCCAGGAGTAAGAGGGGGAATATGAGAGAGTATTTGGGCAGAGGTTGGCCGAGAAAAATGGCTTGAAAGTATAGATGAGGTGGGAGAGGTGGGGGCCTTTTATAAGTGGAGAGGAGGGGCTCTTTTGGAAAGATTGAAATGTTACATTATTATACAATGCTTTTCGGATTCTAAAGGTCCCACACTTATATAATTCGTGGATAAGGTGATAAGGGTTCGAAATCTACCCATCCAATAGTCTTTGGACAAGTGTAAGACTTGGATTTTACATTATCTTCTCATTTTATTAAAATCGTTAAATAATGAGGTCATCGCTGCATCATAATGATGTTATAAATAATTTAATTTATTTAATGTCTAAAAATTATAAAAAAATACTATGATGTAGGAAATATTTTTATATTTCTAATGAATATTTATAGTCAAAATTTGGACTTGTGTAACCCCACTTAAAAACTGTTTCAGTAAAACAACTCATGTTTCTGTCAATTTAATTTTAACATTAAATAAATATATATTAATGTCATTTTCCAACCAATGTGGCTCCATGGGGTCCCCAAGTTGACCCATGGGTTTTCTTGACGGCCATGACTCATCCAATAGGAGTAGGACAAGTGTCAAGCTCATCTCATATTATTAAAACATTATTTTTACCTTAAACTACACTAATTACCTCTAATCGCGATTAAAAACTTAAAAGTTACTATTCACCAAAAAAATTATTTTAATCTCATCAAACCACATTTTTCTTCTTAATGACAACCATGTATGTCAGATTTTTGAAAATCAAATCACAGAAGTGGTAATATTTCATTTTAACGAAAAATCAGTTTTTAACAACCACTTAGTGGTTTCACTATTCATCATAAATTGAAGTTTATCAGAATAAGGCCAAAATTTCACCCTAAGCTATAATTGATATTCCGAATTCAAAAATGATGTCTATTTTAAAAAATTCAAAACATATAAGTTGCATTAGTTAATTTTATAATTAATTCCCGCTGTTACAACAAATAGCGTGTTTTTAAGAAACAATTTATATCAAAAGAATGGCAATTGTTTATGTCCAATTTCAATGTTGAATTAATTCTAATGACCACCATTGGATAAAATGGTAAAAATATATTCTAATTATACTTTAAAACAACTAAATATTATAATTTATCACTATAAATTATTTTGATTAAAAAAGTTGTTTTTAAGTATTTTTCACTATTCATAAAAAATAGAAGTTCTCAGAAAAATACAAAAAATTCAACATAGGCTAATTTTGATATTCCGAATCCAAAAATGAAGTCCATTTTGATAAATAAAATTTATAAAATTTCAAAAAGTAGGTATTACTATTCACAACGGCTAGTTTAATTCGTTGTGGTGTGTGTTAGAGCTCTAGATTGCGTACAACACACGCTATTGCATTATTCGAAGTGAAACGTACCGTGGAAGCTTAGGGTGTTACATTCTCCCCTCCTTCAATAAATTTCATCCTCGCAATTTGAAAATTTTCTTTGAATATAAATGGTTGAAAAGAGAAAATACCTTTGAGGAAAACCCACATCGGAAATAAGGTTAATAAATATATAACATTAAAAGAAAGCAAGATAAGTACAAAGGTCACCCGATATAGCCCATTCTAGGATTCTATGAAAATATGGATATGGAGGAGAAACAAACCATCAAGGTCTGATGGAGAGTTATAGAAAACAGGATTAGGAGAAAGTTTAACTACAAGAAAATCACAAACTTGTGACTGGTTAAACGGTCATTGAATCCCCAGTTGGAAAAGTTAACTGACAACATTTTTGTTTTAGGTTACCTTTTATAATGTTGAGGATTTTATTTAGGAGATTTACTAAGAACGTAAGGGAATATACATACTTGTTATGTATACTTTCATTCGTTAATAAACTTTTACCACAAACCCATCTTTTACTCCAAATGGTAACGGAACTCAAAAATATTCTTTTTATCCTAATTGTATAAGGTTCTAAATATTAACATATGTCATTTAGATTAGTAAAACTATTTGTAATAACCAGGGACTTCCTGTAAGATAGTGGTAGGAAATAAAGGCTTGTCGCATTATGGTTGTGGGTTCGATTCCTGCAGCTTTGTCTGACGCGACGAGTTATTCCCCACCCTGCAGGTTGTCCTTTTCCTAAAACTATAGTATTATAATACTCCAAAAATAATCTTCAGAAATGCTTTAACCTTAAACAATACTATCCAAATATCAACTTAATCCACTCCAACCTTTATAGTTATCCAAAATACCTCTGTCCAGACTTTCTCTAAAAGGACTCTTAATTCCAAAATCAATTGTAACCTCAGATTCCCCAAACAAAGAAAAGTTTCTCTTATTGACACATACTAAAAATATGATTACCTTAATCATATTAAAACCTTTCTGAAATAAAAAAGTACTGCAGTACAATCCATATATATATATCACATTATTCTTATAACCAGAATATAATCCTTGAGTCCAAAATCACCAATACATTAATTATTCTGCTTCAACTGTAGTCACAACATAAAATTGGCCTTGATCCCTTGGCCTTTTCTGAGGCAAGTTTCCTTGACACTTAGGACAATCATTTTCATAATGCCCCATTTCCCTACAATTTTAGCATTCAACCTTGACAGCTTCTTTCTTTCCCTTGCAATCACGAGCCTGGTGACCCTTTTCTCCACATTTATAACAAACTCCCATTACTTTTAGGCACGTACCAGGGTGATTCTTCCCACAATTATCACATAATGGAAAATCCTTCTTTCCCTTTTTCCCTTTATCTGTCTCTTGTTCCACCGTTCTCTTCTTCTCTTGCTTTACTTTGTTGTCATAAGACTTAGAGAATTCCTTTTCTGTCTTGATAGGACACGAGACAATATCTTCGTATGATGAAAAGGATTGTGATACTAAAGCTCGATGGAGAAATGGTTTTAACCCATCAAAGAAACGATCAATATTACTCCTTGGGTTACGTATATAATCGGAAGCATGCCTCGCTAACCTTGTAAAGTTAGCCTCATACTTTGCGACATTCTCTTCCTCCTTCTGCCTCAGTCTCAGAAATTGCCTTTCTATATCTGCTTGATGGTCACGAGGAAAGCATTTTTCTAAGAAAAGCTCTTTGAACTCCCTCCATTCCATATTCGATACGTCATCATCTTCCTTTGTGTTTTGAATCAGCGACCACCACTGATCGGCATCTCCAGTGAGGCGGTAAACTGCCATGACAACCTTCTCCCTTTCAAAACTCCCCAATGCATGGAATTTTTTCTCTAAAGAATTTATCCATTGCTCAGCTACTATAGGATTTGTACTCCCATTGATGTTTGGTGGTTGTTGCCTCATGAAACGGTCTAGCATTGATCCTCCACGTTGCGGATCAGGGTGCTCTATATGAGTAAGGTTATTATTCATAACCTGCGTGAGTTGTCCCAGTACGGTGAGCAGCTGATCAGCACCAGTTGTATCACTAGCTCCACCATAATTATCTTGAGCAGGAGGGAAATCCCTACATATGCGTGCATTGATACGGTTTCCATTCCTTCCACTAGGCGCCATTTCTAAACAATGGCATAAACTAGATTAGTTTATGAAATAAAATACATAATTCCATATTTGTAAAATACTTTACATAAGTTGAACTATTTATGGATATAATCCATAATCATAAAAAGAAATGTTTCCTTTGAGGAAGTATATACTCATAACGCTTCATAGTGGTTTGTAAAGAAAATGAAAATTATCCAAAGCATATCCCCCGGGAGTGTCGTAACCAAGAGTGCAGCAAGGCCCATTGTCGTGCACCAGTTCCCGTTCGAGTCTAGCTCAAAGCGGTGTTTTCGGGTTTTACCCCTAGGAACATCTGTGCCAGAGCCTCCTCTACTTTCTCGAATCCAGACAGGGATGTATTGCTTGGATAACTCACAAAATCTCTACAATAACAAAATTCTAAGAAGTTCTTCAATACTATTCCTCAAAGTCTATCTTTGGGCTATGTGCTCTAATCATAGTTTATCTAAATCTAGCTTCCAAGGTTAGTACTAAACTGCCTCTGATACCAACTGTAACGCCCCAACCCCAACTACCCAGAGTCGGTGCATTACTTCGTAACATTGGCATGATCACAAAAGATCAAGTCTCGAAAGACCGATTAGTTTAGTAGCCTTAGAAACACTAGATACATTCGTAAACGTTACATTACATCATAAAGTGAAAACTACAATAACAAAGTCTCCATAGTCCACACTCATATCCTCTTCTCACAATCCCTGCAGGTCATTCATAAAATACATCTTCACATCCTGGAAAATATTAAATCATTGAAAGGGGTGAGCTCAGATGCTCAGTAAGGATAACAATATTGCGGAAGCTTTCATAAATAAACATAAAAATTTAAGCCAATGTATAACTAAAACAAAAGCCTTTTAAACTTGAACATCAACATAATATGGAAAAAGTAAAATGAGATAATGCCATTCACTTCTTCACATGGATATTCTACTGGTTGAATAATCACATGAAATATCAATAACCACTTTCATAATGAGGGAATGTATAATGCCAGACATTCTGAAACATTTTGTCAAGGCCACGGCCAAGACGTCTAAAATGATTAAGGCCTCGGCCAAAACCATAAATCAAATTGGGAAAGGGCCTCGGCCAATTCCACGTCTAGTTGTCTCATGAGACCTACCGATGCATCGAGGAGCTATAGCGGGCTCCACCCATCACTTATTAAGTCCAATACATTCCTCATATGAACAAGTTTAAACATCTCATAAACCATAACATAATTGTATCTCATAAAACATGCATAAAGGAAACATAACATTTCCACATTTCAATCACAAGATATCAATACAACACATTGATATAATAAAAACGCTTTCAAAACCATTTTCAATACCAAAATAAAAGAAAAGTATAACATGGTATTTATTCTTCAAAAAAAGGGTATGGCTTGTAGAGGAAGCCGAAACTCAAATAGTGGTCACGGCGGCGGAGAAGTCATTATCGCCGCATACTTACGACAAAAACATTCCCTTTTGTCGTATAGTAAATGCTTCGTATAAAAAAGATTCCTTTTGAATAAACATAAAAGTCAAAGTGGTTTATACACCGTATAAAATAAATTTGTGTATAAAACCAAATATGCCTAAATGAAAGGAGATTGAGATGAAGTCCTTACAAAGATCATTTTTAAAATAAAATAGATATATTATGTGTATTCACTATAGGTACACATAAATAATACAAAATAATACATAATAATATCATGACATAATTTGAAAATAGGATATTAACCCAAAGAATGGAAGTTGGGTTAAGAAGTTCCCTTACCTTGCATCTTGTCCTGACTCGACCGTTCATTAACCTCCTGAATAATAAACTAGAGTTAATTTATATTTACTTAAGAACCTTTTTCATGTTCATTATTCCATTTATATCACTTATTACCATGTTATGAACATTATTTAATTATTTAAGTTAATAACGGTCGTTTTGTCGATCTTTGGTACTTGAGTCAAAAATAAACTTCTTATAATTACAAGTTGTTCATGTGGTGAAATATCCATTATATGCAGAATTATATTCATGATTTATATATCATATATATCATATATATACAGTACATACATTCATTCATAATGTCACGTAACATTTAGAGGTAAGAAATGAAATGCACCATTCATGGAGACGGTAAGCCGTACGTACGCATGAACGCTACTTTCATTTCTATTTCGTATTTAATGGAATGAAATCATAATGATATAAATTTATAATATAATTACAGTATAATATAGTGTATAATACCATTTAATCCATCCTTTATACATCCCACATATGGCATTAACGATTCAAATCACTTTGAGGGGGCGGTAGTCCGCACTTCCTAAAATGAAATTATCACTTTTTACCCATAATGGAAATAATAAATTATGCCATAAATGATAAATACAGAAGCATAAGTAAAACATAAACATATTTTATATCATATATAAATATAGTTACCTCTTAATGGCCACCATTGAAGGTGATATATGAGTGTTGAACAATCATCGTTTCGTGAGGCAGAAATTCGCCATCCACAGAAACCGTATATTCTTTAACCATTAGATGTAGGTGTGTGTAAGTGTAGCTCGAATACTTCTTATAACAACATCCTAATATATTGAGGATACTGGTGTTGTTACAAAAGAAATGAATAAAAAGATTTTAGGGGGTTGGAGTAGAAAAATAATACAAAACAACATTAGAGAAGACATTACCTCAAAATCGGGTAACTCTTTTTGATTTGAGCCAAAGGCTTCCTTGGCAAGAGTTCTGCCCAAAGTGAGGCTTCTAGGAGTAAGAGGGGGAAGTTGGGAGAGTATTTGGGCAGAGTTTGGCCGAGCCAAATGGCTTGAAAGTATAGATGAGGTGGGAGAGATGGGGGCCTTTTATAAGTTGAGAGGAGGGGCCCTTTTGGAAAGATTGAAATGTTACATTATTATACAATGCTTTTCGGATTCTAAAGGTCCCAAACATATAAAATTCGTGGATAAGGTGATAAGGGTTCGAAACCTACACATCCAATAGTCTTTGGACAAGTTTAAGCCTTGGATTTTACATTATCTTTTCATTTTATTAAAATCGTTAAATAATGAGGTCATCGCTGCATCATAATGATGTTATAAATAATTTAATTTATTTAATGTCTAAAAATTAGAAAAAAAATACTATGATGTAGGAAATCTTTTTATATTTCTAATGAATATTTATAGTCAAAATTTGGACTTGTGTAACCCCACTTAATAACTGTTTTAGTAAAACAACTCATGTTTGTGTCAATTTAATTTTAACATTAAATAAATATATATTAATGTCATTTTCCAACCAAAGTGGCTCCATGGGGTCCCCAAGTTGACCCATGGGTTGTCTTGGTCTGCCATGACTCATCCAATAGGAGTAGGACAAGTTTCAAGCTCATCTCATATTATTAAAACATTATTTTTACCTTAAACTACATTAATTACCTCTAATCGCGATTAAGAACTTAAAAGTTACTATTCACCAAAAAAATTATTTTAATCTCATCGAACCACATTTTGCTTCTTAATGACAACCATGTATGTCGGATTTTTGAAAATATAATCACAGAAGTGGTAATATTTCATTTTAACGAAAAATCAGTTTTTAACAACCACTTAGTGGTTTCACTATTCATCAAAAATTGAAGTTTTTCAGAATAAGGCCAAAATTTCACCCTAAGCTATAATTGATATTCCGAATTCAAAAATGATGTATATTTTACAAAATTACAAACATATAAGTTTCATTAATTAATTTTATAATTAATTCCCACTGTTACAACAAATAGCGTGTTTTAAGAAACAATTTATATCAAAAGATTGGCAATTGTTTATGTCCAATTTCAATGTTAAAATAATTCTAATGACCACCATTGGATAAATTGGTAAAAATATATTCTAATTATACTTTAAAACCACTAAATAGTATAATTTATCACTATAAATTATTTTGATTAAAAAATTTGTTTTTAAGTATTTTTCACTATTCATAAAAAATAGAAGTTCTCAGAAAAATACCAAAAATTCAACATAGGCTAATTTCGATATTCCGAATCCAAAAATGAAGTCCATTTTGATAAATAAAATTTTAAAAATTTAAAAAAGTAGGTATTACTATTCACAACGGCTAGTTTAATTCGTTGTGGTGTGTGTCCGAGCTCGAGGTTGCGTACAACACACGCTATTGCATTATTCGAAGTGAAACGTACCGTGGAAGCTTGGGGTGTAACATATATTTTAATATAAGTTTTTTTATTATTTTCTAATGATTCTATTATTTAGTATTTTATCGAAAAAAAATAAGTTTAATGTTAAAAAAATTAATAAATAATATATTAACTTCATTATAATCATTCAGAAAATAATATTTCAATAATTTACATATTTGAATATTTTTTTTCTTTCAAAAATATTTTTTCCTAATAATATATTCATTTATTTCAATTTTTTTGTATTTATTTCTAATTAATTGGAAACAAAATAATTGATTTTATAAATAGTCTTAAATAATATATTTTAATAAATTATTTAATCACGTTCATGACCACTCCTCCACTATTATGGTGATAACTATAAAAGAAATACATTAATAGTATTTTGTGTTTATTTTAATAATATAATTGTATGTAATGAAATATAAATTAAATGATACACATAACGAGAAATAAATAAATGATAAATTATTTTTGAATTTTTTTCACAAAATCCAAGTGTTTTATAATACATCCCCATATTATGAAGAAGAGTATTAGGAATGATATTTTTCAAATGGTTACAAGTTTGAAAGAAAAGTTATTGGATTTGTAAAATATTTTCTTAGAACTAATTTTATTTCGTATATAAACATTAATAGGACTAAACCATTGGTATTTTATATTTTTGTAATAAATAGTTACATGTATTGTTTTAATAATGAAAATATATTTAATTATTTATTGGACAACCTCTATTGTATAAAGAGAATGGGATAATTATGTTTATGGATTAGGTTGTTAATTATAAGAGAAAAAATAATTGAAAATCTTATGTAAACTTAATGTATCATAAAATAATAATAACAACTAATAGAGTAATACATTCACCAGATTTTTTATTAAATTTTGAATAGTTTTTCACTTTGATATATCTTATAATTTTATTTTTTATTAATTATGTTAACCCTTAAGATTATAGTAATTAATTAAGATCATAATCAAATGTATACCTAATTTTTATAAAATATATTACTGATATTTGAATTTACTAGTTTTTTATTTATATAATCATTATTTATCAACCATGTGGTCACTCATTACACAACCATGTTTTTTAAGTGCTATATATGGAACATATTATCTCACGTATATATATCATATATCAAATATCAGGAATAGGATGTCTTTTTTAATATCATGAATCTTACCATTATCTAATAACCATCAATGTATGTTTATTAACTCCGATTTTATGAAAATTTTATTATATGGGTTCTAATACCAAAAAATGTGAGATTTTGGGATAAAATATTTAAGAATGAACACAAATTTAAATATATTGTAATTATTTGAGATAATTTTGACATATTCCTTGATTAAATTTATAGTATTCAACTAGAATGATAGGATGAGTTTGCAAATGATCCCATACCAGGATCTATGAAAACATTGATGTCTCATAGTGGAAATTTCATGATCGAGTTTAATAAATTGAATGCGAAAAAATTGAAAAATTTGTTACAAGATTGATAATCTTAATTGCTTCAATATTGACTACACTGATCCTCCATATCAAGAAGAACGATTACTGATGTATACTATAATTATCATGTTGAAATAGTTGGTTCACTATACCCAACTATGAAATGATTTTGATTACTATATTCTATATATAGTTAGCTACACATGATGTTTCATACCATTATAGTGGAGACATTTCTGCATCTACTATTGAAATGGTATTGTCCATAGATTAATTGGCATATTAAAATAGTTATAGAATATCCCAAGAAATAATGAAAACATTGAGATACTATTATAATAATATTTAATATTTCATATGGTCTATAAATATTAGACTGATTGGAAATAGTTGATGATTGACTATCAAGTGATAGGGGCTTATAATAATTGAGTCTTCTTCTCGTTAAGTTCCACAATTGGAGAACTCTAGCAGTGCGATCATGAGGACATACCTACTAATAGGATAACCACATATTATAGGTGTCATTTGATGTTCCTATCTAGATCATGTGCATTGGACTCCTGACATAAAATCATATCCTATGTATCCAATTTGATCCCATAGTATGATGCAATGAAAACACCATGATATTTAAATCATGGTGTGGTAGATGTGTTGGGTTCATCATTACTAGCATGTCATTAGTTGTATGATCAAGAAAAGATTTTCCTCGTCCAGGTTAAAGATGATATATATCTCATTCCATGTTGATCAGGATATTAGTCCCTTCATAAGACAGTGGTCAGGGTTATTAACGGTAAGTGAGTCTGGTGAGAACAACATATAATAAATAAAGAAAAGGAAAATGATACAGGAGTGTGACCAGCTTTATGATATATTTAAATACAAATTAATTATATTAAATAGTTAGTGTTTTTCGGTTGGTTGTTGCTACTGAGACAATCCTTATCATTTTAGGGGACATGTTGCATTTCTAGATCCGACACAGGGTCTTTGAATAATATTCATTAATATCGAGATATGGGCCAAGAGGGTCAAACAAAATAGAGTAATCTAGAATCTTCACTATTCAGTTTAATATGATTTTTGAAATGGTGGACCCCACCGCTGGGGTCTGGGATTTTTTCAGGGAGACATGATAACCAATGAAATAAATAAATTCACATAATTCATGTGAATAAGTATAGGTATTGAATTTATTTATGAATTTTATTTCAAATTTTAAATGTGAATGAGTAAAAATATTTTCAAAACCCGTCCCACGGTGCCTATGTCATTACTACCCTATGTATGCTTCCAATAGGACAGGGGATGGGGACTATCATAGAGTAGGCATATCTCACAAATCGTATGCATTTTCCTGAGAACCCATACACAGGAACCCACCTCCAATCCACATGTGCTAGAGAGATAATGCATACCACTACAACCAAAAAATAAAGTATGAAAGAAAGTAATTCCATAAAGTAAAACTGGGCAAGAATACAAGGCCACTAAAATAAAGACAAATACAAAGTATGACATATAAACATGTGTACTGGATCTGCTGTAGGATGTTTTGGAAACACATTGAAAAATCTGGTCTCACAATTTACCATCTCATCATAGTCATGGTTCTGGTCCACCTATGACTCCACCAAAGGAATGGTCAACTGAATAAGAGACGACATGTGATGGGAAATCCCATGTAGGGGTGAGTAAAACAATAATCAATATGGGGGCCCAAAAAATTAAAAGGGCAAAAAAACACCAACAAGGTATAATTATTTCAAAACATGTTTATGTCAATGAAACATTTGAAAATAACATCCAGGTATACTCATAATTTATTTGAAGAAGCATCATCACATCCTCTACCAACCATATGGTCTAGGTCTTATCACTATTGATTCTAGGATATCCCGCTCCTTGAGCTATCTAATTGTAAACATGTATAAAAAATCATCCAAAAATTATCTAAGTGAACAACTTATCTAAGTATGTCACAATGTTTCCCTGATACTTCTGGTCTCACTAAGATAACGAGTCTTCACATCACAACCAATCCTTGGTTAGAGGATTCTGCTCAAGGCATGCCCTTTCAGGGCGAACTCACTCCATGAGCAATGATGTCATCAAAGATCCTTTCAAAGAGGTCTTGATTCGATGTACCCCACCGAAGGAAGAAATCCTGAGAACTACCCGAAATTGACTGATCAAGTCATGTCCCAAAGGAATAAATCAGATCACAATTCACAGGTATGCACCCATACGTACACAAAGGATATCCAGATACACTAAATACCAGCCACAATGAAGGATAGGGTAAGTCATAGACAATGTATAGTGGCCGGATTCTACTCAAATAATTCTAATTCTAGGAGTGCCACTCCTTGAGACTATATGTCATATTGGACTCTTGCATGAGGTCTTGTTATAGATGGCCCTCACCAAAAGAGAAAATGTTGGTCAAAGGTAATGAAATACATATAGTGGATTATGAATAATACCATGAACCCAATATATATTACCACACACCATAGGTAAATCTCAATGAACACCAAGAACCCTATGATGTGGCTCATAATGTAGAAGATTCAGAATAATATCAAGAACCCTATGATATGACACACTAGATGGACGATTAACAACACATGCTCGATGGTCACGTCAAGGCCCAATGAACTCCATACAGGGTGATAGAGTATCACTTTCGTCCCATAGAGGATCATTAACTCTATCTAGGACTCTTCTCTCAAGGGGATTGCCATGAAATGTCGTACAAAACCCTCCTGGAAAGAACCAAGGGGAGACTCTATACCAATACTGGTCTATACTAACAACCCAACAAAAAATCCACGAAGGACTACCTCATTGTGATGGTACAAACACCACAATAGAATCATTAATAAGACATAAAGATTGAATATTATGGGTATTTTATATAAAGGGGAATGTCGGGTTTAGATCTGGTCTTCCCCGAGTGGACGGACCCGACTTGACCTGGCCCAGGTTCTGCAGACCATACCCACTAGGTCTGACCCGACCCGTTACGACCAAACAACCTTGTAGGTCAGCCCATCCTGCTTGACCAACCCATCCTGCTGTAGCGGGTCGGTCTTCTCCACCTAGGACACATCAGTCACTATGTTCCTCCCATAACTATTTGTGGGCCTCACCACCGTAGTTTAGCTACACTGTGGCCTCCAACCACATGACGTTGATTGAAGAACTTATCTGGTGAACCACCGGTGGCCTCTGATCATTACCCATGATGGATTCGGCCAGCATCCTTCGTCACTGCTAGCGCGCAATTCCCCCCACATGCGACAGACACCACATTCCACTAGAAACAATTTTATGCTAGCTTGGACTTCCACGGGCCACCAGACACATGTCTATTGTATTTTCATCAATCAATAAGATGTTATGGAGTCCTCAGGTCACTTTCTTCATCACCATGGAAATTATTCTTCATTGTGATCCACCGCGGTTTAATGTCGGTCGAGCAGAGATATCCAACAGTTCCTTGATCTGTTCAACACCGTATTTATGGAACCTCCTTCATTCCTTGTCAATTATAGATCTACGACATATGATCATTGTGATATGAAGAAATTTTTTCAATGTAGATAATTCATCAACCCATGAATAAAGAGAATAATGTGGATAAGAAAAGCATAATATACAACCTGGGGATCGAACAACGACTATTTGTTTACTCAAGAATTAATCCAATTCATTGGAAGTACAATAAGTTGACAAAAAACAATAAATCAATCAATGGATCATCAATCCCCAATAAACATTGCAAGGTGAAACCCATCCCACAACAACACACACGATCTTTGAATCGATCAATTCGTTGATCGATTCACATTTGTCGTAGGAATTTAAAGATAGGGGAATTGTGGAATTTTAATAACAACCCCTACCTCATATTTGAGCTCTATCAAACATAGATTAAATTTTTGTCATCACATAGATCCGTCTTATGCCGAATTTTGTCAAATAATCACAGTTTGGTCAAATCCCAACCCTCGATCCAACTTATCCATTGAGAGAACCTCCTCCTCCTTGACTTGGGAAAACTACAGGGTTCTAGAGAAATCTCTAGTGTTATGATTTCTAATGCTGGTGCCTTCCACCTAAATAACAGATGAAACATGTTAACACATTTATGCCTTTTAGCATTACTGCTTTGCTTTGAAATCGAGTCACTAAACTTTTTCATTTTTGAAAGGAGAAGATCTTTCTCCATTGTGGAATCACAATTTCCCCCGCCTACAAAATATTAAAAAATAATTTTAAATAAAATAATTTTTTTATTCTTCATTATAAATTACAAAAAAAATTCTATCTACCTACGCCAATCGAGGATAGGATCTACAATAGGAAAGAACATCCTAATGAGCTCAACGGTACTCTAAAATTTCCATTAAAAGTTACAATTTATGAGTAATATATATTTAAAAAATAAAATAATATTATTCAACAATTTTATTTATGTGTTTCCCATTTCTGAGATTCTCTCTCGATACCCCTGTTGACAATAATATGTCATTCCAAGGGTTAACCCACTACATTGAACGCCAAAATTCCCTTATATTTTTTATCTGAGCACCTGTTTATGTGTTATTATAAATTTTCATGAAAACATATCATGCGTTCTATTTAAAATCATTAATTTTCAGGAAAGATCATTCTGGACAATCCGTACCTCAAGAATCATATGTTTTTTTAGTTCCAGGTCATGATATTTTCTATAGAATTTTATAAAAATAAAACCCAGAAAACATGAGTCATTATATTATTCCCACTATATGAATTTATTTCCTCTAAATCTGAAACAATGTTTACTCAAACTGAAGGTGAGGGAACCAAGCATTAATCCGAGCCTCCGAATCTCATGTACACTTCTTAATATCCCCATGATAACTTTGGACACCCACAAATGGAAAATATTTACCATGAATGATCCATGATCTTTATTGGAAATTTCACCCAAGACACTCCAACATTGATGTTCAGCTCACACAGATTACGATGTGCAAAGGGCATATGCACGAATCTCCTCTACTAAGACATGTGGAATATTATATATACCCGGTACCATGACAGGGTAAATCCATGAAGTATGCTACCACTCCAACACTACGTAACACATGAAAGAGGTATGATTTGCTGTTGAAATAATCTACCACCTTGAAAAATCATTGTAACCCACGTTTAAGAGACCCAAATAAAGACATGGTATCCTTCCTCAATCTATAATGGCCTCCTCTGTCTGCTAGCCCAAAACATCGAACGACACATCATATTCTTCACCTACTCCAAGATGACATGTACAACCTCAAATAATGAATCATGTAATTCCATCTAAAACAATGATATAAAGTGTAGATCATGATCTGAAATAATAGTTGATGAAACTCCATGGAGTGAAACTATCTCATGAATGTAGAGGCATCCCATGTACTTTAAAAACCCTATTATTGGGTCATTAGGAAGTGGGATAACTCGTTAATTCGGTTTATGATCACCCTGATGGTATCACAACTCTTTTAGGTATGTGGTAAACCCCACATGATGTCCTCTGATATAACATCCCACATCCATCCTAATATCTCAATAATGGGAAGGAAAACATAGAAAACTATTTCAAATATGCTTTCATATTTCATCCCAATATCTTATCCCATCTTCATGATGTTACTTCATCCCCAGTATCAACCTTGAAAACCACATACATATCTCCACCCTAAGATTCATCCATTACAGTTACACATCTCTTGAATTGAATGATGTGCTCCCCACCTTTTAAATTTCCATCAAGGTTATTCCCTACATACAACTGTGATTGTAAATACTTGATGTTAGTATCAACGAATTGTGAATCACCAAATCATTTTAGAGTGTATGTGTAGCAACCGACATCTGTATAGAAAATGCTCCATCTCCATCTATGATGGATAACTACAATGATTCCAACCTCTCTAATTCTAAACTGAGTAACTGCTCACTGGATTCCTACTAAAAGAATCTACTTTGATGTTCCCCTTCCCA
Source organism: Viscum album (assembly GCA_963277665.1). NCBI lineage: Eukaryota > Viridiplantae > Streptophyta > Magnoliopsida > Santalales > Viscaceae > Viscum > Viscum album. The sequence continues at coordinate 1,514,180,282 of OY728122.1, read as the reverse complement.
CGAGTATACAAAAACTCCATGTCATAGTACTATAGTAACTCTAGTCATTTCCTATATCATAGGACCTAATCCTTATAAGAAAATACAAACTTTATGTTCTTGAGGATGAATTGGATGATGTATCGCTCTCCCATTTGGATGTATCGCCACATCTTCATCATGATTACCACCACTGCTAGATCAAGATTATGAGTCGTGTAGTTTTTCTTGTCGAACATTATATCTTCCCTCACTGGATTCAGTATGACTCTTGCATATGAGGCGAAATTACCATGAAAAAGAAGACCTAATAAATCCAATACATAAACATCAATAGCTTTCGGTGTTTCTAGTGCTCGGTTAGTGGGTCATGGACCATCCTCATGTGAGTTGTGTGCTTTTCCTCAAATGTCGTGAACAATAAAATGTCATAAAAAAAGATATCATGGGGCTACCCAGGGTAAAATACTGGGTCTTAATTAGCGTTTTCTCTATAATTCCTCACATCTACACACCCATCAAATGTGGATCTTTTGGATACATATTATATATTGACATAAATATCGGTGCCTCCCTAGGGGATTCATATATAATACAACGATCCCATTGATGTGGTTCATAATTTAAGGGATTCCATAGAATACTACGAACCATATGATATGGCCCACTAGATAGAGGATTAATGACCAATATTTGGAGGTTGCATAAATACCAAAAAAACGCCATCTACGGTGAAAGATTATCACTTTAGTCCCAAGGAGGAACTTCAACACTATTATGGACTCATCTCTTAAGGGGATAACCATGAAATTCCATACTGAACCTTCAAGGGACGAACCAATAGGATACTACACACCTATAATGGTCCTTAATAACAACCTTACATGGGATAACAAATTTAAATCCTCCAAAAAAGGGTCTCAACACTACAAAAGGATCATTAAACATAATTAAATATTGAATGTTATGGATATGTTTTTATATAGGGGTTTGTTGGATCAAGGTCAAGTCTGACTGGGTGGACCGACCCTACCCGACCCGGCCGGAGGTCCACTGACCCAACCCACCGGGTGTTCTCGATCTATTGCGGTGGGCTGACCCACTATGCTGGTTGGGCCTGAGGCGTTGGGTCCAGCCTCTTGACTACCTCCATAAACAACCCATCCCTGATAGAGTGGCTAGTCTTCTCCACCAATTCCGCAGAGGCCGTCGCATCCCAACCGAAGACGATTCCACTAGTCGCCATAATGGTCCAACTGGATCGTGGCAGCCTGTCGCATGCCGTAATTGGAACCAGCATACAATTGGGGCCTTTTAGGTGCCACTAAACACACTCTGGTGACCCGTTCATCAAATCGAATGTCGTTCGGGAGTCCTTGGGTCATTTTATTTATTACCATGGTTTTAAATCCTCATTTTTTTCCACTATGGTGCAATTTACTTTGAGAGATGATATGTCATGCACTGCATTGGTTCGTTTGTCAACATCATCGTCATGCCTCCATCATGTTGTGTGCATTCCATATCCATGACTTCAGATCATTGCACCACGAAACATTTTCACAGATACTGATAGTTCATAATGCCGCCTAGAATGTGAATAATGTTGGCGAGAAAAGTCTAATATGAATCTAAATGATCAAAACACTTTCCTTTTTGGTTCTGGTCTTGATCCCATCAGTTTTAATGATCAAAGAATGAATAAAAAACCGAAATAAATCAAATAATCCTAAATCCCCAATAAACCTGCAATGAGAAACCCATTCCTCAACAATATGAATGATCCCTCAAACAATCTGTTCATCGATCAATTCACATTCTTCGTAGGAATTCATAGATGTGTAAAGAAATTAATATAAATAACAACCTCAAAATTATGTTGGATTTCTTGTAGACATAGATTGAATTCGCCTCATCACGTCGATCCTTATTCTACCAACGTTAATCAATTCAACACTGCTTTATCAAATCCAAACCTCTAAACTATCATCGATAGTGAGAGAGACTCATCAACCATGCCTTATAGAATCTCCGATGATCCATTGAAAAATTAGGAGTTATGAATTTTGACAATGGACCGTACCCACAAAAAATAGAGGAACCATGTTATCACATTTATGCGATTCAACAATAATATATTTCATTGAAAAAGTGTCACTGCGCAACATCATTTATGAAAGGAATATAGGTTCCACCGTTACTGCATCATAGTGTTTCCATGAGGTGAAATGTATAAAGGAAATAAAATAAACATAAATATGTTTATTTTATTCTGTTTTAGAAAGATCAAAAATTATCTTTTCCCCTCGACCCTTACCGGTCAAGGTTAGGCATCGGCTAAGGAGGCAACATCCCCACGAGCTCAATGGTGATCTCAAATTTACAATAAGTTACCATTTATAATTTATACGATTTTTAAAAATAAAATAATTTAATGCAGTCAATTTTAATTTATTTTATTCCATTTTATTTTTCTCTTACTAGAGACCCATGCCGACTAATCTTATGTCGTTCCTAGGGTTAAACCAATGCTCTGAATGCAACAGTCCACTAAAATTTCTATTATGGGGTTCTCATTTAAGAGTTATATTAATTTTTTTAGAAAACGTCTCAAGCGTACTATTTAGAAGTATATGAATTTTTTATGAATAATTCTGGGTACTTCGAGCCTCGTAATTGCATACTCTCTCAACTCATGGTATAAAAATTCATCCAATAATTTTCTAAAAATAGATCCCGGAAAATCAAAGTTGTAAAAAATATTAATTTCATAGATATTAAAATATTAATGGTTCAATTAATATTTATTGATGTTTGAGCAAGGTTAATGGTTATGGTATTATCACATATTATATTAAATATATTATTGTAATGTGATAATAACAATAATAAATAATATTTATGACTCAGTTTAGTGGTAATAATATTATATATATATAGTGAGATAATTATTTGAGGGTTAGTTCAACATTTCCATGGAATTCAAATTTTCACTATAAATAGAAGAGGATAGAGTTTACTTGATACTATTCATAGATTATATCACTCTCTACTCATCTCTCCTTAACTATATAGAGAGATGATCTAGCTCTCGGAGCATTGATCGAGCTCTCTCTCATTCATCACAATCTAGGTGATGCAGTGATGGTTGGATTGTTGAAGGCATTGTCAAAACTCCATGTTAGAACCCAGATTTAAATGGATAGATGTCCCGTAGTTTATAGAAGTATTGTGGACGATATATAGGTATTCAACTTCAAATTTATCGATCTGTGATTTCCAACAATGACTAGACATCCTATGTGGATTTAGATCTAAAATAGTAATTTTATTGTTTTAATGTTCTGATGAAAACACATCATGTGAGATCCTCATCATTAACCAGGAAGTGATTAACAGATGTCGATAAGTTGATGTCGAATATCAGAGAAAAATTATTAAATTCCACTTTTGGGGCTTTGCTACAAGCCCTACTCTTTCAAGATATATCATAGGATCTCTTGAATTTTTTTTGTCCAAAAGACTTATTTTTAATTAATCTATAAAGTGGTATTCTATATGGTTTGAATTCCTAAGGTCTCATTTCAATATGATATTTGTTGATTGTTATACAATCATTAGAAACATTAAATTAAGACATAATGTATTAATGGTTCAACCCCATTTTTATATGAGTTAGGTTTTTTGAAATAGACACTTCCCTTTAACCAATTTTATCACTATAATAAAATTATTTGATTTTAAGTAAGAATAATATTATTGTGAAATTAATATAATGGAAATAAAATGATGAAATTTGCACATATCAAAGTTATTAATAAAAATGAAATGGGTTCTTGACAATTCATTACACAACAAAAAAAAGAGAGGTCCTTGAATATTATGGTGTTGTGGACCATGGTAGAAAAAAATTGTAAGTCGGATAATTGTGGAAAATTCCACGTAAATAAAAAACACAAGTTGATTAGTCTACCTAAAGGTAAATAAGTTAAAACTAAAAAATGGATTACTTTTGGGGGGGCACGGGGCCCCCACCCTATCTCCCTATGTCAATTCCCTACTAGCTATCGTCCCTTCCAGAAACACACCTCAAGTCTAGAATCCCCCCTAGCTGGACAACATGGATTCAACACAAACCCACAACACCTCTGTTCAGCACCTTACACTAGTACCTCACACCATCACAGACATGATCCCATCATGCTTGTAGCCCAATGAGACCTATTTTAGCCTGATCTCTTGCCCCCTACTCTACTATAGTTCTATGGATAGACCTGACCACACTAACCAGACCTCAATTCTAGAGGCCTATCCAACAGCGCACCACCCTTATCCCACTCCCTCCATTCCATGGTCCAGATAGCGCCCCTCTACCTGGACCACCTCACTCCCCCTGACATTGTATCGTAGGCCATCCTGTCACTCCAGTTGACATCCAACAAGGCCCTTTCCATCGAACAGTCAGTTCTGGTTTGAATCATACCGACCGTTTAGGTATAAGGGTTGGATAGACGAGATCCAACCAAAAATGGGTCTAGAAAGGTCATTCCAGCCTAGAATAGGATTGGGTGGATCGACCCGGACTAGAACGCCCCTACATGGGTTTGGATAGCCCAAAATGGGCCTCCACTAGTTTTTACTTACCTGCTCAAGCCCTTCATGGGGTTTTCAGGGCCCGAGTAATTTTTATTTAATCAAAAATTAATTTAAATAATTTTTTGTAAAATTTTATTTGATAAATATTTGAATGAAATAATTATTTTCTGATTAATAATCATGCGGGGAAAATTGAATTAAATTTGGTGATAATTTGATGTAAATTAATTATTTATATATTTTTTAAAATTAAATTAATTAATTGGGACTGAACAATGTATATATATTGAACTAAATAAATAGTGTGATATTTAATATTCATTTAAATTACCTTGTGCCTATTTTTATGTAATTATATTTTAATTCCTAATTTATTTTTAATATATATGAGATTAATACATATATGGATGGTCTAGATCTTTGGACCGACCATTACATGTTTGGTGTATGTTTATTTTATTTAGTTAATTAATTATTAAATTGTGTTGTAAAAATAAGTATGATTAATAAATCATGATCTGTGTATCATCTCTGAGTTGTTAGATTCATAAGGGTATGCACATCCACTTATGAGTTGTATACTTACACCCCAATTTATCTCTCTTAGGAACATGTATTTATTTATAACGAGGAGACGAACACTAACACACTTCATGCTGAGTTATAGAGATCCATCAGACAAGACCTTGATGCATTTGGTGGGAAGACACAGTAATAGGAGTTGAAAGTGATGCGACTCAAGGTATATCCCATGGGATCTAGTTGGACCATTATTCAGTCAGGAAATCAACCATTAGGATTTCGACATGATCAAGCCTAAATTTTATTTTTTCAGGGTTTATTATTTATCTGAATTTGTAATTATTGCATGAACACATAGAGTAATAATAAAAAATAATTTTTATTTAAGATGAACATACGACACAATGGATTTTCAGTTTAAAAAATGATTAGTTGTATGGATATCACATAGTACATGTTAAAAAAAATATTAATTTATTTCATTCATCACATAAAAAAATAAAACCCTCAAAGAAATATTATTTTGAAAATGACTTATGTAATTCGAATTTGGAATAAACTAGGTGTTTATGGTGTTAGTCATGCCATAGCAGAGGGTGCCTCTTAATATTAGGGAAATAATATGAGATTCGTGGGTTGAAATAACTAAAGTGTTAGAAAGTATTATCTGTAGCTAATGTTCTATCATTATATAGTCAATCATTGGGTGAATGTAGTATTGGATTCAGAAGAATGAACATCACTCAACAGATCATCGAACAATTAGTTAATGTGGTGGCTAACCAAAAACCTACCTTGAACCCAATTAGCAGTGGCATAGCCATAGCTACTATAAAATGAGGGGATATTTAGGTATCTTTTTCACTATATTTGTGAATTGACATAGTATTTCAATTCAATAATATAGGGTTCCTAAAATTTGTTCAAATAGTGGATAAAATATTATGATTTAATTAATTAATCAAAGCATCATAACTGGTAACCAAGAAAAATATAATAATATATTAAAATTCATTCTTGTAAAAAATATAATGTTATACCAGAGTTAAACCTTGATGTTTTTTTGGAAATAGTAATTGTCTGCATTAGCACAAGTTACTCTAAAGAGTAAAACCACTTGTGAAATATATTATTGGAAACTCATTGTGTCAGTGTCCTCAACACCTCGTAAATTACTTTATGAAGTTAGATTGGAATTTCTTATAGGAGACTGATGTATATATTATATGATGGTTATTTCAGAAGGCATTCATAAATGCCCAAGGTTATTCGTTGTTGCTACAAATAGAGATTGATGTTATAAAATATAGTCTCGTCTCTAAGTGATGTTGAAGGATATAGGGATGTAATGACAAGATTAGGTTACATGGGATCTGTGTAAATTGAAAGGAATGTTATGATCATTTAATACATCATATTCTAATATTTTTCATCCATTTCCTCAAGGTTCATTTTATTTAAAAAAATAATTGAGTAAATGCATTCAGAATCAATTATAATAATGTTGTCCATATGAATAATAATATAAAATACATATTCCTCTTTATTTCATAGGGAGATCTAAATCAAAGACCGAGAAAAAAAAGTACAATGGAATGTAATGCTAAGAGAATATTTTCGATGTCTTTCAAAGAAAAAGGTATTAACAGAAGGTTATTTGGTTTTCATTTATTGAAATGATACTATGTATGTTTAAGGGAAATAAACTGATTTACAGAAGCATGTTACCACTTATTTTTCAGGAATATTAATCAATTTAATGTTTTGGAATTACTTCATGGGTTTTCAATAAAATATGATTTTTACATATGTCTATTTAAATATGGTATCCAAGTAAGTATAAATGTATACTAGAAGTACGATTTATTCTCCCTGTAGTAGAGAATGGGTGATTCTTAAGACAGCAGTGTGAAACACAACTCATCTAGATGTCTAGGATAATGATTCTAGTGGATCTATTATTGAGTGTGACATTTACATTTATCTCACGTGTCCTTCATAGAGAGTGTGAAATTATTCTAGTTTTTTTTAATGAATTTTGTATGTGGTGTATTTTACGCAAAAAATATGTTAATGGTACATGATTCATTAGAAATATGATACGAATATAAAATATAACACTTATACCCGGTTGTGGAAAATAATTTTATGTCAAGTTAAACTAAAAGTAGATTTTTTGTTTAACCTCAATAAATTATTTAGGATAGGTACAACTAAACGCCATTGGTATTATCAACATCTTTAGTTTGGACAATAAAACCTTTATAAATAAATGTATGTCACAATGATTTTCAAATTTGTTCCACATGTGATCATGAACTATTTCAATGGATAAGATAGATGTATATATATTAACTTCATAACATTACTATTTTTTATTAAGGAATGTTAAAGTGAATTAAGATCGTTGTTAGAATATATGTGTTTCTTCGAGCCGGTTTTCTAGAAAATATCTTGACCAAGCATTCATTGATCAGGATAATGTAGCATGGAGTAATTTATAAACACATAATACCTTATTAAAAATATGAAAATGATGTTAATGAGGATGTTCAATGATTAAATATTACATGATAGAATTTCTGAACAAAAAGTATTCTGAATAAATTCCTAAATACCCATTTTATAGATCATATTTATGATATATGATGTATCAATGTTGCAAATTGTCAAAACGTAAATTATATTTCTTCATGTTCACTGCAAATAACATTGATTCCACATAGCTACATGCTGAATATAATGAGTAATGGATATCATACGGGTCACAATATGATGGAAATATCTTATTTCATAAGGGAATGTGTGTGGATTAAAAGAGATTGTTATGACATAAACAATTTTGAATCTGTAAAAAAGAAAATTTATATCTATATTATTTAACATAACTGTTTCATTTTATATTACATTAAACCCCATGATTGAAAATTTATAGTCAAGTTATAGAGTATATTTCCATAGAAGGTTTCACAACTCTCAAGAGATATTGAGATCTAGAATGATTTCGTTATAGTCAATTCTAGAGATGTGCATGTATTCAGAAGATGAACAAGTTCCACAAGTACATGTCAAAGCGGAAGGTCCAGGAGACACAATCAATGTAAGATGGTCAAAAACCATGGTGATGGTATCTGTTTTCACAATTGTTGATGATTTATATTTCAATTTGAATAATAAATAAAATAACAAAGAAGTATATGGTCATTAGCTAATAGTTTTGATACCAACTAAAATTCAATAATAGAATCCATGTGTCAAATTACAATAGGGCCTATTATTTTGAATACGATGGTCGTTATTCAAATGAGTTGATACATATATAGTACAATTGTATTACCAAAAAAAATCGATTAATAATATGAAGTAGTTACGCCAAAACCCATTAGTATTTTACTTTTCATAGAAAATTTCAATGAAATTTTATATTTATCATTAGATTTGATGACCATCAAACATGGAATGTGTATATATGATGCAACTATAAAGGGATGGTTGCATCACAACATGCTAATAAGGGTTCATGTAAATGGAATCGTGTTTGGAATTTATGTATGAAACAAGATCATATAACATTCATTTGGAATAAATGTTCTCCATATGGCTACCTGAGGTTACTGTAAACCCCATAATTCTCCATGTGAAATATGTTTGGAAATAATTTTAAAATAGATATTGGTCATAGATTTAGTGATGACCATGCAAAATGAAATCCATTCCCAAGGAACTGATGTAAATTAGAAAACTGAGTCCTAGGAAACAAGATCTCCAGAGTTAGATCTAATGTTTTCATGGACCTAGTCAATCAATCTTATAGTGCAATTGTATTGTAAAATACATGTAGGATTAAATGATTAGAGAAAATAAACCAATGTAACATGGAATAATATCTCTAGGATTACATGTCCATGTCATGGGAAGAGATTGATGTGGTGAGTTAAAATGCATACACATTACTAATGGATTAATCACGTATTCCATGATATGTACAAGGACTGATATTGATAGGATATACTTTATAGTAAGAAAATATCACTTATATTTAAGAGCACGAAAATTGAAGTGGTGAAAAGTATCTAATTTTACATTAGTATGTACAATGGATATATAAATAGTAATAGGAGAAGTATGTATACTAGACATCAAGGGAGAAAAAATAGTTTTCCATATATCCATGTGGTCTAATATTTTAGTTAGGATAATGAGATGAGAGAGACAAGATCATATAAAATAGTGGTTTCCATACCAAATAATATCGATTATGTTGAAGCTTCTCAGGCAGCTAAGAAGTAAGTAAAGGCAATGATTTGTTCAAGTTCGTGGAATCCCTCATAGTAATTAATGTATTATCATAATGTCAATTATGATATTCTTACTAGCCCTAATGTGATGTTGTTATAGTTGAAAAGTGGGATATACTCTGGGATACCATATCTTAGGAAGTTTTACTCAAGGATATAAGGTCATCTTTAGTAGAATAGCCATATAGAAGAAACATAGAATCCCAAGCATCTCAACCTATTACTCACTAGAAACATGACCTTTATCATGTGAGTAGATATTATGTTTGGTTTGGATGTTGGATCTAGTGCTAGTGAGAGTGTTGAAATTGTGGGTGTCATAGACTCAAATCTATAGTTTTTTTACCATATTGTGTATACAATTAAGTTTACATGATGTTTTATTACATTTATAATGTAGATATTTATATATACATTACTGAAATGGTAATGTCCATATATTAATTTTCATTTCATATAGTTTATACAATCTCCCAAACTATAATTTCAACAACAATGTACTTTGAAATTATTATTAAATATTTCATATATTCTAGATGCATTGTACTTATTGTACATAGTAGATGTTTGACTATCAAGTGATGGGGGGTCAGAAGAATTAACAAATTTTCTCATGAAGTTCATATGTGGCGATGTCTTGCAGGAAGATCATGAGGACAAACCCACTAATAGGACCAACACATATTCTGTAGGTCATTGGATGTTATTATCTATGATCATGATTAATGGTCTCCTGGCTTGAGATCATTTCCAATGTATGCCAATTGATCATGTATTTTGATTGAGGATCAAAACCATGAAATTGAAATTTTGGTGAGGTAGTTTACGTTTTGTGAGTCATTGGTGCAATGTCATCTATTGTATGATCAAGAAAGGATTTGTCACATCTTGGTTAAGGAAGGTATATATCTCGGGCCATGTGGATCAGGATGGTACTACATTAATAATACCCTACCATGGTAGTCATGATTAATTCCATCAAGTTAGATCAATAAACAATAATAAAATAAAAGGTAGATCACATGTGAGTGCCTCTTTTGTGATGAGATATTTAATAAGAAATAGATTACATTACACAGTTTGTGTTAGTAGGTTGCTTTTCAATTTTTTGACAATACATATCTCTTTAGGGGCCCTAATGGGTTTCTAGATCCCACTATTGGTTTGTTAAAAGTATTCACCACTATAAAAATAATATCCTATAGTGTTACACAAAATTGTGTATTTCATAATATTCACTTTTTAGATGAATAATAATTTTTTGACATAGTGGGGCCCACCACTAGGGTCCCGGAATTGTCCATGCTGATAAAATCCTCAATTTTATAATTGAATTCATTATATTCATGTGAATAATAATGAGTATTGTCTTCATTTATTGAATTTATTTTTTAATGTAAATACATGAAAATATTAATTGAACGAATATTAAATAATTTATGGTTAAATTAATATTTGCAAGAGTACGAGATGTGTTAATGGTTTGGGTATTCTCATGTAATATATGTTTTTATTACATAAAATTGTTAATAATAATAAATAATATTTATGAAATTTTTAGAAGAAAAAATATTATTTATATAGTTTGTTAATTATTCTGGTGTCAGGTCGGCATTTCGGGTAATTCTATTTTACAATATAAATAGGAGAGGAGAGGAGTTGGATATGTACTATTCAAATCATATCCATCTATAATACACTCTCTTGCATTCTAGGTGGATAGGATTTGGATTCATGTGTTCATATTGATCTCTCTCACTCCCTCTCAAGCATTTCAAACAAGGCGATGTGGTGAACATCGAAACTCCGCAGTAGCAGACGGATTTCGATGAACAAATCTCCTACAGTTTCTTGAAGAATGTCTGGATGATCTATAGGAATTCAGCTTTATTTTCATTAAGGAGAAATAACCAACGATGATAAGATGACGTGGGTGGATTCAGATAAAACTTGTTAATTAAATGTTTTCATTTTGTGCCTAAAAATAATCATGAAAGATCATCATCATGAAATGGGTTGCGATTCACTGAAGTCAATAAATTCATCAAAAATATTTGTGACAAATTTTAAAATCCCACTTTTAGGGCTTCCATGGAATTCAGAGTTCCTTCATAATTGTCATGATTTTAGTAACATTTCGATCATGAATATCAATTCTATTCCTCGAATTTTTTATTTGTTTGATAAACATAGAATAATTAATATATCATAAATATAGAATATTATTTTAATAACATCAATTAAGCTATTAATGAGAAAATATTGCCAAAAATATTTTCCCAATAGTATAATCCCTTATAGACATTTTTTAACACCTTTTTAACATAAACATACCCCAATAAAAATCATATTCATTGACTATGAATTTTGTAATCCAAAATTATACTTTCTTGGTCAAGAGATTATATTATATTATATATAAACTAATCCCTCAACACTAGTTGTCATATGAAAGTTCTCCACTGCAACCGGAATGATAGATTTCCAATGATTAATTTGGTTTTATGGATATTATTGATTATTTTATATAAAAGGATTCATTTTTATCAAATCATAAAACCAAGGTAACATGAAAATGATCGTGTTCACTCATGAACGGGGAATTAGAATAATGATTTATGATATAATATGATTTTAGTATTCACATATATGAACTAATTTGAATTAATTAAGAAGGGTAGATCATGTACTATATTTTTTTAAATATGTTCTTTAAATTATTCCCTATATATAAAGAAATGGTAAATAATTATGTCTCACATTAATTAATGAATTGCGATAAAAATTACATTTTTGAAGATATATAGCTCACTAGAATATTCTATAAATTGAATATTTTAGAAAATTATTACTGTATAAAAAAATATTATATATATATAATGATTATTAGGGTTTGAAGTATGTATTTAAAAATAAAGAGTTGAAAATTAAATAATGAATGATATTGTAATTTATCCTTGATTGTGATTTCTGAATAATTTACCATATTTAATGAAAAATTGGGTAGAAAATCTTATACATATACATGAAAATTTTTAATTTTTAATAATGGGGAATTAAAGACATCAACTACTCATGAATATTCAAATGATAGATGTAGTAGTTGTAAATAATATAATTAAACCCTTCCTTTTATAATTTATATCACAATCATCTAATCATGAAAAGTTTTAGGAGGATTAAAATGATATTTTGGAAAAGTTTATGAATCTTGAATGAATTCCAGAGGTCATCACTGATTATAGTGTGGATATATGATTTCCAAAATAAAATATCAATAAGAAACCATAATTGATGAAGAAGAATTTTGATAATATCGATAGCTCATAATTAACTGTTTATCTAATAATCATGATGACGTATTCTGATCTTATGAAAAATGTCATATTGTATGAAATGAAATGGTAGAACATTAAATATATATCATGAAGCCTATTATTTAATAGTGAAAATAAAGAAAGTAATAAATAATATTTTTTGATTCTATAATTATATATACTATTACGGAAATGAGAAATCGACATCCTGGATTTCATGATCAGTCATATCTGCATACCTAAGGGGAAAATTGAAATCATGATAGTGATAGACCAATATAAAATGTTGGTATATTTAATTTATATATCACTATTTTCGCACAGAATTAAACATCCATGTTATAAATAAATGAAGTGGTATGTGTATAAAGATTATAAATTCCAATTTTATATCAATGTGATATAATTAATATATAAAACTTTTGAGTATTTATAAATAATAATTAGATATATAGATTAGCTTTAGTGAGAAAATATCATTATCAAACGAAGAGTTATTCTGAAGGACCATTAAGACATTAGATGACATACAAAGATCTTATTTAATATATTTTAATTCATTTTGGGATAAAAAACCTTCATATAGTCAAATTATCAAATAACAATCATTTCAACAATCCCAAAAAAATTATACCATATTAGAATCTATATGGGAAGAGAGGTATAATTAAAACATTCTAGGATAAGGTTGGAGAAATTAATCTGATAATAAATAACATTAATTAAGAAAAGGTTGATATTTTTTAACTATTTCAGATCATATGTATGAAAAATAACTCTACAAAAAATATATGATGATAATGTTTGATAAAATTTTTATTTTCATTTGGTTATTAAATTTCAAAATTTTATTTCATCTTAGAAAATGGATTTAAGGTTTAGGATTTTGGAAATGTTGGGTGAAAATACATCCGTAACTTCAAAATTCATTATCATTCCAGGAAGGGTTTTTATCTTTTGATTTTTCCTCAAATCCTCTATATGATACTTTGTGTGATAAATATATCACTTTTGATGAATAAAATTCTACATCCATCACATTTTAAAATTCAAATGAACATTGATCAGAATGGAATATCTCATATAAGAAGAAATCTAACTAGATTCTAGATTTAGGAGATAAATTGTTGTGGAAAAAATAGTACCCACCATGTCAATGAATTGTGGCCTAGTAAAATTCATGAGGAAGATATCGGAGAAACTGATTCGGTAATGCGACTAAATTAACATAAATTAATTTAATATAATTAATGGGATCTGATGGATAAAATTAGTTTTAATTGTTGTATAATTTAACAACACATGATTTTAGTACATATATTTCTCCTCAGATAAATTTTTTAGAATATGTTGTCTCGTAGGAAAAACTGAACCAATTTGAGACATAAAATATTGGATTAAAATTAATAGAAAATAAAAAAAAGAATAAAACGTATAAAAAATTAATTAGTAATTAATTAAAAAACAGAAAATGTCTTTGGAAATTAATTAATTTAATTTAATTTTTAAAAGTATTTTTCTTGAAATAATTTTTGTCAATGTTATTTTTATTTAGTTATAAATAATTATACGAATCAATTTTAACAATTTTTATTTCCATATATTATTATATTTATTAACATTAATTTTATTAGAAAATGGTATGAAATAAAATTATAAAATATTAAAACATAATTGTATTTTACTCTGTGAAATTATTTTCTTATTAATATTTGAAATTTTAATTTAGAATAATTTATAAATATATAATTTATTTTTTGGAAAATTAATATCACTATTTTATTTTACATTTCATAATTATTTTGCACTGATATTTTTGAGGTTTTTATGAAATAGTTTAGTTTGGGGAGTATAATATCACAAAGTTATATAAATATGTATATATAATATTCATATAATTATTTTATTTTATATAAAACCTATAGAACACAATTCAATATATATAAATGATGAATTAATAAAATAAGAAGAATTTCTTGAATTTACAAAACTATACTATTAAAATCATAACATGACATTTGTAATACTAATTTGAACCTTATGATTAGTAATCCAGCAAGTTGAATATTAACCTCACTAATTAAAGTATAAATAAAATTTATAAATGTTATATGTGACAATTTGATAAAATTATATCATAATATAAGTAAATAAATAAATTAAAATTATTTATTTTCTATTGTTATTTTTGTAATTCATACATATTTAATTATAATTTAATGACTAATATAATTATTTAAAAATTAATTTATTATCAAATAATGTATTCATCAATTATTATTTTGATGTCTTATTGTTATAAGAAAATTTTTTGAGCCCATAGATAATTTTTTAAAAATATATAAAAGATGTTTTAAATTTAAAAAAATTATTTTCCAATTAAAGGATGATTTTAAAAAAATTAAAATTTATCATATATAAAAAAATATTTCCATAACATTAGGATCATTTTTTAAATAAAAATGTATAAAAATTGTTGGGGTAAATATTGGGTGTTTTTCAAAATAGAAGATTTTTTTGTAAATATTTACATGCAATAATTTATAGTATAACTAAATAAATAATTTTTTTCAAGCTAGAGTAATGGACGATGCAATTGACCATTTTTTTCAAATTTTCATGCACTAATTTTTGTATTTATTTTATGGAATTAGAAACATTTCTTATCTTGAGAAAAACAATAAAGTAATCAATGAAATAATTGGAAAACACTACCTCTCCTCCAATATAAATCCCACCCCTCACCACCACTTTCCGTCATTCCTATAATGCAATGATCCATTTCCAAATTATGAAAAATAGACTTCCCGATCCTCACCCCCATGTCCAGGATCATTTGTTCTTAATGAAATACCAAAAAAAATTTGATATGGACACTCTCAAGAAGAAGGAATCTAAAGGTAAAACCCTATTCATTTTCTATTATTTTATTTTCATGTTCCATTCTTTTCTTATATTTTCCACACATCCAAATGTCCATGTAGCATGAAAACTAAATTATATTATATATTATGTAATTTCTATTCCTCGAATTTATTGTCGTTTATTTTTTACTTAATGATTGAAATAATCATATATAAGGTGTCCATATACCACCTTCTTGGTTGATGTGCATTCTTCTATTAATCCCAACTTCATGGATAGAAATTAAACCATTTTTATGGTTTAACTATATTATAATATATGTATTATAAATTATGTAATTTTATGGAATCAATTTATAAACATGATATTAATTTATATAACAAAATTAATTATTTATAAACATATTTAATTAATACAACGGATTATTATTAATAATTGTTGTAATTAAACATCTTCACTTATAAAAACAAAATTGTATATCAATATTCTATAAGAACCTTAATGACATATAATCTCAGTTCTGGAAAAAACTCCTCATTATACACACTTTTCAATACACATATACAAGTAATGAAATCATGAAAACCAAGGAAAATAATGCACACAAACTATGAAATTGAATCTCCTAACCCCTAAAAAGGGACATAAAAAATAAAAAAAATTCAGAACGAATATATATTTATAAAACGCAATGAATAAAATAATTTATATATTTAAATTTATAATTCATTGCATTATGAAAAAACTGTAGAATATTTTTGGACATAAGGTAAGGGATTCTACAAAAACATACATCATTCCTTTCAGTTATTAATTATCTATTTTTAACCAAATGAAATATTATTTTATTTTTATTTAAATTTTATTAATTCTTAATCTATGTTCTAAAATCATGTATCATGATTCATTCATCCTTGTTTTTTTATGGACACACATGTTTTTAAAAGGATCCATACTCAATTTATCCTAATATGCAACCCAGATTTATTGGAATACCATTAATTATTACATATTTTAATGTGTTCTCCATTATCTATTTTAAGCCACCATTATTTTTCTAAAATCACTAATTTTTTTAGGGAAAAACACCTTTGTTAAATTCTGGTTTTATATATTAAAAAATGACTTTTCCATTTTAATTAACCATGACTATTTTCCACAATCACATACTAACATGATTAATTTAAAATGTTTCTTAAACAAAATTTTTAAATTTGATTGACATAATTGATCATTATATATGCCTATATTCTATTATGAATGTCCATGAATGATTTTAATCCAACCATTATTGAAACCCTTATGAAATTCCCTTTTTATATTTATTTTGACATGATAATGATAGCTAGTTAATTCTATGGTTTTCCATTTATGATTATGTTTGATGTCATATGTATTATTATTCATGTTCCACATATATTCATGAACATGTTATGATGGGGGAACATTGATATCTATGCAATGAATTGGGTAATGTTTAGTCTAATGCTACATTATGTGCAATGGTTTTGGGGGTTAGCCTTGACCGGTGCTCCATGTGATATGGTCTTGGTGGTTAGCTGTGACTAGTGATCCTATATATGAATCAAACCTTGACTTGTGATAATGTTATGTTTTCAGTTTCTAAAATAGCACTATCATTCCATGATAATTCAATAATAAGTTCTATATGTTATTATTCAATATATTTAATCATGTTCCATGTCTTTTTATATCATTATATTATGTCTTCAAACCCATGTTCTAATATTTCTTATGTTTTTATTCCATTAGTGGGATTTTAGCTCATACACTTAGTCATGTTTTTCCACTGTCATCCTATAAATATTTAAGGGCTGAAAGGATGTTATCACATTATAATGGATGATAAAAATATATGTTTTAGGTCCCATGTTTTAATTTCTATTTACCAAGTCATCCAAGACAATATACATTAAAATACATTGCTTATAATTTTTTTTACAATTATTCAAAAAATCATGTAATGATTTTTGTAATTTGATAGGGTTTTTATAGTAGGTATTAGAGGATAAGGAAAGTTATTTTTTGAGATATATAATAATGAAATTTTGTAAGAACCATAGGGATAATACTATGTATGAGAAATGACCACTTTGTTTCGGTTAGTATGGAGTATGATTTTTATCATGATAATACATCCTTATTTGGATACAACATGTGGATGTGGTTTTGGTCTATATTACCCTACGAGTAATAACCTCATAATGGTCTTTTGGGCCTCACTCGGGATAACATGGTATACAACAATGGGCCTTACTAGGCACTGTGTTTGACACTGTTGGTAGAAATTCTTATGTAAGTAAATATTATCATTAGGAAAAATTATAAATAAAAGAAAAACCATTTGAGTATATTATAGGAAAAAAACAATGTTAACCTAGATTGAATCCTATGGAATATCTCGATAAGATATACATTTCCTTTAATAGTATATCGATTTTGTCCAATTTTTTCTTTTACTTTGCTACATATTCAAGACCCCCTAATTGAACATAAATTTTCATAGTCAATGTATGTAATTATAAGTGAAAATAATAACAAGAAATGTGATCTGAATTGTGAAGATAGAAAAATAATGATATACAGAATAAGATAGAATAGGGTCCTCATCACTTCAGGATAGTACTTGATAAATTGGTTCATGCAACGAAAAATAACATGAATCATTTGGATTATCATCCTTCTAAAGATATAGAGGGAATGTTGTCTTAGAGTACTTCCAATGGAATATGACAATCATATTTAGTGGGTATTTTGATCCCCTCCTTACAGAATGGTGGAATAACTACATTGAAAAGACAATCTTTATCATCCAATGCTCAGAAAAAGATAAAATTTTCCTGTATGTCTATAATTTTGGTGGGGAAGTTTATTAGTGGTGAACACTGATAAATATTAAAAAGTCTAACAAGGTAATTTATTCCATTGATTTTTTGGAATTCATGATAATGGTTTTCAAACAATAGTTTCCCCAAACCCTCTATATCAAAATGGAATGAGATTTAAAAAAACATATTCAGAATGAATATGATTTAATCTTGATGAATGTATACTCCTTTACATGTCTTGCATGATACAAATACATATTTTCTTTTAACACTAAATGTAAGGTGGATCACTTCATCAGTGGACTAAATCTGAGTCAACAAAAAGTGTTGGTGATTCAAGATATTTAATGTTACGAAGAGATTGTTTATTGTTCCCTCATGGATTAAATGGATATCAAATAATGTAACACCCCGAGCTTCCACGATACGCCTCTCTTTCAATAATGCAATAGCTTGCATTGTACGCAAGTTCGAGTTCTAACACACCGCGACTAATCAAAGTAGCCGTTATGAATAGTAATAACCACTTTTTAAAATTATAGAAATTTTATATTTCAAAATGGACTTCATTTTTGGATTCGTAATATCGAAATTTTCCTATGTTGAATTTTTGGTATTTTTCTGAGAACTTCCAATTTTTTTATGAATAGTGAAAAATACTAAAAACAAATTTTTTAATAAAAATAATTTATATTGATAAATTATACTATTGAGTGGTTTTAAAGTATAATTAGAATATATTTTTACCATTTTATCCAATGGTGTTCATTAAAATTAATTTCACATTGAAATTGGACATAAACCATTGCCAATCATTTGATATAAATTGTTTCGTAAAAACACGCTATTTGTTGTGACAGAGGGAATTATTTATAAAATTAATTAATTAAAATTATATGTTTGTAATTTCATAAAATAGTCATCATTTTTGAATTCAGAATATCAATTATATCTTAGGGGGAAATTTTGGCATTGTTCTGAAAAATTTCAATTTTTGATGAATAGTTAAACCACTAAGTGGTAGTTAAAAAACTGATTTTTCATTTAAATGAAATATTACCACTTCTGTGTTTTGAATATCAAAAATCCGACATACATGGTTGTCAATAAAAAGTAAAATGTGGTTTAATGAGATTAAAATAATTTTTTGGTGAATAGTAACTTTTAAGTTCTTAATCGCGATTAGAGGTAATTAGTGTAGTTTAAGGTAAAAATAATGTTTTAATAATATGATATGAGCTTGAAACATGTCCTACCATCATTGGATGTTCCATGGCCGACCATGAAAATCCATGGGTCAACTTGGGGACCCCATGGAGCCACTTTAGTTGGAAAATGACATAAATACCTTTTATTTAATGTTAAAGTAAAAAATGACACAAACAAGAAATGTTTTACTAAAACAATTTTTACATGGGGTTATACAAGTCATATTTTTTACTATAAATATTAATTAAAAAGCTAAAAAGATTTCCTACATATAGTATGTTTTTTTATAATTTTTGGACATTAGATAAATTAAATTATTTTTGACACCATGATGATGCAACGATTACCCCATTAATGAATGATTTAAATAAAATGAAAAGATAATGTAACATCCAAGGCTTAAACTAGTCAAAAACTTATTAGATAGTATATTTATAACCCTTATCACCTTATCCTCGAATTATATCAATGTGGGACCTCTTAAATCCGAATAACATTTTAAAATAAAGTGACTTTTCTTTACTTTCCAAGAGTGCCCCTCCTCTTCTCTTATAAAAGGCCCCCACCAATACCACCTCATTCACACATTCAATCCATTTGGCTCGGCCAAACTCTGCCCAAATACTCTCCCAACTTCCCCCTATTACTCCTAGAAGCCTCACTTTGGGCTGAACTCTTCCCAAGGAAGCCTTTGGCTCAAATCAAAAAGAGTTTCCCGATTTTAAGGTAATGTCTTCTCTAATATTGTTTTCTTTTATTTTTATTCTCCAACCCCCTAAAAACTTTGTATTCATTTCTTTTGTAACAACACCAGTATCCTCAATATATTAGGATGTTTATATAAGAAGTATTCTAGCTACACTTACACACACCTACATCTAATGGTTAAAGAACATACTATTGGATGGCGAATTTTTTCCCCACGAAACGATGAATGTTCAACACTCATATAACACCTCTAATGGTGGCCATTATGATGACACTATTTTTATATATGATATATATTATGTTTTTGTTTTCCTTATGATTTTTTATTTTTCATTTATGGCATACCTTTATGGTTTCCATTATGGGTAAACGTGATATTTTCATTTTAGGAAATGCGGACTATCGCCCGCTCAAAGTGATTTGAATCGTTAATACCATATGTGGGATGTATAAAGGATGGATTAAATGGTATTATAATCTATATTATACTGGAATTATATTATACATTTATATCATTATTATTTTATTCCATTAAATACAAATTTGATATGAAAGTAGTGTTCATGCGTACGTACGGCTTACCGTCTCCATGAACGGTGCATTTCATTTCATACCTCTAAATGTTACGTAATATTATGAATGAATGTATATACTGGATGTATATGATATATATGATATCTACATCATGAATATATTTCTGGATATAATGGATATTTCAACACATTAACAACTTGTAATTATAAGAAGTTTATTGTTGACTCAAGTACCAATGATCGACAAAATGACCGTTATTAACTTAAATAATTACATAATGTTCATAACATTGTAATAAGTGATATAAAAAGGATAATGAAATTGAGAATGGTTCATAATAATGTATATATTAAATCTAGTTTATTATTCAGGAGGTTAAAGAATGGTTGAGTCAAGTCGGACATGAGGTAAGGGAATTTCTTAACCCAACTTCCATTCTTTGGGTTAATCACCTACTTTCAAATTATGTCATGATATTATTATGTCCTATATTTTATTTATACTTTCTTTATGTGTACATATAGTGAATACACATAATAGATATATTTTATTTAAAAATGATCTTTTTAAGGGACTTTGTCTTAATCTCCATTCATTGAGGCATATTTTGTTTTATACACAAATTACTTTTATACAGTGTATAAACCCCTTTGACTTTTACGTTTATTCAAAAGGAATCTTTTTATACGAAGCGTTTTACTAAACGACAAAATGGGAATGTTTTTCTTTCCGTACATATGCGGCGACAACGACTTCTCCACCGCCGTGACCCTTATTTGAGTTTCGGCTTCCTCTACAAGCCATCACTTTGTTTTAATGAAAAATAAATAAAAGGTTTTAACTTTCTTTTGTTATGGTATTCAAAATGGTTTTTAAAGAGTTTTTATTATATCAATGTGTTGTATTGATATCTTGTGATTGAAATGTGGAAATGTTATGTTTCCTTTATGCATGTTTTATGTGATACAATTATGTTATAGTTTATGATATGTTTAAACCTATTCATATGAGGAATGCATTGGACTTAATAAGTGACGGGTGGATCCCTCTATAGCTCCTCGATGCATCGGTAGGTCTCATGAGACAAACTAGTGTCTCTGCATGAGGCCTTGACAAAATCTTATTTGTGGTCTTGGCACGATGCCTTGACGACGTGGTTATGATAGTCTGGCATTTTTCATTCCATCATTATGAAAGTGGTTATTGATATTTCATGTGATTATTCGACTAGTAGAATATCCATGTGAGTAAGTAAATGGCATTATTTCAGTTTACTTTTTCCATATTATTCTAAAGTTCAAGTTTAAAAGGCTTTTTTTTAGTTATAGATTGCCTTAAATTTTAATTTTTATTTATGAAAGCTTCCGCTATATTGTTATCATTACTGAGCATCTGAGCTCACCCCTTTCAATGTTTTAATTTTTTCCAGGATGTGAAGAAGTATATTATAAATGACCTGTAGGGATAATATAAGGGGATATGAAGAGAAGATGTTGTAGATTTGTTTTACTTTATGATGTAATGTTAGACTTATGAATGTATCTAGTGTTTCCAAGGTTACTAAACTAATCGGTCTTTCGAGACTTGATCTTTTGTGATCATGCCAATGTTACGAAGTAATGCACCAACTCTGGGTAGCTGGGGTCGGGGCGTTATAAATAATCTCTATGGTATCACGGTCCCAAGGATAAAAGTGGATAATGTAGGTTAAAATGGGTTATCTACCAGTAAATCCCTTGATGGAATGAAGATTGAATATCCAAAGTGTCAAATTTTTTGGAAGAACAATCCTAGTAATTTTTTGAAGGAAACCGGTAAATGCTTCAAATTTGGAAGAATGGGGCATCATGCTAATAATTTGTGAAGGGATACAAAGAATTACTATAATATTGAAAAATAAAGGAAGGGTAAGGGCCACACCCATGTTATAGTTCTATGATTCAACTACAAGGAACATGTGAATTTCTCAATCCAATTCCCTAAGCCAAGGGTTTTCAAAGGCAATCAACAACAACCTCCATGGTATCATGGAAGGTGTTATGTCATTACTGAAACTGATGTAGAACCATAAAATTACGTGGAGACATGTATTTTGGTAATTTATTAAATAATAGAAAACTGTCTATTTGATTATGGTTATGTGAATTAGTTAATATCATGAATGTTTAGAAGAACTATTCAAACACCATCCCAAATTTTGGTGTTTGAGTTATCTATGATAATACGTAAATAGGAAATTATAGAAATCAATGTACATAACACCTCCTTGGTTAATGAAATTTTATGTAACATCTTCAAAACTATTTTCATACTCACTTTGGTATAGTTTGATTCTATAATGGTCATGGTGGGATATCATTGTAAAAAGAATACAAAAACTTCCTTGAAAAGGAGATCATTGTTCACATAACAAATCATAATCCAATTCATACTATTTTAGGGAGGAATATTAATATATTTATGAATTATCATCACATTTGTGGATATTACGACCTTATTAGAAATCATAAGTCACCCAAATTATAGAAAAAAGGTGATTATCATGCTCATGGTTATGCCCATAATGAGGGATTACAATTATGTATTCCCTGATGTATTTTATGTTCTTCCATGTGATCAATAGGTTAGGTTATAAATATAAATTATTCCATGCCTATACCAAAGAAACCATAGAGAATAGACTATAATGAGATGTAAGAACTAAAGAATCTATTATAGAATAATATAGAGAAGGGGTTTATATACATGATTGTGTCACCATGGGGTAAACCAACCCTCTTCATCGTGAAGAAAGAGGGGTCAATGAGAATTTTCATTTATTATCATGATCTCAATAAAAACATGATAGATAATTGAAGGTTCTGGGTGTAGTGGAAGCGTGGTTGGGACGACACAAAACTTTGATTTTTTCTATGATCAATGATTTTGCAAGGATCAATACGACAATGAATGTCAGTCTCCACAGAATATAATAAATGATTTAGATAATAAATAAAGAGTCTTGAAACCTTTAGAGAAGATCTTACACATCATGCTTATAAATAATTTAATTAAAATCATAAAGAAAAATAATACCTATATATTGGGTATTTCTCTTTGTTGATGATGTTGAACATCCAGAATAACCCTTCCAGATGATATCATTGTGCTTATAAGTATCCAAACTAGAATCCCAATAATTGTGATCCACAAATTCTTTGATAGACTCTGATCAACACCACTCATTTTCTAGGTGCTAGTGTGGAAAAGAGGGTGTCTTGTATTGTTCATTCTTGATTTCTTGATCTTTGGCCTTAAAGAACGTCTCATGTTCTTGATAGGGGATAGAAGAGGATTTGAGAGAGAAATTTTTTGGCACTTCAATTATCAATTCACTAGGCGTGTGGTGTGGTGTATGACATAATAGGTGTACTTGTATAGTTATATACATGGAATTTCTATTACAATATTTAATTTCATAGAAACAATTAAAAATATTCATGAATTTTGAGAACCCCATTCATTTAATAATAATTCCACGTCATTATTTATGGTGTACCAACTTGAAAAAAATGGATTTATAAATAAATTTTTTTATCACTATATTATAATAGAATTATTTTAATGTCTGCTAACTAGTTAAATAATTATTTACCATCTTTCAAATAATTATTTTACTACCGGACCAATCATGGTCCACTCTAACTCTTGTAACATTTATTTAACACCCATATAAATAAATAAATAAATTATTCTTTTAAATTATTCTTTTATTTACAAACTAGTAAATAAATATTTATTAAATTTTCAAAAAATAAATAAATTTATTTTATTTTATTTATGAAATCATTTTAATTTATATAAAATTATTCCATTTTCATGAGAATAATATTTATTTCATTAATTAAATTCAAATTGAATTTAAAAAAGGCCACTAAAAACACTTAGCGTGTCACCCTATAAGATTTTTTCTCATTGGCATTAGGCAGGCTTGGTTAATGTAAAAGAGTATTGTATAGAAACAGTTCATGTCACCGATGAGAGAGAATGTATAGTTGCAAAAATGACATCCACATATGAATGATCATTGTGTAATTTAATACCTTTTTCGTAATATCTCATCATGCAGGATTCAGGATTGTGTCATCAAATTTTATTCTTGATACGTCGATCTTTAACTACCTGAAATAAACTCATCGTTACATCATGGCCATGAAATTTCACACAATGGTATTATTTCAATCAAATGCTCGAGATATAAACTTCCAAAAATGGATGGGACAAATAATTACTCGACTTATCCATTAATAACATACCACTCATGACGCATCCAGCATACCCTACTTCTCGCCAACAATCTGTGTGGCAGTATTCATATGTAAATCAATGTGTGTAAGTCATGACACGTATTTATGATAATATTACAGACTAAGGATCATTACAAATTCTCTTATATAGAAATATATTATTTCACCAAAACATATGAAATTCTTACTAGTATGGATGTTCTCATAAACTCCTATCTTATAGATTACCAATTGAGAACTTCATGAGAAGAAGTCTTATCTGCTTATGAGTACTAACACCTAATGGTCTGCATGCTATGTGTCCCATCATAGTATGTCTTCCAACATGGTAACTCTATTTAAGAATATTGTTATAGCATTTCATTGTTCTCATCACATCGGGGAACTGTCATGACCATATCAAGGTAAAAAATAATCATGAAAATTATTACATCATCGTCATGGAAAAGATTGAAAAATATATAATAATACATTAAATATCCATGTAATCAAAGTAAAAGCTATTGATTATAGAACACCAACTCTTACCAACTCCCACATTGAATATAGCCAACTGCTTATGACTTTCATTCTGCATGACCTCACATGATGATCATGTTTCTACTAATTCAAAGAGTTAGTCAAGAGGAATTCCACATTGACAACCCTAGAAATACTACTCATTGAAACATCATATCCCTGAGAATAATCCCTCAAATGATAGTACATATGAAATATGCACTTCATCCACTGATGTGACCATGGCACTTTTGTGAGAGACATCACTGTAGTATAATCACAGTTCAGTGTGATGAGATCTTTACTACTCCATATCACATCTAGATCCGGAATGAAGTATCTCATCCAAACTTCTTCTTTAGCTACCTCAAAAGCAGTGATATACTCAAACTGTCCTATAGAATCTACAACCACACCCTGTTTTGACCTCTTCCAGCTCACTGCACCTCCAATTAAAGTGATGATGTATCCCATTTGCAGCTTCATGTCGTCTTGATCAGTCTTTAAACTATAATCTGCATATCCTATGATGGCTAGTTCATCATCTCCTCCATAAACTAGGAACATATTCTTATTACGCCCCCAAATACCTTGGGATAGTCTTGACTACCTTCCAATGGCGGTCACCCGGGTCAGCATTATACCTGCCTACTGCACTCAATGCATATGTGACATCCTAACTAGTACATAGCATGGACTACATGACTGATCCAATTGCTATTGATTATTGTTTCCTATCCATTTTATTTATATCCTCATGTGAATGAGGACACATTTTCTTGGATTGATGAATGGCATGTGATGCTGGAAACAATCCCCTCATAGATTGTTTCATACTAAATCTCTTCAGTAAGATATCAATGTATGTACATTGACGTAGGCTTAGAAATCTCTTCTATATATTAAGATGGATCATGATACTAGGAATATATGCTTCCTCGCCAAAGTCTTTCATGGATAACCATTGATTCAACCATGACGTAATAGACTGTAATACTACTATTTCATTTCAAATAATTAATATTTCATCATCATATAATCTTTGGAAAACGGCTGCACTCCCACTAAAATATTTGTAGACCCAAGGATCACATTCAGTATTGATAAAACAAAAGTCTTATATGGATTCTAAAAAATGATACATGACCTAGATTATTTCGTTAATCCATAAATGGATTTGTACAACTTTCATACCTTACCGCCATCCTTCAGAGCCACAAAACCTTCACGTTGTGTCATGTAGACATCCTCCGGATGGTTCCCGTTATGGAATGTTGTTTTTACATGTATTTTCCAAATTACATAGCCGTGGTAAGCCAAAATATAATGTAGAATTATAATGGATTTCATTTTTTCTACTGGTGAGAAGGTTTCATAATAGTCAATTCCTTGATGCTTTTTAAACCCTTTTTCTACCAGTCATGCCTTATAGGTACTGAATTTTTCGTCCATATCCGGTTTCTTCTAGAATACCCATTTTAAACCAGGGGGATTTACATCAAAAATAGGATCTACAAAAATCCAGACAAGGTTTTGGAACATGGAATCCATTTTATAATTCATGGATTCTTGATACATAGAAACACCTATACCACATACCAATTACTTGTATGTTTTACGATCATTATTATATTATATTAATGAGTCACCATCATCAGAAACTAGAAAATCTTATCGTTTTGATTCTCTATCCTATCGGGTACTCTTAGGCAATACTTGTGTATGTGGAATAGATTCTTCTTCTAGAAGGCTTTGTGGAATCTATTCCTGTACCAACCCTTGTGTACCTTAAGCCTTGAATTCATCAATGTATATCATTATCCCACAATCTATTTTGGATATATTCTCCTAATCAGGGAATACAACAGGTTTTTCCACTATAACCTATTTTTTTGAGGGGTCGAATTGGTAATGTCCCATTGTTTCCTTTGGTTCTCCAATAAAGGTACTCATTGTGCCTCGAGGTGCGTGTTTGTTACCTGATGCAGCCTTAACAAACTCTTCACTACCCGACACATGTAAATTCAATAACATGGATTTACTTCCTCTCTATAACTCTTATGAAATACCATATATTGATTTAGTTGGTACATGGTTTAGTATGTGTGCTACTATTTTTAACACATACCCCCCAAAGGAAGATGCATGGATTGCATGGCTCATCATTGATCTCCCCATGTCCAACACGGTTCGGTTCCTCCTTTCACATACACCATTCCATTGAGGTGTGTAAGAAGGGATATTTTTTTTATAGGATCCCATACTCTCATAAGTAATCAATTTAGTTCTAATTATGACATTTCCAACCTCGGTCTGAGTGGAATTTCTCAAAATTCTTACCACGATGGTTCTCAACATCATTCTAGTATTCCTTGAACATATAAGCGAAATCCGAATTATACCTCATTATGTTGATATATCCATATCTACTAAATTCATCAGTAAAAGTTATGATTTGTGAGTACCCACCACTTTCTTCAACTATAAATGGTCCACACACGTAGGTATAAACCAATTCTAGAATCCCATTATCCCTTTCACCTTCCCAACAAGTGGGGATTCAGACATTTTTCATTGTAAACATGCACCACATACCCCAAGTGGTTTTAGTTTAAAAGAATATAAATATCCTTCTTGATGTAACACTGCCAATCATTTATCATTCACATAACCTAGCCGGAGATTCCAATGTTGGGTCTGGTATGAGTCATGTCATTTATATTTGTCATTGATTTCCATTACTAGGTTTGAGTAACCCAACTCATTAAGATCTTTGTATTAATGTTCCCTAACAAAACAAATTCTATCTTTATAAAAAAAGGAAAATTAATTTATAAACATGAAAAAAACCATATATATCTACTATGCATACAGATATTATGTTTTTGGATATAGATGGAACCTAAAAACAACCCTTTAACACCAAGATCATCCTCGTTGACATTGTGAAGTGGTAGTCCCTGACAGCTAAAACAGCAAGTCTAGCACTGTTGGTTTCTTGTATATCAACCTCCCCTTGATCAATCTTCTTGAATCTACTTGGTTTATATATTTGGAAACATATGTGATCACCACAATAAGTATGTAATATCCAATTTTTAGAAACATATAGATTTCATTTTATAACAAATTCACATAATTCTTCCCCTTACTTCATAAGTTGGGTGCAGTTCTTCTTCCGGTGGACCTTCATTCAACTTGTGTAACAAAAAACCTTATGCTCCCTTTCCTCCATTATGATATTCATTTTCATTGTAGTCCATGAAGAAGCATTGGGAATAATTACGTTCGCATTCCCTTTCCTCTTATTCACTATAAGGAAATAAGTATTTTCGCACTTCATATCATTTTCCACATAGGGAATGATGATAAAAATATTAGATAGAGACTTCTCAATGTGGTTCAAATTGAAATTGACAACAATGTTAGAGATTCTCTGAGGGAGGTATGTGAGAATGAGATCAGTTCCCAGTTCTTTAGGGTGTTTAAAACCTAGAACCTCCAGGTGCTCAATGTAGACAATGAGCTTCACTACATGTGGCCCAGCTAGGGAACCTTCCAAATGATTACTCTAAATGTGTTCCTTAGAGATATCAAGCATTTTCTATCTTTCTCCCTCCTAGTAATGACCACAGAGGTGGTCGAGCATGCTATATCTATCCATGTTTTTATGAGACTTCATGAGCTTACTATACATTGATGTTAACATAAAACATTGAACGGCAACCACATCTTTCATCAGTTTCTCATAGACTATATAATCCTTATTAATCGCTTCTTTGGAAGGATGATCATGTAATTATTTGTCCAGCACATTGGACTTCTATTCATGGTATATGATATCTCAAAGGATTCTAAACCATTCCTAGAAGTGACTGCTGGTGTGGATGTGGGCATTGTCAACAATTCATCGCATGGATAGTGTGATTGAAGAGTTGTTCATTTTTACTATACAATTAAAAGAGAAGATCATTAGTACTATCATGATTTCATTTTATGATAAATAATGAAATTTATTATGTCGTCCACTATTTTATGAAGTCCCAATGGCCATCACTATTTTACTTAGAATGTATAGTTTCCATGACATTATTGTGGAAAGGATCCATATTACCATTTTTATAACCCCAACATGGGTTTGTCAAGCTTTTAAAAGGTATTTATGAAGGATGGAATTTTCTAACTATGGGCTTTCATCTCCTTGATCTATTGAGTGGACTCCCCAATCCTAAAATAATGAATTTTGATTTCCTAAACTCTTGCCTCAAATATTACAGCAAGACAAGAAATGGATACACTTATTGATGTACTATGGTTATGTAAATCAAAAAAAATTCATAAGTGAGTCATGTATAAAAGTATGTGTCCCAAAAAGGGTTGGTCAAACACATAGTTTTATTTAGTTTTTTCCTTTAATCATGTAACAAAAGGATTGTTCTAAAATAATATTTTATTTGATGTATTATAATCTCCAATGCATGAATTTATTATTATCACGTGTTTGTTAAAATTATGTTTCAATTACATCAGTGATTAACCATGCCTTGATAATATTTACGAATATGACTAGTTTATTTTAGTTTCACCATGCTTATTTTAATTCATTAATTATGTGATCGTGACAACACATAAATAATGAATGACCATG
Organism: Viscum album; assembly: GCA_963277665.1. Lineage (NCBI taxonomy): Eukaryota > Viridiplantae > Streptophyta > Magnoliopsida > Santalales > Viscaceae > Viscum > Viscum album. The sequence continues at coordinate 1,514,149,973 of OY728122.1, read as the reverse complement.
AAACTGACATAAATTAAATAATTTAAATGGAATGGTTATGAGATTCTCTAATGGTTAGTTTATCTAGAAGTTGATAAAATAACCCTGGCCTACGGGAGAATCACTGGGACCCTTTTGGGTTTGTGTTTACAGCTTCCACCTATTCACCTCAATATCTCCTAGGATTGGTTTCGTCTCATATCTATCTTGAACTTCCTACACTAGTATGGGAGTTTCATCTATTACATATTCCATTTTTGACTAACATATAGGTGAGGAGTAAAAATGGTTTTACATAAACTAATCCTAGGTAACACATGTGTAATGACTCGAAAAATTCAATGAAATTTTTTTCTTAAATTTTTTTGGGATTTTACAAGAACGCAGTTTCTGACGGAACCTGATTCCGAGGCCCGGTGTGCCCGGAATCTTTTTTTCCGAAGATTAGCTCGGGTACGTTCAGTGAACGAACGAGCGGGTTTTTATAACTTTTGAACCAGTGCTCAGAATCGAATTTTGAGGGAAAAAATTGAATCAAAGCGCCGATAATTTCTTAGAAATAGATTTTCTGGAGTTGCGTTTTCTCGGGTGTGGTTTTTAATTTTTGAGGATAAGTTATAAAATAAAATAAAAGTGGTGCGACAATTGATTTTATTTTTTTACTTAAAGCGGCTTAACCTAAGTTAAGTGGATAAGGTGGAACCCACAATATCCAACCCACTTGGTAGGCTATTTGTGAGGTGGGGCCCGCATGAGCCCCACCGTTTCATTCCTTCTAAGTAATGGACCAGCACACCCCTTTTAATGAAGTCAAACCATGTGTTTATTTTGGATAAGAAACACCTCATTAAATTGGTCGGTTAAATCGTTACAATTAATTCATTGAATTAATTGTTCGTTTCGTTTCTTTTGAATTAAAAATGCTTAGGATATGTTAATAAAATAATTATTGAACTTAATTTATTTTTGTTGGAATCCTGGTTGTGGGAGCCTTTAGGATAAAAAAAGAGAAGTCTTGAGGATTCTTCGTTCTTCGACGAAGAACGCGAAGAACGCACTGCCGCCGATGAAGAACGCTGACCTCCGACGGCGGAAGACAGTGAGAGACGCCTCCCTCGGAGATCACCTTACGCCAACGACATTCCTTCCGTGACGCTTTCTTCCGCTATGATCCTCTTCTTCCGCGATTGTTAATTCTGCGACGAACTCTCGTTCGACGACAACGTTGAGGTAGGGATTTATTTTATTTGTTAGTTCGTAAATAGTTCAGTCATTTTTTCCTTTTCTTTTGAGCCGCCTGATATCGCAAAAACGGGAGGAGGTCGGACTGCATGAACACGGCCTCCCCCCTCCCCCTTGATGGTTTGTTTTTTGTGGCACGAGCAAGGCAACACGGTGCCGAAGCACCATGTGGGAATTGTTAAGGAAAGGGGGAGAAGGGCGGAGTCGTCGCGCCACGCCGTTGAAGACGAACCAAAGACACGGCGCCATCACGTCGTGCCGTTGAAGAAGAACCAAAGACGTGGAGCCGTCACGCTGTGCCGGTGAACCACGAAAGCACCGTGGCTGGAGCGGGGCCGCGACGGAGGGGCGCGGTGCCGACGCGCCGCACCGGACGGACAAAGGCCACGACCGGTTCTGGGCCGCGGCGGAGCAGGGGAACTGGCGGTCGGTTCTGGGCCGCCGACATCGGAGTAGGGGACACCCTTGCTGGTCCCGTGGTGGCAGAAGCTGGCCGGCCAGAGTGGTCCGTCCGGACCATGGATGAACGGGGGGTTCAAAACCCCCAGCTGTCCAGATGTGAGTGGCCCCATTAAGGGGTCCCGGTGTCTACATGGGGGGGGGGGGGGGGGGGTAGCGCCCCCCGCATCAGAACGGCGCGACCGTTCGGCCGAGCCACCTGGCTAGTGCACCGGACCGCCAGCACGTTGGGCCGCTGAGTCGGGTCGTGCCTTCTGGGCCGGGCCGCGCCCAAATTGGCTAGACCCGGACCTAGTTCGGGCCGACCCTGAGGGGTATCGGGCTGGGTCGGACCGGGCCCGAACCCCCTAATACCGAACCTATTTTGGTCTGTTGCACATAACATGAGCTAAGGGCCTCCGATCGATGCACCGTCAATTGCGATGAGATCCTTGGATCAAAAAGGTATTTTTGGTATATCTAACTCAAGGTTTCAGAGAACTTTGGGTTCGTCCAGGTTGGTTCGTACACGAAACTAATCGGGCCCTCGGAGCGGAAACACTTATAACTTGACTTCCAGACATCTGATTGACATACCATCGAATTTTTTGGATTCCTCTATGTGATACCAACCTTTTGGCTAACTCCGCGCGTGGTTTGGATGCATTTGGAGAGCGGCCGGGATGGTTTAGACTTAAAAACCAACCTGGCCACTGGGAGAAAAAAGCCAATAACATTCAGACTGGGCGTCCGATCGACGTGTCGTCTATCTCGTTGAGTTCCTGTTGACGATACGGAACATTTGGATATATCAACTCCAGACTACATGTCAGTTGATTTATCAGACCTTCGGCTCATGGAGTGGACCCTCCGAAATGAGCTTGCTGTGTGCGGGAACCCTAGAACTGGTTAGAGCTGGCTGCGACTGCGACGACGATGATGACTGTGCAGAAATCCTCCGTGGATTCGACGGCGACGACTAAAACACTCACCAATCCTACGTGGATCAGTGCTACAAATCCTGTGTGGGTCAGATCCTATGTGGGTTAGCGCTCAACGGTCATGTGTGGGCCATTGCCTACAGATCCTGTGTGGGTCTGATCCTGTGTGGGTCATTGCGGGGGTTAGTTACATATCGATCCTGTGTGGGTCAGATCCTTTGTGGGTCATTGTAGGGGTAAGTTACCTATCGATCCTGTGTGGGTCATATCCTTTGTGGGCCATAGCGGGGGTTAGTACCTATCGATCCTTTGTGGGTCTGATGGCTTAGATGAATCAGTGGCTATATCTGATCATCTCTATCGTCATACGAAGAAGAATACATGTGTGAGCTGAATCTTTTTTGCTTTCCTGGGTGGACTGTGTTGTGATATCCTATGTGGATTATGTGTTGTTTCATGTGTGGATGTGATCGAACTTGGGCTCGGAGGTTGGAGCGAATGGAATTGATGACTTAGGTATATGTATGGGCACATTCCTAAGTAGTGTCAGATGTTTCTTTGTGATTGTATCTTCCCTTGTGGATTATTCTTTGTGGATTCTGGGAGACCTCCAGGGGTCTCGAGGTCCCTAATGAGTAGCTTATACTCACCCCTACATGGGCTATGACTGCACTACGTTGTGTTGGTTGCAGATGACGGACAGTGCTGCTCGCAGTTGAGGCTTGCGGAGAAGGTCGGATCTCGGAGGTGGACCACTGGGCGGGACGTACACGGATCGGACGGCTGGACCCGAGGAGCTGTGGAGGCTATCTGTACCCACCCTTCAGGTGGGAGTTCCAGTGGATGGCTCGATGCTGCGGCTTTACGTTCAGTTTCTATTCTTCCTTTCCAGTTGTACATTACTTTCAGTTTGGGTTTGTATTCTGGCCCACTTACTTTTCCACACATACTGTTGTACTCAGTTTTTACTTAGTGTTACTTCTAGTTTCATGCATTGTGGTGTTTTTTGTTTACATTACAAAGGCAATGCCTTCCCTTTTTGCCGAAAATTACACCTTGGTGCAAGTCGCCAGCCCCTGGCCTATGGATGGCAGGCTTTGGGTAGTCACGGTATTGGCCCCGAGGACAGGTCTTGACAAATTGTTATCAGAGGAGTTCGGTTCTACCGCAGAACTTTGGAATCTGATCTTTTTCTACGTGAAGCAATAGTTTTAAGCGTATTCGGTGTTGTTATCAGTCCAGGGAGTCTAGTGTTGGTGCGGCGGCCGACATATCCGTACTATTGGACCCTGACTTTTTATTTCCGACATAATGCAAAAAAACATTGATTACATGTGTGTTTCATTTTTTCTTTGTGATTACTTTATTTCTGCTCACCAGTTATATTGTTTGACCGTGGCGCACCTGTCGGTTTTTAGGATGGCACCGCGATGGCAGCCAGTTTGGGTTCCGAGAGTTGGGCATGACAACAGCACACTGAGCGACGAGGCCTCAGTACCGGACCCTTTGAGAGTAGAAGCACCGGCGATACCTCTACCTGCCGAACCACCGATGCTTCCATCCCCAACCGCTGACGTTGCACATCTCCTTAGTGCACTGCACGAGTTTCAGTGGCAGCAACCACCCAGGTTCCGCTGGGAGAAAGACCCTCAGGCAGCGTAGGATTGGCTGGAGGCAGTGGTACGAGTTTTCAGGTTAATGAGGACACCAGAAGACCTCATGGTGATCCTCATAGCGAGCCTATTGCAGGCGGCAACAGGCAGATGGTGGAGCTTGATGCTCCAGGTGCACGATGAGGCATCTCTTCTATGGACGGACATTGAGAGCCTCTTCCGTTCGAAGTTCGTCACGGCCACCCTTCGTGTGGTGCCCATCCAGGAGCTTCAACAACTACGACAAGGCAGCTTGACGGTTGCACAGTACTCGGTGAGATTTACTGATCTCTCTCCCTACTCAAAAGACATGGTACGTGACCCATTTTTTCCAGGCCCTGACCTTTGATCAGGTATTGAGGCATGAGATCAAGGCATCACTGATATCCCTCAGCATTTCGACTCAGGTAGGAGTACTGGAGCGAGCCCCTTTGATCAAGAGCTTCCTTGATGATCCTTCATCAACATCAAGACCTACTGTGGGGCGGCACGTAGTAGAGTCTTCTTCAACAGGCAGTCGATGGATGACTCAGGGGTCCAGGAAGACCAGACCCTCAGGCAGATGACCTTAGGACACTAGCTCAGTAGTGCGGGGCACACATCACGGAGCCAGTCTTTCGAGAGGTAGACAGTGCTACACATGCGGCGGGCAGGGCGACATGGCTTGTGACTGCCCGACCCGCCGTGCCGAGGAGTAGCAGACGGTTGAGGGGCCGCCCAGGCAGAGGAAGTGGGTCGACTGTGGCAGTCCGCAGGGAGTAGGCGGACAAGGCAGAGGAGCTGGCCGAGCAGCAGGTGGTGGGTGACGCTTTGAGTGTCTACCACCACCACCACCACCAGGAGATCCACCATGACCACTGGGATCTGGCGGGCTGAGATTCCGACGGAGCCGTTGGCTCGATCCTTACTGTGAGAGACTCATACGAGAGTAGACTCAATGATTACGCACTGGTGCCGACAGTTTGAGATTACTCTAGGAGGCGAGAGCTTCAGGTGTGATCTTTTTGTAGAGGCATCAAGGCCTTACGATATCATCTTGGGCATGGATTGGTTATCTACAGTCCATTCTCAGATTGACTGTATTAGGCGCAAGGTGTGGTGTGTACGCACCGACGGGAGAAGGTTCACCTTCACTGGCGAGAAGGGAGCCTTCACAGCATAGGATGGACTCCCGTAGAGGAGAGGATAACAAATCACTTATCAGTTGTCTAGCCTCATCCTAAGATCAGCGGATGTGCGGATTCCTGGTTTTCCTGCAGTGGTGGATCAGTATGAAGACGTTTTCCCCGATGACGTTCTAGGACTACCTCCTCGCAGAGAGGTAGACTTTTATATTGACATGTACCCCGTGACAGCCCCAATATCCACTCTAGAATATCGGATGGCCCCTGCTGACCTTCAAGAGCTACATGTATAGTTGGAGGACTTCCAGGGTAAGGGATTCATCCAACCTAGTGTTTCACCCTGGGCTTCCCCAATATTGTTCTCCAAGAAGGTAGATGGGAGCTTGCGACTTTGTGTCGACTATCATCGCCTGGACTAGGTGACAGTGAGGAACAAGTATCCACTACTGAGTATTGATGACCTCTTTGATCAGCTAAAGGGAGCATGGTGGTTCTCAAAGATAGACCTCAGGTCAGGCTATCATCAGCTCAGAGTTCGGGACGAGAACGTGCAGAAGATGGCCTTCAAATGTCGGTATGGCCACTATGAGTTCTTGGTTATGACTTTCAGCTTAACCAATGCTCCCGCAGTGTTCATGGGCCTCATGAATAGGATCTTTCATCTATACCTTGATCGATTTTTCATAGTCTTCATCGACGACATTTTGATTTACTCGACGACTGAGGAGGAGCACGCCTACCACTTGTGAGTTGTACTTGACACACTCCGAGAGAACCATATTTATGGAAAGCTCTCTAAGTGTCAGTTCTGGATACGTGAGGTCCACTTTTTGGGACATGTCATCTCTGAGGCAGGAGTTGTGGTGGATCCTGTGAAGATCAATGCAGTGCTAGCATGGGATCCACCCAGGAGCGTGACGGAGGTGCGGAGGTTCATGGGACTAGATAGATACTATCGAAGATTTGTTTCAGAATTCCCCAGAGTTGTGGCACCACTCTCAGCTTTGACGATGAAGGGGAAACCCTTTGTGTGGTCTGACATATGTCAGTAGAGCTTCCAGGAGCTAAGACAGAGATTGACCAGCGCGCATATCTTGAGGTTGTCGGAGGAGGGAGAAGGGTACGTAGTCTAATGTGATGCATTAGGGACCAGACTCAGATGTGTCCTGATGCAGGAGTGGGTAGTGATCGCCTATGGATCAAGTCAGTTGAGGCAGCATGAGCAAAAATACGCTACCCATGACCTGGAGTTAGCAGCAGTGGTCTTCGCTATGAAGACATGGGAACACTATCTGATGGGCGAGCACTTTACAATCATTTCTGACCATCAGAGTCTCAGGTACATCTTTACTCAGAAGGACCTGAACCTGAGACTATGGCTATGGCTCGAGTTCCTCTAGGACTATGACTTTGAGATAGTGTATACTCCTGGGGAGGGAAACGTGGTAGGTGATGATCTCAGCAGGAGAACGGGAATTCAGCGACTTGGGGAGGCGACAGAGCATCTAACCGCATTGCAGATATCCTTTGTGGATAGAGATGGAGCAGCCTTCCTTCAGTCACTCACAGTCACTCCTCTACTATTGCAGTGGGTCAGAGAGGCACAGCGTGGGGACGTCGACTGTGAGACGCGGCATGCGCAGATATACTAAGGACAAGCACATGATGGATTCTCTATGGGAGGAGAGCATGATGTCCTTTTCAGAGTACTTACCATGGTACCAGCTGCTTTACAGGAGTAGGTGCTATGAGAGTTTCACACTTCTCTGTTGGCGGTACATCCTGGAGTGGAAAAGATGTACCGGGATCTCAGATGACAGCACTGGTGGCCAAGAATGAAGAAGGATGTAGCAAAGTTTGTTTCTCGATGCCTCACCTGCCAGCAGGTGAAGGTAGAGCACCAGGTACCAGCAGGCTCGGTACAGCCCTTGTAGGTCATGGAGTGGAAGTGGGACGGGATATCTATGGACTTCGTGATTGGACTTCCATGCACTTCTGGAGGTCACGAATCCATTTGTGTGATTTTCAGCTGACTCACCAAGTTGGCACACTTCTTACCCATCAGAGAGTAGGGATCAGTGGAGAGATTGGGACGTCTATACGTTGAGGAGATTGTACGACTTCACGGTGTGCCATAATCTATCATCTATGATCGAGATGCTCGCTTTACTTACTGGCTATGGAAGGGGTTGCTGGAGGCATTCGGGACACTGCTACGTTTGAGTACCGCCTTTCACCCTCATACGGATGGTCAGACAGAGAGGACCATTCAAACTCTCTAGGAAATGCTCCGCGCATGTTTCCTCGACTTTGGTCGCAGCTGGGAGGACCACCTACCCTTGGTGGAGTTCACGTACAACAATAGATGCCACTCCACCATCGGGATGGCACCATACGAGGTGTTGTACTGCCAACCTTGAAGATCTCCTCTATTCTAGATAGACCCTGGGGAGTCAGCACTTGTGGAGCCAGAGATGGTCCATGCCATGACAAAGAAGGTCCAGGTCATCCAGGAATGGATGAGGACAGCTCATACCTGACAGAAGTCTTATGCTAACAGGAGGCGGAGGCCACTAGAGTTTGAGGATGGAGACCACGTCTTCATGCGGGTCTCACCTCGACGTGGATTACAGAGATTTGGCCGAGGCGGGAAGTTATCTCCACGCTTCATCGGACCTTTCCAGGTCCTCAGCAGGATTGGTGTGGTGGCTTATCACCTGGATCTACAACCTCAGTTGCACCGGGTTCACGACGTCTTCCACGTATCCCAGCTAATAAGATACGTGCACGACCCGATGCATATCATTGAACATGAGGATCTAGACTTTGATGATGGGGAGACTTTTGTGGAGGTCCCGGTGGAGATTGAGGATTGACAGGAGAGGGTCCTATGTGGATGGTCGATTCCACTAGTACGCATCATATGGCAGCACATGAACCTCCAGGAGCGCACTTGGGAGCGGGAGGATTAGATGCGTGCTCAGTACCCACTTTTGTTTCCCTTGTTTATGATGTATCTTTATGGGGACGTAAAGACCTAAGATGGGAGTGATGTAATGACCCTAAAAATTCAAGGAATTTTTTTTATTAATTTTCTTTGGGATTTTACAGGAACACAGTTTCTGGCGGCACCTGATTCCGAGTCCCAGTGTGCCCAGAATCTTTTTTTCCGAAGTTTAGCTCGGGTACGTTCAGTGAACGAACGAGAGGGTTTTTCTAACTTTTGAACCAGTGCTCGGAATCGAATTCTGAGGGCACCAATGAAATAAAAGTGCTAGTAATTTCTTAGAAACACTTTTTCCAGACATTCATTTTCTTAGGTGTGGTTTTTAATTTTTGAGGTTAAGTTATATATAAAATAAAAGTGGTGAAACAATTTATTTTATTTTTTTACTTAAAGCGGCTTAACCTATGTTAATAGGATAAGGTGGAACCCACAATATCCTACCCACATGGTAGGATAATAGTGCGGTGGGGCCCACATGAGCCCCACAGTTTCTTTACTTATATGTAATGCACCCGCACACCCCTTTTAATGATGTCAAACCGTGCGTTTATTTTGGTTAAGAAACGCCTCATTAATTTGGGCTGTTTAATCGTTACAATTAAATCATTGTATTAATTGTTCTTTTCGTTTCGTTTGAATTTAAAATTCTTAGTATATGTTAATAAAATAAGTGTTGAACTTATTTTATTTTTGTTGGAATCCTGGTTGTGGGAGCCTTTGGAAGAAAAAAAGAGAAGTCTTGAGGATTCTTCGTTCTTCGACGAAGAACGCACCGCCGCTGACGAAGAACTCCGACCTCCGACGGCGGACGATGGCGAGAGACACCTCCCTCCGAGGTCACCTAATGCCAATGGCGTTCCTTCCGTGATGATTTCTTCCATGATGATCCTCTTTTTCCGTGACGATTAATTCCCCGATGAACTCTCATTTGACGACAACGTTGAGGTAGAGATTTACTTTATTTGTTAGTTCGTAAATACTTCTGTCGTTTTCTCCTTTTCTTTTGAGCCGCATGCTATCGAAATTACGGGAGGAGGACGGACCGCACGAACACGGACGACCCCCCTCCCCCTTGTTGGTTTGTTTTTTGCGGCACGAGCAAGGCAACGCGGTGCCGATGCACCGCGCGGGAATTGTTAATGAAAGGGGGAGAAGCGCGGTGCCGTCGCGCCGCGCTGTTTAAGACGAACCAAAGACGCGGCTCCATCACGCCGCGCCGTTGAAGATGAACCAGAGATGTGGCGTCTTTGTGCCACGCCAGTAAACCATGAAAGCACCACGGCCGGAGCGGGGCCGCGGCAGAGGGGCGCGGTGCCGTCGCGCCTCGCCGGACGGATGAAGGCAGCGGCCGGTTCTGGGCCGCGGCAGAGTAGGGGAACCGGCCGGCAAGACCGTGGAAGAACCGAGGGTGCAAAACCCCTGGCTGGACGGACGTGAGCGGCCCCATTAAGGGGTCGTGGAGTCTATACGAGGGTGCGGATCCCCCCACATCTGAATGGCTCAGCCGTTTGGCCGAGCCACCTGGCCAGCGCGCTTGACCGCCAGCGCGCCTGGCCACTGAATCGGGCTGCGCCCAGGTCGGGCTGGGTCATGCCCAGGCCGGGCCAGGTCGCGTCCATACGGGCTGGATGCAGACCCGGTTCGGGTCGGGCCGGGTCGGGCCGACCCTGGTGGTATCGGGTCGGGTCGGACCTGTCCTGAACCCCCTAATACTGAATCTCTTTCGGTCTTTTTCCCCTAACACGAGCTATGGGCCTCAGATTGACACACCATCAGTTGCGATACGAACCTTGCATCGAGACGTTCGTTCCGGTATATCACACTCGTGGATTCGGGGAACTTTGGGTTTGTACGGGTTTGTTCGTACACAAAACCAACCGGGCCCTCGGAGCAGAAACACTATTAACTTGAGTTACGGAGATCTGATTGATGTGCCGTCGACTTTGTTGGATTTCTCTAAGTGAGATTGACCTTTTGGATTACTCCGCTTGAGGTTTGGACGCATTTGGAGTACGGTCAGGTTGGTTTTGACTTAAAAACCAACCGGGCCCTTGGGACGAAAAAGCTAATAACATTCAGACCGGGCGTCTGATCGACGCGCCATCTGTCACATTGAGTTTCTGTTGACGATACAGAACATTTGGATACATCAACTCCAGACTATGTGTCAGTTGATATAACATCCCTTCGGCCTGTGGAGCGTACCCTCTGAAATGAGCTTGTTGTGTGCGGGAACCCTAGAGCTGGCTGTGACTATGACGACGATGACGACTATGCAGAAATTCTCCGTGGATTTGACGGTGAGGACTACAGCACTCAGTGATCCTACATGGATTAGTGGTATAGATCCTCTGTGGGTCAGATCCTATGTGGGTCCGTGCTGAGCGGTCCTGTGTGGGCTAGCGCCTACAGATCCTGTGTGGGTCATTGCGGGGGTTAGTTACCTATCGATCCTATGTGGGTCAGATCGTCTGTGGGTCATTGCGGGGGTCAGTTACCTATCGATCATGTGTGGGTCAGATCCTTTGTGGGTCATAGCTGGGGTTAGTACCTATCGATCCTTTTTTGGTCCGATGGATTAGATGAATCAGTGGCTATATCTGATCATCTCTATCGTCATACAAAGAAGTATACATGTGTGAGCTGAAGCATTCTTTGCTATCCTGTGTGGATTGTGTTGTGCTATCCTGTGTGCATTACATTTTGTTTCATGTGTTGATGTGATCAAACATGGGCTCGTAGGTTGGAGCAACGGGAATTGATAACATAGGTATATGTATGGGCATATATCTAAGTAGAGTCGTATGTTGCTTTGTGATTGTATCTTCCTTTGTGGATTATCATTTGTCGATTCTGGGAGACCTTCGGGGGTCCCGAAGTCCCTACTGAGTAGCTTATACTCACCCCTGCACGAGCTATGCCCACACTACGTTGTGTTGGTTGTAGACGACGGACATCGCTGATCACGGTTGAGGGTTGTAGAGCAGGTCGGTACACAGAGGTGTACCACTAGGCAGGACGGACACGGAGCGGATGGCTGGACCCGAGGAGCTGTGGAGGCTATCTGTAACCACCCATAAAGTGGGAGTTCTAGTGGATGGTTCGAGGCTGCGGCTTTACTTTCAGTTGCTAATTTTTCTTTCTAGTTGTACTTTACTTTCAGTTTGGGTTTGTATTATGGCCCACATACATTTCTGCACTTACTATTGTTCTCAGTTTTTACTTAGTGTTACTTATTCTTTCTTGCTCTGTGGTGTTTGTTGTTTACATTACAAAGGCAATGCCTTCCCTTTTTGCCGGTAATTACACCTTGGTGCTTGTCGCCAGCCCCTGGCCTATGGAAGGCGGGTTTGCGGTAGTCACGGTACGGGCCCTGAGGAAGGGTCATTACAACATATCGTACATATTAATGTGGAGAAAGCTCACATGCCAAAATTTTTAATTCAAAAAAATAAATTAAAAGAAACCACACACACAAATATATCTTGGTATACCTATTTATCATCTATACATGGAATGATATATAGGAATAAATTAAAATATATATTAATTCTCTAATTGTTATTATTTATGATAAATCATGCTCGAATCAAGTAATTATCATATTTAATTAATCAATCCTTTTTTGAATAACCATATTCTATGTTTTCATGATATTATCACCCTTTATAATGTTAAACAAATAAATTCATTTAAAATTATCTTTGTACGTAACTTTTACCTTGGAGGAAACCAGGTGAATTCCTATTCATAACTAATCAATGAGTAGAAATGAACATTATATAGATCTTAAATTAATCACTTGTATATATAAAACACATATTACATGTTGTGCCTATGATTTATGCCCACATGATGGTATGTTTCTCAAGGGTTTGTATAATATAATAATATATTTTAGTAAATCTGCGTAATTTGGATGTGTACATGATATGTAGTTCCAACTACATGGTGTGTACTATTTTTCACCATCTATACAATGTATAAAAAAGAGGAAACGACTGCTGAGTGTACTTCAGAAATATTCATAGTACATAGCCTGTATAATGGGACACACACCATGTAGTACTTCATTACATGGTCTCCCATTATGAAAGTTGTGTACGGTGTACACGATCCAATGCTAACCTGAAGGGTCTACACGCCGTGTCTATTTGGAAACATTATGGGTAATATAGAAACTGTGTACCACCAGTTCATTGTCAACACATGGAGTCATTTATGACATAGAAAGACACCAACACATGGCCTAATTTGGTGGATCGATCCGATTCATTGAATCCTGACTACACTGTGGGTACTACCGAATACACGTCGTGTGTTCCGGTGTGGTAAGACCATGAGGATTTGGTACCCCCGGATGAGATCCTCTATTTTATTTTAATATAAATTTAATGAAAATATCATTTCAGTAAGGTGAATATGAAACGAAAGAGGAGAATTAGATCTCAAAAATCATAGTTATAGAACGATTAACATGAATTGAATCAACTAAATTACTAAATGCGTAAGTCATTAACGAAATATTTAAAATAATTATAAACAATGATGTAACTGCTCTAGTACAACTTAAATGTTCTGGGAGCCATTAAAGCAAGGTTTGAAGGCACCCGACCTTGATTTTTACCATGATCAATGATTATTTCGGGATCAATATGATGATGAACGCCTGTCTCTACAGAATATAATCAATGATTTAGATAAATAAGAAAGAGGCCTGAAACCATTAAAGATGATCTTGCACATCATGTTTATAATTATTTAAATTAAATTCATAAATAAAAATAACACTTGGATCATTTGTATTTTTATTCATTGTTGATGTGGATGATCTTGAATGACCATACCAGATTATGTCTTAGCCCTTGTAATGATGAAAACTATCATCCCTCTAGAAGGGATCCACTCGTGCTATGATGGATTCCGATCAACAATTCTTGTTCTCTGGGTGCTAGCGCGGTTAAGTGAGTGTCTTCGGTCAGTCATTCTTGATCACTTTTTCTTCTTCCTTGAATAACGTCTATCTTTATTGAGAGGGTATAGAAGAGGATTCGAGAGAGAAATTTTTTGTCTTAATAATTCTCAAATGATTAGGCATGTGGTGTGGTGTATGTCAGAATAGGCGTACATGTCTATTTATTTATATATAATTTTAGTTACAATATTTAATTGCATAGAAACAATTAAATACATTCATGAACTAAGAGAAAACCCATACATTTAATAATAATATTGTGTCACTATTTATGGTGTCGCAATTTGCGCAAAATGGAATTATACATAAAATTCCGTGTTTCAAAATAATTGCAGCGTTATTTTATTTTGTGCTAGATAGATAAATATTTTATTTACTATCTTGAAAATAATTATTTTACAACTAGATGGAAATTGTCTGCTCAAAATACAGTTCCATTTATTGAACACCAGAATAAAAAAAATTCTTTAAATAAATATTTTTCTTACAAAATAGTATGTAAATATTTATTAAATGTTCAATAATGTAAATAAATAAATTTTATTTAATTTATGCGATCATTTTAACATAAATAAAATTATTCCATGCTCTGGAGATTAATATTTATTTCACCAGTTAAATTCAAATAGATTTTAACCGAGACCACAAAAAACACTCAGTGTGTCACCCTCTAAGATTATTTCTCCTTGGAATTAGGTGGGATTCCCTAAAGTCCAAGAATACTTTCTAGAAATGGGGCAAGGCACCCAAGAGAAATAATGTAATGTCGCAATAATGAAATCCACATATGAACGCTCACAGTGTAATATAATCACATTGTTTCAATATGTTATCAAGTAGGATTGATGACTGTGTCATTAACTATTATGCTTTATACGTCGTTCTTTGATATTCTGAAATAAACTCTTCATTACACCATGACTATAGAATTTCGTGTGACAGTATTATTTCAATCAAATCGATGAGGTATCAACATCCATAAATTGAAGGGACAAATCCTTCCTTGACTTGTCCATTAATATCATACAACTCATTATGCACCCAATATAACCTACTTCCGGCCAACTGTATTTTTGATTTTTTTTCATCAGTAAATCAAAGTGCATAAGACATGACACTTATTAATGATAATCATTATTTCTATGGATCATTACACATGGGGGCAGTTATAAGTATCTGATGACCCCAGAACATGCAGAATTCCATCTAGTGGGTCTGTTCTTATAATCATCTATCATGGATATTACCATGTGCAAACATCCAAAGAGAAAGTCTCATATGATTATGAGTAAACACAACTAGTGGTCATTATGATATGGGTCCCATCATTGTATGCCATAAAACCGTATAACTATATTTAAGAATATTGTTATATCATTTCAGGTTTCTCATCATAGCAAGGAACAATAATGACCTTACCAATGTAAAAAATAATCTAAGACATTATTACATCATAGTCATCCAGAACAATGAACAATGTGTAATAATACATTAAATATCCATGTAATCAATGTAAAACTAGTTGGTTCTAGAAAACAAAATATTACAAGAACAAGTATCATGCAACACTATTAGATGGCTTGTTCGATCTTCTACATGGGGTCAGAAATTTCTCTATGGTAGACCACTGCTTCAGATATCACTAATTAAAGGAGAAATAAGTAATATATTCACAATACTGCCTTCTAAATGAGATATGGTCACTATAAGTTCATTTTTATTCCCTTTGGACTCAGAAATAATCAACAAATATTCATGAATTTAATGAATAAGGTATTTATATATCACAAAAACTAATTTATGGTAGTCTGTATCAATGATAATATGATATAATCTAGGATCTAGGAAGGCTATGAGGATAATTTGAATACAATGTGGAAGACATTATGAAGGGAGAAACTTTATAAAATGTATGTAAATGTGATTTATGGATGGAGGATGTATCATTCTTGGGGTATGTTACCACATGAAAAGGAATACCAATGGACAATTCCAAGAAAAAGGAAATTGAAGAGTGGCCCATGAAAATAATTGTAATAGTTATCCGAACATTCATGGTATAGCTAGGTTTTACTCAATATTTCAGAAGAACATATCATGACCACCCAATTGAATAACCAAGATGACACAGAAGGAAAAAATGTATTTCTGGACTCAAGAATCTGAGGAAAATATTATTGTTCTCAAAAGTAGGCTTATCATTTCACAACTAATATCACTCAAGAAAATTTGATCACTCGTTATAGTGTACAACGATGCTTCATGGAAATGAAAAAGTTGTGTAATAATGGAAAATGATAAATTAATATCCTACACCTCAAAGAAGATTGTGATCATTAAGAAAAACTATCCCATATGAGATCTTGAGTTGGGTGTTGTGATCTATGCATTGAAGATCTGGAAGCATTATCTCAATGTGGAGAAGTGTGAGATATATACTAATAAAAAGAGTCTCAAATAAATATTCACACATAAATAGGTTAAAATGCACTAGATAAGATGGTTATAGATCAAAAAAACTACGACTACTCAATCCACTATCATCATGGTAAGGAATATACGGTGGCAGATTCCCTTTGAAGAAAAGATCATTCATTATTAACAATAATTAAAATTGAGAAGAAGACAATATTATAAGAATAAAAAAGGATTAACATTGGAATCATTAATGTAGAAATATCTTCAATACTTTTTAAAATGAATTATCAACCATCATGTGTGGTTTGAATAAATAATTCTTGAGGAAATGATGTTGAAATTCAATAAATGGTGGAAAATAACTGAAATGGGAAATCCTCAATGTTCAACATTGTTTAGGATGGAGTTGTAATATTTGGGTCATTACTATGTGTAAAAACCAATCAAGAGATGAAGAGATATATTTTTAACAACACACATTTCTATACCATATCTATTCACCCAAGTAGCACATCAATGTAATGAGATCACTTTGAGAACTTTTAGTAGGACAATATGAATAGGAAGATCGATGATTATACATAAAAGTGGATTGTTTGTTAGAAATAGAAGGATAAAAGGAAAAGGTCTAAAGATATGATGTAACCTTTATATATATAAATATAGAAGTGGGAAAATAACCCAATTAAATTTGTAACTATACTTTCCAAGAAATCCATATTAAACAAAGATGAATGGGTTATTGTGGATCATTTTACGATGAAATAACACTTTATCGCAAATTGAGATGACATATAAATAGATCAAATTTCATTGATATACACCAAAGAAGTGGTAAATATGCATGTAATACCACTGTATATTTGGTATATCCAAGATCCAAGATTGAAAACCAAGTTCTGGAAAAGTATCCCACATGGTCAAAGCACTATGATGAAATTCAGTACATCCTATCATCCTCAAACTACTAGAAAATATGGGAATACTATTTAGACACTAGAAGAAATGTTGAATATTGGTTTAATGTACTCCAAATGATTATTGTTCCAACATCAGAAACTAGTTTAATTATTATACAACAATAGTTTCCACTCGTGCATCCAAATGACTACATACAAATCCCTTTATGGGAAAAGGTGAAGAACTCCATCATGTGTATGTGATGTTGCTGAATGTGTGCTTCTAGTAACTAAATGTATAAAAGAAATGATGTTTATGATGAAAACCAATCAATAAAACATCAAAGAATTCCAAATTAGATAAAGGAGTTAAGAAAACAATATTTGATGGGACCTGATTCTTACGGTCAGAGAAATTATATTCTTCAACATATCTCCACGGAAGAGGATCTATTGATTCATGAACAAAGGGAACCTATGACCTAGGTACATCATCTCATTAAATATCATTGATCATGTTGGGGTGGTGTCCTATTACCTATCACTCCCACCAATCATGTCAACAGTTCACTTTGTATTCTGTGTATCCTTCTTGTAGATGTATATACTAGATTCTTCACATATATTGACTTCATATGTGGTACAGTTGGAGAATGATATTTCTTAAGAGGGGAAACCGTAGAATATCTTGGATCATAGATAAAATGTTTTATGTAACAATACTACACACCAAGTCAGTGTTCTATAGCGAAACAATATGTATGTAGAGGCAACAAGGGAACTAGAGGATCCAATGAAGGAAAATTATCGACACTTGTCTACAATAGAGACTATAAATTAACATTTCAAGGAAAAATTTCAAGAGGGTTTCAGAATGTAACAACTAAAAGATGTATTTATAGAAATTCATATCTTCTAATTATTTCATATAATATAAACACATAGAGAACACAATACAATATTTAAAATTGATGAATGAATTAAATAAGAAGAGTTTCCTGAATTTAATGAACCCATATAGATGAAAAAGAAACTTGACCATTGGAATAGTAATTTTACTATTATGAATAGTATACTAGACAATTGAATATTATGATCACAAATTAATTAATAAACAAAATTTATCCATTTTATATGTGATAATATGATCTAATTATATCATAGAATATGTTAATATGTAGTTAAAAATTATTAATCATGTGTTGGAATTTTTGAAAGTCATAATTAGACAAATCGAATTTTATGACTAATTATCTAATTTAAAATAATACTTATTTTTCAAAAAATTATACGTAAATTACTATTTTTATTATTAATGATTATAAGGCACTTTTATGAGACTGTAGTTATTTTTTTGATGTGATATAAAAGTTGATGAAATTTTAAAAGCCATATTTTCAAAGAAAATGTTAATTTTAAAAGAAATTAAAATTTTTCAAATATAAAAAACATATTTTCATAAAATGGAGTTCATTTATCAATTCATCATGTCAAAAAATGGTTTGTGTAAATTTTTATGATTTTTCTATAATACATGAATTTCTGTGAATATTGAAATAGGATAATTTATAGTATATGTGAATGAATGAATTTTTGAGTCATGATTGAGTAATGGATGATGTAAATGAAAATTTTTTTTAATCCAAATGCACTAATTTCCATTTTAAGTCTCTTGAAATAGAACTATTTCTTATCTTCAGAAAAATAATAAACTAATGAATTAAATTATGAGAAAACACTACCCTACTCAACTATAAATACCATCTCTCACCACCTTTTTCAATCACACTACACAGGCCTTGAGCTTGATCGAATTATTCCCAAAAGTATTTACTGAACTCTCCCCCATGTCCAAGACCTTTTTTACTTAAAAAATAAAAAAACCAATTCCCTATGGAGGCTCTGTTGAAGTAGGAATCAAGAGGTAAAACCCTCATTTTTTCATTTTATTTCAATTCATGTTTCCTTCTATTCTTATATTCTCCTCCCCTACCCTTGTACATGTATCATGAGAACATTCATATCATACATATTCTATAATTTTATCATGTTATATGAATAATTATTCATCAATTATCATTTTCCCTCTATTTTATTTGAATAATGTATACATTTTTGTTGACGTGTTGATTTACCACTTTCGTGGATGATGTGATTTCACCATTCAATTCCTCATTAATTTATGGTCATTAATTATTTTTTATAGTTTATTAATATTATTATACAATTATTCTCTATTATTATATGTTATGGAATAAATTTTTTAAAAATATATTAATTTATAAAACAAAATGATTTTTTTTCTAATTCAAAAACAATAAATTAATATAAACAATGATCAATAAGGATTTATCTAAGGAATCATCCTCACATATAGAAAAACAATGGTGTTTTAATTTCATATATTTTCATTATTAACATATATGTTTTTTTCTAAAAAAATATCCTCATTCTACATAATATTCAATACACATATACATATAAACCAGTAAAGAAAACAAAGGTACCTAATGCTCCTGAACAATGAAATTTAATCTCATAATCCATAAACGTCACATGATTGAACATAATAAAAGTATACTAAATAAAAAAAGTATAAATGGTTCAGATTTAATTAATTAATGTATTTAATTTGATTATTTAGTACATTATTATCATGTGTATAAGACATAAGATACCAGATTCTACCCAAAACCTCAATAATTCCTACGAGTTATTCATTCTCTCTTTTTAACCAAATGAAATCAGGTTTTCATTTTATGTAAATATTATAATTTATATTTATATGATCCAAACTCATGTATCTGGATCCATTCATCGATATTTTTTAGGGATATACTTTTTTAAAGGAACCTTACCCAATTCTTCCAAATAGGCAAGCCCGATTAAAGGGAACTTCCAGAATTCTCACCCATTTTCTTGTTTTCTCCATAACTAGTTTCAAGACACAATTTTCTGAATATCAATCATTTTATTGTTAAAAACTAACTTGGTTCAATTATGGTTTTATAAAAACTTATATTTATCTTCCAATTTAATTAATATTGAATGTTTTACATTAATAAGTACTAAAATGTTTTATTTCTACTGTTTCTGAAAAAATCATTTAACATCATTTTGACATAACATATAATGATATATTACTGTATTACACTATTAATATACATGTATTCTTTAAATTCATCCTTTTAGGAACACTATTATGATATTACCTTCTGATATTCATTTTGGTATGATTATGGTACCCAATTCGTTCTATGGGTAACCCTTGTGTTTATGATTTATTTGTTACGTATGATTCCTCACATGGAACTCATATTTATAAACATGTTATGATGGGTGCACCCAAAAATATATTTGTTTTAGAGTAAAAATAAATGAATTAAATTTATTATGTCTAATATAAAAACACTGATTTACATTTGTTAAAATATATAAATAACATTGAAATATTATATTTTCAAAGTGATCTAATTTTCATATCAATTAATTTAATTTCATAAAAGAATTATTTTACAACTATAAACCAATAACATATACATTAATCAACCATATACATGTTTGGGGTATATTTGTTTCGTTCATTAAGGTAATTTTTGGAAAAAATAGTTTTCTTCTGTTTTTAATAATTTAATAAAATTTAATTTCTGTTGCATCTTGAAATATAATTTTGTAAAATGGATTCAAAATTTGAATAAATATAGTAAAATTTATTAATTTGTAAAATTTTATATTTCATCATATTTAATGGTTACCATTTTAGTAGTTTTTTCATCATTGTAATTGTTCAAATGTGTTAATAATGGTAAAAAATTTATAATAAGTTATATAATATCACAATAACCTTGAATTAATTTGATTCAATTGGGGGATATCGATATATGTCATTAATGTTTTTTAATTGATACTATTTTATGCTACCTCACACATGAAATTTCATTATATTATTTCAAAATTTTAGATCATTTTAAAGGGTTCCAACCCTGTCACGTATAAAAATTACAAAAGGAAAATATTATTCCCATTGTTTAATAAATATATGGATTATAAATTTTATCAACGGAAATATATATTCTTTCTTGCTTTTAAATGAGTATTTTGAATAAATTAAATTTTTTTAAAAAATATTTTTCATTATATTTTATTGATTAGTACGATGCACTGTGTATATGAAAAATTGATCCCATCAACCCTATTTATCATGATAGAATAAAAATAAATTTTAAACAAATTTTATTGAAATCCAATTTTTCATTGAGTTAACTAATAAATGTTTAAATTTGGATTTTTTTCCCTATATTTTAGGAAATCGTATATATTGATGATGATGGTGGGGTGAAATTTCACCCATCAAAAAATTTTCTATAATTTATATGAAATGACATGATTAGGTGAAATTAGAACTAATGAACACCCTACTATGAGACATATGTAGTGATTCAAGCAGTACAATGATATGAGAAAAAATATGTGATTCCTACTCCATTAGGTTATGATTTGATATTTTGATTATTAGCCACAAAAATATTCCAATGATATTCATTAATTTGTTATCATTAATTAATCACATAATTCACATATTATATCTTCCTAAACGATATTACATGGATTATATTTTATGAATATTTTTAATTGGACTATGATTTTCTTAATATATTACCTTTTAATATGATTAATTTTTCATGTCTTTATTTACATTATATGCTAATTTTTAGATCTATCAATGTCATATTCAATATTTTCTATTACTGTGCATCTATGCTCCACCTTTATGTGTTATTGGTAATAGAGGTAATGAAGAAGAGTATTAATTACTATTATTTCTAGATAGTTATGATACTTGATGTAAAATTTTGAGATATAACAATTATTTTTTACATAACCGTATTATCTATAATTTTTACAACTAGAATAATAATTATAGTTATAGTATTTGTGATATTATATGTGAAATAAATTTATTAATTATGGAAATAATATTATATATATATTATTTTAAATTATGTTAACACATTATACAATCATTTCAATTTCATGATGACTAAATGAATATAATTATTTCATGTAAAAAATAAAATTCAATATAACACATTAATAAAAAATCAATTCTCCTTTTCATCACCATAAGACAACAATCTTCACATTATAAGGAAACCATTAATAATAGTCTCATTGAAAATTTTGAACATTCACCACTATATTTTATATATTATTCCTCCTCTAAACTCTTTTCTGAGATATTTATGATATACTAATCATAATAAATAAACATTTGGCCTCCAGAATATTCATCAATATTTAATTTAATATCTTAATTTAAAAAACACACACACAGATATATATATACCTCAATACGGACTAAAATATAACTATAAATATAATTTTATGATTATTCTTGAACATTATTAAAACAGAAATATATTCTCATGTTATCGATTGTAGATAATTCAAAGTATTTATAAGACACAATAATCAAAATCACCATAAAAACTCAAATATTGATTCAGGAACAAAACATGTTGTGTTGTGGTGGACCATGATATGTTTTTTTACAACATCACCTACTATTAAGAAATAATTCTTCTCATTCATAAATCATAATCACATTTCATTAATCATAGATATTCACTATTCAAATATCATCACCACGTAAACCATTTCCTCACATGTGAATTATATTTAAAAATGATAAACTGTATTGAAAACAATTATAACCCCAAATTTTAAACATAAATATGTTCCTATGTTAAATTACATCATGATTTAGATACCATTTAAAAATCCCATTGAACATCATTTTATAACATTGTTATGATTTTTTCTATTCAAACCATAGTAGAAATGTTTTTCCACTGTGTATAAAACCCTTAATACAATATATTAATTGATTCCACGTGGTCCCATATGATTTTTCTAAATAATTATAAAAAAATTCCAAATCAATCTAAATTTATTCATATAGTAAAATTTTATATTTATATGATATAGAATAAAACATTTTCTTATGTAAAAAATTATGTTTTGTTCAATTATAAATTTTAGACAAATTATAAATAAAATAAAAATATATCTTCATCCAAAAAATTATTAAACATTTTGTAATCATATAAACACCACTAAACATATTTGAGTGACAAGACATATGAATTGGAAGAACATCATATATATATTTAAAAAATATGACCCAAATTTATCTATATAAATCATATTTTGTCATAATTTAAAAATAAACTAAATTATCATTATCAAAATAATCGCTTATGATATGAAAAAAATTATTTGGGCACGATATATAAGAGGCAATTAGATTAATTTAATTATGGGTTAACTTAAATTAAACCTCAAAATTATCAAATCTAATCTATCACTTCCATAAAAATTATCACTTTTGTTTCATATTTCATTATCATGTAAATATAATAGAAAAATGATTTTTCACATATTATTTATATACATATATTTTAATTTACTAATAATAAATGTATTTTATGTTATCAATTATAAGACTATTATATTTTATAAAATCATATCATGTTCTGTTATATAATTTATCTTTACTATTTGTTTAGGATAATTGCATATATTTAATTAAACATGGTATAAATGGAATATTACATTTAATATTATTATTAGTTTCTTAATAGTTATAAATCCATCTACTTTATTAAATAATGAAAATATATCATGGATTTATAGACCTGTGACATGAGTAGTGCACACAACCTAATTATGACATGCAACTTTGGTTGTTTTCACTGATTATTATAAAAATTATTATTTGAATAAAATTTTTTCTTATTTATTAATCCAAAAAATTTATTTGTAGTAAAATATTTTGTAAAATATTTTTATACTATTATTCTCTAATTCTATAAGACCCAAACTGTAGTTTCCATGAGCCGATGCAATTTCTATTACATTGGAATATAATAAAGGAAGTAATATCCCAATGTAATGAGTAGTTTAGTTGATTTGGAAGGAATAATACATACATAAGTTCATTATTACAACTTCAATAGAAATAATACATGAAAACATATTTTTAAATACAGTTAATCTCCTATACTATCCTTGCAATCCATTCATGATATATTTCTTAACAACTAGAGTAAAATAAAACATGTGAAATGGGGAGGTCAAATGCTCATGAATTGTAAATAACATAGAATAATAAAGTATAAATAATAGACATGATAAATAAATAAAAATGTATGCCTGTAAAATTTACTTGATCATAATACTAAAGGAATAAGAACTGATTAAATAATACAATAAAACATAATCATTGATATTATACCAGTCAAATAATCAAATGGACTATCAATCATTGGTTTAATAACAAGGTAATGAAAAATTCTAGACATTATGATATATACAGTCAAGGAATGATCCAATACATCTGAAAATTATTATGGCCTCAACCAAAACCATATCTTAAAATGGTGAGGCTTCAACCTAGTCAATATCTGTTTTGTCTCATGATACCTATCGATGATTCTTGGGGTTATAATGGGACTGACCCATCAATTACGAAGTCCGTTTAATTATTCATATGAATGATAATTAACAGAAAAATTATATATATTAATATTTAAATGAACATATGAAATGTAAATAACTATACCGAAACATAAACACTAACCATTCAGAGAAGTATGGTGAATGGTATCAATATACAACATCCATTATTAGACTGATCATATAATATTTAATAAAATATGGTATATGATTAAAATAGTATATCATCCTAAATAATACATAAACTTATATATAGGTGTTGAAATATACAAAATACTCTAATAAAATCATCAATTATGTTTTTATTAAAATACATTTTTTCTTGGAAAAAAACATTTCTTCTAGAAAAATGCATTCATAAACCTATAAATAATATAATTTAGTTTGTCACTAATGAATAATTGTTTTAAAAAAACTAAATTTAGATTCAAATTTATTTTATAGTTCACTTTCAAATAGGTAAGAATTTGAAAAGTTCCCTTTAATCGCACTTATTTGTCTAAAATTATTGAGAGTGATCTTTATAAAACATTTTACTCCACATAAGAAAATGATAGATTATGATTAGTAAATATATATATATATATACCATTAAAATATAATGTATGTGGTTTAAATATGAATAATTAAGAATTTAATTGGGATAATGTGAGAAAAAGTGTAACTCCAAAGTAAATGGAGGTTCAGGTAGAAATCCCAAAAGTTATGTCTAAATTTGTTCCTCTATTGAATATAAGGATATTGAATATGAAATTAGACTTATTAATAACTTATATAAGAAAATTTTATAAATTTATTTCATTTATCATAATTAAATTAATTTCAATTATTGTTTATTATTGTTTAAGAGATTCAATATCATCGTTTGTGATTGCACGTTTCATTAGTTCTCATGATCAGTTCATTTGTATGGAAGTTAATGTAAAATCTGAATTATAATACAGAATTGATGATTTCTGTAAATAATGTTAAAAAATATGATGAACTAATAATATAAGTCATTTTGTTACATTTTTTGTGGATTAGTCATCTGATATAATATTAATGATAAATGCTTGAATTAATTGGTTGTTTTTTTGATCACCACAAACATAATTTTTTTTATAAATAATAAACATTTATACAAAATGATTCCATAACTGTAAATATTATATATTAATTATATTATTATACGTTTCAAACATAAAAATAGTTTCTCGACTATAATCGATTATGTTAGTTGAATTTGAAAACCCAACATCCTTAAATGTAACAAATTAACACATCTTAGTCTCTGTTTTTGTTTCTAGTATAGAAGTAAGGGAAATAAGAGATGATGATGAATTATTCCATTATAATAATAAAAATATAGTAAATATATGTTAATTTAGTTATCATAACATTAGGTATAAAGGGGGTGACGAATACAAAAATATAAAAACAAACATGAATGAAAATAAAAGAAATTAAGAGGGATTTACCTCATGAATATATCTTCCAAAGGAGCCTCATTATTGGAGAGGATTTGTTTTTTGAAGAGAACAAGGGCTTCTGGGCATCATGATGAGCTTTTGAGGAGATTATACCCGAACTTAGTCAAGTAATAGGGCTTGAGAAGAGTTCGTTGTATATAAGGTGATATGTGATTTCTATTGTGTTAGTGGGATGTGGTTTCCGTTATTTTAATCATTATTTTTTTATTTTGGCACTATACAATGAATTTTCAAGGTTATTGGCACTAAAAAAATAATTGGATGTTAGTATGAACAAATGGTCATTTACCATATATATGAAAAAATCATGATGAATAAAATCATTAATATTTCATATTTCTTAAAATATCAAATTTTAAAATTCACCAAAAATTCATTTACTTTGGAAAAATACCTAAATATATTTGTAACCATTTGTGTACATATATAATAAAATATTAACTCCTTATTATAAAATTAATTTTGTAAATTTTAAAATTTAAATTTCTAAATACATTCATTATTTATATGAAAAATATATATTTTGAATTTAAAACTGATTTTATAATACTTTCGAAAACTAACTGAGGCCCAATAAAAATATCATAAATTCATAGTAAATGAAAAAAATTATTGAAGAAGTAATTTTATGAAAATAAATTTAATATTAAATAGAATTTTTTAATTTATAGTTGTAATTAAATATTTATTTCTCATAAAAAAATCAACAATTAATTATGCATTTATATAATATTCACTATCATTTATATATGGCCATGATTTTTTTATATAAGTAAATGGGTGATGATACAATTCCAAATGGTACATTACGATTCATTAGGGTAAATTACTATTTATAAGGGTTTGTTACTATAAAAAAATGTGTGTTGATCCAATCAGACTATAAATATCATACTGATCTCAACCAGGAATGTCATTTTTTCTAAATTCAAATCACAGACATGAAAAAATTATATCTACCCACTAGGTCATAACAATACACAAAAAATATAAAATATGTTTTTAAAAGAATCATTGTTTAATGAATTCTATAATAAATTTATTTTAAAATACATGGGGTGTTACAATATTCCCCCTTCCAAAACAATCATCCTCGAAATTACAAGAGTGTTATATCATAAAATGATATTCATTTTTATTCTGCACAAGTTCCTTAGGATCCCATGTTGCCACAACAATTTTATTTTATTTTGAAAGGTTCCTTTACCAACTGAGTATTTCCATTCCTCAACAATATTTCATTACATTCCACAGTCTTGCTAAAATCTTCACAGTAAGATAAGTCTAGTTCCAAACCTATACCTTCATAAGTGAGGACATGAATTGGGTCTGGCATGTACTTTCTCAATAATGAGACATGGAACACATTTTGTTATATAAAAAGGCTAAGAGGAATTTATAATAAATAATCAACACCACCAATTATCTCTTTTATTTAAAAATGTCATATGTACATGAGGATCTGATTACCTCTCGTTCCAAATCTTATAACACCCATCCATGGAGATACTTTCATCAAACATGATCTTCCTCATGAAATTCCTAGTCCTTCATTTGAATTTCATCATAAATGTTTTCTCACTATGAGATGCTTTGATATGGGTTTTAGTTGTATTTAACTTTGATGTAGTTTAGTCCACAATCTATTGGCCGATAACATTCCTTTCACAAACTTCATCACAACATGTTGGTGTATGCCATCTATTTTTTTTATGAAATGCTTCATACTGTTCAATTTGAATACTGGAATAGAAGGTATTATTATGGTAATATTCCACCAATGGTAATTACTGATCTCACACACATTAAATATTGAGTGATCATGATCTCAGCATTTCTTATATAGTTTGGAACGTCCTTTTAAACTGACTATCATTTTAGGTTTGATAAGTATTACTCAAACGAATTACAGTGTGAAAAAAATTATATAGAATATTCTTAAATCTCGATGAAAATTTTGGATCCCAATTAGACATAATATATATAGGTTCTATATTATGTCTAAAACTTCATTTATATTGATTTCTGCTAGGTGTTGCAGTGGAAAATAATCCCTTATAGCTATGAAATGTGATGATTTCATTAGTTGATCAATAATTACCCATATTATATCATTATTTCATGGAGTTTTGGGTAATCTAGTGACAAAATAAATGATGATTTAATCCCATTTCCATGTTTTAATAGGTAGGATAATCATGAATTCCCAATGATGTTTTCTTTCAGCCATCACCTATTGACACAGTAAACATCATGATTTATAATGATCAATTTCCCTCTTCATGTTATCCAACCATAAATGTTTCTTCAAATAACTATACATCTATGTAATACAAATATGTATAGAGAAATTTAACCCATGGAATCATCCAATAACTCCTTTTTATTCTCAAGTATAGTGGTAACACAAATATTCTTAAACAAAATTCAGAATTCCATCTTCATATAATTATTCATGAAAAATTCCATTATCCACAACATTTATTTTCTTTTTTATATTCTCATCATTAGGTTGATAAATTTTAATTCGTTACTATAATAAATGGTTGGGCAACAACATGAAAAAGTAATTATGTTTCACCTTCATTGATGATGTCCATATCCATCCTTTATAGATCTGTATATATAGGATCCTATTCCATTGTCATTTTTATTGATTTATGTGATCCTTTATACTCAATGAATTAGATTCGTTTTTTCCTTTCATGGGTGGTATTTTTTGGACAATAGATGATTTTTACTACTATATCTAACTATAATGGTTTTAATTACAATAAATCATCTCATATATTAACATATATATTATCTTTTGTTAGATCCTTTATTTTGGAAAAGCATTATCTTTATTTACTGACCAATTCATTTATATAACTATTTTTGTATGGTTAAGTATTTTTAACCATTTAACTTTTTATTAAAGGGTTTATGAGTTTTAGAAATCTATGAAATTTCGCAAATAAAATATATAAAGAACAACTAAAAATATCTATGTATGATTCACTGACATTAATAGACAGGTAGATCATTGATAAGAAAGTGACTCACTCGAAGATAGATCAAACATGCATATGTTCTAAGTATGTGTAGCTGAATCCATTGGAATGACCCGCCATTTGACATGACATTCACAGACATATGACTCACCATTGGACATGACACTATCAGATACAAATCACTCCATTTTACATGACACCAATAGAAAGGCAACTAACTGTGGCATATGACTCGCTAGCATAGATGACCTTCCATCAATCCAAGTTACCTACTGTTCCATGATAATACCGACACAAGGCCACACCATCAGTTGGAAAGTGTAACCATTAGTTCAACAATATCACCTATAGTTCAACTATCTCACATAAATATAGAAAGACTCACTGATAAAAATAGAAACCTCTAAAAAGAGACACTGATAGAAATAGACACCGACAGAGGGAGACAATAACAAAAAGAGACACTGATAAAAGGACACACCGATATATTAGTCACTAATAGACTAGTTAAATAAGAAATAATTATTATTATTTCTAACATTAATATTTTTTTTATTAATGACTTTAACATATTTAATGCCTACTTGATTACTTTATAGTAGACAATATTGTGTATGATGTATCTCCACATGCACATTGTTTGGTTAAAAAGTTTCAAAGTATAAAAAAAGCATGTCAGATAACATGGATGTACTAGAACTAGAGCATGTTGTGTGTGAAGAGAGGATAAATTAAAGAACATCAGCACTCATGAAACTTCTAGGAACCCATGAACTCAAAAAGATGAATGTACAAAGAGATCATGAAATCAAGCTAAAACTACTAAGCTGACCTTGAAAACCTATTTAATAAGAATATAATCATTTCATACTCTTATAATATAGAACATATGGAAAAAACACACTGTTTTGGAATCATATTTCATAAGTTAACTTGAAAATCAAATTCACTTCATCAAATGAGTCCAAATATTTTTCCGTAACACACTGAGCCTACTAAACCTAACTCTACATCATTATTCTCTATTGTGTTAATTTATATACATTTTAGAGCTGTGTGGGTATATTTATATTAAACACACATTGAATAATGTTAATAACTATAGGATACATAATATACTCAAACTCACATTATTTTTATCATTTTTTATCTGACATATTATTATGGAATAGGTCATGTGGGACCAATTTTCAATTTTCCCACGAGGAACAATTATAGAGTTCATGTGTGACCTAGATTTCCTTGTGGGATGCTGGGAACCCTGATCAAGGGTGCAGATCAAAATATTTATTAATCTAAACTACTAGGTGGTACGTGATCATTAAGTGGAGATGACAGAGTCTTAGCTTGAGACCAAAACTCTTTTTTAGTTGTACAATATTTTTACTCATAAGTATTACTCTATTTTATTAAGTATTTCATAAAACTAAATTGAACTCTAATAATTAGTCTTATAAAATTTCTATAAAATTAATGACATATTAATACAGTTCCAAAAGCTGTAATAATTCTCAAATTGATACAACTAACAAAAAATAAATCTAATGAAATATTAATTTAAGAGTCATGATCCTATAAATTCACTACTAGATAACATGGAAATAATATTTTAGGTATTTGGGGAATTTCAAAAAACCATTTTGTAAACAGAATTTTAGATACTCAATTCAACCCAAACATAAGTATTTGACTATAACCAATAGTTTTTATCATGGAAATTTTTTAATTTTTAGTTTCAAAAATGTATCCCAATTGTTTCAACTATAATTTTAATTGTTTTTCAGAGACCATAAAATTTCCATCAATACTAAATTTTTATCTCATTGAAATCATATTTAAAATTTCTAATTATGGATAATAGACAAGAAAATAATACAACTAATAGACCACCATTATTTAATGGACCCCATTATGTAGAATGGAAAATTAAAATGCAAATGGATGTGGAATGTATGGGTTTTAAAATTTTTTCTTCTATTGTGGATGATTATAATATTATTGATACTTTTATAACTATATGAGAGGACCCTAATAATAAATCTTATAAAATTAATTTTAAATCCATGAACTACATAAAATACTCTCTATTATATGAGGAATTTAATTGACATTCATCATGTTAAACAACACATGAAATTTGGTAGACTTTGTCTATTTCACATTAAATAACTTATAGTGTTAATTAAATGAAACATAACACATAAAAATTAAATATTATAAATTTAAAATGAATCCTGATGATCCTATTTATGACATGTATCTCAGGTTTAATGAAATATTGAACACTATGATCTCTCTAGGAAGAGATGTTACTACCAATGAAAAAATCATGACGATTCTAAGATGCTTACCTGATATATGGAGTAGAAGTTATGTCTCCATTATGGAATTGGGAGACATTAGAAAATTAAATGTCAATGATCTCATTAGAAAACTTAAGATGTATAAAAAATAGCTGAAAGTCATCAATGAATAATAGGATGAACCTAAGAGAAAATTTGTATCCATCAAGACTACTGCAACTAAAAATAAATAAAAATAGAATCTTCTATCCCCTATTTAAATCCCCAGAATGATGAATCCACATATAATAGTTATGAAGATATAGGTTATCTAGATAAAAGATTCAATAAATTTTATATAATGTAGAATATTTTTAGGAATACCAATTATAAAAGAGGATATGATAACACGAGAAACTTGAAAAATGACTACAAAAGAAATGAAAAGTAAGAGGAGATTATCTTCTATTAATACATGAGGATAGGACACGTCAAAGATGACTGTACAATGTGGAAATATAAAAAGAAGTATGAAAATAATGACTAGAAGTATGATAAAACCAATGGATTCCACCTGGAGTTCCTCTGAGGATAGATTAAATAAATCAACATCATCCAATGATGATAATGATGACATGGAAAATATGTTTTTTATAAAAAAACATAGGTGGTAACTCAAAAATCACCTGCATAGAATTCATTTTATTCTTACAATTAATGTGATTATGAGAATATGATAAGTGATGAACTATTTGAATATTGTAACATGTTGGAAGATAATTTTAATAAACTAAAAGATAAATATAAATCTTTAAAGAAACACCATCATATCACTTTAACTATTATATCAGAGCATAATACTGAAAAGGAAAAGAATGTTGAACATCTCAAAGTGAAGAATGAATTAATAATTCCTAATGAGAAATTAATGAAATATTTATAAAATCTTATCAATGGAAAAAATAATCTTACTCATAATCTTGTCAAATAGATAGCTCATATGTAGACACATGGCATTGGATATCATCTTGGACATAGAAAAATAACTAAAACACATTTTGTAAAAAAATATGAAAAATCTGTTATTTTACCTAAAAACAAAAACATTGCATCTAATAAAAGTTCTGAAAAATATTTTACTTCCTCTAGTTTTTCTAGTCCAAATAGAGTTTTTTATAAACATGATGAATTACTCTTATAGGAAACCCATATAAGAAATATGGGTACCTAAATAATTGATTACTATGGTCACTTAACTAAAACAAGTGTAAGAACCAAAATATAGTTTTGTTGGATTATTCTATCAGGAATAAATTTGAAGATATCCTATAAGAGTCAGTGCTACATGGACAATGGATATTTAAGACAAATGATATGAGATTATTATGTCTTCAAGAACCAAATCATTATTGATGGTATATATGTCACCATTAGTGATGATGCTAAAGGAAAATTAACTGGATTAGGCCAGATAGGTAAATCTAACAAACTTTTAATTTCTAAAGTATATTTTTATGATAGATTGAAATATAATTTACAATATATTTCACAATTCTATGACGATGGATTTCATATAAAATTTGAAAATGATACTTCCAATTTGTATTAACACAAAAAATGAATTCTTATTTTCTATGTTTAGAAATTAAAATGTATATTCTGTTAACATATATTCTTTACATTCTAAAAATTATTCTTGTTTAAGTTCCTTTCATAAAGATTTTTTCCTTTGGCAAAAGATATTAGTCCACTCTACTGTACACTGTCTTAGAAAACATACTAAAAATGAACTAGTCAAGGATTTTCCCAAACATGAGTTTCCAAATAACAAAGTCATTAATCCTTGTCAAAATGGGTAAGCAACATAAGAAATCATTGTAATCAAAGAATGATGTTTCAATATCTCATAATTTATAGTTGTAGAACATGGGTTTTTTGGACCATCTTGATATTCTAGTTTAAACTGGAAGAACTATGTCTATGTTCTTTTATATAACCATTATATGTATACATGGACTTATTTCATATCTCAGAAGAGTGAAGCATATGTTTACATCACTAAGTATGATAAAAAAGGGAAAAATCATAGTGAACATTAAATTAAATCCTTATAAAGAAACCATTATTGTGAGTTTTAAAATCAATAAATCCATTCATTTTTCTCACACAATGGATATAGTAATAAAATTCTCTCATCTTAGGTCACCTACCAAAATGACGTTTTAGAAAGAATAAATGAAACATTAAAAGTGATAGCCCGAACAATGGATAATGAATTTGATATACCTATTAAAATTTGGTCTAAGGCTGTGGATATAGCTTCCTATATAATTAACCGAGTGTTAATTAGACCTATCATCAATAATACCCATTATGATTTGTAAAAAATATAAAATAAAATGTTATTTATTTCAATGTTTTTGGTTGAAATGTCTATATCATTAATACTAACGACAATCTTCAATAAATTGTAACGAATAGTGGTGAAGGAACATACATATGTTACTCAACCTCTTGTTATGACATTAGAGTCATTAATAAAAGAACCATGTTTGTGGAGTAATCAATACATATCAAATTTAATGAAATAGATCCACATGAACCAATTATCTCTGTAAAAAACCTTGATGATGATATGTAAAATTTAGACATAAATTTAAAATCATCTAATCCTATTGTTAAAACAACTATTAAATAAAAAATTGTTGGAAATTCATCAGAATCTGAATATGATGAACCCGAAATGGTAGTCAAACCTGATGTTATTAGCCCCACCTTTTCTAGAACAACTAGGAATCTTAAGAACAATGCATTTGATGTTGTTGATGGAGTGTTAGTCAAATGAACAGAAAACTAGAGCGTAGTTTAGAAATCAGGTTGAACATCAAGCCATATTTTCACAGATTGAAATTGAAAAAATCAATGATACAATTAAATACGAGTTTTGGGTAATTGAAAATGAAAGAGAAAATCAATCAATTAGTATGAAATATGTTCTGAAAACTTATGGATAGACCATTATACCCTTTTAACAAAGGTACCGAATTTATTATTACGAATAAATTAGATTAATCTTGTAATATTATTAGAAATAAAGCTATATTAGTTGAACAATGTTATAGTCAAGAAAAATGAATTGTGTATGAGAAAACATTTTCACATGTTTCGAGCCATGAGTCTATCAAAATCCTACTTTGTTATGCCACCCATCTTAATTTCCAACAACATCAAATGGATGTTAAGAGAGCATTGATAAATTGTTATATAGTTGAGGATGTTTTTACTAAAAAACCACCTTGTTTTACAAACCCCCATTTTCAAAATCTTTTTTATTCAAATTAATAAAAGATTTATATGGTTTAAAACAAGATTCAAGTGATTTGTAGGATATAATGAGAAGTTTTCTCATTTCAAAAGGATTTAAAAAAAGAACTTTTGATCATAAACATTTCAAAAAAAAATTTATAACGATTTTTTAGTAGATAAAATAAATGATGATGATATTATTTTTGGTTATTCAATAAATTATTTAATTATTTATTTATCAACGATGTGGCAAAATGAATTTGAAAGGAGTTTAATGGGTGAACTCAAATTCATTATTGGATTTCATATTTTCCAAAATATAGAATGAATCATTTTAAATCAATGTAATTATACAAAATATAATTTAAAAATATTTTTATTTGATACCATTAAATGTAGTGACACTCCAATGAGTTCTACAAGTATGTTGGATCTTGATGAAGATAGTAAATCTGTTGATCAAATCACTTATATTGGAATGATTGGAAGCTGTCTCAATATGAATGCTAGAAGGACATATATAATTATTAATGTGTGTATGTGTGCCCATCTTGAATCCAATCCCAAAGAATCTCACTTAATTTCTGTTAAAAGAATTTTAAAATACCTCAAACATGCTCTTAATTTTGGTTTTCTTACACCAAAGGACTATTAATTTATATTGTGAGTCATTATGATTCAGATTTTGGTGGATACAAGTTAGATAGAAAGAGAAGCACAATGAAAAGTATCTTTTTTGTAAAGTCTATCATTTTATGGTGTAGTAAAAAACAATATTCTTTTTCATTATCTACTGTTGAAGCTAAATATATCGCTACTGGCAGCTGTTGTGCATAAATTTAGTGGATGAAACGAACTCTTCAAGTTAATGGATATCAATTTATACATGTAGTAATAAAACGTGACAATAAAAGTGATATTAACCATTCTAAGAACACAATTTTCACTCTAGATTAAACATATTTATGTAAAACATCACCTTTTGAGAGGTCATTATAAAAAGGGGGAGGTCAATTTAGAATTAATTATCCCTAAATATCATCTTGTGGACATATTCACTAAAAAATTGAACTATGAAAGATTAAATTACATTAGACATGAGTTAGGATTGATCAATTAGTAAAACCATGTGTTTGACTTTTCATTAATATGTTTTTTGTGAGGTTCTCATACCGACACCACGGTAATGCCGAAACCACTGTCATGATGACACTGTTTTCATGTTGACATTGATTTCATGATGACACCATTACCATGCCGAAAACATTGTCATCCCGACACCACAATCATGTCGACATTGTTTTCATACTGACAATGTCAGTATTTTTTTGTGTCTATCATGTTGATAATGATAACTAATTGTGTTTCAACATTTTATATTTTCATCAAAATGACACTGTTTCATTAATTCCTATGAATCATGTTCACAATTTTATGATTTTTTAATCTAAAAAGCCTTAAATGATATAAATTTGAGTCGATCCACTTTTCTCCTTTAACTTGCATCTCTATCTCTCTCTATCTCTCTCTTTCAGCCACCTCTCTCTTTCATTAACCTTGACCATTCACCTTCAGACCTCTAGAATAAAACTGATCAGAATGGCGTGAGTGAGTTAAACTCAGGAGAAGGGTGAGTTTCTACCATTCAAGAAATAGAAAAATTAATTGAGAAAGCCTTCAGGTCTTATAAATACTATTTTCGTAATCCATGTGGTAACCTTAGAGAAATATGTTTTTGTGGAATGGGTCTTATAAAGCATGTCTTTATTGTTGAAAGTGATTCAATATCAAGGATAGATTGAATGGTTCATAAACAATGACATATTTATTTATTTGAAAATTATATATGAATTCTACGTGAAAATTGAACTTATTCTAAAAGGAAGTGATGTTTCTTACGAGAAGTCAATTGTGAAAGGGAGGAGAATATATTTCACTTCAAGACATCGGGATGACTGTCATATGGTAAACCATGAAGGAGGTTTTTATAAATACCATGGTACTTCTCATCTTGAAAGTGATTTCATTTTATATTTGAATTCTCCAAAATAGCTAACTGGGAATGAGGAACATAGGTGGCTTGTTTCTTAATAATTTAATGGTGAGAGAAAAATTTTATTCATGTTTATTCAACCCTATATTTTTCCAATAAAGGGTTCTTTTCTTCAGTAAAGTATCAGGATGTATACATAGATTATTTTATTTTGAAATGTGTTAAATGAAATATTTGCAGATAACTGATGTTGTAAATTAATGAGATTTTTAAACTGGGTTTTATATCAAATTCAATTATCTATTAAAAAATTATTTTAGATATTCTAAAGGAAAAAATGGTTGTATATGTGAAGCTTATGATGTTTTATATACTGAATATAGTTGGATCTTTTTAAGCTCTGACATATGTAAGAGAATAAAAATTAATTGGAACCAATCGAAGAAGGAATGGGATGGTGATGAAGATATATTGTATGAGATGGTTAGACCTATATATCATCAAGTTAGACCAAAGCATCGAGTAGATCCTTACCTCGATCTGGATGAAAAAGCAACATATTCTACAGATGAGGAAGAGGATCCTGCAAATCATTTTATAGATGTGGGATCACTAGTTTATGATAAAAGTGACCCAGACACTACTGGACGAACAAAAAGAGTCTCTATTAGACCTAAAAGTCCACATATAGGCTTATATTATCATGAACCTTCTGTCAAATATATTGTATTTTAAGAAATAGAAGACGAGGGCATTTTAGAGTATGTTAGTGAATCTATTGAGAAATAAGATGAATAAGGAGAAGAAGATTATGGTGAACGTAGTTCACAATCAAGAAGGGTAGTAGAATATGATCTAGTTGATGATAATGTTGGGGATGGAAAATATAAGGATGGTGATAATGAATAATGAGATCAAAGTGGTATTGATGGTGAATCTGATCATCCTAATTATAATCCAAAAATTGTTAGTATGGAAGTTTTTGAAGATAATACTTTTGTATCTGTTGACGGTTTTGTTGATGAAAAACATGTGTCTCCAGATGATTATTTTTCTCAAGATTCGTATACTAGGAAATTACTCTATATAATTAAAGTCAACCTACCCACGATTACATGACTGATGGAGAGAAATTTTACTTGAATGCTGAAGGTGAGGGGGTTCCTAAAGGTTCAGTTTCTCATGCTGATAAAGGGCATCAAAAAAGATGTGTATGTGTTGATACTCATACTGTCCTAGATTCTGATATTAATTCTAAATGGTTAAGTAATCATTGTTATGCTGACTTGGGATTGGATTATAATGTTTGTGATGATGTTGTTTTTACACATGATATAAGTGAACCAGTTGATGGGACATCTTCTACTGAATATGTCACTAAGTCCACATTTGAACATTTAAAGAAAAACATATATTCCTCTATAATACACTCAGTCAAATATCAAATAATGTATGAGATTTATGAATCAAGGAGTGAGAATACTGTACTGAATGATAATTTAAAACCAATTAGATCTATTGTTTATCATGGAATGAAATCTTGTACATTTAGATATACTTCTACCTAAACTTGTATGTCTCATGTTGATGCTGTTTCAGTTTCCAAGACGGTCATAAAAGAAATTCAACCAAATTTAATTACTAATGAAAAGACTATTTGGACAAGAAACACCATACTCAGAAATGATATGATTATGTTAACCAAAATAATCAACTCCTTGACAACCGAGTACAGAAATACAATGGAAACTGTCATGATAGGACGTGATAATCATGTTTCTAATTTTAATGCTCCTGCATTTTCCATGATATGTAATGAATTTTTTGAACTCACCTCCACTGCTCTGACATCAACCTCTGCTCCACCTGCTTAGTATTTCCAATATGTAGATCTTTCTTCTATTAGTTATGTATTGAAAGTGGAACTGCAATCATTTATTACATGTTTGGCCAATGTTGAGTACAAACCAGATAAGTTATATAATCATGTGAAGTATTATATGAGGATTGATTCGTAGACATATGAAGAAATGATGAAAAGGATTAATGAGTTTTTGTCCAATCTCATTACAAAAAATAAAATGAACATTCTATTTATGTATTTATCTTCAAATCATACACTTCATCCAGTAACAAATTCCCTTAAGGATCAAATTTATAAGCTCTGAGAATTCAATCCCATGATGTACATGTATATAGAAAAAAATGATGATTTTGAAAAGGACATGAAATATGGTGCATAGATCATTGATGAAATCATCATGACTTTTGAACCATATCTCAATGTACAAATTGTATCAATTAAGGTACCTCTTACTGTGACACTTGGCCCTACTAGTTTGGTGATTGTTCAACCTCATATGTCATTTTTGCAGTCTTTATGTTAGATCATTTCAGTCATTACAAAAATTGTTCATCCTATTATTCTTTCTCATCATAGTCATTACCTCGAATTTATAGTTCACTAAAGAGGGAATCTACCTTCTATCAAAATCCATTCAGACCCTCCTTCTTCTCACCCTAATCTGATTGATGATCCATCAATTGATCCATTAGAGAAGGGGATGGAACCCCTTGATCCTACCCTATGTGGAGTGATTTTTATATTGGTTTGAGTCATTTTACTTCTTATTTTTAAGTGTAATATGTTTATGAACACTATTTCATTATTTCTAATTATTTGTTGTTATAGTTCATTTCTCATATCACTCTTATGAAATCCCAAAAGGATATAATTTTATTAAGCATTAAGAAAACATTATTAGTCATTTTTATGAGTTTACACATTATTATGTGTTTCTTCATTATTATATCTAATACATTATTTTAATTTTATCTCTGAAATATTATTATTCTCAAATGTTACATAATAATTCAATGATTTTTGATTATCAAAAGGGGGATATTTTTTTCCCGTAGATGTTGTTGATCACTATCTCTAACTATAATGGTTTAAATTATCAAAAATAATTTCATATAGTAATGCATATCTTATCTTATGATAGATACTATATTATGTCAAAGCATCATCATGAATACCAAATATATTCATTTTTATAACTATTTTTCTATGTTTCAGTCCTTTCAATATTACAATCTATTATCTATGTGAATATGAGTTTTATAACTCTCTGAATTTAGTGAAATGAAAGATAGATAGAACATATAATATTATCTAGGTATTTTTCCCAAACATCCTCATACAGGTGACTCACTGATAGGTATATGAATCGAAAATAGACATATCAAACAATAATATGTTCTATATATGTGAAGCAGGCACCATTGGAATGGATCACCATTGTACACGAAATCAATAAACATAAGGATCACTATTGGAAATGATAACAACAGAAAAATGACTCACTATTTCTTATGAATCACTGATGAATAAGACCTATCATTAGTTCATGTGAGACACCATTGCATGATACTACCGAAGAAAGGACTCATCTTTAGTTGAAATGATTCTATGTTAGATCAATGGTATCACCGATAGTTCTACTATCTTACCAAAATATAGAAATAATCACCGATTGAAATAGACGATGATATAAAGATACACCGATATAAAGAGACACTGATATAAGGAGACATCGAAAAAATTATTCACTGATATACGGAGACAATGATAGTCAATTCACTGTTAGACTTTTTAATTATTAATTTGTTAATATTATTTATAAGGTTCATATTTGTGTAATTTAATGTCTCTAACATAATTAATGCCCAATTGCAAACCTGATAGTAGATAGTACGATGTTAGAGGTATCTCCACATGCACATTGTTAGGCTAAAAAGTTTGAAGAGCCAAACAAGAGTATGGGAAATGTAAGGTGGACTACAATTTGTGCATGCGGTGTGTGATGAAATGAATAACTAATGAACATAAACAATCATGAAACTAATATGAACCCAAGAACTAAAATTTATGTACATATATATTGATCATGAAATAAAGATAAACATGGTGAGATGTCCTAGAACATATTTGATCAAGATGTTGAAAATATTATACACCTGGAAGCCAGAACGGAGGGGATAAGACACTCTGATTTTTAGTCAACATTTAGAGGAGTACATGAAAATCAAATTCACTTCATCAAACCTGTCCCGAGCTTCACTGCATACCACACAAAGCCTTCTAAAACAATATCTACATCTTTATGCTCAATTGTGATAAATTATTTAAATTTTTGAGTGCATTGTGTATCTATTTGTTACACACATAGAGAATCTTGTACATAATTGGAGGATACCTAAAATCCTCAAAAACACATTACATCTATCTTTTTTTATCAAAACATGAACTATGGAAGAGGTCAAGTGTGACCTTTTTATTGTTTTCCAAAAAAGACCTATATTAGAGGTCATGT
Source organism: Viscum album (assembly GCA_963277665.1). NCBI lineage: Eukaryota > Viridiplantae > Streptophyta > Magnoliopsida > Santalales > Viscaceae > Viscum > Viscum album. The sequence goes on along the minus strand of OY728122.1, from coordinate 1,514,109,358 downwards.
CTGACCTCGATAGCATTGTATGATGTTGTGGACCCCGATACAGGGTGTGGATAAATTTTTTAATAAAATTAATATTCATTGTGGTAGGTGATCCCCAAGTGGAGAGGAATATGTCTCATCTTTAGACTGAACCTGTGATTTATTTATGATGTTTTTTTACTATTTTGTTTTACTCTGTTTTATCATATATTTCATAAAACTATGTTGAACTCTCATAATTAGTTGTAAAATGTGTTTATAATAGTATTAACATATTATGTTAGTTTAAAAATATATATTAATATTCAAATTGATAACAATGAGAACTAATAAATCTCTAGAAAAATTAATTTAATAGTAACGATCGTATAAATTCACTACTAGAAAACATAGAAATTGAATATTAGGTATTGGGGGAATTTCAAAGAACCAATTTCTGAATAGAAATTTTTATATATACTCAATTCACCCCCACCCTCTTGAGGACTCTACTCTGACCAATAGTATTATATGGACCAATTTTAATCTTTCAGTAGCTTGATCAATTTCCTTTTCCTCATGTTGAGTTTTTTCTGAGAAGATGTATTTAACGATCTTATAATGAGTATATATCACACATCATTCACCAAAGAGGTAATGTTTTCATATATTTAGAGAAATTATTATAGATTATTACTTAAGATAATAAATTTGATGGTTTTGATCATGAAGTTTTACTACTGTGGTATATTGGAAAAAACACTATCATTTTTCATAAGTAAAAAAACCTAATAATTCCAATAATTCCAGACCATTGATAATAAACCTATCATACCAAAATGTTATATTAATGACAGAGTCATTCACTAATATATTCTTTAATTCATGGATTATTCCCTAAAATTATTTTTTCAATACAAACATAACCACATTTCATGTAGGATTGGTTAACTGATTGGATAATTAGGGGGAGTTATGATCGATATCATAATAATATCCTGCTAAACCAATAAAACTACATTCCTCAGTAATGATAGATGGTGTAGTAAATTCCAAAATTGCCTTTGTCTTCACATGATCAATATATATTACATCCCTAGATACAATATGGGATGAATAGAAATTGATTATAGATGAAATTACCACTGGTTAAATGTCCCATATAATTCATTTCAATTAAGATTCTTCAAAATATTATGCAATTGATTTTCATGATCTTTATAGATTTTGGAGTATACCATGATATCATAAATATATACCACAAAAAATAATTCAAGATATTCCTTTGATAAACCTTATTCATTAGATCCTTGAAAATTGAGGGTGCATTACTCAGTTCAAAAGGTGTTACTATAAACTCATAATGCTCATACCTAGTTCGAAATATAGACTTTGGAACACTCTTCTTCGTCACACTCAACTGATGATATCAAGATCGATGGTTAATGTTTTAAAAATATTGATCTCCATTAATATGATCAAGTAAATAATCTATGTGACATAGAGGAAACTTGTTCATTATTTTTATATCATTGATCTCTCTATATTCAGTTCACAACTTCATAAATCCATCATTCGTTATAATTAAAATAACAGGGTCTCCCCATTGAGAAATACTAGAGAGAAAAACGCTTTTATCAATTAGTTCCATTAGTTTTTCTTCAGTTTGACTAATTCCAAAGTGGACATTATATAAAGATTATATGATATATTTCTTGAACCAATAATTTAATCAATAAAGAAATCAACTTCCTTCTCTATAGGAAATCCATGTAAATCATATGGAAACACATCAAAATATTCTCAAACAATAGGTGTGTCCTCTATTTGAACATTCCTTTCCTCACCCATAAGTATTTAATTCAATTCCTACAAGTAATTAAAATTAATAGAGCTTCAATGGGTGGTTCTAGATGATAAACATAGGGAAATGTTTCTTCTATAATAATAATGGATTCTTCACCACTCTCAAAAATTGGAACTTAATTCCACTAGAAATAGATTTTGTCATCATTATTTTAAATGCAATCCAAAACTATGATTATATAAAAGTTGGTCATGGGTATGAGGATATGTTTTTTAAAAAATTAATGAGTATTGGTCAAAATGGATATTGGTTGAAATATATTTTTTTCAATGATAGTTCCCTTTGGAGTTTTGAATAACAACTCCTTTATTAAATCAAAATGGAAATATCCAATTTTTTGGGGAAATAAGAAAATATAAATGAATTTGATGATACAAAATTAATTAAATAATAGGTTAAAATTTTGGAAAATTATTAATTTACCCACCACAATCCCATTAGAAAATTCACGCCCAACAGTTTTGAAAATATAAGCTTGGCCTTTCTCCCTTGGACTTTTTAAGGAACGTTTCCACGATGGTTTGGAAAATCAATAACATAGTGCCCCATCTCTCTAAAATTATATCATTTATCATTTATAGCCTCAAAATTTCCTTTATAATAACCAGCATGATGGTCTTCTTTTCCACACATAGAGCTGATTCCATTTTCTTTTAAGAAGTTTCTCAGGAGTTTCATTTAAAAGTATCACAGGTTGGAAAATTCACCTTTTCATTTTTTACTTTATCCATTCGATCCCCTACAACCCTATTATTCTATAATATCCCCTTAAATCCATAATAAGTTGAGAAATAAATTTCGATCTTGATATCACTTGAGATAATGTCTTCGTATAATGATTAACATTTGGGGACAAAAGCCCATCGAGGAATGGTTTTAAACAATCAAGGAATTAAAAAAATTTAATCCTTAAATTATGTATATGTTTTAGAACATCAATCACTATGCTTTTATAGTTGTATTAAAACAATTAATAATTTTTATCCTCTTATTTTTTGTGACTCATAAATTTCATCTCCAAATTTTCTCATTGATCAGGAGGAAAATATTTTTCTAGGAAATGTTCCTTAAAATCCCTAAATTTATTTTCGTCTACTTCCTCCCTCATAATTGTTTATTTGAATTAGTGAAACCACTAATACACATTTCCCAATAAATGATAATACACCATGAAAACTTTCTCTCATTTGTTACATCCCAAATAGATAAATATATTCACTAAATATCTTATCCACTCCTCGTTGAATAATAGATTTTTACTCCCATTGAATGATAGAGGATGTTATCAGATAAAGAAGACTTGCATTTCTCATCGACATTATGGATTAGATGGTCCACATTGGTATGTTTACTGCTTATAAACCTAATTCAGGTTTCCTCGTATAGTTATATGTTACTCAGCACTAGTCAAAGCTCGAGAGCCTATATCAATATTTATCAATGATGGAAATCCCTACATGGGATACGCCCAATCATTGTGTTTGAATTACAACCACTAGTCTCCATTTTATATAATGGAATACACTAGATTAAGTTATAAATCATAACTTATAATCTCAACATACAAAAATACTTAGCATAAATTTAAAATCTTATACATTTTGAATCACATAATCATGGTTTCATTGAAGAAATATTTACATTTATACCCTTGATAAAGGATTGTAAAGAAAATATGAATTATCCGAAGGATATCCCCTAGGAGATTAAAACCATGTGTGTAGTAAGTCCCATTATTTTATACCAGGATAACATGAGTCAAGACTAAAACCCCTTGTCAGATCTGTTACTCCTTGGTACATTTGTCCCAAAACCACATCAACTATTATTATCGATACAAAAATTTATTTTCATGAAATATCCATATAATATATTCCTTATCAAAATCATAGTATTTTTATGTATGTTTATCCTCAAATACAATCATGTGGGTTTGTTCCCTAATCTACATGTTCATATTCTAGTCTCTATGTTTTCAAATAAAATTTCTCTAATACCAACATTATTGACTTGACACTAGTTTCCTAAAGTTATCGCATTATTTTATTATATTATAATATAAACAAGGAATTCATATATTGATGTGAAAAATAGTTTAGTATATTTTGGAAACAAGAAACATACATAAGTTCAACAATAATAATTGAAATAAAATACAACATAACAACATCTTTTGAAACACACATAGTCTCCTAAATGATTTTTCAAATAATTTAAAATATAATTCATCAAAACCATGAAAATATAAAACATGTGAAGGGGTTGAGACCAAATGACCAAAACGATTATAAAATACCGCTGAAAAAAATATATACACTAGGAATGAAGAATAAATATTAAATAATACCTTAAAAAATATACATTATCATAATTTATAAAGAAAAAAATAGATTAGTCAATTCCATAAAACATAACCATGGATATTCTACAAGTCAAATAATCAAATGGAAATAAAATCTCTAGTTTCATAATCAGGGAATTCATAAGGTTGTAAATTCTGAAATATACCATCAAGGCCTTGACCAAGACATCTAAAAATGATTTATCTATCAACCAAAACCATATGTTTAAATGGTCAGGCCCTCGTCCATGTCTATATATTTTTCTTTTCATATTACCTTTCGATGAATCGAGTGGAAGTAAGGGTCCCAACTCCTCAATTAATAAGTATATTTAATTCCCCATATGAATGGGGAAAACATAAACAGTATATACATTCATATTGAAACTAACATATGAAATTTAAATAACATTCCCCAAACATAAATAGTAACAATTCACAGTAGTGTGGTGAATGGTATCAATGTAGAATATACATAGTAAAACTAATAATAAACCATTTAATATAATATTTATGATAATAAATATAATATATAAATCTCAATAAGACTTAAAATTGGATATATTTTTTTAAAATAGACAAATAGAATGTAATAAAATCCTAGTGGTATTTTTGAGAGAAATACAATTTTATTTTGAAAAGAAAGGATATTTTAGAAATGTAATTTTACAAAACCATATATGATTTAATATATTTTCCCTTATTAAATGGGTTGTTTTAAAAAAATATGGATAAAAAAATATTATATATTTCTCTTGAAAATATGAAAAAATTATAGAATTTCCCTTGAATCCGGATTGTTTTTCCAGAAGAATTGAGAATAATCTTTACCAAACATATAAATCCTTATAAAATAAATATTTTTTAGGATTGGATAAAAATTATAAAAAATAAAATAAAATATTATATGTACATAATAATAATTACTAATTTAATATGGATTATGTAAGACAAAGAATATACTAGAATAAAAAACTAGAAATATTAATAGATTAATTAAGAACCTATTGTAAATGTATTTTTTTATATTATCATATTATTATGTTCATTTATTGTCATTTTTTTGTTAAATGATTAAATATCATCATATATGAGTTCTTTTTCATTAGTTTTCTTGATCAATTTATTTGTATGGAAATTAATGTAAAATGAGATTTGAATTAAATAATTGATGTTATATGTTATTAATTTTCATAAAAAAGGTAAAATTTTAATATAATTTATATGGTTACTTTGAGATAGGATGAATCATTTGATTAAATTCTAATGATGAATGCTTGAATTAATTTGGTGGTTTCTCAATCACCATAAATGCTTTTATTTTATAAATTAATACAATGTGTAAAAAATAATTGTAAAACATTAAATATAATATATAACATACATTATGATGTGGTTAAACCACAAAAATGATTTCATTAAAATATTTTATGACAATAATATTGGTTGAAAACTAATCATTTTAAATGTGATAAATTAACACATCTCGGAGAGTGTTTTCATTTATTCTATTAATGGAGGGGAAAATTGAGATGATGATGAATTATTTAAATAGAATAATAATATTATATTAAATTTATGGTAATGGAGTTATCATAAAATTTGAAAGAGTGGACATTAGGAATTAAAAATAATGAAATGAACATGATAGAAAATAAATGAAATGAAAAGTGGAATTTTTCTTATGAATTTATCATCCACGGGAGCCTCTTTAAAGGATATGATTATTATTTTTAAGAGTAAAAGGTATGTATTATGTGTAGTGAATAATTGGATTATATTTTAGCCAAATTTTGGCAACTAAGAAGGGTTGATATGAGTGGGGAGAAGATGGAGTGAGATGTGAGTTTTATTGTAGAGGAGAGGATGGTTTTCTATTATTTTAATCATTATTTTATAATTTTGTCTCACAAAATATTAATATTATTTATTCCTATGACACAAAATATTAATAATTGCATCATAGTTCGATAAAATTGTAATTTACTTCCGACATGACTCTGTCATGATGGATAAAGTCAGTTATTTAGCATATTTCGCAAATTACTGGATTTTATTATTCACAATAATTCAAGTATTTCTAAATAATATAAAATATTCACCCTAACCATTTTTATGTGATTAATTTAAAAATGAACTCGATTTTATAAAAAATAATTTTCCTAATTTGATAAATTTAATTTCTAAATAAAATCATTATTTAAGTAAAAATATATATTTTAAATTTAAAAAAAAATTATAATAATTTAAAAATTCACTAAGTTTTTATAAAATTATCCTAAATCAATAAAAAAAATTTATTAATGAATAAATTTTATGAAAATTAATTTTATTTTAATTAATTTTATTAACATAAAATTTGAAAATAAATATTTGTAACTCAAAAATAATTATCAACACTTAATTATTAATTTTAAAAATATTCACTCCTAATAATATAGTGCCTAGATTTTATTTATACTCACATGAATGAGGTTATTGTTCAAACTGATAAAATAATATTGAAAATAAAAAGTTACTATTCATAATATTAAGTTAATATTCCCAAAAAAATGTAATTTGGTCCAATCAGACTATAAATATCATACTGATTTGAAATTAGTGTGTCATAATTTATAAATTAAAATAAGAGAATGAAAAAAATTATATCTAAAGTCAATGTTATAACTATATCCAATAAATATCAAATTTTTAAAATAACGTATACTAAATTTTTTATTTATTCTATAATAAATTTATTTATAAATCCATTGGGTGTTACAAATTCATCTAATAATTTCATGATATTCTACATTACCTTGAAATGTTCTCATACACTAGTTTATTAATTTCAGATCATATAATGAAATATAATAGATAATTATCTGTTAGTAACCCAATTTTTTTATATATCAATTTATTTCCCATTAGTATAATTTTTAGGACACCATTTAATTATTTTTTTCAATTTCAGATTTTATTTATTATGAAATATTATATCAAAATTATAAATTGTCTCTAATGAAATTTTTTCCAATTTTTTCATTCTATAATTTCTGTTGTTAAATTAGTATTATATAATTATATATATATATTCATATTCGTTTTGATTTATCATCATAGGGACTATTGAATATGTTAAATATTTACATTATGTACCAAAAGTACATACATGTATAGAAAATCAAAATATTGAAGTAGTGGTCTGTATCATTGAAAGTAGTTTTCAATGACATTAAATATACATTAATAAAAGTTAAAAATCATAATCCCTTAAAAATGATCATTTTTAGGTGATATATCAATAAAATTATAAATATAAATAAATCAAACCATAAATCCATTAGCTTCATCATGTATTGTTTTTTATCAATAGATTGGATCATCGTATAGATTCCTTACTCAGAATTTCATCCAAATATTAATTAACATATATTTATAATTTCGAAACACTCATTAAATTCTCTTAATACACTATAAAACAATAACAATAATTAATAAATAGATTTAGAATATCATTATTATATATCAAATTCAATGTTAGTGAAACTCTAGAATTTTATGGACTTTAATAATCCCATGAAGTCATACTAAATAAAGATAATCTTTGAGTTGACTCGAAAGAAGGATTCTATGACATATAATCCAAAAAATAACTGTGCATAATATCTATTCAAAATATATATCATAATATGGAATTTTTTACAAATATATTTCCTTAAAGGACATTATAAAAACAAAATATAGATCTCAATGAAATTTATTAGATCCAAAATATAATGGAATATCCTATCAATTCTAAATCAACTCATAAACTCTTGATATTATTAAAATAAAAGACGAAATATTGAAGAATATATCATTTAATTGTCAAAAATTTACTATCATTTCAATTTAAATAAAGATAAGATATTACATGATCTTAAAAAGACAACTATAGTCAAGGTTAAAAATATAATATATAAAAAATAACCTATTTTAACTGAATAAATTAGATATCCAAATCACTTACAATGCAATTACGTATAATAATAAATCATATTAATGTGCATAATGGATTAATTATGTTCAATAAGTGAATGAATTACCTCTCAACACTTGTTTACCATACTTATAATAATCATCATTTTTAGAGATTTTTTATAAAAAAAATTCAACAATCAATAAACAAAAGAAAAACCAACCACCCTTTTAAGAGAATATATATATATAAATATATAGGTGACAAATATTTGAAGTATATTCAAAGTAAATATTTAATTAAATAAATATATAATTATTAAATCACTCCAATAAATAATTAATCCAAACAACCTTATAATGAAACCATATACTTGTTGGGTTAAAAAATAATCACATAATATGTACACAATGGACAAAAAAATATATTTTATTTCCCCATAAATTAATTTCAAAACACAAAAACAAGGCATTACACATGAATTCTATTTTTTATTTTCATAGTCACCTATATGGTCCCTTTAGAAATGATTCATATTGTGTTTCCTTGACTACTATATTAATCCATAATATCTCTAAACTCATACAAAATATACAAAATAGAATTTGAAAGAATAATTCACATTATTTCCAAGACAACATATATTGTTCTTTGAACATTTAGTATGATGTTTCATAATAAATTCAATAGAATAATATTTATTAATCTACACTAGTGGTAAAAATTATATATTTATAATTTCATAAATATTCACCCACTCACCCTATATCAAATCATATGTTTTGAGATTATTTTTTTAAAAAACCATATATTACTTAATGAAATTAACATATTTACAACATTTTTAATATAGTGATTTAACCTTATATAATATATCAATCCATGGAATAATTTAGAATAATGATGATTTGAAATATGGATTATGATCATTTTGTTGTATTATTCTCATTCTATGATGGGATTTATTAGTAAAAGACAAATATTTAGGAAAACTAGATTGTTACTATCATTTATACATTACCCCAAAATTATTTTTAACCTAATATAGAATACACATCTATGTTAAAACTTTTAGAATTTTACATTCTTTTTCTAACTTCAAAAATATTTATTAATAAATTAATAAATATAATGTTCTTTATTTTATTCATTGTTGAGTAGAACTCAAATTTGAATATAATATTTATTTCAATTAGGCACAAATACTATAAAATTTTAATTATGTTTAATGTATAATTATTTTAGAATTATTCAAAATAATTATAAGAAAATATTTATAATTAATCAAACCATCTATACATGATATTATTATAATTGAAAAATGTATTTGAACATATCATTTATTCCAAAACAAATTGAAATAAAAAAATTTCACTGTTTAAAATGCACCATATTGGAAGAAATCATTGAAATTATATGTCATAAATACTATATAGATCTTTCCGAAAAAAATATACTAATAAAATTAAAATCTATAACTAATTTAGAACCATAATTTGTGGATTACATAATAAAATTCTACAAGTTTTATTTGATTAAATTAAAAGTCACATTAGGAGAATTAATATGGTTATCTTATGAAAAAAATTAGACATGAGAGTTTAATTTTAAATGAAAAAATAAAAACAAAAAGATATGTATAATGATCTCTAAAAAACACTTCTGCGCTTTATAACATTCTACAAACCATTTATGATTGAGTTTTGAAAAAAATATGTTTTTATAAATTTTAATGATTAATTAGAAAACATTTTTATATATAGAATAATATTTTAAAGTATTTATAAACAATGAAGAAAAAAATTTACTGATATGTTTAATGATATTCTATAGTTTATTGGAAATTCAATAAATTAATTAAAATATTACATAATGATAGAGTTATAAATAAATTTATAAACCAGAATTATTATCGTAACATGTGCATATCCTAAAAATATTTCTCATCAATGAAGGGGTATGAAAAATATCTATAATATATAAATTTAAACTTCTAGAAATATAGTAATATCTTTTTTCATTAAAAACCATTACATATTATCAATTCATAAGAGACATAATCTCTCATAACAATAAAAAATGTTCCGCCTAATTTCATTAAAAACCCAAAGGAATATTCAACAAAAAACATCTCCTATTAGTTAATACAATGAAAGGGATTTCTTATAATGGTATCATAATTTTTAATGTTATCAAAATCATAATTTATGAAATGTGATCAATCGTCATATATCACCTTTAATTAATAGATATGGAATATGTCATATGATGTTCTATAATATGATACAGGTCACTTGTCTAATATTTGTAATTATTTTAATTAAGAAAACATAATCTGATAATAACATATATTTATTTTCAAGAAAATGGTGTCATAAGTTAAGAAATAATAAAAAATACTTATTTACTTATAATAATTTATATTATCCAAAATTACATATTATGAAAAAAAATTATATAAGACATCATCATACCAATCCTAATAAGTGTTAACAATATTTTGGATTCATAATTAAAACTAGACCTATTATATATATGTATCTAACCATCATCAAATGTATGAGTGACTAAATATACATCAAATATATGTATTTGAATTAATCCATAAATAAAAATGGTCAACCATAATATTTATATATAAAAATGAGATAAATATCTTCCACTTTTACCCTCTATAATAAAATAAGAAAAAAATGAATGACTTTAATTATAATTATTTTCCATTTTTAATATGTATTAATGATTGGAATACTAGTATATATAAACCTTAATAGTATCCTATAAAAATTTTAAAAAACAAAAAGATATTTTATTCTATTTATTACTGGTTTTCTATACGTATTTATATATTTACATTGATGGTAATGAATCTGAGGCCCGTCAATATTTACCCCCTTTCATGGTGATTGATTATCTGATGTTCTTCAGATTTGATCTTCCAGTAATTTGATGTTGTTATTTTGTGTTTTATGGGATTCAATTTCTTGGATCTATTTAAGGAGAGGGATAATTTTTTCATGAATAGGAATGACCACATCTACTCTTCAAAACAAAAATAACATTAATGATTCAATAAAGAGATAAATTTGAAAACAATTTTGGTTTCATTTGTTGATAAAGAAAAAATGTCAGGTATATGAAAGGCCCTAGGATGTGTGGAAAACATGGAGACATACAGGGATGGATAATGAGAGGCATGAAAAAAATATAAAGTTAGATGCAGGAATTATTGAACAATAATGGGGATTGATGATGAAAATAAATAAATAAATATAATATGTAAATGATACTGGTTATTTTTTATCACATATATTAAAATATTTTCAACACGGAATTCAATGCATATAAATGTAACATAATTAAATTTTTAATGAAAATATATTAAATTATTTGTGTATTAAAGGGGAATCCTTCCCAAATATTTTATTTAGGACCACATGAAAACTCCATTATTAGGGCATTGATTAATTTCATGTATCTAAATATAAATCTATATTTTTCCCAGATATATAATTTTGATTCCAATCTCTCATTAACCGAAAATTAATATATAAATATATATATTTATTTATGAACATGAATATTTTACAATTGACTAGTTCTCTAATTTATCTAGTGATCGGTTGGAAAATATGAGATTTCATGTACTTCTAGAATATGAGGGTTACTCTAGGTTTGATATAATATTGGTTGGCATTGAGAATCCATTGGCAGTTCTATTATATAAATTTAAAAAATTAATTATTTAATTTCCCAATCATTGTTTCCTCTCTATATAATTTAATTTATAAAAAAATACACACTGATAGATACATAACAATGTGTGTTTAAAGAGGAAGAGAGCCTAGTTGGATTTAATGACTCAGGAATGGGTATTATCCACAGGTGATCTTGGATAATTGATAGATGAATGGGGAACAAAGTTGGATCATTTTATTTATCAAAATAATCCATCTTATTCTAAAATGATTATTCTTTTATTTTGGTAAGGTATATTATTCCAATGATCTCTAGACATGAAATAAGTCATAAATCTATGATTTAATAACATAATTTTTAGTGGATTTACATTAATAACATAAGCTCATATTTCAATTATGTTCAAGATATCATTTTTTTTTGAATTCATTATGGCCTGATATAATCTATATATATCATAGTGGAATCATTAGTCTAAGTCCTACCTGTCAGAAAATGAATATTTCAATATATTCCTATATTTCTCCTACCACTATTCTGTAGTTCTCTATCATTGGACCATAACTCTATAATAATGCATTGTGGAGCTAGATTCAACCATGAAAGTACTCCTAGATACATGGTGGTTGTGTGATCATCCATGGAAGCTATTTTTTGTTCATATGTATTGGAATATTTTTTGACTGAGATGATGATTTTTAGGAACAAAAACCAAAAAAATAATTGATGGAAAATGTCATGAAATGTTGTATAAATTATAGTTCTGTAATACTTATAAAGGAAGGATTTTCTGTCAATGAAAAGGTACTATATACACTATGTATTCCAAAAAATCACATGCCATATATTATGGGTTATCACAATACCTAGGGTGTCAACCCAAGTGAAATATGGCATGTCCTGTGTTAAGGTAGGCATGCCATGAACCATGATGGGAAAGTAATTTATATATATATGGATATAGGATATATATATCATGTTCATATACCTAAGAACTTGGGATACTGCCCAAGCTGTGAAACCTTACATAAATGTTGTGCAGTGTTACATGGTGTGATATTTCATGTCCGAGAGAGGAAATCCCCAGTTATCATTAGGTAATCACACGTCCTCTGGCCCAAAGTTAAAACTATAAAATATAATTTTAATCATAAATTTATTTCAATGGGACAAGAATATGATTTGTCTTATTGAGACTCACCACGTTCTTTATTAGGACACATTCTGTAATCAACCTTGATAATTCATCATATTATATCCCATTCCTAAGGACACATATTTGGTGGTTAGTCATATAGATCAAGAGTATATATCTCCTCAATATTCACCTTTTTCCTATTTTTTTCATGCTGGGACCCCATTATTGGTTAAGTTTGTATTTTTCCATTTTATATCTGTTAAATTTCTTTGTTTTTACTTTGATGTTTCCATTTTGGTTGTTTTAAACATTTTATACTCTCTATATATTTAAAACATTTATTAAAAATATACATAATTTCCTAAAGTTAGTTATGTTCAAGTGTATATCTTCATTAGGCTAAGCCCTACCATCTCAATTATATATTATATGATTTTAGTCACCTGAATCTAAACTATTGAAATAAATAGTGGGGTGTAACCCTTGACATACTACTAACATAAAAGAAGTCTCATTGTATGTGGTTATGAATGACTGTTATCATAGGTGGGGTTTTCCTTGGTTTTGTTTCTAGTTATAAATATATTTTTTGGGTTTGATAACATATCAAATTGATGTATGAGTGTCTCATGTTGGACTCTCTATATATTAAACCACATGATTATGTAGTGGTTGGAATATCCATACCTAATGTTTTTTATTACCATATTTTTGATATGGAATGATAGGAATTTATTTTCTGGAAATCTATTTCTACATCAATCATCTAAGATTGGGTCTTTTAACATTTTTGTATTTCTTGAATAAAATATCATGATATGATCAGCTGACCATGGATAGTCTCATTTTATTTTCTATGTCTCTACAATGCCATCATGTTATGGTTCACCTATAGTTTTTTAACAAAAACCAATTGAGATAGGACACCTTAATTAAGGGACTCTATAATAGGAAAAATAGTATTGAGGCTTATGTTCAGGATCCATTTGATAATGATTTTTCCTTAATTGAGTAGATAGTAGTGTTTCTACCCATTATGTAGTAAATAGAACAAGACCACATATTTTTGAAAGAAGTATCATTACATATTAATTATCAATTATTTCGATGATTTCTGGATTACTATGATCATAAAATACTTATTTTTTAAAATTTCCTGGATTATCTGATACCCATATTCTTCTTTGAGACAATAAATTTGGGGAAGTAGATTTAATGGTGTCTGCTATTTTGATATTCTTTTTCTGGTGGATGTAATATAAGAATATCATCTCACATAAAACCAAATAATTTCATAATTATCAAATAGATCAAATTTAAGATAATTTGAGAACCCAATAATCTAATGCACCAATAGTTATGTCAACATGGACCCAATGAGTAACTAGGGTTTAGTCATCCTAACATTTGATGAGGAGACACTATCTTTTTATTTATTTTACTACCTATTATGAAAACATTTTTATCGAGATATCTGAGACCCATAGTAAACCATAAGAACATATTTTTTATGTTATAGATATTAAGAGAATATTAAGAACATGTATTTGGGGAAATAGAGTTTATAGTGGGCATAATTTATCTAATATATTTTCATTATCTTGAATTATTTTTTATTATGGTTCATGGTGCATGAGTAATAATCAAGCTTTGACATAGACTTATGGATATGGAGTATAAAAGACACACGGTGGACTCAACCCACTTGAATGTAATTAATCATATTATACTTATTGAATTATAATACATTCTTGGAATGAGTATTATGTGACTATTATGGAAAAATACATTATATTATAGACATTCCAACCTATCATGATAAAGGATTGGGTACAATATAAACAATTATAGGGATTCTATTTATATAATGAGCTACAACCTATGTCACTTTTTTCTTTTTATTCATTATTTTTTTCCCCACATCCATTATTTTATCCATTATCCTCATGTATGTTTTATAGGTTGTGGCATCATTTATTTGATAAATAGAATCAATTAGATGATCAAGATAAGTTCTAGTATGATTTGTTATAAATCCATGAGGGTATGTAAGTACTATCGAATAAATTCATTGTTGTGGTGTGGTGTTTGAATAAAATTGAACAAAATGTTTGAGACCACTATGAATTTTGTTAGATATTGGTGTGAACCTAGGACTAGGGTATCTAGAAGGAAATGTGATTATATCATTAGTTAAATGTTATTTATGACCCAAATGAATTAGAGTGATCCATGGTATGAACTCGAACATATCCGCATTTTCTAAAAGATGTGGAAGGACACTAAATTCATCCTATATCCTTAATTTATCACTTGGATATTAAAATTAATAAAAAAATTATTTAGAGGGAGATTCAATGACATAATTAACTCAAATTAGTTTTGATCAATTCATTAAAGGGAATTATTTTTTAGGATCCTTCAATAGTTTAAATGAGACCCTATAATGATTTTTGTGTGTGACAAAGTTAGTAGGAGTTTGTAATCTATTTTAAATTATACAACAGTTCTGCACTGATATCATCAAGGGAATATTATATATCCCAAAATGAGTTTTAGGTGTTATGGATTTATTTGGATGTATTTTATGATAATGTTTCATTCAAACCATATGTTTCCCTCTTGGAATATATGGTGATGTTCACCATAAATATGGTCAGGAGATAGATAACATGTGTTTTCCATCATTCCCTAAATCATGTAACAACAAATAATAAAAACACTTTAATGTGGATTTTCATCATTTTTGACCACATTAAAATTGTGGAATTGTTTTCAATGATCATTATCATGTTTGGATTCAACCAATTAATGTTCTATGTGAATGATATTCAAAGTAATTCTTTCTAATTTACATGTAAACACTATCAGTACATGAAGATGACATCTATCATGAATAATTCCCCTATTATGTTCACACAACGTATTAACTTCATATTCCTTCCATTCTTGGACTAATTCAATGTTGAATTCATTGATGAGATTATTATATAATATATGTCTAAGAAAGAGTATATATGGATTTATAGCATGTTCCTTGACATACTCATTGTTCACTAGCACTTTCGTAAGCTCTCGATGTGTTAATTTTTAATCAATGTTGTTAAATTTCACGGGAATCCCATTTTTGAACATGGTGTATATGTAGATCAAGATTTTATTCATAGAGTTATTGTATGGTAAACATACAATATCATGTTATAAATGGATATTTTTATTAGTTTTTTGTAGTACAATGAATTTTTCATGGTAGATTCCCTTGGTGGAAAATTCTATTAATTGTAGGTGGAGGAGGCATCAGTGAATTTATAATAATTTATTCATTCCTTAATGGAATATACGAGGTCATATTATCAATGGTTCAGGTTATTTACACCACCACATCATCATCATGTGACAGATACATAGTTTCTAGTTATCTACCATGAGTTTCTATATGACATGACAACCTACTAAGACACACCTGATAACTTTTCAATGTAAGAGGATATTTTCATATATTGTTAAGGAAAAAGAGTTGTTATAATCAAATTGTCCGAGGATATATTGTAGGAGTTCTATACCTCTACCTTAACTATGTATTTCTCTGTGGAAAATATGTGTATGGAAATTCAATTGTAGTTTTTGTGGGATTCCATGAGGAATTTTTATCACATGTTTATTTTCTAAATCCTCACATATAAAGAAGAAAATGTGGAATGTTAGGTACAAGATGGTCTGACTCAACTAATGTGTTTTTTGAATATACATGGAAATTATATAAATATATTATTTAATGGGGATTCCCTTTTTAGTTTAAGGCCATAATTCCATTTGGGTCATCGTTGAGTTCAAAACATTGTCATGTTACTATCTTCCCATTCTTGGGAAGAGCTCTTATAAGAGAATGTGGTGGTCATAAATGTAGGAGATCATTTGGGATCATGGATAAAAATATTTTCAATCTCCCACCATGATTATAATTTTAAATAATGGATTTTTATGATATATAATGACTCATTTAGATTCAATTAATGTAACAGAATGGCATTTCAACCATAAACAGATAGAAAGATCAAATTTACTATACTTTTTTGGAAAATATAAATAATATATTCATGTTTCACATTGTTGGAATCTAGGAGGATCACCTACCATTACTATTTATCATTAAGAAAAATATATAAAATAATTTTATTATTTATGGAAGCATTGGATGACTTTTACTGGAGATCATGCTGGTATCCCATAAACATGAATGAGATTGGTAAGATGTATCTTATTTGGTTAACAATAGAATATTTTATTATAGAAAAGGTTTGAGTGATCCCTATGAATTTGACTATATACAAATTATAATGAAAATAATATGCAGAAAGACTATATATGCCTTTGGTGTTCATGTAGAGAGACCGTGTTTTCCTAGGATTTTTTACCATACAGAATATTTGAATGATTTTATCATGGGAGAAACATATCCCAGGGGTTATCAAGATTCTTTGGATATTATAAATGGATTAATAGGATTCATTTAACTTTCCCTAACCCCCACTATTTTATTGAGTGTCTGAACAATTCCATGTGGCACATATTTTGTGATTGGTGGATGAAATTTGTTAGATTGTTGAGTGTGGTGAGATGAATATGAAGGATGGATAAATCTTCTCGGAGTACCGAGTGATGAAAAAGGATATTGTGTAGTTGATAATACTTGGGTGGAACCTCTGTATGGATTTCTTTATTTTGTACTATGGGTTCATGAAGAAGATCTCATTATAGTGTATGAATTATTTGTGGAAAAAATACAACCACCTCTTTGTGTTTATGGTTCTTTTCAACGAGAAAACAATTTAAGTAGAGGTGATAATAATTACTATAATTTTCTAGTTTATTTAATTGAATATTTTTATATATATCACCATATATTTTCAATGACTTTCCACAATGTTCTGGGTGTTATAATACAATGAAATAAATATATTAAAAATATAAATAAATATAAATCCATAAACAGACGAATTTTTGGATAAAATATTTTTTCTTTAATAGGTACACTAGATAGGAAATATAACACATGAATTATTGATAAAACATTTTTTTACCCCCGGGGTGGAATAATGATAGTAATAATTGGGTTTCCATTGAAGATATTTCATTATATGTTGAGTAATGTGATTTCGGTTTTACAATTATTCATTTTATATAATAACGTACACATCTTTCCCTCTCTATAAATGTTTCATCATGTAAAATTCACATCCATAACCACATAAACATGGGATATTAGTGTTCAATATGTGATCTACATTGCGTATGTTTTCTAGAGAATATGGTTGAATAATATGAGACCATAGAGAATCATGATACGAATAGAGAATGTTATATTATCATCGAAATAATTTCTAGAGGTACTGTTCATCTACAATGTTCAATCAATTCTTGAGGTATATAATTCTATTTCTTTTAATTCCTACCATTGATTTACTTCACTATATTTTATTCTATAACTCATTTTTTGGTTATTATCATTTCTCTCATGATATTGAGTTCAAATTTATTTCATGAACATTGTTGCGTATATTTTTTTTATTACGTTATATCACCATTGTTCCACACTATGAAATCCTTCAGAAAGGGTTTAACCAGATAAAAATTTATTTTTTAATTCATTCATCATGTATTACCACAAATTTTCTTCAAATTCCTCTTCATTTAACCATGGGGTTATGATTTGAACATTACAGGACTAATATAATAGTGATAGAGCCCTTTGTTATTTGGTACGTGTACAATCATCCTTTGATATACAATTTTGTGAATGGATCAATGATTAATCTGGATTTAAGGGTATTAATTGTTTTTCTTAACCTCGATTGAAGGGGAAGCTTGAATCATATTACCAATTAGGTAATAGATCTCTGATTTGTATCCACTAGTGGCTACTTATAAAAAAACTAAAATCTTCCACGATATATTTTTTCATTCCATGTATATAAATGTTCTGTGAATGTATTTTGAAATCGTGGATTAGGAATAAAAATCAATGAGGTATTTATTTTCTATAAAATGGATGAGTATAATCTTAATATCCAAGAAGAACACAAATCTTATAATTTAGGTTCTTAAGGATGTTATAGATTCATCATGAGTAATATATTAGATACCGTCTAGAATGTACTATTTT
The DNA here is from genome assembly GCA_963277665.1 of Viscum album. NCBI lineage: Eukaryota > Viridiplantae > Streptophyta > Magnoliopsida > Santalales > Viscaceae > Viscum > Viscum album. The sequence continues at coordinate 1,514,090,252 of OY728122.1, read as the reverse complement.
TCATGTGATCTTAATTAAGTATCCTTGTTGTGTTCCAAAGGTACATAATAATGACCTTGATTGGGTAGATACATAGTGTACACATAGGGACACATTGTGTATATGTACACGACTATGTTAATACCTTACCTTGTCTAGACACCCAAATTTTTTTGTGAATATATATCATGTGGCCCCATTTACACAATTTTTAGTGTTACACAACTAGCCAGTCCATATCCTAGCATGGATATGCCCAACATTTTATGTGGAGTCACACTTATTGTACCCCATCATACCGGATGTGTACGATAAATTTTAATTGTGAAGTTATGTAATGAGAAACATACACGGTTCATGTTTATTTCACAAGTTATATCACATTGTAATACATAACATTTACACCCTCAATATTCTTCTACATTAAATATATCCATCTTTGGGAATATGATTTATACCTCAATGAAGACAATAAAAATTAGTTTTCTACATGGGATGTAATAGTGGCCTTTTTTTCAATATTAGAGATATTACACGAGTTAAAGTAAAATGATTCATCTTCCCATGATTATTATCAAGATGAAGTGTTTAGTTGTAATCATTATAGTGTTATCGAGTTTGACTCTACCTTTTCTCTCTCAATGTGGTGGATCTCCTATATCCTTCATTCATGTATAATATGTTCTCTTCCACATTATTCATAGAATGATTCCTTTATATGTAGAGTGAAATCCCATTCATTGAGATCATGTGGTGTGTTTTTTATTTATGAGATTAATCCCATGTAATATTTTTTATATGGTGGAATGGTGATGGAAATTATTTCCCATTTTAGGGAGGATATATTAGATGATGGGCTATGAAATATTTATCACATTGTTATGATATATTGTAGCTAGGACATGGCCACAAAAATATCATGTTATGAGATTGCATGATTTGTTTTGAATCAGCATTGAGACCATCAGAGTTACAAGATGACACTATATTCATAGCCGGAATAGATGATGAAAATACACTTTCTTCCCATTGATTAGGTTTCATTGATTATGTTTTATGATAGATTTTTCATTACCCTATCTCTTTTGAGTTGATAAGATAAGTGTTATTCATCTTATTAGATCCTAGTTTTTGGGATGTCCTTCTACATATGATTGTAATCACACCTACATGGGTTATTGTTAAATTTTTGGATCTTATGTAGATGAAATTATGATTGGTCTTAATATTAGAATACCATATATCAATTTAGAAATGTGGAACATGGTGTAGTGGGAAGCGTTTAATGGTAAATGATAGATATCATGATCTATGTTCTCTTTATACATTCACTTTTTAAAATAATTTGTTTTGATTGGACTTCATTTCTTATTGGGAATTTATTTTTTCCCATTATAAATATTTTATTATATTGGTAGCACATTTATTTTTCCCTAGAAGTTATTACATGATTGTTTTAAACTCTCAATAATATTTCCTTTTGTTTTATAACCTCACTATTTTATAGAGGTGGTGATATCTATATACACAAGTATTTTGGGATATGCTCTCCCGCTTTATTTATATTCCTACTCAACGCTAGTAACCCAGCCCTAAAATATTGGAGGAATGAATGGGATATCACCCATAGCTGAGATCCAACTAATGAGGGATCTCAATGGGAAATGTTATGATATATCACCACACCAATTAACTACATCTCCAATAATGAAAATACACTTCACTCTGATAGTTTCAATATAATAATTAATAATCCATGAATAATTGATATATGATTTTTATTTATAACATTAATAATATCCTATTATAAATGTTATTTTTATATAGAATTTTAAATTTTTTGATAATATAAAAAAATTATACATCTGAATAATCAATAGATGATGTTTAATTATAAAGAATTGGTATTATAATTTTACCCATTTGATTTATTAATAATGATTCATAATATATAGTACATAATTCATTTTATCATGACACAAAAATTGTAGAAATATATGATAGTTCATATTTTCACTATAATGGAAATAAAAAATATGAATATTAAAATATCACATTTATTATTCCTTAAATTCATGAAAAATGATAAAGAATTCATTTTAATAATTAGAAAGTTATGGTCCCTTTATCCACTTATTGAAAATATCCCCACTATTTATAATTTTATTCATTAATCTATATTTGTAAATAATCATTGTGTCCGTCAATATATGATGATTAAAAATATCCATTTTATTCCTTTAAAACCATTTGTAATTGTTCAATAACAGTTGTCCTATGGCGTTAATCTTTTACATATTTAATAATAAGAGACTGAAAATTCTGATTAAATTCCTCCCCAAGTACATTTTTGTTTGTTGGAGTATAATAATATATTAATATAAATGTTAAATGATATTTATTCAACATCAATTGTCAGAAACATACCGTGGTACCCTACTAACCCGATAACCAATCCTGTCTTGAAATTGACCAAAGGGCGTTCTTGATCCCCATGGGTTGGTGACTAGCACCTGGAATTATATAACATTCAAGTGGGAATGATTTTTCCACAAGAATGCGGAAGAAAATGAATACAATGAAGTATGCCTAACAAAAGAATTTCCCCTAGGAGTGATGTACAAGAATACAACATGGCATAAAAATCACATTGTACTACAATCCATGTACTAAAATGGGGAAAACAAACCCACGGTCTCTATGTAAAAAAATCAAAATGACCAAAGATCAACATCTAGATCCACCTCCAAGAGAACAATTCCCTTTTCTCAAACCAAGAAGAAGAAAGTCTACAAAGACGTAAAGGAAAATGTAGGGTGTGAGCTTTAACCCAATAGGATACCGCCAACGATTCTATAACATATGCCAAATAAATATTATAAAAAGAAAAACATTCATTTTTAAAATAAACATGTATGGTAATTAAAAATAATATTTAAATAAATCATGATATACATTTTTCAAATGATGAGAATAAATATATTGAACAATGATTTTAAAAATTATGGAATATGTCTTAAACAATGGTTTATTTAAAACATTTATATAAAAAAATTTATACAAATTCCACAAGCATGTAAGAAATTCAAACAAACATTGGAATAAATTTACATCTTAAATATAAATTAACAAGGGAGAAACATGGTCATCTACCAAAAGGTATGACAATATTAACCAGCTATAGGATTCCTCACTCTCTATTAGAACTCTACAAAATGTGTATACACATGTCCCTATAACAGTGGACAAAAGTGACTCGTCACCAACCCGTCAGGGATGAAACTAGTAAAATATATGTTTAATAAAATTTTTGAATCATATAGTTTGTGAAAATATCTAAATAACTACCTTAGACATTCATGCACTCTTAAATGATGGGAGAAATATTTAAAAAACTCTTAAAAATACGACTAATCCCATTCTTCCATTTTAAAAGATCCAATTTCATTCTCTTTGAAACGAAAACAGGTTTTATTCAAATGGGTTTCTATGAAATAATTTTAAGCTATTTTCAATAGTTTGAAATCCAATCAAGACCATTTCCACCATCGCATAATTTATTTCCAATTTTAAATTAAATAATTTAATTGAAATCATTACCATCATATCCACAATTTAAATTAGCATATTTCCATAAACAAAAACAATTCAATGGAATTAGGAGATTTCTAAATTTCCATGCCCCAACCAATTCAAATATCTTGATTCACTAGAATAATGTTTTTATCAATTTAATTGAAATCATATTTGAGAAATGTAATTTATATCAACAATTAAAAGAAATCATACAATACAAGGATAATAAATTTGGCTAATCAGAATTGAACCACCAACCTAAAGGTCATCAATAATAGCAGTAATGATAATATACCTTGTTTTTTTCAACACACCTTATACTTGACCTATTACCATAAGTATTGACACACCAATATTCGCATTCTTCAAGGGGTCCCGGAACCAAAAACACCTAATTTATTTAAAAAAGAAGTAAAATATTATATCCGATTAATTAATGTTACTAAAACCTATGTGTTTAGGCTTCTTAAACACGTCGAACATATTGGTTGTTATTATTACTCAATAATGTTGAGTTTATAAAATTCAAATGTTCATTTAATACCATTACAAAGCTCCGATTCATGGAGTTTTGATCTCTTCATCCTCCACTGAACGGATGGAAAATCTCTTGTGTGTAGTTCCCTAGCCAGTTGTTCATATTTTAATTATAAATATTTATTACTCATCCATTCTTCTAAATTTCCTAATTTCTTTGTTATTGATCATAATTTAACACAATTAGTACCACTGAATTCATCTCGATGAGCAGAAGAGAAATAATATTTTTTTTCAAAGGCAGTAGGGTATTCTTTAATATGATTTTTTTCTATGTAATGGATATTAGAAAATAAATTATCGAATTATAAATTCTGTAAATTTTCATGGATAATTTTAGTGTTTTATCAAATGATAAATTAATTATTTATAGGGGTTAATTTATAAACAAATTATCAAAAGATAACTATGTCTAATTGTTGAATAATAATTATAATGAATCATCAAATGATGATTCCCACTTTTTGTTGAGATAATAATTATAAATAATTGTAAAATGATAATTATAATGATGAATTATGAGATAATTGCTAGTTTTTCATATGATAAATATTAAAATAATTTATCGAAGGATAATTATTTAAATTATCATTTAATATTTATAATGGACTACCACAAGTGTTATCATTTTAATCTAAAGATATTATAAAATAAAATGTGGTTTATAATTATTCTAATTAAAATTTTTTATAATATATGGTGACATAAAATGATAATTTTCAATTTTATCATGGATTTTGGAAGTATTATCACATGTGATAATCGAATTGATAATTTGAAAATTATCAAAGAGAGAGAAAATTTAATCTCATGTAATTTTATATTTTCTTGTGAAATAAAACAGAGAAATATAATTATAAAAAGTTGTTATAACTATTTTTATGGATATTTCTTGTGATTTCAATCATTAACATAAAAAGATAATCTACAGATTATCCAGGAGAGAGAATGTAATCACATGTAATATTTTACCTCCTTATGAAATAAAATAAATTTTTCGGTTCTAGGAACCCTTGAAGAGCGTTGAGTATTAGTATGTCAATAATTACGATAATAAGGCTTTGAGGTGGTGTATTTAACCACACATGGTGGATTATCAATGTTGTTGACATCGACACCCTTAAGGTAGGTGGTTCTGTTCTGATTAGAAAAATTTATTGTCCTTGTTTTTGATGATTTATATCATTGTTGTTTTAAATTTAAATGCTCAAAAATGCTTTCAATTGTATTAATAAAAACTCAATTTTAGTGAATCGATATATTGGAAATGGTTTCGGCATTTAAATATAGAAAACCCTCAAATCCATTAAATTGGGTGTGTTTTTTGAAATTCACTGATTTAAATTATTTGAGGAAAATTATGGATTTGATGGAATTGGTTTAAATTAATTTTTTAAATTTTATTATGGAAATAAATTGTATAATGATAGAATATGTTTTGAATGTATTTAAACCTGGTGAAAATGGATTTAAATTATTTGATAGATTCTCATTTGTTTTTATCGTTTGATAAGGCATGTTTTTGAATAAAACCCGTTTTGGTTTTAAATGGAAAAAAATTGTCACTTTTCAAATGGAATAATAGGATTGATCATATTTTTATGCATTTTTAAAATAGTTCACCCATCATGTATGTGCACATTCAAGACTTAGGTACTTAGTGAGTTATTTGGATACACTCTACTCTATGAAAACATTCTAAAACATACTTTCATCAAGTCACATCCTTGACGTGATGGTGATGAGTATCTTTTAGCCAGTGTCATACGGACGTGTGTATAAACATTTTGTTGTGTTCACATAGAGAGTGTGGAATCCTGTAGTTGGTTAATAATATCATACATTTAGTAAGAAGACCATGTTTCTTGCACATTTATTTATATTTTAAATTTGAATTTATGCCAATGCTTTTGAACTAATTTACATGCCTGCTAAATTTATATTAAATTTTTTATATAAATGATTTACATGAGGCACTGTTTTATAAATATTAAATCATTTGTAAAATCTTTTCTAGAAATATTTATTTTCATCGTTAGAAAATGTATATCATGTTTTGTTTAAATATGGATTTTAATTTCCCAACCTGTTTATTTGAAAATTTAAATAATTTCATTGGATAATATATATATTGTATCTATTATAAAATTATTGGTGGTATACTACTAGTGTTAAGCTCACGCCCTTATTTTTCCAGTGTGTGTTTGTAGACTTTCTTCTTCCGGGTCTGAGCAAGTTGAAAGGACCTCTTCGAGGTGGATCCATCTGTTGAGTGTTGGGCTTCATGAGTTGTCTTCCTCAGGAGCATGGGATTTTTCCCCATTTTTGTACATTGGTTGTAGCTATTTGGGCCGGTTTATGCATTTTTAACATCTTGTACATTACTATCAGTGGATTTTCTTTTGTTATGAATACTTTCATGTTTATTTTCATTATAAGGTCTCGGCCTTAAACCTTACATAATATTGAATTATATGAATAATTCTAATTGAGGATATTTTCAGGTTTAGGGTTTTAGAGAATTAGGCATAACAATTTCATTACAACTTTAATATTACATGTAGACACTACTACTCAGTATCCATTTTTTCTTAAAATAAAAACACTTGAAAAGAAACATGTCTAGTTCCATGTTTTTGATAGGATGAATTTTCTTTGATCCCATCCTTGATCAAATTCATCTTTATGTCCTATGGAAACCATTTGAAAAACATGGGGTGAGCATAAAAAGCTCATTAAGGGTTATAAAATAAGGAAGGAAAACATTATCCCATCAATAAATACAAATCAATAAAACCATACTTTTCAATCATAACATACCTTATGAAATCATGAGATTAATGAATAACACACACTAATCAGAAATCATAAAGGTTACTTATGGAATCCATATAAAACTCTCATTGTATATATCACAGCTACATAGGGAGTCATAATTGGAATACCCATCACAGTATATTCCCTAAATATCTTAGGAGAAATATCACGTTTACCTCCATCACGTTACCCAATGCATTGGAGAGCTATTTGGGGCTCACCCGCTATAGGTTTATCATGGAACCACCTGTATACGTTTAAAATTCCCCATAACCATAACATTATCATATCATATAACACATGTATAAAGGAAATAAAACATTTCCACATTCCAATATATCAAATCATGATATTGAAATAAACAATGTTTTATCAAGTCATTTTTAGAACCTTTTTGAAAAGATATTTTTGAATCAAAGTGTATCATACCACTTTGATTCTTTTAAATGAATTATCATTTGAAAAAATTAATATCCATATAAATAAATCCAAGAAGGAAATTTGAAAACATGAAAGTCATTGAGAAATATTTAGAATAATAAATCATTAAAACATTGAAAACGATCTTTTGGTTAAATATTTTTTTATCAAAAAGAGAGACACCGGAATAAAAATAATTAAGAAATAAAATTTAATCAAAAAATTATAATATCATGAGAATAACTGTATTCATGATATATTATTCCAATGGATAGTATATACACCACATAAGAGTGAATTGGTGCATAACAACATTGAAGACTCAATGGAAATGTAAATTGAGATGAAATCCCTTATAAAGATGTTATCCTTAAATTAAGGATAAATAAATCATATAATTATGTGTCAAAAATATATATAAACCCAATATAATTGGATATTATGTGTAAAAAAATCATTTTTCATTCACACATATTCATAGGATGACATATTCAAGAATTACAAGTTGAACCTGATGAATTGAAATTGGGTTAAGAGGTTCCCTTGTAAAAATTTGACAACCTAACGACATCACATTAAAATTCAGAAAATGAGTTGATGAGATAAAAAATGGGTATATCATAACTTGGATAAAAATTTTACATCAATAAGGATATAGAAGAAAATATCCCAACATAATAATATGTAAATTAAAAGACATAACAAAAAGAAGTCTTTTATAAAGAGGATGGTGAAAGGTTCCCTTACCTATTTGGTAACATACCAAACATACACCACATAAAAGAAGTCCCATACGATGTAGATGTAAATACCTATAAATGCAAGTATATTTGTCAAAGAGAACAATCATGGGCAGTAAATACACCACATAAAAGGAAATAGTGGATATTATCGCATGAATCTTACGGGATTAAAAAGTCAGATGAAACCCTTTACCACGTTGTAATCAAACGAGTCGTATGACCAAAAGATAATAAAAACAATTATTGATAGAATAACATGAATATAAAACGAATCATGATAATATATATCAATAGGCAGTAAACAATACACCACATGCAATAAATTAGTGGAGAACAATGGAAATCTCACGGAATTAAAAGGTGATATAAGAAGAATCCCATACAAAAATTTGACAGCCTAACTGCGCCACAAAAACATTCTTAAAATGAATTAATGAGAGTAAGAGGGGGTATCTCATCATATGAAAATGAAAATTAATATATCGTGAATATGAAATTACATCCTCCAACATAATAACATGGAGCATAAAAGAAATGATATAAAAGAGTGTACTTGTAAAGAAACAAAGAGGTTGGATCTCTTACCTCGTGTCCGACTTGACTCGATTGTTCTTTTATTTCCTAAATAATAAAATAAAGATAATTTATACTTTCTTAAGTACCTTTTTCAATTTTATTTTTCATTTTTTATCACTTATTATCATGTTATAAACATTATGCAATCATTTATGTTAATAACATTCATTTTGTCGATATTTGGTACTTGGGTAAATACGAACACCTTATATTTACAAGTTGACCATATGGTCAAAGGTTCATTATATCCAGAATGATATTAATGATTTGGATATCATATATATCATATAAATCCAGTATATACTTGTTTTTATAATAGTACGTAACATTTAGAGGTAAGAAATGAAATACTCTGTTCTTGGAGATGTTAAGCCGTACGTACACATGAAGGCTGCTTTCATTTCTATTTTGTATTTTAATGGAAATATAAAATAAGTATACATGGTTATATTATAATTCCAGTATAATATAATATATAATATCATGAACTCCATCATTTATACATCCCACATAAGGCGTTAACGATTCATATCACTTTGAGGGGGTGGAAGTCCGTACATCCTCAAATGAGATTATCGTATTTACCCACTATGGAAACCATAATGGCATTATATAAATGGAAAATAAATGTAACACCCTGAGATTTTATGAAAAATATTATTTTTATTTAATTAATGTCTTCTGTTGTATGCTACACCAAGATTACCTTGCGCTATACGCAACACCGTATTAGCTTGCAGTATGCGCAACACTATTCTTGGATCGTGTTACACACAATTTTGATAATAGGTATTCTATGGAACATTGAGTATATATATATATATATATATATTTAATTTATAGATGAAATATGGGTGGATTATGATATACGAAACAACGAAGTATTCTTGCACAACACGCAACCCTGACTTGGCTTGCATTACACGCAATCACAACCTTCCTCGATAGCGTGTGTTGTACGCAATACCGAGTTTTACTATACAACAATATATTATTATAATATTATTATTAACTAGCCGTTATGAATATTATTAACTAAATTTTTAATTTTATTCATCTAACACATTTTCTAGAACATGGTAAAAGAACAAAATAAATATTTCGGGTAAAATAAGTATTTATAAAAAAATGCAGTTTTGCCGCCTTTTGATGGCGCACCCACTTTAAACATAGTTTTTGACATGATTATAAGTTCAATTTGACAAAATAAAATTTTTCTTTTCAATCAGGGTATAAAAATTTACTTTGGATAATTTTTTCATTTTATTCTGGTAACTTTCATATTTTGATGAATAGTAAAAACACGCTATATTTTAATTAAAAACAACTTTTTTCATCGCAATAATTTATATGGTTAAATTATAATATTGAATATTTTTAAAGTATAAATTGAATATATTTTTACCATTTAATATAATGTATGTCATTAGCATTGATTCTACCTTGAATTTGTAGGATAAATCAATTCAATCTTTTGCAATGTTTTAAAGAAAAACACGTTTTCTTTCGACAAAAAGATTAATTTTAATTTAATTCCTGCAACTTTTGTGTATTTAATTTGTAAAAATGGATTCCATATTTGGAATAAGTGGATCCAAATTATGTTAATATGCTACTTTTTATTTTTGGGAATTATGAATAGTAACTACGATAAATTTTATTTACCATAGTTAAAGGTAAATCGAGTAATTAAGGGTAAATATAATATTATAAAATTACCCTAAAACATGTAAAAATCCTATTGGATGACTAAAAGTCGACCCATATCACCTAATGGTCAGATTAGATTCATTTAATGGACTTTGTTCCACGAAAATAATTTAATTATTATTAAAACCAAAGAATGTGATAACATGTCACTTACTTAAATCTTATAAGTATAATAATTTTAATTTAGTGATAAACTAATGAATATTAGAACATGAATATTATCCAGAAATACAATACAATTATCTACATCATAGAAATTTATTTAGAATTTTTAGGGATTAAATAATTATCGTTTATTATGACACAAGATGATGCAGTAATTATCTTATTAATGAAATATTGACATAATTGAGGTTATAAATACCCAAATAAATGTAATTTAAGACTTTTTATGAATTAAACTAATTTTATAGTTTAATATGACATGTTATTATTGATTTAAGTAACTTGGTTCGAACTAATCATTCTATTATGATTTTCACAAAAATCAATTACTAAATAGTTTCAAAATTGACATAAAATAATTTTTAAAACAAATATTATATTACTAATTGTTATTTTATTCCTAAAAATATAAGGTTCCTACAAATGACTTATATAATGTTATATATATTAATAATAAACAATTTGGGGTTCGTTTGGCTTGATATGGAATGTTTATTAACCTTATAGTGTAAGAAAACAAGAAGACACGGTAAAAGTTAAATTATCTAACTTAATGTTAAATCTAAATGATAAGGTTAAAATTGATATCTAAACTTGTCTAAATTATATTGGATGGGAGTATTTAGACCCCTAGCCACCTTAGCTTAGAAATATTTCAATTTGGAGCAATTAAAAACCTAATTTGACTTTATAATAAAATAATATTTTTAGTTATTCCAAAGTAGCCCCTCTCCTCCCTTATAAAAGGGCACCTCCACCCCCTCTTCCTCACACCACTTTTAGCCTTCATCCACAGCCAACCCCTACCAATTTCTACTCTCCACATCCCTACAAACATCCTAGTGGTTCTGGTATTCTTCAGAGACCTATTTTAGTTCCCTAAAAGGAGGTCTCAAAGAAGCACATCAAAGAAGAGGTAATGTCTGTTACCAATTTTTTCATCTTTATTTCTTCTTCCACTTCTTCTTCTTTAGTTGATTCATTATTAAGTAATAACATCAGTATCACTCATATACTTATATGTTATAATAAGTATTAAACAACCCTATTTCACAATCTATCCATCCTATGGAAAAAGAAATCACTGTGCGTGCGTACGTACGGAATACGGTCTCAACGTCTTGGTGTAATCTATTTTCCACCACCACCTTACTTGGATGGGTATAATGGTGTAAATAATGACTATATATGACTATTATAAAGTGATATTTATTCTGAAATAGTATAAATACACTCCAATACGATTCCACTATCATAGGAATGATATCATCACTCGTGCGTACGTACGGAATACCGTCTCCACAATATGATGCGACTCGTTCTACATGATCTTCATTGGATAATGATTATATAAATGAATTTAATGAATTAATATGATATATATTACACTAATACCATTATGTAAATGAGCTATCTATAACCTAAAGATAATAATATGAATTTATTCGACAAAACACGCAAAAGAACAAAATGTAATAAACACCCGAATAACAAGTAGTAATAAAATATTACTATTAATAAGCTAAGAATATGACCATATATGATATCATAACAATGATTATGATTCTGGAATAAGTTAATGACATTATTTAAATCATTATAAAGGAGGTTCGGACACTTACGAAGCAAATTGGACCTAAGGTAAGGGAAAATATCACAATCTCATTTTATCCAAGATTGTTTATACATTGCTATTTACTGGGGTGTATTTTATCATCCACATCCTTGTTTACTCAATTTTTAATATTTTTTCAATCCAAATACAATTTTTTAAATCAAATTTTACCCTTCGGTGAGTTTTCAGTAAAAGAAATAAAAGGAATCTTTTGTCATTTTTCGTATGAGGTACTTTTTGACCTTTCTGACAAAAGTACGAGAAGAATGTTTTCTTTTATCTTATACGGAATGAATGGATTTTTAAAACATTATTTCCATGAATTTTCCTTTATATGATTTCATGATTATTTTTAATCAACTTATTATTGTTTAAAATTGTAAGACATGTTAAGAAAGGAAAATGTTTTTGAAGTAGAAAGGATATTTTCCTCAAAGAATGGAGTTCAAGTGTTTTATCAAAATTATTTTCCATCTAAGATAATATAGGGTTCTGTTTCTATCCCTATTATTACATTGATTATGTGGTGATGGAGATATGTTTATTAATTCCTTTATCTTATATGAATTGTTTTATGATGTCATGTTGTTTAAGAATCCCATTTTTATTACATGGGTTATGCAATGATGTATGATTTATGATTTTGTGGCACACATAAGAATGGTATCATTATGAGATGGGTGGGACCTATATCTCCCTCCAATGAATTGGATAAATATTTTATATCTCATGAGATGGACATGGCTGGAATGGTAGGTTATACCGGTTCAGTGAAACAGGACTGAAACGAGGAGTGAACTCGGTTCAGAAAGGAACTTTGTCCACTAAGATAGTCTTGGCAATGAGTCTTGACTAATAAGAAATGATTCTCTATGATTATGTGTGTATGCCAAAAAGTTTCATGTTTTATGTTATGATTATTTGGATTTCATTTCACTACTATGATTTATCCCATGTTATGAAATTATGCTCCCTTTTGCAGGTTAATATTTCCAAAATGTTATGAATATGATGTGATTGATATTTATTTTGTTTACCTTTACTGAGCATTTGTTCCCACCGTTTTATGTTTTATTTTCCCCAGGATATAATGAAAGGTTTTAGGTAAAAAAATGGAAGATCTTTATGGGAGATGTTGAATATCTTTCACCACGATTAGAAGATTATATTCCAAGTTTCCAAAGACACTAAACTATTACGGTCCTTGTGTGAGTGTTTTTGTTATGTAATAAGTATTCCTCAAAAGTAATGTAATGACCTTGTACGTCAAGTTTCTAGTCTCTACAATAAATAAGCATAAAGAATATATAACCATAATATATATCATATATAAATACATTTCCATCATAATGGCCACCATTAGAGGCAGTTGGAGAAATTTGAACAATCACTTTTTCGTGAGGTGTTAGTTTTCCATCAACCGAAACATTATGTTCTTAATCCATTAGATGGAGGTGTGTGTATGTTTAGTTTTAATACTTCTCATAAGAACATCCTAGTATATTTAGGATACTGGTGTAGTTACAAAATAATGGAATAAAAAGTGTTTATTGGTTAGAGAAGTAAAATAAAAGAAAACAATTTAAGAGAAACTGTTACCGTTAATTTGGGTAACTCCCTTTGTTTTGAACCAAAGGACATATTGAAGTGCCTTCTGCCTATGGTAAGGCTTCTAAGTGGAGGATAGGGATGTTTAGAGCATAATTGGTCATATTTTTGATGAGAAAAATGGCTTTAGAGGTGTTAGTAATTTGTTATAAGTGGTCTCCTTTTTTAAGGGGGAGTATGGGATCTTTAGGAAAGTGTGAAACCAATATTTTATTATATAATGATATTCGGTTCCTAATGGTCCCAAAATCATTATATTTGAATATACGATGACTCATGGTAGAAATAAAATCATCCAATAATAATTTCACATGTTTTGTATAATATTTTAATCATTATAATATTATTTATTTAAATCATTTATTAATGAGGTAAATACTGCATCATTATTGTGTCATAAATAGTTAAATTTATTTGATTTCTAGAAATAATAATAAAAATATAAAGATATAGGAAATCGTATTATCCTTCCAAATAATATTTATAATCAAAAATAGGACTTATATAACACCATATAAAAATTAATTACTAAAAGATTTTTGTTTATATCATTTTGGCCATTACTTTAAATTAATTAATCTAAATTGTAATTATCACTTCCATGTGGATCAAAGGGGTACCAAAATAGACCCAAATATTCCCATGGTAGTTAATGGCTGAACCAATAAGGTTAGGATAGGTTTTAAGGTAATTTTGAATTATTATAATATTCTTTTTAACTTGAATTACCTTATTTAACTATAACAGCGATAAATAAAAGTCAAAAGTTAGTATTCACCAAAATTTATTTTCATCTTAATGAACAATATTTTACATCTTTATAACAACCATGTATGTCTGTTTTTTGAAATTAAATTCACAGAACTGGTAAAATGTAATTAAAATGAAAAAGTCAGTTTTTTTAACTACCACTATGTGGTTTCACTATTAATCAAAAATTGATGTTTTTAAAAAAATACCAAAAATTCAGCCAGTGCTATATTTGATATTCTGAATTCAAAAATGATTTCTATTTTTAAAAATTCACAACATATAAGTGGAATTAATTAATTTCGAAATTAATTCCCGTTATCAAAACAAATAGCATGTTTTTAGGAAACAATAACTATCAAAAGATTGGTTTACTTGTTTATGTCCAATTTCGAAGTGATATTTAAACAAATTACCAAAATTGAATTAAATGAAAAAAATATATTTTAATTTAACTTTAAAACCATTTAAAATGATAATCTAACCATAAAAATAAATTAGATTAAAAGGCCTTTTTGAATTAAAATACAATATTTTTCACTATTCATTAAGAAATGAACTTTATCCAAAAAATTCCAAAAATTTACACAAATTAAATTTTGATATCTCCATTCTAAATAATGATTTTATTTGGTCATATGGAATGTATTAAAGTGATCAAAACTTGATTTAAAAAAGTTTCTCCATTAAAAGGTAGTAAATCAACATTTTAATGTAAATTATGGTTAAAATTACATTCATTCATATTTTAAGCCTCTAACATTTATTGGAAAAATTTAACAACTTTTAACAAACTTTTATAATCATATTTTATTTAGTTTTGTTAATTCAAACCAATATAATGGATAAGAGTTAACAAACATTTAAAATAATAATATTATATTGTTAGTGTGCAACGTATGATTTCCACGAAATCTATTCTTGCGTATCGGTACGCTAGAGATAGCATTACACATAGAGGATCCAGCCTTTTCTTACCTTAATATTACATAATTTTAAAGATAAAAAACATAATATCATTACACATAGAGTATCCAATGGTTTACTGTCTTGGGGAAACTAGGACCATGCATAACAAATACAACATCAAGCATAAACATTCATTTAATTTCTTCTTCTATAGCTTCTTATTAGAACTTGTCATATCTTTAGTACATGTAGGCACCTGAGGATATACATAAAAAGGGGAGATATAAAATCCCAGAAAGAGGATTGATAAGAAAAATATACCATGGGGTGATCATAATCATGACATAGGCAAAAGATCGTGAACATGAGAGGAGCATAAATAAAAGACTTGAAATGTGGCAATGCATAAAAATGAAACATCATGTATTAGTGTTTAAATACCAATAATACTTGTGAACCAAGTTAGAATATTTTTTCACACATCATTTCACATTTAATCATGTGATTCATCACATTACCCAATACATTGGAGAGCTATATAATTCCGGGCACTCCCGTCACATTTAAACATTCATATTGCCCTGTATAATTCAGGGCGCACCCGTCACATCATAACATTATCATTTATCATGCATGCCACAATTAACATATAACATAAATAAACACAATTAACCCATGAAAACGATTATGTTTCATCCCAAAATAAAACATTCATAAGCTTTGGGTTCCCAAGAGAAAGAGGGAATAACACACACGTTACAAGAACTGTCCACTTTGAGTGAGAAGTAAATAGGGCGTTCTTAAAAGAAGAGTTCTTTTGGAAAAAACTTAGTTGGACATAAAGACCAGTGAAAAATATGTATGTCCGAGAAATTTAAAGGAAATTATGAACAATTGATCATTGAGGAGTAACCATATCAAAAATAGAGTGAAAGAGGGAGAACGTGAAAGATGAAAATCTGGTTCGAGATTTCCCCTTACCTTGTACTCGAATGCCTCCTTCTCTTTAATGTCCTATATAATGACATTATATTCATTAATTATAAATTATAGAACCTTTTATATATTAATATAGTTCTTTCTAGTTTCATTATGTCATATTATGTTCCATTGGAAGAATTGTAGAGTTTAAAAACAGTGTTCGGGGATGTTCGTTTTCATGGTTTTCTTGAGTGGTTCACTTGTATTATTAAATTAATGTTTGGGTAGATCATGTGTAAACATGTAGAACTGATATTACATGTTATTAATGATATTACATGATCTTTATTGATTTTATAATGAATTATATTAGATCCATGTGGAAGAATCATTAGATAAGAATTTAATGATGGTTATTTGTGTTAATTTGGGCGGTTTTTGGATCACAATGAACTTGTTTTAACTTATCAATTAGTAATATGTCCATAGGTTTTTTTCCAGAACATTAAATACAACATAATACATATAAAATATTCTAGTTCAACCATTAAAATGGTTTCCTGACCAGTTCTGAATGTAGAAATGGAAGAAGAGAGCATATCATTTTTGAAGGTGATAAATTAACACCTCATGAACAACGTTCTCTTTAATAAAATAAAAGGAAGAGGTAAAGGGTGTGGGGTGATATAATATCCCATTAAAATCATAAAAATACGTTATATTTATAATAATGGAGTTAAAAAACAATTTTGATGAATATAGGTTGGGAGAGATCAAGAAAGGAACTTGAACTTGAAAGATAATTAATGGAGAAGAGGCGGAGAAATTACCCCTTAAAACTTCCTCTTGAGATCCTCCTTAAGGAAACTAGTCTTGGTCTTTTGATGACACTATAAGCTTTTGTATGTGGGGGAGGGGATAGGGAAGATTCTTGGCCAGTGTTTAGAGAATTTTGGAGCTTGAGAGGTGTGAGGAAATGAGGGAGTGAAGGGTGGCTTTTATAGTGGAGGGAGAGGGGGTTCCTTAATATAAAATTCATTAGTTTATTATTTCCCGACAAGACAAGGATTAGTGACTCTTGAAAGAACAATAATAGTAATTTTATAATTTAATACCAAAACATGTGGGCTTACATTAGCAGAACATCATCGATGACTCAATTAATACATTATTTAGCATTTATTTTGATTTATCGAATTCTACTATTCATCAAAAATTCAAGTATCTCACAAAAATACCAAAAATTTACCCAAACCATTTCTAAAAGTGTATAATCCAAAAATTATGTCCATTTTTTAAAAAAAAATTTCCAAATATTATTAATTTAATATTTAATTAAAATCACATTTTACTTAAAAAACACTATTTAAGATTAAAACTGATTTTATTATTCTTTCAAAAATTATGTAGGGTCTTATAAAATTATCTAAAAACTATTATACATTGGTTAAATACATTTTAATGAAATAAATATTTTTTTAAAATTAATTAATTAATTATAATTAATTACTTACAAAATACCAAGATGTTTACTAAGGTCAAATTGTCACTTTCCAAGATGTCTAAATTTTATTTTATTATTAATTGGTAATGGAACTCTTATGTTTGATGATTTACTATTCATAAGGATCATATTTTTATTCATAAGGGTATGTTACTATTCATAAAGGTAGGTCACTATTCACCAAAATTTTTTTGTTTCATTAGACTCCAAATATCTTCTTGAACAAAACTGTGTATGTCGGATTCTCAAAATTCCAAACATAGGGGTGACAAAATTATGTTTAAAGGTCACTTATCACCGAGTAGTTCATTATTTTGTGTTTTCATGTTATTTTATGACATAAATTTAAGAAGGTAAGTTTCCATTGAAAAACATTGGGTCGTTACATTGTTCCCCCCATAAGAAATATCGCCCTCGAAATATCACTTTACACCAAAAGGTGAGGGTACTTCTACTTTAGTGCCTCTTATGGTTCCCAAGTTGCTTCCTCAAACTTATGGTTCATCCACAACACTTTGAAAAGATGGGTTGTCTTGTTGCGTAGAACCTTATCTCTTCGGTCCAGAATCTTTACTGGCTGCTCCTCATAGGAGAGATCATCTTCCAGCCGCACCACCTCTGAGTTTAGTACATGTGAGGGGTATGGTATGTACTTCCTCAGTAGTGATACATAAAACACATCATGAACTTGAGCAATATTTGGTGTAAGTGAAAGATGATAGGCCCCGGCTCCTATGTAGTCAAGGATCTCAAAGGTGCCAATATACCTTGGTCTTAGCTTCCCTTTCTTCCTGAATCGCATGACTCTCTTCCATGGAGATATTCGAAGGAAGACATTATCTCCAATGTCAAACTCCAAGCCCCTTGGATGGATGTCAGCATAGCTCTTTTGCCGAATTTGAGCAGCTTTGATGTGTTTACAGATGACTTGATCCTTCTTGGTCATCTCTTGAACAGGATCAGGACCATGTAGCTTTATTTCTCCAACTTCATCCCAACAGGTTGGAGTTCTACATCGCTTCCCATAAAGAGCTTCATACAGAGGCATCTGAATACTCAAGTGGAAGCTATTGTTGTATGAGAACTCAACCAATGGGAGATGCTGATCCCAACCACCTTTAAATTCATGTGATCAGTCTCTTAGCATATCTTCAAGAATCTGAATAGTCCTTTCAGACTGGCCATCAGCTTGGGGGTGATAGGCTGTGCTGAAATTTAATTCAGTACTCAAAGCATGTTGGAGTCTCTTCTAGAACAGAGATGTGAACCTTGGATCACGGTTAGAGACAATTGAGAGAGGAACACGGTGCAGTCTCACCAATTCCTTCACATATACCTTTTCATGTTTTTCAAGTGAGAGGTCTTCCCAAATAGAGATGAAATGGGTAGTCTTGGTGAGTCATTCAACTACAAACCATATCGCATTATTCCCCTTTGATGTCTTTGGCAGACCCATGACAAAGTCCATAGTAATGTTTTCCCATTTCAACATGGGTATAAGCAATGGCTACATCATACTTTTGGACTTTTGTCGCTCAACTTTAACTTTCTGACATACCAAGCACCTTGATATATATTCAGCAATATCCTTATTCATGTTATCCCACTAGAATTGTTCTCGGAGATCTCGATACATCATGGTACTCCCAAGATGGATAGAGAATGTTGAGCAATGTGCACTATCCAATAGCTCTTTCTTTATACTGGGTGATGAAGGCACACAAAGACGTGTTCCAAACAGAATCACACCATCATCATCGATATGGAACTCTTGCAGCTTCCCATCCTTTACTACATTCACCCTCTTTTGTAACTCCACATCATCCCTTTGTACTTTCTTAATAATCTCTTGGGTGGATGGTTGAACAATCATTTGGTAAAGATAGGATGTATCCCATGCCCTTATGATTCCCAAATCCATTTTTTCATATCCAAGAAGATAGGGACATTCTCAATCCGCAGCATGGATAGAGTAGGAGGTTCTTTTCTTCTTAGAGAATCAGATACCTCGGTATCCTTTCTAGTATTATACTGAATAGAGAAATCGTAATCCTGGATTAGCTCTAACCATCTCATTTGACGCATGTTGAGCTCCTTTTGTGTGAATATATAATTTAGGCTCTTATGGTCAGTGTATATGTCACACTTCTCACCATAAAGGTAGTGCCTCCAGATTTTAAAGGCAAAAATCATAGCTCCAGCTCTAGATCATGCGTCGGGTAGTTCTGCTCGTGGATATTCAACTATCATGAGGCGTAGGCTATCACATTATCATTTCGCATGAGTACACTACCCAATCCATTCTTTGAAGCATCACTGTATATCACAAAAGATTCTCCACTTTTCGGTAGTGTGAATATAGGTGCAGTGATCAGCCTTCACTTTAGCTCTTTGAAGCTTTCCTCACATTCTTTTGTCCAGACAGAATTTACCCCTTTCCTTGTTAACTTATTTAGCGGGCTTGATAATCATGAGAAGTTTCTCAAAAAATGTCGGTAGTACCCAACTAATCAAAGAAAACTACGGATTTCTATGACACTAGAGGGCCTGGGCCATTCCCCAATCGCCTTTGTCTTTGATGGATCCACAGAAATTCCCTCACTTGTGATCACATGTCCCAAGAATGTGACTTGATTCATCCAAAAGTTGCACAAGCTGAACTTGGTGTACAACTTCTCCTTTATCAGTGTCGCTAACACAAGTCTTATATGTTCTTCATGATCCTCCTTGATCTTGGAGTAGATGAGAATATCATCGATAAAGACTACCACAAATTTTTCAAGGTAATCTCTAAAGCCTCTATTCATCAGATCCATGAAGATTGCAGGGGAATTAGTATGTACAAAGGACATCACCAAAAACTCATAGTGCCCATACCTTGTACGGAAGACAGTCTTCTTAATATATTCCTTCTTCACCTTTACCTGATGATATCTAGAATGAAGATCCACCTTTGAGAAGTATTGATCTCGTCATAACTGGTCGAACAAGTCACCAATCCTTGGAAGAGGATACTTTTTTTATGGTGATATTATTGAGTTCCCAATAATTGATACACTACCGCATTGTTCCATCCTTCTTCTTCACAAAGAGCACCGGTTCACCCCAAGGTGATTCACTAGGGCGTATGAACCCTTTGTCCAGATGCACTGGAAGTATCTTCTTTAACTCCTCCTGTTCGATAGGAGCCATCCTATAGGGGAACATCGAGATAGGAGTAGCTCCGAGTATGAGTTCAATTGAGAACTCTTCCTCACGATTCGGGGTAATTACGGGTATCTCTTTAGGAAATACATCACTGAATTCCCTCACGATGGGCATTTCCTCAAGTTTGTCACTTTCCTTCGACTCAACAATTTGTGCGACATATTATTCTTCTTAGGGAATCAACACCCACACCATTGAAGGATTTTTCATAGGAGATTCATGATATTCTTTGAATTTTTAGATGATCATGGTGTGGTATGGAATAAGAAAAGATATTTCCTTTTCCCAACAGTTGATATGCGCTCTATATAATGATAGCCAGTCCATTCCCATTATAGAGTCGAATTCCACCAGGGAAAGTATTATGAGATTTTCCAGAAGAATCATCACACATACTCCAATAGGAGAAGATTCAAACACTTGGGTTGCAATGATTGCACCAATTAGTGTTTTTATAGATATTTCTAATTCATGGTTTCATGGCTTTGATTCTATAGTTCTAGAAAACATGCAAGATATAAAGGAATGTGTAGAAATAGAATCAAATAAGACTTTTTCCATTCTTGAGTGAATAGGAAGTGTACCTTTTAAGACATCATTATCATGCTCCACCTCCACATTAGTGATGGCATAATCCTTCCCATGTTCCTTTGGCTTTGTTGGCAGCTGACGCTGATTACCCTCAAGAGCTCGAGGATTATTGCACCGGTTTGCATAGTGCCCTAGCTCCCTACAGTTGTAGAATTGAACCATGAGTGGTTCTCCGCTTTCATCAGCTACATTATCCTTCCTATTCGTGTCTTTTCAACACTCTTGAGCATGGTGTCCTTATTTCCCACACTTGAATCATTTCCTCGTCCCTTTGAGGTAGTTCCCATGGTGCAAATTCCCACATTTTTTGCATGTGGGTCGTTGATTTTTCATCCCACCATTATCATTAGATCCACCAGCTTGAAACTCCATATTACTTTTCTTATCACCATAGCCATGAGACCATTATCCAAACTCCATCTCCACTTTGAGAGCATACCGAACAACTTCTTCATAACTCCCATAGTCTTGAATCACAAGATCCTTTCGATGGTGTGGTTATAATCCACTAACGAATCTATCAATTTTTCTATCATTGTTGATAAAAAACCCAAATCATAGCTTGGAAGCATTGTGAAATTCACTTCATAGGTTGTGAAAGATTATCCATCTTTTTTCTTGAGATCTATAAATTCTCTCTCCATCTTCGGGCGAAGAGTTCGTGGGGAAAACATATTAAGAAACATTATCCTAATGTCTTCCCATTCAATCTCTTCAATTTCCTTCCTTGGATAGGTGTTCTTAATCAAATCCCACCATTGATTAGGTTCTCCATCTAGACAATAGATGGCTAGAGTCACATTCTCCATCTCCGAATAGTGTCATATAGAAAAGATCTTCTCCATGGATTTGACCCACTGTTCCGCATCTAGTGGATCAGAAGATCCACAAAACGCCAATGGTCGTTGCCGCATAAAACATTCGATAGATAGTTTCTCCCTCTTTAGAGAAGGAGGAAGTTCTCCATTGTTATGGTTATTATTAATAACCTGAGATAATTGTGTAATCATCGCCATGATGTTTTTAAATCCACCTCCCAAGTCATTGGGGATGTCGTTCGTGCAATCGTTCCATTGGCCCTCGCATGAGTTGTTGGCCTGATTTCTCCTGGTTCCCACCATTTTCTAAAATAGAAAAGGTTAGAACAAAACATAAGTAAACAAGTAATGAATAATATATTCATTTAAACAATTATACTAAAAACATTACATATGGGATCCCTAGGTATATGTTCTTGTGTGCATATTTTTACTTAATCTCATACTATAAGTTTTAATTATGGTTCATCAATCCTAATTCCCAAATTAACTAATCCTTTCCTCTGATACCAACTATAATGACCCATCCTTTTAATAATTTACTCTTATATAATTTTAAAGATAAACAACATAAATTCATTACACATAGAGGATCCAAAGTTTTAGTGACTTGGGAAAACAAGGATCATGCATAACAAATACAACATCAAGCATAAACATTCATTTAATTTCTTCTTCTATAGCTTCTTATTGGAACTTTTCCTATACATAGTACATGTAGCCACCTGAGGATATACATCAAAATGGGTGAGCTAAAATACCATTAAGAGGATAGATAAGAAAAATATACCATGGGATGAGCACAATCATGAAATAGGCAAAAGATCATGAACATGAGAGGAGCATAAATAAAAGTCTTGAAATGTGGCAATGCATAAAAATGAAACATCATGTCGTAGTGGTTAACTAAAACTCATACTTGTGAACCACGATATAATCTTGTTCGCAAATCACTTCACATTTACTCATGAGATTCATCACTTTACACAATTCATTGGAGGGCTATATAATTCTGGGCGCACCCGTCACATTTAAACATTCATATTGCGCTATATAATTATTGGCGCACCCATCACATCATAACATTATCATTTATCATGCATTCCACAATGAACATGTAACATAAATCAACATAATTAACACATAAAAAGGAATGGGTTTCATCTCATAATAACACATTCATATGCATTGGGTTCCCAAGAGAAAGAGGGAATAACACACATTTCACAAGAACCGTCCACTTGGAGTGAGAAGTAAAAGGGGCGTTCTTAAAAGAAGTGTTCATTTAGAAAACACTTTGTTGGACATAAAAACCAGTTACAAAAATTTATATCCATGAAAAGTAAAGGAAATGATGAAAAAATGAACTTTGAGGAGTAACCATATTAAAAATGGATTGAAAGAGGTAGAACCCAATGGATGAAAATTGGGTTCGAGATTTCACCTTACCTTGTACTCGAATGCCTCATTCAATTTAATGTCCTGTGAAATGGCATTATATTCATTAATTAGGAACTCTAAGAAACTTTTATACATTAATAGGGTTAATTATAGTTTCATTATATCATATTATGTTCCTTTTGATGAATTATAGAGTTTAAAAACATTGTTTAGGGATGTTCGTTTTCATGGTTTTCTTGAGTGGTTCACTTGTATTCATAAATTAAAGCTTGTGTAGATCATGGGTAAACATCCAGAATAGATATTACTTGTTATTAATGATATTAAATTATATTAAATGATTTTATAATTAATTATATTATATCCATGTGGAATAATCATTATATAAGAATTTAATGATGGTAATTTGGGTTAATTTGGGCGGTTTTTGGATCACAATGAACTTGTTTTAACTTTTCACTTAGTAATATGTCAATAGGTTATTTCTAGAAATTTAAATAGAACATAATACATATAAAATATTCAGGTTCAAACATAAAAATGGTTTCTTGACCAGATATGAAGGTATAAATGGATGAAGAGAGCATGTCGTTTTTGAAGCGGATAAATTAACACCTCATGAACAACGTTCTCTTTTATAAAATAAAAGGAAGAGGGAAAGAGTGTGGGTTGATATAATATCCCATTAGAATCATAAAATTACATAACATGTATAATAATGGAGTTACAAATCAATTTGGAAGAATATAGGTGGGGAGAGATCAAGAATGGAACTTGAACATGAAAGGAAATTAATGGAGAAGAGGGATAAAATTTACCTCTTAAAACTTCCTCTTGAGATCCTCCTTAAGGAAGATAGTCATGGTATTTTGATGAGAAAATAAGATTTTGGAAATGTGGGATGGGATAGGGAAGATGTTTGGTATGAGTTTAGAGAAGTCTTGGAGCTTTAGAGGTGTGAGGAAATGAGGGAGTGAAGGGCGGCTTTTATAGTGGAGGGGAGAGGGGTTTCCTTAATATAAAATTCATTAGTTTATTATTTCCCCACAAGACAAGGAATAGTGAGTCTTGAATGACCATGAAAAGTACTTTTATAATGTAATCCCGAACCAAGTGGGCTTACATCAGTAGAACATCATCGATGACTCAATTAATACATTATTTAGCATTTATTGTGAATTATCAGATTCTACTATTGATCAAAAATTCAGGTATCTCAGCAAAATTCCAAAAATTTACACCAAACATTTTTCGACGTGGGGTTTCCAAAAATGAAGTCCATTTTTCATAAATAATTTTCTAAATATTATTAATTTAATATTTAATTAAAATCACAATTTAAATAAAAAATAGTTTTTAAGATTAAAACTGATTTTATTGTTCTTTCAAAAATTATGTAGGTTCTTGTAAAATTATCTAAAAACTATTATACATTGATTATATACATTTTAATGAAATAAATATTTATTTAAAATTAATTAATTAATTATTATTAATTATTTACAAAATTCCAAAATGTTTACTAAGGTCAAATTTTCACTTTCCAAGATGTGTACATTATATTTTTTTTATTCATAGGTAATATAACACATATGTTGGATGATTTACTATTAATAAAGGTCATATTACTATACATAAGGGTGTGTTACTATTCATAAGTGTAGGTCACTATTCAGAAACATTTTTTTTGATTCATTGGACTCCAAAAATCTTCCTGAACAAAACCGTGTATGTCGGATTTTCAAAATTACAAACATAGGGGTGACAAAATTATGCTTAAAGGTCACTTATCACTGAGTAGTTCATTATTTTGTGTTTTCATGTTATTTTATGACATAAATATAAGAAGGGAATTTTCCATTGAAAAACATTGGGTTGTTACACATAACAACCCATTTAAAGTAAAATTAATATTTAATTCACAAATATTAATAAATATGAAAATTTCATATTCTTTATTTTTCTGGGTTGTTACATCCTTCCCCCTATTTGGGAATTGCATCGTCAAAATTTTAAAAATTGGGCTCGGGAACATCATTGAAAGACCCACATCGAAAAATGAGTTAATAAAATTATCACTTTAAAATAAAGTAAGAGAAGTACAAAGGTTAACCGAGACAACAGATACTAGGATTCCATGAAATCATGGATATAGAGGAGAAAACAAACCATCAAGTTCTAATGGAGAGTGATAGAAAAAATGTATTGGAGAATGATAACCACCAGAAAATCACAATCATGTGATGGGTTAAATAGTCTGTGATTTCTCAAAAGGAAAAGTTAACAGGCATGGTTTTTGTTTTAAGTTACTTTTCCTTGATGAATTTATTTATGAGATTAACTAAAAACATAAGGAAACAAAATTAATTTTCATGTATCCTTTTTTCCTTCACTATATTTCTAATAAAAATTCATATTTCCTCCATACGATGAGTAATCAAGATGACTTGTTTACATTAAAAGTGCTATAATCATCTTCGAGAGAATAAAATAATCCCAAAAAATGAACTATATATTTACATTGTCTTTAGATATTAACTGAAACCAAAATGATTAGTACAAGATCAGATAATCCCCAAAATATATAAACATTTACATAAAGAGAAACTACTCTTAATCTCCAAAATTTATCTAACAAAACCAAATGTTCAACAAAGATCATTCAATAAAAAATTGTCCATAAAATTCTTCAAAAGTAATCCAAATTTTGATTGTAACCCAAATCTCATAAGGGTTTAATTACATAGACTTCCAAGATATATCTTAACATTTATCTCCAATTAAAACCAGTTACTCATAAAGTCTCAAATTTAAAAGTAATTAACTTAATCACATATTCTCCATGATAGGTTAATCATTTTCATAAATAAATAAAATCATCATGTGCCCTTAATAAAAACATAGATTATTCCAAACTAAAATTTCAACCATTATTCAACATTTGAAATCCCATAGTATTCTATCTTACATTGTAATCTAGTGTTTCCTCCAAATAGAGATCATTTTCCTCCATAACTTTTATCACTTAATCACTAAATCAATTTTATATATAAAGTATATACATTTTATAAAACATAAGTTCCAAATATCAACTTATTCGTATTCTATTAAATCATTTTACTAAAATAATAAGTCATACTAACCAGGGACATCAAGTAGGCTAGGGGTAGGAAATGCGCCCCTGTCACCATTCAGTTTTGGGTTCGATTCCGACATCCTTTCCAGATGCGATGGGTTATCACCCATCATATGGGTTGACCTTTTTATAAAACACAAAATAACCCTGACATGTTTTAACCACAAAGGTTTCCTTATAACCCCCGTTTTCATTCATATTAATTATGATCTCATCATATTAATTCTTGGAGTGTTATTTCACTACCATATGATAAAATAAAATGATTCCCAAAATGAATAACATCACACCTTGATCATGGCGTCCAGTTGGTTTCATCGTCATCTTGTTCACGTAGGTAGAAGCTCCATGAATTACAAAAAATGATTTAGAGATCCATCAAAATAATTTTCCTCATCCATCCAAATACACCTTGTACAACATGGGTCAAATGGGAATTCACAGAAAAACAGTTTTGGAAAATAATCATGTATGACATATAATTTCAAAACATTTGATGAAACCGGATTTCTATAAATAGTCGAACAAAATATGAGTTGAACTTTCAATTAACAGTCCTTTTAAAATACCATAAGTTTTTGGTGAGAGAATATATTTTAAAAGAAAATATAAATAGGTTGCTCAAGGGTCAAGTGTTCAACACCATTTTTAAAATCATAATATGCTTCAAAATCTTGTGATAAGGTAAAATATTTGAAAACACCTTGACATTATTTACCTTTCTTGAAAATATGAGAATATTGTGAGAATAGGATTTGTCTAAATACAACCCATGATCCACGATGATAACGAGGTATAGTGGATGTGTTTTATATCTCAAACTACTGCTTTCAAGTGAGTTGTATTCTAGAAAATTTTTCACAATCATCCGAACAAGACTTTGCAATAATTATTGCAAGCATGTCATCAGGAAGAGATAAGAATGTCATTTGAGATCCTACTCCTTCCATTAATAACTAAATTTCCATGATATGAAAAAGTTATAAAACAAGGATTTAACTGAAATAATTGATAGGGACTAGCCATATGTCTAACGAAAACTCCTAATCTATAGAGATGTCTAAACTGACCTTAGATACCAACTATAAGGTCTCAACCTTATACCTTACATAATATTGAATTAATTGAATAGTTCAGGTTGAGGATCTTTTCAGGATTAGAGTTTTAGAGAATTAGGCATAACAATTACATTAAAACTTGAATATTACATGTAGACACTACTACTCAGTATCAATTTTTCATAATAGAGACACACTTAAAAAGAAATATGTTTAGTTCCATGTTTTAGATAGCATGAATTTTCCTTGATCTCATACTTGACCCAATTCATCTTTAAGTCATGTGTAAAACATTTCAAAAACATGGGTTGAGAATAAAAAGCTCAGTAGGGATTATAAAATAAGGAAGGAAAACATTTGCCCATAAATAAATACAAATCAATGAAACCATACGTTTCAATCATAACAAACCTTATAAAATCATAAGATTTATGAATAACACACACAAATCATAAATCATAACGGTTACTTATGGAATCCATATCAAACACACAATGTAGCTATCACAGCTACATAGGGAGTCATAGTTGGAATACCCATCACAATATATTCCCTAAATCCCTTAGGAGAAACATCACGTTTACCTCCATCACGTTACCCAATGCATTGGAGAGCTATCTCGAACTCACCCACCCTAGGTTTATCGTGGAACCACCCGTATACATAAAAAATTCCCAATAAACATAACATAATCAAAAATATAACACATTTATAATGGAAATATAACATTTCCACACTCCAATATATCAGATCAAGATATTGAAATAAAAAATGTTTTATCAAATCATTTTCAAAACCTTTTTAAAAAGTGATTTTTGAATCAAAGTGTCCCATACCACATTGAAGCTTTTAAATGAATTATCATTTGAAAACATTAATTTCCCTATAAATAAATCCTAAAACCCATTTTGAAAACATGAACAATAATGAGAAATATTTAGAATAATAAATATTTAAAACATTGAAAAAGATCTTTGAGTTAAAGTGTTTTTTTAACAAAAAGAGAGACACTTGAATAAAAATAATTTAGGGATAAAATTTAATCAAAATATTATAATATGTTGAGAATAAAGGTATTCATGATATATTATTCCAATGGAATGTATATACACCACATAAGATTGAATTGGTGCATAACAAGAATGAAGTCTCAATGGAAATGTAAATTGAGATGAAATCCCTTATAAAGATGGTATCCTTAAATTAAGGATAAATAAATCACATAATTTTTTGTGAAAAATATAAATAAACCCAATATAAGTGGATATTAATTGTAACACAATCAGAGGTCATTCATACATATTCATAGGATGAAATATTCAAGAAGTACAAGTTGAACATGAATAATTGAAATTGGGTTAAGTGGTTCCCTTGTAAAAATTTGATAGCCTGACGACATCACTTTGAAATTCAGAAAATGAGTTGATGAGATAAAAAATGGGTATCTCATCAATTGGATATAATGTTTACCTAAATAAGGATATAGAATAACATATCACAACATAATAAGATTTAAATTAAAAGGCATAACAAAAAGAAGTCTTTTATAAAGGGGATGGTGAAAGGTTCCCATACCGATTGGGTAACATAAAAAAATATGCCACATGAAAGAAGTATATACAATGTAGATGTAAATAACCATAAATTAATGTATATTACACAAATATTACAATAATGGGTAGTACATACACCACATAAAAGGAAATAGTGGAAAATATCGCATGAATCTCACCAGAATAAAAAGTGACATGAAACCCTTTACCACATTGTCAATCAACCGATTCGTATGAGAAAAAGTTATTAAAGACAAAATGATTGATAAAATAACAAGAATATAAAGAGAATAATGATAATATATATCAATTGGAAGTAAAAAATACACCACGTGTAATAAATTATTGGCAAACAATGGAAATCTCACAGAAGTGAAAAGTGAGATAAGAAAATCCCTTACAAAAATTTGACAGCCTAACTGTGCCACATAAAAATTCATAAAATGAATTGATGGGAGTAAGAGGGTGTCCCTCATCATATGAAAATTAAAATTAGAGTATGGTGAATATTAAATGACATCCTACAACATAATAACATGGAGCATAAAAGAAATGTCATAAAAGTGAGTACTTGTAAAGAAAGAGAGAGGTCATATCCCTTACCTAATGTAAGACATGGCTCGATCATTCTTTAATC
Organism: Viscum album; assembly: GCA_963277665.1. Taxonomy (NCBI): domain Eukaryota; kingdom Viridiplantae; phylum Streptophyta; class Magnoliopsida; order Santalales; family Viscaceae; genus Viscum; species Viscum album. Next base: position 1,514,060,021 of record OY728122.1, on the reverse strand, counting down.
TCCTGATTAATAAACTAAAGTTAATTTATGATTTCTTAATAACCCTTTTCAATTTTATTATTCCTTTTATATCACTTATTACCATGTTATAAACATTATGAAATCATTTATGTTAATAACGTTCATTCTGTCGATATTTGGTACTTGAGTAAAAATGAACAACTTATATTTACAAGTTGTACATGTGGTCAAATGTTCATTATATACAGAATTATATTAATGATTTGTATATCATATATATCATATATATTCAGTTAATACATATTTTTATAATAGTACATAACATTTAGAGGTAAGAAATAAAATGCACCGTTCATGGAGACGGTAAGCCGTACGTACGCATGAACGCTACTTTCATTTATTTTTCTTATTTTAATGGAAATAAAACATAATTATGCATAGGTATATTATAATTCCAGTATATTATCATATATAATATCACTAACTCCATCATTTATACATCCCACATAAGTCATTAATGAGTCACATCTCTTTGAGGTGGAGGTAGTCCGCGCTTCCTCCAATGAGATTATCGTATTTACCCACTAGGAAAACCATAAATTCATTCTATAAATGTAAAATACAGAATCATAAAGAAAAAATAAACATAATATATATCAAATATAAATACAGTTCCATCATAATGGCCACCATGATAAGAGGTTGATGATATTTGAACCATCATCGTTTCGTGAGGCGTTAGTTTTCCATCCACAGAAACATTATGTTCTTCATCCAATTGATGGAGGTGTGTGTAAGTGTAGTTTGAATACTTCTAATAAAAACATCCTAGTATATTGGGGATATTGTTGTTTTTACAAAATAAAGGAATAAAAATAGTTTAGGGGTTGGAGGAGTAAAATAAAAGAAAATAATTTAAGAGAAACCGTTACCTTTAATTTGGGTAAATCCTTTTGGTTTGAACCAAAGGACTTCTTGAAGTTCCTTCTTCTTAAGGTAAGGATTCTAAGAGTAGGAGAAGGATTCTTAGAGCTTAATTGGGCATAGGTTGGACTAGCCAAATGGATTTATATGTGTGATGAATTTGTTAGAATTGGTCTTCTTTTATAAGGGGGAGGAGGGACCCTTTAGGAAAGTGTGAACCTATTATTTGATTATATAATGATATTCAAACTCTAATGGTCCAAAAATAATTATATTCTAATATAAGATGAGTCATGGTCGAATTAAAATCATCCAATCATAATTTTACATGTTTTGGATAATATGTTAATAATTATAATCTTAATTATTTAAATAATTTATTAATGAGGTAAATACTGCATTATTATTGTGTCATAAATAATTTAATTTAGATGATGTCAAAAAATGTTAAAAAAATACCATGATATAAGAAATCGTTTTAACTTTCCAAATAATATTTATAGTCGAAAATAGGACTTACATAACAACATATAAAAAATAATTACTAAAAGGTTTTTGTTTATGTCATTTTGGCCTTTACTTTAAATTAATTAACATAAATTGTCATTATCACTTCCATGTGGATAAAAGGGATCCCAAAATAGACCCAAAGATGCCCATGGTCGTTGATGACTGAACCAATAAGTTTTGGACATGTGTTAAGGTAATTATTAATTATTATAATAATCTTTTTACCTTGATTTACCTAATTTACCTTTAACCGCGGTAATAAAAGTCAAAAGTTACTATTCACCAAAAAATATTTTGATCTTAATAAACCACATTTTAAATTTTAATAACAACCATAAATGTCGGATTTTTGAAATTCAATTCACAGAAGTGGTAAAATTTCATTTAAATGAAAAATTCATTTTTTTAACTACTACTTAGTGGTTTCACTATTCATCAAAAATTGATGTTTTCATAAAAATACCAAAAATTCAGCTTAAGATATATTTAATATTCTAAATTAAAAAATGATGTCTATTTTTATATATTCATATCATAGAAGTTTAATTAATAAATTTTAAAATTAATTCCCGTTATCAAAACAAATAGCGTGTTTTTAAGAAACAATAACTATCAAAAGATTGATACTTATTTATGTCCAATTTCAATGTGAAATTTATACCAATGACCAAAATTGGATTAAATGGTAAAATTATTTTTTAATTTAACTTTAAAACCAATTAAAAATATAATCTAACCATATAAATAAATTAGATTAAAATGCACTCTTGAATTAAAATACAATATTTTTCCATATTCATTAAAAATGGACTTTATCTGAAAAATTCCAAAAATTTACATAAAGTAAATTTTGATGTCCCCATTCTAAATAAGGATTTAATTTGGTCATATAGAACGTTTTAAAGTGACCAAAACTAGATTTAATAAGGGTTCCCTAATAAAAGGAGGTAAATCCACCTTTTAAGGTAAATTATGCTTAAAAGTAGATTCATTCACATTTTAAGCCTCTATCATTTATTGGATAAAAGTAATTAAATTCAAAAAACATGTATAATAATATTGTATTTAGTTTTGTTCATTCCCACCAATACAATGGCTAGGAGTTAATGACCATTTAAAATAATAATATTATATTATTAGTGTGCAACGTAAGATTTCCAATAAATCCATTGTTGTGTATCGGGTACGCTATCGAAGATAGAAACCCCTTAAAAGTAAAATTTATATTTAATTCACAAGTATTAATTAATATGAAAATTTCATATTCTTTATTTTCTTGGGTTGTTACATTCATTCCCATTATTTGTTGCAAAAGCATTCCCACTTGCATATTGTGTGATGCCAGGTGCTAGTGACCGACCCATGGGGATCGGGAACAACCTTCATGCTATGTCTTGGCCGGCTCAATTTTCGGGTTTCTTAAGTACCAGGGCTGGTTCAAAACATTAAATATATCATATAATTATTCTAGTGTATGAAAATGTGTTATATTCATTTATGATATATGTAAAACACAATCACTTGAAATGGAATAAAATTCCTCTAAAATTTAAATTTTTCTCCTAGAACATTCACTTCGATGTCATGATAGATGATACAGTGAAAATAGCAAAAAAATGACATAAATTTTATACTAATTTAACTAATTAAATCATACATCTCACATACATGTGCACAACCTAAATTCATAATCGTTTTCTTCCTCTATGATTATCTACCTAAGAACATTATTTTAATACACTTTAAAATATTCTTATGATATCATGATCCTATTGACCTTTTCAATAAATCTGACATGATACAGTAGTATTTATTTCATGGGGGATGGAAATCATAAAAAACGGTGATCTAAGATATTCTGTAAGGAATGAAATTATTATAATATATCAGATAATGAACATGAAGGAAAACAAGTGAAATATATAAATATATTATTTTTAGAACATGAGATCAGAAAAGATAATAATAAACTATTATAGAAAAATATAACATCACAACATGATCATTATAGAAATGTGAAATCTATAAAAGATATTTTAATATATAAAAATAGTTATAAAATAAGTAATCACGATACAATGTAAAAAAGTACAATAAAAATAACGTGTATTCATCAATCCAGATAATATTATTGAAATGAAATGATACATGATAATTTTTCATATCTTGATAAAAAACTAAAATACGGAATAAAAATATGAATTTGAAATCTAAAGTTATAAAAAAATTTATTCATCTGGATATGGGAAAAACTATTTTTTAAAAATAATATTTTTGATCAAACCAATCATGCCCAATTTTTTTTTTAATAAACTCATTAAGTCCATGGATACCTATCTCTATAAATATAAATATATACTAATGCATCAGAGGGTGATATAAGAACCCAACCTACTTCATTCATACCCACATGATCAAATTAAAAACAATATTTTTTATATCATAAATTCCGAATGGAAAATAATGGGACTCTTGATAATCAAAATATAATCCATTTAATTTTCATAAATATCATATGGATGTATAATTTATTCCTTTAAACATCCATATTTAATAATAAGACATCATAAATTATAAAATTCATTCCAAAAAAAGTGATCACTCAAAATATTCATATTATAAATGAATATATAGGGTATATGCTATTGCTTGAACCTATTAATGATAGATCATTTTGATGATAATAAACACCAAATTGTGGAAAATATTTTTTGAAAACATTTTACCCACATCAATGTGAAATTATTAAATACACACCCCATTTCTAATGTAACCATTATTTTTAAAACAATTTTTGTAATAAAACCTAACATGAAAATGTATTGTGATCATAATTATTTTTTTTATAAAATCATTAAGAAATATTCATGTGAAATTGAAAATTTCATGACTTGTAAAAATGAAAATCTAAATGAAATTAATAACTAATCAGATAAATCATGAGTTTACATGTCTCTTACAATTTATGTCAATTTCCACAATTTTTTTAACAACTTTTATAATGAAAAACCTATCATAATAACCCATATAATATCTTTATTATAATAATAATTCCATATTTATAATTATTTTAATAATAAATATTATAAATATATTAATAAATTGTATTTCAGTTTCATTTTCCTTTGTAAGAATATTTGTTTTTTCGTTTCAAATATACATCATAAAAAAAAGATTGATTTTCCAAAATTGGTTTAAAGTTCATCATTACTATGTTATTCAAGCTTGAATATTAAAATTTTCAATGATTTCTTCAATTAAATTCTCATTATGTGGTTGAAATGAATATTGTTTTAGAAATTTGAAACTATGATAAAATATATAGATATTTTATTAATTATTAAACATTTATAGATTTATAAATATATTTAATTATAACAACATCATTATAGGATCACTAAAGACATTATTATATAATTTTTACATCATAGTTCCATGATAAAACATTGTATACTAATTTAAAAGATAATCCATATTACATATTTTACATAGTTGTTTATTTGGACACAAATAGTAACATCATAAAACATTACTTGGGTAAGGTAATTTCTTCAAATATTTATAATTTGGCATATTTAGTTGGTAAAAACAATATTATTATCTTATAACTATAGTATATCTACTCACATTATAATCCATGATGGATTATAATGATTGAAATATTTTTTTCATGTATGTTGTCACCCACTCTAAAAATAAATAAGGAAATAATTTATGAATGAATGGATCTGATGATGCTATGTGGAAAATGATTTTTTTTATTTTTTTATTTGAGGCATAAAAAATATATACATTCAGTGAATCTATAATATATACTAGACATTATTTGAGGTTAAGAAAAATGAAAAACATAGCTATGTTGAGGTTTCAATTCCGATGTACAGAAGATCTATGAAACTCATAACAATCGTAGAAATAATTTCCCATTAAATAAAATTATATCTTTGATAAAATAATTTACATTCACATCAAGTATAAAAAAACAAATATATAATATTAAAATGTTATTATTTTTGGAAGATATATAATTGTCATTAAATTGGATGTTATGAATAATATTAACTACATTATGAGATATTAAAAATGAATTTACTTAATTTATGTATTTATTTACTCATATGAAGTCAATTTTTAGAAATGTTATTCCAGGATTAAAATTAAAATTCCAACAAACTGGTTTTTTTTCGAGAAAATAGAATATATATTTATAGAGAATATTTAATAAATTGTTTAATAATAGATTATTTTTTTATTAAAATATCATATCAGTATTAACATACGTTGAATATTGGGATTTTTCTGAATACATTTCTTTTCTAGTGAATAGTGAAAAATACTCACTTAACACAATATTAATTTTCAATATTGTACAACAATAATTTTTTTTTCTAAACTTATTTTGATGTTAAATTATATTTAATTTTGTTTGAAAATTTCAATGATGTTTTTGAGATCAATTTTATGTTTGAATTAATTATATGAATTATTTTATTGATAAAAAGGAATTCTCTAAGAAAATTGGTTTTATGCAAGAAATATACATTTAAAACAACAAATAAACTGGAACATCATCATTATTTATTATAAGTAAATATTCAATAAAATGTTTTAATATTCAAGTAAAAAATATCTAGGAATGAGATAAAAATAAATATGATTTTATACATAAAATGTTTTTTTTTTTGAAAAAATAGTTTTCCTATAATTTTCTGAAATTAATTTAAAATAAATTAATTACGCCTAAATGTGTTGATTTATATATAATTAGTTAATTTTTTTGAGGATGAGGATGAAATTTGGATAATATTCCTTTTTTATTTGGTGTCAATATGTCTTGTAAATGTAGTAACATTTATCACCATGGAAATAGTAAATTGAGTAAATATTGGTTAATAGATAGTGATATGGCCATTGTATTTAGTCTTAATTAATATTGTATTAATTAAAATCTAGGCTTTTATCATTACTTTATAATTTTATTCATTTATATAATAGTTTTCCATGGAATTAACTTTTATTTTACTTAAATTTAGGAATGTTTCAAAATTCAACTCTCTTAGTTTTAAATATTCATTATGTGTTTGAATAAGGTAAAAAAGTTATCAATGAGTATTAAATTTTTTTTTGTGAATAGTGAAATTTGATTCAAGAGTTTAATTAATTTCTATGATTAGGTATTATATAGTAACTATAAATTCCCACATAATGAAAATAAAGGATTAATTCAACAAATTGAAAAATTAAAGGTTGGATTTTTAAAATATTTAATGTGGTATGATATGAAAAATCCAATGTTTTTGAAAAATATTGTTTTATAAAATTACACATTAGTTTTTTGTTCAACTATTAAATTAAAATTAGAACATTGTATTTATGTCTTTTGAGATAAATTATATTAATAGAATCAAAATCAAATAGAAATATATTTTATGATAATTATATATTATTAAAGTATTTAAAAATAAATAAAATTATGAAATAATAAAAAGACAATATTATATGGTATAATAGTTAATTACATTGAAAATTATATTCATTATTAAACTTTATATGTATAAATAATAACCCATTTATATATAGAAATTGGTTTACATAATTTTTATTATAATATGTTAACTATGGGTGAATCAAAATAATATGGCCTAAAATGTCACAAAATCATATATAAAATTTACTGGTTTTTGGGATTCAAACAATATAATAACTTTTATTTGAGTCCTTATCCATTTTCGTTTTTTTGGAGAATGAAAATATTTTAATTTCAGATTTTGGGAAATTTCAAATGTTCAACACACTTCAATTAAAAAATGGAACATCCTCCCTCACTTCATTACAACACATTGATCCTTATATCTGAAACAAAAACATCTCATTTATCTTATAAATAATCCTGTACAAAAATATAGGTTCTAGTTTTCCTAAAATACCAACCCTAGTTCACATTTTATGATATCTAATGGTGTCGTTTCAAAGAAGATGTTATCTCCTTAAGAAATAAAATTCATTTAAACTCTTCTTTACCACATATAAATAAATGTTATATGGGAATAAAAAAAAGTTACGAAATTTTCGTAAATTTTATTATAATTAATAAAACATCATTATACACCCTCTTTCCAATCACACGAGAAGTGAATGAATCTCTCATGCACATGTACGAGTTACCATCTCCATGTAGCAATACAATTCATCTTTCAACCCTATATTTTAAGGATCAGTTTTAAGAAATTAATTTATTTTCATTAGAATCAATTTTATGTTAGAATTTAGGATGAAACGATTTTTAGGTAAAAATGTACTTTCTTGAAAAAACTATTTTTATTCACGTAATATGTTTATAACTTAGAAAAATATGTATTTCTAAACTTATGAATTATTTTATTGAAATATTTTTTTATAAACATTATAATTTTTAACCACTTTTCTAGTTTTTTCAAAGATTAGATTGATAAAAAGTACTTTAATTTTCATAAAACAATAATTTTCAAAAAAGTGGTTTTCATCACATTATTCAATATTTTTTAAAATAAATTAGATGAAACATAATGGTTATATATTAGAAAAATATTAAATATATTTTTCTAATGTGGTGTTTATAATTTGGTAAAAATTCCAAATTTATATTCTTTTAAAATGGGTGGTAATTGTTGAAAAAAATATCACCTTGGTAAATGATAAATTGGGTAATCATTGTTAAAAATAAATTATAAGAGAATAATTTCACATCAATCCCATTATTAAATGAATATAAATTGACCAAAATAACCTTATTCTTTAAATTTATTAATTTAATGGACACTATTCTAGGAAAAGGATTTATATATTATTTATATCCATTAATGTTATAAAATGTCGCTATATTTTGATTTAAATAACCATTTTGTATATACAAAGGGAATAACTAGTTCTTGATGTGTAACATCCCAGGTCATGATGCCACTCTATGGTCCAAATAACCAATTTTACAGAAGGCCTAAATTGTGTCTCCCAAAATTACAGAGGCTTCCGATTAGAAGTGAGTGCCTAATAGTGATAGTGAGGAGGCTATGCCCTCATTAGAAGAGGGTAATATAGTGGAATACAATAACAGTTCAATAGTAGGAGCATGAAATCTTTGAAACAAAATATAACAGCATAAGAATCATTGAATCAATGAGCCATCAGATATATCCTAAACTAGATGATTAAACATGATTCATTATCAAATAAAATTGAAAAAATACTTCTCCAACTATCATACACAATACTTGGTCCGAAAGTACAAAATGGGAAAAAATCCCAGTAACATCACCATCCTAAGAATGGTCTCGTGGTCTTTATATCCTATGCAGTATATCATGTACCAAAATGCGAAATATTTCCATTATCATTACCTACAATCATATAATTTATTTGGACCCAAAAACATGGACCAAATAGTTTGTGAGACTATGTCCCAATAAGAATCCACTCATGGTCTTTGCTAATTTCTAATGGAATATATATATATAAGGAAGTGTGCAATCAAATATTAAGTAAGAAATAAAGGACACAAAAGTAAAATCATACATAATCTATATTTTTTTAAATTCATTTTATTAATTAGTTCAATTACATTGAGTTTATATGTGTCGAGATCCATCTCAATCCTGATAAGCCCTGTATAACTGGTAGTAAATAAATTTCTTAGGGGACATCTAAACATGTACAGGTGAAGAAAAAATCCAAGTTTGTTCTTTGGATCAGAAAATGTTTCATAATTCTTCCCATTTATAATTATATTATGAAATCGAGCCCATCCATTATATTCCTATTTTGGAAGTCATGTATCACTCTAGGTGAAATATCAACTAACACCCTACAATCCAATCCTTGTTGAAACTCTTAGGAACCAAGTTTCACTCTAGTTGTGATATACAATACATGCCATCTGATTTTGTCCTTAGTGGTCCAATAATGAATCACTATGTATCACCCATCACATATAATCAAATTCCCCTTGCCTCAGTCGATGGAAACCCTCGATTGGATACATATTTAACTCAGTATATAAGTCCAACCTCCATCAGTCCATTCATTTCACCCCTCAATAGATCCATGTATCCACAACAATATAATAACATTAACCATATAGTCCTTCCGTGTATTCAAAAGGTGGGTCAATGTATCACTCAAGGTATAAAGGAAAATAGTCACTTGATTCCATCCAAGGAATTATAATATTAATCCATGTGTCACAAAATGCTATCTATTATCTAAACATTTCAATTCCATTTAAGATGTCAAGTTGAATACCAACAACATATAATAATAAAATCAACTTAAAAGGTGTATCAATCCTTGTACTTCCTTTGAAGGATTGGAATTTCATTAAATCATTTGTGAATATTTTATATAATTGGAAACACATGTATAAAAAACTAATACATAGCCCTAATATCATTTAACTGATAGGTTAATTTCAAATTAAAGATCTTCCCATGCTTTATCAATCAATTTAATGTCATGGACTCAAATGAAATCACAAGGGCTAACAATTCTAGCTGCATTGAAATACTCATATGGCCATTTTTAATATAACATTAATAAGAATCCTATCTAGATATCACAGAGCATAAAAATCATTTAAATCACATAGAGAAATCTATAATATGATAAATTCAATAAAATTTCACCAATTTAATTCATGGCCACAAAAATTTTCACATGAGAATGGAAAACATCTTTAAACAAAAAATGTATGCATTGGTCAAGTGGAATTTCTTCCATACCATTCCATTAATTCATCTTTATTTCAATTAAACGCTATTTCAATTCTCTTTATAATAGTTTCTATTTTTTACAACCTCTGAAAGGAATAAATGTAACACCTCTAGAGGGTGTCTAATTTATTTGTCCATAATGGACATTCAAGGAAACTCACCCATGTGGTTTTCTGTAGTCAATGTATAAGACCTATATCATGCATCATGTCTATTTAATTAAATAGACAACGAAAGAAAACAATATGGGATCAATTAAATTTTATGGAGACTCCCCAAAATTGGTGCACTACACTCTGGTATGTATAAACATTCTGAAATTCCATGAAAATCACATGAACAACTATAATAGATTGGTGCTACATAGCTAATCCATTATCAAGCTCTAATTCAAATTGGTTTTCAAAAAAATTTATTAATAGATATAGAATGTGAACATAGGACATATAGACTAAATTTCTATTGGAAAATTTATATCTAAAAGAATTGAGATAGTTTAAATGGTAATTTTGTGCTTACCGGTGCGGATTTGAGGAGATGTACTAACATTGAATCAGATATCAGGTGGAGAGTGTATATGAAATCCAAGAGTAGTAAATATTGATAGTATTTCCATAGGGTTGTTGTTTTCCCTTTGAATAAAACCCAAAAATGGATTAAAATAGTATGTTTAATTTAAAATTTAAAATATTAAAAATCCTACACAACATGCCATACTCAGTTTGAAAAACCATGCAGAAATTGTGCATGGATTTATGTATGTTTGGGTCATAGATCATGGTTATACAACACAGTTTATAAGAATTGCATAAACCATGGTATGACCCTCTATCCATATCATATGAAATTGACGATGAGGTTGCATGGGTGTGCACCTCATCATATATGTTTTCTTCAAAATGTGTGGCTTATAATCCCCTCCTCTCTATCCTCACTCAGTTTTGTCATACAGTGTGGCCCACACAGCATGGTTTTCACTAACCCTGATCAATGCTTAAAAAACACAAACATTCTGTTATTGGCTCTCTAATAACTACATACACACCTATAACCTCTATAAAATCAACATGAAACGACATTAGGACATACATTATCATTGAAACTAGGAATTAATGGAAATATCAATATATGTAGCAAAAAGAAGAATCAAAATCTGATGAAAATCCCCCCATAAAAAATTTCATCTTGGAATTACCCTTTCATTGTTGGTGAATCATGATCCATGAAAAACTCTAGACCATTCCATCATACTTCATCCTCCCTCTTTATATTCCATCATGAAATTTCCTGTACTTCCAAAGAAACCATACCAAAGTAATGGACCAGCCTCACCTAACCTTCATGATATGATCCCCAATTAATATAGGATGCACCTCAAAGGATGAATCTATTTGTAACTCAACCTCCTCTAGTTGAAAATCATGAGATATGACCAAATAGTATAGCTGATGTAGTGAAATATGGATGAAACCATTCATATCCCAGTACCTCAAATGCAACTTGAAGTAATAGGCTACATGCACGACTCTCTCTAAAAATCAAACATCCAAACGTATTATATGGAATTCTTTCCATATCTCATGATCCATTTGTGTACTATCCTGAGCAAAACATGTAGGAGAACCCGATCTATGACATCGAAGACTATGGGTTATCTACAGTGATGGATGTATTATTTTGAATGATACTTTCCAATATCCATACACATCAGAGTCAACAACACATGCTCTATGGTCAACTATACAAGATGAGGTCCCATCACTATTTCCCTTGCTGCCAACAGCCAACATAGGTTTGATCATCATGGACTACCATACAAATACTCAAAATGTGTTCTCTAAAAAGTATTTTAAAATCTTTTATTACAGTTGAAATCAAATATGGGTATCTGTATCTCCATGGATCCCTAGAAATTCTAGATCCATGCTCTTAGCATGACATAAATAACCTGAATCATGTTCTCTGAATAACCATTTTTCTAAGGGTGGAATATCATTCTCATAAGAACCTATGTAACTCAAGGCCTCTATATTACCTTTAAGTATTTTTAAGTAAACCAATCATCCATATCTAAATTTATAAACAATGGTCCGTTGTGTAGTCATAAAATATAACATATGTATAACCTCCAAAGTTCATCAACCCAATAGGTTTCCATGATCGGTCAGAAATTTGAACCCTTTGTGAACAATTTGGAAACAAACCATATGTTATCATTTCCTTAATGAGACCATGGTAAACCTATCTTGAAATCCACTCTGATGTCATTCCATTTCATCTTAGGAATGGGTAACCATTTTAAAAGATTGGATAGTAATTGGTGTCCCACCTTCACCTGCTGAAAGGTGGAAAACCTAATAAAAAATCCTACTACATCACTTTTCATTCATGGACACCAATACTGACAATGTAAATCCTAATATTTCATGGAAACAAAAGAATGTAATATCAATACTAAGGAATTAAATTGCTATATCACCACCATGTGTATGTCTGTTAAAACTCAGTCATTAACATGTAAATACAGAACCTCACCCTCACATACAGTCTAACCAGGAGGAGGTTCACCACCAGCCACACTCTAACATAAAACTATGCCATTAGATTTTAATGGGTGCATCATCCTCACTCTATCCAAATGGGTTTTTAGGTAAGATAAAATAATTATAGAAACATTTTCCCCTGAATAATGGGCACCTCTCTGTGAATCACATAGTACAATTATATTAAATATCACCCTCTATCGGCCTACTACACTGCCTGTATCGGAGTCCTCCTACTCATTGCCTCAAATTTTTTTCCTATTAACAGACATGTTGTCCAGCTCAATGTCAAATGAGTAGAAATATTAAACCCAACTTCACTTCATCATATTAATATCATTGTTTGTAAATATATATTAGTGGATTCTTATGGTTCATGAAAACTAATAAAATGATCTCCTTATATGAAATGTCTCAAAAAGAACAACTCTTGAACTACTATATGTAAGAAAATATTGTGTGTTAGGTAATTCCTATATTTTGACCTCAAATATCATGACTTGAATTCAATAATAATCCCCCTTGAAAAATAACTACCCCTAGCTTAATATGTAATGAAACAAAAATTATAATTTAACTCTTAACTGACTCTAGAAAATTCAGTATTAGTGCAAAATTAAATATCCCTTTCTAATCCATATTTTTCATCATTGTGGAATATTTCCATTCATAATTTTCACCCCTCTAGTTAATGGACATCAATTGAACTGCTAAGCCAGAGAAGTCTTGTAAGAAACACCTGTAGTAACCTGCCAAACCTAATAAAGTATTCACCTAAAATATATTCTTGTGATTCTCCTAAGAAACTACTGATTTATCCTTCTATATGTACATTGATAGTCTTATCTGTAAGATAATGTGACCTAGGAAGTGAATCTGATCGAACCACATGTGTCACTTAGTTATCGTGTCATATAAATGATGCACCCTCAGTTTATTCAAAATAATATTAATATGATTGGCATGGTCTTGATGATTATTAGAATAAAACAAGATATCATTCACAGAAACATAATGGCATGAGTCAATAGAAAAATATAACACCTAGTTATTCGATTGCATGAAGACCACTAGAATGTTCGTGAAACTGAATAGCAATACCAAACATTCAAACAGACCATAACTTCCTTTCATGGATTTCAAATTAATGTCTAATTTTCCAACACAAACATGACGATAATAGGATCTCATATCAATATTTTGGAAGACCAATATTTATTGAATTTGTTAAATAGATCATATATATATATATATGAAAGAGTATATCAGTTCTTAATTATCAACTTATTCAGTTTCTGCAAATCCACACATAGCCTAATAGAGTAATCCACAATTTTTACTAAAGGTCCAGTGAACCCCATACGGATGTATTGGTTTGGATAAAACCATTTGCCTCTAAATCCTCTAGCAACCTCTTGATCTAATTCAACACTATCATAGCTATCATTTAAAGAGGAATGGATACATGTGTATCTCTTGGCACTATATTGATTGAAAACTCTACATCTCTCACAAAAGGTAATCTTGCATTGTTATCTGGAAAGATGTCAATGAAATGATCAACTATTATTGAGAAATCATACTAACATGTTCTTTAATCTTCAATAAAACATATCACAATATGGGATGTCATATCACCAAACCCATGATACTCAGGTACATCTCGCATCACTGAATTTCCCCTTCAACTTTGGGAAGAAAGAGTCCACCCTTTGTGGATGTGAACCTCACTGTCCAATGATAAAAATCCACAAATTCTCTAAAGGGAACCAACTAGTCCATCCCATGAATAAAATAAAATCCTTTAAGAATGATGATGTTTAGGTCCCTTATTACGTGATACCCACCAACCACATGGTGACCCTCCTTGAACTGATACACACCCTCCGTCCTGATCCCTAACGGAGTGTCTAGAATCATCATCCCATAATACGTAATAAAATAGACCCCGAGGCTCTAAAAAATGGGAAGAGATATACATCAATGTGAATATAGTATATCTAATGTGTAGAATCTAATATATAAGCTATCAAAATAGTACATTTAATCATATAAGGTCTATGATCCTGCTCCTGATGGGTCTGTTTTACTACATATGCATGACGTATACTGCAACACTGTGACATTGTCTGGATACCCTGATAAAATCCACCATGTAGTCACTGTCATGGTGGGGTTTGGCTTCCCTATCCACACCCACCACCAAGACAAGAATTGTCTTATTTACCCCAGCTCCATGATTGGTGAGAAGTTACTGACCTAAATAATTAATGTGGACTCAGCAAAGATGCTGTATCACTAGTTGATGGTGGAAATGTCCAATAGAAACATTGTAGTTGACCCATATTTCCAAAATATTGGCACTCAAATTTTTCCTTTATACATTTTTTCCATATATTCTCCTACAAAATAAACTTGTAGAAAATCACCTGGGAATCAGAAGAGATGTTCTGACTTCTAAAAATCACCACTTGGAATCACAATATAACCCATCCTATTATTGAGTGATTTTGTACCAGAGCTAAGTGTCAGACATAGTTTATTATATATTATCATCACTAGATTCACATTTCCCAAAAATAGTAGTCAACCTAATGAAATTAAACTATGATCATATATCATATTTAAGACCCTCCTATAATCTACAACATTTTTATAACTCATAACCCATAAGAATAGTTATGAAATGTTTAATCTTAGAAAAATGGGTTGAGTATTACGTAACTAATAATGAGGTCCGCTCAGGAAATA
This sequence comes from Viscum album, assembly GCA_963277665.1. Classification (NCBI taxonomy): domain Eukaryota; kingdom Viridiplantae; phylum Streptophyta; class Magnoliopsida; order Santalales; family Viscaceae; genus Viscum; species Viscum album. The sequence goes on along the minus strand of OY728122.1, from coordinate 1,514,044,591 downwards.
AGATCTCTCAGGGTTTATCGGCCCTAAAAGTAACTAGAGAGAATTAATAGTATGGGGACATGTGGAACAACAACATGGAATTCTCCTGATCACAATCAGTCTAAGAGATAACATCTGAGCATCTCTTAGAGAAAACATGATTCATGTACATAGAACGAATTACAATCATCTCAGGAGGTTTCACTATATTCATGATGATAAAAAGAATATTCTCCATCCATGACTATAAATCATGTGGTCCACCAAACATTATAAATGATGGTAGATTCTACTACTAAAATTCACATGTCAAATCTTCCATAGTGAAGGCAGGTCATCGTGCCTCCTAAACAGTCTGTATGAATTGTATAAATCCACCAAGGAATTATGGCTCAACACCTATATCTTTTATAAATGATGGAGCCACATGTGGTACTACTATATGATCTAACAGTATATCATGTCCAACCACCTCTAGTGTGTGATCATCTCTACCCTCCTTTCGTATGGATAAATGTCGATGTGGTGGAATGAATCTATAATTCCAAACACACACAACAGTATAAGGTGTTTATTATTGTTTGTAGATCAAAATAACATATATCAGGACAAAAAAAGTAAAAACCTTCCTATAAAATAACTCTCCCATCTACCTACCCCATGGGTTAGGACTAGGAGTCAAACAAGTGATAAAAGCCATGAAAATCATACTAGTATTGTCGGGTCAGGTTATGTTCTCTAACAAAATCCATTACAGTTTCACATATATTCATATTTGTTTTATTTGAAACTATGTTCACAATCACATTCATTGAATTGATACTCATAAAATATTTATCAAATTTCCTACTAAAGGGTGAACCAAAGGTATGCCAATTTCTGATCTATACGGTGCATACTCCTCAAGAATTAAAGTATGTAATCCACCTATAACGTAACATAAAACATTTTAATTTTATATAGAACCATGATTTAGAAAATTTCGATTTAAAAGGGCCCATACATCTCAAGGACCAATTTTTTCCATACATGTAATCCCTACCATAACATGTCACCATACACCTATCACCAAAACATGAATGTGTATCATGGAATCTATCACAATTGCATTCAATGAGTAATGATCTATAAATGGAATGGAAAAATAGAATTTCATGTGATCCATAAAAGGTTAATATATAATTAATGACATGTAATAACCTCAAATAATCATGTTTCAACATAATATAAACAAAAATCATATCGACAATAATAGCATAAGTCAAGGGTGTCACCCAAAAGTGAAACCAAATCAAATATAATAGCTAAAAATCCAGAAATCAACAAATCAAGTCAATGAAATTTTTCATTTCCTTATACATGGGTTAGCTATTCATAGGCACAAATCATTAACAAATCCATGTTATTTCATATGTATTTTTATCATTTTAAAATATAAAATCTTAACTACAAATGAATCCATTGATACAACTTTGTAACATCCAGGTTCTAGATACCATTCAAAGGTAATACATTCTGAGCTGGGAACATGGACAGAAGTTCATGTCACTAAATTCAAGAGGATATTGGTTAGAGTCGATGGAAAAGGTTTTTTAGGGGTAGAAAATTCTCAAATGAGTATAGTGTAACATATTGAAAAATAATAATTTTTCAATAGCTGAAGTAGTAAAAATGTGAAAGAATATATAATAGCAAGAGACTGATTGAATGAATAAGCTTGATGTTATATCAAAAGAAAGATAATGAAACATGTCACATGTTCAAATAAAATAGAAAAAATAGGTACACAACTATCAATCACAATACAAGTACTAAAAGTATATAAAGAAAAAATAATCCTAGTATCATCACATTTTTCAGTTTCATCCCAAGATCTCCTACTATTAATAGAAAATCATTTACCTATTGGAGGATTCATTCCCTTATCATTATCAGCAATATTATGGTATATTTGTCCCAAAAAACAGGACCCAAACAATGTGTGCGACTAAATCCCCATAAGAAACCACAAAGGATTTGTTCCAATAAGTCAGTGAATATATATTGTAGGCAGCGTCGAATATGAAAATATATAAGCAAGGATGAATTCAAAAGTAACATCCTACATAATCTATCATTATTTTCAATTAATTTCTCTTACTAATTCAATTACAATTATTTTATACGTCTTTATATCCTTATCACACCCAAAATCCCATATACAACTGGTAGCACAACAGATTCTTCAAAAGTTTATCTAAACATTGAGACGTAAAGACTAAATCCATGATTGTGATTTGGCCTAGAAGACGCGTCATATGTCATCCCATTTATAATTAAATTCCAATATTGAGTTAATCCATGACATTCCATTGATGCAATTTAGGAATCAATTAAGTCTCCATATCAACCAACACCCTATATGCCTATCTCGGGTGAACCTCTAAAGAATATAATATTGATCTAGGTGTGATATATAGTCCATATCATCAAACTCTATCCTTGGTGGTCCTATTAGGATGCTTCATGTAAAACCCATGACATATAATTAAATTATCCTTGAGTTTGTCCATGGAATCCCATAGTATCATCCATTTAAAAAATGACATATAATTCCATCCTCATTGATTCCAACCATGGAATCCATCAATAGACCCACATATCGCCCTTGAAATAATCACATTATCGACATTGTACTTCCCCAGTATCCTATGGTGGATCAATGTATCACTCATGTTATAAAGTTCAATAGTAAAAGGATTCCATCCATGTACCTATAAGATGAATCAATTTTTCACTCATGTATGTATATCATCTAACCATTTGAAATATATTTATCATGTCATGGTCTAAACCAAGAGAATATAATAATAAACACCCCTCATAGGTTGTTTCAATCTTTTTCCACCCTTGTAATTCTTGGATATTCTTTTAATCTCATGGGAATATTTTTTATAATAATAATCACATGTATAAAAAATTAATACATGGATTTAATATCATTTATCTAAATTTAGAATTTCATAATAGAGGGAATCACATGCTTTATCATTCCATTTAATGTAATGGTTTCAAATGAACTAAAAAGGCTAGCGATTCAAGGATTATTCAAATAATCATATAGACCTTTTTAATATAACAATCATAAGAGGCCTATAAATCTCTAACATATCTTAAAAATCATTTCAAAATTTGGGAAAAATTAAAATGTGAGGAATTAAATTATATTTCCTAAATTTATGTCATATACTTCATATTACTCACATGGTCAAGGCAACATGCTTTAACCCACAAAGACATACAAGGGTAATGGGGGAATTAATCAATACTATACCCTAAATTCATCTTATTCAAAATTCACCAATATTGTAACACCATTTATAACAGATTCCAATTTTAACAAACAATGAAATGGAAAAAAGAAACACATCTAGGGGTTTTCCAAAGCAATTATCCATAAAGGCCATCCATGGAAACACACCCATGGGGTGGTCCCGATTAAAGGTATACAACCTATAGCATGCATAATCATGATAATTCAATTACGTAAACAATGATAGGTAATAATTGGGTTCACATATATTTCAAGGTAATTTGGAAAAATCAGTCTGCAACAATACGACATTAATTAACAATCTTACATTGAATAGAAACACATGACCACCTACCCTAGGTCTATACTAGATAGATCATCAAATATCTAGCTCTTGTTCTTCTCGGTTTAGATTAAATTTGAATAATTTATGACGAAAAAAATTTGGGAATATGAGCCTAAATCAAAATAGCATAATAGATATCCATAAGAATCAATAATGTCTAAAAATGAATTATGGAATTATTATTACGGATCAATGGAAATGAACTATGCTCTAATTAAAGATCAGATGTCGAGAAAATATGAAATATAAGATTAGTCAATCTTGAGTGATTTAACAACGGGAAAGAAACTATCCATTTGATGAAAAGAAAAAAAGGGCTTAATATATGATTTTTATGTTAAGCATATCTGAGCTCACACGGTTTATCAACATAGTTTAACAAACCATGTGGAAAACTGGGACAACATACCATTGCTTTAGAGAATAGAGCATGGTTATCCCATATTATTAATAAGACATGCTAAAACCATTATATGACCCTCTATACAAATCATCTATATTTGAATACATTTTTGAATGATCTTGTGCCTCATCCTGCTTGTTTTCCTCAAACCATTTAGCATGTATGCCCTAATTTTCAATCCTTGCATGGTTTACTGAATTCATTTGGCCTACCCCACATGGTTGTCACTAACCATGTTATAGGATAAAAACACCAAAATATTGGGTTCTGGGATGTAGAAAATCCATGGACATCCACGAGGCCAAAGTTCCCTCAATGGGTAGTCACATTGTTCCATATAAACGAATTTCAACTAAGAATTTATAAAAAACACAAGATCCATTCATTAAAGAAGAATGAGGATATTATTTTACTAATCATATTTTTAATTTTTATAATTATAAAATTATAACATTATGGTTAAGTATTTATAATTATTAAGTACAATATAATTACATTATTTATTTAGGCAATACAAAGCATTACTTATTAACTTCGTTGAAAATTATAATAATTGAATTTAAAAAACTAGAAGAGATATATTTTTATTATGTAATAGTGTTAAATCAAATTTTTTTGATTAAAATTATATATTATTAATATGTGAAATTAATACATTTTAATTAAAAATATGTATTTGTGTATTTTATGTTAAATTAGATGAATAATGTCAAAATATACAATAATGATATTTTATAAAACTAAATTTTGAAAAATTAATTCATAATTAAAAAATTCAGGAAATAATAACTAGTCATTATGAAAGTGACTAATATTTTATAGATTATCCCTTTAATGGAAAATTGTAGACATATAAATAAATATTTCAACCGTTTAAAATTTATATAATTGTTTTGATACATAAAATTATAATTATTTGACTAAGTTTTAGTGAAAATGATAAGGTGTTAAATAAAAACAAAAAGAATAAATTATATCATATAATGTAATTAAAACCCTATCCTTCTATAAAATATAATATAAAATTTTTTTGTAATTTTTAATGGAAAATAATTTTTTAAAATATAAAAATTTGAGAATTTTCAAAACAGCTCCTCACCTCAATTATTAAAGAGAACCATCGCCCTAAAATAATTACACCAATTTGATCCTTATATACCCAGAAAACTCATTCAATTTATATTCTATTAAACCGTATAGAAATTATCCTGGGTCTGGTATACCATATAATCAAACACTAGAACCCATTTGAGGATATCTAAAGCTGTTGTTTCCAAGAAGATGTAATCAACTTAACCAACGAGTATATTTTCTAATATTTTTTATATCCTAAAAATATATTTTAAAATATTCAAAAATAAATTATATATAAATAATCATAATAAATGTTTTTCAAATTATAATGAATACATTATAAGCCCCCTTTTTAATAAAAATTATAGTTTAATGTATCAATCCAGTATACATGCGACTTACTATCTCCATGTAGTGATATAATTATTTTTGATGCACATAATTTATAAATGGGTGTTATTATAATAATAATATTTATATTTGTAGATTTTGAAATATTTATTATTCTATAATAATAATATCACACATACCTACTTACAATTCAATCATTTGGGATATGATAATATCGTTTATTCGAACGTGAAGAATTTCTCCTCCACGAAGTGATGTGAATAATTACTCATTTATATTATTATTGTATGATCATGATAATGTAATTTATGAATATATGGTATATATGATTTGATTATTATGCTATATTGTTTTTCTAATATTTATGTTTCCTTCGTTCAATGCATCTAAAATTAAAAACAGTGTTCATAAATACACATGACCTACTATCTCCATTAACTATCTAATTTAAATTTTTATCTTGAATTTAATGATTGAGAATAATAATTTATACGTAGAATATATATGATATTTAATTTATGATTAAATATATATTGTTTGTCTAACAATGATCAATGTACAACTACCAACATTACAATGAAAAAATAAATAATAACGTACAAATTACCATCCTGAATAGTGATTTTAATAATGAATTATTAATAAAATTCTATAAAATTTTAAATTTAAATTAAAATTGATTAGATATATATTATTATGGTTCTATAAAGTATTTATAATAAAACAATATTTATTATATAGGTTGGTAAAATACATAAAAAATATTTCAAACTTGATATATTGGATTTTCTCCTAACTATTATTTTCCTACTATGCTTGCTATATAGTCAACACTTCTATATTTTGTGAGGAATATTTATTTTAAATTACATTATTTTGTGATTGGTATTAATAAATTTATGTTTATTTATATAAATATTTATGATGTTTCCAATAAATGCGTTTACGATTCAAAATTTACAAATGTGGTAGGAGTTTCATATTACAGTCTAATTAATTATCAAGATTGTTTGTGATTATGATTGTAATAATAAAATATTATAATCTATATAAAAATATATTAATAATTTTTATTATCCTATGGTTATTAATGGAAAATTAATAATTTTTTTTTAAACGTTGGGGTCGGAGACTCATTTATTATTAATCGAAGCAAAGCCCTCATTTAACTGGGTAGAGGGAGACCCATTACATAGCCCGAAGGCCCAGTGGGCATTTAGCCCATTACATGGCCCGTAGGCCCATTTTCATGGCCCAAAGCCCATTCTGTGAATAGTACTGCTACAGTACCCTGCACTGCTACAGTACTGCACAGTACCCGTCGATGCTACAGTACTTCGCAACCGATACAGTGCCCTCTCGCTGATATAGTGCCCGTCGTTGCTACAGTATGCCGCTGCTACAGTATGCTACAGTACTGCTACAGTATTTTGCGTCCAATGGTTTTTGAACCCCCATTTTCATGTATATTTAAGGTGTGCATACCACTAAGCCAAACCCCAACTACATTAATTTTTTTAATTTTATTAACCTCATATTATGAAATCACGATAGAGAGAATATAATTTTTAAAGGAAATCAAAATCATTTCTATCATTGGTAGAAAACATTTCGTTCCATATCATAATTTTAATCAAATGTTCTATATATGATTTTTAATATTCTAGTTTTTTTATTTGTGAATATTATATTATTTAACAATAAATAAATTTCTTTTAAAGGAACATTTTTTTATCGAATGAGATGAATTATATCATCTTTAGCAATACGAATGCATTTATTTAATTTATACCACATGAACAATAGTTCACATAATATTAAATAGTTTTTTTACTAAAATCACATATTAAAATTTTAACTTATTTTAAAAAATAATTTTTTTCAATTATAATTATGTTTTTATTAAATAAAATATATCAAAATAGAATAGTTATTTTATCCAATATTTATTTCTTTAATATATTAATTGAAATTCTATTAATAAAAGAAAATACCCATTGATTTCCATTATTCATTTTGAGGATATGATGCATGAACACCATAATTATTCTTTCTCTATATATTTAATGAATATTATGACACAATATCGATAAATACATCTCTTTTCCTTGATTTATATTGTGGTGAAACTATGAAATTTTTTGAAACTCATTTACTTTTCATGGGTTATGCAATGCTGAAATGTTTAAAAATCCCATTTTCTTTCAAAAGTTCTGAAATGATGAATTTTATATTTTCAATTGGAAAACATATTTATTATTTTAGATATTTTTGGGTTTGAATTATATCGTCATTTAGTGAATTCGGAAAATTTTAATTTCACTTGAGATAAATAGGGAAACCATGGATAGTGAACTCATTTTAGTTAGACAAATTTTCCACAGTAATAGTGTTAGCAGTGAGCCTAGATAGGTATATTGGTTTGGTTAGAGAACATATTAAACAATTATTGTATTTTTATTCATCATTGAGTAATAAAGAAATGATTTTCAATGCGTTTTTATCTTGAAAACTATTATACTTTGCTAATAACATTCCCTTATAGTTCATCATGTTTAATTTATTTATTATTTATTTATTATTATCAAACATTCTTTTTTTCAATACTCCATATTATGAATTTTGACTGGTAAGTTATTATATTAAAATTATATGATCACATTATCATTCACATATTCTGAATATACTCATAATGAAAATGTATAACTATTTATTTTACAATTACTATCCATCTCAGCTCACCCATTGTTATTTTTTGTACATGTTGTAAATAAATTTAATAGGAATGATATATCTAATAATTGTTTTATTTGTGGAAAAATAGTGTTATATGGTGTAACAGTTCAAGGAAATTTAAATAGTAAATAATTCTTAATGACCTGCTCTTAAATTAAAACTATGTAATGATCAAATAAAACAGCATTGTAATATTTTTTAGATAATAAAAATATGTTTTGAATATAAATAAAACAAATTAATTTGAATATGGTGTTTTTATATTTTATGAAATTTTAATATAATTTTTACGAATAAAAATATAGGTGTGTATTATTTTAAAAAATAAATTATTATTTGTTTACAGAAGATCAATATTTTACAACTATAAATAATTATTTCATTATATAATAATCTTATAATTTATTAATTTAAAATGAATGAAATAATTTATAATTATTCCAAATTTAAAATTATGAATTATATGATAATTATATTTATATTTGTTTATATAAAATTTATATTTAAATTATAAATAAAATTATTATAATTATTTTGTTAATATATACATAAAAATATTATAAATATCATCATTATTTTTCAAAATGATAAATTATTTTTATAAATTAAAGAACCAATAATATTTATTTTTTATTTGATTTTATTATATGTGAAACAAAATGCATATTTTGAAATTATGTAACTATAAATTGTGCAATTTATTATTACATAAAAATAAAAATTATTTTTTATATAAATTTAAATAAAAAATGTATTAACCTAAAATAATATATAAGTTTTTTAAAATGATATAATTTGTGATAAGGATCTCAGCGTGATGGTTTCATGATTTCTAGAATCGTGAGGTTTCGGGTTCAACCGACATTGAATAATCAAGATAATCTGAAGTGTTATGAGGGTTCACTATGTATCTAGAATTGGTTTATTGTCGATCAAAGGCGAGATTGAGTGAAGATATAGTTCAAAGGGGATGAGTTTGATATTGAATGAGGTTTTTGAGTGTGTATTGATTCCATATCGAGTTCCGACCACATGGGAGTATATAGAAGGTTGGATATGAATCACGATATGGGTTGGAGTGAGGTATTCATATCTAATTCCCCTCCATTGAGTTGTTACATCCCTTGTAGAGCTCAATTATTTTTGAATCTATCGATTCATATTATTAATGCATGTCTGGTAGATAAATATTTATCAATTACCCTATTTTTATAATCGAAATTTTCTGATTTAGTTGAAATTATGTTTGGTCAAAAAATATATTTTTCATTGATTTCTACATATTCATTCAGTATTACATCGATATAAATATAATTTTATGTACATAAATAATTATAAATTATTATGTTTATTGATTTTTTTAATTGAATATTAGAAAAATTTATCTTTGGATTTTTTTCTTCACAATTGCGTTTTGGTTGTCCAAATTGATTACAATGCTGAAATTAAGCAATTGAGAGGCACATCCATGTTTCTATAGGAATATGAATGTATCAGTTTTTTGTATAATTAATAAAAATTTAACATATTAATTGGAGTCATATAGATATATATAGGATACATCATTCATGAATTTATAGGGTTCTTTTTTTCATGAATAGGCCACCAAGAGGGTCTAGTGAGGAATGTGAGAAATACGAAGCCCTACATATAAATCATATGTTTGAGTGGCGAATGTCCTCCCAAAATTTATAGAAGTTAAATTTGGGCAAACATATTAGTAAGGGATTACTTATTTTTTATAAAACATTTCCGTTCTTGTTGATTTTATGGAATATATTATATATGTTTGTTCAAATCTACATTCCTTGAAAAATAAATACTTTCAATTATGTTTTCTTTTTTTTATATATAGAATCAATTTATATTACATTTTTACAAATTATGTTCATTAATTATTTATTTGGTGAGATTATTTATTTATTTATGTTTAAGAATAATTAGATGTGAGTGGATTTTTTTATTAATATTTATATTATAAAAATTGTATTTGATCCTTTTGAAAAAAACAGAATTGCATCTTTATTAATATAAAACCCACTTTTGGGGAAGGTAATATTTTTTAACAAATATTTTTATTTTTTAATAAGAAATAAATTATATGCTTTATATTTTTTATGTGATATACTTTAAATCATTTTCTCTATAAATTATGTTTTGTCAAATTAAAATTTGTCTATCGGTATTTTCTTGTTAACAATATGATTATTTTTATAGGAAACTTTCATTTAAATGATTTATGTTTTTTGTTTACCTAAAAAAATGTTATTGATTTTTGTTATTATGTTATAATAGATATTTATATTTTAAAATAATTTAAAATATCTTGTCATGTTTATAATGTTATTATAAAATCATAGATATCATTTATAAGATATGGTCATTATCTTAGTTCATGTCATGTCAAGAAAACACTAGTATTTATTAATAATTATATATTAATGATGTATGAAGAAAAAATTCATTTGTAGAAAATATTTTTAAAGAACCATTAATTAATCGAATATATGGATTATAACTACTCTCATTTAATAATATGAAATGTGGATGTGATTTTGGATTATTTCTAATCTAGAAAAGGTATAGATATAAAACAATATATATGTATATATATAAATGTATTAAATTTGTGTTCATTTATTTTATGTAAGAAATCAAAGTGAAAAATATAAATATATAGAAAACATGATTAAAATATTTTTCATTAAAAATCTATCACTTGAATGTTGTAAATATTATAATGAATTTGGGAGTGAACCCATCCCACATCACGTGATTTTGACCGAGATAGCCTTCAACATTACAACATTAATCAAAATCTTGTTCGAAAAATTACTTCGTATAGTTTTTTAGAAATATCACTTGATTATTTTCGAGGAATTGTTTTAGTGAAAGAATGTTCAAATCATAAAATATCTTCTAGACACAAATAAATTCAACATTATTTTCAAATGGAATTTCTAGAATTATTTTTTTGTCATTATCAAATTAATTTATCTAGATAGATATTAAAGGAATGATTTCTTAAATTGGCATTTTAGTAATTTCAGAACAACTTTTTGTTTTATTGAATTCTAATCCCATTATTTTAAAATTCATTCACTTGTATTATAGACATTCAAATTTAGATTTCATCATATTTTGAGTTAGTTCATGTAGAAGTATTTTAGTAATTTCTTTTTTTTCATCTGTATTATATTAATGGTGTTTACTAATCTTCTTGAACCTATAACGGTGAATGGTCCTCTATTTTATATTGAACTATGTATAATTAAGTTATCATTTATAAAAAAATACACTGCATGTGTTTAGCACCGAACCCATATGCGTGTGCTCGGAGTCCTATAATTTTTATCGATGGAATGATCTAAAAACTATTTGAGATTAGATGTTGTCTATTGTGAAAAAAAACCAATGTGTTTGAATTTTCATAAGAATGTTGTTACCCCATATAAATTCTATAATTCTGAAGAAGAAAATTCATAATTTTTTTTCTTGTTTCTAAAAAATGAATTGTATGAGAACAAATATATTAAGTGGGGAGAATATAACACCATCAAAAAAATTAAATAGTAATTAATTATTTAATAATTTTTTTATAAATTAAAACTCTAGAATGATATATTATAAAATATTTTGTAAATATTTTTTGATAATCAAAATATGATTTGAATACAAATAAAATATATTTCTTGTATATTTTATTTCTATATCATTAATAATTTTTATATATTTAACCAGGATATATATATATATGAGTATTATTTTGAATATTAATTGATTAGTTTTTTATACACGATCAATATGTTTTTATTATAAATATCTATTTTTTGATATACTAATAATGTAAGTATACTATTTGAATTAAATTAGATAATTCATAAATGATTTAAATTTAAAATGATTAATTATATGATAATTGTATTTATATTTTTAACTAAAAAATTTACATTTATTTTATAAATAAAATTATTATATTTATATTATATCTTAAGAAATACAAATATTCTAACAATCATTACCGGTTTTGAAAAAGATAATTTTTTTTCAAAGAACTAAGATTTTTTAATTATGATCTTGTTTTATTAAATGTGAAAAAAACAAATTATTAAATTATGTAACTATAAATTATGCAATTTAATATTTTATCAAATTAATAATTCCTTTTTAACGAAAATAAAATCATAAAATTTTAAACATAAATTTATATATATGTTTATTTAATAAAACAATATTTATGGGGATAATAATTATGGTGTGAGGGTTTCATGAGATTGAGAATCATGCGGCGTTGGGTTCGTCTGACATTGAAAAATCGAGCCAATCTACAGCATTGGGAGGATTCATTGTGAATTGATAACAGGTTCATCATCGATAGGAGGAGAGAAATAGGGAATTTATGTATTGAAAGAGATGATATCATGCATGACCAAGGGTTCCGAGTGCATTTTGATGATAAAGAGAGTTGTGATAGCTGGTGACTTCTCACAAGGTCTGATATGTATCACTATTGGGGTTAAAATGCGGTATTTTTCTCCAATTTTATTCATCGGATTTTCTCTTCGATATATAGAGGTCTGATTCTCATCAAATCGGTCGATTTTGATTATTAATGCATGTTCTGTTCATAAATATTTATCAGTGTCCCTATTGTTATAGTATTAATGATTGTTTTAATTACAAATTAGTTTTTCCAAAAAAAATTATAAAGTTGATATTGATTTAATGATTTTGTTTCATCCACATATCAATATAAAATATATTTTTTGTAAATAAATAATTATACAACATATATCATGTTGTTTTTTTGGATTGAAAATTTAATGAACGTGCGACGTTTACTTGTTCTTCATCACAATATTATTTTGGTAGTCAAAGTTGATTTTAATATTTAAATTAGGAAATTCAGAATTGAATCCCATTTTATATTGTTATATTAACGTATCAATATTGTTGGTAAATGAATAAAATTGAACATCTGGATGCAAATCATACATATATATATAGGAAACGTCATTCTAGATTTTTGTCGGGGTTCGGTTTTTTTCTGAAAGGCCACCCACAGGATCTAGAAAGTCAAGTGAGAAATAAGAACCACTACTTTAAAATCATATGGTTGAGAGACTAATGTCCTACTAATATGAAAATAATGTAAATTTGTGAAGAAAAAAATTAATAAAGGAATATTTATGACCTATATTAGTTTTCTGTTCAAGTTGATTGTAGAGGAAATTTTATTATTTATTTATTTTTCACATATATATTTCCTGAAAAAAAACATTACAATTATGGTTTCATGTTTACTGTAAGGAATATATTTCTATTTATTGTTTTCAAATTATGTTATTTAATTCATGACATAGATATATTATTTATTTATATACCTTTAATACAAATTTTATGTAAGTGTATTTTTTTAAATTAATATTTATATTTTCAAAATTCTAATTGATAATTTTTCAAAAATTATATTGTATCTATGATAACATTAAATCCCGTATTAGGGAAAGAAAATTTATTTAAACAAGAGTTTTGATTTTTTTGATAGAAAATAAATTATATGGGTTATATTTTGTATGGTATATATTGAAATTCATTTGTTATTCAAATAATGTTTTATCAAATTAAAAGAGGTTATATATATATTTATTTTATTTTAAAAAAATAATTATTAGTAATGTATAATTTTATTTAAATGATTTTGGTTTTATGTTTACCTCAAAAAAATTAGTGATTTATGATGTTATATTATGATAGTTATTTATATATTCAAATAATAACGACTAAAATTTCATGTGTAAAATATTGATATTAAATATTTAATGACGTTTATAAGATATGGAAATCATCTTAGTTCATAAAAAGTTAATAATGAACTAGTATTTATTACTGAATATATATGTATGTCTTAAGAATAAAAATTAGTTTATTGAAATGATTTTTAATAATCCTTTTATTAATGAAAAATGTGATGTCCTTATTCCAGAAGCCTCCAAGAGGCGCCCCGTACCTCGTTGGTCACATGGCCTCAAGCGCATTTCGCCAGATGCCAGATGCTTCTGACTAGTAGAAAGAGCCATGCGTGTGATTGTGGGGAGACTATTCCCTCATTGGAAGAGTACACAATGGATGTAAAACACACATACAATAAAAGAGGTAGTAATAATACCATAGAGTAGTAAACATTAGAAATTTGAATGTAAGAAACAACTGAATCCCATATAAAAATGATGCATGGTACATATATCTAGGAAAGCAGCCAAACACGTCACATTTCTGAAAAACAGTACTAAACCAATGTACCACGAAAGAAGATGAACTCCCCAGCATCGCAAGACTCCGCTTGGTCCAATGCTCCCCAGCTCCTCAACAATCAAGTACCTGAAGTAGAAGGGCACTATCCCTTTTATATAAATGGAACAATATAATCTATTTGGGCCCAAAAGCATGATCTAAACAAGGTGTGTGACGAATCCCATAAGACAACTACCAAATGATCTATGTCTAACAGTTATTGAATATATGGAAGGAAATAAGGGAAAAAGTTATTAAAAAAGGAAATACTCAATAGTAAACAATCCAGTAGTTCAATTTCATTCAAACCCATATATCAAGAAACAACAAATCAAAACAGGTAACCCTCTATCATTACTCACAACCAAACCCACTGGTTCAACCAATGAAGAAAAAGGAACCCTCTGGTAAGTACACACAGTCTAACCCCTATTGTTCAGCTTAAGACTATACTATATAAGGAAGCACTCTATGTCAATTCCCCTTATAATATTTTATAGGTAACTAAAAGGAGATCGAGGGAAGAACATACATTAGATTACCCATTTGGACTGCGTCAAAGAACTATAGACACTACTAGTGATCACTTACATCAATTCCCACTATGGTCTCGCATTATAATAGTAAAAAAAGACACTCTAGAGATGTCATTACGTTTATTCTCTCTATGCTCTACTACACCAGGTTTTCATGACCACGTGTAGGTCAATCAAAGACATTAATACATATCATCCAAATTAAACCTCAATAACTACTTGGCAAAATGTTCTATATTATAACAACATGTCATATAATAATCACACCATTCTATAATATTAAGCATGAAATAAAGGCATCCTAACATGGTATGTTGGACCAAACTGTCATAAAAAAATGCATTTGAAAACACTTCCAATGCATAGTAAATATTCCTATTCACATTCAATTAACTTCTACTCATGCATACAAGAATAACAGTAAATTAATAGGGTTGACACCTTAAACACACAATACACATTTCAAGGATGTTGGGAATTTTTTCACATAAAAATCAAAGACATTCTACAGAAAGTCATAAACCACCTACCTCGTTGTGGGTAGATCATTATACGTGAACCTAAAGTCTGGAATCTCCCAAGAACACCGTAGATCTACCAAAAAATCTAAAACGTTCTACCAATGATAACACTTCAAAGTAGAGGAATCAAGAAACGAAGATCTAGAAGAAGGAAGAGAATACCAAGGCGATACATAGACAATCTACAGTGGTCGATTCGAAGGACAGATTCTTGTTTAGGGGTCAAGGAAGAATCAGAGTCGTACAGACGCTCTCAGGTGAACTAGGTTGAGAAGGTGGTGTTTATATCCATCAGATGAGACCCCAGTATGTTTAATGAAAGACATAATTTACATGGTTTGCACATCTGAAGTACACAACGTGTACTTTCCCTTACTGATCCACTCTTTTGATGGCCTCCAAGTCACCATACACAGTCCTGTGCACAACCGTGACACAGCCAGCACACAGCTCCCCGTGGTAACCGAGTACACCTCATGTACACATAAAGTACATGGCGTGTACTTCAATTTTTTTAGAAACATCTCTTTTCCTCAAAAACACCAGAAAAAGGATGAAATGCTAGAAAAAGGTCTGCGTTCTTACAAACATCACCCCATAAAGAAATTTTTCCATGATATTTCCTCGCATGGGGGCGTAGAAGAAGAATCCCCAGATAGCTCTGGCCACTTTGATCGTATATCGGCATTCATCTCCCATGTCTGATCCTATACTCGCCCATTATTCCATATCACTCGTACTTGTGCAATAGACCGACCATGGAAAACCATTGTACTTCGATCAATATTCCAGATAAGATGCTCATCAAATATGGAATCTACCTCGACCTCAACCTCATTAGGATGAAAAACATGATATGGGTCTGAGTAGTAACATTGATTCTAAGAAATATGGAAGAAGTCATGCATATCTCGGTACCTTTGAGGTAACTGAAACCGATTGGAAACCGGCCTAACTCTCTCTATCACCTTAAACGGACCGACATTCCTTGGAAAAAGCATACACTACCTCACAATCCTCCTGTGTCCCAAAATCGGTGTTACACATAGAAATACCTGATCCCCATCCTCAAACACCAGCGGTCTTTTCCATCGATAAGTATAAAGACTTTTGTCAAGACTATGCATTACCCATCCCCTTCTGAATCAACTATATTTTCTTTGTAGTATCCTAGAAAAGATGTGGTCCCAACATAGGTGCCTCTCCTGCCTCCATCCAATATAAGGGTGATCGTCATTGCCTATGGTATAAGACCTCATAAGGTGCCAACTAAATAGTTTCATGAAAATTATTTTTGTAGGAAAACTCTATAAGAGGTATGCACGTATTCTATGAATATTCAAAATATAGGATGCAAGCGTGAAGAGTCTCCTCATGAAACTGAATCGTATGCTTGGAATGGCCAACTATCAGGGGATGGTATGTTGTAATAAATATTACATGTGTACCCAAAGCCTTTGGATGCCCCTGAAAGACCCAAGATGTAAAACATGAATCCCTATTTGAAACAATGTATTGTCATATGCCTTGTATATGGGAACTATCTCAGGTGTACATCCTTCCCACCTCATCAACACTGAAGGTCTCAATGATCGCCAAGAAGGGAGAAACCTTTGTGAGTCTCTCAATGACAAATCATACCACATAATTCCTGAAAGGAAACCTCGGAAACCCTATCACGAAATCCATCACAACATCTTTCCACTTCCACTCGGGGATAGTTAACTACTACAAAATCCATTATAGTCATTGGTGCTCTGCCTTCAACCGATAACAGGTGGAACACTTAAAGAGAAAACCAGAAACATCTCTCTTCATTCTTGTCCACCAATAATGATGGTGTAGATCATGATACATCTTGGTGACACCAGGATGAACTGCCAAAAAATAGGAATGAAAGTCCCGCATCTAATCATTGTTCATGTCAGCTGGCATCTATACGCACCCCTGGAAAGGAAGGATTTCTTCCTCACCTATGTTCTATCCAAAAATTGGGTCCTCTCCTAACATGATTCACCTTAGTACTATGCTTTTATAATATGATAGATGCCTTATTCTCAATCGTTCAAGAAGAGTATAGATAACAGCTATAAGAGAATCAAATGTCTGCCCCTATCTGTCATGCACCTCCAAATGCATCTCAGAGAACAGATCCATAAGCTACCACTCACTGTTGTCATCTTGAACTTCCTATATCTGAGTCATCTGGCTCAATGCATTGGCCATTGTGTTACCTTTCCCAGACGTATAGGCAAGATCGATGTTATAGGATAGAAGGCACTCAACCCACCTTCGCTATCTCAAATTTAGGTACAATAGACTGAATATGTACATGAGACATTTTTCTTTAGTGAAAACCACAAAATCCTCTCTCTAAATATAATGTCTCCCATAGGGTAAGGTAGGAAAAACAACATCCAACTCCATATTGTGCATTATGTAATTTCTCTCATGTGGCATCAACTGTCGAGACCCGTACACAATGAATCCTTCAACTTGTATACCAACTGCTCCTTGACTGATTCCTGATGCATTATAGTAAATAGTATATCTCTTCCCATCTATGGAAATTCTAGTATTAGTGCTGATGTCAACCTCCCTTTCAAATCCTAAAAATATGACTCACAAGAAGAAAACCATAAGAACATCGAACATTTCATAGTCAGACCACTCAGTGGCGCTACTATGCATGAAAAGTCCTGCATGAATTGTCTGTAGTATCCAACCAGCACTAGAAATCTCTACAGCTCAAAGACGTTTTTAATTTTCTCCCAAGAAACTACTGCTCTCACTTTATATGTCTATAATGATACTCTTTTCTTTGAAATAACCTAAAACAATAAGTGGATTTGGTCCATCCAAAAGTGTCATTTTTAGAGAATAACATATAAATGATGCTCTCTCAGTGTACTCAAAATGATCTCAAGAAGGGTGGCATGGTTGTGTCGAGTGTGATAGTAAACAAAGATATCATCCACGAACAAAACAATGAATGAATCCAAGTATGGATTAAACAATTGGTCCATTAGTGCCATGAAAACTACTAGCACATTCGTGAGATCGAAAGATATAACCACATAATCATATAGACTATACCTACTATAAAAAGTTGTAAGTGTTATATCTAATGGTCAAACATGGGTTTGATGATAACTAGATCTCCTGTTAATTTTCGAGAACACCCGGTAACCTACATGCTGATCAAAGTTGTCATAAATCCTCGGTAAGGGATATCAGTTCTTGACAGTCAATTGGTTCAACTTCTGAGAATCCAAAACAAGTCTGAGGGTATTGTCCGCCTTCATTGGAAATAGGATAGGAGATACCCAATGAGAAGTACGGGGTCAAATGAAACCCTTTTCCTTCAACTCCTCCAACTACTTCTTGAGATATCGTATCTCTGGTGTAGCCATCCTATATGGATGAATGGACGCCGATGTCGCTCCCAGCACAAGATAAATAAAGAAGTTTACCTCATGCTCTAGAGGTAAACGTGAAATGTCCTCTCGAAAGACGTCCCTGAAATGATCTACCAATAGATGAAAGTCAATCAGTGAAGCCCCTGGTCATCTAGATAAAGACTAGTGATATGATCTATAACTCCTCCCAACCCATGATGCTCGAGTCTTTCTCTACTCGACTGGACATCCCATTCTCCCTTATAAAGAAATGATCGGCTCTCGGGTAATGAGAAACTCACCCTATGACAACAGAGTCGAAAACATCCTGGAAGGGAACTAACCATTCCATTCCGTGAATGACATCATAACCTATCATCTCTAAAAAATAGAGAACAAATATGAAGATACACCCACCAACCTCAAGAGGGAACTCCTTGCACTGACACACAATAGCTGTTATCGACCCGAATCGAGTGTCTATAATCAAGATATTAGTATAAAAAATGATACAGAGACCAAGAATCTCCACAAAAAATAATGATATTGGATGCCCCCATTTTGAAAATAGAAATAGATAAAATGTAGGAAACTTGAATCGTACATCAAACTATAGAGGTTCGGGGATCCTGCACCTACTTATTCTACTCCACTTCAAAATTATAACCTACGCTGCAACCCTGTTACCCTTCCTGAACACTCTAAGATGATCCAATCTATTTTCACTAAATGCCGAGTGACTGGCTACCATGGCCACGACCTACACCTTGTCATGAATGGCCGGAAGAACTCAAGTTCCCAAACATGTGAGAAAATAGTGGTGCATCACATGAACGCAATGTCATTGATATATTCGTGTCAAAAGAGTGAGAGGTATGTGTGGATGTGGACCCGATAAAGGTAGAAGAACTGTTATCTTGGGATCCAACCAAGAGTGAGAGGTATGTGTGGAGCTTTAATGGCTTGGTAGGATGTTACAAGACATTCATATTTTATATCAATTGGATATCATTACCATGAAATATTTTCCCCTAAAGAGTCATAATTTCATGATGATAGATATGTTCTAGTTGGTTTTATAGATGTTCTGATAGTTATTTTAGTGAACTTTCCAATTGAGATTTGAATTGGAGGTTATTGAGTGTGTATTGTTCTACAATGAATTAGGAACTTGGATTTCATGTGTTCTGATGTTGACGTAAGTGGTGATTTCATATGGGTCATGTAATTTGGGACCAGATAAAAAGTTGTGTGTAACCTATGACCTTGATATAGTATAGGTTGTCATCACTCTATTGATGTGGCAGCATAAAATGATGGTTGACTAGTTTATCTACTATTTTGAATTGAGTAGACTCAAATATATTGTCACTCAGATGGATCATAAATTTATATAGAGGCAATATATAATATTCCACCCTGATTATGATGTTGGTTTTTTCGATAATATTATGAATTGAAACATAATATCAAATTAAATCTACCAGAGTTATTATTTATTTTCTCTAAGGTTGACATCATAACAGTATTCTTTTTTTATGTTATTTATGTTAGATGGATAATGAGAATCTGACCTCCAATTTATGTTTTCCAACCATATTCTTTTATAGAAATTTAGGGAGGTACATCATGGTGATGCCATGTGTGGGAACCCACACACATAACTATACAATACACATGCTCCATATATATTATACGAATGTGGGGATCTTGTCATTATTTTTAATGGTTGTGCGATAGTACTATTGGAGTTTCTTGAGGAGGATCCAAGAGGGATTCAAATGTCATATTTTGTGGTACATCTGAATGTGGAAATGATGTACTATGACCACTGATGTTATTTTTGTTTGCCATGTATGGAAAAGGTAGTTACAGTGTATGTATCTCAATTACATTCTTTTTAGTTTGTGAAGGTTAAGCACCATGATTCAGTGGGTTTATCTTAACCCCTTAAGGTGAAAAAGATGATATGGGAAGTGAAAAACATGGAATTCAGGATGTTTTACCATGTCCTTCTAGTGTACATTATTCCAGTTACAAGATTATAGAGAGGAAAACAAATTGTGAACACTTTCTACCTATCCGATAGTAGTTTTTTTAGAGAATATTAGACACCTATATGTGTTGGATATCATCTGACTCAATGGAGTTTCCTCAATTATTTTTCATTGATGATCGCTCTATTTAAAAATTATGTAATCGATTATAGCATAAATTTTCATATCATTTTTTTTCAGGATTTTCACCCCCAGAATAATGTCCAAACAGAGAAGAAAAATAGTAAATTAGATAATGTTTTTCATGCATGCATGTCTGACTTTGGGTTTAGTTAGGAGAATCACCATCCGTTGTTTTAGTTTTTGTAAAACAATAAACAACATTCTACTGTTGGTGTGTAAAAATTCGAGGCCATGTACAAGTGATCCAATAGGTCACCCAATTGTTGGATTGACATGAGAGAGTTAGCACTTTTGGGATTAGAGCTGGTGTGATACACTATAAAAATGGTGAAAAAAATTATATTAGTTGTCGAGGATAGAAAATAGAATTCAAAATTCCTATTAATATAGATAAGGAAGGCTTTGGGGTTCGAGGATGGAGATCATTAGTTTTTATGGGTTCCCCTCGATGTGGATTAGGAATATTTTGATGATATGGAATGCTATCTATGAGATTATTTGACCCTTTATAGATAATGTGTATAGGTTGTGTGGTGGTATAATGAATATCTATACCTCTATAGTTAGACTAGGTAAATAACTTCATTCATGTGTCATAGCTGAGAAATTATGTTCTAGAGCTATCACACATCATCATATAGGGTGATGTGCACATCGAGGATGGAGCTTACATTTTTAATTACCCATTAGATATCATGGATAAAAAGGTCATAATAATATTTAGGTGGTATTTTACTCTTTTTTTAGTAGAAGCTCAAAAATCATTGGTAGATCACATGGAAGTGAGTGTCTCGTATGCCTGATTCAAAACTACATCTCATTATATAGCTCTTTATTTTGGATTTTTATAATGTAATGAACCAATGTGGGAAGAATATAGAGACTCATATTTTACATGTATTATTTATATATATTTTCTGGATTATTTAATAGATCAGGTTCTAAGACCAAATGTGATTATTATGAATGGTGTGCTCAGAATAACTGATGGAATTTTATTGAATATATAAAATTCCACGTGTTCATTTTTTATAAAAACGGAGATTTATATTCAATTTGAGACTTGATTAGAAATATGAGGGAAAAATTATGTTCAATACATGATTTTTACCATTGATGGGATATAACATTTTTCAGTGCAGTGTTTTTGTGAAAAAATTATCACATGCATAAAATAAATTAAATAATGAAATATATTTTTTTTTGAGAAATGACAAAATATATTCTCATTTATGTATACATTTGCGGTGTATTATTTGTTTTCAATTTTTAACCCTTTAGATCCAAGGAATACTTTTAGATACATTGAGGTTGATTTTAGGTTTTAATGGATGTCGTATCATATTTCAATGATCAATGAAAAATATGATTCTAAAATCTCACTAATAAAAATGTTGGAAATTTATTCTTAATCGTTGATTAATGAAAATAATGGTAGGATATATTGTTTCTAAGATTTATCATCATAGTCTAATTACTATGAGGGTAATAGATCAATCATATAATGAATTTATTTTCAGATAAGAGGGATTCTCGTTATAGGTAACATTTATATAGTTTCTAGGAGGGTTACTTTTTGATTATTCATTAATCACGTAATTCGTCATTCTAATGGATATGAATGATAAAACATAATAATTTTTTAGGTTTGTTCCTATAATATGGGATTATGATTTTATTATTTATATATTCATTCATCATGTATAAATCTAAAGGATCATGATTTGAAAAGTATTGAGAAAGAGAAATTTTAACACATTTTTCATCATCAAATGATATGATTTTGTAGATCCGAAATTGGTATAGTATGGATATTGAACAATGATGGAATAGGAAGTGCATAATATAGATTTATGAAAATTGATTCATGTACTTTATAATGTTAATATGGAGTACATGTGAGATCATTTTCAACAAGTAATCCAAGTCGGGACCACAATGTTCGATGATGGAAATATTGGATGATATTGAATTCACATAATATATAATTGTTGGTGGTGGGATCGTTTAACTGGGTAGTGGGAAAAGACATTGGATCCACATTTCAATCTCTATAAAATTATTTATCATGTTGATTGTAATATGGTTTCATAGGTTTTATGGGAAACTAATGTGGGATCAAGGGTTTCCTTAGTGAATCTTAATATCATAGGCTATATGAATCCATAAAATGGTGGCTTTTCATCAACTAAAAGATTGATGTGTACCTCCTAGGGTAAAAGCAAATGGATAGGAGTATAGATTCATGGAAACACCATGTAATCGCACAGATAAATATCCAAACACGGTGTACATGGGCAGAGTTGTGTAGATATACATGGTCCAAATTACATTGTTATGAACATTCAATGTACATTAACACACACACTATCACGGGTTGTTTACACAAGAAGAAACTAGTGTTGAAGGGACATAAAATAAACTACTACTACACTCCATATACTACCAGTACATCTTGTGTATATCAGTTAAGATTTAATAGATCCCTTGAAAGAATCTTCTTTGAAAAAATTTATTATTGATAATTTCATATATTAATTCCCTAAGGGTTATTATGGAATCATGTCCAATAAATTGGATATTTATCATATAAGAATTACTTCATGGGTAGAGTTCATTGAATGCATATCTAAGGCCTTGAGACAGAACATCAATTATCATATTTCCCTACTTGTATTTCCTCTTATAATAATTAAAAAACTATAGTGGAGTGGATCGTCTAGTTAGAAGGTTATTAAATATTGAGTCATTATTATTCCCATGGAATTGTGTACGATCAATATTTTGGTATAGTTCTCTTTATACATCGAGCATATGATTCACTTGATGAGACCTGATGAGCATGAACACTTGAAGGGAGGTTATCAATGCTTTATGACTCTTCAATTAAATTCCCCAAAATGTGTTCTTTGTGAAACCATTGAGATTGAATCCAACACTATAATTATTGTTGTGAATTTACAATGAAACTATTTTTCCTTTGTTTATTATATATGGATTTTCATGTTATAAGTGATATAGACATATGCCTATGAAGATATGACTATTATTATTGTTTTTATCTACTATGTGATTTAAGGGTGTATTACTATTTATTTTTATTTTCAAACCTATAGATTCCTTTCACTCATGTGTTGTGTCTTGTGCTAATGATCATACTTTTGAGAGATCCCTATATAGACTGGGACAAGGATGTGGATAAGGATCTAGGAAAACTGAGATGTGTACAATAATGTAATATTATAGTAGTACACATTATTAATTTCATATTTTTTTTTCAGAAACATAGTGGATGAATTGTATTTTTCCCTCTTTACATTCCATACTTGTCATCGTACTTTTCTTGTGTAAATTATATGAATGCATTCTTGGGTTATCAATTGTTTACATTTCAGCATCGTATGGTCTATCATGTGTGCATGTGTGTAAATTTACATTTGGATAATTCCTCCTATGTTAGTGATATGGCTACTATGTACTAGTCTCCAAACCCTAACATATGTAATGTGGGATAGGGAATTTATGACATGAGCCATAGTAGAACTGGTAAAGATATATTTTTTCAATATCATAATCCAATAATGGGATATTAAAATATCATACCGTTGATTTCTGTAAACAATATCAAATTACAAGGATTTAATTTAATTCAGATGGGGGATAATGTAACAGCCTCATATTTTAAAAATATTTCTATTCAAATAATTTTATTTCTATGATTTCTTATGTTTCAGGCAATAGTGAGTTTAATAGAAACACATCATATTAATAAAATATTATTATTTTTGATAGTAATGAACAATTATTAAATTAAAATTTTAAAAAAATGAATAACTAATTTATAAAATATAAAAAAATCATATCTATTATATATATTTTTTAATTAATTTTACATTATTAATCATTTTTAAAGAAGTTTTGTTATTTAGAAAATATTCTCTTTGAAATGATTTGTAATGATTTTTTTAAGAAATAATTTAATTTATTTTAAAATCATTAACAATTTTAATTTCAAAAAAACCATATTTTTATTGTAAAATTTGTATCAAAATAATCATAGGAATAATATTTGAATTATTTTGAAATATTAATTTTTTAGTAAATTCTGTAAAATATGGATTTGAAATTAAAATTTTTTTCAATTGTTTTCAATGTTAAAATTTTTATAGGATGGATAAAAAGTAATATTTGATCAATTTTATTTAAAAAATTTTAATTATGATAATTAGATTAAATATTATGTTCCAATTTTAGTATAAATATATGTATATATGTAAGAATTAATTTTATATAAAAAATTTTTATGCGCACAATAATTTTTTAACATAATAATATATAGATATCAAAATTGGTTATTTAATTTAATGAAATTTTAATATTATAAACACTATTAAATGTTTTAACATTAATGTAATATTTTTTCGATGCAAGGGATAAAAATACATCTAGAATTAGACTTAAATTTTTTTAATTTAATGTAAATCCATTTTCTTATCATTTTGAACACATTTTTTAAAATTAATTTCTTATAATTATTAGTGTTTATTATATAATAATCATTGAAATTTTAGAATTAAGAGGATCAGAATTGGTAACTAGGCACCTTTTGGATTTTATCAATATTAATAGTACAATTGTAAAATTTATCAAATCCGTAATGGTTAAATTAATTTAATCTACATAAAAAATAAGTGTTAAGGCCCTAATTTTTCGTCCTAAATATTATTGAATGAACTTTATTTGAAAATTAGTTATATATCCTTTAAGATTATTTGTTTAATGGATATTTTTTCATGATAAATAATTAGTCTTCCATTAAACTAATTAAATACACAAAATGAAAATATCTTAGATTTAAATATACATTATATGTTTTTATGGCGAGTGAAACAAGTTATGTTGAATATTAATATTGTTACTGTACATAATTATATTAATTTAATAATTGAAATTTATTTATAATATTTTGGATTTTTGTAATTAACATAAATCCACATAAAAGAACAAAATAAAATTTATTCAATTAATCAGAAAAAAAATAAATGATATTGTAAAAGGAAGTTGTGTAATTTATGTACGTTATAATGTTCTATGAATTTTATTTGTAATAATGAAAAAATATTTTTCTGGTAATATATTATATTTTATTCATTCTTTTATTTTATTTAGTTAATTAAAAATTGAATTAATATTGTGAAAATAAAAATTAGTAATTTGTTATCAAAATATTATATTATTAAATTATTAAAAAATAAAAAAAATAATATTAATAAATGATAAAAAATAAATGGTAGATTTTTTTAATTATTTCCAATTATGTGTAAATTTGGACATTATAATTTAAATTTACAGTCCTCTAATGTTGAAAAGTATGTTCTCATAATTAAAATTAAAATATTTCAACTATGTGTTTATCAAAATGATAATGTTTAGAATGAAGAAAACTTGTTTAAATTCTATTTTGGGTTTAACATTCATTTACTAACTAGTCAATTAATCCCTATCAATTTAGAGGTTTTTAATTCATATCTAACTTATTATATATTCATCTTGTGAGAAATTCAAAATGTACCCCAAAAATGAATTATAGAAAGGAACCTTATACCTCAGTTATTTACACAAAATTTATTCTAATTTTTTTATAATCAAATAATAATTTCTATTCCTAAAATCCCTAATCAATTTCTATAGGATTATGTCTTCCCACATGTCCAACCATAGATCCATATAAAGTATATCTATCTATGTTGTTTAAAATAAATGTTAATGACCATTACTGATTGTATTGTTTTATACTCTACCTACCCTCTAAATATGTTGAGTTTATCATATGTTAATATATTAAATTTAAAAAATATTATTAGATGTTATTAGAATTATGAGAATCCATTATTTACCATCATTCTCATTAAATGAGTAATTAATTTATTCATTATGCATATGTATGTCTTACCATCTCCATATAGTGTTAAAATTCATCTTTCCTCATCATAGTTTGTGTATTTGAATTATGATGGATTTTATATTTCTATATGATATTTATGTTGTAATAAAAAAAACTAAATAATTATACAACTTTTTCCTACATAGAATTTTACTATTTGAGAAATGATAACATGATTTTTCTGTACTTGTGGACGTCAACCTCCAATATGGGATATGTTGTTTTTTCAATTATATTATAGTTGGTTGTTAATGTGTAGGAAATTCCAGAATATATATTAAATATATGTAATAATAAATATTATATGGAGGTGAATTGATTTATTTATTAATTTTTTTCCATCCGAAAAATTTAAATATTGTTCAAGCGTATGTAAGACATAATATATCTATTAATGATGTAATTAATTTATATCTCAATATATTAATTTATGAAACTAAAATTTTTTAAAATTAATGTGTATTTTATTAATATAACTTCTTAATATATATATATATAATGAGTTTAAAATAATAAAAAATCATTGATTGAATCTATCAGAAAAAACCATGCATGAAAAACATTGAAATTAAAACACAAAATAGTGTTTTTAAAGATGTATTTTTAATAAAATGGGAATAAAATTAAAACATTTTATCATTTATGGTTGGGAATATATATATATATATATATTTATTTTTATCAGATAATATTTATTATATATAAAATTATATTGTGCATGATGTTTGAAAATATAGGAAAGAAATCAGACCCGATGTAATGTATTTTCATCTCACTTTTATTTTTATGGGACAAATGCCATATTAATAAACCGTTTCTCCTTTGAGGTGTATATACAACCCATTAGTGTATTTTATGATTAATATTATAAAATTTAGTGGTACTTTGATAAAAATTTATATTTTTTAATTTAATGTGTCATGTGATTCAAATCATACTAATCTTGTAGTAGTTTTATATTGCAATCACATTGTCTATAAAGATTGTTTATTGTTATAATCCTAATGATTAAATATAATTATTAATATCTCATGATAAAAATTAATTTTCTTCTCCTCTTTTGTTCTCATGATAAAATTATATTTTAATTTCATTATCATCAATTTATGTATTCAATAGAATAATATATTTTAGAAAATATTCCTTATTTCACTATAAGTTCAAAAACACATTTTCTACCAAATCCATGTATTTGAAATTTGTTTTAATGATGTTTTTTTTATATTCTCCATCAATATTTGATGTAAAATTTAGAAATTTTTAATATTTTAAAAAATCTATTAAATGGAATAATGGTTTCATTCTTATAGTGAATTATATTATAATATATTCCTACATGGTTAAATGAATGATTTTTATATTATATAGAATGAACATATTTTAAAAATATATTTTCTTAAATTAAATCTCAAGATTATGTTTCTTGTTTAAATTATTCATTTTATGTAAAACTTTTTCAATTGTACATGAAATTTTTGTAAATAAATGATCTTAAAATAGATATCTTATTTCCAAAAAAACAAAATCAATGATATTTTGTTTGAATTTATCTTCCTAATGGATATGAAAATTGTATTTGCATTATAATTTACTGGCCAAGTGATCCTCACATACCATCATTATTCATTATTTGGATGTTATTCAAATATGATGAAATAATAATTTCGAACCCCATTTAATTTTGGGGGGTTATGTTGAGATGAAATGTTCAATGTATAAAAAATCCCATGTAATTTCCATGGGTTACCATATGATAAAATGCTTTTGAACCAATTATTTTTCATGGATTTTGATATGGTGAAATTTTTATGATCATATAGAACACATAAGTATGATTATATTTATATGTTGGTTGGTCTTATATATCATTCCCGTAATGTTTCTAAAATATTTCTATCTCATTACAAAAAAGAGACTATAACGGTGAGTGATCCAAGTTTAGTAGGGGAATTTTTCATATATTTATAATCTTTGGAGGGATTATTTACTATTATGATTTTTCTCGTAATGAATCCAATCAACATTGATTGTATTAGAAAAGATATTTAACAATTGTGGAAATATTTCAATATTTTTATGTGTATTAAGAAAATATATGCCTTATTCCTATGTAATTATCTAATTGATCATGATACTTATTTTCATTATGATTATTATCTTATAAATTTCTATGATTTATTCCATGAACCAAAATATTGATTTCTACATATGATATTTTTGAATTCAAAATGTTATGATTGTGTAATAATAGTAATTTTCTCTTATAATTACTATATGATCATTGATATCAATCTTGTTTACCCATACAATGAATCTAATCTCACCATTTATTTTTTTTCTTTTCCCCGTGTTATAAGGAAAATTACCAATTATGATAAGTCTATAAAGGGTTCTAGTTAGGAAAATCAATGTGGGATATTATGTAGATATTTTATAAACCAGTTTATTATATGTTCATGTTTATAAAGTATAAAAAATTATAATATTTTATAATGGGTAGTTTTGTTACGAAATAAATTTTCATATATTAATATGTGATATCAATTTACTCAATAATAGGGTTACTATAATTGATTTTCTTTTGTATTCACAGTATATTTGAAGGATATAATAATTATTTTCAAATTAATATAGTTAAATTTCAATATAATAATTTTCCTAATTTCATTATGTTAATAAGGTCACAACATGTTATTATAGTAAATATCTAGATGGAAACACTATGAAAAATTTGATACACATTTGAGGGAATTTAATTTACATTATTAATTATCATTTTAAATGAAATATTAATTCATAATAATAGAGACTATATGATTTTGTATTTTGGAGAGTTTTCTAGGAGGATTAATTTGGTATAATGGTATGTAAAAATATTATCATAGAACGTGTCTTGAATTGGTGGAAGTCATAGCATTTTTTATATATAAATATGTGTGGTCTTAGAAGTAGCTATAAAATTTCTGATATTGCAGTGTATATATTCAATGGTTAATGTCCCTCAAAAGGAAAAAAGGGGATCTGAATTTGATTTTATGGGGAAATTGTGTATGGTTAAAAACTCACCTTAACCACCAATTTTAGAGAAAAATTGTAGTGTTAAAAATGATATTTCATTATTCTTTTTTATTTTTACCAAATTTAAATTTACGATGGAAATAAATGTTTTTGACTTTGTAATTAATTAAAATAGATGAAATTATTGTGGAATATTTTAAAAAAAATTAAATTTGTTATTAGAAATTTGAAATTTATTTTTCTAAATAATATTTCTATATTATGGAATAGATAATTTAAAATTATACTCTTATAATCACCTAAGAAGAGTCTTTGTAAAAATACTATTTTCCCCTTTACATTTATATATAAAATAGAAATATATTTATCACAAATTTTAATGACCAAAATTAATTAAATATAAATACAATAGACATTATGATTCTTTTAATGAAATACACAATTCACTATGGCCTTTAAAAATAATTGATTCAATTAAAAGGCAGAAAACAATTTCTATTAAACAATCATTTTAATTTTGTTTGAAAATTTTATAGCATAGAATTTCTTATTTCATAGAATATATCAAAATATAATGATTTTATTTCACAAATACATATATTAATTACTGAAAAAAAATTATATGAATCAAAGATAAAAATAAGAGGTAAAAAAATCATTAAAAAATAAACATTTTGTTAAAACACGAAATTTCATCTAAAAATCAATCTACAAAATGAAAAATAATATTTTACCTATTTTGAAAATTTTATTTGAATAATTAATACTATTTGGACCAATATTAATTTTTGAATTTATAAAATTAGATTTTGTAAATATGATGAATAAAAAAAGATATATTTTATTAGAAACCTTATTTTTTCCATATAAAATTATATCAATTATTTAATTTTTAAATGTGATAAAATTCAATGTTCTAATAGTTTAGGGATAAAAATAGATTTATCAACTATATAATTATAATTTTTTAGAGTTCTTCTTAAAACGTTTTAGCATTTCATAGATGTTACCAAACACAGTATAAATTTTATAGACTGTAATTTAATGTCATTACATTCTACTCATTTAAAAAAAATTTTACAGATAAATTAATAAAAAGCGAGTTAAAAGTGAGGGGTATTCTCTATATTCATATAATATGGTTTATATGTAGCCTCAAAAACTTTATTATTATTCCATTGAACACTATCTATATGAGTTGTTATTTTCAAAGGAAACTTCTCACATTAATCCATTATTTATATATGATGTTCTTCATATAAATGTTTATCCACTATTTATACAGGATCAAACACATTACATGTCTTGGATGTAGTATGTACTTTGTGAAATGAGATTTCTAGAGAACATATATCACATTAATGATTTTTTGATGTGAGTTATTTGCGATATGATTTGAATCTCACATGATCAAGGATCTAAGTATGACTATTCTATCAAGGAATTAATTTCCATTACATCCCAGATGTCATTCCTTTTACATGAATATATTCAATGAATAACTATGTAACCAAATTTGAAATTTTTATATCATTAATGAATATCTACATAAATATTCTTCTAACAGTTTTCTCTATTTGTATGTTAATTAACGGTATTATCCAACTCCTTTATTTCATGGACTACATATTGACCTATCATCTTCTTCTCTCTATGTCTATCCAAGCATATTGGAGGACTACATATATTGCATAAAGATCTTAAAATAGTCCTGTCTAAAATATAGAATGTATAATATTATTATAAAAGAAGAATTGAAGGGGTAGGGTTTGACCCTAATAGCCTTGGAAATCCATCAGATGTGTTCTCATCATATCCTCTACAGTTGTAATTAACCCCCTACACTAACCATCTAAAGGAGAGTGATATAAAATACTAAATATAATATCTATCTCCAATTATTTAATTATCAGAACTCAAAATAATAATGTGATCCTTAAAAAATATTCTTATCAAATTGATATAAGTACTAAATGAATAATCCTTGATTAATTTATATATATCACTACATTCTTTTTATGGTATAAATATTTATTATATTTAATAAAATGAACTAACATTTTATTTTGATACCCTACTACAAAAATATTGTTATACACATTAAATATTTTATGGAGTCCTATAATAAATATCTGGAGAATGTTTCACAGTTCAATATTGGTTTTTGTAGTGGTTGCAACATACCTTTATACTATTTTCATTTTCCCCAAACATAAATGATTATGAAACATCAAGATTCAGTTTCTCCAATTTCACTTTTTAGAGTATTCCACAAATTATTTTTATTTAGATTGCTATTAATCAGAATATATCAATGATTTATATAGAAATATTATCAATGTGTATTGTAAATATGATTCTTCTTCCATCACCTAATTAATGGGATTAAATTTTGTGTTGTGAATAATATACACATATATTTGTCAATGTTGAAAAATTAAATATTTGTTACCAGCATAGGTTTCAGTACATCATATTTTCTGTAATTATGTGTCTTCTTGTGGATGGATTTTTGAAAATTCAGTTGGGAATGATATTATTTCTCCAAATTAATTATTAAATCATGATCAAATCTCTATAAATCCTTGAATATAGGGCCTTCCTCAAACATCATGATTTATATATTACAATTTTCTTAACTACATAGAGAATTTTCCACTTTGTTGGAAATCACTATGTTGTAATGTATTACTGATTCCAATTGTTTTATTAATTAAAAAAATATCTTTATGTTCATATTCAATTCTATTTTGGTGAATATATATATTTAAATCTATTGTAATCACTATATATAAAAAGAATATCCCCATAGAGATATTTTTTCCAATTATTATTGAAAAGGTCTCTACATCCATCTTTACATCATCTGTTGGGTATTTTTTTTCTAGATCCTATAATTGGAATAGTTCTAAATCAGTATATTATCATTCTCCAAGTGGCTAAAATCGAAATATATTTTCAACAAATCAATGTATAATAAAAATCCACCCCCACTATATGTAAATGTTTTCAAAAAAAATAATGACATGCCTATTAAATATTATCATTGATAAATTCTTCACATTTCATTTTCCATTTATAATTTACCCCCTTTTGTGTTAATATTTACAATTTATATTATACATGTGAGAAATGTATCAAAATTTATACACAATGTCCAAATAAACTATGAAAAATGATTTTCTCTATTATAATGGTTAACTATATCTACTAATCTATAACATGAGTCCTTATTGGGTCTAAAGATATTACATCACTTTAGATTACATGACACAAGAATGGTTGACTTTATAAATAGGATTCTAATTTTAAATAATTGCAATAAATCAAATCCTTCTTCACGACCATCAAAAAATTACTTATGTAATCATCTTAACAAATTATTAAATAAGAATATATAATAATATAATATAATGTTACTACGAAAAATTGATCATGTAAATTTATTAATAATTTATAAATTATATCAATAAATATAAAAGAAATATTAACATGTCCAAAGGGCGCCAATATAAATAAAACTATTCCATCCATCATATGAAAATATATCATGAAAATATATTAAATTCTATTTCTTACCAGATGTAATCTAGATATAATGGATGTTATTGAAATGTCTGAAGATCCTTTGAGTTTATTGAATATATCATTGATACAAATAGGCAGACACTTATTTTTTTCATAATTTTATTTTGATCTTGATAATAAATTCATTGATTAATTGATTGATCATATTGTTTAATAACAAGGACTGGTGCACCCAATGATAAAGAAAAATGATATATAAAAACCTTTTGTAATATTTTTTATAGTTTAATCAATAACTCATACAATTAATGGGGATCCATTTTTGATGGAATCTCTAAGATATGTATACATCCATTTACATGATTCATTGAAAACAATATATAAATCAATGGGAATCTCTATAAATGTTAATTTGAAATACATTAGTGTATTCCCATAAAATATGAATTTTAACATTACTGATATCCTCAATGATCAATTGTGTAATAAATCTCTCATTTTATTATTTGAAAACACATATAATAAAAAAAATTTCTCCATCAATTTCATTTTAATCATTTAGATGATTCATAATAAAAAGATTCTAGGGGATAAAAAATGAGATATTATTGTTGCAATAGTTGATATGTTAATTATAAAGGGATAATCAATCCATAACCTATTGTAATTTAAATTTTAAAATTGTAACATCAATCATATTTTTTGGAAGTATCCTCACACAAATCTCAATTGGTATGAATATTTAAATTGTAGAATCAATCATTATACATCATGAGGAGATAATTTATTGTTCAATATCAATTATTTGTGGCCATTAATTAAAATTCATAGAATTATTATGTTATAAAAGATATTTTTCAAGGACTTATGTTATAAAATATATTGTGGGAATACTATAATACAAGATGAAATAAACCTATAATTATTTCAATACTTGAACATATAATTATACATGTTTCATTAATGGATATCCTAACTAATTTATTATTATATTCTCTTTTATAAACATATTCAAATCACTCGAAATGTATGTAATTATTATATCATTAACTAATTCACATCTTATGATAGTTTAAAACTAAGTGCGTTGTTAAGCCTCATTTTTTTGTTCGACACCACGATTACAATAATACATGACACATTCTCACTGGGTTATTTCAACAATGTAGATCACTGGTGATACTATTTCTAAATTTAGTGTCTATAATGGGGTTTAATTTCTTGAAAAACTTCAAAACAAATTATTTTCCAATATACGATGATGTTATCCTATACATAGACACATCTATTATAAATTCACCAATATTTTACAAAATATTTTAAAAGATAATTTATAAAATATATGAGAACTAATCTGATTATATATTAGAAAACCCACATTGATGACAATATATTTAGTATATTAATCAATTGATTTAAACAATAAATATCCCAAATTGTATCATAGTTGATGAAAATAAATATTTACAATTTGGGAGATTATCCATATAAATATATTATTTTACTACAATTTCAACCTTTCATCTATAATATTGATTTTATAGACCCAATTCAAAACATCACACAAGATATAATAATATTCAATACCTCAGGGATGGAATATATTAAAAATAGTTGAGCTTATATTCCAAGTATATGAAAATCATTTCCTAATTTATTTTATGATAATCAAGAAGTGGATCAAGTTTATTAAACAAATATATTAATAATGTTTTTAAGACACTAAATGATATTGTTAAATAATACTCAGAATTATTTGATTATAATGGTATTGATAGGTAAATGTAAAATATATGACATTAAAATAAATTCATATCAATAAGAATGAAAAAAGATATCGATATACAGGTGTGTAATACATTAAAATAATACATAGACATGAAAACATGGAATTTCATTGTAATTAATATTATCATAATTATTTGGCATAACATGATAAAGGACATTGAAATCTTGAACATCCATAAAAACATAAATTTTTTTTTATGAAAACAAATTATCTCAATCCCTAAGGGAATTGTCTTATTAATTCCATTCATGAAAAAAAATGAAAAAATATCAATATCATGCCCCAGGAAAAAATATCATTATGTACATGTCTGAATAACTTATAACATATAAACATAAAACAATGCATTGAAGGGTGATATATAATCCCATCCATTAATATTCTTACAAATGTGTGTCTCTTAAAAATAATTATCAGTACTTATATAAAACCTAGAAACTAATGGGTATATTAATAATACAAATCTAAGTCATTCATTTTTCCATTACATACCTTTGAAATAAGATGTTCTCCATAGAACATCAAAATGGGCTAAAATAAATTCACAATTTTAACCCATTGATAAGGAAACATTTTAAACCATATATAATAGCAAATATATACAATATAGGGTGATACATGAGTCATAACTCCACTAGATATATGTCATTTAATGATAATGAAAATAAATACATGGATGGAGATGTTTGAAATTTTATTATTATACATTTTAAAGGTCATAGTGAAGAGTCTCCTCTCAAAATCTTCCATTTCATTTTGTATTTTAAATTTAAATGAAAACAATTAAATGAAATTAATTTGCGTCAAAAAAATCCATTTTAAAGAAAAACAGAGAATTAAATTTAATATGGAAAACTTAGTTAATATAGAGAAAATAAATTAAATAATAAAAAATATAATTTAAAGGTAGAAGATTTTCATACCATGTCTCTTACATTCATCATTCACTATAATGGATGTCCTTTCACATCATATATAATGAAAATAAATATCTTAATTACATATATCAAATCCATTATATAATATTCAAAAAATCCATAATATTTTTATAACTATATATTAAAAATATATTAAAAACTATGGTTATTTTTCATTATTAGCTGTGAAAATTTTCCATAGACTATTTTATATAAATTTTATGAATAATTAAGGTATTATGACTATGTGGGGTCGTGTTCAAAATTATTAAATCATTATTGAATTATAATTATTATATTAATGATTTAATATGTCATATGTTATTTTTTTGAAAATCATGAATATAAATTATGAAAATTAAAATAATGACGAATTAGTTTTTGATGTGTTTTTTCATGACATGTCCCCCTGAGCCTATATCATGACTACCCCAAGCTCACGTTAGATAGGCCAGGGGATGGCGACTAGCACCATAGGTGTAAATCCCTAAAACTTGAAAGGCATTGCATTTGTAAATCGTAAACACACACAACCAGAGCATAAGCGAAAGAAAACACCAAGTAAAAGCTGTATAACTAGGGTACTAAAAGTAAAGGGGACGAAAATACAAGCCAAATAGTAAATTACAAGGAAATGAAAAACTGGTACAACTAAAAAGACAAACAGCTGGAAGGTGTGTAGATGCTCCTGGATTGTCCTCCGGGGTTCCTATTTGAAGGGTAGGTATAGATGGCCTCCACATCACTCCATGTTCGTCAGACTCCACCATGCACCGATTCGTCATAAGGTCCTCCTCTGGGTACCATCCAGTCCTGGTGCCCTTGGCCTTCGTCAGTGTTGTCTGTCGTCTGCATCCAACACGATGAGATACAGTCATAGCTCGTGTAGGGGTGAGTATAACGACACTTAGTAGGGACCCATATAACCTCAAGGTCTCACAAAATCCATCAAGGATAAACCAGAAAGTAAAATTTCAACGGATAACCATTACTTATTTATATTCCCATACATATACCAAATTTATCAAGTAACCCATCTCAATCCTGAGGAAAAGTGAAAGGTAATAAACTCAGCTCAAACCATGAGTTTCATTATCAAAACCATTGCTGTCGGAGAACTCCTCCATTTTCAAGTACAGTGGCCCTATCACGACCTCAAGGCGCTACTCACTACCTCAGACTAATGAGGTACTCCTCCTGTCGAGTACCGCGAGTCTGCTTCCAAATAGGAAGCTTCATCCATTGTGGGACTGCCACCAAAACGGGCGCTCCCCCTAATAGCTGTCATATATACTCCTCCGGTCGAGTACCGCAGATCTGCTGCCAAGCCAGGCACTCGTTCCTCCATGGGTCTGCTACCAAACTGGGCGCTCCATCCACCGAGCTCATAGAACCACTCCGAGTCGAATCGATCAAGCAGTAATCAGGTCTATAGCTACTAGGTCTTCCCACTCCGCTCGCTCATCTCTAGGATTATCCGCTACACGAGATGCTGAAAAATACTCCAAGTGTCACGATGTCTCAATTATAAGTATCTCAAAGGACCGCCACGTCCTCGAGGTCTCAATGCAATAGATGTGGCGTCAATCGAACGCCTGGTCTGTGAGTTATTATCATTTTAGACCCGGGGCCCCAATTGGATTTGGGTACGAACCATCCTGACAGTGGCACAACTATATGCCGAACTCCAGTGGGGTATACAGAAAGGGACAGCTATGCTCCCAGAATACCAGAGCCGCTAACGGTTCATCAAACAGATGAACAATGCCCAAGAAATGGCCCATAGAGTTAAAGGGTCAGTAATGGGAATGGGTCCGGTCCGACCCAGACCGAGTCACTAAGACTGACCCGACCAATTGGGCGGGTCATCCAGCTAAGTATTGACCTGGTCCATTGGGCCCGACCTAGAAGACCTCGAGGGAAGTTCGGCCCGATAGTCGCCACGTAGGTGGCTCAGTAACTCGGACCGGAAGACATGACTGGTTCGGCCAGCGACACCACGGGGGCACCGCAGGTTGACTTAGTAGGATGGTGGTTGGGACGCCAGGGGGAAGGCCGCGCAGGGCACGAGCCGGCTGGCCAGACATCGGGAAGGCCGCAGGTACACCGGGTAGGCTGCAGCAGGAGCAGAGCAGGTGGGAAGCATGCCGGTAGGGGCGCGAGGCGCCGGGGATCATGCAGGTAGGGGCGCGGGGCACCGGGCAGTGCGTCAGCAGGGGCTCGGTGCACTGGGAACATGACGACAGAGGTGCTGGGCACTGTGTTCATGACAGAAGGGGCGTGGGGAATTGGGTAGCGTGCCAGTAGGGGTGCGGGGTGTTGGGAGCGCACCGACAGGGGTGCAGGGCTCCAGAAATAAGCCGGAAGGGGCGCGAGGGTGTGGGTAGCGCACTGGGGTGACGCAGGGGAGGCACAATTCACATAGGCTGTAGGTAGCGTTACCTTTGTTCACCGCCTTCGTCGCCTTTTTGTGGCTTCGTTCTTCAAAATAACATCAAAACAAAATCAATGGAGGATTCGGGCCATGTTTCTTTGGCCCTAACCCTCCTCGATTAGTGTGGTAACGGTTAGGACCAATAAGGGCCTATATACCCTGAGAGGGGGGGGGGTGAATCAGGATATTGATATTCTTTCACAAAGTTCTTCCTGCCCGACTGGATCGTGACCCCTTTATTACAAGGGTCACATTGTTTGCACTCGTGTGATTATTACGACCACTTCGTTTCATCTTTATCTGATGATGATACTTTGAATGTAATGCAGGGAAGAAAACAAGAAGACACAAAGATTTTTACTTGGTTCACCCTCACTGTGCTACGTCCAAGGAGAATACGCCGAAAAGTTGTTGGACTTACAAATTCCACTATTCTTCACTAGATGGGGATACAATGTTTGGGCTAGATCACTTCTATGCCCAGCCTCACTGCCTTTACAATGTTTAGGGTTAGCTCATTACTTTCCCAAGGGTCACTCCCTGTTTCTCTCTCCCTCTGGCTCATTGTCGGTGGAGAGGATCACCTTTTTCTCCTCCTAAGCTCACTGCTCTTGGAAGGGATTCACTCACAGTTTATAGACCAGTAGGTCTCTTCATTTTCATGAATTCACGCATCCTTAACTGATGATGGATGCTCTATTAATGTCCAAATTTCATCCACTGATGAATACCTCTCTGCCTCTGAACACTGGGAAATGCCTTTTTGAAACACCTTCGCAAAGCACCCTACTTCGCGAAGCTCCCAATTTTGCGAAACTAAAACAAGCCTACGTGAAGCTCCTTACTTTTCATGAATCACTTTCCCTAAGCTCAAGCAATCTCAAATCAATGCCCCTCGCGAATATTAATAAGACAACACAGAGCTCGCAGGTTTCGCGGAGCTACAATAGCTGCCGCGAAGCTCCTCTTTCGCAAAGCACACTGGCTCCGCGAACCACCTTTGTAAAATGAGATCAAATTATCTTCTCTAAAAAATCGCTCTGCTTCTCTCAAGGGGGTCGGCCTCTATTTATAGGTGATTCCACCGACCCTCGAACTTTCCGCGCGAATTCAACACAACGTCATCTCCAATCACGAAGCTACGATGTTTCCGCTGGAATTCTGTCCAAATCGCGAAGCACCACAGCAATTTTCTGTTAGCGAAGCTCATTGTAACCGAGAAGGATCACCATCAACATTCCTTCGCGTCGTCGCCACGATGCTCCCTCGCAAAGCCCTTCACCGCCGCGATGCGCTTCAACTCTGTCGTTCGCGAAGCTTTGACGTAATCGTGAAGCATCACCACCTCTATTTTTCTGGCCTTCGCAAAATCCAATCCATACATCCCATATAGTACTGCTCTTTTGTACCACTTGCAGATCATTCTTTCCTTTTTCATTGTTATTTGTCATCACGTATTGTCAACAACTTCTTGGGAACTCGACAAATATCCATGAAAAACTGCTTTGTCAACAAACACAATCAACCCAAAAATACTGCAATGTTACCTTGAGGGATTTTTACCCAACGATCTCCGCCTTTGGATTTGTTGACAACTCTTCACAACTCTGCTCAGAAAGATTTTTTGCACTTTGATACCTCACTGAGTCTTCTTGCAGCCACTACCACCATTCGCCTCTTGCGATTATGATATCGTTCAAGGAATCACATAACACGTACTCTAAGCCCACATGAGCAATGCTCGGCATGAGAAACAAGAGTACTATGACAAGTTCATCAATGAATTACTTCATGTCAAACACCAATTCATGATTCAAACCTGATACCAATTCATAAATTGATACCAATTGTTAAACCACACTGATCCCAATTCGTGATAGCTGGAAACCTTCTATCACCATTCCAACACCACTTTTCTGCTTTTATCATGACCCTCAGCTATTGTGATATCTCTGCTTCGATAGATCACTTCTAGCATCGTCAAATTTGAAAATCTCCCCCTTTCTCATTGCTCCCCCTTTCTGGATGCTCCACCTATCAGCTTCACCCCGTATCAATCATTATTTATCAAATTTCTACACTGTCTCCCCCTTGATCAATAACTATTTTCTCCCCCTTTGTCAATGAAACCAAAGGTCACTCCTTTGTAGTCTGTAAAAGAGTAGAGCACACATATCATCACAACAGGGAAAAACACATCATACCTCGGGGAGAAGGGGGGATCCCACATCCACATTATTTCAAGTGCGGGGAATTGACTGAACTCCCAGATCCAGTCGATGCCTTTCAAATGAATCCTTGGGTAAAGCCTTTGTCAGAATGTCTGCAACCTGTAGCTCTGTAGGTACACACTCCGACTTCATGATTCCCTACTCAACCTTCTCCTTGAAAAAATGATACTTTATCTCAATGTTCTTTGACCTTGAGTGATGGACGAGATTTTTTCTGAAATTTATAGCACTTGTGTTATCACACTGGATTCTGATCAGAGACTTCACCTCAACTCCCATATTTTCAAGTTGTTGCTTCATCCATAATAACTGTATGCACGCTTGAGTGGCCGTAATATAATCAGCTTCCACGGTGCTCAACGAAATGCAATCATGCTTCTTTCTTATCCAAGAAATACACAATCCACCAAGATAGAATGCACCACCTAACGTTGATTTTCTATCATCCGCTGAACCAGCCCAGTCTGTATCAGTATATCCTAATAACTCTATCTGAGATTTATCAGTATATGTCAAGACGAAATCCACTGTGCCCTGGATATACCAATGTATTTTTTCACTGCATGCATGTGGCTTTCCTTGAGATTACTCTGATATCTCGCTTATTGGCATGTGGTGAAAACAATATCAGGCCTTGTTGTAGTTAAGTACAACAGACTTCCAATAATTTTCCTATATTCTATGATATTAACTGCTTTTTCATCCTCATATTTTGATAATTTCATCTGGGTAGCAACCAGAGTCTTCATCTCCTTGGACATCTCCATTCCAAACCTTCTCAGAACCTCCTTGGCATATTTAGATTGAGAAATGAATGTTCCATTCCTTCCTTGTGTCACACTGAGCATCATCTAATCCTCCAAAATTTATGCCATCGACATACACTAGCACCATCATCCTGTGATTACTGTCATTGCTGAAATAGAGGTTGTAATCAACTCCTCCACGCTGGAAACCAAGCTTCTTCAAGTACTGGTCAAGCCTTGAGTACCATGCACTTGGTTCTTGTTTCAGCCCATACAGAGCCTTCTTCAGCCTGCAAACTTTGTTCTCATCATCATGAATGATACAAACATCTGGAACACATTGAACATTCTTTGCATTACTATGGGAAAAAATAATCTGATTGTCTCCAGCCTTGCAACCAATGCAAATGTCTCTTCAACATCAATTCCCTCTATATGGGAGTATCCATTGCACACCAATTGTTCTTTGTCTCGAATCACTGTGCCATCTTCGTTCATATTTTTACGAAAGATCCATTTTGTCCCGATGACGTTCTTATCTACTGGCCTCGAAAGAATTCTCACATGTTTGGTTCTTATGAATCTGGTCAAGTTCTTCATTCATATCCTGACCCTAGTTATCATCTTCAGCTGCATCAGCTAAGCATTTCGGCTCTACCTGATATAGGAAAGTCAACTAGTGCAGTGCCTTCATTATTCTCGTCTGAAGTGGAGCTCACTGATCACTGATGATATTCTTCCTGTCAATTTTAACTCGACTCTTTAGCTTTTGCATAGATACGGATTTTACTTCGTTGTACTCACTATCAGTATCTTCTTCTGAATCAACTTCAGCCACTTCTTCTCTCCCTGAGTCTCATACCACTTCCTCACTTTCAATAGAAAACATTTCTCTATGTCATTGTTTAATGACTCCATTTCCTTCAAACTTCTTCTCTCAGATTTTTGATGAGACGCCTTTGATTTTCACTTGTAGCTTCTTGGTATCCTGATGACAGTCAGCTGATACCATATTGTTGGATAACATAGATAAGCATGAGATGCAAGATTATTGCTGCTTCTCCATGTGTTTCCTTCTACCCTCAATAGGGAATGTCTGAGCTGAGTCATCCAATTTTTTCATTGATGGCTCTTGAATATGATTTGGATATAGAATACTCCCCATGTGTTACACAACACTTCTATCTGTTATGACCAATGGTAGATACACATAATCATTCTTCTCCACGTGCACCATTTATACTAATCTGGATCTCAGCATCGAGCCATTAACCAAATCTCTAAGCCTACTGAGTTGGAACTCGGTGCAGGAAACAAGAGATAAAGCTAATAACACAATCACTTCTAATTTTTCTTAGTTTCTCCCTTTAATTTTCAATTCTTCTACCTGATTTGAATCAATTTAAACTCTAAAGCATATCAAATCTCCACTTCTCATCCTTAGATGCCACTACCACATGGATCATATCTCCCTAAAACATGAAACAGATGAATCATCAGTTAATAGCATTTATATATATAGGGAGAGGTGGTATTTCTCGAATCCACAAGATGAGGGTATTGGTTGATCCGGATGGGTCCACCCTTTGATTCTTTCTTGGAGTGCATCACACTACCTTCTTGCTTCTTCCAGCTGCCTGGCCAACATCAACTGCACTAGCCATATGACTAAGCATTCATTACCCACATGCTGAGCCTTTTTCTGATATGTAGATTTTGTAGGCCCAACCATTCTCATCACTTGGGGTATAGACACACTTTTACACATTTCCTTCTTTGAGGTTCTTCCATAATTCCATTTTCCTTGATTATTTCTCTGAGTAGGAATATCCTTGCTTGTCA
Organism: Viscum album; assembly: GCA_963277665.1. NCBI lineage: Eukaryota > Viridiplantae > Streptophyta > Magnoliopsida > Santalales > Viscaceae > Viscum > Viscum album. The sequence goes on along the minus strand of OY728122.1, from coordinate 1,514,001,032 downwards.
TCTTCCCTTGCTTCTTCCACCATTGCAAGGTTTTTCATTTTTCTTCCAGTCCACTCCCTGGCACATGACTTGTGAATTTATCAACGCATTCATTATTTATCTGCCTTTTATCATATTTTTGAATCACCACACTCTTTTTAAATGGTGGTGAGTCCTCCATTGAATGTGCACTCTTCTTATTCACAGCTTTAGAGTTTCCTCCCTTTTTCTTCCATATTTGTTCATGATCATTCTTAGAGAGCAGTTGTGAGTGTGACCGATACACTTTTTGTTCAGCTCCTTGTGATTCTCCAGGAACTCTAAGCTTATTATTCAACATAAAACTTTCTGTCCTAGTGTACGATTTCTCATTATACACCACTGGAGTTGAGAATCTTATTTGGAGTTGCTTTTTCATTCATGCCTTCTTCTTGCTGCAATGTCTTACCAAATTCCCATGATTAGAACATATGAAACAACTTCCATTAAAGGCATATATCATTTCATCATCTCTTAGCCAAGATGTTGATGCAGCTTGAGTTCTTCCCCTGACATTGAGATCTTGAGCTTCTTGATAGATATTCATGGTGTGTCCCATTCGTCCACAGTGATAGCATCTTATGAATTCTTTCCTCTGAGAGACTCTTCTCCCTGATTTCTCATGATGCTTCTTCTTATCCTTAGGTTTATCAAAGTTTATATTTTCACAGCCTGAAATGTATTCCAGAGCATCTGGACAGAAGCTTGATGTGTGGCCATGAATCCCACAGAAATAGAATATGCTATCATTTCATCCTGTAAAATCCCTTTTAGGTATATCTCCAGCACCTGCAAGGTTTTCCATATCTCTACATATTTTCACTGCACTTTTCCTATCATGAATAGGAGTGAGATCATCAGATCCAATTCCTGATTTTCCCAACATGTATGGCCTTTGGGATGATACAATCCTTTCATGATTCTCTTTTGATGTAGCATATTTGGCTTTCATTTGATCATCATCTGCTGAAGGATAATCAAATAATAAGTGTAGTGCATCCTTCAACTTGGGCTTATCTTTGGATTTAGATTTATCCATTTCCTTCTTGAATGATTCTAGCTCTTATTACCACTTTTTAATCTTCATATCCCTTGATACAAATTGGACATCAAGTTCTCCCTTGAGAAGCTTCCCTCTACTCATCTCATCTTCCAATTCACGTGTCATCTTATCCACGTTGTCACTCTGCTCCTTTAAATTCAATTTTTATTGAGAAACAGAATCAAAACAACATTCATTGTCTTGTTGTAGTCTTTGATTCTTATGAACTAGCTCAGATAGCTGTGTAGAAAGATCAACATTTCTAGATTTCAGATTATGAACTTCATATGACTTTTGACTTTCTTCATAATCTCAGCCTTTTTCATTCCTTTTATTTTAGCCAGCTTTTGTAGTTCCTCACCTTATGAATCATTATTCTACATTAGGTCAGTTTCCACAACAATAAGCCATTGATTTAAGCCTCTTAGCTTGTTGAACTCAATCTCCAATACTTTGATCCAGATATCTTTAGATTTGACTTCGTCGGTGTTTCCAACATCACTTGGAATATCAGGTTCTTCGATACACTTGACTTGATCTTTCCCTTTCCTATTAAATCCATCTATCTCCCGTTTCAGTTCTTCAATCATAAGCTTATACTAACCAACTAATTCTGAGTTCTCTGGTGCTGATAAATTCAGTTCCTCAATTTTATCCATCAACTCAGACTTCTCATATTCCTGCTACTGCATATAGAGTTTGGAATCATTAACAACTTTGTTATCCTTCTTGGTTTTTTCTGTACAAACATCTATCTCTTCAAGAGAAGCCTCTAACTCATCTTTCATATATATTCTTCCTTCAATTCATTCTTCTTCATCATCACTTATTTCAATATCACTTTGAAGTTCATATACATTACTCATTATTGCATCATGCTTGAGTGAATCAATCTTTTCCCTGTCAGATTCATCCAGACCTTCCATCAGAAAACTGTTTGATTCTATTAATTGAATCACACATTTTCCATACACACTTCCACACTGAGGTATACCACCTGACTTCTTCTTCATCTTGGATGTTTTTCCCTTTTCCATGGCTCACTGAGATAAGAGCAGACTGATTCTTTAATCACACAGATCGACTACACCATGTCGTAGAAAACAAATCTGATAAAAGAAACCTATCGCTCTGATACCAATTGTTAGGACCAATAGGGGCATATATACCCTGAGAGGGGGGGGGGGGGGTGAATCAGGGTATGGATATTCTTTCACAATGTTCTTCCTTCCCCACTGGATCTTGACCTATTTATTACAAGGGTCACATTGTTTGCACTCGTGTGATTATTACGACCACTTAGTTTCTTATTTATCTAATGATGATACTTTGAATGTAATACAGGGAAGCAAACAAGTAGAGCCAAAGATTTTTACTTGGTTCACCCTCACTGGGCTACATCCAAGGAGCATACACTGACACGATTTCGGACGTACCAAATTACACTATTCTTCACTAGATGTGGATACAAAGTTTGGGCTAGATCACTTCTATGCCCAGGCTCACTGCCTTTATAATGTTTAGGGTCATCTCACTGCTTTCCCATGGGTCACTCCCTATTTCTCTCTCTCTGGCTCACTACTGGTGGAGAGGATCACCTTTTTCCTCTTACTAATCTCACTACTCTGGGAAGGGATTCACTCACAGTTTATAGACCAGTAGGTCTCTTCATTTTCATGAATGCATGCATATTTAACTGATGATGGATTCTCTGTTAATGTCCAAATTTCATCCACTGATGAATACCTCTTTGCCTCTGAACACTGGGAAATTCCTTTTGGAAACACCTTCGCAAAGCACCCTACTTCGCAAAGCTCCCCATTTCGTGAAGATCAAACAAGCCTTCGCGAAGCTCCTTCAATTTAACAAAACACTTTAGCGAAGATCAAGTCGTCGCAAAGCAACATCCCTCGTGATGCTTACTAAGCCAACGCAGAGCTCACAGGTTTCGCGGAGCTACAATAGCCACCGTGAAGCTCCTCTTTCGCGAAGCACACTAGCTCTGCGAACCACCTTCGCAAAACGAGAGCAAATGATCTTCTCTGAAAAATCACTCTCCTCCTCTCGAGGGGGTCGGCCTCTATTTATATGCGATTCCACCGACCCTCGAACTTTCCGCTCGAAGTCAACGCCACATCATCTCCAATAGAAAAGCTCCGAAGTTTCCACCGGAATTCTGTCCAAATCGCGAAGCACCACGGCAATTTTCCGTTCGCGAAGCTCATCGTAATCGCGAAAGATCACCGTCAGCATTCCTTCGAGCCTTCTCCACGAAGCTCCCTCACAAATCCCTTCACCGCCGCGATGCGCTTCAACTCTGCTGTTCGTGAAGCTTTGATGTAATCACGAAGCATCACCACCTCCATTTTTATGGCCTTCGCGAAATCCAATCCATACATCCCATATTCGCAAAACTCATGCCTTTGCCATATAAAAATATGATCTTTGTTATCATTCTTTTTCAACAAGGATTGTCAACAACTTTTTGGGAACTCGAAAAATATCCATGAAAACATGCTTTGTCAACAAACACAATCAACCCAAAAATACTGCAATGTTACCTTGAGGGATTTTTTCCCAACAGTAACAATTTCCTCAAGGAAGGGAATGATTTTAAATTTTTTCTAAACCATGAAACAATTCCATTCAATTACGAAGAAGATAAAAAAGAAAATTAAAATTACATCAACACGATGTAAACCCCTTACCTTGTAATTGACGAACGTTGACAGTAGAACGAGAGGAAAAGCGGACATCAATTCGTCGATTGCCGCGTTCGTCACATACTCCCAATTCTCATTATCATGTTTCAGAAAGGAAAAAGGATACACATCATTGGAAGAAGATCATTAGGAGCTGACATTGTCGTTGGTGACGTTCTTCACGGGCGGCGTCTTCTCCTTTGGCACGGATGAAGATGGAAGAAGATGGCTTCATCGTTCTTCAGTAGCGGAAGAGAAGTTCCCTTTTTTTAACAGATTGAATAAGGAAGAAGATGGTGTTCTTCATTCTTCAGTGGTTCTTAGTTGGAGAGAAAATTCTCCACAAAAAACTCATCATCTTTTTAGATGTCCCAAAAATGCGTATTCCAACCAAAATAAAATAATAGATTGTCCATTATTTTAATAGTTGGAATGTATTCAAAATAATTAAAATTAAATAAGTTGATTTACTTAATTAAATGAATAGAGTTGGCAAGAATTTCAATGGATTCAATTAATTAATTACATTGGAATTAATTGATTGTGAGGGAGTTGGCACATTTAAAAACAATGGGGGAAGGTGAAGAGTATCCCCACTTTATGGAGAGTTTAAAGGGGGTTTAAGGGGTTTGAATCTCATGTGGGAACCCCCTAAAAATATCTTCCCAAGGGTGGTTATACTCTTGTGGGCCCCACCACCATAACCTCACATGGGAGGTCTGGGTGTGGTGGTCCCCACCTCCAACTTCCCGTTGGAGATTTTAACCACCCAACTAAAAAAAGTTAACACTTTATTTTTATTCAATTTAATTAAAACACCCTAAAAAATAACTTATACACTCGTTAGAACACAACTACGATGAAGGTCTCACTAAGAAATCAACGATGTTGTGAGTTCAACAGTGCCCTAGGATTTCAATTTCGAGCACCGGTTCAGAATATATAATATCATGAATGTACGTTTACTAAACGTACCCGAAAAAAATTTCATAAAATTATTATCTGTCACCCTCGACTCGTGCCGGTTGAGGTTAGGATATTCCTATGTAAAACACGCTCCAAAAAACCCAATTTCAATCTCTGATTTTTAATCCAACTCACCGTTTAGAAGTTATGAATTTTACAATAAAATAATTGTCACTTAATTATTTCATTTTCGGCCAAAAACTATCTTTTTCTGGTTTCCCGCACCGGCCAAATTTAGTATCTTCTTAAATAATTCATGCCCTCATGAGTTTAGCGGTAGTATCGTATTTTTAATCCAAGCTACAGTTTGTGAGTAATGAGCATTTTAAAAATAAAATAATTTATTTAATTATTTTATTTATGGTTATGCCATTTTTGAGATTTCTCACAGGAGGCCCGCACCGACAAATCATAAGTCACGCATAGGGTTAACTCGCTATCCTGGGATCAACGGTGCCCTAATATTCATGATCTATGTTACCATCTAAGAGTTATTCCACTTATTCCGGAAAACTACTTACGCGCGTTAACTTAAGCTCAACAAAAAACATCAGAAATTGATTCTAGGCACACCGGGCCTCTGAATCATGCTCCATTAGAATCTGCGGACTCAAAAAATTCTTGTGTATTTAAGAATAAAAAATTCCATGGATTTTTCAGGTGTTTACATGTTTAACGATTTAAAGGTGATAATGTAAAAATAATTTAAAATGTTAACAAATAAATTATATAAAAATTTAATGAAATTAAACATATCATTATTTCATGATATAGCCATTATAAAACATAATATTGTAATTTGGTATATGGTTATTATAAAAACTTTTACATTTGTTATAAAATATAGAAAATGGAAATAATTTAAAATGTTTTCCTCAGTAAGGGAGGTTTTAATACTTTGATAATATAAGTTATTTATAGTCATAAAAATTTAATCATTTTACAACATCCTTAGTAAATTAATTATTTAAACTATACAAAATACCTGGTGATGAAAAAAAATCATATTTCATCGAGGAAATAGCAGATTTTATACATGATTAACGATCCCATTTCAAAATAAATTAATATAATTATAGAATATTAATAATGATAATTGATAATTTTATTTTTTAACATAAAAATCATTTTTAGTCATCCAATTCATCATTAATTCCATATTTTAGAGGTGATAATAAAAAATTAACAATAATACATCACAGAGGAAGTATTCTATATGTACAAATGATTCTTTTATTGAGAAAAAGGAATAAAAAATTAGTTTCCAATTTTTATGATTACATTTTTGTGTAATAATTAAAATTATTCAATTAAATAAATATATATATATTAATTTCATAGATAGAAATTATTTGTAAAGAAAACTATGACAAAGTGGATACTCATGTCATGAAAATTAGTTTTTTCTAGGAATTCTCTTATAGAATGAAGTCCTTATTCATTTTAAAATTAACCAAAGGATTTTAGAAATAGTATTTGTTCTTGGGGATAACTGTATTTATAGTATAATTTAAAAATATAATCGTGAGATTATAATTAAGGTTTTGTCTTTTTAGCTTTTTATATGTGAAGACAATTGTATTTCGATGTACCTATTAAATTTTAAATTTGGAAATAATACAATTTGTAGTTCAATGAAAATAAAGAATCCAGGAGGGGTCATTGGTTGTTCCATGAAAATCAACCCATCAAATAATTTTTTATAAAACCATGGGTGTTCTAGGAATTTTTATTATATTTCTTAAACATTTACCAAAATGTACATTTATCATAGTTGTTTATTATTTAATTTATCATTTAATTTTTGTGGAAAAAATTAATATTGACCATGATACCTAATTTGAAACAATAAAATTATCATTGCAAAAAAATTTCATCAAATTATATTTTTTATTACGTAAAAATATTATATTAATGAATCATACTAAAATTTGTAAAAGTAGTTTTTATAATAAATCTATTTTTCGGCTTCAATTTTAAATATATGTTAAAATTCTTATTTTTTATGATTTTAATTACAAAAATTCGCTTATATTAAATAATATAAATCCTATGAGGATTTTCATGGAAGCCAAAAATTAATCTCACCATTAAAATATTTTATTATTTTAATTTTTTTAGAACATGTTTCATTGAAATAAAATTTTAACATTGTTCTATAATGTTGGAAGTAGATATATATGATCAAAAAATATATAAAAATAAATAGTGAAAAAAATTAAATACTATGTTAATTAAAAATTATATAAAACATATAGAATATAAATATATAATGATATATATTTAAAAATAATAATATTATAAAAAATATGACAAATTATAATTTAGATTCAAAACAAGTTAAATGAGTATGTTAACATAAGTGGAAGGTATAACACTCTAACATGAACCACTAAATCTATGCCAAAGAGTCACATGAATTCACGTGTGTCCCCACATAAAGAATATTATACATATTTGAAACATATTTCTAGTTTTAATTATATGTTATGTGAGAATTATGTCATGAGCCTCTATTTTTTAAACCATATGGTTAACGAATGGGAATTACAAAATAGAATGGGAACATTTTTTTGTTATTTTATTTGACCAACCTGGTTCATAGTTGAAGGGAGATTAGATGTGAAGAACTTATTTATGGGAGGAACCATATTCCAAGCTAACACATGTGTAATGTAACTTTATGAAACCATTGGAGGGAATTATATTATATTTTTATTATATTTTTGGTGTGTACACATATCAAGACTACTTAAATAGAATCATATGTTATATATATATATATATACCTTTTTTGCATTGTATAGTACATAAATTTAATCCAATGAAATTTATGAAATCGTTGGTTGGAAATGTATTCTAAATTGTGTGATATATGTGTTTATCATACTATTATGTTATAACATTAATTTAATTATTAGTGAACATGGACATATTTTTATGTTGGTCTAATATGATTGTGACTGGTGTTTAGGGATAGAGAATTATTTCAGTTCTAGGATGGATATAACATTTATTGTGGGTTTCATATAAGGGAATATATTTTGAGTTACCAAAGAATAAATAATAACTTCCTTAAATGTAATTTATTTAATTCATGTTATTTTTTTAATTCAATCATCCAGTGTTCAGTTTTATAGTGATCAACTTAATACATATGAAAATATTCTGATCATCGCGTGTTTTTTCATCATTGTGGGAAACAATAGGATACAATTTTTAAAATAGATACATTACTGGTATAAGTATATCTAAATAGGTGTTATAGAATTATGTTATAAGATGGTAGGCATAAGGGTATCACCAAGGAGACAGCAATAATATATTTATCTTAGAATTCATTCCATATATTGTGATGCAAGATTGAGTATGAGAGATTGTGATAATAAAACATGGGTAAATAAAAATAACTATTTAATCATCATGTTTCTTTGAGATTCTATGCATATTTTGGATATTTTTCAAAACAGAACATATTTCATGGATTTTATATAATAGGCTTCATTTTGAAATCATAAAGAAGTTTCATATATTCGATATACGGACATTCACGTAGTGTAACTTTTAAATATTTTATGAAATATTTTCCTTCTAATTTTTTTAAATTCTTTGATAACATGAGTAACATGATATAAAATATTTAAAATTATTTATATTCAACACCATGTTTTTCAAGTGTATCATGTGACATCGATCATGAATATTTCTTATGTTATAGGCAATGAATATTTTAGCCAAACAATAATATAAGATAAAAATTATTATTTAATATAGTAGTTCACCCAAGGACATTATAATGGTTTGTATTAATATGAATATATATATTATCTTTATACATGTTTATTAAATTTTTTTAGATTCTACCAATTGATTTTATAAGAACGAGATAAAAATAAAATCACTTTTATGCTAAATGATATATTGTAAAAAAAAATTTATTTTATCCTAGTAATGGAATATGTATTTTAAAATATAAATTACATATAACATTTAGAGGTTAAATGAAAAAATAAAAACCAATTTTGGAATTTAAATTTCAATATTTCAGAAAGGAATATATTGTTATTTTTTTGGGACTTCCCATTATTTATCAATAATTAAAAAAACTGAATTTTAATTGAAAATTACTTTTACATCTAAAGAACATAAATTAATAATTTTTTTAGAGTTGTTTTTAATGTCAAAATATATCAATTATACAAATATTAGTCTAATTTAGGTCATTATAATGTTTATGGTATTTTTTAGAAATAAATAGAAAGAAAATATTTTGATATTTTCAATTTAAAAACCAAATGTCTCACCACGTCTATGGGATATGTTTTGAATATCATTATATCACATATGTGAATTTATTTCTAAGAAATGGTTTCATTTATATGTAATATTCATAATATTTATAGTATAACAATTTCAATTTATTATTTATCTTAGTAACTAGAGAAAATAGTTAAAAATTTATTATCATAATGAATGTTAAAACATGGTTTTTCCCATGACACGTGTTTGTGTAAATAAGTTTTCAAAAAATAAGATTTTTATGTATAGATTTGAAATAAATATTTAGAATAATTAGAAAAAAATTACCAAATAAATATCTATTTAATTATATTATTAATTTATAAATTACATTGGTAAATAAAAAGATACAATTTAACTTAATTAAAATAATGGTGATAAATTCGATTTAACATAATGACTATTGAAATAATGATAATTAGGCTTTTATTTTTATGTGGTGTATGTTTTTTTAGACAATTAATTCCCTCAAAAAAATTATTTCACATTTTTGAAGTCACATGATCTAAGGGAGACATCCTAAAAGTATTTACATTTTTTCATTTATAAGAATGACTCTACTCCTCCACTATAAATGAAAACCCACCCCCTCACTTATTCAAACCACTAAATAACATTGGATCCTAAAAAACCAACCCAAATAACATCCCAAATCCCATCCTCTCATCCACAAAAACTTATATTGAGAATAAATCTTCCCATTTATGTACTTTTTTCAAAACCGAAAGGCATTATTAAAATAAGAGCTAACATTCTTCAAGGAGAAATTTTGATTCATTCTATCTCTACACCTTCAATTATTTTTATATCATGACTCGACAATAACATATATGTCCATAATATACTATGATTTTATTATGTTATGACTTTTACCTAAATATATACAAATTTCCATAAAATAGGTAATGGAACTATTTTTTGTGTTTACAGTGGACTTCCACCTCATGAGATAATGTCGTTGGATTTTTAATTTACCACATCTCATTGTTAGAAATTTTGATATAGATAATTTTTTTATAAGATATTTATGATATTTATTATTTCATAGTACTTCTATAATTATTATAAATCACATTCTTTCATTCTATCCATTTTTTTGGAATAACATAATATTGTGTCGGGACATGTAGACTATTGCCTCCTCAAAACCAGTTGAATCATACAATCATTATTTGGAATGAATTAATTGTACATATAATTAAACTATCTGATAAAAATTGCTTATATATGATATTTGTGACATAATTATATTCCTTTAATTATAATATAACATTTTCATTATTACAATTTCACACTCGGAAAATGTGATTACATTGTACATGAATGTGTGTACTACAACCTCCTATGAGCGATGTGGTTAAATATCATCATAATAGAAATATATATAGGTTTATATTAAAAAATATATTATTTTATGATCCCATGATCATTGTGTTTAGATATTTTACTTTATATATTTTCATAATAAACATTAATCAATTGGATAATTAAACATGTGTTTTTATTTGCTACCGTCTCTATGTTTGAAACATGAGTTTATTTTTCAAACAATCATTCATGGTTGGTTGTATGAATATAATTGATATATAAATATGATAATTATTTTTTGTTTATTATTCTGGATATGCTTATCTAGTCACATATTTGACCTTAGTCAACCTAAAAATGTCGTTTCGTCACATAATCCATATATGGTAAAAACATTTGAATTTATATTAATTAAACATGTAATTATTTATACCATGATAATAAGTGATATAAAATTAATAATAAAAAATAAATTTATTTTCAAGAAAGCATGTTTTTAACATAAGTTTATTATTTTGGATGATAATAATAGATGTGACATGTCAGACTCATGGTAGTGGACATCCTATCAATTTCATTAAATTGAGGCATATTTTAATGATATACACAAAAAGTTTTTATGAGGTGTACATATAGATCATTTGATATATAATATAATGAATTTATTTATTTTAAAATTATATAATGTTTTTAGATGATATTATCTAATGAGGTTTAGGATTTAATTGATTCATTTTGATATGGATAAATTAGAATGTATACAGATTATATTTCTAAATAATTATTAGTTTTAATATATTATATGTTAAATTTTATTGATAAATTTTTTTATTAATTAAATATTATGCCTATTTATAATTTGAAGGAAATTTTTTCAAAATACGTATTTTTACATTTTTTATATGAATGGTTCTATCTAATTTCAAAATTAATGCTCTATTATTGATATACATTGATAAAATGTAATTCCATATCCCTTAAATATTAATTAAAATAATGATTTATTTTTATGATTAAATGTTATGTCCAATGATTTTTTCCCCTTTTGGGAAAATTGTGTATTGGATGTTTTTCAATGAAAACGGAGTATTAAATCCAAATATATATTTTTTTATAAACTAAAGCACTTTTATGGAGTATGTGTGAAACCAAAAAGTACACCCTAACTGTCAAACACTATAGAAAATTACAAAATTACTAGAGACCAACTTAAAACCAGTAGACCTGTTATCTTTAAACAATTTCTAGAAGAGAAAAGTTACCTCTTTTCCAGGTTCATCTTTGATGATGCCTTCAAAATGGGATTCCAACTTCTCCCATGATCACAAAAACTCCTCATCTTAAATTTTCTTGTTGTTGAAACCACTAACTAAGATTTTGTGTTGTTTTTAAATCCACTCACTTTGTTCCTTGGTCGTGTCAACTTGTATCAATCTTGCCTTCAACCATTCCGGCATCTCGGCAGAAGCAAGGATGTCTACCTCCTTTTAGCCATCATGTCCTCTGAATGAAAAATAAACTCCCATGCATCTTACCTGCTCACAGACTCCCCTTCCGTCTTTCCACGCACCCCTTTCACTCCCACCCTGGAAATTGAGGCCAATTCACTCTGTTGCACCTCCTCTTCCATTATACCTGACATGACAGTTGGCACGGTTCATGCCTCCCTCTGCGTACCCTGAGAGTCATCCTCCTTCATCCTTATTATCACCGCCTCTATATGTAATTGCCTCTCCTCTTGTAGATCTCCTATTTGAGATGGAGTATTGGTCATAAATATGGGTTAAAAAGTATTATTTTTTTGAATTTTTTTCATATGAGTATAAAGTATTTCATCAAATGTTTATAGGATAAACGTGTTTAAGTCATGAATATATACGTGATAATTACATGATTTTTTGGATGATATAGCACCAGATGAAACCGTTACATCATACATGATGGGTCATCCCATATAGCATTAGGTGAGAACATTAACACTTCCATAATGGGGATACCTAGATATTGTCAGTGATTCCATTACAACATACACTATGGGTTGGCCTAGTCAGAAACGTGGGAGCCCATTACAACTAAAATGATTGGTAATCCTAGACATGATCAGGAGATCCCACTACTCATTACACGATAGGTAGGCATAGAGCACATTGGATGATATTAATATAGTTCATTAGTGCATTGGGAAATTTTAATATTGGAATTAGCCATTATGGTAATTCCAATTAAATTTTTTTGAAAGAGTTTTATTTATATAGTGATATATGTAACCTAATGGATTTTTAATTTCATTATTTTGTGAGTAAATATTTTCATTTATAAAAATTATTGGTTATGTTCACGTGAATATTTTTAATCATATTCTCAAATAAAATTGTTTATAATAGTGAACATTTTATAATTTTTAATGTTATAACAATACGAAGAGTTGCAATTATTTTTATATTCCTTAAAGATATTTTTAAGTCATCCTAAATTTAGAAAAATATTTTCATTGGGTTTATAGATCAAAAAATGAAATAAATAATACATATTTAATGTTTCGTATATTTCCCATGAAAATAAATCATGGTTTATTTTAAGAGATTCATAATATGATAAAATCTATACAGATTGTAAGTATCCACATTTTGTTTTTTGGTTTTTCTATATATGAGTTATGTCTTAATTCTGTAAAATAGTAAATATAAAAAATATAATCATTGTTAGTGGAATTAATATTTTTTAGTTAATCTAAATATTCTATAGTGATTATGACATTGGACTTATAATTAGATGGAATTTGTGGTATAAAATATTTATTTGTTGGTAAAATTAAAATATCATTCCCTTAGAAGATGATATGTCATATTCAAGTTTATATTATATAGTATTTTATGATTTCTATGTTCCATCATCGACACTATTTATGTTTATAATTTTTTTCAATATAGGAAATAGGGAATCTATAATGGGAATTCATGGTGAAGAAAATATCCTTCTAAATGATCATTATGAGATGGCATGAATTGGTAAAAAATATATTTTTTGGTACTGATAGATAATTTGAAAAAATCTATAAATTTTCGTGGTATCTATTCTAGAGAGGATTCCCATATACCCCAAATTATAATTTTTATAGTAGATTATTTCATAATGAAACGTACCCATTCAATTAAAGGATCATCTGACCATCTAGTATCCAAAGGCTGGATCAATTCCATGGAAATTTTTTTTATCAAGGAAGGTTCAAAACATAAAAAAACAATCCCTTTCCATTTATCATTTTAAATTTTAAACATGTCAATGATGGTTCTTGGATTTGAATACTGTTGAGAAATATGATATTGAGTCCATGGAATGGGAAACATTTAGAAATATTTATCTTGAGAGAAATATCCCAATGATTATTGGATTGGTTTGTTAAAAATCAAGTATTTTAGAAAAAAATGATGAATATTTTCTATGTGTCCATGAATAATGTCATATAATGTTGGAAAGATAAATATTGGAATTATTTTGGGAAATTGATAGTAATATTAATATATTTTAATCATGATTTAAAACTAGATTATAAATAAATTTTTAAACATAACAATATAAAATTTATTTTAATGTTTAGAATTTTGAGAATGAATTTAGTTAAACATATTTCCCACAAGATGAATTTTTTTTGAAATGTTCAATGTGTTAGGTATTTGGGATGAAACCATGTATGATTCATTAGGTAATGCCTATATATTTTCCAAGTGAGGTAAATTAAATTTTGGTAATGTAATTAAAAATCAGGAATGTGTTACCATTGTAGTATGTTTGGTCAAAAATATCATTAATATAAGGAAAATAATATGAAACCATCAGATAATGTGATGAAATTTATCCAGTCAACGATGTGATGTTTTAGATGTAATGAGTTTGTTCATTTTTATAATTTTTTAATGAAGTTTCATTCTTGGGATGGAAATCATCATGATTTGTATCAGATTTGTGAGAAAAAGTCACTTCCAACCACTAAATTTAATGTTGGGTCTTATGTTTAAGTGATGGAATCTCCAGAAAACATCGTATTTCCCAAATTTTAGCCATATTTTAATGGTTTTAGGAACACATTATGATATTTTAATTGATGAGATCATAAATTAATTCAGGGAATTTGGGGAGATATTGGTTTGGTTTTTTATTATGTCATGATTTATTTTAATGATAACTATTATTTTTCTATTGAACATTGTAAATTAATATATTATCTCATAGCATAATTTTTGATAATTTTGTGTATTATAATAAAATGTGATAACCATTTTTATTTGGGATAATATATAAAGATAACAAAAATTTCATCTTAACCTTTTGAGGACTATTTGAGTTATTAGAAGTTGATACTGTTTATTCACGAATGAAAAATAATCTTGAATACTAATTTTTTGGATAATAATATGAAACTATGATAGAAATTTATTAAAGAATATAATTCATCAAATAATATATATATATATATATTTAATTATTTTTTTATTATAAATTTTGAAGGAATATAAGAACTTTATGAAAATGGTCATGAGTAAAAATGGATATCTTATTTCTATATTTAATGATGATATCAATGATATTTTAAAAACCTTTTAGATTTTTGGTTTTTTAATTGACTCCATATTTTCCATGTTCTCTATATCTCTCTATTATTTCATTGGAATAAGTTTTCTATTCCAAATCCATCATTTCATTTATCACTATTGTTATCTCGATGTGGAATCCTGGTTTTGAGTACCTTTAAGTGATCATTATTTTTTCCACTTTACGTTTTTATGTGATTTTTTTAATTCAATTTAATTATTTGTTATACAATATTGGAATTCTACAAATTTTAATCCTTTGATAACCAAGATTACTTTTGAGGTCAAAATTCATATTAATAGGGTAGGGTGTATCATCTTGATATTTAATAAAATATTTTATTTTTAAATAATATAAAATATTTTATAAATTGAGATGAAGACAATGTATTATTTAACATTTAGTATTCACAAACCCAATTTTATCTTTTTGACCACATATCATCGAGCTTATTCTGTATCACACATTACATGAAATGCACTGTTTCCCCTAATAATAAAATATTACTAATATTACTGTTTAATATGGAATTAATCATATATAATTTATAATGGAGAGAATTAATAGGAATATTTATAATATTTTAACAAATGGTTATAAACATTTGACATTATACCAATAAAATTTATAATTATAAATAAGAATAAATCTAGTTTTAAACATAAAACATTTTTTTGTAAAAAACAATTTTACAATATTTTAAAGGATGTCTTGTTTTAAATTAATATTTCCATAATTTAAGAAATTTTTTTTCAAAATAAACCCCATTTTTTGAAATAATATTGTAAAAAGTAGCTTAGGGTGATTTTTTTTTATTTTTCTATGAAGTGTTATTGATTGATGAATATTCATAATTCAATATATTAATTATAAACTTGTTTTTCATCATAATAATTTTTATTTTTAAATTATATTTTTAATTTATTTTAATTTTAAAATATTTCAATTATTAATCTATTAATCTAATTTTTATCTATTGGAATATTTTTTATATTTAATTGATAAGTAAAAACATAGTAAATATTTAGCCATTTTCATTTTAAAAACCAGCATTATCGCCACGTTTGTGAGATTAGTTTTAAATTTAATTTTTGTAATTATGAGAATTTAATTTGGAAGAAGGGTAACAATATTATTAAATATTATAAAATATCTTGTTTAATAAGGTATAATTAATTTTTTACTATAATAATTACTGAAATTAGTAAAAATTAATTAACATGATTATGGTTAATACAGGGTTTTGTGCATGATAAGTGTTTATATTAAAAATTAATTTTACACCCACATAAGAGTTTTATATAATTAGGTATAATAAATAATTTCTATTATTATTTCTAAAAATTTTAATAATAATGTTTTTAATTATATTATTTAATTATAAATTATGTATGTAACTAAAAAGATATATGTTACCTTAGTAAAAAATATAAATACCAAATTGAGTAATCATAATGACTAAGGAGAAAAATAATAAAAATCATTTTTATTTTTGGGTTTTGTATATTTTATTTTACTATAAAATTCATCTAATTATTTTATTCAAATTTTTAAGGCACTTGATGTAAGAGATACCTCAAAATATTTTTTACCACTTTACTTTTACAATAATGCCACTTCTCATCAACTATAAAAGGGAACTCAGTCAACCACATATTAAAACATCTAAATTATATTGTATAATCCAAAAGCTACCCAAATAACCTTCAAAAATAGTCATTTCCTATTACAATCCTCTCTTTTGGTTGAAATCCAACAAAGTGTTATCTTTGGTGAAAACCAAAAGGAGTATCCCAAAGAAAAAGTAACATTCTTCAAAGGGAACTTTTATTTTATTTTCTTCTCCACCCATATATATATTTTTATAAAATTATTATATATTTAAAATTATCAAAAATATACATATATGTTTAGATTTTTTGGTTTCAAAATAAAAAAACACACCAATCCATCAAAGGGGTAATGAAATCACTATTTGTGTGTTTGGATGATTTATACCTCATAAAAGGATGACATTCATTTTACCTTTACCACCTATTATGGTTGGAAATTATTATGGAAATACTATATAATTACGATATATATGAAATAAATAATTTAATTATACGTTATTAAAATTATATTTCACATTCCTTTATGATATCAATTTAATGGTTATATAAAAATATCATTTTTGGACATGTGGATTGAATCCTTTTCAATGCGATGTGATTATAAACACGTTAAATGGAATGTATAATAGATGGATAAAATAAATGTTATTATATAAATGATATAAAAATTATATTCAGGAAATAATTTACATTCTTGAAATATAATATATCAACTTCTGTATTATATTTTTAATCAATGAAAAAATTTATAACATCCATTTTGGAAGTCGGGTCTAATGCCTCCACAATGAAATTTGACTCCATCTACATCCCGATAATAATAGAAATAATTATATACTGTTAAAAAATATATATTTATTACATAATTATCATTAAATAGTGACTAATGTCATATACCATCATTCCATAATGATCATATAAAAATGGAAACATTACTCAGGTAAATGTAAATCCTACCAACTCAATGATTGTAACGGTGGTTCATTTATCAAAACCATCATTCCTGATTTTTTAAAAAAAAATATATAGTTGATATATAATTAGAATAATTATTTCAATATTATTATTTTCAATATTTTAAAAAATTTACCCCTTTGACCATAGTAAATATAACAATCTCACTTCTTCATAAATTCCAAATATGGTCAAAACATCCAAATTAATTTCATTTGATTGAGAAATTATATTTACCATAATAATAAGTGAAATAAATGTAATAATAAATATATAAACTCTTCACAAAAAATGAAATCATCAATATATTTTTATTATTATGTAATATAAATACACACATGACAATTCAAACCCAAGGAATGTGACATCATCTCGGTCTTCATTAATCAGGGAATATTCTGATTTCATACGACCACTAAATTATCTGATGTCCATATACAACTCATTTGATGTGTAATACTATGACTTTATATTTTTATAAGTTATTTTTTTTAATGTTATTATTTCATGTTTATTATGATTTAATATTTTCACAATGGTATGGAAAACATGAATTAACTAACGATTCTATTTCATAATATATATTCTTGATACTATTTCATTTAATTATTTATGATGATATAGAATGACTATAATAAATTAATTTATACATTAAATTTCATTTTATGTTTTTATTAATGAAACATTGTGTGCGTATTATATGATACATTTTGACTAATGATAATGTAAATGTTTTATTCAAAACTAAAATGACAAAAAATCAATTTCCTTCTCTATAACTATTATTTAATTTATTGATTCCATTAAATGAATACATGTTTCATATAAGTAAATAAATCATTAATTTTTTTTGTTAAATTTCAGTATTAATTATGTTTTTCCAAAGAAAATTGTGACTTAGTTGTGAAATTATTGTTTTAAAATAAAATAGAATTTGTTTTATGATAGAGTTTCATGTGTGTTTAAAAGTATTATTAAAAGGGTTTTATGATTACATTTTCTACCTCATGACATGGTACATGATCATTAGATAATGGGGTTTCATAGATATATTTGGTTGATCCCATTATATCATAAAAAATGGCGTTTCAAAATAGCATTGGGTCATCCCATTAATGCTTACGTAATAGGGAGGCCCATATAGCACATGGTGATCTAGTAACATCTTAAACAATGTTTCATCTGAAATAGTGCTTGTTGATCCAATTATAGATTACACATTCTCACAACCCAGAAAGTTTGATGTGACATTGTTATATCATTTACAATGAGATGTACTAGATAGCACCGAGTGAGCATGTTATACCTCTATAATGCATGGGATAATGACATTATCCGATGTAAGCCATTTGGTTATGAGAATTAAATTTTTTTGAATGGGTTTTAAGTATATTATTATCTATGTCACCTAATGGGCATTCTAATACTTTTTATCATTTTAAATGATTTTCATGAATAAATTTGTTTGATTTTTTCCATATAAAATACATTTTTATGAATTCTCTAATGTAGTTCATGCTAATTTTAAATATTATATTAGTGTTTCTTTTTACTAGATAAATTTTTTATTCTTTTTAAGTCACTTATTGATATTTTGTTCTCATCCCATTTTTAGGAAATGTTTTCATAATCTTTATGGATGGGTATGGGAAAGGGGGAGGTAATGTTAAAATTCATGGAAATTTTCTATTAAAATAATTCATGATTAATTTTTATAGTTTTATTTTATCATAAAATTTGAAATTAATCGAATGTATACAATTTTTATTTTATGGATTTTTTATGCTAGATTTAGGTCTTAATTATCCAAACCTATAGACCTCAACATATACACAATGTGAAAGGATGTTAAATTTATTACCTGAGCCTATGATTACATTATAATTATGGTCGGTTCATTATATTTGGGTTGTGTGAAAGGACATAATCATAGAGAATTACATATACGATGATCGATACGATGTACTTCAACTACCCATTGGTGCTTTGGTTAATGGAACCTCAACTTTATTTATGAGATATTTTCCTTGTATCAAGAATTAAACACTAGAGATGTGATTCATGGTACTATTTTTTATGATGAGTGAAGTTAATATGAATTTGTTAAATCCATAGGTTTCCCTTTGTTCTTAAATAATAGTTTTATTACACATGACCAAAAAACATTCTAAAAAAATACATGTTAGTGCTGTAAATGTGGGAAGATGGGTCATCTTGAAAATATTTTACAATGATCTCTAACGTCAGGAAAGGATTTTACTTCGGTCCCATATTATAGAATCAGATGTTGAAGAATTTTATTATTTAATAATTTCACTAATTGGTTTATAAAGATAGAGAAGGTTATATAAATTAAATAAGGAAAAGACCATCAGATGGTGCTGGGTGATCATATATTATTTGAGGTATGGTTTTATTAACTCTACTATAGATACCACCTTGATTGATATTTGTTCTTTTTATTCCAGTATATTTGAATAATATATCATGGTTCCTTACTTACCTTTCAATTTTTATTCTATGTTTCATTCCAAAAAAACACAATTCATCAAGAATATGGATAATATTCAATATTTTCTACAGTTTCCATTAGTCATATCATGATATGGGAACCTATAGAACATCATAGTTTTTGAGATGATGAGAATCACTGTGATACGTATCATAGACTTTTTGGAAATCATTTTTAATAACAAATATTTTTATCATAGAATGGTGTCATTTACATCACTCAAAGGGGAAATGAAATTGATGACATGAGAGTGTGAACTAGGATTAGTTAGTTTTTCTCTAAATATGATTCATATTAGCATGATCATGAAATATATTACATTCATTGCCCTTTAAAAGGTATCTGAGGTATTCTCTAAGTAATTTCCCACAGTTTTTCATCTCTATTAGTATATATTTAAAGATGAATTAAAAAGAGTCCCTACTAAATGGGGATTTGACATTTTGGTTTATATCAATACTGGTTCGTTGATAATTTTAATACGAAATTATCATTAATTACAGACTTTTTTAAAGGATATAAAATTACTAAATTATCAATAATTTAATAAATAAAATATTAAACTTATTAATTAACAATGGGGTGAACTTGTGTGGTTTTCGATGAAAGGTTATGTTAAAAATTAACATCAAAAATATTATCTGGATCTAAATTGGTTTATAATAAATAAAATCAACTTTTTCCAGGATTAATAATCTATTAGATTAGGTAATATGATAAATATGGTTCTTCTATATTTATAGTTAATCTATAAAAATATATGGGCTAGTGATAAGGTCATCTAGATGATAGAGTTTCAGCATTGCTTTTGGTAATATGAGTATGTGGTGATCCCATTTAGATTGAAAAATAAACTAGAACTCTTAATATTTCTCATGAATATGATCCCTCGTGGATATCTATGGGTTTTTGTCCTAGTTATTATTGATTACCCCTTATCTTAAAATAAGCCCAAGATTATCATTACATACATCTTAATATAGTATTGTGTACAAATCATGTGCATCAGTTATATATCAATTTATTTCTGTGTATCATAAGTATTAAGGAGCTATATTAATTTTTTGATCATAATAAACTATTTTTTTCATTATTTTGGAAAATATAGCACTCATGCTACAATCTATATCCACTAAAGTAATTGAGGAAATCTTTTACCCACTTCGTTGTATCATTATTTTTGAACGTTTCTATTTTAATTTGATATATTTCAATAATATATAAAACAATTATGATTAAAATTATATTTTTATGGTACCTATATCAATGAGATATTAGAATAATGATAATAATATGATATAAGGATCATTATTCAACCTAATAAATGTATTTTAACATCAAATTAATACATTTAATAGTTCATATTATCCACTTAATTCTCCTTAAATTGTGAAAACTAAATATTTTTCAACTCTAGGATGGTTATTTTCAATTCAGTTCTTATGAATTTATATTGAGAGAATAATTATGATCCTAAATAAGATATATTCAATATTCAAAAACAATTATTATCTTTTCAAGAACTCAATTATTACAATCAATAAATTTACTAAAATAATTTATAAAATTTCTTGATATTATGATATTTAAGACACAATTTTGTATTCTTATAATCAATACTATTATTCAAATTTATATTTAATTCAGTGATAATACTATCCAATTCTTTAATGGCCTAATGGTTCCAATTTTTTTTGATCCACTCTTTTCATATTTATAGAATCTATAATGAAGATAATAATCAATATATTCATTATAACTAACATATGTTGATAAAATTATGAAAATGATATATATTGCTAGAAAAACATTCACCCATCAGTCTACCTCACCATTATATTTAAACATTTCTCCCTGTTGAGTAGTAAAAATTCAAAAAATAAAACAAATTTTTTCTTTTTGAAGGACAATGATAAATAATTTACATATTTAATTATAAAAATATGTTTGAGTATGGTCATTTCATCTTGTTTCTTCTTCTTATTAATAATTATCACATGAAATTCTAAATAAATCATAATCTATTGACTCCCTTTGCACTATTATGGTGGAAGTGTTTTATAATAACTTGGATAGACAAAAATAAAACATTTCATATCCATGTAATCATGATATATCATACTTTTCATCATTAAATGCAGATACATCATCTTCAATGGATAAGATATAAAACATCATTATTATATTTATATCATTTAATTTTATAATCATGATAGTTTTGGTGAAATTTTTTTCTAGACTAAAATTTATTGAATGATATAAAAAATGTACCCTTTTTTAAATCAGGAATGAATCATTTTTTCTTTAAAAGGGAACGCCATCAAATTACATGAATCTGGTCACAAGAGATCAAGGATTTGATACTAATAAAATGCATTGATTTGGTATATGATCCAACATGAGCATCGGAGGTGAATATGAGTTTGTGAGTCTACAAATATAATCTATTTATGAATATTATAGGTTAAAGTGATTTATTAATTTTTTCCACTCTTATCACTTTTGTACCATCTCACAGCACTACCAAACACGCACATATCAAAAAGGCATGTTAATTTAGATGTATATAATATCTCTTTGATAAGACTAGTCATTGGTTTGGATCCCGATTGCACAACAATCACAAATCTATATAAAAGAACCATGTCTGATTATGAATTTATTCTCAAGATATTTTATGTGTATAAATAATTTACTATTTATTTTTGGTGCTTCCCAAAATCAGCTATATCTGTTAAATAACAATTTTGTATCATAGATAATAAGTAAAGTCTATTTTACCAAATTTAGTTCTATTATAGTTTTATATTTGATTTTATGATCATCTTCTTATTATTATTTAACTATGACAAAAACATGTGCGGAAATCCACATTATTTTCTTAAAAATAGCTATCCTCACACTTTCCTTTTCTTCATCATAGGTCCCAGTGATGGACCCCATTCATGTATATGTTTTAATACATAGATTTCAATACAAAAACAATTTTATAAAATATGTATCTTTTTTCATCCATATTAATATTTTCTTATAATACATTAGAGATCAGGAAGACAACACATGATCTTATTATTATTATCATATTCTTCATTATTCAAACTAAAATATATAAATCATTCTAGAAATTTTTATACACATAATTAATCTTCAGTGGAATAAAATATTAAAATATATCTACCTAATAAAAATATACATGTATACATAAATTTAACTCATATCTAAAATATTGAATTTATAATTATTCTCTCCACTATCAATATATATGTTCCACGGTAGATCCACATTTCATATAGATTATATTTGAGTTTATAATTAATATTTAGACCAACTACATAAAACATCTCTATGAGATCATAATTCATTAAATAATTACCATCTAATATATATTGGTAGTTATAATAGTCTGAAACAAAAAAACATCTTTGATAAAACTATTTCTTCAAGGATAGTTGGACTTCTTGTTTTCCACGCATCGAAGTGTAGACTCCTTATTTTTAGAATGGCATTTTTCATTTCAACCAATCATTTTTTGCCATCTATAGAACATTATATAATGATTAATTCACAATGTTCTATAGTTTTCTCAGATGACCAGTGGCATGAGAATATTTATACATATCATTATCAAGTGATGTGTTCATATGTCCTATGTTCATTTTTTGAAATACATGAATATAAATTATGCAAATTAAAATAAAGATGAACTAGTTTTTGATGTGTTTAATGATCGAAAGGTGATAATGTAAAAAATATTTACAATGTTAACAAAAAAATTCATTAAAAATTTAATGAAATTAAACATATCATTATTTCGTGATATTACCATTATATAACATCATATTGTAATTTCGTATATAGTTATTATAACAACATTTACATTTGTTATAAAATATAGAAAACGATAATGAATTATAATGTTTTCTTGAGTAAAGGATATTTTTATACTACAATAAAAAAATATATTTATATTCACAAAAAATTTAATTTTTTTACCATATCATTAGTAAATTCATTTTTTATACGATCCACAATAGCTGGGGATGAAAAAAAATCATATTTCTTGGAGGCCGTAATTGATTATATACATGATTAATGACCCCATTTCCAAATAAATTAATATGATTTTAGAATATTAATAAAGATAATTGAAATTTTTAATTTGTAACATAAAAATCATATTTAGCAATCTAATTAATCAAGGATTCAATCCTTTGTAGGTGATAATACAAAATGAACAACAACACATCATAGATGAATTCTTCTGTATATACACATGATTTTTTAGAGATAAAAAGGAATAAAAAATTATTGTACAATATTTATGATTATATTTTTTTTTGTAATAATTAAAATTATTTCATTAAATTAATATACATAGGTATTTTAGGGATACAAAATATTTGGAATGAACCACAACGAAGTAGTGGATCCTTATATAATGAAAATTCGTTTTCTTTAGGGGTTACCTTATAAAGTGAATTACTCATTCATAGTAAAATAAACCAAAGGATTTTAGAAATGGTATTGGGTCTAAGAGATAATTATTTTTATATTTTAATTCATAAATATATTGGTGACTTGATAATTATGTTATTGTATTTTTAGATTTTTATATGTAAAGATAATTTTATTTTGATGTAACCCTTACATTTTAAAATTTTAAATGTTAAAATATGGGGTTCAATGGAAAAAATAGAGTCAAGTAGGGGTCATTGGGTGTTCCATAAAAAACAAATCATCTAATAATATTTTATTAAACCTTGGGTGTGTTAGGTATTTTTTTATATCTTTAACGTTTACCAAAATTTTAATTTATCATAGTTGTTAATTACTAAATTTTAAAATTTATATTTTTTGAAAAAATAAATATTGTTCTTGATATCTAATTTGAAACAAAAAAATTATAATTTTAAAATAATTTTATCAAATCACATTTCTAATTGTGTTAATATATTATCTTAAAAATTCATACTAAAATTTGTAAAAATATTTTTTATAAAAAATCTAGTTTTCAAATTTAATTTTAAATATATGATAATAATATTATTTTTATAGATTTTAATTAAATAAATTGGCGTATATTAATTAAAATAAAATCTATGTGGATTTTTATGGAATTATAAAATTAATCTCACCATTAAAATATTTGATTATTTTAATGTATTGAGGGCATGTTCTATTGAAATAAAATTTTAACATTGTTCTATAATGCTGGACATAAGATATATATGATCAAAAAATATATAAAAATGAATAATGTAATAAAATAAATAAATATTATGATAATTGAAAATTTTATAAATCAAATATAACATAGTTATATTTTGATAGATAATTAAAAATATAATATTATAATAAAATATGATAAATTATAATTGAGATTCAGAAAGTGTAAAATGAGTATGTTAACAGATGTGGAAGATATAACACTCTAACATGAACCACTAAGCCTGGGAGAAAGAGTTACATGAATTGAAGGGGGTCACCACATATGAAATATTGTATATA
Source organism: Viscum album (assembly GCA_963277665.1). Classification (NCBI taxonomy): domain Eukaryota; kingdom Viridiplantae; phylum Streptophyta; class Magnoliopsida; order Santalales; family Viscaceae; genus Viscum; species Viscum album. The sequence continues at coordinate 1,513,975,520 of OY728122.1, read as the reverse complement.
TTTGAAACATCATTCTAGTTGTTATTAGATTTTATGTGAGAATGATGTCATGGGCCTCTCCGGTTCAAACAATATGGTACTAGAATGGTAATTACAGAATAGAATGGGAGCATTATTTTCTTCTTTTATTTGACCAACCTGGTGCATAGTTGAAGGGAGATTGGATGTAAAGAACATATTTATTGAAGGACTAAGGTTCCTTGCCAACACATGTGTAATGGAACTTTGAGATATCATTGGAGGGAATTATATTATATTTTTATGATATTTTGGGTGTGTTCAGATATCATGACTATGTAAATAGTTTCGTATGTCATATATATATACCTTTTTTCATTATATAGTAAATCAATTTAATCCAATGACAATTATGAAATCTTTCGTTGGATATGTATTCTCTATTTTGTGATATATGTGTTTATCATAATATTCTGTTGTTTCATTTATTTAATTATTAATAATCATATACATATTGTTATGTTGTTCTAAAATGATTGTGACTACTATTTCTGGATGGATAACCATTTACGTTCTAGGAGGGATGTAACATTTGTAGTTGGTTTCCTCTAAGGGAAGACATTTAGAGTTCCCATAGAATATGTAATATCATTTTTAAATTTAATTTTTTTTAATTCATATTGTTTTTGATTCCACCATATAGAAGGTCAATGTGAAAAAAATCCAATGTGAGTCAGGATGCGCTCATGGGAGAGAACACACATGTTCTATTACCTGAAGTGAATTAGGGCTAACCAATGAAGGATATTTTACATGGTCCATAGGTATAGGATGAGATCCTTCCTCTGATGAGGTAACTGCGTCATATTCCCATATAAGATGGTGGGGCACCGAGGTCATGGTCAACTATTCCAAATAATTGTTTCTCATCAATCCTCTTGTTTTTAGTTTTCTTATGATCATCTTCACACATAAGAAAATATTCTCATCATCAAGGGACTGTTTGACATTGTGGGAAACTATTGGAAATTATTCTTAAAATAGATTTATTCCTAGTACAAGCACATCTAAAAATGTATTAGTGAATTATGTTATAAGATTGTAGGCATAAGGGTATCACCAAGGTGACAATGAATACTATTTTTATCTTAGAATTCATTCCATATATTGTGAAGCTATGTTGAGCATGAGAGATTGTGGTAATACAACATGGGTCAATAAAAGTAACTCTCTACTCCTCTTGTTGGATTGATATTGTACACATTTCATGGATATTTTCCAAAAACTATATGTCTTGGATTTTTGATAATAGCCATAATTTTGACAAAGAAAGAAGTTACATAGATTTGACATAGAGACATTCACGTAGTTTAACATGTAGATGTTTTATGTAATATTTTTTTTCTAATTATTTTAAATTCTATGATAACATTAGTTACATGATATAAACTATTTAACATTATTCATATTCGACACCATGTTTTTCAAGTGTTTCATGTGACATCGATCATATCTATTTCTTATTTTACATGAAATAAACAATTTAGCCAAACAATAATACATGATTAAAATTATTATATAATATAGAATTTTTACGAAAGCCATTATAATGGTTGGTATTAATATGATTAACTATATTATCTTTAAAAATGTTCATTAGAATTTCTTACATTCACACAATTGATTTTATATGAATAAGATAAAAATAAATTCACTTTTATTCTTAAGGATGTACTGTACAAAAAAATATGCCTCATACTAATGGAATATGTATTTTAAAATATAAATTATATATAACATATATAGGTTATATGAACAAATAAAAAAAATTTGAAATTTAAATTTCAAAATTTTAGAAAAATAGATATTGTTATTTATTTTGAGATGCCCATTTTTTATCAATAAAGAAAAATACAGATTTTTAATTGAAAATTAATTTTCCATCTAAATAACATAAATTGATAATTTCTTATAGAATTGGTTTTAATGTCAAAATTGATAAATTATAAAAAAATTAATCCAAATTAGGAAATTATAATCATTATTGAATTTTATTTAGAAATAAAAACAAAGGAAATATATTGTCATATTCAATTTAAAAACCAAATGTCTCACCACATCCATGGGATATCTTTTAAATTTAATTATTCCACATATGGGAATTGAATTAATAAAAATGGGTACATGTATATGGAATATTCATTATATTTTCATTCTAACAATTTCAATTTATTATTTAATTTAATAAATAGAGAAAACAGTTAAAATTTATTATCATAATAAAATTTAAAACATGGTTTTTCCCATGACATGTGTTTGGGTAAAATTAAGTTTAATAAAATTAATATTATGTATTGAGTTGAAATAAATATTTATAAGAAATAGATTAAATTACATATTAAATAACTATTTAATTATATTCTTAATGTATAAATTACCTTGGTAAATAAACAGATATAATTAACCTTAATTAAAACCATGGTGATAAAATTGATTTAACATAATGACTAATGAAATTATCCTAATGATGCTTTAATTTTTATGTGGTTTATGTTTTTGTCGAAAATTTATTCCCTCAAAAAAATATTTTTCATTTTTTCATTCACATGATCTTTGGGAGACCTCCTAATAGTCTTTACCTTTATTCATTTATAATAATGATACTCCTCATCCACTATAAATGAAAACCCGCCACTCACTTATTCAAACCTCTCAAAAAAATTGGATCATACAATAAAAACCCAAATAACATCCCAAAGCCTATCGTCTCATCCAAGAAACCTTATATTGAGAATAAATCAACCCATGTATGTACTTTGGTCAAAACCGAAAGGAATTATTAAAATAAGATCTAACATTCTTTAAAGAGAAATTATTATTCATTATATCTCCACCCCTTAAATTATTTTTATATCATGACTCGATAACAACATATGTATCCAGAATATATTATAATGGTATTATGTTATGGTTTTTACCTATATCTATACACATATCCATCAACTTGGTAATGAAATGGTTTTTGATGTTTACAGTGGACTACTACCTCATGAGATAATATCGTTTGATTTTTAATTTACCACCACCATGGTAAGAAATTATGATATAGATAATTATTTTATATGATATATGTTATATTTATTATTTCATATTACTTGTATAATTATTATAAATAACATTCATTTCCTTAAATTTTGTGGGAAAAATATAATATTGTTTGCGGACATGTAAATATTGCATCCTCACAACCATGTGAATCATTAAACCATTATATCGAATGAATTAACTATGTATATAATTAAAATATATGATATCAATTAAATTTTTATGATATTTGTGACATATTTATCATCATTTAAATATTAAATAACATTTTCATTATTTCCATTTCACACTCTGAAAAATCTGATGACATTGTACGTGGATTTGTGGACTACCACCTCATATGAGCGATGTGGTTACAATTCATCACAATAGAAATATATATAGTCTTATTTTAAAAAATATTGTATTTATGATACAATGATCATTGTGTGGTGATGTTTTTCATAATATATTTCCATAATGATCATTGAACAATTGGATAATTAAACATGTGTATTTATTTCCTACCGTCTCTATGATTGAAACAGTAGTTCATTTTCCTAACAATCATTCATGGTTGGTTGTAAGAATAAAATTGATATATAAATATGATTATTATTTTTTGATTATTATTCTGGATATGTTTAACTAATGAAAAATTTTACCTTAGTCCATCTAGTAATGTTGTTTTATCACATAATCCATATAATGTAAAAACATATGAATTTATATAAATATATTAAGTAATTATTTATACCATGATAATAAGTGAGATAATATCAATAATAAATAGTAAAATTATTTTTATGAAATTATGTTTTTAACATAAGTTTATTATTTAATGATGATAATGATAGATGTGACATGTCAGACACATGGTAGCGGACAACCAGTCAATCACTTTTAATAGTGGCATATTTTGATGTTATAAACCCATCGTTTTATGAGGTGTGTATATAGCACATTTTATATATAATATATTGAATTTATTTATTTTCACATTATTTAATTTTTCTAGAAGTTATTATTTCATCAGGCTTAAGATTTAATTGATTTTTTGTGGTATGGGGAAAGTTGATTGTACAATGATTCTATTTAAAAATAATTAATAATTTTATTATATTATATGCTAATTTTTAACAATAAAAATGATTATAAATGAAATATTATGTCCCTTTAAAATTCCATGAATATTATTTAAAAATGAGTATTTTTAAAGGTTTTATATGGAGGGTTCTATCTAATTCAATTCGAATACTTATTTATTAATGTACATTGGCATAATGTATTTCCATCTCCCTTAAATATTAATTAAAATAACTATTCATTTTCAAGATAAAATGTTATGTTAAATGATTTTCTCCTTTTTGTAAAATTTTGGAAATGGGTTTTTTTCAAGAAAAAGGGAGTATTGGTATTTAATATTGGTTTTAAAAGAAAATAGAATTTTGTTTTGAAAAGTTTTTTATATGAGTATAAAATAGTTAATAAAATGGTTATTGGATGAACATGTTACATTCTTGGATAGGTACTTGATAATTACAGAATAGGTTGTATGACATAGGACCAAGCGATACCATTAAATCATACATGATGGGTCATCCCATATTGAATTGTGTGAGCACATTAATGTTTCCACAATGGGGAATCCTAGATAGCGTCAATGATACCATTACAACTTAATCTATGTGTTGGCGTAGTTAGAAACATGGGAGCCGATTACAGCTAAAATGATAAGGAATCCTAGATGGGATCAAGATATCCAATTACTAATTACATGATAAGTAAGCATAGAGAGAACTGGGTGATACTGTTATAGCTCTTCAGTGCATTGGGAAAATATTTTATTGGACGTAGGTCCTTTAGTAATTAAAATTAAATTGTATTTGAAAAAGTTTTATGTAAATGGTGATATATGTAACCTAATGGATTTTTTATTTTATTTTATTGGGTTTCAATATTTTCTTTTTTAAAAATGATTGGATTTGTTCATGTGAAATATCGTTGTATCATATTATCAAAAAATATTGAAGATAAAATTATATATTTTATAATTTTTCATGTTTTAACAATATGAACACCTTCAATTACTTTTATATCCCTTAATGATATTTTTTTCTCATCCTAATTTTTGACAATATTTTCATTGGGTTTAATAATCAAAAATTGAAATATATAACTCATACTGAATGTTTGGTAGATTTACCATGAATTTAATTAATGTTTTATTTTATAAGATTCATAATATATTAAAATAGAAACATATTGGAAGTTTCCACATTTTATTTTATGGTTTTCATAAATATTAGTTATTTCTAAATTCTATAAAATAGTAAATATAAAACTATAATCATTGTTAATAGAATTAATATTCATTAGTTAATCTACATATTCGATATTAATTAAAACTATTCCCTTATAATTAGATTTAATTTGAGGATTATACAACATTAGTTGTTGGAAAAATTAAAATATCATTCCCTTAGAAGATCTTATGTTATTATTAATTTTATATTACAGAGTATTTTATGATTTCTATTTTTCTTCATCAAAACTATGTCAGTTTATAATTTTTTTCATTATATAAAATAGGGAAGCTATAATGGGAATGCTTAGAGGAGAAAATATTCTTCTGAATGAGAATTTTGAGATGGCATGAATTGGTAAAAAAATATATTTTTTAGTGATGGATAATTTATCAAAATCAATAAATGGTCGTGGTATCTATTCTAGAGAGGATTCCAAAATGCAAAAAATGATAATGATTATATTAGATTATTTCATAAAGAAACATTACCATTCAATCAATGGATCGTCTGACTATATAGTAGCCGAAGGATGGATCAATTCCATGGAGATTGTTTTTTATGTCATGAGATGTTCAAAACATAAAAAACAATCCCTTTGCAATTATAATTTTAGAGTTTTAACATGTTGATGATGGTCCTTGGTTATGAATACATGAGAGAAATATAATATAGATTCCATGTAATGGGAAACAGTTAAAAATATCTATCTTGAGAAAAATCTCCCAAGGATTATTGGATTAGTATGGAAAAAAATAATAGATTTTAGAAAAAATGATGACTATTTTGTGTGGGTCCATGAAGAATGTAATATAAGTTTGTAATAATATATATTGTATTTCTATTGGAAATTAATATTAAAATTATTATATTTTAATCATGATTTAATATTATATTATGAGGGAATTTTTAAACAATATAATATAAAATTTATTATAACATTTATAATTTTGAGACAAAATTTAATTAAACATAAGTAATACAAGATGAAATTTTTAGGAAATGATCAAAGTGGTAGGGAATTGAGAAGAAACCACATAAGAATCCAATAGGTAATCCCTAATCATTTTCAATGTGTGATAAATTAAATTTTGGGAAAGTATTTAAGTATCAATAATGTGTAACTAGCCTAGTATATTTGGAAAAAAAGATCATTACTATAATTAAAATAATGTCACACAATCAGAAAATGCGATGAAATTTATCCAGATAACAATGTGGTGTTTTAGAAGTATTTAGTTTATTAATTTTTATAATTTATTCATGACTTTTCTTTCATGGGATGGAAGCCATCATGAATTGAATCAGATTCATGTGAAAAAGTCACTTCTAATAGAAAAATTTCATGTTTGGTCATTTGGTGAAGTGATGGAATCTCCAGCAAACATAATATTTACCAAATTTTAGCCATATGTTTATGGTTTTATAAAAACATTATGATATTTTAATTGATGAGATCATAATGTTATTAAGGGAATTTTGGGAGATAAATGTTTTGTTTACAATTATGTCATGATTTATTTTAATTAGAACTATCCATTTTCTATTGAACATTGTATATTAATTTATTATCTCATATCATAATTGATTGTTAATTTCTGTAATTATAATAAAATGTGACAACAATTTTGAATTTGGATAATATATAAATATAAAATAAATTTCATGTTATCCTTTTGAGTAATATTTGAGTGATTAGTAGTTGATACTATTAAATCAATAATGAAAAATAATCTTGAATACTAACTGTTTGGATAATAATTTTACAATAGGATGTAAATTTATTAAAGAATATAATTCATAAAAAAATTATTTATATTTCATTATTCATTTATTATCAATTGTGAAAGAATACACAAACATTATGAAAATGGTCTCGAGGGAAAAAGGATATCATATTTTCATATTTTATGATGATCTTAATGATCTTTTAAAAACCTTTTTGATTTTTAGTTTTTTTTAATTGACTTCCTATAGTCCATGTTCTCTATTTATCTCTATTATTTCATTGGAATTAGTTTTCTGTTTCAAATCCATCATTTCATTTGACACTAATGCTATCTCGATGTGCAATACTCATTATGAGTATCTTTATGTGAACATTATGTTTCACACATTACATTTTTATGTGATTTTTTAAATTCATTTTTAATTTTTGTGATTCAATAATTGAATTATAAATCTTTTAATACCTTGATAACCAGGATAACTTTTGAGGTCAAAATTCATATTAAGAGGGTATGGTGTAACATCCTGATATTTAATAAAATATTTTATTAATTTAGTAGAAGAAGATGCACTATTTAAAATTCAGTATTCACAACTCCAATTTTATCTCCTAACCACATAACATTTAGCTTCTTCTATAACACACATTACATGGAATTCACTGTTTACCCTAAAAATAGAATATTACTAATAATACTATTTAATATGGAATTTTTCACATATAATTTATAATGGAGAGAATGAATAGGAATATATATAATAATTTTACAAAAGGTTATAATTTTCTGTCTTTATACTAAGAAATGATATTATTATAAAAAAGATTAAATCATGTATTATTCATAAAAAAATTTCTAAAACAATTTTATCATCTATAAAAAATGTCTTTTTTTAAAATAATATTTCCCTAATTTAGGAAATATTTTTGAAAAGATAAACCCCATTTTTGAAATAGTATTTTAAATCGTATCTTTGGGTGATTTGTTTTTCTATTATGTTTCATTTTATGATGAATATTGAAAATTCAAATTTGTAATTGAAAAATTTTATTTCATCAAAATAATTATTATAGATCAATTATATTTCTCATTTATTTAAATTTAAAAATATATCAATTATTAATCTATTAATCTAATTTTTTCATTAGAATATTTTTTATATATAAGTAATTGGTAAAAACATAGTAAACATTTTGGAATTTTCATATTAAAGATCTGCTTTATCACAACATTTGTGAGATTAGTATTAAATTTACATTCTGTAATTAGGAGAATTTAATTTGCAAGAATGGTATACAAATTTTTAAATATTAATATTTTTTAATAATGTCAAATTAATTATTTACTATAATAATTAGTGAAACTATTTAAAATTAATTTACATAATTATGGATAAAACAAGGTTTTGCGCTAGACATGTGTTTATATTAAAATTAATTATATACACACATAAGTGTTTTATATAAAGAATTGGAATTAATATTTTCTATTTTTAGTTCAATATTTTTTGATTATAAAGTTCTTAATTATATTATCTAATGTGAAATTATACTAAAAATATTATTTACCATTTTATGGTTATAATAATTCCACTTCTCCCCAACTATAAAAGAGAACGTAATCCCCAACATATTCAAACTTCTAAATTATATTTTATCTTCATAAACCCACCCAAATAATTATAAAACCCATCATTTCTTATCATAAGCCTTTCTTTTGGATGAAATCATACACAACGTTATATTTGGTGAAAACCAAATGGATTAACCCAAAGAAAAGTTATCATTCTTCAAAGGGAACTTTTATTTTATTTTCTTCTCCACCCATAAATGTTTTTTTATTAAACTATTATATATTTTAAATTATTCAAAATATACATAGCTGTTTTTATTTTGTGGTTTAAAATTAAAAATACAAACAGATCCATCAAATGGTTAATGAATAACTATTCATTTGTGGGGATGACTTCTAACTCATGAAACGATGACATTCATTTTTTCCTTTACCACCTCTCATGGTTGTATATTGTTATTAGAATAATATATTATTATGATATTTATGAAATAGATAATTTAATTTTATGTATTGAAAAAAATATTTCACATTCCTTTATTATATCAATTTTATGGAAATATAAAAATATCATTTTTAGAAGTGTGGATTACATCTCCCTCAAAGCGATGTAATTCATCGCATGTTAAATAGAATGTACACTGGATGGATTTAATACAATATGTTATATAAATGAGATAAAAATTATATTCATGAAATAATTAACTTTCATGAAATATAATATATCATTTTCTCTATTACATTTTCACACAATGAAAAATTTATAACATCGTTTTTGGATGTGGGGTCTAATTCCTCCTCAAAATAATTGGATTCCTTTTTACAACGCCATGACTATAGAAATAATAATATACAATTAAATAATATATATTTATTATTTATTTATCATTAAATAGTGATTAATTTCACTTACCATTATTCTATATTGATCATTTAAAAATGGGAACATTACTCATGTAAATCTAAATCCTACAAACTCCATGATTGTAACATTGGTTCATTTTTTAGAACCCTCATTCATGATTGGTTTTAAATTTATAATTGATATATTATTATGAGAATTATTCAATATTATTATTTTATATAATTTCTAATAATTACCACTTTGACCATAGTAAACATAACAATCTCATTTCGGCATAAATTCCCAATTTGGTCAAAACAACCAACATAATATTAATTGATTGAGGAATTGTATATACCATGATAATAAGTGAAATAAAATTAATAATAAAAATATAAATTTTTCTCAGCAAATGAAATCATCAAGATATGTTTTATATTATGTAATATAAATACACACGTGACAATTCAATCCCTTGGAATGTGACATCATGTCAATCATCAATAATTAGGGCATATGTTGATGTCATACGACCAGTATATTATCTGACATCCATATACAACCCCTTTAATGTGTAATATTAGGAATTTATATTTCCATAAGATATATATTATTTTGTAAATGTTATTATTTCAGGGATATTATGATTTTAAATTTTCACAATGGTATGGGAAACATGGATTTATTAATGATTCCATTTCATAATATATAATATTGAGAGTATTTCGTTTAATTAATTTCAAAGATATAAAACAATTATAATAAATTTATTTATTCTTTTAATTTCATTATATGTTTTAATGAATAAAACATTGTGTGTGTATTATGTGAAAATTTTTAACTAATGATGAAATAAATGTTTTATTCATAACTAAAAGGATGAATTTTTTTTCTATGTAACTATTTTTTAATATATTGATTCCTTTAAAAGAATACATGTTTCATCTATGAAAATAAATCATTCAATTTTTTTGGTAAATTTTAGTATTGAATATTATTATTCATAGAAAATGGTTACTTATTTGTGAAATTAGTGTTTTAAAATTAAATGGAATTTGATTTATAATAGAGTTTTAGGTGAGTTTCAAAGTATTATTAAAACTATTTAATTGTTAAATTTTTTAATTAATGACAGAGTACTTGAGAATTTATATAATGGGGTTTCAGATATAAATTAGGTTGATCCCATTATATCATTAAAATGGGGTGCGTAATAGCATTAGGACATCCCAATGATGCTTAAATAATGGGGAGGCCCATATAGCACATGGTGATCTAGTAACAACTTAAAAAATGATGCATCCTAAATAGTTCTGGTTGAGCCCATTATAGATTTCACATTTCTGCAACCCAAAAAGTATCATGTGGCCTTGTTATATCATACACAATGTGATGGATCAGATAGCACGGAGTGAGCATGTTATACCTCTGTAATGCATTAGATAATGATAATGTCTGATGTAAACCTCACGGTTATTCCAATTAATTTTTTTTGAATGGATTTTATGTATATTATCCTCTATGTCACCGAATGGTCATTCTAATAGTTTTTATCAATTTAATTGATTTTCATGAATAAAGTTTTGCGATTTATTTCCATGTGAAATAGTTTTTTCGTATTGTAAAAGGTAATTGATGTTAAATGTAAATATTATATAAGTATTCCTTATTAAAAAATAAAATATTTTATTCTTTTTAATTCACTTATTGATCTCTTGTTCTCTTCCCATGTTTTTGAAATGTTTTCATTGGCTTTAAGGATGGGTATGGGAAAGGAGGAGGTAATGTAAAAACTAATGGGTATTTTCTATTAAAATAATTCATGATTTATTTTTAAAGTCTTATTCTATTGTAAAATTGGATATTAATCGAATGGATACACTTTGAATTTTATGGATTTGTTTTGTTGGAGTTATGTCTTAATTCTCTAAACCATATACCTCGACAAATACACAATGTGAATGAAAGTAAAATTTATTAAATAAGTCCATGATTATGTAATAATTATGGTTGATTCCTTATATGGGGGTTGTGTGAAAATATATAATCATGGAGAACATCATGTAGGATGATTAATATGGTGCACTTATACTACCCATTGGTGCTCTGGTTGATGGAACTTATAATTTTTCATTAAATATTTTTCATGGTATCAAGAATTAAACATTAGAGATGTGAATCATGGTAGTGTTTTTATGATAAGTGAATTTAATATTAATTTTTTAAATCCATTTGTTTCCCTTTGTTCAAAAACAATAGTATTATTACACACGACCAAAAATTATACTCAAAAACTATATGTATGTTTTGTAATTGGGGGAAGATGGGTCAACATGAAAACATTTTACAAAGATCTCTAATGTCAGGCTTCTGTAAGGTATCATGTGACCTGTAGTATAGGTACAATGGATTTTACCATGGTCACTGATTATAGATTCAATAGATGAATAATTTTATTAGTTAATCATCTCATAGATAGGTTCATGGAGATGATGAATGTTATTTCTATTAAACAAGTAAATTAACCATTAGATGGTGGTGGGTGATCATATATTAGTTGTGATATGGTTTTTATTAACTCTACTTTAAATACCTCATTGATTGATATTAGTGATTTATATTCCTTAATATTTTAATAATTTATCATGGGACATTACTTACCTATCTATTTTTATTCTATTTTACATTCCCTAAAAACTCAATTGCCCATGAATATGGATAATATTCAATATTTCCTACTATTTTATTTAGTTATTTCCAGATATGTGAACATATGGGACTTCACAGTTATGGATATTATGATCATCACTGTGATTTGTAGAATAGACTATTTAGATAGAATTATGAATAACATATAATTTTATCATAGAATAGTGTCACTTACATCACTTAAAGGGGAAATGAAATTGTTGACATGAGAGTGTGAACTAGGATTTACACATTTTTTTTCTACTCATGATTCATATTAGCATAAACATGAAATATATTACATTCAGTGCACATCCAAAAGTATCAGAGGTGTTCTCTAAGTCATTTCTTATAGTTTTTCATCTCAATTAGTATATATTAAAAGATGAATTAAAATGAATCCCTCCTAAAAGATAATATGACATTTTAATTGATATCACTCTTAGTTCGTAGAAAATTTTAATATGAAATTATAACTAATAACCAACGTTTTAAAAGGATATCAAATTAAAATATTATGAATAGTTGAAGAAATACTATATTTTACATATTAATTCACAATGGGTTTAACTTGTGTGGTTTTACATGAAAGGTTATGTTTAACATTGACTCCTAAAATATTATCCAAAGAGAAATTGTGTTATAATGATTAAAATGAACATTTTCTAGGATTAATAATCTATTTTATTAGTTAATAGTAGAAGGATGTTTCTTTAAGATTAATAGTTAATCTTTAATAATATATGGACTAGTGATGAGGGCATCTAGATGATAGATTTTCAATGATGATTTTGGAAATATGAGAATGTGGTGATCCCATTTATGTTAAAAAATAAACTACAAGTGTTCATATATCTCATGAATATGATCATCCTTGGATATATATGGTTTTTCATTATAGCTTTCACTAATTACCCCCTTATCTACACATAGTCCCTAGATTATCATTTCATACCACTCAATATATTATTGAGTATACATCATGTGCATCAGATATATATGAATTTTTCTAAGAGTATGAAAATTATTCAAGAGCTATATAAATTTATTGATCATATTAAACTATTTATTTCTTTATTTGGGCCGAACTAGAATGCACACTACATCCTCTATCCAATGTAGTAATTGAGGAAATATTATAACCACTTCATTGTATCATTATTTTTAAACATGTAAATTTTAATTTTATATACTACATTAATATATAATAAAAATTATCAATAAATTTATATATTATGGTACCTCCATCATTGAGATAATATGATAATGATAATAATATGATGTAAGGATCATTATTCAACATAATAAATTTATTTTAACATCAAAATAATACATTTAAAAATTTATGGTATCCACTGCATTCTCCTTAAATTGTGAAAACTAATTTCGTTTCTTATCTAGGATGGTTATTTTCAATTAAATTCTTAAGAATATATATTGATAGAATAATTATGATCCTAAATATAAGATATTCCATCTTAAAAAACATTTATAATATTTTCAATAACTCAATTATGTCAATCAGTACATCTAGTAAAATATTTTATCATATTCCTTGATATTCTTATATTTAATACACAATTTTTTATTCTTATAATCAATAATATTCATCAAATTGTTATTTAATACATTGATAATATTATAAAATTATTCAATGGTCTCATGGTTCCCAAATTTTTTTGATCCACTATTTTCATATTTATAGAATCTATATTGAAGCTAAAAATCCAAATATTCATTGGAACTAACTTACATTGATAATGTAATTACAATGATATATATTTATAGTGAAGCATTCTCCCAAATGTCTACATCACCATTATATTTAATCATCTCTCCAGGTAGAGTTGTAACAATTCAAAAAATAAAACAAATTTTCGTTTTTGAAAGAGAATGATAAATATATTTACGTTTATAATAATAAATATAGGTTTTAGTATGATCATTTCATCTTGGATCTTCTTCATATTAATAATTATCACCTGTAATTCCAAATAAATCGTGATATATTGATTCCCTTGTCTTTATTTCACGTTTTTGTATTGTATAATACATTGGTCGCGAAAAAATAAAACTTATAATCTCCGTGTAATCATGATCTATCATAATTTTCATCATTACATACAGATACATCATCTTTATTAGATAAGATATATAAAATCATTATTATATTTATATCTTTCTATATCATATTTTTGATAGTTTTGTTTAAAATAATTTTCTTGACTAAAATTTAATGAAAAATAGAAAAATTGTACACCTTTTTAAATCATGAATGAATTATTTTTTCTTTAAAAGGTAAGGTTATCAAATTACATGAATCTAATCACATGAGATCATAGATTTCATACTAATTAAGGAGATAGATTTGGGATATGGATGCCAATGAGAATGGGATGTGAACGTGATTTTTTAAGTCTACAAATATTATATATATAAATATATTATAGGTTAAAATTATTTTTTAATTTTTTCACTCTTTTCACTTTTCTACTTTCTCACAGCACTACCAAATATTCACATATCAAAGTGGCATGTTAATTTAGATGTATAGAGTTTCTCTTTTAAATGACTAGTCATTGGTTGGAAACTATATTCCACAATGATCACATAAAAATATAAAAAAACCATTTCTGATTTTGAATATATTCTCAAGATATTTTATGTGTATAAATATTTTACAATTTTTTATGGTGCATCCAAAACTCAGGTATATATTTTATATAACAATGTTGTATCAAGGATAATAACTAATGTGTATTTTACCAAATTTAGATCTCTTTTATTAATATATTTTATTATATGATCTTCTTCTTATTTCTAATTAATTATGAAAAAAACATGTGAGGAAATCAACATTATCATTTAAAAAGATGCTATCCACGCACTTTCCTTTTTCCACATCATAGGACCAAGAGATGTACCCCATTCGTGTATGTGTTTCAATACTTCTTTTTCACTAAAAAAAACAATTTTATAAAACACTTATAATTTTTCTTCATTATTTATATTTCGTTATTATAAATTATACAACATGAAGGCAACACATGATGTTGTTGGTGTTTGTCTTAGTGGTAATAACCCCTTATTCTAAATAAAAAATGGTGATTCCAAACCCATTGGGTGTTTGTACGGTAGCAGAACTATAGGTTACTGTAGTAGTGCCGGCACCGTAGCAACAGTGGGAATGGTAGTAGTGGCAGGTCATTGTAGCGGTGGTAGGGCACTATTGTAGTGGTGGGTATTGTGCGGTACTATAGAAACACATGTACTGTAGTAGTACTATTCAAATTATGGGCTTTGGGCTAAAAACATGGTCCTATGGGCCATTTAATGGGAAAAATTTCCACTGGGATTTCGGGCTATGTAATGTGTCTCCATCTACCTAGTTAAAGAGGTATTTGATTTCCATTAATAATAAATGAGGAATCAGCACCAAACTTAAAAAAAACTAAATACAACACATGATCTTTTTTTGTTATCATATTCTTATTTATTAAAACTAAAATATATAGGTCATTCTAGGAATTTTTAAACAAATAATATATCATCAAATGAATAAAATAATAAAATATCACTACCTAATGACAATATCCAAGTATACATCAGTTTAAATCATATCTAAAATATTGAACATATAATTACTGACTCCACTATTAATATATTTGTTGCAATGTAGATCCACATTTCATATAGACAACATTTGTGTTTAAAATTAATATTTAGATGAACATCATAAATTATCTCTCTATGATCGGAATTCATTAAATAATAAACATATAATTTATATTGGTAGTTATAAGAGATTAATATTAAAATAAACAACATTGATAAAACTATTTCATCGAGGATAGTTGGACTTATTGTTTTCCACCCATCGAAGAGTATCCTCTTTATTTTTAGAATTCCATTTTTAGCATGAACCAATAATTTTTTGACTTCCATAGAACAAAATAGAAGGATTATTTCAAAACTTTCTATATTTTTTCAAATGAACAGTTGAATGAAAATATTCGTGGACATATTTATTTGGTGGTGAGTTTATTTTTCTTTTGTTAATTTTTTTAAATACAAGAATATGAATTATGAAAATTAAAATCATGATTAACTAGTGTTTGATGTGTTTAACGATCGAAAGATGATAATGTAAAAAAACTTAAATGTTAACAAATATATTATAGAATATTTTAAAGAAACTGGTCATATCATTATTTTATGATATTACCATTATATAACATGATTTTATAATTATTATATGGTTATTATAACAAATTTTACATTTGTAATAAAATAGAAAAAAATGGTAATGATTTATATTTTTTCAGGAGTAATGGAGGTATTTATACAATGATTATATAAGATATCCATAGTCATAAAAAATTAATCATTTTATCATATCCTTATTAAATTATTTATTTAAACTATCCACAATAGATGTGGATGAAGAAGAAATCATATTTCTTGGAGGCAGTATTCGATTATATACCTGATTAATGATCTGATTTCAAAATAAATTAATATGATTATAGAATATTAATAACGACAATTGAAAAATTTAATATGTAGCATAAATATCTTTTGTATTCATCTAATTAATCATTGATTCCATAATTTAGAGGTGATAATAAAAAATGAACAACAATACATCATAGAAGAAGTATTATGCATGTACACATGATTTTATTAGTGAGAAAAAAGGATAAAAAATTAGTTTCCAATATTTAGGGTTATATTTTAATGTAATAATTAAAATTAATTCATTAAGTAAATATACATTGGTATTTTAGGGATAAAAAATATTTATAAAGAATCATTATGAATTAGTGGATACTCGAGTAATGAAAATAATTTTTCTCTATGAATTCTCTTATTAAATGAAGTGCTAATTCGTTTTCAAAATAAAAAAAGGATTTTGGAAATGGTATTGGGTCTAAGGGATAATTGATTTTATATTTTAATTCATAAATCAAAAGGTGACATGATAATTAAGTTTTTGGATTTTTATCTTTTTATATGTGAATATAATTTTATTTCTAAGTAACTATTACATTTTAAATTTAGAAATTTGATAATTTTTAGTTGAATGGAAAAAAAAGAATCATGGAGGGGTCATTGGGTGTTCCTTGAAAATCAACTCATCAAATTATTTTTTATGAAACCGTGGGTGTGTTAGGTATTTTTATTTTATTTATTTAACTTTTACATAAAATAAAATTTATCATAGTTGTCAATTTATAAATTAGGCATTTACTTTTTTTTGGAAGAAATTTATATTGATCATGATAACTAATTTGAAACCACAAAATTATAATTTGAAAATTATTTTATCAAATTATATTTCTAATTGCGTGAAAATATTATCTTAAAAAACAAAACTAAACTTTTTAAAAATAGTTTTGATAATAAATATAGTTTTCAACTTAAATTTTAAATATATGTTAAAATTATTATTTTTACAGATTTTAATTACATAAATTGGCTTATATTAAATAAATTGAAATCTATGTGGATTTTTATCGAAGCTAAAAATTAATCTCACTATTAAAATATTTGATTTTTTCAATGTTTTGAGAACATGCTTTATTGATATAAAATTTTAGCATTTTTCTATAATGTCTGATATAAGATATATATGATTAAAAATAAATAACATTGAATAATGTAATAAAATAAAATAATATTATGTTAATTGAAAATTTTAAAAAACATATATAATATATTTATATAATGATAAATAATTAAAAATATACTATTATTTCAAAATATGATAAATTAGAATTGAGATTCAAAACATGTTAAATGAGTATGTTAATAGAGATGGAAGATATAACACTCTATCATGAACCACTAAGTATGAGAAAAAGGAGTCACATTAATTGATTTGTATCACCACATATAAAATATTCTATATATTTGAAACATCTTTATAGTTGTTCTTAGATGTTATGTGAGAATGATGTCATGGCCCTCTCTAGTTAAAACTATATGGTTCTAGAATGGGCATTACAAAATATAATGGGAGAATTGTTTTCTTCTATTATTTTACCAACATGATTTATAGTTGAAGGAAGATAGGATTTGAAGAACATATTTATGGGAGGAACCATGTTCATCGCTAACACATGTGTAATGGAACTTTGAGATACCATTGGAGGGAATTCTATTATATTTTTTTGATATTTTGGGTCTGTTCACATATCATGACTGTGTAAATAGTATTGTATGTCATATATATATACCTTTCATGCATTATATTGTACATCAATTTAATCCAATGTCATATATGAAATCTTGGTTGGAAATGTATTTTATGTGGTGTGATATATGTTTTTATCATACTATTTAGTTATATATTTTATTTTATTATTAGTAATCATGGATATATTGTTATGTTGGTGTACTATGATTGTGAATAGTGTTTATGTATGGAGAAAATGTTTTGTTCCTGGAAGGATATAACATTTAGTGTGGGTTTCCTCTAAGGGAATACGTTTTGAGATCCCATAGAATAAATAAGATATTCCTTAAATGTGATTTTTTTAATTCATGTTATTTTTGATAGCACCATATAAAAAATTGGTGCGAATCTCATGAGGGTTGAGACGCACCCATGGGGGAGAACAACCATGTTCCATTACCTGATGTGAAGTAGGGTTATCCAGTGAAGACTCATTTACATGGTCTAGTGGTGTAGGATTTCATTCTTCCTTAGATGAGATAAATCCCTCATATTCCTATATAAGATGGTGGGGCACTGAGGTCAGTGTCCACTCTTCAAAATAATTGTTACTCATAGATCCTCTAGTTTTCAGTTTTCTAGTTTTCAAGTAGATACATATGAAAATATTTTCATCATCGAGGGTTTGTTCAACATTGTGGGAAACAATCAGAAATAATTTTTAAAATAGATACATTCTTGGTACAAGTACATCGAAAAAGGTGTTGGAGAATTATGTTATAAGCTAGTAAGCATAAGGGTATCACCAAAGTGAAAATCAATAATCTATTTATCTTGGAATTCATTCAATATATTGTGAAGCAAGTATGAACATGATATATTGTGGTAATACAACATGGGTCAATAAAAGTAACTCTCTACTCCCCATGTTGCATTGAGCTTCTACACATGTCTTGGATATTGGCCAGAATAAAAACATATGTCTTGAATTTTTTATAATATATTTCATTTTGACATCATAAGGAAGTTACATAGATTCGACATAGAGACATGCATGTAGTGTATCATCAAGATATTTTATGAAAAATTTTCATTCTAAATATTTTAAATTAAATGATTACATGAATTACATGATATAAAAAATTTAACATTATTTATATTCAACACCATGTTTTTCAAGTGTTTCATGTGACATTGATCATATCTATTTCTTTTGTTAAATCAAATGAAAAATTATGCAAACAATAATAAAAAAATAAAATTATTATTTAATAAAGTAGTTTTACCAAATCCTTTATAATGGTTGCTATTAATATGAATAACTATATTTTATTTATACATGTTTATTAAATTTTTTTACAATCACCTAATTGATTTTATATGAATAAGATAAAAATAAATTCATTTTTATGCTTAAAGATATATTGTACAAAAAATCATGTTTTCTACTTTGTAATGGAATATGAATTTTAAAATTTAAATTATATATAACATATAAAGGTTATATAAAAAAATAAAAACCAATTTTGAAAATAAAATTTCAAAATTTCAGAAAAGAATATATTTTTAATTTTTTAGACTTCCCATTTTTTATCAATTATTAAAAATATTGAATTTTAATTTGAAATTACTTTTCCATCTAAATAACATAAATTTATTGTTTTTTATAATTTATTTTAATATCAAAGAAGATCTATTATAAAAATATTAATCAAATTTGGGCCACGATAATCTTTATAGAATTTTAGTTAGAAATAAAAACAATGAAAATATTTTGATATTTTCATTTCAAAACCCAAATTTCTCACTACGTCAATGGGATATGTTTTTAATTTCATTATTCCACATATGTGAATTGAATTTTAAAAAAAATTATGTACATGTATATGGAATATTCATAATATTTATAGTCTAAAAAATTAAATTTATTAATTATCCTAATATATAGTGAAAAAAATGAAAATTTATTATCATTATTTATTTTAAAACATGGGTTTACCATGACATGTTTTTGTTTAAAAATATGTTTTAAACAAAAATATGATTTTTTATGTATTCAATTGAAATAAATATTTAGAATCATTAGATAATAATTTCTAAATAAATATATATTTAATTATATTCTTAATGTATAAATTACCTTTATAAAGAAAAAATCTATTTACCTTAATTAAATCTATGTTGATAATATTGATTTAACATAATGTCTAAGGAATAATTTTAATAATGATTTTAATATTATGTGATGTAGGTTTTTGTAGAAAATAAATTCCCTCAAGAAATTTATTTTTCAATTTTGGAGTCACATGATCTATGGGAGACCTATTAATAGTGTTTAACTTTTTTCATTTATAAGAATGACACTCCTCCTACACTATAAATGAAAACCCACCACCTCACGTTTTCAAACCTCTCAAAAAATAAGATCATACAAAACTTGTAACACCCCAGGTAAATAAAGAATATGAAATTTTTATATTTATCTATATTTTTGAATAAAATATTATTATTACTTTAAAGAGGATGCTATTCTCGATGGCGTACCAATAGGCAACAACGCATTTCTTGGGAATCTTACGTTGCACTCTAATAATAAAATAATATTATTTTTAATGGTAGTTAACGCCTAGCCGTTGTAATGGCGGGAATGAACAGAACAAACTACAAAAATTATTATATATGTTTTTCAAATATTTTTACTTTTTACAATAAATGTTAGAGGATTAAAAATGTGAATGAATTCAATTTTCAAGAGTAAACATTCTAACGATCTTTAGAATGTCTATTAACCGCCTTTTGATGGTGAACCTCTTTTAAATCCACTCTTTGACAATTTTATGTGTTATATATGACAAAATAAAATTCTTCTTTAGAATAGAGACATCAAAATTTACTTTGTGTAAATTTTTGGTATCTTTCTGATAAAGTTCATTTTTTAATGAATAGTGAAAAATTTTGTATTTTAATTCAAAACCACTTTTTAATCTAATTTATTTATATGATTATATTATCTTTTGAATTGTTTTTAAAGTAAAAATAGAATATAGTTTTACCATTTAATCCAATAGTGGTCATTGGAATTAATTTCACTTTGAAATTGGACTTAAACTAATGTCAATCTTTTAATAGATATTGTTTCATAAAAACACGCTATTTGATTTGACAATGGGAATTAATTATTAAATTAATTAATGCAACTTATAGGTTTTTAATTTTTTAAAATAGATATCATTTTTGAGTTCGGAATATCAAATATATCTTACGGTGAATTTTTGGTATTTTTCTGAAAAACATCAATTTTTGATGAATACTGATACCACTAAGTGGTAGTTAATGAAATTGATTTTTTGTTTAAATGAAATATTTCCACCTATGTTTTTTTAATATCAAAAATCCGACATGCATGGTTGTCATTAGGATGTAAAATTTGGTTCAATGGGATTAAAATAATTTTTTGGTGAAGAGTAACTTTTATGTTCTTAATCGCGATTAGAGGTAATTAGTATAATTTAAGGTAAAAATAATGTTTTAATAATGTGAAATGACCTAGAAACATGTCCTACCCTCATTGGATGTGTCATGGCCGACCAAGAAAATCAATGGGTCAAAATGGGGACCCCATAGAGCCACTTTGGTTGGAAAATGACATAAATAACTTTTTTAAAAGTTAAAATAAAAATGTCACAAGCATGAAATGTTTCACTAAAACAATTTTTTAATGGGGTTATATAAGTCATATTTTTGACTATAAATATTCATTAGAAATCTAAAAATATTTCCTACATCATGATATTTTTTTTATAATTTTTATACATTAAATAAATTAAATTATTTATGACATCATGATGATGCAGCGATTACCTCATTAATAAATGATTTAAATAAAATGAAAAGATAATGTTTAAACTATAAAACAAACATGTAAAAAACCTATTGGATGAGTATATTTCGAACCCTTACCACCTTATCCTTGAAATACATCAATTTGGGACATTTAAAATCCGAAAATCATATGAAAATAAAGTAACATTTTGTAACTTTACAAGAGTGCCCCTCCTCTCCTCTTATAAAAGGCCCCAACCTCTACCACCTTACCCACACCTCTCAAGCCATTTTCACGGCCAACCCCTGCTCATTTTTCCTGTAAACATCCCTATATTACTCCTATAATCCTCACATTGGGCAGATCTCTTCCCAACAAAGCCTTTGAGCTCAAATCAAATAGAGTTACCCGATTTTAAGGTAATGTTTTCACTTGTGTTCTTATAAATTATTTTGCTTCTCCAACCCCCTAAACTCTTTTTATTAATTTATTTTGTAACAAATCCAGTATATTAAATATACTAGTATTATGTTATAATAATATTTATAGCTACACTTACACACACCTACATCAAATGGTTAATGAACATACTGTTTCTGTGGATGGTGAATTTTTGCCTCATGAAACGATGATTGTTCAACAATCATATAACACCGTAAAAAGTGGTCATTAAGATGTCACTATATTTATATATGATATATAATATGTTTATGTTTTACTTAAGATTATTTTTTTTTCTTTTGTGGCATACCTTTTCGGTTTCCATTGTGGGTAAACACGATAATTTCATTTTAGGAAGTGCGGACTACCGCCCCCTCAAAGTGATTTGATTCCTTAATGCCATATGTGGGATGTATAAAGGATGTATTTAATGTTATTATATATAATGTATGTTAAATATAAATGTTTAATATAATTCTGTAATTAAAATATACATACCTCTCATTTAGTGTTAATTCCATTAATATGACATAGAAATGAAAGTAGCGTTCATGCGTACGTACGGCTTACCGTCTCCATGAACGGTGCATTTCATTTCATACCTCTAACTGATTATGTAATATTATAAATACATGTATATTCTGGATATATATGATATATATGATATCCAAATCATGAATATCATTCTGGATATAATGAAACTTTGACCACACGAACAACATGTAATTGTAAGAAGTCCACTTTCGACTTAAGAACCAAATATCGACAAAACAATCATTATTAACTTAAATGATTAAATAATGTTTATAACATCTAAATAAGAGATATAAAAGTAATAATGAACTTGAAAAAGGTTCTTAATCATGTATAAATTAACTCAATTTTATTAATCAAGACGTTAAAGAACGATCGAGTCAAGTCGGACCTGAGGTAAGGGATCCTACTCCTCTCTTTCTTTTTATGTACACTATTTTATGTCATTCCTTTTAAGCTCATCTTTCATATGATTGGGATGTTCTTTTATATTACTATTACTATAATTTTTATGTTCTTATGATAAGAGACCCTATTCTCTCTCATCAATCCATTTTGGAAGTTTTGAGTTGCTCCTTTAGGCTGCCAAATTTTCGTAAGAGATCTAACCTCTCAATTTCTTTTTAAGTACTCACCTTTATGTCACTTCTTTTATAATCCTCTTTGTTATAAAGGGGGATGTTATTTAATATTCCTATTTCTGTAAATTTTATTTTAATATGTTGAGAGACTCTATTTTATCTCATCAATCCTTTTTTGGAAGTTTTAAGTGGCGCCGTTAAGCTGTCGAGTTTTCGTAAGGGATTTTTCATCTCACTTTTAATCCCAGGATATTTATGCTACATTTGCTACATTATCCTTTGAGTGATGTATGTACTGACCATTATTTTACTCATTGTGTAATATAATTTTATTTATTAGTATTTACATCAATGTTGTATTGTCCTTCTTTCACGGGGTGTATGTTTCGAAAGAAACCCATGTCAGTAAGAGAACCTTTCACCCTCCTCTTTTTAAAAGACATCTTTTGTTATGTCTTTTAATTCACATATCATTATGTTGGGATATGTTATTATATATCCATAGTGATTTAAATTTTATGTCCAAGTGATGAGATACCCTTTTTATCTCTCATCAACTCATTTTATGAATTTTGTAGTGACGCCGTTAGGCTGTCAAATTTTTGCAAGGGAACTTCTTAACCTAATTTTGATTCTTGGGATAAGCTTGTACTCCTTGAAAATGGAGTTATATGAATATGTGTGAAAAAACTCTGATTATTATACACTTAATATCCACTTATATTTGGTGTATTAGTTTTTCACACATAATTATGTAATTGATTTATCTTTAATCCAAGGATATCGTCCTTGTATGGGACTTCATCTCAATCTGCTTTCATTGAGGCATATTTTGTTTTAGACACAACCTTATTTTATACGGTGTATAAACCCCTTTTACTTTTACATTTATTCAAAAGGAATACTTTTTATATGAAGCGTTTACTAAACGACAAAAGGGAATGTTTTCGTCGTACCTATGCGGCGACAATGACTTCTCAACCGCCGTGATCGTTATTTGAGTTTTGGCTTCCTCTACAAGCCATACTTTTTTTAAAGAAAAATAAATACCATGTTTTACTTTTCTTTTATCTAGGTATTGAAAATTTTTTTCATAATTTTTTTATATCAATGTTTTGTATTGATATCTTGTGATTGAAAAGTGGAAATGTTATGTTTCCTTTATGCATGTTTTATGTGATACGATTATGTTATGGTTCTTGGAAATTATTATGAAGACGGGTGGTTCCGTGAAAAAATAAGGGCGGGTGAGCCCGATATAGCTCTCTAATGCATTGGGTAACGCGAAGGGGTTAAACGTTAAGGTTTCTCCGAAGAGATTTAGAGAATATACTGTGATGGGTATTCCAAACGTAACCAAGAGGGTTACTCCCTACGTAAGAATGTTATGAATGCCTCATGTTACCTTTATGTCTTATGATTTTATGATTTATTCATGATTTTATAAGGTATGTTAAAGTGCTTATCTTTTATAGGTAATGTATGATTTCATTCTTATGTATACATGTACTGATTTTTCCTTTCCATATTTTTATATCCCTTACTGAGCTTTTTATGATCATCCCATGTTTTTGAAATATTTTTCACAGGTCAAGGGAAGGGTACATGATATGATGATAGTGTCAAGGAAGTGTCAAGAAAGAATCCATGTTTTATTTTAAATATGTTTCCGTTGATGGGAAAAATGAATACTATCTTTTATGTAACCACATTGTTTAAATGTGGAATGTAATGCATGTTTTATGATTTAATTCTCAAAAACTCTAAACCTGAAAAGATCCTCAATGTGTAATCTTGTAATAACTCATAATTAAGTAAGGTTTAAGGATGGGGACTTATAGTTGGTATCAAAGGTCGGTTTAGATAACATTAGAGGTTAGGTTATTCTCTATGCACAAGTGACATTACCATAATGGTTAGGATTTCAGAAAGAGTCCTAGTTTTAGATAAAGAGAAATGAGTAAGTATATCTTCGTGTTTACCTTCCTCATTAGTACATGATGGTTTTGTTGATATAATCACACTGAAATTTCTATTTTTAGTGAATGGATGGATCTAGCAGGCACCAAAGAGAATACATATTTGAAGGAAACTATGGTGGTTCTCTGATTAAGATACTAGATAAAACAGGGGATTCAATGAGAAAACTCATGGTTTTTCTAAACCAACTATCATGGAGTCATGATCAACCACGTGAACCTTGGTATAATCTGTAATGCATCATGTACAAGATGACCAAATGATGTGGAAGTTCAGGTAATAATTATAAAGGTAACCATTAGAGTTTATATGATCCTTACTTTGGAGGAAATTATTGGTTATTATATGTTATGATGGAAAATGAAAGGCAAGAGATAAACTTGAGGTTAAAATATGTTATGATCATTTTTGAATATTTTATATCATTTTGGGGAATGTTTTAAGAATTATATAATTTTGGAAAAAGGACAACACGCAGACCGTGTGACAACCCATCACGTCGGACAAAGATGCGAGAATCGAACCCACAACCAAAGTGCGACTGGTATTTATCGCCTACCACTGGACTACGTGAAGTCCCTAGTTAGTTTGAATAAATATTTTTAGTTAGATGATTTTAGGAATCAAGAGTACATTTATTTTGGGTTATCTATGGAAATGATTAACCTATCATCGAGGATATGTGATTAGGTTAATTACTTTTCAATATGAGAGTTTAAGAGCAACTGATGTTATTTGGAGATAAAAGTTAATTTGTACCTTGGAAGACTATGTGACTAAATCCTTCAAATATTTGGGTTTCAATCTTATTTTGGATTACATTGAAGAATTTTATGGACAAATTTTTTATAAAATGGTCCTCGTTGAACTTTGGCTTTTGTTGGAATATTTCTGGAGATTAAGAATAGATTTTCTTTTTATAAAGGGTTATCCTTTTCTGGATTATCTGATCTTGTACTAACCATTTTGGTTATCATTTTGGTTAAAATCTAAAGACATGGGAAGTATATAGTTCTCTTTTGTAGAATAGTTTATTCTCTAGAAGTTGATTATAGTGAACAAGCACTAGTAGAAAAATGGTTTTTAATGTCGGTTTTTAACCGACGTCGAAGTCACTGACGTAAAAAATATGAATTTTTTACTTCAGTTTTTGTAAACCGACGCGAAAAATGAATAACATTTGTTTTTTAGCGTTGGTTTTGTAAAAAACTGAGGCCAAAAAAACTAATTCATATCATTTATTGGTGTCGGTTTTCATAAAAACCGATGCGAAAAATAAAAAAAAAATAGTTTTGGCATCGGTTATTTAAAAAAAACCGAATCCATAAAAGAAAAAGAAAATATTTTTGGCATCAATTTTTATAAAAACCGACGCCAAAAAGAAAAAAATATTTCTATGTTTTAGATCATTTCCTAAGCTTTGATTTGACAGGTTGTGGAACTAAAATGGAGTTACGGTTCAAAAGTTATCGCCGTTAGAATTTGAACCTATCAACGTGTTGATTGACACAACTCGTTTCAAAGAAAACATGATAAACATAAATTAAAATCATATACACGAAATGAAATAATATAATCATAATACATCAAACATATTTCAATGGTTTTAGGGGCTTCCATCGAAATGATATGTTTTTTATCATCATTGAAGTGCCCAGATCAGTGTGAATCACTGAGAGGGGGAGGGGGTGAATCAGTGACCCCTTAAAAACTTTTTACTAATTGATTCCTTATCAATTAAACCTCTATGGCTGGTTAAAGCCTCGATCCACTCTTCTTGTATCTCTCAACCTTTCCCGGATAATGCAGTAATGAAAAGGCACAGGACACAAGGATTTACAAGGTTCGGCACCAAAGGCCTACATCCTTTCCATGCTCTCCCAGCATGGATTCTCCCATTATAACATGTTAGAATTACAATGGTAGATACAGAGTCCCACTGTATCTCTCCTGAGTCCCACATGAGGGTCTTTATACTGCGTCCCACAGTGTTACCAGAGTACCACTGGCCTGCTCCAGAATCCCACTGAAGACTTCTTCTCCCTGAGTCCCACAGGGTCTTCTCCTGGCTCCTCGAGTCACACGAGTAGCTCTTCTTCTCTTTAAGCTTCTTCAAGTATCTTCAGCAGCCTGGGATAAAGACTGATGGCCTTGCTCTGTACCTCTGATCACTTGAGATGATCAGGTCTTCTCGTCTTGCTCGGGCTTTATCACCTTCTTCTAAGGATGACCCTGCTTTTCTACAATTACTGAATACACAGACAATTGATGTCTTTAACTTTAGTCTGGTCCAGTCTCAGTTCAAAACAACTTCATGCACTGAATGCATGACATCACAATATCTTCAAGATCTTCTGGTCTTGGACTCCTCAAATGCACACAACCTGATTTAGCTTTGTTCACGTGCGCACGTGCATGCATGCATGCATGCACTTCCCCTTTCCTCTTCTTGGTGCAGTAGACCCACAAAGGGTGTAACACTTCAAGCACACACCTTCTCACTGAACTTCACAGACTTTATTTCCTTTTGATTACACACATAAATGTGTGTTATACTTTTTGTGAGTGTTCTCCCTTTTCTTCTTCTAAATGTATACACACTTCATAGTGCACACACATAGGTTCGGCCTTCTTGTCACTTTGCACACAAAACTTCTTCACTTTGGCACACACTTGAGCTTGGCCTTCACACTTCTTGTTGCACACCCTTAAATGGCCATAGGGTGTTCCTCTTCAATTTGCACACACAAAATGTGTCTTCACTTGGAACAAAAAGTCACACGTTTCTTGTATTGTCCAAGTGCACACAACCTATAGGGTGTAATGCTTTTGTTCTTCTTTGCACACACACACAAGCACTAAGGGCTCGGTTCTTCCTCCTTTGCACACCTACTGCCAACATCCTTTCTCCTTTGTTTGCACACACATAAAATGTGGTGGCCACACTCCTTTTGCTTCAAACTTGCCCAAGGCCTTCTTGTTCTTTTTCACTTATCATGTACACACAAAATGTGTGATCTTCACATTGCACACAAGAGATGCAAGTCTCGGCCTTCACTTCTTCTTGCACACACAACCCGTAGGGTTTCTTACTCCACCGAAGCTCCTGCCTTCTTCTGTTTTTGCACACACAGCCTGAGTGTCTTCAAACAGAGGCGTGCAAGGGTCACTTGGATCCAAGGCTGGTCGGGCGCGCAAGTTCCTCCTTCCGCGGGGTGCGCAAGTGCAAAACCCGCGAGATCTTCCTCCTGCCGCGCAAGGGTGCGGGCAGAGAGGGAACAAGAGTCTTGAGCGCGCAAATATGCGGCTCGGATCCTTCCTGTCGGGCAAGAGAGGCGCGTAGGATATTACTTCGCGAGGCAGAGAGCATCACGGGTCTTCACGAAATGAACAGCAACCTTCACTCGGCCTCGGACTCCTCTTTATATAGGCAGTGGAGGAGCATGGATGATCCGCGGGGAAATACGTTTTGAATGCCCAAAATCTGCGGGGACTTTGAAAACTTCAAACGCGTTAAATATCTTCCGCGTATCTCGTTCTTCTTCTCTGTTTTAATGCGGGTTTTCCATTTTTTGGTTTACTTCACGTGCATGTGACTTAGAATGCATGCACGGCCTTCCTTCGATCCAACCCATGCAGAACACGAACACCCCGAGGCCTCGGCAGCTTTGCTTGCCTCGGCCGTTCTTTGAAGATCTCCATTTGTTGCATGCATGCATATTTTTATACATGAATGAGTTCGGTTTGGCCAGACGAACTCATTGGTGCCTTCGGCTTCGAAAGAGACAGCCGGGAACTCGAAATCGTATGCTCGGAGGGCTCTGGTTCAGGCGGCGGCTCGCGGGAAGGCTCTGCATGGCCGAAGGTGGGAGACAATGCCGGGGCCGTCGGATCAGATCTTCAACGGCCTGGATTAGATCGCGGCGCCGCAGATGGATCGTGCGGCGCAGATCAAGCGCGCGATCAATCGAGCGGCTCAGATTCTCTCCCGGGAATTTTTCCGCGTCCCACATCGAAACGGGGCGCGGTTTTATCGTTGTTTATCACCCTGGCAGTCACCGCTACTCCTCAGTTGAATCTTCTCCCTCCACGGTGCCTCCCCGCACCGTGTTCTCCCTGCGGGTGCGCTCTGCGCCCACTCTATGCTCCTGCGGGCGCGCTCCTAGCACCCACTATGCACTCCGGGTGCGCGGGTTTCACCACTGCGTGCCCTCGGGGGCTTACACACGGCCCCTGCCTCTGCGCTCCTCCGGGCGTGCCCCAGGCGCCCATGTGGTGTCCTTGGGTGCGCCCTGCCGCCCTGGCTCGCCCCACGGGTTCCCTCGGGCGTGGTGCCCTAGTGCCTATGCCTTGGGGTTGAACCCCCAAGGTGCCTTGGCTGGCCAATTTTTTGGCAAAGGAAAATCTAATGACTTTGTTAAAAACAAAGTTCTCCTCCATATAAAGCATGCCAAGTGCCACTTCTTCCATGCCATCATTCTCATTTCTCCTTCTTCCTCTCTTCTTCTTCATTTGAAATTCCTCCATTATCTTCAACATGTATTCATTACTTAGGAGTGAATTCTTTGAAGGTTCTCCATCAACCGAAGCTCCTGAATCAAATAATTCTTCAATGTTCTTCAATGATCCAATTAGAGGTCAAGTTGGATCACATTCACATTGTCATGCACTAGCTCACTTCATCCACTTAGAAGTTTTGGATGGCTCTCTTCATCTCCTCATGCATTGTGAAGACAATGCATGGTCTTCTAAAAGTGTTGTGACTTTGTATCCAGTTGATACAAGTTCTTGGAACTTAATGATCAGCTCAACAATTGTCAGATTTAATGATGCTCCATCAGCATTCTTCAAGTGTTGTCACTTAGTATCACCTTGATACAAGTATTGGAACATTAAGATCAGTTCTACAATCGTCTGATGTTCATGGAGAATGTTTCAACCACAATTTCCAATACCACTTAGTGAATCTCCTAAGTGACATGCATCTTAGTACCATGGCCATTCTCCTTCACCACCAACACCATCACAACCTTTGTCATTCACATCTTGACATTCCCTGACTTCGATTCATTCCAAGACACCTTCATGCCTTATTGACAACAAATGCAACACAGTGCACTTAAATCTCCCCCTTTGTATTTGTTGTCAATACACTCCTTCAGCACATATGAATGGGTCAATATGTGTGCCAATATTTTCTCCCCCTTATTGGCAATCAAATGCAAAGGTGTGGTGTGGTTCTCTTTCAAAAATCTCTTCCTCCCTATGAAAAGTATTTTCTTGAAAAACACTGAGAGAGGGATGATGTCACATGTTCTTCTTTAGCAAAGAACCTTTAGTTGATCAACTATAAGTCTACTTGGGCTAACCCGGTGTAGAAAACAAGAGTGATATGACCAAGGAATTCAAAGCTGTCCATAATTCTCTACACATGTGAGATCATGCTTAGGGGTTTGAAATTTTTCAGATATAACAATAAATTTTCTAAATCCTGCACAACTTCACAAAACTCATTAGAAAGTTCAGGTGCAATGATAAAGCTCCCCCTTTCATCCATTTGTCTTCAATCCATACTCCCCTTAATTGAAAAGATATACTCAATTAAGAAACAAGGGATGAAAGTATGATTGGAATACCTTCACTTTTCTCAAGATGGTATTAATCTCAGAATCCCATCTTCTTCAGATTGGCTCCCCCTCAAGGGGTGCACTCCATTCAATCCAAACCATCCTCCAGTTGAGAGTGATCATCATCTTCAATTCCCTGCAATGTCAGCACATGTAAATACCAATAGTATAAAGGAATAAGATGGAACCTCCTTGGTTCATCAATGTGAACAACAAGGTTGATAAGATTCTCTCAACCGAGATGTCCCATTTTCACCATTCTTCACACTTGCACATTTGATCTTCAATGATGTTGGTGCTGGTGTGGATCTCAATACATCTTCATGTGAAATATTCTTCTTCCCTCTTGCCTTAGCAATTGCCAGAACATCATCTTCAGCTCTTTTCAGATCTTTGGCAAGTTGCAACTGATTTGGCCATATGACTAGTAAGTCACTTGGAAGTGTGGCCTCAGTTCTGGATATTCCACATGGTTCCTTTGATTCTGTCAAGCTACCTCTCTTAGGTAACTTGTTTTCAATCAATCCCTTCTTCTTCTGGATTGATTGTCTTTTTGAGTTCAGTCTGCTTCTATTCAGTTTCATGGCTTCTTTACAAAGGTCCATGATGTGTCCTTTCTTTCCACAGTAGAAGCATGTTTTCTTGGTGGTCCTTCTGGATGCATCACCCTTCTTGGATTTCAATTCCAAGGACTTCTCTTCATTCTTCAAACTCTTATTGGGAGCATCTTCCACTTTCTTTTGCTTGCTTCCCAAGGAATCTCTCTTAGCCAGGTTCAGTGATCTTCCCTTCATTCCAGCTTCGGATACATTCGGAGATTGATATGTATCAACTCTTTGACCACTTTTGCAACCATCCCAGATGTTGTCAAGTAATCCAAATCTGTTAGCAGTAAACAGATGTCTCTGGACCTGTGGATGTTGCTTCCTTCCTTCTGGCTTGCTCCCCCTTGGCATGGGCTTCCTCTGTGCTTTGGCATTCAGTGGATTGTACCAACAATCCTTTGCACAATGCCCATACTTGTTACAACACCAGCATTGTCCCACGAATCATGACCTCTTCAGTCCTTCTGATTGTAGGGTACTTTTCTTGACCTGTTGTGCTGTTTCAGGAGAGCTCTGCTTCTTTAGTGTCTTCATCCATATTTGTTTGGAATTATTCTTCCATCCTGCACTTTTTGTGGAAACACAATTAGAAGCATTAGTACAAGATGGGATGGATGGTACCTTCCTCTTAGAAGATGTTGCACCATCATTAGAGGATGTATTTCTCTTAGAATCATCCTGCTCAATGTCACTTGTGTAGCAACATTTCTTCTATCAGTTGACTGGGAGGATTCAGCTTTAGGTGATTGCAGATTTTTCAATATCACCTCCAGTTCTAAACACTTCATGTTGAGGGAGCTCTTCTCATCCTCAACTGTTCTTAGCTTTCCTTCCCAAATTTCTTTCAGCTGATTCATCTGGTCATCATGCACTGTCTTCAATTCAAGCAATGAATTGTCAAGCTCCTTCACACTTTTTGCTTTGTCTTCAAGTTGAGCATCTTTGACAACCATTGAAACTCTGTGTCTCTTTTCCAGTGCACAGAAAACATCTTTGATCATTATCAAAAATATTTCTTTCTCTGAAGAGCTCCTTTGCAATTCTTCACAGGTATCTTCATATCTTTCATTGTAAAGGGAAACAGTTTCATCTTTGGCATTCACCAGCCTTCTGAGAGTGTTGGTTATGACAACCCTTTTAGCCAGCTGATCTTCCATAGCATTGGCTTCTTCTTCTAACTGTGATTTTTCTTCATGAAGATCATGGATGCCTGTAGCTATACACTTTGCCACTTCCATGGGAACTGTCTTCTGAAGATATTTGAGTGCACTCTGAAGATCATTCACTGTTTCAACTTCATCACAACTAGGACATGCTTTCTTCATCTTCTTGGCCTGTTTCTTCTTTCTATTTTTCTGAGTCTTGGCAGATATCTCCATTTGAGGCTGGTTGCTCATTTCCTCAAATCTGCACTTCATAAAGACTCCCTTGGATATTTTAGAGGTAACCTGGCTCTGATACCAATTGAAGTGCCCAGATCAGTGTGAATCACTGAGAGGGGGAGGGGGTGAATCAGTGATCCCTTAAAAACCTTTTACTAATTGATTCCTTATCAATTAAACCTCTATGGCTGGTTAAAGCCTCGATCCACTCTTCTTGTATCTCTCAACCTTTCCCGGATAATGCAGTAATGAAAAGGCACAGGACACAAGGATTTACAAGGTTCGGCACCAAAGGCCTACATCCTTGCCATGCTCTCCCAGCATGGATTCTCCCATTATAACTTGTTAGAATTACAATGGTCGATACAGAGTCCCACTGTATCTCTCCTGAGTCCCACAGGAGGGTCTTTATACTGCGTCCCACAGTGTTACCAGAGTCCCACTGGCCTGCTCCAGAATCCCACTGAAGACTTCTTCTCCCTGAGTCCCACAGGGTCTTCTCCTGGCTCCTCGAGTCACACGAGTAGCTCTTCTTCTCTTTAAGCTTCTTCAAGTATCTTCAGCAGCCTGGGATAAAGACTGCTGGCCTTGCTCTGTACCTCTGATCACTTGAGATGATCAGGTCTTCTCGTCTTGCTCGGGCTTTATCACCTTCTTCTAAGGATGACCCGGCTTCTCTCCAATTACTGAATACTCAGACAATTGATGTCTTTAACTTTAGTCTGGTCCAGTCTCAGTTCAAAACAACTTCATGCACTGAATGCATGGCATCACAATATCTTCATGATCTTCTGGTCTTGGACTCCTCAAATGCACACAACCTGATTTAGCTTTGTTCACATGCGCACGTGCATGCATGCATTCATGCACTTCCCCTTTCCTCTTCTTGGTGCAGTAGACCCACAAAGGGTGTAACACTTCAAGCACACACCTTCTCACTGAACTTCACAGACATTATTTCCTTTTGATTACACACATAAATGTGTGTTATACTTTGTGTGAGTGTTCTCCCTTTTCTTCTTCTAAATGTATACACACTTCTTAGTGCACACACATAGGTTCGGCCTTCTTGTCACTTTGCACACAAAACTTCTTCACTTTGGCACACACTTGAGCTTGGCCTTCACACTTCTTGTTGCACACCCTTAAATGGCCGTAGGGTGTTCCTCTTCAATTTTCACACACAAAATGTGTCTTCACTTGGAACACAAAGTCACATGTTTCTTGTATTGTCCAAGTGCACACAACCTATAGGGTGTAATGCTTTTGTTCTTCTTTGCACACACACCCAAGCACTAAGGGCTCGGTTCTTCCTCCTTTGCACACCTACTGCCAACAACCTTTCTCCTTTGTTTGCACACACATAAAATGTGGTGGCCACACTCCTTTTGCTTCAAACTTGCCCACGGCCTTCTTGTTCTTTTTCACTTAGCATGTACACACAAAATGTGTGATCTTCACATTGCACACAAGAGATGCAAGTCTCGGCCTTCACTTATTCTTGCACACACAACCCATAGGGTTTCTTACTCCACCGAAGCTCTTGCCTTCTTCTGTTTTTGCACACACAGCCCGAGTGTCTTCAAACAGAGGCGCGCAAGGGTCACTTGGATCCAAGGCTGGTCGGGCGCGCAAGTTCCTCCTTCCGCGGGGTGCGCAAGTGCAACACCCGCGGGATCTTCCTCCTACCGCGCAAGGGTGCGGGCAGAGAGGGAACAAGAGTCTCGAGCGCGCAAATATGCGGCTCGGCTCCTTCCTGTCGCGCAAGAGAGGCGCGCAGGATATTACTTCGCGAGGCAGAGAGCGTCGCGGGTCTTCACGAAATGAACAACAACCTTCACTCAGCCTCGGACTCCTCTTTATATAGGCAGTGGAGGAGCATGGATGATCCGCGGGGAAATACGTTTTGAATGCCCGAAATCTGCGGGGTCTTTGAAAACTTCAAACGCGTTAAATATCTTCCGCGTATCTCGTTCTTCTTCTCTGTTTTAATGCGGGTTTTCCATTTTTCGGTTTACTTCACGTGCATGCGACTTAGAATGCATGCACGGCCTTCCTTCGATCCAACCCATGCAGAACACGAACACCCCGAGGCCTCGGAAGCTTTGCTTGCCTCGGCCATTCTTCGAAGATCTCCATTTGTTGCATGCATGCATATTTTTATACATGA
Source organism: Viscum album (assembly GCA_963277665.1). Classification (NCBI taxonomy): domain Eukaryota; kingdom Viridiplantae; phylum Streptophyta; class Magnoliopsida; order Santalales; family Viscaceae; genus Viscum; species Viscum album. The sequence goes on along the minus strand of OY728122.1, from coordinate 1,513,940,020 downwards.
ATGAGTTCGGTTTGGCCAGACGATCTCATTGGTGCCTTCGGCTTCGAAATAGACAGCCGGGAACTCGAAATCGTATGCTCGGAGGGCTCTGGTTCAGGAGGCGGCTCGCGGGAAGGCTCTGCATGGCCGAAGGTGGGAGAAAATGCCGGGGCCGTCAGATCAGATCTTCAACGGCCTGGATTAGATCGCGGCGCCGCAGATGGATCGTGCGGCGCAGATCAAGCGCGCGATCAATCGAGCGGCTCAGATTCGCTCCCGGGAATTTTTCCGCGTCCCACATCGAAACGGGGCGCGGTTTTCTCGCTGTTTATCACCCTGGCACTCACCGCTACTCCTCAGTTGAATCTTCTCCCTCCACGGTGCCGCCCCACATCGTGTTCTCCCTGCGGGCGCGCTCTGCGCCCACTCTCTGCTCCTGCGGGCGCGCTCCTAGCGCCCACTATGCACTCCGGGTGCGCGGGTTTCACCACCGCGTGCCCTCGGGGGCTTACACACGGCCCCTACCTCTGCGCTCCTCCGGGCGTGCCCCAGGCGCCCATGTGGTGTCCTTGGGTGCGCCATGCCGCCCTGGCTCGCCCCACGGGTTCCCCCGGGCGTGGTGCCCTAGTGCCCATGCCTTGGGGTTGAACCCCCAAGGTGCCTTGGCTGGCCAATTTTTTGGCAAAGGAAAATCTAATGACTTTGTTAAAAACAAAGTTCTCCTCCATATAAAGCATGCCAAGTGCCACTTCTTCCGAGCCATCATTCTCATTTCTCCTTCTTCCTCTCTTCTTCTTCATTTGAAATTCCTCCATTATCTTCAACATGTATTCATTACTTAGGAGTGAATTCTTTGAAGGTTCTCCATCAACCGAAGCTCCTGAATCAAATAATTCTTCAATGTTCTTCAATGATCCAATTAGAGGTCATGTTGGATCACATTCACATTGTCATGCACTAGCTCACTTCATCCACTTAGAAGTTGTGGATGGCTCTCTTCATCTCCTCATGCATTGTGAAGACAATGCATGGTCTTCTAAAAGTGTTGTGACTTTGTATCCAGTTGATACAAGTTCTTGGAACTTAATGATCAGCTCAACAATCGTCAGATTTAATGATGCTCCATCAGCATTCTTCAAGTGTTGTCACTTAGTATCACCTTGATACAAGTATTGGAACATTAAGATCAGTTCTACAATCGTCTGATGTTCATGGAGAATGTTTCAACCACAATTTCCAATACCACTTAGTGAATCTCCTAAGTGACATGCATCTTAGTACCATGGCCATTCTCCTTCACCACCAACACCATCACAACCTTTGTCATTCACATCTTGACATTCCCTGACTTCCATTCATTCCAAGACACCTTCATGCCTTATTGACAACAAATGCAACACAGTGCACTTCAATCATATAACATGTATTTAGAAATGATAATGGATCATCATTATAAGAAAGCTAATCGAGTTGTTTAGAAATAAAGGATAATAATAATAAAGAAAACAAATGAATATAATATGTAACGTGTTCAAATTAACGATTGAAGTTGCATTGAAATCTTGATTGAATCGAAGATGTTGAAAATGAGGAACGAAGAAGAAACTGGATATATATATAGTAAAGGGAAATATTTTCAATTGCGTTGTATGAAAATGTAGGCGGGATTTTAAAAAGTTAAACACGCGTTGTGAAAAAAACTGAAATTCTGATCCCGCATTACTCATTGGAATCGGTTTTGTTTGAAACCGATTCAAAATAGTATTTACATTGGTCTCTTGGCGTCAGTTTTTTAGAAAACGGATTCCAAAAATGTCAATCTATATGCTTTTTGGCATCGGTTCTTAAAAAAATGATCCAAAAAACAAAAAAAATATATATTTTAGCATCGGTTTTTATGAAAACTGACGCCATAAAAGTTTTTAAAAAAATCTTTGGCATCTGTTTTTTAACAACCCAACGCTAAAAATTTAACAAAAAACTACTTTTCGCGTCGGTTTTTTTAAAAACGGACGCCAAAAACAAAGAATAATTTTTTTTTGCTTCGGTTTTTAAAAAAACCAACGCGAAAAGTTAAAATTTATTTTTGGCATCGGTTTTTATGAAAACCGACGCCAACAAATTAAAGACAAATTACAGTGTTTTAGATAATTCTCTAATATTTTATTTGACTGGTCGTGGAGTAGAAACGGAGTTACGGATTAAAAGTTATGGATGTCGGAAGGTGACCTTCTTTAAAAGAAGTCTTAGAGAAGTTAAACTTTCAAAGGCCATAACTTTTAATCCCTAACTCTGTTTTAGCTCGACAACTAGTCAAATCAAAGATTAAGAAATTATCTAAAACACTTTAAATTATTTTTTAAATTTTTTGGCATCGGTTTTCATAAAAACAGATGCCAAAAAAATTATTTTTTGTTTTTGACGTCGGTTTTTAAAAAAACAGGCACGAAATGTAGTTTTTTTTAATTTTTAGCATCGGTTTGTTAAAAAACCAACGCCAAAGATTTTTTTTAAAAACATTTATGGTGTCGGTTTTCATAAAAACTGATGCCAAAATATAATTTTTTTAGATTTTTGCATCAGTTTTTTTATGAACCGACACCAAAACAATTTTTTTCCCTTTTTGGTGTCGGTTTTTAAAAAAACCGACCCCAAATATTCACCACAATAATTATTTACGTCGGTTTATAAGAAACCGACGTCAAACTGGCGACGTTAAAAATCAATTTTCTACTAGTGAAGTCTTTCTAAAGGATTTTCTTTTGGAGAAAATATGAGTTTGTGTAAGAAATGTACTAAAAGTTGAAATTCAACATGATAAGTAATTATGTTTCTTAATGAATAAATTCTTCAATAAAAAAACAAAAATGTTGTCTATTAAATTTACATACTGGGGAATCAAATATCGTTTATCCCATCACATGTTTGTGATTTTCATGGGGTTAACATTATCCTAAACATGTTTTTTATCACTCTCCATCAGAACATGACCCTATGTTTTCTCCTCCATGTCTATGTTTTCCTACATGGAATCCTAGTATGGGTTAACTCGGGAGAGCTATGTACTTCTAATTATTTATTTAAAAGTGATTTTTTTATTGACTCTTGTTCCGATGTGTGACTTTCAAGGATGTTTCCGAGCCCAATTTTAAAATTGCGAGGACGCAATTCTCAAAAGGGGGAAGGATGTAACACCCAAGGTAAATAAAGAATATGACATTTTTATATTTATCATATTTGTGAATAAAATATTAATATTACTTTGAAGGGGATTCTATGATCGATGGCGTACCCAATACGCACTAACGAGTTTTTTGGGAATCTTACGTTGCACTCTAATAATAAAATAATAATATTTTAAACAGTAGTTAACGCCTAGCCATTGTAATGGAGATAATGAATAGAACTAAGTACAAAATGATTATATTTTTTTGTCAAATATTTTTTATTTTTACAATAAATGTTAGAGGAAAAAAAATGTGAATGAATTCAATTTTTAAGCGTAAACATTCGAATGTTTTTTAGAAGGTCGACTAACCACCTTTTGATGGCGAACCTCTTTTAAATCCACTTTTTGACAATTTTCTGTGTTATATTTGACAAATTAAAATTCTTCTTTAGAATACAGACATCAATATTTACTTTGTGTAAATTTTTGGTATCTTTCCGATAAAGTTTATTTTTTAATGAATAGTGAAAAATGTTTTATTTTAATTAAAAACCACTTTTTAAGATAATTTATTTATATGATTAGATTATCTTTTTAATTTTTTTAATGTAAAATTATAATATATTTTTACCATTTAATCCAATAGTGGTCATTGGAATTAATTTCACTTTGAAATTGGACATAAACTAGTGTCAATCTTTTAATAGATATTGTTTCATAAAAACACGTTATTTGTTTTGACAGCGGGAATTAATTATTAAATTAATTAATGCAACTTATATGTTTTGAATTTTCTAAAATAGTCATCATTTTTGAGTTCGTAATATCAAATATAGCTTAGGGTGAATTTTTGGTATTTTTCTGAAAAACTTCAATTTTTGATGATTAGAGAAACCACTAAGTGGTAGTTAAAGAAACTGATTTTTCATTTAAATGTAACTTTTCCACATCTATGATTTGAATTTCAAAAATCCGACATACATGGTTGTCATTATAAAGTAAAATTTGGTTCGATGGAATTAATATAAATTTTTTTGTGAATAGTAACTTTTATGTACTTAATCGTGATTAGAGGTAATTAGTTTAATTTATGGTAAAATATAAAGTTTTAATAATGTGAAATGTTCTATAAAATTGTCCTACCCTCATTGTATGTGTCATGGCCGACCATGAAAATCCATGGGTAAACTTGGGGACCCCATGGTGCCACTTTGGTTGGAAAATGACATAAATAACTTTTTATTTAAAGTTAAAATAAAAATGTCACAAGCATGAGATGTTTCACTAAAAAAAATTTAAATAGGTTTATACAAGTCATATTTTTGACTATAAATATTCAATATAAATATAAAAATATTTTCTACATCATGATATTTTTTTTATAATTTTTCGAAATTAAACAAATTAAATTATTTATGACATCATGATGATGCACCGATTACCTTATTAATAAATGATTTAAATAAATTGAAACGATAATGTTAAAACTATAACATAAATACTTCAAAAACCTATTGGATGATTATATTTAGAAGCCTTACCACCTTATCCTAGAAATACATCAATGTGGGACCTTTAAAATCCGAAACTCATTTTAAAATAAAGTAACATTTTGTAACTTTACAAGAGTGCCCCTCCTCTCCTATTATAAAAGGCCCCCACCTCTACCACCATACCCACACCTCTCAAGCCTTTGAATCGGCCAACCCCCACTCATTTTTCCTCTCCACATCCCTCTATTACACCTAGAAGCCTCACATTGGGAAGAAGTCTTCCCAAGGAAGCCTTTGAGCTCAAATCAAAAAGAGTTACCCGATTTTAAGGTAATGTCTTCACTTGTGTTCTTTTCTTTATTTTTCTTCTCCAACCCCATAAACTGTTTTTATTCATTACTTTTGTAACAAATACAATATCTTAAATATAATAGGATGTTGTTATAAAAATAATTTGAGCTAAAATTACACACACCTACATCAAATGGTTAATGAACATACTATTTCTGTGGATGGTGAATTTCTGCCTCACGAAACGATGATTGTTCAACAATCATATAACACCATAAAAGGTGGTCATTAAGATGTCACTATATTTATATATGATATATAATATGTTTATGTTTTACTTAATATTATGTTTTTTTCTTTTGTGTCATACCTTTTCGGTTTCCATTGTGGGTAAACACGATAATTTCATTTTAGGAAGTGCAGACTACCGCCCCCTCAAAGTGATTTGATTCGTTAATGCCATATGTGGGATGTATAAAGGATGTATTTAAAGTTATTATATATGATTTATGTAACATATAAATGATGAATATAAATCTGGAATTAAAATATACATACCTCTCATTTATTTTTAATTCCATTAATAGGACATAGAAATGAAAGTAGTGTTCATGCGTACGTATGGCTTACCGTCTCCAAGAACGGTGCATTTCATTTCTTACCTCTAAATTATTATGTAATATTATAAATACATGTATATTCTGGATATATATGATATATATGATATCCAAATCATGAATATCATTCTGGATATAATGAACCCTTGACCACACGAACAACATGTAATTTTAAGAAGTCCACTTTCGACTTAAGAACCAAATATCGACAAAACAAACATTATTAACTTAAATGATTACATAATTTTTATAACATGGAAATAAGTGATATAAAAAGAATAAAGAACTTTAAAATGGTTCTTAAAAAATTGAAATTAACTCAAGTTTATTATTTAGGACGTCAAATAACGATCGAGTCAAGTCGGACCCGAGGTAAGGGATCCTACTCCTCTCTTTCTTTTTAAGTAAACTCTTTTATGTCATTCCTTTTAAGATAATATTTCTTGTGATTGGGATGTTATTTTCTATTACTCTTACTGTAATTTTTATGTTCATATTATGAGAGACCCTATTCTCTTTCATCAATCCGTTTTGGAAGTTTTGAGTGGCACCGTTAGGCTGCCAAGTTTCCGTAAGAGATCTAACCTCTCTCTTTCTTTTTAAGTACTCTCCTTTATGTCACTTCTTTTAAGATTCTCTTTGTTATGATGGGGGATGTTATTTTATATTCCTCTTGCTGTAAATTTTATTGTAATATGATGAGAGACCCTATTTGACCTCATCAATCCATTTTTGTATGTTTTAATTGGCACCGTTAGGCTGCCGAGTTTTCGTAAGGGATTTATCATCTCACTTGTATTCCTGTGAGATTTATGCTACATTTTCCACAATTTCCTTTGAGTGGTGTATGTACTGAAAATTATTTTACTCATTGTGTAATATACTTTCATTTATGCGTATTTAAATCAAAGTTGTATTGTCCTTCTTTCACGGGGTGTATGTTTCTAAAGATACCCATGTCGGTAAGGGAACCTTTCACCCTCCTCTTTTTAAAAGACTTCTTTTGTTATGTCTTTTAATTCACATAAAATTATGTTGGGATATGTTCTTCTATATCATTAGTTATTTATAGTTTATTTCCAAGTGATGAGATACTCTTTTTATCTCTCATCAACTCATTTTTTTGACTTTTGTAGTGACGCTGTTAGGCTCTCAAATTTTTGCAAAGGAACTTCTTAACCCAATTTTGATTCTTTGGGATAAGCTTGTACTCCTTGAATATATCGTTCTATGAATATGCGTGAATAACCTCTGATTTTTATAGACATAATATCCAATTATATTTGGTGTATTAGTTTGGCACACATAATTATGTAATTGATTGATCCTTAATCCAAGGATATCGTCTTTGTATGGGACTTCGTCTCAATCTCCTTTCATTGAGGCATATTTTGTTTTATAGACAACATTATTTTATATGGTGTATAAACCCCTTTGACTTTTAAGTTTATTCAAAAGGAATCTTTTTTATACGAAGCGTTTACTAAATGACAAAAGGGAATGTTTTTGTCATACGTATGCGGCGACAATGACTTCTCCGCCACCGTGACCATTATTTGAGTCTCGGCTTCCTCTACAAGCCAGACCATTTTTTAAAGAAAAATAAATACCATGTTTTAATTTTCTTTTATTTTGGTATTGAAAATGTTTTTCATAATTTTTTTTATCAATGTGTTGTATTGATATCTTGTGATTGAAATGTGGAAATTTTATGTTTCCTTTATGCATGTTTTATGTGATACGATTATGTTATGGTTCTTGGGCATTATTATGAAGACAGGTGGTTCCGTGAAAAACTAAGGGCGGGTGAGCCCGATATAGCTCTCCAATGCATTGGGTAACGTAAATGGGTTAAACGTTAAGGTTTATCCGAAGTGATTTAGGGAATATACTGTGATGGGTATTCCAAACGTAACCAAGAGGGTTACTCCCTACGTAAAAATTTTATGAATGCCTCAAGTTACCTATATGTCTTATGATTTCTATGATTTATTCATGATTTTATGAGATATGTTAAAGTGCTTATGTTTTATGGGTTATGTGTGATTTCATTCTTATGTATACATGTAATCATGTTTCCTTTCCATATTTTTATATCCCTTACTGAGCTTTTTATGCTCATCCCATGTTTTTGAAATGTTTTTTCACAGGTCAAGGGAAGGGTACATGATATGATGATAGTGTCAAGGAAGTTTCAAGAAAGAATCCATGTTTTATTTTAAATATTTTTTCGTTGATGGGAAAAATTAATACTATCTTTTATGTAACCACTTTTTTTAAATGTGGAATGTAATGCAAGTTTTATGATCTAATTCTCTAAAACTCTAAACCTGAAAAGATCCTCAAGGTGTAATCTTGTAATAACTCAAGATTAAGTAAGGTTTAAGGCTGGGTCCCTATAAAAATAACCCAAATAAAATCCCAAATCCTATCCTCTCATACAATAATCCTCAAACTGAGAATAAATCAACCAAAATATATACTTTTGTTATAACCGAAAGGCATTATTAGAATAAGAGCTAACATTATTAAAGGATAAATTTTGATTCATTCTATCTCCACACCTTCAATTATTTTTGTATAATTAATCGATACTAACATATGTATCCATAATATACTAAGATGGTGTTATGTTATTGTTTCTACCTACATCTATACACATATCCATCAAATTTGTAATGAAACTATTGTTCGTGTTTATGGTGGACTACCACCTCATGATATAATGTCGTTTGATTTTTAATTTATAGCCTCTAATGGTTAATAATTATGATAGAGAAAAAAAATTATATGATATTTATGATATTTATTATTTCATAGTACTTCAATATTTATTATAAATCACATTCCTTACTTCTTTACATTTTCTGGGAATAACATAATATTTTTTGGGACGTGTATACTATCGCCTCGTCATAACAATGTTAATCATTCAAACATTAGATGAAATTAATTAATTATGGATAAAATTAAACAATCTGATATAAATTAAATATATATGATAATTTTGACATAATTATCACCTTTAAATATAATATAACATTTTCATTATTATAATTTCACACTCTAAAAATGTAATGAAATTGTACATGGATGTCTTCACTACCACCTCCTCTGAGCAATGTGGTTACATTTTATCACAATAGAAATATATGTAGGTCTATATTAAAAAATATGGTATTTATGATAAAATGATCCTTGTTTTGAGTTATTTTACTTAATATAATTCCATAATTAACACTGAAAAATTGGATAATTAAACATGTGCATTTATTTCCTACCATCTCCATTATTGAAGCACTAGTTCATTTTCATAACAATAATTCATGGATGGTTGTAAGAATATAATTTGTATAAAAATATGATAATTATTTTTTGATTATTATTCTAGATATGTTTAACTAATGACATAATTGACCATAGTCAACTTAGCAATGTCATTTTATCACATAATCAATATAAGGTAAAAATATATGAATTTATATTTATTAACTATGTAATTATTAATACCATGATAATAAGTGAGATAAAATTAATAATAAATATTTAAATTATGTTCATGAAATAATGTTTTTAATATAAGTTTATTTTTTGGGATGATATTGATAAATTGGACATGTCCGACTCATGGCAGCAGAAATCCTTTCAATATCTTTTAATTGAGGCATATGTTGATGTTAAATACCAATCATTTTTATGAGGTGTATATATAGCTCATTTGATATATAATATAATTAATTTATTTATTTTCACATTATTTAAATTTTTTAGATGTTATTATTTCGTGAGGATTATTATTTAATTGATTCTTTGTGGTGTGGGAAAATTTGATTGTATAATGATTCTATTACCAAATAATTATTCATTTTAATTTGTTATATGCTAATTTCTATTGATAAAAAATGATTATTAATGAAATATTATGTCTATTTAAAATATGAAGGATGTTATTTCAAAACAAGTATTTTTATATGTTTTAAATGGGGGTTCTATCTAATTTCAAAATGAATGCTCTATTATTGATGTACATTGTTCATATTTATTTCCATCTACCTTAAAGATTAATTAAAATAACTATTAATTCTCAAGATTAAATGTAAGGTTCAATGACTGTTTTTTGGTTTTTGGGAAATTTTGGTATTGGATTTTTTTTCAAGGAAAAGGGTGTATTGGTATTGAATATGGTTTTTATAATAAAATATTATTTTAATTTGAAAATTTTTACATACATGTATAAAATACTTCATAAAATGTTTATAAGATGAATTTGTTACATTCATGAATAGTTACATGATAATTACATGATTGGTTGTCAAATATAGCACCAGGTGATTCTGTTACATCATACATTATGGGTCATCCCATATAGCATTGGGTGAGCACATTAACCCTTCCAAAATGGGGATACCTAGAAAACATCAGTTATCCTCTTATAACATACACTAAGGGTTGGCCATGATATAAACATGTGAACCCATTACTACTTAAATGATAGGGTATCCTAAACAGGATCAGGATATCCCATTATTATTACATGATAGGTAAGAATATAAGGAACTAGGTGATACTGTTATAGCACTTCAGTGAATTGGGAAATTATTATATTGGACGTAGGTCTTATGTGAATTCCAATTAAATTTTTTTTGAAGACTTATATGTATATGGTGATATATGTAACCAAATGAATTTTTAACTTCATTTTATTGGGTTTCAATATTTTCTTTTATAAAAATGTTTGGTTTTGTTCATGTGAATTTGTTGATCATATTCACAAATAACATTAATGATAAATGTGAATACTTTATAATTGTTCATGTTTTTAAAAATACTAAAAGCTAAAATTATTTTTATATCCCATAATTATATTTTTTACTCATCTTAAATTTTTAATATATTTTCATTGTGTTTAAGGATAAAAAACTAAAAGGAATAACTCATATCGAAAGTTTTGTAGATTTCCATTGAAAATAATTCATGGTTTATTTTATGAGATTAATAATATGTTAAAATGGATACAGATTGAAAGTGTCCACTTTTTATTTTATGGTTTTATTATATATGAGTTATGTATTAAGTCTATAAAACACTAAATATACAAATATATACATTGTTAATGGAATTAATATTCTTTAGTTAATCTAAAATTCTATAGTTATTATGACTAGGCCCTTATAATTAAAAAGAGTTTGAGGTTTATAAAAAATTATTTTTTGGAAAAATTAAAATATCTTTCACTTAGAAGATCTCATGTCATAGTCATGTTTATATCACATAGTGTTTTATAATTTCTATGTTAATTCAACTAAACATAGTCAGTTTATAATTTTATTTAATAGAGGAAATATAAAATCAATAATGGGATTGCATAAAGAAGAAAATATCCTTCCAATTGAACATTTTGAGATGGCGTGAAATGGTAAAATATATATATATTTTTTAATTGATGGATAAATTGATAATTATATAGATGGTCATGGTATCTTTTCTATAGATGATTCTCATATACCCAGAATTATAATGTTTATAGTATATCAATTCATAAAAGAAACATACCCATTCAATAAAAAGATTGTCTGACCATAAAGTAGTAGAAGGATGGATCAATTACATGGAGATTGTTTTTTATGTCACAAGATGTTCAAAATAGAAAAACAATCCCTTTGCATTTATCATTTTAGAGTGTAATCATGTCGATGATGGTCCTTGATTATGAATACTGGAGCCAAATATGATAAATATTCCATGGAATGGGAAAAATTTAACAATATCTATCTTTAGAAAAATTTCCCATTGATTATTGGATTAGTATGGAAAAAACAGATATTTTAGAAAAAACAATGAATATTTTGTGTGTGTCCTTGAAAAATTTCATATATGGTTTGAAAGATACATATTGGATTATTTTGGGATATTTGATAGTAGTATTAATATATTTTAATAATGATTTAATCCTATAATATGGAGATATTTTTAAACAAAATTATATAAAATTTATTACAATGTTTAGAAATTTGATATAAAATTTAATTAAACAAATGTTCCACAAGAAGAAATTTTTAGGAAATGATAAAAGTGGTAGAGAATAGAGAATAACCATGTAAAAGACTTGTTAGTAATCCCTAAACATTTTCAATGTGTGGTAAATTAAATATTGGGAATGTATTTAAGTATTAAGAATGTGTTACTAGAGTAGTATGTTTTTTCAAAAAGATCATCACAATAATGAAAATAATATCAAACCATAAGAAAATGTGATGAAATTTATCCATTAAATGATGTGGTGTTTTAGATGTAATGTGTTTATTCATTTTCATAAATTTTTAATGAAGTTTCATTCTTGGTATGGAAATCAACATGATTTGAATCAGATTCGTGTGAAAAAGTCCCTTCCAATGGCTAAATTTAATGTTGGGTCTTTTGGTGAAGTGATGGAATCTCTAGAAAACATAGTATTTCAAGAATTTTAGCCATATTTTTTAGGTTTTAGAAAAAGGAGATGATATTTTAATTGATGAGATCATGAAGTTATTAAGGGAATTTGGAGAGATATTTTTTTGGTTTATGATTATGGCATGATTTATTTTAATGATAACTATTCCTTCTTTATTGAAAATTGTAGATTGATATGTTATCTCATATCAATATTGATTGATTATTTTTGTAATTATAATAAAATGTGATAACCATTTTGATATCAGATAATATATAAATATAACATAAATTTCATGTTATCATTTTGAGGACTCTTTTAGCGATTAGATGTTGATATTGTTTAATTGGGAATGAAACCTAATATTGAATACTAATTGATTAGATAATAATATGACACTATGATGGATAATTATTAAAGAATATATTTCATCAAAAAATTAGATATATTTCATTATTCATTTTTTATAAATTGTGAAGGAATACATGAACATTATGAAAATGGTCTAGAGGAAAAAAGGATATCATATTTCCATATTTTATGATGATATTAATGATATTTTAAAAACCTTTATGATTTTTTGTTATTTTAATTGACTTCCTATAGTCCATGTAATACATTTCTCTCTATTATTTCATTAGAATTAGTTTTCCCTTCCAAATCCATCATTTCATTTAACGCTAATGTTATCTCGGTGTGGAATCCTAGATATGAGTATCATTAAGTGAACATTATTTTTTCCACATTACGTTTTTATGTGATTTTTAAATTTATTTTTACTATTTTTGACTCAATATCGGAATTCTAAAAATTTTAATCCTTTGATAACCATGATTAGTTTTGAGGTTGAAATTCATATTAAGAAGGTAGAGTGTAATATCTTGATATTTAATAAAATATTTTATTTCAAAATGATTTAAAATGTTTTATAACATGATTTGAAGACAATGCAATGTTTAATAGTGAATATTCACAACCCCAATTTTACCTTTTTTACCACATAACATCAAGCTTTTTCTATAACACACATTATATGAAATGCATTGTTTACCCTAACAATAAAATATTACTAATATTACTATTTATTATGGAATTTATCACCTATAATTTATAATGGAGAGAATAAATAAGAATAGATATTATATTTTTATAAATGGTTATAATTTGTTGTCATTATACCAATAAATATTTTTATTATAAATAAGAATAAATATTGTTTTATGGTTAAAAACATTTTTTTCTAGAAAACATTTTCACCACCTTTTAAAGAATGTCTAATTTTAAAATAATATTTCCATTTTTTATGAAATATTTATATAAAAAACCCCCCATTTTTGAAATAGTATTGTAAAAAGTATCTTAGGGTGAATATTTTGGTATTTTTCTATGAGGTGTTATTTTTTGATGAATATTGAAAATTCAAATTATTAATAGAAAAATTGTGTTTTATCAAAATAATTATGATATATAAATTATATTTTTTATTTAATTTTAAGGTCAAAATATTTTAATTATAAATATATTAATCTAATTTTGTTCATTGGAGTATTTTTTATATTTAACTTATATGTAAAAACATAGTAAACATTTGGGTATTTTCTTTTTAAAAACCATCTTTATTGCCACATTTGTGACATTAGTTTTATGTTTACATTAATTTATTATTAGAATTTAATTTGGAAAAACGGTATACATATTTTTAAATAATATAATGGTTTTAATAAGGTATAATTAATTTTTTACAATAATAATTAATGAATGTAGTTAAACTTAATTAACCAAATTATTGTTAAAACATGGTTTCTCACATTACATGTGTTTATATTAAAAATAATTTAACACTCACATATGAGTATTATATATAGAATTGGAATTAATATTTTTTATTATTAGTTCTAAATTTTTAAATAATAAGGTTTTTAAATATATTATCTAATGATAAATTATGTATGTAAATAAAAAGATATAGGTTACCTTGGTAAAAATATAAAGATAACATTTAATAAACCTAAAGACTAAGGAGAAAAATAACAAAAATGTTTTTCTTTTTCAGTTTTTTAAGTTTTATATTACAATAAATATCATATAAAAATTTTTTTCCAATTTTTTAGGCTCTTTATATAATATATACCTCAAAATATTTTTTATTATTTTCTGTTTAAAATAATGCCACTTCTCCTCCAGTATAATTGAGAACTCAGTCCACCTCATATTTAAAAGTCTAAATTATATTGTATCATCCAAATCCTATCCAAATAACCATAAAAATAATCATTTCATATTATAATCCTCCCATTGTGATGAAATCATACCTGGTGTTATCTTTGGTGAAAACCAAAAGGAGTTACCCAAAGAAAAGCTAACATTCTTCAAATGGAACAATTAATTTATTTTATTCTCCACCCATAGAACATTTTTATAAAATTATTATATATTTAAAATTTTCAAAAATATATATTGATATTTTTATTATGTATTTTCTATGAGAACATACAAACCAGTCAATAAAATGGGTAATGAAATCACTATTCATGTGTGTGGATTACTTCTACCTCATGAAACGATGACATTCCTTTAACGTTTACCACATATCATAGATGGAAATTATTTTGGGAATACTATATTATTATTATATATATATTTATATAGTAAATAATGTAATTATAAATATTTAAAATTATATTTCATATTCAATTATGATATGAATTTTATGGGAATATAATAATAACATTTTTGGACGGTTGGATTACATGCTTCACAAAGCGATGTGATTATTCACATGTTAAATGGAATGTATAATGGATGGATTTAATAAAAAATGTTATATAAATGAGATAAAAATTATATTCATTAAATAATTTACTTTCATGAAATATATTATATCATTTTTATTATTACATTTTCACACAATGAAATATTTATAACATCCTTTGTGGATGTGGGGTATAATGCCTCCTCAAAAAAATTTATTCCTTATATATCCCCATTAATATAGAAATAATTATATACTATTAAAAAATATATATTTATTATATAATTATCATTAAATAGTGACTAATTTCACTTACCATCATTCCATAATGATCATTTCAAAAGGAGAACATTACTCATGTAAATGTAAATCCCACCAACTCCATGATTATAACGGTGGATCATTTTTGAAAACCATAATTCGTGATTGGTTTTAAATTTATAATTGATTTATATTTATGATAAATATTGCAATATTATTATTTTTGATATCTTCAAATAATTACCACTGTGACCATAGGAAACGTAACAATCTCATTTCAGCATAAATTCCCAATATGGTCAAAACATACAACTTAAAATTAATTTATTGATAAATTGTATATACAATGATAATAAGTGAAATAAAAGTAATAATAAAAATATAAATTGTTCTCGAAAAATGAAATCATCATGATATGTTTATTATTATGTAATATAAATACACACGTGACAATTCGAACACAAGGAATGTGACATCATCTCAATCATTAATAATTAGGGCATATTTTGTTGGCATATGACCACTATTTTATCTGATGTCTATATACAACACCTTTGATGTGTAATATTATGAATTTATATTACGATAAGTTATTTTTTATTTTTAAAATTTTATTCTTTCATGGATATTATGATTTAAAATTTTCACAATGGTGTGGGAAACATGGATTGTTTAAAGATTATATTTCATAGCATATATTATTTATACTATTTCATTTAATTATTTATAATGATATAAAATGAGTATAATAAATTTATTTTTTACTTTTAATTTTATTATATTTTTTTTAGAATGAAACATTGTTTGTGTATTATGTGAAACAATTTTACTAATGATGAAATAAATATTTTGTACATAACTAAAATGATGAAAAATAACGTTATGTCCCTATAATTATTATTTAATTTATTTATTCCTTTAATAGAATACATGTTTCATCTATGAAAATAAATCATTCATTTTTTTGGTATATTTTAATATTTATTATTGTTTTTCAATGAAAATGGTGACTTATTTATGAAATTTGTGTTTTAAAACAATATGGAATTTGATTTATGATAGAGTTTCTTGTGAGTTTTAATTTATTATTAAAAGGGTTTTATTGATTAATTTTTTAATTCATGACATGGTACTTGAGCATTATATTATGGGGTTTCATAGATAAATATTTTTGATCTAATTATATCATAAAATACGGGGTTCCCAAATTGCATTGGGTTATGCCATTACTTCATACGTAATGGGGAGGCCCATAAAGCACACATATATCTTGTAACAACATAAACAATGTTTAAAATCAAATAGTGCTGGTGGATCCCATTATAGATTACACTTTCTGCAACCCAGAAAGTGTCATGTGACCGTGTTAAATCATACACAATGGGATGGACCAGATAGCACCGAGTGATCATGTTATTCCTCTCTAATGCATAGGATAATGATAATGTCTAATGTAAGCCTTATGGTTATTCCAAATAAATTTTTTTGAATGGGTTTTAATTATATTATTCTCAAAGTCACCGAATGGACTTTCTAATACTTTTTATCAGATTAAATTATTTTCATGAATAGAATTATGTTATCATTTTCGTGTGAAATAGTTTTTTTGTATGCTTAAAGGTAATTGAAGCTAAATCTAAATATTATATTAGTGTTCATTTTTACTAAATAATGATTTTTGTTCTTTTTAAGTCACTTATTTTTTTTTTCATCCCCTGTTTTTGAAATGTTTTCATAGTATTTATGGATGGTTATGGGAATGGAGGAGGTAATGTTAAAATTCATGGAAATTTTCCATTAAAATAATTCAGGATTTTATTAGAGTATATTTTATTGTAAAAATGGAGAATAATAGAATGTATACACTTTTTATTTTATTGATTTATTATGTTGGAGTTATGTATTAATTTTTTAAACCACTATACCGATACAAATACAAAATGTAAATGAATGTAAAATTTATTACTGTTCCCGTGATTATGTAATAATTATGGTTGAGTCCTTATATGGGGTAGTGTGAAAAGACATAATCATGGAGAATTTCATATAGGATGATCAATATGATGTACTTCTACTACCCATTGGTCCTCTGGTTGAGGAAATATCCACTTTTTTATGAAATATTTTCCTGGTCTCAGAAATTAAACACTAGATATGTGATTCATGGTAGTGTTTTTTATGATTTGTTAAGTTAATATTAATTTTTTAAATCCATAGGTTTCTCATTGTTCTTCAACAATAGTATTATTACACACGACCAAAAATCATACTCAAAAATTATACGTAAGTGTTGTAAATATGGGAATATGGTTCAACTCTAAAATATATTAAAAAGATCTCTAATGTCAGGATTCATTAAGGAATCAAGTGAGTAATAGTATAGGAACCAAGGGTTTAACATAGGTCTCGCATTATAGAAACAGATGATGAATAATTTTATTACATAATCTTATCACATATAGTTTCATGGAGGTGAGGATGGTTATTTCTATTAAACACGGAAAAAATTGTCAATTGGTGGAGGGTGATCATATATTTTTTGAGGTATGGTTTTTATTAACACTTATTTAGATACCACCTTGATAGATATTAAATATTTTTATTACATCATATTTTCATAATATATCATGGTGCGTTACAAACTTATAAATTTATATTTTATGTTACATTCCCAAATAACACAATTGAGCCTGAATATGGATAATATTAAATATTTCCCACTGCTTCCTTTAGTTATTTCTAGATATGGGGACATACATGAAATCATTGTTATAGAGATGATCAGCATCATCGTGTTTCGAAGAATAAACTTATTGGAAAACATTCTGAATAAGATATGTTTGTATCATAGAATGGTGTCATTTACATCACATAAAGGGGAAATTAAATTTATGAACTGAGAGTGTGAACTAATATTAGCTCGTTTTTTTTTCTACGTAAGATTCATATTAACATGTTCAACATATATATTACATTCAGTGGACTTCCTAAAGTATTTGAGTAATTATCTAAGTAATTTCCTACAAATTTCCACCTCTATTGGTATATATTTAAAGATGAATAAAAATGAATCCCTCTTAAAATATGATTTGACATTGTGATTGATATCAATCCTGATTATTAGACCCTTTTAATTTGAAATTATCATTAATAACCAACTTTAATAATGGATATCAAGTTACTACATTATGAATAATATAATAAATACTATATTAAACATATTAATTCAAAATTCAGTGAACATGTGTAGTTTTCCATGAAATTTTGTGTTTAACATTGACTCCTAAAATATTATCTGAAGCAAAATTTGGTTATAATGAATAAAATAAAATTTTTCTATGATTAATAATAAATTTCATTTGTTAATAGGAGAAGGATGGTTCTTCTAGATTGATAGTTAATATATAAAAATATATGGGCTAGTGATGAGGGCATCTAGATGATAGAGTTTCAAAGATTTTTTTGGAAATATGAGAATGTGGTTATCCCATTTAGATTGAAAAATCGACTAGATGTGTTCATATTTTTCATGAACAAGATCCTCCATGGATATCTGTGGGTTTTCATCACAGTTTTCCTAGATTACCCCTTATCTACACATAATCTCTTGATAATAATTACATACATATCAATATAGTACTGAGTACACATCCATTGAATCATATATATATATATATATCATTCTATTGAAGTTTATTATAAGTATTCTGGAGGAATATTAATTTTTTGATCATATTAAATGGATTTTGTTTTTGGAAGAACCAACACTTACACTATATCCTCTATCCACTGTAGTAATTGAGTAAATATTCTAACTAATTCTTTGTATCATTATTTTTAAACATGTAGATTTTAATCTAATATATTTAATTTATATATAATAAAAAATATCAATAAATTATATATTAATGTTACACACATAATTAAGATAATAGGAGAATAGAAATAATATGATGTAAGGATCGTTATTCAACATAATAAATGTATTTTAACTGCAAAATAATTAATATATCAATTCATGTTATCCATTGAATTCTCTTTAAATTTTGAAAACTAAACATGTTTCATCTTTAGGATGGTCATTTCAATTCAATCCTTATAAATTTTTATTAAGAGAATAATTATTTTCTTAAAAAATTGATATTCAATTTTGAAAAAAAATTATTATCTTTTCAAGATCTCTATTATTACAATCAATACATATAATAAAATAATATATCAAATTCCTTGATATTCATATATTTAATACCCAATTTTGTATTTTTATAATAAATACTATTCTTCAAATTTATACTTAATTAATTGATAATATTATCAAATTGTTCAATGGACTCATGGTTCCTAAATTTTTTTGATCCACTCTTTTCATATTTATAACATCTATATTGAAGATAAAAATCCATATATCTATTAGAAATTACATACTTTGATAACATAATGAAAATGTTATATATTTATAGAAAAACATTCACTCATCTATCTACCTCACCATTATATTTAAACATATCTCCCTGTTGAGTTGTAAACATTCAAAAAATAAAACAATTTTTTTTTATTTTTGAAATAGAATTATTAATATATTTATGATTATTATTATAAAAATAAGCTTGAATATTACCATTTCATATTGGTACATCTTCTTATTAATAACTATCACATGAAATTCCAAATGAATCATGATCTATTGACTCTCCTGGCCCTATTAAGGTGGATGTATTATATAATACCTTGGATAGAAAAAAAATAAAACTTTTCATGTCCATGTATTCTTGATCTATCATAATTTTTCATCATTCCATGCAGATACATCATATTCATTAGATATGATATAGATCATCATTATTCTATTTATATCTTTTTATTTTATATTAATGATACTTTTAGTAAAAATTGTTTTCTAGACTAAAATTCATTGAATAATAGATAAAAAGATACACCATTATAAATCATGAATGAATCATTTTTTATTTCAAAGGTAACGTAATACAATTACATGAATCTTATCAAAGGAGATCAAGGATTTGATACTAATTAAAGAGACTGATTTGGGATAGGATCCACCATGAGTATGGGTGGATATCTGGATTATGTGAGACTACAAATATTATCTATTTAATCATATTGTAGGTTAAGATGATTTATTAATTTTTTCCACTCTTATCAGTTTTGTACTTTCTGACTACACTACCAGAAACACACATATTAAAGATGCATGTCAATTTAGATATATATAATTTATCATTGAGAAGACTATTCATTGGTTGTGAACTAGATTTTCCAAATATCACATAGGAATATAAATTAATGTGGTCTGGTTATGAATATATTCTCAAGATATTGTATGTGTATACATAATTTACTATTTATTTTGGTGCATCCCAAACTCAAGTATGTCATTTAAATAAAAATGTTGTGTCATGGATAAAAACTAAAGTTTATTTTACCAAATTTATATATATATTAGTTTTATATTTTATTCTATGATCTTCTTATTATTTTTATTTTACAATTAAAAAAATATGTGAGGAAATCTACATTATTTTTCTTATAATATCTATCATCAAGCATTCCCTTTCCCCATCATAGGACCATGTGATGGACCCCATTCATGTATACTTTTTAGTACAAAATTTTCACTACAAAAAAATATTATAAATCACTTATCCATTTTATTCCATATTTATATTTTCTTCTTATACCTTAGATAACATGAAGACAACACATGGTATTTTTATTATTATCACATTATACATTATTCAAACTAATATATATAAGTCATTCTAGAAATTATTAAACACATAATTCAACATCAGAGGGATAAAATAAGAAAATATCTCTAACTAATGAAAATATCCTTGTATACATCAATTATACTCATATCTATAATATTGAACTTATAATTATTATCTCCACTATCAATAGATATATTTCATGGAAAATCCCCATTTCTTATAGACTATATTTGACTGTAAAATTAATATTTAGACTAACAGAATAAGACATCTCTATGGGATTACAATTCATTAAATAATTACCATCTAATTTATTTTGGTAGCTATAACAGTTTGAAATTAAAAAACATCAATGATAATATTATTTCGTCAAGGATAGTTGGACTTCGAGTTTTCCACCCATTAAAGAGTTTCCTCCTTATTTTAAGAATGTCATTTTTTGTTTGATCCAATATTTTTTGACTTCCATAGATCATTATAAAAGGATAAATTCAAAATAGTCTATAGTTTTCAGATGAAAAGTGGCATGAAATTAGTCATATACATCATTATTGGGTGATGAGTTCATATGTCATCTGTTCATTTCTTGAAAAACATGAATATAAATTATTAAAATTATAATCATGGTGAACTAGTTTTCGAGGTGTTCAACAACCGAATGGAGATAATATAAAAAATATTTTAAATGTTAACAAATACATTATAGAATAATTTAATGAAATTAAATATATAATTATTTCATGATATTTCCATTATATATTATCATATTGTAATTTAGTATATGGTTATTATAACAACTTTTACAATTGATCTAAAATAGTGAAAACGGAAGTGATTTATAATATCTTCATGTGTAATGGAGGTTTTTATTCTATGATAATATAAGATATTAATAGTCAATAAATTTTAATTGTTTTACCATATCCTATGTAAATTTATTTTTTAAACTATCCAAAATAGGTAGGTATGAAAAAAAACATATTTTTTGGAGGTAGTAGTCGATTATAAACATGATTGATGATCCAATTTCAAAAAAAATTAATATGATTATAGATTATTAAAAAAGATAATTTGGAAATTTTAATTTGTACCATAGAAATCATATTTAGTCATCAAATTCATCAATTATTTCATTCCTTAGAGGTGATAATAAAAAATGAACTACAATACATCATAGAGGATGTATTCTGCATATACACATGATTTTTTTGAGAGTAAAAGAAATAAAAAATATGGTTCCAGTATTTATGATTATATTTGATTGTAATAATTAAAATAATTTCATTAAATTAATATACATAGGTATTTCAGGGATACAAAATATTTGGTATGAAACACTATGAAGAAGATGATACTCATGTAATGAAAATTATTTTTCTCTAGGAATTATCTTATAATATAATGTCTTTATTCATTTTAAAAATAACCAACGGATTTTGGAAATGGTGTTGGTTCTAGGGGATAATTGTTAATATATTTTAATTCATAAATCAAAAGATGAATTGATAATTAAGGTGTTGGATTTTTAGCTTTTTATATGTGAAGATAATTGTTTTTCAAAGTTACCATTACAATTTTAATTTGGAAATGTTACAATTTTTAGTTCAATTTAAAACAATGAATCATGGGGTTCATTGGTTGTTCCATGAAAATAAAATCATCAAATAATTTTTTATAAATTCATGGGTGTGTTTTTTATTTTTATTTATTTCATTAACTTTTACCAAAATTTACATTTATCAATGTGGTTAATTATTAAATTTAGCTTTTAATTCTTTTTGGAAGAAATTAATATTGAGCACGATTCCTAATTTAATGTAGAAAAAATAATAATTTGAAAATAATTTTATCAAATTAAATTTCTAATTGCATGAAAATATTATCTTAAATTTCAATATAAATTTTTTAAAAAGAGATTTTATAATAAATCTGGTTTTGAACACAAATTTAAAATATATGTTAAAATTAATATTTTTACATATTTTAATTACATTAATTGGCTTATATTAAATAATCTTAAAGCTATGTTTATTTTTATGGAATCCAAAATTTAATCTCACCATTAAAATATTTGTTATTTTAAGGTTTTGAAAACATGTTGTTTTGAAATAAAATTTTAACATTGTTCAATAATGTTGAACATAATATATATATGATTAAAAATATGTAAAAAAGAATAATGTAATAAAATATATAAATATTATGTTAATTTACAATTTTATAAAAAATATATAATATATTTATATAATGATAAATAAATAAAAATATAAATTTATAAAAAACATGATTATTTGTAATTGATATTTAAAAAAAGTTTAATGAGTATGTTAACATAGATGGGAGATGTAACACTTTATCATTAACCATCGAGTCTGAGCCAATGATTCACATGAATTGATGTGTGTCACCACATTTTAAATATTCTATATATTTGAAACATCATTCTAGTTGTTATTAGATGTTATCTGTGAATGATATAAGGGTAATCAACGGTTCAAACAATATGGTTCTAGAATATGAATTAAAAATTGGAATGAGAGAATTGTTTTCTACTTTTATTTGACCAAATTGGTTCATAGTTGAAGGGAGATAGGATATTAAGATCATGTTGATGGGAGGATCCATGTTCCTTGCTAACACATGTGTAATGGAACTTTGAGATACCATAGGAGGGAGTTATATTATATTATTATGATATTTTGTGTGTGTTCACATATCATGAATATATAAAAAGAATCTTATGTCATATATATATATATATATCTTTTATTCATCATATAGTAAATAAATTTAATCCAATGAAATTTATGAAATATTTGGTTGGAATTTTATTTTATATTGTGTGATATATGTGTTTATCAAACTACATTGTTGTATCATTTATTTAATTATTAATAAATATGGACATATTTTTATGTTAGTCTTATATGATTTTGACTGGTGTTTAGGGATATAAAACCATTTCATCTCTACGAGGAATATAACATTTATTGTGGTTTTACTCTAACGGAAGAAGAATTGAGTTCCCATAGAATAAATAAGATCATCTTAAAAAATATAATTTTTAATTCATGTTATTTGTGATTCCACAATATAGAAAATTGATGCGACGATAATCTCATGTGTGTCGAGATGCACCCATGGGGGAGAACACCCATGTTACATTACCTGATGTGAATTCGGGTTAACCAATGAAGACTCTTTTACAAGGTCCAGTGGTGTAGGATGTTATCATTCCATATATGAGATAACTCCTTCATATTCCCATATATGATGGTGGGGCACCGAGGTCTTGTTCAACTCCTCTATATAATTGTTGGTCATCAATCCTCCAGTTATTAGTTTTCTAGAGATCAACTCTATACATATCAATATTTTTTCATCATCGAGGGTTGGTTTGACATTGTGGTAAACTATATGAAATTATTTATAATATAGATATATTCCTGGTAAAAGTACATCTAAAAAGATGTTGGAGAATTATGTTAGTAGATGGTAGGCATAAGGTTATCACCAATGTGACAATCAATAAACTATTTATCATGTAATTCATTACATATATTGTGAAGCTATTTTGAGCATGAGAGATTAAGGTAATACAACATGGGTCAATAAATGTAACTATATACTCCTCCTGTTGCATTGAGCTTCTACACATTTCTTTGATATTGTCCAAAAAAAAACATATGTATTTGATTTTTCGTAATAGGCATCATTTTGATATCAGAAAAAAGTTACATATATTCGACATAGAGACATGCACATTGTGAAACATCCAAATATTTTATGAAATATTTTCCTTCTAATTATTTTAAATTTTTTGACAACATTTCTTACATGATATAATGTATTTAACTTTATTTATATTCAACATCATTTATTTAAAGAATTTCATGTCACATTGATGATATCTATTGCTTATGTTACATGCAATGAAAAATTTAGCCAAACAATAATACATGGTTAAAATTATTCAATAATATAGCATATTTCCCAAAGTCATTATAATGGGTTTTATTAATATGAATAACTATATTATATTTATACATGTTTATTTAAATTTTAACATTCACCCAATTGATTTTATAGGAATAAGGTAAAAATAAATTCACTTTTCTGCTTAAAGATATATTCTACAAAAAATGTTTTTGGCCTCCTAGTAATGGAATAATTATTTTAATATATAAATTATATATAACATATAAATATTATATGAAAAAAAAATTTGAAATTGAAATTTAAACATTTTAGAAATGGATATATTGTTATTATTCTGAGACGTCCCATTTTTTGTCAATAATGAAAAATATAGAATATTTATTGAAAATTACTTTTCCATCTAAATAACATAAATTGATAATTTTTTAGAATTGGTTTTAATGACAAAATAGATCAATTATACGAATATTATTGTAATTTAGGCCATGATAATCATTATATATTTTTATTTAGAAATAAAAACAAAGAAATTATTTTGATATTTTCATTTTAAAAACCAAATTTCTCACCATGTTTATGGGATATGTTTTCAATTTCATTATTCCACATATGTGATTTCAATTTTAAAAAATGGGTACATGTATATGGAATATTCATAATATTATATTCTAACAATTTCAATTTATTAACTATCATAATAACTAGGGAAAATTATTAAAATTTATTATCATAATTATTTTCAAAATATGGTTTTTCACATGACATGAGTTTTTGTAAAAATAAGTTTTAAAAAAATATTATTTTTATGCATTGAGAAGAAATAAATATTTAGAATAATTAGATAAAATTTACCTAATAAATATCAATTTAATTATATTATTAATGTATAAATTACCTTGGTAAATAAGAAAGATACAATCTTCCTTAATTAAAACAATGGTGATAAAATTGATTTAACATAATAACTAATGAAATAATCATAATAATGCATTTATTTTAATGTGGTGTTTGTTTTTGCAGACAAATTATTCCCTAAAAAAATACTCTTCAATGTTGGATTCAGATGATCTAAGGGAGACCTCCAAATAGTCTTTACCTTTTTTCATTAATAAGAATGACACTCCTCCTCCAATATAAAGGAAAACTCACCCACTAACTTATTCAAACCTCTCAGTAACATTGGATTACACAAAACGAGCCAAAATTACATCCCAAACTCTATCCTCTCATCCATGAAACCGTATATAAATAACAAATCAACCCATGTATGTACATTTTTCAAAACCGAGGGGTATTATTAGAATAAGAGTTAACATTTTTCATGGAGAAATTTGGATTCATTCTATAGGCACCTTTCAATTATTTTTATATGATAACTCAATTATAACTTATGTATCCATGACATACTAATATGGTATTATGTTATGGTTTTTACCTACATCTATACACATATCCATCAAATTCTTAATGAAACTATTGTTCGTGTTTATAGTGGATTGTCGCCTCATGAGATAATGTTGTTTGATTTTTAATTTACAACCTATCATGGATAAAAATTATGATATAGACAATGTTTTTGTTATATATAAATGATATTTATTATTTAATTGTACTTATATAATTATTATAAATCACATTCCTTCTTTCAATTTTGTGGGAAAAACATAATATTGTTTGCGGACGTGTCGACTATCGCCTCCCCATCACCATGTAAAGCATTCAAACATTATATGGAATGAATTAATTATGGATATAATTAAAATATTAGATATAAATTACATATATATGTTATCTGTGACGTAATTATCTTCTTTTAAATATAATATAAAATTTTCATTATTACCATTTCATAATTTGAAAATGTGATGACATTTTATGTGGATGTGTGGACTACCACCTCTTATGAGTGATGTGGTTAAATTTCATCATAATAGAAATATATATAGGTTTATATTAAGAAATATGGTATTTGTGATACAAATGTTGTTGTGTTGAGGTATTTAACTTAATAAATTTCCATAATAAACATTGAACAATTTGGTAATTAAACATCTGTATTTATTTCCTACCATATCCATAATTGAAACACTAGTTCATTTTCCTAACATTCATTAATGGATGGTTATAAGAATATAATTGATATATAAATATAATAATTACTTTTTTTATTAGTTTGAATATGTTTAACAAATGACATATTTGAAATTAGTCAACCTAGCAGGGTCGTTTTATCACATAATCCATATAAGGTAAAAAATATGAATTTAAATTAATTTATTAAGTAATTATTTATACAATGATAATTAGTGAGATAAATTTAAAAATAAATAGTTAAATTATATTCATGATTTCTTTTAACATATGATTTTTATTTTGGATGATAATGATTGATGTGACATGTCAGACTCATGGTAGCAGGAATCCTTTCAATCTCTTTTAATTGAGGCATATTTTGAATTTATATATATAACTATTATATGAGGTGTATATATAGCTTATTTGATATAAAATATAATGAATCTATTTATTTTCACATTATTTAATTTATTTAGATTTTATTATCTCATGAGGCTTATGATTTAATTGATTCATTGTGGTATGTGAAAATTTTATTGAATAAAAATTCTATATCCAAATCATTATTCACTGTAATATATTATTTGTTAATTATTATCTATAAAAAATGATTAATAATGAAATATTATGTCTATTTAAAATCTCAATAATGTTATTTCAGAAGGATTATTTTTAAAAGTTTTATATGGAGGGTTTTATCTAATTTCAAAATGATTTCTCTATTATTGATGTATATTGAAAAAATTTATTTTCATTTGCCATAAATATTAATTAAAATAAATTTTTTTTGAATATTACATGATATGTTCAATGATTATTTCTACCGTTTAGGGAAATAATGGTAATTGATTTTTTTTCAAGGGAAAGGGAGTATTGGTATTGAATATGGGTTTTAAAAGAAAATAGTATTTTATTTTGAAAAGATTTTTATATGAGTATAAAATAGATCATAATATGATTATAGGATAAACATGTTACATTCATGAATTTGTACTTGATAATTACATGATTGGTTGGCTAATATAGCACCGGGTGATGCTGCTACATCATACATAATGGGTCATCCTATATAGCATTGGGTGATCATGTTAATGCTTCCACAATGGGGATACCTAGATAGCGTAAGTGAACATGTTAAAACGTACAATAAATGTGGGCCTAGTTAGTAACGTGTGAGCCGGTACAGCTTAAATGATTTGGTATCCTAGATGGTATCAAGAGAACCCATTACTAATTAAAAGATAGGTATGCATAGAGAGAATTGGGTTATTCTGTTATAGCTCTTCAGTGCATTGAGAAATTTTAATATTGTACGTAGGTCTTCTGGTAAGTCCAATTAAAGGGTTTTTAATGAGTTTTATATATAAGCTGATATATGTAACTTAATAGATTTTTAATTTAATTTTCTTGGGTTTCAATATTTTATTTTATAAAAATGATTGTATTTGTTCCTGTGAAATTGTTTTGTATCATATTCTCAATGAACATTGAAGAAAAAAGTGAATATCTTAAAAAATTTCATGTTTTAACAATACGAACTACATAAATTGTTTTTATATCCCTTAATGAAATTTTTTACTAATACTAATTTTTTAAAATATTTTCATTGGGTTTAATGAATCAAAAACAGAAAGAAATAACTCATATTGAATGTTCTGTAGATTTCCTATGAAAATAAATCACGTTTTATTTTATGAGATTCATAATATGTTAAAATGGATACAGATTGGAAGTTTACACTTTTTATTTCATGATTTTCTAATATATGAGTTATATCTTAATTCTATAAAACAATAAATATAAAAATATAATCACTTTTATGGAATTAATATTCTTTATTTAATCTACTAATTCATTATTGATTACGACTGGGCCCTTATAATTATAAGGAATTTGAGATTTGTACTACTTTATTTGTCGATAAAATTAACATATCATTCCCTTAAAAGATATTATGTTATTGTGTAGTTTATATTACATTGTATTTTATGATTTCAATGTTTCTCTATTTAATCTCTTAAGGTTTTTAATTTTTTTCAAAAGAGTAAATAGGTAATCTATAATAGGAATGCATAGAGAGGAAAATATCCATCCAAATGAGCATTTTATGATGTTGTGAATTGGTATAAAATATATTTTTCTTAGTGATGGGTAATTAAACAAAATCTATAAATTTTCGTGGTATCTATTCTAGAGAGGATTACCATATACCCACAATGATAATGTTTTTATTAGATCATTACATAATGAAACATACCCATTCAATCAAAGGATTGTCTGACCATTTAGTAGATGAAACATGGATCAACTCCATGGAGATTTTTTTTATGTCATGGGATTTTCAAATCAGAAAAAATCACATTCCATTTATCATTTTAGAGTTAAAACATGTTGATGATGGTCCTGGTTGTGAATAGTGGAGAGAAATATGATACAGATTCCATTGAATGTGAAAAAATTAACAATGTATGTCTTGAGAAAAATATCCCAATTATTATTGGATATGTAAGGAAAAAATCATGGATTTTAGAAAAAATGATGAATATTTTGTGTGTGTTCATGAATAATTCCATATAAGGTTGGAAAGATACATATTGGATTTTTTGTTGGAAATTTATAGTAAAATTAATTGATTTTAATCATGATTTAAACCTACATTATGAAGATATTTTTAAACAAAATAATATAAAAATTATTATAATGATTAGAATTTTGAGACATAATTTAATTAAACAAATGTTCCACAAGATTAAATTTTTAGGAAATGATTAAAGTGGTAGGGAATTGAGAGGAAACTATATATGAATCCTGAAGGTAATCCCTAAAAATTTTCAATGTGTGGTAAATCAAATTTTTTTAATGTATTTATGTATCAAGAATGAGTAACCAATGTAGTATGTTTGGTCAAAAAGATCTTTACTTTATGGAAAATAAGATCAAAACATTGGAAAATGTGATGAAATTTATGCAGTCAACGATGTGGTGTTTTAGATGTAATGAGTTTGGACATTTAAAAAAATCATGATGTTTCATTCATGGGAAGAAAATCATCATGATTTTAATTGGATTCATGTGAAAAAGATATTTTCAAAAACTAAATTTATTATTGGGTCTTCGGGTGAAGTGATGGAATCTCCTGGAAACATAGAATTTCCCATATTTTATCCATATGTTCATGGTTTTAGAGACGTGATATGATAT
Organism: Viscum album; assembly: GCA_963277665.1. Classification (NCBI taxonomy): domain Eukaryota; kingdom Viridiplantae; phylum Streptophyta; class Magnoliopsida; order Santalales; family Viscaceae; genus Viscum; species Viscum album. The sequence goes on along the minus strand of OY728122.1, from coordinate 1,513,910,080 downwards.
TTTAATTGATGAGATCATAAAGTTATGAAGGGAATTTTTGGAGATATTAGTTTGGTTTTTTATTATTTCATGATATATTTTAATGATAACTATTCCATTTCTATTTAAAATTTTAGAATAATATAATATCGCATAGCATAATTTTTTGATAATTGTTTGAATTATAATAAAATCTAATATCCATTTTGATTTTTGATAATATATAAATATTAAAAAAGAGTCTAATTATCCTTTTTAAGACTATTTGAGAGATTAGAAGTTAATACAGCTTAATCAAAAATGAAAAAATAATCTTGAATACTAATTGTTTGGATAATAATATAACATTATGATAAAAATTTATTAAAAAATATAATTCACCAAATAAATTATATATATTTCATTATTCATTTAATATAAATTGTGAAGGAATACACGAACATTATGAAAATGTCCTTGAGGAAAATAGTATATCATATTTATATATTTTATGAAGATATCAATGTTCTTTTAAAAACATTTTTGATTTTTGGTTTTTTTTAATTGACATCCTATATTTCATGTTCTCTATTTCTCTCTATTATTTTATTGAAATTAGTTTTCCCTTCCAAATCCATCATTTAATTTAACATTAATGTAATCTCGAAGTGGAATCCTGGTTATGAGTATCATTAAGTGAATATTATGTTTTCAACTTTACGTTTTTGTCTGATTTTTTAATTCATTTTTACTATTTGGGATTCAATATTGGAATTATATAAATTTAAATCCTTTGAATACTAAGATTTCTTTTGATGTTGAAATTCATATTAAGAGGGTAGAGTGTAACATCCTGATATTTAATAAAATATTTTATTTAAAAATAATATAAAATATTTTATAACATTAGTTGAAGAAAATGCACTGTTTAACACTCAGTATTCACAACCCCAATTTTATATTTTTTACCACATAACATCAAGCATATTCTATATCACACATTATAATCAACGCACAGTTTACCCTAACAATAAATTTTTACTAATATAACTATTTAATATGGAATTTATCCTCTAGAATTTATAATGGAGAGAATGAATAAGAATATCTATAATATGTTTTCAAAGGTTTATAATTTTATGACATTATACCAATAATGATTATTATTACAAATAATTATAAATCCAGTTTTATTCTTAAAAACATTTGTTTCTAAAAAACAATTTTAACACCTTTTAAAGGATGTCGTAATAAGGACTCAACCTTAAGACATTACATGATCATGAATTAAATGAATAATCCACATTGATGATATTTACAGGTTTAGAGTTTTAGAGAGTTAGGCCATAACTATTACATTTCAAAATATTACAAAGTAGACACTCTACACAGTTTCTATTTTTTTTACAAAACATGAACTCTTGAAAAAATAGAGTCATGTCTAGTTCCATGATTATGATAGCATGACTTCCCCATGATCCCATCTTATACCCTATTCCACATTATGTCCTGTGAAAATCATTTCAAAAACTTCGGATGAGGATAAAAAGCTCAGTAAGGGATACACAAAGAAGGAAAACAGTTAGTTTTTCAAAACAACAAGTATAATATAAATACATTAAAATGATTAATACTTCTTAACTGTATGAAGTATTAAATACTCTTCAATGAATAAAAGATCATTAGTTACCCTTTTTAACCAAAATATTACCATAAAACCCATATAAAGAACACATAACATATAAAGGTATCATGGGGTATAATCATACCTAAATGGAATAACCATGCGGTCGACTTCCACACATATCACTAAATGGAATAGCCATATGGAAAACTTCCATAACAAATTCATTTGATGTTATAACGTAACCACCAGTCCTGGTATTCACGGCCCCACCCGTGATTTTGTTTATCACGTAACAACCCGTTAAATGTCCAAGTACCAATATAAAATAATAAAACATACAAAAAATATAAAGGAAAGAAAACATTTCCTCATTTCAATCACAATATATCACTTAAATAAATTGATTTAAAAAATACATTTTCAATACCATTTTCAACACAAAAAATACATAAATGAGTATAAGGTATTTATTTTCTTTTAAAAAAAGTATCGCTTCTTGAGGAAGCCAAAGATCAAATAATACCTGCGGCGGAGAAAAAGGTCGTTGTCACCGCATACATTAATAGAAACATTCTTTTTTGTACTTTAGAAAAATGATTCATAGAAAAAGATTCCATTTGAATGAAATGAAAATTCAAATGGGTTTATACACCGTATAAAATAAAGTCTTGTATAACACAAAAAATTCCTCAATGAAAGGAGATTGAAACAATGTCCATTAACTCATGTCTGACATGACCCATTCATTCATTAATATCCTGAATAATAAACTAAAGTTAATTTACACTTTCTTAAGAACATTATTAAGTTTATTATTCTTTTTATATCACTTATTACCTTGTTATAAACATTATGTAATCATTTAAGTTAATAACGTTCATTTTTTCGATATTTGGTACTTGAGTTAAAAATGAACACCTTATATATTCAAGTTTTCCATGTGGTCAATAGTAAATTATATCCAATGTTGTATTCATGATTTATATATCATATATATCATATATATCCAGTATATATATGTATTTATAATAGTTATATAACATTTGGAGGTAAGAAATGAAATGCATCGTTCATGGAGATGGTAAGCCTTATGTATGCATGAACACTACTTTCATTTCTATTTCTTATTTTAATGGAAATAAAACATAATGATACATAGTTATATTATAATTCCAGTATAATATCATATATAATATCATTAACTCCATCCTTTATACATCACACATAAGTCATTAACGAGTCATATTAGTTTGAGGGGGTAGTAGTTCGCACTTCCTCAAATGAGAATATCATATTTACCCACTATGGAAACCATAAAGGAATTATATAAATGAAAAATACAGAAGCATACAAAAAACATAAACATAATATATATCATATATAAATACAGTTCCATCTTAATGGTCACCATGAGAGGTGGTAGGAGATAATCGAGCAATCATTGTTTAGTGAGGTGTTATTTTTCCATCCACTGAAACATTATGTTCATCATTCATTCGATGGAGGTGTGTGTATGTGTAATTATAATACCTCTCATAAAAATATCCTAATATATTTTGGATACTGTTGTTGTTACAAAAGAAAGGAATAAAATTATTTTTGGGGTTGGATATGTAAAATAAAACATAACAATTTAAGAGAAATCGTTACCTTTAATTTAGGAAACTTCCTTTGGATTGAACCAAAATGATTTATTGAAGAGCCTTCTGCCTAAGGTAATGCTTCTAGGGTGATGATAGGAATGTTGGGAGCATAATAAGGCATAGGTTGGATGAGCCAAATTCCACGAGACATGTGAGGAATTGGTTAGAAGTGGTCTACATTAATAATTGGGAGGAGGGGCTCTTTAGGAAAGTGTGAAACTATTATTTTATTATAAAATTATATTCGGTTTCTAAGGGTCAAAAATTCATTAAATATGAATATAACATGACTCTTGGTCGAAATAAAATCATCCAATCATAATTGGACATGTTTTGGATAATATTTTAGTCATTATAATCTTATTTATTTAAATGATTTATTAATGAGGTAAAAACTGCATCGTTATTATGTCATAAATAATTTAATTTATTTGTTGTATAAAAATTATAAACAAAATACCATGATATAGTAAATCCTTTTATATTTACAATTAATATTTATATTACGGATGATAATTTATATATCCCCATCTAAAAATTAATTTACTAAATGATATTTTCTTTTGTCATATTTTCCTTTACTTTAAGTTAATTAATCTAAATTGTCATTATCACTCCCATGTGGATTAAATGGGTCCCAAAATTGGCCAAAATATTCCCATGGTCGTTAATAACTCAACCAATAAGGTTTGGACAAGTGTTAAGGTAATTTTGAATTATTATAATATTCTTTTTACCTTGAATTACCCTATTAACATTTAACCGCGGTAAATAAAAGAGAAAAGTAACTATTCACTAAAAATTATTTTCATCATAATGGACCACATTTTAATTCATGATAACAGCCATGTATGTCGTATTTTTGAAATTAAATTCACAGAAGTGGTAAAATTTCATTTAAATGAAAAAGTCCGTTTTTTATCTACAACTAAGTGGTGTCACTATTCATCAAAAATTGAAGTTTTTCAGAAAAATACCAAAAATTCAGCCTAATCTGTATTTGATATTTAGAATTCAGTAATGATTTCTATTTTCCAAATTCATAACATAGAATTGTAAATAATTAATTTTAAAATTAAATTCTATTATCAAAACAAATATTGTGTTTTTAAGAAACTATAACATTCAAAAGATTGATACTTGTTTATGTCCAATTTCAAAGTAAAATTAATTACAATTACCAACATTGGATTGAATGGTAAAAATATATTTTAATTTCACTTTAAAAACAACTAAAAATATAATCTAACCATATAAATAAATTATATTTAATGGCACTTTTGAATTAAAATACAATATTTTTCACTATCCATTAAAAAGTGAACTTTATCGGAAAAATGCCAATAAATTACCCAGAGTAAAATTTGATGTCCCAAATCTAAATAAGAATTTTATTTGTTCAAATAGAGCATATAAAGATGACCAAAACATGATTTAATGATGGTTCTCCATTAAAAGGTGGTCAATCGGCGCTTTAACGTAAATTGTGCTTAAATTCATATTCATACACATTTTAAGCATCTAAATTTTATTGGATAAAAGTAAATAAATCTAACAAACATGTATAATCATATTGTAGTTAGTTTCATTAACTCCCTCCACTACAACGGCTAGGAGTTAACTACCATTAAAAATAATAATATTATATTATTAGTGTGCAACGTAAGATTGCAAAGGTACTCGTTGTTGCGTATAGGGTACGCTATCGAACATAGCAACCCTTTTAAAGAAAAATTAATATTTAATTCACAAATATTAATAAATAAGAAATATGAATTATTCTTCATTTACCTAGGATGTTACTTCCTTCCCCCATTTTGGTAATTATGTCTGCACACTTTTTATTCACTTATCAAAATAGGTGGGGGTATTTATCCCTCACAAAATTTTTTAATTCCCACATTACCTCTTCAACAATATGGGTTTTCCACAAAACCTTTACCTAGTGAATCACCATATTTCGCAATATATTCTCTATACGGTCAAGAATCTGGACTGGTTGTTCTTCATAACAGATGTTCTCTTCCAACTGAACTACCTCTGGGCTGAAAATATGAGATGGATTTGGCTTATACATTCTTAACATTGAAATATGAAAAACATTGTGTACATGGGAAAAAATTTGAGGTAAAGCCACTCTGTACACAACTGATCCATCTTTCACCAGAATTTCATAAGGTCCAATGAAACTCGGACTCATCATTCCCTTCTTACCAAAACACATCACACTTTTCCATGGAGAATATTTGAGAAAGACATGATCACCTACCTCAAAAGAAAGATCCTTCCTCCGGTTACTTGCATAACTTTTCTATCTGCTCTGAGCTATTGTCATGTGCTTTTGTTCTGACTACACATCTGATTGAGGATGAAAAGATGTACTAAAATTTAACTTAGTACCTAATGAATTCTGAAGGCCTTTCCAAAATATATAAGTGATCATAGCATCACGATCTGACACAATGGAGAGGGGAACTCAATGCATCCTGACTATCTCCTTAACATACAACCGAGCATATTGATCTAGAGAAGAAGTATCTCAAATAGGAATGAAATGACCAGATTTAGTCAATCAGTCAACTATAACCCAGATTGCATTATAACCTCAAGATGACTTTTGTAATCCAACAACAAAGTCCACATATATATTTCCCCATTTCCACTATGGCACTGGTAAAGGCTGAAGCATCACTTTTGGTAAATACTTCTCTTCATTATCCTGCCGAAAATTCAAACACTTCACACTAAAATCAGCAATATATTTTTTCATTGCATCCCACCAGTAATACTCATGGAGATTTCTGTACATCTAGTACTACCAGGATAAACTGAAAACTGTGAACTATGAGCTTCATATAAAAACTCATTATTCATCTTTGGATCACAGAGAACACATAATATCTTTCCAAATATCAAAACACAATCATTATCAATTTAAAATCAGGCATCTTACCCTTCTGAATCAACACAACATTTTTTTGCAACTCACTGTCTCACTTCTGAGTTTGATTATTTATATCTGATAGAGATGATTTCACTGACCCCAGAAACAAAACATAAGAATTTCCTACAACAACAATTTCTATGCCAAATTTCATCAAATCAAAAACCAAAGGATATCGTTCCAAATTTAACATGTTTAATGAATTATTACTATTTTGACTCAAACCATCAGCCACTTTATGTTATTTCCACAGATGATAAAGGATTGTGGAATCATAATCCATGATTAAATCAAACCATCTCCTCTGTCTCATGTTCAATTCTTTCTAAGTGAATATATACTTCAAAAATTTGTTATCTGTAGATATTTTACACTACACTCCATACAAATTATGCCTCCAAATTTTTAAAGCAAACACAACAGCAGATAATCCCAAATCATTTTTAGGGTAATTTAACTAATGGGATTTCAAATGACGTGATGCGTAAGGAATTACCTGATCATTCTACATTTGGACACAACCCAGTCCTTTCAATGAAGCACCAATGTAGATAACAAAATCACCATTTCTAGATGGCAGTGCCAAAACTGGAGCATTCACGAATCTTCTTTTCAATTCCTGAAAACAATCATCACATTCTTTTGTCCAGATGATCTTAACACCTTTTCGAGTTTAAATAGTCATTGGACTTGATAACCGGGAAATTTTTCCAACAAAACTCCGGTAATAACCAGCCAAAAAGAGAAAAATACAAATCTCGGTTATATTTGTGGGTCTAGGCCATTCTTCAACAACTTTTGTTTTCGTAGTATCAACAGTTATGCCATTTTTTTAAACAATTTGACCAAGGAAAGAAATTTTTTGTAACCAAAACTCACACTTGCTAAATTTCCCATAGAGTTTATTTTCTGTTAAGGTTTTCAAGACAACCCTTAAATGAATTTCGTATTCCTCTTTACTTTTGGAAGAAACCAAAATATCATCAATAAACACAACCAAAATCTTATCCCAGAACTTACGAAAAAATTTGATTCATAAGATCCATGAATACAGCAGGAGCATTGGTTAAACCAAATGGCATAACTAAAAATTAATAATGGCCATATATAGTACGAAATGTAGTCTTAGGAACATCTTCTTCTTTTACTTTCAACTGATGTTACCTCGACCTCAATTCAATCTTCAAAAAATACTGATATCGCTAGAGCTATTCAAACAAATCATCGATTTGAGGAAAATGATGCTTATTCTTAATAGTGATGTTATTCAATGCACTATAATCAATGTAAAGTCTCATTGAACCATCTTTCTTTCTAACAGAAAAGATAGGAGCACACCATGTTGATGTGTTAGGTTGAATGAGACCTTTATCTAATAACTCATGCAATTTCTTCTTTAGCTCTAAAAGTTCAATTTGATCCATTCGATAAGGTGGTTTTGGAATTGGATTAACATCAGGAACTAAGTCAACAGTAAATTAAAATTCCCGATCAGGTAGAATACCAAAAAATCATTAGGAAAAACATCAAGGTACTCATTTAACAATGGCACGTCATTAATCTCAACACTTTCTTTATTTTAATTAATATGAGAAAGGTAACATTTATTTTCTTCTTTTACTAGTTTCTCAACTTCCTGATATGTTATCAAAAGCAAGGGGTTCATTATTGAACAGAAACTGTAAATCTTTCTGAAATGAAACCTATTTAGCTCTACATTCAATCTTAGCTTGATAAACAGAAAGCCAATCCTTTCCAAAAATAATATCAAACTCTACTAAAGGTAAAACAAAATGGTTTTCAGGTAGATTATTTCCGCACATAAGGACAGGAATTTTCTTATGTTTTCTTCTGGTCTCAGCATCATTTTTTTACCATACATTCTGTATTCATATCTAGAGATTGAATTACTAATTTACTAGAAAACCTCACATAAATGAATGAGTGTATAGACCCCGAATCAAACAACACATTGGCATAATCTGAAAAAACAAAAGGTGTACCTAATACTACATCGTTTGATGGCCCAACATTTGATGATGTAGTTTGAAAGGATTTCACCACCCCTTTCTGCTTGTAGTCTGGCTGCTTTCCCTCAGTTGAGTTCTTCTCTGGACATTCGTTTGCATAATGACCCACATCATTACACTTATAAAATCTTACCAATGGATTTCCATTCCCTACTTGATCATCTTCCTTACAGTTATGAGCAATATGAAGATACTTACCACATCGGAAGCACTTTCCAAACATTGATAAACATTCTCCAGGATGCTTTCTACCACACTTCTCAAAAGTTGGATATTTAGTTTTCTTACCTCCAGGATTCTTTGATGAATTCTTCCCTTTTGTCTGCCAACTTGACAACTTATTTTGTTTTTTTTTTCAAAGAACACATGATCATCGGTAATCTTCATTTCCACATTCTCCGCACATTGAACAAGTTTCTCATATCTTTTGAACTCACGAGAGGCTAACGATCTTCATTATCCTGGATTAAGTCCTGAGTAAAATCGATTTATCTTACTATGAAGATCTCAGATGAAATTTGGTGCATACCTTTCCAGTCGAGTGAAATTTTCTTCACAAGAAGTCACTGATTCATCCTCCTACCTCAATTCTAGGAATTGTTTTTCCATTCTAAGATGAACCTCTATAGGATAATATTTCTCAGGAATCATACTTTTGAATTCATCCCAACCGAGATCATCAATCACATCACTATCCCAGATATTTTTTACCATCTACCACCATTTTTCATCTTCAACTTTAAAACGGTAAACATCAAGACTAAGCCTTTGATGTTCTGAACAACCCATGACATCAACAATCTTCTCCGGAACATTAATCCACCCTTCAGCTAGAACATGGTCAGATGATCCTCTGAATGATGGGGGGTGTTTCCTCATGAAATGGTCCACTACTGACATGTTCCTCTATGGTTGATCTGGCTGATCTCGTACATGGATACCACCACTATTTATAGCTTGGGTCAACTGTGTCATCACTACAACAAACTGTTCAGTTCCGATTCCGACCATCTCAGGCTGCTGATTTGGAATGTTATCTTCTTCCTGATGTAATCCCAACATAACAGCCTTGTTTCCTCTGCAGAAAACCATTTTGAACATACAAATATCTTAGGAGAAGCAACACGGTAATCTAGAAATGATATATGATTTCAATATTTACATAAATTACTTTATGGATATTACTTTAACAATTCCCTAAAACCTAATGTAATCTAAATCGACCTCTGATACCAACTATAAGGACCCGACCTTAAAATAGTACAAGATATTGAATTAAATGAATAATTCACATTAAGGATCTTTTCAGGTTTAAATTTTTAGAGATTTAGACCATAACTATTACATTTCAAAATATTACAATGTAGACACTTCAACAGAGATTCCATTTTTTTACAAAACATTAACTATTGAAAAAAAGAGTCATGTCTAGTTCCATGTTTAAGATATCACGACTTCTCCATGATCCCATCCTTTACCCTATTCCAGATTATGTCATGTGAAAAACATTTCAAAAACATGGGATGAGTATAAAAAGCACAATAAGGGATACATAAAGAAGGAAAACTGTTAGTTTTTCAAAACAACATGTAAACCACGAATACTTTAACATAATTAATACTTTTTACCTTTATGAAGTAGTAAATACTATTCAATGAATAAAAAATCATTACATACCCTTTTGTAACCAAAATATTACCATAAAACCCATATAAAGAACACATAATATCTAAAGGTAACATGGGACAAAATCAAACTTAGATGGAGTATCCATACGGTCAACTTCCACACATATCACTAAATGGAATAGACATACGGCCTACTTACATACCCAATGCATTGTAGGTTATAACGTAACCACCCATCCGGGTATTCACGACACCACCCGTCATTTGGTTTATCACATAACCACCCTTCAAATGTAAGTACTAATATAAAATCATAACACATACAACAAATATAGAGGAAAGAAATCATTTCCACATTTCAATCAAAATATATCACTTAAATATATTTATATAACAAAACCAATTTCAAAAACCTTTTTCAATACCAAAAATATGTAAAAGAGTATAAGTTATTTATTTTCTTTTAAAAATAATACGGCTTTTGGAGGATTCCAAAGACCAAATAATACTTGCGGTAACAGAAAAGTTCATTTTCACCGCTTACATTAAAAGAAACATTATTTTTTTCGTTTAGTAAAACACTTCATAGAAGAAAGATTCCCTTTTAATGAAATGAAATGTCAAAGGGGATTGTATACCATATAAAATAAAGTCGTGTATAAAACAAAAAATTCCTCAATGAAAGGAGATTAAAACAAAGTCCCTTACCTTGTGTTCGAATTAACTCGTTCGTTATTTAATATCCTGAATAATAAACTAAAGTTAATTTATACTTGCCTAAAAACCTTTTTAAGTTTATTATTCCTTTTATATCACTTATTACCTTGTTATAAACATTATGTAATCATTTAAGTTACTAACATTCATTATGTCTATATTTAGTACTTGAGTTAAAAATGAACACATTATATTTACAAGTTGTCCATGTGGTTAATAGTCCATTATATCAAGACTGGTATTAATGATTTTGATATCATATATATCATATATATACAGAATATGCATGTATTTATAATATTTATATAACATTTGGAGGTAATAAATAAAATTCACCGTTCATGGAGGTGGTAAGCCGTATGTACGCATTAACGCTACTTTCGTTTCTATTTCTTATATTAATGGAAATAAAAAATAATGATACATAGGTATATTATAAATCAAATATAATATCATATATAATATCTTTTACTCCATCCTTTATACATACCACATAAGGCATTAACGAGTCATATGGCTTTGAGGGGGCGGTAGTCCGCACTTCCTCAAATGAGATTATCGTATTTACCAACTATGGAAACCATAAAGGCATGATATAAATGAAAAATACAAAAGCATAAAAAAACATAAAAATAATATATCTCATATATAAATATAATGCCATCATAATGGCCACCATGATAGGCGGTAGGAGATAATCGTACAATCATCGTTTCGTGAGGCGTTAGTTTGCCATCCACAGAAACATTATGTTTGTCATCAATTAGATGGAGGTGTGTGTATGTGTAGTTAGAATACTTCTAATAAAAACATCCTAGTATATTGAAGATTCTTTTGTTGTTAAAAATTAAATGAATAAAAAGAGTTTAGGGGTTGTAGAATTAAAATAAAAGAAAACAATTTTAGAGAAATCGTTACCTTTAATTTAGGCAACTTCCTTTTGATTGAACTAAAAGGATTTCTTGAGGTGCCTTCTGACTAAAGTAATTCATATAGGGTGATGAGAGCGATTTGGGTGATTAATTGGGTAGAGGTTGGATGAGCCAAATGGAATAAGAGGTGTGAGGAATTGGATAGAAGTGGTCTCCTTTTATAAGGGGGGGAGGGGCTCTTTAGGAAAGTGTGAAACTATTATTTTATTATAAAATTATATTCGGTTTCTAATGGCCAAAAAATAATTAAATATGATGATAAGATGACTCATAGTCGAAATAAAACCATCCAACAAGAATTGGACATGTTTTGGATAATATTTTATTCATTATAATATTATTTATTTAAATGATTTATTAATGAGGTAAAAACTACATCATTATAATGTCATAAATAATTTAATTTATTTGTTGTCTAAAATTTATAAAAAAATACCATGATATAGGAAATATTTTTATATTTCCATTGAATATTTATAGTTGAAAATATAATTTATATAACCCATTCTAAAAATTAATTTACTAAAAGATATTTACTTTTGTCATATTTTTCATTACATTAAGTTAATTAATCTAAATTGTCATTATCACTCACAAGTAGAAAAAAGGGGTCCCAAAATCGACACAATGATGACCATGGTCGTCAATGACTCAAAGAATAATGTTTTCACAAGTGTTAAGGTAATTTAATATTATTATAATATTCTTTTTACCTTGAATTACCCTATTTACTTTTAACCACAGTACATAAAAGTCAAAAGTTACTATTCACCAAAAATTATTTGTATCATAATGATCCACATTTAAATTCTTGATAAGAATCATGTATGTTGGATTTTTGTAATTAAATTCATAGAAGTTGTAAAATTTCATTTAAATGAAAAAGTCATTTTTTTAACTACCACTAAGTGGTGTCAGTATTCATCGAAAATTGATGTTTTTCAGAAAAATACGAAAAATTCAGCCTAAGATATATTTTATAATCCAAATTATGAAAGGATGTCTATTTTTTCAAATTACAAATATAGAAGTGGAATTAGTTTATTTTAAAATTAATTTATGTTATCAGAACAAATAGCATGTTTTTATGAGACAATAACTATCAAAAGATTGATACTTATTTATATCCAATTTCAAAGTGAAATTAATTTCAATGACCAACATTGGATTAAATGGTAAAAATATATTTTAATTTCACTTTAAGACAAACTAAAAATATAATCTAACCATATAAATAAATTAGATTAAAAGGTACTTTTGAATTAAAGTACAATATTTTTCACTATTCATTAAAAAGTGAACATTATAGGAAAAATACCAAAAAATTACCCAAAATAAAATTTAATGTCCCAAATCTAATGAAGAATTATATTTTATCGAATAGAACATATAAAGATGACCAAAACTTGATTTAATGAGGTTTCTCCATTAAAAGGTAGTAAATCATCATTTTATTGTATATTATGCTTAAAATTAGATTCATTCACATTTTAAGCCTCTAACTTTTGTTGGATAAAAGTAAATACATCTTACAAACATGTATAATCATATTGTAGTTAGTTTCATTCATTCTCACCACTAAAATGGCTAGGAGTTAACTACCATTTAAAATATTAATATATTATTATTATGCAACGTAAGATTCCAAAGAAACTCCTTGTTGCGTATCAGGTACGCTATCGAACATAGAAAACCTTTTAAAGTAAAATTGTTATTTAATTAAAAAATATTAATAAATATGAAATATGTCTTCTTCTTCATTTACCTGGGATGTTACACTCTTGTTTTAAAATATTATTTCCATAATTTAAAAATATTTTTGACAAATTAAACCCCATTTTTTAAATTGTATTGTAAAAAGTACCTTGTGGTGAATTTTTTGTATATTTATATGAAGTTTCATTTTTTTGATGAATATTGAAAATTAAAATTATTAATTGTAAATTTGTTTTTAATCAAAATAATTTTTATAGTTAAATTATATTTTTCATATATTTTAATGTAAAAATATTTCAATTATAAATCTATTAATCTAATTTTTTTCATTGGAATATTTGATAGATTCAATTTATAGGTAAAAAGATAATAATTATTTGGGAATTTTCATTTTAAAACCCATATTTATCAGTAAGTTTGTGAGATTATTTTTAAATTTACTATTTTAAATTATTAGAATTTAATTTGGATGAAGGGTAAACATAATTTTAAATATTATAATTTTTTTGTTTAATAAGGTTTAATTAATTTTTTACTATAATAATTAGATAAATTTGTTGAAATCAATAAACATGTTTATGGTTAATATAGGCTTTTACTCATGATTTGTGTTTATATTAAAAATAATTTTACACACACATAAGAGTTTTATATAAATAATTGGAATTAATATTTTTTATTATTAGTTAGAATTTTTTTAACAATAATGTTATTAATTATATTATCTAATGAAAAATTATGTACGTAAAAAATTGATATAGGATACCTTAGTAAAAAATATAAAGATAAAATTGAGTAAACATAATAACTAAGGGGAAAAATAAAAAAAATTCTTTTGGGTATTTAATGTTTTATTTTACAATAAATTTCATCAAATAATTTGTTTCCAATTTTTTAGGAACTTGATATAAGAGATACATCAAAATATTGTTTACTATTTTATGTTTACAATAATTCCACTTCTCCTCCACTATAAAAGAGATCTTAGTCCCCCGCATATTTAAACTTCTAAATTATATTGTAACATACAATACCTACCAAAATAACATTAAAAAAAATATTTTCCTATTATAAGACACTCTTTTTGATGAAATATTACAAAGTGTTATCTTAGGTGATAACAAAAAGGAGTAACCCAAAGATAAGGTAACATTATTCAGAAGAAAATTTTATTTTATTTTCATCTCCACCAAAAAAAAATTTTTATAAAAATATTATATATTTATAAATCTCACAAATATACACGGATGATTTTATTTTGTGGTGTAACCACTAAATAAACACCAATACATCAAATGGGTAATCAAATCACTATTCGTGTGTGTGGATGACTTCTACCACATGAAACAATGAAATTTGTTTTATCATTACCACCTATCATGGTTGGAAATTATTATGGGAATACTATATTATTATGATATATTTTAAATAAATAATGTAATTATAAGTCTTGAAATTTATATTTAAAATTATTTATGTTATCAATTTTATGGGAATATAAAAATTTCATTTGTGGATGTGTGGATTACATCCTCCTCAAAGTGATGTGATTCATCACACATTAAATGGAATGTATAATAGATGGATTTATTTAAAAATTATATATAAATGAGATAAAAATTATATTCAATAAATAATTGACTTTATTGAAATATAATATATCATATTTTTCATTACATTTTCACATAATGAAAAATTTATAGCATCCTCTGTGGATGTGGGGTCTAATGCTTCTTCAATGAAATTTTATTCCTTCAACATCCCCATAAATATAGAAATAATTATATACTAATAAATAATATAAATTTATTATATAATTATCATTAAATAGTGATTAATTTCACTTACCATCATTCCATAATGATCATTTAAAAAATGGGAACATTACTTTTGTAAATGTAAATCCTACCAACTCCATGATTGTAACGGTGGTTGATTTTTGAAAACAATCATTATTGATTGGTTTTATATTTATAATTGATATATAATTATGATAATTATTTCAATATTATTATTTTTGATATTTTCCAATAATTACCACTTTGACGATAGTAAACATAACAATCTCATTTCGGCGTTAATTCCCAATAAGTTTAAAACATCCAACATAATATTAATTGATTGTGAAATTGTATATAACATGGAAATAAGTGAAATAAATGTAATAATTTAAATTTAAATTGTTCTCAAGAAATGAAATCACCAAGATATGTTTATTATTATGTAATATAAATACACATGTTACAATTAATACCTAGGGAATGTGACATCATCCCAATATTCATTAATCAGGGAATATTTTGGTATCATACGACCATTATTATCTGATATCTATATACAAACCCTTTGACGTTTAATAATAAGAATTTAAATTACCATAATTTGTATATTATTTTTTTAATTTTATTCTCTCATGGATCATATGATTTAATATTTTCACAATAGTATGGGAAAAAATGGATTGATTAAAGATTATATTTCATAATATATATTCTTGATACTATTTTATTTTATTATTTATAAGGATATAAAATAATTATAAAATAATTATTTAAAATTTTAATTTCATTATATGTTTTTATTATTGAATATTTGTGTGTGTATTATGTTATACATTTTGACTAATGATGAAAGAAATGTTCTATTCATAACTAAGATGTTGAAAAATAAATTCTTGTCTCTATAACTATTATTTTATTTATTTATTTTTTTAAAAGAACACTTATTTCATCTATGAAAATAAATCATTCATTTTTTTAGTATATTTTAGTATAGATTATTGTTTTCCATGAAAATGGTGACTTATTTGTGAAATTAGTGTTTTAAAATTAAATTGATTTTGATTTATGATAGAGTTTCATGTGAGTTTAAATGTATTATTAAAAGTGTTTAATGGTTACATTTTTTAATACCTTTAATGGTACTTGAGCATTATATATTAAATATTCATAGATAAATTTTTCTTATCCCATTATATCATCAAAAAAGTGTGCCCATATAGAATTTTGTCATCCCATTACTGCATTTGTAATGGGGAGGCCCATATAACACATGGTGATCTAGTAACAACGTAAACAGTGTTTCATGCTAAATAGTGCTGGTTGAGCCCATTGTGAGACTATGCGGGTCTCAGGGTCCCTACTGAGTATCATTATACTCACCCCTACACGGGATATGCCTGCACCTCATTGTGATGTATCCAGACGATGGATAGTGCTGACAGTGGCCGAGAGCACCACGACTGGATGGTACCCGGAGGAGGACCTTGAAACAAGTCGGCACATGGAGGATACTGACAGATTTGAGTGATGAGGTGGCCATTTTACCTACCCTTCCAGTAGGATCCCCGAAGGATGAACCAGGATCTTTTCTTTACGTTCTACTGTTTGTCCCTCTACATGTACATATTGTTCAGTTGGGTTTGTATACTACCCATTTACATTCCAACACACCATTTTGTATTCATTTTTACATATTGTTTAATTCTAGTTGCATACTCTATTGTGTTTTTTTACTTTTATAAAGGTAATTCCTTCCAGCATAGAGATTTACCTCTTTGTTGTTAGTCGCCATCCCCTGGCCTATGGATGGCAGGCTTGGGGTAGTCATGGCATGGGACCTAAGGATGGGTCGTGACAATAAATATGATAATTATTTATTGATTATTATTTTGGATATGTTTATCTAATGTCATATTTCACCTTAGTCAACCTAATAATGTCGTTTTATCACAAAACCCATATAACATAAAAACATATGAATTTAAATTAATTGATTATGTAATTATTTACACTATGATAACAAGTGAGATTAAATTAATAATAAATAGTAATATTATTTTCATGATAGAATTTTTTTAATGTAATTGTATTATTTTTTATGATAATGATAGATGTGACATGTCAAACTCATGGAAGCGGACATCCTCTCAATATCGTTTAATTGTGGAATATTTTGAATATATACACCCAACATTTTTATGAGGTGTATATATTGATCATTTGAAATATAAAATAATTAATTTTTTTTATTTTCTCATTATTTAATGTTTTTAGATGTTATTATTTCATCAGGATAGTGATTTAATTGATTCATTGTCGTATGAGACATTTTGATTTAGAAATATTCTATTTCAAAATCATGGTTCATTATAATATGTTATATGTTATTTTTTATTGATAAATAATGATTATTAATTACATATTATATAAATTTAAAATTTCAAGGAAATTATATCAAAAAAAGTATTTTTACTTGTTTTATATGAAGGTTTCTATCTAATTTCAAATTGAATTCTCTATTATTAATAAACATTGATAAAATGTATTTCCATCTCCCATTAATATCAATTAAAATAACGATTCATTTTCAAGATTAAATTTTATGTTTAATGATTTTTAACCCCTTTTGGGAAATTTTTGTATTGGAATTTTTTCATGGAAAAATGGGTATTATTATTGAATATGGGTTTTAAAAGAAAATAGAATTTTATTTTGAAAAGTGTTTAATATGAGTATAAAATAGTTCAGCAAATGTTTATAGGATGAATGTGTTACATTCATGAATAGGTACATGATAATTACATGATTTATTGGCTAATATAGAATAGGGTGATATCGTTATATCATACATGATGGGTCAACCCATATAGCATTGGGATAACACGTTAACTCTTCCAAAATGGGGATACCTAGATAGCATCTGTGATCCCATTACAACTTACACTAAGTGTTGTGCTTGTTAGAAATGTGTGCTCCCATTTCAGATTAAATGATAGGGTCTTCTAGATGGGATTAAGAGCTCCCATTACTAATTACATGATATGTAGGCATAGATACCATTGATTGATAATGTTATAGCTGTTCAGTGTATTGGGAAATTATAATAATAAACGTAGGTCTAATGGTAATTCAAATTAATAGGTTTTTGAAATAGTTTTATGTATATGGTGATATATGTAACCTAATGAATTTATAATTTCATTTTATTGGGTTTCAATATTTTATGTTATAAAAATTATTTGTTCGATTCATGTGAATTTTTTGTGTGTCATATTCTCAAGAACATTCAAGATAAAATGAATTAATTTAAAAAATTTCATGATATAAAAATATGAATAGCTTCAATTATTTTTATATCCCTTAATGATATTTTTTACTCATCATAATTTTTTGAAATATTTTCATTAGTTTTAAGGATGAGAAACTGAAAGGAATAACTCATATTGAATGCTTTTTAGATTCCCCCTGAAAATAATTCATGGTTTATTTTATGAGATTCAAAATTTGTTAAAATGGATACAAATTTTAGGGGTCCAAATTTTATTTTATGGTTTTCTTATATATTATTTACAACTTATTTCTATAAAACACTAAATATATAAATATAATCATTGTTAATGGAATTAATGTTCTTTAGTTAATCTATATATTCCATAGTTATTATGATTGAACCCTTATAATTAGATGTAATTTTAGGTTTATATAACTTTATTTGTTGGAAAAATTAAAATAACATTCCCTAAGAAGATCTTATGCAATTGATAAGTTTATATTAAATAGTATTTTAGGATTTCTTTTTTTCTTATCTAAACTATGTCAGTTTATTATATTTTTCAATAGAGGAAACATGGAAGCTATAATGGGAATGCGTAGAGTAGAAAATATCCTTACAAATGAGCATTTTGAGATGGCATTATTTGCAAAAAAAATATTTTTTGTAGTGATGGATAATTTGAAAAAAATCTATAAATGGTCATGTTATCTATTCTAGAGTGGATTCCTATATAACAAAAATGATAATGTTTATAGTAGATCATTTCATAAAGGAACATACCAATTCAATCAATGGATCGTCTAACCATATAGTATCCTAATGATGGATCAAATCCATAGAGATTTTTTTTTATGTCATTGGATGTTCAAAACATAACAAAAAATACCATTCCATTTATCTTTTTAGAGTTCAAACATGTCATTGAGGGTCTGTGTTTATGAATACTGGAGAGAAATATGATATAGATTCCATGGAATGGGAAACATTTAACTGGATATATCATGTAAAAAATTCTCCCAATGATTATTGGATTAGTATGTAAAAAATCAAAGATTTTAGAAAAAATAATGAATATTATGTGTGTGTCCATAAATAATGTAATATAAGGTTGGAAAGAGAAATATTGGATTTTATTTGGGAAATTGATAGTAATGTTAATGGATTTTAATATTGGTTTAAACCATAATTATGAATATATTTTTAAACAAAATAATGTAAAATTTATTATAATGATTAGAATTTTGATACAGAATTTAATTAAACATTTACTCAAAAAGATGAAATTTTTAGGAAATGGTCAAAGTTGTAGTGAATTGATAATAATCCATGTAAGAAACCTATAGGTAATTCGTAAATATTTTGAAATTGTGGTAAATTAAATTTTGGGATTGTATTTAGGTATCAAGAATTTTCTACTGGTGTAGTATTTTTGGTCAAAAAGAAAATTAATATAAGGAAAATAATATCAAACCATTAGAAAATGTGAGGAAATTTATCCAGTGAACTATGTGGTGCTTTAGAGGTAATGAGTTTGTACATTTTTATAAATTTTTATGAAGTTTATTTCTTCTGATGGAAATGATCATGATTAGAATTAGATTCATGTGAAAACGTCACTTCCAAATGATAAAATTAATGTTGGGTCTTCTGGTGAATTGATGGAATCTCCAAAAAACATAGTATTTCTCAAATTTTAGACCTTTTTTCAAGGTTTTAGAAACACATTATGATATTTAAATTAGTGAGATAATAATGTTATTAAGTGAATTTTTGGAGATATTAGTTTTGTTTATGATTTTGTCATGATTTATTTTAATGAGTTCTATTCCTTTTCTACTGAACATTTAAGATTAATAAATTATCTCATAGAAATTTTTTTTGTTAATTTTTAGAATTATAAAAAATTGTGATAATTTTTTTTGATTTCGGATAACATATAAATATAACTGAAATTACATGTAATCCTTTTGAGGACTATTTCATCGATTAGAAGATGATACTTTTTAATCTGGAATAAAAAATAATCTTCAATACTAATTGTTTAGAAAACAATATGACACTATAATGAAAATATATTAAAGAATATAAATCTTCAAATATATTTTATATATTTAATTATCCATTTATTATAAATTGTGAAGGAATACATTAACATTATGAAAATTTCCTTGAGGAAAACAAATATCATATTTCCATATGATATGATTATATAAATGATATTTTCAAAACCTTATTGATTTTTTGTTTTTTTAATTGACTTCCTATAGTCCATGTCCTCTATTTCTCTCTGTTATTTTATTGGAATTAGTTTTCCCTTCCAAATCCATCATTTCTTTTAACACTAATGTTATCTTTATGTGGAATCCTAGATATGAGTATCAATGAGTGAACATTATGTTGTCCACTTTACATTTTTATGTGATTTTTTAACTAATTTTTAATAATTATGATTCAATACTGGAATTCTAAAAATTTCAATCCTTTAATAAACAAGATTACTTTTGAGGTCGAAATACATATTAAAAGGGAAGGGTGTAACATCCTGATATTTAATAAAATATTTTATTTCAATATAATATAAATTATTTTATAACATGAGTTGACGATAATGCAATATTTAACATTCATTATTCACAACCCTTGTTATATCTTTTTTACCATATAACATCAATATTTTTCTATAGCACACGTTGCATGAAATGAACTGTTTACCATAACATCAAAATATTACTAATATTACTATTTAATATGGAATTTATCGCATAGAATATATATTAGAGAGAATGAATAGAACTAGATATAATATTTTTATAAATGGTTATAATATTCTGACATTATACAAATAAATTTTATTATTATAAATATAAATAAATCTAGTTTTATGCTTAAAAACACTTTTTTTAAAAAAACCACATTTTAAAGGATGTCTCGTTTAAAAATAATATTTCCATAATTTATGAAATAGTTTTGACAAAATAAACGACATATTTGAAATATTATTGTAAAATGTAGCTTAGGATGAATATTTTGTATTTTTCTAGGAATTGTCATTTTTTATGAATATTGAAAAATCAAATTGTTAATTGAAATCAATTTTTTCATCAAAATATTTTGATAGTAAAATTATATTTTTCATTTAATTTAATTTCAAAATATTTCAATTATAAATATATTAATCTAATTTTGTTCCTTGGAATATTTTTTATATTTAATTTATTTGAAAAAACATAGTAAACAATTTGGAATTTTCATTTTATAAACCAGCTTTATCACAATGTTTCTAAGATTAGTTTTAAATTTACTTTTTAAATGATGATAATTTAATTTGTAAGAAGGGTATACATATTTTAAAATATTATAATTTTTTTAATAATGTCAATTTAACTTTTTACTACATTACATAGTGAAAGTAGATAAATTAATTAACATTATTATGTTTAAAACAGGGTTTTTCACATGATATCTGTTTCTATTAAATTTAATTTTACACACACATAATAGTTTTATATAAATAATTGGAATTAATATTTTTTATTATTAGTTAGAATTTTTTTAACAATACTGTTATTAATTATATTTTCTAATGAAAAATTATGTACGTAAAAAAAATGATATAGGTCACCTTAGTAAAAAATATGAAGATAAAATTGAGTAAATATAATGACCAAGGACAAAAATAATAATTTTTTTCATTTTGATTTTCGTATGTTTTATTTTACAAGAAAATTAATCTAATAATATTTTTTCAAATTATTGGGGCACATTATATAAGAGATACCTCAAAATATTTATTACCATTTTATATTTACAATAATGCAACTTCTTCTCTAATCCAAAAGGGAAATCATTCCCGCACATATTTAAATGTCTAAAATATATTGTATTAACAAAAACCTACCCAAATTACCTTCAAATGTAGTAATTTCCTTTTATAGGCTTATCTTTTAGATAAATCATACAAATTTTTATCTTTGGTGAAAAAGAAAAGAAGTAACCCAAAGAAAAGGTAACATTCTTCAAATGGAACTTTTATTTTTTTCTTCTCTACCCATAATTTTTTTTATAAAAATATTATATATTTAAAATAATCCAAAATATATTTATATGTTTTTCTTTTGTGGTATCAACCTAATAATACACACTTATCCATAAAATTTGTAACGAAAAAACTATTCTAGTGTGTAGATGACTTCTACCTCATGAACTGATCAAATCGTTTTTCCATTACACAAATCATAGTTGGAAATTATTATGGGAATACTATATTATTTTCATATATATGAAATAAATAATGTATCTATATGTCTTGAAAATTAAATTTCACATTATTTTTTTTGATTTCAATTTCATGTGAATATCAAAATAACATTTTTGAACATATGGATTACATCCTCTTCAAAGCGATGTGATTCTCCAAACGTTAAATAGAATGTTTAATTGATGTATTTAATAAAAAAATGTTATATAAAGGAGATAAAAAAATATTCATGAAATAATTTACTCTCTAGAAATATAATATATCATTTTCATTATTACATTTTCACACAATGAAAAATTTATAACATCCATTGTGGATGTGGGGTCTAATTCCTCATCAATGAAATTTTATTTCATCTACATCCCAATAAATGTAGAAATAATTATATACAGTTCAATAATATATATTTATTATATAATTATCATTAAATAGTGATTAATATCACTTACCATCATTCAATGATGATCATTTAAAAATGGGAATATTACTCATGTAAATGTAAATCCTACCAACTCCATGATTGTAATAATGGTTCCTTTTTAAAAACTATCATTCATGATTGATTTTAAATTTATAATTGATATATAATTATTATAATAATTTAAATATTATTATTTTTGAAAATTTCAAATATTTACCACTTTGAACATAGTAAATATAATAATCTCATTTGGGCATAAATTCCCAATATTGTCAAAACATCCAACATATTATTAATTGATTGAGAAGTTGTATATACCATGATAATTAGTGTCATAAAAGTATAAAAAATTAAATTGTTATCAAAAAATGAAATCATCAGGATATGTTTATTTTATGTAATATAAATACTCACATTACAATTCAAACCCATGGAATGCGACATCATCTCAATCTTCATTAATCAGGGAATATTTTGATGTCGTACGACCACTATAATATCTGATGTCCATATACAACCCTTTTGATGTGTAATATTATTAATTTATATTTCCATAATTTATATATTATTTTTTAAATTTATTTATTTCATGGATATTATGATTGAAATTTTTTCACAATAATGTGGTAAACATGGATTGATTAATGATTGTATTTCATAGTATATATTCTTTATACTATTTCATTTAATTATTTATAAGGATATAAAATAAGAATAATAAATGTTTTATACATTTAATTTCATTATATTTTTTAAGAATGAATTTTTGTGTGTGTATTATGGAAAACATTTTGACTAATGATGAAATAAATGTTCTATTCATAACTAAAATGAAGAAAAAAATATGTCTCTGTAACTATTATTTTATTTATTGATTCATTTAAAAGAATACACGTTTTATCCATGAAAATAAAGCATTCATTTCTTTGGTACATTTTTGTATTGATTATTGTTTTTCAAATAAAATGGTGACTTATTTTTGAAATTAATGTTTTAAAATAAAATAGAATTTGATTTATGATAGAGTTTCATGTGATTTTAATAGTATTATTAAAAGGGTTTTATGGTTGCATTTTTAATTCATGACATGGTACATAAGATTTATATAATGGCCCTTCATAGATAAATTTGGGTGATCCCATTATATTATAAAAAATTGGGTGTCCAAATATCATTGGGTGATCCCATTACTGTTTACGTAATGGGGAGGCCCATATTGTACCTTGTGATCTAGTAACAGCTTAAAAAATGTTGCATCTTAAATAGTGTTGGTTGAGTCCATAATAGATTACACTTCTCCACAACCCAAAATGTTTCAGGGGACCTTTTTATATCATACACAATGTGATGGAGCAGATATCACCGAGTGAGCATGTTATACAACTCTAATGCATTGGTTAATGATAATGTATGATGTAAGACTTATGGTTATTCGAATTAAATTTTTTTGAATGGTTATTATGTATATTATTATCTATGTAACCAAATGGAATGTATAGTACTTTTTATCAATTTAAATTATTCTCAAGAATAAAATTGTGTGATTTTTTTAAATGGGATGTTGTTTTTTTCATATTTTAAAAGGTAATTGAATCTAAAGTTAAATATTATATTAATGTTCCTTTTGAATAAATAAAATTTTTATTCTTTTTAAGTAACTTATTGATCTGTTGTTCGCATCCCGTGATTTTGAAATGTTTTCATAAGCTATATTGATAGGTATGGGAATGGAGGTAATGTTACAATTCATGGACATTTTCAATTAAAAAAATTCATGATTTTTTTTTGAGTTTTATTTTATTTATTAACTGGATATTAATCGAATGTATACATATTGTATTTTATGGGTTTTTTATGTTGGAAGTATGTCTTAATTCTATAAACCTATAGACCTCGAAAAATACACAATTTGAAAGAAATTAACATTTATTACCTAATCCCATGATTACTTAATAATTATGGTCATTTCCTTATATGGGGGTAGTGTGAAAAGACACAATCATGGAAAATTTCATATTGGATTATCAATATGATGTACTTCTACTAAACATTGCTGCTCTAGTTGATGGAACTTATAGTTTTTTATGAAATATTTTTCTTTTATCCTGAAATAAACACTAGATATGTGAATCATGGATGTGTTTTCATTGATGTGTGTGGTAAATAATAATTTGTCAAATCCATGGATGTACCTTTGATCTTTAAGAATAGTATTATTACGCACAACCAAAAATATTACTCAATAACTAAATGTAAGTGTTGTAAATATGGTAATATGGGTTAACTCGAAAATATTTTACAATTATCTATAATTTTTGGCTTCTATAAGGTATCAAGGTAGTCGTAGTTTAGGATCCACAAATTTTATCTATGTCCCGATTTATAGAATCAGTTTATGATTAATTTTATTATTTAATCATCTCACTGTATGGTTCCTGGATATAAGGATGGTTATTTCTATTAAACATGGAAAAAAACCAACAGATGGTGGTGGGTAATCATATATTATTAGAGGTATGGTTTTTATTAACTTTACATTAGATACCACCTTGATTTATATTAGTTATTTTAATTCCATCATATTTTCATAATATATCATGGTATATTACATACCTATCAATTTATATTCAATGTTACATTTCCTAAAAAGACAATTGAGCATGAATATGGATAATTTTAAATATTTCTTACTGTTCCCTATAATCATTTCAAGATATGTGAACACATGGGACTTCATAGTTATGGAGATGATGATCACCACTATGATTCATAGCATAGACTTTTTGGACATCATTATAAATAGCATATATTTTTATCATAGAATGGTTTCATTTAAATCACTTATAGAGGAAATGAAATTGATTACCTGAGAATGTGAACTAAGATTAGCTACTGTTTTTCAGCACCTGATTCACATTTTCCTGATCATGAAATATATTACATTCATTGTACTTCCAAAAGTATTATAGGTATTCATTTAGACATTCCCTACATTGTTTCATCCCTATTAGTATATTTTTAAATATGAATAAAAATGAATCCCTCCAAATAGATGATTTGACATTGTGTTTGATATCACTCTTAGTTCGTATACCATTTTAATATGAAATTATAATTAATAACAAACGATGTTAATGGATATCCAATTACTAAATTATGAATAATTGATGAAATACTGTATCATATATATTAATTCACAATGGGGGGAACTTGTGTGGTTTTCCATGAAAGGTTATGTTTAGCATTGACTCCTAAAATTTTATCTAAACCTAAATTGGGTTATAATAAATAAAATCCACCTTTTCCATGATTAATAATCTATTTGATTAGTTAATAGGAGAAGGGTGGTTCTTCTAGATTGATTTTTAATCTATAAAAATATATGTCCTACTGATGAGGGAATCCCGAAGATAGTGTTTCAACGATGTTTTGGGAAATATATGTTTGTAGTGATCAAATTTAGATTAAAAAACAAATAGAAGTGTTCAAATATTTCATGAATATGATCCTCCATGGATATGTATAATTTTTTGTCATAGTTTCCACTGATTACCCCATTATCTGCACATAATCCCTAGATTATGATTTCATACATCTCAATAAAGTATTGAGTACACATCAGGCGCATCAGATCTATATCAATATATTGAAGTGTGTCATAAGTATTTACAGGATATATTAATTTTTTTATCGTATTTAACACTTTTTATCTTTATTTAGGTAGAACAAACACTCTCACTACATCCTATATCCAATTTAGTAATTGAAGAATTCTTCTAACCACTTATTTTTATCATTATTTTTAAACGTGTATAATTTAATCTGATATACTTCCTTAATATATAATAAAAATTATCAATAAAATTATATATGTATGGTACCTACATCATTGAGATAATAGGGGAATGATAATAATATGATGTAAGTATCATTATTCAACATAATAAATGTATTTTAACACCAAAATAAAACATTTAACAATTCATGGTATCTACTTGTTTATCCTAAAATTGTGAAAACTAAATATGTTTCATCTCTAAGATGGTTATTTTAAATTAAATTAATATGAATATATATTAATAGAATAATTGTGATCCTAAATAAAACATATTCAATCTTCAAAAACAATTATTATCTTTTCAAGAACACTATTATTACAATCAATTAATTTACTAAAATAATTTACCAAATTATTTAATATTCTTATATTTAATAACCAATTTGTTATTATTATAATCAAAACTATGTTGTAAAATTTTATTTTCTTCATTGATAATATTATCACATTCTTCAATGGCCTCACGGTTCCCAAATTTTTTAGATCCACTCATTTCATATTTATAGCATCTACATTGAAGATAAAAATTTAAACACACATTGGATGTAACATACACTGATTACATTATGAAAATGATATATATTCCAAGAAAAAAATTCACTCATATGTCTACTACAACATTATATTTAAACGTCTCTCCCTGTTGAGTTGAAAAAATTAAAAAAATAAAACACATTTTATCTTTTTGAAAGAGAATGATAAATATATTTATGTTTATAATTATATAAATATGTTTGAGTTTGATCATTTCCTCTTGGTTATTCTTCTTGTTAATAATTATCACATGAAATTCCAAATTAATTGTGATCTATTGACTCCCATGGCCATATTAATGTGGAAGTACAATATAATACCTTGGATGGTCAAAAATATATCTTTTCATCTCCATGTATACATGATATATCATAATTTTCATCATTACATGCAGATACATCATATTAATTAGTTAAGATATATAACATCATTACTCTAATTATATCTTTATATTTCATATTCATGATAGTTTTGGTAAAACATGTTTTGTAGGCCCAAATTTATTGAATAATAGAAGAAATGTACACCTTTATAAATCAAGAATGAATCATTTATTATTTAAAAGGGATGATCATCATATTACATAAATCTAATCATGGAAGATCAATGATTTGATACAAATTAAAGAGTTAATGTTTGAGATATGAACCATCATGATTATGGGAGGTGAACTTGAGTTTGGGAGTCTACAAATACTATCTATTTAATAATATTATAGGTTAATGTTTTTGTTATTTTTTTCCTCTATTATCACTTTTGTACATTCTCACAGAACTACCAAACATGAAAAAAACAAAGAGGCATGTAAATTTAGATGTATATAATTTTTCATTGTCAAGACCAATGATTGGTTGGCAACTAGATTCCAAAATGATCACATAAGAATATAAAAGAACAGTGTCTGATTTTTAATATATTCTCAGGATATTGTATGTGTATAAATATTTCACTATTTAGTTTGGTGCATCCCAAACTCAGGTATATCTTTTAAATAACATTGTTGTATCATTGATAATAACTGGAGAGTATTTTACCAAATTTAGATCTATTATAGGTTTATATTTGACTTTATGATCATCTATTTATTTGTATTTAACTATGACAAAAACTTTTGTGGAAATCCATATTATTTTATAAAAATATAGCTATCCTCACACATTCATTATCCTCATATTAGGACAAAGTGATGGACCCCATTCATGTATATGATTTCATAATTCTTTTTTACTACAAAAAAAATTTAATAAAAGATTTATCCTTTTTATTTCCAATTTATATTTTCTTCTTATATATTAGATTACTTTAGACAAAACATGATCTTTTTTTTATTATCATATTATTTTTTATTAAAATTAATATATATAAGTCATTATAGAAATTTTTAAACACATAATTCTTCTCCAGAGGAATATAATACTAAAATATATCTACCTAATGAAAATATCAATTTATACATCAATTTAACTCATATATAAAATATTGAACTTATAATTATTCTCTCTACTATCAATATATATTTTTCATGGTAGATCCTCATTTCATATAGACTATATTTGCGATTAAAATGAATATTTAGTCAAACAACATAAAACAACTCTATGGTATCAGAATTCATTAATTAAGTACCATATAAATTATATTGGTAGTTATAACAGTTTTAAATTAAAAAAACATCACTGATAAAACTATTTTGTCTAGGATAGTTGGAATTCTTGTTTTCCACCCATAGAAGAGTGGCCTCCTTATTTATAGAATATCATTTTTAGTTTGAAACAATAATATTTGGACTTCTATAGAACATTTTGTAAAGATTAATTCTCAATGGTATATTGTTTTTCAGATAACTAGTTGCATGAGAATATTCATAGACATCTTTATTGGGTGATGCGTTAAAAATTGTTTACTGCTTTTGATTTCATCATTCTGATAAAATTACCATGAACTAATAATAGTTTCTTGGAATCTCCTCCTATAATATTAACCAATATTATCTTTAATGGTGATCTCATTTTATATTAATGATAATTAACAAAACATTAATATTTTAGAGACACAAAATTAAACATGTTCATCTTATTTAAGGCATGATTCTACATATATTTTGTGATCACCAGATCCTGAAATCCATTATTATGGGGTGAATTATTTAAGAAACTTATTTCATAAATATAATATTATGAGGGGAAATATTTTTAGTCTTCTTCCCATAATATATAAATATTGATTACATATATTCATTAAATTAAATAGAGAAACAAAAAATAGAGTCAATCTTATTTTTGGTGATGAATCTATTTCATAGTATAATCCACATTATTTTATAAAGCATCATTGATAGAAACTATCCATTTTGAAATGAGACCCCATAATTAAATAAAACTCATTATAAACTATTTTAATGATATATAATCACTATAATATATCCTTGTTATTATCTAATATTTCTGATTCCACATATATATCAATTTATTTTTCCACTCATCTACTCAAATATATTTTTATTAAAAAATTTATTCATGATTGGAAGAAGAATCAAGATTTTATAGTGGATAAACATCATTAATATTCATAAACACATTATTTAAATTATTTAAATATGAACATTTAAGGGAAATATTCCTCTTTGTCTAGCATGAGAAATCGTCTAACACATATTAATGGAAAAAACTAAAACCTTCTTCTATAGAAATATAGAATGATTACTATTAAATAATAAATGTATCCAATATCATCCAAGCATGTTCCCCCTCATTAACAGAATGGTATCCAAATTATTTAATGTTAATAACATTAATAAAAAAGTAAACTAATATTCATTGACATATCCACCAGTGCTTAAACATTTAAAACCTATGAAACCTTATTTTGAACTTCTTCAACATCACGATTCTCTATACATTCATAATCAATGTATCATCATCTTAAAAACTATTCTTCTTAATGATTCGATAGTGAAATATTTATTTCAATAATAAATCTATATTTATAAATAATAAATAAAATTATATTCAACACAAAAATGGTATCTCAAACTATCTAACTGTATCATTTTTCCATGCTTCCAGGTTGATGTAGACTAGTTATTTTAGTATTTAATTGGATAAAATTTATTTTTACATTTGGGGATAATTCCATATAGAAATTTTGTTTTTTTATTTCATTGAAGAATCATTGAATTTTTTTATCACATTTCTATATTTTAGAAATATTCCTTATTTTTAATTAAATTCAGTTGATAAATAAAAAAAGATAATCATTATTACATTTAATGCAAAGCTACCGAATAATATTATATATTTCATCTTTTTCAAAGTGATACCATTAAAAAAAGATTTATTGTATCAAATAATTAGATAAATTTCATGACAAGGAATATATTGATCATCTATTATATTGGAATTATTTGGAAAAATAATTTACTCGAATCCCATTTTATTGACTCATATTATTGAAGTGTAAGGGAATGAATCTATATGAGATGGAGTGAGGTACTTATTATACTAAATATTAAATTAATAAGTGATCTTTATTTAACTAAATTGGATCCTTTTTTAATTTAATTGAATCTGTTTCGATAATATTGATTCTATATAATCACTTAGCATGCATATAGAATAAATAAATTAGCATATTATTTATACATTAAATCAATTTGTAAACATTTGGAGTCTTAAATGATTTTATATAATTCCATATTATGATTGACATTATTCTTTAGATGAACATGTTATCATATCATGTTTCAAATGATGATAACTTGTCCAATATACTAATCAATGGTATGTGTTGATTTAAATAATCATAGATAATGATGGAAATAAATTTATATAAGATAGCTATGATATATACATGGTAATTTATGTGTTTGATAAATAATAATAGGAATTTTTTTAATACATTGTGTTTTAGTATTTTTGGGCCATGATAAATTGGAATCAACAATGTATAGATTCAAAAGATACCAAATTTCAGGATTATAAAATATATAAATTTATATTTCCTTTAACATTAAGGATGTTTTGTGGTTATATGGTTACATATTTACCATTAATTAATTTCCACATTCACCTGGTGACATCATAGATTTCATAATGTAAAGTTGTTTAGTAAACCAATTTCATCCCATTATAGATTTTCTATGAGATCATGGTAAATTATTTCCTCATAAATAGGTTCCTGGTGAACTAAGTATATAATTTATCAAATATCACAAGATAATATGATATTAAATCGAAATATATATATTATTATTTTAAGTAAAATATATTTTTATTGTAAAGATTTGTTTGTATTGTTATGTTCATTAGTGTAATTTTCATACCCCAAAACCCATTCCTTCTTATTATCTAATTTTTTAAATTTTACAAAAATGTATAAGACCATTTATTATATTTTAGATTTTGTTTAATACGTACTTTATGAGAGAAATGTGTATGTTATATTAAATGGTTGAATTTTATATGTCAAGTGGTAATTGTTCATAGATATAAAAAATACTCAAACCAAACATGCCTCCCTTTGGAGGCATGATGATATTTAATTATTGGTCCACGTAGAGTGATGGAATATGAGTATATTGTTTCATAAAAATTATAATATTTTTTAAATTTTTTAGGAATTTGGATAGATTCATTGATATAGGATATTATTAGTTGTCTAGGATTATATATATAGGATATCTCATATAAGATACATCAAATTACATCATTGTAGTGTCATTTTATTACGTATGTGACAGTTATAGAAATTATATTCATTTATATGTTTAAATTTATCTTTTTAATTATCATTTAATAGCATTTTATTACTTTCGGATCCCTAAAGATATTATCATAAGATAGTTATCCTATGTGTTAGTGATATATATTTTATTATATTTGGCATAAAGGTTGTCTTTTTAAAAATTTATTTTTTTATTATTTATATAAATTATTTATTACACCATATTTGTTTTCTAATTGATCTTATTGATGTTTTATGTAAACCCCAAAAAAATATAATCACATAAAATTATTCTTAATTCTGTTACATTGAGTTTATAAAACCATTTATTTACAACGAAGTTAACAAACATTATTAGGTTGTTAATAATAATATCAATGGATAACCCACTTTATTTATATAGAACGTAACATCATATAATTTTCATGGGTAGTGGGTTTTTGGTGCATCTATGACATGCTAGTTCTTTAATAATAAAACATACACATGCATGAATAATATAATTTTGGTGAAAACATTACTTTATATTATTTTTTTCATCCTAAATATTTATTCATTCAGATTTAGAACCATTTCATTTGAGTATGATGAGTTGGTATATATTGGCATGAAAATGAATATGTTATATGGTATTTGGTATAATTAAATGTATTAGTATAAAATTTTAATAAAATTAATTTATGGGTATACGTACTAATAATCGATTGACCAGGGTTATCCATTGACCTAACATGGACACATCAATAAAACAATCATGATTCTAGATCAGTAGAGTATTTCATAAACAACATGGAACGTACGGAACAATAAAGAGATGAAATTTTCCATTATATAGATTTTACAAAAACAGCACTACATTCACTCAGGGAAATATAATAGAATTTTTTATTTTTTATATAACAAGAAATCACATTTCTAATCTATATTAGGAAACATATACCCAAAAATTTATAATTATTTACTCGGGGTACCTATTATTTGTTGGATATATTAACTAAAATTATATAATTTTTAAATAATAATTAATAATAATAAAGAATCATATATATGAACAAGAGGAAAAAGTGTGTTTCATGACATTCATATATATATATATATATCATAACTAAATAAAATAATAAATATAAAGATTTTGAATGTCTCCAATGTGAGTTATCCTTAAAATAAATTATTTTATATCTAATAAGATACAAATTTGAGATACATATAAATTTTTTGAAAGGTCTGACACTACAAAATGATCTATATTAAAATAATTCCAAGGATTCTCTGTCATTTAATTACCTATATCTAATATATTAAAACATATAAATATCCAAATTGAGATATATAATATATTATAGGATATTATTTATTGGCGGTTGATGAAAATAAATTATCAATGGAATTATTTCAAAATTACTATTTTGAGACTCCAAATAATGAATCTAGGAAGTTGGCCTCTTGATTGAATATTAACAATATTCACTTATAAGTAACTGACAAAATACACTACTAAATTATATTACATTTTTAATATTAGAATGGATGATTTTTTGGAATAAATATATTATGATGGTGTGTAATGAAATTAAATGAATGAATTAAATTTAATATTAAAATATCTTTTATGGAAATGATAATTTTATTAAGGTCACTATATATTCCATCATTATTTGGTTATTAATTTACATTTTTTTCAATAATAATCTCACAATCATTCAATAGTGACCATAATTCAAAAAATAGGGTTTAACTCAACAATCATAGAATATTTACCATGAGATTAAATCCCAAACTCCCCTATAATACATGTTCATTGCAAACATCAATCGTTAGTGTAACAAATTCCATGCATCTAACTCAATTTTTTGCTGCTAAAAAATATACCATTCCCAACTCCATCATTTCATATGTTGTTATATATAATGGATGGATATAAAATTGTTGATAGAGGTGAGTATGTATATATTTAGTGAATATTTAGTTATAATCTTACAGAACGTACACTATATATCTCGTTTCCAACTGTGAATAGATATCCAATCATTGAGGGAATTGAATTATAGGACTAGAAAACACAATAACTTCCCGAAAACTAAAATAAATTGTTTAGAAACAGTACCATAATTAATTTTTTTATATACATCCTTCCTGATAAATATGAAAAACCATATGTTTCCTACAAATTATTTCATGATTTTCTGAAAAATATACTCTTAAGATAACCCCAATAGATCATAATGAATTGTTAATCTTTTTAATTAGGAACACAGATTTACAGCGTGAACTTTTTATAAAAATATGTTAATTAATCCTCGATAATATTACCATTAAATTTCATAACACTATTAAACAACACTTGATAATATGGGGATGTAAAAAAATCGGGGATCTATAAAGACCAATATTTTAATAATAAAAGCATATCAAGGGAAATGTAAATATGTGTTTCAATAGGCATATCAATGTCACATAAGTGGGATGAGAATAATAATAATAAACATCAAATAATGATTTATGATGGTAGCATAATTGTGTACTAAAATATTTAATAAAATACAACACATGAAATCATAAGAATAATTTGAGGAAAAAACCCTGAGACATCATAACATTGTTTTATTATGGTAATACCATATCCACCATACAAGGTTCCTCGTGATATTAAAAATTTCCAAATGCAGTGATATAAAATATTAGAAACACCCATCACATTCATATCATGTATAATAATAAGTGTTCTGCATATACCGTACAATATATATTTTCCATTTATCATTTTTCATCCCATAATTAATAATTCTATCTCATATAAATTGAATTAACAAATAAATTAAGGATTTTTTAATCTATGTTAATTTCATTGAGTGTAAATGGTGATGTTTATTCTCTAAAAAAATAATGGGCATAAAAAATAATCAAATAATTTTGGCAGCATAACAGGATTATATAAAGGTACATGGAATGGTTTAATTGAAGTGTCTGGGCCATTTATATATACCCTACTTTTTTACATGAATATTTCATAATATCAATGACAAAAAACATTATCGAATTAAAATCAATGGCACAAAGGTTTAATTTCTTAAAAAATTATGATTTTAGACAAATTTTTCTTAATAAAACTTAACTATTGTTTAGTTTATTTTTTATTTTTCTTCTTAGTAGAACTTTCATTCTCTTTGATACATGTATACACCTAAGGATATACATCAAGAATTTGGTTGATAAAAATTCCCATTATAAAAATTAATAAGGGACCTAGATAAATATGACATGAGTATGAATAATCAACATCATCATAACATAAGAATAATATTACTATCAACATCATGAGGGGAACAATATATAATGGCATGGAATGTGGAAATGTATAAAAATAGAATATCACATATTATTAGTCAAAAAACAATCATAGTTTTGAACAAAGACGGAATCATGTTCTCTCATAACTTATCTGAATGATCATTACATTATAATTGTGAACAAATATAGAATCGTGTTCATATTTATATC
The DNA here is from genome assembly GCA_963277665.1 of Viscum album. Classification (NCBI taxonomy): domain Eukaryota; kingdom Viridiplantae; phylum Streptophyta; class Magnoliopsida; order Santalales; family Viscaceae; genus Viscum; species Viscum album. The sequence continues at coordinate 1,513,874,559 of OY728122.1, read as the reverse complement.
ATATTACCTAATGAGATATATCATTCCGGGGAAGATAGAGTTACCCAATGAAAGGTTTTGAGTTTGAGAATCCCATTACTATAATTTCATATGTATTTCATCGCTTTTTCACCTCCATAATAATCAACATATTTTGACTAAAACATTGATCTATAAGTGAATTATATTTATTTATACAACTTTTTTTCAACTATAATCAATGTATTATATTTATTAATTTTTTGTTGATGAAATTGAAGTGTATTTATTTTTTTTGTTCATAATATGTTCCTATTTATCTTTTATTTCACAAATTTAGATAAATATAACTAATAAATATGTATAATAAATTTAAAACTCTTAAAATAATAATATTTATAGATTTATATATATATAATAAATAATTTATTTTAACCATTCATTAGTTTGTTGATATTAATGGAATTTGAAACATCTTTATATGTGGTTAACTGAATGTTATGTGATATACTATCCCAATATGAAGAGAAAGTGGTATGAATGAAAATTACATTAAAAATATAAATTATAGAACATTTTTGTATCATTAATATATTTTTAAAATTCAAAAAAATAATATTTTATAATAATTTTTTTGAAATAAATATGGAATAGATATAGGTGAAAAATAAAATGATTGATGATTTTTAAACCATTTTATTTATTCAGGGTATCTTCTCTTTTATGGAACTATATCTCCTTTTATTTTTGCAATTGGATTACTCCAAAAAAATCCATATAGATTCTCAGAGGATTAATATGGAATATATGGTTAGAAAATTGTCCATTTAATAGGTGGAATGAGCGATCATCCATGTAAATAGTGAAGGTTTATTTATACAGGATGTAAAGGGTATTTATTGAGTTAAATATTGAATAAAATAATATATCAAATGTAAAACATCTAATAGTGAACTTTTAATTTAATAAAAAATAATTTTATAAAATATATTGAGTTTAAGACATTAAATCCACTTTATTTTTAACTTTACATATTTTTTTCAAAATTACATTGGATGGAATGAAATGTTATTCTAAAGAGTCACTTTTGACCATAGGTTTGAAAAAGTAATTTATTTGTTCTATAATTAATATTATTATATTTTAATGAGTAATTCATAAAATAAAACATACCATGCTATAAACTCAATTTATATAAATGATTATTTCATTATTTCATCAGGAATGATTTAATTTGAGTAACATTGGTTTTATAAAAAAAATTGTACTTTTATTATTCACCTTCCACTTTTTCCCATTTAGTGAATAACTAAAAAATCACCCTTAAGAAATCTTGATGTTAGTATTTCAAAAATAATATTTTTTTATGCATGTAATTTTATAAAATATTTAATTTTTATTTACAATATATAGAAATTATTTTACAATATAATTGAAAATTTAGTTTATTAAAAAATTGTTTATATGTTATTAGGGGTTGTAATCCAGATATTTTTATTTTTTGGAATAAAAATTTTATAATTAAATAAATTAGTTATCATAAATATTATTCATAATTTATTATTTTGAGGTTATATTATTATTCCCACTATCAGTTTATTGTTCCCACTGTTTGGGTAACTATTCGTAATGATCATGTTAATATTCAAACTATAATTACACCGTCCAAAAATACCTCTAGATTCCTTCATTTTTTATCCATCTAAATTACTCTAAATGATATATGTTTATATTTTATATAATATTGATTGGATTAATAATATTTTTTTTATTCTATGTAGTGTTAATAGGGGTATGATTATTCTACTATATTTGGTGATCCATGTTCTCCAATTTTATAAATTATATTATTTTCTAGTTTTATTATTTTTAATTATATTATTTTTCATTGAAGGTTAATTTTACATTACTTATTAATGAATCAAATATTTTTTGGTAATATCTATATTTGTTATTTTTATAATATTATATAATATAAAATAACTCAATTTTTATTACAAATTTTAATAAAAACACAAGGTATTAAAATTCACTTCCCATTTAGAGATTTGAGACCATAAACATCAACTCATATTATATGTTGATAATTTTTTCGGTTACTTATTTTTCTCTATCCCCTTAGGTTTTATGTCACCTCTTTATAATTATGCTTCCACTATAATTTTTTGACAATGTGAGTTTTATTTTTTGGTAGAAAAACTGTCACTATTGTAGAAGACCATCAATAACCTCTCTTAACATGAGATTTAATGCCTGAGTTGTGCCACCATTGGATTCAGTGCATTGGAGGGATTAGTTATGTCATTCCTCAAGGGTTCTATATGGAACACATTATTAACAGGATCCATACATAGTATAAGTTCTTGATGATATTCTACAACTCAAGGGTGATATAGGGTCTCAAAGGGGCTAATATACATTGGACAAACCACCCTATTCATTCCAAAACACAAGAGTTTCTCAATTGGAGATAATCAATGGAAACCCTTTTCAGCAACATCAAACACCAAGTCCTCTCAATGATTTTCAAGAAATATATGTTTCCAACTCTAAGAAGATTTTATATATTTTTTAATGGATTGAACATTCTTTTTCATATATTTTTTCTTGGTTATGTCAAAATAGAATTCATTCATCAAATTCATCCAGACACGTTGAAGATATATATCACTTCTAATATAGAGCATCATATGGATCCATTTAAATACATGAGTTAGAGGAGTTTTTCTATTAGAACTCAACAAATTGGGTAATCCTATCCCTTCCTCCTTTTAATTCCAATGATTTGGGTCTTATAATTTCTTCAAGAATATAAATACTCTTCTTAGTTTGTCCCTCAGTTTAGGGGTGATTTGAAGTACAAAAATGGAATTCATTAATAAAATAATATTAAAGACGTATCTGAAATGTTTTGGTGAAATGTGGATCGTAATTATAATTGATCGAAAGTGGAAACCCATGGATCCTAACAAAATCATTCACATATATATAGTCAATTCATTCAAAAATTAAATCTCCAGAATAGTGAAAAAGTTGGTAGTATTGGTGAGTTGATCCACCATGACTAATATCAAATTGTTTCCTTTGTATTTTTTTGTTTTTATAATGGAAATTTCCCTAGTGATATTATACCATTTTTTCAAGGGTATTTGTAATGGTTTTAGCTTCACTTTGGACATATTTTTCCCTTCATTAATGAAATGACATTACAAACACCATGAGATATACCCTGTAATCTCTTTGTTTATTTCGTCCCACCTGATGTTCTCTCGAAGGTCACAATACTTCATGGAAATTCAATGATGGATAATGAAAGCGGAGCTATGAGAATTATCCAGTAGATGATTTTTTTCATAGGTTAGGATGGCACATAAAAGCCTCATTTAAAACAAAATAAGACCATCCTCATTAATGTAGAACTCATGTAACATCCCATCCATTTCTGTTTTTTCATTTTTTTCGCTCTTTATAATCGCTTTATGTATACTAGATTTTATCATGGGCGGATAGATCGAAAATTATTTGGAAAATGTAGGATTTAATCCCACCCATTAATTTTTCCATATACAGCCTTGGTATATCCATAAAGAGGGAGTCTTTCTCTTTCTATATCATAGATAAAGTAAAATGTAATTTTCTATTAATATAACTATCTTCCTTGTATGGTTTTTCTAGATAGGATTGAATATATAAATAAATGTCCTTGATTTTCTCAAAACATCTTATTTGACATTTGTTGAGGTCTTTCTATGTGAATATATTATTTGACCTGTATGACTGATATATATTTCAAAATTTTCAAGATATTGATAGTGAGACCAAATCATTATATCATTAACATATAATCCAACTACATATCATGCACTAGGAAATTATTCTATGTAATAATAAAATGTCATGATTTGTAGATTATCACATTATCATTCGTTTGGTGTACAAATAAAAATTCATTCACTGATGTTTCTTTTTATATCACAAAACTGCATCCACCTATTAGTTTTAGATGTACATGTGTAGGGACTATCCTCTTCTTGATCTCCTGTATCCAATACACACATTCTTCTTTCCATACATATATTACCCATATCTGTTTTAATACAGTATATGGGATAAGAAATCCTAATAAATTCCTCACAATGAATTTTTATTAGTAATTTATTCCAAAAAACCCAAGGATTTTCGTTACAGTAGTGGGTCTATGAAATAACCAAATAACCTTTTACATGGAGGTGTATAAATAAATTACCTCCCTTGTGATCACGTTCCTTGGGAATGTTTCTTTTGACATCCAATTTTCACAACTAATGAACGTATAATATATTTCATCCATCTATAAATTCACTAGCACAATTCATTGAATCTCTTATTATTCATCCTTACTCGTGTATTAATTGAGAATATCATTGACTAAAACAAATAAAATTGAAATGGTAGTTTCCAAATTCTTTATTAATGAATGAAATGGTGATTATAAGGGAATATATAAGCAGAAGGGAATAATTATAAACTTATAGTTCACATACCATGTATGGAACATTGTCTAGAAAATATCTTACTTCATCAAATTTAGTTTATGAAATCAAAAATGATGATCCTCCTTTTATAAGAATTAACATCATCATATTTACTCAAATATATCATATAACCACAATAAATTAAACTATTTGTTTTGGGAGGTGTTATTTAGATATTGATACCTGATACACAACCGCATTGATCCATTCATCTTGAGAAATAGAATTGGATCGCCCCAAGGTGATGACCTAGGGCATATGGTCCCAATTTCCATATATTCTTACAACTTCTTCTTTAAGTATTCTAGTTCTATAATAACTATCATGTAAGGGTTTTTCAAGATAAGAGTGTCTCTAAGAATGACAATTATTTATAAGACTACGTCAATCTCTCTTTGAAATATAAATCATAATATTACCTTATAATGTGAATTTCCTCTTAGTTGATATTTTACATTGGAAAACCCATTTGTTCATGTAAATATTCTCCACAAGTTATGAACATCCACACCATTAAGGGAATTTCAGAAGGAGATTCCAAATACTCTATTAATTTTTGGTGGGGAATTTGATGGTTCTAAATATGAAATGACATTTCATTTTCATAAATGTTGATGTGTTATTTATATTAATAGTGGCAAGACATGAACAATATATTTTAAAATTCCACAAACGTATGCATTTAATGATTTTCTAGAAGACTATTCTGAAATACTTCAACATGATTAGTGTCTAATACATTGGATTCAAGGATTTATCCACCATAAATTTTTGTATGTCTCCACCTCAAGGTATGCGATTTTTGATTCTGTTTTTATAAAAAATATTGAATGATGTAATGGAATTTTTATAAATATAATGAAATAATAATTTTCCATTCTAATGAGAATATTTTGTTTACCTTTTATCACATCATTTATAATCTCCACATTAGTTATGGTAAAATCATAATCTCTCGCTTGGTCCTTTTTATATTGTGGAATCTGAAATTGATTATCCTCAAAGACTCGAGGTTTAGTCCACTAGATTACATAGTGACCTTTCACATTATAGTTCGATAATTGAACCGTGGGGGGTGAATTAGCATTCTGCTTCCAATTATCCATCATGTGGGTCTGCATCATCATATATCCTCAAAATTCAAGGGATATGTGTCCTTATATGTAATGGCTCGGACCTCTACGGTTCATTACGTTGTGAATATGTTGTGATAGAGGTGTTCTGGGAGGTCAATGTAACTTATCCCCAACACTTTGCCAAAATAATCCTTTTTGATGAACCATTCCAACGGTAGATAGTTGTGAAATGTAATGTCACATTACGTTTTCAGGTACTTTTGATGTTTCCAATTACCCTTGTTTCAGAGTAGTGACTTGGGGGTGCATTTGGGATAATATTTAAGGAAAACTAAAGGGTAGTAGCTTTCACATGGGCTACACACAGTTTTCTAAACTGTGCGGCCAGACCATGGTTAGTTAATCTTGGAAGAAATGGATAACTCATGGTTAGCGCATGGTTTGTCTAACTGTGTGGTCTAACCATGCAAGGATTGTTTGACGAGGCAGTAGTGACATCACGGTTAGTGTAAGGTTTGTCTAACAGTGTGAGGAAACCATGCGGGCACATAAATTAGACCCTAAAATTGTGGATCCCAACTTTTTTGCATCTAATATGCTCCTTTAAGCTCATAAGAGGCCATAACTCGGGATTACCCACCCTTGAAGTTATGAGAACCTCACCCAAGCGTTTTGGAGGTGATTTGAAGTCTTCTCTTGGTGAATCGAAGATGGTTTCTTGAGGAATGTGATCGTTCTTGTTCGTTTTCTTTGATCCACTTGGATTTACTCTTCTTCTTCACTCAGTCTCTTATATGTATACCCGTTATGTGTATATCTATGTTTTTGGATTCCAAATATGATGATTTTTGGTCTTGATCTTTCTAGTAGAAGAGATCTAAGGTGGTTTTTTAGAGAATCGACCTGGATTTTTTGTGCGTTCTTAGTTTGTTGGGGTTTCGTCAAAAATCATTGAAGTAGGGGATTCGTTTCTTCTCTTTCTTTTATGTGCAATAATATCTTTCTCATGTTTTATCCCATTGGATGATAATGGAATTGACATAATGAATTTTTTAACCTGATAAATAAATTGATATCGATCATACGTTATTTTCTATAGTTTTAGTAGATAGTGTTGGCTCTTGTTTTTCTAGATAGTGTGATATCTATGATTCCCTTACATAGTTATTTTTTCTTGATGGATGCCGGTAATGAACGTAAACCGGGAATAATTTATAATTGTTTGGATAAAGATAAAGAGGTATGCAAACGAATCTGGTTCTTGTTCTAATTTGATTTTAATAAAATTTGTGGCAGTAAGCGTGTTTAATTATTTGTGATAGATTATTGATTGGGATTCCAAAATTTGGAACCAAGGAATTAAATATGTTAATTCAAGATGGGTTAATTAATTGATTGTTTTATCATTCATTGAAGGGTTCTGAATTACCCTCTTGATTATTAACGTTCCAATAGCCCATGTGATGTGATGTTTGTTTTTCCTGCTGCTTGTGTAGAGATGTGATCTTGGATGGGTCTTCTAATAAGTGGAGGAATAGAGGCCATTTGGTTGTGGTATCAAATGACGCCTATAGGGGTGAGAAGCATCGGTTTATGCATGTGGGTGTCAGGGAGGACACCATGGATGATGGAATGGGATGGATGTGATTGTTTGTTCCTTGTTGGTTCATTGTTAGTTTATCTGCTTTACTTTTACCCAATGTTCAAGGAAGCTAGTATTGCTTACCCTTCTTCCGAAAGAGGTGAAAGCTCGCGAGGTATGTCATGTGCTTTCCGTGTTTAGATTCTTAAGGCAGAACGACTCTACACTCTTCCAATAGGCGGCAAAGACTCTACGGGTAGAATATCTACTCACCGTGTTGAGCCCCCTTGTGTTTAGTATCATAGAATTCTTTTCTAGAATGCCTAGAAATATGGAAAATTGTTTATGAAATTAGTTTTTTATTAAATGGTGTTGACCCATGGGTTTGGAGTTGTCAGAAATTAATGTTGAGGTAGAAAACGTTTGAAGGAACAGTGGATTTTGGGTGTGATGCTAATGAAATTTAATGTGGATCAGTTCATGGTTAATTAATTTTTAAATAATTAAATAACATACAAGGGAACTGATAAAAAGGAAATAACGAAATCTAATAAGACTCTTAAAATTGTTGTGTACTTATAGGATAGCTAGTCTTAGATGCAGCATCCCAGAGTCTGAGAGATGTTTGCTGCAGTTGTGTCTAAGACTTGGTTATGCCCATAGTGTGGTTGTGTGATATAGTATATTTCTATAATTTTTGTGTTTATATAAGCTACTCCACCCTGTCCGTACGTGCAACTAACACCCCATGGATTTTGAGCCCTGTGGGGGTGTTTTCCCCAACATTCCAATGAGAGGATGAATGGATGACTACCCCCTTTGGCCCCACTCTCTTCTCTTTCTAGATACTTGTACTGGTTGGCACATTGGTTAGTTTTTCCCTTATACGTGCGTAGAGGGATGAAATTGCTTGTGGTTATTCACACACATATATTCTGTATATAGTATCCTATGGACTACTATATGTGTAACGTGTATAGGATTTGATGACTTGAGGATCCTTAATCGGTGAATGGGCTATAATGGTTTTAGGTATAAAACCGAACTTATGATACGCGTTATGATAGCTGTGGTGGCTCTCATAAATTATATGGTTACTTTTGGTTGTGAGGATGGTTTTGTGCTTCACCCAGGTGTCTGCGGCAAGCCTTTGTGTTGCACGAGGTGCATATTGTGGCGCTTTTCCTAGGTGTCAGCAGGCAAGCCTTTTTGGAGAGAGATGCTCAGGATGTGCGACATTGTGACAAAACTGCAAACCATTGGGGAAGTTGTAGTGGGGTACCCTTGATATTCGTTTCTATATGACATATTCTTATATGTGTTACTTGGTGAGAGTAGTAATGGTGTGGTTGAGAACATTGTATACCTATTTAGGTGATGAGTTAGTTTAACTTGTTGTTCACTGGGCTTTAGCATGCATTATTATTACTTTTGCACGAGAGGCTTTGGGGAGGATCATACTGAGTATACTGTTATACTAACCCTATTTTTAGATAAACTATTTTTTAGGTCACTTGTAATAGGTTGTAGATCAGGAAGGTGTTTACTAGCATGTGGTTGCAGGAGCTGTTCAAGCTTGTGGTTGCTATTGTTTTTACTTTTTTGGGTACTTAATGTTATTCCCCTTTCAGTTGTAGTACTTCTCCATGACATATTATATGTGTATTTGGGTTTTTCTTTTATATTTCAATTATGATTTGTAGTTCTTTGGTGACTATCATATCTCTTCTTCCGTATGTGTTCTCTTTGATGGTAATGCCTCCTGTTTGTGTGTTTATTATACCCTTGGTGCTAGTTGCCAACCCGGGCCCTACTGAAGGCGGGACTCGGGGGTCATTATCTTCATTCTCACATTTCCAGCCCAGGGGGGTACACTTTGTTTGGAGGGGGTCGTGATAGAGTCGTATCAGAGATGTGGTTGAGGGATCAGATGGTGTTTAGATTTAGTAACACGCGAGGTTGCATGGGATGGTAGGGAAACGGTGTCATTCATGTTTAGCACGTGAGGTAAACACTAGATACTGGCTGAGACATAGTCATTTAGGTCCCCCTATGATCTGACGTAACTACCTATATGTTTACAATAGCTACTAAACAAGGTGATACTAGTTGTTGGGTAGAGACCTTGGAAAGGATCATGCATCATTATTCTTTGTGCCCATGTTTGAATGGGTAGTCCATGGGATATGTTAAACTAAAATGATTAAAAGAAAACAATTAATTAATTAATGTTGAGTATTCCATATTCCATGTTTAGGAGATCTAATGGTTATTTATTTGACATATATGGCTCCAGGTCGACATCCTCATTAGGTTTGTGTAGAAAATTTCAAGAAGGCTGTTCCAGTAGGTCACCGCAGGGTAGAGGTTGATGAAGAAGACACTTGGAGGAATACACTTAGAGTGTTTCAGCACCAGAGTCTACAGAAGTATGAGGGATCCATTTTATATGAAGTCATGGAAGACTGGTTGGAGGTGTTCGAGAGAGACTTCAGTTCAATCCATGCTCGGAAGGAGCACTGGGTGTACATATCTATGAGGATTCTATGTGGAGAAGCAAGGCAGTGGTGGTTATTGTTCCTCGGGGATTGTGAGGGGTCAGAGATCTCATGGGAGGAGTTCTGAGATTGGTTTAGGGTTGAGTTTCTTTCTTCGACTTAGAAGGGGTCTAGAAGCTAGGAGCTTCTTACCCTTATACATGGGAGCTCCAGTGTTCGGGAGTTTATAATCAATTTATGAACCTTTTTGATATACTTCTGACCTATTTCAATATTAGGAGGCCAGGGTGAGGCATTTCAAGGAGGATTTTCATCCATAGATCCATCTCCAGGTAAACCCATTTATGCTAAAGACATATCTTGAGGTGTTGGTGAGGGAAGAGGTTGTCAAGATGACTTTTTCCAGGACCAGATCATCACGGGTGGGGGATCATCATGATCCCTCCTGAAGAAATGTTTTGCTCTAGGGTTCCTGGTTTTCAGGGCAGAAGAGTTTCTGTTCAGTTAGGGGTAGGTCCCAACACTATACATCTCGTTTCTTACGAGGAATCAACTGTCAATCCTATGCCAAGGGATTAGGCACTTGTATTTCCAGTGGTAGTTGTTGTCATCAGTAGTATGAGTGCCCGACCTTTCAGAGTGGTCATCGTGCACCAAGTGTTATGCACCAGGTTCCTCCGTTGAGGCCGTTTCAGCCGAGGCAGCAGTAGCCGGTTGCACCATCATTAGATCAGCATTGTGTCGATGGTGTAGGCATAAGAAAACCCCCTGATGCTCCCCGTCCTCAGAGAGCATAGCTCGGCCGTGGTGATGGTCTTCAACATTGTCATAGAGGCTGTGGAGGAGGTCGTGGTCAGCTTCATGCTATAGCGTTGCCTTCTCTAGGTGAGGCAGACATAGCTTGAGGTACCCGTTGCTTATTTTCTACCATGGTGTACGACTTTATTGATTCAAGAGCGACACACTCCTTAGTATCAACTACCCTTGTCCATGCTTTGGTACTTGAGGTTGAGAGGGTTCCAGTTCCCTTGGCATTGACTTTGCCAGTTGGAGGTCGAGCTGACTTGTTTGAAGTATGTTGAGATTTTGAGCTACTATTGGGGAAACACTGCTCTTAGAAAGATTTCCTATGTTTACAAATACAACCAGATGATGTCATGCTCAATATGGACTGGTTGTATTCAGTGTATTCTATCGTGGATTGCTTCAAGAATAAGGTCGTTTTCATTGGTGCGGATGGAGATCAAGTGGTGTTTGTTGGTGAGAGAGATCCTCAGATGTGTTATAAGCGCGTTCTATCATTATCATCCATGATGTATGAGATGATGTTGAGTTCTTTAGTGATTCAGCATTTGGCATTTCCTATGGTCGTAGAGGAGTACCATGATGTCATTCCATAAGAGGTTGTAGCATTACCCCCTAGATGAGAGATCGAGTATGGGATCAATCTTTAGCAACATGCATCTCCAATATCTATGTATCCTTATAGGATGGCCCCTTATTATTTTATAGAGGTATGTATATAGCTTCATGGTATGTTAAAGTGCAGTGTGGTTCGGACAAGTTTGTCACCGTGGGGTGCTCTAGTTTTGTTCGTGAAGATGTCTGATGGCAGTTTACGGATGTGTGTCAATTATCATCTCTTAAACAAAGTGACAATAAATAATTGCTATCCTCTTCCATGGATTGATTACATATTCGATAAACTCAATGTGTTCATGTTGGTTCTCAAAGAATGAATTTCGGTCAGGATATCATCTGATCCATGTGAAGGATGAGGATATCCCAAAGATTGCTTTCCGTTTTCATCATGGGTATTATGAGTTTGTTGTAATGTCGTTTAGTGTGACGAATTCTCTAACTGTATTCATGGGATTGATGAATTTTGTGTTCAGTGAGTTCCTAGACATGTTCGTGGTAGTATTTATCGACGACATCCTTGTGTACTCCACGTCTGATGTGGAGCATGAAGAGAATCTACGAGCTATTTTAGTAGTCCTTAGACAACATAAGTTGTTTGGGAAGTTATCGAAGTTTTAGTTTTGGGCTCGAGAAGTCCGTTTCTAGGGTCATGTTGTGACCGAACCAGGATAAGCTTTGTATCCATCGATTATTGAAGCGGTTGTGTCTTGGGCATCCCCAAAGATAGTGTCAGAGGTTCAAAGTTTCCGTGGTCTCATAGGATACTACAGGAGGTTCGTAGAAAATTTCTCACGAGTTGAGAACCCTCTAACAGCTTTGTCCCGGAAGGATCAGGCAGTCATTTGAACTGATCAGTGCAAGGCATCTTTTGAGTATCTAAAGGAGAAGTTAGTAAGTTCTCCAGTTCTTTGTCTTCCAACTGAACGAGTTCAGTTTGATGTTTTCAGTGATGCTTCACATCTGGGGTTAGGTTGTGTTCTCATGAAGCAGAGGTCAATTGTTTCTTATGGGTTTAGGAAGTTAAATCCCCATGAATGCAAATATTCCACCGAATTTCTTGAGTTGGCAGCTATGGTGTATTCTCTCATGTTAGGAATAGATTACCTCATTGGTGAGCGCTCTGTGTTTTTCGCTGATCATAAGAGTTTGAGGTTTGTTTTCTCCCAACTTGACATGAACTTATTATGGAGTTTATGAATGGAGTTCTCACAGGAATACGACATTGAAATATTGTATACACCTAGAAAAGGTAATGTTGCAGCTGGTTCGCTAAGTTGAAAGTCACGTAGTGATGTTGTGTATGAATCTAGTGATTTCTGGAGAGTAATGGAAGAACTGTAATCATTAAATCTTGATATGGGAGAAGTTGGGGTGGAGGTTGACTTTTTCAAATGAAGGTATAGTCATCCCTAATATGTGGAAGAGTCTCAGTTGGAATATTTAGAGGTGGAAGTTGATAGAGACCGAGTTGTTAGTGGTGAGGCACCTGATGGTTGGTCTGAGGATGAAAAAAACAGAGTGTTGTATCATGGAAGGATTTTTGTTCCTTTTTTGATGAACGATAAGTTTCATAGAGAGTTCCATAGTTCACCATTAGCGGTACATCATGGCGTGACAAAGATGTATCGTTCCTTGAGGTGTTAGTTTCGGTGGCCTTGGCTAAAGCGTGCAGTTGCAGAGTTTGTGTCTAGATGTATAGTCTACCATAAGGTGAAGGCAAAACATCGTGTTCCTGGTGGTCTTCTCCAGCAATTAGATATTCCTCATTGGAATTGGGAGAACATCTCAATGGACATTGTTACTAGTCTACATCAAACTCTCGGCGGAAATTTTTTTATTTGGGTGGTAGTGAATCATTTATAAAAATCCTCCTACTTCATAGCAATCATGGTGTCAAGCTCAGTGGATGTTTTGATGAGGTAATATCTAGAGGAGTTGGTGAGACATCATGGAGTCCCTAGTATGATCATTTCTGATTGAGATCCTCATTTTACCTATATGGTGTGTAGAGGTCTCCAACATGCTTTCGGTTCTCAACTATTCCTTAGTACTACTTTTCATCCTCATACGGATTGTCATACAGGGCAAACCATCCCATCTCTTGAAGACATGTTATGATCTTGGGTTCTTGATTTCAGAGTTTCATGGATGAGGCACTTACCCTTGGTGGAGTTCTCCTACAATAATAGTTTTCACTCCCCCATCAGTATGGCTCCCTTTTAAGACTTGTATAGCCGGCCTATCCGTTCTCTGTTGTGTTGGGCTAGGGTCAGAGAGACAGCAATTCTTGGGTTGGAACTAGTGCAGAATACAAGAGTGATGGTTAAGGTGACTTGTGAGAGGATGAAGGCAGTGCCAGATCATCATAAATCATAAGCCGATCAAAGAAAAATTCCCTTAGTGGTTAATTTTGGGGATCATGAGTTTCTGAAGGTGACTCCCCATCATGGAAACAATGGTTTGGTCATAGAAGTAATCTTTCTCCCCAGTTTGTAGGTTCTTTTGAGGTGTTAGCTTGTGTTGGAATTGTGGCATATTGAGTAGCACTTCCCCCATATATGAATCAGATACAAGATGTTTTCAATGTATCACATCTCTTCTATTATCTTCATGATGACTCTAACATCATCGATTTGGGAGAGATCGATGTTGATGATGATGAATCCATTGACGAGTGACCTGTTCAGATTAAAGACTACACGAATAAGGTGTTTTGCAGGAATTCTATCATCTCAGTTCGTGTCTTGTGGTGACACGGTGGCTTGAAGGAGAGTACCTGGGAACATGAGTCCAAAATACATGCTCAGTACTTTTATTTTTTTGGATGTTTAACTATTTTCATGTATTTATGTAACTAATGTGGTTATAAAATATTCCTGATTATGAGATCACTCCCTTTGTTTCTTTTGTGGCTTTCTCTCTTTTGAGAGGTATCTCGATAGGTGGTTATTCAAACCCCATTTGGTTTTTTTCATAAGGTGGGTTTTGTATTATCGAGGATGAGAATGTTTTGATAGGTATCTGATGTAATGTCCCAGACCACTATTGTCCATTATATTGTGAAACTTTGGTATTACAGGTATTCCGAGAGGTCCAGGTAAAATATCCCCAACGCCTTGCCAAAATATTGCTTTTCAATGAACCATTCCAACGGTAGAAAGTAGTGAACTGTAACATCATGTTAGGTTTTCAGGTAATTTTTTTGTTTCTAACTACCCTTGTTTTGGAGTAGTGACATGGGGGTGCGTTTGGGATAATATTTAAGGAAAACTAAAGGGTAGTAGCTTTTTCACGGGATGCGCATGGTTGTCTAAACCGTGCGGACAGATCGTGCATAGTTAATCTTGGAGTCAGTGGCTAACGCAGGGTTAGCACAAGGATTGTCTAACATTCCGGCCTAACCATCCAAGGAGTGTTTTATGAGGCCATAGCGACAGCACGGTTTGCACATGGATTGTTCAACCGTGTGAGAAAACCATGTGGACACTTAAATTAGATCTTAAAATTGTGGATCTCAACCGTTTTTCCTCTAACTTTCTCTTTTAAGCACCTAAGCAGCCATAACTTGGTATTACCCTCCATTGAAGGTAGGAGAACCTCTCCCAAGAATTTTGGAGGCGATCTGAATGGTTCTCTTGGCGAATCGAAGGCGGTTTCTTGAGGTATGTGATCGTTCTTATTCGGTTCCTTAGATACACTTAGATCTACTTCTCATATTTTCCTCGTTTCATAGATCTACGCCCATTATGGTTTGATCTAGGTGTGTGGATGCCAAATATGATGAGTTTTGGTCTTGATATTGCTATTAGAAGAGATTTAAGGCTGGTTTTTAGAGAATCGACTCGGCTTTCTTGAGTGTTCTTCATTTGTTGTGGTTTTCCTTAAAAACCATTGATGTAGGGGATTCGTTGCTTTTCTTTCATTTATCTGCAACTGTATCTTTAGAATGTTTTATCCCACTAGATGACAATGGAATTGACATAATTAATATTTTAATTTGATAAATAAATTGATATCGATCGTATGTTATTGCCTCTTGTTTTTGTAGATAGTGTTGCATCTTATTTTTCTAGATAGTGTGATATCTAAGCTTTCCATGCTTAACTATTTTTTCTTGATGGAAATCAGTAAAGAACATAAACTAGGATTAATTAATAATTGTTTGTCTAAAGATGGAGTGGCTTGAAAATGTATACGGTTCTTGTTGTAATTCGTTGTTAATCAAATTGGTGTTGTGACCATGTTTAATTATTTGTGATTGCTTACTAATTGGGTTTCACAAATTTGGAACCTACGAATTAAATTTTTTAATTCAAGATGGGTTAAGGAAATGATTTTTTGATAATTCCTTTAATGGTTCTAAGTTACGCTCTTGACTGTTAAAGGGCCAATAGCCCAAGGGATGTGATGTTTTTTTCTTACTTCTTGTGTTGAGAAGCTATCCTGGATGGGTGTCGTGATATGTGGGGGCATATAGGCCTTTTGGTTGTGGTAGCAGATGATGCCTAGAGTGTCAAGATGCATCAGTTTATGCATGTGGGTATCATGGAGGACACTGGGGATGATGTAATCAGATGGATGTGATTATATGTTTCTTGCTGGTTCATTGGTTGTTTATCATCATTAATTTTTCCCACTGTTCAAGGTATCAGGTCTTTCCTTACCATTATAATGAAGGAGGAGAAGATGTGCGGTGTATTCCATGTGCTTTCTGTGTTTAGATTCTCAAAAGAAGATGGGTCTACACTCTTGCTATAGGCGGGAAAGACTCAACAGGTAGCACATCTACTCACCATGTTGAGCCCCACTGTGTTTAGTTGCACAGAATTCTTTTCTAGAATGCTTGGGAATATGGGAAAGTTTTTCTGTAATTAATTATTGATTAAATGGTGTTAACCCATGGGGTTGGATTTGTCGGAACATTAGGATGAGGTTGAAAACTGTTGAAGGAATAGTGGATTTTGGGTGTGATAGTAGTGAAATATAATGTAGAACTGTTCATGGTTAATTAATGTTTTTAGAATTAATTAATGTACAGTAGATCTAATAAAAAGGGAATGAAGTAATCTAATATGACTCTTAAAATGGTTGTGTGCTTATAGGATACCTAGTCATAGAAGTATTAGCCCAGAGTCTGAGAGATGTAAGCTGTTGTTGTGTCTAAGACTAGGTTATGCCCATAGTGTGGTTTTGTGATATAGTATATTTTTGTAATTTTTGTGTTTATATACACTACTCCACCCTTTCAGTAAGGGAAACTTACACCCCGGGGATTCTGAACCCTAGGGGTGTCTTCCATAACATTTTGGTGGGAGGATGAATGGCTGACCACCCACTTTGGCCCTAGTCTCTTCTCTTGGTAGTTACTTATTCATGTAGACACATTGGTTAGTTTTCCCCATATATGTATGTAGAAGGATATAATATATTTTGGTTATTAACAAAAAATTATTCTAGATATACTATCCTATGGACTACTATAGGCCTAACATGAATAGGTTGTGATAGCTTGAGGATCCTTAATCGCTGCATGAGCTGTAATGGCTTAAGGTATAATACCTGAGGTATGATACAAATTATGCGAGCTGTGGAGGCACCCGGAAACTACCTCTTTACTTTTGGTTGTTAGGATGGAGTGGTGCTTCACCCAGGTGTCTGTGGTCAAGACTTTCAATTGCAAGAGGTGTACATTGTGGCGCTTCTCCCAAGTGTCTGCGGGCAAGCCTTTTTTGGGAGAGACGCTCAGGACGTTCGACGTTAAGGCAATGTGGAAAACCAGTGGGGAAGTATAAGAGGGGTACCCTTGATATTCATTACTCTATGCTATATTTTTTAATGTGTTACTTGGTGAGAGTAGCAATGGTGAGGTTGGGAACATAGTATACTTGTTTAGGTGACGAGTTAGTTTCACTTGTTGTTCATTGTGCATTAGCATGCTTTATTTACTTTTACACGAGTGGCTTCAGGGAGGATCCTACTGAGTATATTGTTATTCTCAACCTATGTATATATAAACTTTTTTTGGTCACTTGGAGCAGGTTGGAGATTAGGCTGGTGTTTACTAGCTTGTGGTTGCAGGAGCTGTTCAGGCTTGTTGTCGATGATGTTTTTACATTAGTTTGGGTACATTCAGTTTTTCCACTTTCAGTTGTTGTACTTCTCCATGACATTTCATATTTGTAATTGGGGTTTTATTTTATATTTCAGTTCTTAGTTGGAGTTGGTTGTTTTATATCTTCCTTATCTCTTCCGCATGTGTTTTCTTAGTGGGTAATGACTCCCATTTGTGTGTTTATTATACCCTCGGTGCTAGTTTCCAACCCAGGGCCTACTGGAGGCAGGACTTGGGGGTCATTATATCCCTTCTCAAATTTCCGTCCCAGGAGGGGTACACTTTGGGGGGGGGGGGTGGTGACATTATCTTTCACATACTAATAATTTTCCCAGCCCTTTGTGAAGGTTCCCATAATGCTTCTTCAATCATTTATTACATGTGGGTAGTTGAATCATATTTCCTCCATTTTAATTTTACATACAATCATGAAACACCATTCTTCTCTTCTAATCTCTATAACAATAGGTCTTCTCTCTAAACACTATATCTATTTTCATTGAACTTAAAACCACATCATTATAACTATAAAAGTATTGGATTTAAAGAACCTTTAAAAGGGATGTTTTCATACCATTAAATATTCGATCTTTTTTCAATCATTTTTATAACATAATCCCAAGGATCATCTTACAATACTTGTGATTTTTTCCCATATGAACTTATAGATTCAACATACTTTTTTATCGTCTCTGTAAATTCTATATGTTTCCTTAATTTTATTTCTTGAGGGAACTACATGTTAGGAATTAATATATTAAATACCTCGAAATCCATCTATTATATTTCATACATTGTATTGATGTTCTTATGTAAAAAATTCGTTGTTCACCATATTCTTCTACATAATATATGGATAGGGTAACGATCAAATTCCTAGATTAGATAATGATAAAAAAACATATACTCTATTGAGTTAACCCATTGTCCCACCACAATTTGTTCAGATGATTCACTAAATAGTGGTGGTCGTTACCACATAACGGAATCAACAGATAATAGATACTTTTTATGAGAATGAAGGAATTAAAAATAACTTGGTTTATTATTCCTATCATGATATACATAGGAATTATTTACTATAATTAATTATACTCCACCTCACAAGGCATTTTGGATGACCTTAAAAATATAAAGTCATTTTAGCTCATAACGGTTGTTGCCCTTGTTTCTCCTAGTTCAGACCATTTTTTTAAATAGAAATGGTTTGAAAAAAACATATAGAAACTATCCAAGAATAATTAATTTATAATTTTTTATAATTACCTGTGATGGAATATTTTATGGGATCCAAATATTTTTCATTTTTCTCAAACAATTCCTCTTTGATGATTACATACACTTTGCCTTATCCTATGGGTTTTCAATAACAATACTTAATATGAATTCCCAAAATAACTATAATTTTATCTGATCCATATATAGGAACCCAAATTTTCTTAGATGACTACTACCCATTTTAAAGTTAAACAATATAATATCATGAAAAACCCTAGACCATGTGATTATTTTCCTAGAAAAATTAGTCATAAACTCACCTTTTATATAATAAAACAAAAAGAAATTACATAATTCATTGTTATATTTCATATTATTGGATATTATTTTCTTCATATTATATGTAATCACTAGAGGATAGAAATTAATTAATAGGGTGAGGTTAATTCACGATAAGAGGATAAAAATGTGTGATGAATCAATATAACATGAGGAAGAATAATTATCATAATATAAAAATAGAAGTATTATCATCAAAATCATGAGGAATTCTATGGTTAATTTCATGGAATGTAGAAATGAATAATAATGAATAATCATGTACTAGTGGTAAAATACCACAAATAGTTGTGAACAATGATGTCATCATATTCATGTATAACATAGGTGCATAATATTAAAATCATTAATATGAAAAAAGAGATCATCATAATCACTCATATTACACATTATACCATGAGATACATAAAATTACCTAATTAATTGTAGGCTTATATAATCCCAATCCCACCTATCACATAATATAATTTACAAAATCCTAAATGTCAAATGGAATGTATAACTATGGTAATGATGAAATAAACCCGAGGAGGTGAATGTGTTTAATAGGGATCTCCTAAAGTATACATTCATGAATAAAACTTTTTTCACAAAATAAATATGATCAATTATACTTGGACATAAAAATTATTTATTCTTGATTTAAAAGGATCCATTTCAAGATGAGTAAAATATTATGTTTTGATATCACATTAAAAAATAGGCATTTTGTAGAAACCATTATGATATGGTATGTACATGTATATACCCAAAGTAAAATTGAATTAAAAATATAAGGATTTAGTATGAACATTCATATAATCATTGAAAGAATAATCGAAAAACGGTTTTGGATTGACAATACCCTTACCTTAATTCTCACTTTATTTCATCACTTTTTAGCCTCTTGAATAATAAACATATATTATTAAAAAAAGAACCATAAGTGAATTATAATTAATTTAAAAATTATTTTCCAATTATAATATTTTTAATGTAACAATTTATTTTTTTGGAAATTGATATGTCTTGATATAATGGTTTCTTTAATTTTTCATGTTTTCTCCGATTTCAATAATTTTTTTTCATGATATATTTTAAATAACAATAACAAATTTCAATAAATTTAAAAAATAAACTTATAAATTTAAATATAAATAATAGTTCATTTAATCGTAGGGTTGGTGATATGAATGGAATTGAAAACATCATTTTTTGCGGTTAGCTGACCGTTTTTGGGAACATTGTCCAAATATGACAAGAAATTGTTATAGGACGTAAATAAAATAAAAATATAATTTTTAAACTATATTTATATGAAAATAATTATGAAATTATTTAAAATTATATATTAGAATATTTTTTTTAAAATAATTTGGGAAAAGACAAGGTAGAAAAAGAAAAAGGGTGATTTGTTGAGAAATATATACTTTAATTGATGTAGCTTCTCTAGTAATACAATAAAAATCCTTTTTTTATTAGTAGAGAAAGTACATGTGGATTCTATGTAGCATAAGATTCTAGACTTGTGTTGGTATTAGTAATTTTAATTGGTGGATGATTTTTTCCTAATGGGATGGATAAGTGTTATTTATATTTCAGGAGAGGGGTGTTTTTAGAATTAAATATTGAATAAAATAATATATCAAAGGAAAAACATGTAACTGTTATTTTTTAAATAATAAATAATATATAAATAATATATAACTATTTTAATAATTTTTATATAATTTAAAAATAGAATTTTTTTATTTAAAATAAATATGAATGAAAAATAAAACATATCATTTTTAGGAATCATATTTGACTTTTGGTTTTCGAAATCTATTTTATGGGAAATTTTGATTATCATATTATAATGTCTCATTTATGAAAGAAAACATACCATGGGTTACCATAAATTTTTATAAAATATTATTTCATTATTAAATCATGAAATATGAAATTTGAGTTACAAAATTTATAGGAAAAAATAATTTTTACAATTCCCCCCAAAATTGAAGTATTTTAGTAAATTAGAAATAATTTACACTTCAATATATAAAAATGATGATTTAAAAATTTATTTAGACATTATAAAATAAATTTATAAAATATTTATTTTTAATTTTTAATATAAAAATAATTATTTTTATAAAATACATTAAATACAAATTATTAAAATAGTGTTTATATTATTGATGGGTTTTTAATCCTGATATTTTTTAGAAATTATAAATTTTAATATTTTCATATATAACTCATAATAAATATTAATTATTTCTTGATTTATTAATTTTGAGACAATTTATTATTCCAACAGTCTGGTTACTATTCCAAAGAATCAAGATGTTATTCTCAATGGTCATTTTACTATTCCAATATCACATTAACTCTTATATATACCACTACATAGAATCCCAAATTAGTCAACTAAATTTCTCACCAGGGTTCTATATTTCGATTTTCTATCATTTGTCTTTTTTAGTAATATATTTATTCTAATATTTACTAATTTCATTCCGGGCGATGAATCTAGTATATTTGGGTGATCCAAGTTTTCTATTTTTTTCTTTTCTATTTTATATTTTTTTATTTTTATAATGTTTATATTTTTTATTTTCCTTATTTATGATTATCATTAATGTATTTAGTCAAGAATCATAGTATTTATTTGTTCAACTATATGTTGTATGTGTATAGTATCATAAAATAATTACAATAATCATTTATTAATTAATTTTTATTGCTGAAAACATTAGGTCGTTAAATCTATCATTGCATATAATTAATATGGATTTAATAGAAATGTGTAAAATAAAATTCCAACATGATGAATTTAAAATCAGAAGGTATAATACAAATAATCTTCTAAAATAATTTTGATCAAGTGATTATAAATAAAATTTTGTGGGTTGTAAAATATTTTAACAAGTTTATTAAGATCATGGGTAATAGTAAGAGTAATATAGAGAGCGTAGGGTGTATTAGCATCATTCTCAAATAATTTTGAGTAATGTTGAATGAGAGGTTGGGTCAAATCATCAGTTCTGGAAAATATATGATAATAAATTCCCCAAAATAATATATCACATGGTTTTTCCCACGGTTTTTATCACAGGGGTGTTTATTTCATTATTAAATAATTTCCATAACTGAACTCTATAAATTAGTAACCATGGGGATGTGGAAGTCTATTTTGTTTTAAAATAATTTTAATTAAATCTATACAATAATTTAATGATATAAATGATTCATTAAGGGTTAATAAAATTAATAAAATGACATCAACAAAATATATATTAAATGGAAAATATAATTAAAATATTGGATAATAAATATATAATTTAATTAGTAATTTTGCGGTATTTATGATGTCATAATATGCACATAATAATTATAACATTTTTAATTTTTAACCAACTACTTCATGGAATATTAAAATAAAAAAAACAACTGTTAGATAATTTTTACATGATGGTGTCAAAATTACTAATTATTTTACCAAAACAAATCTATATGTTTGAGAATTTACAATTTTAATTTCTAAAATTACATTTATAAAAAAAATTAAAAATAATTGTTTTCATCCATTGTAAATATTAAATTTGAGATTATAAATTTATATTTTAATTTATATTTAATAAATTATAATTAATAATTTTATATTTTTAATATATCATTTATTTCATAAAAAATATTGAGTTCCTCAAAATGTATGTCTTATTGGAAATTATATATTACCTTAAAATAATATGTCGACATCATTATATAAAAATCAAATTATTTTCAAACTCATTATTGGTTCATTATAAATAATTAATACATTGTAAATATAATAATTAATTTTTAAAAAAATACAAATTCATATGGTTTTTTCTAGATTTAATTTAATTTTATAAACTAGAAATTTATATAAAGGAAAGGTGTGTGATCATTAGATTTTCATGGGGTGGTTTATAGAAGATAGATTGGTCCCTAATGATTATTAGCTTCAACATATCATATAAATGGGTTCACTCATGATTTAGTTGGTAATTCATATCATTTGGTTTGTCAATGTGTAATCAAAATGATTCATAAGATCTGATAAATAGAAAATATAATGTAAAATCCTACTAGTTATTGTCGTCCATTCATTTTTACGTTCCAAATAGACTTATCATAATCCTATATATATATATGAATAATAATTCTGTATAAACTATAGTAATAATGATTATTATTATTAATTGTATATTAAATTGTATAAGATATAACTTATAACCATCCAAAATAACAAAAGTGGCCCATGTTTTTTCTCTAATTTCATATCTTATAATGGAATTTAATTATATAAAATGAATTTCATTTATAATTTTTTGTTTCATTAAATTGTTCCCCCATTGAAATTTTCCATGGAAATCTAAACCATACACTAAAAAAATGTATTATTATATTCAATCTCTTTTATTGGTTCCCATGTTACTTCATAACACTTGTGTTTCTACCCATCACTTTGACTGGTTGATAGATCAGGATTCCTAGATCCATTATTCTATAATATATGATTGTTACTAGATTATCCTAATATGATAGACCATCATGTAATGGTACAACCTCTCAATTTATTACTTATGAGGGATCTCTAATTTACCTATCTATGAGTTATTTTTGTAACACATCAGGTACTTGAGATGGGTTATGTGGGATATGAAGTCAATTATATAGAACTCTATTAGGATAATCGATCTCAAAAAAGATAATGTTTTGTAGAATAATCATTAGCTTATTCCAAATCCACATGAATATCATTAATAGGGATATATAATGATGATCTATATCCCTAACCAGAAACTCAAGGTTTGCTGGACATTTTTACGCACAACATTCATAATGACCATGTGATGATTTCTTATGATGATAAAAGGTTTGAACATTATTTTTTATTTTTTAATTAATATCACATTTAAAATGAAATCAGTCTCTAAATTCATCCAATTATGTCACAGTCTATAACATCTTCCCAAATATAAGACTCCTAATGACCCATTTGAATTTAGAATAAGAACTATTTTAATATGATAACACCATTGGTGGAAGTGGCTATTCATAACATCCTAGTAAATACAATGATAAATATGAAATTATATAATGTAGGGTTTTATAGTTTCATTTTCATGAACCATATGTATAATGATGTTAATTACTGTTGAAAAACAATTTCGTATCCAAAACATTCTGATAGTTTCTCCAAAATTATGAGGTAAATCTCATGCCGAAATCATATAAAATAGAATGTGAAACCCTGGGATGTATTATAACATCCATTATATATATCTTTTCATGTTAGTCAAGATTGATGTTTTATTCGATACCAGTGAAATATGATTCCTTTATAAGCTTATTTACTGACACCATAAAGGTGTTATTTCCATTAGGGGTCCTAGAGAATCTAATGAAAAAAAAATCCATGATTATATATTACCATTTCCATAATTATATAGGAAATGGTTTTATCATACCATTAGACATATATCATCTATAAATGACCTGTTAGAATGTGAATCATCGTGATATAAATTATTTATTATAAATAATATTGTTATTCTACCAAAAAAATCTTTAAATCTCATTATATCATTTTTTATCCAATATGAAATGAAAAGGATGATATATGTGTATCATATACTACTTCCCTCTATTTTATTAATTATGTTTGGACACATATCTATGTAAAAAATATTTTATATTCATCTTTGTAATATTAAAACTCTATAATATTTTCAATAATTTCATGGAGCACCTCATCATCCTTATAATAATAATTGTTCCACACATGAATTTATGGTTTATAAATAATTTATCAAGGTATTAAAAATATAAATTTATTATTCCCAAAAAATCATATATATTTAAATAAATAATGTTTACATTCTATTTCTCAACATGAATAGGTTTATGTGACCCATTCTACTCAGATAACTTTCCAAATCTTTCCCACTCATTATTTTTGGGGATTCGAAAATAGTAATTCAGGTTCTGTTATAACCACCATCATTGGTGAAAATTTATATCCCATTAGGTGGAAATGAATTTCAGGATTTTATGATATTTATATAACTTACATTTATACCCATAAATATATTTCTCCAAATAATCAGTGTGATGACCATTTTAGATAATTATAGATCATGTGTTGGTTAGTTTGGCTCATGGATCATTAATTAGATGGAGAAATACTCTATTAATTTTTTATCTTCTGTGAGACTTAAACCCTATAATATTTGGGACGCATCAGTGAAGATCAAAAAACCTATATATAGTAATGGTAATGTGATCACATGATATATGTTTATCCTATTCATCATCACATTAAAACATACATCAAATTAATTATTATGTAAATACATCACCCCCTTATGAGTTTTCTTGGTTAGTAGGATTAAAAATCATGGAAGGTTTATCAAAAACCAAAGATATTACCCATATAATCCTATAACACTATGGATTTTTCTCATAGTGGACCTTTTGTTCAATCCATAAATTGATTATTTTTTTAATGATACATATATATACCTCATATATAGATAATATTTTTTAATAATGTAATTTTTTCATCAAAAACACATATCTTTTATATTGAATATAACATCGCAGTTTGTAATGTCTTATGTATATAATCATTACTCACATAATGCACCTAATTCCATTTGGAGTTTATAATAATTTCATCAATAAATACTGTAATATATTTAATTAGGTAGTCCATAATGTCTTTATTCATTACTTCCACAATGATTTTTATAGAATTAGTGAGTATATATGGAATAAATATAAACTGACAGGGGCCATATCATATATGAAAAGTAGCCTAGTGTGTATCCCCATTTTTCACCATATCATAATAAAATCATGAAAAAAATAATGAATTAAGATATGTACTAGGTTTCACGTAGTATATAAAAATACTCAACAATAAATTATAGGGGATTCATATTAACAATCATTATTTTATTAGTGTGTGATAATCAATTCATATGCTTATTGACCCATCATTGTTCATTATGAATAGAATTACGGTGTCTTATGGTGGAGGATAGAGTTTTGTAAATCCTTTATCATGATACACCTATAGTTTAATTCATAATAACAATAATTTTAGTTGTGTCAATTCAATATATATTCTAGGGTGTTGGAAAATCTCCCACTGTATGTTTTGAATATTAATAAACATATCAACATGTAGAAAGAGCATAAAATTATTCGGGAGACACTTATATGAATTAAATTAAAATTTTAATGTATTCAAAGATTATATTGTAATGAGTCTTAATCATTATAGCTATATAATATTTCTCAAAATAAAATAACATTAATTCTTCAGATGATGATACCATAATATATTCATTTTATCCCTTTCACACATATATAATCATAGTGTGATTCTTCATATAACGAGTGAATTTCTATTCACAAAAAATTATTATTGTTCCATAAAAGGTAATTCAATCCATAACCAAGGTACAATTAAATTACAATATTTTCATAGTTATATTATTTTCAAGAGGACCATTCACACATGAATCAAATTTTGATTCATTATTCATTGTAATTTTTTAAATGGTGTTATTTTATTTCAGGTGATGAATCAATGTAAATAGAAATAGTATATGATATTCTAGGGATCCATGAATTAATATAAAATAGAAAATAAAAAACTATAGAGTAATGAATATGTTTTCATCAGTCATCAGGTTTTATCTAAATATATTATCTTCATTTTTGAGTTGGGATCAAATATTTCTGTTCTTGTCTTCATTGTTAAACCTTTTAAAAGATATTTTCCCAATTGAATTCCCATGTTCCCCATATTCATTATTTTTAACTAGAAATGGTACCTTGGATTTAACATTAATTTCATCAATAGATTTATCTAATTGATTCTACTTTTCTTGATAATTTGAATCATTATTCCAATTTACACACTTAAGAAATCTTCAATTTCTATTATGAAATTTCCCTAGGTGACACTTTCAAAATTATTGACGCATTGGAAATTAAAGAAACTTTCCAATATCACAATGTTCTAATTAATATCCGAGATATATTTTCCCTTTAGTATTTGGTGCTTTATGAGATTCAGCTATTTGATAGTATTAATCATTAATTATGAATTGCAGTTTGGCATAATCCTAATAAATATAACATTATCCTCCATTATTTTAAGAAACAAATTTTTATAGTCAAAACATATCTCATAACATTTATTCAGACTTAGATACTCTTATTTCAAAACATATGATTAGAAAAAAAATATGGGATGAGAGTTTTTAAACAATAAAAAATTAAACAACAAAATAAGATAATTATTGCGAAAAATAATAAATTAAATATTTTCCATAACATATGAATTTATAGGTTTTAATCTATGTTATCCATCATCTATTTCAGAATATAATATAAAATTGTAAATTTTCATCTTATTAATGTTTTGTAACAAACACAAAAATTTACCAATGAATACTCCATAAAAATGTCAAACTCTGTGTATATCCCGAAATCATTTTCATGAACCGACTAATGATCGAGTCCATCTAAATAGTCCATTATTAGTGTTATTAACCCTAGATACAACTATGCATGAAGAACATACACTTTTAATATCCAGACAAGGATGAATTCTCTTGGAAAATAATTACTCCATAGGGAACCGAAATTTATATGTTTTTTCATATATTTACTATTATTCATAATTCTTTTACAAGATTTCTCTAATCCAAATAACAAAAAATAACTATATTTTTCCCTAATAAAAACTATTAAAACCTATATAATTCCTAACCTGAATTTAAATATTAGTAACTAAATGATACAATTAATACAACAGAAAAAAGGGGAATATTTATATTTTGTTAATAGGTTTGTAGAATTAAAACTTAAAATTTAAATACAAATAAATAAACACAATATCAATAAAATGACATTAAATGTTATTCATATTCTAAAATTACATGGGATAACTTGGGGATGTACATATTAAAATGGGTGAGTTATAAAGACCAGTTTTGGAAGAATCAATTAAAAAGATGGGGATGGTAAAGAATGTGGGTAAATAATCATAACAAGGTAACAAACAAGGCCTTGAAAGAATAATTATGAATATTAATGTATGATATAATATAACAACATAAAGGAAACATAGAATAGTGTAAACAAAAGAAAACATTAAATTATAAGCATATGTCAAGGCTAATAACCTGGACATTATAAAATAGTGTCCTTTGGATAACCTCATGTTATCCATATATAGTACGTCAAGGAAAAATAATAATATGCAATGAATTAGAGGGATACAAAATTATGGGCCCATGAATCACATTCATATAATGTACATACATTAGTAATCCGCATTAATCATAGAAAAAAATTTATATTTCATAAATTTTAATTCCAATATTGGGGATTGTTTTTTACATATAATTATGTAACAAATATTTAAATGATATGTATGTCCAAGTGAATACACTTGAATGTAAATCATGATGGTTTTACTAGAAAAAATTTTTGGTGTCGAACTTCATTATATAATTTCAGAAGAATAACATGGGATCATAATTGTTCATGGAATCCATTAATGTGATTTTAAGGTTACTATCATTACTTTTAAATCATAATGAGAGTAATATGGACAAGTAAAAAATATCCCATCATGACGAATTGGAAATCAAAATGTATAATACAATGAATTTTTCTGAAAAAAGTGGAGTATGGGGGGATCCCATACATTGATAGGGTGATGTTAAATGTTAGGATGATATTTTTATTAGGTTTGGGGAACCATGGGAGGGATCTAGTGATGAAATAGTAGTCTAGGTAACTGATATATTGTTTTTTTAGTAAGGTGGAATGAGAGGCTTGGTGGATTTTTAGAACATTGAGTGGAAAATGATTTATTAATTTGAAAATATATGTTTTATAATCTATATGATAAATTAATACAAAACAAAAACCATCTAATTATTTTTTCACATTGATTCTTACAAAGTGGATGAATTTGACATTTTCATTATTCTATGAACCAAATTCTTTTACATAACACTGTTTTTTATATGGATTTGAGTCATGTTTAAAAATAATTAATTTCAAAACCAAAAAATATAATATATGTTTATATGATCCATTAATGGTTTATAAAAGATTATAAAACATAAAAAAATTTATTATAAATAGGAAACATAAATTATATGGTGGAAACTATTTATAGTATTAATTATTTATTTTTTATCTTTTTTTATTTCATAATTGATACTATATAATTACACATTATTTTAATTTTTTTGACAAATTTGACAATCTTAAGAAATAATAAAAAATGATAGGAAATTTTTAATTTGATAGCTTGAAAAAAAAAATTCAAAATAATTAACAAAATATGCTAATTTATACTTTTAAATCAATATTCCCCAATTATTGAAAAATAGTGATTTTTTGACAATATCATTTTTATGAATCCATGTAAAAATTAATTTTTACATTTTAAAATTGTATTCTCATTTATTTTCTATTTATATTACATAATAATATTATTAAATTAAAATATTTCTTCTTCAAAGAATTATAGTATTCCTAAAAAATAGTTTCATGATTGAATGTATATTTTTCATAAAATTTAAATTTTTGTCTCATAAACTCAAAATCTAATTATTATCAGACTTATTATTTACAAATTATATAATAACAATAATATATATATATATATATATATAATATTTAATATATAAATATAAATATAAAAATTCGTACTTTTATCTTCATGATACATAAAACATTATTATACCAATGATTTTCTAAAGGGTAAGGTATCAAATTGTGCGATTTTCTTTGTGTGTTTTATTTAACAAGGGTTGGGTCATGATCTCGATGAGCATGGTCATTTCATGTAAATGATTTTTTAAAATATATATTCATTGAAACTCAATTTTTTTCCAGTTGAAGGGAATTGATAGTGATTTTATCTACCTTATATTTTCTAATAAATCTGATTCATTGGATATGATCCTATTAGTAGAGATCATCACTTCGGGTGGGTCATATTGATTTATAAAAACCTAGTATATTTATAATTTTAATATGATCATTTTTAAATACAATACATTCAAAAATCATGATTCTTAATGATATATTAAATTTAATGTGATAAAACATTTTATTGTGGAAACATAACAAAACAGTGCATGTGTTTTATATAATTTAATATCTCAATAAATATTCATTCATATGAAATTTAAATCCATTTATAAATTTTCAGTTCAATAACATAAAAGGTATTTTGAATAACTTGAACAAAATTAATCAATAATCTAATGTACACTATGATATTTTTTATTGATATACAATGATAAGAATTATTTTTATAACTACTAAAGGAGTTAATCCTAAAGTAAATAAAAATATTATTACAATGATTATATAATATTATAATTCTTCTAACATATAATTTTATTTTCTAATACATTTAAATAGAATTTTTTTTCTGATGCATTATTAAAGGAGTGTGATTATAATAATTTTTTCGAAAGAACTATTTATTTCATAATTTTATTATATATATATTACGTATTTTAATGATGATAAATAATAATGAAATATTTAATTTATTTTTATAGTAAAAGGTTCAATATTTATTATTATATAATAAAACTAATTTAAATTCTCATTTATATGAAATAAGATTAATATCGCATAATGTTTAATATTTCATTTTTTTATTAAAATAATTTTCATTATTATTAATTTTTTACTTTTTAAATGTAAATATTTCTAAACCCTAAAAATTTTAACATCATTTTTTCATTAATAAACACGAAATTTTCATCAATTCTTATTTTGGAATTTTTTTATAAAAATTGTATTCTATAACGAGGATAATTTTTTACTAAAAATTATCACATTGATAAATTATTTGAATATAAACATGAATTTACACTATCTTCCAACATACATTTGAATGAAATTTCTATTGATAGAGTGAAATGATGATTATTAAATGAATTTTTGAAATTTAATGTATTATAATTCAATGTTTTAAACCACGTTATATATTATTCTATTTGATATTTATTTTCGGTACTTTTGAATAAATTAGGATATCATATGATAACATTCTGTTTTATATGTATTATAAATATAACTAACCTACAATATTTAATAATAATTCAATAAATTAATTTCAAATTACTTATATTCATAATACATGGCTTAAATATGTATAAATTCACTTTTATGATAAACACTACATGTTTTAAAAAATGGTTTTGTTATAATTTTCATACATAAATTAATTTTATTTTTAATCAAATTATAATTGATAAATTAATTATAAATATTTCAAATAAATATCCCAATTTTTTAAAAATATTCCATGTTAAGTTTTTACAAATAAATAGTTTACCATGATAAAATTTCCTAAAATTGAAAAGGTCAAAATGGTGTAAAATGTAAAAGAGTGATGTAAAGTAACAAAATATTGAATAATCATATATCTAATTTTATAGATGATGGATTTATGAATATTAAAATATATTTAACACTCTAATTATCAACGTTGATTCCATGATACATGATAATTTCATCATTTTTAATTTTAATAATTTATTGTTTTATGAAAATTTTTCCCCTCTCAATAAACAGGGTCCACATCAATACAAAACTTATCCTAATATAAAAATAATCTAGGCTCAAAAAATAAATAAAAACCCTATTCAAAGAATCATTACATCTCTTATAGGTTATGATATTAAAATTTCTGATCTAGGTTGGATTGATGATTGTCCTAATGGTATATATACAAATAACATGGAGAAGCTTTATCTAGTAATTTAATTTTTTAATTCATATACCTCGTCCAAACTAATTATACACATCCTAGTATAAATATATTAGTGTAATTATTATGAAAAAAACAATATTTGTGTACGTGTTAAAAAATAAATTTTTTTCTCTCATCCATAAAAAATGAAATTTAACTTCTACTATTGTAGGTTCACCACCTACTTGAAAAATGTATTTTTTTTCATAACTGCATTACATGTATACTTCTAGAAATGGATTAAGGGAATAAATATGACATTTCTAAAATTATTATAATTTTGGGATAAAAAATTGTTTATTATTTAAATAATAATAAGTTATTACCATTGTGATTTTACCCAAAAAAACAATCAAACCGAAATAGATGTTTGTTGGAAATAACTCAATCTTAAGAAGCTATATTTTATTAGGTTCAAAATTAATAAATGTATTAAATATGGATTTTATATTTCAGAATCGTACCATATACTAACATGAAGTAAAACTATAAAAATATGAAATTATATGGGCCTTTTATTTTTGTACCACTACAATGTAAAGGATGATTAACTCAAGAACATATAGATAAAATAGAATTTAGTATAGTGAAAGTGAAAATGAACAACTACAAAAATAAAATACTATTAATCCGTATGAAGAAAAACAATGTAGTACAATTTTAGTTAATTAATATAAATTTTAATAATTGTGATTATTTCTTCGAGACATATGAATAATGAGTGAAAATTTATTATAAAATATGTTAGTTGAAATCAATCCAAGATAAAATCAAATTTAATGTGTTTAATATCAATTTTTTTCTTCCTGATATGATTTTCTGTTAGGTAAATAATTTCTTTTATATCATGTATATACTGAAAATTTTATATATTTTATCATGATTTCAACATGATTGAGGTTATTTAATATTTAATTTATTTATCACCATTTTGATGGTCATTAATCAATATGTTAAAAAATATTTAATTGTCCATTTACTTAATTTCCATTACATGATAAAATTTTGAAATTACACACCATTTATAATTTTATATGATTTACATTCTATAATACAATGTCTCAATTAACCAAATGTTGATTCCTACATTATTGTAATGGAATATATACTAGAGGTAAAATCCCAAAGTACAAATCAATTTATTATAGTAGGAGATATAGATATTTTATTGATACACATTTTCCATATGGAATATAATATAATACATAACAAAAAATTCATGGTATCCTTGAAACACATTTAATGGAATCACCTTAATATCACATAGGAATGTAACAGAAATTGGGTGACATCAAAACAAAAGAAATGGATATATTTGGTTGAATCAATCATAAATCAATAAAGAATATTAATTATGGAAATTTAAATAATTGGACACATGTTACGTTTAATCAAAAATATAAATATCATGATTATATATGTAATAATAAATAAATAATAATAAATAACTGAGAACAAATTCCATTTAATAGATAAGATTATAATCCAATGCATGTTTATATTATATCAATGTGAAAAATATTATAGATAATAACAACTATGGAATTCTCAAAGATGGAAACTCATAATTATTACTCCCCATAATCTCACGCATCCTTATTCATATAAAATCATGAAAAATTAGAAGAGCATATACTAGTGTGTGTAAAAACCGAATTTATATGTCCAACTAGTTTATCAATAAATACCTTTTAAATCAAAAAGTGTATTTATATCATTGTTTTCCACCATTAACTACATATCAAATTTATTCCTCATATATTGATTAATATATTTATTTCGTGAATAATATCATTGTCATCAAATATCTATATTGATTAAAGAATACAAATTTATCAAAATTCATCCAATTAATCAATTAACTTGTGTAGTATCCATAGTAAGTGAAAAGGCTATACATTTTATGAAATATATATATCTATGATTCAATAATTAGGGGTATTTAGTATAGATTTAATGATCAATGTAAAATAATATCAATTAACTGATATTCCATGATAATGTTAATAGTGACAAAATTAATTAAAAATGAGATGTAACCATCAGTTCACAAGGAATATATGTTTTTATAGTAAAATTATATCATTGAGAAGAATAAATGGATTGGAATTGTGATTTTAAATTAATCATTAATTAAAATTTTACTCTTTAATTTCCTTTAAAACATGTAGAAGAATGTATATTTTGTAATATGATTATAATAGGGTGGATGTTTTTAATCCCCATATACATTAAAAAATTCATTTTCTATTTTTTCAAAAGTTTAACTTTTTTGAGAAATATTATAAACAATATTATAAACCATTATAAAAATTCAATTATATCATAAACATTCCTTAAAATTTTTTTTTTAAAATTTAAGGAAGTCTCTAAAACATTTTTTAAAATATATATATTGATGAATAATATATATTATTTAAATGGAATTCTAGTTTTCAATTTGAATATTTTATTTCCTTGATATATTTTCAATAGAGGTAATTTTTTTTAATTACTTATAGAAAATACAATAATATCTAGTGGATATGAACATAAATATACCTTATGAATGATATATTATATGATTCCTTCAATAATATTAATGAAATCCCAAATAAAATCCTTATTTTATAATAGATTTTTACTCCAATGGTAACTTTCAAATGGTAAAATATTGAAATTTTAAATGTTTATTAAATCATTTTCCATCATATATAAATATTTATTTTGTTAAATTTATCAGAGGTAGTATATACATCACCAATAACTAGATATGTGAATATTATAAATTACATCTAAATGAAATAGAAAATGAGACAAAATCTATTGGCTCACTCATAACATTAGTTGATCACTCATTAACATATAATATACGTCTTTAAAATATGTAAATTTATTGTAATAGGTAATTATTTGTTATTATAATATCATATAGGATCCTTTTATATCATTTTAGCACTCATTTTTTATCAATTATTTACATTAAGTATTCATTTTGGTGTAAATTGGCTTGTTATATCATGAATGATTTGGATAATGATCCTAAGATATAGTTCCAAAATGATTTTAATTATATTAAAGTATTTAATATTAATATTTTTTCATAGAATAAATTATTTGTAATGGAATTTATTTTTTTATAGAAAATAATTTACATCACAAAATGGATTTGGTAGGTCATACATACGCATTAGCAATAATATCATTTCATAATGGGTGTACGAATAAGTAAGTAAGAGATATATTAATAATACCAAGTCAATATCATGTAAAATTTATTACATATATTCACTAAATTGATCCTTATTACCTTCTATGTAAAGCGTGAGTGAAAAATCAATCGCATCGCCTCTCGAGGTAATAGTCTGCCGTACGCATGCGCGACATTATCATATTTTAAACTGGAAGGTCATTTGGAATGTATTTCTGACATTATATTTAAATTAGTAAAATCATATAATAAATATTTTATATGTAAATTAAATCCATCATTATATCAAAATGTGATATGTGTTAATGGAAAACAAGTTAAATCAATTCTTGAGGCGATAGACTGCCATACAAATGATCGACAATTTCAATTCAATTTTTTTTGTAGAGGAAATGGGTATAGGTTATTAAAATTAAATTTTAAAATCTATGTATATCTTATATATTAGTTTTTTATTATTTTCTTTATTTATTACTATTTTAATTACATGGATATTGTAACAACCTAAAATCATCATTTTAAAACGTTACCTATTCGTCGGATAACCACATTAGGTTGGTACCGAGATCCATCCAAGAAATAATTTAATAACCAAACCAAGAACTATATAATGTAGTGAAGGAAGAAATTAATGGATATCTTATATGTAATCTATTTAATAAATTTAATCATATAAATTTAGTAGAATTTAATTTAAATTTAAACTTGAATATTCGTTTAAAAAATAGTTTTCAAAAGGAGGGGTTTTTATAAATCAGGAAAAAATATAAAATAAAACATATAATTAATTAAAACAAAATAAACTATATTATTAATTATATAATTTATATAATTTAGTTTTAAAATATGTTTTATATTAAAATATATCTTTTCAATTCATAAAAGGAAATGTAATTTGTTTAATACAGATCACTATTTATCAATATTTGTAAAAAATTTAAAAATTTCATTAAAAAAATATAATTTTTATATGGTAATTATATTAATTAACTTCATATTATCTTATTCAATTTATAAAACTATAAAATGATAAATTTAAAATAATATTTAACGACAGGAATAAACATATATTTACAAAATATTTCATTGACTTTGAATGAAATTTTTTTTCATGATCAATATATACCAATAATATTGTGTAACAAATATATAACTTATTATATAGTTATTATAAATCAATCCCAAAAACCTAAAATCTATGTTATAGAAGATAGGCTTAACTAATAATATTTTTATAGAGTATTGTGTTTTGTTTCGACTCGGTGCTTCATATATCACAAGTTATCAATAAAATAAAATGTATTATAGAATTAAAATATTTTAATGGATTCTAGTGTTAGAAAATCAATACAATGGTTTTTTATCATTAGTTATATTTTCTTAAAATTAATTAAAATATTATATCTTAAATAATTTAATGTTCATTTTAATGATTTATTACCAAAAGAGAATGTGTATTTATAAAATCAAATTATATTTATAGTGTTATAATATTTTTTCTTGATATTAATTATTCTATGTATGTTAAATTGAGACCAATTATTTAATTATAATATATATCAACCATATTTTTCATATATTTACGTTTCCTTATCAGGAGTTACTTTCTTGGGGATTCTAACTTCAAAAATTACGTTATATGTTTGGGTTTATTTTTCTATATTGAACTACTTGAGGAATGTTTTTTATTATGAACCAATATACATTATAATGATGTTAAAAATATCATTTATTACTTATTCTATCATTATCCATTTTTTATTCAAGGAATTTTTATAGTCATTTATGAAATTCCAATTCAATTTTTATTTTAATTAAAAAAACCACTTTGAAGGGTTTAGTGGGAACTCAAGAAATCCAACAAAAAACCCCACTGAACCAAAAAAGCAAAATGCATGAGAAAAAACTTCTCGATATGCTAGATTCTATCATAAACCAATGATAAATTAGGGTTAAAAATAGGAACTATTATATATGCCCTAAATAGTTTCCTAATGAATATTTTTTGTTCCATCATTAGATATTTATAAGTATTTAGAAATATTAATTCCATTACTCTGTGAAAATCATTATGGGAATGTGTGAAAGACGTCATATAATCTAATGTACAAAAAAGTCACAAAAAATGCATTTCAAGAATTTATCACAAATCCCCAATAGAATTATCTCCTTATTTAGAAGTTAAATTTCCTTCCATGTCTTCCCATTGTGTTATCATTAACACTTATCTTCTGATCAATTAAAATTCTATCATATAAAATATTCAATATACCTACGGTGTTTTCGGGGTAGTAGGTTTCCCATTGAACATTACTATTTGGGGATCTCCAATAACCTCTGATCTATCATCGTGGACTGGAAATATATCATTTTCCTCCTTGAAATGAAACATAACATCATATTATATTCTCATTTAATTTATTTCTTATTTTTATGGGTCTATGATCATATCATTGTTGGAAGGGTAATCCTAATTTACCATTTTCATTAGGACCTAAATAAATTTTTATTCAAAAAATTATTTTAATAAAATTTTAATATTCTCTTTCCCCCATACCCCTCATAACATATTATATTTTATAGAAAGTCTATATACATCTTCAAGATCATTATTTTTGGTTTTGAGTCGAGGATACTAGGAGAATATGGTTTTACCCACAATCATAGTCACTGTTAGTTTTTAAAAATTGGATTTTCCATTATGTTTTATAATAAAATATATAGAAACAATCATTTACCAATTTGATTCTATGATTCCATTGATCCCATTTTTAATTATATTGAAATATTTTCCTTCCTGCTGTTATTCTTTATAAACTAATAAATTTGATTAGTATAAATCTATGTTCATGATATCATTGATAGATTTAACATTAAAATATCATTATGAATCATTATTGGCAATGTATGTTACCACCACTACATCCATATTATGAACCTTTCTCTAATTAAAATGGTTTGTCTCCACTCATCATTATTTAAAATATTTTATCCATACCAAATTTAATAATAATTATGAGATTCCACCCATGAGAGAGAATTGTTAACTTCATTCTAATCTCCAACATTCCCAACTATGGGTGGTGTCTGTTTTAAATCTGTTGATATATGTTTGGTTTCTACAAGCCTTTGATTTATATTATATTTTTTTTACCCGTTTTTATTTTTATATTTCTTCTCCCAAATTTTCATCCTTGTATTTTACAATTCAAAAAAAAAATTTTGCATGGGGAATCGACATTATCTCCTCCTTATGGTGGTGATTTTTTTTATTCCAATATTATAGTATTTATATATTACCTATACTATTATTATCTATAAATAAACATTTAATGAAAATAATTTTCAATTTTATATGAATTTATAATAAATGTATTAAAAGTAATATTTTTAAATTTTTCAAAACAATTATATTTTACTTTCTAAATAAATTTTCAACAAATTTATCATTTTTAACATTATATACAAGAACACACTTTAGAAAAATTAAATAAAATTAATATAAAATCATATTCATGTTTAAGTATTTTTCTAAAGATTAGAAATTTCCCATTTTTGTATAATTAATTTAAAAAAAATTATACATTATATTTTAGAAGAATAAATAATATTATTTTATTAAAATTTTGTATATTTAAATTATCCACTCCACTTTTATATATTTTATATTCATTAATTATTAATGTTTTGATATTTTTAATTCTCTCAAATTAAATTTTTTAGTGTCCTCTTTCCACTCATGAAATAGATTTTTGTGTTAAAATAGTTTTTTTATTACAACATGTAACAAAATAAATATAGAAAATAATTTTACATGTTCTCTTCAATTTTTCTCTATTTATTCAAAATATATATCTCAAACACATTAATTCTCAGGATCATTGTCTAAATGATTTTGTACTTTATTTTATAATTTATGTGTTGGTATCAACTGATATAAACCTGGTTTCATGTTATCTAATACTATATGGAACCCATTTAAAGTCCAATTTTTTTCATCGGTTTTTCATTATATGATCAATAGTGGATTTTATTTCACCCGTATATGTATGGTAAATAATTTAGGTAATGGGTGTCTATTGTATGACCCTCCAATGAATGTATTGATGATTCAAATCTCAATAAATATATATATGAATTGTGTTTTGGAATGTGATCTATTATAGGAAAAAGAAAAATATTCCATGTCCACTATTTTATGTGAAATAAGTAGTGACTATTGATCCACTATGTATTGATGGAATTGGTAGTAAATTTTTCTTTAGGATATTATTTCATTTTCTTAGGAAAATAACACATTTTCTTTTCCACATTTATGACAATGTAATGATCCATGGGTCATGATTTTGGTCTTATATAATTTTAGAGCCTTATATAATTAAACCTATTTTATATAATATAAAAAATTTTGTATATCTATTGTGTATTACAAAATTAGAAATATATTATGTTATCAATCTCATAAGCTCATCTTATGTATAATAGTGATCTCATATTTTTTTCACTTAAGATTACCCTTACATAGTATTTGAGTGAACCCTTTATATCTTACCACTTCTAGAAGTCATAGATATGTGTATAATTTATGATATATCTAGATTATTAGCTTGTGGTGTGAATATTGTGAGTTTTCTGATAGATGTAATGTAATACGTTGAATCAATGGATTAGTGGGAAAAATATTTATTTGGGACATATATACTAGTATTATATTAAATGGTTTTTCCAAAATCAATAAATATTATGCAATGTATATAGATGTGACTCAATACATAGAGATGTTAATTTAATTATAGATGGCTATATATTGGTCATTTATAGTAATGGCATGTTTATTAACATCAACTAGAGAGTAAAAATAGTCATTAGATGGCCTTAAGAGACGTCCCCAAGACTCCAATGGATGGAATAAATTCTTATGGTTTTCAGAATCAAATGGGGGATGATTTACCCATTATGAAAAAAAGCAAAAAAATATGAAACCATAAACAGAACGTTCACTAAATTGTTAAAGGACATGAAAAAGACAACATAATTTCTTTATTCATATTATAACGAAATCAACATGTACAACATTGGATGTCCAAACAATTATCAAGGTAAATAGTCAAACAACAATAAAATACTCACAAAATTCCACAAGATTCTAGGATCTGTAATCTTCAATATCCACAATCACTTAACAAACCAATTATCCTAAGGTGGTGTCAAAAACAATTGATATATTACCTTTTTTCATACCCTGGAAAACAGAAAATTCAAAAACACTAAAGTGAAAAATTAACGGTGATTATAACACTAATTATGTATTTCCCATTGACTTATCTACTCACTCAACTACAATAGATGAGTCATAAAAATTTATATAAAATAGTTTATATAAAAAAACATACCCAAATAGATTATAACTAATATAAAATTGGTCTAAAACCATTGAAAAAAAATTTATATATGTTATTTTAAAACCATTTTCTAAACAAGGTAAATTCCCATAAAATTACTAATAAATATTTAAATTCATTTCAAAATTTTCTTTTTAGGATACTTGAACTATTCCACACATTTATACTATCAATCACACATGATTCATTATTATAGTTACACACTCATGAAGGATTTCTCATCGATCTACCATGTCATGATAGGGTAATTATAACCTAAGTCCCATTAACCCATTGGCACCAAGAACAATGTAATATTTCATGAAAATAATGTATATGATATATAAATTCACACACCAATAATCCCAAGTATCATGCCTAAAAATATTTTCAATAAAATCACCTTTTTATTGAAAATGATGTTTCCATTAAACAATTTCTTAGACAAACCATTTAAATAAAATTCCCTTGTTTTTGAAAAACCATTTTTCATCAACCCATTTCGAAACTAAATAAAATCCCATAATTAAAATCCCCCATTTAAATTCAAAAAACTAAATCCCATTTCACAACAATTCACCATGATTAAAGAATTTTCCCCAAAACCATAAATCATCATTAGAGAAGATTTATTCCATGATTTTGAAAAAAATATATTTTAATATAAACCAATATGAAAATAATACTCTCAATTCCAGTAATAGGAGTCGAGATTAAATCCACATACTTTGAGGATTTTGACGAAAATCAATAATAGATGAAGAACCCTCACACAACTAGTTTGAAACTCCATGAAATGTACATAGATCTATTCTACTACCATCAATAAAAAAATATCATCATATTTGAAATCCCCCAAAAATGATCTATCAGTTAGAGGCATTTATATTAAAAATAAATATTATAGGATATGTAGATCTAAGTAGATCTTACTAATGAGACAAAACAGTTAAGAATGTCACTTACAGTGAGGAGTTGGCTTGCAAATGCTAATAGAGGGCTCCATATCAGAACCAAAACACCTCATATAGGTTCTTAGACATTAAAATGGAGAGAAATATAAAATAAAGGCCCCATTAGGATAATAAGCATGCTAGTATGATAAAAACGAGTTAGATCCTAAAATATAAAATATTACTTTTTCCATGTGCATGGTTTGGACGCACAGTTAGACAAACAATGTGCTCACTATGAATTAGATACTACCTTAATAAAACCCTTAAATGACCTCCTCACGTGGTCTCTTTACCCACTATCAAACCTTGCAGATGCTACCACCTTAGAACTATAACTACGAACGGTTTGTCCTAGGATATACCAACAGTTTAGAGAAACTTCATGGAGGAAGTGAAAATATACTTTAGACCTAAAAACTTATTGAATGTTTACAAAATTTTCCCAACCATTAGGTTTAAAATAAACTTATCAATTAAGGGTTACATAATAGAAACTAGGGGTCTGTTATTCTTCCCAAAAACTGTCTTTTCGTCCTTCGAAATTAGAAAACCCCCGCTGACCTGAAATAGTTTAGGGCATAGCACTTTTCATTTCCATATAGTGTTCCCAAGTATCATCCTGAAGATGACAATGTTTCTATAACACACATAATAGACATATGATTTTTTAATGAATGAATTTATCTTGCTTATCTATAATCTACACAGAGATATGTACCAATGATGTATTTGTCTCTAGATCAATGAGATCCCATCTAATCACATGATCATGATCAGGCTGATACCTCTACAATAGAGATACGTGGAACACATTATGCATCGAACTACACCATAATTATAATTCCAATATATATTCCACCTCTCCAACACGTTATATTATCTGAATAGAGCCAATGTATCATGGAGAAAAACATTCTTATCTCTATACACGATAAGGTACATGCCCTGGAGAGATCCTTCAGAACACATGATCACTCTCCGCAAAGAAAAATGGACTTCATCAATTATCCACATAATATTTTTGAACTCTCTTTTCTATCCCCATCCCATTTCAGATCAACTGAACATTCTTTATTGATTCTTGTACAACACAAGGCCACACTAGTGAATTCTATCGTATTTCCTCCCATACAGTGGAGAACAAATAGGACCCCAATTCAAAGTGTCAAATAAATCAATATATATTGATGCTTAATAGATGTTATTATGCAAGAATTACAATAAGGGTAAAAGATCCTCCATTGATCTACAAAAATCCATTTCTTAATCCCACAACACGTTTTCCATTGTTTGTATCATATGGTAATATTGTCCATCTATTTGAGGAGGATAGGTCATATACACACTCATAGGAGTCCCAAGGTCATTCTTTAGGGATTTCAAAAAATGTGATGTAATCCTTAGCACTCTATTTAACATGATCAACTATAGTATTCCATCTTTCATTAAAACTTCTTGTATGTACATTTTCGACAGATCCTCCAATGTATGAGTTTCACGAATTTGTACGAATTGAGATGAATTGGTATGTTGATATACTATCTCCCATATGAAATTGTGTATCGAAAGAATTTCTTAGAGAACTATATCAAACTTCATCACTATATTCTCACATTTCCACACTATGATAGATAATGAATATAACATATTTGAAAGTTTATGATGATCTACCCTAACATACTGGCCATTTGTGCAACTTGAAATGAACTTAGCCACTTTCCTTTTCATTCTGATCCACCAAAACCACGCCTTTAATTCCACTTACATCTTCTTTATTCCAATATGTATAGACCATCTCAGATTGTGGTAAGATTTAATAAAATAATACTAAAAAGAATTAGGTACAACCATAAAATATCTTAACCATAAAACCCAATGCCCATCAAGTTTCCAATCACCAATGGTCTCCCCACCATTTTTTTTAACTCATATTTAGTCATTCTTCATCAGAAATTTGTGCATCTATAACAATATTTAACAATTGATGAACCAATCCCACTATAATGAAAACCATGAAACCACCTATATCTTTACATGTCAAATGCATGCCAGAAAGGACAAACCTCAAATTCCATTCATCTAATACATCTTTTTCCAATTGCACAAATTAATTTCTTCTTAATTCATTATACAAAAAATTACCTTTTCCTGATTTATAAATTATGTAAAAGTCAAATATTTTGAGAGAATCTATCTATGACCGTTGACCAAAATTCTAATTCAATTGAAAGGAATTTTTTTAATCATTTATGATCAATGAGAACAACAAATTTCTCACCAAAGAGATAGTTATTCTATGCCTTCAATGCATGGATGATCAAAGAAAACATTAAATCTATTTTTGGGTAATTATTCTCATGAAACCTCAGCCTCCTTGAACCATATGCCATGACATGGTATGCTTTACTGAGAACACATCCCAAAAAAAATCGTGAAGCATCTATGTACAACAAGAACCCCCATCTTGATTCCCAATAAATCATATAGGTGTGGATATATGATGAAATTGCATATTCTGGAAGGACTTCATGCATTATTCTTGTCCATATGAATGGTCCATTCCACTTTGAATGAATATTCATTGGAAAATATAGTAATGATAAGTCATTCACAATGAGTCATAAGTGGCCAACTAGACCAAGAAAACATCATATCTCAAAGACATTAATCAGAGGTTTCCATGAGAAAACAACATTGGTCTTATGTAGATCGACTGAAACACCCTTTTTTGAAACCACATGTCCATCAATGCATACCTCCTATATCCAAAAATCACACATTGATAATGTGTCATATAGAAGGTGTTATCTCTTGATTGCCCTCATTTCTACATTTTCCCTCATTTTAATCACTTTTCATTGAATACACCATGTTTTCACCAAAAAACACTACATCACAAAAATCCAGATAACATAGAAATATCTGATTCATCAAATCCACAAAGATCACTGGTGCATTTATTTGACCAAAATATATGACTATGTATTCTTTTTGGCCATATCTACCTATAAAGTCTATCTTTAGAATATCATCCTTCTGAATCCACAATTTGTAATATCCTGACCACATGTCAATTTTAGAGAGTAATGGGATCCTATCAATTGATAGAACAATTCCTCTATCGGTGTAATTGGATAACTATTATTTATTGTGACATGGATAATCTTAGAATAATCAATGTGGAGTCATATTGTTCAATATAATTTTTTCACAAAAAAGACTTGTGCATAACACTAAGTCTCTAAGAACCCAGATTTCCATGTTTTTTTTGGAATTATTATGAGTTTGTAAAAATTTACGGTGCGTGATTCTGAGGCCCACTGTGCACGGAATTAATTTACAATCCTTTTTATGT
Source organism: Viscum album (assembly GCA_963277665.1). Classification (NCBI taxonomy): domain Eukaryota; kingdom Viridiplantae; phylum Streptophyta; class Magnoliopsida; order Santalales; family Viscaceae; genus Viscum; species Viscum album. Next base: position 1,513,830,150 of record OY728122.1, on the reverse strand, counting down.
AATATTCTTTAAATTCGCGAGTGGAATTTTCTATCTTTTGAACTGATGCATAGATTAAAAATATGATGGCACCTTTGAATCTACAATGCCCAGATTTTCTTAAGGGAGGCTTTACTTTGACTATAATAGGTGTAGAGAAAAAAATAGTTTTTTGGAATTTTTAAAAAACTGTAATAATATAATTTTAATATTTTATTAATTTATTTCTTATCCTCCAATGGAAAATTGGGGTATGTGACATGCGATGTGTCAAGAAAATAAATGCCTTGACATGTAAATCATAATTAATGATGTAATTGGTTAATTAAAAAGGTTCCTAATTAATGGTCCACCATTAATTTCCAACGTTGTTACTTACCCTCACCCTATATAATTTATATGGAGATTAGGGAGGGGTGTCGACATAGCTTCTCCAAGATGTGAAGTGATGAAGGAGTGGTATGATGCCGAATTATTTTAGTACTGATTTGATCCCAGTGGGAGGTGATAGGTGACACTGAACCATTAACCAATGTCTGATGTACGAGCGACGTCATAGAGAACTAGTTGAGAGAATAAAGAACACAATCCTCCTTCAAGCGATTATGCCCTCCAACAAGTTTACGAGGTATGGTTTTTTATTATCGTTTATTTCAAGTGAATTTATTGGACCCATTTTATCCTCCCTCTTGGTTACGAACTAACATGGAGGGTGTGGGCCTAACAAAAATGGCCCAAACCCTCCACTATCTGGCTATACATGAGCCTCCATGGATGTCTGTCAGTGTGGCGGCACCAAACTACTATAAAGGAGGCGGTTCGCCACAAGAGGTGGTCATGGAACAAATTTGTGGTGTTCATCAGAGCGGCCAGCACCGGTCAGCTGTGGAAGAAGTGCGGTGCACCATCGTACACTACCAATGAGAAGGGGGTCTTGACTCATTAGCTGTGACGGACGGAGGGGGTGGCCGACACATCATGTGGTCGTAGAAAGAGAGGTGGCCCAACAATCGTGCCACTAGTGAGCAGGGAGGTGGAAAAACTAGCATGCCACCGATGAAAAGAAGTCGCGACAAAAGCTGTGGTGGAGACAGAACCCACACCTCTCGTGGGTTCCACGATTATCGAGTGGCGCCCACGTGGCAGTACTATTTCACAAAACTGAATGAACTCCTGGACATTCAAGATACATGGGGGGACATGCTCCCCCCTTGCTGGCCCGTGCCGATAGTGGTCAGGGCACCCCATTGTTGGACGTTCCCTACACGGCTGGGCAGCCCCATTGCGAGCTGACCTCTTCGTAGGTTGGGCTGACACTATTTTAAGAAACCATTTGTAGGCCAGGCTTAACCTCGGCCCAACGGGCGGCGCCCGCCGTGGCCCTGCCCAGACAGGGTCGGGTCGATTCGGACAGGTCCTGGGCCCAAAAACACTTAAATGTGCATATATTGAAAATCGTATGTCGGTTTGACAGACATTCAATGGTTTATAGATCCTTGTATTGAGATGGTCCATTTGTTATAATCTTCTTGATTTTTGGATATAGTTGGAGTACAACAAGGTTGGATCAAACCCGAATCCAGCCAGTCCCCATAACTAAAACATTTATAAATCACATATCGGGCCTCCGATTAACACATTGTCTCTGGAACCCTTACGACATGGTTGTACTTTGGGTTACTCCTATATTAATCATAGTGTTGTTTTAGGTGTGATCGATATCTCTAGGGATGATTCTATGGAACTCGAGCACACTAAGTTCGATGAATCCAGTGGCTGGATGTGAGGCGGAGGATGGAGACATATCATATGGTGGTTAGTACCAATAGATCTGGTGTCGGTCATCAAAAATCCTATGTGTATCAGATCCTTTTGGGGTAGCGCTTAGAGATCATGTGTGGGTCAGTGCGTACAAATCCTGTGTGGGTCAGATCTTGTGTGGGCTAGCACTCAGTGATCCTGTTTGGGTCATCGCATATCGATCATGTGTGGGTCAGATCATGTGAGAGTCATTGTGGGGGTCAGTACCTACAGACACTGGGCATGTCAAATTTTGTTTGGATCATTGCGGGGTTTTATAACTATCGATCTTGTTTGCTTCATACTCTGTATGGTAATAATTATTGCCTCTTGATATAATAAGATGATATAGTTTTGCAACTCATCATTTATACATATTTACATCACTAAAAACCATGTTTGAGTTGAGACACTTTTTGTGTTGTTTCTATGTCCTTGTGATTCATGATTGAGATCATGCATTTTAGTTTTCCTTTGGGAAATTCTAACCAACCTTCGAAGGTCTTAGAGACCCCACTGTGTATGGTTTTAATCACCCTTGAACAGGGTTTTCCCACACCTTGTTGTGTCTTGCGTAGTTGACAAGCAGTTGGGATGAGGATTGAAGGAGCCAAGACCAAGTGTTATGTAGGGGAGACATGATGACATGGAGTGTTGCATATATGATCAGGAACTACCCTTCAGGAATGATTCTTAGTGGATGATTCAGGAGCAACTTTTTCATTTCCGTTGTACTTGTACTTTTCAGTTGGGATTGTATTGTGGTCCCTTTACAATCTGTGCTCATTTACATCAGTATTTTACATCATGGTTGTATAATTTTGTGTTCTGGTATATGAGATTGTATAGGTTTAAATGCAATTATTGCCTGTTATAGGGATACGCCTTTGTGATGCTAGGCTCTAGCCCCTGGCCTATGGGAGGAGGAATTGGGGTTCTCACGACATGCTCCCTAGGGGAAGGGTCTTGAAAAAGGGATATCAAAGGAATTGGTTCTTCTGAAGAATTAAGAATCTAATATTTTCTATGTGGAAATAGTTTCATGTATTATGGGTGTGCTTTTTAGTTTGGGTAATCTAATACCGGTGTGGCAGCCAACATATCCATACACCAGGACCTTGAATACTGATTTTTGACTCAGAGCACCAAAACACTGATTGCATGTGTTTTCGAAAAGTCTTTCTTGTGATTTCTTTGAGTCGGCACACAATGTATAACATTTTTACAGTGGCACACACTTTTTCTTTTATGATTCTACCATGTTGATAGCCAACCATTATTCCTGAGAGAGTACATGAGGGAGGCCCACCGAGCGAGGAGGCCTCAGTACAAGGCCCTCTTAAGAAGTTAGCACCTTCGGGTTGTGTACCAATAGCACTACTACCCATTGGTCAAATGTTTCCCCCATCCCCACCAGTAGAGGGTGCATGCTGACTGATCGTTTTGCACTAGTTTCAGTGGAAGTGGTCTCCTAGGTTTTGAGTTGAGATGGACCCGTAGGCGGTTGAGGACCGGCCAGAGGTTCTTGGCATATTTTTCCGCTTGTTTGGGACACATGCTGACCTTATGGGGATCATTGAAGCTATTATATTCCATGAAGAAGTAGGGAAATGGTGGATCTTGATGCTACAAATACATGATGGGGATACCCTAATCTAGGAAAACTTCGAGAGACTTTTCATGTTAGAGTTTTTCCTTGCAACATTACACTATGTGTGTATACAAGAGCTACTGTATTTAACACTGGGCTGCATGACTGTGGCCCAGTACTCGGAGAGGATCACTGATCTCTCCATCTACACCACCGACATGATACAAGACACTTTATTCAGGGACCATACCACTAATAAGGGTCTATAATGGGATATCATAGAATCGATGATATTGCTCTGCATTTTGACGCAAGCTGGGGTGCAAGAGAGTTTACTTTTGGTGTAGAGCATCCTTTCTAAGTAGGCACTGACAGTGAGACCCACCACCAAGAAACACGTAGATAGTTATATGTGGCTGGTAGTAGGCAGGTTACACTGAGGTCCAAGAGGACAAGGTCTTCTGGTGGACGGCCCTAGGATGCAGGTTCGAAGGTGCAGAGCTCGCAAGGTAGATGATGTCAGATGAGGGACTTGTACTACTACACGTACATCAGGTAGGGTCACATGGCTCTCGATTGCCTAACCTTTCGTACGGATGACTAAAAGAAGGTTGAGGGACCACTGAGGCATAGGTAGTGGTTAGATCAAGAAGGTATGAAGGAAAAATGCAGAGGTGATAGAGGATATGGCCATGCAATAACCATTGGGTGGCGTTACAAGGTTCTACCGCCACCACCACAATGTGTTCCACCCCTACAATAGGGAGAATGTGGACTGAGGCGAGCTCAACTCCAGGCAGTCGAAGCCTACATCCATGCCACTCCAAAGATGATTAGAGGTACAATATGTGTCTACTCCACCTTTGTTGTAGTACATATAGTCACATGTTCCTATCTATCTTTTATTACTACAGCCCTTGTTCGGAGATTAGAGATTCATGTTGAGCAGTTGGCTCGATCCTTGTAGATAGATACTCCTACGGGAGAAGAATAGATGATTTCACCCTAGTGTCGGTAGTGTGTCATTACACTATGAGGCAAGGGCATTGGTTGATATCTTCAAGTATCATTGTTGAGTCCATTCGATGTCATCTAAGCTATGGACTGGTTATCCACATTCAATGAAATAAATGACTATATTAGGCGGAATGTGCGGTATGTCTACGTTGATAGGATAAGGATTTCCTTCACTTAAGGGAATTGAATCATTGCAGCACATGATGGACTTAACTAGATGAGGGTTCCGCTAATTACACATGATTTGACTAGCCTTACCCTTAGGGATGTATATGATTATAGTCTGAGCTATCCTGTTGTGGTGGACTAGTATGCCGATATCTTTCCTAATGATGTTCTTAGACTTCCTCCTCACTGAGAGGTAGACTTTTACATCGACCTATACCCCAGGAGGGAAATGATATCTAAAGCATCATATCATATTAATCTCAAGGATATTAATGAGTTAAGGGTACATTTGGAGGTCTTTTAGACTAAGGGTTTCATAAATACCAACGTTTCTCCATGGGCAGCCCAGATTTTTTTTCACCAAAAAGACAGATTGGAGTTTAAGACTATGTTTAGACTACCGGTGCTTAAATTATGTGACCATGAAGAACAAGAATCTACATTTGAGGATTGATAAACATTTCGATCAGCTAAAGGGAGATCATTAGTTTTCAACAATAGACCTCTCGTCATGATATCATCAGCTCAAAGTACGAGATGGGGATGTGCAGAAGATGGACTTCAGATTTCGGTATGGCCATTATATGTTTTTGGTGATTCCATTCGGTGTGACCAATGCCCTAGTAGTGTTCATGGGACTCATGAACATGGTCTTTCATCCATACCTCGATCATATTGTGGTGGTGTTCATTGATGACCTATTGATATAGTCAGCAATGGAGAAGGAGCATGCATATCATCTGCAGAGAGTTCTGGATACAGTATGAGAGAAAAATCGTTATGTTAAGCTCTTAGAGTGCCAATTCTGGATAAGAAAGGTCCACATATGGGGACACATTATCTAGGAGGTGAGTTTGCAGTGGATCTTGGGAAGTTAGAGGATGTTCTTTCTTGGGAGACACCCTAGAGTCTGACCGAGGTGTAGAGTTTCCTTGGGTTGGCTAGATACTACCAGATATTAGTGCCTGAATTTTCTAGATTTACATCACCCTTGTCAGCTTTGAAAATGAAGATAAAACCCTTCGTATGGATAGAGATATTCCATCGGAGTTTCTAGGAGCTGAGGGAGAGACTAACGAGTTCCCCAATCATGAGAATACCAGAAGAGGGAATTGGGTATGTAGTATACTACAAAACATAAGTGACATTAATTGTGAGTGTAATAATAGATGAGTGAGTTGTGATTTCCTATGGCTCAGAACAGCTGAGGTAAGATGAGCAGAACTATGCTATCCATGGCCTAGAATTTGCAGAAGTTGTCTTCACCTTGAAGGATTGGCGACATTACTTGATGATTGAATGATTTACAAACTACTCTAATAACAAGGGTCTCAGGTATATCTTCTTAGAGAAGGTCCTGTACCTAAGACATCAGAGATGGATAGAGTTCCTCCCGAACAATTACTTTGAGATAGTCTATACTCTTGGGAAAGGGAATGTGGGGGCGTAAGCTCTCAACAGGAAGTCTGGTGTACAGTTTCAGAGTGAGACGACAAAGCACCTAGTGGCATTGTAGATATAATTCATGAATATAGATGGAGCAGCATACCCACAGTCTATGAAAGTCACTCCACCTCACTTTCATTGAGTCAGGGAGGTGCATCTTTGGGACATTGACTGTGAGGATCGATGTATTCATATATCCTCAGGATAAGCACCCGATGGATCTTCTGATGGTTGGTAGAATGTCAACCTCTTCAAAGGACGCGCCATGGAACCAATGGTGTTATGAGAGGAGGTCTTGAGGGAGTTACATTTGTCCCCTCTGCCGGAATATCATGGCGTATCGAAGATGTTCCTGGATCACCAGCGTCAGTACTAGAGTCCAGGGATGAAGAAGGATAAAGCAGAGTTTGTTTTCTGATTCATCACTTTTCATCAAGTGAAGGCTGAACATCACATTCCAATAGGGTAGGAACAACCACTAGTGGCGCCATATTGGAAGTGGGATGTGATCTCCAAGGACATTGTGAAATGGATTCAATGTACTTCCAGGTGACATTATTCTATCTTGGTGATTTTTGAATGACTCACAATGTCATCCCACTTCCTACCTATCCAAGAGTAGGGATGAGTAGAGGGATTGGGAGGCCTTTATGTATAGGAGGATGTGCGACTTCATGGGGTGCCATCGACGATCGTCTCTAACCATGACACATGTTTTATATCCTTGTTGTCAATGGGATTATAGGAGGCATTGTTGACTCAGGTAAGTTTGGTAATCGCCTTTCATCCTCATCTGGATAGTCTAATAGATAAGACCATTCAGGCACTAGAGGACATGATCATGCTTGCATCCTAGATTTTGGCCACACTTGGGAGGATCACTTTACCTTGCTGGAGTACACATACAACAACAGTTATCACTCAACCATCTGTATGGAACCAATAGAGGCTTTTTTCATATGACCTTGCAGATCAGCTATTTGTAGATAGACCCAGGGGAGTCAGTCCTTTTGGGTCCAGAGTTGGTACAGGGTAAAACTGAGAAGGTACAGATTATCCTAGAGTGGATGAAGACTGCACAAAGCAGATATAGGTCTTATGATAATAAGATACAGAGTCATTTGGAGTTCTAAAAGGGGGACCATATATTCCTTTGATTCTCTCCTTGATGGGGACAATAGAGATTTGGCCGAGGGGGAATGTTATTAATGAGATTTATCAGATCATTTATGATACTTCGGATGATAGGTGGTGTGGAATACCTATTAACACTTCTGTCACTATTGGAGATGGTGCACAACATCTTCCACGTATCCCAACTAAGGAGATACATGCATGACCCATATCATATCATTTACCAACTCGATCTAGGAATTGATGATGGGGAAACAATTATAGAGGTTCTAGTAGAGATCAGGGATTGACATGAGGGAGTCCTTCTAGGGTGGTCGATACCTCTATTACGCGTTTGCTGGAAACATGGGATCTTCAAAAAGAAAAAATGGGAGTGGGTGTCTTGGCTCTCTGTTCAGTACGCCCAATTTGTTTTCATTGTCTATGTAGTGGAATTCAGGGAAAAATCTTCCTAAGGTGGGGAGAATGTAAAACCAGAATTTTCCATGTCGTTTTATAATTAATATGGAATTATTACAAGTGTCCAGAATTTAAATATACGTGATTACAAGGCCCAGTGTGTCCAAAATTAATTTTTAAATTTTTTTAATGTACGTGCAGTTAACGTGTGAGTGGATTTTTCATTCTTTTGAACATTTCCTAGGAATAAATATCTGAGGGAATCATTGATTACAAAGTGATGGGATTCTTTTATGCGAGGCTTCATGTTTACCATAGTAGGTCTGGGGAAAAAGTTATGTTTTGGGACTTTTTAAAAGAAATGAAATAATAAATTTGATTTTTTTTATTTCTTATCCTCCAACGGACAAGTGGGGTGTGAGACCTGTGATGTGTCAACACAATAAATGGCTTGACATTCCAATCATAAGTAATGACATCATTGGGGAATTAAGAAGGATATTAGTTAATGAGACCTCATTACTTCCCCACATCGTTACTTAACATCCCTATCTCCTATTTATATGGAGCTTGGGGAGGTGTGTCGGCACAGATTCACCAAGTAATGAAGTGCTCAAGGAGTGTCGTGATGCTGATCGCATAGAGGATGGAGCTGATCCTAGTAGAATGTGATGTTCGAAACTGATCCATGAACTAAAGGACGATGTATGAGTGGTGTAGTTGGAAACTGGTTGCGGGAATTTAGAACGAGTTTCACCTTCATGCGCAGATGCTCTACAACTTGTTTACAAAGTAGGGGTTTTGATTTTCATTTATTTGATGTGAATTTATTGAACCCCTTTATCATCCCTCTTTATTATGAGATAAATTTAAGGGTACGTGCCTAACTCACATGACCTAGAACGTCGGCAAAATTGATATCATTGTGCCTTTGTGGAAGGCCATCAGCGTGGTGGCAGCAACCGGTTACGAAGGAGGTGGTGCGACGATGTGCACCGCAAGCATAGGCTGCAACACAAAGCCGTGACGGTTCATCGAGAGGCCGGCACCGGCCAGCCACGGAGGAAGTGCGCCATTCCCTCACCCGCCACTGGTGAGAATGTGGCCACAACTTGTCGGATGTTGTAGATGGAGGAGGCAGATGTCACACAGGTCAGCAGCAGAAGGAGTGGTGGCACGACGAGCATGCTTCCGGTGAGTGGGGAGGTAGTGTGACCAGAACACCACTATTGAGATGAAGTTATGGTCGAAGATGCAGCTGATGTAGAACCCACGGCTCCCTAAGGATCCACAGTGACTGGTTAGAGCCCTTCTACCACCCCCGTTTCACGAAAACAAACGGCCTCTGGGACGTTTAGGATACCCTGGGTGACATGCTCCACCCTTTTCAGCTCGGGTGGACAACGGTTGGGCATCCTCCTTGCGGGCCATTCCCAACATAGACAAGCTACCCCTTGAGGGATGCACCATATGTGGGCTTGGTCACCCCCTTGCAGGTCGTGCCCTATGGGGGCTAGGCCACCACTATTTCCGGCCAACCATTGCTGGTTGGCCCACCCTTACAGGTCGGGCAACCCTAGCAGGTTTTGCTGCCAATGGGTGCCAGGCTTCTCTTGCGTTCCACCATTGCAAGCCACCCCTTGAGGGTCAGGCTGGACCTCAACCCAGTGGGCCGAGCCCTCGAATCCCCTCCCAGAATGGGTTGGATAGGAACTAGGCCTAACCGAGACCTGAAAAACATAAAATTCCATATCATGGGAATCAGGGGTCCATTTGACGAACTGTATGAGGCATTTAGATCCTTGGATCAAGATACTCCTTTTCATATACTCCTCTTTAGTTTTGGATATAGTTGGAATATGTATGATTTCAATTGATCCTGAATCCAACTAGTCCCCTAAATCAAAAACTCTTATAACTCACATACCAGACATCCGATTGATGCACCATATATCATGTTAGAACCATTACTACATAGCAGTTCTATAGGTTACTTCTTTGTGTAACTTATTGGAGGTATAGGTATGACCAATTACTTATTAGTAGATTGAATGGAACTCTAGTGCCCTGGGTACGAGGAATCCAGTGGCTGACAGTGAGGCAGAGGTTGGAGACAGTGCATTCGGAAATTAGTATAGAGTGACCATGTGTGTGTCACCACTGATCATGTGTGGGTTAATTTCTTATGTGGGTCAGTCCTCAATGATCCTATGTGGGCCAGCGCATACTGATCCTATGTGGGTCAGATCTTGTGTGGGTCAGCGCTCAGTGATCTTATGTGTGCCAGCGCATACTGATCCTATGTGGGTCATATGCTTTCTGTCTCAGAGTGGGGTTTAGTACCAATAAACTCTGGGCAGGTTGGATCTTGTGTGGATCATTGAGGAGGTTAGTTACCTATCGATCATGTCTGGGTCAGACTTTGTATGGTAAGAAACAGTTCGTCTTGTCTGAATAAGATGATCAAGATTTTCGACTAATCATCTGTACTTATATACTTCACTAAAAACATGGTTTGAGTTGAGAATATTTTTGAGCTATGTTTAATTTTTTGTGCTTCGTGACTGAGATCATGCTTTATTTTTTTCCTTTTTGGAATTTTAGGAAACCTTTGGGGGTATCGAGGACCATATTGGGTATGGTTATACACACCCATGCACGGGCTTCACCCACACCTAGTTGTGTTTTTTTCAGACAACAAGTAGTTGAGCTAGGATTTGAGGGAGCTTTGACCAAGCATTACATGGGGGAGATGAGCTGACTTGGAGTCCTGAAGAGATTTTATATACCTACCCATTAGGTAGGATTCTCGATGGATGATCCAGGGTAGCTTTCCCTTTTCAGTTGTACTTGTACATTTTATTTGGTCTTGTAATCTGACCCCTTTACTTTTCGTATACTTTTACTTTTGCATTTTATATCTTTGTTCTATCTTGTTTCATTCTAATATTAGTTTTTTTACAGGTTTAAAGGAAATTCCTTCTCGTTATAGGGATATTCCTTTTAGGTGCTAGTATCCAGCCCCTAGCCTATGGAAGGTGGGTTTGAGGTTGTCTCGACATGGGCCCTGGGGGACGGGGCGTGACAAAGTCATACTCCATCAAATGTGACCATTGAATTCTTATTCATCCAACTACACATTCTATTATCATAAACATGTTGGTTCTATTGTATAATATGCCATGGAAATTGGACTGGTCCCTAGATACAGATAAATTGTAAACTACACATCCCGTAGAGGTGGTAACATTGAGATGTTCCTAGGAAATACATCTGAAAATTGATCCAAACCTGTTGAAAAACATTATTTCTCAATATCTTCCATCAATTCCTTGGATAGTGCTGCCAACTGATAAGAGATCATTACCACCATTGGTGGAAACAAGCCAACTGCAGCTTTCATTATAACCATCATTCCTGTGAAGAGATACTTGATGTTGTCCTCTATCGCGAAACACACTGTCCTTCTATAACAGTCATTGTGAGCCTAATTTTTTTAACCAATCCACCCCCCTTATTACATATTAGATATCCATATGTAACATCGATAAGTAACAAAGTATCCCAACTCCACAAATATTTATAGAACAATATCTACAATGAAAGGATCGACAGCTTCATTAACCAAGAAGATTTCATAGATTTATAATAGAGGGAATCACCTCTTATTTTAAGCAAAAAAAGTCAAAACAATGAGATTCGATGAAGGAATGTGATTGACCAATTTCGAAAAGCACATGAATAAGAATAGAATTCAAAATAATAATACCTCTCACTATATATGGTCCGTCCTAATATTGATAATCATATTCTAAAATCCTTACAATTGCTTCATCACTATATTCTCATATTTATTCTGTTGTGGTGGTTTTCTTTACAAGGAGTAATGGTATTTCGAGAAATATCGTGGCGAGATCTACTCTGTCGATGAGTTCGATTCAACTTTAATTTCAATGTCGAAGCATACGATGCTTGATATAACACCCTAGACTTTTATGAGAAATATTTTGTTTTTATGTTATATAAATCATCAAAGGAATCATTCGCTACACGCAATCGCGACCTTCCTCGATAGCGTGTGTAGTACGCAATACCGAGTTCCACTAAACAATGATATATTATTATAATATTATAAACTAGCCGTTATGAATAGTATTATCATAATTTTATATTTTACAACATTATTATTCATCTTACACATTTTCTAGAACATGGTAAGGGAACAAAATAATTTTTTTTTGGGTAAAATAATTATTTATCAAAAAATACAGTTTTGTTTCCTTTTGATGGCGCACCCACATTAAATCTAGTTTTTGACATGTTTATAAGTTCAATTTGACAAAATAAAATTCTTATTTGGAATCATGATATAAAAATTTACTTTGGATAAATTTTTCATATTATTCGGGTAACTTTCATATTTTGATGAATAGTAAAAACACGCTATATTTTAATTAAAAAAAACCTATTTTCATCGCAATAATTTTATGGTTAAATTATAATATTTAATGGTTTTAAAGTATAAATAGAATATATTTTCATCATTTAATATAATTTATGACATTATCATTGATTTTACATTAAATTCGTAGGTTAAATCAATTCAATGTTTTGCAATGTTTTAAAGAAAAACCTGTTTTCTTTCGACAACGAGATTAATTTTAATTTAATTTATGAAACTTTTGTGTATTGAATTTGGAAAAATGGATTCCATATTTTGAATCAGTGGGTCAAAATTATTTTAATACACTACTTTTTATTTTTGGGAATTATGAATAGTAACTACAGTAAATTTTATTTACCATAGTTAAAGGTAAATCGGGTAATTAAGGGTAAATATAATATTATAAAATTACCCTAAAACATGTAAAAATTATATTGGATGGATAAAAGTATACCCATATCACCTATGGGTAGGATTAGATTCATTTAATGGACTTTTTCCCATGAAAATAACTTAATTATTTTTAAAACCAACGAAAATTACAACATGTCACTCTCTTAAATCTTATAAGTATATTAATTTTAATTTAGTGAAAAACTTCATGAAACAACGAACATGAGTAGTCTCCCGAAATATAATAAAATTATCTACATCATATGAATTTATTTATAATTTTTAGTGATTAAATAATTATCATTAATTATGAAACAATAGTGATGCAGAAATTGGTTATCTAGTGAAAAATCAAGAATATAGTTTTTATTAAACTAATAGTGACCATAAAATGAATAAAACCCTGACCAAAACTTATTTTTCATGTAAATGTAAACCATAATAATCCAATTTTCGAATATTGGACCATTTTGAGCCTTATAAAAGTGATTATTCCACTTATATTATTTTATCTTAAATGATGCCAAAGTTGTCACCTTCATAATTTAATAAACATAAAAATTTAAATATTTTGATTTTAAGAAGATAAATTATAGTAGAAGTATTATTGTGAAATATAATAGATTTATCTTCATCATAGGATTTTATTTTTATTTTTTATGAAACAAATAAGTATATTAAATAATTATACAAAAAATTTATAGTATTTATTTTATTAAGAGATAAACCAAATAAATGGTTTTAAAAATAATAAAATAAATATTATATGAACTATTTAATGTTCTGCACAAATTTTCTATATACAAATGAACTTTATTAATTTATTAAGTATTTTAGTTTGAACATATATTCTGTATATATTTTATTTAAATTCAAATAAATGAATAGTGTCAAAAATGACAGTATTGTTATTTTATAAAAATAACATATTATAAAATTGTTTAAAAATCAAAAAAAAATATTTAAAAATATTAAATTTAAATTTATATGGTCTATAATGTTATAAAGTAACCAATTATGGAAAATTCACAACAAATAAGTAATTATTTGTTATAATTTAAAATTTATAATTTTATTAACACAAATAAACATAAATAGATTAAATAATGATAAATCAAAATTATAAGGTTTAAAATAAGATCCAAACATGTCTAAATTTGATTTTTTGATGATATTACAACCCTATCTAATCTAATATTCTAATATGAGTCATTTTTTGAGGTTTTTAAGTGGGGTTAGATTTATTATAAATTAATATTTTTAAGAATTCCAATGGTGCCCCTCTCCTCCCTTATAAAAGGGCACCTTTTCCCTATCCTCCTCACACCAATTTTAGCCTTCAAGCTCGTCCAAACCCTGCCCATTTCACTTTTCCACTTCCCTATAAACATCCTAGAGGTCCTGGTCTTTTTCAAAGACCAATTTTAGTTCCCTAGGTGGAGGTCTCAAAGAGACGCTTCAAAGAAGAGGTAATTTCCGTTACCGATTCTTTCACCTTTATTTCTTATTACACTTCGTATTATTAGGTTGTTTCATTATGAAGTAATAACATAAGTATCACTCATATACTGATATGTTATTATAAGTATGAAACAACCCTATTTCATCATCTATCCATCCTATGGAAAATGAAATCACCGTGCGTGCGTACGTACGGAATACTGTCTCCACGCCGTGGTGTAATCTATTTTCCACCACCACCTTACTTGGATGGGTATAATGGTGTGAATAATAACTATATATGATTATTGTAAATTGATAATGATTATGTAATAGTATACATACACTCCAATAAAATTCCATGATCATGGGAACGATATCATCGCTCGTGCGTACGTACGGAATACCGTCTCCACGACGCGATGAGATTCATTCTCAATGATTAACCATTAATAAATGATTATAACATATATATAATAATTAATCATGAAATATATGATATAATAAAGATACTGGATTTATGTATATATATATATGTGTATGTCATCCAATTAATTCCATTCAATACAATGAGGAAACGAAAACAACGTTTATGCGTACGTACGGCCTACCGTCTCCATGAACGGTGTATTTATTTCCATTTATCGATATATCACATATATGTATATTATGAATATATATTATATATAAATCATGTTTATGAATAATTACAAGTCAAAACACGGACGACAAATGAAACGATTTTACCCAAAACAAACTTGAACATGAAATTTACAAAAGAACGAGTAATATAAAGTCATAAGGGAACCATATATGATATCATAAGAATTAATATGATTCTGTAATAAGTCAATAACATTATTTAAATCATTATACAGGTGGTTCTGATACATACGAAGCATATCGGACCTGAGGTGATGGATAATTTTGCAAATCTCATTTTTATCCATGATTACTTATTCGTAAGTATTTACTGGGTTATTTCAATAATCCATGTCCATGTTTTCTAAAAGTGTATTCATATATGTTTAAAGTCCATTTTTCCCATTCTTTAATTTTACTACATGCTATGTAAGGAATCTTTCTTTTGTTTACGTTACGAGTTACTTTTTGACTTTTCCAACAAAAGTACGAGAAAGATGTTTTTTTAACTTAAACGGCATGAATGGATTTGTACGGTTTTATAAATCCTTATTTTCATGAAGCTTCCTCCAAAATAATTCATTACTATTATCAAAAAAAATCCTTTTCTTTTAAAATTACATGACGTTTTGTTAAAAGAAATTGATTTTGAAGAAGAAATGATATTTTCCTCAAGAATTCATTTCAAGTGTTTTATCAAAACCATCTTCCATCTAAGATGTCATTATTTCATATGTTTATGTTTCAAGTATAATTTGTATATGATTTAAATGGTTTCAATTTTATTATGATGAAATGATTTTTAATATTTTATGGATTATGTTACGATGGAATGATGTTTATGAATCCCATTTTATTACATGGGTTATGCTATGATGTATGATTTATTATTTTGTGGCACAAGTATGAATGATTTCATCATAAGATGGGTGGGACCTATATCTCCCTAAAATGCATTGGGTAAAGATTTTATATCTCATGAGATAGACATTGCTGGAATGGTAAGTTAATCTGGTTCAGTGTTACATGACTGAAACGAGGAGTGAACTCAATTCAGAATGGGACTTTTTCCACTAAGATGGTCTTGGAAGCAATGCCTTGGCTACTATGGAAATCATTACATGTGCTTAACGGATGCCACAATTACATGTTTTATTCCCAAGCTATTTTATCATTCTTAATGTTTTTTATGCTCAATGCCTTACGTACTTCGATGTTTTATGTCATTTATCAATCATTTGATGTTTAAACATTATGTTCATGTTTTTATGTTCAAAAGAATATGGTATGTTTTATTTTATCCATGATTACCCTTAATGAGCATTTGATCTCACCCTTTTTATGTTTTCATTTCCCCAGGATATAAAGAATGGTTTTAGGTATGAAAAAAGGGGGATATCATTATGAGAGATGTTGAAAATATTTCACCACGATTAGAAGATTATGTTCTAAGTTTCAAAAGACACTAAACTATTACGGTCCTTGCGTGTCTGTTTTTGTTATGTATTAAGTATTCCGAAAAAGTAATGTAATGTCCATGTACGTCAAGCTTTGGTTCTCTACAGTTGATATCAGAGGAAAGGTTTAGTTAACCTTTGGAAACTGGGATGCGAAAACGTTAGTGAGATCCCTAGAGATATTTCTAATGTATGTCTAGGGATGTCCCTAAGGATAAGTATACGTATAGGATATAGTCCTAGAACTACGGTAACGATCTTAGAATTTATCCTAAGATGTATGATATGCAGGGTGCTTCCCCTTTACTATGTTATTTTCCCTATCATGATTTTTGCCTCCCACACTATTCTTTATGGGTTTTAGAAAATTTCTGGAAATAGGAAGATTCATGATAATGGAGGATATGACGGACAATGGAATGATATTCTTCATGAGATACCAAATGAAATGGGATTTGGAAGTCCAAACATCGTTATTATGCCTAATCAGTAATATCATAATGTGATCAATAATCTCAACTTTGGTATGTTTCCCGACTCATATAATAAGAGAATGATGGAGTTTCATGATGATTATAGAGGAAAGAAAGTTCAATTTCCATCATGTAAATCATGTGGGAGGAGGCATCAGGGAGATTGTTTCAAAGGAACTGGAAGATGCTTTGGGTGTGGAAAAGAAGGACACAAAGCCACTAAGTGCAAAGGAAAAGGTTCAGTTAACACCATGGATCAGGATAATGGTATTGCTATGACATCAACAATGGTTAAATGTTTTAAATGTGGAAAGTACGGGCATTATGAAAACCAATTTCCTAAGGGAAAGTCTCATAAAGAGAATCAGTACAGTCATATGGGTTGTATTTATGTTGATGATGATTAAGAGACTACAAATGATATGTAAGATGAAAGAATTGTTGAAGTTTATTCAATGGTTTAAGATGGTAGTGGAATGATTACATTTTTATCAAGTGTAATATTGTATAAGTAAGCTCATGGTACTATGGAATAAAGAGACATCTAAGGATTGTTACACTATTGTCTTTCCTTACATTTTGAAAGTATATGATTAATGGTACAAGTAACCATGAAAGGTTATTCAAATATTTTTGGAAAGTAGATGATATGCACATAATGAAGGGATAAAGAGAAAATTAAATGTTTGATAGTATTCATGAGCTCATGACTGATATAAGGAGAAGGTTATATCATGGTTTTAGTATATATAATTTTTGGATTTTGTTATGTGGAAAAAGTTAACTTTTAACTGCATTCATGTTTTCACTAAGAGAATACATGATTAAGGCCTTTGAATATTTGGAATGTGACCAAGAAGACATATCTTATGATATATGGGGATCAATGATGGTATTAAATCTCTGGCAATCATTTACACTATATGATGAGAGTGGACTGCAGTATTATGGATAAGCCTAATGGTTGGAATGGATTATGTTGGACATAAGTTAGTATTGTTTAAGGATATATGTTTTTTTTCGATATTATTTATGGGATGTTATAGGAATGTAGTTTTAGAAAAAGGAAAACCTGCAGGACGGGCGACAACCCATGGCGTTGGACAAAGATGTGGGAATCAAACCCACAACCGAAGTGTGACTGGCCTTTAACGCCTACCACTGGCCTACAGGAAGTCCCTAGTTAGTGGAAACTAGTTTTATTTTATTAAGAGGTATGATATATGAAGTATAAGTTCATTTTTGGAACCATATACGATTAATCTAACCATAAGATGGACTTGTAACTTTTTCCAACCTTTTGTTTGACAAAGATGGAATGACCCATCATTTTATCACATGATCTGCTAACACATCACGAATAACCAATTCATCTTCATTTCTTTTAAGGATGAAGTGGAAATTGTTCAATTCACGAGCAACAGTGAGATTGTACCAAAATCATGTAAGTATTTATTTTAATTCATCAACTTTAGGGAAATAATCTTGAAAACCAAAAATATTGTCCTAGTTCTCTTATATCCGATAAATCAGATGGTACCTTAGATCATCACAAATCATTAGCTTTGTGATTGTTGGATTTTTCATAGCCATGTTCTCTACCACTCTCCATCAGAACTTGATTGTCCGATTTTTCTTCCATATCCATATTTTCACCTATATTCCCCTACGTGGAAACCTAGTGATGAGTTAATTTGGGTAACCATTACATTTCCTACTTTAGTTTTTAAATCCATGTTTTGGTATTCCTTTTTACGATGTGGGTTTATATTAAAAAAACTTTCGAGTAGTAAACCATTTATAACCCTGATGAATTTCGAGGGAGAAATTAATTTTAAGGGAGGTAGAATGTAACACCCAAGACTTTTATGAGAAATATTTTGTTTTTATGTTATATAAATCATCAAAGGAATCTTTCACTACACGCAATCATGACCTTCCTCGATAGCGTGTTTAGTACGCAATACCAAGTTCCACTAAACAACGATATATTATTATAATATTATAAACTAGATGTTATGAATAGTATTATCTGAATTTTAAATTTTACAACATTATTTTTCATCTAACACATTTTCTAGAACATGGTAAGAGAACAAAATAATTTTTTTTTGTAAAATAAGTATTTATCAAAAAATACAGTTTTCCACCTTTTGATGGCGCAACCACTATAAATCTAGTTTTTGACATGTTTATTAGTTAAATTTGACAAAATAAAATTCTTCTTTGGAATCAAGAAATAAAAATTTACTTTGGATAAAATATTCATATTATTCTGGTAACATTCATATTTTGATGAATAGTAAAAACACGCTATATTTTAATTAAAAACAACTTTTTTTCATCGCAATAATTTATATGGTTAAATTATAATATTGAATGGTTTTAAAGAAAAAATATAATATATTTTTACCGTTTAATACAATTTACTCCATTATAATTGATTTTACATTAAATTCTTAGGTTAAATCAATGCAATCTTTTCCAGTGTTTTAAAGAAAAACCTGTTTTCCTTCGACAAGGGGATTAATTTTAATTTAATTTCTGAAACTTTTGTGTATTGAATTTGGAAAAATGGATTCCATATTTGGAATCAGAGGGTCTATATTATGTTAATAAGCTACATTTTATTTTTGGGAATTATGAATAGTAACTACGGAAAATTTTATTTACAATAGTTAAAGATAAATCGGGTAATTAAGGGTAAATATAATATTATAAAATTACCCTAACACATTTAAAAATTTTATTGTATGGCTGAATGTATACCCATATCACCCAAGGGTCGGATTACATACATTTAATGGACTTTTTCCCATGAAAATAACTTAATTATTATTAAAACCAAAGAAAGTGACAACATGTCACTCTCTTAAATTTTATAAGTATATTAATTTTAATTTAGTGATAAACTTCATGAAACATCGAACATGAGTAGTCTCCAGAAATCTAATAAAATTATATTCATCATATGAATTTATTTATAATTTTTAAGGATTAAATAATTATCATTAATTATGACACAATAGTGATGCATTAAATTGTTTATCTAGTGAAAAATCAAGAATATTGTTTTTATTAAACTAATAGTGACCATAAAATGAATAAAACCCTGACCAAAACTTATTTTTCATGTAAATGTAAACAATAATAATCCAATGGTCGAATATTGGTCCATTTGGATCCATATAAAAGTGATTATGACACTTATATTATTTTATCTTAAATGATGCCAAAGTTGTCACCTTCATAATTTAATAAATATTACAATTTAAATATTTTGTTTTTAAGATGATAAATTCGATTATAAGTATTATTGATAAATTTACAAGATTTATCATCATCATAGAATTTTATTTTTAATTTATATGAAACAAATAAGTATATTAAATAATTATACAAAAATATTGTAATATTTATTTTATTAATAGATAAACCAAATAAATGGTTTTAAAAATAATAAAATAAATATTACATGAACTATTTAATGTGCTACACAAATTTTATATATACATATGACATTTTATGAATCTATTAAAGATTTTAGTTCTACCATATCTTCTGTATATATTTTATTTAAATTCAAATAAATAAATAGTGTCAAAATTGACACTATTTTTATTTTATAAAACTAACATATTATAAAATTGTTTAAAAATCAAAACAAATATTTAAAAATTATGAATTTAATTTTATATGGTCTATAATGTTATAAAGTAACCAATTATATAAAATTTACAACAAATAAGTAATTATTTGGTTTAATTTTAAATTTATAATTTTATTACCACAAATAACCTTAAATAGATTAAATAAGGATAAATCAAAATGAAGAGGTTTAAAATAAGATCCAAACATGTCTAAATTTGATTGGTTGATGAGATTACAACCCTGTCTCATCTAATATTCAAATATGAGTCATTTTTGGAGTTTTTTAAGTGGGCTTAAATTTATTATAAATTAATATTTTCACGAATTCTAAAGGTGCCCCTCTCCTCCCTTATAAAAGGGCACCTCCTCCCTCTCCTCCTAAAACCAATTTGAGCCTTCAATCTCTTCCAACACCTGCCCATTTCACTTACCCACTTCCCTATAAACATCCTATAGGTCCTGGTCTTCTTCAAAGAAAAATTTTAGTGCCCCAAGGGGAGGTCTCAAAGAGGCGCTTCAAAGAAGAGGTAATTTCCGTTACCGATTATTTCACCATTATTTCTTCTTCCACTTTTCTTCTTAGGTTTTTTCATTATTAAGTAATAACACCAGTATCACTCATATACTGATATTTTATTATAAGGATGAAACAACCCTATTTCACCATCTATCCATCCTACGGGAAACGAAATCACCGTGCGTGCGTACGTACAGAATACCGTCTCCACGCCGTGGTGTAATATATTTTCCACGACCACCTTACATGGATGGGTATATTGGTGTAAATAATAACTATATATGATTATTGTAAATTTATAATGATTCAGTAATAGGTTACATACAATCCAATAAAATTCCACGATCATGGGAATGATATCATCGCTCGTGCGTACGTACGGAATACCGTCTCCACGACGCGATGGGATTCATTCTCAATGATTAATCATTCAAAAATGATTATAAAGTATATATAATAAGTAATCATGATATATATGCCATAATAATGGTACTGTATTTATGTATATATATATATATGTATGTATGTCATCCAATTAATTCCATTCAATTCAATGAGGAAATGAAAACAACGTTCATGTGTACGTACGGCCTACCGTCACCATGAACGGTGTATTTCATTCCTTTTATTGATCTATTACATATATGTATATTCTGAATATATATTATATATAAATCATGTTTTACATTCTGAATGTAAGTAATCATGATCTATGTAATCATACAAATAATTACAAGTCAAAACATGGACGACAAATGAAATGATTTTACCCAAAACACTCTTTAACTTGGAATTTACAAAAGAACGGGTAATATAAAGTCATAAGTGAACCATATATGACATCATAACAATTAATATGATTCTTTAATAAGTCAATAACATTATTTAAGTCATTATATAGGAGGTTCGGATACGTACAAAGCATATCAGACCTAAGGTAAGGGATAATTTTTCAAATCTCATTTTTATCCGAGATTGCTTATTCATAATTATTTACTGGGGTTATTTCAATAATCCATGTCCATGTTTTCTAAAATTGTTTTCATGTATTTTTAAATTCCATTTTACCCATTCTTGACTTTTACTACATGGTATGTAAGGAATCATTGTTTTGTTTACATTACAAGGTACTTTTTGACTTTTCCGACAAAAGTACGAGAATGATGTTTTGTTAACTTATATGGCATGAAAGGATTTTTACGGTTTTATAAAGCCTTATTTTCATGACGATTCCTCCAAAATATTTCATGACTATTTTCAACAAAATACTTTTCTTTTAAAATTACATGATGTTTTGTAAAAAGAAATTGATTTTGAAGAAGAAAGGATATTTTCCTCAAGAATTCATTTCTAGTGTTTTATCAAAACCAATTTCCATCTAAGATGTCATTATTTCATATGTCTATGTTTCAAGTATAAAGTCTCTATGATTTAAATGGTTTAAATTTTCTTATGATGAAATGATATCAAACTTTTATGGATTATGTTATGATGGCATGATGTCTAAGAATCCCATTTTATTACATGGGTTATGCTATGATGTATGATTTATGATCTTGTGGCACAAGATAAAATGATTTCATTATGAGATGGGTGGGACCTATATCTACCTCCAATGCATTGGGTAATGATTTTATATCTCATTAGATATACATGGCTGGAATGGTAAGTTAATCCGGTTCAGTGTTAGAGGAATGAAACGACGAGTTAACTTGATTCAGAATGGGACTTTGTCCACTAAGATGGTCTTGGCAGCAATGCCTTGGCTACTATGGAAATCATTACATGTGCTTAATGGATGCCATAATAACATGTTTTATTCCCATGATATTTCATCATTCTTAATGATTCTTTATGATCAATGCCTTACGTACTTCCATGTTTTTTGTCATTTCTCAAGATTTTGATGTTTAAACATTATGTTCATGTTTTTAAGTTCAAATTTATATGGTATGTTTTATTTTATCCATGAATACCTTTACTAAGAATTTGAGCTCACCCTTTTTATGATTTCTTTTAACTAGGATATAAAGAATGGTTTTAGGTACGACAAAAAGGGGGAGATATTTATGGGAGATGTTGAAGATCTTTCACCACGATTAGAAGATTACGTTCCAAGTTTCCAAAGACACTAATCTATTACGGTCCTTGTGTGTCTGTTTTTGTTATGTATTAAGTATTCCGCAAAAGTAATGTAATGTCCATGTATGTAAAGCTTTAGGTCTCTACACTTGCGACAACTAAGAAGTGTCTAGAGAACCTTACCTAAGAGCACTATGACGAAAGTACTTAATATGTCCCGTCATGTTTCCATTATGGAATGATCGTGGTTCTGTTGTACCCTCCTTCTTCATGTGATCAAATGCACCACTTTGGAAACGCGATGCTTGCATATTTTGTTGTGGAGGAAGGTTCAATAATCTAACCATCAGGTTTTGTGTTCTGCTCCCTCCCTAGAAATAGGTATCCATCTTCTGCTTCCTCCCAACAATTGAGTTCCCACTATTCCCCATATGAATTGGCATACTTCCTCCCCCAATAGATCTTATGATATCCCACTTATCCTCTATCACTATATTCCCCATCACTGTATACTTTGTAATTAATAGCATTGAAATCATCGACTGAATCTCCCACCTTATCCCTGATTCAAATATTCATTCTTTTATGGTCGTTGTCGCTGAAAATTAAGGTTCATTGTTCAGTAAATTCATGAATTTGGCCGCTTAATCAGTGATAAAGGTATTTTCTAGCATCAAAATTAAAAATTCTATCATCCTATAAATCCTGAATGTATGATGATAAAATTTTTTATTAATAAATTCCTTAAAATCCTCCAAAAGTAAGTTCGAGATCCCCTTTATAATGAATCACTATTCCCCACCATTATATTCAAGATCCTCGATCATATATGTCGTTAGCATGTCATTGAGCACTGATGGAATGCTGAATAATTTAAAGATATGGTACATCCTACATAGCGACACCTCTACAATTTCTCATTTGGATAAACCTGGAAGATGGGTGGAATCTGATTCCAGTACTAGATGGAATGAACAATGTGTCTTGGATAATCCTTCTCGTTCCCCATATACATAGATTGAAATTCATGGATGATACATTGAACCAGAATTTGGTTCACCAGTTGTCCCGATTCAACCATGTTCTTTGGGATTTCTTCTAGTTGATTCCTACAACACCTATCGGGTTCCGTTTTATAAACAACAACAAACATAACAAGTATCACTCTGTAGAAACTTGTGGATTAGCAATTCAAATTATATCATATCAACATTCAAAACATTTTCTTCCAAAATAACCTTTTCAACATTCATCCATATTTAAAAAACATCATTCTTTATTTTCATAATCAAAAAATTTTCAAAATATAACAATTATCCTCTTATCAAAACCAATAATTTGAAAACAAAATTTGCATTTTAAATAAATTTAAACCCTTTCAAAAAAATCATAATTCATTTCACCAAATAAAATATGTATTAATAATGGTATGGCATCCATCTATAATGAATTTCATGCTTGTATCATTGGCTAAACCAATGGAAATGACATTACAAGATCCTATAAGTGTCACCAAAACACTTTTATACCCATCTGCATGGTAACATAATGATTAGCATAAATGGTTTTGCAACACCATTTTATGTTATTCCGCTCTACTCCTAACAATCATAATACTTTATAAAATCACAAAAAAGGTATATAACATGACGAATTATACTCCAAGTCCAGGAAACTAATGTCTACTTGTTATGAAAGGACAAAAAACTTTTAAATAATTTTTAATAAACCGCTAATTTTAATTGGCATAAGGGTAAAATGAGTCATTAAATTTCATTAAGAAACATCCACAAGATTACAATGTCTAGAAACAAATGTATAAGGGTTCCGAATCCATGAGGATGATGATTTACACTTTAATAAATAAACCAAAAAATAAATAATCTTCAACAAAAACCATTCAATAAATTATTTGTGAAAAAAAGAAAGACAACATAATTACATTATTCCTTGAAAACCCACTACAGTATGTGATACAGTGGAGGAACAAACATTTATCACAATATATAGGTTATGGACAACTAAATACTCCCAAAAGAGCACAAGTCTGAATGATACATATTCTCTATGCTCCAAAATCCTTAAACATCCCATGTATCACTAGTGGTGCTAAAAACACTTGATACATTACATTTTCCCATGCCCCAGAAGATGAAATACATAAAGGAACCAAAGAGACCAAGCAGCGGTGAGTATCACACTCATTATGTTTTCCCCCAATGACTTCCCACCTCACTCCACTAGGATAGAAGTGTTAGAAACATTTACATAAAACAGTTTATATAAAACAATGTCCCAAAACAATTTATAACCAAACAAAACCTAGATTCAAATTTATTTGCAACCAAATGTACACAAGATATATTAAGAAAATTTAAAGCAGGCTAAAATATTATAAAAATACTAACATATCCTTGAAACCATTTCACTTTTTCCTTTTTGTAACACCCAAACAATTCTATATATTTTTACTATCAAACATGCATGCTTCAGTTTGAGATTTCCCTACTCATGAGTGGTTTATAGTCGTTCTTCCAAGACATCATATGTTAATTATATATAATGTTTCATTAACCATTTAGAACATATACGGAGGTCATATTTCAACCAATACCTATATAAAATATATATACTCACACACCAATATTCCCAAGGATTCATGCGAAAACTCATTTTTAATAAATTATCCTTTTTATTAAAAACCATTTTTCCATCAAAAACATTTCTAGGAAAACCTATTTCAATAAAACACCACTTTTTTTGAAAACCCAATTTAAATTAAACCATTTCACCTTATTCAATTAAAGAAACTAAATCATATTGTGCAATAATTCACCAATATAAGATAATATCACGCAAAACTATAAATCATCACCAGAGAAGATTTGTTCCATGATTTTTACAATAAATTTCATCCGAATAAAGTCATTTTAAACTATTAAAATCAATTAGATTATGAGGAGTCCATATTGGAGCCACCTAAATCAATGTTTTTGATGATAACCGACAACAGGGGGAGAACACTCCTGCAACAAGGTGGAAACTCCCCAAAAAACAGCCTCAAATCACTTCTCTCAACATCAACGAACCCAAACATCATCATATATGGGTTCTGAAAAAGTATATCTACACATAATAAAAATATATATAAAAAACTAAGAGAATGGTAGGATTATATATAATTAGATCTATGATATGAGACAAAAACTATGAAGAACACCACCTACCGTGAGAATTAGGCTTTAAAACACCATGGGAGGGCCCCAGATCAGTTGCAAAATTCATTGGTGAGGATCCCCAACCATCAGTGGAGATAAATCAAGAATTAGGTCCATTTACGGACAAAAACAATCAAGTAGGAGGAAAAATAGGTAAGACCACAAAAAATAGGTTCTAAGTATTTCTCTACGCACGTTTAGAATGAATGATTAGACAAAATGTGAAATAACAATGTGTAATATATTATGATAAGGAAACCACTGCATAGCCTCCTCATATTTTCTCCCTATAAATTGTCATACACTGATTAATCTACTACCTCAAAACTAAAACTATGAACCGAATCTCCTATGATATCTGCACGATTTATAAAAACCATGTGCAACCCGAAGTAATTTAATTTTCCCCAATGAATTATTGAAATTTTAGTAAACAATCCCAATAATTTCCCTTATATAAGAAATCATCAATTATCATTTACCTACTAATAACATAGGGTAATACACTTCATCTAGGGTCAATGATAATTCGTAATTAATATTTTTCCACTATATTTTTTAGTGTGTTATTGGGGACTATCATTTTATTATCAAAGAAGGAATTGGATACTTTTATAGGTCATAATTTTATTTCATATAAATATTTTTATATTTTGGAAACCATCATGATATAATTTGATTAAAGTTTATCAAATGTTCAAAGCCATAATTACCCATTTGTAAGACATTTATGAGTGTATTCCTTTATTATTAATAATATTATAGAGACATTTATTTCCATTTATAAAAAATATGTGATTTATTTAAAGATAAAAATTTTGATTATTTTTACATGATGTTGATATCAATAGAGTTAATAGTTAAAAAAAATTAATTGATTTTTTGGAAATAAGATAATATAAACATTGGGAGTGTGATGTGTTTTGAAGTTATGTAAATTCTTATTACATGGAAGAAAATTACTATCTTTAGTGACTATATGTTATGGGAGTACATATATTTTTATTATTTGATTAATGTTGTATTGGGATAATGGAAAAAATCATGAGAGCATGGGTTTCGATAGTTTTTAGATTTAGAATATAATATATAATATCATATAGTTTTACGTTAATTTTTTCACATTTGGTTATTGATTTTAGAATGAGTAAACATATAGAAATATAGAGTAATCTAAATATCTAACAAGTGTATACAATTATGAAAAAGTTGAACAGATATTATTCTATTATGAAAAAAAAATATCAATTTATTGGATGTGTTAGAAAAATATTCATTTTCATATGATGGATTAATTTTTCTTGAACATATTATATGGATTTAT
The DNA here is from genome assembly GCA_963277665.1 of Viscum album. Lineage (NCBI taxonomy): Eukaryota > Viridiplantae > Streptophyta > Magnoliopsida > Santalales > Viscaceae > Viscum > Viscum album. The sequence continues at coordinate 1,513,802,975 of OY728122.1, read as the reverse complement.
AAAATTAGTTTTTGTGTTTTTATTTGGTTATAAACAATATCATGAAAATAATTCTCTAAATAATAAGTACATTGTATCATATATCTCTGAATACAGTGTAACTTCATGCATCTCTAAATATTATATTTTATTGATTGAATTTAAATGTTTAATCTAGTGGACTGATATTTCATATAATTAGGTTTTAAAAAAAAGAGTTTATATTTTTAGACATCATTATGATGAATTTTTAAAAAGGAATGGATACTAACTGGGTGGCTCAAAGCATGAGATAATCTTGGAAGCTTTCCAGGGGCTGGACCAATTTCTATAGTATTACAAGTTATCCAATTATAGGTTACTATCTTATAGGTTTCTGGGAGGTTGTATAAATTTTCTACTATTCCCTATAGGATTGTTTGTGAACCCCAGATGTTATGTCTATGGGTTATGATTTGGGAAGCTTTTATGAAATGGAATTTTCATATTTTTGGATGTTTACTCCACCAATGGATTTATCAACATTGTACTTATTTTAATGATCCTTTCTTCAAGGATTTACACCTCTATTGGTCCCATGATTTTTCATAGGTACAATATAGATATATATGAAATCCATTAGTGATTCTATGATATATAATTCATCCATTATTCATTATTTATCCATGTTACCTATATGGTAAAAGATCATTATGTTGTCCTTTGTTAATGAATCCTCTAAATATTCATTCCATTGTGATTATGGGATGTATCTATTCAATATGTATTATCTATTCCTATATTTATCCTGATTAATTATAGATAATTGTGTTGACTTTCCTTAGAAACTCATAAGAGTATTCCCTTGAATTATGCTGTAAATTTCCATGAAAGATGTTAATTTGTGTTTCCATCCCCATAGAATGAAACTCAAGGATAAAAATGTGTTGATATTTATAATTTAGTTGATTTTAGGTACCATGGTGCTTACTTATGTTGTTTTTTGTTGAATTGAGTTGTATCAGCAATCATATTATGGAATTTGATTTAGGAATTTTCAAGCCTATGAATTGAGAGTGTCCCAGGTCTATCATGAACTCCATTTGATATTTTTATAATTAAAGAATATTTCACAATTTATTTATACTAGATACTACAATTTATTTAATTTTAATTATCCATTGAAATATTACAATGTCATAAGTATTTTGGATTTGATGATTTCATAGGAGTGTCATAGATCTTAATGGTTGGTTTGTTATGATTCTAACAATGACCTAATACTCATTGAGTCATTAATATTTTATTCTATTTTTCATTTGTTTGGGATATCTAAAAGAATTATTTTGTTACTTATAATTTATATAATGGATTTAGAGTGATGTTCCCAAGAATGAATTAGGATATCTTGGATATTTATTATTGTAGAATGGAGGTTAATATACTCATACTAGGATAATATGAATATGTTATGATAGAGAATATTATATATTAAGATAGGTGGTCCTGTGTGCTCAACCATATGGTATGATATATGGTATATTATAATGTGAAGATAGGTTCGATATCATAGGTGAGTTATCCTTTATTATTAAATGTGTTATTTACTATTATTTATTTAAATCTATTTAATGATATTTGGTTTTTAAATAACAAAAGAAACCATAACATATATATTACTGATAAATGTTCTGTGGTTCCTGGTGGACCCTTTAGTGTATACATTATGTTGGCATCCAAAGACAAGGCAATGATAAAAAAATATTCCAATGATTTCATGAACTCAATGGCTGTTTTATGGATCTACATAAGTCCTATCACCCTGAAATCCATTCAAATGAAAACATGCATTTTCATTACGATATTGAAACCCATTTAGATTCTTGTATAGAATTTTATATTCTTTATTAACGTCTTTTTTGATATGGTTTATTCACATGTGTAGATACTGAAACCTATTAATGATATGATTCACAATTGGTGTATATTTTTCACCCAAGAGACTCATTCATTATATAGTTTATTGGAAATACATTCACAACCCATTATTTGATACACATTATATGTGGTTGTTTCATATATGTGTATGGTATGATTCCCCGTGACTATTCCTTGATATGATGTAAATTATTTTTTACCATTCATACCCCATATATTATTTTTTTGGAAAATTATTCCATAATTAATTTTATTTACAGGTAGATTCATTCCTAGATAAGGGAATCTATATTTTAATATAGATATTGATATATTTTTTAAAGAAACATTGTTAAAACATTATAGGAGGATCTTAGGCGGCATTACTCCTTGGGAGAAGCTACATATAGGATTGTTAATACATGAACATGGAATGAGATTATAAAATTTTCGGGGAACACTATAAACCTTTCAGTAGAGGTTCATTATATTTAAAAATTATAAAAATGATGGTTACTGTCCTTTTATATGGGATAGTTTCATTTTATTGGTTATTAAATGTGTGTGTCTCATCAATGGTGAACATGTATTCATATGCCATTGGGTTTTATAGCCATAAATGTTGGAATAGAGGTGTTCATGCAATTTTGACAATGAAATGTTTTTGAAGGATTGTTTCGTTAAATAAAATGAATTGTAAAACCCCAAGAATTTACAAATAGATTTAATTTAGAATCCATGAAGCACTGAGTCCCTACAAAACAACAAATTTTATAATCTAGTCATTATGAACAACATTAAATCTTCTACGTTTTGAATTTCAAAAAAATGTCATCTAGAGTTGTGATCATTCAGTCATTTGGATCTTGATAGAACCAACATGATTTTTTGATGAATAGTTTCATACCCTAATGAATAGTTATATGAATATTAATATGACCCATATGAATAGTAAAAAAATAAAATTATTTTATTTTATTAAGTTATGAAAATGATGATATTTTAATGTGATATGAAACTAATTACACCTTTAACTATGTTATTTTTTGAATAAACTCTGATTTTATTTTAAAATTATATTAATAATACTTAGAAAATTAGTTTTGAAAAATGGAGTTCTGTTTTTAATTCTATAAGTCTAAAAATCGTTATGGTGAATTTTTGGGATTTACCTAAAATTCGTGAATTCATGATGAATAGTTAAATATGCCTAAATACCATATATATACAAATTATCAGTATATCACACTATTTATGAAATCATAAGTGATATATTAACACTTTTCTCGAACTCAACTGACATTATTACTTTTTTTGGTAATATATAAAATTATTATACATAATCTTGAGAAAAAATATTATAATAATGATTAAAATAATGAAAAATTCCTCTTTCTCTCCATTAAAAATACCACACTCATTCCCCTATTTCTACCACTCCTCTCAAGCCATGATCATTTATTAAGATCTACCCAATACTCCTATAAAATCCTCTTTTGTTTTCATTCGTTTATTTCATATTCTGTTATTATTGTTAATTAAAATTGGCTTCTGTTGGGATATTTATTTAAATATTCCACTTACTAGCCATATTATTTAGGATTTATAAACTACCCCCTTTCTATCATCAAACTATTATATGAAATTTTATGTGACGTCGTTAGGCTGCTGAATGATCGTGATAGATTTCTCAATTTTCTACTATTTTGAGGTCCATTATTTTCTACTCATTTACTAATCTCCCATCATCCAAATTATATGATGATTCCATTACCTTACATGAACTAGAATTTTATTATGATAATGGAATATTTCATCAAAATTACTCTTTCCCTCTCCTTTTATAATATAAATCAAACATCGTCCGAGATATGTTAAATTATCACACTAAAGGAAGATGGGTTTTCAAATTGTATTACTATCATCAAGAATGGCGATGAAACATTTTTAATGTTTTAACCAGATATTAATATAGTGATTTTACATTTTTCAATGGTCTGGAATCCTTATACACTCATAAAAATAATTATAATACATATCATGTTCATTATGCAATAAATGGGAAAAGTTAATCTAATCATTTGTCAATAACATTTATCTAATAAATCATCCTCAAGTATTTAACCCAAAATAATTATAATAACATTTATATCTATTTAATTTCACTATTAATATGTATAAAATATTTTATTTGTTTGACCATATTTCACATGAACATCTATTCATGAATACATGTTATACAATCATGACAACCGATGTAGAAAATGATTCCAAAACAACAAAATTGAATCTCTTCAAACCCATCAAAAAGACATTAATGAACCTAATAGGGTTATATCCTAATAATTACATGTCAAGGAGGATCTTTGATTATTAGTTAATAATTCTAGATTTAATTATTCAGGTCATTAAGAACAATGAAGTACACCTTCGAGCTTATGGTAAGGGATATCTTAACTCAATTTGCATTTCTTGCGTTAAACATCAATGTCATTGATTTTTTATTTTACGAGAATATGTTTGAATGACATATGATTGTTTCATTCTATATATAAACATTTATGGTGTTGGTTTTTGTTTGTTATGAGTAATTTTTTCATTTATTTTTCCCCAATTTAATGATACATTCTTGGTAAGGGTTTCTTCATCCCACTTCCATCGTTATAAGATATTTCATATTCACTACTATTATTTGATGTGGTGTATGTATACATCCAATAAATTTGTCATACCATGAATAACATTATTTTCATGATATTAACTGTATCATTCTATGAATGTTTTTTTGAGGAATAGGGGTCAAGTTCTTACAAATTTGTAAGTATTTTCTAACTGAACATCCGTTGTCATTCGGTTTACTCTTATTATCTATTCACCAAAATGATATATTTATTTATTCTTATGTAGTCCTCATAAATTATGTGTTAACGTCCTATATATTTTTACCCATCACAATCCTTTATTATTTTATGGGAAGACACATGATCTAAAATAATCTTACTCAAATTCTTTCGAATTGCATGATTTATTCAGAGAACTTCTAAAATTATTACCTATTTTGATGATCACTATGTAATATTTTATAAACAATGTTTATCTTCTTAAATCAAAAATTTTAACATGATTATTATAAATCGGTTGATTTCTAGTTTTATGAATGAAAACATTCCTCTGTGATTTAAAATATTCTTAATGAATTCCTTAAACCCCACATAAAATGTTTTAATTCTAAAGATTCTTTAAAATCACTTTTTGCATGATTTCACTTTATTAGGACATCATTTATGAATCAAATGTAATATCAATTTCCTTAAATTTTTCCTTTTTGGGGTAAACATGTTAAAACATGATTTTTGGAAAATAAAAATGATTTATGAAAAGAACTCATCATTCGAAAGTAAATTGGATTTTTCTAATCAATCAATATGTTTTTCAAATATATGACTTGTTCACCACTTATTTATTTCTTGTGGTGTATGTAAATCCATTTGGTATATCATATAATGTGGCTAATTATAATCATGATATTCTATCTGATTATGATTTGAATGTTTCATGGTGGTATGGCACAGTATGGAATGTTTAATGATTATTTCCTCTAGAATTTTTCAATGGTCTCATTTAAAAGTATCTTTATATATGTCAACATAATTTGATGAATCCATTTACTCAAATATATATATATATGGATATTGAGTAGGAATATTTTACATGTATTAAATCTATTTTTAATGAATTCTTGGGACATACAGAGGATGGTGGGGCCAGCTATACCTTCTAAATGAATCGATTTGTCAAATGAGACAAATTAGTTGGCGAAAAAACCATCCAGTTTGTTTACAAAAATCAGATGGGTTTCTTCCCACATTCATAAAACGTTTATATGGTGTTGTGGTATCCTATTCCAGGTACATGATGTCAAATTAATTATCAATATATTTATTCATATTCATTTTTTACTATCCATGAGGTTTTCACTGTGAGAAAACCTATTGATGTAGTTTTTTCCCAGTTTATTAAAGGTGCATGTTTTTCATTAATTCACCATGCCATATTGAATATGTCTAATTATTTATGATTTAGTTATTATTGAATAATGATTATTCTATTTTTAACCCTTATGGAGAATTGAGTCTCATCACTTTAATTTCATTACGTTCATTATGTTATGAAGAGGAGAATATTTATTGAGTTCTCATTGTTACTGTCTATTAGTTTTTGTAATATGTTGTATTGTTTAAACATTCGAAATGTAATATGTTTAACATATGTGTATATAGTTTATTCAAGACAACTAAACTACTCGGTACTTCGGGGTTTGATTTCCTGTAATCATGCCAATTTAATTAGTAATTCACCAGTTCCGGTTTAGAGAGGTCGAGGCGTTACAATTGGTATGAGAAGAAGTTTAGTAGAAACCTTGGGAACTAGATTTAGAAAATTTAAGTTAGGAAACAAATCCTAAATATTATCAATGAGGATATATACACCAGAACATCCTATAATTTTGCTATAAAATTGATTATGTGGATCTTTCTAGAAAATAAATCCCTGTCAGCATAAAAATAGGTAGAGGTGGCTCTAGCACAGATATACCTAGGAGTGAATACTATGACAAAGAGTTTTGGGCTGGACCCGGGGTATACTGGTACATGAAAATGGGCCTTGCTGCACTCCTGGTTTGACACTCATGTGGGATATTCTTATTTTAAATAACATTTTATTTACCCAAAAAATAATGGATTTATTCCCCCTTGTGACAAAACAATATGGTTCTAGGATTAATGATGATTAAATATATGCTATATGTTATTAAATGTTTAGAGTTATATAGATTTAATTATTTAATGAGCTAATATATAATATGGATATTTATTATAAATGGAACATATAAGAAGGAATAAAAACATTAACAATGCACATGATGTGAAGCTAAAGAAGGAACATATCTGTAATGGTACAAGTAATCTTTTCAAAGAAATATTTTCTCCCAAGTATCCTCATAATATGAGGAAATAATATCACGTGTTAACAAGGTATGTAATGACTTCTCTAATTCCTATAGATTTGAAGGGAAGAAAAATATTAAGAGGATGTCAGAGAAATATGGTGATAAATGGATGAAGGGAAAGAAGAGTTTTTCGATATGTGAAAATTGTGGTAAGAATTACCACGGTAAATGCATGAATTGAATGGGAGTTTTTTATAAGTGTGGAGAAGAAGGAAACCAAGTTCATTATTTTATGGGTTCAAAAATGGTTCTAATGTACAATGCTTAATCTGCAAGGAGATAGGACAGTATGTGAATCAATATCTCAATCGTCCATGTAATATACCAAAAATAATTTTTTTGGGAAATGATCAAGTTGAGATTATACCGAAGATGTAATAGAATGATGTCATTTCAGTATTTTTCTGTAATTTACTGGTCAAATAAATTATGAGATATATAAGGATTATGCTGCATTACACTTTCATTAAGGATATGTGGTTGTATGATTAATGGTAAAAAGGAAAATTGATTTTAAAGAAAGTTATAATTCATTAAAAAAAATATGACTGAGGGAAATACAACCCTTAATATATATATATCTCTTCTGTTTAGATAATGATTATGGAATTATTGATTCAAATAAATACATACAACCTAAGTACTATCTTTTGACTTGACAAGAAGTGGTATATGCTATCATCGATGGAGTTTATAACACTTTTGGATATATGGAATATATCCAATAACATGTATCATACAAAAGGAATATAGAAGAATGTGCTCTTTCAATATAATTTTTATGGTAATTCAAGGTACTTCTATAGTCCAAGAGGATACATGATGAATTTATTCACAAGTTTGGAATTTGAATTTTATATATGCTTCTTGTTGATTAATGGTTAATGATATGTTCATAGTACAAATATAGGGACCACCATTATAATTTGTTGAATCACAATATTTTGATACTTTTAACCATTTACAAAATGGTTTATGTTTTTCATTGTATGTGGTTTTTAGAGTTTAATTTCACTGCAAGATGATTTGATTATTATTCAATGGCCAGGTTGTCCAATTATAATACATTGTTTTGTAGTAATCGATTCCTTCTTTCCACTTATAAAGCGGATATTTTAATAGTGTTCCAGATGTAGGTTTCTGAGAAGAGAATTTTCAAGTATCTACCATTAACATTCGAAGTTCAATTCAAAATTTTGAGGACAGAAATTTTTTAAGGAGGGAATAATTCAACAACCTATGAATTTATAAATTGATTTAATTTATAATACATGAAACACTGATTCCTTACAGAACAACACATTTTATTATCTCATCTTTAAGCACATCTTTTCCTCTACTATGTTTTTAATTTTGAAAAATGGTCATCTAGAGTTGTGTTCAATATGTAAAATTGAGTTTGATAAAACCAACATGATTTTTCAATGAATAGTAACATTACATTATGAATAGTAAAATTAATTTTAATATAACCCATATAAATAGTAAAAAAGAATATAATTTTATTTTCTTCAGGTAATAAGATGATGAGATCATAATGTGATAGAAAATTAATTATACCTTTAACATTGTTATTTGTTGAAATAACTATGATTATATATAAAAATTAAATTAATAATATTTTAAGAAATGTGTTTGAAAAATTGAGTTTATTTTTGAAATCCAAAGTTCCAAAAATGTTTACGCTGGTTTTTTGGGATTTTTCAAAAATTCTAGAAATTTTTTTCAATAGTGAAATACGGTAAAATAATGTAGATACATATTATTAGTATAATACAATAATTATGACATGATAATTGATTTTATACCACTTTTTTCAAACTCACATGCCATTATTACTATTTGGGGTCACATTAATTAAGAATATTCATAGTCTTGATAAATAATATTATAATAATGATTAAAATAATGAAAAATACCTCCTCCTCTCCACTATAAATACCACCCTCAGTCTCCTCTTTCTCCAACACATATCAAGATTGAACCTTACCTATTTTCTCCCAATAATCCTCCTAATACTCTCCCCCACGTACTGTTGCTTTAGGTCTCACCCAATAGCCAAAACCGAAGACCTTAACAATGATCTCAAAGGGAAGAGATCATGAGGTAAACATCCTATTTTGTTTTCATTCTTTACAAAAACATTATGATATAATTTTTAGTTTTCATTGGATTTTTTTAGGATATGTCATTAAATATCCCCTATAAATTCCATATTATTTATATGTGATTAGATTCCCCATTTCTCTCATCATACTATTTTATTAATTTTTATGTGACACTGTTAGGCTGCCGAATTTTCATGAAAGATTTCTTTTTTTTTTATTCTGAGTTCCATTTTTTTCTACATCTTTTCTCATATCCCCTAATATAAATTCTATGTTAATCATATTAACTTAAATTAATTGGAATTTTATTATGAAAATTCAATATTTCATCATCATCTCCCTTTCCTGCTCTTTTTATACTATAAATATCAATACCGTCTGAGATATGTTTAATTATCACACAGAAGGAAGACAGGTTATCAAGTTGCATTAATTTTGAAAAGACGAGTCATGAAACATTTTCAATGGTTGAACCAGATCATAATATAGTTATTTTACTTTAATTAATATTCTATAATCCATACACACTCAAAAGAAATTTATATAAAACAATTTCAGTATGAAGAAAATATGCAAAGTTAATCCCAGAATTAATCAATAACTTTTGACTATAAATCATCATCAAGTATATAATCCAAAATCACTATAATAGAATTTATATCTGTTTAATTTATGAAATAATATATATTAACAATTATTTTTTTTTACCATATTTCAAAAAAACATACATTCATGAATATAAGTAAACAGGTGATGAAAACCAAGGGAAATAATGATTCCCCAACATTAAACATGAATTTAATAAAACCCTTAAAAAAGGTCATGAGTGAACCTAATAATTTTATACAATATCAATTACATGTTTATGAGGTTATGGAATTATTATTTAACAAAAAAAATTATTATTTAGGTCATTATGAATAATAAAGAACACCATTGAGCTTAAGCTAAGGGATATCTTAACTCAATTTCTATTCGTTGAGTTAAACATCCATGTCACCGGTCATGTATTCTACCAGAATATGTGTGCATGCCATATGATTGTTTTATTATATATATAAACTTATATTATGTTTGAATATGTTTTTATACATCATAATGTCATTGATTTGTCCACAATCTAATGATACTTTCTTGGTAAGGGTTTCTTCATCCCACTTCTATCATTGTGAGAAATTCGGCAATCACTACTCTTACTTGTTTATGGATTATGTATACATCCCATTGATTTTTAATATCATAAATATCATTTTTTCATGATATCAATGATATCATTTTATGACTATTAATTTTGGGGAATGTTTTTTCAATTGATAAAAAAATTAATAAGTATTTTATACCCAAACCTCTATTTTCATTTGGGCTTCTCATATTCTCTATTCAGCTCAATGAAATTCTTATTTATTATAATTTACTCTCCATAAATTCTATTTTAATATCCTATATAAGTGAACCTACCTGAATCCTTATTTATCTTGGGGGAAGTAACATGTTCGAAAAAAATATTTCAAAAATTCATCCAAAATGAAAGCTTGATTCGAGGAACTTATAAAATTATTAACTATATTGACGTTCACAATATTATCTATTTGAAAACATTTTTATCTTTTTCTATCACACATTTTAACATGAAAATTATACTTTGGATCATTTCTGGTTATATGAAGAAAAACATGGCTTTGTGCTTTAAAATCACTTTAATGAATTCCTTAAACCACCCTAAAATTTTATAATTCTAAAGCTTCATTATAATCACTTTTTTACATGATTTAAATTATGTAGAACATCATTTATTCCTAAAATGTAATCTCAATGTCCTTTACTTTACTTTTCTAATATAAAATTTTTCAATACATGATTTATGGAAAATACAATTCATTTAATAAAATAACTATTATTTCCCAAGTAAAATGGATTTTTCAACTCACAATTTAACATTTTGAGATATATGAATTGTTCACTAATTATTTCATTATTATGGTGTATATACATCAATTTGTTATATTATATTCAGTGACTCTTTATTCTTGTCATACTCTAATGGATTATGATTTTTATTTTTCAATGTGGTATGGGAGTCTTTGATGAATATATATCCTCAAATATATACTAATATTGACAAGGCATGTTGTACATGTATTAAATCTATGTATAATGAATTCATGGGACATGAAGAGGTTTTTGTGGTCCACTATTTACCCATGATGCATCAACATGTCTCATTTGACAGAACTTTTGGCAACAAACCCTTGGAGTTTGGTTTGAAAATTCTGACGGTTTTCTACCCACAGACTTAACCGTTTCGACGGTATTGTGGTATCATGTTCTAGATACATGATTTCCAATTATTAAGAATTATAATTGTTCATTATCAGTCATTAAAATCCAGGAGATCTTTACTATGTCAAACCCAATGGAGGTTGTTTCATTTTCAGTTTATTAAATTCATTTTATTTTCATTTATTCACCAGGCCATATTAACTATTCCTAATTGTTTATGATTTAGTTATTATTGACTAATGATTCCACTATTTGTAAAAGATAATGATAATTTGATCGCCCACACTTCATTTTTTTACATTCAAATGGTCCTTAAGATGAGACAATTTATTGATTTCTCAAGGATGCAGTCTATTAGTTATTTTATGTGTTGTATTTTGTTACATTTAATAATGAAAAAATAGTTACATGTATGTATCTAGTTTATTCAATACTACTAATCTACTGAGTCCTTCAGAATTTTATTATTTATAATCAATCCAATTTAATTAGTAATGAACCAACTTCAATCTATACGGGTCGTGGTGTTACATTAACCATGTCATGGGAATGGATAAATGTGAAAAAAATCAGCATTGAATCAATGCTGTTACAACCATGATTCATTAGAACTTTATTATAAAATATCCCATAAAAATATAGTGTATTTTTACTTACACTGTTATAATATGATATTTTTTGTTATTCCATATCTTATTTATTTCATATTATCAATTTATTATGGTATTTTTACTTGATAATTCACTCTGTTTTACCAGTTTTGAATAAAAAAACAGTGTGGGTAGCCAATAGAGATGTTCTCTCACACTGATAAGGCGGCCATAGGAAATTTCTAGCCACAAATTATTTAATTTTAGTTATTTGAATATCTAAGGATACAGACATATTTTTTTATAAAGGGAGATTTATGTGATACAACCAAATTTTCAATAAGTGTATTCTCTCAAATTACCATAAGGTATTCACTAACTATCATTACATGAAGCCTTGTCCATAAATGAACTATGATAGAGTAATATATTATATCCTTGATATTAATTTAGATAATATTAATATTAATAACTAAATTTTCTAAAATAGGAATAAATATTTCAAATGATCTGAAACATTTGACTAATTAAATTTAAAATTAAGAAAATTATTTTAGTATTGATATTTTATTCCGAAAAAATATATTTACCTCAATATTGGTTTTATTATATTTTTTGTAGAATTTAATTATTAATTTCCACCAGTAATAATAATTTTATTTGAATAAATTATTTTTATATAATAATTCAAAATTTTTATAGTACAATTTTATGAAATTGTAGTATTTTTTAAGAAAAAATTCTTTTTAATGAATAGTGATAAATACCGATTTTTTGTAAAAAATAGCTATTTATTTCCATGTAAATTTCCCATTAGGTGGGTTTTCACATTAAATAAACATATGAATTATTTAAATATAATCTTTCCAATTATTTTTATACTAATCATCATTAGTCTTTAATAGAGTATAAGTTAATTTTTTTCATAAAAATAATATGTCTAAAAAAATTTGGCAGCAATATGATTTTATCATAATAAATTATATTATTCTATATATATTAATATGTATCATGAAATTAATGTGTTTTATATTTATTATATAGTTTTTTATATCATTTATAAGAAATAAATGCATTTTTTTCTTAGTAATATATTTTTCTATATCAGGTTTTCCATTAGTTCCCACACTTACAAAAATTTAAATTATGAAACATGTATCCATTTACACACATAAAATGGATAAAATATTTTGAATCACCATCATTAATATAATATAATTTTTTCAACAATTTTTTTTTCATGATTAATAATAAAAATAGAATTTTTTTACCACAGTTAAGCTTAAAAGAGGGTATTTATGGATAAGCAAAAACATAACTGTAGGATTTAAACCCAAACAGTCCAAATAATTTTTATAAATAGATTTAATAATTATTATTTAATGACTTCAAATACTTGGCCAATAAATCCCCTTTCACATGAATGAGAACTTGATCATTGAAATATTTTGATAAATTCCATATGTGTCTCTTCGCTCTTTATAAAATGAGACATAGTTTCCTCCAGTATTCACATAATTTTATCCCAGAATAATATCTTTCTCTACTAAAAATAATTCATATAATAAATCACATCATCCTATAGTTTATTTTTCCCACCTAAGAAAAATCCTTATAATCATAATGTTCAATCCATAGGATGTCATTCTATGAAGAGGTATAAATAATTACAAAGCTCTTCAGATTTTATTTCTTCCTCTACATCATCTGGACTTTTTGTATCAATCGATGAATAATGACTATAATACATTACATATATATAAATTTTATTATTTTTATTTTATCAAAATTTACATCCTAATCTCAAACAAATGGGTGGTCGTTGTATCACTCATTCGTATTTGTAGACTACCTCCTCTATAGAGCGACATGATTCATTTTCCACCACTATCAATCATGGACGGTTATTTTGTTTTTTAATTTATATATATATATATATATATTAATGATATATAAATTACTCATTAATTTTTTATTATTCTTTACAATTATTTTATTCCATCCCCTGAAAAATAGAAACATCACCCTTGTGTATGTATATAAAACTGTATCAAGATAATGTAGTAGTTTATTTTCAATGACCATATTATAATAATTTTTACAAATATTATAAATATTAATATATAGTATATTAATATCACTATTAATATTATATATATGATGGAACCATGAAGAAAGTGAATGCACCAAAACATTATAACCAAAATATACATACAAAGGAAGTAGTTAAAACCTTTTATGATTATAATACTGAAATATTATGAAGGAAGGGGTGATTAGATTTAATATCTCAACCATTTATTTTATTTTAGTTATGAATATTGTTCTTATATATATATATATAATTTAAATTTCTTATACATGTGGTAATATGGGTTGAGAGGATATATTGAATTTGAGGTATAAAATTCTCATCTTGGATTTTTTCGTGAGTCATTTTCCAATGTCACCACATATTTCATTAATGATTTTCAAATACCATCCACCTGATATTTTATAACATTATTTTTATTTATATTAATTTTTTTAATGTTTCATTTTAGGTTATTCCATTCATATATTCCATGATTCAAAATTACTCAATTTTTTAAGGATTTAACGTTACTATATCATTTTTATGATGATTGATTATTATTAAATTGAATGATGATAAAACAATGTGATCTCTCATCCCAAAAAATTATTTATTTTCATTTCCATTATATATTTTTAGTTTATTAATATTTTAATTTTAATGTATTATATTTATGCACTCAATATTGTGAAACTTTTCTTCTAGGAAAGACTGACATTGTTCCATATTAATCAGGGAACCCTTTCTTATATGTCCATATTTTTCATTAAAATGTTTTAAGGACCATTTCAGTTTTATAAAATAATTTATTAAACTAAATTTTACCCAGATTTTCTTTTAATAAAATAAATTAAATATTGTACATTATTGAAAAAGTGATATAATTTCTGTTTTATTGAAAATGAGACATGAATCATTATATTAAAATTCAATACATGATTTATAATCCCAAAAATATTGAATAAACTCTTAAATTATGCTTCAATTATATGACTCTATATTTATTTGATATGATTAAATTTCCATTAATGTTATCAAATCCTTTATATTATAAATATTTTTTCTTCCAAATGAAATGTGTAATTATATCTAATAAATGTAATTGTGGGCTTTATTGTATTTTATTCCATATAAACATCATTTGATATTAATTACAATTTCATGGGATATGTTCTGATTTTAACACCTTCATTATTTATCTATATTGTTTTTGATATGGAAAGTTGAATTATTTATGAAATTCATTTCATTATATGGGACATTATATGATCACATGTTAAATGATTTCTTTTTCTTGTGATGAACATATGTATAGTTTTCATTATGTTATGTGGGGGACTGAAAATATATTAGTATCCAATTAAGACATTAAATAATAAAATATCTTGATATATTAAAGACTAATAATGTTAGTGATCCAAGTACAGTGTGTAGAATATATAATAAGATAGTAATGGAACTGAACACCGACTATGGAAATGATAGAATGAAAAGTGACCCCAATCCATAATCGTTTTAGAATTCACCCTTGATAAAGGAAATTATTTTTTATATTTCACTGTATACAAAAAAATAATGGTTTAAATTATTTTATGATCTGAGGGATCATTGTTGATAAATTATTATTCCTTGCTCATTTGGATTCACGTTTTTTTCAAAAAACCCTTATTCCATGATTCATGATAAATGATCATAAAATAATTCAGTTTGATAATTTACTGTCATGGCCATGATATCGAATTATTATTACTATCTTATAATAAAACACAGTCATTGTTGGGTACCTTCTATATTTACCATTACATATAATTTAAGATAACTCTTTCAAATGTTTACGTTCCTCGGTTAATGAAGAAAGTATTTCAGAATGATATGTATTTTATGGTTGAATGTTGTGAAGACCTTATTGGGATATGCTGTAGAAATTTTATCAATATTTGGTATATATATTCATCTATCAAAAGAAAATTAATCAATATTGTTCTAGAAGGGATTGTTTGAATAGGTAGTCTATTTTAACATGTTGAAATCTAATATTTATTAAAGAAAATAATGAGTAAGTAGAGTTATAATATGAATAAGGACTATAATTTTTATAATTAATGATGAGAAATATTTAGTGAGATCATGTTGGATATTCATAAATAAATGAAAACAACCTATGTTAACGTAACATAAAGTGTGTGATGTCGATAGAAATACATCTTTTTTGAGTTACTACATGTGGATACTGTTTTATCATATATATATTTATAGGCATTATAACCCCAAAATGTGTTTTTTGAGTATATCTTAGCCATCATTTATGTTCATAGTGAATGTGTACTTACTCCAAACATGGTTTGAAACTCCCAAGGGATATTATTTTCTCTATACATCCAAGTATATCAACTAGGGATGCATATTTTCATTTTTTAGTGGGGAAATTTGAAAAAATGATACTATTCATGAACTATGGGATAACAAAAAAGATCCCAGTCAACTATTAGTATCGACAACCTCTAAATAATGACTTAGTTGATAAAATTCATGGATATCTGTATAATTTCATGAATGGTCTTTGATCTAGATACAATTAATTTAAGTTCACATATAACTATATACCCAAGATAACCATCATTATAGGATATAGACACTATGGTTTTTAGTTAATTACTTTCGTGATTAGTAATTATCTTCTATATTTATAGGCTTAATGAATAATATCTTAAGATATTAACTTGATTTATTTTTTGTTGTATTTATTTGAAATATTCTTATATATTTCTTTAGACTAAAGTATTAAAAAGATCATTGGTGAATTATATATATAATCCTATGAAATAATTATTTTTATATGAAATATATCATGGTTGAATATTTATGATAATATGTTTTATTTTTGTGTCATATAATGTCAATATAAGGAATATCGGTTCACCCATCAATGATAGATGTTATTGATCATTCTCCCAGAAAAATGATAGTTGCTAAGATCTATAGAGGACATAAGTTTTTGGATATTATCGATTAATTGTAAATATTATCTCATGAATTTCAATTCTAGTGACTATTTCTACAAAAAAAGTGATTCATGAACTTTATTATTGATTAATGTGGGAAAAATTTCATGGAAATGAAGAGAACGCCAGTGGGAAACATGTAGTCATACAACCCAATGGTAAAGAATTTTATTTTATATATAATGAAAATTTGAGAATAGAGTAGGATTTTTCCTCATATAGAATGAGATTGTTTTAACTTATACCTATTTAAAATGGATGATTCATAACAAAAATTACTCAACTCTTGAATTGGTTATTGTTGTATTAATTTTTTTATTAAAGAATTTGAATTATATTTTTTCAAAATGGTGTAATATATATACATATAATAGTTGATGAAATTATATTTTCCCAATAATATATATTAATATAAATCAATGAATTTTAATAGATTTTATTAATGATTAATTATTCCCAATAAATTACCACATTGGGAGTGTGAACAAGGTTCCATATGCTTTTATTTAGAACCATAATTCTATATTTTTAATGGTAGGGATAAAAAACCAATATTTCATTATTTTATAAGGATGGATATGGAAATGTGAATAGATGTTAATAAATCATATATTTCAAAAATTGGTGTTCCATATCCAACACAAGTGAATATTAACAGGGAACTTAATAAAGGTGTAATGTTAAAAAACATGGTAATAAAATTTCTTCTGTTAAACCATGATTTTTCATGAATAATATAGTTTTGGAAACATATTTGTTTATTAACTATAAAATATTTGAAAAAGGATTTTTTGATGAATCCCCTAGTTCATCATTCTCTATTTTGACTAGAAGTATAGATATGTATTGAGAACATAAATTTTATTTCTATTGGTACAACAGAAAAAGTGATATTGTGGACTGTGTATATTTGTTATAGGTATATTATAATATTATATATTATATTAAAATTTATTTTTGGATGTTATAACCATTATCCATATAAGAATTTAAATTATAAAAAAACCCCATATATTTTTTCATCAGACAACCCCTAAGAATATAAATGATATATTGAAATTTGAATGGAAATTATTCACCTTGAAAAACAAAAAACAATATTTATAATAGTGATTATTTCAACCTTGGTTTCCATTCTAAAATATAAATTAATAAACATGTATAATTTTATGGATTACCGTATTATATTATATATTATCAGGATATGAGGATTAAATTGAGGTTCTGGTGAACAATAGTACGTGCATTTCATTTAGAATTTTATTTCAATACAACTTATCATCATTAGCTACACAATCAGTTTAATGAAACCCTTGTACACATAGAGGATAACATATTTCTTATTATAGGGATTTCAATGGTGCTTTGGATCAGTTCCATACTCTAGTTTAGTTTTCATATATCAAAATCCTTAACTCAATAATTAAAATGACTCCATATGAATCCATATAGAAAAAAATTTAAAACTCCTATGTGATTGGATGATGTTAAAAATTGAAATCTTTTGTTAAATGAGTTATCCTAGGAAATTTTAGTCAATGTATCCCTTGGAATTACCATGTTGATAAATGTTATGATATTCATAATTAAGGGAAAAATAATACCTATGTATATTGGAACCTTATAGATTCATGATCATGTAGTGATATAGATTATCTAGTGGTGCTTCCACTAAACCATTATCATGTTCACAATGTCATCCATTTATCCTTATTGATTAAAAATATAACAGATCAATCACATGTATTTAAATTGGAGGATGAAAATATAGATTCTTATATTTTAGAAAAATAACAATAACAATAAATCATTTATTTTAGTGATATTGTTCTATGTAATAAGAGTGATCATCTTGTTCAACATATTGTGAAGAATCAAAAAATCGAAGAAGCAACATGGGAACTAGTTGATGTTATTAATGGAGATATGCATAAATTACAGTCATAGTCCTATAATTTCAAGTTGGAATTTTATTTTACTTCTTTTATAATGTAACACCTTCATTTTTTATTATATTTCATTCATAAAATATGTTTTATTTCATTTATATATCTTGGTCCACAAAACCCCATGTCTAAATAAACCATAAAAAATATATTATAATAACCTAGTCACTAATTTTTGGTATGAAATTTAAAAAACTAAATAATTATGTTATTTAATATATATATATATATATATAACGTAAATATATTGATAAATATGTACTAAATATTTTGTAAGGGGTTCATTTTAATCAAAAAATTATTTTTACTAATTTTTTTTATTTTTATGATAAAAAATTAAATTATAATTTTTATAATTTTTCGAAACATATATCACAAAAATAATTTTTTTAGAAATATTAATTTTCAAATTAACTTATATTTAATGTTTTATATTTTCATGATAAAAATAATTTTTCATTTAATAATGAAAAATAATAATTTTTTTTAAAAATAGTCCTTTCGTACCATTTATTTATGATGATTCATTTTGTTAAAAAAATGTTTTAAAAATAATATTGGTTCATTTATATTATAAATAGTTGAATTAAAGTTTTTATATGTATTATTATTGATATTTTATATAAATCTATTATAAATAACTATATATTTTTTCAGGAATCTTTTCATCATGTTTGGTGGGTTATGATTCAATTTTATTTCCACAATATCTATGATGTTAAATTAAAGAAATATACTATATATTATTAATAAAAATAATTTTCATTAGGTAATATGTTCAACATAATTTTTATTAATAATAAATAGTTAAATCAAAAATTATTTTTAATCCAGGTTAAGGAGAAAAATGGATTTCTGGAGGTTATCTGTGAGATAAGGATTGGTATACAAGTTACTAATATATAAATTTTACACTAGTAATTTATCATCCTCATCTTTTTATATATTCAATTCATGGATTATATGGATGATTTTTTATTGATTATTACTAATTTATAGGTTAATAAATTATGGAAATAATAATGTGTCCATGGACAATAACAAATGGATATCTCTCCTTCCTATTCTTAACAACAAATTTAGTCATCTAGATCGACCATAAACATCTCAATTATCATATAACAATCCTTATCTATTATATATAGCTTTATTTATTCCTAATATACATTTAAAATTATGATCAATAATGCTTATGTATGAGTTATATTGAAGAAGAGGTAATCGTCCTACCTTGCCTCTTTTAATTTATTTCTTCTTCTACCCCATATAGATCCATGGTATTTTATTGAACTATCCCAAGTATAATGACTACATAATAACTGAGTATGCCTTAACATAGCCCAAAAGGTGTCTCCGATCCCCACAGGTTGATGACTTGAACCTGGAATCATATAAGGTAAAAGTGTGAACCATTTTTATATATACATTATTGGAGTGAAATAAACATGATAGTATGAATATACAAAAAACACCAATGGGAGTAAAGTACATGAATTTAATAAGCCCTTAAAAATAAAATAGTACAACAACCCATGTAACAAAAAAGTGGAAAACTTCTCATGTACACAATGATACAACTCCCCAATTCTGAGGTTCAATCACTAGATCTACCTCTAAGATATCGTTTCCCCTTACTCTAACATGGAAGTAGATAATTTATAAACACATTAATGCACAAGTAGGGTGTAAGGTAAAAATGGTCAAAACCCACCTTCACCAAAATGAGGGAAGGGTCAGTAGATTTCCATTCCCTTCCTTATTTACATTGAAGGTGAGATAATGACCCCTGAAACCCGCCTTCAATGGTTCCCGGAGTGGCGACCAGCACCAAGGGTATAGAATCTCACACAAAATGGAAGGCATTACCCTTTTTATTTTTCTAGGATCGAGGGATAAGATAACAACCCCAAAAATACCGAAGATGAATGTAAAGGTAATGCCAAAAGAAAACCATTGCCATATGAATGTTCAAATATAAATGATAAAAGCCATGACACTCCAAAGGAAAAGTACCATGAAAAAAAAAGAAAAAGACAACAGAAACTGCCCCAAGGTCTGCGCTAGTATGGTCTCGATCGATCCCTAATGTCCTCATGGAAACATGGAAACAGTTTTATATAAGCAGGGTGAGCATACAAGTACACTCAATAGGGAAATCCAAAGTCACACGTGCACAAGTGAGGAGACAATCTAATGCCCTTCGGAAGAAGAGATAACCAAACACCCAACAAGGAAATGCTATCCACCCAAACCTCACAAAGGCACGATCACCATATAACACAAGTCAATTAACATATAGTAATAGCACATTGATATTTGGGTACCCCGCGTTGCTTTACCACTGGTTATTGAAGAAATCCTATTCATCGAACCAATCCCTCCATTTTCACCGTTGTCTCACTGCCACACCCACCCAACACACCTGGGCCACAACCACACATCCTTCCCGCAAACACCTGGGCCTCAACTGCTATCCTACCCACAGAAACCTGGGCCCCAACAACCTCACATAACCATGCCCGCAAACACCTAGGCCAGAACAACCACTGCCACGCCCGAAGAGACATGGGCCAGAAAGCTACAGTCGCGCCCGAAGACACCAGGGCCTCATCCCGAAGATACATGGGAAACAACCTTCCCGTAAACACCTGGGAAAACCACCACAACTACCCTACCCAAAGATTCTTGGCCTAATAATAGATCTCAGGCCATCAAATCCTGCCCAAAGATTCTTCGGCTATTCGGGAAAGGGAGCAGAAAAGGAGCTAATAACCAGCCACTCATAGGAGTGTTGGGAAAAACACCCTCCCCATGAAATGGGGTGTTCGGAACTAAGTACTCAACTTGGGTGGGGCACAAATAAGAAACATAATAGTTACAGATATGTGTATATGTAACTATCACTCATCCCAACATAGGGGTTCCAAAACGGAAGCACAAACACCCTTGTTACTATTCATTCACAAAAGATGTTACGGCACTCGCGACCAAGTCACAATTCATTCCCAAACTAATTCCCCACTCAACCATTCTTGTTTCCATGTTCAAGTGATCCCATTAGGGTGGATTTTTCACAACCGAGAAACTAACAGGCATAAGCACAAGCCAAAAAGGAAAGAAATTTCCAAACAGTAATTTAAGCATTCACACCCGGTTCTCTTGTAATGTCACAACAATAACGGGATGAGTGAGTTCTCTCGAAGTACTAGAACCAAAAAAACCCGAGATATAGCCCCATGCTCCCAAAATCCAAGAGCCAATGGTTTCTCAACAACAAGGGATTCCATCACAATTTGTGATATAAACAGAGTAACCACACAACCTAAAAATTCATATCTAGAGAATGTACAACAACAAGGGATCCCATACCCACCCGTATCACCCCAGCAATGGGCCCGTGAAAGAAACAAACAAATCAATAACACCAACACAAGGCAGTCCCATGTATGTATTTTCAGATTTAAAAGATTTAACACACTCCATGGTTTCAATTCCACTGTTCTTTAATAGTGGTTATCATAGAAAAGGGTTGATCTTGGTGCTTTCAATGTATTTAACTGATTATACGTAATTAACCAATTCCATGTTACAATTATTTACACATCTAGGAGGACCGAGGTTCATTAGTGCATAGGGAAAGACCACCAACGTCCAGGATTTTCAGTGAGCATAGGCTCATACAATTCACAACACATAACAACATAACGAGTAAATCAGAACATCGATCACACCCCCACATTCATTATTTAAAGTTCCGTTCATTATCTTTGTTATGTTCAGTTTCATCAATTTACACAGAGGAAAAAAGCATTCCCACCTCGCATTATACACAATAAAAAATAGACGAAGGAGAAAATCCCTACATAGTTGATCAATGATCGAAGGTTTTCTCCATGTGCAAAAATAGAAGATGCGTGACTCACTGGGCTCCTGCACAGGTGCACCGCATGACTCGAGAAAAAAAGACATCGAACACACAAGGAAAAAAAGAGGAGACTAGCTAAGAGGGAGAAGAAGAATTTATAGCATGATAAATAGATGAGACCCACAACTTTATGGGATTAGGAATTTGAACGCCCTTGATGTTGGATTGTGTTTCTACCATGCGGTTGGGTGGTTACACACGACTGAATTAGTTGTTATTTAATAGGGAGGTTTCTCGAGCTTTATTGATATTAATTATGGGTTAAAATATCCTAAAAGTGGCGTTACAGGAAAAATGGTAGAAGGAAAACCCAAAAAGGGTGGATAACACTGATTGGTCACACCGATCAGTCGGCCACACCGATAGGTCACGCCGATCGGTCACACCGATAGTTCACACCAATCAGTCCCACTGATTGGTCGCTCTGAGTGGCGCACAGATCAGTCGCGCCAACCGGTTGCGCCGAAGGATTGCCGCACCGATCGGAAGTGCCATTCGGTCTCACCGATAAGTCGCGACGATCGATCGCGCCGACCGATCGCGCTAACCGGTCAGACTGATCGGTCCCACCGAGCGGTCGTGCCTCTCTGTCGCACCGCTCAGTCGCGCCAATCGGTCATACCGAACGAGGTACGACCCCTTAGGATCCTAGAATTTGGATAATGGATGGATCGTGAGGGTCTGGACCATTACATCAGATACCTCTCAAACTATTCTTGCCCTCGAGAATCAAGAACTAGACTTGATGGAAAGTGGGGGGGTCCAAACAACCTCCCCGGAAGATACCTCTCAGCAGTGAACCTCACTAACAAAGGGACACCTTATCTCATGAACAATCATGGACATCCTACCAGTACTTTCCCATTTAACCACGCAAAACAGAAGACTAAAACATCCGACCATGTGGGAGAGGGGTTTCCCTTCCTTCGTGTTAATATAATATCCACTTTTGGTGGCACTGACTCACCTGCACGGGTTTAGGCGCATCCACTATAATGTGTCCTAACTAGGAATCAGGTCCTCCACTCCCTATACTTTAGTAAAATTCACACACATTCACAGAAAAAGTAAACTGCACATCCCATAGTCAATAAGGAAAAGAATTACATAGAAACAAATACTGAAAAAAAAAGATAAATATCAAAACAACTCTGGGTATTGGGCAGTCATTTGCGCTTCCCTATCCCAGGTACTCTCCTCAAGCCCAACATGACTCTATAACACGGGAACCAACGGGATAATTCGTACATGAAGCACCTTCTACTCACGACCCTCAATCATTACTGGACATTCCACCAAGGATCCATCATCTTCGATATATATCTATCCCTAGTCGAGGACATGAAAATCGTCATGCAGATACCAACGAAGCTAGGACACATGGTAGAAATTGTGTACCCTTTGTATCTGTGGTGGCAACGCCAGCTGATAATCCACCTTGTCGACCGGGTGAAACTCCTCGAAGGGTCTGATGAACTTGGGAGAGCGCTTACTTCCCCTGCCAAACCTCCACTACCCAGGCCAAGGGGAGACCTTCAAGAACACGTGGTCCCCGACCTCAAACTCCAAGGGCCTTCTCCTATCATTGGCATTTGACTTCTTCCGGTCCTGATCCATATTCATCCTCTCTCATATATGTTACATTCTCCATTGTGCTATGTACCACCTCTGGGCCAAGAACACCTACCTCTCCGACTTCTGTCCAGCACAGGAGTGAGTGACACAGCCTCCCGTACAAAGCATCAAACGGAGCCATACCAATGGTATTGTGGTAGCTATTGTTGTAGGTGAACTCTACCAGAGGCAAGTGTCGCACCCATGATCCCCTGAAGTCCAGGATTCATGATCTTAGAATATAATCCAAGGTCTGGATGGTGCGCTCTATCTTGCCATCTATTTGGGGGTGGAAGGTAGTTCTAAGGTGCAGCTGGGTGCCAAAATCATGCTGCAAACCCCTCCAGACACGTGAGGTAAATTGTGATCCCTATCTAAGACTATGGACATTGTAACCCCATGAAACTGCACCACCTCATCCAGATACCTCCGTGCTAGAGCATCCACTGCACTCGAATCATTGATTGCTAGAAAGTGAGACGATTTCATCAACCGGTCCACTACTACCCAGATTGAGTCGCAACATCCTTGAACCATGGGTATCCCTATGATGAAATCCATCAATATTTCTTCCCACATCTACTCATGTACATCTAAAGGTTGCAACAAACCACCTGGAACACGTTGTTCAACCTTCACCTACTGACACACTAGGCACTTGGCCGCAAAATCGTTCCTCGCCCGCTTTTCCCCGGGCCACCAGAACTGTCTCCTCAGACCCTGGCACATCTTGGAAACCCTTGAATGCAACGCCAGGGGTGAGCTGTGGAACTCACCAAGGACTCTCTCATGTATCGCCTCTGGAAAGAACAACCTCCCTCAGAATAGAATCTGATTTTATCCATCTTCTGTCCACCCTTCCGGAGCACTGCCGTGGCTAACCCGGTCACGCATAACTTCACTCTCTGGGACTCCCCACTAATAATCCTCCACCTGACGTAACAGAGAAGACTATAATGTCATCTGATATAGGGAACCCTTACCGCCATCCATCCTCGCATCCAGGTGCAGGGCGGCCAACTCCTCCATTGCCCTCCAAGTGTCTGATTACTCTCAGAATGCATCCCTCTTTGAATTCATACTGAAGGCATCAGCCACCACATTTCCATCCCCTATCGTGTAGGAAATCTAGAAATAGTAATCCTAATGAAAATCCATCCACCTTCTCTACCGCAAGTTCAGGTCCCGCTGGGAGAATACATACATCAAGCTCTTGTGATTGTTGAAGACCACAAATCACTCCTCGACGAGATAGTGCCGCCACAACTTTAGTGCTAACATGGCCGCTGAATGCTCCAGATCATGGGTGGCATAGTTACGATCATGGGGATGTAACTTCCTAGACTAAAAGGAGATCACCCCTTTCAGTTGCATCAACACATATCTGAGGCCCTTCCCTGAAGCATCACAGAATAACTCATATGTTGCCCCTTCTTCTAGAAACCTCACCACTGGGGCACCAACCAACATCTCCTTCAGATAACTGAAGGCCTCCCCACACTGCTCGTCCCACACAAAATCCAGGTCCTTCTTGGTCAAAGCTGTCAAAGGTGATTCAACTAAGGAGAAGTTGGGCACAAATCTGTAGTAGTAACCTAGCAGCCGAAGGAAACTACGAACTTCTTCCACGAGCATGGGTGCGTCCCAAGAAACAAACACCTCGACCATCGATGGGTCCACTGGTAGTCCCTACTCAGACACCACGTGCCCATGGAAGTGTGCTTCTCGTGTCCAGATCTTGCACTTCAACAACTTCCCATAGAGCTGGTGCTATCAGAGGACCTTCAAAACTGTCCTCAGGTACTCAACATGATCCTCCTCTGATCTTTAATAGATTAGGATGTCGTCGATGAAAACGAATACGAACTGATCTGGGTACTCCCGGAACATGGAGTTCATAAGCCCAATGAATACAGTAGGAGCATTTTTACTGCCGAACGACATGACCACAAACTCGAAGTGCCCATATCTGCACCTGAATTCCATATTTGGGATGTCGCACTCTGTCACCCTCAACGGGTGATATCCATACCTTATGTCAATATTTAAGAACCTTCATGCCCCTTTCAACT
Source organism: Viscum album (assembly GCA_963277665.1). Lineage (NCBI taxonomy): Eukaryota > Viridiplantae > Streptophyta > Magnoliopsida > Santalales > Viscaceae > Viscum > Viscum album. Next base: position 1,513,776,478 of record OY728122.1, on the reverse strand, counting down.
GTTTAAATAGACCGTCTATCCTTGGAAGAGGGTATCCATTCTTGACCATTACCTGATTCAGTCTCCTGTAGTCTATGCACAACCTGAGACCACCGTCTGACTTATTTTCGAACAAGACTGGAGCACCCCATGGTGAAGCACTCAGTCGAACAAAACCCTTCTTCATTAGATCTTCAATATGAATGTGCAACTTCGGTAGCTCTGAAGGTGCCATCCATTAGGGATCCATCAAAATTGGATGAGCACCAGTCATCAATTCTATCCCAAAATCGTCATCACGTAGAGGGGGTAGAGTCGTCACCTCCTCAGGGAAGACGTCCATAAAATCACTGACGATCCCAGGTACCTCCACCATCTCTGCATCCGCTGACTCCATTGATAGCTCACCTAACAAGGAGAGGAGGGGTCCCTCTCGCCTGCTACCCTTCTAGCCTCCACACTCACCGGGGAAATTGACATGTCGGCCGCCTATGTCTGAAAACATAACCCTTACTCCGAAGCAGTAGATGACGGTACATACATAGAATAGTCAGTCAATGCATAGGATGCCATCATATGGGAGTATCTACAATAGTAGGAGGTCCCTAACTGACTGATGTGGCATTATTGTCAGTCTGCATCCTCGAAAAACATATGTCAAGTCGTCTGACCTCTGGCTATTGTGCTCAGCACCAGGGGCACTAGAAGTCTCTTGGCATCTAGACCCAATTCATGGGCTAGACTGGGTGTAGCAAAGAAGTGTGAAGCTCCTGTATCAAACATGATGTAGGAAAGTGTACAGAAACAACAGATCGTACCTCGATCAACCTACAGTCCTGCTGGAACTGCTGCCTCCATGACGTGCAGCTTCCCGCTCCAGTCTCCTCTGCCTCTTGGCTATTGTCCACCTCCCAGACCATGCCCTGGTCGAGGTCCCTATAGAGCTCCCTGGGGATGGCCTCCTCCTACAACGTCTTCCCTTAGAGGAGCGGGATCTCGCTTCCCCTGCTGCTCCTACTGAAAGGGCGTAGATGGAAGATGCTGCTACTGAGGTGTGTGATGGGCCTACCCACTGCCGCCCTTCTGAACTCTATTCGGGAACTGGCACTGAAGGTGCCAGGGGATCTCGCAGACGAATCATCTCGGCCCTGGGCCTGAAGGGAAAGGGTGAGGGCCAGGGGATCAGAATTGGAATTGTTGAGGCCTGCTCGCTGCTGGTCGGAAACTACAGGGTCCGGATGCTGGAGGTCTAGTGATGAGAGCCTTTACCTTTGACAGGACTTGCTGAATCCCCTCTCGTGATACACCTCTAAATCTGTGCAACCTATCCACCACTTAATCCCTCTTCTGCACCTCTAAGTATGTAGGTAGATTTAAGGGAGTAACGACATACTGGAGGGATGGTCATAGTGCCTCCTCAAAACGTCTCGCCCGAGACTCCTCATCCGGAATGAGGTCTGGTGCAAATCGAAGGAGATCCTTGAACTTGATCCCAAACTCTCTCACCGACATACTCCCCTACTGGAGGGAGATTATCTCTTCTCTCTTTTATGCATTCATCATCGAAGAGAAGAATTCCACCCGGAATTCCTTCTCAAAATCGGCCCACGCAACCTCATCCTCCTTCCATTCCCCGTGATAAAGCATCCACCACTGACGCGCTTCTCCCCACATCTCTTTGATGGCCAGAGGAACCCTATACTCAGTCGGAGCCCAAATCAAGCCGAAAGTGATCACTTTCTCCTCTAGCCCACTCTCTGTCTCCATGTATGAGGTGCTACCCTAGTACTTCCTGAGGGTCTGTCGTTGAAAGGCTCGAAGAACCTTCTACCACTGATCATCCTCCTCTTCTTGGATGATCCTCCTCCGAACAGCCATGTCAACCCCCTGGGCCTCGATCGACCGTACTACCCGTGGTCGCCTCCCGGGTAACATAGCTACAGGTAAACAGGGAATGCCTAAGCCCTAGTAGAGTAGAATATTGTTCTTACATTTTACTTCACTTCATTATTTATTTTTGAATCCCCAAAACATCTAGAAACATGAGAAAAAAGTCAATATGAGGCATGTACCATTCCTAGGGTCTCTACCCTGCAATCAGTGTAGCCTCACTTGGCCGTTCAGCAGGTCCAGAGTCCTTGCTTCGGATCACGGGGCCCCTAAAATCCTATGTCCTAGCTGGTCTTCCTTGGCCCATTTCACGCACCATGATCACCCTACACAGCTGCCCTACCATACCATGCAATCATCACTGTGCCTAACTCCAGGCTCCACCATATCTCGGATCCTCCGCCTCTGATATCATTCTATCACGACCCGCCTTCACCAAGAGGTGTGAAGGGTCAGTAGATTTACAAGCCCATCCTTCCTTATGTTGATGGAGGGTAATGACCACTGAAACCCACCTTCAATAGGTACCTATGTTGCGACCAGCACCAAGGGTATAGAATCTCACACAAAATAGAAGGCATTACTCTTTTTATTTTTATAGGATCGACGGATAAAACAGTATCCCCAACAATACCTAAGTTGAAAGTAAAGCTAAAGACAAAATCAAACCATTCCCATATTCATGTTCAAAAGTAAAAGATACAAGACACAAAACTCCAATGGTAAAATACCAAGAAAAAAAAAGAAAACGACAATAGCAACTACCCCAATGTCCGCACTAGTACCGTCCCGCATGATCCCTAAAGTCCTCCTGGAAACCTGGAATCACTTCTATATACGTAGGGTGAGTATACAAGTACACTAATTAGGGAAACCCAAAGACTGTCATGCACCAGTGAGGAGACATTCTAATGCCCCATGGAAAAAGGGATAACCAAACACCCAACAAGGAAATGATATCCACCCAAAACTCACCAAGGAACGCTCCCCAAATAATACAAGTCAATTAACAAATAGTATTAGCACATCGATATTTCAGTACCCCGCGCCTCTTCCCCACTGGTTATTAAAGACATCCCACGCATCAAGCCAATCCCGCCATTTTCACGACAGTCCCACTGCCACTGCTTCCCACACACTCCTGGGCCACAACCACACATCCCACCCACAAACAACTGGGACAAAACCACTCTCCAGACCACAGACACTTGGGCCACAACAGCCTCACGTAACCAAGCATGAAAACACCTACGCCAGAACAACCACTGCCATGACCGAAGACCCTGGGCCAGAAAGATACTATCACGTCTGAGACACCTGGGTCTCTTCCCGAGGATACTTTGGAAACAACCTGCCCGTAAAAACCTGGACCTACCACCACAACTACCCCGCATGAATATTATTGGGCTATTAATGGACCTCAGGACATCACATCCAGCCCGAAGAGTCTTGGGCTCTTCGGGAAAGGGAGCAGAAAATGAGCTAATAACCAGCCACTCATAGGAGTGTTGGGAAAAGAACCCTCCCCATGAAATGAGGTGTTCGGAACTAAGTTATCAACTTGGGTGGGGCGTGAATATGAAGCATAAATGATACATATATATTTATGGTTACAAACACTCATCCAAACCTATGGGTTCCAAAACATAAGCACAAACACCCTTGATACTATTCATTCACAAATGAAGATACGACACTCGCGGCCAAGTCACAACTCATTCCCAAAATAATTCCCCACTAAACCATTCTTGTTATCATTTTCAAGTGATCCCATTGGGGTGGATTCTCCCTACCATTCAACTAACATGCATAACCACAATCCAAAAAGGAAAGAAATAGCCAAATAGTAATTTAAGCATTCACACCCGGTTCTCTTGCAAAGTCACAACAACAATGGGATAAGTGAGATCCCTCGATGTACTGTTACCAAAGAAAACCCTGAGATATAACCCCATGTTCCCAAAATCCAGGAGCCAACAGTTTCTCAACAATAGAGGATTCCACCCCAATTCATGATATAAGTAGAGTAACCACAAAGCCTCAAATTCAAAACCAGTGAATGTACAACAACAGGGGATCTCATCCCCACCCGTAAAACCCCAACAATCGGACCGTGAAAGAAAAAACTAAACCACTACCACCAACACAAGGCAGGCCCATGCATCACATTTAAAAAATTTAACACACTCCATGGTTTCAATTACACTGTTATTTAACTGGGGATAACACAGAAAAGTGTGGATCCTGTTGCTTTTAATTTATTTAACATAGTATACATAATTTACCAATTTAATGTTACGTTTATTTAAACATACAAGAGATCCGAGGTTCATTTGTGCACAGAGAAATACCACCAATGACCAAGAATTTCATTGTGCATAGGCCCGTACAATTCATAACACAGAAGAACATAAAGAGTATTTCATAACCTCGATCACACCCCCGTTTCATTCTTTAATGGTCAATTCATTATATGTGTTATGTTTGGTTTCATCAATTTCCATAGAGGCAAAAGCAAGCCCACTAAGCATGATACACAGAAAGTAGAGTCAAAGGAGAAAATACCTACTTGCTTTATCAAAGATCGATGTTTTTCTCCAAGCTCCAGAACAGGGGAAGCACAACTCGCAAGGCTCCCGCACAGGAGCACCTCGTGCCTCGGGAAAAAAGACTTCAAGCACACAAAGAAACAAAAGTAGGAGACTAGCCAAGAGGGAGAAGAAAAATTTCTAGTGTGATAAATAAATGAGATCCTCAACGTTATGTTATAAGGAATTTTAACTCCCTGGATGTTGGATCGTGGTTCTACCACACGGTTGGGTGGTTACACATGACTGAATTAATTGTTATTTAATTGGGTGGTTTCTCGGGATTTTTAGATATTAATTATAGGTTAAAAACGGCCTAAAAGAGGCGTTATGAGATAAAATATAGAAGGAAAACCCAATAAAGCTGGATAACATCGATCGGTCGTGCCGACCATTCACGCTGTTCGGTCTCCGCGCCGATTGGTCGCGCCGCTCAGTCACACCGATAGGTCGCACAGATTGGGCGCGCCGATCGGTCACACTTCTAGGTCGTGCCAATCGGTCACACCAACTGGTCGCGCCGCTCGGTCATGTCGACCGGTCGTGCCGTTCGGTCTCCCCGATCAGTCATGCAGATCAGTCACACCGAACGAGGTGAGGACCCTTAGGATACTAGAATTTGGAGAGGGATGGATCATGAGGGTGTGTGCCATTACAAAAACATATTAAGGTCTTATGAAGGATCCCAGAACAGATGCCAATAATATATTTACCAAATTAATTAATTCAACTTTAAAATAAACCGGATTGGAATTTTAAAGAAAATTTAAACAAATCATGTTATACAAATCAAGTGATGGAAAATACATTAAAAAAGGTTTTACAATGATGGAATATTTCTATAAAAATTCACAAATTTTCTTTATATAATATATTTTATATAAATTAAGTATGTTTGTGATCCAGTTTTACAACATTAGAATATATTCATATCATAAATATAAAACAATGGAGAAACATCATCATCTTCCATATAGGTACATCAGTTGTAGAATATAGTAATTTACATTGTATAACTGATTACTAAAATATGTGTACACACACATCCCGTTAAAACTACCCAAAGGTTACTCATCACCATCCCATAGGGTATGTGACCTAGTGTATTTATGATTTTGAATATTGTATAGTTGTAGTGTGTGTCCAAAAAACACACAATATATGCAAGTCCAGCATATACTCTTACACAATCAATGATGGGAAATTTATATTCAGACTTCTTCAAATAAAATAAAATCACATTCCACCCATTTCCAATGCCAATTTCCATTTAAACCAAAAAAATAGAAAACATTCCTTTTCAACAACCAAACACCACTAGGATTATTTTAAAACATTAAACCCATTTTTATCAACATAAATATCAATTAAAAACCAATTTAATCAATTTCAAAATTCATTTACATAATTAAATTCAATAATTTAATAAAAATAATTTCCATAAAATCTATTATTTAAATTAAAAATTTTAAAATAATCCCATTTTAATAAACAAAACCCAATTCAATGAAATTGGGGTTCTCCCAAATGAGCATTGGAAAAAAAATTCATTACTACCAATGGTCTATAATTAGGTTTTACTATATAAATTGTAATCAACATTGATCAATTAAATATAAATTAGTAATAGAAAAAAATAAAACAATTTAAGTACAATCATTTATTCCATATGGGACAGAATGACCTATCTTATTCTGACACGCAATGACCACAAAATAACCTTTGAGAAGAAAAATCCCATTGATGACCTCAAAGATAAACATAGATATTAGATCTAGTAACAAAGTGTTTAGATCCCAAAATTCAAGGATTATCAATGAAACCCTATTATGGAGAAAGAGAAATAAATGAAGATAACTCGAGAACTATAACAACCCATCTATTTATTGCACACTTCAACATGATTTTTTATATAATATTGAACATAAGGAAACACTTATAATCAATAGGACTACTGTCTTTCAAAATAATGAACATTACATTAAAACATAAGACTAATTATACAACATCATTATTAAAAAAATATTTTACATGTCCAAAAAATTACTTCATAATTAGCGTGGCTTGGGATAACCTGAGGACATACATAAGATAAGGGTGAGATATAAAGCCCATTATGGGAGTAAACAAGGCTTAAAATGAATAATACAATAAATTTTTGGAAATATGAATATAAATTGAGCATTATAGAAAACTCAACATAAAGGAGTGATATATCCGTATTATCATAACATGGAGATATAGAAATAACATTTAAAATGATATTAGTATGTGATAAGGCTCATTACAAAAAGATCACGTGTAAACTCTCATTGCACATGAATTATCATGATTAAACCCTCATTTTACATGAATTAGAGTGATTCAACACTCATTTCAAATAATGTACCATGATACTATTAATTTCCCAATACATTTGAGTGCTATCAATCCACAACCTTCTTAATCATTTTATTTCATGCATAATTGTGCGAGATAGATCATACAACATGGATTCATTAATCAGCATAAATTATTCCACGAATAAGATATGTGGACTAAATAAATTTAATTCATCTTTCAAAACATAGAAGTGAATAATGGTGAATACCCTTGATAGAAAAATAGGTATGGTATTCTCCTACACGACGATTTTGGAAAGGAATATTTTGGCGTAACTTCGTTAGGATAACGACGTCAAATAAAAATTATAAAATTGGATGGTGAGAGATAAATTTTATATATTAATTTATACATGAAATGGATAGTTAGGGGATCATGAAACAAAATATCCCAATGTATTTAATGTAATTTAGATTCATAATATAAAATAATTGCATGAGTGAGAAGAGGGAAATCCCTTACGGAATTTCCTCATGGTAACAGATATATGTTAGTGGCGTTAATGAGAGAGAAATGGGTCTATCATCTTTCAAAAATAAGGAGGGAATTATATGGGTGGTGTGAATTTATACCCAAAAAATTTTAATTGATAACATAAAGGGTATAACAATATAAGGAAACTTGGAAATAAATAAGTAATGAAGGAATGTGAGGATCTCTTACCTGAGTGTGTGACTTCAAGAGCATGAGGAAGGGAATAATGTGAGCTTAAGGAACCTTAGGAGGATTCTAGAAATAGGAGGGAAGAGTATGGATATTCTCCAAGAATTTTTTTTGAATACAAGTTAGATCTTAGGTGTGTTTATATATGAAATGAGAGGGGAATTCGTTAATATTTCTTAAACATTGGTTTTGGAATCTATATAATTAAATATTAAAAATTAGAATAAATTATATGGTTTTTTCCTTTGTATTTTATGAAGGAGAGTTGAAAAAATTATTTTATACGACCAATGGATGGTGTTATTATAATATTAGGCTTTATTCTATTGAGTTGAGTCACACTACCATGGATATAATTTTAAAATGTCAAAATATTTTATATGTCGGGAAGGTTCCACTAATGCATTGTAAAATTAATCAATCAAATATAAAATCTCATAATTTTAACGTTAAAACATATATTATCTGAATAAAATTTTTATATTATTTTATTACATCACAATTGGGTCATTATGAGGTCATAAAACAAATTACATATTTAAAGGCTATTAAATTTTAACACAAAAAATTTATTATCTTAGAAAATTATGAAAAATACACTATTTGATAATATCAACATCTTGAATCCAAAAATAATATTCATTTCATCTTAAAAATTTTAAAAATATATTACTTCTCACTTTTAAAATAAAAATGACATTTATTGAACATTCATGGGTTTTGACAAAAATAAATTTCAAAAATTAATAAAAATTACATGAAAATTTATATTTAATAACAATTAGTTCAGAAATAATATTTTATTAAAATAAAATTTAATTAAAAAATCCATTAATTTTTAATAATATATATCATAGTTTAATATTTACAAAAAATACTATTTGTTCTATAAAAATAGTTGACAGTGAAAAAATAATAAAATGAATACATATTATTTATTAATTAAAAAATAATACACTTAATAATAGTGCTAGGGTCTTGTTACATAACCTTTTATAACACTCGAATGAGAACTAAGGGTATGGTGGGTGATGGTGATAACTCTTAAGGTGACTCTGATTACATCGCTCGGGTGGTAATCACAGTTAACATCATCTTCTCTCGCAAGCAATTCTGTTCAAGCATAATTTGTTCAATCAGGGTTTGGTATTCTTCTATTGATAAGCAAAGTGATGTTACCTCTTTTTAGAACTCCAAAAAATGGGCTTCATATAGAGCAATTCAACTGGATGAGGCCATCTCTTCCTTTGTCTGAGTAAATTGGATTTGTTAAATCCATATATTTATATTAATCAAGTGATTACTATAAAATGGCTATATTAGCAATGGTAAAAATTCATAATGATATTTTAAAATAATGAAACATAGAAACATGGAAGTGCATATTTTTATATAAACATTTTACCTAATAATACATATACTTATAGCAATATTAATTTTCATTAATAAAAGTTTGGGTCATTGAAATATTCCCCCCTTATGAAATTTCTCCCTCAAAAGTTCATTTTCCCACACTAAAACTAATGAGGGTAACTCTGCTTTATCACTTTCAATGATTCTTACATTTCATCTTTAAACATTTGGTTTTTCCACAACCTACTGACGAGGGTAATTGCCTTATTTTATAGAACCTTTTCCCTTTGATATAATATCTTCACCGGCTTCTCCTCATAGCAGAGGTCCTTATCCAATGGAACAACCTCTATATTCAGTACATTTGATGGTTCAAGTATTTACTTCCTCATGAGTGAATTATATAATTCATGATGTACTTGAGACATTTTTTGTGGGAGTTTAAATTCAAAGGACACTAATCTAATGTGTTAATGGATCTCAAAAGGTCCTATGTATCTTGGACAAAGAATTCCCCTCTTCTAAAGTCACATAACTCTCTTCCATGGTGATATGAGGTGGAATAACATGTCTGCAACATTAAACTATAGGGCACAATGATGATTATCAACATAGATCATTTGTCAACTTTTAGAATATTTAACTTTTTGGTAGATGGTATTAACCATAACCCACCATTTATAAAACCCTTTCTCGACATAGAAGTTTTCTCTCACCAACTTCATCCCAATATGACGATGTTCTACACCACTTCCTATAAAGGGCTTTATAAGGATCTTTTTGGATGCCTTTGTGGAACCTTATATTGTAAGATAACTCAACCAGATGATTATTTTGATCCTATTCTCATTTCATGTCCATTGATCATGCTCTCAACATTTCCTCAAGTGTTTGGATAGTTCCATTAGATTGGACATCAGTTTGAGGCTGATAATCCATACTGATGTTCATCATTTTATTCAGAGCATGTTGGAGACTCTTCCAAAACATAGAGGTGAATCATAGATCTCAATCGGATACAATCAATAGTGGTACTCCAATAAGCCTTAAAACATCCCAAATTTATATTCATGACAGATGATCCAATGAGAGATCCTCTCAAATTGCAATAAACTGTGTAGTATTTGTATGTTGATCCACTACATCCCAGATAGAATTGTTTCCTTTGGATGTCTTCGAATGTCCAGGGACAATTTCCATGGTGATGTTTTCCCATTTCCATGATGGTATGGGCATTGGTTGCATCATCCCCTTATAATTGTACCACTCAAACTTCACTTTCTGACACAATGGGCACTTTAATGTATACTCAACAATCTAATTTTCCATGCCATCCCATCAATAATGCTCTTGTAGATCTCGAAACTTTTTTAGATTCCTAGGTGAATGGATAAATATGATCTATGTGCATAATCCAAAATATAATTCTTTAACACTATATTTGATGGATGACATATTCCGGTCCAAAATCTCACAATCAATAATTCATTAACATAGAACATTCAGGATATCCCATTCCCGATAGTTTCCACATTCTTTTAAATTCCCACATCATCCTTCTGAGCATTCTTTAACCCTCCCAAAATATATGGTTGATAAATAATTTATGAGAGGATTAATGATATTCCTTTATTTATGATTCCCATGTCAATATTCATCTAATCTCTGAATATTTGGTTCTTTTCAATTCACATCATTGATAGAATCACTACGCCCTTTCTACATAGAGAATGTGCCACCTTATTTGTATTCCCATGGGGTAATTGACTGAGTAGTAATAGTCTTTGATCAGCCCTACCATCTTCCTTGGCGTATGATCAATTATTTATGTGTGAATATATACTTAAGGACTTTTTGACACATATACATTTCACACTTCTCCCAATGAATTAATATCGCCAAATTTTTTATACTAAGATTACTACAACTATCTCTAGATCTTGTGTTGGATAGTTTTTCTCACAAACATTATATTTAATTGAAGCATAAGAAATGAATATAAAATTATTCATCAACACACAGTCCATTATCATCTTTGAATCATCACTGAATACCACAAAAAGTTATCCACCATTGTGTAGTGTGAGTGTAGGTGCTTTGATATTCCTCTTTTTCAACTCCTTGAATCTATTTTCTCATTAATCACTCCATGAAAACATGACTCCCTTATGAGTTATCATGGTAAGAGGGATTCACAATCTTTTGAAATTTCTCACAAATCAGTGATAATATCAATCTAACCCATGCAAGCTATGGATATTTGTCTAATATATTGGCGTCGACCATCCTTCAATTGAATTTTTCATTTAGAGATGCACATATAACCCATTTCTAGTGATGATATGACCCTATAATGATACCTCCTTGAACCAGAAGACACACTTAATGATGTTTTAAAAAAGATTCTCATTTTCCAAGGTCTCTAGTACTATGCTTAAGTGCTTCACATGATCCTCCATGTACATTGAGTATATCAAAATATCGTCTATAAATTCTACCATACATTTGTCGAGGTAATCCCAAAATACACTATTAATAATGTCCATTATGATTTAATGAGAATTATCGAGTCCAGAAGGTATTACATTGAATTTATAGTGCTTGTTCCTTGTATAAAATGAATTCATGGTGATCTCCTCCTTCTTTATCCTTACTTGGTAATATACTGACCGCATATCCACCTCGGAATATAATTGTTCTCCATGTAGCTGATAAAAAATGACATAAATTACTGTTAGAGGAAAATCATTATTTATAGTGAGTTTTTGAGCTCACAATAATAAATTCAAAGGAACATTGACCAGTCCTTATTCTTGACGAAGAGGACTGGTGCCCCCCATGTTGAAGCACATGGTCATATAAACTTTTATCCAGATTCTACTATAGTAGTTATTTAGCTAATTAGATTCTACAAAATCTATTGTATATGGTGACTTGGATATTGTAAAATCCCTGGGAATATGATTAATCAAGAATTCAACATCTCTTCTAAGAGTAAGACCAATGAATTCCCTGAGAAACACTTTATTGAATTCCCTCGCAATAGGCCTATCATCCACGATGGTTTCATCCCCAGACTCAATCATCAGAGCAAGATAATCATTCTCATAGGGTATTAATATACATGTTTGAGATGATTGTGCTAATGAATATTCATCCTCCACCTTTTATTTCTACTTAATAGAGGGTCGATTCTCCATATAGAGAGTGATTTCCCCCTAATGTCAGTTTTTATGGGATCGATCCAGGGAAATCCATTCCATAATAAAATTTCATAAATTCACACCAGATAAAGTGTTAAGTGGTTCACTTGTAAGTTAAACCCACAATTTTTTATTGGGGAGGAGTTATATTAATGGGATGCTATAATTGCACCATTTTCAGTTCTGACCAATAACTCTACTTCAATGATTTGTGGGGGTATGGGATTGTTCTACTAAACATTCATGATATAATACAATGCGTAGAACTTGAATAAAAATTATGGTCACTATTATTGAATGAATAACTAGTGTACCTATCACCACCTTGTTTTCAGGGTTTTCTTCTGCAGTAGTGATTGCAAATTCATTCCATTTCATCCATGGAGTCTAATGGTTTTATCAGAAAATCAATGCCTTAGAGAACATGTATGAAAAGTGCCATGGTTCAATGTAGTTTAAGCAATGAACAATGCATTGATGGGTTGAACATTGAATTCAACTCCTCAATAGTGGAATCATGTTATTCTTATCTTCAATTAATAGTCATGTTCCCTTGACTTCTGCACCTAAAGCATTTTCTCATCCCCTTCATGAAATTTCTAGGGAGCCTCTTTCAGCTACATTGGAATGTATGGTGCTAGAATTTCATAGAACTGATAGGTTTATCTATCAGACCACTAGATAAAATTCCATTTTCCCCATATTCTCACTATGATACCCTTGAGATTCTATGATCTCTATTTTATCTATGAGGGAACATCGGAAAATTTCCTCATAGCTATTGAAGTTATAAATTGCTAGGGCATTATGTAGGCTTGGTTATAGCCCACCATAGAAGCGGTTACCATTCCATTTGGGGGTAAAGAAAATACTAGAGGCTTATCGTGTAATCCTTGAGATTACATCCTCACACGCTCTGATAGATTCATCTTATATTTTTTTGAGGGCAAGGAAGTCCCTTTCTATCTAATTTCAGGTGCTGTGAGAAATTTTTTTATTAGATAACATTTTTTGGAAATCCTTCCATTCCAACACCTCGGACTCTTCCTCGGGATTCATATTTTTGATCAATGTACACCATCGATCAGCTTCAACCTCTATATGATAATAATCTATATTAACATTATATTTTTCAGAACATTCATGGAAGGATAAGACCATATCAATTGATGTGATCCATTATTTTGATATTGAGGGATCCTATGATCCATTAATAGTCATATGCCCTTGTCTTCTGAATCACTTGATTGAGTTGTGTTCATTCTTGGGGGGGGGGACGTTTCTCTTGAACCAAGTTTCTATTAAAAACATGACTTAATTGATATAGTATCATGACAATGTTTGTGATTCCCACTAATAACAGATTGGAAATATCAATAGAAAAGTCATCACATTTATCTTATCATTGGTTGTTATATAGAGTCCTCATATTATCGGCTACCAGTTGAAATAAATGGAAAATTGGGACTAACATATAAATGGGAATCTAATGAAAAAAATGGGTAACATTTAAATTTTATTTATTTCATTAGAATATGAATATATAGGCTTCAATCTATGTTATCCATGATCTACTTCTCAACTTGTATTCTTTGGGAAATGTTTCTCCCCAAAAAAATGGTTCATACTAAGATTATGAATTTACCAAAGCATATAACATGCTATTGTGGTTCCAAGAGTCCAGAAAGGCCCGTGGACATTCATCCTTTACCATTAATGTCTAGAATAATGTTATGCTTTGATTTTTTAGCCCTGGTACATATGTTCCAGAGCCACCTCTACACATTCATATCCCTACATGGATATACTTTCTTGATAAACCTCTTACTCTATACTCATAATATTCTAGGGATGTTTTTATTATACTTATTCTTATCCCTATGGATTTCACTCGGGTTTTCTAATCCTAATACAAAAATTAAATTAACCTCCCTATGATACATACCATAACAAACCTCCTCTTTATTACACAAATTACCATGACTTATTTCATAAAAATTCACTTAAGATATCTTTGAGGATCAAGAGGTATAGTGTATTTGGAAATTAGTAACATTACATGACAACTTATGACATAAAATACAACATCATTATTGAAAACTTCTTTTACATGTCCACAACATACCTTTGTACATATTATTTCATGTGATAAACTAAGGTTATACATAAGATAAGGGTGAGATATAAAGATGAGTTATGGTGTAAACAAGGCTTAACATGAAGAATAAAATACATGTTATGAAATTGACATATGAATGGATAAAAACAGAAACATGACCATAAAATCATGATATAGCATGATTATCATAACAATGAGATGTGGCAACAATATTTAGCATGATATTAGAATGACCAAAGGCTCACGACACATGGAGCATGAGTAAAACATCATTGAATGTGAAGCCATCTTTTCAAATGAATTAGCATGAGTTAAAACTCATTGCACATAATGTATCATGACTCTATACTACACCCAATGCATTAGAGCACTATCTGGGTTCACCCTTCTTCATCATTTCATTCCATGCATATGTGTGCCTCAAAGGTAATACATCATGGATTCATAAAAAATAAAAAATTATTACATGAATAATATATGATAAATAAAAAAATGTAATTCCTCAATCAAAATGTACATGTGCATAAAAGTGAATACCATTGATAGGGAAATGGGAATGTTATTCAATAACACAATGATTTTGGAATGGAAAATTTTGTGTAACTTCGATATCATATCGATGTATAATAGAAACATTAAAACAGTTTGATGAGAGAGAAATGAGAATCTCATCATTTTAACATGAAATGGTTAGTAAGGGTTCATGGAAGATAATATACCATAATATTTAATGGAATTTATATGCATAATATAAAATAATTCTTGAATGATGAGAGAGAAATCCCTTATGAAAATTTGGCACGATATCTCGTGTAAATGGGAGGAATTAATGGGAGCGAAAGGGGTCAATAGTCACTCAATAATAATGAGGAAAGTATAGTTGAGGTTCAAGTCATACCTCACCATCTTTAATTTAAAATAAAAGTGCATTACAATATATGTAAGCTTCGACATAAATAATGACGGAAGGAATGTGAAGATCCCTTAAATGAGTGACTGACATTATGTTCTTGAGGATGGAATTATTGAGAGATTGGGGCAACTTGAAATTATTATAGATAGATTAGGGAAGATTGGGGATGGGATAAAAAGATTTTGAGTTATGATAAGTGGGAGATTTGGTGAGTTTATATAGGAAATGAGAGGGTAATTCTTTAATATTTCCCAATCACAGATTTTGAAATCTATATAGTTAAATATTCAAAACCACAAACCATCCTATGGATTTTTACATGGGTATTTCCAAATGGGAGTGAAATGTATTATTTTTTAATGGAAATGGATGAACATGTTAAAATAGTAGGCTTACATATGCGGAGGAAAATCACACTCTCAATGAAATCATTTTATGATGTTAATATATTGTATATGTTTTGGAGGGTCCAATAAGGTGTTGTAAAATTAATAAAAAAAATCAAAAATAACATTATATTAATGGTAAATTATATATTGTAGGAAAACTACTTTTATTTTATTTTATTACATAACTATTAAGTCATTATGTTATCATAAAACAAATTATATATTTAAACAGACGTTAATTTTTACCAAAAAATACGACTGTCTTAGAAAATTATGAAAAATTCACTATTAGAAACTTTTGATGTCATGAATCCAAAAATAATATTATTTTTATATAGATAATTTTCTATATATTTTATTTTAATATTTTAAAATAAAATATGTCATGTATTGAAAATTCATGGATTTTGACAAAAACAGCTTTCCAACATTAATAAAAATTGAAATTGTATAAAAATTATACGATAATTTATATATAATAAAAATTAATTTAGTAATCAGATATAACTAAAATATTATTTAAGTAGAAGATCCATGAATTCATCAAAATATATTTTAAATTCAATATTTATTAAATATACAATTTTTTCTTTAAATCCCATTTACAAATATACAACAATAAAATCAATATATATTCTTTATTATCTAAAAAATACTGAAAATAATCATAGTTATATGATCATTGTACATTACCTCTTATAAAACCCATAAAAGACCTATGGTTAAAGTGTTCGATGGGGATTGGCTCTTGGGGAGACTCAGATAACCTCGCTCAGCTTGTAATCTCTATTAACATCTACTTCTCCCATAGGTGATTTCGTTCATGATTAACATGTTGAATCTCTAATTGGGATTGGTTTAAAGTGAATCCTAGTGACACTACCTGCTTTCCAATCATTAAAAAATGGATTCGTATGGAGAAATTCAGCGGGATAAGGCCAACACATCTTTTTTCAGAGTAAATTGGATTTGGTAATGCCCATTATTTATACTAATAATATGATCACTATTCAATGACTATTTTAGCAACGATAACAATTATTAACGGTATTTTAAAATTCAAAAACATTAATCGAAAGATGTGATTATGTTTTATAAAACCATTTGTCATAATTATATATTTAATTATATCAAGAAGAATTTTCATAAAAAAAAATTTGGGTCGTTACAAGAATGCTTACCCAGGAGTTCACTCCACCGACACAATGATTTTCAATACCCAAGAAAAAGGACTCTGAAGGGGTGAAGGAATAAAATATTTCATAGGGAAAGCCTTTGGTCGATAGAAATGAAACTATATATTAGGTGAAGAGTAGATCATAGTCATTATTCATGCGTATGACAGGAACACGAGAATCAAATGGCCTACAATCCCATAAAACGTCATGAAATGATTAAATATGTAACTGATGAAAACACATCACATTAAATTAAAAACCAATACTAAATCAACTCATGATGTTTCAAGACTCTTCATGTCACGTAATCATTCATAGTGAACCCTTTTTATGGTATGAACATGTCAGCCACTACATGTCATGTAGCCTATTTATACATATAGAATTCCTACAACCTACAGAAATTATCACTTAATGCTGAATGTTCAAAACATATATGAAAGATCTATTATATAAATCCTCCCAATTCATTCTCAACCATTACTAGTCAAAAAAAAAGGAAAAACCATGAAAATGTTAACGAAATACCTATCTTATTGGAAATAGTTTTCCAAAAACTCCTTAGTATTAATATTTTTTTATCCCCAAAATGACTATAAAGAAGATTTCATGCCAAAATGATTTTTCCATTATTAACATATCAGTGCCTCACATTACCATGTTTCACGATGATTATAACCATGTATCCATGGAACATGAACAAAATTCATCATCTTCCCTTGAAGTACATTGGTCTCAAAATCACCTATCATGTCTGGCCTCTCAATCAATGATATAACAGTTTGAATGACATGATCACTCCCTCTCAAAATATAATATGGATCAGATTTAAACATTATCAACTAGGTTTCATGGATTTAATTACTTATTGATTTTATCTGTTGTGAGAGTTCCCTACATTATGCATCTTTCCACACAAATTAAAAATCATCAAAATATCCAAATATTAGAACAAAGATTATGTTTCCTCCAAAGACATTTATGACCCAACCAAGGTTAAAATGTCAAGAACACATAGTCATAAACAATAATTCCATATTTGTATGGAGATAAAAAATATAATACTTATATCGTATTTGGTTCATTAAAATTCTTTGATGAATTAATTGAATCATTATATTCATCTGTTTTTCCAAACCTAGTCCAACTGAGGAACCCTATCCAATCTCAGACCAACATAATGTATATTTTCATGGAAAACCATAAAATAAATCAAAATGAGACATTATGATTATGTAATGGTGATTAATGATATAATAACACTCTAGAATCCCCAAGTGATCACCCCATCCTCCACCATAGTCGAGAACACAATGACGAATAATATCCAGAAGAATCTTATAGATTATTCTATCTGGCCTTCTGATTGCAAATGGTTGGTCATGGTCAAATAGACATGAGATAATAGTGTCTCCTAAATGCCTATTCAAATGTAATAAGTGAACCAAGAATCTCTATTTAGAGTCTATAGAGGATGAAACAACTTTAAAATGAAAAATCTCTTTCACATAGAGATTTCTAAAATATTCAACTTAGGTTGTATCATGAATGGGTATGAAGTGAGCTGACATGGTCATCTTGTCAATCACCACCCATATCATATTCGTCCTTCTTTAGGTATGAGGTCATACAAATACAATGGCCACAGAGTTCTCATCCCAATTCCATGTGGCGTATTGAAGTGGCTAAAGTAAAATCAAATGTTTCTAGTGGTCAGTCTTCCCTTGATGGCATGAATAGTATCTGAGAACAAAATCATTAATGCTCCATATAATACCTAACCACCAAAACTATTGACTTATATAATTTGAAATTTAAGTTGTTCCTTGTTCCATAACCAATTGGGAATTATGAGAGTACCACATTATATACTTCCTTACCGCTAAAGACACAACGATGTGATTCTGAAAGCACACAATAGACTCCCTAGAGGATGACCAGTGGGAAACTGTCTCCCCTCCATTAATAGAGTCTCTAATGCTACACAATTAATTAAAAAGTTATCCATCCAAAATAATCATCTACATGAGAGTGTATTTTAACTCGATACTAGAAAAATTACCTTCATCTAGTTTCTCTTGAACTCTAATATGAAACTGTGAAAAAAGATCAATAACATTACACACATCTGATGATTCATTCATTGTCTAGATCGGAGTTTTCCTAATCAATGTCAAAATATTATAGGTATTCCACCCAATACCTATAGAGGTGATTTAAATATTTTTGATAGAATATATAACTCACGATCTTATGGTCTAAATAAGCATTAAAGATGCATATTCAAGGACATTGGAATGTTAATTATTATTATGAGGCCTAATATTAATTTATTTTTAGGGAAATACATCATTACCATGAATATGATAAATGTACAATCTCGTATAGGATGCACAACAAAAGACCACATAGCCCTGCCCGACCTCTAGAATAGTTAATAATAGTGAAATAATCAAAAAATGCTTCAAATCAACAAAAAACATTTTGAAATTTAACATTACAAGATAAAATCACACCTTTCAGAGTTACAATAGTCATCATTGAATCCAACATTGAAATTTACTTCACATACCACATATAATATCTGTGTAACCCCAATAACATATGAATACTAATGACATTTCATGGTTTCTCTCAATTCATAGTAGCCTTCATCTTCCTAGGATCAATGGATATTCATTGTTATGAAACCATGTGTCCTAAGGATTGTTCTTCTTGAATATAGAAATCAAACACGGAATGATTGGTATAATGATAGTTATTTCTTAGCAAACACCTATTTGTTATTAGATGATGAATATGATCCGCCTTGGGCTTGGTGTAAATTTGTGTGCCTTCTAAAAATACTAGAAAAAGTATATAGATACAGTTGTAAAATAATATTAATTAAATCCATTGAAATACCAACACCATTGGTTATAAAAATATCAATATTGAGGTACTCATAATGATCATACCGATAATAAAAATTGATTTTCTGAATGTCCTATTATTTTCCCAAAAATTATTGTAAATACATCGATGGTCTATCATTGAATCCATCCTTTCACAATTAAACAAATCTAAAATATAAATAATTTATGGAAATGGATAATTTTTCTTCATATTAAAATGATTGATCTTTCTGTAATCAACAGATTATTGAAGTGAAACATAATTTTTCTTATTGAAGTGAACCAGAACTTCCAAGGTGACACACTCTAACATATAAATCCATTCTCCATATGATCATCCAAATATATCATTAGTTCATTCATTTAAAATAAATTCATGTTTTAAGAGTGAACTTAAACTATTTGAGTAACATAAATTAATTCAATGCAAAACATGACCTCACTTTCTAGGGGAAATGTATAGAATCAAATGGAAACACAATGGGAAACATGATAAAAATTGAAGGGATATCACCATTCAATCATTACCCCTCTCGAGTAAAAAACCACTAATATTACATTTATAATGTCTATATACTAAGGCCTATCATTTCATGAACATGGGTTCTATTATCCATGAAAGACAAGAGACACATTACTGGATGTAGAATGGTAGAACCTTAAAAGTTATCAATCATTCCAGACATTATTGTCATTGGGACAGTCCATTTAAAAATTGGTGTTAGGAGGGTTCATACCACTGACCAAAAAACTATAATCTAGCTCAACATATATTACAAATAAGACACAAGTGGGACTATAGAGACCTATCTATCTATTTATTCCAAGGGGAGGAGTAATATCAATTTAAAAAGATAAATTATCCATTATAATATTTATCATGTTAACAATACATGATGAAATAAAAAATGAGTTGAACCAAAGAAGACATCTATGATCAATGTACCAAATTAAACCATTGATCCATCATTATCTCATAAAGAAAAATCTGAAAAAAAAATGAATAACCTCATCAAGATAATCTGACTACCCAATCACATTTCGGTCGACCTACTCTGCCTTTAAAGACTCCACACCTTTTTTCAAAATAATTGACTCTTTATATAGCATGTCGGTTGAAAGAAACCATAATTATATACACTCTAATACCTCATGTTTACATTCCATCACCATCATGTCCAACCATATCATTCTTGGTCCCTCCAACTCAAAAGTGACACACTTTAACTTGTTATCAAACTTTGTCTCTATGAACTCAAATAAACTTTCCATGCTTCCAAATCATTCATAATCTGGTTGAGGTTTATTTTTTTAAACTGGTGGAATATAGTGAATAAAATATTGTGAACAATATTTTAGAAAATCATTATGAGGTTTGACAAAAGGATCCTAAATTGGAACTGGTGTTGGGGAATATCATAGAGATTTGATCGTACACATGATCATCTCAACCAGATTATGATCTATAATAGGACTCACTAACTTTGTTTCAACATCCCCTCCTTCCTATATTTGATCAAATTAATTCTATGAATACAGATTCTATAAAACATAAGGAAAAAAATGAAGACATAAGAAAATACTCAAATACAAGAGTTAATTAAACATAATCCCTACAAATAGAAAAAAACATGATTTGGATTTCAATATATCAAAATTAATGTAGTGAAAATTTTATAAATTATTTACATGACATTGATACCGAACCACACCTAGTGACTTAAGGATCATAATGGTGAATGATATCTAGAAACTCAACAAACAATATTTCATAAGCCCCAAAAATATTTCACCAATTCATATTGTAATAAATACAATATATTAGAATCACCCTCTGATACAACACTGTCATAAACTATCCCAGGTGTAATGCACCGACACTATATGCCTGAAGCCAATGCTGTATTTTTATAAATTTTCATGAATAAGATGAATCAAATCCTGAAGGACTGACCAGTTTAGCAGTCTTGGAAATTATATTACATAAATGAACCATAAATTATAACCAAAAAAATCTACATAGATAATCCTTACAGAATTCCATTTATCTCCTATATTAACCTTGGATATCATTCATAACACACTTCTTGGTATACTGGAAAATATAACATAAGAAATGGGTGAGAATAGTTGTTTAGAAAAAGTAAGAATAAAATTCAAGAAATTATGATAAAATATTCATAAACCTTATGGAATGATGTATAAATAATACACAAGCCCGATAAAAATAACCACGATCAAAATATTAAATGAATAAATAAACCCATATATTATATGAATAACACATGATATTATACCTGTAGAAAAACAATATTGAATAACTATATATAATATCATAATGAGGGAAATCATAATTCTGGACATCTGCACTATCATGATATATCCTAAAGGTAACAACTATCATGATTTATCCTCACGAAAGATTTTGTCTGTTGGTAATATCCTTTCTGATTTTTTGTCAAGATCAATCCTCTTGACATTGTTAAACAGCTTGGAAACCAAATGCAAAGGGTTTGGCTCTATCAAATTTCATCTGATGAGACTTATTGATGCATCGAGATTCTATAGACAGCCACTCTGGTATCATAAAAAGTCCAATACATTTCTCATATGAAAATGGAGAAACATAAATAACATAATTTTTCAAATTAAATGTTTTATGAAAAATATGAGTACATTAACAAAAACTAATAATGTTATCTAAATTTAATATCAACAATCATACTGATAATAAACAATTAAATAAAATATGGAAAATGACTTCATAAGAAATATAACTCAATTATGTAAAATATCAAACAATGTGTGATGACATAGATGAAAAATACTCTATTAAAATCATTAAAAATATCATCAGACAAATACATCTTTTCCAATGAAATCATTTATACAAAAACTGCACACTTAAACAAAAATTCAAAAAGATATTTTTGAAAAATAGTCTCCCATAACACATTAATACTTTTGAAACAATTAAAATTTTTAAACATTCAGGTCAATATAAATATATCCTTAAAATCATTAGGAAAACATGGACATAAATTATAAATATTATGAATAATTAGACTCAGAAAAAGGTTAAAATGATGATTTAATTAAAGAGACCCATACATAAAACGTCCAACATATTCATTATGAAAAATAATTAATGAAATTAAAAATAATTAAAAAATCTGATTTGTAATCCTTTATATAAATCTAGATAAATATAAATGATAATATAAAGAATATTGAAATGGGAAAGGATTAATTATTTTTAACAATCAATATGTCTCACACCACTTTGATCATTAAAATCATAATCTTGATATCTACAAACAAATCTTTAATTACCATGAAGATAAAAGTATTCATAAAATGAAATATAATAGGGGAAATAAATACACCTCAGACCAGAAATAGGTGATAGACATGACTTAAATCTCACAAATATTACAAATGAGATGAAATTCCATTACATTAGCTTTGATAATCTTTTTATGTATCTGAATCTATTGTGTAATTTAGGTAGAAATATTTTCAGATTCTAAAAAAATCATAATAATATTTATGATATCATATATGATTATTTTATGACTATATATTGCTCGTTT
Source organism: Viscum album (assembly GCA_963277665.1). Lineage (NCBI taxonomy): Eukaryota > Viridiplantae > Streptophyta > Magnoliopsida > Santalales > Viscaceae > Viscum > Viscum album. The sequence continues at coordinate 1,513,753,334 of OY728122.1, read as the reverse complement.
ATTATTAATTTCCTTGTTAGTGAAACATTCCATGTAAAAATCACTTTGTTTATCATATGTTCTAGGACTTTTTATTCTTGATCATATTACATATATCATGATTTTATTAATTCAAGAATATATTTCATGATTTATATAACATATATATTGATAATATATATATATATATATATATGAAACATAGATCCCCATTCATGGATATTGTAGTCTATACGTTCACATCAATAATGATTATGTTTTCTTATTGTATTGAATGGAAGTAATTGAAGGAAATGAATGTACATAATATATATATTATTCAAGTAGATTTTTTATGTCATATATTTTATAAATATCTAATATATATATATTTTTAATAATCCGTGAATGGTAAACATTGAAGATGAATCTTATCTCTCCGTGGAGACGGTAAGTCGTATATAACCACAAGCGACGTTATTATTTCTGTAATGGTTAAACGGTATGTAATTTTATGTGATATAAATATTATGAAAACAATATCATGTAATATATATTATTTCAATCCTTTACCTTCATCATTATACCCATTTTAATAAATTCTAACGAGAACTAGTTTGCACCAAAATCTGGAGATGATACACAGTACGCACGAACGCATTGTGATATTATTTTTTGTATGATGGGTAAAATGTGGAATATGGGTATCCAATAATAATAACAACATATAAAAATATATTTTACTAGATATTTATCCAATTAGTATGGGAAAATTGTAATATTATGTAGAATAAGAAATGAAATTTAATTTAATTGATAAAATAATTACCTCTTTTTTTAGTGTCTCTTTTATTTTCACAAAAGGACTCCATAAGATGAATTTAAACCCCAATTATGACTTCTAGGATGAATTCAAGGAGGTTGGGAGAGGAAATAGGTATTCTAGGTCCACAAAAAAGTTCATTCTAGGTGTGAATTAATGATAATGATATTTTCTCATTTATATGAGAGGTGAGGGGCAGTTTTGGTTTATATGAAAAATATTAATTTATTTAAAGTTGATATTCGTTTTAAAATATATAAAATGTTGTTTATTTGGAGGGTAATATTAGGATGGCTCAAAATACAATAAACAAAGAAATGCGAGACCTGTTTATGTTATAAAATTAACCCTATATTTTGTGTTTAACCCTTAGTTGAATAATATAACTCTTATAGTGTCTTATTATTTATTTACACTATAGGTTTAATAAAATTACTATAAAATAAAAAATATACTCCGATTAAAACAGTTATAAAATATTTTATGTTATAAAAATTATTTTATCAAACCAAATGTTTTTATGACATTTATATCATTAAATAAAATCATATTTATTTTAAAATATCATTTATGTCATTTTTAAAACCACTGTATATTTTCATATTTAAAAATATCAAACCATCAAGATATCATCAAACTAATAATTTAAATAAGTCACTAACATGTCTATTATATCTATAAAATTAATTTATGTACTTAATTATGTAAAATTATAATTATTTTTATATTTTTAATACCATTTATTCGATATCTCAATTAATTAAACAATTACTGCGTCATTATTGTGTCACAATTTATTTTATTTATTTATTGTATAAAATTTATAAACAAACTATGGTGATATAGCTAAATTTATAGAATAATATATAATATTTATAGTCTATCATATCAATTATATATACTCATATCAAAAATAATATTGTTAATACAATTTTTCAGAAGACATTTTTAACTCTTATTTGAATAAAATATAATAAATGTCATACTAAAAACACGTTTCCAAAAAGGATAATATTATCAAAATAAGGTCGATTTTGGTTCAAAAATAATAATCCAATTAAATTATTTAAAGTTATTGAATAATTTTAGTTTATTATAATATTATTATTAAATTTTATTAGACCATTTACCTTTAATCGTGGAAAATAAAATAAAAAAGATACATTTCAACAAAAAAATATTTGTATCATATAATACCATGATTTTGTTATTAGTTAGTATAATGTATGTAATATTTTCTAAATTAAATTCATTGAAGGGGTAAAACTATGTCTAATGAAAATTTGAAAATGTGGGCAGTAGACAGTGAATTAAAAATTAAAAATGGACAATGATTTTTTATATCTAATTCTATTATAAAAATGATTCCATTGTTATAAATTGGTTTAAAATGTTATTTATTTATCATTTTTGAAATTGAAATCAATTTAAAGTAAAATAATTATTTAAATGAAAATTCTATTTTTAAATATAATTTAGTTTATTTCACTAATCATAAAAAATTATAATATTTTTAGAGAAATACAAAAATATCACTATATGATTATATTGATATTCAAATTAAAAAATTTAATTCTATTTTACCACATTTAATTTATAAAAGTTTCTAAACATAATATTATTATGGTTCATAAAAGAACCATAAAAGTAATTCCTTTATTAAAATATTTTTCCAAAACATATATTTATATAAATGAAACATATATATTTAATTATAAATATGTTTTACTCAAGTAAAGACATTAATTATTTGTTATATTTTATATTAATTTTTTAATATATATGTTATAAATATATCATTTAAATAACTTTAAGAAAAAAGTGTTGTTTCACCAAAACCCAGTCTTGCATGTTACACAAGCCAGGTCGATGTTGTGTGTAAATATATCTATTAAATATAATGTACTATAAAATCATGGGTAGTTAAATTCTAACCACCTTCAATAAATTTCATCCCCACAGTTTGAAATATTATTTGGAAAATAAAATCATGATACAAAAAATGCCTTTATGGAATAGACACATCAAAAATAGGGTTAATATAATATAAATGTAATAGGAGGGAAAGGGAAATGAAAATTAACCAGAAAATTAGAATTTAGAATAGGATAAAACTAGATGAATGTATATATTTTTACATTGAGGAAAAACATAAAAATTTATTTGGATTGATTAAGGATATCTATCATAACAATGTAAACAATGTATGGGGAATTAAGGCCCTCAAAGAAAAAAGTATTTTATGATTTCAAATATTGCTTGATTATGAAAACATATGGTTTGAAGATAACCCATTTTAAGAAACTTTTTCATAGATTTGGGGGATTATTTTTACTATTAAGATAAGAACTCGAGAAAAATGAAATGATTTAATTCCTTCTATTAATTTTATCATTTGGTTGTGCTTTAATTTAATTTAATTTCATTTCATTCCCCAAAAGACAGATATTTATGATAATTCATTATGAATGAAGCATATTTAATGAATCAAACTGTCCAAAATTACTTCATTCATTGTTTAAATTTTTACCAAAACAAAAAAGGTTATAATATAATATCCAATAAAATATTCATTATCCCAAAAAAGTAATATCAAATGTTTATACTTTCCCATTCCAACCCTAATCCTTTACCAAAGTAATTCTATCAAAATTCCCTATCAAAAAAAATTTCTAAATTAAAAAAAAAAACAATCCTGACATTATATTTTATAAAAAATGTAATTTATATATTATTATCATACACCAATTATTTGATCGCCCATAAATCGTAAATAAAAACTCTTATTCTTCTAAATCCTTAATTAAAAAGTGTTGAAGTATAATCCTTAAATATATCATGATTCTTATAATTATAGAATCATTGTCGTAATATTTCATGAATTCAAATACAAAATTAACATAATAATTACACTTCACTACTAGACCCTTAACTATGCTTCAACATCATTTTCCATAATACCTCCTTCATCTCATTTCACATTTTACCCTCATCCTTATCAGTAGTATAATCATTTCATGTATAACCTTGATGATTCTATTGATTGACCAAAAAAAAAATCATAATGTGATAAATAGATATAATAGTGATTTATTCAATAAGAATCATTTATAGGATTCTTTAAGTGGTTGAATATTCTTCTCAAAACATTTTCCCATTCGATTAACCCAGGTTATCCATTACAAAATCTAAAGGATTATATTCTATAAGTAGAATTATTCGTAAATTCTACCATAGGGTTATGTTCCCAAATATATGTTTTCTAAATCAAATTTATTAGGTTATATCTAAACATCCCTAATTCCAACTATAACTCCTCCACACATGATGTCCGGAGTTGGTGCATAATTTTAAATCATAAACATGATTATAATGAATCCAATCCAAAAGAACTGATCAGTTTATCAGTCTCGGAAAATAAATTAATTATATGAACCTTTCATTAAAATTTAAAACATAAAAAACAACATAGATAATATTTTTAGAATGAAATTATTCTCTAGGCCTAAACCCATATATCATTCATAATACACTTCATGGAATCAAGGAAAATAAAAAAGAAGAAAGGGGGTGAGCTAGTATGCTCAATAATGCTAAGAATATAAAATATTCTACTATGAATAAATAATCATATACCTTGAGGTTATATGTATAACTAAAACACAAGCCCTATAAATATGACCTTGATCATAATATTGAATAAAACAAATAATAAAATAATAAATTAGTTAATATATGTATATTATATTAGTCTAATAATCACCCAGAATATTAATAACTATTATCAAAATGGGGGAATATATAATGTCGGACATCATCACTATTCATATTTGTCCTCATGATAGCTACTACCATGATCTACCCTCAAGAATTTTAATGAATGTGCGTAGAAACCCATCTGATTTTTTTCAAGATCTATTCTCTTGATAATGCTAAAATACTCTCAAAACAAATTTAATGTGTTCGTCGCCAAATAATTTTGTCTCAAGATACATACCGATGCATCGGGAGGATATATTTGTCACATCCCATCACATACCAATTCTTGTACATTAATCATATAAAAATTGTAAAACAAGTGCCACATAATAATTCTGATTAACACTAGTATACTAAATTTGAATACTTTAAGCATAAACCATAAATTGTATTTTAATAGAATATCATTAATGAAAATGATCATAAAATATTAAATAAAATATTGATAATGATTTCTTAAGGTATCAACCTCAATTAAGAATAATATACAACAAATGATGTTGATAAAAAAGAAAATAATCAACAAAAATAAATGAAAATATATTTAGACAAATAATCATTTTCCTTTGAAACCATTTTATCAAAAGCTGTGGAATTTAAAAAAAATATATATATATAAATTTTATCCAAACTATTCCATAACACATTTTATTTTTTAAATAATTAACAATTAAAACAATAATTTATATATAAATAAATTATTAAAATAATCATGAAAATATGTATAGTAATGAGAATGATTTAGAATAATAAATCTTTAAATCATTTAAAACAATGATATACATGAAGAGACCCTTATAAAAAACAATAAAAATATTCATTTTGAGAACTTTGAATGAATGTAAAAATAGATGTAAAATTTTATCTATAATCATTAATATATGTATAGATAAATATTAATTATAATATTATGAATATTCAGATGGAGAACGAATTAATTCACTAAACTTTCAAAGCATCCCATACCACGTAGAAAATTTAAAGGATAATATTGATATCAGAAAATGAATATTTGAATACCATGATGATAAATGTATTAATTATATGAAATATAACATGTTACATACATACTCCACACAAAAGAAATAGGTGGCGAACATGACTCATACCTCATGAAAATTAAGGGTGAGAGGAAATTCCCTTACCTTAGGTATGATACTCATTATACATGTCTGAATCTATTTTATAATGGTTCTAAACAAATTATTAACTTCTAAAAGAATCATATAAATATTTATTATATCGCATATTATTAATTTATTACTTCATATAACTTTTTTTAATAATTAAAATTTTAATGAATCATTTCAGGTAGTAATTTCATTGTTTATCATACATGTTATGACTTGTTATTATTTATCATATTACATAGATCATGAAATTATTACTTAGAGAATATATAACATGATTTATATATCATATATATTAATAAAATAATTATATATAATAGATAGATTTATTAAATGGAATACACCCTTCAAGGAGAAGGTAGCTTGTATGTACGCATGAACGTTGTTTCTGTTTTTTTATCATATTGAATGTAAGTGAATGACATATATTTACATACATATAGAAAAATTATTCAAGTATAATTATTATATTTTATATTTTATACTTATTTAAAATATTTAATTTTTTAATCACCCTTTAATAGTGTACATGGAATATTAATCTCATCGTGTTGTGGAGATGGTAAGCCGTACGTAATAATGATCAGTGATATCATTTACATAATTTTTAAATGCTGAGTAATTGGATAGAATATAAATTTTAAATAAGTATTATCATGTTATGTTAGTTATTTAAATCCTCTATATTAATCTTTATACACATAGAAACATTTTTTATGAAAAATAAGTTACACCACTACATAAAGATTGTATGTCATACATACGTACACACAGTGATATGTTTTTCATATGATGGGTAAAATTAGGAATATAGATTTACCATTATAATAAAAACATATCATAATATATTAGTCTCAAAATTTATTTCTTTAGAATGGAAAAACATAGTAAGAGGTTGTATAAGATGAAAAAATATTTAATTGTAATGGTAAAACAATTACCTCTTCTTCGAGTGTCTCCGTTGGACTTGCATAGAAGGACTTCAATGGAAGAATTTATTCCCAATATATGGACTCTATATTGAATTTTCGAATGTTGGGAATGATATGGTAATGGTTTGGCTGAGACAAAGGGCTTCGAAGGTGTGAATGAAAGAGGAGAAGTACCTTTTTATAAGATAGGTGAGGGGCAGTTTTGGAGGATTTTAAAATATTAATTTATTATAAATTTATATTCATTTTCAAATAACTCGAAATTAATTTATTTCGAGTATAAAATGATTTTGGGTCAAAATAATCAAATACAAAGAATTTTAATCATTTTTTGTCATGAAATTAACGTTATATTTTCAATATAACACTTAGTTAAATAGTTTATCTCTTACTCTATACTCATTTATTTTTACATAGTAGGGTTAATATATTTAGTATAAAATTTAAAAAGAACTCCATTTGAATCAGTTATGAAATAATTGACATTATTCATGTTAATTGGAATATTGATATATTTTTATGAATTTTATATCATTTAATAAAATACTATTTATTTGGAAATATCATTTTTGTCATCTTTAATACTATCCAATATTTTTATTTTTAAAAATATCAAAAATACAAGATAAATAATAACATATATATCCAATATGTAAATAACAAATCTATGTTATCTATAAAATATTTACATGTAATTCTATAAGTAAAATTATGTTCTATATATTTATTTCAATATCATTTATTTAACATCTAAATTAATTGAACAATTATGAAATAAATATTGTGTCTCAATTTAATTTATTTATTTAAGGTGTAAAAATTATAAATTAATTAAAATGATGTAAATTAGTTTATTATATTTATAAATAATAATGTATGTTGGAAATATCACTTATATTTACTAATATTTAAAATAAAATACTAATTGAAATTTGAATATGACATATTTAACGCTTCAATAAATAAAATATAGTAAATGTCATAATAAAAAACAAATGTCATAAAAACGGTAATATTTTCCACCTAAGGTTGATTTTGATCGAAAAAAACATATCCAATTAAATTATTATAATCTTTAGGAATATTTTATATTATAATAATATTATTTTACCTTTAATTACCCAATTTACTTTTAACTATAATAATTAAAATTAAAAAGTTATTGTTCACCAAAAACTATTTCAAAATTTTTATGCCCAAATTTTCATACTGATTGAAAACATGTTTGTTAAATTTTCAAAATTCAATTCAGAGAATCTGTAATATTGTGTTTAATGATAATTTTTAAATGTGGCTTTAAGATAAGTAAAAAGATTCTAAAAATGATCAATGATTTTTTAAATCTATCTCAATTATAAAAATAATTCCATCGATGTAAATTGAGTTAATATATACATTATTTGACTATTATAACTTTGAAATAAATTTAAAATAAAATGATTATTCATAAGAAAAATTCATGTTTCTTAACAATAATTTAGTTTTTTGAACTATTCATCCAAAATTTAATGTTTTCACAAAAATAAACAAAAATCACCCTATGCTAATTTTGATATTCCAAATTAAAAAGAATTTCTATTTTTCCAAATTCAATTTCTTATATTGTTTAAAATAAATTTTATTACTATTCAAAGAAGGATTTCAAAATTAGTTCCTTTATGAAAGAATTATTTCTAAAAAAATAACTACTTAAGGAAAACATATACATATAATTATAAATATTTGTTATTTATATTAAATAATTAATTAATCATTACTATTTATATTACTATATTTAATGGATATATTATAAATATATAATTTAAAAATTTGATCATGAAGGTTGTGTTTCAAATATACATAATATTTACTATTATAAAAGCCAAGTTATTTTTGAATGCAACATAAGCTATTGAAGATAACATTATATGAAATAATGGGGTGTTAAACATGGTACCTTAGTAACTTAATAGTTGATCATACTATGAAATAGAATGATAGGAATTACCAATACCCATGAGATGGTGACATGCACCTAGCATCATGATAACTCATCTTTGTAACAATTTTTCCACTGAAAATGTGGAAGAAAAATAAATTGGATAACATGAATATAAAAATAATATCCACTTTGTTTAATGTACCAACATACAAAAAAGGAATAAAAAACCCAATGTACTACAAACCATGTACCAAAATAGATGAAAACATTCCACATCTACAATTACACAACTCAACATATCTAATATTCAACAACTAGATCAACCTCTAAGTGATCCTTTCCTCTAGCTAAAACATAGATTGATGTAATCTACTAAGACCTGAAGGAACAAGTAGATTGTGAGCTAAAAATCCTATAATTTCCGCCAAAAGGATTACATAGCAGATTCCAATAATAGATTAACCAAATTAATTTATTCAATTTTCATGAAATTTATTTTGGATTTTTAATGTTTATTTCAACAAATCATGTTATAGAGTTGAAATGATGAAAAATACATTAATAAAATGATTTACAAGTATGGAATATTTTTTAAAAAATGGATTAAATAAAACATTTTATATAAATTATTTTATATTAATTAATATGGAATGTAACACATTTTATGAAAATTAGCATACATATATATTTCAAATATTAAACAAGAAAGAAATATGGTCATATTAATTATAGGTACATAAGTTCAATTATATAAGACTCCATTAACTCTAAGTGATTATGGAATTATTTTACATACACATAAATTATTCAGTGGCGAAAGCTGACTCACCACTATCCCATTAGGGATGTAACATCCTACAATTTTTATTTAGAATCATGTGTTGTCCAAGATAGTGTCCAAATACCTCAAAATATATCTAAGGCATGAATTTATTCTTAGAAAATCTATTATAGGGAATTTATTAAAATATTTCATATAATAAAATTATATCACAGTCCCCCATTTAAACTGATAATTTCCAATTAAAATCAAAATATGTTTTGATAAAAAATGTGCCTTTTAAATAGATAAAACAACTAGGTTCCTATCAAAACATATTAATCCATTTTCACATGTTTGAAATATATTCAAAATAATTGGATCAATTTACCAATTCATTTACACTATTAAAGTCATCAATTTCATAAAAACAGTTTTAATCATATAATGAATTTAGTTTAAACAATTTAAAACAACCTATATCCATAAAGACACCCTAATTCAATTTAATTGCAGGGTTTTCCCAAATATTAATTCCAAAACCATTGAAAACCTCCCAAATCACTAGAATTGGGTTTTACCAAATCAATTAGGAAACTATTTTAGAAATTGAATTTAAATATATAATTTAAAAAAATAAATGAATCTCATGTTTAATAAATTTGGGAAAACAAAATTGAACCATCTACCTTCTTCCAAAACAAAATGCCTAAACCAAAACCTCACAGTGAGAATGAATATTTAAAAAACCTAGAAAATAATCATAGAAATGATATCCAAAAACACATAGTATCGATCCATCAAATTGTGGTTTATCTATTTATCTATATGGAAGAGAAAGAGAATAATATAAATGAAATATGTGAATTCTTACCCAATAATTCAAACCATCGATGGAATGACAACCGAATTATGATAAAATGACATGGAAGGATTTTATGGTTTCATGATTTCACGCGGAAGGTTGTAGGATGGAAAAAATGAAACTAGAGACGTGAAAAAAAGTTGATCTCATCCATTTTTCCTACATATGACCATCATGTGGGAGATTACATGATGTGTAATCCCTTTACATATAATGAAATGAGTAAAATTTATAACAACCAAAAAATAAATATCATTGAATTAAAAAAGTAATTAATTTAATCTTCGTGTCTAAAGACTCATCACTTCGTCTAATATTTCATAGCATGAACCTTTATCATGGTATGTTCCTGGCAACCATTATATGGCATACCACCTAGTTGCTTGTTGTGTAACCCTCCGGAAGCCCGTAGAAATGACTATTTAAAGACTAATGTCCATCTAATATATCACTACACCATTAGAGGTATCATACATATTAATTATCAACATTACTCAATAAACAAAATGGAAAAACCATGACAATTTTAAAGATGTACCAGTGAGATTGGTAATTGGTTGTTATAAGTATTCATCATAAATAAACAATTTTTGAATTCTATGTAAACATAAATTTTATTATGATGATGTGACAATCATTATTCCCCACTATTACTATTAATTGTGATGTTAATTTAATGCTTGTGAATTTGTGTTGACTAGCGTCTACGTATAGTGATACAATTCGTATTCGACCTCCTTCATTCATGGGGGTTATTATGATGATTTCATACTTTATATAATATATGAACTGTGTAATTACTCATATTATATAATAATATCATATCAAAATCTATATATTCACATAATTAGATAACAATAATGTTTCTTATTTTTTGGAGTGGACTACCACCTGAACGAATTGATGTGATTCATTTTTCATCTCCACATTTCAGAGATGGAAATAAGGATAGATTTATTGGCATACATGTATATATATATGTATATATATTTAAAATTAAAGATATAATAATCACTCATGATTGATAAAATTGTATCTATATATATTTAATTATATTCATTTAAAAATAAAATATATTTTTCATGCATATATAGAACCTTCCATATCCATGATGATTTTATATCATTTTTATAACTATAATTTTTATTTAGAAACAAAGGTATAAATATATGGAAAAATATATTGTTTTTTTATTTAGTAAAATTCTAGAATTTATATTAACATAACTAATGTTCAATGAAGAAAAATATTTAAATGGAAATGCAATAAAAAATAAGAATTTAAAATAGGGAATCAATAATTTTAATAAATAATTAGTTACAGTATCATGTTAAAATATTATAAGTAGTTCATATATGATATTATAGCTATTTAGATTGATTACAGTATAAACTTATAAAACAATTTACTTTATTATAATGGTTGTTTGAGTAGCTTTGATAAAAGTCAAACATTAGATAATGTATTTTCATCTCAATATTATTTCTATTATATAAATGTTATTTTCACCACTTCTCAATTTTTTTTGTGCATATATTTACCATAATTTTTTTAATAATTTGATTAAAATTTTTTGGATATAAATAACTATTTATGGATATCTCTTTCATGATGTATTGAATTAAACATTAAATTTTTTTAATGTATTTATGTTTCAATATCTTATAAATCTTGATTATTTATAAATTTATATAAACTAATGAAAATAATATAATATTTCTATGATAAAACCCTTTAATTTTTATCTCTTATATTTATACATGTAATTTTCAATTAATTGTTTCATATTACATTTTTGGTTTTAAAATTATTGATAATTGTTTTCAATAAATGCCAAAATTATTTCAATTTTGGATTGAGTCATTTTCTCTAATTTTTTTAATTAATAAATTATTTAATATCCTCCCATAATTTTTAGAAATCATTTTTATAATTGTTGGCTTTTTCAAATTTTTAAACAAGGATTCTCACTATCATGTTCAAAATCTGTAACATTTTACAATTTATCATGAATATTACAGGATTTTTTCTTAAACATACACATAGTGAACCGAATTTCATTCAGTTAAGCCTTCTCAATGCTTCAATGTTTCCATTAAAATTTTACAAGTCTATATTGATAAAAAAATTAATTAACATTTTTAAAACCTCCATATTTTCAATAAGTTGTTTAAAAATTATACAATTTTTATTCATTATCTGTAATGTATATAATTATTATAATGGAAATTTTATGAAACTCATTTATTTTCCACGATTTTTTTTATAAAATGTTGAAATGATTATGAAAATCATTTTATTTCAAAATATTATGATATATGGTGATTGTATTATGATCATGTGGTATTCATTTGAATTAATTTTTATTATTAAATTTGTTGGATCAAAATTATATATCCATCCAATGATTTTTATAATGATGGATTTATCATGAGATAATATAGATTTGAATAGGGAGTGAATAAAATTTAGTAATGGATTTCATAAACTATTATTTTCTATAAAGTGAGCCTCGCTAAGGATATAATGTAATATGGATGGAACCTAATCCCATGATAGAATATAAATTGATTCATGACTATAAATTTTTTTTTTGTGATTATATAAATTTTAGAAACTTATGTAATATAACAATTTTACTATCTCAGTGTCCATGTTATTTGATTTCTTAATGATACATTTCATAAGATCTACCATGATTTATGTAATGACATAATATAATGATCGGTTATATATAGAGTAATTTTTTTTAAGTTTAATATCATGTTGTCATATTATTATGATCATATTATTGTAATTTTTTCATTCTTAATGTACATTATTTCCCTTAATGTGCATCTAATCTCACCCCTTCATGTGTTTCCTTTCCATAGTTTTTGAAGAATGTGTTTAAGAATGATATCTTTATGCATGGTTGTATTTATAAAGAATATATGGTGAGCTGTAGTAGATCATTTTTAAAGAAGTTATTTATGTATCCTAGAATCCAAGGACACTAATAAATTATGTAACCACCAAGGATCATAATGTTATGTTATTAATATTATTCTATTATGATTTAATATCTATATATTAAAATTAAGGATGGTTTTATAGCATCTGTGATTTATTCATACAGATGGGCTCGAAAAACCTGATAGGAGTTCATTATTTAATATATGATTGGGAGATTTATTTATAATTCACTGATGGAATGTGGGAAAGTACCTACATTTAGAGGTCATGTAAGATAGAGTGAAAATATTTTCATGTTAAATAATATTTTCAATATTTAAAAATTATATGGTTAGGAGATATTAATGACTAATATCTTTATACAAAATAATTTTTGATAGAATATTAAATTTGGAACTAGTCAACATAATGTTTTGATAAATTGGTGTTTATCTGAGATTCATATTTTTTTTAAACATCATTGCATTCTTTTTAATATTTTAAAGAATGTTTGGTGGATGAGTTGTATATTAGGTTAATGATTCGAGAATGATTGGGGAAAGTCGGGCTACATTATGTCTCTAGGATGCCTAGTACCAGTCCCTTGAATACACAGTTTTCTTGGTAGTATCCCAGGTTCCCTATTGTTCCCACTAGTTGGCCAACATCAGTTGATGGATTCCTAAATTGAAAACTAGTGTGGAACATGTGGTATCATTAATTTATGGGTAATTTTTTAATTTTTAGATAGTAATACCAAAAAATTATTAATTATTATAGATTGATATATTTTGATGAATTCATAATGGTCATACAAATATCTTCCCTCCTTGAATTATCACTCACATTTTATAGGTATTGGGTCAATATATTGGTCATAACGGGTGAGCTAATCTATTATTAATAAATAATTTATCATTCATCTTCATGTGGTGGTAGATCCTTGTAATGTTATCTAATGAAGATTTTGTTCATGTGATTTATCCCTTTTATTATATTATTTTTATTTTTATCAAAATTTTATATCTCTCATTAATAATATCAATAAACCATAAATGTTTTTTTTCATAACGATTAGTTATTTGGGAGACAATTTAATTAGATATTGGTTGAGTTATCCATTAGACACATGGACTTTGGTTGTCATGGTTAATGGATATTTGATGATGATAGAAAAATGTTGCTTATTGAATTTTTGTTAAAGGAAAGTCATTTTGTGTTTTTCCAATTGTCCTTCGTTGAATTGAGTCAAACCGGTTATTTTTTCATGGAATTATATTTTGGATTTTTAATGATTTATATTTGGGAGTGTTATATGAGTGGCCAAAAATTCATTGAATGAAATTATATATAAGTTATATTTCCCATTTGATTAACCATATATATTACATTTTAATTATATTGAAATAGTCTATGAACTATTATCATGTGATGTATTTTTAAGATTATATAATATTAATAGAGTGTTGTGGACTTTCCAATGGTGGGTGGTTGTGGTTTAGTCATGGAATTGACATCATGTGATCCATTCATCATGTATTACATTCACCATTGGTTGTTATTTTTTTGTAAACACATTATTAATGAGAATTTTATAATTATAAATTTATATTTAAATAATGAGTAATAGTTAATCTCCATAATTCAATGATTGAGAATCAATAGACCCCTATGAATTTAAAAATATCTATTAGGATTTACATTAATGGTAGTTGAATCTGTATTAAGGACGGTGGTCTCATATGATCTGCAATATTGTCTTATCCTTGGTTTATTTATATATGATAAAATCAATTCCACCTTTAGAGAATGAACATTAATTTATAATTTTTTTAATGAAATACATGTAACACATAATTATTTGAAAATAATTTGTTCTCAAATAATTTAAACCTGGCCTAAGATAAATTTATCAACTTGACAGGGGCCAAAAGAGACCATTGTGTAATGGCCTAGTTCCATACTATAATTTTTCAGGCATTGATCTGAAATATGTGACTTATATTACATGATCCTCATGAGGGTGAGATTGTTCCCATTGGGATATTGTGATCCTTAATCCATTTCTTATGATAACATGAATTACTCAACTATATATTATGAATGATAATAATATTTTTATTTTTATGGAATCCCACAGAACACATGATATATATTATGTTGGTTTGTGTGTTGTTCTTACAATACCTATGTTGGATATGATTATTAAGTCATAGGTTTATGAAAATTTCAAGACCTATTATATATAAATTTTCATGGTATTTAATTTGTTATTTTTGGTTTTTTTGATTACATATGTGGTTGTCACATACTCATAATGTTTTGGATAATCTATGATAGTTCATCAATATATGAGACCTGATTATATACAATTCATATCCAATAGGGAATTATTTGTGATACATTGTTCCTTGATATTTAATTATTACATTCGGTTACTTGAATATTTAGTGGAATACTTTTATCAGATTTAAGGATGTTAGATGGACTCAATAGACATAGTTGATACCTTATGTCTTACATGTGATTTTTATGTAACTCTAAATAGTATGGTTAAAAACTGATCTTGGTAAGTGACTATCCCATATGAGGTTATTTCTATAATAGTTTATAATATTATATATATTCCTAAATAATTATAAAATGAGAAATTAAATGCATATGACTGAGTTACCTTTGTCTGAGATTAATATGAATACCTACTATTTAATGTCAGTGTGTAATGATTTGACAATGGAAAACATTTTCTTAAATTTGGGATTAATGATATTTTATAGAGGTAGGATGTGAATTTACTTGAATGTTGATGATGTTAATCCACAAGATGTATGTCTAGAAGGTGACAGCATGTGACATTCTTTTAGCATGGTTCCAGAGATGGTATGATGTGGGATTCATGGATACATGATTATAACACTACCAAAGGTAAATATTTTAGTATTTCTTACATGTGAAATTGTGATTATTTTTTATGAATTTATATTTTATGTATTACATTTATACTTATTCCACAAATCATATCACACAATTGTACCCAATTTATTAATTCTTTTTTACTGGACATCTTAATTGGGTTTATAATATGTTTTACTCACTCTATAGTTATTTAACAAAAGACATTGGGTTCCAATAAGTATCCATTCATTAATTTATAGGTTGATCTAAGGCTTAATAATGATCATCGACTAGGATATATTACTATAAAAATAGATATTGGGAGATGATGGGGTATGGATTGGGTGAAGAAATAAATTTTCTCTTATATTTATATCATTTATATATGATCATATGAGTTGGAAAACATGGTCCTTGTCATTACACATTATCATTTTAGTGTATTGTTTCCAGATTCTATTATAATATATATTGTTTTATTGGAATCATTGTACAAAATTTCATTATTATTAGATTTATAGTTACTAAATTTTTTTTATACACTCTAATTGAGTGTGAATCCTCTATTGGATATCTTCTTATACTATATATTCTTGTTGAAAACATCTATAATATGTGTAGGCCCACCATATTTGATGTGGAACATCGGCTTAAAGCTGGGGATTGAATTTGGAATCTTACTTACAGAAGAATTTTTTGAATATATTTTTTAGATAAATATAAATATTCATATATTCATATTACATGTTATCTAATGAGTTTCCAATTGTCTAATATTTTTTTCTATCTATATATAATCCACTTCCCATTTCATGTATATCATATGGATCCCTTAGAAATTATCCTAATAAATTTATAATTAAAATATTGAGGACTCGATATTATTACTATGGTAGAATGTACCACCATGATATTTGAATATTATTATTCATTAAAATTAATTACCATGATGAATATATTTTACCAAGCACAACAATAAATAAAAAATGAAATTATATATATTTTACAATATATAGTGGAAAATAATTAAAAAATCAAAAGATGAGTAAAACCATTTTTAAATAAGAAAACATTTAATGAAATAAAAAATGTTATTTTTTTATATTTATATGATGTGATCTATAATAAGTTATTTTAAAAAAAATTATTACTTATAAGATAAATATTTAATGGAATCTACTCATAATCAATCAATGTTATAATTATATTTTTAAGAGATTTATATATTATATATATTATGTATATTTATAATTATATATTAAGTTAAAAATAATAATTTAATAATACAATAAAAGTATTAAATTTGGAGCATAATATTTTTAAAATCATGTACTTGGTAAATAAAAATAAATAAATAATAATAATGTTAAATGACTAAAAGTCAATTTTTTTCATAAAAATATTATTTCATTATCTAAAAGATAAACTCTTAAATAATAATAAATTATTTTTATAAGGCCCCAGCCTTAAACCTTACTTAATCTTGTGTTATTACAAGATTACACATTGGGGATCTTTTTAGGTTTAGAGTTTTAGAGAGTTAGATCATAAAACATGCATTACATTCCACATTTAAACAACGTGGTTACATAAAGATAGTATTCATTTTTTTCCATCAACAGAAACATATTTAAAATAAAACATGGATTCTTTCTTGACACTTCCATGACACTATCATCATATCATGTACCTTTCCCTTGACCTGTGAAAAACATTTCAAAAAACATGGGATGAGCATAAAAAGCTCAGTAAGGGATATAAAAATATGGAAAGGAAACATGAGTTCATATATACATAAGAATGAAATCATACTTTACCCATAAAACATAGGCACTTTAACATACCTCATCAAATCATGAATAAATCATAGAAATCATAGGACATAAAAGGTAACTTGATGCATTCATAACATTCTTACATAGAGAGTAACCCTCTTGGTTACGTTTGGAATACCCATTACAGTATAATCCCTAAATCTCTTTGGAGAAACATTACCGTTTCACTCCTTCGTGTTACCCAATGCATTGGAGATCTATATCGGGCTCACCCGCCCTTAGTTTATCACGAAACCACCCATTTTCATAACAATGCCCAAGAACCATAACATAAATGTATCACATAAAACATGCATAAAGGAAACATAACATTTCCACATTTCAATCACAATATAACATTTTAGTATATTGAAATAATGAATCCATTCAAAAAGAAACCATTTCCAAAACCATTTAAATCATTTAATAAAGAGATTTTTGAATCAAAGTGTCCCATACCACCTTGAAGCTTTTAAAATTTTAAACCATTAATATCTATATAAATAAATCCTTAAAACCATTTTGAAAACATTTATATTAATAAGAAAAAATAATTAAAATATTTAAAGCCATATTTTGGTTAAAGGGGTTTTACCAAAATTAGAGACACTTGAATACAATAAATAAGGAATAACATTTAGTCAGAACATTATAATATCATGAGAATAAATGGATTCCTGATATAATATTCCAAAGGACAGTATATACACCATATAAGAGTGAATTGGTGCATAAAAACAATTAAGTCTCAATAGATATGTAAAATGTGATGAAATCCCTTATAAAGAAGTTAACCTTAAATTAAGGATAAATCAATCTCAAAATTATGTGTGACAAATATAAATACACCCAATATAAGTGGATATTAAGTTAAAAACAATAAAAGGTCATTCACACATATTCAACGGATGACGTATTCAATAACTACATGTTGAACCCAAATAAATCGAAATTGGGTTAAAAAGTTCCCTTGGTAAAATTTGACAGCCTAACGGCATCACATCAAAATTCAGAAAATGAGTTGATGAGAGATAAAAATGGCATCTCATCACTTGGACATAAAATTTACATCAATAAGGATATAAAAGAACATATCCAAACATAATAGTATGTGAATTAAAAGACATAACAAAAGAAGTCTTTTAAAAAGTGGAGGGTGAAAGGTCCCCTTACCGAGTTGGATATCTTTCGAGACATGCACCCCGTGAAAGAAGGACAATACAACATTGATATAAATACTCAGAAATGAAAGAATATTACACAATGAGTAAAATAATATGAATTATATACACCACTCAAAGGAAATTGTGGAAAATGTAGCATAAATCTCACGGGAATAAAAGTGAGATGAAAAATCCCTTACGAAAACTCGGCAGCCCAACGGCGCCCCTTAAAACATCCAAAAATGGATTGATGAGATAAAATAGGGTATCTCATCATATTACAACAAAATTTACAGAAAGCGGAATATAAAATAACATCCCCCAACATAACAAAGAGGAGCTTAAAATATGTGACATAAAGGAGAGTACTTAAAAAGAAAGAGAGAGGTTAGATCTCTTACAAAAATTCAGCAGCCTAACGGTGCCCCTCAAAACATCCAAAATGGATTGATGAGAGAGAATAGGGTCTCTCATCATATGAACATAATAATTACAGTAAGTGTAATATAAAAGAACATCCCAATAACAAGAAATATGAGCTCAAATGGAATGACATAAAAAGAGTGTACTTAAAAATAATGAGAGGAGTACGATCCCTTACCTCAAGTCCAACTTGTCTTGTTTGTTTCTTTATATTCCTGAATAATAAACATTGGTCAATTTATAATTGTTTAATTACCTCATTTACATATTATTATTCAGTTAATATCACATATTATAAAGTTATAATAATTGGTTAAAAAAGTGAGTTCGTATCAGACGTTTTTGTCGATGTTCAGTACATGAGTAAAAATTGAACTTGTTGGAAAAGAATTTTCCATGTAGTTATAGGTAAATTATCTCCAGAATAGTATTTATGTTTTAAATATCATATATATCCAGTATATATTCGTTTTATACTATTCCATAGAATTTGTAGATAAAAAATTAAAAGCACTGATCATGTAGACGGTAGGCCGTACGTACGCATGAACGCTACTTCCATTTTTTTGCCATGTTAATGGAATTAAAACAAAATGATAGACATATATATTATAATTCCAGAATGATAATAATCATTTATATGTAATATATTACATATATATCCATTATATATATGTACTTATAATAGTACATAACATTTGGAGATAAGAAATGAAATGTACCATTCATGGAGACGGTAAGCCGTACGTACGCATGAACGCTACTTTAATTTATTTTTTTTTGTATTGATTTAAATGAAATAATAAATATATAAAGTTATATTATAATTCCAGTAGGATAAAATATGTAATACCATTAATTACATCCTCTATACGTCCCACATATGGCATTAACGAACCATATCACCTTGAGGGGGCGGTAGTCCGCACTTCCTAAAATGAAGATATCGCGTTTACCCATAATGAAAACCATAAAGGTATGAAATAAATGAAAAATACAGAAGATTAAGGAAAATATAAAAATATTATATATCATATATAAATATATTTACATCTTAATGTCCACCTTTTAAGAAGTTAAAAGAATGTTGAACAATCATCATTTTGTGAGGCAGAAATTCACCATCCACAGAAACAGTATGTTCATTAACCATTAGATGTAGGTGTGTGTATGTGTAGCTCTAATCCATATTATAAAAACATCCTAGTATATTTCAGATATTGTATTTGTTACAAAATAAATGAATAAAAAGAGTTCTGGGGGTTGGAGAAGCAAAATAAAACAAAAGGACACAAGTGAAGACAATACCTTAAAATCGGGTAACTCCGTATGGTTTGAGCTGAAAGGCTTCCTTGGGAATACTTATTCGTAAAGTGAGGCTTCAAGGAGTTAGGGATGGATGTGGAGAGACAAAATGGGCAGGGGTTGGCCGAGCCAAAGGCTTTGGATGTGTGGGTAAGGAGGTAGAGGTGGGGGCCTTTTATAAGAGGAGAGGATGGGCACTCTTGGAAAGTAAAGAAATGTTACATTATTTTAGAATGAGTTTCGGATATTAATGGTCCCACATTGACCTGTTTCAAGTGTAAGGTGATAAGGGTTCGAAATCCACCCATCCAATAGGTTTTGGAAATGTGTAGGTCTTAGATAATACATTATCTTTCCATTTTATTTAAATCATTAAATAATGAGGTAATCGCTTCATCATCATGATGTCATAAATAATTTAATTTATTTAATGTCTAAAAATTATAAAAAAATTATAATGATGTAGTAAATCTCTTTAGATTTCTAATGATATTTTATAGTCAAAAATATTAATTTTATAACCCACTGTAAAAATTGTTTTAGTAAAACATCTCATGTTTGTGTCATTTTTTCTTTAACATTAAATAAAAAGGTATTTATGTCTTTTTCCAACCAAAGTGGCTCCATGGGGTCCCCAAGTTGACCCATGTATTTTCTAGGTCGGCCATGACACATCCAATTAGGGTAGGACAAGTGTCCAGATAATTTCATTTTATTAAAACGTTATTCTTACCTTAAACTACCCTAATTACCTCTAATCACGATTAAAAACTTAATAAGTTACTATTCACCAAAAAATTATTTTAATCGCATTGAACCACATTTTACTTCTTAATGAAAACCATGTATGTTGGATTTTTGAAAATCAGAACACAATGATGGAAAAATATCATTTAAACAGAAAATCAGTTTTTATAAGTACCACTTAGTGGTTTCACTATTCATCAAAAATTGATGTTTTTCAAAAAATTACCAAAAATTCACCCTAATCTATATTTGATATTCCGAATTCAAAAATGATGTCTATTTTACAAAATTCAAAACATATAGGTTGAATTAATTTATTTAATAATTAATTTCCACTGTCAAAACAAATAGCGTGTTTTTATGAAACAAAATGTACCAAAAGATCGAAACTAGTTTAAGTCTGATTTCAAAGTGAAATTAATTCCAACGACCACTATTGGATTAAATGGTAAAAATATGTTCTAATTTCACTTTAAAATCAATTAAAAAGATAAAAAATAATATAAATAAATTACAACAAAAAGGGGTTTTGAATTAAAATACAACATTTTCACTATTCATTAAAAATTGACCTTTTTCGGAAAAAATACAAAAAATTTACACAAAGTAAATTTTGATGCCCCGATTCTAAATAAGAATTTTATTTTGTCAAATATAACACATAAAATTTTCATAAAGTGGATTTAAAATAGGTTCCCCATCAAAAGGCAGTTAATCGACCTTTTAAAGAATATTAGAATGTTTATGCTTAGAATTGGATTCATTTGTATTGTTAATCCTCTAACATTTATTGTAAAAAGTAAAAATATTTGACAAACATATATAATCATTTTGTATTTAGTTCTGTTAATTCCTTCCATTACAACGGCTAGGCATTAACTACTATTTAAAATAATATTATTTTATTATTAGAGTGCAACGTAAGATTCCCAAGAAACTCGTTGTTGCCTGTTGGGTACGCCATCGAGCATAGAATCCCCTTTAAAGTAATATTAATATTTTATTCAGAAAACGGATAAATATAAAAATGGCATATTCATTATTTACCTGGGTTGTTACATCCTTCCCCCCTTTTGGGAATTGCGTCCTCGCAATTTTAAAATTGAGCTTGGAAACATCCTTGAAAGTCCCACATCAGAACAAGAGTTGGTAAAACAATCACTTTAAAATAAAGAATGATAAGTACAGAGGTCACCCAAGTTAACCCATACTAGGATTCCATGTAGGAAAACATGGAAGTGGAGGAGAAAACATATGGTTGTGTTCTGATGGAGAGTGATAGAAATCATGTTTAGTATAAATTTAACCACAAGAAAATCACAAACTTGTGATGCGTTAAACGGAATTCGATTCCCCAGTAGGAAAAGTTAACAGACAACATTTTTGTTTTATGTTACTTTTTATGGAGGAATTTATTCATAAGGAAACATAATTACTTATCATGTTGACTTTCAACTTTTATTAGATTTCATACACAAACTCATATTTTCTCCAAAAGATGAGTATTTAGGAAAACGTTTTCACATTAATAGTACTATAATCAACTTCTAGAGAATCACCTAATCCACAAAAGAGAGCGATATACTTCCCTTGTCTTTAGAATTTAACCAAAACCAAAACCAAAAAGGATAGTACATGATCAGAAAATCCAGAAAAGGATAACCCTTTATAAAAAGAAAATATATTCTTAATCTCCAAAATTTGTCCAACAAAACCCAAAGTTCAACGTGGACCATTCGATAAACAATTTGTCCATAAAATTATTCAACGTAAACCAAACTAAGATTGAAACCCAAATATTTGAAGGATTTAGTCACATAGTCTTCCAAGTTTAATCGTAACATTTATCTCCAAACAACATCAGTTGCTCTTAAAGTATCGTATTGAAAAGTAATTAACCTAATCACATATCCTCCATGATAGGTTAATAAATTTCCGTAGATAAACCAAAATCAACTTACTCTTAATTCATAAAATCATCTAACTAAAGGAATCAGTCAAACTAACCAGGGACTTCACGTAGTCCAGTGGTAGGCGATAAAAACCAGTCGCACTTTGGTTGTGGGTTCAATTCCTGTAGCTTTGTCCAATGCGACGGGTTGTCACACGATCTGCATGTTGTCCTTTTTTCAAAACTATATAATTCTTAAAACATTCCCCAAAACGAGATAAAATCTTCAAAAATAATCATAACATATTTTAACCTCATGTTTATCTCATGCCTTTCATTTTACATCATAACATATAATAACCCATAATTACCTCAAAAGTAATGATAATATAAACCCTAATAATTATTACCTGAACATCCACATCGATTGGTCATCTCGTACATGATTCATTACAGATCATACCAAGGTTCAAGTGGTTGATCATGACTCCTTGATAGTTGGTTTAGAACAACCACAAGTTTCCTCAATGAATACCCCATTTCATCCAGTCTCTTAATCAGAGAACCACCATAGTTTCCTTCAAACCTATTGTCTCTTTGGTGCCTGCTAGATCCATCCATTCACTAAAAACAGAAATTTCAGTGTGAATATATCAACAAAACCATCATGTACTAATGATGAAAGTAAACACTAAGATATACTTACTCACACACTTTATCTAAAACTAGGACTCTGTCTGAAATCCTAACCATTATGGTAATGCCACTTGTTCTTAAAGAATACCCTGACCTCTAAAGTTATATAAACCGACCATTGATACCAACTATAAGGCCCAAGCCATAAAACATACTTATTCATGAGTTATTACAAGATTACACATTGAGGATCTTTTCAGGTTTAGAGTTTTAGAGAGTTAGATCATAAAACATTCATTACATTCCACATTTAAACAAAGTGGTTACATAAAGGTAGTATTCATTTTTTCCTTCAACAGAAACATATTTAAAATAAAACATGGATTCTTTCTTGACACTTTCTTGACAGTATCATCATATCATGTACCTTTCCCTTCACTTGTGAAAAACATTTCAGAAAACATGGGATGAGCATAAAAAGCTTAGTAAGGGATATAAAAATATGGAAAGAAGACATGAGTTCATATATACATAAGAGTGAAATCATACATTACCCATAAAACATAGGCACTTTAACATACCTCATCAAATAATGAATAAATAATAGAAATCATAAGACATAAATGGTAACTTGAGGCATTCATAACATTCTTACATAGGCAGTAACCTTCTTGGTTACATTTTGAATACCCACTACAGTATCTTCCCTAAATCTGTTCGGAGAAAGCTTAACGTTTCACTCCTTCACGTTACCCAATGCATTGGAGAGCTATATCGGGCTCACCCGCACTTAGTTTATCACGAAACCACCCGTTTTCATAACAATTCCCAAGAACCATATCATAAATGTATCACATAAAACATGCATAAAGGAAACATAACATTTCCACATTTCAATCACAATATAACATTTTATTATATTGAAACAACGAATCAATTAAAAAAGAAATCGTTTCCAAAACCATTTAAAACATTTAATAAAGAGATTTTTGAATCAAAGTGTCCCATACCACCTTGAAGCTTTTTAAATTTTAAACTATTAATATCCAAATAAATAAATCCTTAAAACCATTTTGAAAACATGGATATTAATAAGAACAAATAATTAAAACATTTAAAGCAATATTTTGGTTAAAGGGGTTTTACCAAAATTAGTGACACTTGAATACAATAATTGAGGAATAACATTTAGTCATAACTTTATAATATCATGAGAATAAATGGATTCATGAAATAATATTCCAAAGGACAGTATATACACGATATAAGATTGAATTGGTGCATAACAACAATTAAGTCTCAATAGAAATGTCAAATGTGATGAAATCCCTTATAAAGAAGGTATCCTTAAATTAAGGATAAATCAATCTCAAAATTATGTGGACAAATTTAAATACACCCAATATAAGTGGATATTAAGTGAAAAAAATAAAAGGTCATTCACACATATTCAAAGGATGACATATTCAATAACTACATGTTTAACCCAATGAAATCTAAATTGGGTTAAAAAGTTCCCGTAGTAAAATTCGACAGCCTAACGGCATCACATCAAAATTTAGAAAATGAGTTTATGAGAGATAAAAAGGGAATATCATCACTTGGAAATAAAATTTACATCAATAAGGATATAAAAGAACATATCCCAACATAATAGTATGTGAATTAAAAGACATAAGAAAAGAAGTCTTTTAAAAAGTGGAGGGTGAAAGGTCCCCTTATTGAGTTGGTTATCTTTCGAGACATGCACCCTGTGAAAGAAGGACAATACAACATTGATGTAAATACTCCTAAATGAAATTATATTACCCAATGAGTAAAATAATGGGCATTACATACACCACTCAAAGGAAATTGTGGCAAATGTAGCATAAATCTCACGAGAATAAAAGTGAGATGAAAAATCCCTTAGGAAAACTCGGCAGCCTCACGACGCCACTTAAAACATCCAAAAATGGACTGATGAGATAAAATATGGTCTATCATAATATTACAATAAAATATACAGAAATATGAATATAAAAAAACATCCCCCATAATAACAAATAGGATCATAAAAGATGTGACATAAAGGAGAGTACATAAAAAGAATGAGAGAGGTTAGATCTCTTACCAAAATTCAGCAGCCTAACGGCGCCCCTCAAAACATACAAAATGGATTGATGAGAGAGAATAGGGTCTCTCATAATATGATCATAAAAATTACAGTAAGGGT
The DNA here is from genome assembly GCA_963277665.1 of Viscum album. Lineage (NCBI taxonomy): Eukaryota > Viridiplantae > Streptophyta > Magnoliopsida > Santalales > Viscaceae > Viscum > Viscum album. Next base: position 1,513,727,163 of record OY728122.1, on the reverse strand, counting down.
AATATAAAATAACATCCCAATCACAAGAATGATGAGCTTAAAAGGAATGACATAAAAAGAGTGTACTTAAAAAGAATGAGAGGAGTAGGATCCCATACCTCAAGTCCAACTTGTCTTGTTCGTTTCATTATATTAGTTAATAATAAACATTGATCAATTTATAATTGCTTATTTACCACCTTTAAATATTATTATTCAGTTCATATCAAATATTATAATGTTATAATAATTGGTTAATAAAGTGAGTTCGTATCAGACGTTTTTGTCGATGTTCAGTACATGAGTAAAAATTGAACTTGTTGGAAAATAATTTTCCATGTAGTTATAGTTATATCATCTACAGAATAGTATTTATGTTTTAAATATCATATATATCCAGTATATATTTGTTTTATACTATTCCATAGAATTAGGAGATAAAAAATTAAAAGCACCGTTCATGGAGATGGTAGGCCGTACGTACGCATGAACACTATTTTCATTTTTTTTCATACTAATGGAATTAAAAAAATGATAGATATATATATTCTAATTCCAGAATGATACCCATAATTTATATCTAATATATTACTTATATATCCATTATATATAGGTACTAATAATATTACATAACATTTCGAGATAAGAAATGAAATGTACCGTTCATGGAGACGGTAAGCCGTACGTACGCATTAACACTACTTTCATTTCTTTTTTTTGTATTCAATTGAATGGAATAATTAAGATATAAATGTATATTATAATTCCAGTAGGATAACATATGTAGTACCATTAATTCCATCCTTTATATGTCCCATATATGGCATTAACGAATCGAATCACTTTGAGGGGGCGGTAGTCCGCACTTCCTAAAATGAAGATATCGCGTTTACCCATAATGGAAACCATAAAGGTATGCCATAAATGAAAAATACAGAAGCTTAAGGAAAATATAAACATATTATATATCATATATAAAAATAGTGACATCTTAATGGCCACCTTTTAATGTGGTAGAAGAATGCTGAACAATCATCGTTTCATGAGGCAGATATTTTCCATCCACAGAAACAGTGTGTTATTTAACAATTAGATGTAGGTGTGTGTATGTGTAACTCGAATCCTTATTATAACAACTTCCTAGTATATTGAAGATAGTGTATTTGTTACAAAATAAATGAATAAAAATAGTTTAGGGGGTTGGAGAAGCAAAATAAAACAAAAGGACACAACTGAAGACATTACCTTAAAATCGGGTAACTCCCTATGGTTTGAGCTCAAAGGCTTCCTTGGGAAGACTTCTGCCGAAATTGAGGCTTTGAGGAATTAGGGAGGGATATGGAAAGAAAAAATGGGCAGGGGTTGGCCGAGCCAAAGGCTTTTGAAGTGTGGGTAAGGAGGTAGAGGTGGGGTCATTTTATAAGAGGAGAGGAGGGGCACTCTTAGAAAGTAAAGAAATGTTACATTATTTTATAATGATTTGCAGATATTAATGGTCCCACATTGATTTGTTTCGAGTATATGGTGATAAGGGTTCGAAAGCCACCCATCCAATATGTTTTGGAAATGTTTAGGTCTTAGATATTACATTATCTTTCCATTTTATTTAAATCGTTAAATAATGAGGTCATCGATTCATCATCATGATGTCATAAATAATTTAATTTATTTAATGTCTAAAAATTATAAAAAAATATCATGATGTAGGAAATCTATTTATATTTCTAATTATTATTTATAGTCAAAAATCGGACTTGTATAACCCCATGTACAAATTGTTTTAGTAAAACATCTCATGTTTGTGTCATTTTTACTTTAACATTAAATAAAAAGGTATTTATGTCATTTTCCAACCAAATTGGCTCCATGGGGTCCCCAAGTTGACCAATGGATTGTATTTTTCGGCCATGACACATCCAATGAGGGTAGGAAAAGTGTCCAGGTCATTTCATTTTATTAAAACATTATTCTTACCTTAAACTACACTAATTACCTCTAAAAGCGATTAAAAACATAATAAGTTACTATTAACCAAAAAATTATTTTAATCCCATTGAACCACATTTTACATCTTAATGACAGCCATGTATGTCGTATTTTTGAAATTCAAAACACAAATATGGAAAAATTTAATTTAAATGGAAAATAAGTTTTTATAAGTACCACTTAGTGGTTTCACTATTCATCAAAAATTGATGTTTTTCAGAAAATTACCAAAAATTCACCCTAATCTATATTTGATATTCTGAATTCAAAAATGATTTCTATTTTGAAAAATTCAAAACATATAGGTTGAATTAATTAATTTAATAATTAATTCCCGCTGTCAAAACAAATAGCGTGTTTTTATGAAACAAAACGTACCAAAAGATTGACACTAGTTTAATTTTGATTTCAAAGTGAAATTAATTCCAACAACCACTATTGGATTAAATGGTAAAAATATATTCTAATTTCACTTTAAAACCAATTAAAAAGATAAACTAATAATATAAATAAATTAGAATAAAAAGGGGTTTTGAATTAAAATACAACATTTTTCACTATTCATTAAAAATTGACCTTTTTTGGAAAAATACCAAAAATTTACACAAACTAAATTTTGATGTCCCGATTCTAAAGAATAATTTCATTTTGTCAAATATAACACATTAAATTGTCAAAAAGTGGATTTAAAAGATGTTCGCGATCAAAAGGCGGTTAATCGACCTTTTAAAGAATATTAGAATGTTTACGCTTAAAATTGGATTCATTTGCATTGTTAATCCTCTAACATTTATTGTAAAAAGTAAAAATATTTGACAAATATATATAATCATTTTTTAGTTAGTTATGTTCATTCCCTCTATTACAACGGCTAGGCGTTAACTACTATTTAATATAATATTATTTTATTATTAGAGTGCAACGTAAGATTCCCAAGAAACTCGTTGTTGCGTGTTGGGTACGCCATCGAGAATAGAATCCCCTTTAAAGTAATATTAATATTTTATTCACAAAAATGGATAAATATAAAAATGGAATATTCTTTCTTTACTTGGGGTGTTACAATTTTTAAAAAATTACAAATATTTTTGGATTCATCCTATCAAAATGACATAATATTTGATTTATTTTTATTTTTTAAAACATTCATTATTTAAAAATTAATGATTTCAAATTTAATACAAAAAATCGTAACATTTATGAAATCGTATTGATATAATACATAATTATAAAATATTTGAAATATATTTATTAACAAAATATTCTATTGGAGTATAATATAGAGCTGAAATATATTTTTAAATTTCAATCATATATTTTACATTTGGAAATCAATGTTATATTTTTTTCAAATATGAATCAATTTTGGGTCCATTTCCTTTAACTAATTACTAACATGATTTTATTGGGTGTTGGATTCTATTAAAACTAAAAGAAGATATATTTAGATAATCGTAAATCAATAAAAAACATTAAAATCAAAAATATTCATTAAATTTTGGGAAAATAATTATAAATTACCTACCAACATACTATTTATTTCTATTACATTATTCATAATTATATAAAATTTATTTTTATAAATTGTATTAATTTTAAAATATATATATATTTACTTTTTTTAGTATATATAAACTATATTATATGATCAATTTCTTTTTTTGTAATAAAAATAATTTTACAATTTAAAGAAATGTGATGGTAATAAATGATAATATGAGGTAAAAATATTAATTGATGACGTAAATCCTAAATTATGGGAAACTACTTTTTGGTTTTATATGGTATCTATCAACTATAAATAATAATTGTTTCTCTAATTTTTTATTTTTGATCAACTTTCCTTGAATATAAAGTGACTTTTTGTATTATGAAATTAATTTTTAAAAAATCCCACCCCGCACCTCTAAAATGATTACATAAAAAACACACATATAATCACACAAAAAGGAACATATATCATCAAATCACTACTAAAACCACTTCCCCACACTCCATTAAATTTCATAAAAATTACCATATAAATAAAATACCAATCTATAAGGGTCTATAGACTTATCTAAAGGAGGATATTGAAGGATAGACAAATTATTTTAATGATGTTTTTATTGTTTAATTCATCTCCTACCTCCCCCAAATATATATTTGGAATACCAATTTAATGATAATAGTATCAGTAATGTTTTGTAATAATAATATGGTGATTCAGAAACCATTATCAACACTCCATAGATCCATAACAGAAGTAAAATTCCACTCATGTTAGTGATAGTTCCCTGCCTCCCTCAACCTCATAATTTATTTATCATTACATACATAAACATATGGTTCTAAAATTTTAATTAATTTATAAATTTTATATTTATTACATGAATAAGAAAATATAATTTTATTAAATGTATTTTATTATCAACATTGAAAATAATTGATCATAGTTATTTTACAATAAAACGATCATAATGTTACATCTTCAAAATTAAAATGAAATTTTTGACAATGAATTAAAATGTTTAACATTATTGATTTTTTATTTTAATTACATATCTAAATAAATAATGTTTTATTTGTTTTAAATTTCAATTATTATTATCTAACACACTATTAATTTGTTTCTTTTTATTTTATAAATTTTAATAGAAGAATTGCATTGTGGATTTTATCTGCATTAAAAGCACCGAAAACTACCATTAGGTTGTAAGGGATAATCATGAATAATTATGGTACTTATATTTTAAATAGTGAATATATGAAAAATTATGAAAAAAATGTACCGGTAATTTAAAACATTAAACAAAAACGAGAATATAATGATTAAATCTTTTGACTATGATGGTCAATATTAATTAATAATTACTAATGATAATTTATTTAATTAATAAAAATGATTAATTTAATAGTATGTAAATTAGAATAACATTTTTATACTAGTTATTGATCATTATTAATTTTCTTTTAATGCGAGAGCACATATAACCATGAAAGAATTCAAGGTAAGGGTTTATATATACACATTAAATTCTTTTGGAAATGTTTTTTATTATGAATGTTTTTTCAACAATATTGTGTATATATTGATACCTTGAAATATTTTATCATGACTAAAACAATGTTCCTTTTATTTATAGTCCCATTTTCTGTTATATATTTTTTAATTTTATTCATACATTATAAAAGATGTATAATTCCTTTTCCACAATTTTACATCACGTGATTCATAAAATTCTAAATTGAAAATAATTATTTTTTAACATTGACTTATTTTTATCATAAATAAAATTTTCAAATAATTTAAATGACACATCCATTATCTCAACCCATATCAATGACAATTAATTATTACAAATCATGTTATGGTACTTCTCAATTACATATCCATTAATTAAGTTATAATGTTTCTTCTTGAACTATATTATCTTGTGTCTGTTTCATTATACCATATTTTTGTATTATATTGTATTTAATGTTCCTTGTATTTGGATCATATGTATATTACATAATATGAATTACCATGGATTATTTAAAAATATTTTTCTTTGTAAAAGATTATGGGTATCATTTTATTTTATTGAAATGTGATTACAATTATATACCAATTTGATTTTATATAGTGTAAATTCTAACCAATTTAAATATTATATTTAAATTATTTAATTATTGTTTGGATTTTTACTTTAATTTATCTTGTACCCATCCTTTGTCAATCAGTTCATAAATTACATTAGTCGTAAAGTTAGTTATTATTATTATCTATATTCATTATTTTATGACATTTATTTGTGAAATACATCATTCTATATTTGGTATCTTCCACCATATAGTTATATAGTAATATATTGTCTTGTTATTTTGTATAGTATACTTTTTACATATACAATTCAATTTTTATTATCATGATATATCGAAATGGTTTCTTGTTTTAGGACTCGACCATATATCATTTTTATTGTTCGGAAAATTTCTAATCCAAGTCTATACACATTAAATTGCTTTAAAAAAAGATTATTTATATACATAAATATTTATTTGTGGTAATTTATTGTGTTAAATACTTTTTTAACATGTTTAAAAGTAATTTATATAACATTTTCAATTGATAAAATATGTTAATTTCTTTTCAAAATGTTAAATGAATCTTATTTTTTAACATTATAAAAGTATGTTAAATTTCCTATATTAATTATTTTTTTATTATTAATAAAAAATATTCATGATTAAATGGATTTTCAAGTTAATTCATGAAATAAAAATCGTGAATATTTTCTTCTAAAATAATGTATAATGTTTTATAGAAAGTAATTAATTTACTTCACTCTACTATTCAATATTATTATCATATACTCCACATTTTTAATTTTATTCTTGTCCTCATGTCAGGGAATCAATATTTGTATGTAATATTTATATATTGTTTTAAGGGAACAATTTTCATCTAATAAACTTTATTTTTTGTAAAAATTAAATTGTTTTTTACAAACATGTTTCAAATGAATCATTAAATTTATCTTAATAGTTTTACATTCATTATCTTATATAACATTAAAATATATACAGATTATAGTTTAATGATCATTATAATTTTCTCTATGATATTATACTATTTATTTGGATTTATTTTTTCATATAAAATAATACACTCTTGATGTCATTATATAGAAAACAATTTATGAATTTTCTAAAACCCATTTTTCTTTCATGGGTTATTCATGATAAAATAAATGGACGATTTGATTAGGCACACATATGTATTTTATATTCATATATGTTTGGGGGAAAAATATTTAACCCACAAATAAATTGTAAAAAATTTATATATAATGATATAATTATCTAGAATGAGTAATGATGATCTATCCCTTATAAAAAACATATTGTGACTCTTAACACACATTGTTATGAGAAATATTGAGGGATAAAAAGGGCCACATTGTTATGATGGTATTATTTTCATCAGCAACCCATATTATTCTAATATATCATCCCTATTATCAAATTTTATTATCTATATTCTATTGGGTATCAGTTACTTAATTTATTACATTGTAAAATGATTGTGTTCTCACAACAATATAATTATCTTATTTACACTATATATCATTGATTATTATTTTCTATTAATAAAATAATTGAGAGTTTAATCACACATTTATTATGTTTCAATTTCAACATTTTATAATGAAATGTAGAAAATATGATATTTCTACATGGGTGTTATATTTTGAGAACATTTTGAGATATAGAGATTAATTAAATTAAAATATGTTATCATTTTTTAAATGGGTAAAATTATCATTTTATGGGAAATATATTGGAATTTACCATTAAATTTTATCTTTAATATTTAAAAATAAAAACCAAATTGGTGTTAGGTTATTATATAAATAATGTTTTTATATTGTAATTGATGATGTCTAAGACCAAAGTGAATTTACTTGATTTTATGCAATTTTGTAATTGATATGTTTTTATAATAAAATTGTAGAGTTTTGGTGTAAGGTGTTTCATTACTCCATTATATTAAAGTTATAGAATATCACAATGGGGGAAGTATATCGATGTACTATGCTAAATTAAATTATTATAACAACATAATGAAAAAAACTAAATTATAATAAAATACCTTTGCTACATTAGCTGAGATCTATACCTTTTACATGGATGTTATTTATTATTAATATTTTTAATATAAAATAATCATGGTGAATGGAATTAGTGCATCATCTATGGAGAGAGTGAAGGATTTAATCTACATGTTATCATTATCTATTATTATTTTGACTATGTTGTCGCCCTTTAATAAATTCATACTCAAATTCACACATATAGTAAACATGAAATGGTTTTTAGTTTTAAAGTATTTAGTTTAATACAATTTATCTTTTTTATGAATCCTTATGAATGGATTCCTTATTTTAATGTTGATGTGATTCTTGATTTGGATATCATGACTATAAAATTGTTAATTCATATTTTTAGAGAAAAAAGTGTTTTTCATTCATATTGAATCATTTTAATTTAATATCACCCAATAATGAAAATATATCATATCATTTTCATATTATAAAAAATTACCATTTAATTATTTGATGTTAAATTAATTCATTTATTATTCTTCCATAGAACATGATATAATCTTAGGATTGATTTGAAGCATCTTATATAATTTTACATACCAAGTGGGATTCTAATGATATGATAATGTTTCATGTTAGTCTAACGAGGTTATTCATTATTAAAATTAATTCACGTAGGTTATCTAATATATTTTAAATAGTAAATGGGTTTATGTCTAAAATAATCACACTTCATGAATTTTGATTCTTTTACAGTGCATTCTTGGTGATTTCAAAAAAATATAGCATGAATAAAATCATTTTAATTTATATTGACTCTAGGATCCCCTGTAGGACTAAGTGAAAAAGAATAAAATAATTTTTTAATTAATAATATATATATATTCATTTAATAATAAATCTATAATAATTATAATAAAATTTCTATAATTTCTATTTTAGGTCATATTTTTATTAAGCTCAACTATTTCTCTATAGAAATAAAATTCAATTATTGAAAATAATTTAATATTATATATTTATTAATGATACAATAAATGTTTTTTAGTATCTATAGAAATATTTATTGACTAATTTCTACCCATAGAAACAATACTTTTTGGAAATGGTATAAATCACATCATTTATCTTTATTTTTAAATAATTTTATTTTAGGTAAAATTTGTGGTCTAATGAATTTTATGTATTAAAAACATATTTAAATCTAAAAATTATAAAATATTATTCATTTCAATTTCAACTTATTTAATACATTTATAAAACATAAAAATTTAATAAACACTATTTCATTACTATGAATTTTTTCTCTTAAATGCATTTCCCCATGTTCATTGAAGTTTAGTAATGGAATTCCCTTTGATAAATTTATAAAACAATGATCCTAATCAAATGAATTTATAATAAATATATAAAATTTAGAACTCATTAATCTAATATTCAGAATAATAAAAAATCATATTTCAAAATATTCAGCAACCCATTTCCCCTTTTTTGAAATCAGTGGCACTTAAGTAGAATTTGGATAATTGACACACAAATAGATCAAACTATTTTGAGGGGATTTTTTTCATGGGTATTGTTCTTCAAGTTTAATTACAAATAAAATTTTGGATAATTAATGAAAAACTATATTAATTTTTATTAATTTACATAATTTTCTATATATAAATTATTGATAGAATTCATACTTTTTCACATAAACCGATCCACATAAATTCATATTCCTTTATCAAGTTTTTAAGTAATACATTATTTATTTCATTTCATTGTTAATTAAAATTCATTTTCAAATTTCTTAATAATATATTCCATTTTATGAATTAATAATTATACCATTAAAATAACACAATAATATTAAATATCGTAGATTATAAAATTCATAAAAACATTTTTTCAAATTCAATAAATTGATACAAGGATAAGTGAACACACTCAAATTCCTTATATTATACATTAAATTACTCTAAACATGAAATTCCATACATACATTAATTCAAAAAGTGAAAATAAATTGATATTGAAGTTATTTATATAGGGAGATAGAACTTTTTTAATCAAATGTATATTTTTTATAATTAATTAATATTTCATCAATTTATCTAGAGAAAATATATAATCAGAGGAAATTATATTGATAAGAAAATAAAAATTAAATAAAAGGAGGAAAAATAATCATTGTTAATTTCCTAATGGGGTTTCTATGTTTAAAATATAAATAAGATTTCATTTTATTGACCTACCCCAATATAGAGAAATATGAACACTATAATACATTAAGTACATAATTTTATATTTCCTTCTACAATGTAGTTGAAACCAGGTGTGCAGGACCCAATGTTACATAAAACATGATCCCATCCCAAAATTAATATAATGATAAAAATTATTAAATGGTGAGGGTTGAGTAATTGAATTCCTTATTCTTGAATAATGAACCCATTTTTATAATATAATTGATTTTCGTTGAGGAATCTCACTATATTCATGGTATTTTCATCCTTTTAGGACCACCTCTTAGGTGGTTTCCTTATAAAATATCTACCTAAAATTATCATCAATGGGTAGTTATGATTCCTTATCCCGAGCCATTTTCGGATCATCTAGACCAAAAACATCAACGTAGTAGGGATTATAAATAAACCAATGTAATGAATAATTCGATGAAATTATATAAATATTATTTTCTACTCCCTCTAATGAGTGATCCATTATCTCATTATCATCGTAGAATTTCCATTGAATGAAGTCATTAAGATGATAGTGTGTTAGGTTAATTATGTTATTCCAATATCCTCATATTCAAAGATAAATGTTTTAGTAAATAGAGGGTTGTTTTACACCTCATTAGAATTTTGATTGAACAATATTAGGTAACCCTTAAACCCATTGATCTGCATGGGAAATGATTCAAGACATTTTTTCATAGTCTTTCATGACATTACTAATCATATTTATAAATTCATATATTCTACCGATTGATCTCTAGAGTCCATTCACATAGCTGTAAAATCATGAAAGATCCACTACTAAGTGATAGTGTGACTGAAAAATAGAATCAATTCTTTAAAAATATTCAATAAAATGATATAAATGTATTATCAATATTTTTATGAAAACAAGTTGTGATGACCAAAATATCACCATAAAAATAGTTGAGAAAAGTGATCCACTAAAATATAATAAAAATATTTTGTTCCAAATTATTATATATTATATATTAATAATACAGCATGAGAGATTAAATGTGGGTTTCACTCATTGATCATTTCCAATCAATCACAATCCAAAATCACATGTTAAATAATTAATTGGGTTTTAATTATATATATAATGAGTTGTGGGATTTTTTGGGGTATATTATATCATTCAATTAATTAAATAAAATTAATCATAACATGTGCAAATGGGAAGGGAAATGTTATTAACGCTACTTTGGATTCCATGATTGTTTCTACAGTAATTTATATTCTTTTCAATAACTATCGAAATAATATTTAATATCCTCCACCCTTCCGAAATTGTTTCAGATCTCAACATATATGGATTTCCTCCCAAGAATTTTAATCACAAATCCTATCATAATGACAGGGTAATTCCCACAATAATTGAGTGTGTAAATAATTATATGAATTTCGAACCGTCATATGTCATTGAAGACATAATAATACATATCTCCACAATTTGTATGGATTATTTTTAGAAGGTATAAAGAATAAGTTGTTAAGAGAAGTTAATTGTGAAGCCTATATATTTTTTTAATATAAATCACTGGATGTCCCTCTTCTTTGTTCACAACCAATTATAAATATTAATGAGAACATCATGGTAATGAAAATGTTGAAATAAAAAACATTATAAATTACACAATGATCAAATCCTTTTCTTACTAATTATAAATTTATGTGTTGTAAAATCTAAAAAAATAGATAATTTTCTTGAAATAGTAATAAAATATACAATATAATAATATTAAAATTATAGAAAAATAATTTTATAAAAAAAATTATTTAACATAGGGAAGAACATGTTACATGGGTATGATGGGTTTTCTGGATATGAAATATAAATTATCTGTGGTATATATAGTGATTTATAGATATTTGATGTGAATGATGGATTTCATACTTCTATGAATATTCTTATTCATTATATGGAATTTTCATTCCACTATGATCAATGTCACCGCTAAAGTGTAGGTCAAGGACACAATGAATTATCACAAAAAAAATTACTCCATTTTTTAAAATAGATTTATTTTGTTCATACATAGACTTATTTATGTTTCCCATTTGAAAATGATGATGGGAATGATAACATGGATCTTCAACAGAGTATATAGTTGAATTATCCACCATCATTGTCAAATAATGATTTTTATAAAAGAAAGTCTTTAATGGAAGACTATAAAACCTGTAAAAGGATAATATATGTTTCTAAATCATAAAATTCATAATATATATCTTATCACTGGTAGTAAATTATATCAGTTAATAATTCCATGTTCCTGGTTTAATATTAGTCACACATTCATATACCTGTGTAAATTATAATTGTCTCATGTGGTACCCTAATTTTACGTTCATTATAAGTCAATTACATATCTTTTTCATAGATTAATGTACTTCTCATAATGTTATTCATACAAAAAATTGGAAATAAAATTTTCTTTTATCCCGAATGTCCTGAAGGCCTTCATTTTTATTTATTTTTGATAACCCCCCTTTCTAGCGATGAGCAGGAACCCTTACAAGGCTTGTAGGCTTAGAGCATACCTGGCTTGTTGGAATAGGAGATTACATGACCCAAAGGTATTAGAAAATTCATCTAGACTATCTATAATAAAATTCTTCTCCCCAGCATCTGCATCATGAATGTAGCTAACCACCTTTGCATGGCCATTTGGCTAGGCTTCCTGTGCAAGCAGAGGTTGGTCCCGATGGCATATCCATACCCTCTCATTCTGAAAAATCTATTTAGATCTTCTGGAGTCAGTGCACCTGATCTGAATTGACTTTTGGGGATTATCCTTTTTTGTAGTGTGTTTGGGGAAACTGCATGTGGCTCGAAGGACTAAATGTGGCCTGAAGACCATAATGGTTACTCGAAATCCCTACTGACCAGAAGGCATGGGTGGCCCAAATGCCTTAAGGATTCCAAGCCCAAATCTGTGGCTCAAGGTGAATAGTTACAAATGCAACTATACCGAACAATACCTGCTACATTACCCGCATAGTGTAAAATTATTCTATAGAACTTGTATAATATACAGTTCTGTTACAGTACCTGCATCATGTACAGTACTGCTACAATATTGCTACAGTAACCCCAAAAATATGCCTCTTCCAGAAATATGACTCTACCTACTATAGTACTTCTTGAAAATTCTAATATCATATTTATATAATTGAAATAATAAATTTTGTTAAAAATTATTTAAATAATTAATTATTATTAATCAACATCATATGATTGAAAATATTACATAAATCAAATAATAAGATGTTATAGAATAATCATTGTACTTAATCAAACTCATAGTAATAATATTTTTATAACCAATCAGATAATATTTAAACAAAAAAATAGTTATGGGGGATTTTTTTTGATGTTTTTAATAAGCTAGAAAAGAACAAACCCATACCATCACTCGGACATTATCATAATCCTTGATATTATAAGTAATAATATATCTTATAATAGAAACGAAATGTTTACACATTTAATTCATTCAATGATAAACTATGTTCCCAATGATCCTCTATGTTGAAATGAATTCATATATTTTCTCATGGAATTTCAATAATGGAAAAAAACCAAGTGATTATAGAACCATCATAATAGGTATAATTCTTGCTAGATAACAAGAATCCTCTTTAAAATGTAAAATGTGATTATGTTCCAATGGACCCATCATAATAGGAAAATAAGTAACCTTATTTAACTGGGGTACTCAATCTCATGGATGGAATCTATAGAAATGTCTAATTATTTTACCATCATATTGTATTAAAAACACATCAAAATATTATGTTACAAAAAAAAATATTCCCTCTTTTTGAAATGAGTCAATAAGTAAATATCATTGTCATAATACACAATTAAATAGTAATAATAATTCTATATATAATCCATCAACATATAACCTTCTTCCACAAAAATAAATTGTTAAGAAAACTAAAATCTTTTTTAATCAAAAAGTAAAAAATTTGAATATTGTTATCAAGTATAAGGCATTCTAATGAATACTCTAATTTCTCAAATGTCTTCAAAAGAAAACAACAAATAACATTTATTAATATATTGAATATCACAAGGAATGGAATATAATTAGTCATTATCAATATCATGGAAATAAATAATATTAAATTAAAACCAATGTTTAGATTAATTATGGATATATATTAGGAGATATTATATTAATTTTAGATTTTATCTCACTCTACTTAATATAATTGGTATCAATTATAGTGTAATAATAATCTAGTATTAATGATTTTTATGTTCCCAAAATAAATAATTTTTCATTTTCTTTCATTTTTACTATTTTAATTTTAAATGGTGGAATTTTATTTTTGGGGGAGGCTATAGTGGTATTGGAATATAAATTTTGAATAACATGGTTTCATTAATGATGTGATTCTGGTGTGGTGTGGGAACTGAAACGTCAGGGGCCAAACACTACAATTTTGGAAGATTATTTGTTGGAATTGGAAGTCTAATAGAAGCACACCACTAATCTAATTTTTTTACATAAAATTAATTTTATAGGAATCAAATTGTTAATTTAAACTATTTGATAAAATTTATTAATCCTAGCATTCTATAATAAATATAAAATATTTCTTCTAGGGATTCTAAACTTTCATTCCATCCACAATTCAACATTATTATTTAACCATTTCTACCATTTTTCAAAAGTTTTTACTTTGTAAAATATTGTTATAGGATTCCTATAAGAAATAAAAAATCTATTTCATCAAAACAGTAATTATAGACTACCCTATATCATTTGGATTTAATTTTTCTATGGTAGCATGCTAAATAAATAAATCTCATTTTCAATAGGATTATAGATCAATAATATAATTATTTTTTACTTGATATTCTGGTTTGATGGATTTTTTTAACTTAAATTAAAGGTAAATATTCTTTATCAAATTATTTATTAATGAAATTCCATATAAATGGTATCAAAAAACATTTTATGATTTATCATAGTATTAATATATCAGTTTGTGTATCAATATTATCTTTCACCAATAAGGCTTCATTGGTTAATCATAATTATATTTATGCTTCCAATAATCTCATTAATAAATTATTTTTTCTAAGGATGTAAATGGTATAGGTTCATTTAATATTTTATTTAATCAAATTATTTACACTAATAATGATGATTATTCAATGGTTTTGAAATATGTGTATGTTATTTGATTGGTATGAAATGTATTTTTTTGAGTAATTAATTAGATTACTTTATATACTTAAATTTAAAAATGGATAACATCATATACATGGTCTACATGTTCTATATGTGTAATTTAATACACGTATATAATATTATTGATGCATTTTTAATTTTCTTAGGACTTTTTACATATATTCTAGTATCATAGAATTTTATCACATGTATAAAATAATGATTTATTATAATGTTTAATGTTTTGTTTTAACAAAAATATATAAGATTGTTATGATTATTTATAAGAATATAAAAAAGGGATGTGGACATTTTATCAAATTATTGATTAGATAAAATATATTCAGTATACGATATGAAAATGTAATTGGATCATGATTACAAAACGTTGATATTTACTTTTCCACTATCATATTGTTATGAATTTTATTTTTTCCATTAAATTCTAAATTGAAATCTCTTTCCCCAAATGGGATAGGCATTACCCACTCACTCCACTATATTATCATTCCCACTATTCAATTCTAGATATAAAATAGGTAAACTGGGATTAGATCGTCCCTATTTAATGAGTTATTTTTTGTGGCAATAAAAATGTCTAATGTAATGTATGAATAATATTATATTGATTTTAATAATATAAATATATAAAATATTTTTTCATGTTTAAAATTAATTTATATTGTACTGTTTTTGTCGAGTGGTGGATTTCTAAAAATCATTATATACTGACACCATATACAAGTAATTATAAGATGCATTTAGATCCATTTTATAAATTATTCATGTATGGTTATGGAACAAAATCAAGGACATTTATAGCACTTGTTGTAGAATATATTTTTGAAGATATTTTTTTAGGGATGATCAAATAAAAGATAAAATAGGTTATCTGTAAATGATTTATAGTGGAAATATCACACCACGGTCCCCTCATTGTACTCTCTAGTTTCATTTGGATTTATAAGGTGTTCGATATGCATGTTGTGTTTCTTCTCTATATTTTTAACATAGAATAATATTATTATGGATTATATTAAATTTTATTGAATTGTATACTATTTATTTCAAATATAATATCTTAGATAAGTTTAGTACACATGATGATAGGTGTAATTGATAGTGATTAGGTCCATGTTTCTCTTTATCCGTACATAAACAACTATATTATCTAATTAACATAATTAACCATGAAAAAAATGTTTCTAAATAAATAATAATAATAATATTTAATTTAATATTGATTTATTCCTTTGCATTTAGGAAATACTATTGTTATCGAGAGTTGTTCAAAGGGTTTTTTCTGAACAGATTCAATGTTATTTTAGAGTCCTATACATTATTTTTACATGTTACCAGAAAATATTATAGTGATCTAGAAAAATATGTATATAAGATAATAATATTAAAAAAATGAACTTATTAAAAATAATAGTAGGTTGATATCTAGGATTTTATTCTGAATCCTCAAATTAGAAAAAAACTGAAACGGAAACCAAAACACCTCCATTGTTTTTTCATATATTTTCAATTATCTATACATCATTGAATTTAATAAAAAATATTATTATGTCAGAAAATGTAAATTTTATTAAATTAATTTCCAAATTCAGTCAATAGAATATAATATCATTAAGATTAAATTAATGAATTTTTACCTCAGTTTCCCGACATGATATATCAACTGTAAACAAACCTTAATCAATATGGATAATGGTTACCACTAGAGAGGGAGATCGATGAAGGATAAAAAATTTAAGGATCACTATGAAAAAACAAGTGGAATATATCCTAAATAAAACCATTTATAGTTCTACCCTTTTATATGAAATCACCAAATTTAATTAATTGAAATTAAATAACATTCTATAGGTTACTTTATATAATGAAACTAGGAACCCGTTTGAATCAACAATATATACCGTTATACAAATGTTTCCCAATGATATTAATCACTATAAAGATATAAATCCTCTATTATTAAGAGATTTTAGTAATTAACCATGAATAATTACATTAACATATAAATATTAATAAACAAAAATTTTCTATTTAAATATAATTGAGTAAAAAATATAAATATAATGTTATCATTCCTTGGACAATGGACCTCAAAAAATCATTGAATTAGGCATCCCCTACTACAGAATCATCATTCTGATTAATAATTTATCATTTTGGTTCACCAATATACATTATTTAACTTTTGATCCATTGTTTAATGATAATGAACCTAATGTAATAGTGTAATTTAAAAAATTGGTATTATATTCCCATATGATAACTACTTTAGTGAATAAAATATATAGGTTTTCCTTATTTGTATCATTCACCATTAAAGTCAATTCAATCAAAAAATTATAGGAGTATATTTGGATATATATTTTATCAATTTTAAGACATGAATGAAATAAATCATGTTCCTAATTTATATAATTTTAATATAAAAAAATAGATTCTATAATAAAAACCATGGATTCACAATGATAAATTAAATATATGTGTTATCTTGCATTAATTCCCATTTCATTGTCATCAAAGTGAACTATAACTCATAGATAAATAGGATAGTTCACTATAAATTACAAGGGAGGACTCTTGAAATCATCACAGGAGTTTTCGAATAATTTTTATATATTCACATCATTTAAATATCATTATCCTAATAAATCACTTCCATAATCAGGATCGATCTAACAAACACTATTTCATCAATGTTAGTGAATCCTAGTGGTGAAAAATAAGTCCCTACATAGAGGGACTCAATGTATAAATCTATATAGACTACTATTAACAATTATTTTTTAAAACTATATGATTTATTCCTAATAATCCTATTCAAATTAATATTATGACCATAGTCTCTTTAAATTTAATCATAGATATATGTTTTTCACCAGAACTAATCAACGATCTTGTGATGAAAAATTATACATAGTTTTTTGTGATTATCAGGATCCCAAACAAATATTATTTAGAACCATTAACTAAAAATTATTTTTGAATAAAACATGATACTCAAGGAAATCCCTTATTATTCATTTTATATGATATATATATATATATATATATTATCAACACATTATTATATAATGATTCTTGAATCTGTAAAAAATTATCTTCCCTGTCCAGATGATAAATTATCATGCACACTGTATCAAAAAAAAATTAAATATCATGAAAATATATTCATAAATTCAATTAAAATATAATTAATATTCAAATCTTGATGATGAATTGTTCATAAATAACATTATGTTTGAATGTTCATGATATTTATAGAATAGAACCCAAAAAAATATGTTGACCAACCTACTCATCTATAATTGTTGTAGGAACCTGAAAATGACCTATGGATAGAACGATATATGAATAAAATACTGGTATATAAAAACAAAAATATTATTTATATTATCTCATTACTACCACCATAATAATGTTATGAATGATAATACTCCAAGGAAATTTAGTGTAATATTTAAGAGTCTGGATATCATTCTCATGAATCTCCCCACCAATGGGTGCTTCTCAAATAATGATATAATAATGATAGAAA
This sequence comes from Viscum album, assembly GCA_963277665.1. Taxonomy (NCBI): domain Eukaryota; kingdom Viridiplantae; phylum Streptophyta; class Magnoliopsida; order Santalales; family Viscaceae; genus Viscum; species Viscum album. The sequence continues at coordinate 1,513,708,652 of OY728122.1, read as the reverse complement.
ATCAATTTTTTTTCAAATATCTGTATAATGGAATATTTTAAATCAATATTAAAATATGTATATTATATATGTCAATAATTATTTTCAAACGATGTTTATCTATTATAGTCATAAGAATCTCCTATTTTTTCATCCTACATCTTTCCTGGATATTTTTTTAAGGTTATCTTCAACAATGTTAACCTTCATGAAATTAATAATCATTTTAACAAGAAAAATTATGGAGGCATTAATCCGTCCAACGTTTCTTTAATTTAATCCATTCCATGAAAAGATATACCCATGCATTTTTTATTATAAATAAATATAATAATTCTCCATAGATTTATCCCCTTTAGTGAATTTTGTAATGTTCAATAATAGATAATTTATCATCATAGTTTTAGTATTTCCTCTTATGTGGTTGATGATTTGTGAAACTATAATTTATTACCAGATGATCATTCATTAGAATTATACCAAGTATCATCAATGAATCAACAAGATAAACTGTTATCTCTTCATATAAATGATGTAATATCAATATAGGAGTTACTATCAATATATTCCACAACTCCTTGAATTATTATTTTTGTTGATCCTACCATACAATCATATCTCCATAGTTTTTATGTCTATCATCATAATAACAATTTTTACGTTCAATAGAATAAATAATAGTAATCTTCTCTGAGACTTCTAAAAATTATATTCTAAAAAATACTCCCAAGAACCTCACAAAACGTTAATACAATGAATCTTTTTTGTTTTACTAATACTAATTTCATATATTTTAATGTTATGTTGATCATACCATTCTTAACCCAGAATGAAAATTTAACGAATTTAACATATATTTATTCATCGTTTGAGAAATCTAGTAAACCTATAAGATATCTACAATGGTTATCATGATATAAATAATATATAAAAATTTCTTCCACAATTACTACTACAATGTTATCATGATATTTTTGAAATATATTTTGCTTGTTTTACGAATATAGGAAAATTAATTTAACTAAAGGCAGTACAGGTTCTCAAACTATCTATACCAACATCTAAAACCAAATTAACTAAATGTCGTATGGATTTATTAATGGATGTAGATACATAGATCGTTAATGACTTTTTCTAAAACACATCAATCCATTTTTATAATCATATAGATCATAAATCTAAGGTAGTGGATACTTTTTCCAACCAATCACTTGAATTATACTAACACCATAAAAATATAACCATGCATTTCAATAATATGTCATCTGAAAATCCAAACAATATCACAAGGATAATGGATTGTTCAAATGAACATATTGGGCTTGAGATATTTAATATCAACAATGACTTCCACTAGTCTAGTTATAACCACATAATAATTAAATATTTGAATCAAGTTTATAATAATATATAACTCCATAAATAGTTATAATGTTTGATATATGGAAACCCTTATATATTATAATAAGTCACATCATTAAATTGATAGAAAATAATATCAAATGCATTTCCATTTTCATTATTAGAAACTCTAAACATTAAAATAGATTTTATAGAAGTGATTGAACCATTCAATTTTTGATATAGCCCTACCCAACCTACCTTGATTTAACACACACAAATACGTGTATATTTAAAACCATATATTGAGGGGAAATAATTCCACAATAATATTTTACAGAATATTATTCAATGTAGAAAAAATATTGATACCCAATATAACATTAAATGAGTTCAAAATAAAAATAAATAATTTATTTAAATTCCATTATATTAATAACAAAAATGAATGAAATAAAATTTTAATAATTAATTTTTCTATATTTTATAAATATGATAAATTAATACATCATTTTTTTGATAATGGGAGTCTATATCAATGTTTAATAACAAGTTACTTTTACCTTAAATAATATAAATCTACTATAAGAAAAATAGGATGATAATGCATAAAACATTGAATTATTTTATCTCTCACTACAAAAGGGTCATAAATAAGATAATTCATAGATAAATTAGCTAAAAAATTTATTACAGATATTATGATTAACCTATAGTTATAAATATGGACTAAAAGGAATACATTTACAAAATATAGAGATTCTTTCGTCAAAACTACATTGATAGAACTTTTTCACATAACAAATGACAAATGGTTTATAATATGCTTAATTCTCAAAATTATTGAATAATTTCAATAGTCTTGTTGAGTCAGGAGGAAGTGGAAAATCTATGCATTCAGTCCATTAAGGAATACAACTGCTCAACCAACTATTTAGGTCAGTTCATTTTGTTGGAAGATCCCTCTCAATATAAATCTCAATCTATTATTTCATCCACCATAATTATCCAAAAAAATGATCATATCCCATTCACCTACAATGGTTTTCATTCTTTCTCTACATAGATAAAATATTTCAAGAATTTTATAAACGATTTGAATTTTCAATCTATTAATCACCTTCCTATTATTAGATGTTACCCAAAAATGTCAGACGAACCGTATAATTTTCATATTACACACATTGTATACCATACAAAAAAACTAAATTAGTTAATAATGTAACAATATATGATATGAATTAACATAAATCCTAGTTGTTAGTGAATTTTAGAAATACATTTCTATAATAATGATTGATAAACTTTATGGTTTTCAATCATATTTGGATTTAGTAAAAAGAATATATTTTCCTTTATGTATAAAAAACATTACATAATTAGTTATGTAACAATAATGATTGGATAATTTCCAAATTTATTTTATTTAATTAATATCTATAATGACTGTTCATACAAAAATAATTTATTTATGGATAACAATTTTCCAAATATCTAGGTAAATCCCCTTATAAATGTTAGTTTCAATATATGTAACTAAATATGCTCCTTCAAGAGGATAATTGATGATTCTCTTTATTAAAATTCTCAATGGTTGATAATACATAGTGGGAATTATCAATATGAAAACTCAAATACTTATAATAAATAAATATTACATATTAATAGATGTTTTTTCATTACAAAACCTAACTATTAATTCTATAATCATATACATAAAGTGACTTTTGAAACATAGACCATTATAACATATTATATTAGTGAGTTTTGTCATATCTGACATTGAATTTCATAAGATTCATACCTATAAGACATACCATAAATAATAACATTCATAAAAAACTAGGGAAATTAATCATAATAAAGGGTGTTCTCATACGGGTAGTAAGGAAAAATAATGGGAGATATCCACAAAAAATGATCTTAATTATACGAGAACATTAGGATGACATTACAAAAATATACCATGCATTTCCTAGAACAAACACTTGAGTAATTAAATAAATGAGGAATGTTAGTAACAGACAAATAATAAGAGATTCAAATAATAAGAACCAATAGAACATAACAATGACATAAGGATTAAATTTATGGCTTGCACGTAAGCATAAAAAATCATTTTCATAACAAATCCCGTCTCTTTATAGAAATATCATAGTGGGAGGTGTCCACACCCAAAAACAATGAAGATGATAATTATTAATACAAAAAATAGTGGATAGAGTCCCTTTCTGAAATGGATTTCCTTCCAATCATATACATTTTTATCTCATGAGTTAACAATCCTTACCATATGTATTAAAGGGAGATATATGTCCTGACTATTATATAATGAAAATATTACAAATTTGTTTCCATAATTTCATTAAAAAATCATCAATTAGTCACAGGGAAAAGATATGTTTTACATAAACATTTCATCAAAACAAATCACGTGGAAAAAAATTTGGTCTCATAATTATTTCATCATTTTATTAAAATCATAACCATGGAAAAATGTACCTTGTTTCTTAAGCATTTAATAATTTTATAACAAAAAAAATGAAAAAAGTTTATTAAAAAAAATAATTTAAAAGATAAATATCATCTAGAAAATTAATAAGATAGGTAACATTGGATAATTTTACTATTATAGATTATGTAACATCAATAGATGTAATCATAGATGGAAAATAATTTTCAAAATGTCACAGTGAACCATTTTTTAGGAAATATTTATATGTTAAAATATGTTTTTAAAAGAAATAAGAACCAATATATTTTGGAAATAAAATTAATGAAAACAAGTTTAATATTATAATAGTATCTAGAAAACAATTTGTGGTCTTGAATATGGGCAGTCCCCTTCAATCCATACATGTTAACAAAAGATTCTATTCTAATTTTTGGAAAAAAAAGGTTTTGTATGGAAAATAACATATTGCTTCTTTTAAAATAATATGAAAAAAATGATAAAATTAAATTTAGACAGTAATATTGTAACTTTAATGTTTTTTAAAATTTTTCCTTGAAAACATTAACATAGAAGATAATAGTTTTTTGATCGAAGTGAAAAATAAAGTCATTTTTCATTAAAAACACTCTTTAGAAATAACATATGTATAAACATAGGAAAATAAAGGGATAACATGTATTATAACGAAACAATAATATTATAATAATATTATTTACATTCTTATTATATATATTATAATATTTCATTATTGCAACGATAAATATAAAAAACATGATAAACAATGAGACAAAATCATAAAACCAATACCACATTGGAATCTTTTAAATTGAAATTCCCATTAATTAAAAACATGAAATGAATATTTTAATATCATTAAAAATGTATATTAAATATATGCAATGTACATGTTGATGTATTGACACATCATAGAATAATATTGGTTTATAATAATGAATATGTCCCAAATAATGTAATTTGAGGCAAATATAACATACGTTGAGTTCGTTGGGAATCATAACATTTCTAGAATAATATATAGTGAAAATATATTTTTTTAATATATTAAAGAATAAAAATAATATATGTCATTTAATATATTATGCACTTATACTATTTTATTACCGGTTTATTAATATTTCCTTGTTTAAATTACGTTTCATGTAAAAACAGCTTCCTTGTTCATCTATGTTTATATTTTTTATTTAATATCCACAAATATTGAGCATGGTTTAATTATGTATATATTATAATAAATGATAAAATATTACATATATTCATTATATATTAATTCATTTCAATCCATAAATGATTGATTTGGGAAATATAAGTCTTCCTTCATAGAGACCGTATATCAATATATTTATGAAAATTGATTCTATTTTCATAGAGGAAGATGAGATATAATGGTAAATAACATATTTTATTTTATAAAAGATAATATTCCATTAATATGACCTATATTAATTAAATTTATACCTTTAATTATTTTCTTATAAATCATAAGTGAAAAATGAATCACATTACTTCACAAGTCGGTTATCCATTGTATACATAATCGATTTATTCGAATCCTCAATTGAATGGAATGTATACAGAGAATGCATAATTTTATATTTTAATAAGTAAACAAATTTTATAAATAACATACATATAAATTATTTCCATCATCATAATTGGCCATGATATTTATTTATAGAGATCGCGTAACATCGATTTTTAATGTATAGTAGTGCAACATACACATGAGTGATGTCATCATTTCCGATTTAATTAATAATTATATGTATATAGGTAATGATCATATTATAGAAATATATTTTTATGTTTATGATATTATGGTTATTATAGTATAATATTTTTATAAAATTCGATTGAGGTTGTTGAAGAATTTAAGAAAAAACTATGGGTGATGAACATTACCTCTTCTTAGGGTAACTTCATTTGTTTTCAAAAAAACAACCTCCCATGGATGGATTTATGAATAATTATTAAATAAATGTTTATAGGAGGTATTTTAAGTTGTTATTTTTTATGTTATTGGCTAAATAATTATTTCTGGATGTCCGACTAAAAGAGTAGAGTTGGTGGTCTTCTATATGTGATGGAGCAGACACAATTGGTATTTTTCAAAAGAATACAGAGTAGTCACGATTTTCAAATTCAAAAAATCCTCGAAATGGGTGTATTAATAACCACAATGATAATAATATATAAATTTTGAACAATAAATATTTTTAGAAACATTACATGTCATTTTTAAAAGTAATATTTTTATTTTAACTCATATAAAACTTATTTTTACCCAAACCATGATAAATAATTTTTAATATATGAATTATTCATGATGATAAAAAATTAATATTAAAAATTAGCTATTATAAAATATTTTTATTTCTGATTGGAAAAAAAATTTAAATATAAATAGATAATATGATATAATATAATTTAAATTAATTTTCAAATAGATGAGGATAATGCAGGTGTTGAAAGAGAAACTTTTTTTAAGAATAAAATGTGTTAATATCATAATTAAACATGAAATTGATTATGAATACACAGATTATATTAATAATATTATTATTCAACTAATTTTACATTTAATTTTTTTATAAAAAATATGGATTTTTTTAAATGGGGTAAATAAAAAGACATCTCTGATAAAAATATAGTATTTTTCAGTATTCACTGAAGTATTTATCATTTTAAAAAAATATCAAAAAATTACACCTAAATTAATTTATTAGTTATATTTTTAAATTTTATTTCATTTTTACCAAAAATATATCCAAATGTTAAAAGAATTATTTTGTTTATTTTTTTTAAAAAATTTGATAATATTATTTTATGAGAAAAAATTATTTTCGAAACATATATCCGATATTCAAAAAAAAATTAACTGGTTTTATCATTATGATATCATTATATAAATAATTTATAAAAAATATTTAAAAGTACTTATTACTATTTAAATTTCATTATTTAAAGACTATTCTATAATGGTCATGATTAATAAACATATAAATAATATATCTCCATTTTTTAATGATTAGTGTCACATTTAATAAAGTCTAAACTCACTATTGTGTATAATGATATTTAGACTCATTTTTTAATATTATAAAAGATATCAATTAAAATTAAATTATTAAAAATTATAAATTCATAAAAAGATAATTTGTTAATTGTACAAAAATAAAGTGAATTTCTTCTTTGAAATTTTTCAGTATTGTATAAAAATATGAGGATAATCAAGCCTCATTAATTTCTTCATTCCCCACATAGATTCATTAAAATATTTATGTCACAAAAATACCTTCTCTAAGGGAGTGTTATTGTTTCATTGTACATTCTCTCTATGATCTATAATCTTATTATGCTGTTCCTTGTAAAAATGATCACGCTCCAAAATTATGGCATATGATTTTTGATTAATTTTATGTTTTAGATTTTAATTCCTGTTGAGTGATACATGGAACAAATAATGAACATTAGAGGTTTTTTGTGGATGTTCCAACTGATATGCTGGTACTCCTGATGTTGGTGGTAGGTGACTTGACTCAGGATGATGTGGGTGGATCTAGATTATGATCTTCTTGGGTAGAAAAAATTGATCCAAATTTTGAACTATGAATTTATATTCCTTTTTGTTTAGGTTCCCACTGAAATGTAAATAATTTATAGAATATAAAATAAAAATTAAATTACAGGACAACTGATATGATATCAAACCGATTTGATCTATAATTTCAATGTTTCCAATATAACAAAGATAAAAATTTCTCTTATATCAAAATATCATTACATTATTCCATGGGGAAATTAATTGAAACAAATTTTTACCAATATCAATTTCTAGACCATTCTAGTGATTATCAATATAATATTTCAACCTAAACTGAGTTTCCTTAAGGCATTTCAAGATTTTTCTAACTATATCTTCCTTTTCTACAGCATGAATTGACCCAAATATCTTTATTTATATATATTCTTTAACACAAATTTGAGTTATACACATATTTCTATAGTGGTATTCAAATGAATCCATAAGAATTCCTGAGCTAAATTTATTATTATAAGAAAACATAACAAGGGGAAGGTATAGATCCAAACTAGCTTTTAAATATTTATAATAATATCTCTCCATATGATATTTTTTTTCTCTCGGACTAAACCTATGTCTGAGGATGATAAATAATGTAAATACATAACATTATTTCTAGACGTAGTTGATGAATTCAGCAGAACCTCATTTTAAATCACGATTCCCAATAATACATAAAGGAATGTTGTACTCCATGAAATTGTACCAATTACTTAATGTATCTTTTAGAATGTTGGTAAATATATAAGTCTATTTGATTAGTGATAATTTAAGTTAAATTACTACGTTGATCAATTATAATCCATATAACATTATTCCCAATTGATTTTTTTAATTTCAAAAAAAATTTGTAATTCTTTTTTTTAATTCTATTATGTGTAATAAATGTAACATACCTTTATAGATTTTACTCTTATACTTCTCTTACTAACAAACCAAACCCTAAAATAAGAAATACACCAACATCGTTTTTAAATATATATTTTTTATTTAAGGAATAATATAGCTATAATAGGAAAATATATTTTTTAAGGTTTGATTACATAATATTTTAATTATATTTCTAGTTTATTTTTGAATATATTTATCTTATACGAATGTGTGAATACATATTATTTATATATAAATTAAATGATATATGGACGATTAAATATATGTGTTATTTTTATTTATATCATTTATTTATTCCTATTAATTTATAGTAATGTTAGATAACTACATTATATGAAAATAAAAATTATTTATTTATTCAGTAATTTATTAGAAACTTATGAAAATTAGATTAATTACATTAATTATCATCAATTATTATAACATTATTTTCAAATCAATCCTCTAAAATATTAATTCTTTTTGGATAATATAATTATTAATATTTATAAGATTACGTTTTTAAACTCATTCATCTATATTTACAACATTATCCCTAAATATTTAGGTAGATTTCGACAATTATTGAAGATTTTATGCCAAATAATTATAAAAAAAATAAATTTTTCTACTCAAACTGTACCTAATCAAAATAAATAATTTCTATAGGATTTTGATTATAGTAATTATATAATTTCACAATATTTTATTCATTATAAGTTCTACCCCATCTCTTCCATATCCACCATCAAAATTTCTACTTCTTTGGCCATGCCATAAAAAAGTTATGACCAAATCATTTTAAAAATTAACATTTTATAGGAATTTTCTCTATATTTAGAGTAATTAATTATCACTCATTTTTTAATACATTAATCGTTGAATTTTTGAATGCAATATTCGATGTAATTTCTCCCATATGTATTTTTCATCCAAAATTAAATTTTTAGACACCAAAACATTGTTCTGTAAGAATTAATGTGAAATCATTAATAAATACAACTACATCCCATTAGATTCATTTTTCCTAAACTATTTTTCATCACATATAATTTTAAACAAGATTTATTTTTAAACATATATCACTCTAGATATGTTAAATGATACAAATTATTTCCATTAACATATATGAAAATTTCAGAATAAACAATTGGTTGGAAAAGATATTATGATCAATTTTTTATGGTGGGACCCTGCATTTGGATCCACCTAAATGTTTATTTTATGGCCACATAAGTCCCCTAATAATTTTAGTCCATATTACATTATATAAATGAGAAATTTTGATATATTAGTATATAATATAAAATGTAATGGATAATATAAAATTTTTGGAAAAATATTAATGTTAAATAAAAGGGGAAAATGAAATTTTAATAAAGTTCTTTAATTTTATCATTATTCTTAGAATTTTTTTTTCAAAAGGATAAAATAATATTAAATGGGTTATTTAATATTTGGATGATGTTCAAAATCCTGAAAACATTTATTGCGGACCATGAATGATAGAATTTATTAGATTTAATGGAAAATCAAAATTTTTAACCCCTTAATAGCACCCTTCCTTAAGTGTAAATTCCAAACCTTCATGACTCATTATTCTCATAAGAAGATTATAATTTTTTTATGAATATTCATTTAAATATAAAAAGTGAAACTCAAGGGACAAATGATATTCATTCATTTGAAAACATGGAATGTGTTCTTCTAATTTAGTGAAATATCTTCAATGTCCCCAGAAAATATCATTCCCTTTACAACTCAAATTAAATCATTTCTTCATAATATGGGGAAATGAAATATAATAATTTTTGTGTTTTTTTTTCACAATTTGGGTACATAAGGGATATACAAATCATTATATAATAATAAGGGTATGATAACATGAGTATAAAATTTGAAAATCATACCATCTATATCAATGTTTATAATCATTAATCACGGAATAATGACTTATAGTTCATATTAAATGAATCAAAAGATAAATAGAAAAACTTGTTCTATGATAAAATTACAATGTAAAAAAATTTAATTTTTGGAATTAACATAATATTATTTATTATTATATCATGGAAACTGAAAAATACATCCCTAAAATGTTAGACATTGGATAATCACATATGTACCAACTTTGGGAATATGATGACATCCTGTGTAACATTTTGTTTCAGGATATGGATGACACCCAAGTACACTCTAGTTGTAGAATTGGGATGTCAACCCATGTATCAATATGTTTCAGGATTGGCATGGCCTCTTGTATTCCTTCTTGTTGTGTAATTGGGTTGACCTACATTTTACCCTTTGATATCATAGAGCATTTATTATTTCCCAATTCATCGGATGGAGAAATATGACCCACCTGTCATATAATTTAAACCATATCTATGAGTTCCACATGATCAAAAATATTAATCATATAAATACACATTATTAAAATTGTATATCATAAACATTTATTTATATAAAAAATTATGGGAAAGGGAAATTTTTGAAAATAATTTTATTATTGAATAAAATATGAAAATATGTTGGTTTTATAAGTATTTTATAATGGATAATCATTAGAAGAGAAACATGATTCATTTAAACATGTCATCTAATGCATTAAAAATTCAAAAAATGTTTAATAATGGGTTTTGTGGATAATATCACTAGTAATGCACAAACTATAAAAAAGTATTTCATCTTAGATAGTTGATGATTTAGAATGATCACTTATACTATTTTTTAAAGAAAACAAAAATAGTCTAAAAATAAATTTTTCAAACATAACCCATTTTAAAAATCATTTTCAATAAAAAACTCTTTGATAATATTTAAATTATTATCTAAAAATAATTTTCATCATTTCATGAGGAAGGAATAATTTCCCCTTTGAAAACTCTTTTTATAACATAATAAATTTTTCAAAATTTTTTTTTCTTGAAATCTAGATAAAAAATGATTTAAATAATATTAATGAAAAAATTTCCTTATAAAATAATATTTGAAAAAAAAATGGAGCTTCAAATAAATTTTGGAGATGAAAATGTATAAATCTGTACATATCAAACATACCTTTGTAAGGTAAAATGTTTTGAAAATTTCATACATCAGATAATCAAAAGAACATTGAAAAGAATTTATGGAAGGATACAGTGGGTATAATTACCTTTAACAATTAAATATTAAATGTTTAAAAAATATTTTAAAATGTTTTTATAAAACATTTTTGTGAAAATAACATATTTCCAATAAAATAGAGAAATAATGTAATATTTTCATTTTAATATTTTCTTAAAAATATTTCCTTAATTATCATGAGTAGTAAGTAATTGATAAGTGTTACCATTTCATAAATATATCATTAATATAATTAATATAATACATTTTATGATAGTTTTTTATATATGAATCACAATTTTTCATCAATGGAAGCATAATCGTAATCAATCCCAATAAACAACGATGTTTTACCAAAATCAATTTTACACTTTGTTTCCTATTAATCATAATCCATGTTAAGGAATAATATTTCATTAATAATAATATATCATAATAAAAATGAGATATTTAAAATATTATTTCATTGGAAATTTTATACACCTCCTAAAATAATATAGGTGCCTAAAATGTGTGTCATAGAATGAAAATTGAGACAAAAATACCATTCTGATTTTGTAACATTTGAACCAAAAATCCCATGAAATAAAATATATAATATTTATAAAAAAATTTATTATAAAATTTGTGATATTAATAAAAAATTCAATTAGGGTAATTATATGTCCCACAAGGAAGAAAGACGTATGGAATATAGTATATCTCTCACAAAAGTAAAAAGTGAGACCAAAAACCTCACTACATCACCAAATTTAAAATAAAAAAATCAATGAAATAATATAATATATTGACTATTTTAATATAATGTAAAAATATAGTTAATTATATAACATTTAATTGGTCATTATATATACTAAAAAAAGAAATAATCCATGAATTAGAATATGTCTAAAAAATGGGGCTTCAAATCACCCTACCTTAGTTTTTGACTTCCATAGTACACATTAATGCCTTCTATAAGAAAATTTTAATTTTATTATATATAAATAATAGAACCAAATTCATATATATACTACCATATTTATTTTAATTGTTTATTTATAATTCACATTTATTTAAATTAACATTTTAATGTCATGTTTCAGGTAATAAAAAAAAATCCTATATGTTTTGACATTTTTTTTCCTCTTACATATATCATAATTTAATTATATAAATAACATAAAACATGATATAAATAACACATATATTCTTTATATATTTATAAATAAAAATTTATAAAATATTGAAATTTAAAATGAAATTTGTTGTTCATGGAGACAGTTGTCCGGACATATGCATGTATTGTGTTTCCATTTTATTATCTTATTTAGAGAAATAAAAAAAATGTTATATATATAAATATATTAATTAAAGTATTGTAATGGCCCAGACCCTCATAATTCATCCCTTTTCCAAATTCTAGGATCCTAAGGGGTTGCACCTCGTTCGGTGCGACCCATCGGTGCAACCGATCGGTGCGACCGATCGGTGTTATCCATCCTTGTCAATCTTTCCTTCTACAGTCTTTCCCGTAACACCTCTTTTAGGCCTTTTTGACCTTTTTAGATGTTTCAAGGCCATTTTCAACCCATAATTAATATCTAAAAATCTAGATAAACCTCCTTAATAAATAAAAATTCATTCAGTCATGTGTAACCACCCAACCGCGTGGTATAACCATGATCCGACTTACAAGGTGTTCAAATTCCTTATCCCATAACTTTAGGGATCTCATCTATTTATCAGGCTAGAAATTCTTCTTCTACCTCTTGGCTAGTATACTCCTTTTCCTTGTGCGTATGATGTCCTTGTTCCTAAGGCAAGTGGTGCACCTGTGCGGGATTCCTACGAGTCGTGCTTCCCCTGTTTTGGTGCATGCAGAAAAAGATCGATCTTTGATTAACCAGGTAGGGAATTTCTCTTTTGTCTCTCCTTTATGTGTATCATGTGGGGTGTGCATGCTCTTTTGCTTTGTGTAAATTAATGAGACCAAACATAATGATGATAATAAATGGGATTTAATGAATGATGGGGGGTGTGATTGATGTTCTGATGTACTCTTTATGTTATTATGTGTTGTGAATTGTACAGTCCTATGCTCACTGAAAATCATGGCTTTTGGTGGTCTTTCACTATGAACTAAGAAACCTCAGTGCTCCTGGATGTTTAAATAACTGTAACATTGAATTGGTTAATCACATATACTAGGTTAAATAAATTGAAATCACCAGGATCAACCCTTTTATGTGATAACCCCAGTTAAAGAACAGTGTAATTGAAACCATGGAGTGTGTTAAATATTTAAATATAAAAATAATTGCATTGTCCTACCTAGTGTTGGTGGTGGCAGTTTGGTAGTTTCTTTTACGGGCCGATTTTTGTAGTGATAGGGGTGGGGATGGGATCCCCTGTTGTTGTACTTTATCTGGTTGTGAATTTGAGGTTGTGTGGATACTCTACTTATATCACAAATTGTGGTTTAATCCTTTGTTGTTGAGAAACCTTTGGATCCATGATTTTGGGAACTTGGGGTTGTATCTTGGGGTTTTCCCTTGGTTACAGTACTTCTAGGGATCTCACTTATCCCTTTGTTGTTGTGACATTGTAAGAGAACCGTGTGTGAATGCTTAAATTGTTGTTGGCTACAACGTTTTACCTTGGTTTGTGCTTATGATATCAGTTGGCCAGTACTGCAGAACATTATTTAAATGATATTACATGAACATGGAAGCAATAATAGCTCAAATGGGAATTAGTTTGGGAATGAGCTGTGACTTGGCTGTGAGTTTCTTGACTTCTTTTGTGAATGAATAGTAACAAGGGTGCTTGTTCTAAGTTTTTGGAACCCTTATGTTGTAATGAGTGTTTTTTACCTATACATATATCTGTAGCTTTTATGTTTCTTATTCGCGCCCTCCCCAAGTTGAGCACTTAGTGTCGAACACCCAATTTCATGGGGAGGGTGTTTTTTCCCAACACTCCTATGAGTGGCTAGTTATTATCTCCTTTTCTACTCCCTTTCCCGGATATCCCAAGACAAATCGGACAGGCTGTGATTGCCTGAGGTCCATTATTATTCCAAGAATCTTCAGGTGGGGCATTTTTGGTGGTTGGCCCATGTGTTTACATGCATATTGTTTCCTATGTATCTTCGAGATGAGTCCCAGGTGTCTTCGGGAGTGACGGTAGCTTTCTGGATGAGGTATCTTCGGGCGTGGAAGTGGTTGTCCTGCACTGGGTGTTTGCCGGCATGGTTACGTGAGGTTGATGTGTCCCAGGTGTATGCGGGCGGGATAGCGGTTGTGGCCCAGGTGTCTGTAGGCGGGATAGCGGTTGTGGCCCAGGTGTGTGCAGGCAGGGTATGGCAGTGGGACTACGGTGAGAATGGCGGTATTGGTTCGATGCATATGATGTCTTCAATAACTAGTGGGAAAGAGGCACATGGTAACCAAATATTGATGTGATATTACTATATGTTACTTGATTACTGTTATTTGGGGAGTGTGCCTTGGTGAGGGTAGGGTGGATAAATTTTCCTTGATGGGTGTTTGGTTATATCTTTTTCCACGGGGCATTATAATGCATCTCCACATGTGCACGAGGGTCATTGGTTTTCCCAAATGAGTGTACTTGTATGCTCACCCTACATATATAAAACTGTTTTCATGTTTCCAAGAGGACTTCGGGGATCGTGCGTGACCGTGATAGCTATGACCCTGGGGTATTTTCTATTTCCATTTTCTTTTTCCGGTACTTTACCTTTGGTGTTTTTTGGCCTGTATCCCTTACTTTTGAACATGCATATAGGAATGGTTTACTTTTCTCATTATCATTACATTCAGCTTGGGTGTTGTTGGTGTTTCTACCTTATCTCTCGATAATATTAAAATAAAATGGGTAATACCTTCCATCTTGTGTGTGATTTTATACCCTTGGTTCTAGTAACCACTTCGGGACCTATTGAAGGTGGGTTTCGGGGGTCATTATCTCACCTTCAACTTAAATAAGGAAGGGATTGGAAATCTGCTGACCCTTCCCTCCTTTTGGTGAAGGCGGGTTGACACAGAATGTTATCAGAGGAGCAGGATTAGAGATAGGATGAAGTCTGGAGTTAGGAATAGTGAGGATTGCATGGGATTGTAGGGAAGTAATGTTGGGTGACCTTGGTGCGTGAATTAGGCCCGGGATGAATGGCTAGGACACGGGATTTTAGGTCCCCCCGTGATCCGATGCAAGGACTCTGGACCTATCGAACAACCAAGTCAGGATACACTGATTGTAGGGTAGAGACCTAAGGAAAGGTACATACATCATAATGATTTGTGTTCTCGTGTTTCACGGGTGTCTTAGGGATTCAAGATAAATTAAGATGTCTAAGAAAATTTAAGAATAGTATTCTACACTACTTGGGCTTAGGCCGTAACATTTCCAAATGATAAGGGGTTAAATGACTAACTGATATGACTCATGTCAAGAAGGTTCACCTTCCATTTCGGGATCCTATCTGATTAGAATTCCATAGTTAAGCGTGCTTGGCCTGGAGTAGTGATCGAGATGGGTAAACTTCTAGAAAGTTTCCCATGGTGTGTGTGAGTGAGGATAAAGCACACAGGAAAGGACATGTGTTGGCCTGTGGGGACAATAATTAGTCAGATGACCCGTTCGGGCACGTGGGTGGACCCTGGGGTGGGCCTCATGTGTCTGTAGGGCAATTGGGGGTACCTGGTGGGTCTGGACCTAACGGCCATGATAAGGTGGGGTGGTTGTGCTGTCACTAGGGCCTAGTTGTTACATTTGGTATCATTGGAGGAACCCAGCCTTAAGTGTGGTGCACTACCTGGGTTGAGATGTAGGGCCCACAATGAGGGCATTGTGCTCTAAAGGGTGTGATTGTAACATCTACAAATGATAAATGGTTAAATGAATAACTGATATGACTCATGTCACCTTCCTATTCCGGAGCCTGTCTGATTAGAACTCCACAGTTAAGTGTGCTGGGCCTGGATTAGTGATCAGGATGGGCAACCTTCTGGGAAGATTCCCAGGGTGGGTGTGAGTGAGAAAAAAGCACACTGCAAAGGACATGTGTTGGCCTGTGTGAACAATCATCAGTCAGATGACCCGTTCGGGCACGTGGGTGGACCCTGGGGTGTGCCCCACGTGTCTGCAGGGCAACTGGTGGTACTTGGGGCGCCAGGACATGACGACCATGTTATGGTGGGGTGGATGTGTTGTCACTAGGGCCCAGTTGATACATAGGCATTCCTTGATTACCTTACAGCAATGGCACCTGGGAGACGACCCTGAGTGGTGTGGGCGATCGAGGCCCAAGAGGTTTACGTGGCCGATCGGTAGAGGGCTGATCTAGAGGAGGAGGATGAATAGTGGAAGAAGATTCTTCGAGCCTTCCTGCGACAGACCCATGTAAAGTATGAGGGCATCACCTATGACATGAATACGAAGAGTTGTCTAGAGGAGCTGGTGATAACTTACGGATTGATTCGGGCTTTGACCGAGTAATGGGTTCTTCTGGCCATCATCCAGATGCGGGGAGCAACAAGTCAATGATGGACGCTCTACCTGGGGGAGAGGAGAGAGGCTGAGGTGGTATGGGCTGATCTCGAGAAGGGGTTTTGAGAGGAATTGTTCTCTTCTACATTGAAAGCTGAGAAGAGGCAGGATATACTCTTCCACTAGTAAGGGAGTATGTCAGTAAGAGAGTTAGGGATCAAGAGGTTTACGTGGCCGATCAGCAGAGGGCTGATCGAGAGGAGGATGAGTAGTGGAAGAAGATGCTTCGAGCCTTCCAGTGACAGACCCTCAAAAAATATGAGGGCATCACCTCTGACATGAAGAAAACGAGTTGGATAGAGGAGGTGGTGATAACTTACGGTTTGATTCGGGCTTTAACCGAGTAATGGGTTCCTCTGGCCATCAGCCAGATGCGGGGTGCAACATATCAGCGGTGGACGCTCTACATGGGAGAGAGGAGAGAGGCTGAGGTGGTATGAGATGATTTCAAGAAGGAGTTCTGGGCATAATTCATCTCTTCTTCATTGAAAGATGAGAATAGGCAGGAGATACTCTTCGACTAGCTGGGGAGTATGTCAGTAAGAGAGTTGGGGATCAAGATCAAGAATATCATCCACTTTCCTCCTGACCTCTTTCTAGATGAGAAGTCTCGGGCGGGATGTTTTGAAGGAGGCACTCCGACCATCCCTCCAGTACATTGTTACCCCATTCACCTTGCCAACGTACTTGGACGTCCAGAAGAAGGCTGACAGTGGTCTCAGGCTGTGCATAGACTACAGGAGACTGTATCAGGTAATGGTCAAGAATCGCTACCCTCTTCCAAGGATAGACGATCTCTTTGACCAGTTGAAAAGGGAAGGATGGTTCTCGAAGATCGACCTGTGGTCTGGATATCACTAGTTGTGGGTGAAGGAGGGCAATCTCCCGAAGACGGCCTTCCGGTGTAGATATGGGAACTTCTAGTTTGTGGTCATTACGTTCGGCATTACAAAGGCTCTAGCTATATTCATGGGGCTTATGAACTCCATCTTGCCGGTGTATCTAGATCGGTTCGTAGTAGTTTTCATCGATGACATCATGATCTATTCACGATCATAGGGGGATCACGTAGAGCACCTGAGGATAGTTTTGGAGATCCTCTAACAACACTATCTCTTGGGAAGTTGTCGAAGTGAAAGTTCTGGAAACTTAATGTGAACATCCTTGGGCACGTGGTGTCTGAGCATGGAGTAGCAGTAGACCCATTGAAGGTTGAGGTGGTTGTTTCATGGGATGAACCCAAGAACGTGGCAGAATTCTGTAGTTTCCTCGGGCTAGAGGGTTACTATCAGAGTATCATACCCAACTTCTCCCGAGTTGCAGCACCATTTACAGCCTTGACCAAAAAGGACCAAGCTTTTGTGCGGAGTGAGAAGTGTGAGGCAGCCTTTGACTTTCTGAAGGAGAAGTTGGTTAGTGCCCCAGTGTTGAGGTTTCCAGAAGAAGGGGTGGCGTGTGATGTATTTTGTGATGCTTTAGGGCAGGTCCTCAGATGTGTGTTGATCCAATAGTAAGGGGTGATATCCTATGGGTATAGGAATTTATTCCCCCATGAGAGTAATTATGCCATCCACGATCTGGAGCTCACAATCGTCATTTTTGCACTAACGTTTTGGCGGCATTACCTCATCGGAAAGCTCTTGGTGGTCGTCACCGATCACAAGAGCTTGAAGTATATCTTCTCCCAGACAGACATGAACCGATGACAGCGAAGGTGGATGGAGTTCCTCCATGATTACGATTTTGAGATTTCCTATACCTCAAGGAAAGGAAACGTAGTGGCTGATGCCTTGAGCAGAAGGTCACAGAGGGATGCGGTCCGAGAGTTTCCATAAGTTGGAGGGAGATGGAGGATTTGTCTTCCCTACACCTAGACGTGAGGATTGGTAGTGGAAGGGGTTTCCTATATCAGATGATAGTACCAAATTATCAGTTACGTCAGGTGGAGGAGTCTCAATGGGGAGACCCAAAGAGTGAAGTGATGCGTGACCGGGTTAGCCAGGGCGATGCTCCGAAAGAGTGGACAGAGGATGGTAAGAACATGATGCTTTTCTGGGGGGAGAATGTTCGTTCTAGAGGCGATGCGCGAGAGGGTCCTTGGCGAGTTCCACATCTCAACCCTGGCGGTGCATCCAGGAGTTTCCAAGATATACCAGGGTCTGAGCGGATAGTTTTGGTGGCCCGAGGTGAAGCGGGTAGTGGCAGAGTTTGTGACCTAGTGCCTAGTGTGTCAGCTGGTGACTGCTGATCACCATGTTACATGTGGTTTGTTGAAAACATTAGATGTACCCGAGGGGATGTGGGACAAAATCTCAATGGATTTAATCACGGGGATACCCACAGTTCAAGGAGGCTACGACACCATCTGGGTTGTAGGAGACTGGTTGATGAAGTCATCTCACATTCTGGAGACCAAAGAGTCGAGTGCGGTGGACTCTCTAGCACGGAGGTATGTGGACGATGTGGTGTAGTTTCATGGAGTTCTGGGGTCCATAGTCTCGGATAGAGATGCACGATTTACCTCACGAGTCTGGAGGTGTTTTCAGCATACTTTTGGAACCCAGCTGCGCTTTATCACAACATTCCACCCCCAGATAGATGGGCAGACATAGCGCACCATCCAGACCTTGGAAGATATGCTACGAGCGTGCATCTTGGACTTTGGAGGATCATTGGTGAAACAATTTCCTCCGATAGAGTTTTCCTAAAACCATACCTATCACTCTATCATTGGCATGGCTCCGTTCGAAGATTTGTACGGGAGGCCGTGTCGTTCACCACTGTGCTAGACAGAAGTCGAGGAGACTGGTGTTCCTGGCCCCAGAGGTGGTAGAGAGCACAACAGAGAAGGTGCAGCTTATACGAGAGAGGATGAAGATGGCTCAGGACCGACAGAAGTCATATGTGGATGATAGGAGAAGGCCCTTGGAGTTCGAGGTCTGGGACCACATGTTCGTGAAGGTCTCCCCTTGGCGTGGGCAACAGAGTTTTGGAAGGGGATGTAATATCTCTCTCTGGTTCGTGGGCCCCTTTGAGGTGTTGCACCGGGTCGGTGAGGTGGCTTATCATCTAGTGTTTCCACCACAGTTAAAAAGGGTACACAATGTATTCCATGTGTCCCAACTTCAACGGTATCTGCACGATGATTCGCACGTCCTCGACTAGGGAGAGCTAGATATCAAAGACGATGCAACCTTTGTGGAACGACCAGTGATGATCAGGGGTCATGAGGAGAAGTTCTTCGTGGATGAACCATTCTTTTGGTTCACGTGTTATGGAGGCATGGTGGGATTGAGGAGAGTACTTGGGAGAGGGAAGCACAGATGTCTGCCCAGTACCCAGAGTTGTTTTTGAGTTTTATTCTATTTTGTTAGTAATTTTTTGCTATGTAAGGAATTACCTTGTTGACTATGGGATGTGCGGTTTCCTTTTTCTGTGAATTTTTGTGATGTGTCCTAAAGGATGGGGAGGGGAGGACCCAAATCCTATTTAGGATGAATTAATGTGGATATGCCTAAACCCATGCGGGTGAGTCAATGCCGCCCAAAGCGGATAGTATCTTAACACAGAAGAAGGGAAACCCCTCTCCCACATGGCCGGACGATTTAGTATTTCGTTTTTCATGGTTTCATGGGGAAAGGAGTAGTAGGAAATCTGTGACTGTTCAGGAGATAAGGTGTTCTTGTTTAAGAGAGGTTCACTCATGAGAGGTATCTTCTGGGTGGTTGATCGGACCCCCCCCCCTTTCCTTCGGGTCTAGTTCTGGATTATCGAGGGCGAGAATAGTTTGAGAGGTATCTGATGTAATGGATCATACCCTCATGATCCATCCCTTTACCAAATTCTAGGATCCTAAGGGGTATCACCTCTTTCAATGCAACCGATTGGCGAGACCTATCGATGCGACCGATCGGTGGGACGGATCAGTGCAACAGATTGGAGGAACCGATCGGCGTGACTTGTCGGTGCGACCGATCAATGCGACTGATCGGGGTGACAGATTGGTTCGACCGATCGGCGCAATCGACTGGTCGGTGGGACTGATCAGTGTTATCCATCCATGTTGGTTTTTCCTTCTACACTCTTTCTCGTAACACCTCTTTTATTCCTTTTTGACATCTTTAGACATTTGAAGGCCGTTTTCAACCAATAATTAATATTTAAAAATCACGAGAAACCACCCTAATAATGAACTATTAATGTAGTCATTTGTAACCAACCAACCACGTGGTATAACCACGATCCGACTTACAAGGCATTCAAATTCCCTATCGTATAAGGTTAGGGATCTCATCTATTTGTCCTGCTAGAAATTCTTCTTCTCCCTCTTTGCTAATCTCCTCCTTTTCCTTGTTCGTCTGAAGTCCTTGTTCCCGAGGAAAGTGGTGCACCTGTGCGGGATCCCTGCGAGTCGCGCTTCCCCTGTTTTGGTGCGTGAAGATAAACATCGATCTTTGACCAACCAAGTAGTTATCTTATCCATCGTCTCTCCTTTCTGTGTGTCATGAAGGGTGAGCATGCTTTTATCTTTTGGGTAAATTGATGAAACCTAACATAATGAAGATAACGAACGGACATTTAAGAATGAAGGGGGTGTGATCGATGTTCTAATGTGCTCATTATATTGTTACGTGTTGTGAATTGTACAGGCCTATGGTCACTGAAAATCATGGTTGTTGGTGGTCTTTCTCTGTGCATTAATGTAACTCAGTTCTCCTGGATGTTTGAATAACCGTAACATGGAATTGGTTAATTACGTAGACTCAGTTAAATAAAATGAAAGCACCAGGATCAACCCTTTTCTGTGATAACCCTGATTAAATCACAGTGGAATTGAAACCATGGAGTTTGTTAAATCTTTTAAATCTGAAAATACATTCATGGGCCTTAATTGTGTTGGTGGTGGCGGTTTGGTTGTTTATTTCATGGGCTGATTGCTGGAGTGATACGGGTAGGGATGGGATACCCTGTTATTGTACTTTAGTTGGTTGTGAATTTGAGGTTGTGTGGATACTCTGCTTATATCACGAATTGGGGTGTAATACTCTGTTGTTGAAAAACCGTTGGATCCTATATTTTGTGAACATGTGGTTGTATCTCAAGGTTTTCCCTTGGCTCCAATACTTCGAGGGATCTCATTTATCCTTTTGTTGTTGTGACATTGTAAGAGAATCGGGTGTGAATGCTTAAATTACTATTGGTTGTAACATTTTCCCGTTGTTTGTGCTTATGATGTTAGTTGCCTTGTAGTGCATAAAATTATTTAATTGTGATTACTTGAAAATGGAAAAAAGTATATATTAAACAGGAATTAGTTTGTGAATGAGATGTGACGTGGTCACGAGTGTAGGGACTTATTTTTTGAATGAATAGTAACAAGGGTGTTTCTGCTTAGGATTTGGAACCCCTAGGTTGGGATGAGTGTTTGTTTCCAATACATATATATGTAGGTTTTATGTTTAATATTTTCACCCCACCCAAGTTGATAACATAGTGCCTAACACCCCATTTCTTTGGGAGGGTGTTTCTCCTAACAATCCTATGGGTGGCTGGTTATTAGCTCCTTTTCTGCTCCCTTTCCCAGATATCCCAAGACTCTTCGGGTAGGATGTGTTGGCCTGAGTTCCATTATTAGCCCAAGAATCTTCGAGCAAGGTAGTTGTGGTGGTTGGCCCAGGTGTTTACAGGAAGGTTGTTTCCCAAGTTTCTTCAGAATAAGGCATAGGTGTCTTCGAGCGTGAAAGTAGTTTTCTATCCTAGGTGTCTTCGGGCGTGGCAGTGGTTGTTCTGGCCTAGGCGTTCACAGGCAATGTTACGTGAGGTTGTTGTGGCCCAGGTGTCTAGGGCGGGATAGCGGTTGTGGACCAAGTGTCTACGGGTGGGATAGCGGTTGTGGCCCAGGTGTGTGTGGGCGGGGTATGGCAGTGGGACTATGGTGAGAATGGAGGGATTGGTTCCATGAGTAGGATGTCTTCAATAACCAGCGGGAAACCAGTGTGGGGTACCCAAATATCGATGTTCTATTACTATATTTTACATGATTTCCATTATTTGGGGAGCGTGCCTTGGTGAGGGTTGGGTGGATAGCTTTTCCTTGTTGGGTGTTTGGTTATCTCTTTTTCCATGGGGGATTAGAATATCTCCCAACTTGTGCATGAGAGTTATTGGTTTTCCATAATGAGTGTACTTGTATGCTCACCCTATATATATATATAACTTTTTTCAGGTTTCCAGAAGAACTTCAGGGATCGTGCGGGACTGTACTAGCTCGGTCCTTGGGGAAGTTTCTATTGCCGTTTTTTGGTGCTTTACCTTTGGTGTTTTTGTGGCTTGTATCACTTAAATTTGAACATGCATATGGGAATGGATTACTTTTTGATTGACCTTTACTTTTATCTTGGTTGTTGTTGGGGTTTCTACATTATCTCTCGATCCTATTAAAATAAAAAGGGTAACGCCTTCCATCTTGGGTTTGATTCTATACCCTTGGTGTTAGTCGCCACTCCGGGACCTATTTAAGGTGGGTTTCGGGGGTCATTTTCTCTTCTTCATCTTAAAGAAGAAGATCTTGGAAATCTGCTGACCCTTCCCTCCTTTTGGTGAAGGCATGTCGTGATAAGTATTGTTATTATTTATTTTATATCACATATGTTATATAAATTTGTCCTTAATACATTACACATAATTCATAGGAAAATCAAATATCTTTACATGATGATAGTCCACTGTGTACAAGAATGACATATCACATTATCACAGAATTTAAATAATGTTATTTGATATATAAAATCTAAAAAATATCAAATAAACAATACATGTCATATATAAACATAATTTACTACATTATTCCAAATCGTAAGTGGTGATAATGGAAATACAAATTACATCATTTCATGAGGTGGTACACTTCCATTAAAATTAACGACGTGTTAATAGTATGCTAGCTTTATGTGTTCATAATTGTAAGAATAAAATATAAACTGAATATGTGAATATATTTTATAGAATTATGTTAATTTAAAAAATAATATAAATATAATTTAAGGGGTTTTTTGAATAAATAAAAAAATATGTTCATTAATGGAAGTTATAACTTATTTGGGTATCTCTTTTTGGGTTATAACAAAGGACATCATTGGATTGATTTCTACCAAGATTATTAATTGTAGGATGAGATTAAGGAAGTGTAAAATTTATTTTGGATGGTATTTGAAAATGAATTGGTTTTATAGTTTTAACAGAGGATATGTGGTAGTGGAATTTAATAAATTAGGGAGATGACACACTTTTAATATTGTAAAAGATGTTTTTAGGACCTGAATTTTTAAAAAAAATGTTTTAAAATATGAAACCATATTTGACTAATTTCGGTTTATAGTCAAAATATTTACATTAAATGGGGTTTTGAAATGTTTTAGGTCATTTTTCACTAAATAATAATACATATCCCTTTGTATTCTCATTTCCCAATTAATTATCATCATTTATTTTAATTTTATTCAATACTAACATTGGAAAATAATTATTTTTGAATTATTTAATATTAAATTTTATTATTATTCCTAATATAGAATTTATATTTTTCATATTGAACTCATGGACATGGAAAACCTTAATTTAAATTTAACCCTGCAAATTTCATGAAATAATATATTCTTAAAGTGAAAATGTTCAAAAGTTTTAAATATTTTTAAATACAATTTCAACTTGATATTTATTAAAATGAACATAAATGAATTTATTATTTTATTATAGAAATAATTAAAATTAAAAAAACATAAATATAAAAATAATTCAATGGAATTAACTTTTCAATTAGAATTCAGTATTTTTCTCTATTCATAAAAAAATGAATCCTTTCATAAAAATAAAAAAAATTATTCATTGAAATTTTTTGACATTATTATTTCTATAAGTATGATAATTTATAAAAATATAATTTATAAAAGTGTGAATTTTTTTCAATATAATTTTTTCATTCAAATTTAGTAAAACAACCTTCTAGAAAAATACATATTTTAGGTGTAAAATTTGACTAATTATAATTTATTTTCTAAAATATAAATATGATGATTGTAAAATAGTACATTTAATATTATATATAACCATTAATTTATTTTATTGAGACTAAATTTGTTTTTTCACAGATAAATATTTTTTCATTAAATGTATTTCATTATTTTAAAATAATTAATAATTTCAATTTTAAAAAATTGAATATAAAATAATCTATTTTACAAACATTCATAATCTATATTATCTAAATATATTTAATCATATTAATAACTGAAATTATAATAGATAGGTGAAAAATATAATCTTTTAATAATATGACACATTTTGTATAATCTCAGTGTTTTTAATAACAAATGCTAAGCTTGGTGTTTAATGTAATTAAATCTAAAAATGGAATTATACGTAACACAAGACAAAATAAGAGTTCATATACCAAATTTTAAACTAATAGTTTATTTTTGTGATATATTATTATGGATTTCATATAATGAAAACATTACATTATCTACCATGCAATGTAAGAAAAAAAATAATTTTAAATTATTCAAAAATATCAATTCATAAGAACATAAGGTGATCCATTCTAAAACAATTAGATATTATTTCTCCATAAAAATTCATCTGGTTCATTAATGAATTAATACCATAATGTTACTTCTGAGAACCCACATCTTAATAATTTAATAATGAAAAAACTGTTAAAAGGGAAACATTGAAACATAATGGTCACCCAGTGTATCCCATAACTGGGTCTCCACATTGGAAAATAGCAATGAGAAGTAGGGATTTGGAGATGGAAGAAACCCTTAAATAATTATAGAGATAGATCAAGATCACCGATAACAACAATATGGGTGGTCTAGGAAATGATTATCATCACAAAACTATGAATTTACGGTAATATGAGGGAACATATGATTCACACGAAATTAATCTACTATGAAAAAATTTCAGTATAAAAATAATATTCATAATGTTGAATAAATTTCACAACAATATATAAAAACGCAATTTATTTCCATTCAAAAATCAAAACCTCATCCATATATTTTTCCTTGTCTAGTTTTAACTAAATCTCTTAATCTAATAAATAATTTTGAATTTGTTGTGTCTGATGAAAAAATGAATCACAGGCCCATAAATATAATGGTAAGACATTCAATCTATATTAAGTTATCAAAATATAGTTATTATAATAATATATCCAATATGCATAAATATTCATATGATAAATTAATTCAGTAATCTATATAACCTAAGATATATTTCAACATAGGAATTTCCAAAAATGGACAACCATATATATATTTCATAAATCAATAATTATAACATAGGTTAAAAAATTTCCCAAAATAAAAGAAACATTTATCCCCCAAATATCATAATATATCTCTGGATATCCAAATACCAATCATGTATATACCTTTATCATAAATTCTATTGAAAAATAGTGATAACCAAAATTACTGTATACCCATATTGAATACATACACTCTTCTTCATTCATTATGGAAAATAATAATTAGAATATTCGCTTCATATTTCTAGTGATTAAATATTTCAATGATTTACTCTAGAATCTATATAGATAATCCCATGAAATATCACTGGATTTTGAATAGTGTAATTTTCATAGAGGTTATTCAAATGGAATAAAACATGAAAATCACAACTAGGATATGAGAATAATATTTTATATTTATCCAAGTTAAGTTTAATCTTTATGATAGTAAAATATTTCCCTTTTTAATTATCCTATATTTTCTTGTGGATTATTATCTACATTAGAAATTGGATTAGAAACTTGTTATAATAATTCCCAAACTCATTGAAATGTAAAAAATGAAATGTGGGAGGTGTATTTTGTTCATATTTCTTATTATTCATATAACTAGCTGTCTTTTTTCCCCTACTTTTGAATTCAACCAATTGATTGTAATGTCCAAGTGTTTTATGAAATATTTATTTTCTAAATTTATATTTTTTTCTAAAATTATATTCAATTATATTATATTACACAAAAAACATGGAAACTATAAAAGAAAAAAATCATTACTAAATACATTTACATTAATCAAAAAATAAACAAATTAAAATTAAACATATTTCAACTAGACAAAAAATAAAAAATATAAATGATATCATTGGATTATATTTCATACCCCAATCTACTATAATGATATATCCCACTTCAAGAACTATATTAGAGATTAAAAATATTAGTAAAATAGTTTATTTTATAGAATCTGGATTTATAGAAACTACATTGGAATTGAGTTAAATTATGGGTTAATTAATTACATGTTATTTATAAGAGTAAAAGGTATTGTTTTTATAGAAATGTGATCATTCAAATTGTAACAACCCAATATTTTTGAGTGGAATATTAACTTACTCATAATGTTTTAATAGAGATGTTGTTGGTTAATGCAGAAAGAGGAGTCGATGGCTTCATTCAGTAGACTCGAACCTTATGAAGCCCACTTATCAGAGCTTGGAAAGGATGTGGCATCTTTGGGCTTCGCTTTAGACCAAGCCCAAGCCGAACTCCAGCATGTCAAGCTTGAACGGAAATGACTATGGGAGAATTCAAGTTAGTATATATTATTACTAGGGCAATGTTATCTGAGCCTCCCTCCGATTCTCTCACCATAGCACACCTTACACTTAGGTCATATGCCGGTGTTATAAGAGTCTATGTGACGACACCCTATCTTCCTTGTGTGATCCTTTGGGATGATTAAATTTAGATTTCATCCTTTGGTGATGTTTGTGAAATTTCAATTGTTCGGATAATTTTAGGATATATTTTATTGATGAATTTTGAAAAAGGGATATTTTAAAATATTTATGTAAACCCTAAATAATTAATGATGTGTAATGATTTTCAAAAATTGGTCTTCTACAAAAGTGTTCAGTAAGGAATTTGTAGTCTAATAAGATGAACATAATTTTTGATGAATAGTAAATTATGAATAGTGATTTTACGCTTAGGATTAGTAATGTGACCAAATGCATTAGTAATTTCACTCAAAGAAAGTTTTAATATAATTTACAAACTTAGATTAAGTAACGTGATTCAATAAAATGGGTAAATAACGGTTTCATAAATTATTAATAAAGTGTTGGTTTTTTGAGGAGAATAGTGTTTTTTAAATAAAAATTAAATTAAAATTTTTTAGAAAAATATATTTAAAAAATAGACTTTATTTTTGAACTCAGAGCACTGATATTATGTTATGGTAATTTTTGGGGTTTTTCTAATGAAATGAATTTTCGGTGAATAGTGTTTTTATTTAAAAATTAAATAGAAAATATTTAGAAAATTATTTTTATAAAATGGAGTAAATATTTGTAATCAGAGCGTCGATATTTGGTTAAGGTAAAATTTTGGGATTTTTCTGAGAAAGATGAATTTTCAGTGAATAGTAAAAAAGGCAATTTTAGGGTTTCTGTATGTCTAATGACATCATAGTTGTGTCATGGTGATGTCATGAGATATTTTAATGGTTGGCCGACCTTAGGTGATGAATTATTATTTTGGAGGCCCCATGTGGCCTAACTTAATTGGAAATATCATGAGATAGCACATGGTTTTGAGTAAAGCACTTGTGAGGTGTCCCTTGGTCATTGATGCCTTGTCCCCTCACGTTCCCCATAAATACCAAGCCCTCCTCTCATCCTTTCTACTCAGAACCCATCCTCAACGAATTTCTAGTGTCCTTACCTCCCATGGAGTCCTCCAAAGGTGCCCCTAAGCCCTCAAGGTCCAAACCTTTGAGTTTTAAGAGTTACGTTTTAAGGTAAGGGATCTAACCTCTCTCTTCTTTTCAAGTAATCTCTTTTATGTCATTTCTTTTATACTCCATGTTCTTATGTTGTAGGATGTTCTTATATATTCATATTACTTCCCATTTCATGTTAATATGATGAGAGACCACATCTTTCTCTCATCAATTCGTTTTAAGAATGTTTAAGTGGCGCTGTTAGGGTGCCGAAATCATAAGGGGATTCTTTCACCCTTCTCATTCTTTTCAATGTTCTACTTTCATGTCAAGTCTTTAAAGTTCCTTTTTAATTATTTTGGGGAATTATCTCTATATATATCATTATAAACTCTTATGTTCATATGATTAAAGACCCTATTTGATCTTTTCAATTCATTTTTGTTGAAGTTTAAGTGACGTCGTTTGGCTGCCGAATTTTCATAAGAGAAATCTAATGTTTGTCTTCCTTCCATGTTTTTCATTTCAAATGGTATGTCCTTAAAATTTCATTACGATGTCCCAATATCCTTATTATTCTGTCCCTGCACTGTTTTATGGGTCATTTATGAATGTTTGACCCATGTCCCGTCTCTTTTAAATGTTTTCTAAAACCCCAAAACATAGCCGTTATGCTGCAGAATTTTCGTCTCAAAATGCCTCTCTCTCTTTATATCAAAATTATATTATTTTATTAACTGAATACTCAAATCTATTATTTTTACAAAGGTATTCACATATATATCAAAATTTTATATTTTAAATTCTTGGATTTACATACATGAAACCCCCTTTCCCTTTCCGTGGGTTTAAAGTGACATAAAGATCATGTCTTTAAAGCAGTTTTTAAAACGTTATGATTATGAAATGAAACCCATTTATTTTAGGCTATATGGGTTGTTTATGATATGATTTATGATGATATATGTGGCTCACATGATAATAAATACACGTCAAGGGTGCGCCCAGATAGCGCTCTAATGCATTGGGTAAAGACTTAATCTCTAGAGATGACATTTAGACTGATACCTTGGTGAATAACCTTGGTAATTTTTAATGACACCTTGGGGATGGACCTTGGTGAAACGAAATGATTGTCAATATTAAATGTTGCAGCCACATCTTCATGTTATGAAAAATGTTATTTTTTATTATGATGTATCTCATGATTCCTTTCTCATGCCTTAAAGTTCTTTTCAAGTCCTTATTGAAGTATCTCAAGTTCACATGTAAAATGTTTCTCTTGTTTTCATTACTGGGCCTTCTGCTCACCCTTTTCTTTTGATGTATGTCCCTAGGTTATGAGATGCAGTAATGAACCTAGGATGATCTTAAGGAGAATCCTTTCTAGTGTTTAATAAGAAATTTTTTGGTTGTTTTCATGGATTATGTTCCTTGTTTCCAAGACACTAAACCTTAAATATCCTTAGTTTCGTGTAATGAAATGAACGTTTATGTTATAAAAAGACCGGATGCTATAGTTGGTATCAAAGGATGTTTTAGTTATTTGTGAAAATTAGGATATAAATACTTTAGGAAGACCCCTATAGAAAAGTTTAAATATAGGAAAACTTCCTGGTATTTTGGTATGTATTGAGTGAGTGGTTTATCAAAAAAATACATCCATGTCTGGATACGAGCAGGTAGAGTCGGCTCTGGCACAGATTTACATAGGGGTAAACCCCGAAAACACCTCTTTGAGCTAGACTCGAACGAGAACTGGTGCACGATAACGGGCCTTACTGCACTCGTGGTTACGACACTCCCGGGGGATATGTTTGGTTAATCACAAGCTTTTTATGAATCATTTTGAAGGAATTATAGAGAAGTGTAATTGTCTAAGAATGAAGTCTTAGTTAAAAGATTCATAAATGAAATAAGTTTTTCACTAAGGTTTTATTCTTTTAGAAAATGGCGAGAAATAGGAGGAACCGTGCCGATGGTGACCGCAATGCACCATGTGCTGACGGCCCTCCGATGGAAGCTGGAATGGAAACATTCATGCAAATGATGAACCAACTGACTCAAGTTATGAGTAATAACTTGAATCAAGCTAAGAGGACGATCTCACCACAAAGGGAACAACACTCTGTTGAGTCCTTCATGCGTCAACTACCACCATAATTCAGTGGATCTACTGACCATTTGGTTGCGGAACAATGGATAAGCTCCATTGAAAAGATCTTTTCTGTACTCCTTTGTTCGGAACTAGAAAAAGTCACCCATGTTGTTTATCGCCTAGAGGGAGAAGCTGATCAGTGGTGGTCACTGGTCAAAAACACAAATCCTAGGGGAGGGATGGAAGCTATGGAGTAGGAATAATTCCTGGGAATATTCTTTAACAAGTATTTCCCTCGTTCCATGAGAATGAGAATGGAGAAAGAGTTTCTCGAGCTGAAGCAGAAGGAGAACGAATCTATCGAAATCTATAAGATGAACTTCACCCGACTTTCACGATATACCTCTAGCTTTGTCATGGATCTAAGTGGGAAGGTTGATAGATTTTTCGGTGGACTGAGACCTCATCTGCGAAAGAGTCTAGCCAACTTGGACTACGATAGCTACGAGGAGATCGTGAATAGTTCAATGAAAGTCGGGCTACAGATTGGTGAGACACAGTGGTCTCATAAATCAAATGAAAAGAAGTGATCATTGGAGCCTAGTTTAGGGAATAATTTTGATCAGGGAAGATGTGGAAATAAAATGCAACTTACCACATGCAATAAATGTGGGAAGAAGCATCTGGGGAACTGTTTTGTCGGAAGTGGCAAGTGCTAAAAGTGTGGAAGAGGAGGCAAAATTTCTAGGAATTGTTGTAGTGAGGCGAAGCCTCAACTCCCCAACACTAACGAAAGAGGAAATATGGTTATGGCCTTACCCGAAGTCCATGGCTTCAAGGGTGGATAGCTTGGGCACTATGCTAATCTCTGTCCAAATCAAAGGGCAGTGGAGGTGAATCACCATCAACCTCAGCAAAGGCTAGGGGAGCAAGTTCGTGCTTTTGCTATCACAACAACTGAAGTTGAAGGTCCGAATGACATGGTAGCAGGGACTCTTGTTGTCCTCTCAAAACATCAACTACTTTGTTTGATTCTGGTTCTACGCATTCCTTTATTTCATCCATGTTTTCAAAGAAAATAGAATCAATCCCCGAATTTCATAAGGTAGAGTTGTCAGTCAAGACTCCAAGTGGGATTTTCCATGCATCAATAGTGTTTAGAGACTCTAGTGATTACTTTAGTGAGCACAACATTATCGCAAATCTAGTAGTCATTCCCATGTTGGAATTCAACGTTATACTAGGGATGGATTGGCTCTCAAAGTATAATGCTTATATCAAATGAAGAAGTAAGGAAATCTCAGTAGTCTTGAATAAAAAACCTACAGTTACCTTCCAAGGAGAGATATCCCGAACTGATCCCTATCTAGAAGCACCTCCTATAGCATTTTTATGGAGTTAATCGGTGATGATGAGGAATGAAAAGGGAGAATACGAATAGAAGATGTTCCGATTGTTCAGGAATACATGGATGTATTTCCTGAGGAGTTACCTGGACCTCCCCCAGAAAGAGAGATAGAGTTCACCGTTGAACTTGTACATGGATCACAACTGATATCAATGACCCCGTATAGAATTGAAAATGTGGAGCTAGAAGTGTTAAAGAAACAACTCCAAGAATTGTTGGAGAAGGGGTTTATCCGACCAAGTGTGTCTCCTTGGGGGGCACCATCTCTCTTTGTGAAGAAGACAGATGGATCAATGTGGATATGCATTGATTATAGAGAACTGAATGGGATCATAGTGAAGAACCGATATCCTCTTCCAATAATTGATGATTTATTTGACCAACTTCGTGGGGCTCAATTATTCTCTAAGATTGACCTTCGATCTGGTTATCATCAACTGAGGGTGAAGAAGGAAGATATTCCAAGGACTGCCTTCCGATCAAGATATGGGCATTATGAGTTTACTGTTATGCCCTTCGTCTTGACTAATGCTCCTGCTATTTTCATGGATTTGATGAATAGAGTCTTTAAGGACTACCTTGATAACTTTGTGGTAGTTTTTATTGATGATATTTTGATATATTCAAAAAGGCATGAGGAGGATGAAGATCATCTAAGGGTTATTTTGAAAACTCTATGGAAGGAGAGCTCTTTGGAAAGTTCAGCAAGTGTGAGTTTTGGTTACAACAAATGGCTTTCTTGGGGCACATCATATCCAATGAAGCAATCTTGGTTGACCCTGCAAAGACAATGGTTGTAGAGGAGTGGCCTCAACCCTCAACAGTAACTAAGATTCGTAGTTTCCTTGGTTTAGCGGGATATTATAGGAGGTTTGTGAAAAACTTTTCACAGCTTTCTAATCCACTATCCAAGTTGACTCGAAAAGGGGTTAAGTTCATCTGGACAAAGGAATGCGAGGAATGTTTCCAAGAGATGAAGAAGAGATTGGTTACTACACCTGTGTTAACACTACCCTCTATCGGAGAAGGATTCATTATTTTTAGCGATGCATCTCTGAAAGGGCTTGGGTGCGTCCTCATGAAAAATGACAAGGTAATTGCTTATGCATCTAGACAGTTGAAGATTCATGAGCAGAATTATCCTACTCATGATCTAGAGGTAGCGGCATTTGTTTTTGCTCTAAAGATATGGAGGCACTATATTTATGGGGAGAAATGTGATATATACACTGACCACCATAGTCTAAAGTGCATTTTCACACAGAAATAATTGAACATGATACAAAGGATATGGTTGGAGCTTATTAAAAACTATGATTGTTTAATTCATTATCATCCTGGTAGAGCAAACAAAGTCGCAGATGTGTTAAGCAGGAAAGACCCTGTTGTTCTGGCAACAATGAGGATCCTAGGAGATCCCTTGATTAAAGATCTAGTAAAACTAGACATGGGAATTATAAGGAAAGGGACATCATCAACCCTATCCCAACTGATTTCTCACCCTTCATTACTAGAGAAGATCAAGAAGGCTCAAAAAGAAGATCCTTTGCTGCAAGAGAAGTTTGAGGCTGTAATGGATGGGAAGTTCCCTGACATCAATATTGATCAAGAAGGTGTATTGAAATTTCGTACAAGACAATGTGTTCCATCTATTCCGGAGACAAAAAAAAAGAACTGATGGATGAAGCTCATAGCTCTTCTTTCTTTATACATCCGGGAAGAACTAAAATGTATAGAGACCCTTCGTGATCATTATTGGTGGGATAACATGAAGAGGGAGATTGCTGACTACACTACATGGTGCATGGTGTGTCAGCAAGTAAAGGAATAAGACAACTTCCTAAGAGGGTATTACAAACACTACCCATACCAGTATGGAAGTGGGATAATGTCACTATGGACTTTGTAACTGGTCTCCCAAAAACATTCAAAGGAAACAATGCGATATGGGTTATTGTGGACCGTCTCACCAAGACAGCCCATTTTATCTCTATTCGGGAAGATTTCTCTCTGGATCAGCTTCCCAATATATACGTAAGAGAAGTGGTAAGGCTGCATGGGGTACCATTATCCATCGTGTCTGATCGTGATCCAAGATTCACATCAAAATTCTGGAGAAGTCTTCAACATGCTCTGAATACTGAATTGAATTTTAGTACGGCCTATCATCCTCAAAATGATGTCCAATCTGAGGGGACTATTCAGACACTCTAAGAAATGATGAGATTATGCTCAATGGAATTTAAATGTGTATGGGATCAACACCTCCCATTAGTGGAGTTCACTTATAAAAACAGCTTCTATTCGAGTATTCAGATGGAACCCTATGAAGCTCTGTATAGAAAGTGATGTAGAACTCCTACTTGTTGGGATGAAACTGGTGAGAGAAAGCTTATTTGGCCTAATCTTGGGCAAGAGATGATAGAATACGTCCATTCCATCCAACAACACATAAAGGCTGCTCAGAGTCGGCAGAAGAGCTATGCTGACAATCATCGAAGGGACTTGGAGTATGGTGTTGGTGACAAAGTCTTCCTTCGAATTTCTCTCTGGAAGAGAGTAATGCGGTTTGGGAAGAAAGGGAATATCAGCCCTAGGTACATTGGCCCCTATGAAATCCTTGATCGCATAAGAGCAGTGGCCTATCGTCTAACACTTCCACTGAACCAAGCTGATGTTCACAATGTCTTCCATGTATCTCTCTTGAGGAAGTACATACCCGACCCTTCGCATGTACTGAACACAGAGGTGGTACAACTAGAACATGACCTCTCTTATGAAGAGAGCCCAGTGGAGATCTTAGACCGTTGAGACAAGGTTCTACGAAACAAGACTACCCACCTTGTGAAAGTGTTGTGGAGGAATCATAAATATGAAGAACCGACTTAGGAGCCTGAGGAAACGATGAAGCAAATGTACCCTCACCTTTTCGACTAGGCCTCAAGTTTAAATTTCGGGGACGAAATTTTTAAGGGGGGAAGAATGTAACGACCGAATCTTTTGAGTGGAATATTAACTTACTCTTAATGTTTTAATAGATATGTTGTTGGTTAATGTAGAAAGAGGAGTCGATGGCTTCATCCAGTAGACTCGAACCTTATGAATCCCACTTATCAGAGCTTGGGAAGATGGTGGCATCTTTGGGCTTCGCTTTGGACCAAGCCCAAGTCGAACTCCAACGTGTCAATCTTCAAGGGAAATGCATATGGGAGAAATTCAAGTTAGTAGAGATTACTACCAGGGCAATGTTATCTGAGCCTCCCTCAGATTCTATCACCATAGCACACCTTACACTTAGGTCATATGCCAGTGTTATAAGGGGCTATGTGACGAGACCCTAGCTTCCTTGTGTGATCCTTTGGGATGAATAAATTGATATTTCTTCCTTTGGTGATGTTTGTGAAATTTCAATTGTTCGGATAATTTTAGGATATATTTTATTGATAAATTTTGAAAAAGGGGGATTTTAAAATATTTATGTAAACCCTAAATACTTAATGATGTGTAATTATTTCCAAAAAAATGGTCTTCTACAAAAGTGTTCAGTAAGGAATTTGGAGTCTAATAAGATCACCATAATTTTTGATGAATAATAAATTATGAATAGTGATTTTACGGTTAGGATTAATAATGTGACCAAATGGATTAGTAATTTCATTTAAAGAATGTTTTATTATAATTTAGACACCTAGATTAAGTAATGTGATTCAATAAAATAGGTAAATAACGTTTTCATAAATTAATAATCAAGTATTAGTTTTTTTGGGTGAATAGTGTTTTTTAATTAAAAATTAAATTAAAGATATTTAGAAAAATATTTTTAAAAAACGGACTTTATTTTTGAACTCAGAGCACCGATATTATGTTATGGTAATTTTTGGGGTTTTTTCTAATGAAATGAATTTTCGGTTAATAGTGTTTTTATTTAAAAATTAAATAAAAAATATTTAGAAAATTATTTTTATAAAATGGAGTAAATATTGGTAATCAAAGCGTCGATATTTGGTTAAGGTAAAATTTTGGGATTATTCTGAGAAAGATGAATTTTTAGTGAATAGTAAAAAAGCAGTTTTAGGGTTTCTGTATGTCTAATGACATCATAGTTGTGTCATGGTGATGTCATGAGATATTTTAAGGGTGGTCTGACCTTAGGTGATGAATTATTATTTTGGGGGCCCCATGTGGCCTAACTTAATTGGAAATATCATGAGATACACATGGTTTTGAGTAAAGCACTTGTGAGGTGTCCCTTGGTCATTGATGCCTTGTCCCCTCACGTTCCCCATAAATACCAAGCCCTCCTCTCATCCTTTCTACTCAGAACCCATAATCAACGACTTTCTGTTGTCCTTACCTCCCATGGGGTCCTCCCAAGGTGCCCCCAATCCCCCATGGTCCAAACCTTTGAGTTTTAAGAGTTACGTTTTAAGGTAAGGGATCTGACCTCTCTCTTCTTTTCAAGTAATCTCTTTTATGTCATTTCTTTTATACTCCATGTTCTTATGTTGTAATATGTTCTTATATATTCATATTACTTCCCTTTTCATGTTAATATGATGAGATACCACATCTTTGTCTCATCAATTCGTTTTAAGAATGTTTAAGTGGTGATGTTAGGGTGCCGAAATCATAAGGGGATTCTTTCACCCTTCTCATTCTTTTCAATGTTCTACTTTCATGTCATGTCTTTCAAGTTCCTTTTTAATTATTTTGGGGAATTATATCTATATCTATCATTATAAACTCTTATGTTCATATGATGAAGGACCCTATTTGATCATTTCAATTCATTTTTGTTGAAGTTTAAGTGACGTCGTTAGGCTGCCGAATTTTCATAAGAGAAATATAATGTTTGTCTTCCTTCCATGTTTTTCATTTCAAATGGTATGTCCTTAAAATTTCATTACCATGTCCATATATCCTTATTATTCTGTCCCTGTACTGTTTTATGGGTCATTTATGAATGTTTGACCCATGTCCCGTCTCTTTTAAATGTTTTCTAAAACCCCAAAACATAGCCGTTATGCTGCAGAATTTTCGTCTCAAAATGCCTCTCTCTCTTTATATCAAAATTATATTATGTTATTAACTGAATACTCAAAACTATTATTTTTACAAAGGTATTCACATATATATCAAAATTTTATATTTTTAATTCTTGTATTTACATACATGAAACCCCATTTCCCTTTCCGTGGGTTTAAAGTGACATAAAGATCATGTCTTTAAAGCAGTTTTTAAAACGTTATGATTATGAAATGAAACCCATTTCTTTTATTCTGTATGGGTTGTTTATGATATGATTTATGATGATATATGTGGCTCACATGATAATAAATACACATCAAGGGTGTGCCCAGATAGTGCTCTAATGCATTGGGTAAAGACTTAATCTCTAGAGATGACTTTTAGACTGATACCTTGGTGAATAACCTTGGTAATTTTTAATGACACCTTGGGGATGGACCTTGGTGAAACGAAATGATTTTCAATATTAAATGTTGCAGCCACATCTTCATGTTATGAAAAATGTTATTTTTTATTATTATGTATCTCATGATTCCTTTCTCATGCCTTAATGTTCTTTTTAAGTCCTTATTGAAGTATCTCAAGTTCAAATGTAAAATGTTTCTCTTGTTTCCATTACTGGGCCTTCTGCTCACACTTTTCTTTTGATGTATGTCCCCAGGTTATGAGATGCAGTAATGAACCTAGGATGATCTTAAGGAGAATCCTTTCAAGTGTTTAATAAGAATTTTTAATGTTGTTTTCATGGATTATGTTCCTTGTTTCCAAGACACTGCACCTTAAAGATCCTTAGTTTCATGTAATGAAATGAATGTTTATGTTATAAAAAGACCGGATGCTATAGAAGTACTAACACGACAGTTTGGAGTAGTAACATGACCATCAAAAATATAAATTTTACCAAAAAATGTTCAATTATAATAAAAATTATATTTATCATGTTTAATTTATGTAAATATAAATTTAATACTTCAAGAAAATAAATATCATGATTAGAAAACTCAAGGAAATAACATGCACTTTTAAAATAAACAAAATTTTAATATATTTGGTAAAAATTATAATTTTCATAAATTTATTTCAATAATTGTAATATAATATATAAAGAAAACTCCTCAAAATTATGCAATGGGTATTTATTTTAAATTTTTGAAATAACCAAATATTTTGGTGAATAGTAAAATGATTTTTTTCCACATGACTTTTTTATATGAAATTAAATCATTCATGATTGAATAAAAACATGGTCATTTATATAATATTAGGTTTGTCCATTGTATATTTAATTTCATTAATGGTTCATAAAAAACAATAATCTAAATTTCCAAACATAAAATTAACATCCCAAATCCAAAGATAAAAGTGATTTCTTAAGATAAATATATTTTTTTAATTTCACCATGATTTTTTTAAACATATTATTCAGAATTATAATTGGGTTTTAAAGACATAAACCAATTATATTATATTCTTATTATATTTTTAATGAAATAACATTACAATTATAAGTCATACCTTTGATATATTATCTTATTTATTATTATTTTTAAATAATGTCCCCTCATGTATAAATAAGCCCTCTCCCATCCATTGGGAAACATCTCCTCTCACTCATTACAAAGACCGAGATCTACCTAAATTATCACTATTAATCCTAATTTAATTCCTGGATAAGTTTATTAGTAATTTAAATATAAATATCAATGTATTTATATTGTCGTACAAGAGAATCTTCATCAAAGAATGTGTATGTTTTTGAATCATCACTCGTTCTATTTTTATAATACAACATTTAAAAAAAATTAAAATCGATATTCTAATATTCAGTGAGGCAAAATGTAAACATTATATTACTCATGTTGACATGCTGTAAAAATTAATTTTTTATTATATTTATTTTTTATACACCTTTTTCATTAAATTTAGGCAGGTTTCCCTATAATGGTTGGTTATAGACCATTTTATATGTTTCAAATTCAATTCCTATCACCAATGATATGAATGTTTTAAATAAATTTTTTATTATAAATAAATGTATAAATATATTTATTTTATTCTTTTGGAAGTAACTATACTTATTTTATTAATACAATGAATAAAATATCAAAATCAATGATAAATGTGTATATGTTATAAAACAAATATATCATAAAATTTTAATTTCATCATAATAAATTAGGAAAGATAATATAATGATTGTAATTGATAATTTTTTTTATAAATTATTATAATCCAATTTTCGATCAATGATATTATAAATAAATTCTTATTATTCAAGAGGTAAAATCATGAAAAAAATATGGTATGAATTAAGGCCAAGGGACTCCCAACCACAATTCCAATAATTTTGATACCATTCCATCCATGATATGAATATTCATATTATTTTTTTAAATGTGAATGAAATTTTCAATCAGGGATAAACTATTTTACTAATTGATTTTATTAAAAATAAAATTATTCTCTTAAACTAGTATTTTCTTCCACAACACATATTTAACCCCTCTTGAGATATTTCTTCTTCACTCGTGAAAAATGATTCTTATAATAAATATGTTTTCAACTTTTTTATTTGAGAACCCAAAAATTTATTCAATAATTTATTATTTATGAAATTATTATTAAACCCATTCATATTCATGTTATAGTTTATGAGTATGATTGTTATAGGCCTAATGTGGCATTCAAGATTATTAAAATGTTATGATTTGATGGGTGGTCCTAGAATTATATTTCCCTCCCATGAATTGGGTAATGTGATTTATCTCTTTTGATAATTTAAAATATATTTTTACATGATTCTAGACTTTTTCACAATGATGAAGTTATAATTTATCACATATGTTATAAATGAATACAAGGATAGAATATTTCAAAACTATGTGTTGGATTTTATTACTAGGACATGATGTTTCACTTTTATTCTATTCCACGTTATATGCCATTATTCATTGTTTCCGAAATTATGTTGATGATAATACAACTATTATAATGATGAATATTCTCAATCATGTTATATTTATTCTTGTAACATAATCAACTAATTATATGGCTTTGATGACCCATTTCAATGTTTTATATCCTTAGGTGATTACTCATACTATGTAGAAGGTGAGGGACACTGAGAAG
This sequence comes from Viscum album, assembly GCA_963277665.1. Classification (NCBI taxonomy): domain Eukaryota; kingdom Viridiplantae; phylum Streptophyta; class Magnoliopsida; order Santalales; family Viscaceae; genus Viscum; species Viscum album. The sequence goes on along the minus strand of OY728122.1, from coordinate 1,513,668,344 downwards.
AAATAGAACAACAAATTAAATAATATCAATGTTATATTATTTAAGAGTTGGGTATGAGCCTCATTTTCCCATTACAGTAAACCATCAGATCATGTATATGTAATACTATTTTATTTTTTATCATTAAAATAATTTAATATTCATATAAGGAAAAGAAGGGTCACTATTGTTAGTATTAGGAAAAACTGTAGATATTTTTATAATTACGATTACATAGTATTTGGAAAAAAATTTAGGATAATACTATGTAAATATATACATCAATAAATACTTGAGTTAGAAAAATAATAAACATAGGTAACCCATAAGATATAGATTTATATATAATTTCACAAAATAATAAATTATTTGTTAATTCTTTTCGTATTATTATTTTTTACAAACAATTTATACTTTATGAAATGGTGGGAGAAAAGAGAAACTGGACCAACAACCCATATGAGGTACAATGAAATGAAATTCAAACATACATCACCAATCATGTGGGAGGTGTTTTTAAAAATATTATATAAATTCTTATCTGAATATTTCAGGATATGAATAAGAACCAGAATCATGTAGAAAATCTACACTCAACTTGGAATCATCAAGTAATCATCGAGTCCTCTAGGAAAAAACTACAACCGATATTTAGTGGAACTTATGATAAATTTTTTATATAAAAGTGGGTTAACATAATAAAGAAGATAATTTTATTTATACATACTAATGAGAAGGAATCTGTGACGTTGGTCTTGTATTTCTTAGATTGATTATTCGATCAATGATTTTTGTTGGGAAAGAATGCCAATACAATGCATTAAATGGAAGAGATGGTGTGGGGAATCATTATGAAAGTAGTTGTTAACAATTATTTCACTATAAATCTTAGAATAATGTAGGAGGGATAATTCATATATATATAAGGGAAGCTTAATTGGTCATGAATTATGAGGAATCCACAAAATGAAATTCCATATATGCCTTAGGTTTTTTATAAACAACGATTACAAAATAGATATAATATATAGTGATTTAGAACCAAACCAATTAAAGGACTTAAAAATAGATATTGGGGGTTATTAATATGTTTTTCTATATAATATTAATGATTATATAGAATTAGAATAATGGTCACATGGTTGGGGAGATAATAATAGATTATTGGAGTTTCAAGACAATGTGTCTATGAAAAAGTAAGAAAGAGGATTGAACAAAAAAAATAACAAAAATATAAAAATAATTATTTTGGTAATTGTCTCAAATGGATGGTAAAATGCTTCATGTGAAATTGTGATGTCCCTCGTGCTCACTAATGTAAAAGATAAATAAATAATCTTTCTAATAAGTTAGATGAAATAAGGTATCCTCCAAATGCCACACCTTTGTTCAATTATTCAACTATACAGAGCTATGTAACTACATAATCTAGTGCCCTGAACATTGATCCATTGACGACAAAAAAATATTTATCCACAAAAGAAAAAGGATAAGGGGGAATCTTATTCCCTAACTAATTCTATAGAGGACATTGAATAAGATATCATATAATGTACAATTCCAATTCACTCTATAATGGAAAAAAATTTCATTTAATTCAATTTCTACACATTACATTATATCATACAAGATTTACATCGCTATTTAATTGATGCCTAGAAACATTAATGTAGATATACCATTAAAACCACTGGTGGTACACTCAATGAAGCCCATGTAATGTAATCTTAGCTTGTTTGATTATGTGGGATAATTATTTCAACCAAACTCATAAAGACCCCTAATTTGAATTCTATTATATATTGGGAATAGATTTGATTTCATAATATTAAGAAAACATCAACATTTGAGAGAATGAAAATAAATTATAATATATAGAACCATCCCATGATCGTTATCAAATTCAACGAATACCATGAATCCCCATTGGAAAACCCATTAGAAATTTAGATTTTCATACCCTATAATGAAGTATTCTTATCCCAAATGGTTGAGTAGATGGAATCCCTCAAATTTGAGGAAATTCCCTTTTTTAGAGAACACAATAATATATTTCTCGAAGAGTTACCTGGGATTTCTCTAGATCATGAAATATTTTTATCAATATATATTATAGAAACTTCTATTAGTATATCTGAATTACATTATAGGATGACCTTGATCTAACTGGAAGAGTAAAAGTAGTAATGGATAAATAATTTGGAAAAGGGGTCATATTCCCCAGTGCATCACATTGGGTGGATTGAGTGATCATTACCCTTAAAAAGGATATATATGTGTGGGTTTTAATCGATTATTAGAACATCATTAATATTAAAATTAATAAAATTTATCCTCTAACATGGATTGATGACTTGAGTAGTAAACTACAAGGCTATCAATACTTCTTATAGGGTGATCTTTATTCCCGATATCATCAACTAATCTTTAATAAGGAAGATATTTTGAACACTTCCTTTCATAAAATTAATGGTTCATATGAGATCATAATGAAATCCGTGGGATATTATAATTCCCCTACAATATTCATGGATTTATTAATAGATTGCATAGATACAACCTTGAAAATTATTTTTTATTGATTATTTTCTAAATTCTCGTATTATTCAATTGTATAGAGGAACATAAAGAAAATAAAAGGATCTTTATAAAGAAATTAATGATATAGAGAATTCATGCTATGTTGGAAATTTGAGACTTTTTCATATAGAAAGTCTCATTAATGGGGGATGTGATCAGAAGTGAAAGAATATTTGTTGATCATTCACAATTAATGACAATTGACGAATGGACTAGGCCCACTTGTTTCATGGAAATCATAAGCTTTCTTGGATTGGTTCGGTACTATTGAAATTTTTTGAGTAAGTTATCATAATTTTGTATCTCACTAACTAATATAACATGATATGGGTAAAGTATGTCTATACAAAAATGTGAAGAAATCATTATTTTCCAAAATAAGTTGCTAGTCTGTGCGCATGTATAGAAGCTACCGACAAGTAGAGACTGCATTATGATATACAATGATAATTCAATGATACGTTTCTATTTTTAACTCATGGGTAATGATAAATTGATATAATAACCTTCAAAAAAATTGATGATTTATGAGTTGAATTATCTAAGAAATGATCTGGAGTTAGACGTTGTTTTCTTCACTCTAATTATTTGGGGACACTATAACTATGGTGATATGTGTGGCATATATTCCCATGATAAGTGTCCAAAGTATATATTAAAATAGAAGAATCTGAAAATAAATCTAATAATATGTTTACATATAATATTGGACTATGATTTTTCTATTGACTAGCATTAGGGAAAGATGAACAATTTTTTATTTCTACTGAATGAAAAATACATGCAAATCCATCCATGATTCATATTGGGAAGGACCACATAGTCAGGGATATACAAATTTTTGTTCATGAAATCATAATTATATTAAATGAGTCATATATTAAACAAATTATATCCTAACCATCAATCGATGAGAAGAACAAAGAGGCATAAAGGGAAACTCTGGATTTATTAAATAAGGTGATAGAAGTAAATGAAGAAAAGATACATGATTTCCATATAGTTTATAATGGATTGAATAAATTTGGAATGTGGTATTCTGTTGTTGTATCAACTGAGATAAATAATGGCCTATTGGATAATTCAAATGAATCATCATTCACCAAACATAATGGATGTACAATGATGTATGTTGATCATTGTGAAAAATTCTCATGGGATAACATGATGAAGGGAACTAATGTATATATATCAAGGTGTTTGGTATGTCAACAAGTTAATAAAAAGCGATAAAATTAAAAATTGATAATTAAATAATTTCTTTTACCTATGTGGAAATGAGATAATTTCACAATATACATTTTAACCACTCTACTAAAAAATAAAAAAAAATATATATGATATTTACTAGACATGAAAACCATCACTTCCAACTTTATAACTATTCTGGAATATTTCTCACAAGAACAACATTTCTTTGTATATATGAAGTAATCGGTGAGACATTATGTGGTATAAAAATAAATCATCTATGAATATGTTATGAAGTTCAAAACTATATTTCGGATAACTCATCAAAAAAAAATGTGTACAAGATTGAATATTAGAGTGAACAATCAACCCCATACTACTGGGAAATCAGATAGGACTGTTTTAATGCTCAATGACATGCTATTATCTATGTCAATTGAATTCAAATCTCTATGGAAACAACATACCCATTTGGTTATGTTTACTTATAATAATAAATTACACTCTAGTATCCAATTGATCCATGTGAATCTATATATGGGAAGTTATTTCGTAATCCATCATGTTGGGATAAGGTTGGGGAATACACGGCCAATTGAGCTGACCTTGTGAAATATATGATAGATAATGTTAAATCCACCCAAAAAACATATACAATATGCTAAGACATAGAAAATGTAAATGTAGAAAACCATCGAAGGGACATCGATATTGTTGTTGGTGAAAATAAATTCCTTCAGAAATAACAACGAAAGGGAACCATGCTGTTGGGAAATAAAGTGATGCATAGCCCAATGTTCATTGGCCTGTTTTTAATATTTGACCACATAATAGTTGTGTAATATCATTAAACACTTCCACAATTTTTGTATCAGGTTATTGAATTTTTCCATGTATCAATTATTAAAAAATAAATAACGAATATATCTTATGAACTAAATATATATGTGAAAGAAGTAGAGAATAACCTCTCACATGAAGAGTAGGTACTGATGATATTATACTAAAGAGAAAACATTTTACACAAAAATAAAACTGACAATTTAATTTTTTTGGAGGAACCATAAGTATGAGGAGGTTACATGGGAATAAAAGGAGACAATGATATATAATTACCATCATATATTTTATACTGAGAACTTGAATTGAAATTTCCGGGATAAAATCTCAAGGTGGTGGAATAATTTAACTACCATATTTTTTAGTATAATTTTATTCCTAAATAAATGTATGTTATATTATATATTAATATATTATCTACAAAATAAATATAAATAATCAAAAAAACATTGATTCATTAATTAATAATATTAAATTAATGAGTAATTTATGAAATTCTAATTCAAAACCTCAAAATTTGACGACTAATATAAAATAGAAAATCTATAATAAGAAATTATGGATCAAGCTAATAAACTAAAATCAATAACCCCACTAAATATCGATAGATAAAAATAACACTATCAGTTTATAAAATATTGAAATATTAAAATATGAGCCGAATTGAGGTTTATATTGAGTGAATGAATGAAGTGGTATTTATACATGTAAATGTGACTATTGGAATAGTAATGATACTATTTTAATAGCATCCTTATAGTTGATAATATTAAATAGATCAAGGAAATAGTAAAATTACCTAGAAATAGAACATATAAATAAAACTAAAATTTCTTGTGATTAATTTATGGAAATATAAATTTTATAATACCAAAAAATTAATATAATGATTAATAAAGTCAATGAATATATAAGAACATTTTTAATAAACAACATGTAACACCTCGAAATTCAAAAGTATAAATGATATATTCAATAAAATGCTTGACATGTGATGTCAAGAATGTAATAGAATAGAAAAAAAATACCATACTAATTTAAAATATATATTCTATTTTTTATCGATTCAATATATTATATATATTTTAGTGCATTCCACACTGAGTTATCGTGCATTACACCCAAAAGAAAAATTCTTCAGTGGATTGTGTTACATGTAAGACTTAGTATTGCTGTAAAATAATATATTACTAATATATTATTATTTAATATGATTATATATAGAATATAAATTATTAATATTATTAAATTAAATAATATAATATATGGATTACTCAAATATAACAAGAATTAATTGGTTGCAAATTAATAATAATGGATTATGAAAACTTATAGGATATAAAGGAAAAAAAATTTATGCTAACATAGATGTTTTTTCATAATAAAATTTAATTAATTACAATTATAGAGAGTTATTAATGGTAATTATATGTATATTATAGTAAATCATATATTTTTTATGCTCATCAAACAGATTTTATATGATTAAGATAAAAATCAACTTAATTTCATGCATAAAATAATATGTTTTTAGGGGAAATTTACACCTTTTGTGGATAATCCATTTTAAATACAATTTGAACATTTTATTAATTAAATATATAAAGAAAACATAATCATTGATATATGTACATAAAAAATAGTTTTGTATTATTATTTGTTTGTTTTTTGTGAAGATTCTTTTTTAATGAATAATAGAAAATACTGAATTTTAGTTCAGAAATTATTTTTCATATAATTTATTTATTATAATAAATTATATATTATATTGTTTATAATGTTTTATATTGTCATATTTTATTCAATTAATCCAATTTGGGTCATTTGAATAAATTTCACACTGAAATTGGCTCTAAAATCATATTAATACTTCAAATGTTTTTACTTTAAAAACATGCATTGTCATGCCTTGTATGAGATTAAAATTAAATTATTTTATGCAACATATATGACTGCAATTTAATAAAATGGATTCAATATTTTGGATCATAATAATATATAATTCATAATACTTTGAAATTGGTTTTTTCCAGAAATATTCGCGAATTTAATTAATATTAATTACATCGACTAATGTAATGTTAATCAATCTTGGGGAATAAGACACAATCATAAGGGGACACATGACATTGAAAATGTTAAAAAATATATTTTAAAGAAATATTTAGACACTATAATAACTTTTATATAATTTAGTCTTTTATTGGAGACAAATCAAATGCGAGAAATGTTTTTGGAATTCTTATGTCAAAATACAACAAGAGTGCCAATCCTCCTCCACTATAAAAAGGCATCTTCTCTTCCCACATCTTTGAACCACATAAGGAAATTTTTATCAACCATTATTTACACTAATATCTCATAAAAATCTGTACCATAATCCTATAATACTATAATTGTGCATAAATTCATCTTGGGAAGTATTTTAGTGAAAAGCTAATGATGTTACCCAATTTAAAGGTAACATCATCTCTTGAGATCTCCTGTTTCATTTCCATTATCTACCCCCTAAAATATAATTATTATATGTTATATACCATCACTTATATCCTAAATATTATTTTATGTTGTTATGTGATATATTATACCTACACATACAAAAACATCTATATAATGGATAACAAGCATACCATTGATGTGCACAATGACGTACCTCCTCACGAAACAATGATTGTTCATTATTCATTTACTTCCTCTCATGGTAGACATTTTTTGGAAGCTATATTTATATTTTATATTTATATGATTTTTATAATGTATTTTTTATTCTGTAATTTTTTTATAACACATACCTCTATACAGTCCATTTTTTGTAAATATGATAACATCATTTGTGTATGTGTGGACGGTTGCCGCTTGAATCGATGAAACACATTCACTCTATACATAGAATGTATGAATAATGGTTTTAAAAAATATATTAAACAAATATAACATATATATTATAATGGTATTGTAATATGAATATATAATAATTTAATTTTCATCCTTTTAAATACTAAAATGAAATGAATGTAGTGTCCATGCACATTTATGTCCTACCATCCCCATGAATGGTGCACTTCATTTATTATCTACAAATATTATAGATTATAATAAATATATATGTAACGAATATATATGATAATTATGACATGATTAATTTTATATAGTTGATGAAATTCCCTTATAATTAACTGGAACAACAAATTACATGTCAAAACATTGTTGATAAAAGTAGGAAATTAACACCCATGTACAAAAAAAAATTAAATACTATTGACAAAATGGTTATAAATATTATAATAATCTATTGTGTGATATTAAAAATAAAAATGGTCATGTTATAATTTAATAACATGTTTTAAAAAATATATATTAGGATAAATATAACATTAAACGAAGGTTAAGGTAAGTGAATCGTATCATACATTTTAATATGTGAGGAATTTGTCATATACACCACTTAATTATATTAACTGCTATATCTACAAAACATTTTGATTAAATATATAAAAAATCTTTTTTCACAATTTTATTACAGAACTTACTTATTTTTGAATATTATATATATGTTTCATGTGTTATGGTACTCTTTGGGGGTGTTTGAAGATTATTTTCCCCAACATATCTTAATGATTGTCATTGAAATCTATCGTACATTTATGTATTTCAACTTTATTATTAAAAAATAACATTATTGTAATTATTTTTCATTGTAAATTACCATGAACATACATATTGTCAACAGTTGGATATTATTATTTCAAAAATTGTATATCATATTACACAATGTGATCACATTGACTATTATTTGATTTACTAGGGAATTGATGATAAATTAGTATATTACATTAAAAAAATGTACATTTTGTTAATAAATAATGTTTATTAAATATATTTGAAATGATTTATAGATGAAATAAATGGGCTATCTACCATTAAATACAATCTATATTAGTTAAGGACTAGTTAATGAAATCCCCTCGATGCATCAATAGTTCATGGGACAAATTATTTAGAAAAATAAGAATAGTTAAACAATTTATTGATGTAAATTGTGTCATGTTCCTTGAAAAAATAATGTATGATAAATAAAAATATTTAGATTATTGAGATTTTAGTTATTATTTATCAATTCTATTTTGTTTCAACATATTTGTGGATGTATTTCATTTGCAGTTCACTGATTTAATGGAATGCGTTTTCAATTTCATTCCATTTGTTATTTATATTTCATCATTCAATTATCTGAATAGAATCTATTCTCATATTTTTACCATTCGATGTAAATTTATATTTTTTGAATCACACGTTTTTAATCTTTACATACCATCATTGATAATTTTAGCTCACCATTATTATGTTTCCTTTCATCATGTAAGCAATAATAAATCGTTGAAACTATTAATGGTGCTATTTATTTATTTTCTTTATGTATCAGGTTTTTATTTTTTATTTTCTTTTGTATTATGGGTATCATGTATTTAATCAAGATTTACAATACTACTATATTTATCATTCCTTCGGGAATTGTGCAGCACACATGTTTCAAAATCAAACATCCAAATAAGAAAATGCAAAGAAAGTGGCGTGCAAGGGAAAATTGGTGCCAAAATTAGTATGTAGTGTGTAAGTATTCAAGTGGTGAACATCTCATAATGTGGTGCACAAGTCATATTTCATAATAAGACATCAAAATATGAAAAAGGAATGAGAGTGGCATGAATGTGATGAATTGGAACACAATTAACAAAGTGTGGCATAAGTACTCATGTTTCACACAAGTTATAAAGTGGTGAGCAAGTCATATTTAAAAATCAGACATCAAAATATGAAAAATGAATGAAATTGGAATGCGAGTGAAGAATTGGCAAGAAAGTAATTATATAGAGAACAATTAATGAAGAAGTGGATTAGCCATAATAGGACGTACAAGTCTTGAAGGGGTGTTCATGTCATATTTCAATATCATCATATCAAATTCTGAAAAAGGAAAGAAAGGGGCACGTAAGTCATGAAGGTGAGCGCAAGTGAAAAATCAAAGCACATGTTGCAACAGCCCAGGTAAATAAAGAATATGACATTTTCATATTTATCCATATTTGTGAATAAAATATTAATATGAAATTAAAGGGGACGCTATGCTCGATGGCGTACCCAACACGCAACAACGAGTTTCTTGGGAATCTTACGTTGCACTCTAATAATAAAATAATATTATTTTAAATGGTAGTTAACATGTAGCCGTTGTATTGGTGGGAATATATAGAAATAACTAAAATATGATTATATATGTTTTTAAATGTTTTTACATTTATCCAATAAAAGAAAAAGGCATAAAATACGGAAAGAATTCAATTTTTGGCGTATATGCCCTAGTTTTCACTAAAGGTTCACTTATCGCCTTTTGATGGAGAACCGTCATTTAATATAGTTTTGTTCACTCTTATACATACTTTTGGACCAAATAAAAATCTTATTAATAATTGGGACATCAAAATTTACTTTGTGTAATTTTTTGGTATCTTTCTGATAAAGTTCATTTTTTTAATGAATAGTGGAAAATGTTGTATTTTAATTCAAAACCACTTTTTAATCTAATTTATTAATATGATTAGATTATCTTTTAAATTGGTTTTAAAGTGAAATTATAATATATTTTTTCAATTAAATCCAATAGTGGTCGTTGGAATCAATTTCACTTTGAAATCGGACTTAAACTAGTATCAATATTTTGATACTTATTGTTTCAAAAAAACACGCTATTTGCTCTGACAGCGGGAATTAATTATTAAATTAATTAATGTGACTTATATTCATTGAATTTTTTAAAATAGACTTAATTTTTGAATTTGGAATATCAAATATAGCTTAGGGTGAATTTTTGGGATTTTTCTGAAAAACATCAATTTTTTATGAATAGTGACACCACTAAGTGGTACTTATAAAAACTGATTTTTCCGTTTAAATGAAATTTTTCCATCTTTGTGTTTTGAATTTCAAAAATCCGACATACATGGTTTTCATTAAGAAGTAAAATGTGGTTTAATGTGATAAAAATAATTTTTTGGTGAATAGTAACTTGTTAAGTTTTTAATCGCGATTAGAGGTAATTAGTGTAGTTTAAGTTAAAAATAATGTTTTAATAATATGAAATGAACATGACACATGTCCTAACCTCATTGGATGTGTGATGGATGACCAATACAAGCCATGGGTCAACATGGGGACTCCATTGAGCCACATTGGTTGGGAAATGACATAAATAACTTTTTATTTAATGTAAAAGTAAAAATGACACAAACATGATATGTTTTACTAAAACAATTTTTCAGTGGGTTTATACAAGTCAGATTTTTTATTATAAATATTAATTAGAAGGATAAAAAGATTTCCTACATCATAGTAATTATTTTATAATTTTTAGACATTAAATAAATTAAATTATTTATGACATCATAATGATGCAGCGATGACATCATTATCTGACGATTTAAATAAAATGAGAAGATAATGTAAACTCTATGAACTACATATGTCAAAAACTTATTGGATGGGTGGATTTCAAACCCTTATCACCTTATACACGAATTATATCAATGTGGGACCTTTTAAAATTGAAACACATTTTCAAATAAAGTAATATGTTTTACTTTCCAAAAGTGCCCCTCCTCTCCTCTTATAAAAGGCCCCCACCTCTACCTCATTTCACACACTCCTCAAGCCTTTGGCTCGGCCATCCCCAGCCCATTTACTCTCTCCAAATCCCTCTCCTCACCCTGGAGGATTCCCTTTGGGAAGAATCCTTTCAAAGGAAGCCTTTAGGCTCAAATCAAATGGAGTTACACTTTTAAAGGTAATTCATTCTCTCATGTTCAATTGTTTTATTTTGCTTCTCCAACCCCCAAAACTCTTTTTATTTACTTCTATTGTAACAACACTAGTATCTCTAATATACTATGATGTTGTTATAATATTTATTCGAGCTACACTCTCACACAACCACATCAAATGGTTAAAGAACATACGGTTTCCGTGGATGGCGAAATTTTGCCTCCCGAAATGATGATTGTTCAATACTCAGTTAACACCTTCAAAGGTGGCCATTATGATGTAACTATTTTTATATATGATAAATAATATGTTTATTGTTTCCTTAAGCTTCTGTATTTTTCATTTATGGCATACCATTATTGTTTCCATTATGGGTAAACACGATATCTTCATTTTAGGATGTGCGGACTACCGCCCCCTGAAAGTGAATTGATTCGTTAATACCATATGTGGGATGTGTAAAGGATAATGTTAATAATAATATATATGTTATTATTCTGGAATTATACTATACTATTATATCATTATGATTCCATTCCATTAAATACGAAATAGAAATCGAAGTAACGTTCATGCGTACGTACGGGTTACCGTCTCCATGAACGGTGCATTTCATTTCTTACCTCTAAATGTGATGTAATATTATAAATACATGTATATTCTGAATATATATGATATATTATGTTATCCAAATCATTAATATCATTCGGGATATAACGAACCTTTGACCAAATTACCAACATGTAACTGTAAGAAGTCTATTTTTGACTTAAGAACCAAATACCGACAAAATGAACATTATTAACTTAAATGATTACATGATGTTCATAACATGGTATAAAAGGAATAATGAACTTGAAAAAGGTTCTTAAGAAATTATAGATTAAATCAATTTTTTTATTCATGAGATTAATGAATGGTCGGGTCAAGTCGGATACGAGGTAAGGGGTCCTACACCTCTCTTTCTTTTTAAGTACACTCTTTTATGTCATTCCTTTTAAGCTCATATTTATTATGATTGGGATGTTCTTTTATATTACTCCTACTGTACTTATTATTTTAATATTATAAGAGACCCTATTTCCTATCATCAATCCATTTTGGAAGTTCTGAGTGGCGCCGTTAGGCTGCCGATTTTTCATAAGAGATCCAACCTCTCTCTTTCTTTTTAAGTACTCTCCTTTATGTCACTTCCTTTAAGCTCATTTTTGTTATGTTGGGGGATGTTATTTTGTATTCCTATTTCTGTAAAATTTATGTTGATATTATGAGAGACCTTATTTCCTCTCATCAATCCATTTTGGAAGTTTTATGTGGAGTCGTTAGGCTACCGAGTTTTCGTAAGAGATTTTTCATCTCACTTTTATTCCCGTGAGATTTATGCAACATTTGCCACAATTTCCATTGAGTGGTTTATGAACTGCCCATTATTAAAATCTTTTTGTAATATAATTACATTTATGGGTATTTACATATTCATTTTATGACACTTCTTCAATGGGGTTTACTTTTCGAAAGTTACCCAAGTCGGTAAGGGAACCTTTCACCCTCCTCATTTTAAAAGACATCATTTTTTATGTCTTTTAATTGACATACTTTTATGTTGGGATATGTTCTTCTATATCCTGATTGATTTAAATTTTATTTCCATGTTATGAGATTCCCTTTTTATCTCTCATAAACTCATTTTCTGAATTTTGGAAGTGACGCCGTTAGGCTATCGAATTTTACCAAGGGAACTTTTTAACCCAATTTCGATTTCTTTGGGTTCAACATGTAGTTATTGAATATGTCATCCTTTTAATATGTGTGAATGACCATTTATTGTTTTACACTTAATATCCAATTATATTGGGTGTATTTATATTTGTCCCACATAATTTTGAGATTGATTTATCCTTAATTTAAGGATACCTTCTTTATAAGGAATTTCATCACATTTTACATCTTTATTGAGACTTCATTGTTGTTGTGCACAAATTCACTATTATGTGGTGTATATACTGTCCTTTGGAATATTATATCATGAATACATTTATTCTCATGATATTATAATGTTCTGATTAAATGTTATTCCTCAATTATTGTATTCAAGTGTCTCTAATTTTGGTAAAAACCCTTTAACCAAAATATCGCTTTAAATGTTTTAATGATTTGTTCTTATTAATATCCATGTTTTCAAAATGGTTTTAAGGATTTATTTATATGGATAATAATGGTTTAAAATGATAAAAGTTTCAAGGTGTTATGGGACTTCGTCTCAATCTCCTTTCATTGAGGCATATTTTATTTTATACACAACTTTATTTTATACGGTGTATAAACCCCTTTGACTTTTACGTTTATTCAAAAGGAATCTTTTTTATACAAAGCGTTTACTAAACGACAAAAGCGAATGTTTTTTTCATACGTATGCAGAGACAACGACTTCTCTGCTGTCATGACCGTTATTTGAGTTTCGGCTTCCTCTACAAGCCATACCTTCTTTTTAAAAGAAAAATAAATACCATGTTTTACTTTTCTTTTATTTTGGTATTGAAAATGGTTTTCATAATGTTTTTATATCAATGTGTTGTATTGATATCTTGTGATTGAAAGGTGGAAATGTTATGTGTTATTTATGCATGTTTTATGTGATATGATTATGTTGAGGTTCTTGGGAATTATTATGAAGACGGGTGGTTCCGTGATAAACTAAGGGCGGGTGAGCCCGATATAGCTCTCCAATGCATTGGGTAACGCGAAGGAGTGAAACGTTAAGGTTTCTCCGAAGATATTTAGGGAATATACTGTGATGGGTATTCCAAATGTAACCAAGAGCTTTACTCCCTACGTAAGAATGTTATGAATGCCTCAAGTTAACTTTATGTCTTATGATTTCTATGATTTTTTCATGGTTTGATGAGGTATGTTAAAGTGCCTTTGTTTTATGGGTAAAGTATGATTTCATTCTTATGTATATATGAACTCATGTTTCCTTTACATATTTTTATAACCCTTACTGAGCTTTTTATTCTCATCCCAAGTTTTTGAAATGTTTTTCACAGGTCATGGGAAAGGTACATGATGTGATGATAGTGTCAAGGATGTGTCAAGAAAGAATCCATGTTTTATTTTCAATATGTTTCCGTTGATGTGAAGAATAAATACTGACTTTTATGTAACCACTTTGTTTAAATGTGGAATGTAATGCACGTTTCATGATCTAATTCTCTAAAACCCTAAACCTGAAAAGATCGTCAATGTGTAATCTTGTAATAACTCAAAATTAATTACGGTTTAAGGCTGGGGCCATATAGTTGGTATCAAAGGTCAGTTTAGATAACTTTAGAGGTTAGGGTATTCTTTAAGCATAAGTGACATTACCATAATGGTTAGGATTCCAGAAATATTCCTAGTTTTAGATAATTTGAATGATTAAGTATATCTTAGTGTTTATCTTACTCATTAGTACATGATGGTTTTGTTGATATACTCACACTGACCTTTTTAGTATTAGTAAATGGCTGGATCTCGCAGGCACCAAAGTAACAATGGATGTGAAGGAAACTGTGACAGTTTTTTGAGAAAGCAACTTAATGATATGGGAGCTTCAATGAGAACTCTTGTGATTATCCTCAACCAACTATCTGGAGTCATGATTGACCACCTAAACCTTGGAGATTTCTCTAAGGCATCATATATGCAAGAAACAAATCCCTACGGAAGTACAGGTAATAATCATAAAGGTAAGTGTGTTCAAAAACTTATGTGTCAAAGATGTGGAAAGAAACACCTTGGAAAATGTTTCAAAGGGACAGAAATATTCTATAGATGTGGAAATGAAGGTCATAAAGCAAGAACCTTCCATGGAAAAAGGAAGCATCCAGTTGACTCGAGGAAAGGGAAAGAAGTTCTTTCTGAGGGATCAATTGAATGTTTTAAATGTGGTGAGCATGGTCATTATGAAAACACATGTCCTATGAAGAAGTTTCGTGAATGGGGTCACCAAGAGCATACAAATGTTCGTTTACCACCACTTAATGCCATTCCGATTGAGGATGAAGAAACTGACAATGACCAATCAATGGTATGTACTATTTCATGACTATTGTTTTCCTATTTTGGAATCTTAGGATATGATTCATGATTTTGTTTGTAGGAAAGAGGTATTTCGGAATAAGTTGGAAAGGAATGGTTAATGGATCATGAAGAATGTTGAATGAGTAAGATGTCAACATATAAGGGCTTCAAGAGTTATGGTGAAATTCTTATGAGTATTAAGTCTTTTTTGATGATGGGGTTACATTAGAAGACTTTTTATATTATGTGTAACCCTGATGTTTAATATAGGAAAATTTTATTCAAGGAATAGTTATCTTTTCTTTTGTGGAATTAGTTATAAAGAACCATTTGGGTTTATATGATCCTTACTTTTGAGGTAATTAAGGGTTACTATATGTTATGATTGAAGTGAAAGGCATGAGATAAAATTGAGGTTAAATTATGTTATGGTTATTTTTGATGATTTTATCCTGTTTTGGGGAATGATTTGAGAATTATATAGTTTTGGAAAAAGGACAACACATAGATCGTGTGACTACCTGTCGCGTCGGACAAAGCTGCGGGAATCGAACCCACAATCATAGTGCAACTAGTATTTATCGCCTACCACTGGACTACGTGAAGTCCCTGGTTAGTTTTACTGATTCTTTTTAGTTATATGATTTTATGAATTAATAGTAAGTTGATTTTGGGTTATTTATGAAAATGATTAACCTATCATGGAGGCTATGTGATTAGGTTAATTACTTTTCAATACGAGACTTTAGGAGCAACTGATGTTGTTTGGAGATAAATGTTACGATTTAACATGGAAGACTATGTGACTAAATCATTCAAATATTTGGGTTTCAAAAATATATTGGTTTACTTTGAAGAATTTTATGGACAAATTGTTTATTGGATGGTCCTCGTTGAACATTGGGTTTTGTTGGACAAATTTTGGAGATTAAGCATAGATTTTCTTTTTAATGGGTTATCCTTTTCTGGATTATCTGACCTTGTACTATCCTTTTTGGTTTAGGTTTTGGTTAAAGCCTAAAGGCATGGGATGTATATAGTTATCTTTTGTGGATTAGGCGATTCTCTAGAAGTTGAATATAGTACTCTTAATGCGAACAAGTCTCCCTAAATAATTGTCTTGTGGAAAAAAATATGAGTTTGATTAAGGAATCTAGTAAAAGTTGAAAGCCAACTTGATAAGTGATTATGATTCCTTATGAATAAATTACTCAATAAAAATTATCTTAAAACAAAAATGTTTTCTATTAACTTTTCCTACTGTGGAATAGAATACCGTTTAACCCATCACAAGTTTGTGATATTCTTGTGGCTATCTTTATCCTAAACATGTTTTTCTATCACTCTCCATCAGAACATTACCCCATGTTTTCTCCTCCATGTCCATGTTTTCCTACATGGATTCCTAGTATGGGTTAACTCGGGTGACCTCTGTGCTTAACTTTCTTTATTTTTAAAGTGATTGTTTTACCGACTCTTGTTCCGATGTGGGACTTTCAAGGATGTTTCCAAGCTCTATTTTAAAAATTGCGAGGACGCAATTTCCAAAATGAGGGAAGGATGTAACACCCAAGGTAAATAAAAAATATGACATTTTCATATTTATCCATATTTGTGAATAAAATATTAATATGACTTTAAAGGGTACGCTATGCTCGATGGCGTACCCAACACGCAACAACGAGTTTCTTGGAAATCTTACGTTGCACTCTAATAATAAAATAATATTATTTTAAATGGTAGTTAACATGTAGCTATTGTATTGGCGGTAATGGATAGAAATAACTAACATATGATTATATATGTTTTTAAATGTTTTTACATTTATCCAATAAAAGAGTAAGGCATAAAATATGGAAAGAATTCAATTTTTGGCGTATATGCCCTAGTTTTCACTAAAGGTTCACTTATCGCCTTTTGATGGAGAACCGTCATTAAATATAGTTTTGTTCACTCTTATACATACTTTTGTACCAAATAAAACTCTTCTTAAGAATTGGGACATCAAAATTTACTTTGTGTAAATTTTTGGTATCTTTCTGATAATGTTCATTTTTTTAATGAATTGTGCAAAATGTTGTATTTTAATTCAAAACCTCTTTTTAATATAATTTATTACTATGATTAGATTATCTTTTGAATTTGTTTTAAAGTTAAATTATAATATATTTTTACCATTAAATCCAATAGTGGTCATTGGAATCAATTTTACTTTGAAATCGGTCTTAAACTAGTATCAATCTTTTGATACTTGTTGTTTCATAAAAACACGCTATTTGCTCTGACAGCGGGAATTAATTATTAAATTAATTAATGTGAATTATATTCATTTAATTTTGTAAAATAGACTTCATTTTTGAATTTGTAATATCAAGTATATATGATGGTGAATTTTTGGGATTTTTCTGAAAAACATCAATTTTTGATGAATAGTGACACCACTAAGTGGTACTTATAAAAACTGATTTTTCCATTTAAATGAAATTTTTCCATCATTGTGTTTTGAATTTCAAAAATCCAACATACATGGTTTTCATTAAGAAGTAAAATGTGGTTCAATGGGATAAAAATATTTTTTTGGTGAATAGTAACTTATTAGGTTTTTAATCGCGATTAGAGGTAATTAGTGTAGTTTAAGGTAAAAATAATGTTTTAATAATATGAAATGAACTTGAAACATGTCCTAACCTCATTGGATGTGTGATTTACGACCAAGAAAAGTCATGGGTCAACTTGGGGACCCCATGGAGCCACTTTGGTTGGGAAATGACATAAAAAACTTATCATTTAATATAAAAGTAAAAATGACACAAACATGATATGTTTTACTAAAAAACTTTTTATGTGGGGTTATTCAAGTCCGATATTTTATTATAAATAGTCAATGGAAAGATACCCAGATTTCCTACATCATAGTAATTTTTTTATAATTTTTAGACATTAAAAAAATTAAATTATTCATGACATCATAATGATGCAGCGATGACATCATTATCTGACGATTTATATAAAATGAGAAGATAATGTAAACTCTATAACCTACACATGTCCAAAACTTATTTGATGGGTGGATTTAGAACCCTATCACCTTATACACGAATTATATCAATGTGGGACCTTTTAAAACCGAAACACATTTTCAAATAAAGTAATATTTCATACTTTCCAAAAGTGCCCCTCCTCTCCTCTTATAAAAGGCCACCACCTCTACCTCATTTCACACACTCCTCAAGACTTTGGCTTGGCCATCCCCTGACCATTTACCCTATCCACATACCTCTCATCATCCTAGAGGATTACCTTTGGGAAGAATCCTTTCAAAGGAATCCATTAGGCTCAAATCAAAAGGAGTTACACTTTTAAAGGTAATTCATTCTCTCATGTTCATTTGATTTATTTTGCTTCTCCAACCCCCTAAACTCTTTTTATTTACTTATTTTGTAACAACACCAGTATCTTAAATATACTAGGATGCTTTTATAAAATTTATTCGAGCTACACTCTCACACAACTACATCAAATGGTTAAAGAACATACAGTTTTCGTGGATGGCGAAATTCTGCCTCCCGAAACGATGATTGTTCAATACTCATTTAACACCTTCAAAGGTGGCCATTATGATGTCACTATTTTTATATATGATATATAATATGTTTATTATTTCCTTAAGCTTCTGTATTTTTCATTTATGGAATACCATTATTGTTTCCATTATGGGTAAACACGATATCTTCATTTTAGGAAGTGCGGACTACCGCCTCCTGAAAGTGATTTGATTCGTTAATACCAAAAGTGGGATGTGTAAAGGATAAAGTTAATAATATTATATATGTTATTATACTGGAATTATACTATACTCTTATATCATTATTATTCCATTCCATAAAATACAAAATAGAAATGGAAGTAGCGTTCATGGGTACGTACGGCTTACCGTCTCCATGAACGGTGCATTTCATTTCTTACCTCTAAATGTGATGTAATATTATAAATACATGTATATGCTGAATATATATGATATATTATGTTATCCAAATAATTAATATCATTCTTTATATAACGAACCTTTGACCAAATTAACAACATGTACAGGTAAGAAGTCTCTTTTTGACTTAAGAACCAAATACCGACAAAATGAACATTATTAACTTAAATGATTACATGATGTTCATAACATGGTATAAAAGTAATAATGAAATTGAAAAAGGCTTTTAAGCAAGTATATATTAACTCAAGTTTATTATTCAAGAGATTAATGAATGGTCAGGTCATGTCGGATACGAGGTAAGGGATCCTACACCTCTCTTTCTTTTTAAGTACACTCTTTTATGTCATTCCTTTTAAGCTCATCTTTCTTATGATTGGGATGTCCTTTTATATTACTCCTATAGTACTTATTATTTTCATATTATGAGAGACCCCATTTCTTCTCATCAATCCATTTTGTATGTTTTGAGTGGCGCCGTTAGGCTGCCGAGTTTTCGTAAGAGATTTAACCTCTCTTTTTCTTTTTAAGTACTCTCCTTTATGTCACTTCTTTTAAGATCATTTTTTTATGTTGGGGGATGTTATTTTGTATTCATCATTCTGTAAAATTTATGTTGATATTATGAGAGACCCTATTTCTTCTCATCAAACCATTTTGGATGTTTTATGTGGCGTTGTTAGTCTACTGAGTTTTCGTAAGAGATTTTTCATCTCACTTTTATTCCTGTGAGATTTATGCTACATTTGCCACAATTTCCTTTGAGTGGTTTATGTACTGCCCATTATTAAACTCCTTTTGTAATATAATTCCATTTATGGGTATTTAAATATTCATTGTATGACACTTCTTCAATGGGGTGTACTTTTCGAAAGTTACCCTTGTCGGTAAGGGAACCTTTCACCCTCCTCATTTTAAAAGACTTCGTTTGTTATGTCTTTTACTTCACATACTATTATGTTGGGATATGTTCTTCTATATCCTGATTGATGTAAGTTTTATGTACAAGTGATGAGATTTCCTTTTCATCTCTCATCAACTCATTTTCTGATTTTTTGAAGTGACGCCGTTAGGCTGTCGAATTTTACCAAGGGAACTTTTTAACCCAAATTCGAGTTCTTTGGGTTCAACATGTAGTTATTGAATATGTCATCCTTTGAATATGTGTGAATGATATTTTATTGTTTTACACTTAATATCCAATTATATTGGGTGTATTTATATTTGTCCCACATAATTTTGAGATTGATTTATCCTTAATTTAAGGATACCTTCTTTATAAGGGATTTCATCACATTTTACATCTCTATTGAGACTTCATTGTTGTTATGCACCAATTCACTCTTATATGGTGTATATATTGTCCTTTGTAATATTATATCATGAATCCATATATTCTCATGATATTATAATGTGATGATTAAATGTTATTCCTCAATTATTGTATTCAAGTGTCTCTAAATTTGGTAAAAACCCTTTAACCAAAATATTGCTTTAAATGTTTTAATGATTTGTTCTTATTAATATCCATGTTTTCAAAATGGTTTTAAGGATTTATTTATATGTATATTAATGGTTTAAAATGTTAAAATCTTTAAGGTGGTATGGGACTTCGTCTCAATCTCCTTTCATTGAGGCATATTTCATTTTATACACAACTTTCTTTTATACGGTGTATCCTTTGACTTTTACGTTTATTCAAAAGGAATATTTTTTATACGAAGTGTTTAGTAAACGACAAAAGGGAATGTTTTTGTCATACGTATGCGGCGACAATGACTTCTCCACTGTCGTGGCCGTTATTTGAGTTTCGGCTTCCTCTACAAGACATACCTTCTTTTTAAAAGAAAAATAAATACCATGTTTAACTTTTATTTTATTTTGGTATTGAAAATTGTTTTCATAATGTTTTTATTTCAATGTGTTGTATTGATATCTTGTGATTGAAAGGTGGAAATGTTATGTTTTCTTTATGCATGTTTTATGTGATATGATTATATTGAGGTTCTTGGGCATTATTATGAAGACGGGTGGTCCAGTGATAAACTAAGGGCGGGTGAGCCCGATATAGCTCTCCAATGCATTAGGTAATGCGAAGGAGTGAAACGTTAAGGTTTCTCCGAAGAGATTTAGGGAATATGCTGTGATGGGTTTTCCAAACATAACCAAGAGGGTTACTCCCTAGGTAAGAATGTTATGAATGCCTCAAGTTACCTTTATGTCTTATGATTTCTATGATTTATTCATGGTTTGATGAGGTATGTTAATGTGCCTTTGTTTTATGGGTAAAGTATGATTTCATTCTTATGTATATATGAACTCAAGTTTCCATTCCATATTTTTATAACCCTTACTGAGCTTTTTATGCTCATCCCAAGTTTTTGAAATGTTTTTTACAAGTCAAGGGAATGGTACATGATGTGATGATAGTGTCAAGGATGTGTCAAGAAAGAATTCATGTTTTATTTTCAATATGTTTTTGTTGATGGGAAGAATGGATACTATATTTTATGTAACCACTTTGGTTAAATGTGGAATGTAATGCATGTTTCATGATCTAATTCTCTAAAACTCTAAACCTGAAATGATCCTAAATGTGTAATCTTGTAATAACTCAATATTAAGTAAGGTTTAAGGCTGGGGCCTTATACATGTCATTAAGGGGAGAATATGTTATGAATTGGTGTGCATGGGAAGAAGGGCATGGAAGTCACATTTCAATTTCATCACCCCAAAATATTAAAAAGGATGTAAAGTGGTGCATAAGTTAACAATATGGGAACAAGTTGTCAATGGTAACACAAGACAAGAAGGGCAAAAAAGTTACGGAGCAACGTGAAAGTCACGAAGCGGTGTGCAAGGTGAGATTTGAACATCACTTGCAGGGTGCCAAAATTCATACAAATAGAGAAATATCCATCCTCATTTTTAATGTAGATCAACATTTAGAAAAAATACGATATTTGATCGTGCATGTGGAAATATTGCGCAAGTAGTGTCGAGCACATGTAGTTTGGCATGAAAAAATATTGGTGCACAAGTAGAGGTGTGAGAGACGTGGAATGCAAGAGGTGGGATCAATCTTCGGCCTGTAAGTAGTGTTGCACAATTATGCAATCAGCCCGTAAGATGGTTTTCCCACATTGAAGGTACATTTTTTGCACTAGTTAAAGGTGTACACAATCACCCTTGGGTTTCCTGAAGGTTGGAAGTTTCCCAATACACCTATGGGAAATGGTTATTCCCTAGTGGGTGAATATTATACTTCACTAGATAGTCAACATATAGTTTTGGATTCATTAATTATAGATAATTTTGGTATGTACAAGTCCATAAAATGTGAGTGAATCCTTTCCAAAGCAGCGAGCAATGGAAGAAGAAGGTGATCCTTTCTACCAGTATTGAGCCAGGGAGAGAGAGTGGAACAATGAGTGGTGATTGGGAAAGCTGTGAGCTAACCCTATTCATTGTAAAGGTAGTGATCATAGGCATTGAACTGATCTATCCTGAAATTTATTTACACCCTGATTTAGTGTATTTATTACAATTTCTCATCGTCATTGTATTCTCCTTTGATGTATCCCAATGAGGGTGAACAACGTAGAAATTTAAATGTCTACTAGATTTCTCCCATGAATTGCATCCAAAGCATCATTAGAAGATAAATATGAAAAGAAGTGATCATAATAAACACACACATGCAAAAAAGTTACCCTTGTGACAAAGAAGACAAAATCTAGTTGTTTTATAAGAATTTACAAATTAATAACCATACCCTGATTCACCCCCATATCATGGTATATACGACCCATTTGGTCTTAACAATTGTAATCAGTGGGATAGGATTATTTTATCACAGTTTTTTCTTAGAAAATCCATAGTAAATTTGGGTGGTTAAATATTCAGTCTGCTCTTATTGTGTTGTTGCATGGAAAATGGAAAACCCAAAATTGAGATAAAGAAGTCGGATGTATTCCCTAGTGTGAAAATGTTTATATAAAATGTATGATTCAACTAAAGGAATCCATAAATATTGTCGAAGGATGTCTTGGATGAATCATATAAGGAATAGATAGATTCACTTAATAATGATATATAAATAAGTGAAGTACATGAAATTAAAAGGGATTATGAAACTACTAAAGGTGAAGAAGTTTCATGAAGTCCACAAGTAGATGATTTCGACATGAAAAATGAATTGGATCAGAAATTGGCAGATAAAGTTAAATCTAATGATATCCACATCCATGAATGTGAAAGTTATGTCAATAAGATATGAGGTTTAAGTCAAATGATTATTAATGTGCATACTTACTTGAGAGATAATTGTGATTCCCTTATTGAAGAACTTCTAGAGATGTCTTCAATGAGAGAGAAATGCAAAGCTGATTATAAGGTAACCAATCTGAATTTAGATAACATTAAAAATTAAAATCCAAAAATAACGATCTTACTGCACATCTAACTGAACTAGTTCAAGAGAGTGAAAGACAAAAACAAAAATAGCTCATGCTATGAAAATTATTTTTCTCAAGAAAAAATGAATGTAACTGAGCAATATGAAATTGTGGATAAGCTCACACATGAGTTAGAGTATGTGGTGAGTAGAAGGAAGAATCTCAAGGGAGAACTCAATACTCATATTCAAGTAGGGGATATGATGATTCAAAAGTTGGAAGAAGATACAGAGTTAGTGAATAATTATGTGGACTACTACAATTCCAAATGAATGTCTAAAATTTAGGATTCCTTACACATACTATTTAATTATCCTCTTAATGGTGCTGATGAAATGAAAATCAAATATTCTATCTTTGAAAAAAAGCAAGAATTAATATTCTTATCACAATGGCCATACGGTCTTGGGAAATATGTTATTGAATATGATGATCCCTATACTATGCATGATAATAATAGAGATGAGAAAACATCCCTTAATAAGAAAAATCAAGTAGGTGATGATGAAATACCTAAAAATACTTTCATAGTAAGTAATGAAATCATGTGTTATTCTTATAAACCCCATGGTCATACTTATTGTTTTTGTTCAGAGGATTTGGAATATATTTCAAACTATAAAGATAGAAATATTTCTTAACTGTATATTAATAAGAATAATCTAGAGAACTTGGAACGAATAATCACTAAAAATAGATTATCCATGAATTGTTTATATTGTGGAAGAATGGGGAACACTACGAGTATGTGTTAGGATGCTCAAGAGACCAATGCTGAAAAAAGAACTCAATATGAATCAACATATCATATATGAATTGATGAAAATAATTATTCATTTAATGGAAGAATATTTATATGTTATGATCAATGGAATATGGAAATACATTATAGAAATATGAAATATGGGAATAAATGGAACCCAGAGAGAGAATCCCATCATAAGAAGTGTACAACGAAGATGCCTATAATGGAATACAACATTGTAATCTAAAAATAGTTTTATAGTGTCATGGAAGTAAGAAGGAGCTCATCGAAAGTTGTATCAATCACCTCTATTGTTACTGTCACAACTTCTCTCCATGAAAGAACATGAAAAACAAATTTAAGAAGAAGGGATGAATATCTCCATTAAAGAGTAATAAGAACATGAAATCATTGAATGATTCCGAACAAACAAGAAAGGGTGTCTTGACTCGGAGAATAGAAAAAAAATAATGAATAAATAATGTCTTGAAATATTCACATGTCATGCCACATAGTGGAAATTGATGGAAACTGAAATCAATCACCAATGAAATAAAAAGCAAGAAAATATGATTAGTGGAGTGATTACTACATAGAGAAAGAATAATGAGAAATGGGTTATTAGTTTAGTATAGAAGGATGAAATTTATACTAATGGGAATAATTACCATATTGTGAAAGTAGACATGAATACTAGATCTGAATATCAAAAAAAGAATCAGAATGTGGGTAATGATTTCCTAGTCATATGGCTAGAAATATTGATGATATGAAATCTGTAGGAGAACGCAAGGAAAGAGGTCAAGGCATTACAAGAAATAATCTAAGGTTTGACCCATCATGATCAACCGGAGCTCTCTTCTTGAGGATTCCTGAAGACTCCCCTACCCCTATGTGTATAAATGTTATTAACTAATGTTCAAGTTTTTTAGGTTCATGGGGATATACAATCAAAGGGTAAGTGGAATCTAAATATGAAAAGTGACTAATTGATTTTCTATAGAGTAAAAAACGATTACAAATTGGTATAATAGTTGAAGAAGAAATGGAGAAAATGAAAACAATAGAGTGTGATTATGTCATTACCTTTATATATTGTTTCGTACACTGAGTTCCAACTCAGTAGGATTATAGATATTTTTGATGGATCAATGCCAAGGGAAAGATGAGAATAAATGATATCATATGAGAAGAATGTTTATGGATATATATAGTGGGTCAAAAAATAGGAAGTGTTGGAGATCATAGGGAGAACATTATATCCACTAATCAGATGAAATTATGTGAGAAGAGAATAATCTGAATAGTTGATGATCAAAAATTATATCAGATTCAACAAGTTTGGTTAAACAACGATTTTATATTTCAAATATGTTTCAAAAGGTTGGGTGCTATAGAATAAAAATATGATCTGACAAAGATTCTACATTGAAACAGAAGAGAATTCAAAGCTATAAATTGTTTATCCTATGGTTATGAGTTTCGTTGAATATATATCAATTGGTATCATGCCAATTTTAGGTTTATTTTCCCAGTGAGAGAAGAAGGATTACGTCGACTTTTTTCATGATACTAAGAAGCTGTGAGAGAATATCAACAATGTTTTAAAAAGAAACTATTAAAATAATTTGAATGAAATGATGTAACTATATAATGACATAGCGAGGAGATTCTTGTTGAAAAAGATGAAATGGTAAGAGATTCAGTGGGATTAGATGAGGAAATTTTATATTTAGAAGTACATACAGATAATGAGTATGAGGCAATCAAGTCTATATCATCCATGAAAATGAAGAGGAAATAAAAATTTTATAGGAATATTATCACATGGGACACATGGAAATAATTTCACATTTACTTATCAATTAAAATATGCCACGAATGTTCTAATTAGATTTATAAGAGGAAATACCAAGGAGATGAAAACTCTGATTTCTACCTGGATGAAACTATAAAAATATGATGAAGTGATACATCAATACAATCCCAGGGAAAAACAAATTCTTATAGTGAAAATAATAGTTCTGTATATTAATGGAATTATGGAATTTTATATTGATATATAATGAAGCATCTCAGTCAGATCTTTTGGGATATACAGATGTATATAGGGCTGGATTAGTTAATAACTGGAAATCGACATCAGGTGGTGCTTTATATCTTCATGGTTTGTGTATTTATTTGCTAATCAAGAGATGAAATTTCATTTCATTGAGATCCATAGATGATAATTATATTTCTGCTAATTAGAAATGCACACAATTATTGTGTATTATGCAGTTGCTTGATGATATGGGCATTGAAGTGACGACTTCGATCAGAATCCAATGTGATAATTAAATTTCTATCAATTATAAGAAAAATATAGTACATCACTGAAGGAAAAATCACATTGATTTTAAATATAATTTTATCAAGGATAAGGTGGATATAGACTCATGATGTTTGAGAATGTACCTTCAATGATACTTGTTGTAGACATTCAATCGATGGCCTTACAAAAGGATGCTTTTGAGAGACATCAAATGTCTCTAGGAGTCCAGTAGACTCCCCGCACTAGAAAAACTGTTGATGTGGATACCCCCACTCCCCGAGGAATGGTGTTTTTTCCTTATTTTTCCGATCTGTATTATCCACTTTGATTTAGAGAACAATGGAGTGACTGTTGTGTTCATTGAAAAAGGGGGAGAAAGAGTGTCTCTTAAAGGGGGAGAAACTGTGTCTAATTAATGGAAAAAATTTCTAAGTCAATGACAAGGGTAGAAGAAAACAGGTGTGTCATCGGGATAGGGGGAGAGAAATAAGATATCAGGAGATTTTTAAATCATATGTTTATTTAAGTGATCGATCAAAGAAGATATATCACGAAAGCTAATGTTTGTGATGAAAGTAGTTGATTGGTTTCCAGAATTGGTGTCCGGGATTAATTGATTTATTGATAAACATTTAATTATACTCTTGTTTCTCTAGCTGAGCATTGCTCATGTGGGCATAGATTATGTGTTTTGTAAATAATTTATCACTATAATATTCTCAAGAGGATAATGGGTGTTACTGATAGAAGAATAATTAATGAGGTATCGAAATATGAATGTTTTTTCAACAAACCCAAATGGGGGGATTGATGGAGAAAAACCATCAAGGTATCAGTAAAGTATTTTTTAGGTGATTTTGTTTGTTGAAAAAGTGGGAGATTGGATTATTATGAACCAATAATGTTTTAAAATCAAACATCAAATTATGTAAAAGGAAATAAAGTGGTGCACATGTTAAAATTGGCACAAAAATCCTTATTTTGCGCACAAGTCCTCAAGTTGTGTGCAAGTATTAATGTGGTGCACAAGTCATATTTCAAAATCAGAAATCAAAATATTAAAAAGGAAAGAATGAGGTAAACTCCTTAATAATTGGTGTGAATGTCCTGAAGTGGAGTGCCAGTCCTCAATTGGCACGTAAGTCATAATGTTTCGTGCATGTCATATTCCCAAATTATACATCAAAATATAAAAAATGAAAGAAATTGGCATGAATGTGAAGAATTTGTGTGCAAGTAAATAATTGGGGTGCAAGTAATGAAGTGTAACACAAGTAATAAAGAAGAATTCATATATTGAAGGGGTGGGAAAGTCATATTTAAAGATCATCACATAAAAATATGACAAAGGAATGAAAGTGGCGCATAAGTAATGAAGTGGTGCGCAAGTGAAGAATCATTGCACAAGTCATTAAAATACTTGAAAGTAATAAATATGCATGGGAGTGGAGAATTATCCTACAAGTAATATTTCAATTTCATTACCATAAAATATGAAAAATAAAAGACTGTGGATCACAAGTTAACATGAGAAGTAAAGATCATCACTGGGCCTGCAAGTAATGAAGGGTTGCACATGTTACAAAGTGGCGCACAACGTGGGCGGTGTACCTCATGCCAAGGGTACCAAAATGACTATAAATAGATGGATACCAATCTAAATTTCTAACAAATCTCAACACATAGAGATAATCCAATCTCTGATCATGCATGTAGAAATGGTGCGTAAGTAGTGTGGCAGGAATGTAGTGTGGCCCGTAATTATTTTGGATTGAAAGTATCACGGTGCACATGTAGAGGTGTATGAGAAGTGATACACAAGACGTAGTCCCAATCAGTGGCATCCAAGAAGTTGTGCACAAGTAGTGGCGTGTATATATATGATCGATGCGCAACTCAGTTTTCCAGCAATAAAGGCAGAGGCTGCAGACTAGTTAAAGGTGTAGACAAGTCACCCTAGGGTTGCGTGAAACTTGTAAGTCTCCCAATACACATAAGCTAATGAGGTATTCATTAGTGGATATAAATTTTACTTCACTACGGAAACAAAAAAATGTGGAGGATGCATTTATTAGTGATAAAGAAGGGACATACCAGTCCATAAAATGTGAGTGAATCTTTTCAAGATCAATGAGAAAAAGAAGAGGAAGAAAGATATTCTTCCTACCGATAGTGATCCAGATAGAGGGGAATATGGAGTGGCCCTTGGAAAATTATTAAGATGACCCTTGAGCTTGTAAAGTCAGTTATCATATTCATAAATGTGATATGGTCCGAAAATTATTTGTCGTGAGCTTTTGTGGATTTGGAACCATGGCTCATTGTTGTTGTATGATCATTGGGAATAGCCTAGTGAGGGATAACCATGTAAAAAAAAGGTTTCTTCTATCTTGATTCCATGAATTTAATCTAATTAATCTTCATAAGATAACAAATAAATGAATTGTTCATAATAAACACACAAGTGAAAACAATGTGACACTTGTGATAAAGAGGTCTTGTTCTAATATGGTATAATGAATATAGAAATGAATTTCTATACCCTGATTCAACCCCCTCTTTGGGTATATTGGAGCCTTTTCTTACTAACACATAACATGAGAATAAATCTATACCTGTAAGCCTTTTTAAAAAAACAAAATGAAGTTACCTAAATAAGGGGTAACGTCTTTTCTTAATCTCTGTAGTTTTTTCCATTATCCACCACCTAAACATTTCATATTATATTATTAAATAGAAAAACCATAATGATAAATATATATGATGTTTTTATGTCAAATACTTCACCTAAACATACAAAAACATCAATATATTGGATAATTAATTTATTTTTTATGTGTATGGAAAACTACCACTGCATAAAATAATGATTATTTATTTTTCATTCATAGTATCTCATGGTGGATGTTATGATGGAAACTATATTTTTTTATGATATATACTATATTTATAAATATTATATTCTTATTGGTTTATTTTAAAAAACATACCAATATAAATTCCATTTTGTAAAAAT
Organism: Viscum album; assembly: GCA_963277665.1. Classification (NCBI taxonomy): domain Eukaryota; kingdom Viridiplantae; phylum Streptophyta; class Magnoliopsida; order Santalales; family Viscaceae; genus Viscum; species Viscum album. Next base: position 1,513,638,359 of record OY728122.1, on the reverse strand, counting down.
ATGATAACATCGACAGTGGATGTGTGGCCTACCACCCCTCAAAGCAATGTGACTCATTAATGCTATACATAGAATGTATACATGATGGTTTTAATAAACCATTGGAAATTATATAACATATAAATGATTATATAATAATATATATATATATATATCATCTATTTATTATTCCATTAAATACCACAATGAAATGAAACTAGTGTTCTTGTGTACATAAGACCTGCCGTCAAAGTTAACAGTGAAATTCATTTCAAATTTACAAAAATTATAGATTACATTAAGTACATATGAACAGAATATAAATTATAATTATTTCATTATTTACATTCTAGATGTGATTAAATCATGATATAATAAATAGCAAAAAAATCAGAACTCAAATCCTACTATATAAAACTATTCAATAAACACACAATCTAGTGAAAATAATTAAAGAGTGAAACAAAAGGGAAAAAATATTAAAATATTAAAATATATGATCTTATAAACATGATTATGGTTTTGGTAACAGTAGGTAACATATTTAAAATCACTATAATAGAGGATAACAACCACCCAATAGAATGAAATGTTAAGGTAAGGGATCCTTGTGTTACTTTTCTTTCCATGAGGCAAACAACTTGTACACCACTCTCCACTTTTTGGTAATGTATATAATTCCCCTTTTGAAAAATTATATCATTAATAATTTATCATTAAGGTATAAAAAATTTCATTAATGCTAATTAGGATTTACATGTTTCATGTTTTGTGGGACACATTGTGATGTTTAAATATTCTTTTCCTCAAAACTATTCTTAATGATTATCATTAAAATCTCACATCCTTTTGGGGTTGATAAAGTTTTCTTAAAATAATAACATAATTTAAATCCATTTTCATAGAAATTATCATGAATATCTATTTTCACAAAAAATGTTTATTATTATTTTTCAAACATTATATAATTTTACATATGGTGTTCACTTTTAATTTTATTTGATTAATAGGGATATTATTAATACATATTTAACATCTTTTTAATAGATATTCATTTTGATAAGGAAAATTTTTTCTTACGTATATGTGGAATGATTTGGATATGAAATAAAGAGGTTGGTGGACATTTAATGCCATTCTTATGTGTTAAGTACCAGTTAATGTAAGCCCATCAATGCATCAGAATCATATTAAGATGAATTCACTGGAAAAATAAGAATGGATATACAATCTCGATGACGTTATTAGAATCATCTAACTAAGAATCATGGCATATGATAATTATTAATTGAATTTATTGAGATGTCATTTATAATTTATTCAGTTTATTTTCATTGACATATTTATGGATTCATTTCAAGTTAAGTTCATTGATTTAATAGAATCAGTTTTCTATTTCTTACATTTGTATTTTGATATTTCCTTATCTAGTAATTTGAATAGAATTTGTTGTCATATTTTTAACTTGAGATGTAAATTTAATTCCAATTATTATATATTAATTCCACTTTATATACCCTTATTGTGCATTTGATCTCATCATTATATGTTTATTTCCACCAAGTTATGAAGAGAAATATTTGAATACAAATTCAAGGATTTTTTTACTACATTTTTTTTGTATCATGTTTTTATTATCTATTTCACATTGTATTATGGGTATCATGTATAATCTCTATAATTCCATGACTATTAAAATAGTTGTTCCTTTCAGATTTTATTCCTTGTAATCATGATAATGTAATTCAACAATGTATAAACTCAAGGCTTTAGGGGTCAGAGCGTTACACTTTATTTTAAGTTATTTGGTAAAAAACAAAATTTTATATTCAAAATATAAATTTACTAATTTAAAATATTTATTTGAATAAAATGAATATCTTTTTTAAAATCATAAAATCAAAATTATCCATGGTTGATTTTTGGTAATTTTCTAAAATACTTCAATATCGGGTGAATTGTGTATATATAGATTTTCACACAACCATTGAATCTAAAATTACATCATTCATGACTATATAATGACAAAATAATAGATAGTATATTACTTTTTTCCATGGAATATTTTCTGAAATACATAGTTAAATTTCAATAAACCTAATTTTTATATTTAAAAGAACATTTCAAAACCAAAAGTGAATAGTTATTCCTTGTTGTAACAATTTTTTTTTCATTCCAACATCCTTTTTATTAAAATGATGAATTGTAATTATTATGGGGAATAAAATTAATAATCCCATTTTTAATTTCATATATTATTTATATTGTTTAAAATTTACTATTACTTGATTTTCCTTTGATATATTAGTTTATTCAATATTTTATTCTAAAAATACCCATCTATTAATGTATAAATATACCATCACCCTTCCAAAAGAAAACCAATCCCGCCCATTACAAATACCATGGACTGGCCAATTAATCCTCTGTAATTCAATTATAATCCATGGAAATTCCCTGTAGTTATCCAACTCCAATAATCTAAAGATTTATAGTGTTACAGAAGTGAAGCTACAACAAAAAATGAGTTTGTTTTCTAACTCATGAATTGTTTAATTTTTATCATAATTATTTTCCTAAATTATATCAAAATAAAATATTATAATATTTAATCATGAAAACTAATACCAATATATTAACTATTGTATCATTTGGTAAAAATTATATTTTTAATTTACTTAATTTTTAATCTTATTATCATCATATATGTAAAATTTTCTTGATAATGTTTAGGTAACCCCTTACAATTATGGTACCAATTAAATTCTTTTCACCAAACCTATTAATGGTTATTATAATTTAATTAGTATATATACATGTATACCAACATTTATTTTATACATCTTGAATTTATTATAATTGTTTAATAATTACCTAGAAGAAAATTACAAAATTGAAGAAAAATGGGAAAATTATAAAAAATATGGATATCAAAATGAATCAATTTTATCAACAGAAATTATGAAATATATTTCAATGATTATAATTGATACATAATTGTACAATTAACGATATCAAAACTCAAGAGATATGTTTTAATAAATATATGTATTTTTGGACAAGGGAAAATGATTATATATGGCAGGAATCAAGGTAACTGGATTCTGAAACCCAATTATATTCTTTTTGTTTTCCATAGTTTCACAATATTAGTGAACATATTATGTTTCTAAAATAATAATTTCATTTTCTTTTGGTGGTATAAATATTTCCACCTTCATTTTAGGACATATAAAAAGATTTACCAAATGAAAACTTCATTCAAAAAGATATATTTGACCTTTGATGAGTTAAATATTTTTCACTCAACAATAATTATTATAAAAAAGAATATTTTTTCCCACTATTCATTTGGGAACCCCAATGTTTTATTCATGAATTTATGATTTAGGAAATTATTATGGAACCCATTCCTTTCCATGGGTTATTTTATGAATATAAATGTTATACATCCTAAATTTCATGCATGATTATTAAAATACTATGATGTGATTGACTGGCATATTGTTTTATATCCCTAATATTCATTTGGTATTGAGTTTTCTTTGAAGAGATAATATGTAATATGCATAAAAAATATTCTATCTTTTTTCACAATAATTATGTAATGATTATGAATTAATGTTATCTGTAGACATAATTCGAGAATTGTTCACAACTATGTGTGATATTTCAAAAATAAGACATTACATTACATTTTTATTCATTTCCTAATTTCATTACATTATTCATTTATTCCCTCCATGATTTTGATACTAATCCTATTCATATTAATATTATTATGCTCACTAATGATATATTGATTCATGTCACCAATTCATCCTCTTTATATGATTTTTTGTCACCCCATTCATTGATGTATATCCTCAAGAAATTAAATGTACTAAGGGTAATTATATGGACACTATAAATAAAGAGAATAAGTAATTACATAATATCTATGTTTTAATAAATAATAGTTTCATATGATAATAATTTTGAGAAGGCAATAAACTTTTAGAAGTGGGATTTATAATGCTATTATGTTAATTATATTTAAAATTATGTAATAGTAATGTAAAAAAAGTAGTATTGTTTTATCAATGAAATTTCTATCCACACAAGTATCCACACCATTCCTCTTTCTTGAAATCTCATTAGTGGATCTTTCTACATTTCTGGAATAAATGTTCTTGGAATTTAATTCAACTATTTTGGTTTTCATTAATAATGATAATCATTTTATAATGAAAACCACATGATTGGTGGGACTAACAAACATCTATTTCTTTCATTAGTGAAAATATAACTACTTCTTCATAGTGATTAATGAATCTTATATCTATGTCCATCCAAGGGAATTGATTCAGGTCACCAATGAATTTATCAATGTTTTTATCGAGATGATGTTTATCCAATAAAAATACCTATAAATTATTGTAGAATTATCATTAAATCTACCAATATATTCTTCATACTTCTTCCGAAGCTCAGTTAATTACGTCTCTATAGGATCCTAGGTCATTCATGAGGTACAAATATTTTCTATTTTCTTTAAATGTTTTTTACATTCTATTTTGGCTTAAACCCTGAGTTTTTGTATGGGGTAGTATGGTTGTTATTGGAAAATAATTTGAGAAAAAATGCAGAGAAATAGATACACTCTAGGAATACTTCATGTACTTGGGATACACATTGTGTACATGAGGTTCACATAGTGTTCTTCCCTAGGAGTATTTTTTGTAAAATGGACTGATCCCCCAATTTCTGTAAAAACAGTCAGAACCTTAAATGTGGGATTTTTCCAGCAAGAAACACCAAAGGGATGCCTTGACTCCCCTTTCTCTATCCAAAATATGATTTGAACCCCATATGATGTGTTGGAATCCATTCGGATATTTATTGACTCCATTTGAGCCTATTTTCATGATTTTTTCTCTCGACTTTGTTTTTAATGATTAATCATTTATGATTTTTTGTAGATCTACTCCATTATAGGATGTATTAGTGCCTGAAATTGGATGAGGAGAGTTGTGTGACTATGAGGTAGATGGTTTTGTTCCATTTGTGAATTTTCATCTGGTATATATGTGTTGTAGTGTTTAAATCACAATTTTAAGGTATCTCTGGGATGAGAATTGAATTGTGTTATTGCAAAAAATTGATTATTTAATTGTTTGAATGATATAAATCATGTTTGAAGTTGTTCGATTTGATTAAGGTCCAAATAAATGGGGATATTCCCTTGAATGACCAATGATTATCCATTTACCCGAGAATGCCTATGAGGCAAGACTTTTATTCCATGTTATCGGTTGTTAAAAATGACATTGGTTATTTGAATGTGATTTTCATGTGAGATAATGATTGGTTATGTCGCTTGATAGTTTAATTCACCTATTATATCTATTAAATTAATTTCCCATGTGACCATATTTTTGTTTAAGCATTGTATTAGTTTATATTACTGAAATGAATGTGATACGATTTATTCCCACCTTAATTGATTATTGATTTCCATGTAATAGTTTAATATACTTGTGCACTTATTATGTGATATGTTTGTGGGTGAGATTGAAATTTACCAACAGAAGATATTGTGATATTCCTATGGGAAACATTGTGATATGAATATGGATGATAGTGTGATATGCATGTGGCTGATATTGTACTATTCTTTTAGGTTATGTTTTTATAGACCTATGGGAAATATTGTACTATGCCTGCAGGCATTGTTTTTCTATGCCTGTGGGTGAGAATATACTATGCCTGCAAGGTTTGTTTTGATATGAATATGGGAATGATTGTGTTATATATACATTAAAGGTTTTCTATGTTGTTCCAATGACTTAAACAATCCATGATGTAATGTTTGCGATAATGTTTTGAACTGGTCATTAAGATGGAATGATTTATGATGAAGCTACCATACCAATGAAAAAAATTGGATTTGGTCATCACATTACTTATTTTGATAGCCTTCTCAGCCATCTGTTGTGTTAACTTTGTATAGGGTATTATTGGGCTTATTCCAAATCTAATGTTTTATAAAATTAAATGAGTTTTAATTAATTTATGTACATAATGAATGAAAATGGATACAAATGTGGTATGATTTCTTACTTTTGAATACTTCATAGTTTTCTTATTTCCCGATTCTACAATGCATGTAGCATATATTAACTGATAGATTGGTACTGATATTTTTGTGGTTTCATATTATGAGTTATTTCTCACACCTTCTTGATGCCATATTTTTTTGTCCCAAGCAGATTATACTGTTTCAAGAGTCGATAAGGGAGAGCACACATCTCTAGGTATATAATATACTATTTACGAGCAATTGAGCATGGTAAATAGCCGATTCTGGCAATGATTTTGTGTTTCCTTTGGTATTTTTGTACCTTGGTATTGTATCTCATTTTTTATTGTAGTGTATCCTTTTTTTTATTGATTCATAAAATGTGTGAAATGAAGCATAATCTGTTGTATTCTATTACTTCTGGTTATCCTTATTATGAGTCTTCCGTTGTTTGTTTACTATTTTATGGTATTTACTCCTTCCACTATTGAATGTTATGGATCCATTGTGTTACACTCTGCCAATCAAAACATAGTTTCCCCACTATCACAACTTAGTCCCTCCCTCCTATTTAAAATCCTTTAGTGTTATAGGGAAATGTGCTTGAGGCCATGAGGACAACCTGGTACAGAGCACAAGTTGGGTTGCATCCAGATCCAGAATGTGACAATGTAGTGTCAGTGTGGTTTCATCTATATTGGCATAGTGTTTATAGAAAACATATATGGATAGAAAGGAAATGGAATTTGGAAATAAATTTTTCCTGAGAGTAGCTACCCCACATTTTAGAAAGAACAATATTGGCATGAATGAATTTATATTTTTTTTGTATTTTGATGGTTATAGTTGATTTCATTTCACCATTGGGTGAAACACATCAATTCTTATATTACATTTGATGCAATTATTGATTCAATTTCTATTTCTACCTGATGTGATGAGGGTATTCCATCTCATTCATCATATAAACACTTGTTAAAATCACATTCCATGCACTATACAATTCCATCTCGAATGTATTAGATATTACATGTTCTTATTATTGTTGATTTGATATTATTGAATGATGTTGCGTAAGATTTGGTGATGTGGATAAAGGATTGATTTAATATTTAAATTATTAAGGGGAATGGGACAGTATGAATCTATAAATTATTCACCGATAGAAATGTGAAATTTTGGATAGAGACTTGACCAAGACCAGCCTTTTTAGATGGTAAGTGTAATAGTTTCTAGTGGTTTGGTGAATGTTCCTTAAACTATTTTGGACTTAGAGGAAATCTATTAGTTTTATTAATATTTTAGAAGGTTTTATCCTTTCATAGATTTTTAGTTGTGGAATTTCTGTATGCCTGGACACCATTGTTTAAATGAAAAATGATTCTAATGTAAAATGGTGATATTGAATGTTTTATATTAATCAGATCAAAATTCCAAATATAATGTGTATGGGTGCGTTATGTATTAATATATTGATGACCATATGACTGATCTGTTACAAAACCATGGTATATTTGGGAATGGTTATAGTAATAAAAGCTGCTAGGATTTGAATTTTTATGGTTGGTAAACTTTTATAATACCAAGGGACCATCGGTTATACACCTCGCTATATATGAAAGTTAGGCTAGTTCATTATCTCATTATGTGTTGTGCACTCAATGTGTGGTTTTAAAGTGTATTTGTTAATCCCAAGTGATACATTGTTTCCCTTGATGGAATTACATGGAATAACTCATGGAATCTTTTCACATTATCTAATTACACTGTCAGGTGGATGACGCTTTGGTTTTAGTTAGAGTTATTATGTCTTATTTTGGCCTTGTTCAAATGTTCCAATTATAACGGGTAGTATAGAACACCATGCCGAGTTCCCTAGGATTTGGATTGATAATGCATAGATTATATTACACATATAGTCATGAAAACATGTGTTTCATTGAAAAGGGGGATTTTTTGACAATTGAGTGTCATTGGGTGACATGTATGAGATTCAATGAATGGGATCATTATGGGTGTGTGCTTCCTTGGAAGGAGGCATTGGGTTTCTGTTACAACACATTGGACTTTTATTCCAGAAGTTTATGAGATGAGTCATCTAGAGATGGGTTGAATAGTTATCCTTCCTGTTCTTTGTGTTGGTTCCAGTGAACCAGTTTGAGCACTTTACTGGATTAAGGTGGTTTTGGTGATAAATTATAAAATTAAGTTAGAGGGAAGGCTGTGTAACCAGTCTTGATGATGATGATCGAGGTTTGACTGTTACATTCAATGAGGATGAAATTATGACCCTAGGTTTTTTTGGATTGCCTAGTTAAAGGAAATATTTCCGAGATAAGTGCAATAATTATCATGGGAATGCAGTGTGGATTTTTTCGAATTTTTTTAGGGTCTTGGTTATGATGTTTTATGGGTTCTTGTTGACATGATAACAATGTTTTCATTTTTTAAGTTAAAGGAAAATTCCAGTGTTGATAAGCTTCTGAGGTTGTATGTGTATGAGATTTTTGGACTATAAGGGGTATTCAATTCCATTATAATAGATATGTATTCTTGGTTTACATCTCATTTTTGGAAAGCAATACAGTTGGAGTTGGGTACATAGGTGCTTTTGAGCTCAACATACAACCCCTAGACAAATGGCCAGTTAGAGTGCACATTTCAGTTATTGGAGGACATGATTCAGGAAAGAGTCCTAGATTTAAAGGGTTCTATAAAGAGACAGATACCCCTATTTGTGTATCCCTATAAAAATATCATTCTTTCTGATTTTTAGATAGAACTATATGAGGCTTTGTATGGGAGACCATGTCGATCACCCTTCTATCAGATGGAGGTAGGAGAGGAAAATTCGTTGGGACCACATAGTGTCTTGGAGACCCTTGAAAATGCATAGTTTATTTAGAATCATATGGTTACTACACCATCACATCATAAATTTTACATTGATTTCCGCATGTGTCATCAAGAGTTTGGGTTTGGGGATCGGGTTCTCTTGCATGTTTCACAAATGATGGGACACTGATAGATCGGTAGACATAGTAAATTTTCACCATGATATGTCATATTTTTTGAGATTATGGAGAGGGTTGGGTTGGTTTCCTATTAGTTTTTGTTACCACTAGTGTAATGAGACATGATTAACGTCTTCTATGTATCTCAGTTATTTTTTTATCATTCATACTCATGTAACAATTTTTAGCAAGATGAGGTTGAGCTTTAGGTTGATGCATCCTTTGATGAGAATCTGATTCATATAATTGATAGGATCTCGAAGGTTCCCCATGGCTGGCTAATTAAAATTTTAGAGATGATATGGTAGTACAAAGAAGTGTAAGATGAGACCTAAGAGCAGGCGTCTACCATACGTGCTTAGTGACAAGAGGAATTGTCTAATGTTTCTTTATTATGCATGGAATGTGAATTTAGGAACAAATTTCATTTAGGTGGATGTTTCGAAGATCATAAGTCTTTATTTAGGTATAGATCATTTATTTTGGCTTAAATATTGTTTTCTATCATTTTTGGCATAATCCCTAAGCTGGTCCATGGGTCGGTTGGGTTGTTATTGGGAAATAAGGGGAGAAAAAACACCGACAAATATATGTAGTCTAGGTAAACATCATGTAATTGATGTAAACGTTTTTTACCTACACAACATGTATTTTTCAATTATTTGGGGGGTTATTAAATTCTAAGTAGCCTCATTTTATGTAAAAACCAACAGAACTTCACCTAGAGGATGTTTCATGCAAGTATCACCCGTGGGACATTTTGGCTCCCATTTCCCTATCCAAAATCTGATTTGAACGCAATCAAATGATTGTTAATCCTCTTAGTTAGTTATAGATTTTACATGAGCCTTTACTCATGATTTCACCTCTAGATATAGTTATCAATGGTTTTGAATTTATGTTCATTTTATAGATCCAATCCATTTTAGGCAGAATTAGGGAGTAACATTATATGAGGAGACTCTTACAACTACGAGTAAAGTGGTATTGTGCCTTTTGTGAATAATAATATGTTTTATATGTACTAGAGTTCCACATACCCATTTTTAGAGTGTCTCATGGTTGAGTACGGACCAATGTTATTATTTAAACGGTGGTTAGATACATTTATTCATAATATAAAATCAATTTAAAGTTGCATGATTTGATTACTGGCCACCCCGTGGGCGTGTTTCCCTTGAATGACCAATATTTAGCTAAATGGACAAGGTTTACTTTAAATAAATCCTTATATTCCCTGTTATGGGTTGTTAAAAAGGCAATTCCTCAATTTAATTTGATTCCCACATGAGAAAATGATTGGTTATTCCATGTGATAGTTTAATTCACATGTTGTATTTGTTACATAAATTACCCTTGTGAGAAAATGTTTGTTTAGACCTTTTAATTTTTTATATTACAGATAGGCATGTGATATGATTTATTCCCACGTTAATTGATCAATGTTTTCCATGTAATAGTTAATTTTACATGTGCCCATGTTTTGTGATATTCCTGTTGGTTATATTGTACTATGCCTGTGAGTGAGATTGTGATGTGGCTGCATGAAATATTGATATATGCCCATAGTTGAGAGTCTGATATGTCTTTTGGGGATATTTCACTATACATGTGGTCCTAGGTTATCTATTCATGTCGCTGAGATTTTACTATACATGCAGGTGTGGTTTTCTATGCCTGTAGGCTAGATTTTACAATCCTAGTGGGTAATGTTTTCCTATGCCAGTTGGGGAGATTGTTTTACGCCTATGGGCAGATATATCTATGCCTGAAGGAATGGTTTTCATTTTATTTCGTGATTGATCCATGATATAATGGCTTATCTTAGTTTTTTTAACTAGTTATAGAGATTGAATGATATATGAAATGTCTGCTAAGACAAAGCAGAAGCTTAGATTCGATTTTCACTTTACATGTTTAGATATCATTCTTAGAAATTTTTTGTTCGTGATTTATATAAATTTTTTTTTGGAAAAAGATGGATATATATTCATATATTAATTCAATTTTGTTGAATTAAATAACAAAAAAATGAATAAATATGGGAACCAGTGCTTTAATTTTATTTACTTTTGAGTACTTCATATTTTACGGCTTTCAATATTGTATAGTGCATGTGGCCTATATTCACTGACAGATCGGCATTTATCATTGGGTGGTTGCCTTCTAGGATTTATTTCTCCCATCCTATTTGGGATATGTTATTGGTCCCATAATTTTTATATTTTGCAGGCGTCGATAAGGGAATGTTCCCTTCTCCTGGTACTTGATATATTGTTTTGTAGCAGGAGACCATGGGACAAAAGTGGGGCTTGTGATGAATCTGATTTTCCTTTTGTATTTACATACCTTGGTATTGTATCTTTTACATTATTGCATTACATTTTTTTTCTTATTTCAATGAACATGCGACATGAAGAATAATATGTTCTATGTTATGACTTATGGTTGTATTTATTGTCATTATTCTCTAGTTTGTTTCATGTTGTATGGTATTTACTGATTTTTTAATTGTTTGTTATTGTACTTCTCTGTTATATTCTACCAATTAGGGCATAGTTTCTCACTATCACACTCTAGGACCTCACTAGTAGTTTCCAGCCTCTGTCATTTTGGAAAATTCACTTGAGGCCATGTGGCCAACCGGGTACGTAGCACCTGTTGAGTGACATATAGATCTGAGATGTTATAGTTTCTATATCTATTCATATAATACAATAGAAGTACATAATAACAAATCAACATAAATAATTACCATTGTAATGAAAAAATTTGTTCTTGTTCCATAATGTTCGTAATAATAGTCCACTACTAATCTTCTTTAAATTCCACTTGAAAAAAATGAAAAAAAGTAATTGTATTGCTCAAAAATTTTGAGCATTCAATATATCATTTTAGTGGTACTGACACATTTATATTAAATGAGTGGATCGTTAGATCTTCTAAAATAAGATAGAATATGGCCCACAAAGAAATATATAGAACATTGTTTCCTCTTTTTTCCATTTTTATGTTTAACATGACTAATACCATGAGAATTGTTTTTTAGAATATCAATAATATTTTTCATTCCATCTCACATATCATTTAGTTTCTCATGAGAAAAAATCACTATTCATTTCACTAAGCATTTACATGATTCTTACATGTTCCAGAACATGAATAAATCCAAAATTATAGAGTCAGAGACACTAACCATTGTGGGGACCCAAATAATCTTTTTAATTAACTTATAGAATCTATAAATCATTACAAATTATTCTTTAATATATGATACAATAGGATTATCCAAGGTTTTTCATATTCATATTGTATTTATATACATAATTTTTATTCATTATGAGTTTATTAATTTAAAAATAACATCCCTGGGGGTCTAAAACTAGGTTTTAAGCAAGGAGAATTTTGTTCATCTAGTTCTTGATCGATTCTATCTCAATATGGTTTTTCCATTGTTGTTACCTCAATGAAAATTTGTTCCAAATTCACATCCATTTTAGGTATCTAGATAATTATATAATAACTCAAAACCACTTTATGAATCCTTAAAAAAATTCTAGTAAATTTTCCTAATTCTTGAGTGGCCCTTTGACATATCCTAGTGACATCCCAAGACTTGTCCATAAAAATAACCCTAGGGATCTCACTAAACATTCTCATCATCATATCTAATGATTACCTAAACTGTTACATTGATACCAACTATATTGATCTAGGATTCTCATAAAAGGATATTACAATTTTTTAAATGAGTATTCATAACATTATAATAACACACACAAGTGGACCATAATAGTTTAGTGCCTTTGGAAACGTATAACACGTTCATCAAAATTTGTGAATGATCTTCAACACCTCCAGTATGGATATTCTGTTGCATTACCCCTATATAAATAATTTATACATATTATTGGAAATGAAAAATAATAATGTGTTATCTCATATGTGTAGTATGTATAATAAATATAGAAATATAATTATAAATTAATTATATTAGTTTTAAAAAATGAGAAAAACATTTGAAAACATTACATGCATATCAAAGATCATAATCCGGAATCATTGAATAATTATTTGTATATTATAATACATGAATCATAATATAATGAAATAAAATTATCTATGATATTATAATAATATAATAAGTAATTAAATTTTTTCATAAGCATAATAATTTATTTTTTTTAATGATACCTACTATGAAATTCATATCATGTCATTGTTTTTAATATTACCTGTGTATATTCATAGGGTTGTGGATGACCAGTCGTGTACCCTCTAATTTTTGTATTAATATTAAATATGTTTTAAATTTTTATTTTTTGGATTGGGATGGATTCCTATTCACCCTCTTGTTATTATTATGGAATGAATGCCAAGGTACCCAATTTTTTTGGTCCAAGGTTGACCACTGTTATATGTTTGAGAACATAGAACATTTATCATTAAACAATGAATTGGATGGAGATATATCTCCCACCTATCAAATAATTAAATTTATATTTATTTATTGAACAATTTTAAGAGAATTAATCATAAAATAGCAAACAAATGAAATGGGAATCACACACATTTCATCAAATCATATCCTCTGGGAATGAGAGAGATTTCATAATTATTCTATTACAGAATAAAAAATAAAATGAAGTTGGTTTCATAATCATCTAATCTTCGTATAACAAATGAAAAAGAGAAAATGGTTTCTAAAAAAACTATTCATCATAAACATATGTCATTCAATGGAATAATAGTAATCATTTCCCTATATTATATCCCGTGTAAATCACCAACTATATCAAAGCATGTCATCTATAATTGAGGATGATTTGGATTGATTACATGGATAATTTAATAAGGAAAATAACAATTGTCGGAAAATAAATTTTTAAGAAATACCTTATATTTAAAATAAATTTCCTCGATTTTTTTTAAAACTTATAATGTAATATCTAAATTTTATATATAACATTTCATGAGTAAAAAATAATTTCCACTTTTAAAATTTGATTAAAAACTAAAAAAATTAAAATCCTTTTTCTTTGAAATCCACATTATGAATATGAATTTTCAGCATAATAGAAAAATTATATTCTTTAAATGTATCCTTGTAATGTTACATGGGATTCTTCAAAAAAATTAAGGTCATCATAATTGTTTAATCTGAGCATATCAATCATTCTTTTACACCGTAAAAATATTAGAAATGTTCTATGGTCATAGAATGAGATGATTATTCATTTGAGAAAAAAAAGGATACAATTGATTAAAATATTATTTAATATTTTATTTTCAGAATATATGTTTTTGGATAATATATTTATAAATCATGTATTTAATTTATAAAAATGCTCAACGTAAGGGAAAAATAAATATATGATTTTATAAAATTCATTTTCAAAATAAAATTTATTACCAATGTTCTAAAAAAAAGACACCATTAAATTTATATGTCATGAATAGAAATATTGAAATAAAATGAATGGGAACTATTTATATAAGAATAATAAAATTTCATAATTGGATGTGTAATCACAATCAATCCAGATAAATGATGATATTGTTGCAATAAAATCATACCACTTTGGTAACATTGAATAATGATCCTAATGAACTAATAATATTCCATGAAAAATAAGATACCTTGATAATGAGTATGTTCATGATATATCATTTATTGGGGATTTAAATATATCTCCTAAAATAAAATAGGTCTATCATATGACATTTTCCTCTAAGAAAAAAAACTGAGACAAAATATCCATACCGGTTTGGAAACTTTTGAACTGTAAACCCAATGAAAATACCATCTTCAATGGTATATATAAATACCAATAAATTTTGTTATATAAATCATAAAATACACGAATGGTTATTATATTCATCACATATAAGAATTTGGTTAAGGAAATATAGCCCATGTCTCTCCAAAGTAAAAAGTGGTAAGAAAATCTGTTACTACTTGAGTGACTTTGGAATTGTTAAATACATGAAATAATTGCATAATTTGAGATGTTTAAAATTATGTATTAAAATAATTTATTAATATATCAATTTACTGGGTCAAATATATTCCACACAAAAACGAAAAACTATTGAATATTTCATATGTCTCACAAAAAAAATTGATACTGTAAATTCTCATACATTAATTCTAGACATCCTTTATAAAAATACAAAATAATGTATAATATATATATGTTTTTTAAAAATAAAAATCATAACCATAAAAAAATATATGATATCATATATAATTTTACTATGAATATAAATTTATAATTTCTTACCAATTCAATCTTATTGTTACTTTTCGAGTCATAACCAAAATTTTCATATATGTTTTGACTTGTTGGATTTTTTCCTCTAATGTCGATGATGACGAATTGATTTATAGAATGTAAAAATGATATAAATATCATATATATTAATAATATAGGAATTTATAATAATCTAAAAAATATATAAATAAGATATAAAGTATATTGTTCATTAATATTGTAGTCCGTTCGTATTCACAAACATAATTTCCATTATTTATTCCTATTAAAATAAAGAATTGTTAACGATTTATATATATTATAATTCCATTACTATTGAAATATCATATATAGAACCTATTTATGTTAACACCAACATTATTACAATCATTTAAATGGATTAACGAATCACACCACATTGTGATGTGGTTGTCCTCCAAACCTATGAACGGCGTTATCATATTAAGAAAAAATGGAATGTATATAGGAATAAATTATATAATTATTAAATATGATTAAATATTTCATAAATATCTTATATATGACATATAAATATCATTTACATCATTTATACCATCTTTACAATGTGTTAATGTTAAAATGAATTACATATGATCATGA
The DNA here is from genome assembly GCA_963277665.1 of Viscum album. Lineage (NCBI taxonomy): Eukaryota > Viridiplantae > Streptophyta > Magnoliopsida > Santalales > Viscaceae > Viscum > Viscum album. The sequence continues at coordinate 1,513,622,430 of OY728122.1, read as the reverse complement.
GGGGGTAGTTCATCTAATACAAGAACGATTATTTCATAGTAGAGTCGGCAAAAGTGTGTGGGATTTTAGATCAAATAATTATAATGAAAACATATATATATATAGATGATTATGTGGATTTTTTATAATAGTTATATAAATATAATTTATTTGGTTTGAGGAAGAAATTAAACAAAAATGTTCATTAATGACCATTACCTCTTCTTTTACTGTCTCATTCGAGTTTCCACCAATAGACATATATGGTTAGATTGATTCCTAAATTAAGGATTCTAGTATAATAGGATGAAATTGAAAATTTTACTTTTGTAGGTATTTTCCAATCAAATTGGTTTTGATTGTTTCAATACATGGGATGTTGGGGTGGCCTTTTATATGTGGTGGATAAGACACATTTTTCATTTTTTAAATGAAATTAGGTGTGACAATGTATTTACCTAAAAATTAATTAATAATGAATAAAATTTAATCTAAATTGGGTAATGTTGTATATATGGCTATAAAAGTTTTGTTGTATAAGTTTCAGGGTTATTTTTCACCATCTGTTTATGTTTTAGCCCCTTTGTAAAGTATTTTTTCTTTTTATCAATATGGTTAATTTTAACTATTTTCAATGATTACGTAGGTATGAAAAATTTTTGGAGTTATTATATATTAAACGTTATGGTTATTAAAAATTCCAAGTTCATTTTTACAAATTCATTTATTATAATTGTAAAAAATTAATATAAATTAATATCTTATATGGCACAAAATATTGATTTTTAAAGGAAAAATCATTATAGGTCTGAAATATTATTAAATAAAATTTAATTGTAAATATTTTTATAATGCGATTAAATATATTTATTCATGTAAAATTGAAATAATTTTACTATAAAACAAATTTTCAATATATTTTCTGAATATAAATAATTCCAAAAAATATTTTTTTCAATTAAAAGTTAGTATTTTTCATTAGTCATCAACAAATGATTATTGTGAGGAAAAACAAAAAAATTTATCATAGGATAAATTTAACATTACACTTAAAAAATAATTTTCGTTTTTTGAAATATAATTTATTAAATTGTATTATATTATTTTAGTAATAATTTCACCATTAAACGGCGGTAAAACAACATTTTAGAAAAAAACATATTTTGTAAACATATTTTGGATTTATTCATATTAATTTTTGAGAAAATAAATAATATTAAAGTTATAAATTTAATTTAATAATATATATATCATTATATATTCATTAAAAATGTTTCTTTCGTTTATTAATATAAAAAATAAATGTTCCTAAAATTGGTTTTTCTGAAAATGAATTTCTTTATATTCAAATTGTCAATAATTTCATTTTTAATTAATTGGTTACCACATAATTTATAACGACCCATACATTACACAGATGGTTAATACTTCTAAGTTGAAGCATACTTATTACAATATATAACAAAACCATGAAAGGACCATATAGGTATAGTTTCTTTAGAAACTGCGAAACATAAACAACTGGTTCATAAAGCATCTACATTGTCTCCCATTTATTTCATCATATCTATATTCCCTTTTTGGAATATCTTACTTAATAACCTTCTTCGTGACCTAGAGAAAGAATACATACAAAAGGGTGAGCTCAAATGCTCAGTAAGGGTAAGCAAAAGAAATATCAATCACATCAAATTTATAAGAACATAAAGTTTTGGAAATCTTACCCTGCAAAAGAGATCATAATTTCATAACATGGGATAAATAATGGTATTGAAATGTAATCCCAATAAACATAACTTAAAACAAGAAACGTTGTGGCATACAAACATAATCATAGAGAATAATTTCTTATTAGTCAAGAGACATATCCAAGACTATCATAGTGGACAAAGTCCATTTCTGAACAGAGTTCACTCCTCGTTTCAGTCCTGTTTCACTGAACCTGTTTAACCTGCTGTTCCAGCCATGTCTATCTCATGAGATATAAAATCTTCACCCAATGCATTGGATGGATATATAGTTCCCAGCCATCTTATAATGATACCATTCTAATGTGTTCCACAAAATCATAAATCATACATCATATCATAACCCATGTAACAAAAATGGGAATCTTAAACATCATTACATCATAAAACAATTCATATAAGATAAAGGAATTCATAAAAATATTTCCATCACAACATAATTAAATCAATTTAATTATAGGGACAGAAACTGAACCCTATATTATTTTAGATGGAATATAATTTTGATAAAACACATGAACTCCATTCTTGAGGAAAATAACCTTTCAACTTCAAAAACATTTTTACTTTCTTAACATGTCATACAATTTTAAACTAAAATAAGTTGATTAAAAATAAACATGAAATCTTGTAAATGAAGATTTTTGGAAAAAAATGTTTTAAAAATCCGTTCATTCCGTATAAGTCAAAAAGTGCCTCGTATGAAAAACGACAAACGATTCATTTCATATCGTTTACTAAAAACTCACCAAAGGGTAAAATTGGATTTAAAAAATTGTAGGTGGATGTAAATAATATTACAGATTGTGGAAACATGGATGTGGATGATAAAATACACCCCAGAAAATACCAAAGTATAAACAATCTCAGATAAAAATGAGATTGTGATATTTTCCCTTACCACAGGTCCGATATACTGTGTACATGTCCGAACCTCCTGTATAATTATTTAAGTAATTTTATTTACTAATTACTAAATCATATTCATTGTTTTATACCATATATGGTCATATTCTTAGCTTCTTATTAGTAATATTTCATTACTACTTGTTATTAAGGTGTTTATTACTTTTTGTTCTTATGTGTGTTTTGTCGAATAAATTTTTATTACTATTTATAGGATATAGATAATGCATTTATAGAATTGTATTAGTGTAATATATATCAAATTAATTTATTCAATTCATTTATATAATCATTATTCAATGAAGATCATATAGAATGAGTCGCATGACATCGTGGAGACGGTAGGCCATACGTACACCCGAGCGATGATATCATTCCCATGATCGTGGAATTGTATTGAAGAGTATGTATACTATTTCAGAATCAATATCACTTTACAATAATCATATATAGATATTATTTACAACATTATACCCATCCAAGTAAGGTGGTGGTGGAAAACAGATTACACCACGGCGTGGAGACGGTATTTCGTACGTACGCACACGCGGTGATTTCGTTTTCTGTAGGATGGATAAAAGGTGAAATAGGGTTGTTTCATATTTATAATAACATATCAATATATGAGGGATACTGATTTTATTACCTCATAATGAAACAACTAAATAAGATGGCGTAGAAGAAGAATGGAACATGAAGAAAATGGTAGAATGTATTACATCTTTCTTGAAGTGCCTCCTTTAAACATTCTCTTAAGGCACTATAGTTGGTCTTTTGACAAGACCAGTACATATAGTAGGTTCCTATGGAAGTGTGGAAGTGAAATGGACCAGGTTTGGCCGATATTGAAGCCTCAAATTGGTGTGAAGAGGAGAGGGAGGAGGTTCCCTTTTATAAAGAAGGAGAGGGGCACCTTTGGAATGTGGGAAAATATGAATTTATTATAAACTTATCATCGGTTTAAAAAGGTCCATAAATCATTACAGATAAAGATAAGATGACTTATTGTAGAAATAAAATCATCCAATCAGAATTGGACATATTTTTGGAAAATATTTTAATCATTATAATCTTATTTATTTAAATCATTTATTAATGAGTTAAATACTTCATCATTATTGTGTCATAAATAATATAATTTATATGGTGACTAAAAATTATAAAAAAACTATCATAATATAGTAAATTTCTTTAGCTTTACAATTAATATTTATCGTCGAACATATAATTTATATAACCCCTTATAAAAATTAATTACTAAAAGATTTTTGTTAATGTCAATTTTGTCTTTACAATAAATTAATTAATCAAAATTGTCATTGTCCCTACCAAGTGGATCAACGGGGTCACAAAATCAACCCAAGATTTCCCATGGTCGGCCAATACTCATCCAATAATGTAATGACAAGTTTCATGGAAATTTTGAATTATTATAATATTCTTTTAACCATGAATTACCCTATTTACCTTTAACCGTAGTAAATAAAAATTAATGTAGTTACTATTCCTAATATCAAAAAAATAAAATTAACCTATTAACATAATTTGGACCCACTGATTCCAAATATGGAATCCATTTTTCAAAATTCATAACACAGAAGTTGCAGTAATTAATAAAAAATCAATTCTGCTGTTAAGCAAACAGGTTTTAAAAGATAAAACATTGCCAAAGATTGAAATGTTTTTATCTATGAATACAATGTAAAATTCATGCTAATGGCATACATTATATTAAATGGTAAAAATATATTCTATTAATACATTAAAAACATTAAATATTATAATTTAACCATATAAAGTATTGCGATTAAAAAAGTTGTTTTTAATTAAAATATAGCGTGTTTTTACTATTCATTAACATATGAAAGTTATCAGAATAATATGAAAAATTTATCCAAAGTAAATTTTTATATCTTTATTCTAAAGAAGAATTTTATTTTCCCAAATTTAACTTATAAACTTGTCAAAAACTAGATTTAATGTGGGTGCTCCATCAAAAGGCGGTAAAAATTTATTTTTTAAAAAATACATCTTTTAAACTGATTTTGTTTTCATACCTCATTCTATAAAATGTATAAGATGAATTAAAATGTATTAAAATTCAAAATTTAGTTAATACTATTCATAATAGCTAATATTATAATATATCGTTATTTAGTGAAACTTGGTTATTGCGTACGATGCAAGCTATCGAGGAAGGCCACGGTTGCATGTAAAGCAAGCCAAGCTAGTGTTGTGTGTAGTGAAAGATTTCTTTGAGGTTTTATATATCATAAAAACAAAATATTTCTCTTAAATGTCTCTAGTGTTACATTCTACCCCCCTTAAAATGAATTTCGCCCTCAAAATTCGTCACATCGTAACAAGCATTTGAGGATGCCTCTCCCTCAGCATACCCTCAAGTTCCCATGTAGCTTCTTCTAAATGGTGGTTCCTCTATAAAACATTCACCATGCGAGTGGTATTGTTCTGTAGAACTTTTTCGCTATGATCCAGAATCTCTATTGGCTGTTATTAATAATAAATATCTTGTTCCAGTAGTACAACTTCTGAGCTGAGTACATGTGAAGGATCCGGTATGTACTTTCTTAGGAGAGATACATGGAACACATTGTGAACTTGAGAGAGATTTGGTCGAAGCCCCAATAGATAAGCTACCTTTCCAACACGATCCAGAATTTCAAAAGGACTGATATATCTAGGGCTCATCTTTCCCTTCTTTCTAAATCTCATTACACTTTTCCAAGGAGATATTCATAAGAACACTTTATCACCCACTTCAAACTCTAGGTATTTTCTTCAGTTGTCGACATAACTTTTTTGTCAACTCTGAGCTACTCTTATCTGTTGTTGAATAGATCTGACCTTTTCTACCATCTCATCAACAAGATCATGTCCAAATAGCTTTCTTTCACCAACTTCATCCCAACAAGTTGGAGCCCTGCATTTGATTCTATAGAGAGCTTCATAAGGAGCCATCTGAATACTGGAGTTAAAGCTATTAATATATGAAAATTCCACCAAAGGTAGGTTTTGATCTCAACCGCCATTGAAATCCATAGAGCAAGATCTAAACATATCTTCTATAGTTTGAATTTTCCTCTCAGACTGACCATCTTCCAGTGGATGATAAGCATTGTTGAAACTCAACTCTGTATCTAGAGTATGCTGAAGACTTTGCCAGAACATTGAGGTAAACCTCGGATCCCAATTAGATATAATAGAAAGTGGTACTCCATGCAATCTTACAACTTCCTTTACATATATCCTGGCAAGCTGATCTAGAAATAAATCCTCTCTAATAAAAATGAAGTGTGCAGACTTTGTAAGATGATCAACTATGACCCAGATAGCATTATTGCCTTTGGATGTTTTAGGAAGTCCAGTGAAAAAGTCTATAATGATGTTTTCCCATTTCCATTCAGGTATGGGTAATCGTTGTAACGTCCCCTTAGACTTCTGTATCTCATCTTTAACTTGCTGACAAACCATGAGTCGAGAGAAATATTCAGCAACATCACTTTTCATGCCATCCCCCTAGATGTACTCTTTCAGGTCCCTATACATCTTCATGCTTCCAGGATGAATAGAGAATGAAGAACTATGAGCCTCATCCAGTAGCTCCTTCTTTAATTCGAGGATGGGAGGAACAAAAACCTGATTCCTGATCTTTATTATCCCATCACAATCATGGTTGAATTCAGGAACATTTCTCACCTTCTTTTGTTACTCGACATCTTCTTTTTGCGCCTCTTTAATCTTCACATGTATAGATGGTTGAACATTCATTTGATAAAGATACGATTTTCCCCCTTTCATTATAACTCCTTTTCGAGTTAACTTGGTGAGTGGGTTAGATAACCTTGAAAAATCCTTCACAAAACGTCGGTAATATCTAGCCAACCCATGAAAACGTCGGATCTCAGTTACTGTTGTTGGTCTCTACCATCTTTTGATAACCTCTATGTTTGCTGGATCCACAGATATCCTCTCTTTTGAGGTAATGTGACCCAAAAATGTAACTTTTTGAAGCCAAAATTCACACTTGGTAAATTTGGCATAATGCTTATCCTTTCTTAGGGTCTTTAATTAAATTCTCAAGTGATCTTCATGTTCGTCCTTGCCCTTTGAATAGACAAGAATATCATCTATAAAGACTACCACAAACTGATCAACATAGTCTCTAAAGACTCTATTCATCAGTTCCATGAAGATAGCAGGGGCATTAGTAAGACCAAATGGAATCACTATAAATTCATAGTGTCCATACCTTTTACGGAAAGTTATCTTTTGTATATCCTCCCTTTTGACCATTAATTGATGATACCGTGAACGAAGATCAATCTTGGAAATGTATTGATCTCCATGTAGTTGGTCATATAGGTCATCAATGCGTGGGAGTGGATATTTGTTCTTGATAGTGATCTTGTTATGTTCTCGATAATCAATGCAGAGTCTTGTTGATCCATCTTTATTCTTAACAAACAGAATAGGTGCTCCCCAAGGTGACACACTAGGGCGTATGAATACTTTATGAAGATTTTCTTGGAGTTTCTTCTTCAATTCCTGCAACTCAATTGGGGCCATTCTATAAGGTGTCTTTGAAATTGGCAATGAACCCGGTATGAGTTCTATTAAAAACTCAACTTCACGATTTGGTTGAAGACCTGGAATTTCCTCCGGAAATACATCGTCAAACTACCGTATAATGGGAATATTATTAATTGTGAGTTTCTCACCAACCATTTGAGATAAATAACCTTTATTTAGTGGTATCAAGACCCATAAGATGGAAGAAATTTCCACTAGATGGTTATGTTTATCCCTGCATCGATAGACGATCATCGATTGATCTGGAATATGAAATGTGACTTCCCTTATTTGGAAATTGATATGAGCTCCATATAAAGAAAGCCAATCCATGCCAAGAATGAAATCAAATTCCACTATAGGAAGGATCATAATATTTTCAAGAATAACTATCCCACAAATGTCAATCAGAGAAGAATTATAAACTTTTGATGCGACCGCTGTGCCATTAGGAGTTGTCACAGCCAACTCAACGTCTAATTGTTGAGGTAATACGGTGATACCCATAGAAAATTCATCAGAAATAAAAGAGTGGGTGGATCTAGAATCAAATAAAACATTTGCTACTTTAGAGTGGATGGTATGTGTTCCTCTCACAACTTCGTTGTCGTACTCAACATCGCTGATAGTAATTGCATGTGAATTTTCTTTGTCTTTGGCCTTAAGATTTTGTTGACGTTGATCATCATCAACAACCCTTGGATTTGGGCATTGATTGGCGTAATGCCCCATCTCATTGCACATGAATCATTGAAGTGTAGTAGGTTCATTCTGTGTATCCCTTCCTTTGTTTTCATCACTAGACATCTTCTTCCCATTATTTCGACATTCAATTGCCCGATGACCTTCTTTTCCACACTTATAACATTTTCTTGTCGCCTTAAGACAATTTCCTTCATGTTTCTTTCCACACTTTGATCATAAGGGAAAACTCATCTTCTTTTCAATGTGGTCTTTAGATTTTCCATTGAATTCCATTTTCCTCTTCTTATCAAACCCATGGGGCTGATGGGTTACACCAATCTCCATCTCATCCTTGAGAGCACACCGAAAAATTTCCTCATAGCTATTGAAGTTCCTTATGGCTAACGCCCTTTGACGACTTGGTTTTAAGCCACTAAATAATCGATCGATCTTACTCTCACGTTGGATAATAATTTTGGAAGCGTACCCTGAATGTCCTGTAAAATTTTCTTCGTAGGTATTAACGGATTCATCATCCTTTTGGTTTAGTTCAAGAAACTCCTTCTCCATCTTTTTTCTAAGAATATGAGGGAATACTTATTGAAATATATGTTCTTGAACTCGTCCCATTCCATGGACTCAATTTCATCCCTTTTCCTTGTATTATTAATAAGATTCAACCACTGATCAGTATCACCTTCCAAACGATACACTGCTAAGATAACTTTATCATGTTCAGAACATTGAAGAACTGAAAATAACTTTTCAGTGGTACTGATCCATTATTCTGCCACTAATGGATCAGAATACCCGCTGAATGAAGGTGGACGCTGCCTCATGAAAGATTCGATAGAATATTACTCCTTCCTTTGCTTATTTGGAAGTCCAACATGGTTCATAGCTTGAGAAAGTTGTGTGAGCATGGCTACGAGATTTTTTATTCCATCTCCCATAACGTTTTGTTGCTCAGGGGGACAATCATTGCATTTCCCATCGCATTCCGCATTAACATGGTTTCTTCGGGATCCATCCATTAACTAAATCTAAGATGAATAGTGTGAGAAACAAGAATTATAATAGGAAAACCACATAATCAAGAATATAATTTCACACTTAAGTTATTATCATAGGTTGTTCATGTCCATTTCAAAAACACTATGATTGTGTTCTATGCTTAGACTTATCCTTAGGTTTATAAGTAAGGCTTTCACATCCTAGTTTCCAAAGGTTGACTGTACCTTTCATCTGATTCCAACTATAATGACCCATACATCACACACATGGTTAATACTTCAAAATTGAAGCATACATATTACAACATATAAAAAAACCATGAAATGACCGTATAGGTATAGTGTATTTAGAAACTGGGAATCATAAACAACTGGTTCATAAAGCATCTACACTGTCTCCCATTTATCTCACCATATCTATAGTCCATTTTTGGCATATCTTAATTAATAACCTTTTTCCTAACCTAGGGAAAGAAAATATACAAAAGGGTGAGCTCAAATTCTCATTAAGGGTAGACAAAAGAAATATCAATCACATCAAATTTATAACAACATAACAATTTGGAAATCGTACCCTACAAAAGAGATCAGAATTTCATAACATGGGATAAATCATGGTAGTGAAATGTAATCTGAATAATCATAACATAAAACATGAAAGTTTGTGTCATACATACATAATAATAGATAATCATTTCTTATTAGTTAAGACTTATATCCAAGACTATCTTAGTGGACAAAGTCGTTTTCTAAACCGAGTTCACTCCTCGTTTCAGTCCTGTTTCACTGAACCGGTTTAACCTGCCATTCCAACCATGTCTATATCATGAGATATAAAATCATTACCCAATGAATTTGAGGTGATATAGGTCCCACCCATCTTATAATGATACCATTCTTATGTGTGCCACAAAACAGAAACCATACTTCATAGAATAACCCATGTAATAGAAATGGGAATCTTAAACATCATGACATCATAAAACACTTCATATAAGATAATGGAATTCATAAAAATATTTCCATCACAACATAATAAAATAAATGTAATAATAGGGATAGAAACATAACCCTATATTATCTTAGATGGAAAATAATTTTGATAAAACACTTGAACTCCATTCTTTAGGAAAATATCCTTTCTACTTCAAAAACATTTTTCCTTTCTTAAAAAGTCATAAAATTTTAAACTAAAAGAAGTCGATTAAAAATAAATGTGAAAACATGTAAAGTAATATTCTTATAAATAATGTTTTAAAAATCCATTCATGCCATATATGTTTTAAAAAACATTCTTCTCGTACTTTTATCAAAAAAGTCAAAAAGTACCTCATACAAAAACGAAAAAAGATTCCTTTCATATCTTTTTCTAAAAACTCACCGAAGGGTAAAATTGGATTTAAAAAATTTATGGTGGATGGAAATAATATTAAATATTGAGTAAACATGAATGTGGATGATAAAATACACCCCAGTAAATACCAAAGTATAAACAATCTCACATAAAAATGAGATTGTGATATTTTCCCTTACCTCAGGTCCGATATGCTTTGTACGTGTCCGAACCTCCTGTATAATGATTTAAATTATATCATTGACATATTACAGAATCATATTCATTGTTATGATACCATATATGGTAATATTCTTAGCATCTTATTAGTAATATTTCATTACTACTTTTTATTCGGGTGTTTATTACCTTTTGTTCTTATGAGTGTTTTGTCGAATAAATTCTTATTACTAATTATAGGATATAGATAAATCATTTTAATAATGGTATTAGTGTAATATATATCTTATTAATTCATTCAATTAATTTATATAATCATTAATAAATGAATATTATATAGAACGAGTCACATCACATCGTGGAGATGGTATATCGTACGTACGCACGAGCGATGATATCAGTCCCATGATCGTGGAATTTTATTAAAGTGTATGTATAATATTTCAGAATCAATATCACTTTACAATAATCATATATTAGTATTATTTACACCATTATACCCATGCATGTAAGGTGGTGGTGGAAAACAGATTACACCACGGCGTGGAGACGGTATTCCGTACGTACGCACGCGCGGTGATTTCGTTTTCCGTAGGTTGGATAAGAGGTGAAATAGGGTTGTTTCATATTTATAATAACATAACAGTATATGAGGGATACTGATGTTATTACCTCATAATGACACAACTAAAGAAGATGGAGTAGAAGAATAATGGAACTTGATGAAAATGGTAGAAGGTATTACCTTTTTCTAGAAGTGCCTCCTTTAAACATTATCTTAAGGCACTAGAGTTGGGCTTTTGATAATACTTGTACCTCTAGTAGGTTTCTAAGGATGTTTGTAAGTGAAATGGGCAGGGTTTGGCCGAGCTTGACAGCTCAAATATTTGTGAGGAAGAGAGGGTGGAGGTGCCCTTTTAAAAGCGAGGAGAGGGGCACCTTTGGAATATGTGGAAATATTATTTTATTATAAACTTATCTTCGGTTTCAAAAGGACCAAAAATCATTAAAGATGAAGATAATATGACTCATAGTCGAAATAAAATCATCCAATCATAATTGGACATGTTTTGGAAAAAAAATTAATCATTATAATCTTATTTATTTAAATCATTTATTATTGAGGTAAATACTTCATAATTATTGTGTCATAAATAATTTAATTTATATGTTGTCTAAAAATTATCAAAAAAATTTCATTATGTAGGAAATATTTTTATCTTTCCAATTAATATTTATAGTCGAAAATATAATTTATATAACCCATTATAAAAATTAATTACCAAAAGATTTTTGTTAATGTCAATTTTGTCTTTACATTAAATTAATTAATCCAAATTGTCATTGTCATTACCAAGTGGCTCAATGGGGTCCAAAAATCTACCCAAGGATGCCCATGGTCGGACACTACTCATCTAATAAGGTTAGGACAAGTGTCAAGGAAAATATTCAATTATTATAATATTCTTTTAACTTTCAATTACCCTATTTATCTTTAACCGTAGTAAATAAAAATTTCCGTAGTTACTATTCATGATGTCAAAAAAATAAAAGTAACTGTTTAACATAATTTCGACCCAATTATTAAAAATATGGAATACATTTTTCAATATTCAAAACACAGAAGTTGCAGTAATTAATTTAAAATTAATCTCATTGTTAAGCAAACGAGTTTTAAAAGTTAAAACATTGCCAATGATTGAAATGTTTTTACATATGAATTCAATGTAAAATTAATGATAATAACATAAATTATATTAAATGGTAAAAATATATTCTATTTACACTATAAAAACATTCAATATTATAATTTAACCATATAAAGTATTGCGTTGAAAACAAAAAGTTTAATTAAAATATAGCGTGTTTTTACTATTCATTAAAATATGAATGTTATCTGAATAATATGAAAATTTTATCCAAAGTAAATTATTATATCTTGATTCTAAATAAGAATTTTATTTTGTCAAATTTAACATATAAACTTGTCAAAAACTAGATTTAATGTGGGTGCGCCATCAAAAGGCGGTGAAACGCCATTTTTTGAAAAATACTACTTTTAAAATGATTTTATTTTCATACCTCATTTTAGAAAATGTATAAGATGAATTAAAATGTTATAAAATTCAAATTCACTTAATACTATTCATAACAGCTAATATTATAATATATCGTTATTTATTGAAACTCGATTATTGTCTACGACACAAGCTATCGAGGAAGGCCGCGGTTGCATGTAAAGCAAGCAAAGCTAGTGTTGTGTGTAGTGAAAGATTCCTTTGATGATTTATATATCATAATAACAAAATATTTCTCATAAAAGTCTCAGGTGTTACATAATTACTTTTATAATATTTAATAAAAAATATTTTAATATTTTTTACAATCCATTAAATTCCATAAATTCAGTTGTTAAGGTGATAACTATATAATTTTCATAATTTTTGAGATTTCATTTAAACACAATGTGGATTTAAAAAAAATATTTGCAGTGTCTCATGTAACATATTCAACAATAAATATTGAGTGTATAAACATACTAATTAGGTGTCACATGTAACATAATATTAAAATATATATCTTGTAGTGTAATATTAATTTGGTGTTATGTAGAAATAAATATTAACTTCTTGTAGTATACAATGAAAGCCATCTAAAAAAGTAATTTACTAATAATCCTAAAAACAGTGGGTATTAAAATACCCTCTTCCCATTATCCCACATGAAATTTTATGTTCTTCAATAATTTACCTTCTGACATGTCTCTTATATTACTCTCTTTTCAATATTGAGTGGTTTTTTTCATGTAATGGTTGATAACAACAAAATTCAAGAAGACAGCCTTCATTGTAAAGGGATTCTTATGTATATTTCTACTCATTACGTTAAGAATATACTATATTTATTTGATTGGTCCATGATTATTAATGAATTGAAAATTAATTTAATTATGGTTTAATATCAATTTTATTATATTCTTTTACATTTTTCACAATTAATTACTTCATTTATTTATTCTTACATCAATGATATAGTCTGTTTGAGGTAATTCTAATTTTATTCTTTTTCAAGTACATAATTTTTCATATGTTCAATATATTTAATTTATATTATTTTTCACGTATTTTTTTATTACACATTTACTTCCAAATAATATTTTACTAATATAATACCTGTATTACCACTCATCATGTCTTCCCCTTAATCAATTTTTGTATATCATCATGTTGCTAACTATTTTCATCAATTTATCACTTTGACATGTGAAGCTCTATTAATGAGAATATCCAAACCAATTCCATCTCAATTTCTATTCACATTTAATAAAATTTAAATAACTGATATAGGGATTTACAAATATGAAACACACATTCCCTCTACCTGGTTAAAAATTGATTCTCTATCTAAGTCTTCAAGCACCTATACAGTAATCATTTCTATATGGAAAAAATGAATTTCAATATAAAATTTATGTATCATGGTAATTTCATTCAATATTTTTTTCAATAGGAATGATTTTATTTAATAACGTTTCTCTATTTAAAAAAACAAAAATTATATTCTAAATTAACATATACAGAATTATAGAATTTTCTCGTCATCCAACCATTATTAAAAGATTTATTAATTTCCAAAAATTAATTTTTAAAATAAATTATTTGTTCATTTTTTGTGAATTTTTTTTAAAAACATGTTACTAATAAAATGCTGTATTTTTTAGGGAAAATTGTTTTCATATAGAAAATAATTGATTGGTGATGAAATTTGGCGCATAAAATTTCATATTTTTTATACGGTGCTTAAGAATTATATATAAAAAACGTGTCCCTAATATAACTTTTACTATTGGATGAGAACGATTATAGCTCATGAGTGATCCTAATATAGCTTATATGATTAATCAATGAATTTTGGAAATGAAACAATGACATCATTACATGGTAATGTTTCTAGATTCCTTGGTTATTAACATTACAAATATCAAGGGTGTTCCCTAATATTAGTTCAATCTAATTTTGGTGTTGTTTCCTAAAAATCATTCCATGGAGATGATTTATTTTACCTTGGTTTATAACCATGATATGATAAATGGTTATCCGTCTTGAGATGCAATATCATTTGGGTAATGACACTTTCGAATCACACCATAGTAATGTTTTATGATGCTTTGGTAAATTAAAATGGTATTATTAATGGTTTATTATAGTATTGCATAATGAATTGGTTGATGATACCTTAGAAGTGTGACTTTGTATATTTGTATGATATCCATTGTTTAAAGGACTCTAAATATTTTTTTACGACTCCATAGTGATGAAATTTTGTGCTATGTTTATATATGTATTTTTTTTTATGTTGTAGATACATTTACATGGAGTGAATATGTTTTTTTTATAATGATATTCTTCTTAATGATATGATCATGTCTTATTTATACTGCTATTGATCACAAAAATCCATATTTTATTATGTAGATAGGATTTATCCTCCCCCTTTAATTGATGTATGTTCACAATATTTGAGATAAACTAATTTTATATTAGGAATAACATATGAAGAAGTCTAGAATAAATATATGTTTCTTTCTTCATCTTTAATTTTATTTATTTTTTTCCTACCATCGCGATACATATCCCTAAAATATCATTCAAATTTTCAAATTTTATGTCATAAAATAAATGATTTATATATTAAAAAGGTACGTCACCCGAAAAAATCATTTTTATATCCCATAATTCCATCCCACCAAAAATATTATTTCAAACCTATTCCAATTTTTTTAATTTCATAATTAGTAGAAATTGATGAACTATGAGCTTCCTATAATTAAATCATATTTTAAATATAATATTAATGAAATAAAAACAAAATTTCTTATTGTTGTCATTTCATCGTAATAAATTTAAAACATAGGATCAGTTATCACCTGTTTATTATTCTTAACATATTCCTTTTGTTCATATAAATGTTCTCATTGATAGATGGATGAAAAAAAATTGATAGAGATAATATTTATCCCCTTTTTTAGGATTTTTAGATCTATCATTTCAAAATCACGAAGGAATTTATTTTTTTGTGATCTTCGTTAAGGATAATCTTTTGTGATCATTTCATCTAAAATAATAACTACTTTATTATTTTTCCCATATTGTTTATGATTTATGGAGTCATAATATTTATTCAACACTAAAACTATTCTCAATCATATTGTTCATTCCTTATTTGTGAATATATACAATAAAATACTCTGATCAGTATATATTTCTAAATTTTATCTACAAACTAATCCTTAGTATCATTAACAATAAAATGACAAAATAAAACACCAAATAATGAGATTGATTTTTTCCTCATAAATAATTAATTTTTATGTGTAATAAGATATCCCCATTATATTTTTCATGATAATTCATCCTACACCCTTTTGTATTCATCAATACATATTATAATCCCTTTTAAACTATGGGTATTGAAATCGTTGTTGTTCTAACCAATATTCTCTTCACTTCCTTCAAATCTTCCTTGTATTCATTAACCAAGAGGAAATTTTCTCCCTTATGGATTATCATGATGAGTGGATTATATAGTTGTGACAAAATATCCACAACCCATTAATAATAACCATATAAACCAATAAATCTAAGGATCTCTTTCAACAGGGTTAGTCTGGGAGAAAATTTAATTTTCTCCATCAATGATAGATCTATATATATAAAACCACATTTCAGATTATATGACCCAAAAATTAATCTTCTTTCAACAAGAAATAACACATTTAAAAAAATTATATTGTTTCACCTTCATTATGGTATTTATTACAATTCTCAGGTGAGCATCTTACACATATTTAACCTTTAAATAAATATTACTATTTTCGATAAATAAAACCAAAAAATCAAGGTAATCCCTAAATAAATTATTAATTAAATCCATAAGTATTTTGGTGTAATTAGTGAGTCTTAATGGAATACATATATATTCATAGTGTTTACACCATGTATGAAGTTTTTTCTTCGAAATACCTCCCATAATGACTCCCAATGGATGAAATTAGTTGTACAAGTCAATCTTGTTAAAGTATTGAGCTCAAAACAATTGATGATATAGTTAATCCATATGGTGTAGGAGTTACGTGTTATTGATCAGGATCTAGTTTAGATCTACAAAATCAATAAATACTTCCATTGATCCACCAATAATTATAAAAATAATAGGTACACTAGAATGTGACAATCATGGCCAAATTAATCCCTTGTCAAGGTAATGCATGAGTTTCTTTTTAAATTCATTCTACTCAATCAGTTCTATTCAATAAGGAGTATCTGCAATTAAAATGAAATTACATATTAGTTCTATTTTGATCTCAACATCATTTTGGGGTCGATTTCTTGGAGAATCTTCTAGTGAACATAAAAAATAATGTCCAATAGCCATATAATCGATTTTGATTTTATTCCCAACCATCTATGAATCATGAAAAACATTAAAAGGAAAAGAACGCATAAAATGGATTTTATTTCATTGATATGTTCATATTATCATCAAACAGATAATATATCATAGGTTGGTTCAAAATATAAAATAAGAGGTCCCTTCACCTATAGTTAATGATGGATATAGGTAGATTAATCTAGTACATTCCAATTATGAAATAAAATTATATATTTGAAGAATGATAATTTTGGTATGAGGTATATTCTCAAAACATTAAACTCGGAGGGAATTTTATTCTCTGTATGTGATAATAACAACATTTTGGGTTTTTACTATTAATTATTAATCTAATCTTTTTTTTGAATCATGATACCTTTTGAAAATTATTTAGATTTGAATGAATAGTTGTCTCTACAACTATATGACATAAGACGTTCTATAATGGATTGTAATTGAACCTCTCACTGTGTCATTATCACACCCCTCATAAAAATGTGTGATCAAAAGATATTTCCCCATGTTTATATACTTAATATGTTTCTAACAACAAACATCATAATTAAAATTCTTATTTAAGAAATGTTTAGAAAAATAACCTTACTCGTTGCATTTGAAACATTTGAGTATGGATGATGTATTATTTGTATCATTCTCTTTATTCACATAATTATTTAACTACATCCAATAAAATTATAATTTGATTACCTAATGAGAGTGTAATCCATGAAAAAACATTTAACAATCCCCTAACATAATTACGCCCATGTTTACATACACACTTTGAGCATGAAGGAAAGCTCATCTAGTTCTCTCCATGATTTCGTTAGATTACTCTGAAATACATTTTTTTTATTAAACACATGGGATTGATGGGTTTCCATGATATCCGTTTCAATATTGATAAACTAATAAATTATTTTATCATAGGTACTATAGTTCCTTATGCCAAAAAAACATCGGTGACTTGGTCTAAAATCACTAATACTTCAAGCAATCATAATTCATGGTATGAACGAAATACCAGAATCATACATTATATGTATTTTATTTCTTTTCTCTTATGTAAAATCATATTCACCTTCTTTATTATATACCTCAATTAATTAATTCCAAATTTCCATGTGAATAATATGAGTAAATTGGATATTGAAAAATAAGTTCAAAAAATCAACTCGTTCCATAGAGAAAAGTTAAACATATAGACTCTTGTTTTTAATAAGAGACCACAATTTTTTTCTTCACATTTATAATTATAGAAAAACATGAATATTTCATATATTTAAAGATAGATATTGGAAATTATATTTTCATTGGAATTGACCTATTTCTCAAAAACAGGTGTATCAGAAGAACTGATTAATGATGATCAACGTTTCATAATGAGAAGATCAATTGAATTGTATTTCGTAATTTTATCTTTTCTATTTATATTATCATTCAATGATTGATAATTATATGTTATAATATAAAGGATATTTCTTATTCTTGATCTGATAATTAATGGATTACCACGAGGACAATCATTGAATGATATCCTTAGAATTATGGGTTTATAGGTATATTATTGATGGGTTCTGGCAAATTTCTCAAAAATATCTAGGTTAGTAGAAAAGATCACATTCATTAACCACATATGGATTTATTCTAATATAATACACCCATTTCAATGTTTTTACACCAATGTATATATGTGCCAAGGCCACATCAATTTTTGATATTTAGATAGATATGTAATTTATTATACACGACTAGCTCTAACTTTTTAACATTTTCTCATATAATTTCATACAATTTTAATCATCCTTTGTGTTATCCTTATAGATATCCCAGGAAATATCACTTCATGGGCCCCTCCCAACAAGGTGTACCCCTCCCAGGCCGACAATGTGAGATTGGAGAAAATGACCCATGATTCCTACCTCCAGTAGGCCGTTGGTGGAGACTAGCACCAAGGGTATAATAAAGACACCAATGGAAGGAATTACCCTCTAAGAGAACACATGAGAAATAACGAGAATAGATAGAAACCAAAAAAAAATCAACTCAGACAATAATTTAAGATAAATCCTATGTACACTTATTTAATGCCATGAAAAACTACTACAACTGAAAGGGGAAAACTGCATATACCAAAGAAAAGTTGGAACAACAACAACCACATGCCCGAAAAGATTTTACATCCACATGCTAGTAGAAAATATCTTGATCTACATCCTCATCCAATTGATCTAAAAAATAGTTTATATCGACATAGGGTGAGTATAATTGTAAACTCAATAGAATCCTCCCCAAAGCCTCTCGGGAAAATGTAAAAATATCGTACTAATGAACATGGAACAAAAAGTGAAACTAATACATCACCTAAACAGGTATACTATGTTACCATCCTCATCATGGATACTGTCACCATGTATCACATACATGATTATATAATATAATAAATAATATCGATGGTACCCCAATACTACTTCCCAACTTGTTTAAGACTTATCCCCAATGTCGCACGTCCTAATCATCTCTCTCCAAAAAGGCATTCCCACAAACACCTCAGAAAATCACTAAAACATGCACATTATGCAAAGAAACCACCACATCCACACAATAAAAGTAACCATGTATTTTTTAGGAGCCACCACATCTCACATAATGTGTATCATATGTCTGGTATTATACCTCAAGCCATTACAACCCATAAAATGTGTAAGGATCCCAAAGCTATCACATCCTATTAATGTTATACCTATAGTATACCATAAGAAACTATACACAGAATATATGAGTGTGAATAACCACATAGAATTTCATCCCTCTACACACATATATGGGGAAAAATAACTGATGTGACTACCAGTACAAGTAACTGGCAATAGAAGAGAGCAGGGCCAAAGGGGGAAGTCAGCCGTCCATCCTCCAACAGGAATGTGGTGGAAGACACCCCTACAGATAGGAATCCCTAGGGTGTCAGTTTCCCTAACTGATGGGGTGGAGTAGTGTATAAAAACACAAAAAGTACAGAATATATTTTATCTCACAACCACACTATGGGAATAACCTAGTCTTAGGATAAATTGAAGCTAACTCCTCTCGGACTCCCGATTACCACATCTAAGACTAGGTATCCAATATACACACAACCATTTAAAGAGAATTATTACATTAATTCATTCCATTTTTATAAGTCACAATTGATGTTAATTAATTTTTTAAACATTAATTAATCATCAACAATTTCCACATTATATTTCATTATCATCACACCCTATTTTCTTTAATCTTTTAAATTACAACCTCAACATTGTGCCCCAGCAAACTCCAAACCCATGGGTGAACATCATTTATTCAATCATTTATTAATAGAATTATTACATTCCTATATTCCCATACATTCAAAAAAAAATCAACGATATTAACACAAAGGGTCTCAACTCAGTGTGTTTATGAACTACCCATCATGTCTTTACCACATATAGAAAAAGGAAAGACATATTATCCCTCGAGAAGATAAACATGGAAAAAACTTATCATACCCCCCATGTCTTCTCCCCTTTTTGGTAGAAGGGTAAGCAAAACAGCTACCTTGAGCAGTGGGGAATGTTAAGAGGATAAAAAACAATAATAAAAAAGAATAAAAACATTCACATCCCACTGGTTTCATCATCCTTGGTATCCTCCCCGACACCCAAATGCATAAACTGATGCATCTTGCCACACTAGGAATGAACGGATGCCTTAACCAATAGTCATTCCCCCCCTACATATTACAGCAACCATCCAAGCTCACATTACAACACAAGCAGCTGCAAAAAAAACATCATATAAATTGGTTTCATTTCCCTTAAAAAGAAAGAGGGTAACTTAGAACCCTACAAGGAATAATCATTTATAAAAAAACACGTTCATTAATCCATCATGGATTAACCAATTTATTATTCATTGGTTCCAAATTTGGGAAACCTAAACATTAGGCTATCACAAATAATTAAACATGCTTATTGCACCAATTTCATTACCATCAAATTAAAATAGGATGAACCAGTTTTATTTACATGCATATTTATCTTTAGCCAAACAATTATGAATTAATTAAGGCTCCATGTTCATTACCAATTTCCATCATCATTGAAAATTCAAACAAAAAAGTGTAGATATCACACTATATAAAAAAATAAGAGGCATTAACATACGATCAAATTAAATTATTTATCCAGTTCAAATATTTATAATTTCAATTACATTTTAATACATTGAGATAAAACATTATATCTATATAGTTTCATATAAATTATAGATAATCCAGGAATCCTCTAACAGATATGGTTCTTGGCATTCTTTATTAATGAATGTGCTAGACAAGATGTTACAATCTCATCCTCCTTGAAAACAGTATCACCCGGAGGATGCAGAGACACCACCACACCTATCACCACCCAAGAAAATACCGTTAGGATCATGGATATTTCATTCCATAAAATATTCAATGACAAATAGAAGGAGGTTAACCTCAAATAATGATGATAGATCATTCCATATATTGAATATTGATTGATACAACTTGGCTGCATCAAACCCGAGTGGAACCAATCCTAAGAGGAATGTTTTATTATGCAACTACAATAAGATGTAATGAAAGGTTTGAGTGTCTCACAGCCGAGAAAAAAGGGAAATAACTATAGAAGAAGATATACTGTCCCTTTAGAACATTTAACAGATCAACAGTTCAAGATACACTGGATTATCTATTAAAAGAGTATCGCATTAAACCCCACCGTTTGACCATGTAAAAACATATTGTGCCTTAAGAAAATTAATATAGGAGCTATGGATGTTGAATCAGCCTTAATGTTCTTAAGAAGATCCTTTAAATGCATTTTACATCAATGGATACATTAATGGGGTTAAATTATAGGATGCCAGAAACACATTTCACGAACTAGAAATTTGGAAAAAGGAAAACACAATTTATGAACCACACCATTAGAACCTCACCATTCTGGGAACACTATTCAGGTAAACTAAATATGGAAAAGGAAGAAAACTATTCATTATCCTCAGCATTGAAACCTCACAGTTGGAATCTCATCCTTTTGGAAGCACTGTTCATGAACTCAAAATGTTGCAAAGGAAAAACAGTTTTCACATACCTCTCCATTGGAACCTCACTGTTCTGGAAACACTATTCCTGAACTCAAAATATGGAAAAGGAAAAAAAAAACTATTCATGATCCTCACTGATGAAATCTCACCATTAGAACCTCACTTTTCTGGAAACACTATTCATGATCTCAATATCTGGAAAAGGAAAAACAGTGATCTTGAACCTCACCATTGGAACCTCACCATTCTAGAAACACTATTCATGAAATCAAAATTTGTAAAAATAAAAACATTATTCCTGAACCTCACTATTGAAACATCGCCATTGGAGCCTCACAGTTCTAGAAACATAGTTCATTAACTAAAATTTTGGAGATGGAAAAACATTGTTCATGAATCTCACTATTGATCCCTCATCTTTGCAACTATTTACATAACTAGAAATTTTGAAAACTATTGGAGATATGTCACATTGACTTCCCGAAACACTAGATTTCACCAAATGAATGGACCTGAGAGGTCCAGGACATTACATATATATATAAATGTTCTAAGTGGTATTAATAATTTTAAACATCATTGTTTCTAAAAATTTATCTAATTCCAACTATATGGCCCCAAAGATCCCTTATATAAAAATTACATCTCAATAGATGAATATTAACATCCTAACAAAATGACGAAATCAATTATTAATTAAGTCTATTCCATTGGAATATTGGGTACATTAAAAAATAATTAAAAACTGAGCTACATTATCTCACACTATGTTATTAATAACTCAAACCCATTATAGGAATATCATACATAATACCTTAAATCATAACCAGGTAAGAAGAAAACAAAATAAACAGTGAGATCAGACACACTGTAAGGGTATAAAAGGGTGATATCAACATATCACTAACATAATATTATGATACCCTGAGAATAAAATTAAAAACCCAAACTTTGTATATCATTGATAATAAAAATGATTCATGTAAAAAATCATGGAATATCCAAAGGAATGAATGAAAATACATTTAAAAAAATAACAATGGTAAAATATCAATGTAAAAAATAAATATTTTTGTGTAATACAAATAATCAAAGAGAATACTTTCTTTACTCTTTCGTGTATAATTTCATGGACTATCATAGTGGGATGGGTAAACCATGCCCCCCCCCAACAGTCATAGTTGTCTTGTTTTACTGACAAAAATATCTTAGGGGAAAATTTACCATACTAATAATATAACATGGCCCTTTCCTATAATTTTATCTCATGAAATATCTATATTTTCACAATGAAATAGATGGATATATATGTCCCACATGTCACATAATGAAAATAAAATATATGTGTTTGAAAATATTATGAAAATATCATAATATCAAAACCCATTACATGAAATGGGTTTCAAAACAATAACTTCATTAAAGAAAATTTTTCGGATAAATATCTTCTAAATAATTTCAGGATTTTTTCACATTATATCCCATTGAAAGACATGAAGGATTACAAATTATTTTGACATTGTATAACCGATGGATCAGAAATGGGATTCATAAACATATTATCATCATATAAAAAAAATCCTTATAAATTATAGGAATCATATACGTGGATCATATCCCAAGAATAGAATAAATAGAATCAATGTTATTCATTTTAGATTGAAAATAATATTGAAATATTAACGGAACAATAAATTAAGAAAAAAACATTTTTTTGAATGTAGTTTTTAAAACTAAAATATCATAAATTATTTTGGAAATATTTTTTCATAAATATTATCAATCTAACTTATAATGAATGATCTAGTAAAATTTATAGCTATAAATACCATAAATTGTGTTCATGTTGTAAATTTTTAAAAAAATAATACTTTCAAATTATTATTAGAACACAAATAGAACATTTTTTTAAACTAACATAATGATTCCTTGTAAAAAATTTATTAAAAATTAAATATAATAATAAAATTATTTAAAATTATTAGTTAAAATTGAATCATTTTTTAAAACGTTTTGAGAAATTCTATACACAAATGAAAAAGAATTTTTCCCCAAATATGAGTATAAATTAGATATTTTTAAAAAAAATTATTTTAAATATATGATTTAATAAGGATAATAAAAGCATATAAAAAATTTATTATAATGAACTAGAAATAATAAAGTAAAATACATGTGATAATAAACAGATATACTAGAATATTTCATCAATCGCAGTATAATAAAATATAATACCAAAAGATGAGTTTTTATTATAAAACCCTTACCACATTTGTATCATAGGAATTGTAGGCCCAATTATAGTGTAACATCAAATAAAACATTAAATATCATTAAAATAAAGAGATAATATATTTAAATAATTTCTTTTTTGTTAAAAATATCATATATATAAATTATAAGCATCCTCATACCCAACTATTAGATGTGTCGTGGGAATGTGCCTCCCATTTGTTCGTGAGATGGTATTCCACCATAAACATGTGGGACATTATATTTTCCCATTTTATAGAAGAAGATATATATTTATCTCATGTTCGTAAAATAAAAATATCTTAGTATATAAAATATAAAATGAAGAATATATTATTGTGGTCTTATAAGTTAATATGGAGGTGGAGGAATAAGGAAAATAAAAAGTGTTCAATAATGTTATCTCTTTTAGGGAATCCTCATGTGATCATAAAGAAAGAATTAATATGTGGATTTGTTATAATAATAAGGTTTTATGACAATATGAGGTTTGTAATTTGGTTATTTCCCATATATTATCTAATAAAATGTGTTTTTAGATGTTAAGAGGGAAGTATGGGGATGTATTTTTAAATTGGGAAGTAGGATGCCCTATATTATTTTTAAATAAAGATTTTATAACCATGTTTTTTATATTCCAAAAAATTAAAAAAAGGTAATTATATAAAAATATTTTCTGATAAGTTCTATATATATACATTTTTTTAATTTTTTCAATCATTTTTAACACATAAATTTTTAATTTAATCCCCATGTAAATCAATTTTACAATAAACCCAGTTAATAATTTTTATTAGTTTTATTAATAATAATTAGTTACATTTTATTATCTTTTACATAATACATGTAACTGTGATTCCAAATAAAACATCATTTTTTCAAAATTCAAATCATATATGTGTAATAATTTAATTTAAAATTAATATTTCTAATGACATAAGAAGGTCAGTTTTTTAATGACAAAGTGATCATTCATATATAAATATAAAATGTGATAACTCAATATGAAATTCAATAAAATTTCTAAATATTTTTAGTTAATATATAATTGAACAACTTATACAGATATTTCCTTTATAAAAAATACTATGTCTTTATATGTAGTAAATAAAAAACATTAATCTTATTAAAAATTATTATTTTCACAATTCACTAAAAAATGTATCTTTTCAAAAAATTATCTATATTTTACATCATGATAAATTTTAAATGTGTATTTTTAAAAATATTCTTATTATCTCAATATATTTTTCAAAAATTATTAAAAATTACAATATTTCTTTTTTCTAAAAATAAAATAAACATACTTTTCTTAAAATATCATTTTTGAGAAATATAATGATTTTTCAAAAATTTATTCAAATTTTATCGCATATTTTTATTATTTAAAAACATTAAAAAATAATTGAAATTTAATTATTGTTTTTTATCACTATGTTTAACATATATGTTATAATGATTTTGAATAAAAAATAATATTTTTAATATATCCGGGATTGTAATAAATAATTTTTAATAGTAATGAAAACTAAATATGTTCTTATCTAAGATTCATGCTAATATTATTATTGTATTTAATGAATTCTATCATGTATATTTAATTTTTTTCGAAAAGAATAATATATAAAAACATTGGGTGATGAACTATACTCATCAATTATAACTAGTGATTTATACATCATTCAAACTAAAAACATTTTCAGTTTATGAATAACTAGACTTGCATGGTTTTAAGATGGTGTAAATGGAAAATACTGATGGTGTAGTAGAATGGATATGAATCTGAAAAAAAGGTTATTAATACCGACAGTTTTTTGGGGGATAAAATTGTCTACTATTTCACTCACCAATTATGATTGGCCCTTCTATTTTGTACCAATTATAATATTTAGTATTATAAATAGATTCTAATATTGGAATTTATTATCATTTAATAATCCCTCCAAATTGGTCATTTTGTATTTATCTCATATTTTTCAATATGATTTTCCATAATGTTGTACTCCTCTATTATACTCCCCCTATATTGGTTCCCTCCATACCTCAAAGATCTATGTATGTGAGAAGGATTTGAAATGGGTTTTAAATAAGAAGAACTATAGTGGGTGATATTTATTCTCCTTAGAGTGTTTTTTTACATCATTAGAAAAAAGGTGACTCTTATTTTATATATATTTTATTTTTCTAATCGTACAATTTTTTTATTATTATCCATTTAATCGTGGATGTAATTTTTAAAATTTTCGAATTTCCTCAAATTCATTTGGTTAAAAAAACACATAATTTTCATTATTCATGTGTTTTATAAACCAAACAGCATTGGAATTTATTTCTGTTCGGGGAGTCTTGGTTCAGTACAACAATTTGTAGGCTACCGCTTATCTACTCCAATGATATTATTATTCATGGGATAACAATTACATATAGATGAGTGAGATAAATCCTAAAAAACATTTTCCTCAAATAAATATTTCTCACTAATTAAATTATTTAGTTATATTTAGTATAAATTGATATATGTATATATATATATTAATGAGTGGGTTTTATTATTTCACATCCCACACGAAATATATATTTTTTATTATTACTGTAAAATATATTAATGTTACATAAAATTTCATTTAATATTTTTTGGAATACAATAGAATGATTACAATTATATGTGTCATTTATTTCATATACCAACATTCTTGCAATGATACTTGATTGTGATATTTAATGAAAAGGGGTTATGATTAAACCATAGATCAATGAAGCTTAAATATATCAAATTGATTAATATAATAATGATATATGAATATAGGAACATGTTTTAAAGAATTAGTTGTATTTATTTGTTTTTATATTAAATTATTGAGTTTTATGATATTAGAATTATAAAATGGTGACAATATTTCGAAAACATATCATTTTAAATGTGTTCAACACATATATATGGTCCCATATTGTCCGATTATGCAGTTTTTTAAAAGTAGTTACATATCTCTCATTATCATGTTTCCTTCAGCACATGGATACATCTTAATAATTATTCAGGTTTTGAGAGTTGTTGGATAAATATTTCTTGAAAAAGAGGTACCAAGGGAAATTTTTTTTTCATTATCGGTGTTCCACAATTAATTAGATTAACTCCATTTGTATAAATGATATTATTTCTTCTTTTATGGATGTTTGAATGTGGGGAATATTAAAATATAAGGTTTAATTAGTGAATTTTTCATTCCCTAGAATAAAACCCCAATGTTATTTTTTATTTTATTTATGTAGTTATATTTTAAACATATTATTTATTGTATATTTCATTCATATTTAATTTTATAATAAAAACACTATTCATGAACTCCAGATTTGGAAATGGAAAAACAATGTTCATGAACCTCACTGTTGAAACCTCTCTGTTGGAACCTTACCATTCTAGAAACTCTTTTCATGAACTCAATATTTGGAAAAAGAAAAACACTCTTTATGAACCTCACAATTGAAATCTCACCAATGGAACCTCACAGTTCTGGAAACAATATTCATGAACTCAAAATTTGGCAAAGGAAAAACAATGTTCAAGAACCTCAGCATTGGAACCTCACCATTCTAGATACATTGTTCATGAACTCAAAATTTGGAAATGGAAAAACATTTTTAATTAACCTCACTATTGAAACCTCTCCGTTGTTACTATTCACATAATTGGTAATTAGGATAAATGTTGGGGATATGTAATCTTGTCCTTCCGAAACCCAAGATTTCATCAAAGGAATGGACCTGAGAGGTCTGGGCCATTACATAAGATACCTCTCAAAACATTCTCATCATCGATATTTCAAAACCAATTTTAATGGGAATAGAGAATAAGTCTGAACAACCACCAATTGAGATACCTATAAAAAGAGATAAAGCCACAAGAAGCTTCCAAAGAAATCCATCTCATAAACACCAAAGGTCTATAAAAACAATGGGGACATCGGTACATGAAAATAATTAAACATCAAAAAACTCTGGGTACTGAGCACATATCTATGACTCACATTCCCGGGTACTCTCCTCCATGCCACTGTGTCACCACGAGTCACGAACCAATGGGATATAACCCTTGCGCAACACCATCTCTTTGCTGTCATGGATCTCCAAAAGTCGCCCCTCATAGTCAGTGTCATCATCAACATTGATATCTCCCCAATTTATGAAACGATAGACATTTTGAATATAACGATGGAGCTCTGAACCATGAAATACATCATGTATCCGACTCATCTATGTGGGGAAGTGTGTATTGATATTCCACAACTCCAAAATGAGTGAACACCATCAAAGGCCCAACAAACAGGGGAGAAGGTATACTCCCACATCCAAACTATATCTTCCCACAATTGGGAGTCACCTTTAGAATCATGTGATCCCCAAAATCAAACTATATTTGTCTCCTCCTTTGATCGGAATATGATTACTGACGATCATGCACTATCTTCATCCTCTCATAAATCACCTGAACCATCTCTATTGTCTTATTTTTATTATGCCCTAAATAAGGATAATATTCATTGTTAATATGTATAATATTCATTTGATTTATTATTCAAAAACTCCATTTTATTTTATTTTACACTTTGAACATTATTTCATAATATAATTTCAATTCATTATTAAGATGCACTACTACATGGTACATTTTTTAACATCATTTAAAATACATGATGATATTGATTTTATTTTCATATTTAATTTTCAGGATTCTCATAACATTGGGAACATTTCATATGTCTCGAGTGTTGTAAGATTCATATTGGAGGTCCACCAAAATGGGCTTTAATTCATACAACACTATGGGTGAGGTAAAATGTGTAGTTGCCCAATAAAACAATTGTAGTGACCAATATACAACCCCAATAATTCTGAAAATATAAATTACTATATATTACATCATGGGTAACATTTCATTTAATAGTTTACAAATCTAATTCTGATATTTAAATTGAGTTCCAGGTGGCCCATGTTGGATATATTATTATGGGCTAGATTCTGCGGCCTATAAATACATCCCACCATTTCGTAAATATCTTGCCAACCGAACATTCTATTGGGCTGAAAGATTACATATAGTTAGGAGACATCTGGATCACCATTTTTTTATTTGAGGCACACCAACAATTCCACCATCATTAAGGTTATTTAGATGCCCCTTTTTGGTATATGAATGGTGGTTTTCACTTCGGGTCATGGATAATGAGGTCCATTGTCCCCTATATTAAACCACTTAAGTCTAACATACTATAGTGGGAAACCTTGTAATGTTGTGATCACGACCCAAGCCTATTTAATTTCCTATTTATGGTAGTGTTGGTGGAGTAGTTAATCATCTTTGAGATTTTTTCATTTTAATGTTATGAGGCCAATTTGATGTTGTAATCGCATTGCTTAAATTGTATGTTCTTGAATTACCATAGCTTATTTACAAATGTTCTTCATCATCTCAATTTCTATTTAACTTTTTATCACATATATCTGGCTTCCTCATGGTGTAGACTTTTTCACACCAAACCTTATTATATTATCACACAACGGTTGAGTGATCAATATTTAATTGTTTTTTTCTTCCCCAATTCATCCCTCGTGAGCCTACTTCCATATTCCATTGAAAACATAGGTTAAATTTAGGGATTATCCACTTATGGGATGATCCTATAGATTATGAAGGGGCTGTATGGGATGTTATTTATCAATCCATTAATATATAATCTCTTCTATTAAATGATATTTTTTTTTAGGATTTTAAAATTTCTTCATCCTTATTGAATTTTAAGGCCTCTCACATCAAGTGCTAAAACAAATATTGTCATGGATTAAACATAAAATTGATCTTCCATGCTTATAGGAGATTGGTATTAAAGTGTGTTTTTCTAAACAAGTGAGTGATGATGTTGTTTTATCTCCTTGAAATAACTCATCTTAAATATAAGAAATTGAAGTCACTAAAGAGTAATTTCATCCAATCCACCCCTTGTAATAACCTAGGATCAACCCTTCCCATAATTTGTATTCATTTAATTCACTAAGTGTTCTCTTAAACATATCTAAAATAAACCCAAAGTTGGCCACTTAATAACCATAATTATTCCATATAATGAGAATGTCTGTAGGTTTCTTCTTAGGTCTCGGAGGAATTGACAACCCAAACCACTCTTCAATTGACCGTTTAACACTAAAAACATGGGTAAATTTGGGTGATACCAAATATTGGAGCCATTACATGGGACCCATGTAAGTCATCTAAACACCCATTTTATTCTCCCCTATTTATTCTATTCTCATCCAAAATCTCTTATCTTTTCACCTTTCATTTTGTGTAAGTCCAAGGAATTTAAAATCCTAATCTCAGTCAACTTCAATGGAGTCTCTTCAACATTACCACATCATAAACACATGATGGAATCAAATTGAAAATTATTTTTGGGAAGATCTAACATAGTTAATTTATTTGATAAAACCATGAATGATCACCCCACATCCAGTGAGATTCACAATCATTTAAATGATGACAGTTTGAAGGATAAATTTTGAGCTCTCTCATAGATAGTTCAAGACATTAATATTGGGGAAATCAATTATTTTAAACCACATAAAAATTCTATTCCTCAAACATTGATTGAAAAATTTTGTTTTAAAATGAATAAAATAAATTCCAAGGTTTTAACTTTCAGATTCAAACTACAATGTATTAACACTTATGAGGAACCTATCCCCACAACAACAGTCCCTTCCATAACTTTATGTGGATCGTTAGGTTTCCCAAAAACCTCTCATGAATTTATTGAAACCCCAAATTTCATATTTGGGGTCACTGAATAGAATGAAGGAATTGTTGAAGAGTATTTAAATTATGAGGAAATTGACTTCATGTATTCATAAGAGGATTATTTGACATCATGGATTAATTATCTTTATTATAGCACCATTGGTGATTTTTCAAAACCACCAATCATGAAAACATTAAAAGAAATCTCAAACTCTAACCAAATAACCTTTCATGAAACTAATCTATCAAATTTTCATGTTGAATATTCTATTCAAAATGAACTAATTAGGTTGAGAAATATAGAAAATGGAACTATGTTAGATTCAAAATCTCTACTTGTGTCGAAATTTCCTATCCAAACCAAGCTTCAAATAATTATCCTTACCTCCCCCCTCAAGTATCCTATATTAAGGTATACCCATGACCTTTAATTTTTAATTAATGATTTTATTGAAATAAAAAAAGTTTTGAATGGTCATTGATGTCTTCAGAAAGACAGTAGAGGAAAATGGATCAACTATTTCTTATATTCCTAGTATTTAACAATCATTATATAACATAGGTTTGTATATTACACACCTTACAAAAAAATAATAAATCTCAATCTCGTAGAAGTGGAGAAATATGGGGTCATTAAAATTTTGAATGTTGGTATTGGGTATGTTTGGGGGATTCATGTCAGGTAAATGACGTTAAACAAAAGCACAACACGTGAGGAAACCTGTGGTTTTCATGTTTCTAATCATTTGGAATCATATTCAATTTTCAAATTGTATTAATAAATCTATTTTATATTTAAACAATAATAAATAAATCCAAATATGTTAGTACCATAGACTGTTGACATGTTCTTCTATTATGAGTATGGATGGGTTTAAAAGGGGTACACCATATTCATATTGGTCATGTGGTGCGATCGTTGAGTATTACTTTATCCAGATATTTAAAAAGAAGATAATGTATAGTAAATTTATTTTTATTTTTATGTGTATGTAGGTTAAAATAAAAATACAATAGAAATATAATGATAAATATAAAAAGGACACTTCGTAGGTTGTGGGGAAAACACCATTACAACCGGTGATGCCGCAGGGACTTGAACCCAGAACCATTGGAAGATAGAGGAACATGCTTACCATAGACCAATCACTTATATTGCTTCCTTATTCTATAATTTTTTTATATACTTATATTTTAATTTTTTTTTTTCTAATAAATATTTGTATATATATATATATTGTTTTTTTTTTGCTTCTCCTTTTTCTACTGGGGAACTCCGCAGCTGAAATGGATGTCAAAGGACTAAATTGGAGCATCATGAACATGAACTTAAACTATAAGGTGACTTCATTCCATGATCCCAATATTTCAAATTCATTTTAAAACTCCGCTCATCAACCTCTATCCCCTTCTAACAATTATTTTCTTTAAACAATAGGGAAAATGTTATTCAACGTTGGGGGTGAAAATAATAAAGAAATTATTAATTTTTTGTGCATAAAAAATATGTTGAATGAACAATTTCTTTTACCTCAAACATTATAATACACAATGAACACTTAGAAACTGAATATAAAATATTTTAGCATGCCCATATCCTATTTTGAATCCATGTATAATTTCTTGAGCATAGATTTTGGAATGTGTGGCTATCTAATATGAAATTTCATCATTTAGATTTTAATCCAAATAAAAAATAGATCGCAAGGCCCATCCTTTGGATAGTGTGGTGTTAGTTTCAGTACTAGGTGTCCCCTAAATATATATCATAGGTTTGGTGATCATTTTAGTTTTAATATTAGTATTCTATAATAAATAAAAAAATTAATAATAAATTAGTGCCAAGAGAAATGAAATTACATAATGCATGGATTTTGTATCTTAGGGATCGTGACTCTATAGTTTTCTGGCCCAGAGTTAGTAATTTTATCTCTATTTGTGGTAATTTGAAATTCTTTTTTAACTGAGTTAACATGAGATGATTATCTATTATGTGGGCTTCACATGATGCCCATAGGTCATTGAGACAGAGAGTCATCGGAAAAGTCTCACGAGATGGGTTGACTCTATTTAGTGCAATTTCAATTACCATAGAAAAATTGCAAAATAAAAAATGTATACAGAAAAATTGAAAAATCATCTTAATACTGAAATGTGATTCCACCTAATTTTTCCATCATTTCACCCTTGAATAAATATGAACCCCCATGTTGATTTCGATGTACAACATATCATCACACTTAAATTATATTTGATTAAATATGGTAATGAATTCAAACCAAGGAATGGGCATGGGATTGGGATCATCTTATAAAACTATATTTTATTAAAATATTTGGATGTGTTTCATAGATGTTTGATATAAGGATTTTTGGTGATCATTGTTTGTTAAAATATTCATGGAAAAGAGAATTCGAAAATCACATTTTTGACATATGTTTTTCTCGAGATTAGAAAAACTAGGGTTCGTGGGTGTGATTATCCACTGAATGAAGATAATATTAATTTTTAATATATATAATATTTATGTGATTTATTATTCAGTACCACCATTTTAGTGCATCTTACACTTTGAAAATTATTTCATAATATTATTATAATTCTTTCTTATAATGCACTATTACATGGTACACATTTGAACATCATTTAAATTAAACAATGATATTGATTTTATTTTCATAATTAGTTTTCAGGTTTCTCATTACATTTGAATCAATTCATTCTTTTGAAGTGTTAGATGATTATCATTAGAAGACCACCAAAATGGGCTACAATGAAAACAACATTCTAGGTGAATTAAACTGGACATCTGCCCATTTAATCTACTGTAGTAGACAATATCCAAGCCCAATAATTAAGAACATTTATCTTACGATAGAGGAATCCATTGGTAAAATTTCATTCAATATTTTACCATAATAATTCTGATATTTAAATTGAGTTCCAGGTGGCCCAAGATGGATACAAAATTCAAGGCTAGATTCTATTGCCTTGATAAAAAGCCCACTATTTTGATAATATCTCAAAAACCAAAATTCATTTTGTGGTAAAATATTACAGGTGTCTAGGAGAAATATGAAGATCATTTTTATTCTTCTATGGACAACTCAAATTGATCCAAATAGAAGGTCATTTAGACACCACTGTTTGGTGGATGAAATTTGGATATCACTTCAGGTCAAGTATGAAGAAGTCCACTCACACTTACCTACCACCACCCTAGGCCTACCATTATAAAGTTAGATCCATTGAACTATTGGGAGCTCAACAGAATACTTTTGAAATGCCTATTTAAGTCAGTGGTGGTGGAAGAGTTTATCATCATTGTTCTTTGTTTCATTTCAATGTTATACTGCAAATTTGGTGTTGTAATCTCATTCCTTCAATTCTATGTTCTTGAATTACAATAGTTTCTTTATAAAAGTTTTTTATCTTTTCATTTTCTATTATTCTTTATATCATTTTGATACGGTTTCCCCAATGTTTGGAGTTGTTCACACAAAACCTTATGATATTTTTACACAAAGGTGGAGTTGTCTTTATTTCATTGTTTTTTAACTTCACCAACTCCTCCCTCATGAGTATAAATCCTTCTTCCATTGAAATAATATGATCAATGGAGGGATAACCCACTCATGGGTTGTTCCATGATAGTAGAAAGGGGATATATGGGATGTTATTAATCATTCAATTAATCTATAATCACTTATTTTAAATGATACTTTTTTGATGATTTTAAAACATCATCATCCTTATTGAATTCTACAGTCTGTCACTTCAAGAGCTAATACGAAACGTTATTTGGGAGTGCTCATAAATATGATCTTCCATGTGTATAGGTGATTAGTATTAATGTGTGTTGGTATGAACTAGTGAGTGATGATATTGTTCGATCTCCTTAAATGAACCCATCTCAACTATAAGAAATTGAATTCAATATAGTGGAATTTCCCCAAAACCAACCTTTGTAACAACCTAGGATCTACCCTTATCATAATTTTAGTTCACATATATCACTTAGGGTACACTTAAACTTATCTAAAATGAACCCAAATATGGCCACATAATAGACAAAATATGTCCATAGAATGTGCGTGTCTATCGGTTTCATCTTATGTCTTTGAGGAATTGACAACCCATGCTTCTATAAAATTGACCGCATTCCTTATAAACATGGGTAAATTTGTGAGATAACATTTTAAATAGTTCTGTTTGGAGAATTTCTGACTCTTCAAACCCAGTCCAGTATAATGGATAATGGAACGGCTGGCCAAAAAAGGCTTCAAACTGCGCCATATCGAGGGTGGAGTGAAAAATATTGTTGTAAGTGAACTACACCAAGGGTATGTGACTCATCCACGAACCTCTAAAATCTAGGAAAGTAGAGGGTAACATATCATCAAGTACCTAGATGGTCTGCTCTGTCCAACCATTTGTTTGAGGATGAAAATAAGTGATAAGCCATAACTGGGAACCAAAAGCATGATGGAGACCTCTCTATACCATTGATGTAATTTGACAATCTCCATTGGAAATGATCGTCCTTGGGACACCATGAAGTCTCACCACCTCCTCACGATACTGCCTGGACAAAACGTCCACTGAGATTTAATCCTTGATTACAATGAAGTGGGCTGATTTTGTTAAATTATCCACTACCACTCAAATTGCATCATGTCCTCCATGAGCCCGAGGTAAACTAGTAACAATGTACATTAAGATATACTCCCACTTCCACTAAGTAACATCTGACAGCTGAAGTAGACTACCAGGAACCTAGTGTATGGCCTTCAACTTATGCCAGACCAAACCTCGAGACACAAACATCGCAACCAGAGGATTCATCCCAGTCCACCAAAACTGCCCCTTTAAGGATCGGTAAATCATTATCACACTAGGATTCACTGATAAAGGAGAACTATGGAACACTTTGAGAACCATATCATGCTTCATCAATGGAAAAAATATCCTTCCATGATACAACACTCAGTTTTCTTCATCCTCAGACCAACCATCAGGGGCCTCGCCACAAACAACTCATTCTCTCTAGAACACCACCTCTAGAACCCCCAACTGGGACTCTTAATCCTTATTCACCAAAGTTTATCTTACCATCATCCGAAAAAAGACAACCTCTTCCCATAACTTCTCCCATATGATGATGTAATTATGAAATCTCATCCATTACTCTCCAAGAATCACCAGATTTACACAATGCATCACTACATGACTTCTGACTCCACGCATCAGCTACAACATTCCCCTTTCTAGGTGTGTACCATATTTTGATGTTGCATTTCTGTAATAACTCTATCCACTGATTATTTCGTATGTTTACGTCACACTGGGAGAAAACATACCTCAGGCTCTTATGACTGGTGAATACCAAAAAGCACTATCTAATGAGGTATTGTCTCCACAAATTCAATTAGAACACCATGGATTACAACTAAAGATCATGGGTTTCATAGTTACATTCACGAGGATGCAACTGCAGAGATCCATAAGAAACAACATATCTCTAATACATCAGAGCACATCCTAACACCATATGCAAAGCATCGCAGAAAACATCAAACTGAACTACCGCTCTAGGAAGACAAATATTTGGAGCACTTTAAAACTTATCCTTCAGATACTCCAAAGATGACTGACACCGATCAGTCCATATGAGTGCTTGATACATCCTGGTTGAAGATGTCAAGGGAATATCAACATGAGAGAAATCGGGTATGACCCTCTTTGTAGTAGCCAGCGGGACCAAGGATACTTCGCACGTCTAACACTGCCTTGGGGAATTCCCAAGACAAAACTAAATTTATCTTTGATGGATCAATAGATAATCCCTTCTGGGACACAAAATGACCCACGAAATGGATTTCTTGAGCCCAAAACTCACACATCGACAACTTCCCAAATAGATGATGTTGGCAAAGAACTCCTAAAACGACATGAAGATGCTCTGCATGATCCTCTTCAGACATGGATTACACAAGGATGTTTTCGATGAAAACCACCATGATATTTTCCTGGTACTCATGAAAATCGTCATTTATTAATCCCATGATCAAATATAGAGAATTTTTCATGCTGAACGGAATTACAACGAAATTTTAATTCCTGTGACGATAACAAAAAACAGTCTTTGGAATATCCTCCTCATTCACACGCATCTGATGATATCCTGACAACAATTCGATCTTTGAGAACCAACATGCACCATTCATTTGATCGAATAAATCATAAATATGCAGAAGAGGATAATTATTCTTCTCTGTCACTTTGTTTCTGTGGCTATAATCTAAACAAAAACACAAACTATCGTCTACCTTCTTCACGAAAAAAACTAGTGCACCGCACTATGACACACTCACCCGAACAAAACTGAACTGTAATAGACTATCAAACTATACATGTATCTCTTTTAACTTAGATGGGTCCATCCTATATGGAGACAATTAGATAGATGACCCTCTTCATTGTAGATCGATCCCAAACTCGATCTCTCATCGAGGGGGTAATGCTACAACAGCTTATGAAAACAAATCAGTGATCTCTTTAAGACCCCGGGAAATGAAAAAATCTAAACCTTTTAAGAACAAAACATCAGCTCATCCATCAAGGATTATAAGGATGAAAAATCCCTCTGACCCATCTGGGGGTCTCACTCGGTAATGTAAAACATTGTCTCTCCATCCGCATCGAAGAACACAACATGCCTCCCGATGCCATCAACGATATCCTACACCGAATACAACCAATTCATGCCATGTATGACATCATATGATTGTATTCGTAAACATAAGAAACCTCCCATAGAGAGGTGATAACCAAACACTTTCTCACAATCTCTATATACTTCATCCAAGTCATCTCAACCTCCTTCTAGAAAAGTCAATGCCAAGGCCACTGAAATACTCTCAAACTCACGTACCAAAGCATGGACTAGGGTATGTGGTATGAAGGAGTGTGCCACTCTGAAATCAAACAAGGCATATAATAAGGTAGAAAACAAGAAAATGGTACCTCGAACGATTACTCGCTCACATGGTGCTGGAAACGCTAATGAATGAAGCTGACCATGACCTCCACCACGACCTCTCTACCCCTAATGATGACCACCACCATGGTTGTTCTCTCCTCTCTAAGGAAGTGGTGCATCACGAGGATGTCCTCTGCCTGCTGCTGCCACAACTAGAATTTCCTCAATGAATGAACCGGGAAAGGAACACCTAGTGAACGATGACTACTCTGAAATGTCGGTGACACTGGCATCTGATGACCATGACCACCACAATGAAAAAAAGAACCAGATCCATTGGCATAGGACTGATAGTTTCTACCCCCGGAGAAACAATTTTCTGAGGGTCAGGACCTACCCTAGCCCAAATGGAAAATCTTATTCCCTAAAAAATGGGAA
This sequence comes from Viscum album, assembly GCA_963277665.1. Taxonomy (NCBI): domain Eukaryota; kingdom Viridiplantae; phylum Streptophyta; class Magnoliopsida; order Santalales; family Viscaceae; genus Viscum; species Viscum album. The sequence continues at coordinate 1,513,584,005 of OY728122.1, read as the reverse complement.
CCCCATACCACAAATCTGCATCATGCGGAATCATGATGACTCCCCGCTAGTGATTATCTAGTTCTCGATTATATCCTCTTGATGAACATTGCTCTCGCTAGCACGTCAAGATACATATTTAGCATAAATGGGTTGACCTGGCATTGGATCTCTCGATACAAATCCTCCTCAAAATACCTTTCCCTGGCCTCCTCACCTAGAAACATGTCAGAAGCATATTGTAAAAGGTTCCTGAAATGGATTCCAAACACACGCACACTGGATCTCCCCTAGCGAAGGGTAAGATGCTCCTGGTGTCTGGACGCCTTTGCGGTCAATGAATGAAACATGAATCTATGCTTGTATCGAAATTCCTCTCATGAGATAGATGACTCCTCATGATCCTTGAGTAGCAAGAAACCCCACAGCCTCACTACTCCACACAACATTTCCACAACCAAGGAAACACATTTCTCCATTCGAGCAAGGATCAAACTGAATCCTATCATGTCCTCCCATACCTATCTTCTATGAATGCATCTGAAACAGATCCCTCGTACTTCTGCAGACTCTATAGATGAAACTTTCAGAGTGTACCCCTCCATGTGTCATCACCATAAACCTCTACCTTATGGCGATTTGCTGGCACAGCCTGCTGAAAATCTATTATGCGAACATGTTGAAAACATCAACCTAGTGCCATACCTATAAAATAAAAAACAGTTAGATATCCTAAACCTGGAATATGGAATACTCACTATTAATTAATTAATTGTCTTCATTAATTCATTTTTGTTTAACCTATCTAATGGTTTTCCCATTAAAACACAAGAACAAGGATGAATGATGGATGGTCCTTTCCTAGGTCCCTGCCCTGAAACTAGTATCTCCTCATTTAGTAGCCATTGTAAAGACAAATGTCCATACATCCTATCATATGGGGACCTAAATGATTATGTCTCAACTGGTCTCCAGTATTTACATCACTTTCTAAACATAACAGACAATGTTTCCCTAATATCCCATGTAACCTCACATGTGCCTAACTAAAAGCTCTATCCTATCCTTTATCCAGACCTTTGATACCATCCTGTCTTGACCCCTTCCCCACAAGTTGCACCCCTCCTCAGCTATTAATGTGAGAAGGGAGATAATGACCCCTGAGTCTCAGCCCTTGTAGGCCCCAGGTTAGCGACTAGCACATAGTATATAGTACACACACCAATGAGAGGCATTAGACTCTAATAGAATACATGAAAAAGCGAGAGATAAGGCATACAACAACCAATTCCAACGTAGAAAAAAACAAAAAATAAATCCAGTACACATATGTAATATCATGATAAAATACTACAACTAAAAGGGGAAAACTAAAAGTACTAAAGAAAAGGAAGAACAAAAGCAACCAAAAGCCCCAACATAACCTAGAACCCCAAGCTAATAGAAACTATCTAGAACTCCATCCTTGTCCTAGTGACCGGAAAAAATGTTTTTATATACATTGGGTGATTATAACAGTATATTGTGTAGGACCTCCTCGACGAATCTCGTGCAAAAGTAAAGAAAGCAAGCTAAAGAACAGTGAAGAAAAAGTAAAACTAACACATCATCTAAAGATGAATACTATTTTCCCAGCCTCACCATGGCTACTCTATCCACGTATCACATAAAAGTGTATATAATATTATATAGAATAGCATAGGTACTCCACTACTACTTCCCCACTGTGTGCCGATTATCCCCAACATTGCACATTCTTAGAATCTCTCTCCAAAAAGGCTTTCCCATAGACCCATAGGCAAAGCACCACAACATGCACCTCATGAAAACAAACCACCACATCGACATAAGAAAAGTTACAAGGTAGTTTTTGGGATCCACCATAGCTCGCATAATGTGTATCATACGTCGAGTATTAGACCTCAAGTCATGAAAGCCCATTCACCAAATATTGATCCTCAAGCCATCATAGTCGACATATGTTACACCTATATTAGTACATAGGAAATATTATCTAGAATATATGTGTGTGAACAACCAAAAGTCGTTACAACCCTCTACACTCATATATGGGCAAAAATTGTTGATCTTCCAACCATCACATGTCAGTACCAATAGAAGAGAGTGGGGACAAATGGCATAGTCAACCATCCATCCTCCTAATAGATTGTTGGGGAAAACACCCCCAGGGATAAGAATCCATGGGGGTCAGTTTCCCTACCGGAAGGGGTGGAGTAGCATATAGAAACAAAAATACTTTAGAATATAATATAACTCAAATCCACATTATGGGAATATTTATTCCTAGACACATGTGTAACTAACGCCACTCAGAATCATGACTGACACTTCTAAGACTTTGTACCCTATAAGCACAAAACCATTTAGAGGGCATTATTACATTACATCATCACCTTTTTATTTATTACGCTTTACGTTTTTTACTTCATTAAAAATTAATTAACCATCAACAATTTCCATATAATATTTCATTATCCTCACACATAAAGTTCAATGTTCCTTTTAATTACAACCTCAACATTGCATCCCAGCAAAATCTTACCCCCTGGGTTAACATCATTTATTCAATCATTTATTAACAAAATTATTACTTTCCCATATTCCCAGGAATTCTGGAAAAACATTCTAGCCTACTAAACACAATGGGGATCTACTCGGTGAGTAGATGAACTACCCTCCAAGTCTTTTCCACCTATAGAAATAGTATAGACCCATCCTCCATGAAAAATCTAAACACGGAAAAAACGTGGCATACCTCATGTGTCTTCTCCATTTTATAGAAGGAGGGTACGAAAACTAGCTTCCTTGGGAAATGGGGAAAGTAAAGAGGATAAACAACCAAAAATAATCATCGAGAATCCAAACGTTCACATAAAACCTGTTTCATCATCCTCGATGTCCTCCCTAACACCCACATGCATATACCGATGCATCTCTCCACTCTAGGTTTCAACTACTGCCACAACCAATAGGCCTACCTGACCCCACATATAAAAACAATCATATTGGATCACATCACAATAAAATAAATTAGCAAATCAAAAATCATATCAATTGGGATCTTGGCCCTTAAACAAGAAAAAGGGTTACTCAGAACCCTACAAGGAATTATCTTTTATCAGACTACAAGTTCATTAATACATCATTTATTAACCAATTTATTATCCATAGGTTCCAACTTTTGGAAACCCTGATAGTATGCTATAACAAATAATTACACATGATTATTGAACCAATTTGATTAATATCAAATTACAACCGGAAGAACTAGATTCAATTACATGCCTCTTTGTCTTTAGCCAAACAATTAATAATTGCTTCTAGCTTTATGTTCTTTTCCAATTTCCATCAAGAACATAAATCTAAAAAGAAGAAATCTTAGATTTCACACTATCTAGAAAAATATGAAATAATAAACGATCAATATAAATTGATTTATCCAGTTCAAATATTTATTATGTCAATTCCATTTTGGACTAGTGCGATTAAAAATGCTAGCTATACAGGTGAAAATTAAATAAAAGAGAATCAACAAATCCCCACCCTCAAATGGTTCTTGACAGTATTTATATAAGAATGAGCACAGAACGTTTTACGATCTCCTCCCCTCGGGAAAACTATATCCAACCGAGGATGTTGGGACCCCACAACACCGGTCAACACCCATGAAAATACAACTAGGAACATGGTGATATCATTCTGTAAAAACAGATAGGATAAACAGAAGGATATGAACCCAAAAGAAAGACGATAATTCATACATTATTTATATTAATGATCGTTACTACATGGTTGCAACAAAACAGTGTGTAACCAATTCAATGAGTAAATTTTGATTATGAAACTACTACAAGATGGAAAGAGAGGTTCGAGCATCTAACAACTGAAAATAAGGAAGATGAAATAGGAAGGAAGTTATATTGTTTCTTTATAAGATTTAATGGATTACCAGTTAAAGATATGATTGATTCTCCATTAAAGGATGATCGCATTAAACCATGTGGTTTGAAAAAGTAATAAAAACCTAAGCCATATAAACAATAATATTTCAGTCATGGCATTTGAATCAGCCATAGAGTCCTTAGTACGAGGATATAAATGCATTTTAGATCAAAGGAAACATTAAAGGTGAGAAATTGTATGATGTTGGGAACACTATTCAGGAACACGAAGTTTAAAAAAGAAAAAACTTTTTTAATGAACGTCATCGATGAACCCTCACCATCGCAACCTCACTATTCTTGAAATATTGTTCATGAACTGAAAATTTTGCAAAGTAAAAGCACTGTTGAGGAACTTCACCATTGAAACCACACCGTTGGAACCTCATCATTCTAGAAATAATGTTCATGAAATGAAAATTAGGAAAAGGATAAACACTATTCCTGAACCTCAACATTGAAATCTCACCTTTGAAACATCATCGTTCTGGAAAATATTTTCATGAACTCCAAATTTAGAAAAGGAAAAAAAGGTCTTCTTAAACCTCACTTTTTGAACCTCACCTTTCTGGAAACACTGTTCACGATCTAAAAATTTGGAAAAGGAAAAACACAGTTCATGAACCCCACCATTGGAACCTCACCGTTCTAGATTCACTGTTCATGGACTCAAAATCTGGAAAAAGAAAAACAATGTTCCTGAACCTCACCATTGAAACCTCAACGTTGGAACCTCACCATTCTGGAAACACTATTAATGAACTCATAATTTGGAAAAGTAATGAAAAATGATCATGCTCCTCACTGTTGAAACCTCACAATTGGAACTATTACCATAACTAGAAATTTGGATAAGTGTTAGGGATATGTCACCTTGATTTCCTGGAACACCAGATTTCATCAAAGGAATGGACGTGAGAGGTCTGGGCTATTAGATATCCATATAAATTTTCCACGTGGTATCAGTAGTTTTTCACATCATTGTTTCTAAAACATTCTCTAATTACAACTATATAGACCCATATATCCCATATATTAAAATTACAACTCAGTAGATAAATATTAACTTCATAACAAAAGGATCAAATATATAATTATTTAGTTTTAGTTCCATTGGAATCAGGGGTATGTAATCAACTAATTCATAATTGAGCTACATCATCTCACACTGTGTTATTAATAACCCGAACCATTTATAGGCATATCATACATAATACCTGAAATCATAAATGGGGTAAATGAAACAAAATAAATAGTGAGATCATATACACAGTAAGGGTATACAGGGGACATATCAATAAAACCCGAGCATAATCTTATGATATAATGAAAATAATATTAAAAGCCTAAACATTGTATATCATTGATAATAAAAAAATATTCATGTTATAAATCATGGATTACAAAAAGGGATGAATAAAAATTGAATTAACAAAATAAACAATAGTATCATATCAATGGAAAGAGACATATTTTTGTGTAATACAAATAATCATAGAGAATATTTTTGTTAGTAGTTCAAGGATAATTTCTACGAGTATCATAGTTGTTTGGGTCTAACCCCCCCCCCCTCCCCCCAACTTTCATAGTAGTCTAGTTTTATTGACAATAAATTATTACTGGAAAATTTCCAATATCAATCATATATCGCTACCCATTCCAATCATTTTATCTCATGAGATATCAATATTTACATAATGAAATAGATGGAGATATATATCCCACATTTCACATAATGAAAATATAACATGTGTGTACAAAAATATCATAAAAAATCATCATATCATAATCAATTACAAGAAATGGGCGTCAAAATAATGTCATAATAAAATAAAATTTTTAGGAAAAATAATTTATTACTCATTTCGAAATTTCATAAAATTTTATTCCATTAAAATATATGGAGGATTCAAGAAAAATTTATCATTCTATCATTGATGGAAGTGAAATGGGTTTCATAAACATCTTCTCATCATAAAAAAACATCCACATAAATTATAAGAGTGATATAGATGTATCAAATCCCTAGTATAGAATGTATAAAAACAATATAATTCTTTTTAGATGGAAATTAATATTGAAATATTAGATGGAGCATTTATTTAATAAAATAATGTTTCTTTTGAAACTATTTTTTAAAAATAAAACATAATAAAATATTATTGAAATATTTGTAGTTAAATATTACCATTCAAATATACAATGTATGATATAATAAATTTTTTTGACAGAAATATAGTAAATAATATTTATATTGTTAAAGTTTAGAAAATATTACTTTCAATTTTTTCGAAGGACACAAATTGAATGTTTTTTTAAATAAAATAAAGATTCCCTATAAAACAATTTATAAAAATTTTAAAATAATAAAAATGGAATTAAAATTATTAAGTAAAAATGATTTATTCTTGATAACATTTTTAGAAAAACTATATATTAATGAAAAACATTTTTCAAACAAAGAGGAGTTTAAATTAAATAATATTAAAGAAATTATTTAAATTAAATGATTTTATAAGGATAATAAATGTAGATAAAACATTTATTATAATGAAATAGAGATAATAATGGAAAATACATGTTTTTATTAATAGATATACTAGAATATTTCATCAATCGATGTATAATCAAATAGAATACCAATAAAAAATGAGTTTGTGTCGTAAAACCCTTACCACATTGGTATCCTTTGAATTGCAATCCCAGTTAAAGTGTAACATCAAATAAAACATTAAATGTAATTAAAATGAAGTGATAATATATTTAAATAATTTATTTTAGGTTAAAAGTATTCTTTTTATAAATTATTCCCATATTTATACCCAACATAGAGATGTGTTGTTGGAATGTGTGTCAAATTGGTTCATGAGACAGAAGTCCACCATACATATGATAGACATTATATTTTTCCATTCTAGATAAGAGGATATATATTTATAGCATGGTCATATAATAAAAACTTCTTATAATTTGGAATGTATAATGGAGAATATATTTTTTTGGTTTAATAAGTTAATAATGAGGTAGAGGAAGAAAAAAAAGTGTTCAATAATGTTACATATTTTCGAGTCACATCGTATGATCATAAAAAACCATTCCTATAATGGATTTATTAAAAATAATTAAGGTTTCTAGGACAATATAATGTAATTAATTAAGTTATTTTTCATATATTGTCTGAAAAATGGGGTTTTATGTGTTAAGAGGGATAAATATGGGTGGCTATTTTAACTAGGGAGTATAACACACTATGTACTTTTTTAAAAAAATAAACTGTAACCATGTTTTTAATAATATGAAAAAATTCGGTAATTTTAGAACATTCATTATGATAAGTTTATATATGGAAATTATATTATTATTTTAATGTTTTGGATCATTTTTAACACATAAAATTATAATTTAAACCCCATGTAACTAAATTTTACCATAAACTTGGTTAATAATCTATATAGTTATTTTAATATTGATTAATTAAAAAATAATGTTAAACATTTATATAATACATTTTAATATGATTCCAAATAAAAAAATCAATTTTCCAAATACAAATCATATATGTGTAATAAGGTAATTTAAAATTAAACTTGCTGATGTTATAAGAATGTCAATTTTTAATGAAAAAGTGATCATCTATAGATAAATATTGAATGTTATAATTAAATATGAGAGTCACTATAATGTATAAAATATCTTTATTTGATATATTATTGAATAATTTATAGATATATTTCCTTTATAACAACACTATGTTTATAAATGTTTTAAAAAGTAAAATAATTCTCATTAAAAATTATTATTTTTCACAATTCATTAAAAATTCTTACCTTTTCACAAATTTAACTATATAATACTTAAAGATAAATTTAAAATTTAGATTTAAAAAATAATTCTTAATATCTGAACTCATTTTTCTAAAATTGTTATAAATTAATTTAATTCAATTTTCAAAAAAGGATAAAAAAATTGGTAAAATTTCATTTTTGAAAAATATAATGACTTTTCTAACAATAAATAAGTATTTTCCATATATTTTCATTATATTAAAACATTAAAAAATATTTTAAATATAGTTATTTTTTTCACAATGTTCAACTTATCTTTTTTAATGACTAGGATTAAAAAATAAATTTTTTAATGTATCACGATTTGTTATAATTTATTATCATTAGTAATGAAAATTAAATTAGATCATATCTACGATGCATCGAAAAATTAGTATTATGTGTAACAAAATCTATCAATTATATTTAATTTATCAAAAAAAATAATACATAAAAACATTTGGCGAGACACTGTACTCATCAGTTATAACTAGTAATTTGTACATCATTCAAACTAAAATCATTTTGAGTTTATGAATAATTATACATACATGGTTCTATGATGGGGTAAAATTGAAAATAGTGATATTGTAGTAGAACGTATATGAATCTGAAAAATGGTTATTAATACCTACAGTTTTAGGTTGATAAAATTGTCTTCTTGTTCAGCCACCAAGTATGAATGGCCGTTCTATTCTTTACTGATTATATTATTGACTGTGTTAAAATAGAATCTAATGTTGACTTTATTATAATTTAATAATCCCATCAATCTGGTCATTTAGTATTTGTCCCATATTTTTCAATATGGTCTTTTATAACATCATTCTCCTCCGTTATACTCCCCCTATAAAGGTTTTTTCCAAACCTCAGAGATCTATGTATGTGATATGGATTTTAATGGGTTTTCAATAAGTATAACTATAGTGGGTGATATTTATTCTCCCATCAGTGTTATTTTACATCATTAGGAAAAATGTGGCATTTATTTTATCTGTATTTTATTTTTCAAATCGAACAACTTTTTTTATTATCATCCATCAAACTGTGAATGTAATCTTTAAAATCTCCTAATTTATTCAAATTCATTGTGTTGCAAAAAAACCCATGTTTTTAATCATTCATGTTTTTTATAAACCGACCATCATGGGAATAAATTTATATTCAGGGAGTCGTGGTTCAGTTAAACACTTTGTAGGTTACCCCTTATCTACTCCCATAATATTTTATTCATGGGATAATTATTACATATAGATAATTGAGATAAATCATTAAAAATATGTTCATCAAATAAACATTTCTCACTAATTAAATTATTAAATTATATTTATTATAAATTGATATATTTATATTTTAATGATTGTGTAAGGTTATTTCACATCCCACAAGAAATATAATTTTGTTTACTATTAATTCCAAATATTTTATATCTAATATAAAATTTCATTTATTCTTTTTGTTGAATAAAATAGAACAATAAAAATTATTTGTGTCATACATTTCATATCCCAACAAGATTGTAAAGATACCAAACTATGATATTGATAGAAAAGGTGTCATGATTAAACCATATATCAATGAAGATTATATATATCGAATTGTTTAATATAATAATGATACATGAATCAGGGAACATATTTTAAAGATTTAATTATAATTATTTGTATTTATATAGCATTTTTTAGTTTTCATATTTTATAATAATAAAATGGTTACAATATGTTCAAAAAATATCAGTTTACATCTATTAAACACATATATATGGGCACATATTATCCCATTATGGAGTTTATTTTTAATCTCAGTTACATGTCTCTCATAATCAAGGTTACTTGACCACATGGATACATCGTTATAATTATACAGGTTCTATGAGTAATTGGATAAATATTCCTTTAAATAGAGGTACCATGGAGACAATTGTTTTCATTATAACTATTCCCCCAACAATTATATTGACTTCATCAGTAGAAATGATATTATTTCCAATTTTATGGATGTTTGAGTGTGGGAAAATTTTAGAATGTAAGGTTTCATTAGTGTCTTTTTCATCCCATAGAATTAAAACACTATAGTTCCTTTTGTAGTTAATTTAAGTATTTATATTATAAACATGTAATTTATCTTATATTCCATTCATGTGTAACATTATGTTAAAATAGAATTCACAAGGTCTGTTATATATAATTTGGTATCGATAGATGACCACATTCAATGTACGATGTACTCACTCGGTATACATTTCTATTTTGATATATTAATGTCCTATCCTGTATAATTGGTGTATGTTGAATTTATCGAAGCATGGATGTTTTTTGAACAGGTTTCTTGGTGTGGTTTCTATCATTTTGGTCTTTTATATAGGTATTATTTAGATAATTTATGGTTTTTATATGGTTATCTATAGTATTTATCACACAAAATACTTTTCATCACTTCTCAAAATTTTATTGTTTTCTCCAATGATATATATAGGTCTATTAGGTAAATTTATTTTAAAATAGGTCTTAAATATACATTTATATTAGTTATTGAATATTTTATATACTCATAATTCATTTTTTTGTATGATAAAAACATGTATGTTCTTAGTATCACTACTGGATTGGTTAACTCAGTTTGTTCCTCTTCTTAGTGAATAAGGTTATTTCGTTTAATCATGTAAATCATACATAGATATTAATCAATCATTTTGACCAAACTTGTCTGTTTTTCTATTAATGTTATAACAATGAAAAATTCTTCCCCTTATTATTGTTTGATTAAGCCTCCATGGATTGGCATAGATCATTAAAATATAAAACACGACATCGGTATTGAAGTTGCCTATGTTATGATAATTTTTGGCATTTGTATGGGATATTATAATTTTTATCGTTTTTTCATATTAGACGGACATATAAGTCATTAGTAAAAAATAAAACAGTACTAATGTTAATACATTATATAAATAAATCCATTTTATATATAAATTAACATATATAACATAGTACAAATCTATTTATCGTTTTTAGTAATGTTTATGCACTAAAAAATAAAAATGGTATAATAAACATTAAATGAACATATAAAATAATTTAGACCCACATAATTCAATAAAATACAAACTCATATAATTAAAATAATAATTAACTATTTCCTCCCTCACATTGATTTACTTTATAGAGGCCTTTGTATAAAAAAACTGACGTTATCATCTTACAAACATAAAATGAAATAAAATGAAATTATATATATATTAATGTAACACAAAATATTCAAATTACACTACATAATTTTTTAAAATCTCAATTAAATACACAAATGTAACGTCCCGACCCGGATCTCCACTAAACTGGTGGCCGGACGAGTTGCCACATTACCTCAAGAGCATCTCCCCATACGCCAGAAGTTGCTGACCAGCAGTACAAGTCAATTAATAGTCAATGGGGAGACAATACCCTCAAATCAAAGATCCATACTATAAATGGAATTAAATAAAATAAGCATTGTAATAAATGATAAAGTAATTTAAAAAATATTAATCATTTTACAAATGTGGACAACCCCAATTATACAGCTGATGAATGAATGACATGTTATTGATTCATAATTGTAATTAATAAACATCAAAACATGCTTTTCTCGTATTATACAATATAAATAAAGTACAAACATGTCCTAAAGGCATTCAACTTGAGCATCTCGAGTTCCCGCTTGGTCCTATGCTCCAATATCCCAAGTATTTTCAAACATCACTATCATGCAACCAAATAGAATCTACTTGGGTACCCTAGTGCAATGTTGTCTCAAGTAGCTTGTGAGTTATAAATATTAGTAGGCCGAGAGCACTAGTTTCTACCCCAAATCCAGACATTCAATAAATAATTTAAACACCATGAAATTATTCATAATTAATGTAACCCATACAATGTACTATATATCCTAGTACCCGTTTAATCTCTAAGATGGTGTCTGGACCTGCATTATCCATTAGTCATGTATACAATATAGTCATTACACACTCATTTTCATTTATAATTTATTCAAACCTCATTAAATTACACAATTCGTTTGATCCAGCCAAAGCCCAACACCCACGTATAAGTCACTCATCAGAGATGTCTCTAAATACAATCTATGTAAACAATGAAAAGATCGAGTCCAAGATATTGCTTTGTCGTGGATAGTATGTAATAGGATATTAAACTTAATATTTCATATATTATTTCCATTCCTATCCATAGAAAATTGTGATTCGCTCCATGGTCCATCAACTAACAATGATTCACCCAATTTATTAATAAGTCAGAACCCCTTCTCAAAATCAATTCATTAATCATTATTTCTCTACATTTTTCATTAACCAATAAATTAATTTTATGTATGACCAATTGGGCCACAGTACAATGACAATTAATGGGAGTAGAACATCATGGATAAAAGCCTCATGAGTATTAGGAGTTTTAGACATTGTCGAACAACCCATTGGTATTTAGAGCATCGGTCCTTATCCCATAAAAGAATGCTTACATTCAAGTAATGTATAGAACACCATGTCTAGCACCCTTTGAGTATTTGGGGAATAAAAACATGTCTCAAAACTTTTTTATCAATCATAAATATATATTTATCATTTTTGTATAACTCCATGTCTAACACCCCAAAACAATCTATTAATTAATTCACAAATTAATTAATTAAATAGGTTAATTAATTCAACTACTAATTAACAACATAAATCTACCATCAAATTAGTCAAAAATTAATTAACCAGTAAACATCACAATACATAATAATTAATTAACAATAAATATTTCATATCATGCCAACTAAATAATTATCTCATAATTAAATTATCCAAATTCGTTACGAAGTCAGAACCCATCCAGTCAAACAGTGATTCATCCAGGACATTAATAGTTTATATGATAATCATAATCATATCAAAACGTGTGGGACAAGGCCCAGATATTTTGCTAAAATCTCACACACCATATCATATTTTTAAACAACCTCTTATAATACAACTTATGGAATGGAAAAAATGCATCAAAAGGTACCATTGAACAACAGCCATTACAAACAATCAATTCGCAATCTTAAATTAATGCATGAAAATTAATTAATTATAAAATTATAAATTAAATAATATCTCTTTAACTAGTCATAAATTAATTAACTATATACCATTTAACATATAATAATTATTGCATCCACTAATTATTAAAACATTCTAATTTATTTTCTAAACATGTCAAATATTTAATATTCTCAATAAATAGTAAAAGCTGAAATTTTATTCAAAATCATGACTTGATAATTTATTCTATAATTAATTACACTATTACACATTATTCCCAATTCAAATCATTTAACTATATAATCTTATCACATTATCGAAATTAGAAAGACATGTTTAAAATCAACACATCTTCAGGTCCTCATATTTTTTCATGTGGGAGACATCATTTAATAACATCAAAAGTGACATTAATAGATATATCATATATCAGCTCCATCAAGAAGACATATGAAAATAAAAACCACAATATGTATGATATCACATTACCACTAAATAGTAGTTTATCATTAATCAGTATTCAAGAAAACACAGTAGTTCCATAATCATGGAAACTCACATTATCAATTCATTATCAATTTCATTAAAGAAGCTATAATTCTTAAAAAAATGTGATATGTATTTTAGACCCTACCCCTGGGTGACATCATTTTAATTACATTACACATTAATGTACTTAGGGAAAATTAGTTTCAAATGGACTGAAGTCGCACACGCGCCACTATAATATATATGCATATATATCTACATATATATATAAATATATAAAAATATATATTTTCACATGCTTGTGCCCTGAAAAAAAAATAAACCAATCAACAAACCAATATAAGAAGACAAAAACCAATGAAGCAAGGTCTACACACCTACCACTAGACACCAAGAACTCAGATAAACTATTAAAATCCATTTTAGGTGGTGCAAAGCCAAACAACTGTATAATTATTTAACTCTGAACAATGTTGATGAACCCAATCGACCCAAACCTCCTCCCCTTAAGCAGAAATTTCTAGAACTCATACCAAGGAATTCAGAGAACCATGTTACACAAACCAAGAACTGAAGAACACCCAAAATTCGGGTTAGAACAAAAACCCTAAATTTGACCAAACATAAATATATACTGAAACAACATAAAAATTAATAAGTGATGATGGGGATCATCAAAAGAGATCCTACATTGATTATTAGAACTAAATAAAATTAATAATACAAAAAAAACTCTCTTGGACGAAGGACCCAGGAAAGGGGGTGTTCGCGTTGTAGGGGAGGCATCCTGGAGGGTGACGAGCAACTACAAGGTGTAGTCCGAGGGTGTTATATGATAATGGATATCTAAAAGAGGTGGCTTGCATGGAGGAAGAGGCTAGAGAAACTAATGCATCGAGCCTCTTAGGGGAAAATATCATTTTGTGAGTCGCGCCTCTTGGAAGATGTATAAGGTCATGACTCACCGTTCTATACTAATAGTAATACTACCAATAAAATATTAATAAATATACAGTAAATGTTATAATAGTAAAGATAAAAATAATAGTATCACTAATTTTATTATTATTATAACCGTCTATTTAAAAAACATCCACAATAATAATAAAAAAAATATTTTATTAAATCTAAAACCCCCCATTAATCCTTCTTAAATGGAAATGTTTCTTTTAGAAATTATTCTCTTTACTAATCAGTTAAATAAAAATTTCTTTTACATCAAAGAAAAAATTCCTTTCCAAAAAATAATTAAATTAATTTTCTATGTATTTAGTTAATTAACACTCTGATAATAATTGTTACATCCTCGTTATTATTATTATTATTAAAACATTCATTTTTTAATTCCAATAAAAATACCCAATTCATTAATATTGTTATTTATAATAATAAAAATAACCATAATTATCAACCATTATAACACTCATAAAACCATAATAATAGTAATATCATTATTATTACTCAAACATTTTATATAACCCATCACCTCTATTTAATAAGAAGACTACTTCATGAATTATAGAAATCATTATTTAATTATGTGTTTCATTGAGATACCTCCTAAGACACATTAAATTATTTTAATTTTTTTTTAATTAAATAAACAAAATAATAATAATAACATCATTATTATTAATTCATCATTAATTTAATTAAAACAAAAAACCCTAAATTTATTGTAATACAATTATTACGATATTAATGATAAAAACTCTAACAAATAACCGTTATTTAATAGTAAATGTTCTTTTATTAATTATAAAAATAATCATTTATTTAAAATGGATCCATGATAAACCCAAAAGCCATATTAATTTTTCAACCATCATTTAATTAATTTATTATCATTAATTTATTTAAACAACATATATCATAATAATAATAAATTCATTGTTATTATTATTAAAAGATTCTTATAAATAAACAAAAAATCTCATATAAAATTATTTAATTAAATTATATAATTTATTAAAAAAGAAAAACTACACAGGTTGGAATGCAACTATGTGTTGCCCGTGCAGATCTATTAATGTTGAATTTTTCCGATCTGGTGCTCCCAATAGACATTGGGAAATCTTCTATAAATTATCAGGTAATTATTCAAGTCAAAAAATGGAACATTTATGTGTTCCAACACTAGAAATAAAATTACAAGGCTCAGTTTAAAAACTGGCCTGTATATAAACTCAAAAAAAAAGAATTAAACACAATGTTATTTTAACCTGATTAAAAAACTCATGACTTTATGATCGTACCACAGTAGAAACATCTCTTCTTAGAGAATCCAACGTGAACCACTACAAAAACGCATGACCTACCAAGGTCATTTAATCTCATCAGAACTGATGTGTTTCATTTCCAATTCCAAACACACCTTTAACCCTTCACATTACTAACGTCTATGCCTTTAATACCATATAAAAAACTCTTTATATATTAAAAATAAAATCAGAGATAAAATCTGACGCCATTACAGGGACCCCGTCAACGAAAACGGTTGAATCTCGATCATCCAACAGAACATGCTCTATATGCTTCCATCGAGAGAGTTCGCTGACCCAAAACCCAAATTCCCCGTTTATTTAATCATGTTTCTTTAAAAACAACCCAAAACCATCCCCATGTATTATGATGTTCTTACCCAGCATCTAGTAACATTTCAATATCAATCCATCGCAAGGATATTTTTAATAAAAAATCATTCCCCAACACAAATAATGGATAATCCCAAAGAAACCACACATCCAACATACTACCGAGATAAGAACCACTCATCAATTCCATCATTATTTAAAATTTAGTGTGGTGTAATACCGATGTAATCTTAGTGTCTCCATGATAAGGTCAAGATAGGGGACATGGATGTCTCATTCGAAAGAGTGCGCTAATATAAAACCAAGGTCAACAAAATGATCAGTCGAACTACTACTAGTCGAAATTGTTCTAAAATATCCGCATATCATTTCAACATGTTTATAGAGAACGTTGCAGCTCTACCCATATTACGATTGTCATTGTTGTCAAAATACGTTATCATCTTCTCACCGTCGCGATATTTCATAACACATTAACCCATGCATGTGACGTTCCTTGGACCTGATCATCACATCCAACATTGATCATATAAAAATGTAACATAATTCTATAGGCATTCAATAACACACGAGTACCATGAAGACCTCCTGAGATGGGGATGAACATTATCTAATGACCTAGAATGTTTTAAGGGTACAACCTACCATAGGTTATCCCCTTATAAAAAATAAATGTTTACCCTCTCTCTTTGTTTCACAAAACTGAAATCATGGGGTTCAAACCACATTTTTTCTTTTCATCCATTTTAATTAATTCATTTCATCCTTTTTACAGTTTAATGAATTTCAGGAAACACAGATGTAATTATTCCTAACAAGACCATTGGATTTCAAAACAACTCCCTGCAGAAAAATAGGCATCCTATTACAAACATCCTCTATAATCATTTAAAGCTCAATGTTATTCAAATTTAAATAGGAAATTTAGAATATAAATTTCCTTTTACTAAGATGGATTCCTCTGAGGGTCCCATTTATTCAATCCGGGTTCATCAAAAATAAATCCAAAAATAGTTCATTTCAATCAAAACTCAGCAGTTTTACGTTTATAACAATTTTCAAACATACTATGGTTATATATTGTTTAAACACTTAGGTTTACATTAAAAAAATATATAAGGCACCCATAAAAATTATCACTACAATTTGTCTCCAATTTATCACTGAAAGATTCATTTATCATTTTATATTTAGTACCCCTTTTAAATATCAAAACATTCATAGCATGTTAGTATAAGAAGTAACACATAAGCATTCTATAACAGAGAAGCATGACAAAACAACAAAACATGATAATAATTGAGGTAGTATGGGAAATACTCACTCAGGCATGTTAAATCTATCCCTGAAACATAGAATCTACAGAGGCTTGCTAAATCATATCGAAACATCCCATAAAATGTTACTAAAACAATAAAAACATCCAAACATCCTTCTAATTCAACTACATGGCATGTCTTATGTATGAATTTCGAATATCTACATGCACAAGATGTTGTATGTATAAATCATCTATTCCATATCAGTCTATGACAATTATTTTTTAAAAATTTCAGAATCAATAGGCATCAGAAAATACACCAGTCACTCAATGTCAAATCACGTCAACGATAACCTCGAATAGTATAAACCTAAATTACCATACCTGGCCACATGGCCATTTCCCATTCATGGGATGATCATTCTATAGAATGGCTATTAACTCAAAGGCCAACACATCCATAGTCTCATATCTACTAACCTGAAAATAGTATTACACATGAATATAAACCCTCTGATACCACTTTGTGACATCCCAACCAGCTCACCACTAAACCGGTGGTTGGCCCAGTTGCCACATAACCTCAAACATGTCTCCCTATACGTTAGATGAGGATGAATACAAGCGAGTTACAATGGATAGTTAGTGGGGAGACTATTTCCTCATACTATAGTTCAATTATATTCAATGGAAATAAATAGTAGAAGGAGTCTAATAAATGATAAAGTAGTGGAAGACAAATATTCATCATTCTAAAAATGTGTTTAATGCCAATTATAAAAAGGATGAATGCATGTCATTTTATTGATACATAATTAAAAGAAATAAATAATACAACATGAATTACAAATCACGTACAAAAATAATAATTGACGACCAATCACTAGGAGATTTCAACTCGAGCTTCCCTAGATCTTGCTATGTCATCTACTCCAATCTCGCATGTATTTTCTAACGACACTATAATAAAACCAAATAGAATCTACTCGGGTACCCTAGTGCAATGGCAGCCCATGTAGGGTGTGAGATATAAATATAAGTTGGTTGGGACCACTGGTGTCTACCAAAAATCCATACCATCAATAAATAAGTTAAATTAGGTGAAGAATGCATAATTAAAGTAGTTTGTACAATGTAATATATATCAAAGTACCAGCTTTAGCTCTTAGTTATTCTCTGAACCAGCCTTACACATTCGTTGTGTATGCACAAAAATCAACACACACCCATTCTCATCTATCTTTCATTGAAACCTTTATAAATTACATAATTCTCATGATCCGACCTAATCCTGACATCCCCCATATAAGTCACTTACCACAGATGACTCGAAAGTCCATCTATGAAAAAAAAATGATAGAATCCATGCTTGTGCATTGGGTTGGATAATGCATCATAACATATTCTATTAAATCATTCATATATTATTCCCAAGAATGTCCACTAAAAAAATTTATTTGCTCCAAGTTCCATATACTAATAGTGATTCACCCAATTTATTAATAGTTTTGAACCCCTTCTCATATTCAATTCACGAAGCATTATATCTCTATGTATTTCATTAACGAATTAATTCGTTTCAGGTACGACCAATTGGACCCACACTCTGATGTCAATTAATGGGAATAGACCATCATGTCTAGCACCCTTATGAGTTTTTAGAGCATCAGTCCTTATATCACAATCCATGGGTATTTGGAGCATCAGTCACTATCCCATAAAAGATTTCATAAACACAATATGGGTGTAGAACGCCATGTCTATAACCCGATTCTTATTTGGAGCATCAATCCCTTTCTCAGAAGCCATTAATCATACAGACATATTTATCATTTGTGTAGAATCCCATGTCTAAGACCCCAAAACCATCCATTAATTAATTCATAAATCAATTAATCCAATATGTTAATTAATTCAACAACAAATTAACAACATAAATCGCCCATCAAGTAAGTCAATAATTAATTATACACTAAATATCTCATTAGTTAATAATTAATAGACAATTATTAATTCGTAGCAATCCAAATAAATAATTAACTGAACATTTAATTATCAAAATTCTTTAACATGTCAATACTCATCCACTTAAATAGTGATTCATCTATGATATTATCAATTTACATGCATGTCATAATTATCTCAAAACATTCTGAACAATGACCAGATATTTAGAAACCATCTCACAAAGCATATTATATTTTTAACAACTATATCTGAGACAATTTTTTCATGAAAGACAAACACGTGTGAATGGTACCATTGGCCAAAATTCTTAACAAGCAATCAATTCATAGTTTTAATTTAATGCATGTAAATTAATTAATTAAACAAGTAATTAATTAATTAATATCTCTTTAACCAATCATCAATTAATTAACCATTTACCATTTAACCTGTAATCATTAATCCATCCATTAATTATTACCATTTATCAATTTATATTCTATAAATGTCGAATATTCAATATTCTAAATAAAGAGTAAAGAAAAATGTTATTCCAAATCATGAATTGATAATTAATTATATAATTAATTTACCTATTACCCATTCTTCTCCATTCAAATCATTTAACTATTTAATCAAATCACTTCAACCAAAATATCCAAACATTCTTAAAATCAAAACATGTTCAAGTCCTCATTTTTCCCATGTGGGTGACATTTCCACTAACCAACAGGTTATCATTAATAATAATTTTATTATAAATAGTAGTTCCATAATCATGGAAACTCACATTCTCGATTAATGTATAGAATCAAAAATTCTTATATAAAGTCATAGGGATTTCAGACCCTACCTCAGGGTGACATCATTTTAATTAGGCATCACATAAATGTACTTAGCATCAATTAGTTGAAAATGTCTTGAAATTTCACACATAACAACTTTATATATATGTATATATATATATCGAAATATATATTCTCATGTGTGCTTGACCAGAACCAAAAATCAGCAAATCACCAAAATATCATCAAAAGTAAAAAACCAATACATCATGGTCTACGCACCTACTTCTAGATACCAATGACCCAGATAAAATATTAGACTATATTTTAGGTTGTGAAAACCGAAAAAATTATATAATTCATTTCCTCTGAACAAGGTCGATGAACTGAATTAGCCTAAACCACCTCACCTTCAATAGTAGTTTCTAGAATGTAGACCAAGGATTTTGAGAACCTCATTTCACAATCCTCGAACCGCACAACAGGAGAAATGCAGGTTAAAACAAAAACCCTACATTCATACAATCCTAAATGGGTACTAAAATTGCATAATAATTCAAAATTGATGATGAGTAACATCATAAGATGTCGTACATTGAATATTAGATCTAAATACAAGGAATAATTCAAAGAAAATTCTCGCAGTCAAAGGACCTGCGAAAGGGGTGTGTTGCGCTCATTAGGAGAGGCTTCCCCGGGGTGTCATGCTACTACATGGGGTCGTCTGGGGGGTTCTGCACTGATGGAGGTCTGGATGATGTGGGCTGTAGAGAAGAGGATGCAGGAGAAGATGATGGATCATGCCTCCAAGAGGTGAATATTCATGTGCGGGTCACGCCTCATGGGAGAATAAGAAGTTCACAGACCTCTCATATTTTATAACACTAATACTGCCCATAATGGTTTTATAAATATACATTAATAGTTATAATAATAAACATAAACAAAACATTATTATTATTATTATTATTAAAACATTATCGATCAAAAATAAAATTTCTTTAATGAAATCTGAAACCCCCATTTAATCCCTCTTAGGAAACGTTTCATTGAGAAATTCAAAATTCCCAATACTTCACAATTAAATTAAAATCTATTTGAATGAAAAAATAATTATTATTTTCCCACAATTAATGAAATTAATTTTTTTCATGAATTTAATTAATTAAAAAATTAAAAATAATAGTTGCATCCTCATTATTATTATTAAATCCTTCTTTTTTTCAATTTAAACAAAAAATCTCCAATTCATTACTATTATTATATATAATTATATTAACAACCATAATTATTAATAATTATAAGACTCATAACAGCATAATAATAATAATATAATTATTATTACTCAAACCTGTAATATTACCCAACAAATCTATTTAATAGTAATACCCCTTCCTTAATTACAAAACTCATTATTTAATTATTCATTTCTTTGAGATGGCTAAAAAGTCACATTAAATTATTTTAATATTTATTTAATTAAATAAACACAAAAATAATAATAATAACATCATTATTATGATTATTCCAACTATCTTTTAATTAAAACAAGAAACCCCACTTTAATACAAAATCATTATTATGATATTAATGAAAAAACTCCAACCCATAACCACAATTTAAAAATATATGGTCTATTATTAATTATAAAACTCATCATTTAAATAAAATGGTTCTTTGAAAAACTGAAAAACACATTAATTTCTTCAACTGTCATTTAATTAATTCTTTATCATTAATTAAATTAAACAACCACATTAATAATAATAAATTCATTATTATTATAGAATCATTATTTTAATTAAACGCAGTCTCACATATAATCTTATTTAATTATATTATATAATTTATTAAATAAGGTAAATTGTATGGGTGGGACTAAAACCATGAACTACCCATGCATATCCTTTAATGTGGACTTTTTCCCATCTGGATCTCCTGAGACTCATCAGGATAGTCTCTAAATATTATCAAGTCATTACGCAAGTCTAAAAATGGCACCTTTAGTTGTTCCATCACTCAGAATAAAATTTCAAATCTATTTTTAAAAACCGACAAGTCTATAAATCAAAAAAATCAAAAACATTTGTATTTTTCCCTGATTCAAAAAAACCAGACATTATCCCAAATCAGAAATGTTCTAGAATAATGAAAACTACATTCATAAAAATAAATCATGATTTTATTTTAAATTATTAATTTATGTTTGTTTTAAAACTAGATAAAAATTATCCCAAACCGATTTATTTTAGAGGGATTTTTTTATAAAAAAGAAGATAATTTAATGAAATAGTCTTCATTACATCACCATAAAACAAAAAATAACCACTTGGGAAATAATTTTCCAAATGACGGGAATGGAGAAAATGAAATAATGGTAATCATAATAGATGAAAAATTGGTTATTATCTATAAAATGAAATTATACGACAACATTAATGTGGTTCATCACATGGTAGAACACAATTCGACCTTCTTGGATGGAGAATTAACCATAAAAATAACATTTACCTAACAACTTATCCCTATAGGTTATCCACATACAATAAAAATTATTATCATTAATAACAATTTTTTTGATATCCATAATTTAAAGAATTTATGAAAATAAAATATCATTTATACATCATCATTTCTAAAAAATAGTAACTTCGAATATGTAAATAAAATATGAATTTTTTTGATGTTTTTAAATATAAAAATAGAATGATACATATATCACATTATTTAAAAAGTTCAAATTAATAAAATAATTCATTACAGGATAAGAAATTAATTAATAATTTCCATGAATAAAAATGTATGTTAAAAATGTTTTAGATGAAATGAAGTTATGAGTTGAGAAAAAAAATCACAGAACACTTCAAAAAAAGTACTAGACTATGAAGAATTATTATCTATACATAAATAAAAATTCGAAAAAAATTATTATTAAAAAATAAAATTTAAACAAAAACACAATATTGAGGTATGTCCCCTTTTTCATGGATATGGGATTATAATGAACTAAAATATAAAAAAATGATTCATAAAGGAGAGCACACTATTTTAATTATAAATAGAATACTGAATGATGGATGAGAGATATATAGAGTGTATTAAATGTCTCTAAAAGTTTGATAATAATTAATTGTTAAAAAATATATTTATAAATGAACAAATTGGTTTAAAATATGTTATTATAAATATTTAAAGAGATATTTATACATTATTAATAGAGAATAATTTTTTCATTATGTTTTATAATCCATTACAAACACTATGATAATACTATCATCATTATTAAGAAATATGGAATGGTTTTTTGGGGTTATTTTCAATGATCCAATCAATGATAGATATATTTTAATTCCATGATGCATATTCCGAAGTCATGAGGCCCAATCCATTTTCACTAACTTGCCTAAAATTATTCCACCCATTATAATTCATTATATCCTAGAACAAAATAATGATAACTAAATAATTATTTAAAATTTTCAATATAATTAACTATCATAAATTTTAATTTCAGGTAAAAATAATAAAAAAAATATTGATTAATTTAATGTGAGACAAATAACAACAAATTTATCAATTTAGTAAAACTAAACACACTACATAAATGAAAATAAATTAAAAATAATAATTTACAATGCCATAAAATTATCGTTTAATATTTTCAAAATGTGTATCTCGGAACCTATTTAATAAATAATGATCTATCTATATTACAATATTCCCAATAATAGGTCATATATACACCAATGTGTATACTTAAAGAGTTAACAATATAATCACATTAGATTATCCGATTAAACATTTGTATTTCTACATAAAACGATGATATAAATGAAATGTAAATTTCATGACATTATTTCTAAATTGTTTTATAATAATATAAAATATATAATTATTACAATTAAATAACCATTTGAATAATTATTCATGATAATTTGTTTCTATAAAATATTTGTTCATCATTTATTATGTATTTATATTTTTTTTCAGAATCACTTTTTGAAAAAATATATATATATCTATAAAACTTGAATTAATTCCTAGAAAACTAGTATCAATGTAAAATACATTACATTTTCCCCCAACCTTGGTTTCTAAACAATAATCAATTATCCACAGTTATCTCAAAGCATCAATATCATATATTTTTCAAAAAAAACACTAAATATCTTCTATTACAATAAAATTTAATATAGGAACCTATCACATGATTAATGAATCATAGATTTAATTAATCATAAATATATAATCAAATATTTTTTACATGGTAATCAAATATTTAAAAAACATTTTCTCATATCCATTTAAATACATAACATGCCACCGTATGTAATTGTTGTTGTCCCTCCAACCTCGATCAATCAAACCATTTATGTCATCATTACACACTCCTCATCCTTCCAACTATAATAAATAAATACATCCTAGGTTAAGGGGATTAATAAATATCCAACCACAATAATCATATAATCCATTATAATTCTTATTTTTTATATGATATTTCATCTCTCATTTTGTACCCATATTTTTGGAAACTTTTCTATAATATATGTATGTATCACTATCAATTTACCAAAAATATTCCATTAAAAATAATTTATAGATAATTATTAATTTATAATAAACTATGAATTTGTTTATAAATATAGATTAATTTAATATAATTTTTAAATTGAAACTGATGAAATTTAATGAAAATTTATTTTTCACAAAAAAATTGTTTTTATAAATTTTAAAAAAATTATTTTTTAAAAACAATATTATTATATAGAAGACTAAATAAATACTAATTTTTTTAAAAAAATTTCCAAACACACTAAAAATAATTAATATTTCTTGTCAATATAAAAAAATTATGAAAATTTATATTTTGAATATATTTTCTCATTTTTTTATAGAAATAATTATTTCATGTAAATTATGATATTTTTTTTCAATCCTTTGATATTTAAATATGGTAATGTTATCCCTTATATGGAATGTAAAATTAATGTTGTAAAATGTAGGTAAGAGATAAAAATGGACATTATATCCATGTTATTTCATCATTACTAATTCAATGATTTAGTTAATAAATCATCAAAATATACAATGAACTGGAGGATAACCCAAATAAATAGTATTTGATGATATTTATATATTTTCTTACATGTATATGTAATGTTAGAGGGTGTTTGTGGAGGAATAACAATATTTAATAAAAGTATGGAATTCTTTCACAGAATCATATTTAGGTCACACAAGAATGTTCATCATGAATTTATTAATTATTTTTCCATATCCTAATTAAATTCCTTATGTGGTTGATTTTAAAAATTCAGGAAAACATGTCCTTATACATTTATTTTCATTTAACCTAAAAACATTATTCATTTATTGACTAAATGATTTGGTTACTATATTCCTGGATATGAATTTGAATTTATTAAAAACAATATTGGAATTGTTATATAGTAATATTTTGTAATATAACTCCACATATTTTAATTCAACTAAAATTATTACAATACATCATCATCATTAAATAACTCACCAAAAAATAAAATTTCAATGTTATTGAAAATGTTTTCAGAGTTTATATTATTAAATTTTCCATAAGTGACTATAAAATTTTTTCAAATTAAATTAATTAACAATTAATTCATAACAAAATTGAAAATTATAAGGGTTTTCACCATACTATTCATAAAATATTGTATAACATATATTTTTATTTTAAACAAAACCTCGTGCTTATTAAAATATTCAACCAGTATATAACTAGTTAAGAATCATTTCTAGAAGAAGAAATGAATAAATTAATGGCGATTTAGTTAATGTGCACCGTACTGACCACATTTAATAATGATAAGTATACACTATAAATTTTTAATTATATCATGCAGGATATTATTGACCTTCCATGTGATATGATTTAGTTATCCATTACAATTAAGAAATCATATTTATTTTTTATGATAAGACATTTTATTCCCATATGTGCCCCTAATAATATGAAATAATGAATTATTTCATAAAACATGGGGTTCCTTGAAAATTATAAATTAAGTAATACACAATAATTTTTTATAGTTTTTCTATTTTGATTTAACTCCTATGTAAAAGTTACATACCACATGAGTGTATTATATCGTTGAAAATTTTATAAATTAAAAATGATAAATTTTATATTCTATTTATTTACATAGTATGAATTATTATTGTCATTATTATAATAATAAAATTAATTATAATTTAACTCATTTAATAATTTTTCCATGATTTACATCGAGACAAATAAAATCATAGAATAAGACATAAAAATATTATGACTAAATGCATCAAAACACTTAACACTTATTTCCAATAAGAACTATATCTATATGGGATATGATAACTATAGTTGAATTCAAGATGAATGGAATTTGAATTCTAATAATTATTTTATAGAAAATTCATTGAAAGGAAGAATTTTTTGGATAATATCATTTGGAAATGGATGTGATAATAATTGAGTAATGTGACTATAGAAGGGGTGTTTTTTTATTTGGGAACATAGACTAGTTATAATGTTGATCATTCTGTGGAATACAAATTTATGTTATTTTTTTTATAATATTAGTTAAAATATATATTATTTTAATATGAAGACCATATTTGAGAACAATGGGGGAACTCTAATCTTGAGGTGTTGAAACATCCCAATTCAGTCTCATTTATCAAATATTTTAATGCATAAACAATACTAATTTTTTCCAATATTATGCTCAATGGTAGAGGAAATATCAGAACACTTTATTTGATATATTAAACATAATAGAAATTATTAAATTTCATTCATCATTTTAATTACCAAATTATTAAATTTAAACTTTTCACCAAGCTTTTTTGGTATATGATGGAATAATAATTTATGATAAGTTCAATAGATATAGTGATTGTAATTTAAAAATCTATTTAACAAAAAATTTCTATAATCCATGATGCTATATTTTTTTATAGAGAACCCCTATAATATAAAATATCAATTAATAATAATAAGATATTTATTTTGGTAAAATAGGACTCATATTTATTATTATATTGTAAATATTGTTTTTCATGATATATTATGTTTAATTATCTATCTGATTTTGTAAAAGATTAATATAATGTTTTATTTTTTTATTTCATAAGTTATTATTAATATATGTTATCAACATAGATTCAACAATAATAATTATATTTTCCAGATTTTGTAACTATCTATTATGCTAGGGATCTATGGTATATAGTGGAACATTATTAGTACTTTTGAAGAAAAAATATTGGATTAAAAAACTAAACAATTCATGTTCATTGGTATTTCAGTCACCAAACCTATAAATTCCCACCTAGTAAATCATTTAAACAAAATTGAGTTTTAAAAGTGGAAGACTCTTATATCCTATTTCTCAGACTCATCATGTTCCTGGTAAATTTTAAGGGTTTTTTGATCAGATTATTTGGTTATTATGAATATTGGAAGATTATAAAGTTAGTAATTATTTATCCCTTCATTTAATAATATAATAATTTTATTTTACCAGTTTCAAAACAAAAAAAATATATTATATTACATATTTTTTTATATTTTCTTATCACTTCATTGATATATTACACATTCCATAATATATTTCACTTATAAATATACCCAAAAAATATGTTTTTAATTTTAAAATTTCATATTTTTTATCTAGAAATAAGAAAAAATTCAAATATCTGAAAACAATAGAATATTTTTTTTTCTTTTGATGATATGTATTATTCAATAGGGGTGCATTTCCAATGTTTTGATATTATTTTTCAATGCATTATTTTTTAGAACCTGAGTTAGAGTACTAGATATTATGGGATAATTGGACATTAAAAAGAATTAATTATATTATTGTTTTTTTGATGAGGTATTGAATATCTAAATGGTTAGTCCTCCATATTGATTTTCTAAAAAAATTTAATATTAATTTACCCATCACTACCATTTCCAAAAATATTCATAATTCGTTCCAAATTATTCATAATTAAATATTATATTTTTTAATATAAATTTTATATTTGAATGATCTTTTTCTATCGATAGATTTTCTCATTTTTAAGGAACATTGTTTAATAGTCACTAAAAAATGATTCATGGTTAATGTGGGATCACACTTCCCTTTTGGAATTCCATCAAAATTATTTATGTTTTATCAATTCTATATATGGATTACCTTTGAAATGTTGACCTTTGTTTCTTTAATCATAGTTATACATTTAATTTACACATAATAATGACTTTTTTTAAATTTAGTCACAAAAATTATTTATAGATGTGATATTTCTATAAAATATACATTTTATCTACAACATTATTAGGTATTCATGTTCAAATTGTTTTATCTACATTCCATTATATTTATTTTATTGGTCATATACACTCTTATCCCTCACATCCTTATTAAATAGTAGAACATGATTATGTAACTTATATTGATAAAAAATTTGAATTTGTTCTTCCATGATTGAGTTTTATTTATAAATGAGAACGTTATAATTTGATTTGGAAGGTAATTGTATAACCATTATATAATTTGATAATGTCTCAATTAAATAAAACAAAATTTGTTGAATTATTATTATAGTGTGGAATCAGAGGGTATTTTTTCCATAAAAACCAATTTGAAATCATTTCTAAAGTAGGATTCCAAATAATAATATCATTTAATAGAATTATTAAAAAAATTAGATTTGACACATTACAAATGTATCATTTACTTTTTATGTTTCATGTTTTCATAATCATTTGTGGTTATTAAATTAATATTTCATGCTACACTACTTTATCATTATTGAAAACTACCATGAATATTATTACACCTAATTGGAAATATAGTTCTCCATATATATTACTCTTAATATCTACCAAAATGTGAGTATATTTTAGTGGTAAACCAGTATTTATAATTAGAGATATGATTTTAAGATGTTGTAAATTAATATTTTTATATTATTTCAATGAATTATTCTAATATTATGAAATACACTAAACCGAATGAATACTGAAGTCCATTGTGTATGATATTTTTACTAAATAGTGAATTTTCTAATATCTTTTTATCATATATGTGACTATTAGAATTGTTTATTTCAAGTTATATTCGAAAAATATTTACGTTTTTTGACATTTATGATTGGAAAATAAAAATATAAACCCTATATTAGAAATCCTATGTTATTCCTAATAAGTGTTTATATTCATTTAGATATACTGAGTGACATATTTTTTATGAAAATTATATTATAATAGATATTTACTAAACATATTATAAAAAATGATAACGAAATGATAATTATTAAAAGATGATCCCACTATAGAGATAATGGTTAATTTTATATTTCTATCATGGTTTAGCCAATGAAAATGGATAATAATTTTTAATTTTTTTTGATAATTTTAAAATAAAGGATGTAAGTGGTTTTTAATTTATATAACTGAATGGAACTCCATGTTTCAAAATAGCATTGGCCATTAATGATATAAAAACATTTAAATCATTGTTCCACCTTATATTAGGGGTTCATAGATCTATTTATAGTTCAATAATGAGTACACTCACTCGAGATGATATTAGATATATTTTAATTCATTTAAAAGTATATTTTCAAATTAATTTTCATGATAATTAGGATGAGGAAAACAAATTTTTTAAATCAATAAATAATAATAGGACTTAAGAATATATTGAATAAATATGAATTGGTTTTTTAAAACATATTCCCATTAATTATTTTATTCCGAAAATTTAGATTAACATTTAGTGAAAATTGATTACTATAAAAATATATTGAATACATTATATTTTTTTGAGTAATAATATAATATTTTTTAAATTAATGTGAATATATTTTTATCCATTGATCATGGTTTAAATTTTTTATAATAGTTTATGAGTAATTATATATAAGGAAATATAAATACTATAGTTTTATATCAATAATTACAATTTTTGTAATGCTGGGAAGGTGGTGATGGATATAATGAAGAACTTATCGCCCCATTGATTCATTGGAAATAATCATGTTAAAGATAATCAATCTTGATTTCCACTAGATAGGTAAAAAAATATCTATATTAAAACATATATCATTCATGATAGGTGTAAGGAAAATATATGAAAATCATATATTAAGTATGTATATATTTTAGGTGTGTAATAGGATGAAATAAATCCTAATAATATCATTAAAAACCTATTTTAAAAATAATTTCTCAAAAGAAAATTAATCTATGAATTGAAAAAAAATATTTTTTGATTATTGTTTCACATAAAAAGTGGAAATTAAATATTATAAAAACTTTATAAAAAATAAGATTAAGGAAGGTAATAAATTTCCTCAATTAAAAAACTCTCAACATCATACTCGCATTTATGGAAGCCTGAAATCTGACATATAGTAAAGCAATGTTGTTGCCCTTTATCTAATATCAATATTTTCCTGAATAGATTATGTATTTTTACTCAGTGAAACTCCATTAATTTATATAACACATGTAATAAGTGGGAATGAATTGCACACTCCATGATTAAGATTTGGTTTTTTTAATAATAGTTAAATAAGAATACTTTTACAAAATAAAATTCATTATTATTCTAGTATACTAATAGAAAAATTAATAATTCTAAATATATTTCATCAACAATTACATAAAAATTATAAAATTGATAGAATGGAATATGTTTCATAATATATAGAAATTATAAAAATTTGGGATAATGTTTTTATAATTAATAATATCAATCAAGAAAAAATCATATTATTGTGAAATAAAAATATATAAATTCAAAAAATTCCATCTCATTATGATGTGGAATCATTAAAATCTAAATTATATATAGTTTCCATATACATATAATGGATCAATGGTAGAGAATAATGATAAAAAAAATTTCAAATGATTTATGATCCATAGATTCTTGTATATAATATTTACATATATTTACTATTGATTGAGATATATATGTTAGAATCGAATTTCTCCTCAAATTTGCAGCCTTATCAAATTGAACATATAGTTTATCTCTAATCATTTTAGAGGAGTTAAATATAAATCTTAATGATTTTATTGGCATGTTGTTTAACCATAATTATTTATCACCATTGAATAATTATATATAATCTTTTTAATAATGGATAGATATATTAAATTATTTATTGATAATTTATACATTAATTGTGTCATGATTTGGAATATATATAAATTTTGAGGAAAATGGGGTTTATTGATTCTTCTGGGGAATAATATAAGTGGAAGAGAACATTCTTAATAATGTTTTTTCATATATTTCATCAAATTTATCCATTTAATTGGATGAATAACAACATCAATTGCCATAAAATATGAGCATCTATAAATAATTTATAATTATTTTATAAATAATAATTACCATGTTACATTGAATTCATTAATTAATTATGAATGTATTAGGAACTCTTAACGTACAATCAATGAAATTATGGATTAAACTATGGAATTCATCTAGTTTTTACTAAATGTAGTTTATAAACATTAAAATTTCTCTACATATTAACACAAATCTAGTAAAAATTATTCTCATGACTTAGATGATAATTTGTAGATATTGAAAACATTTCTTTCACATATCAATGAATCCTTCTGATTTTATCTTGTATATAAGAGCTAGGAGGTAGATCAATATCGCTATTAATGAAAATTTTACCTCTATCACTTGTTATGTTTCTCTCTAGATATTTTTGTGCACAAAATTCATATGTGAATTTTTTTTGTATAATAAAATATATTATATAGGGATTATATTATTGACAAATATACCTTAAAATTAACATATGCTATGGGAACCCCACATCAAATTATAATATTGTTTCTTTCACCCATGAAATTTCATAGACTTAAAAATATATTAATATTATTTCATCTAAATTCTTATATGAACTTTCATAAAATCATCTATATTTATTGAAACATGGATAATTTCAATATATATATATATGTGAATAAATATCATTGTATTATACATTTATTAAATTTTAAAAAATTGAACATAATCGGAATAATTATTACCCCTCATAACATTAAAATATTGTTTATTTAAATATAAAATTTATATAGAATTTAATAGAGTATTTGGATACCAAAAGTATGTAACCCACTTTCACTCTTCTATAGTGACATTACTATATCTTCAATATATTTTAAGATCAATTTCTAATAATGCATTTGGGAACCCATGGAGAAAGAAGTTAATGTCACCAAAATAACAAACTCCTATAAATGATCACTGTTAAAAATATTCACCATGTATGGATATGTCATTAAGTTGGTTTTTCAATAATGTAATAATCCATTGAGATAGATGTATCACTATATTAATATCATAAAATGGACATATCAATAAAAATGAAATTGAAATGGACACAATAAAATATTTTTATTTCAATTAAAGGGCCTATAATATATAATTTTATTATCTAAAAATAAATAGATTCATTGAATCTTATTCAATAATGTCATATAATTAAAAACTCATCTATCAAATCATAAATCACCCTTATAATATGTCATCAATAGTTTCACAAAAAAGAAAATTAGAATACTCATGATATACAATGATAATATTTTCAATCATATAGACCAATACATACATCCAAATATACAAATATTTAATGATACATATAAATTAAATAATCACTATGGATTTTTTAACCCCTTCTCTTGGAGGTCATAAAGAAAAAATGGTCTCCATAAAGCCGATGCACTATATCATCATTGAACATCAGAAAAAATATAAAAAGTTATATAACACATATTTTTTAATATCATTTTCTCACATCATGGATCTCATCATTATGAGGAACTATTATTACATTTCATTATGATATATAATTTATGAATATTATTACAATACAATTATATATATATAAATACTTATCTTGTAATAAGATATTTTTAAATACTCAAGACTACGAAAATAGAGGTTTTAGAATTCACATTGTAAATTGCTTTGGGACAATAATTCCAATCATAATCCACATAGACAAGACCAAATTGATAAAAACTACTAATATATTATCTCTTACAAATATATTCATACTTATTCCAAAATATTTATAAATCCAATGTGTCCACTATATTCTCTTATATAGACAATATATTTACTATGAATTTACCCATTTCAAAAAAATCACTAGATATTTGATACAAAAACATTATATTCATTTTTCCATTGATGTGAACAGTTTTACATTATAAGAGACAACTCTATAATATTATCAAAATAAAATTTCATATATAATATAAAATTTTGGAACTACATTAATCCCTTGTATAATGGTCTACATCCACACTACTCTTTTATCTACCTAAAAATACATATTAATATTGAGCTCTAAAGTAAAATGGGAAACCATTATATATTCTATGGTATTATATATTATATAACACTTATAAACAAGGAATATAATACCATGAAATTATTTATTATAATCATTTTCTATCTAGAACAAGAATATATATACATATATCCCCTGATGACTATATGATAATCTAATCCATTAATTAAAAACATTTGATTTATATGGATTAGATGATCTAGTATAGACATATATTCCATAAAGTAGAAATCTTATTGATCTTCATGAAACCTACCTATTATTATAAAGTTGTAGGCCAAATAATTCCTGACATATATCAATCATGACTGGATTAATCTCACTCACCCAAGAAAACTTGATAATCCATTTCCTTTCCACTTTGAAATAAGAATGAATTTTCATTGAATGAATTATTACATGTTTGATTGGAAACAATCACCTCAAAAAAGTTTTTATATAAAAAAATATCTTTTATAACTTAATATCATGTACCATATCATATAATAATAATCATTTTATAAATTTCATGAATGATCATGACAGCATGGATGCTGGATACATCACACGAATACTTAACTATTAATTATGTGATTATCCAAAACTAAACATACTAAATGACTATTTTTTCATTCATTATTAGTAACACTTCATTCACCTACATTAATAGAAAAACAATTTCAATACATAAAATCCAATAATAGACACCATTATCACATATATTCCTTTTGAATGAAAATTATACTATCTATTATTAAAATAAATTGTGCTACATTGAATATTCTTAACTTAACATATATATATATATAATGATGCATCTTAATACTCCAAAACAACATTGGAGTGGGGATTCTACAAGAACAACTAATCACCTCACAATATTATAAAGGCTAGAAACTAGAGTATATGACCAAAAAAGGTCTTTGGAAAAATATACAGTATCATATATTTTTCACTACATATTTTCTATTATACCTTAACATTTTCAGGCCCCACCAGTATATCAAACATATACATGTAATTTAGACATAAATCAAATATCGTAATGGGCCCTCTTAGTCAATAATAAAATGTAATAAAATGTTTTATATGATATATCTTGTATAAAAGAGTTTAAATAGAGGTCAACTATACAAAATATGTATTAAATAGAATAATAAATCAATTTCTCATATATACTGATCATTAACTAATACCAAACTAAATAGTAAAACTTCCACCTTGGTAATGGTCAATAATTCACCATGTGAAAAATGTTCTCTCGAAAAATCACTAGAAAATTACCATGTATCAATGTCTATTAATTAACTGAGTCAAAAAAGAATTTAAATGTATCATTAGAAAGAAAATGAAACCCCTGGCATATACATGAAAAAGGGGGTGCCCAACGAACCAGTAATAATCTACAATGACTAATACATATTGAACTCTTTATCATAATTTATTTTTTTTAGATAATAAATATATAATTTAAGATGAAGCATAAATTTAGGATCACATATTGTGGGAGGGGTAAATTTGTTATAAATTTTTCTTTTACTATAATTATTATTATTTTTTTTGTGGAAAAAATCATATTCATTGAATTATATTATATTCTCAATAAAAATAATTATAAATCTCAAACCGACCATTCATATATAGTAATATTAAATGAGATATCATAATATGATATTTTCTAATTTTAGTACAAATATTAACTCATACATATGCATGTTATGATCACATAAATGAATTATTTTACAATATTCTTTCATGAATATAATGGAATATAATGTTAATGTTTTACGCTCCCTACCATTCATACTACGTAGTATAAAAGTAGAGATAAAACTATTATATTAGCTAATTTTAATAAAAATATATACTGCTATACATTTTCTTATACTCATAAACATGAATTATTTTATTAAATTATTTCATGAATTAAATTGAATATAACATAAAGTTTTTACACCCCAGTAATCATATCTCAAGATAAACTTGGATCTACCTTTATGAAATCCATTTTAAAATAAAACCATTTAAACCAAAATTATATATTAATTGTGTCTACTTTATCACAACCAGTTTTACTAACATCCATACACCTTTTTATAAATTTATAACACCCCTTTCTACAAAATATTTCTTTTTTATATTTTAATTTGTAAAATAATCTTTGAATCATTCGAAAAAATAATGAAAAATCACATATACCTTAATAAAATAATCTTTTTTTTAAATATATATATTAATATTTTTTTACCTATAATTTTTTCATGATCTTTGGATGAAATGGATATAATAAATATATACATTATAAAACTCATTTCGAAAAAATTATTATCAATGTTTTCCTGATTGAAATATATTTAGTATTTTCTTCATATAATGTGTATACATATAATTCCATTCAGTGACTATACTTTAGTATGGTCTGAAAAGTTTGATTCACCTTTATATGATGTTCTTGGTATGATGATTCAGTTTCCAATGAAAAACTATTATTCTAATACACCTTATACATTGACCAATGAGACACATCCAAAAGAAAACCTTCTTCAACTATTTCTGAAATAATATTGGAAAGTCACAAATAGATTCCATTTCATCAAATTATACTCAGATCAATGTAAATCCCTCTTTGAATAATAGAAATCAATATGAAATAACTCTTATTTATTCAAATAATAATTTCATTGGATACTCTGCCCCAAATTCATCAATTCCCCTCCAAAATACATGAGAGGTTTTCTTCACCCTTCATACTATTTAATAAAATTAATGATAAATTTTTTCTTTAATAATTTTTGGTGGGGAATCAAATGTACATTCCTGACTAATGAAATAGTGAATTTAGAATCATCCCACTAATTTCAATTTGATTTGAAAACTTATTAAACATTATAGGACATTTAATATATTTTCTAGCATTATTAAACAATATAATCATCTTAATAGACAAAATTTAAAATTATCAGCATAATATATTGTTTTTAAGTTCATTTCATATTTTATGTAATGTTATTTAGAACAAACCTATCCATTGTATGTTTTTTTCCATTTTTAATAATTCACTTCATGTTGGTAAAAATTTAAATTTTCCATCTAATTAACTAAATTTTTTCATCCGAAGAATATTTGATCATTTTTACATTTTTAGGAAAACATAATCCAATTATATTAGAATTTTTTTAATGAAATTTAGTTATACATCAAGTGAATATTCAAACAATTACTTGACTAGTTAATTCATATATAAACTATTAAAAATAATAAACGGTCTGATAAAATCTCATATAATTATTATATTTCTAATTCTATAATCTCACAAAATACCATATTAACCATTATAAAAATTCAACTATTATATAAACATAACATTTACACATTTCCGGGAATCACAACATTCCAAACAATGTATATTTTGAATATCGTCTAATAACCCTTCCTCAACCATTTTTTCATCATATATTTCACAATATGGTATGATAATTATCATTCCATAGAATTAGAGAATTTAAAATCATTCCTTCATCCAATTATAATATAGATTTCAATTCATTTAAAATACTAATATCTTTTCACTTTGTAATAACCATAATACTAATAGAATCATCCCCCTCTATATACTAAACTCATGATGACGGTCTTCAACGTGTGTCACTGATCACTTTTAAAACATCATAAAAACAAGGATATAGATTTATCTCTTCCCTTTTTTATTTCCACAATGTCATTCAATATTAAAAATTAAGATCATTATAATTTTCCCCATTGTTCTGCTCCTATAAGGTTGGTTATTTTAATCCTTTTTATATACCTGTTAAAAATTCAACAACACAGACTAATTTCTATCCCCTAATCGGTAATAAAATCACAAGTTCAACTGGTAATATTGTGTTTCAAAATCCATTGTACAAATAATATTTGATAATGCATCTTTTCATGTTTTTGGGATATTATTGAAAAAAACATAATCATAAAAAATTGTAATTGTTAGGACCAAGAGGGGCCTATATACCCTATGAGGGGGGGTGAATTAGGGTATGGATATTCTTTTCTAAATTCTTCATGCCTACTAGATCTTGACAACTTTATTACAATGGTCACCTCGTTGGCACATATGTGTTCATTATGACCACTTATTTTCTTCTTTATCTGATGATGATGCTTTAAATGTAATGTAGGGAAGAAAGCAGGTAGACACAATGATTTTTACTTGGTTCACCCTCATTGGTCTATGTCAAAGGAGCAAACAATGGCGATGTGCCTCTGTAACAAATCCACTATGGCTCACTTCCAATAATGTTTGGGATAGATCAATACTATGCCCAGGATCACTTCCTTTATAATGATTATGGTCAGATCACTGCATTCCCAAGGGTCACTCCCTGTTTCTCTCTCTGGCTCACTGCCGGTGGAGAGGATCACCTTCTTCCTCTTCCATTCCTCTCTTCTCTAGAAATAATCCACTAACAGTTTATAGACATGAAAGACTCTTCATTTTCTTGAATACATGGATTGTCAACTGTTGATAGATGCTCTGTTATCATCTAACTTTCAAACATAGATGAATACCACATTGCCTCTAAACACTAGGAAATTCCTTTGGAAATACCTTCGCAAAGCACCCTAGTTCACAAGGCTCCCAATTCTACGAAGCTCAAACAAGCCTTCATGAAGCATCTTCATTTTCACGAAGATTATGTCATTGCAAATATTAGGTCGTTAGGAAAATCCTGCCTCTTTGCGAAGCACACTCCTTAGGTCACGCGACCTCACAAAGTGAATTTTCTTTCACAGACCTATATTAGCCGCTACAAAGCACCTCCCTTTTGTGAAGAACACTACCTTTGTGAACATCCTTCTTGAATAGAAAGAAAAATATTTTCTTCGAAAACTCTCTATCCTTATCTCAAGGGGGAAAACCTATATTTATAGGCGATTCCACCGACCCTCGATCCTTCCACGCGAATTCAATGCCACGTCATCACAAATCATGAATCTCTAAAGTTTCTGCCGAAAT
Source organism: Viscum album (assembly GCA_963277665.1). Taxonomy (NCBI): domain Eukaryota; kingdom Viridiplantae; phylum Streptophyta; class Magnoliopsida; order Santalales; family Viscaceae; genus Viscum; species Viscum album. The sequence goes on along the minus strand of OY728122.1, from coordinate 1,513,545,705 downwards.
TCTCTCAAACTCGTGAAGCACCACAGAAAATTTCCGATCGCGGAGCTTGATGTAATCTCGGAGAATCACAATCAATCTCGTCACACCTTCTCTGTGATGCTCCCTCGCAAAGCCCTTCACCACCGTGATGCACTTCATCCTCTGCCATTAGCAAAGCATGACGTAATCATGAAGAACATCGTCAACATTATTCTTGTCTTCGTGAAATTCAATATAGATCATCCATTCCTTTGTCATGGTTCTTTTTCAACATGGATTGTCAACAACATCTTTGGAACTCGAAAATTCACAATGGAAACCTTCTTTTTCAACAAAAACAATCAACCCAAAAATGATGCAATGTTACCTTGAGAGATTTTTTCCCAACAATAATGAACATTGAATAACATATTAAATTATAATATGTTACAATTTATATGTAGATACCCTCTATGGATTGTACTAACACCATCTCTCAAATTTTTAATAATATATTATGTAACATTATCAACAACTATATAATTTTATAATGAATAAATGTAACCAAAATCACATTGGAGGAAGAAAAGCACGCATTTTGTTTCTTATAAATATCCACATAAAACATCAATCACCTTCATGTTAGTATAGGTGTTGAAATAATTAACCCCCTTATAATTTTTAATTTGTCATTATCCCACTATGTTATTTCTACACCTTATTGACAATAAAATGAAAGGTGTAACATAAGGATCATCTCATTTCATCTTCTATTATTATATACCAAGAAAATTATTTATTATCATCAATATAGTATCACATTAGATTTCTAACCAATAACGTTTAACAAAAAACCATAAATATGTACGGGTAAACCCATTGTAGAAAATAATAGTGCATAATCAAGGTGATCAATGACTTACCTAACACATAATTATTGTAAAATTTCTTAATTAATATTAAAAAGCCATTATATCTAGGAAAATAAAAATATGTTCATCATGAAAAATATTTTCACCCATCTTATCAAACATCTCCTTAGATTTTATGTGTATAAACAGAAAATCCCAAAAATATAATTTTCTAAACAATATTTCTACTTATTTTTGAAATAATATGATACTCATTGCTAATCATAAATTTTTATTCCTAATAGTGTAGCCCTAAATTCTTCACCATATTTAGAAAATGATAAATGATTGTTATATTTTCTTAGTATAAAATAACTATAGAAAATTGATAGATTCTCTACTTATTCAACTTCAATTCCATGAATGTGTTTACAAATAGTAATATATATTGGTAATATTTTAAATCATTGTTTTCACATAGATATAATGATCATACTAAGAGGCATCTCCCAGTCTATTCATTTTCCACTTCTTCTTAGATTTACCAAGGGATGTATTTTCCATCTTCTTATCTGTAGAATCATTAGGTTAAACTATTATCATTCCTTCAGATTTATTATCATCATTTTTTACTTGAGTATGAAACATATTTTTAATTATTTCTTATTTTTCTAGGAATATATATATACAATTTTATGTTTCATGCCCATCTGTCCCACACAACATCCATTTAACTAAAATTTTATATAATGATAACATGTTATCAACTATATTCCCATTTTCTAAATCATGTTTCCTCACTTTTTATCTAGATTAGTTATCTATATAAACAATATTATTAGTTATGGATATTTGATGTTTCCAAAATATCATACCAATCATTCATTCTATATTAAAATTACTTAAAAAAATTTCCTGTTCAAATATCTTACCATTATAGAGCATCCTCATTGACGTTTTTTCACACATCATATTTTAATATTTACATTCATTATTATATTTATTTTAGATAATGTTTCTAATTAATTATCATTATATATATACATTTACGAATATCACATTACTATTAGAGTCATGCTTCAATAACATTAGTATGATTTGTTCCCAAAAAATCCACACCGCCAGTAGTGGCAATTGAGTCATGATCTTTCATATAGATAATAGAATGACTGTAACTAATTTTATTACAGTTTATTTTCAATTTATTTTTTATTTTAATTCAAGGAGATATAGATTTGATGAATTACAATTTTTCATAGTATATTATGATTTTTAATATATCATTACATTTCAACAGTCATTATTTTTTGATAGAGATGTAATTTGAAATAGTATGGGAAATGAAAAAACATACCTCTATAAAACCTTATATTAACTATTTTTAGAAGATTAACTAATAAAATCATCTAATTTGGTGATGTAATCAATATTTTCTAATAACTCACTATATTGTTTTAGAACTATTTATTAATTTTCTCAAAAACCATCTTCATTCTCATCCGATCATTAATTAAAAACATTAACCATCTACTTTATGAAATCAAACATCATCGAATTCTAGTTACATTTTTTGAAAAAGTTATTTTATACCATTTTGTGATTCTCATATATTTGTAATTATCCTTTATAAATTTTTAGTTTCTATTCACCCATAGAAACTTTAATTTATTGATCTATTTTAAGATTATTGTTCGTTACCTTATTTTTTATTCACTTGCCATTCCGTCAATTAGTCTATATAAAACATTATTCTAATACATATCATCCTTCTTCATATTTAAAATTATATTTAGATTATCTTCTAAAATATTTATTTATAATCCCCTCAGGTTATGTTTTGTCTTCACAATCAACATCATCGTCTGATGATGCACTTCCTTTTATATCATGTAAGAGGATGTTGACATGAAAATAAGAATTATTTCATTACGAGGAATCATACTACTAGATTCATCTCAATAAATATTACAACATATTTCAAGGAATATTTTTATAATAAATATTTATCTTCATATTATGGGAAATCTTACATTGTTCTTCAAACATAGATTAGTCATACATATTTATAGGGAAATATATTAAAAAAACATTTTCATTTCAATTCCTAAGTTTTATATATTTTTTACACATTACAATTCAGATTTACTTTTTTTTATCATTTAGATATAAGGGAATTATTTTTATTGATGTCTTCTTACTCACAATATTCCTTATAATCACAAAATTATTCAACAATATTCTTATCTATGACCATATTTTATAAATACATTTTGGAAAATATTTCATTATATTATCTATTCATGGTGACTATATCATATTTCAATTTAAATTCATTGAGTAGTATTATATTTTTTATCAAGAGATAAACATTCTTTCTATTTTAAAGTTGTCACCATGTTATCAAAACTATCTGGAATAATTATCTTAAATTTTAGAGCAATAGTATAATATTTTTCCCACTCACTAAAAGCATTCATATTAATCAAAATCTCATTAAATCTTTTTTATTATTCATTAATTATTTTCACATCCACTAAATCAATATTCATACACATACCGTTATATATTTATATCATATATTCCTTAACATTCACATTTACTTTATTGATATTTCTTATCAAAACGTATTTTTTTCATTAGAAAAACTGTAATCTATGTAAAAATTTCAATGTGAGATTCAAGAACATCGAATTCTATCATAAACAATCAAATGTATGTTATCATTACAAATCATTGTAATATCAATTATTAGGGGAAATTATAATATCATAAAATATTTATTTTCTAGGCTTAGAGATAGAAGATTGGGTTGTATACTATTCTTCCAACAATGCTATTGTCTTCAATAAAATAATAATACACCCCTTATTTCAATGTATTTATATTCCCCATACCAAATAGATAGTTTGATCTTTCAATGTAAACCACTCAATAATACATATTTATGTTCTTGAATCAATGTACTATCACTAAGAGGTGTAAGGGTTATGTTAATTATTGAATTTCATTTTATACGAATGATTCCTACATGGTGAATGAAAATATTACTGAAATCAATAACATATTAAATTTTTATTCCACTAAAATATAAATCTCAACATCTCCTTTAATATGAAGTGATATAGTGTGAGAGATCACCATAATAAATTTTCATGGTTCATTGCATTTTCCAAGTCCTTTCTATGTCCATTATCCAATCCCCACTAACATGGATTCTATTATGAACTCCATTCTGGACGATAAGGGCACATGATTCATAAAGATCTCCACCCAAGTATTATTTCTTCCAAAAAATAGCAGTTATACCACCATGAAATCAACTCATATAAAAAAATTGGTTATACATCCCATTTTTCAAAAAATATCCACCTCCTTCCCAAGCTAGTCATACTCTGAACCACCGTAATTTTCACGAATTGTTTTTATCACCATGATACAATATCATTACTTCTTCATTTTATTGATCTATTGTAGAATGATCTTCTATTTGTCTACAAGAATGACAGATAACCTAAACATGATTAAAAGTATCAAGATCATTACCAAAATTGTTAATATTTTTTCTGGTCTTGTAGCATCCTCCTGGTCATTACAATGATAGGATATTCTAAATTTCATAATTTTTATAATTTTCCCAAAAATATCCTTAGATAGGTTTTCATAATTTAATTTTATTATTTATTCCATCTATATAATGGGGTTCCTCGTAATGGAACTCCATATGATGATCCTAAAATAAATTTTCTTCTATCTAGTGCGCTTTGTTTAATTCACCTTCATTTGATGTTCATAGCTAGATTATTCTCAGTTTGATGAAGCAAGATCTACCCAATGTGCATATTTCATTGAATAATGATTCTCAACATAATGGAACTCTTCCATTACTTCGTAGTAACACTTTTTGGAATCATACAAAATGTTTCGTCTTCATATGATGCATCAAATTTCACTGATTATTACACAAAATCAGATGAAACATAGTTTAATTTAAGTCCTTGATAAATAAAGTAGGAAAATAAATGGATTGTACTTGATAAAATTAATTATCAGTTCTACTCATCCTCATGTGAATAGTTTTATTCAAATTACATATTTTAACATAGCCATATTAATATAAAAATGATTCATAAATTTTTTTAATTATCTAAAATTTATTTTTACACTCAATGAGTATTTGAATATCAAATCATTATAATAATAAAAATTTATTTGGAATACTTCTCAAATAGTTTGGAATATCTAAGTCATTAACAAAAATCCATGATCTTACATAAAATCACAAGGTAAAAAATTTTGAAGGAATATTTCAAAATCATTACTATTCTGAAAAGTACATAGTTCATGTAATTATCCACATTAGTCATCTATAAATTGTATTTATATTGATTTACATCATTATAACTTCTATATCCGATTATACACCATTAAAAGTCTCTAGTAGATGAACTTAACAACCATCATCATCTGAAATACATTCATTTAGTTTCCCTGTTTTCGAAATCCTTCATCTGATGAGCTCAACAAATCATTGTCCACACAAATATCAAATTTCCATTGAATGGATGTTAATTCTACCGTCTAATCATTTCTCTACGTTTGTATCCTTTGAATGTTGATCAGTTATCTCATAATATCATACATCACATTCAGATTTTCTTACGTCTAATTAAACTAATGCTTATCTCAATCATTTTACTCCTTGCACTCTTTTTGTTTCCTTCACATTATTCCATCTAGTGACAACATCATCCTAGAACCAAAGAATCATTAAATGGGATTTCCAAGGAATCTATATTGACCAATAGAATATAATTTAATTCCCAATATTATTCTCTCATTTCATTTCCTTCATTTGATAAATTTAAAAAGATATTATTTATATGATCATAAGATAAAAATTTGTTCTATGTATGGAATGATAAATTAATTGTATGTAATCAATGAATAACTGGTATAATCTTAGGACTATTTATATTATAATCTACTTAATTATCATAAAAATTATTTTCTAATCACATTCACAACATAAAAATATCAAAGACAAAACATTGATCGCATCCCCTTTGTATTTTTACAAAAATCATTTTGGATTATACCTCTCACACTTTTGAATTCTACCACTTTATAATTATTCTAAAAAAATATATCATTTTATTCCATTTTTAAGACCAATATAGGACTCTAATGTGTGGTATTATTTCAATAATCTAATTTGTAAAAAACATCTATCGTCTGTCCCAAAATTATATTTTTTATCAAACATTTTGAAATAATATTAAATAATGAGTTTCTACATTATGTTAGGAACATAAAAATAACATAGAACCATATAAAAATGTTATAAAATGTAACTAATATTGTTAATTAAAGATTACTACACTCTGTTAGTAATGTTTCTCACATTACTCCTTCAAAATATATTCTCCCAATATTATCCAACATTATAATAAATATTTCTATTTAACAATATATTCATATATTGAAAAATATTCAACCAAACACACATTAAATAAAAAATAATTAGATACCCATTTCATGTGTAATAAAACTCTTTAAACATATAAAATCAAATTTAACACAATGATACTGTAAAAATAATCTTTTTTCTATAGGGTATATGGTAGGAAAGAGCAATAAAAAATATTAAAAAATATTATTACTAAAATAGAACTATTATAAAATAATAATTAAATTATATGGTATAAATATTGATTACTAAATTATTTAATATATATAAATATCTTAATGAATATAAATTAATTTGTAAAATATTATTAATAAAACACTAAACTTTTTGTGATGTTCTATTATGCTTACAAATATGATTACATAAAAATTAACATTAATTTATTATTGTAGGAAATTATTTTATTTAAATTTTTAAGAATACCAAAATTTTATTTTGTCAAATATGTATATATTTGCGTAATAATCACCTAAAAATAAGGTTGTGGTGAATTATTTATATTTTTTGGAAAAGAATAAGTTTTTAATTATTAATGAAAAAAATATATTTTTATTGATATTTGAATTTTATTTTATGGAATTTATGAATTAATGTTATATTTTTATTTAATTTCATATATTATGTAGTTGTATTTTATTTTAAATAAACAAATTAGAGTATTTTTATTTTATAATTTAATTTATTTTTTTATCAAAATGTTTCGGTACATGAAATGCAGTTTTTGTGAAAAAAATTGCTTTTTCATTGAAATTTTATTTCCAATGTAAAATGAAATCATTTTAATTATAGAAATTGAATCTATCAAATTTTATTAAAAAATTTTGTATAAAGAGGTTCATATAGAGTGAATAATGCAATTTTATTATTTTTCATTATGATTAATAACCACAGTAAATAATTTCCACCACGTTAAGTGTTAATTGGTTAATTGAGATTGATCATTATATAAAAAGGTAAATGGTATAAACCTAACACTTTAGTTTATATTTTTAGAGTGAATTTTTTTCATTTAAATAAAATATTAAAAATCATGGGAACTTGGGGTCATATTTCATTTATTAGTACCTTTATACTATTTTTTATATATAAATGTTAATAAAGTCATTTCCTTTGTATTATATTCCCTAAATTTTTTTACATTTTGATAAAACAATGATACTCTTTATTTTTCAGGATTTATATTTAATTTATTCTTTATTATGGTAATTTATTTATAATTTTTATTGATGAAATAGTTAAATTTATTTATTATGAAATAAAAAAAGTGAGGTCACATAATAAATATGAAAATGAAATAAATGAATTCATAAATATTTAGAGAAATATAATACGAATGAATTATTGTTTACCATGAAATTTGTAGATAAATATAACATGTTAGTGTTTTTGGAAAATATTATTGTTAAACGACATTTCAATTATATTATTTTCCCAGTCAAATTATGTGAATAGTGTTTAAAATGACATTAAAAATATTTTATGATAACTAATATTTTATTTAATTCATTAAAGTCAGAAAATATTAATTAAATGTCAATAAGAAAGATAAAATATTCTATGTATCATCCCATAGATAATAATGAATAGTTTTCACCAGAAATTTTAAATTATAAACTTTTTTTATTGAAAAATTAATTAGCGTGGTTAATGTTAAAATTGGTTATCATTTGGATTGTTCCACATTATAAGGATTAAAATGATATCAAAAACCATAAAAATTTACCTAATTACATTATAGTAACATAATTTTGTTATATTAAATTTAATTTTGAAATCATTTTAAATGAGTTAGACACATATTATCTGATAATATTTCATGTATTTCCAAAAATGATGTAACTAAAAATTTTAAATAAACATTATCTTATTAAATAATTCAACATTACTAAGAAACGTTTAAATAATAATGTGATGGTATAGGGTTTATAATTACATAAATGATCAATTTATTTGACAATTGTCATTTTTTATTAACTATCTCGACCAAAAAGTGTAAAAAACTTTTAAAACATGGTAATCATTGAAGGGATAAATAGAGGGTTTAAAAAATAAAATAATGTTGAAAATATTACATAAACATTGACATATTTTATTTATTGAAATTTCAACTTATAATCATAATGTTATGTTCTAAATATACTAATTTAGATCCTTTTCATCTTGAAAATAAGGTTATATTATTGTAATACATTAAAAAATCAATTATTTCTTCTACACACATTGTAAATGTGAACATAATTTCCTATTATTTACTAATTTCAACAAACATTTGTATCAAAAAATATCAACCCAAATCCATTTTTAACATCTCATAATATGTTATAGATGAATTATTTTTTGTATAACACAAACATTACTAGGCTTATGTTTTAAACCAAAGGTGGTTATCTGATGAATAGGTATTGTTCGAAATCATGGATTTTTGTTTTATTTCTTATTATAAATTATTCTAATATTTTTAAATCATGATCAAATAATGAAACCAGTATATTACATATATATTAATATTTTATGTCAATTCAGTACCCAATATACATCTCATATTTCATCAAATGGGGATAAAATCTATCTATCAAGTGTTTGAAGAAAAACCACATCGTTAACCTATTTCATTTATTTTTCTGTCACCACCTCTAATAGATGAATATAGTGACCAATTTAATCATTATATATGTTAATAATGATATAACTCTAATTTCATATGGATAACAAATCAAATTATTTATTATTATTCCATCTATGGAAAAATTATATAGATTTTTATGCGTACCGGTGGATTACCATATCCACCAACCGATGTGATTCATCATCATAATCACATAAAATGGATAATATATAAGTGTGTTAAAAAATATGATATTTATGATATATTATGATTTATTTCATGACAAAATAACAATATCCTTCTTTCCATCATGATCATTGGAATATAGAAATGTACCTTTTTCATATGAATGACCTATAATATCCATGAATCTAATATAGTTAATTTTTCATAACTATCCATCAGGTTTGTTTTTAAATTTATAATTTTTGTATAAAAATAATGGTTATCAAATTATTAATTTTTTTTATGGTATGGAATGATGATCAGTTTTTCAATTTCCAAAATACCAAAATTATATTAGATATATGAGATAAATGTTGTTTAAACATATGACATGAAATTAATTTATTAAGTACTTATATATAAATATATAATTGATAAAATATAGGGAATATAAAATAATAAATGTTTTATTATTAAATTTAAGGGTTAATTTATTTTAATTACTCATGATGATAAATAACATAGAAGTAGCATACAACTTAGGTTAGTAGAACTCTATGTATGTCCATTTTCCTATGTGTTAAGACCATTCCCACTCTAAAAAACATTCACTCTTATTGATATTATTTTTTATGCTATTATATATATATATATATTAAATATATACATATCCAACTTTAATAAAATTTTATGGAAAATACATTCCATTAGATCATTTCTGAAATTTATTTGTTAATATCTAACTTGACTATGGGGATATTTTTTACACATTAATCCTTTTAAGTAACACCCATTTAATATTCATACTCCCAAATGAAGACATTGTTTTGATACCTATGATTATGTACTCATATGAATAATATATAAAATAATAAATTTTCTCATATCTTATTTATCATTATGAAATTTCCCTTTATTATGATATAAGTCTAGACTATGAATTTCAATTAATTCCATGGGTAATTCACCTGACCAAAAATTACGGTTGATTTCCATTTTAGAAAATATAATCCAAAACAAATTATGTAGTGTGCACCCAAATATTTCTCTAATTAACTATTTAAATTTTTTTACTCGTGGTAAATTATGTAATGTATTATGGAGTAAACAAAATCCATGAAGGAACTGTATCGACCATTTGATGTTGTCTTAGAAGCTACCATTGACATACGATAATTTCATGGTTTGTATTACATCCAAGTTTAAAATATAAATTTTATCATACGTTCATTATATCAAATGACATTCTTTAGGAAATTATTTAAGTCGAATTTTTTTTCTTTAGTAATTAATATTTAGTTTCTTCTAAAAGAATAATTTTGAAAAAATAATATTTTTACATATATTGATGAACTAATTATTTTCTTTTTGTTTTTATATCCCTGAATGATATTTTTTTGATCGTACCACACATAAAAAATGTAATAAAAATTAATTAGTTACTGTAAATGATGATGAAGACATAATATTTGAATATTAATTATGGTGAAAGTAAAAATTATCAATTATATTATTTTAGTTATCATTTTGAGTGTTTTTAATGTTTTTTCAAACTATAAACCAAAAATAATATTGGGAATGTAATTGATGCCATATTAACTTTTTATTTTTCTAGGGTTGTATGTTTTTAATTGAGTCTTAGTAATTGGTATCAAATATAGAAATTAAATATTTTTTATTTTATCACTATATCTGGGAATGAATATCTTGGGTTATTATAGTTGGTATCAGATAAGGGTTTAGAAACATTAAGAGAATATTATGGTTTTTTGAGTGGTTTATCAAAATATTTAAATATGACATCATTAGCTTAAATATGTACATTTTATCATAATATAGAAATATTTAAAACATGTTTTTGGACACTTATAATTATTATTCCCATTAGAAAAAATAATTTCAAATAAATATTGAAAAAAAAATTCTCACATTTCCTCATGTCCGAAAAATATTATTCATTTGAAAATAACCCACTCTATGAAAATTTTCAACGAAATTTTTTTAATACATTCAACATAGACCTAATTACAACATAACTATTTTCCATTCAAAACCATATTCCAATAAAATTATAATTTATGAAATGAATTTAACTATGGTTGTAAAAAAAATATATCAAAATCACCATAAATAATTACACTAATCCACAAAGATCCTCTAATATTTTTAATCTAACGAGTCATTATAATATAATGTGAGAAAAATGATTATATATACTGTTTCATCTTCTAATAGTGAAATCTGCTGAGGAAATTTTGAAATAACACCTCACAGAGGAACATAAATCATTCCCTAAGACTTAAACTACCATTATTCAAGTGTATATTATTCACCCCCTAGTCGATCCCAACAACACATTGTGAGTATAATTTAAAAAAAATTGATATTCAATTTCAATACCAAAAACTCACTCATCATGAGGTTTCTAAACATGAAGATGGTTTTCTCTTGGAAACATGGGTCTAAACCATTGTCATTTTGGATAAAAAAATTTTCTATATACCTCATGAGAACCAAAACAAAAACCTAGTTTCTAACAAATATTATCCCATCAAAAAACCATGATATGACATTATGATATAAATTATAAAATCCCTTGAGTGGCACACTATATTCTATGAATCGTGACCTACAGCATGATCCCATATTCACCTATTTACGTAGACTACTAGATAGAGACTATGATACTTAAGGGTAGACTATTCCCTCAAATTTAATCCATGTGTCATGTTTGATTCTATTGAAAACACAACATGGACAATCTATAAATTTAAAAACAAAAAATTTTACCAGAAAAAACAAGTATATATATGGTTATATTTATTCATGTATATAAAGTACCAAAATATTTTATATGATGAATCAATTATAATAGATCAAATTAAGAAAATATATAAATAAAATTTTCATCAAATATATTACTAACAAATTCCCTAGTTTATGCTGATTAATAACGGAAAGAAAAATTTAAATTTAAATGGTCCTCCATCAAAAATGAATATAACCCACCCATTTATGACCTCATCCTCCAAAACAATCTTGACCAATATAATATTAATAGGACTAAAGTGTACATCTCTTTGGAGAGAAACTAATTATATCTATTTATGTATCTAATCACCAATATTGAGAATGCGGGAAGGGGTTGAGTCAAACGACTAAGTGTGAATCCCTAATATCAGGAACATACTCTTTTCTTCACTGACCGTGTGGATTTGTATAAAATATATATATAAAGAATGATTTTGATATTGTGAAATAGACCAAATAACAATCATTTCCTGCTAAAAAAATCAAATTTATATATTTTTTCATCATGTGTTATATAAGAACCCAAAACCTAGAGTATACCCTCAATAGTTGATTTTATAAGACTTTTCCCATATGAAATCACCCAAGGTAACCAATTTCTACTTAGAAACCATTAAAAATATCATTTCTACTTTATGTATTGTTATAGTGTCATTTTTCAAAATATAGAATGGTTCCAACCATGTCCTAGCTAATGGAAAATCATGTATAATCTCGATCAATAACTAATTCATATGTAAATTTCCTTTTATTTCTATAACACACATATTGGCCACATAGTAGGGATTCATCCATTTCAAAATTATGAATAACTAGTAGATTATATTCCAAATTATTAGTTAAATAAATTCTATGGAAGTCATCAAATTCATTCAAAATGAATTTTCATAAAATCCCAATGAATTTTTCCATGGGATTACAAATGAATAATCAAATTAAATACATGTTGTAATATTCCTATGAAATATGGTCAATAAATCCATAAAAATCCATAAAACACTTATAGGTAATTCATCATTATAAAACTCAATTAATCCAACAAGGAATTGACTAAGGAATTATTTATTATAAATACATAAAAAACCTGTGAAATCACACATGGAATTTCAATTTAGTGTTTGAAATAAATCTATGGTGTAATGGTCCTATGAAATTTAATTGAATTGGATAATAAATCCATGAGGGACACTCCCATGTCAATCAGTATCAATTATAATTGAAAACTCAACCTAATCTACCCTAATATATTATATATGAGAAATAATAGCTTAACCCTAAGAAATATCCTTGGATTTCCATCATGATATAAATATTATCTTAATAATGATATATATATTGGAATTACATCTATATAATGCTTCGAATTATCTATCATCATCATCAATAAATCCCTCCAATAAAATAAAAAAACTATCCTTATGTTTTGTTATGTGAATAACATGTCTAGATTACGGAAGGCTGCCTCCAAAGCATGTGCACTCCAATCATCACTGATGTAAAATTTCATTAACAACCTTTATAGAGTCATCACACTATATGGGTACCATCTATGGTCCCCTAGGTCAAACAACCATAATGAAACCCTATTTTATTTCACAATCGCCTTTAAATAAAATGGACCAAACATGTCTTTCAAGTAAAACATCTCCCAGCCCAAGATTGGGTCATTTAGACCTATCCAACCCTATATGGGGTTTTCACATCTATGAAGATTAACCAATCACATTGAGTCAAAAAAAATTCTCATAGGGATACACAAATCAACATAGAACAATGAGATCAAAAAGAACCCACCAATGGGATGCTTAAAAATGTAATCTTATATTAGAGAAATATGGGCCTTTCCCTAACAGGGAGAAGTGGACCAAAACAAATTATTCCAATACCATTTGGAAATATATTTTAAATCAAATATAAAGCTACATTCAATCCATTTTAAATACAATTTGCATAAAAAATTTTCAACATTATGAACATGTAATGATCACATTCAATATTTGTTTAATACATCATTTTTATTTTAATGTCCAAAATTTATATTCATTTCTAACATAATTGAAGTGTCATTCTACTAAAATTTATTGCATTATCAAAGTAAATGCCGCATTAAAAAAAATAAGCCTCGTGTTCTACGAAAACCAAAAATATCACACCAAAAAATGATTATTAGGGCCACCAAAACACATTTCCCAAGGCCCCATCATCAATCCTTTAAGAACATTATACATTCCATGTGGACTAATTGGATATCAAGAGATCTACCCATCACTATAGAGGAATTAATAAAGTAAATACACCATGAAGGATTAATAATAATAATATTAGATAAATATAATATAAAAAATCAACCATGAGACAAATATATTTCAGGGGAATCTTCCTAAATAATAATTTATTTCATTGATTTTCAACACTACCACATTTTATAGGGTTGTCTGATAATAACAATAAATATCACAAAAAAGTAAAATATAATAATTCCATAATAATTTTATTAAATAATTTATATGTAATGTTTTATTTCAATTAAATTGAACATTAAATTTTTAATTATTCATGAAATTTTAATCAAAATTATAGAATATTTTTACCTCGCCCAATGGCCACATTACGCCAAAATAGATTCCAATCAACCACTAAAAATCTGATTCTTCCTCCCAATATCAATCTGGGAAAATACCGACCACAAAATTTTAACACAATATTAATTTTAATTTTATTACATTAAATAATATTTATTACTATACAACACCACATACCTCATGGAAGTAAACGATTGGTAGCATTATTACATCATATGTGGACCTCCTCTAAGAGACACAACTGAAATAAATAATATGTGATGTGATTTTTATTAGGCTTCATTGGGAGTTATGGTAAACTTATAGACTAAAATATTGAAATAAATAAAACGGAATGAAGAAGGGGAAGGGAAGGAAAACATTTTTAATTCAAATAAAAAATCCGCACACAATAATTAGACTGAAAGGCGATTGATGAGGTATGGGGGGCTATTTAGGAAGAAAAATATTAGTAAAAAGAGTAAATGATTTTTTTAGAGATATGTTATCCTGGACAGAATCATAATTTATGAATTTTTCTATGATTTACGGTTTGGGTACAGTTTATAATACTTTGGAAGATTCATTATCCCAAGAAACACACTCCATATGATTACACAAAAATGTTAATAAAACCATGACCTTTCCCTGAAAAACACATCTTTAATTGAGATTTGAGCTCCTAAATGATTTATCTACAATATTATAGTGGAAATTAAATTATATATGATTAAAAAATATTTACCTTAGTTTACTCCAAACCATGAGGTAACCAGAAAAAAATTGTGGTTTTGGAATTGAATTAAAAATAACCTTATTCTCATGGTGATTCACTATTTCTCCTCATCGATTCACAATAAACAACAAATCATTGGATTATACCACTTAGAAATTCTGTAAATAAAATTATACTCTAAATGTTTTTTCGAACAACCATGGAACATCTAAGGCCTCAAAAAAATATAAAATATTCAACTCATGTTTCCCTACACTATGATTCTCAATCTAAACCCCAATTTAAAAAATTTAACCTACATCAGAATTCCTATATATTAATTACCCTAAAATTAATAAATTGTTTTTGAGTGTGGTTTTAAAACATAAATTGTTCTTTGAATCATGAAAATAGTTTTGGAATCTTTTAGAATAATAGAACCCACTTTTACAGTTGAAAATCATTAATATGGTTTGGATTAAGAAATTTTTTTAAAATCCATCATCAAAATATCAAAATCATTTTTCTATGATGTGGTATTAATATTTATGAGGGATTATATCATTTTAATTGGTCGGAATGATTCATAGTATTCAACCCCATGTTATTTCATAACTCTTCTAATAATTAGTCCTACATTTTTGTACTAAATTTATAATAGGTGACTAATTTATTGTTTAATAACCATATTCATCCAATAACAATTAAATATATTGAAGAATATACAATAAAACATACATGTTTCAGGATAAATGGAATCCAAAAAATTCATCAATTGTTTTTTACATATTTTAAGCTATATTATTCCTCCTCATATGATAGAGACTCATCATTATCAACTACCAATTAATAACCACCCACTATGATATGAAAACCAAATAATTTTTTATCTATCCTCATGGGTACTCTTATCTTATAGTTAAATATTAGAAAGATAAACATGCATGGGATCATATGAAATTTTTTCCAGTTCCATCTCAATTGTATATTGACAATCAACTTTATAGAGACCAATAATTTTCCCAAGAAATATTTTAAGGATTTTCCCCCTCTCATGGAATATTTTATTTTTAACACTATTTATTTCTTTTCTATGTTTTCAAATAGATAATATCCTATTATTTCCTTAGGATATCATATATGGAAATTTTTTTGTTCTATGGAGTTATTTTATTATTATAAGAATCCTTAAGAAATTATATATAAACTTATACATATGTATATCTCTAAAAATTAGTGATTCCACACTTGATATGAAATATAATTATTTTTTACCATATATATCTCATGGTTTACTATGTTATTCATTGTATACAATAATTTTAATCAATATGATATTGAATGATCTATATGACTCATTGTTGACCTCATCATGAACAATGATGTTTGATTACTCATATCACTAACACTAATTCTTTGGGGTCTATAAGTAAGAGTGATTTAAAATAAAATACTATAATATATTATGTAGTTGAATAAATGAAGGATCATATATAATCCAACAAAATTTGACTGATGTTTCGTTAAATTTTCGCTAATATAATTCTCCCAATCATTGAAGATCTAGTTAAATATCTCTAATGATTAACTATTATAAAATATTATAAAGACATTCAAATATACTAATGTAAATGGAAAATATAATAAAATAATAATATCCATCGCTAACTTTATCTATTAGTGGTTCACAAACAACTGTGTGATCTAATTCTAGAGGATATTTTGTTCGTTCACCATATCCACCAAATTGTGGTGTAGCCATTTTATTATATTACGATGTTTATTTCCACATATCATGTTATTTTAGTTCCAGTGAATAAAAACTCCCTTCATTGTAATGACTATTCATTCACATATCATCAACATAACCATCTTAGTGATGTGATAACATGATTTGAAATGGGAGACATGAACATTATTTTTTTTGATTTATGAGATTTATTTTTTATTCTAGTAAATATTGAAAATCATTGAGATGTGGAATAAAATAAAAAGTATTCCTATATAAAATTCATAGAATATATTCATAGAAACGAATATAAATTTACCTTTGACTCAACATGACATGAATTCAATGTTTTTGGTAACCCTATGAACATAATAAAAATTATTTAACACTATAATCAGTAACATTTATAGAATATAGTGGGTGTCTCTTATATTCAATAAAACCAAATTTACTACTTTAGTATGTTGAGGATTATCTACAGAGTTGGTACCCATACTAAATCTACAAGTTTTCTATATTTGGATGTTTTTTTGAGATCCAAAATCTATATCCCTTTCCCAACTATTATATACAGAAAAAATCAATTTGATTAAAAACAAACACATATCTAATTTATATCATGTATATATCATACCTCTACTAGTATTCCTTCATAAAATAATGACATCAGGGGTGATTCAACTTCTTTTAACCATATTTTTTATTATGTAGTTTTGGGAGATCAAAAGAATGATGATAAAAAAACAAAAAATATATAGTGCATCGTCACTTTCTCTTAGGTAGATAGAAAGACCATCTTCACTCACCTTCCTACAGTCCTTATCTAAAATAACATTCATCATTAAATATGACATCATCTTTGGGTATAATACGATTAAAATGACCTTGTAAAACACATACAATTTAATAATTGTGAGATTATTATCATTATAGATTATATATAAAAATTATAATTTAATGTTTTAATGAAATATTATTATCAATGATAAAAATAATTTATATTATGATATTTCTTCTTTATTATCAAAACCTAACACAATAAAATTTATTTTATTAATATCCCATGATTTCATCAAATCAAAATAGTCCATCGTAAAAGATTTATAATATTTTAAATTATATATAATTTAATTGAATGTATCCATATAATCTTTCTCATAAAATATGTATTATTCTACCAAATTATTCGATTTGACATAGGTAATGGTTTTATTCAAATTCCATTAACTCGTAGTTCATTTATTTGTTATGTGGGCTCTACAATCATAAATTCATGCACTTTCATTTCCATAAATCTTTATTGTAGGTAAATATTTTTCAATGTGGGAAGTAAACCCTAGATACGGAGAAGGAAAATTCATCAAAGAACATTATTTAAATCTCCTTCATAATTGGAAGTGCCTAAATATATGCTCGATAAGAATTTTTACAAATAGTAATATTTCATCTCATGTAATGGAAAGATAAACATGAAAATTGATATTTTGGTTATTTTTTATCATAAGAATAAATAATAACTAATAAATATCTTATTATTTTTTCTTAAATTGTTGTAACATCCTATCCCAAAATGCCAGATCTGATCCAGTTGTTATGTGACGTCATGCGTGACTCTTTATATGCAACTGTCTATTGTGTAGTAGTGAGGCTCTTATACCATCATTGGGAGGATATTATATCAGTATAATTTAATTTATATTATTACAGCAACATATAAACTAAAAAATTTGAAACAAATAAATAACTATATTAACATGAAGAAATGTAATGATTGTATAAATTTCATATAGACAAAATAAACCCAATGTTTATATCCAATCGGTGGTCATTAATGTAGATAAATGATGAAGTTAAAAACATGTTTATACAAGAATTCAACTCCATATATTTCGATATTCATGATTATATACTCATAAATCCATAATAGGTCCATTTCTATTCACTAACTCTCTCATGAAATATATATGATTCCCAAAATTCCAAGGTAGGGTTTATGTACAAGACATTCTGAATTACCTCCAAGATTCCCTCAAACTGATTATCATCGATTATATTCAGTCCAATTCATAATAATAAGTATTTAATAAATATAAATAACATACAATCCAAAACTGAGTGGTTTTGAACTATTTGTGATACCATAAACCCCTAGACATAACAATATTGGTTTATTTACATCGGAAAATAAAATTTTTAGTTGATGCCTAACCAGGCCTTGTATGTTGGGGTCATGGTGTCATTCGGACATTCGAAATAGTGTAATATATAAATATGAAGGACCCTGCCATCAATAACCCCCTATGTTACAATATTATGCCCACACTTTGACTAGGGTACCACGTAGTGTATGACACATAGAAATTCATGGGTACCATGGGGGCATCCACATCATGGAACCATGGATACCTATTATCTCAATTATATGATAAGGCCCCCCATCTCCATCACCATAATTTAATTCATCTCCCCCATAATGGATAAACATGTCATCATAGTACACCCATCTCAAGTTCCACTAACAAAAATCAAGTCACGATAACACTCATAAATGTTTAATCACAGAAGTAAGAATAACATGTCATCATTAGTATATAGAATATCACATAATAGAAGGTTGGAACAATCAATATTCTAAAAATTTTACTCAAATGTCACATGTGAATCAAATATAATAATGTATTTCAAAGGATAAAATTGTATCCATATCAAATCAAAAGGCTGATCATTCACAAAAAATACAATATATATCATTATCAGGGAATAATATTAACCCAAACCCATGATGGTATGTAACATCCAACCCCAAGAAGATGATATCCACGTCATAGTCTCTTGGAGATGTCAATATAAAAGTCATGTACATACATAAACCATAAAAATCCCCATGGAAATCCATGAACCAATTCATAAAATGTTGTATTGTTTCCATAGATTGTTGATAATAACTTCAACAGAAGGTAGAATCAGATCCTCTTGAGTCATGATGATGGAAAGCATCACGTTGTCTTGAAAGAACCTCTAGATGTGATTATACATTTTTATATTAAATGATTTTCGTTTTGATGTGTGATGAAAAATAATCACCACTATAGAGGGAACCCCACTACATAATATTTTTGCATAGGTGTATGTACACTACAATTCAGTGGATATCGGTTTTGGTGTTGACTATTTTTAGTGAAACTCAAAAACAAAAAAATAGGTGTGTATGGTGCATGGGAGTATCATAGGTTGAAATAAATCATGTAAAAAGGATTTTCTACATATAATCTAGATGATGATTGCACCACTATGGACTAATGATGAGGACCAAAATCATTGAGTTTTCAATCAATCCATCTGGTTTTTGATATGATCTGAATGAAGAACGAAAAAATAGTATACCCAGAGGGTCTATATGGTTTTAATCTTCTGTAATTTAAGGATAGTTATGTTAACAATTGGTGAACAACATTAATCCAAAAAATATATCCCAAAATTATATCTCCACCAACACATTAAATATTATTTAACTCAAAATACTTGATGGATGTATATTATTTTTTTCAATGATGTGGAAAAATACATTTCATATATTCCATAATGATAAATTACAACCAAGAAAAGACTTGTCCTTCAAATCATAGTCTATACAGTACTAAAGAATCACCTTTTAGTTTTTAATACTATTATATAGTCTTATCGCTTGTAGGAAAATATGGTGTATCAACTATACCAATGTGAAACCGCTCCAATACAACATTTTATTATGTGATGTGGTATACTATATGTAGTTTTTTTGAAATAATAATGAAAAATCCAAGTATTAATAAACATGTTCCCTCCAAAACAAAGTTTACACAAATGGATTTAGACAAGAAGTGGAAATTCTGTATAAAAATTAAAAATAATAATACTGGGGATTTTATATAGTCCTCCTATAAAGACTTATATTGCTTGTGAAATGTATGTAGTGTTCCTACCCATGAAAATTATTCCAATGATCTTAAATGATACCCTATCACTCCAATGTATCCTTATAGATCCTTATATTACTTCACCAAACCTATACCAGGGGCATAAAATTTTAACAAAAGGTAATTCCTTCTATATCATATAATATGTACTATATAATCCTCATAAGATACATTTGCATTCATATGTATATCCTAATATTCGATAACATGAAAAAGATTATCCATGTTTTTAGTTTATTGAGACACATGAAACACATCATGAAATCATCAAAAGTGAAAACAAATAGCCTTATAATGTTATGCTTCATGTATCAACTAAGTGATCTCAAAGGTTCTAATGAATCAAGGACCCAACATTATCAGTATACTAATACATCAATTCCCAAACTGAGGATACCCTCTCATGAAAATATGATCACCCAAAATGACACCTTGGGTTTCCTCCTATCATAATAATGAGATATTTATTTTATCCTGAGTGATACTAAATCTATTATGAATAATATGTACCCCCTCATTGGTATCCTGAAGGGTGATGTGCCCAAAAATTGATGCCTCTACCACCTCATGCTAATAGACTAATGAATGGAATAACCTCTGGTAATGATCCTCTTACGGTTCAATTTGAATAAAATAATGGAATGTAATATCACATGAAAACTAAAAATTGGATAAATTAAAATATCATGTTCAATTAAATTCTAGGACACATTATGAAAACATATACTTAATTATGTGTATTCTCTTCCTAGTCTCCACATATTACTACAGACGGTACACCAAAATAAATCTATACTAAATCACAAGGGACTCCTAAAATACCTACCAAATTCTAAATGTATAATTGGAGCCTATTTCTTATTGAATAATCAATGGATATCTATTTATTAAAACAAAATTATGGTCAAAATATTTTCCATCCCCTCCACTGAGTCTTCCTCTCTAAGAAGTAATAATTGAGAAATTTGTTTACCCAATCTAAAATCTCCTATACGGAATTACAAATCATATATGTCCTTTATAACCTAATCCAAAAATCCTTCATTACATATTCTGACATTTAAAGGGTATAATAATTTAATGGAGAACAAAACAAGTTTACTATTGCTAGGCCTTCACACATAAAATGTTTAGCCATTGAGGGACAAAATAATGAATGTTAATATTCATCCCTATCGACCAAAAATGGAATATATAGTTATGATAAAAAGTGGTTATACCATGATTTAATTCCCATTGATATGTATGGTATTATTTCCTGAGATAATCTCTCATGTTATTTAGTTATACAACTCTCGTATATACGAAGATCAAATCATCATCATCCATCAACCATCTAGACATTGCACTATAATTGACTGCCAATTATATTATTATAGTAAACTCTTGGATAAACTCACAAATATTATTCCTCTAGTCTATAATTGAAAAGGTTATAACTAAAGGATTAAAATTCATAGATACCCAATATTCAGAATCATCCATCCTCCAATTGTCCATTAACGTCCTTATGCACCACTGTAACTGGGGGGGGGGTCTCTCACCATGTTCATTCTCAAAACATGTCGTACAGCTATAAGTATCCATAATGATGGCATATTTACCATTACTAAAATACTTATCTAAATTGAATTACATTAGATACTGAATACATCACCTATTTATTATGTTAATTTTCCTCTATGTTATGATATAGTGATGGTTTTTGTGGTCTGTATAGTCAACAAATATATTTCAATAGGCATCATATGAACAACACTTCACACATTAAAAAAATTGAATAAATAAAATGTTGATTAATTTTACTCAAGAATATGTAATGACCCAATGTTTTGTCAATGGAATTCCACTCATATAATAATAAAATATAGTATAATCACATTCAGAATAACAATAATACTAAATACCATGTGATCATTAAAAATAATTTTGCCACTTCTACGTTTTGAATTTCAAAAATTTGACATACACGGTTGTTTTAGGATGATATTTGGTTTCTAATAGAACAAACACATTTGTTTGAATAGTAACATACCCATATGAATAGTAATATACCCCTATGAATCGTAAAATGACCCTTATAAATAGTATGTCATTCAAAATAATACTAACTTTACCAATGAATGGTTAAATAAAATTAAGGCATCTTATTAATGATAATCTGACTATAGTATGTGTAATTTTTGTAAGTAATATATAAATTAATATAAATAAAAAATATATTTAAATGAATATATATTGTATTAAAATGTGTTCATATATTAATAAAAACTATGTCTTATAGATTTAAGATAATTTTATAATACATTAAGTAATTTTTAAAAGCATTATAAAATCAGTTTTATTTTTAAATATTGTTATTTTCATGTTAATTATGATTTTAGTTAAAAATTAAATTAATAATATATATATATAATTATTTTTGAAAAAATGGACTTCATTTTTGGATCTTTCACACTGAAAAATGCTTGGGGTGGGTTTTTGGGATTTTTCTGAAATACATTAATTTCTGATGAATAGTGAAATACCATAATTTACAAAATAATCTAAATAATCTAATTAGAGAGTCATGAATGGTGTTCGGATAATGTAAGCCCAATTATTTCGGTTTCATATGAAACAATTACAATTCTTGGTCATGGAAGACTCTCTATTCATTTTTTTGTGGGGAAAAAAAATAAATTAATGAATTTTTTACTGAGAAATACCCTCTCCCCTCCAATATAAATGTCGCCCCTCACAATATCAATTTTTCACTGCTATAAAGCTTTAATATTTATCTAAACTCTACCCAAGAATATTCCCTAGCCCCATACCCACGTCCACGATATAATTGTATCATTAAAAGACCAATCCCAGCTTCATTAAAGAGGATTTCAAGAGAAGGACTCAAGTGGTAAGTCCCCTCTATCTCTTTTTCCTTTAAATTACTTTCAATGTCATGTTCATTCCTTAATCTCTAGCCACCTATTTTTATCCACAACGTATTATAACTCCATTATTACTCATATGGTCTAATTTTATGATACTAATGGAATATTATATCATCCAACCCCCTTCTCCTCTTCTTTTTATTTTTGAAAAAAATGTGGTTCGTGTGGTGTTAATTTATCACCTTCCAGAACTACATGTTTTGAATTTTATATTCCACATACTGATCTGGTCATTATACCATTTTTTCAGTTGAAAAATATTATTTTATATGTATTATATCCTATTTAACAATCTATAACTATCATATGTATATATTTCTAAATGATTTAAAGAAATAATTTAGTTGTGGACAAAAAACCGCACGAATTAACCTAAATGATCATCATTAAATTCATATCTAATGATTAATCCAAAAGTTATATAAAATTATTCATTATAAGATCATTAAAAATCCTGTAATATCATTAATAAAATTTAATATCATTTTTGCATGTTTACCCATGTTCTACATGAACATCCATATATGAATCCATGTTTACCGCTCAATACAAACCATAAAAATGAACACACCTGAACAATTTTTTAAACACTAAAACTCATACAAAGGAACATAAAATATCTTAATAAAACCACAATGAACCATATTAATGTAAAAATGGTTCTGGGATTGTTAATAATTGACTATAATGTCGTTATATAGGACATTAAATTGGAGAAAGTGTCCAGATACAAGTTAAGGGGAGAATCACGAACCCAACTTTCTTTCTTCAGATTATCAATTTTTCACTCCATTTATTTATGGTAACATATCAAAAAACATTTTTTAATCATTATAATACTTTTCCAGGGAAATTAATGTTTTATATTGATGTTTATCTCCAACAAATGTTTTCCAACATAACTCTACATTCAAAAACATACTTTGTACTTCTCACAGAAGATTGATGGTTATCGAATCATGTTTGATATTCCAAAATTATGTTGGGAACCCAAATTTTATGAATGAACTCATATAAGATGAAACTAATTCCTTTTTATTGGTTTATTGGGTTCATTTTTTATAAATCTCCATTGTGGAATGCATGATAATGATATTGTTATGATGTGACAGGTGCACCCAGAATTATATAGCACAATACGAATGTTTCAATATATGGGGTGCACCCAAAATTATACAGAACCTCAATGCACAGGGTAATGTTATGAAAATCATGAGTTTATTGGAAATTATGTGTGAAAATTATTCTATCATTTTTCATAAATATGTGTGGTAGTTAACCATAAGGGAAATATGTTTCATTTTTATGCATTTCCAAATTTCATGTCTTTCATTTATGATTCCTCTCATGTTAATGATCCTTTTACAATGACATGATTATGCTCACAAATTGTTATATTTTAAATACAGATCCTCTTTATATGCTTCATTATCACCCCATTTTTAGGTATATCCTCAGGTGGCTGCAAGTACTAAGGGGAGGACAAGTGCCAATAAGAATATTGAGAGGTTGGAATTAAATAAATGATTATGCTTTATATTTTAAATGTAATGTTTTGCCAAAGCATTCCAGAGACACAAATCCTAAGAATACTCATCTTGTAATACTATTATGTATTTTTCTTTATAATGATGTAAAAGTAATTTCAGAAAAGGAATGGTCATGATTTTTATAATGAGAAACCTCCTTCTCCCCTCTAAAATAAATACCACCCTTGACACCATCATTTCTTCACAACTTTCAAGTGTCAAGCATTTTCTAAACACTATAAAATAATATTCCCTATCCCCTCCCCAAAATTGAAGAGATTATTGTATATTCAAAAGTCCAATCCTAGATTTATTATGGAGGATCTCAAGAGGATTAATAAATGGGTAATTCCACTGTCTCTCTTTCCTTTCAATTCCTTTCAATTTCAAGTTCATTTTTTAATCTCTACCAAACAATTTATTCTACATGGTATGGTCACTCTAGTATTATACATATAGTGTAATTAATGATACTAATAAGATATTATATCATCAAACCCCATTTTTCATATCTATTAACTTTCAAAAAGATAATTTTGTTTGTGTGGTGTTCATTAATCACCTTCAAGAACTTCATGTTTTCAATTTTTCTTTTCACCATCAGATCTAGTCAAGAAACCATTTTTATTGTTGAACCAGATTATTTTATATGTATTATATCATAATTAATTTTCTGGAACTAACTCATCAACATATTACTTAATGATTAAAATAAAAAAGTTCGTTGTGGACAAAAAACTTCCTGAATTAACCTAAACGATCATCATTAAATTCATATCTAATGATTCGTCCATAAGGTAAATAACATAATTCCTTATAAGATCATTTAAAATAATGTAATATAATTAATAAGATTTAATATTAGTTTGGGATAATTACCCTTGTTCTACAAAAAAATCCATTTTTAATAAAGTTGAACCACTAAATAAAAACCATAAAAACAAAAAATCCCAAACAATGTTTTCAACTTTATAACTCATCAAAAGGCCCATAAAATAACTTAATGAAACCACAATTAACCATATTATTGTGAAAATTTTATTTAATTTTTAATTAATAAATCTAACGCAGCTATTAAAAACATTAATGGAAGAAATTGTTTGCATAAAAGGTAAGGGTAAAATCTCAAACCCAACTTTCTTTCTTCGGGTTCTCCCTCTTTCACTCCATTTTTGGTATGGTCACTCATCAAAAATAATTTTTTCATCATTATATTAACTTTTTTTGGGATATAAATGTTTTATATGGGTTTTTTATGTCAAACAAATGTTTTCCAAAAATAATTATTCTTTCAAAAACAAAAATATTACTTCTCACACTAGATTGATGGTTATCATATCAAGTATGTTATTACCACATTATTTTGGGAACCCATATATTAAAAATTTGTTCTTATGAGAAGAAAACAATTCCTTTTAGTGTGTTGTTTAGGTTTATTTTTGATATATGTGATTTTTAGCAGGCATGATAATGATAATGCTATGACTTTACAGGTGGGATTGAAATTATATAGCACAATATAAGGGTTTTATTTTGACGGGTGCACCTGGAATTATACAGAAAACCTATGCATTGGGTAAAGTGATGAATTTAATGAGTTTATTTGAAATTATGTGTGAAAAATATGATATATATTTTCACATGTATTTATGGTAGTTTACCACATAGAAATCATGTTTCATTCTTATGCATTACCACATTTCATATCTTTTATTTATGCATCCTCTCAAGTTAATGATCCTTTTCCCATGTAATGATTATGGTCACCCATTGTTATATTATTCATTTATATCCACTTATTGGGATTCCAGCTCACCCCCTTTTGATGTATATCCTCTAGTGACAACATGTACTAAGGAGAGGTCAATATCTAATAAGAAGATTCAAAAGAAGGAACTAAATAAATGATTGTGCTTGATGTTTTAAATGTAATGATTGGTCCTAGTTTTCCTAAGACACTAAACTCTAGATCCTCACAGTATAATAAAATTATGTTTTTTATCTTGATAATGATGTAATAGTATTTTCAGAAAAGTTAGGGTCCCAATATTTGGTATCAGAGGAGGAACCCAGCCTTAAGTGTGGTTCATTAATGGGGTTGAGATGTGGGGCCCACAATGAGGACATTGTGCCCTAATGGGGGGGGGGGGTTGTAACACCTCAGAATGATAATGGTTCAAATTTATAAAAGATGTCAATCATGTCAAAACGTTTCACCTTAAATTTTGGGATCCTGCATGATTATAACTCTTCAGTTATGTATACTTCATATAGAGTAGTGATTAGTATGGGTAACCATCAAGGAAGTCTACCAGGATTTCTGTGACTGAGGAAAAAAACACTAGAAAGGAAATTTGTTGTCCCATGGGGACATTCATTAGCCTGATTGTAACATAACAAGTAAGTAATGAATAATAGATATTTTTATCTATGTCTATTAATTATTAGGATAGTGTTTTAGAGGCTTAAAATGAAAATAAATACAATCTTATGCATGGAATACACTAATATTCTTAAAAGATTGTTTTACTGCCTTTTGATGGAAAACCATTTTTAAATATATATATTGACAATTTTATAAGCTATTTTTGTCAAAAGAAACTTATTCTTTATGATTGGGACATCAAAATTTACTTTGTTTGAATTTTTGGTATTTTTCTGACAATGTTCATTTTTAATGAATAGTGAAAAATACTGCATTTTACATCAAAACTGTTTTTTAATCTAATTTATTTATATGATTAGATTATCTTTTGAATTGGTTTTGAAGTGAAATTAGAATATATTTTTACCATTTTAGCCAATGGTGGTCATTGGATTCAATTTCACTTTGAAATTGGATTTAAACTAGAGTCAATCTTTTGAAACGTATTGTTTCATAAAAACACGCTATTTGTCATGACAGCGGGAATTAGTTATTAAATTAATTAATTCAACTTAAATGTTTTGAATTTTTTTAAAATAGATATCATTTTTTAATTCAGAATATCAAATATAGCTTAGGGTGATGTTTTGGTATCTTTCTGAAAAACATCAATTTTTGATGAATAGTGAAACCACTAACTGGAAGTTAAAGAAACTGATTTTTCGTTTAAATGAAACGTTGCCACTTCTGTGATTTTATTTTGAAAAATCCAACATACATGGTTGTCAATAAGAAGTAAAATTTTGTTCAATGAGATTAAAATAATTTTTTGGTGAATAGTAACTTTTAAGTTCTTAATCGCAATTAGTGGTAATTAGTGCAGTTTGAGGTAAAAATAATGTTTTAATAATATGAGATGAGCATGAAACATGTTCTACCCTAATTGGATGTGTCATGGACGACCAAAAAAATCTATGGGTCAACTTGGGGACCCCATGGAGCCACTTTGGTTGGGAAATGACATAAATAACTTTTTATTTAATGTTAAAGTAAAAATGACACAAATAAGAAATGTTTTGCTAAAACAATTATTAAATGGGGTTATACAAATCAGATTATTTATTATAAATAGTAATTGGAAAGATAAAAAGATTTCCTAAATAATAGTATTTTTTTTATAATTTTTAGACTTTAAATAAATTAAATTATTTATGACATCATGATGATGTAGCGATTACCTCATTAATAAAGGATTTCAATAAAATGAAATGATAATGTAAAATATATGATCTAAACATCTCCAAAACCTATTATATGGGTGGATTTCGAACCCTTATCACCTTAAACTAGAATTATATCAATGTGGGACCTTTTTAATCCGAAACTCATTTTAAAATAATGTAACATTTCTTTACATTCCCAGAGTGCCCCTCCTCTCCTCTTATAAAAGGCCCCACCTCTACCTCCTTACCCACACTCCCAAAGCCTTTGGTTCGGCCAAAAACTACCCATTTTGTCTCTCCGCATCCCAATATTACACCTTGAAGCATCACATTGGGCATAAGTCTTCCCAAGGAAGCCTTTGAGCTCAAACCAATGGGAGTTACCCGATTTTAAGGTAATGTCTTCACTTGACTCCTTTTGTTTTATTTTTCTTCTCCAACCCCCTAAACTCTTTTTATTCATTTATTTTGTAACAAATCCAGTATATTCAATATACTAGGACGTTTTTATATGAAGGATTAGAGCTACACTTACACTCACCTACATCTAATGGTTAAAGGACATACTGTTTCCTTGGATGGTGAATTTATGCCTCCCGAAACGATGAGTGTTCAACATTCTTTTAACACCTTAAAAGGTGTCCATTAAGATGTATCTATATTTATATATGATATATAATATGTTTATGTTTTCCTTAATCTTCTGTATTTTACATTTTGGGCATACCATTATGGTTTCCATTATGGGTAAACATGATATCTTCATTTAAGAATGTGCGGACTACCGCCCCCTTAAAGTGATTTTATTCATTAAATACCATATGTGGGACGTATAATGGATGTAGTTATGATATTATATATGATATTACACTGGAATTATAATATACCTTTATATCATTATGATTCCATTTTATAAAATACGAAATAGAAATGAAAGTAGCGTTCATGCGTACGTATGGCTTACCGTCTCCATGAACGGTGCATTTCATTTCATACCTCTAATGATTATGTAATATTATAAATGAATGTATATACTAGATATATGTGATATATATGATATATACATCATGATTATAATTCTGGATATAATGGATACATGAACAACTTGTAATTATAAAGGGCTTATTTTTTACTCAAGTACCAATGATCGTTAAAATGACTGTTATTAACTTAAATAATTACATAGTGTTCATGTCATGGAAATAAGTGATATAAAAGGAATAATGAACATGAAAAAAGTTCTAAAACAAGTATAAATTAACTCACGTTTATTATTCAGGAGATTAAAAAACGACCGAGTCAATTCGGACCGGAGGTATGGGACTTCGTCTCAATATCCTTTCATTGAGGCATATTTTGTTTTATACACAACCTTCTTTTATACGATGTATAAACCCCCTTTTAATTTTATGTTTATCCAAAATGAATATTTTTTATATGAAGCGTTTTAAAAAATGCGAAAAGGGAATGTTTTTGTCGTATGTATGCGGAGACAACGACTTCTCCACTACCGTGACCATTATTTGAGTTTCGGCTTCCTCTACAAGCCATACATTTTTTCAAAAGAAAAAAAATACCATGTTTTAATTTTATTTTATTTTGGTATTGAAAATCTTTTTCTTAATGTTTTTATATCAATGTGCTGAATTGATATCTTGTGATTGAAAGGTGGAAATGTTATGTTTCCTTTATGCATGTTTTATGTGATACGATTATGTTGAGGTTCTTGGGAATTATTATGAAGACGAGTGGTTTCATGATAGACTAAGGGCGGGTGAGCCCGATATAGCTCTCCAATGCATTGGGTAACGTGAAGGAGTGAAACGTTAAGGTTTCTCCAAAGAGATTTAGGGAATATACTGTGATGGGTTTTCCAAACATAACAAGAGGGTTACTCCCTACATAAGAATGTTATGAATGCCTCAAGTTACCTTTATGTCTTATTATTTCAATGGTTTATTCATGATTTGATGAGGTATGTTAAAGTGCTTATGTTTTGTGGGTAAAGTATGATTTCATTCTTATGTATATATGTACCCATGTTTCCTTTCCATAATTTTATATCCCTTACAGAGATTTTTATGCTCATCCCAATTTTTTTTGAAATGATTTTCACAGGTCAAGGTAAAGGTACATGATATGATGATAGTGTCAAGGATTTGTCAAGAAATAATCCATGTTTTATTTTAAATATGTATCCATTAATGGGAAAAAAGAATACTATCCTTATGTAACCACTTTGTTTATATGTGTAATGTAATTCATGTTTTATGATCTAATTCTCTAAAACTCTAAACCCGAAAAGATCCTCAATGTGTAATCATGTAATAACTCAAGATTAAGTAAGGTTTAAGGTTGGGGCCTTATAGTTGGTATCATAGGTCGGTTTAGATAACTTTAGGAGTTAGAAATCTATTAAATGATTATCCAAAAATATTTTTTTATGTTCAAATTGAAGTGATATAGTATTTGAATATTACCATGTTGCTTCATCTAAGACATGTTTGTTCAGAATGGTTTTCCGCCGAGGAAACTGGGAAGCAGTGCTAGGAAGGCATACAGAAGGAAGTGACCTTCCGATTCAGCATCCTGAGATGGTCGGAATTGGAACTGCACAGTTTGTTGCAGTAATGGTGCAGTTGACTCAAGCGATAAATGGTGGTGGTATCCATGCATGAGATCAGCCAGATCAACCGCAGAGGAACATGTTAGTGGTGGAACATTTCATGAGGCAACATCCCCCATCATTCAGAAGATCATCTGACCATGTGTTAGATGAAGGGTGGATTAAAGAACTGGAGAAGATTTTCGATGTCATGGGGTCTTCAGACAATCAAAAGGTTAGTCTCTCTATTTAGCATTTGGAGGGTGAGGCAGATCAGTGTTGGTCTATGGTTAAAAATATCAGGGACGCCGATGAGATTGATGCTCTTGACTGGGATGAATTCAAAGGTATGTTTCTTGAGAAGTATTTTCCTAAGGCTGTTCGACTTAGGATGGAAAAGAAATTCTTGGAATTTAGGCAAGTGGAAGACTCAGTGCCTACCTATGAAGAAAGGTTCACTCGATTGGAAAGGTATGCTCCAAATTTTATCAGAGACATTGATAGTATAATCAATCATTTTTACTCAGGATTGAAGCCAAAATATCGATGGGCATTAGCTTCTCATGAGTTTAAAATTTATGAAAAGCTTGTTCGATGTGCTGAGAAGGTGGAAATGGAGATTGCCGATGATCAAGTGTTCTATAACAACCAACAGAAGACGAGACCGAGGTGGTAGGAGAAAGGTAAGAATTCTTCAAAAAAAAGTCTGATGGTAAGAAAACTAAGTTTCCAGTT
This sequence comes from Viscum album, assembly GCA_963277665.1. Lineage (NCBI taxonomy): Eukaryota > Viridiplantae > Streptophyta > Magnoliopsida > Santalales > Viscaceae > Viscum > Viscum album. Next base: position 1,513,513,497 of record OY728122.1, on the reverse strand, counting down.
TTTGATAAATTTGGAAAAAGGCATGCTGGGGAATGTATTCTGAATTCAAGAGAGTGCATCTGATGTGGTAAGATAGGACGTAAGGCACGTGATTGCACTGAAAAGGATTAAGGTGAAGGTAAGAAAAAATTTGATTTACAGTTAGTGAAATGTTAATAGTGCATTGAGATGGGTCACTATGCAAACGAGTGTCCGACAAAGAGCTTGAGTGATGGGAAGTAGTTAGACTACAAGCAGAAATGGGTGGTGAAATCCTTGGCAACTACTTCAACAGATGTCGGGCCATCAAATTAAGTTGTATCAGCTCCAGAGAGCTCAGTATTTTTCAAAGATTGACTGGAGATCGGGGTACCATCAACTGAAGGTAAAGGAAGCAGTTGTTCCGAAGACCGCGTTCCGTACAAGATATGGACATTATGAATTTTTAGTAATGCCTTTTGGGCTAACCAATGCACCTGCTGTATTCATGGACTTAATGAATAGAATTTTCCATGAGTTCATGGATAAGTTTGTGGTGGTTTTCATTGATGATATTTTGGTGTTTTCTAAAAGTAAAGAGGAGCATGAAAGACATTTAAGGGTTATCATGAAAACCTTAAAAGAAAATAAATTGTATGGGAAATTCATCAAGTGTGAGTATTGGTTGAAACAAATTTTATTCCTTGGTCGCATTGTTTCTAAAGTTGGGAGAACGGTTGATCCTGCAAAAACAAAAGTTGTAGAAGACTGGCCAAGACACCCAAATGTAACTGATATTCGTAGCTTCCATGGTTTGGCAGGCTATTACCGAAGGATTGTTAGAAAATTTTCACGGTTATCTAGTCCAATGAGTAAGCTAACTCGGAAGGGTGTTAAGTTTATCTGGACAAAAGAATGTGATGATTGTTTTCAGGAATTGAAAAGAAGATTGGTGAAAGCTCTAGTTTTGGCACTACCTTCCAGGAATGGTGAGTTTGTTATCTACAGTGATGCTTCATTGAAAGGACTTGGTTGCGTCCTAATGCAGAATGATCAGGTAATTGCTTATGCTTCACGACAGTTGAAAACTCATGAGGTAAATTACCCTACACATGATTTGGAATTAGCTGCTATTGTTTTCGCTCTAAAAATTTGGAGACATCATTTCTATGGAGTAAAATGTGAAATATATACTAATCACAACAGTTTAAAGTATATATTCACTCAAAAAGAGTTAAACATGATATAGAGGAGATGGATGAAATTAATCATGGATTATGATTGTACAATTCATTACCATCCAGGAAAAGCAAATAAAGTGGTCGATGCTTTGAGTCTAGAAAGTAATTCTTCGATAACAATGTTTCGTTTGGAACGTGATCATTTGGTTAAGGATTTTATGAACATTGGCATAGAAGTTTTTGGCGCAGGATGTTCTTCTGTTTTGATTCAGGTATCAGTGAGATCATCTCTATCAGATAGAATCAAGCAAGCACAGAAGCAAGACAGTGAGTTTCAGAAAAAGGTAGAGCTGGTTCAGAACGGTAAGTTTCCTGAATTCAACATTGATAATGATTGCGTTTTGAGATTTGGGAAGAGATTGTATGTGCCTTCTGATTCACAGTTGAAGAGAGAGTTGTTATTTGAAGCTCATAGTTCTTCATTTTCAATTCATCCTGGCAGTACTAAGATGTACAGAGATCTGTGGGAATATTACTAGTGGGATGGAATGAAAAGAGATATTGCTAATTTTACTGTGAAATGTTTGACATGTCAACAGGTTAAAGTAGAGTGACAATTACCGAAAGGGATACTTCAGCCTTTACCCGTGCCAGAGTGGAAATGGTAGAATATATCCATGGACTTTGTTGTGGGATTACCGAAGACATCTCGTGGTAATAATGCAATCTGGGTTATTGTTGATCGCTTGACTAAATCTGCTCATTTCATTGCTATACGAGATAATTTTTCCCTAGATCAACTTTCTCGTCTGTATCTTAAAGAGATAGTCAGGTTACAAGTATTTCCTCTCTCCATTATATCTGATCGTGATCCCAGGTTCACTTCTAACTTTTGGAAAGGCCTTCAGAAGTCGTTGGGTACTGAATTAAATTTTAGTACAGTTTTTGATCCTCAATCAGATGGCCAGTCAGAACGAACAATTCAGACCTTGGAGGATATGCTACGAGCTTGTTCGATGGATTATTAGGGAAGATGGGACCAACATCATTCTTTGGTTGAATTTTCATATAATACCAATTTTCATTCTATTATACAGATGGCACCATTTCAGGCATTATATGGGAACCGGTGTCGAACTACAGCTTTCTGGGATGAAGTGGGTGAAAGGAAGTTGATAGGACCAGAATTGGTAGAAAAGTTGGCAGAAAAATTTCAGCTGATACAGAAACACATGAGAACAGCTCAGAGTAGGCAGAAGAGTTATGTGGACAACAGGAGGAAGGATCTCTCTTTTGAGGTAGGTGATCATGTTTTTCTCAAAGTATCACCATGGAAAAGTGTGATGCGATTTGGTAAGAAAGGAAAGCTGAGTCCAAGGTTCATTGGACCATATGAAATTCTAGGGAGAGTTGGATCTGTTTCATAACGAGTGGATTTACCTCCTAGTTTATCTCAGGTACACAATGTTTTTCATGTTTCGATGCTAAGAATGTACATTCCAGATCCATCTCATGTTTTTAGTCCAGAGGTAGTTCAGCTGGAAGAGAACCGATCTTATGAGGAACAATCGGTCCAGATTATTGACCACAGGGAGAAAGTGTTACGGAATAAGGTTATTAATCATGTAATGGTTTTATGTAAAAACCACATGATGGAAGAGGAAACATGGGAATCTGAAAATGCAATGAGGCATAAGTACCCCCATTTATTCGATAAGTAAATAAATTGGGGGGAAGCAATTTTTTAAAGGGGGGCGGATGTAACATCCCAAGTAATTAATGAATAATAGATATTTTTATCTATGTCTATTAATGATTAGGATAGTGTTTTAGAGGCTTAAAATTGAAAATAAATACAATCTTATGCATGGAATACACTAATATTCTTAAAAGATTGTTTTACTGCCTTTTGATGGAAAACCATTTTTAAATCTATATTTTGAAAATTTTATAAGCTATGTTTGTCAAAATAAACTTATTATTTATGAATGGGACATTAAAATTTACTTTGTGTGAGTTTTTGGTATTTTTCTGACAATGTTCATTTTTTAATGAATAGTGAAAAATACTGCATTTTACATCAAAACTTCTTTTTAATCTAATTTATTTATATGATTAGATTATCTTTTGAATTGTTTTTTAAGTGAAATTAGAATATATTTTTACCATTTTATACAATGGTGTTCATTGGAATCAATTTCACTTTGAAATTGGACTTAAACTAGTGTCAATCTTTTGTTACGTATTGTTTCATAAAAACACGCTATTTGTCATGACAGTGGGAATTAGTTATTAAATTAATTAATGAAACTTACATGTTTCGAATTTTGTAAAATAGACATCATTTTTGAATTCTGAATATCAAATATAGCTTAGGGTGAAGTTTTGGTATCTTTCCGAAAAACTTCAATTTTTGATGAATAGTGAAACGACTAAGTGGTAGTTAAAAAAACTGATTTTTCGTTTAATTGAAACATTTCCCCTTCTGTGATTTGATTTTCAATAATCCTACATACATGGTTGTCAATAAAAAGTAAAATGTGGTTCAATGAGATTAGAATAATTTTTTGGTGAATAGTAACTTTTAAGTTCTTAACCGCAATTAGTGGTAATTAGTGCAGTTTAAGGTAAAAATAATGTTTTAATAATATGAGATGAGCTTGACACATGTCCTACCCTCATTGGATGTGTCATGGCCGACCAATAAAATCAATGGGTCAACTTGGGGACCCCATGGAGCCACTTTGGTTGGGAAGTGACATAAATAACATTTTATTTAATGTTAAAGTAAAAATGACACAAACAAAAGATGTTTTACTAAAACAATTTTTACATGGCGTTATACAAGTCACATTTTTTATTATAAATATTCATTGGAAATATAAAAAGATTTCATACATCATAGTATTATGTTTATAATTTTTAGACTTTATATAAATTAAATTATTTATGACATCATGATGATGCAGCGATTACCTCATTAATAAAGGATTTAAATAAAATGAAATGATAATGTAAAATCTATGAACTAAACATGTACAAAACCTATTTTATATGTGTATTTATAATCCTTAATCCCTTACCCTATAATTATATTAATGTGAGACCTTTTTAATCCGATACTCATTTTTAAATAAGGTATCATTTCTTTACTTTCCCAGAGTGCCCCTCCTCTCCTCTTATAAAAGGCCCCCACCTCTACCTCCTTACCCACACTCCCAAAGCTTTTGGCTCGGCCAACCCCTGCCCATTTTGTCTCACCACATCCCTCTATTACTCCTTGAAGCCTCAATTTGGGATGAAGTCTTCCCAAGGAAGCCTTTGAGCTCAAACCAAAGGGAGTTACCCAATTTTAAGGAAATGTCTTCACTTGAGTCCTTTTGTTTTATTTTGCTTCTCCAACCCCCTAAACTCTTTTTATTCATTTCTTTTGTAACAACTCAAGTATCTTCAATATACTAGGATGTTCTTATAAGAATTATTTTATCTAAACTTAAACACACCTACATCTAATGGTTAAAGGACATACAGTTTCCGTGGATGGTGAATTTATGCCTCCCGAAACGATGATTGTTCAACATTCTTTTAAAACATTCAAAAGTGGCCATTAAGATGTCACTATATTTATATATGATATATAGTATGTTTATGTTTTCCTTAAGCTTATGTATTTTTCATTTTGGTCATACCTTTATGGTTTACATTATGGGTAAACGCAATATCTTCATTTAAGGAAGTGCGGACTACCGCCCCCTCAAAGAGATTTGATTTGTTAAATACCATATGTGGGACGTATAAACGATGGAGTTATGATATTATATATGATATTACACTGGAATTATAATATACCTTTATATCATTATGATTCCATTCTATAAAATACGAAATAGAAATGAATGTTGCGTTCATACGTACGTATAGCATACCGTCTCCATGAACGGTGCATTTCATTTCGTACCTCTAAATGATTATGTAATATTATAAATGAATGTATACTGGATATATGTGATATATATGATATATACATCATGATTATAATTATGGATATAATGGATACATGAACAACTTGTAATTATAAAGGGCTTATTTTTTACACAAGTACCAATGATCGTTAAAACGACCGTTATTAACATAAATAATTACATAGTGTTCATGACATGGAAATAAGTGATATAAAAGTAATAATGAACTTGAAAAAGGTTCTTAAACAAGTATAAGTTAACTCAAGTTTATTATTCAGGAGATTAAAGAATGACCGAGTCATGTCGGGCCCGAGGTATGGGACTTCGTCTCAATATCCTTTCATTGAGGCATCTTTTGTTTTATACAAATCCTTCTTTTATATGTTGTATAAAACCCTTTGACATTTACATTTATCCAAAAGGAATATTTTTTATACGAAGTGTTTTACTAAACGACAAAAGGGAATGTTTTTGTCGTAGGTATGCGGCGACAACAACTTCTCCGCCGCCGTTACCAATATTTGAGTTTCAGCTTCCTCTACAAGAAATAACTTTTTTTAAAAGAAAAATAAATACCATGTTTTACTTTTATTTTATTTTGGTATTGAAATGGTTTTCATAATGTTTTTATATCAATGTGCTGTATTGATATCTTGTGATTGAAAGGTGGAAATGTTATGTTTTCGTTATGCATGTTTTATGTGATACGATTATGTTGATGTTCATGGGCATTATTATGAAGACGGATGGTTCCGTCATAGACTAAGGGAGGGTGAGCCTGATATAGATCTCCAATGCTTTGGGTAATGCGAAGGAGTGAAACCTTAAGGTTTCTCTGACAAATTTAGGGAATATACTGTGATGGGTATTCCAAACATAACCAAGAGGGTTACTCCCTACGTAAGAATGTTATGAATACCTCAAGTTACCTTTATGTCTTATTATTTCTATGGTTTATTCATGATTTGATGAGGTATGTTAAAGTGCTTATGTTTTATGGGTAATGTATGATTTCATTCTTATGTATATATGTACCCATGTTTCCTCTCCATATTTTTATATCCCTTACTGAGATTTTTATGCTCATCCCAAGTTTTTTTGAAATGATTTTCACAGGTCAAGGTAAAGGTACATGATATGATGATAGTGTCATGTAAGTTTCAAGAAAGAATCCATGTTTTATTTTAAATATGTTTCCATTGATGGGAAAGAAGAATACATTCTTTATGTAACCACTTTGTTTATATGTGGAATGTAATTCATGTTTTATGATCTAATTCTCTAAAACTCTAAACCCGAAAAGATCTTCAATGTGTAATCTTTTAATAACTCAAGATTAAGTAAGGTTTAAGGCTGGGGCCTTATAGTTGGTATCAGAGGTCGGTTTAGATATCTTTAGGAGTTAGAATTCAATTAAATTATTATCCAAAAATATTTTTTTATGGTAAAATTGAAGTGATATAGTATTTGAAGATTACCATGTTGCTTCATCTAAGACATGTTTTTTCAGAATGGTTTTCCGTAGAGGAAATAGGGAAGCAGTGCTAGGAAGGCATACAAAAGGAAATAACCTTTCGAATCAGCATCCTGAGATGGTCGGAATTGGAACTGAACAGTTTGTTGCAGTAATGGCGCAGTTGACTCAAGCGATAAATGGTGGTGGTATCCATGCACGAGATCAGCCAGATCAACCGCAGAGGAACATGTCAGTGGTGGAACATTTCATGAGGCAACATCCCCAATCATTTGGAGGATCATCTGACCATGTGTTAGCTGAAGGGTGGATTAAAGCACTGGATAAGATTTTCGATGTCATGGGGTGTTCAGACAATCAAAAGGTTAGTCTTGCTGTTTACTGTTTGCAGGGTGAGGCAGATCAGTGGTAGTCTATGGTTAAAAATATCAGGGACACCGATGAGATTGATGCTCTTGACTGGGATGAATTCAAAGGTATGTTTCTTGAGAAGTATTTTCCTAAGGCTGTTCGAATTAGGTTGGAAAAGAAATTCTTGGAATTGAGGCAAGAGGAAGACTCAGTGCCTACCTATGAAAAAAGGTTCACTCGATTGGCAAGGTATGCTCCAAATTTTATCTGAGACCTTGATAGTAAAATCAATCGTTTTTACTCAGGATTAAATCGAAAATATTGAATGGAATTAGCTTTTCATGAGTTTAAATGTTATTAAAATCTTTTTCGGTGTGGTGAGAAGGTGGAAATAGAGATTGTAGATGATCAAGTGTTCTATAATAACCCACAGAAGAAGAGCCCGAGGTGGCAGGAGAAAGGTAATAATTCTTCAAAAAAAGTCCAATGGTAAGAAAACAAAGTTTCCAGCTTGTGATAAATGTGGCGAAAGGCATGCTGGGTAATGTCTTTTGAATTCTAGAAAGTGCTACCGATGTGGTAAGATGGGACATAAGTCTTGTGATTGCACTGAAAAGGATCAATGAAGGTAAGACCAAATTTGATTTACAGTTACTGAAATGTTAATAGTGCAATGAGATGGGTCACTATGAAAACGAGTGTCCGACAAAGAGATTGAGTGATGGGAAGCAGTTAGACTAAAAGCAGAAAGGGGTGGTGAAATCCTTTGCAACAACTTCAGCAGATGTCGGGCCACCAAATGAAGTTGTATCAGCTCCAGGGAGCTCAGTATTTTTCAAAGATTGACTTGAGATCGGGGTACTATCAGCTGAAGGTAAAGGAAGCAGATGTTCTGAAGACGGCGTTCCGTACAAGATATGGACATTATGAATTTGTAGTAATTCCTTTTGGGCTAACCAATTCACCTGCTACATTCATGGATTAATGAATAGAATTTTCCATGAGTTCTTGGATAAGTTTGTGGTGGTTTTCATTGATGATATTTTGGTGTTTTCTAAAAGTAAAGAGGAGCATGAAATACATTTAAGGGTTATCTTGAAAACCTTAAAAGGAATGAAATTTTATGGGAAATTCAGCAAGTGTGAGTTCTGGTTGCAACAATTTTCTTTCCTTGGTCACATTGTTTCTAAAGATATGATAACTGTTGGTCCTGCAAAAACAAAAGTTGAGGAAGACTGGCCAAGACCCACAAATGTAACTGAGATTCGTAGCTTCCTTGGTTTGGCAGGCTATTACCGAAGGTTTGTTAGAAAATTTTCACGGTTATCTAGTCCAATGACTAAGCTAACTCGGAAGGGTGTTACGTTTATCTGGACAAAAGAATGTGATTATTGTTTTCATGAATTGAAAAGAAGATTGGTGAAGGCTCTACTTTTGGCACTACCTTCCAGGAATGGTGTGTATGTTATCTATAGTGATTCTTCATTGAAAGGACTTGGATGTGTCCTAATGCAGAATGATCAGGTAATTGCTTATGCTTCACGACAGTTGAAAACTCATGAGGTAAATTACCCAACACATGATTTGGAATTAGCTGATGTGGTTTTCGCTTTAAAAATTTGGAGACATCATTTTTATGGAGTAAAGTGTGAAATATATACTGATCACAAAAGTTTAAAGTATATATTCACTCAGAAAGAGTTAAACATGAGATAGAGGAGATGGATGGAATTAATCATGGATTATGATTGTACAATTCATTACCATCCGGGAAAAGAAAATAAAGTGGCTGATGCTTTGAGTCGAAAAAGTAATGCTTCATTAACAATGTTGTGTTTGGAACGTGATCCTTTGGTTAAGGATTTAATGATCTTTGGCATAGAAGTTTTTGGCGCAGGATGTTCTTCTGTTTTGTTTTAGGTATCAGTGAGATCATCTCTATCAGATAGAATCAAGAAAGCACAGAAGCAAACCAGTGAGTTGCAGAAAAAGGTAGAGCTGGTTCAGAAAGGTATGTTTCCTGAATTCAACACTGATAATGATTGCATTTTGAGATTTGGGAAGAGATTGGGTGTGCCTTGTGATTCACAGTTGAAGAGAGAGTTGTTATGTGAAGCTCATAGTTCTTCATTTTCAGTTCATCCTGGCAGTACTAAGATGTATAGAGATCTGCGGGAGTATTACTGGTGGGATTGAATGAAAAGAGATATTGCTGATTTTACTGTGAAGTGTTTGACATGTCAACAGGTAAAAGCAGAGTGGCAGTTACCGAAAGGGATGCTTCAGCCTTTATCAGTGCCAGAGTGGAAATGGGAGAATATATCCATGGACTTTGTTGTGGGATTACCAAAGACATCTCGAGGTAATAATGCAATCTGGGTTATTGTTGATCGCTTGACTAAATATGCTCATTTCTATTCTATACAAGATAATTTTTCACTAGATCAACTTTCCCATTTGTATCATAAAGATATATTCAGGTTACATGGAGTTCCTCTCTCCATTGTATCTGATCATGATCCCAGGTTCACTTCTAAATTTTGGAAAGGCCTTCAGAAGTCGTTGTGTACTGAATTAAATTTTAGTACAGCTTTTCATCCTCAATCATATGGGCAGTCAGAACAAAAAATTCAGACCATGGAGGATATGCTACGAGTATGTTCGATAGATTATCAGGGAAGTTGGGACCAACATCATTCTTTGGTTGAATTTTCATATAATAATAGTTTTCATTCTAGTATACAGATGGCACCATTTCAGGCATTATATGGGAACCGGTGTCGAACTCCAGCTTTCTGGGATGAATTGGGTGAAAGGAAGTTGATGGGCCAGAATTGGTAGAAGTGTTGGCAGAAAAATTTCAGCTGATACAGAAACACATTAGAACAGCTCAGAGTAGGCAGAAGAGTCATGCGGACAACAGGAGGAAGGATCTCTCTTTTGAGGTAGCTGATCATGTTTTTCTCAAAGAATCACCATGGAAAAGTGTGATGTGATTTGGTAAGAATGGAAAGATGAGTCCAAGGTTCATTGGACCATAAGAAATTCTGGAGAGAGTTGGATCTGTTGCTTACCGAGTGGATTTACCTCCGAGTTTATCTCAGGTACACAATGTTTGTCATGTTTCGATGCTGAGAAAGTACATGCCAGATCCATCTCATGTTTTGAGTCCAGAGGTAGTTCAGCTGGAAGAGAACCTATCTTATGAGGAACAACCGGTCCAGATTCTTGACCACAGGGAGAATGTTTTATGGAATAAGTTGATTAATCAGGTAAAGGTTTTGTGGAAAAACCACATGATGGAAGAGGCAACATGTGAATCTGAAAATGCAATGAGGGATAAGTACCCCCATTTATTCGATAAGTAAATAAATTGCGGGGATTAAATTTTCTAATGGGGGAAGGATGTAACATCCCAAGTAAGTAATGAATAATATATATTTTTATCTATTTCTATTAATGATTAGGATAGTGTTTTAGAGGCTTAAACTTAAAATAAATACAATCTTATGCATGGAATACACTAATATTCTTAAAAGATTGTTTTACTTCCTTTTGATGGAAAACCATTTTTAAATATATCTTTTGACAATTTTATAAGCTAATTTTGTTAAAATAAACTTATTCTTTATGATTGGGACATCAAAATTTACTTTGTGTGAATTTTTGGTATTTTTCTGACAATGTTCATTTTTAATGAATAGTGAAAAATACTGCATTTTACATCAAACCTGCTTTTTAATCTAATTTATTTATATGATTAGATTACCTTTTGAATTGGTTTTGAAGTGAAATTAAAATATATTTTTACCATTTTATCCAATGGTGGCCATTGGAATCAATTTCACTTTGAAATTGGACTCAAACTAGTGTCAATCTTTTGATACGTACTGTTTCATAAAAACACGCTATTTTTCATGACAGCTAGAATTAGTTATTAAATTAATTAATGAAACTTACATGTTTTGAATTTTTATAAATAGAAATAATTTTATAATTCAGAATATCAAATATAGCTTAGGGTGATGTTTTGGTATCTTTCTGAAAAACTTCAATTTTTGATGAATAGTGAAACCACTAAGTGGTAGTTAAAGAAACTGATTTTTTGTTTAAATGAAACTTTGCCCATTCAGTGATTTGATTTTCAAAAATCCAACATACATGGTTGTCATTAAAAAGTAAAATGTGGTTCAATGAGATTAAAATAATTTTTTGGTGAATAGTACCTTTTAAGTTCTTAATCGCGATTAGTGGTAATTAGTGCAGTTTAAGGTAAAAATAATGTTTTAATAATATGAGATGAGATTGACACATGTCCTACCCTCATTGGATGTGTCATGGACGACCAAGACAATCCATGGGTCAACTTGGGGACCCCATGGAGCCACTTGGTTGGGAAATGACTTAAATAAGTTTTTATTTAATGTTAAAGTAAAAATGACACAAACAAGAGATGTTTTACTAAAAAACAATTTACATGGGGTTATACAAGTCAGATTTTTGATTATAAATATTCATTGGAAAGATAAAAATATTTCATACATCATAGTATTTTTTTATAATTTTTAGACTTTAAATAAATTAAATTATTTATGACATCATGATGGTACAGTGATTTCCACATTAATAAATGATTTAAATAAAATGAAATGATAATGTATAATCTATGGACTACACTTGTAAAAAACCTATTTGATGGGTGTATTTCGAACCCGTATCACCTTAACCTCTAATTATATAAATGTAGGACCTTTTTAATCCAAAAATCATTTTAAAATAAAGTATCATTTCTTTACATTCCCAGCGTGCCCCTCCTCTCCTCTTATAAAAGGCCCCCACCTCTACCTCCATACCCACACTCCCAAAGCCTTTGGATCGGCCAAAACCTACCTATTTGGTCTCTCCACATCCCTCTATTACTCCTTGATGCCTCACGTTGGGCAGAAGTCTTCCCAAGGAAGCCTTTGAGCTCAAGCCAATGGGAGTTAACTGATTTTAAGGTAATGTCTTCACTTGAGTCCTTTTGTTTTATTTTGGTTCTCCAACCCCCTAAACTCATTTTATTCATTTATTTTGTAACAACTACAGTATATTCAATATACTAAGATGTTTTTATAATAAGGATTCGAGCTACACTTACACACACCTACATCTAATGGTTAAAGGACATACTGTTTCCGTGGATGGTGAATTTATGCCTCCCGAAACGATGATTGTTCAACATTCTTTTAACACCTTCAAAAGTGGCCATTAAGATGTCACTATATTTATATATGATATATAATATGTTTATGTTTTCCTTAAGCTTCTGTATTTTTCATTTTCGGCATACATTTATGGTTTCCACTATGCGTAAACGTGATATCTTCATTTAAGGAAGTGCGGACTACCGCCCCCTCAAAGTGATTTGATTCGTTAAATACCATATGTGGGACATATAAAGGATAGAGTTATGATATTATATATGATATTACACTGGAATTATAATATACCTTTATATCATTATGATTCCATTCTATAAAATACGATATAGAAATGAATGTAGCGTTCATGCGTACGTACGGCTAACCGTCTCCATGAACAGTGCATTTCATTTCTTACCTCTAAATGATTATATAATATTATAAATGCATGTATATACTGGATATATGGGATATATATGATATATACATCATGATTATAGTTCTGGATATTGTGGATACATGAACAACTTGTAATTATAAAGGGCTTATTTTTTACTCAAGGACCAATGATCGTTAAAACGACCGTTATTAACTTAAATAATTACATAGTGTTAATGACATGGAAATAAGTGATATAAAAAGAATAATGAACTTGAAAAAGTTTCTTAAACAAGTATAAATTAACTCATGTTTATTATTCAGGAGATTAAAGAACGACCGAGTCAAGTCGGACCTGAGGTATGGGACTTCGTCTCAATCTCCTTTCATTGAGGCATATTCTGTTTTATACACAACCTTCTTTTATACGCTGTATAAACCCCTTTGACTTTTACGTTTATCCAAAAATAATATTTTTTATACAAAGCGTTTTACTAAATGACAAAAGGGAATGTTTTTGTTATACGTATGTGGCGACAACGACTTCTCCGCCGCCGTGACCATTATTTGAGTTTCAGCTTCCTCTACAAGCCATACATTTTTTTAAAAGAAAAATAAATACCAGGTTTTACTTTTATTTTATTTTGGTATTGAAAATGGTTTTCATAATGTTTTTATTTCAATGTTCTATATTGATATCTTGTGATTGAAAGGTGGAAATGTTATGTTTTCTTTTATGCATGTTTTATGTGATACGATTATGTTGAGGTTCTTGGGCATTATTATGAAGACGGGTGGTTCCGTGATAGACTAAGGGTGGGTGAGCCCGATATAGCTCTCAAATGCATTGGGTAACTCGATGGAGTGAAACGTTAAGGTTTCTCCAAAGATATTTAGGGAATATACTCTGATGGGTATTCCAAACGTAACCAAGAGGGTTACTCCCTACCTGAGAATGTTATGAATGCCTCAAGTTACCTTTATGTCTTATGATTTCTATGGTTTATTCATGATTTGATGAGTTATGTTAAAGTGCTTATGTTTTATGAGTAAAGTATGATTTCATTATTATGTATATATGTACCCATGTTTCCTCTGCATATTTTTATATCCCTTACTGAGATTTTTATGCTCATCCCATGTTTTTTTGAAATGATTTTCACAGGTCAAGGGAAAGGTACATGATATGATGATAGTGTCAAGGAAGTGTCAAGAATGAATCCATGTTTTATTTTAAATATGATTCCATTGAAGGGAATGAAGAATAATATCTTTATGTAACCACTTTGTTTATATGTGGAATGTAATTCAAGTTTTATGATCTAATTCTCTAAAACTCTAAACCCGAAAAGATCCTCAATGTGTAATCTTGAAATAACTCAAGATTAAGAAAGGTTTAAGGCTGGGGCCTTATACTGATGACCCGTTCGGTCACGTGGGTGGGCCCCAAGGTCGGGAACACTTTTCTGTGAGGCACTTGTGGTACATGTCATGCCATGACCCGACAGCCATGCTAAGGCATGGTGTAGGTGCTGTCAGTGTACCCCAGTTGTTACATTTGGTAACAAAGGCAACGTTAAGTTAATTTCAGAATTATGATTACTGAACCATAGGTAAAACCACTAGCATGATACTAAGTAAAAATATGATCACAAAATCATAACATAGGGATCCCATGTGATATGATTTTAGTAAAAATCCTACAAATGAATAATTTATTTATTCATGACATATTGTCTTGTGTTTTTTTCTATCCATTTCTATTTTAAAAAATAGTTGGAACCAGGAGAAACTTAGAAAATAACCCATTTGAGGGACTGTGAAATGATTTCCCAAATGACATCCCTAATGATTTGGGAGGTGGAGGTCAAAAAATCATGTTGATTCATACCCAACTATTTAATGTTAAGAAAAATATCCATACTAATGGAGAACGTACTCTTTTACCAATGTGGGAGAAACTGGCCATGAAGTGTTTTATGGGGCAACGACCCCAAACATTTAGTGAATCTTTTGAACCAATAGGTTCATGAAAGTTGGTCAACTCTGTGGAGAAAATTTTTTTGTGCTCCACTATTTCTGAGATGGAGAAGGTGGCACTTGTCATTTATCATCTAGATGTAGAGGACGATTAGTTGTGGGATTTAATTAAGAACACCATGACAAGGGAGGAAATTGAAGAGATGGAATGATAATAATTTAATATCATGTTCTTAATATTTATTTTCCACGATATCATCATACGAAGATGGAGAGATAATTTTTAGAGATCCTGAAAAAATAATGAGAATAAATTAAAACCCAAAAAGTGAATTTCCAAAGGCTTGCAAGGTACACTTATATTTTTGTTTTAAAAAATGATATAAAAATTGGTATATTCAATAGAGGATTTAAACCACACTTTCGAAAGGCTCTTTCAATTTGATACATTAAGAGTGATGAATAAGTTGTTCGATGTGATCTCAATGTGGAGATGGGGTTTGGAGAATGGTCCCATGGTTATGGTGATAAGAAAAGAGTGATGGAGTTTCAACCTAGTGGATCTAATGACAAAGGTGGGAAGAAAGCTCAATGACCGACATGACAAAAATGTGTGATGTTACACCATTAGAACAGTATAAAAGGGATGGGTAAGTGATTTATGTGTAGGAAAGAAGGACACAATGATCAAGAGTGTCGAAAATACATGAAAAAAATGGCGATTATAAATAAAAAATGGGCAACACCACCAATAGTCCAATGCAAAAATTGTAGGGATTAAGGTAACTATGCATGATAGTGCACTAAACCTAAAGATCTAGAGAGTAATCAACATCAGTAGCCACCAAATCCAACAGAACAAGGTAATGATTATTACATCACTACTGCAGAAGTGGACCAAGATAATGAAGTCATACAATGTACACTTCCTATTCACTCATGAATAGAAAAATTATTATTTGATTGCGGTTATAAACATTCGTTTATATATTGCATGTTTTCTTGAACTATATAATCAATGCCCCTAAAAATTGAAGTGGATATATCTGTAAATTCAATAAGTTGTGAAATCATTGCAACCATAGAGTTTGAATCTTCTCCTATTGGCGTATGTGGAATGATTCTTCCAAAACATCTCATAATACATCCCTTTGTGAAATTATACACTATAATGGGAATTGATTGGATCTCATTATATAAAGAATCTTTTAACTATCGAGAAAGAGAAAAATATTATCATATTTTGAAGCATCCCATTTTTCACTACAAATTCATGTATGACCATGAATCTCCTTTGGAAATTCCTTCAATGGTGTGGGTTATGATTCCATATGAAGAAGCATACCTCTCCCAAATGGTTGAGTCAAAGTATACTACCAACCATGTGGGAATGTCCATCGTGAGTGAATTCGCTGATGTAATTGCCGAAGAGTTACCCATAATTTTATTAAATCATTGGGTAGAGTTCTCAATAGAACTCATACTCTGAGCTACTCCTATCTCAAAAGTGTCCCTATATAATGGCTCCTATCTAATTGGAGGATTAAAAGATTCATATGTAAGAGTATCTAGACAAGGGGTTCATATGCCCAGGTGCATCACCCTGGGGTGTGCCAGTGGTATTTGTGAATGAGGATGGAACAATGCATCTACATATAGATTATTGAGAACTGAACAATATCACCATAAAGAAAAAGTATCCTCTTCCAATAATTGATGACTTGTTCAGTCAGTTTAGAGGATCTCAATACTTTTTAAAGGGGGATATTTGTTCTAGATATCATCAGCTAACAGGGAAGAATGATGATATTCAGAAGACTGCATTGCATACAATGTATGGGCACTATGAGTATCTTGTTATACCCTTTAAACTTACTAATTCCCATGAAATCATCATGGATTTGATGAATAGAGTCATTATACATTACCTCGACAAATTTGGGGTAGTTTTTATTGATGATATTCTCATATAATACAAGAGAAAGGAGGAACGTATAGAATATCAATGACTTGGTTTGGTAAAATCGAGAAAAGAGAAGTTGTATGCCATGTTCAGCAAGTGTGACTTTTATATGATGCATGTCATGTTGTTTGGACATGTGATCACAAGTGGGGTAATTTCTGTGGACCATTGAAAATGAGTTGTTGATTGGGGAATGGCCTAGACCCTCTACTGTCACAGAAAACTATAGTTTTCATGGATTATCTGGGTACTACTGACATTTTGTTAGAAATTTCTCATGATTTTAAAGCCCACTAACAATGCTCACAAGGAAAGGGGTAAAGTATTTCTAGACGAAAGTATGTGAGAGAAGCATCAAGGAGCTAAAGGGAAGGATGATCACTGCACCTGTACTCACACTAACAAGATGTGGAAAAATATTTTTGATATACAATGATGCTTCAAAGAAAGGCTTGGGTTGGGTACTCATGAAAACTGATAATTTAATAGCCTATGCCTAATGGATGTTGATGATATATGAGTCGAACTACCCTACACATAATCTATATCTGGAATCAATATTTTTTTCTTTGATAATCTATAGTCGCTACCATTATGGGGAGAAGTGTTACATATACACGGACCAAAAGATCCTAAAATATATATTAACACAAAAGGAAATCAACATGTGTTAAAGGAGATGGTTAGAGATAATCAAGAATTAAAATTACTCTATTCAATATCGTACTGGAATGGAAAACAAAGTAGCATATTCTCAACGAAGAAAAGAAAATGATCCTCCTTCCATGTTATAGATTAAGAACACTCTATATTCATGGATATGCAAAGGATATATTTAGAAATCCTATGGTAAGAGGATAAATCGTACCTTTCCTGAATGATTGTGAAACCATCCATCCAAGGTTTGATTAAGGAAGCACAATCAGATGATGTGGAGTTACAAAAGAGGTTGAATGTAGTAATAAAAGGGAATCTTTAAGAGATCCATATTGACGATGATATTGTGATTCAGTTTGGAACATGACTTTTTGTGTCTTTATCACCCGGAATAAAGAATGATCTATTTGAAAATGAACATAGCTCATCGTTATCTATCCATCATGGGAGTAATAGGGAGTACCATGATCTCCGAGAACACTTTTGGTGGGATAACATGAAGAATGAGATTTCATAACATATATCAAGGTGCCTGGTATGTCAGAATGTTAATGTAGAGTGACAAAAGACCAAAGTTGTGATGCATCAATATCCTATACCAATGTAGAAATGGGATAATCTCACTATGAAAATTGTCACGAGTCTCCCAAAGACGTCGAAGATGAATAATGTGATATGGGTTGTGGTTGACCGACTCACCAAGACATTCCATTTTTTCTCTATTCGAGAAGTCCTATCGCTTGAAAAACATTCCACGATATATGTAAAGGATGTGGTCAGACTGCATGGTGTTCCACTATTTATTGTCTCTTATCATGATCCAATGTTGATAACTATATTCTATTGAAGTATTCAATATGAATTTACTACTGAATTAAATTTCAGTATGACCTATCAACTCCAAACAGATGGCCAATTTGAAAGGACCATTTAGATGCTTTAAGATATGCTAAGAGCATGTTCTATAGAATTCAAAGGTGGATAGGATCAACATATCTCTTTTGTTGAGTTCTCGTACAAAAATAACTTCAACTCGAGTATTCAGATGCCTCCATATGATGCTTTTTAAGGAATGTGTTATAGAACTCCAACATTTTTAGATGGTGTGGGAGAATGAAATCTAAATGGACCCGATCATGTGAAAGAGATGAAAGAGAATGGTCAGGTCATCCAGAAACACATCAAAGCAGATCAAAGTCGGCAAATGAGTTATGATGACAACTGTCGAAGGGATGTGGAATTCAATGTTAGAGACAATGTCTTCCTTTGAATATCACCATGGAAGAGAGTCATGCAGGTTGGAATGATAGGGAAGCAAATCCAAATGTACATTGGTCCCTTTGAGATCCTTGACCACATATGAGTTGTATAATATCATCTTGTAATTCCACCAAATATAGCTCAATTTCATGATTTGTTTCATGTATCACTCCTAAGAAAGAACATTCGACATTCATAACATGTACTGAACTCAGAGGTGGTATTGCAGGAAGATGATCTCTCCTATGAGGAGCAGTAGTGAAGATTCTGGTCTAAAGTGATAAGGTTTTATGCAACAAGAATACCCACCTTGTCAAAGTGTTGTGGGGGAACCATAACTTTGAAGATGCTATTATGGAACCATGGAAGGAAATAAAGGAGAAGTAACCACACTTATTTGTGTAAAACTAAATTTCAAGGCAGAAATTTCTTATTGGGGAAGAATATAACGACCCAAATTTTAATCAATGGAATTCCATTATTATAATTATTCCTAATAATAAAATCAAATTAGCGAGCAATACCATACTAAATAATATGATATCAATAAACATAATTTTTCCACCTCTATGTTTGAATTTCAAAAATCTAACATACCGGTTTGGGTTCATTAGGATTTTTGGAGTCTAATAGAACATACAAAATTTTTTGTGAATAGTAACAATACATTAACAATAGTAAACTACCCTTATAAATATTAACATGGACCATATGAATATAATTTCATCAATAATAAAATTAACCTAACCCATCAATGATTAAATAAAATTAGTGCATCTTATAAGTGACAATTTTACCAGAGAAAAAGTATTGTTATTTTTTTATGTCATAAATAAATAATTATTTTAATTTTTTTTTCTTTTTAAAATGTGTTCATAAATTAACAAATATATTTATTCTAGATTTATGATAATTTTATAATACCTTCTGTAATTTTTGGAAGTATTATAAAATCAGTAAAAATTTTAAAAACTAAATTTTCAAGTAAATTATGATTTTAATTAACAGTTAAATTAATAATTTTTAGATCACTATTTATGAAATAGTGGACATGATTTTTGGATTAAGAACATTGAAAAATGGTTGGGGTGAATTTTTGGGATTTCTGTGGAAAACTTTAATTTTTTATGAATAGGGAAATAAAATAATTTACAAAATAATGTAAATAAGCTAATTATAGAGTCATGCATGATGTTCTACTGATGTAAGACAAATTGGTTTGGGTTCATAAGATAAAATTACTATTCTGGGACACAGATGACTCATTATTCATTTTCTTGGGGGGAAATAATAAATTAATGAATTTTATACTGAGAAATCCCCTCTACCCTCCACTATCAATACCACCCTTCACACCCTCATTTCTTCACACCTCTCAATATTCATGTGTTTTATAACGTCTAAAAAATCTTCCATAGATCCTCCGATATACCCAAAATCTTCTAGTCACATTAGTAGTCTAGTCCTAGCATCGTTCATGGGGATCTTAAGAGGATGATTGAAGGTGTAATTCTTCTCTCTCTCTTTCCTTTAAATTCCTTTAAATTTCAAGTTTATTTCATAATATATAAACCCTTATATTCATCCACATTATATAGTAACTCCCATAATATAAATATAATGTAATTTTATGATACGAATGAAATATTATATCATCCAACCCCTATCTCGACTTCTTTTTATTTTCTGAAATAAAACACAGTTCAAGTGGTGTTAATTTATCACCTTCAAGAAAAAAATTGATTTCAATTTTCATTTTCACCTTCTAAAATAGTAATGAATATATATTAATGGTTGAATAATATTGTTTTATATGTATTATATCATATTTAATTTTCTTGAACAAACATTTGTACATTTCACAAATGAATAAATGAAAGAAGTTAGTTGTGGACAAAGAACCACCAGAATTAACCTAAACGATCATCATTAAACTGATAACTAATGATTCATTCACATGGTATATAACATATTCCATTTAAGATCATTTATAATCATGGAATATCATTAATAACACGTAATATCAGTTTAGTATGTTTACCCATGTTCTACATGAACTTCCATTAATGAAAACATGTGAACCGTTCAAGAAAAAGCAAAAAAAACAAACATTCATGAACACTGTTTTATACACAATAACTCAACTAAAAGACCATAAAATAATTTAATGAAACCATAATGAATCATATTAATGAAAAACAGGTTCTGGAATTGACAATTAATGAATCTATTTTTTTACAGGACATTAAAGCGAATAAAGCGTTTAGATACAAGGTAAAAGGAAAATCTCGTACCAAACATTCTTTCATCATGTTCTCCCTATTTCACTAAATTTTTGGTACGGTCACTCCTAAAAAATCATTTTTTCATAATTTTATTACCTTTTATAGGGTTTAAATGTTTTTAATGATTTTTATTTTAAAAAATGTTTTACAAAATAAATCTTCTTTCAAAAACACACCTTTTACTTCTCACTCAAGATTGATGGTTATTGTATCAAGTATGTTATTCCCACTTTATATTGGGAACCCAATGTTTATGAATTTTTTCATAGGAGATCAAACTCATTCCATTACATGGGTTATTTATGGTCATTTTTGATATATTTTTACTATGGCATGCATGATAATGATAATGTTATAATGTGACGGGTGTGCCTTGAATTATATAGTGTAATGTGAATATTTAAATGTGACGAGTGTGCCATAATTATACAAGACTCCAATACATTGGGTAATGTGATGAATCTAATGAGTTTAAGTGAAGAGTTAAGTGAAAAGTATTCTAGATTTTTTCACACGAATGTGTGGTATTTTACCACTAGGACTTGATGCATCATTTTTATGCATTACAACACATCAAGTCTATTATTTATGCTTCCACTCATGTTAATGATCCATTTCATATGACATGATTATGCTTGTACATTTTTATATCGTTTATATATATCCTATTAATATGATTTTATCTCACCCTCTTTTGATGTATATTCTCAGGTGACTACATGTACTAATGAGATGTAAAGTTCCAATAAGAAGCTCGAAAAGTAGAAATTAAATAAATGATTATGTTTCATGTTTAAAATGTAATTTTTTGTACCTGTTTTCCTATGAAACCAAAACTATAGATCCTCATTGAGTAATACTATGTTGTTGATTATCTTTATAATGATGTTATAGGAAAGATAGAAAAGTCATGGTCAATATAGACTATCCCTAGGATTTTATAATGATGCTCTGATGTGGGAGAGTAGGTGAAAAATTAATTAATGAAAACTATTAAAAATGATTCCAATTATGGGCTGAATATATTTTTTATGTGGGAAATTAAATCTTTTTTCATTAGCTTGAATGGAAACCCATGATACTCATAATGAAAATACATAAACTGAAACACCATGTTCAGATTTACATTCTATCTAAATCCCAATTGGTGGAAACCCTATAGGAAGTAAAACTTTGGGAACCAATAGTCTTACCTAAATTGATTGAAAATATCGTCGAATCTGGGTAAATGTTTTTTGTTCATCAGAATAACCTAGTTATACATTTTCTAAATAGTTTAGATAAAAGGAATATAAACATTCTTTTTGATAATAAAATAAGTAAACAACATGGTGAAGTAGCCTTGTTCAAAAATCCATTCCTCACCAAGTCATGATGTTTTACTGTGATATCCTTCATCATTATCAATTCCACGTGATTCAAAGGTATCGAAACAATTTTTCCATGTGGCATGATCTCTGACTCAAATTCAACACCTTATTCATGATGGTGTACTCCAAATTGATCTATGAAGTCCTTTTAGTAGAGATCCATGACTAAAAGAAAAATATGAGGGCGTTGTGATCGATCATGTTGTGAGAGTCAGTCCAACCATCTATTTCATGAGCATACAGAGGTGACTCATGTTTTGTTCAACTCATCCTTCTCTGAGTTCAACAAAATTCTCAGTGTGATGTTATCTCCCATTGGTTAAGTGAAAGAAAAACTTATCTTATATTAGACAATGTGTTATCAGAGTCTAGTTAGGTAGTTCTTGTTGAGTATAAAATAAAATATTATCATATCTGGAATCATAAATTATAAAAAATTTCTATATCCTTTGAAAATATAGGAAACTCTATAATTCATTGATAATATTACACATTCTTGAACAATTTTTTATAAAGATGAACAAATTTAGACAATAACATGACTTATATGTCATGTCCATCAACTAATTGTGAATTTTAAAATACAAGTGAAGATCTAATATAAAAAATAAGGAGTAGACAAGGTAAATGTGATCTAGATAAAATAAAAAAAATAGATATACCCTCCCTAACAAATTCTAATGACTGGCCCACATAATATATGTGACATGCCTTATACCAATAAATATGTTCCTGAGGTGTATGATCAGTCCATGTCTACTGCTAACAACCCATGATCGATCTCTGGTTCCATATTTTTGGATGTCTCTACATACTTGGGAAATCTATTTTTTATACATATTAGAGATTTCACGTCCTACAATACTAATATAACTAACTCAGGGGTACCAGGAATACCTAACTGTAATGTTCGAACAACCAACTGTTAATGGGAACTAATGGTACTGAAATAGACATAAGGAATTGAGAATACTGTAATATTTTAGGAATGAATGTAATGATTCTTCTGTATATCTATATCATTATTCTTACATCCATCATATGAGGTACTCATGTCTTCTATATGAGGTCTTGTATTTTTTGTAGTGAAGGGTAGGAATAGACCATCATCTTGGATTTTATGTTAAATCTTCCCAATGGTCATATAATTCCATAGAACATCTGGTTATAGTGTAATGACAATGTATCATACCTACTTTCTACTATTCATTCAATGTTTTATTCCAAAAATCCTAGACATCTATAACTCTTTACAAACTAGACGTAGTGTGAAATAGACAAGCTAAATATATCATGTGGATGATTTTTATATGTTGATTGAGCCCTATTATAGATCCTTAAACTTATATGTAAAACAAATATTTATTTATTACGGAATTAAATCATTGAAAAAATAACTTCATAAAGTCCTCCAATGAGAGTCCCACAGATTATACATCGGACCCATAACTCCCCAAAATGATTTGATTATATGTTCGTCGTAAACACAACTAGAATAAACATCCTATCTGATGATGTCTTAATGAGGTTGAATATGCTACCTACTATTTCAATCCAATCCTTAGTATCATGTTATCTACCATTTATATAGATGTTTGGGCGATTCTATATATGGAAATCTATATCTCACTCTTCCATAGATTTTGGAGGTGGTTGGAAAGGAACCATTCCCAAAATACTAAGGAATATGTGGACTAGAAAAAGAAATGTATGAAAAGTAGTGCTGAATTGATTAGTAAGAAAAAATATAAAAGATACATTAGCATTATAGGAAAATATTTATATGAGATAATGAGGATATTATAGGAAAACTATATCATACATATAAATGGTTAAACACATGAATCATGGAATTAATATTGGTAGTTACCAAGACACGAATAAATGAAAAAATAGGGTTTGTGAGAGCATAAAATCATAATATGACATATACAAGTGGAATAAAAAAATATAACATTAAAAACTATAATAAATAGAAACAAGATCAGTCATTAAGTTTTGGACATGAAATCAGGCCCTCTCATATACATATGGACATTAAATGATGCCCACAAAAAATATTTGTAACATTTAATGTGGATCACACATAACATTGACAAAATTTATTAATTTTCATGCATATAATTATGAAAATGAAATCATGTATGGGCATAATTGAATATAATTCTTCAATGGTACTAACCATCATCCCTATCAAATATATGTCTTAATGTGTTAGGTTCACTCAATGTTCCAGCCATGTATATTTAAGGAGATATAAAAATCAATATTTAGTGTATTTTAGGGAGATATCGGTCTTACCAATTGAATAATGAATATTGTATTTCTGTGTTCCATAAAGATAATAAAAATTCACCATATCATAACACATGATAACGAAAGGGTATTGTTGAAATTACATAATATTGTACCCTGTGGAAAAAGTGTAGTATTCTTAATCATTTCATTTGATCCAAACCCATGTAATAATAGGGATTTATCCTGGAATAACCCATGAACGATAAAAAAATTAGAAAAAAACATGTCATCATAAAAATTAATTATTAAAAGAAGCAATAATAATGTTTAAATTGGATAATATCACTAGTATATACAAAAATATATCATTTTATGTCACCATAGTTAGAGGATGATTTTTAATGTTCACTTGGAACATTTATAAAAAGAAATAAGGTTTCATTGAAAATGAATTTTTAAAACGTAATACATTTCCAAAATAATTTTCTATGAAAGCTACTTTTAAAATGTATAAAAATATTACAATATCATTTAAAAATGTAAAATAGAAATTATTACTTCTAATTTAAAAAATAATTAGTAAAACATTAACTAATATGAAAATGATTTTATTAAATATATTATTTAAAACCGAAAAAGAACTAAAAATTAAATAAACACACATTAAAACATAAATAAAATTCAAAATCCTTGTCATTTAAACTAATAATAAATTATCTTTTAATATTATATTTAACATATTTTTAGAAAACATTTTTTCAAAGAACAGATATTTCAAACTGAATAAATATTTGAAGATGAATTCAGTCAAAAAAAGAACTCTTAATTTTACAAAGAACCAATGAGTTGCAAATGGTTTAATTACATGAATAAAAACTTAATAAATATAGGAAAAGAAAATTCATGTGTATAAATGATACATATATCCTAATATTTTATCAATCGAAGTATAATCATAAAGAATTCTCACTAAACGATGAGATTGTTGCAATATAATCTTACCACTTTGGTAACATTTAATCATAATACCCCAAAAAGAATATAATTACACGATTCAAAAAAATCCCTGAAAAGAAGTATATTTATTAAATAAAAAATTAAATTTATTATTCTATACACCTCTTAAAAAATATATGTGTGTCAAAGATAATAATAATATCAAATAAGGAAAATATTAATAGAAATCCATTCATACATTATTTAAATTGAAAACGCTATCTCAAGGAATGAAAACTACAAAAATGGTCATGTAAATAATATATTTTTTAATTTTAATAGCCATAAAGAATGTAATATTGATGAATATACACAACATATAATATAGAGTTAGTGAATATTGAATGTGTCTCCCAAAAGTAAATAGTATGACATAAATCCCTTATATTATGTCTGCACATCCTTCGTACAAGTTAAAAACTCTTATATTATAAATAATATTTGATTATAAATATTTTAAATAAATATATTAATATATAACAAACCATATATAGTTTTCTTATGAATTTTATATTACCTATTTATGAACAATACCAGGTTAAAGTCAGATTTCTGGTGACAATCCTTTTGCATTTTATATATGTCTTGACTTGATATTTCTGGACCACCTACATTAATAATGATTTAATAAATTAAAAAAATGTAAAACATGATATAAATATCATATATATTCAGTATATATGTAATTATAATAATCAATAAAATTTTAAATAGTACACGAAGTTCACTAATCATAGAGATGGTGGGCCTATGTACGCATAAACTGTGTATCAAATTCCTTATCATATTGAAATGAAAAATTGTAAATGATATATATATATAAAAATATTATAATTATATGTAATATATATTAAAAATTTATATGAATCTGTTTCTTAATAAATTTCATGTATATCATGAAGGAATCATATCACTTCACGAGGTGGTAGTACCCAATACACAAGAATGACATTATCGTATTGATACAATATATAACATTTGAAGTTATGTGTTATATAAAATTTCAAAATCATAACAATATTTTAAAAATATAATATATAATATATGAAATATAAATACAATCTTTATTACAGACCTTAAATTGTGGTAATGGTAGAATAAAGGACAATGGATCGTGTGGTGGTAGTCCGCCATGCAGAGGAATAATGATTATGTATCATATTTCTTGGTAATGTGTGATGTTTCATGATAGAAAAATTATATAAAAAATTTAAATATATTGATATTAGTGACATTATTATTATATAAAAATTATAAAAAATAAATAATGGGTTTTGAGGATGAAATAAATCATAAACAATTATTTATTAATGTTACATCTTCTTTAGTTGTCTCCTTTTGATTGTCACAAAAGGACGTCTTTGGTAGGATGTATGCCCTATATAAGGAATATCAGATGAGAGGCGGGAATTGTATAATTGGACTATGTTGCATGTGTATGATAAGAATGTCTTGATAAGAGGTAATAAGTGAGGGGATGATTGAACTTTTATAATATAGGAAAAGGAAAATCTTCTAAATACAAAATGATAAACACTATTGGCTGGACTCCAATAAATCATGTGGCTCAAATAATGAACTATATTTTATAAACTATGGGATATGATAAAAACATGGTGAGTAAATTGGTTTTGGAAAATATTCTTTGTACTATTTCCCCTTAAGTTTAATGTTTACTCCCTTAGTAAACTCATCTTCTCTTAATAACAAGCTATTATTTTTAGTAATTTTGATGAAACAAATTACACAAAAAATTATGTTTTAATTATTATAAATTATAATTTATTCTTTTAAAAAATAATGAATCCACTCTCCTAGATTAAATTCACAAAAGTGTAAAAAATTAAATTTAAAATTAAACTACTATACATGACAAATCACAAGTTTTTTAAACTGAAAAATTGATCAGAAGATTGAAATGTTTTTATATCCAATTTCAATGTGATATAGATTAAAATTATATTTATATATTTATATGTTATATAATTAAATTTAAAAAAATTAATATATAACTTAACTATATAAATAATTCTAAATGAATGGAAACATTATAAATAAATTCAATATTTTAAAATATAAATAACAAAATTAACATCATCTGAAAAATCCCAAAAGTTAATCATAATATAATTTTGATGTTATGGATTAATAAAAAATTTTTATTTTGATATATATTCATTTTTAAATTATATTAAATTATTTTAATAATATTTAAACCAATAAAATAATGTAAAACTACATTTTAGATAAATCAATTTTTTTATCATATAATATGATTTATTATAATATGTTGAATCGGAAAATATATGATAAATGTAAAATAATTATTTAATATGTAATTTATAAAGTACGTTAAAATAGTTCATTAAAAAATAATTAATAAATTTATTTATATAAAATACACATTATCCTTTAAATGTAGTATTCCACGGATATCCATCCGTTTATTTTAATGTGGGTTTATTTTCATTTCAAAAAATTTCATCAAAATTGAATTCATTGTATAATATTATGTAACCCATATTTTTATAATTAAGTTAATCATATTAAGAATATCCATTCTAATGACTTGGTGACAGCTATAATATTAAATGATAATATTAATATTATATCATATTTTCCAATAACTCAATCATACATGAAATGTAAGGTACCAAATGAACTCATTATTTTTTCATGCACAAAATAAAATGTTTTTTGAATATACCACAAGATAAACTCTGTGTTTCATGTCGCACAAGCTTATAATTATTTTATAAATAATAAATTTTTAATATGGTGTATCATGAAAGTAAAATCATCTAAGATTTTTAATTTATTACAAAATATTTAATCCTGAAAACTCAATTGGTTACATTATTCCCCTCATAAAATGAATTTCACCCCAATAATTCCATGGGGACATCAATGTTTTATTACACATAATTTCAATTCATATAAACCTACATCATAAAAAGGATTAATAAAACATTATCATGAAAAAAATAAAAGGGATATGTGATGTTCTAATTAGATAACACATACTATATTTCTAAATAAGAGAACATAATTTGGATTGAAATAAAATAACAAAAACTTATCATCAGTGATAATGATAAAAGATCACAAAAAAGTGGGTGATCTCATGAAATTTAGATATAAACAAACTAAAAACAAAATATTCATGAAAGTGGTCATTGATAAAATAAATAATTATGATTATAGGAATAAATTTTATTTCAAGGAAATTTTTGTATAATTAATAAATTCTCCAACGATGATATAATTAATTGATTTCAATATATTTCATATGCACAATAGTATACATCGGTTATGCCCTAATAAAATTTCAATTAGTACATTACTATAATGAATAAAAGATATTTTAATGAAAAACTATTTGATTATATGATCAATAATAGAATAAAAACTCATTCCGAAAATCCTTAGTTATCATAAGAATAAAATTCTAAGAACATGCTATCAGATATGCATATAGTTTCAATAGGTGAAGTAATACGTTAATCATTTAATCCAAAATAAAATATTATCTTAATACTTTCTAGATATATGGTAAACCTTATTAACCATGTAACAAATTAAACTGTGTTTCCATGAAACTGGACACCCGAACTGATCTGTCACATACTTGAAGGGTGGTCCCGATCCCCACAGGCTGTGGACAAGCCCCCATACATCGAATGACACAAATAAGGGCACGATTTCACACATCCTGAATTACCACACATCATATATATATATATAGAAAATAATAAATATAATAATACTAGAAATATATATATTCCATAACTATAAGGAAAACTGTAAAAATTGAAAAATGGAAATAGTAGCTAAAAACTCCAAAAGACATGTTTGACTGCAATGGACTTCTTAACAAACAAATAATCCAAAAATGGCATGAAAAAACTCTAACCATATCACCACCAAATATAAATCCTAATGGACAAGAACATTTTGGACTCACTATGGTTCCTTTCCATTCTAAACACTAAAAGATAAAAAAGGTCTTCGTACCATGGAAGCAATGTGCATGGCTTGAACTAATAGGCTCATTAGGATGCCACAGTAGTGTTCCATATTTGTTGTCTATATAAAAATTAATGTATGCACATTTTTAAAATAATATAAGGAATGATATTTAGTAAATCATTGTTATAGAGAACATGGTAAAATTTTCAGTTTTCTATAGTTCTAATCAAAAGCATGTATATCAGTTTGAAATCAAATTTTTAGTATTATTTCAACAAGTACAATCCAACATATCTAGGGTAACTCATAAATTTAAGAAATTCATAATAGAATTATAGTTATCACAATACCATGGAATACGAATGTTCTAGGAATTTTACTACTCGTACCAAAATTATCAAGTGCAAAAAACTAATCTTAGAACAATGAACCTATTAAGCATGGGAAAACACCAAGTGTAATCCCCCAAAAATTCTAGTATCGATTTCCTAGAAAAATTGGCTAACGGAATCGATGAAATCCCCAATATAATCATCCTCAATAATAACAAAAGTGGTTGATGGAATCAATCTATTCCTTCCTTCTATGTTCACAAGGTAACCCATGCTCTCTTTTTCATAACCCCATTTTAATGCTTTGAAAATCCATTAAAAACAATTTCACAAATCCATTTATCAAAATCTAGTGAAAACCCAATTTTCATTCAAAACCCACTTTCAACACACCTACAAATCATGAAAATTTCATAAATTAATTTATAAATCAATTAAAAATAAAAACATGCATCTCCATTATCATAGTATAGACATATAAACACATACCTCATATTTCGGGCCACACATGCCCACAACTGATTATAAAAGAAATTAATCACAAAAATTCCATCAACGGAGGCCCTAGAAATAAACCTACAACTCAAAGGATTGATTCAATATAGATGGAAATGGGTTAGAGGTTATAATAAATACCTTGTACCTCAAGAATGAATGTATGTTGCTCCAGAACTGGCCAGAGAACATCCATTGTGACACGAACTCAAAACAGATCAAGATGAGGACAAAAAGAAACATCCGACATGGATAAATGGATCTGATAACACAAGGATAGGGTCCTATGGTGATCAATCTCATGGTTGAATCAGAAATAACACTGACCTCGTGAGACTTACCACAGACGCAGTTATGATGTAATACTGACCGGATCGATCCAAAAGAAAGGGACCCTCGGAATATCACAAAGGAACATCCTAGGGTGGATAACAATGATATTTGGAAATAATAGACCATGTAAAGCTACCAAATTTTTGACGTTATCCTGGGTGTTGGCCAAGTCATGACGTGTACCCATTGGTCATGGTCTATTGGCCACACTAGTTAAGTACCCCGAAAAACCCTTCACCTCAGTTTAAAAGCACTATATTTAACCACTACACAACATGTAACATAGGTACACTCTGTGTACCTGCTCATGACGTGATCTATCCATTCAATGGGTGATCTCTAAATCCACGACATACAATCAACACCAAGTACATAATGAGTACATCAAGTACATGGTGTGTACATATTCATTGATCCCCTATATATCATAAATTATTTCTTTCCATCCACATTCCAACAATGTTAATACCTTCATCATATATTAACCTAATGCATGGTAACAACATAAATTTTCATAAATACTTTTCTGAAAACATGCATGATTATTTATTGATTATAAAAATCCATAAATCCATAAACAATTGTAATCCTCATTAATTATAACAGAACACAATTTTTCAAAAAATCAAAAATCAGTTCCATGGTAATCAATTCTATCTAACATACTTTATAGAAATCAATCATCTATTAATCACAAAACCATTATCTAAAAATCATGTTAATGTTAATGGTTATATTTACCTTAAACATGTGACTTTCATGAATATCACCATTCCTTTAATAGATTTTCAATATATTCAAGTGTTTCCATAAATAAAATTAAACAATCATTTTACATTCCACAATTCATATATTTTAATTATTGATCCCATGTACATAGAAACATTAATAATTATTCATCAGCCATAATCCATTGAATATGAATCTTCATCCTATTACTTAATACAAATTTCCATTCTGATATAATTCATGGTTTCTTTATCATCACCATTATTACCATTAATTGTACCACCATGATGACTCCCTTTATGATATTTCCACAAAGGACATTGATTGTATTTTTATCATATATTCTAAATCTAAAATACTCATTATTCGATGAAATATTAGTGAATTCATTATTCTCATCCAATATATTAAATAAAAAAATCATCTTCCTTTTTATTTTTTATACATTGTGTCCAAATTTTTCATAGTTTATACATCTTCTCCTACATATGAGTCATTCCCTAGAAATATTATTCACAAAATATTGATAGAATAAAAATTGAATCTTATTTCATACTCTTTCTCCACTACCCAAACTCTCTTTGGAATCTTTCCATTCATTATTTTTTAAGTCTAATAGGAAATTAACGTACATATTTTTAATCAAACACCAAGAAAATGATTTTGGTAATTTAAAAATATCATTTCCTCTATTCATCATCCAAATTGGTTTCCCATTGGAAAACCATCTTTCATTTTCAATTTTACCCTTAATGATTTGAGTAAACTCTTTTTACAACAACCAAAAATCATAGTTTGATAATCACTTATCATATTTAAAACCACAAAATGATAAAAGAAAATTTCCTATATGGTGTTTGAATCATTAAACCCACTATGTTTTCATTGAAACATTAGGATTATCCTAGGTTTTTCTAATTAATATTCTACTTAAAAAATTAATTATGGTTTGTAATAAGTTTCTAAATTTCAAAATAATATTCCCCCAGATCATCAAACTAGGTGTATAGTAATGTCTGCTATCATGCACCTTCTCTCAATTGATTCTATCTCGATACGGTGCCTTATTGGTTTTTACCACTATTTACATGTATTCCAAATCCACATTGACTTCTAGTATATAGATAAAGATGTATTTCTGGGAAACCAAACTCTAAATATTTTCCCAAAATTATGGGACATTTTCTTGAACATTAGATCATCTTAAGAATTATCCTTAGTGACATCCCTAGAGATGTATGTAGAAATACCCCTAGTTGTCTCATTAATGGTTACTCATAAAATATTACAAAGATAAACTAAAAAATTCCATTTATTATTATTATTATAACTTCCTCGTATTGAAAAAAATCGATAATACATCTTTTTCGATGAATATTCAATACATTACACAAACACATTCCTAATAAAAATAATCATATATTTATTTTTTAAAAATAAAAACAAAATGATTTATCATGGTGAAATATCATTAAAATTTCCCAAAAATATAATCCCCTTTAGTACTATTCACATGAATACCCTACTCAAAAATATTATTTTTAACCCAGTAATTAGAAATGTATGATAGGATGAGATCAAATTTTTCATAAAGAAAAACCTGGTAAATATGTAAGAATTATATAAGCCTAATGGTATCAGATCACGAGAATTAAATTGGAGAACCATACCCTCAATATAAAATATCATAAACATGAATCATGGACTAAATATTTGTATTTCATAAGACATATATTTTTAGTTGAAAAAAAAGATTCATGAGGCAATAAAATGTTTATAAGATATAACATATGGGTTAGACATCATCATATAAAATTTTGAATATGTGTAAATAGAAAAATGTTTACTCATTATGTTAGGTAAAAGAAATTTGACCCTCACATAAGCATGTGTACTTTCAAC
Organism: Viscum album; assembly: GCA_963277665.1. Classification (NCBI taxonomy): domain Eukaryota; kingdom Viridiplantae; phylum Streptophyta; class Magnoliopsida; order Santalales; family Viscaceae; genus Viscum; species Viscum album. Next base: position 1,513,480,501 of record OY728122.1, on the reverse strand, counting down.
AATCCCCCCACCCCATATCATTGTAAACATGTATTATTGTTCATACATAACATTGTGATCATTTATTTAGGTTCATGTGTAATATTGTGAATAGTTAGTATGGTTCATGCACAACATTGTGAACATGTTATCAAGATCAATGAATTCCACTTTGAAAGAATATTAGATAATATATAAAATTAATTTATATCATTTCTTGATAAAATTATCCATTATACTAAACAATTTTATATTTAAAACACAAATAATTTTAAAAATGAATTTTAATTAAATATAACAATAATAATTAATAATGAACAGAAAGACACAGTTGTAGATCAAACCATGGGTATATATCCACCATATAACCATACTATTTAAAAATGTTGGGAGTAATGATTAGTTAAATAACTATAAATGTTTTTTTTTCAAATACCATGGATATAGTTTTCAATGTTCGAAAATTACCCTTGATTTTTGAAACACTATTGATATAGTGATTGTTTCAATACCATTACTGATGGTTCTCATAAAATCATGGGTATATTTCAGTACAATAACCACAGTTTTCAAAAAATAATGAGTATCTATTTTTGTGAAAAATATAGGCACACAGTTCTCAAAGACTATGGTTATATGGTCGGCCTATTCATAAAGTGTAGGGGGGGAGATATTTCCACTAGAACAAAAACACTTCACCAGGAAAACTAATAACCATAGTTTCCCCCAATTTATGTTGTTAATATGTATATAGTTTAATATACTTTTATATACACATATAATTATGGTGTGTAGTGGTTAGGGGCATCGACTAGTAATCGGTGGTCATGAGTTAAAATCTGGTTGTATGATTCTTTTAAAATCCCATTTCCCCCATTTGAGAACCGTTTGTATAGGGTTATTTATACTGTTTCTGATTTACCATACCTAAATTCCCATTGTTCATAACTATGGGTATACCATTTTTCAATCAATGGGTATAGGTCAATGCAAGACCCACACCTTAGCATGCCACAGTTTTTAAAATCATGGGTATATACATACCCATGGTTTTAGGGGCTACCCCCACAGTTTTAAAATGTGGGTATATATAGCTTTTCTATTAAACATTTGTAATGTAGAAATGAATACAGGAACCCATTATAATCAGTTTTTAATAAAAAACTCATTTTAAAATAATTTTAATCTAAAATGAGCTTAATTATCATTTAAAATCATTTTAATATAATTTATAGAAATCATTGTTTTCAAATAATAGAGACTTTAGAACAAAGAGAGAGATAAATTTGGAATCTATTAAAAACATTTTCTTAATTATCATCAGTACTGAGAAGTGGTAAATTATTTCATTGCATGAAAATATAATAAATTACAATAGTATAATTAATTTCATGAATATTCATTGAATATAGAGCTTAATATTTCATCAATAATAACATAATCATAAAAAATCATTATACTTGATGAGAATGTATCAATAAAATCTTGTTATAGTGGTAACCTTTAATAATATATATTGCAATAATAAAATTAAAATAATATTAAAATATCATGAATTGAATATTTTTTATAATATAAAATTTCAAATAAGTAGTATATAAACCTCCTAAAAGAATATTGGTTTATGACATAACATTTATCTAAAAGAAGGAATCATATTACAAAAATCTATTACCTCATTATAAACGTTGAAACAATAAACCCCCAAAAAGATTAACAATAAATTGGATATTTAAATACCAAAACATAAATATAAAATAACTATTAATTACATTCATGAGAATTATATACACCCCATATATGAATATATAGGAAAATACTAAATGTGTCTCACAAAAGTATAAAGTTTGATATAAATGGTAACGACCCAAAATTTTATCAATGGAATTTCACCCCTCTCATAATGATTTAATATTTTAATAATCACATAAAATTACATAAATAACACAATATAAATTTATAAATGATGTATAATTTAAATATGATTAATTTATAGAAACTAAGGAACCTATACCAATTGATTAGTAACTCATTATTTTTAATTGTAGCATTACACATAGAAATATTAATCAGTCCAAAAGAATTATAAAATAAGAATTGAAAGTAATAAATAAAATTTATATATCTTACGAATGAAAATATGATATATTTATGTCATGTAATAAGTAAATAAATGTTTTAATAATGATAAATTATGTGTTGGTATTTTTATAATTTATAAATATATAAATAAAATTTTATAATTAATATAATAATTTCAATGTAAATTTTTTTTTTCACAAAATGAATTCAAAAAATTATAGTTTTTCTTCTAATAATTATAATATATTTTAATGTGTCCTTAATTAATTTTTCAATATTTTAGAAAAAAAATATGATTTTTAAAATCCATATTTTTCTAGTAAATGAAGATTTTAAATAAAAATTAAATCCCACATTTTTCAAAAATTATTTTCTTAAAATGGGATTAGTTTGTAATTATACATATCAAAAAATGTTTAATGGGTTTTTTTATAAATTACATGAATTTTTGGTAAATATTGAAACACAATAATTTAATATATATATACATTATATGGTAAAAACCCTATTCCTGGAGTCCACCCGGATGTAAGAACCAAAATCTCAAACATAACATCATTGTTTTAATATATTTACTTGTAATTTTCAATCTATTTATAGTCATAAGATAAAATAATAATATAAGGAGTTTAATTATTCATAAAAACCCCTCTCCTCCATTATAAATACCATACCTCGCCATCTCTTATCCTCACAACTATCAAGCTGGGATCCTTGACCAAATTATAATCAAATATCATCCCAAACCACTCCACTATGTCCAAGATACCTTAGTCTCATAAAAAGACCAAAACCCTTTCATTTATGAGATTCTCAAGGAGAATTGATTTAACAAGTAATATACTCTTCCTTTTCATTTAATTTCTATTAATTGATTTTTTTTTCTAATTTTATCCTCACATATTCTATAAATTAATTCATGGAAACCCTAGTGTCTTTTATATACTATAATTATATCATGTTAATGTATGATCCATCATTATACACATTTTTTCAATCTTTCTTTTATTTTTAAAATGATTTCTTCGCCTGTGTTGATTCAATTTACCAACATTGTGGTTGAGGCATATTCATTTGAAAATGACACCTTCAATACTATTAATAAAACCATTATAATGTTTTTAATATACAATAAATTTATCTATAACATTTTTTTATTTTGGAACAAAAATATTACATATTTATGAATGATAAAACAAATAGTCTATATTGTGACAAAAAACACAAAAAATAACCCATATGATTATAATTATATATTTTTGTAATTATTCATACAAAGTAACTTCAACCTAATGATATATGTGACCATTTAAAGAAATTTATTTTCATAAATAACTAATATTTTTAATTATGTATAATTATACACATTCTATATAAATTTTCATACTCTTATTCAAATAAATTGATCACTAAAACAAATAAAACGAACACACCCAAACAATGAATCTAAAATATACAGGATATCCAAAATCCCAGAAATAAACATAATAAAAATATAAAAAGTCACATTATTGTATAAATGGTTTTCATTTTTTTAATTAAATAATTTTATTTTATTATCAAGGATGTTAATGTCAATAATGAAATATAACATAAGGAAATAGAAATTCTTGAACTGAACACTTTTTCGTCATCATTGTCTTATATTTTTATTAAATAATGATTACAAATCTATGTTTTTGAAAATTGAAAATATGTTTCCAAATAATACTCTTCTTTCTAAAAATACGTCTATTACATCCCAAGAGATTGTTTCTTCTTCACTCAGAATCGTTGTCTCATATAACATGTATGTTATTCCCACATTGTTATCTTAACACCAATGATTATTAATGAATTTGTTATTAATTAAATGAAAACCATATAATTATATATGCTATTTATTTTAAAATATTGATATATGATCTATGTGGAATTAATGTTAATGTAAATGTTATGATGTGGCATGTGAAGCTGAAATTATATGGAACATGTGAATGATAGGATTTCACATGTGCACCCGGAATTATATTTCACTCCCATTCATTGGATAATGTGATGTATCTCTTGATATAAAGTTTTTTTATTGATGGCTATATATTAAAATTTTATGCATTTCTACTTTCTATGCCTTTATTTAATTCTTCCTCTCATTATTATGATTTTATGACAATGTTGTGATGATAACGATTCTTCTCACACCATGTAATATCAATTAATGTTAATAACAATCCTCTTATTGTGATTTTATATCATCACTTTCTAATATGTATATCATCATATGATTAAATTTACTATGTTAAAAAAGATAAAATAATAATCTTGAGAAGAAAGAAATAAATAAATGTTCATGTTTTATTTTTTCAATGTTTTATGATGTGATAATTTCCCAAAGTCATTAATGAACTGGATCCTTGTTTTCAAATAAATTTGTGTTATTTATATTAATAGAAATTTAATAGCTATGTATGAAAAATTAATGTCTCCATTTTTTTTATGAGAGAATGGTTTAGTAGATTTGGAAAATACGATTAGAGAACCTTAGTGAAATACTTTAATATGAGACAAATTATATCTAAGAACCTAAGAATCAAAGTTTTTGAAAATGGAAATAATGGGGATCTCAAATGATATTCCATTTGGATTATTTTCAAAAAATGAATATATAATTAAATCTTGACATGTTGACTAATAAATTGTTCTATTATTTTTAATTTTATGAAAATGGGGAAAACTAGGAGAAAGCATGTCAGCAACCCATGTGATGGAAAATGCAATGATTTCCAAAAAATATCCGTAATTACCAAGGTGTTCTTTACTTAATTTCCTTGAGAATATTACAAAGCTATCATAGGTTATAAAAAATTACCTAAATAATATGGAATTTCCACCATCACCTAAGAGGGAGGATCATCCTATTGAGTGTTTTATATGGAAATTACAACATAGGTTTAGTGGATCTTATGATCCACTAGTAATGGAATAGTGGGAAAACTAAAAGGAAATGATATTTTCTATGATGCACTTTTATGAGATAGAGTAGGTGAAAATTGTAGTTTACCATTTTGAAGGAGCGGTAAATCAATGGTGGTCTTTGATTAATAAAAAAATTATGAATTAAACAATTGAAGAGATATTATTAGAATAATTTTGTATAATGCTTCATAAAATGTATTTACATCAAACAATTTGTAAAAATATGGATTGAGAATTCATATTACAGATGAAAAAGCAAGGGGAATCTATCACACCCATTAATACTATTTCATAATGCTTACAATGTAAACAAAGGTCTTTTTTATCAATAATGATATCTGAATTGATAGATTTTCTAGTAGATTAAAATAATACTTCAAAAGGATCTAGTAATTAGAGACATTTGGTGTTAAGAATATTTTTTTTGTTCTATACTCATGGTGGATATAGAGTTTTGAGAGTGGTTCTATTTAAATGGTTATGATAAATGAAAATGGAGTATCAAATAGCAGGACCTAATGAAAAAGGATGAACGAAATCCCAACCTCCCACATGTCAAAATTTTGGGATGAATCATCCTAGTAACTATCGTAAGGTGATGTAAAAATACAACAAATTTGGGGAACAATTCTACGATGCTCATGAATATTGAAGATACATAAAGAATAGATTGATAAAATTGTATAAATGATAAGCCCACCCATGGTTCAATGCTACAACTATGGGGAGCAAGGGAAATATGAAAGCTAGTACACTAGCCATATAATCCTCATAGTTAATATACACCATCATCCACCAAACCCAATAGAACATGGTAAGGGTTATTACATCACAACATTAAAGGTACACCAAAAAATTAATACATTCAAAGTACACTACCCATTAATTAAATTATGGAAAATGTCTTATTTGGTTATAGTTCTAACCATTACTTAATATACTTCATCTTATCTAAAACTATTGAATCAACTACCCAAAACCTTGAGGTTGAGAAATATATATATACAATTTTTGTTTGATAACTGCAACCCACGTTTTGGACTCTACTCTGGTTGGTATATATGTGAATTTTCTCCTAGAAAATATCAATATACATCCCTTTGGGGAATTTAGTTATATGATGGGGATGGATTGGATCTTGTAATAGAGTGAAAAATAAAATGTGTTGAAAATGAAATATGTTATCATATTATGAACAATTACACGATCCTCTTAAAATTTATGTAATATAATGAATGTATTTCAAAAATTCTCAAATGGTGTGGGAATAAAATGATTTATTTTTTAAAGAGTAACCCATAAATATCCCAGATCCTGAAGTTTAGATATCAATATATCACATACCTAGAGCTACAAATATATAAAAAAGCCCCTGTAAAATGAATCCAATTGAACTATAAGAGTTAATGAATTATCAACAAAAGCATTGGTAAAAATGGCTCATACAACCTAGTGCATTGCTTTGGTGTGTTTACATGGTCATAGGAAAGAAGAAGTCTGGATCAATGTAGACGGAAATCGACTACTATGTGCTCAAAAATATCACCATAAAATAACATGTATTTGTTTCCAAGGATTTATGATTTGTTTGATCATCTAAGGGGAGATCTATACATCTAAAACGTGGATCTCTATTCAGAGAATCATCCGTTAACGTTAATGAAGGAGGATATATAGAATATTTCCTTTTGTAAAAGTTATTCGAACTAAAGGTTTTTTGTGATTCGCAAAATAATTTATAATTCCCTTATATTATTAATGGGTTTTATAAATAAATTCTTTATACATTACCTATAATAAAATTTTCTATTGTTTCGAGATGTTTTTTTGAAATACTCAATGATAAAGGAGGATCATGAATAACATCAATGTCCGATGTTTGTGAAATTAAGGATGGATAATTGGTTTTCGAAGTAAAGTAAGTCTGAAGTTTGGATGGAACTATTTGCATTCAGGGGACATGTTATCAAAAGTGATGGAATATTTATGGACCCTTTACAAACAATGGAAATTGATGAATGAAACAGTCCATCTAGTGTCATGGAAATTGGTAGTTTTCATGAAATATCATGGAACTATCGATGTTTTTTAATATTTTCTCATTAATTTCAATCCTAATATATATGTTAACAAGGAAAGGTATAATGTATGTATGGATATGGGAATAGGAGGAATGTCTCATGGAGATAAAGAATAGGTTGATCATTGCACATATACATACACAGATATTTATTGTAGAATAATTTATGAAATAAATTATTACTTCAATGAAAGGATTGAGTTATGTAATTATGAAAATTGATAATGTGATATACTATAAATATCGAACATTGTTGATCCATGATAAATAAATTCTTAACATGTGATCTGTAGCTTGTGTCTGGTTTTTTCATTAAAAATATTCTGGTACTACCTATATGGTGAGAAATGTGACAAATATACCTACCACATGAACTGAAAGTATTTATTTACATAAAAGGATATCAACATGAATCAATTAATTTGTATTGAGATTATCAAATAAAATGATATCATTATTCACTATCATCCGAGAAACATACAAAAGGAAAATGACGCCTATATCAGATAATAATCGACTACACACCCCATAATTAGGATTGAGAAGGACCCTGTTTTCATGGATATACAAAGGATGTATATGGAAATAATAAAAGTATATAATACGTCATTACTTTCAAAAATTATTCCCCAAACATCTGTATAATATAAGATCATGTTGGAACAAATGGATTATCTAGATCTTCAAAAGAACGTGAAAGTAGTAGAGGATAGGAAGCTATAAGAGCTTCATATCGATGTTGATATTGATATTCAATTTGGAACAATAAATTATGTTCCATTATCAGCTATTATAAATAGGGATAATTTGATAATGGAAATAACTCACCATTATCTATTTGTATGGGTATAGCCAAGAAGAATTGTGATTATAGAGAACACTTATGTTGGGACATCATAAAGAATGAGATTTTTGAATATATTTCAAGGAAGTTTATTTGTCAGCTAGTAAAATTATAGTGATTGTTATCCAAAGGGATGATTCAACCATTGACTATAACCATGTTTAAATGTTAAATGAAAAAATGGAGTTAATTACTGGTATCCAAAAGACATCAAAAGGAAACAACGAAATATTGGTTGTGGTGGACCGTCACAACAATATTTTCCACGTTATTCATATAAATGAAAATTTATCGCTCAAAAAACAAGTCGATATATATGTTAATGAAGTTTTAAGCCTATATGGGGTACTAATTTCAATCATCTCAGATTGTGATACAAGAACCACATCGAAATTAAGCTAAATTATCCAACATTCCTAGGGCACTAAATTAAATTTTATAATGTCCTATCACCAGTAAACTGATGTCAAATCTGATAGGATTATTCTGATACTCAAATACATACTATGAGCATGCACAATGGAAATTAATGGTTGATGGGATCATCATCTTAAATTGGTTCAATTATCATTCAACAATAGATTCCACTCTAGTATTCATATGGATCCTTATGAAGCACTTTATGGATAGAGATGTGGACCTCCAACCTTCTCTGATGATGTGGGTGAACGAATTCTACGTGGACCTAATCTTGCAAAAGAAATGACAGAGAAGTCTCAATCCATCCAAAAAAATAACAAATATTATTAGAGTCAAAAAATTAGAAATGCTAACTACTGTCTAAGGGGTATAGTGTATGATGTTGGTTATTATATCTTCCTATGAATTTCACCATAAAAGATAGTCATGTCCTTTTGAATGACATTTAAACTTATCCATTGGTAAATTGTACCCTTTTAGATCCCTAGTCACATAGTAAATGTGGCCTATCATCATTCAATTACACCAAATGTGGCTCATATTCATGGAATTTTCAATGAATATATCATGATAAATTACATACCAGATCCCTCACATGTAAAAAACTAAATGGTGGTATAGATGGAAAATGATCTATTATATAAGGAGAAGTAGTTAATGATGTTGGACTCAAGAGATACATATGTATGTAAAAAACCCCTCATGTTCAATGTGTAGTGTACGAACCAAAAGTATAAAGATGCTACTTTGGAACCATACCAGGCTATGAAATCTAAGAACCCTCACTCTTTCTGGTAAAATGAAATTGTGTCTGTGAATTTTCTAAATGGGTAAAGAACGAAACAACCAAAAAAATTATGAATGGAATTTCATCATTCATAGAATAATGTATTTCAGAATAAATCATATAAAATCACATATATACAGATATATACGTAAATTATAAATCATTATGTAGTTAAATAAGAGGTACTTATAGTATTTAGGTATCCTATGTTGATGAAAAAGTAACATGAACATTTGAATAGTAACATGACCCTTGGGAATAGTAATCGATCCAATAGAATATTAACATAAACATTGAAACTAAAAATATAATTTAGGAGTCTAATGAAAAAAATATGATATATTTATGTCTTGGATAATGTAAATAAATGATCTAAAAATGATAAAATAATATTTGTGTTTTGGGTAAGCCATAATTATTTAATTAAAAGGTTATAATTATTTTTTTAATTTAAAAGAAAATATATTTTTAAAAAATATATTCATAAATTTATTTTTCATTGACTTAATACTAAAATATAAATTTTTATGACCTGAATTGTTTTTTAAATTATAAGAAATGCATTTTCAATTTTAAAACCTATATTTTTTAGTAAATAATAATTTTATTTAAAAACTAAATTTATAACATTTTGATAATTATTTTCATAAAATGGTGTTATTTTTTATATAGGGTGAAATTAGTTTTTTGAAAATATTAGTGATTTTTCTAAATCAAATGAATTTTTGGTGAATTGTGAAATACTATAATTAATGGTATACATAAATTGTAAGTTAAATAAATAATTCCTTGCTTCATCAATAATGTGAGAACCATAATCTAAAACAACCATTCTATTTTTTAATACATTTAATGATAATTATCAATATATTCATAGTATTGATCCAAACATAATATGCTAATGGATTTAGTAATGAGAAAACACACCTCTCCTCCATTATAAATATCACCCCTCACTACCTCATTTCCACACACCTCTAAACCATTGACCCCTATACAAATTCTATAAAATTATATCCCAATACCATCCCCCATGTTATGGTTCCCATGGTATCATCAAATGAACAAAACCATTTCCCTATATATTTTCTCAAGAAGGATATATTTAAGAGTTAAAATCCTCGGACATTTTCTTTTAATTTATTTTAATATCTTTTTTGTTTCATAATATCTCAAAAACAGATCTATCAATAATTTCAAGATAAAACCATTATATTTTTATACTATAATTATATCATTTTAATGGAATATCCATCATCCTAATAATTTTTCACTCTATTTTTTTAAAAAATTTAATCATCACCCCTAATGTGTCAATTTATAAACATCGTGGATGATTCATTTTCATTTTCCATTAACACAGTAAATTATATTTATAAAACCAATAAAATATTTGGTGCATAATTTAAAATATATTTTATTACCCTTTTTATGTTTGCGACAAATAATATTTACAAAATTATAATTGATAGAACAAATCGATTTTGTTGTCATAGGAAGCCACCAAAATTTACCGAAATGATTATCACTAACTATTAATCTTATAATTCATCCTCATGGAATTAAAAAATTTATATATATAGACACTAAAAAAAATTATTTTCAATATTTACATATATTCTTAGTTCTGAAAAATTATACCGATTCTTAAAAAACATTTGTTCTTATATTCAATTAAACTAATCATGAAAACCAAGAAATGTAACACTCTAGAACAGTGAAATTAAACTATATTACTCATTGAAAATATCATAAATGAACTTAATAGAACAATAATCTATAAAATAAATGTATATAAGTACATTAAATTTTTCATATTAATAAAAATAATTTAATTATCTCATATATTAAAGTGAAAGAAATCATTCTAAGCTATGGTAAAGGGAATTCTCAAACCCAACTCTTTTTCTTTGGGTTTTACATTTTTTATTATATTTTCATTGTGAATATTCATTTAATTTTTCTTTAAATATAATTTCATCATAATTATCTTAAATTTTATGAGATAAAATTTTACCACTATGGTTTTATGACATATTCAATTTTTTACCTAAGGAACACTACTTTCTAAAAACACATATCTTACTTCTCCTGGTAATGTTTATTATTCACACAAAATTGATGATTACATTTCAAATTATGTTATTCCATATTTATATTTGGAACCTAAGGGTTTATTCAATAATGTATTCTTTACGATGTGAAACTCATTTCCTTCCATGTGTTATTTAATATTAATTATTGATATACCTTCAAGTGGAATGCATGATAAGGTAAATATATAGTATGACAGCTATGCCAATATTTATTTAGCGCATGCAAACAATATAATTTAATCGATGTTCTAAGAATTATATATCACTATTTTTCATTGGTTAATTTTATTTATCTAATTATACTAGGATATATATTCAGGTATGTTTACCACTTATCCATGATGTTTCAAAATTATGAATCACCACATTCCTAGCCATTATTTAAATCGTCATCACAAGATTATGATCCTATGAATATGTTATGATTATAATGATCATGATCACAACATTTTGTATTGAAACATTTTCTTATATATCATGTTACCAGGATTTTAGCTCACCAAATTTTTTATGTATATCCTCATGTGATTAAATGTACTAAGGAGAACACAAAGGACACCAAGAAACTAGTGTAAGAGAAATTAAATAAATGTTTATGTTTTATTTAATAATTTATATTAATGGTAATAATTTTAAAAAGACACTAAATCTTTGGATCTTGGTTTTTTTATTCTATTATGTTTTAATATTATAATGATGAAATAATTATTTATCAAAAAGTAGGGTCCCTATAGAAATGCCTTCCCATAAGTATTTACATCCTTTGTACATGTTCAAATATCAATTATAATATATACAAGTATTATATAAATAAATTTTTGAATCATATTCATATTTATGAAACTATATATGGATTTCATATTAACATTTTATATCCCGCTTATTTACATTATAATGTTAATGTCATGTTTCAGGTAATTATTCCATTGTTTTTCATATATGTTTTTTGTTTTTTCCTCTTCATTTGATCGTGATTTAATTATTTCATGAATGTAAAAAATGTTATAAATATAATATATATGTGTCATATATGTATTTATAACAATGAATAAATCATATAAATGGGAAATGAAATACACTATTCAAGGAGATGGTTGGTCTTATGTACATGTTAAGGTTTTTTCCGTTTTATTATCATATTCAATGAAATAGGATTAAAGGATACAGATATATATAAATTACTATATATTTTTTATTTTATCTATATCATATATTTATATTAATCTAATACTTAAGACATTCAATGTTATGTGTGAATTAATCACAACACTTCACTGAGAAGTAGTCTATTGTACACATGAATGACTTTATCGTTTTCCCATAAATGGAAAAAATGAAGGTTCATGTTTTATAAAAATTAAAGATTCATAAAAAAATTAAAAATATCATCAATAATATATAAATAAATCGTTTTTTCCCACCATGAAAGGTGTTAACGGAAGAACAAAGACCCTCGATTTGCGAGGCGATTGTCCACCCTACACACGAACAATGATTGTGTATCTAATATGATGGATGTGTATGAAATTTTATGTCCTAAAATAAAATATATTAATATATAATTACCTGAATATATTGACAGTATTATACAAAAATTATATAATAATAAATTATGGTGTTTGATGATTAAATAAAAAAACACTCATTGATGAACATTACATATTCATCAAGGATCCTTTTGGATTTCACAATTGGACATATGTGGATATAATTATTCTATATTTAAGGCCTATAGGATGATTTATTGGATTTCAATATGTGAATTGGTATGGTTTTTGACTATCTAAATTTTTGAGAGATGTGAATTACTATGGGGGTGATTTCACTTTTAGAGGAGATGAGGAGCGGAATTTGTGTAAATATTAAAAAGGAAAACTCTATTTGGAATTATAAAAAACATGTTATTCTAATTATAAATAAGGATTTCTTTTTCCATATTAAATTTATCAAATTTCCAAAAACAATTAAATTTAATCCCACATATAGTATAAAACAACATGTTTTTAATTTGAAAAATCTTCAAAAGATTGAAATGTTTTTATATTGAATTTAAAATTTAAATTGATTCCAATGACCTAAATTGGATTAATAAATGTATAATTGAAATTAATATTCTTTTAAACCAATTTTAACTAAAAATTTCAATATAATAACTTCATAAAAATCGTAGTTCCCAATTAATATTTACTTTTTTTTCTATTTTTAATAAAAATGAATCTTTTCATAAAAAATTAAAAAATAAATGATAATATAATTTAGAAATAATTTTTTAAAATATTACCTTTATTATTTAATGTATTATATAAAAAATATATGAAATATTATTTTAAAATAACAACTCAATATAAATGAATTAAAATATATTTTTAGAAAAGTACAATTTTTATGTGAAAATTGGGTATTTGTTTATCTCTAATCTAGAGGAAAAATATGAATAATTTTTAAAATTTTATTTAATATATTAATTATAAATTCCATTAAAGTAATTAATTTAAATTATTGTTATTATATTATTGGTGTGAAACAAAATATTTAATATAAAACATGATTTCTAGTGAAATGATTCAGTTTGTTTTAAATGTGGGTTTTTAATTTTTAAATAATTGGTAACAAAAGAATTAAATATAGTAATCATTATAAATATATTTTCTAAATTTATTTATTATTACTCATAAATTCCATTCCAATATCTTGGTTACAAATGTTATATTAAATAATAATATTAAAAATATATTGTATTTTGGTAAAACGAGGTCTTATAAGTAACGTAAAATAAGAATGGAATTATCTGATGTTTCTAAAATAAGAAAACATTGTGTTGCATGTACCACAATCAATGTTCAGTGTTTCATGTAGTTCAAGATTAATTATATGTTGTGTATCATTCAATCATTTCTTGGTGTAATGTGCAACATAGACCATTAATGAAATTTAATTGATTAAATGAATATTAATTTATAAAAACATGGGGTGGTATATCCAAATATATATGATCCTAAATATTTTAAAACAGAAGTAGTATTAGGAATATGAAAATATCATAACTAGTATATGGAATCAGATAGGGTTACCATAGAAATATACACTCCTCCCAATGTATATCCTAGCGAACACATACAATATATCAGCACTTACATGATTAATACAGTAATCATGTATAATTAAAATATATCAGAAATCAAGGAATTTAGTTAATATACTAAAATAGAACACAACAGTAAGTATATATATATGGAATGTTAACCAACATTTCTATTAATGATGCAATAATGTACGTGAAATATAAAAACATAAAATATCAATATAATGTTAATCACCGAATATGAATTCAATCATCGTTAATAGAAAAAACACCATATTATGGTAACTTGGTGGTACATTATAAAGTATTGAAAAGGAAATTTAAAAGTTCATATGAAAATAACTATATCCTGCTATATGTAGTCTAGTTTGTCCCAAATAAATATAGCAAAAACATGTTAGTAAATCATGGTGTTATGAGTCCATTTTGTTACATCTCATTTTAAAATGTTTTTTCTGATATGGATTCTATATGACCTCATGTGTGCCTCCCAGTATGAAAAAGGACGTCAAAAAAATAGATGATCATAGTCCATCTATGGAGAAACTATATACTTTATAATATTTCATCACACAGATATTGATTATTAATAAAAAATAGTTAAATAACATTAAATAAATATCCTGATTAACAAGAATAAAATTTATGATATAACAAATTTAATATTAATAAATGATACCCAATATTGAATTCATGTTTAGGGCAATAAATGTAAATGAAAAAGTAAATGTCAAAATATGGGTCCTCCAAAATCAATCCCAAACTATATATTGCTCTATCATCCTGTTTTTAGCCATAAACCACAGGGCTCTTTCCCGTCACTGGGTCTGTCCTCATATTTATAATCGCACAAAAATACATGAGTGTGGTGTGAGTACAATAATTATTGGAACACCAAAAATGCATCATTAAACTATTGGGATCACTTATACTAGGATAATTACATAATAATTATATATGTGTAATAGTAAATGACATGTACTGCAAAAATAGTGTTCAAAATCTAACCAATATTTTAAAAATACCATTTTGTTTCCACATCATTTCAATGATTAAAGAGAATTCAATATTCTACAATAACTGTACCATCTCATATACATCATCCTAATGGTTTCATGTGAACATGTAACCAAGTGTTATTTATCCACAAATCTGACCACATCATCTAGTATCCCCTACTATGTAATATCAGGAACTGACATAGAAAGCAGTCCTCATAGTGTATGGAACATAGAAAGTCAAGTATATATAGAAATTATCCACAACTAAGGACTTTCCATACATCGTACAACCATCCTATTCTTCAGTCCCTCTAGACCATCACCAAAATCCAATCACTCTTCCCCACGGAGGGATAAACATTTTCCAGTTTTGAACCTATCTGATGTACCACTAACAACCACCAATCCACTATAATATACATATAGGGTAAATCACAAACGTAGGAAAAACATTTCATCATGATAATATAGAAAAACATATAACATCCTTGTATCAAAATATGAAATGTAAAATATGTAAAATACAATTAATCTTGGAAGAAAATATAAAAACACATATAATGGTCCACACAGTGCTCCTAATGAAATAACAATAAAGAAATAATAACGAAATTATAAAAATATCATCATTACATGAAAAATGTGTATAATCAATCCCATGAATGTAATGAACACCCTAATTCAAATCATTGATATCCCAATTGTGGTATATTATATGTATCAATTACCATGAAACATTGACACCCTAATTGAAAATACAGGCCCTGAGTATTTCTTAAATCTATTTAAATAAAATAATTCATGGATTCTATATTATGGTGGGTATAAAAAGACTATAGGGTAGAATAATTTCTTACACAAGGTTGATCAATAGAATATCTCCATGTTATTTTGGTAGAACAGCTGTATGTGAGGTTCCAAATCTCATGGTATGTGAAGTGGTGATGGGTTGTTCTGATAAACAGTCACCACATTGTAGGGAATCCAATATCAACATAGGGTTGTGTGGGGTAAAGGTCACCATGGTGAAAGGGAGAATGGATATGGTGGGGGACCTTGTTAGTAAATCACATCATGGAAAATAGAGAGGATATAGAATTGCAGAGTATAATATGTTGCCCTGCATGATGTAGTAGGAGGTTTGGAAGAATAATATGGTTGTGTCATGAAGCACTATAGTATTAATTATTATACCATGGGATTGGAGTTTTTATAGATCAGTTTTGGGTTCTGAGATGATCATACATTTGAAATGAAAAAAGTCATATATTAATGGGTATATAGTGGTCTAATCCCAAATAGATTAATGATTTATATGAGTCCAAATGACAATCCTATTGAATTCAAAAACAGAAACCATAATAAAAATTATAATAGTCCATTGATGTGGATTTGACCAAAACTACAAAAAAAATGGATAGCTTTCTGTAGATGGTGAATAATTTTCCCTATAGAATGGTTTGAGGCAGTATATCACAACCCCCAATTGACTAACGCTCTACCGTGATGGCTAGAAAATAGTCACTATGTTATATCACAACCAAGGTGTAGTCCATAATAGTATAACATAGTCTCATAAACTCAAAAATAAATATGGTATAACCACCATACCAAGGTGAATCATATCCCATGAAGTGTAGTATTATGTGGTGTAAAGGGGTGACCATGTTCTCTCAGTTAAAGTATCTAGTACACAAATATATATTTCCAAGAACATTAAATTCTCATAATAAATTTCCATACAATGTATAAAATGAAAAATTATGAAGTAAATTATTTTATTTAAGAATATTATTTATTTGTAATTACATTAATTTGGAATTTTCATATGTGATTGTCATTTTCATCATAAAATAATTGATAAAAATATATTTATTTTATTCTATGTTGAATTCCATTATATAATATTGTTTTTTGTTATCATGAAAAAAATACATTAAATATAAATAATAACTTTACACTCAATATAAATACTATAAATATATTCAGAAATGATAAATAGTATATATTCCAGTTTCATGTAGTGTGATGAATACTAGATCATTTTCATGGATTTAATTTGTTAAATTGTGTGTACTAAATATATGTAATGTTATTTGATGACACATCATTGATTTTCTCATGGGACTAAACTATGTGAGTTTATATAATGTTTATTCTTGTAACATATCTAAAAACCCAAAAATCCTTCTGTAATCTATTCTGTCAACATTAAACATAAAATTATAGAATATATATTTATCAAAAATTATTTGTTGTGATTTTATCAACTCATCATTGTGAAGTGAATTTGGGTAAAAAAAGTGGATTTTCCATTTACATGTCATATATATTTAATAATAGAATAGAATTTACAACTACTTTAGATGTTATAGTTTAATGCTATTTGTATTTTTAGGGTTATATCATGGTGTAAAAAAATATATTGAACTTTGTATTAAATAATCATTGTTAAGAAATGAAAAACAAATAAATAAATACTAAAATTTATAAAAGATTAATAAATATTTATAAATTAATATGTGGCATATATGATACAACTCTAATATTTTAGTGTGTATAGGAACAATATTCTATCATACTGAATAATGTGGTTTTTAATGGTTTCATCGTATTTCTCTAAAAAATAGACAAATAGGAATCCTGAATTCCATAAAAATCATCATTGATATATAATATATAATTAACATTAAATATATATATATATACAACTGATGTATTGTAATTTTTTCATGTTTAATTAATTAATTGACACCTCCTATCATATTTTTCAAATATAAACTATTCATGTGTGAAAACCATATAGTGGAATCCACATATGGTTCATGAACCTCAAAGACTCATTGTAGAAAAAATGTGTGAATGAGTGAATGAATATTATTACATGTGAGATTAAACTAGGATCAAAAACATAATTGCATTAAATCAGGATGGATTTGTCCTTTTCAATATGGGACCTGAGAGGGAGGTAGAATATAGAAGGTCTCTATTCATTAAAGAATTCTCATGTGTTTTTTATCCAGGGTTTGAGATGAATGTAACTTGGTAATTTTTTTAACTATAGTGATTTGATATTGAAATGATGTAATCATGTTTAGATACATTGGTTATAGAAATTTTCATTGTAAAATTTCATTTTTCAATTTTATAAATTATATTTTAACATAACATTGAATAAATCAAATAATAATAACTGTACTTCATACACAAAATTGAAAAATAATGAATTTTAAATAGTATTTCATTCTGACCCATAAAAAGGTCAATCAAAAAAGCAACACCATTTATCGAGCCAAAAATAATGAGTATTTATATGAATAAATACAAATCTCTATATTATTTTTTAAAAACATTCATGTGATTAGCATAACTAGAATAACAAATATTCCTCAATATAAGATAATTGTATGTATTTTATCATCCGATTCAAGTAAAATTTAACCAATGTAAGATATATACAAAGTCTGTGACCCCTTATGCTAATTCTTTAATTTATTTAGTTTTACAGGGATAAAGATCAATATCACCATCTAGAAAAAAATTTGGTCACCCATACTAAAATATTTTAATTTAATAATTAAATTAACCACCCATGAATTCTAACAATGTAATATAATACCATTTTTTTAATATCACATCATCTAGAAGGAATACATTTTCCATAAACCTAAAATCATAGTAAACTATTCATTGAAATAAATTAAATAAACTCATTGACCAAACCCAAAAAATGGAACACTTAATGATATTGGTACATTATAATTATTTCATAAAATATATATTCTTATAATTTCAAGGAATATAAAAAAAAATTCTTGACATATTCATTAACACCATAATATTTGGGATATAAAAAACATATTCATCTGCTTCATGAACATATGTCTCCAAAAATATTATCAATAATTCAATGTATATTAATCATCATATACACTAATAATAATCACATGTCCACTATTAAATACCTATGAATTTAGAAAGGAATATTATATGAAAGATATAACAAATATATTTCTCTCAGGTGGGATTTTGAACAAAAACACATCTAATAAACATTACAGTACATGTACACCAATATAAGGGCTCTCAATATCTTTTTATTTCCTTAAATGTGATATCATGCATTATCTACGTTGATAAGAGAGATGAACTGTAAAAAATATATTTATGAATATCATCATATAACATTATGGTATCATATAAATATGAAATTCTATTATATCATGTTGTTATTGATTTTATAGGGATCACATTAAGGTTATGAATTAGAAAAAATATCATGTTATTGTATATTTTTAAATATTCATTTTAGATAATAAAGACACAATAAAATGTACAATGATGTTGGTTTTAGGGAACCAACTATCACATTTGTTTTATTATATTTATATTTCTCAATATTTCTAAATTATTATTCTAGATTTTAATATAATTTTATTATTGAATGAAAATAAGATTTCTCAAACTCTATATAATTAAAATGGTTTGGAACATATAAATTTAAGATATTTCCTAATAGATTAATGATTTTATTATTGGTATTGTAGAATGTATTCAATATTGTCATCAAATATTACATAATACTATTGGTGGTCATAATTGATTATATGTTTATTAGATCCATAAATATGATCATGAAGATAAAAAGATGATAATTTTTCCTTCATTATAATTGACGATTTCATATATAAATAATGGTAATTATAGTATTTTTTAACCAAGAGAAGATTTTTTTTTTCATTTTTCATAACAACAAGAAGGATATTATTTTCATCCTCAAATAGTTTATAAGATAAATAATATATTTTATTATTATTAACAAAATAAATTTGAAATAATTTTTTATTTTTGTTTCATAATCAGCACATAGTAAAGGATTTTTACTAATTATAGTTCTTATTAAACATGTAAACACTAAATGAGTTTAATATTATTTTCATACAGTGGGTGATGAAATACTAAAATATTTCAATAGATAGTTTTGTTGTACAACCATAATGGACATGTCATCTAGAGAAAATTTCCCATCATTAACTATAATAAATATATATAAATTTTCTTGGTTTTCTACTAATACATAGTAAGAATGATATAACATACTAATCTGAACTATTGATGAATCTTTAATATAATTATTATACAAATTATTTTGAACTAAAACATGTAATATTTACAATAATGGTATATAATCATTTTCTAAATATATAATTTTGTTTTACATGAAATAATTGTAATAAATAAATAAATAAATTTCAAATGGAATACATAAAAATGAAGTAAAGTTGAGAAAAAGAGGTAAAATATGAATATTATCAAGGAATTCATTCCCTTACAAAATAGGTTGCAAAGGATGTTGATCCCATGTCTATAAAATATTATATAACTATATCTATGTAAAATATAGAAATATGTTATAATGATAAATGATATTGTATTGATAACATATCGAGTACTAATTTATAGAATATCTATCATATGTTTCTCATAAGTATATAAACAATCATTACAATTGAATATCAAAGGAAATAATTTTTATAATTATTAGTTACTATGGATAATTTTTGTCATATTATATAAAAATATTCTCAATATAAATGTTGCGAAGATCTAATTTTGGAGATTATTATTGTTATTATGTGATTTATAAACAACTATGTTGAAGAATCTTTTTTAGATAATACACATGTCTTTCATTAATAGATATATAATATGATTAAAATGAATTTTTTAGATCATTGGAAAAAAACAATATATTGTATAAAACCAAATGTAAAATAACTAACTATATTGAATGTCTTCATGTTTTTATTAATTAAAAAATAATTAATTTATTAAAAATTGGTGATTTAAATTTTTTCTCTTCTATTTTAGAACTACAAAAATCGCAATGGAATTATAAATTTTCATTCAATGTATATCTAAATGTTAAAATGATGTTTGGGTTTTTTATAACCAATTATAAAATAAAACACACTTCGTTATCAAAATATTAATATGTATACCATTTTTTATATCATAATGAAAATTAGTTGGTATGATGTATAGATATATAATAAATCTTTATGTATTACTATGTTCATTTTCCATGGTTGAAATAATAGTCATGTCGGATTATTCTTCTAGGATCAATTTATAGTGTTATATTCGAAAAAATTACAACACCCTTGTATTGATAGATAATCTATAAGGTATATCCAAATATTAGACAATATATTTTGATTTTAATCAACATATTCTAATAGAAAGCACGATGAATGTCAAAACTTATTTGAATAATCTACTAATAATATATATATATATTGAGAATCCTTGTAGAACCCATGGACGAAATTTCTAGTTTGATATAAAAAATATATCCCAATTGGAAAAATTGTGTTTGCAAAAAAAATAATTACAAGATATGATTATTTATAATATTAAATTGAAGCATATGGTAAACCATAAAAACTTACTTTTTTATTAAATTATTTTAAAATGTTATACTAATAACTGATGTGTACAATCTGATTTCTAATTCAATGATTTATTGTGTTAGAAGATTTCTATATTTAAATTCAATATTCCAATTTGAAGGATGGAAATGAAAATTCTATTTCATATTGAACCCTATAAAAAATGTATTAAACAGTCACATTTACTTATTTCATACTCCATTAATAGTTTATAAAATAAAATATATATATCATATAATATTATAATATACTAATTATATATACTGATCATAAATACAATATATTGATGTTTCATAAAAAGAATATATTATAACATAAAATGGGAAACAATTTCGATTCACAACCAGATGGTATATGTGCATCAATATTTTAAAATTAGATTGGTTAAGGTTAAATAAATGAGTTAAATCGATAAGAAATAATCATTCCAAACATTGATTATATAAAGAATAACTTAAAAGTGAAAATTTATAAAATAAAATAAATAAATCATTAAAAGGGAATGTTTATTAATTTTTACAACATATGAGACAATAAATTATATATATACAAACAAGCATTATTTTTATTTTTTCAATTATATAAATATATATATGTATATAGAAATAAAATCAATCAATTATAATTAAAATCACCATTAGATTAGTATTTTCATATTTCATAATAATACAACATTACTAACAATTGATGGATTCAATATATTTAACAATAGAATATAATTTTGAAATATATTAAAAAAATGTTGTAATGAAAATATTCAAACCACTAGACCCAATTGTTACAAAAACAATAATTAATATATCTATCATGTCAACTAGTTAATAAAATTCCAAAAATGTAAAAATTATTATCCTAATCAACTAGGAAAAAATAATGGAATATATAACATGATTTTAGATGAATATATTATAATTAGTAGGTTATTAATGGGTTAATATGTTAATTAGAGGTGTAATTGTGCCATTGGGAATAATTAGCTTTTAAATATTTGAATGTTTGTTTGAATTAGTATCTCTATTTTCATTATAAGGTTTCTCAAAGAGAGTTGAATTAAAAAAATAAATATTTAATGGTTATATTTATACAGAATAGATGAATCATTCTTTTTTTGTATGTATCATAAAATATTATGTTCCTTTATAAAAATCATATAAAACCAAAGCATTATATTGGTTTTATATTTATGTAGATGTTGGGGATCTATATTTCATGAGGCTTAACTATAATCATCTAAAGGGGATTTTTTGAATTTAAAAATCCCTACATTAACAATTATAGTTTATACTAAACAATATAGTATAATCATTACCCATTAAACCCTTAGGTAGTATTTATTAAAAAATTCGTTATGTATCAAGTTGGTATGGTGGTATTAATGATTATTTTTCATTAATAATTTTATATAAAATACGAAGAAACATTAATATTTTGAAAAATATGACTACTTGTTATATTATTATTATCTCTAACAGAATAATTAAATTTGATAAAATTGGTAGTATATTTGGGATCATAATTAAAAAAATTACTTATGTTTTGTAAAATGGTTCATTTCAAGAAAAATATATTTAAAAAAATAAAAATATATAGTCCAATACATATTAATATGAATAAAAATTTCTATAATAGTATGTATTCACTAATTATATTTGTCATTGATTTATATTGTCACTAGGAATTATAGTATAATGTTATGTATGTCATGGAGCAGTATTGGGTGTGATGGATGTAATAACATAATGATGATAAAAAATATTCAATTATTTTTCAAATATTTTACATATAAGATAATAGTAAATTTTAACCATTAATTAATTCCACTAAAAAGAAAATACATGTAATCCTATTATAGTCTATTCAATTTAACACTATCTAAATTATAGTTTACATTATATCTATTAACTATTGGTTCTATAAATATGATAAAAATCATTTTATTGGTTCTAATGAATCTCTTATCATTTATTGTTTTAATAATTTTATAATAACCAATTTTAAATTCTATTTTCTATAAATAGTTCATATATTTTGATTTCATTATCAGTTCACTGATTATTCATTCATTAATAATTCACTTATCCTTCCCATTATACCAATATCATAAGAATGTATTGTGTAAAATTATTATGTCTTTTCTTACAAATATAAAATGTTCTATTATCTAAATTGAAATGTAAATAATTTATTTGTGGTGTTTAGGATATATATATTTTTAGTGGCCATATATAACTACAATGTTCTATGATAAATCCAGTTAAATATATAAAATTATAAAAAATGA
Organism: Viscum album; assembly: GCA_963277665.1. Classification (NCBI taxonomy): domain Eukaryota; kingdom Viridiplantae; phylum Streptophyta; class Magnoliopsida; order Santalales; family Viscaceae; genus Viscum; species Viscum album. The sequence goes on along the minus strand of OY728122.1, from coordinate 1,513,456,442 downwards.
GTACAACTATTTTTGGTTATTGAACCATCAGTACCACTGAAAATATTATTATGACTTTATTCATATATTTTTCACATTCCTAATGTGAATTATCAGTAAGGACTATATAATTATATGTTTAGATTGTATTTATTTATCATGACCTTTTAATTAATTATTATATTTCTTCATAAATAATTAATAATTCATAATTAAAACATCTCATCCACAATATTTTCATAAAATACCTTCTAAATAATAATGACTTTCCACATCTTATGAAATTTATATGTAGGATTTCTATTTCATATTATTAAAATAATATTTCAACATATATAAGAGGTCACCCATCCTATCTATTTCACCAATGAATGACCCCACAAAAAATTTATTTTCTATCACAGTATATTATGGACCATTGTCCATGGAATGTCATCCCATAGGGATAAATTTTAATGATTCCTTGATAATCCTTTGGTTTTATATTCGTTTAATAATATTTATTGATTTTTATTATAATTATTATATACAAAAATTTATTAATAACATATTCAAACATATTTTTAGTGAAAATTTAATTACAATCATTGGATTTTCTATTTTGAAACATTCATATATAATCCATGGGTCAAAACATATCAAAAATATTATATAATTTAATAATATGGTCAAATAATTTTGGAATTAAAATAATTTTTCAGTGTGATATGAGATATGTGGGATTACAATATAATAGACCACCATGGTTTTATGGTATATTTCATCAAAGGAGATATTGTACTTATGTAATAAAAATAATACCATGGAATTGTTAGGTATCTCTATTAGAGGAAGTATCCTGATACAATTCCATACCTTGAATGCCTTATAACAAAACTAATTTTTACTATTGGTTTTTGATGTTATTACTATCATTATATATATATATATATATCATTTATTTCTAATGTATCATTTATTTTTAATGTTTTATTATATTATACTTCTTTATATATATTTTTATAGAGTAATCTTCCTCAACATGATGCCAAGTTAATTGGAACCCTTATAGGGTTTTATATATACAGTTCTTAATTATAATATAAAATACATCATTATTTTAATATATTATATATTATAAATTTTATAAAGAGTCATGAACATATACATAAGATATATAATATTGTTTATATAGAACATATTTGAAATAAATATAATATAATTAACCCTATTATATTTATTTAATTGATCCATGAAAATAATAGAACATTGGTAAATTAAATAATCCCATAATGATTTTTGTATGTATTTTTTTCATTTAGATTATAATAAAAAATAACCAACATTATTCACTAAAGAAACTGAATAAAAGTATCATAACCCTTTTTTATTTACCTAATGATATTGTTGTTATATAATATATAATTGGTCAATTTTTTATACCAAAGTTCGAAAGATTTTATGATTGACCTATTATTTTATCAAAATAACTTTTTCAAAAAAACTCTAGTAACTATTATTCTTATTCTTATGAATTAATTGATCAAACTATGTTTCATTAATCTGTTTTAGGTTGTTATTTACTCTATTAATGTTTTATAATAAAAAACATATTACATCCTATATCACTAATTATTGTCAATACTACATTGAACAGAAATTCAATAGTGGTGAATCTCACAAGGATTTCATTATTGTCAATGTTATTTTCTCTACACGTTGGTGAAATGTATTTGGATATATACAGTAATATATTTTATTTCAATTATTTTTATTGAATATGTATTATCATTTATTTTAATATTAAATATCTAAATTTATACACATATAATTCAAAATACAAAAATAGTATAGCACCGGAGAATTCCATTATAGGGGGTTCTTTATGAAAAATATCTTTATAACTTAAAAAATATATGACATAAGGAATAGGTAATGAAAGATATTTGATTATATATTATGATAATATATACATATTATCGATTCTTGTTTAATCAAGTTTTAATTATGAAAAAATATTCCTAAAAGTACAATTAAATATCTCAATGTGTCGATATCATTTCCATTAACAAGTATTTCATAGAAAACCAATCATCAATCACCTCATAATACCCCCACTCGTTGCCTTATAAATTCCATATCAATATTAATTTTTTGACGAAAATGAAATATTAAATTAAATTCACCTAATATGGATTCCAATATTTAGATTCTTTATTTAATTAACCAATAGAGTATTTTATATTGTTTACCATTATAGTACATGATAGATAATTAAAACCATTATGTTTTATAACAAACACTTCACTAATGAAATTTACATGAATATAATATATTGAGATAGAAATCATGTGAATCCCCGAAGAAAAATAAATATTTATGAAATGGAAAAACTAAAAAATCTTATCATATAAACTAGTGAATAATCAATCTTATGGTCAATACATTGAACTTTCATATGACCATTTTACCATGTGATATTTAAATTTAATCAAATAATTATCAATGTGAGATTTATTTTCATAAAAATTGACATATTTACAATGTGTTTTACCATATTGTTTTTCAAATAATATTCCAATCAAAATTCATGTACATTGATTATATTTCATATTTCATGGCCTCTAACAAAAAAGGTATTTCACTTCACTATAATGAATATAACACATTTCAAATATATTGTATTTTTTCTCTATTTTCTATGAATCTGGCGGTTGTGATATTATATATTTTGGATTGTGTATCATGTTATGTTCATTGTGCTATGATTTCAAAAATACTCACTATCTACTTATATCAATAATAAGTTTAATCATTTATCAATTATTAATTATAAATTAACATGATGTTATCTTATATAAAAAATGTATTCACTATTAATAATTCTAATGACATATCACATTTTTCAATAAAAATGTTATCAATGATAAACCTGTATTAAAGTCACATATATTTTTGAAAGGTAGTGCATACATCCTTATTTTTTCCAATTGATTATGACAGCACATTACAAACTGTCACATATTTATGATCAACCCGTTTGTGATGATACTTTTTAATTCAATATTTCTTATGGGATACTATTGAAATTTGTTTCACCTATTCGAATTATTATTTATTACTATGAATATTATTGAGTTTAATTATATTAATTAAAATATACTATAGGTATGTTATAATAATGGATGATTCTATATTCCCATATTAAAGATGTTTTGTAATCATATTAGTTTCTAATGTTTGAATCCTAATTCTATGGAATCAGTTGGATGTGATACATTTTAATATGTAACTATTTGTTGTGGGATAGAAGAAACAACATATTAGTGGATTGTTAATATTGGTGGATATGATTGATTATTGTATATGATAGATATTATTTTTTAAATTCAAAAAATAATTAATATACATGTTTTCAATTATGTTGAATATGGATTGATTCCACATTCCCCAACTCAAGATGTTGGAACTCTTTAGGAGTTTTTATTGGATATTTTATTATTGATATTCATATATAAACCATTACTTTTGAAATATAATGATCATGATTTGTTTATTTATTATTTATCTCATTTAATTTCATATTTGTGAAATTAGAGTTCATGTTATGTGGTTTTTGAAATTTATTTATTCATTTAATGTATAAGGAACACGATTTGGCTTTCGGGTTTATGTGTTGGGCCACTCCTGACATAAATATCATGCTATAAACAGAATACCCTACAAGATGTATGATATTTCCTGATATTCATAATGGTTTATGTAATGACCCAAACATTTATCTATTTTATTCCCCATCTAATAATTATATTATATGGTATACAATGTATATATAGTATAAAAAGACCAAAAAAGCATTATTATAGTATTTGATTAATAAAATAAATTATATATAAATTAATTATGGATCATACACCAATGGAGTTGTTACTAGACCCTTGGAATTGCAATATGATCATTAGGAATATTAATATGGCCAATATAATAGTAACATCATCTATTAAAGTATAAATAAAATTTAGGCATCTTATAAAGGATCATTTCATATAGTAAAAACATTGCAGAAAATAAACCAATTTTTTAAAATATATTATTTTTGTGTTAGTATTTTTAGAAAACATGAAATAATATTTATAAAATTATAATTAATATAATGAATAAAATGAAATTTTATTTTCATAAAATATATTCATGAATTTTCATTTAATTTTATTATGATTATAAAATAATTTTATGAGACCTTAATTTAATTTTCAACGTGTAAATAATATCTTTTATAATTATGAAAATTGTATTTTTCAAATAAATGATAAATTTTATAAAATATTAAATTTATCATATTAGTAATATTATTTTCATAAAAGGGATTTAAATTTATAAATAATTGAAAAATGGTTAGGGTGAGTTTTTCCAATTTTTCCAAAATAGCTGAATGTTTACTGAATTGTTAAATATGGTAATTTGTGAATTTTGAATATACATGAATTATTCAAGAATATATTATTTTTCTCTTATGTATGACCATACTATCAAAAAACAATCTCCCTTTACTATATTTATTTATTGGAATCAAAATTATTCCTAATCATGATCCAAAATAATAAACTAATGAATAAAATAAATAAGAACATTCTTATTCACCAACCACAATACAACAACGCAACACCCCTTATCCTAACACTTATAATGCATTGAATATTTTCTTATTTCTATCCAATTCTCTTCCAATTTTCTATTCCCATGACTACTTTCATTTTATCTAAATAAATTTCTAAATGCAATTTCCCTATGTGGGTTCACTAAGAGAATTATTCATGGGTAAAACCCTCTTTCATTTGTTTTGAAAGAAATTGTTTTTTTGTCATTCATCCCACATATCCCCTTACCCAAGTACTATGATCAGTAAATATGTTATATATACTATATTTTTATTATTTTAATGAAATAATCCATCATAATAAATATTCTACTCTCCCTTATATTCTAAATATGAATACATAGTCCATGATTTGAGGATTTATCACCATTAAGGATGATAAGTTTTCTTTTATCCTTTAACACCATAATGTCTGGTCATAAAACCATTATAACGTTTGAAATGATTTTAATATTTAGTTTATAACCATTTTATTTTTTGGATCTAACATATACACATAATATGAAATGATAAAACAAAACGAGTTTTTTATGACTAAAAACCACCAAAAGTAATCTAAACTATTTCCAATATCATTTTATCTAATATTATATCCTCATATCTAGAACAAATATAAGACATATTAAAAAAATTATGTTAATTTTAAAAATATAGTTTCTAATATGAAAAATTATCCCCATTTTACATGATCTTTCATACATGTATAAAAGTGAATCCATCATGGAAACCAAGAAACAAACACTCTCTAGACGATCGAATTGAACTCTATGACACATAATCAAGGTCATGAAAGAACATTTTAAAATTATAATAAATAAAATAAATGTATAATATGTTCTTGATTAATTAATTAATTAATTAATTAATTTTATCCAATATATTAATGTGAAGAAATAATTGAGACATAATTTAATGGGATTCTTGAACCCAATTTCCATTTATTGGGTTATTCTTATTTCATGACAACTTTGTTTTATTTCTAAAAATTAATATCATTGTAATTCCTTTTAAATTTTTGGGATAAAAATTCTTTCAATATTATTTTATTACAAATGATAATACTTTTCCAAATGAACTCTTCTTTATAAAAAAATTTACTTCGCTTATGATTCTATCTTATTCAATAAAGATTTTTGATTCTTAAACCAATTATGTTATTCAATTTTTATATAGGGATCCATGAAGTTTATTCATGATTTTAAACTTTAGGAATTTATCATAAAAAAAATTTCATTTCCATGGGTTATTTAATATTAACGATTGGTATATGTTCTACATGGAATTTTTGATAATGTATGTGTTCTTATGTGATGGGTGGGACTAGAATTATACTTTACTCTACATAACAATTTACCTTGATGAATCTCATGAGATATTATGAAGTATGTGTGATAATGAGGATATATTTTTTTTACAATTTCGATGTTATGTTTATTCGCATTTTTAATATGTGAACATGATGTTAGAATTGTTAACAATTATGTGTGGTACTTGACAAACAATTCATGATATTTCATTTTTATGAATTTCCCAATTTCACGGCATTAACTAATACTTCTTCCTATGATTATTAAGATTATGATATGGTTATGTAACAATTATTATTATTATCATTCATGTTTTATTGATTCATTTTCTTACCTACCCTCTTACTCAGATTTTAGGTAACCCCTTTCTTTGATGCATATCCTTAGGTTGTTACTTATTCTGATGAGTACATAAGGTCTAATAATAAAATAGAGGTGAAAAAATTAATTATATTTTTTATTTTATAATATAAATTATATGTATGTTCCAAATTGGATCAAGACACTAAACATTTGGGTCATATTTTTCAAATCCTTTTTTATTTTTAACATTGAAAATGATTTATTAGTAATGTAAGAAAAATCAGGGTCTTTATAGCTGGTCGGAGATTATAGTTTTTTAAATTTGGTAATTTTAATTATATAACATTAGTTAAAATCCATTGTATGATACTAATAATATTCAAGAACCAAATAAGAAATGTTTTAGAAAAAATTCTAAACATTGGGATCCCACGAGATATTCCTTATATTTAGTTGCACAAAGGAATATATTATTTGTTCATAAATTGTAAACAATTGTTTTACGTAAAAATATTATTTTGGAAATTTGTGGGAACTAGAAAATATAATCCAAAAAACCCATATGATTGACAGTGCATGGAATTCCAAAATGACATCCCCAGTTCCCTAGGCAGTGGAGTTCAAAATTTGATGGAGATGATTACCCACCAGTCTCAAGATATGAACAATAACTACATAATGTGGATCTACCACCGTCACCTATGATGGTGGAACAAGATATTATGTTATTATGTGTAAATTACCATCGATGTTTAGTGAATCTTTTGATTCAAAAGTCATAGAATAGTTTGTCAACTCAATGAAGAAGATCATTTTGTTCTTCAATTTTTAGAGATGGGGACTGTAACGACCCAATATTTTGGATAAATTTTGTTTCCTAAATTTTTGTATTATTTTATTTAATTCTCAACAAATCTATTTCACATAATAAATTTAGTATAATTAAAATAAGACCATTGGTTTTTGACTGTTATATGACCATGGGTCAATATGGTTGTTGGAAACAAAATATTTTGATTATTTTCTATAAATACAATTGATCTTGATTAATTAATACCGTAGGAAGATTTGATGGCCCAATCCAGTAGTCTCTGGCCGATCAAAGGGATCACATAGAACTCAGGATGGAGGTAGCACCATCGGGCTTTGCGCTGGACCAAACCCAAGCCAAACTTCATCGTGTGAAGCTGGAACAGAATCGACTTCGCGAGAAGTTCGAGCTCATAGAAATCACTAGTTAGGCAATGTTGGCTGAGCCACCTCAAGATTCTATCACCCTAGTAGAGCTTACTCTTAGGTCATATGATGGTGTTATAAGAGTTTATGTAAGGAGACCAAAACTACCTTATGTAATCATTTGATTTAAATAAAAATTGTGATGCCTTCTTATGGTGATGTTTGTGAATTTACAATTGTTTGGATAAATATAGTATTTATATTATTTATGAATTCTAGGGAAAAGATATTTTATAATATTTATGTAAACCGTAAATAATTAACAATGTTTAATGATTTTCAAAAAACGTTCTTCTATAGTTGTATTCTGTACGAAATTTAGAGTCTAATAAGATCAACTAATTTTTTGGTGAATATTAAATTATGAATAGTGATTTTATGCTTATGATTAGTAATGTGACCAAATGGATTAAGTAACTTCAATTAATAATGTATTAATATAAATTAAGAACCTTGATTAAGTAATGTTATTCAATAAAATATATAAATAACTGTTTCAAAAATTATTGGTTATGTATTAGCTTTTTCAAGTGAATAGTGTTTTTTATTTAAAAATGAAATTAAAAATATTTAGTAAATAATTTTCATAAAATGGAGTTCATTTTTGAAATCAGAGCATCGATATTTATTCAAGGTTATTTTTGGGATTTTTTTGGAATAGTTGATTTTTCAGTGAATAGTGTTTTTATTTAAAATTTAAATTAAAAATATTTAGAAATTATTTTCATAAAATGGAGTTCAATTATGAAATCAGACCAACTATATTTTGTTAAGGAAAATTTTTTGGATTTTTCTGAGAATGTTGAATTTTTAGTGTATAGTGTTTCGATTTAAAAATTAATTTAAAAATATGTAGAAAATTATTTTCCTAAAGTAGAATTCATTTTCGAAATCAAAACATCGATATTTGTCTAAGGTGAAATTTTGGTATTTTTCTAAGAAAGTTGAATTTTGGTGAATAGTGCTATTACAGTTTTTGAGTTTTGGGTGTTTAATGACACCATTAAGGATGTAATAATTATGTAATCATTCTGGTCGACTTATGAATAGTAATATATGGTAGGAGGTGTCTCAAGTGAACAATACCATGTGAAAATACCAAGGGAAAGCCCATGGTTTTTCAAATACCACCGATGAGGTGTCCCTTTGCAATTAATGCTTTGTCCCCTCACCTATCCAATAAATACCAAGACTTACCCTCATTCATTTCATTTCCAAATCCTCCCAACAACGTTTTGGTCTCTTTACTTCCCAAGGAGTCCTCCCAAGGTTCCCTCAAGCCACCTAAGGTCTTAACCTTCAAGCTTTCAATGTTACGTTCTATGGTAAGGGATCCTACCTCTCTGTTTCTTTTCAAGTACTCTTTTGTATGTCATTTCCTTTAAGCCCCATGTTCATGTGTTGGTGGATGTTCTTTTATATTCCTATTAATTCCATTTTCATGATCATATGATGAGATATCCCCTCTTACACCCATCATTTCGTTTTATGAAAGTATAAGTGGCGTTGTTAGGCTGCCGAATTTTTGTAAGGGATTCATCCACCCATCTCAATTTTTAAGTTCTATTTTCATTTTATTTGTTTCATGTTTTTTTATTATGTTTGGGTATGATCTTTTATATCTATCATTTTTTAATTTTTATGTTCATACGATTAGAGACCCTATTTGATATCACCAATTCATTTTTTGTTGTTTTAAGTAACTCTGTTTGGCTGCCGAATTTTCAGAAGAGAAATCTTATTTTTGTCTTCCTTTCACGTTCTCCATTTCATATGGTATATCATTAAAATTTCATTTCCATGTTCTTAAATCCTTTATATTCATTACCACTACTGATTTATGGATCATTTATTAGTGGGTAACCCATGTCCCCTCTCTTTTCAATGTTTTCTAAAACCCTGTAACAGAGCCGTTATGCTGCAGATTTTTCGTCTCAAAGTGTCTTTCACTTTTTCTCAAATTATTTTATTATATTAAGTGAATACTCAAAGAATTTTCTTCTACAGGGGTATTCACATATATATACAAATTTTTTATTTTCATTTTGGGATTTACATACATGAAACCCTCTTTCCTATTTCATGGGATTAAAGTGACATTATGATCATGTCTTTAAAGCTGTTTTTAAAACGTTATGATTATGAAATGAAAGCCACTTATTTTATGCAATATGGGTTATTTATGAAATGACTGATGATGATATATATATCTCACATGATAATAATTCAAAATTAAGGGTGGTCCCTAATAAAGTTCTAATGCAATTTGTAAGGACGTAATCTCTAGAGATGACCATTTTAATGATACCTTGGTGAATAACCTTGGTAATTTTTTAATGACACCTTGGGGATTGACCTTGGTGATAGAAAAATGATTTTCTATGTTAAATTTTGTAGCCACATCTTCATGTTATGAAACAAATTGTGTTTATTATGATATGATTCATGATCTCATTCTAATTCCTTAAAGTTATTTATCATGAATTTATTGATGTATCTCAAGTTCACATGTAAAATATTTCTCTTATTTCTATTACTGAGCATTCTGGTCACCCTTTCCATTTTTGTATGTCTCCAGAATATGAGATGCAGTAAATGTACATAGGATTAACCTATGATGAATCCTTGTAAGGGATTTAGAAGAATTTTTTATGTTGTTTTCATGTATTATGATCCTGATTTCCAAGACACTAGTCTTTAAATATCCTCTATATGTAAAATGTAATGAAAAGTTATGTATTAAAAAGGAAGGATGATATAGTTGGTATCAAAGTTTAGTCTATTATTTATGGAAATTAGGATATGAAAACTTTAGGAAGAACCCTATATAAATGTTTAAATATGGTAAATCTTCATGGTATTTTGGTGAGTATTGAGTAAGTGGACTATCAAGAAAATACATTCCTGTCTGGATACAAGCAGGTAGAGGTGGCTCTGCCACAGATGTACAAAGTGGCAAAACTTGAAAACACTTCTTTGAGCTCCTCACTAATGGGAATAGGTACATGACAACAGGCCTTTCTGCACTCTTGGTCACGACACTCCTGGGGGATATGTTTGGTTAATTTCAAGCTTTTTATCAATCATTATGAAGGAATTATTGAAAAATGTAATTTGTCTAATCATTATGTTTTATAACATAAAATCCATTATAGTTAAAAGATTCATAAATGAAGTAAGTTTCTCACGAAGGATTTATTCTTTTAGAAAATTTCCCCATCGTCTAGGAATACGTTGATATATTCCTTGAGGAGTTACCCAAACCTCTCCCAGAAAGAGAGGTAGAGTTCTCCATTAAACTCGTACCAGGATCTCATCCGATGTCAATGACCCCTATAGGATGGAAAATGTGGAGCTAGAGGAATTAAAGAAACAACTCCAAGATCTTTTGGAGAATGGTTTTGTCTTACCAAGTGTGTGTCCTTGGGAAGAACCAGTTATCTTTGTGAAGAAGACGGATGGATCGATGCAGTTATGTAGTGATTATAGCGAAATGAATGGGATCACAGTAAAGAAAAAATTCTCTCTTCCAAGAATTGATGACCTATTTGACCTACTTCGTGGGGCTCAATTCTTCTCTAAGATTGATCTTAGTTCTGCTTATCATCAATTGATAGTAAAGAATGATGATATTCCAAAACTTCTTTCCAATCAATATATGGGCATTATGAGTTTTTTGTTATGCCCTTCAGACTGACTAATGCACCTGCTATTTTTATGGATGAAGAATAAGTTGATTTTAGAAACATATGTTTTATCAAATGGATATCCATTCTATAGAAAAATTATTTGGTGATTAAATGATAAAGGTTATTTTGGACGATGTTTTCACTTTAGGAGTACTATAAGCCTAAGGTAAATAAAATACTATAGGATTTAAATTGAGGAGGATTGGATGGTTTTTTTGTGATAATTTATGTATTTATTTTGGGCATATAGTGATTTAGGTTATTTCTGGAAAATGATGAACCTGACATAGAGAATATGTGAATAGGTTAATTAAACATTAGTTTGAGACTTTAATAGTAGTCGATGCTATTTGGGGATAAATGTTAAGATTTATTTGGGAAGACTATGTGATTAAATCCTTATGAGTTTTGGGTTCCAATCTTAGTTTAGATTATTTTGATGAATTTTAAGGATGGTTGTGTATTGAATGGTATTTCAGGAAAATTGGGTACTTTTGTTAAATTTTGGTGATTAATAATAATATTTATTAATGTAATGTATTATCCTTTTTTGGAATTATATGTTCTCATACTAACAATTTTAGTTTTAGTTGATGACTAAAGGAAAGGGAAAAATATAGTAATTCTTTTGTGGATTATGTGATTCTCTAAAATATGATTCTTGGGATTTTTATGAGACCATGTATTTTTGAATGCTCATTGTTTGGATAAAAGATTAGTCTTGGTGGAAACATATTAAAAGATGAAACACTACTTAAAGGTAAGTATGTTTCCGTATGTTTTTATTCTATTTGGTAAATGAATTCCAAAAAATTATGGAAAATAATGTAAAACAAAAATGCTGATGGTTAACGTTTCCTTCTAGATAATCAAAGACCGTTCAATACATCTTGTGTTTGTGATCTTCTTGTGGTTAATCTTCTCCTAATCATGTTTTCTATCACTTTACATTAGAACTTGACACTTTCTTTCCTCATCCATATCCATGTTTTCCTACATGGAATCCTAGTATGGGTTAACTCGGTTCACCTTTGTACTTCACTTCCTTTATTTTAACATAATTTTTTTACTGACACTTTCTCCGATGTGGGACTTTTAATGAAATTTCCATTCCCAATTTTAAAAATGCGAGGATGAAATTTCATATGCGGGGAAGATTTTAATGACTTGAAATTTTGATTAAATATTGTTTTATAACATTTTGTGTTATTTTATTTTATACTCAACAAAACTATTTCATTTAATAAAATGAGTATGATTAAAATTATACCATTGATTTTTGACTGTTATATGACCGTTTGTAAATATGACTTTTGGAAACAAATTATTGTGATTTTGTCTATAAATAAAAGTGATCTTGAATAATTAAAATACAAAAAAGATTTGATGGCCCCATTCAGTAGTCTCGGGCCGATCGAAGCCCATCTGAAAGAACATAGAAGGAGGTGGCATCATTGGGCTTTGCTCTGGAACAAACCTAACATGAAATTCATTGTGTGAAGCAGGAACGGAATCGCCTTCACAAGAAGTTCAAGCTGATAGAAATCACTACTCGGGCAATGTTGGATGGGCCGCCCCAAGATTCTATCACCCTAGCACACCTTACACTTAGGTCATATACTGATGATATAAGGGGTTATGTAACGAGACTGTAATTGCATTGTGTAATACTTTGATTTAAATAAAAATTGGTATGTCATCTTATGGTGATGTTTTTAAATTTACAAATGTTTGGATAAATATAGTATGCATATTATAGTATAATTCTAGAAAAAAGATATTATAAATTATTTATGTAAACAATAAATAATTAATGATGTGTAATGATTTTAAAAAAATTGTCTTCTACCACTGTGTTTTGTAAGAAATTTAGAGTCTAATAAGATCAACATAATTTTTGGTTAATAGTAAATTATTAATAGTGATTTTATACTTATGATTAGTAATATTTCCAAATGGATTATGTAACATCACTGAATAAAGTATTAAAATAATTTAGGCACATTGATTACGTAATGTGATTCAATAAAATAGGTAAATAATTGTTTCAGAAATTATTGGTTAAGTATTAGTTTTTTCAGGTGAATAGGGTTTTTTTTTTTAAATTAAATTAAAAATATTTATATAATTATTTTCATAAATGTGAGTTCATTTTTGAAATTAGGTCATCGATATATGGTTAAGGTGAATTTTTGGGATTTTTCTGAAACAATTTTATTTTAAGTGAATAATATTTTTATTTAAAAATTAAATAAAAATTATTTAGAAAATTATTTTCATAAAATGGAGTTCGTTTTTGAAATCATAGCATCGATATTTGGTTATGGTGAAATTTTTGTATTTTTCTGAGAAAGTTGAATTTTCAGTGAATAGTGTTTTTATTTAAATTTACATTAAAAATATTTAGAAATTTAGTGTCATAATTATGAGTTCATTTTTGAAATGATAGCATTGATATTTTTTAAGGTGAAATTTTGGGTTTTTTATGAGTGAGTTGAATTTTCAGTGAATAGAGAAATTACATTTTTTGAGTTTCTGGTGTTTAATGACATCATTAAGGATGTAATAACTATGTAATCATTCTGGTCGACCTGTGAATAGTAATATTAGGTATTATTTGTCCCAAGTTTCCAATACCATGGGAAAATACCATGAGAAAGCCCATGGTTTATCCAATACCACCGATGAGGTGTCCCTTGGCAATTAATGCATTATCCCCTCACTTATCCTATAAATACCAAGCCTTTCCCTCATTCATTTGATTTGAAAATCCTCCCCAACTATGTTATGGTCTCTTCACCTCACATGTAGACCCCCAATGTTTCCCTCAATCCTCCCAAGGTTTCGACCTTCGTGCTATTGAAGTTACGTTTTATGGTAAAGGATCCTACCTCTCTCTTTCTTTTCAAGTACTCTTTTGTATGTCATTTCATTTAATCCCCATGTTCTTATGTTGGGGGATGTTATTTTATATTTATATTACTTCCCTTTTCATTATCATATTATGAGAGATCACCTCTTACTCACATGATTTCGTTTCATGAATGAATAAGTGGTGCCGTTAAGCTGCTGAATTTTTGTAAGGGATTCATCCACCCTTCTCATTTTTTAAGTTCTATTTTCATGTCATTTCTTTCATGATCCATTTCATATGTAGGTTTAACAACCCATGTAAATAAAGAATATAACATTTTTATATTTATCCATATTTTTGAATAAAATATTAATATTACTTTAATGGGAACTCTATGCTTGATGGGTTACCCAAACCGCAACGATGAGTTCCTTTGAAATCTTATGTTGCACTCTAATAATAGAATAATTTAAATTTAAATTGTAGTTAACACCTAGCCGTTGTAATGACAGGAATGAACAAAACTAACTAAAAAATGATTATATATGTTTTTCAAATATTTTAACATTTTAAAATAAATGTTAGAGGATTAAAAATGCAAATGAATCCAATTTTAAGCAAAAATCTTCTAATATTCGTTAAAAGGTCGATTAACCGAATATTGATTGAAAACCCTTTTTAAATATAATTTTGAAAATTTTATATGTTTTATTTGAAAAAATAAAATTCTTCTTTAGAATCTGGACATCAAAATTTACTTTGTGTAAATTTTTGTTATTTTTCTGATAATGGTCATTTTTTTAATGAATAGTGAAAAGCGTTGTATTTTAATTCAAAACCTCATTTTAATATAATTTTTTTATATAGTTTGATTATATTTTTAATTGGTTTTAAAATGAAATTAGTATATATTTTTACCATTTAATCCAATGGTGTTCATTTGAATTAATATAACTTTGTGATTAGACATAAACGAGTGTCAATCTTTTGATAGATATTGTTTCTTAAAAATACGCTATTTGATTTGACAGTGGGATTTAATTATAAAAGTAATTAATGAAACTTCTATGTAATTAATTTGGTAAAAGAGAAATCATTTTTGAATTTAGAATATCAAATATATCTTAGGGTGAATTTTTGGTATTTTTCTGAAAAACCTTAATTTTTGATGAATAGTGAAACCACAAAGTGGTAGTTACAAAAACTGATTTTTCATTTAAATGGAACTTTATCACATCTATGATTTGAATTTTAAAAATCCAATATAAATTATTTTCATTATTTAGTAAAATGTGGTTCAATGGGATGAAAATAATTTTTGATGAAAAGTAACTTTTATGTTTTATTAATCGCGATTAAAGGTAATTAGTGTGATTTAAGGTTAAAATGATATTATAATAAAATTAAAATATCTTGAAACTTGTCCTAACCCTATTTTATGAGTCATTGACGACCAAGTAAACCCATGGGTCTATTTTTGGGACCCTATGGAGCCACTTGGGTATGATAATGACATTAATTCCTTTTATCTAAAGTAAAAGTAAAAATGACATAAACATGTATTGTTTTAATAAAACAATTTTTAAATGGGGATATAAAAGTCAGAATTTTGACTATAAAAAGTCATTGAAAAGCTAAAACGATTTCCTATATCAAAGTTTTTTTTATAATTTTTAGTCTTTAAATAAATTAAATTATTTATGTCATCATGATGATGCAGCGATTACCTCATTATTTAACGATTTAAATAAAATGAAATGATAATGTAAAATATAAGACCTGAACATGTCAAAAACCTATTGGATGTGTGTATTTAGAACCCTTATCACCTTATCCTTAAAATATATCAATTTGGGACTTTTATAATCCGAAAATCATTTGAAAATAATGCAACCTTTCTTGACATTCCAAGAGTACCCCTCCTCTCCTCTTATAAAAGGCCCCCACCTCTACCTCCTTGCCCACACCTATCAAGACATTGGCTCGGCCATTCTCTGATCACATTGTCTCTCCACATCCCTCTCCTCATTCGAGAAGACTTACCTTAAGAAGGAAGCTCTTCAAGAAACCTTTCTGGTTCAAACCAAAGGGAGTTACCTGATTTTAAGGTAACGTCTTCACTTGTGCTCTTTTGTTTTATTTTGCTTCTCAAACCCCCTAAACACTTTTTATTAATTTCTTTTTTAACAACACTAGTATCTTAATCATAATATGATGTTTTTATAAGAATTATTCGAGCTACAATTACACACACCTACATATAATGGTTAAAGAACATACTGTTTCTATGGATGGTGAATTTCTACCTCACGAAACGATGATTGTTCAATATTATTTTAACACCTTAAAAGGTGTCCATTAAGATGTCAATATATTTATATATGATATATAATATGTTTCTTTTTTCCTTAATCTTCGGTATTTTTCATTTATGGCAGATCTTTATGGTTTCCATTACGGGTAAATGCAATATCTTCATTTTAGGAAGTGCGGCCTACTGCCCCCTCAAAGTGATTTGATTTGTTAATACCATATGTGGTATGTATAAAGGATAGATTTAATTATATTATATATTATACCATACTGGAATTATAATACTATTATGTATCATTATGTTTTAATTCCATTAAATATGAAATATAAATGGAAGTAGCATTCATGCATACGTACGGCTTACCGTCTCCAAGAACGGTGCATTTCATTTCGTACCTCTAAATGATTATGTAATATTATAAATGCATGTATATAATGGATATATATGATATATATGATATCTACATAATGAATATAATTCTGGATATAATGTATATTTTACCCCATTGGAGAGCATTCTACGAATAGTTCTTCTCCCCCCAATTCTACCAAAATGAATGGTAGTCCACATAATAGAACATGTTATCTATTATGTTTGTTGGAAGAAATTCAAAATAGCATAATTAATTAATTGATGGGTAGGCTTAATTAATTAAGGGGACGAGTTGGCATAATTAAGCGGGGGAGCTCAATAGGTTTCTCCCCATTAAAAGGGAGTTCAATGGGGTTCAAGGGGTTTTATGTATCTGGTGGTCCCCACCACCATAAACCACATGGAAGGATAGGCTCGGGTGGTCGCCACCACCATATCCTATGTTGAGTGGCTATGATGTGGTGGTCCCCACCTCTCAACATCCACATGGGAGTTCCAAGTAAATAAAATTAAACAATTATTTTTATTTCTTTCACGAAAAACCAAATTCTGTCATTCACCCTTGACATACTGTGATCGAAGTGAAGGTCTCCTTAAGCTAACACTGGTACTATGAGTTCAACAGTGGCCTCAGATTTCAATTCCGAGCACTGGTTTAAATAATAGAAAAACCCACTCACACGTTTACTGAATGTACCCAAAATAATGTATAGAAATTCATTCCAGGCACTCTGTGACTCAAAATCATGCGCAGTCAATTTCCACAGACTCGTAAAATTCCCATTTAGTTAAAAACATTACATGGACATTCAGGGTATTTACGTATTATCAAAATAAATTATTATTTCTGAGAAATAATTATTCTTAAGAAAAATTTGAGTTTTTGTTAAAACAATTACTTGTTTTAAATGGAATTACATTATTTATTCATTATAAATAATTATAAATTATAAATTAATAAATGTATATTATAATATATAGTATTTTGACATATAATAACATTTTTAAATTAATAATATAATATATTGTATTTTCATTTAAACTAGTATTTTACTTTATTATGGTGTATTATTCCTCTTCTGATGGTAATTTAATAGTTACATTACATGGATCAGGTAACTGTTATATATTAATCAGACCTTTATAGTAACATTTCTTTTAATTATCATAAAAATACTACTCCATTCTCATGATTCATCTTTTAATACATCACTTAAATTTGATATACATATAATTTGATAATGTTTATCATTTTCCTAACACTTTCATTTCGTTTTAAATCATTTAAGGTTTCAGTGATCTAAATAACAGTTTTTTATGTTATAGGGTTTAAAATATTGTCTCTCATTATTATTTAATGTTTTTTTAATAATAATTATTTACGGATTAATATCTTTATTATAAAATAAAATAAAATTTCTATGCATTTCCATGGGGAAATATATTAAAATATTAAATTCGAAACAAGAGATCCTTCAGTAATTGATTTTTTTTGAGAAGATAATATCAATATTATATATGAGTTTAAAGTTCAATAATGGATAATGAGTGTTATTACATTGGTTTCCTATCTCAAACATACCTATTTAAGAGTTGATTCATATTATTAAACAATTTTATTTGTATATGGTGTTTATAATTCTAATGTAAAATCTATTTTCATTATTCTATTTTATACATGAATTGTAATGTTTTCATTTATTGTTACCATATCATGTTCTTTGGATTTAAATTTTACCAATGAAATAAATGGTTTTATCAACTGAATATTGATTCTTTAAACATATTCCATATTAATGATATATTTATTTAATATTTAAATAATACATATTTCTTTATTTTTATCATAATTCCCATTAAATTCAATGGATTAGAGGATGAATCTATAGTTTTCCCATTCATATTATTTTGATTATAGGTTCACTGAATCAAAGATGTTATTTTTTAGATGAATTCCATTTCATTGATCTATGAGATTTATTATAGAAATAAATTATTATATGTATTATTTATTATACACTATAGTTTTTTTGTCTATATAGGATAAATTGTTTTTATTCAAAAAATCATCGTTTATTAATTCCTATCAAATACAAATGTAACATTTGAATGAACAATTATGTACATTTAAAAAAATATTTTATATCCATTTTTTTATGATAAGTGATTTCCTTCTTATTTTGGAATCCAAATATGTAATATACCTTATGGGGATAATATTTTTCTTTAACTATTTTAAAAAATAATCGTTCATATAATTGTTTCACTTTTGGCTTCATCAATAGAATTTTGAAATATAAACAGATTTTAATTATGTGATCTTATGTTTTATCATCAACTCAAAATCTCCATTTGAAAACCATTATTTATTTTTAATGGTTTCAATATTGATATTTACATTCAAATAATTTTTTTAACATATTTTTATGTTATCTACTCAAATTAATCATTTGAATGTCTCCAAAAACACATAGCCTTTGATAATTTTTCCTGAATGACATTTCCTATTTCAAAATCTAAATACATTTGTTAAATAATCATTATGGGGGACTGATGTTAGGGAATCAACCAGTCAAAATATTTAGTTACTTTTTAGTGTAAAATAATGGAATTTTATGAACTCTTTTTATTTCAAAGGGTTCTTTATAAAATGATAAATGCTTGATTTTTAATGGGAAACATTTATTGAAATAATAATTCTATGTGAAAAGGGATTCCATATAGATCACCATTGCATAAGTCAAAATTTTATATATCGTGATATAAATATATTTATTATTAAAACAATGAAATAAACTAATTTTACATAATTAATCATAGTCATTATATAGTTATAAATTCTCAATATATATAGTATATACAAGTTACAATATGATTTTTTTATATTGTTCATGGACATGATTTGGTTTTTTATTTTCTTTAGGTTTACCATGAATATGATGTTGTCACGTATATTTATTTTTTTATTACATGAACTATGTAGTTAGCTATTTCAACATGATTAACCACAAACATGTTTTTGTTAGCTATGTCCCAAATATGTAATGTGGACAATATGCATCATGTTATGTTCATGGTGTTGTGATTTTCTGTTCTTATGTAGATTGTTATAAATATGACACATTGAAATTTTATATTAAAATTCTACTCACTATGGAATTTTATTATTTTATTTATTTTTATAATCTTATGACATGGTATAATTCTGATTAGTTAATAATACATTTCCTTTAAATATACAAATAAGTCAAATTTTTTATTTTTATTTTTTAAATGATATTTCTCTAACTAAAAATTCCATATTGGTTTTTTGTAAAACCATATATTTCATGTTGATTTGTTTTTCACTTATAAGGATTTTAATTCAACCTGTTCTTAATGTTTTCAATAACTAATAATTTTAAGATGAGTATATTTTTATAGACTTCCAAAAATTGATCACATAGGGTGTGATTATAGAGAAATGTTAACCAGTGTTGTAAATTAATTTGTTGTTTCTATTATCTAAAAAACTACTAGTTGTAGGATTGATATATTTTCTTGAGAATTTTTTTTTGTATTTGTAAAATACAGGTCTATTTTTCTTGAGTAATTTTATATAGTATAAAATATTTTATGTAAATGATGTTTCATTATAATTGGATTTGGGAGTGTGGGTATAGATAACATTATTGGGTACTATTAAAAGTTTTGTATATTTTTATGGAATATTTTTTGTAATTTAGTTGATTGGGATTAGATAATATAATTAAATTCCCAAGCATAATTATACGAATATGATGACATCCTGAAATTTTCTTAAAAAATAGAGTTTTAAGAATCTAAGAAATAATATCATTATCAAAATAAATACAAGTTGGTAGAGGAATTATCCCTGCATTACCCATGTTTGATACCTATAAAAAGTAATATTGAGTATAAACATGATCTTTACTAAGTAAATGAATTGTTTTCGTAACTACACACCTATTTCGACACTCCATTGGGATATGATTTGGTTGATCCCTATTCAATTTGTTAACAATTATGGAGTATTTAAAGTTAATTTGATGATGTAATATAATAATATTTATGACATGGAACCTAATATAAATTTCACCATGAATAAAAATGATTGAATCGAATTTCTTTTGAATATATTTTATGCATGACATCTACAGGTTAAATTTTTTATTTTTATAGATGCATTTTTTTATTTTATTAATTTAAGTATTTTCATGCCCTTAATTTGTTTATTTAAATTCTTGATGTAGTAACATGAAATTTAGATTACTTGGAATAATATGGGAAATATACTCATTTTACTATTGAATATCCAAATGGGATATAAGCTGGTGTCAAAAATATTATGGTTAAACTAACCAACTTATCCTATGTTTTGTTTGATAAGCCAATCCATAAAGACCTACCAAAAAAATTCAGTTATTTAATATGTGTTAATTTAATAATTTTAAGTTAAATTAACTAATGATGAAATAATATTTAACAACATACTTTTCAATATTTTTTTAATAAGAACCCAAGACAATTTCTTATATTAAAAAAATGTTACTAGAGTGGGAGTATTGGACATTGAGCTCATATTTTTAAAAGTAATATCAATTAAAAGTCGTGTATAATAGAGTTTATAATGTTACCAAATAATTCCCCATCAACTAAAAATTTATTAAATGAATGGAGATATGGAATTATGGAAATCAATTCCAAAATATATGGGATAATTTGGAAACTAGACCCCAAAAACCACCACAATAAAAAGAATGATTAAAAATATATGCATCGAAATCAAAGTAAGTAGATCATTATAATAAAGGTACAATAATCCTCTAACAGTAATTTAAATATATCATGTTGTATTATCCATTTATCGCCACAATTATTTTATGGAATTTGAGAGATAAAAATTGTAGGTTTTCATCTCAAACATCTTTCTTTAAGACACACATCATTCTCAACAATGACTTTTTTTATACTGTATATAATACCTATGGGGATTAGTTTATAATTATTATAACTTGTTCATTAAAACTTTGATAAATTTAAGGTGATGACTTTCATGATGTTTTTTTTCTAATGCTACCAAATTCATAAGAGTTTTTTAGATCATATGTCCTCCTCATTAATATATATTCTATAATCATTGTGTATCTTATTTGGTGTCTTTCATATGCTTCCAATGTAATGATTTATATCATAATTCTTATAAAATTCATTATATTGGTATATCTATATATGGTATTATTATCCCAATAATTCTTATCCAATGGTTCCTAAATCCTTAATTGTTTATTAGCTCAACAACCATTAGTTGAGTTACAAGAATCATTCATTGCATTATTTAACTTTTTATTATTTTATTCAACAGTAAAATTTTACAATAAGGATAATTCCATTTATCTATATGGTAAATTACATTTTACCATCATTGATTCTTCCAAAATGAATATTATTAACATAAAATTGTGAAATATTAATTAATAATTATTCACTTTCTAATTAGTATTATACATAGAAATCCATATTATTTCAATCATAACATATTTTACTTAATTATTTATAAATATATATATGAATTACATATTGTTCTATTTATATTTTTCATCATCTATTTTTTAAATTTTACATTATTATTATTATTTGATTCTGCTTCAATCATGGTATTTTAAAATATTAATGGTTTTTTAATTTTTTTATTTTATAATTAATTGGTCACTCCAAATCTACTCCAATAAACTATAATATAATTATAAACCCTCTAGTATAGAGATATAATTATAAATAAAATTTGAAAATCTTTTAACATCATCTTTTTTATGGAAACATTTAAAAGTCACTTGTAACGTTATTGTTTATATAATGTTGAAATTATTTTATAGAAATTTCTCCTATGATTTCACATACATTTTAACCTGTATCCATATACCCTATACCTTATTTAGAGTAATATTAAATGAATAACATTCTAAATTCCATATTGAATACTTCATTCTGGTGATTGAATTTATGGTATCAATCAATCTCCCTATAAACCATATTTTATATGATTCCATTTTTAAACGATATGATACACATTATTCTACGATATTGTATTCATTTTATAAAGGGTTATTGTTTTTTTATATAACATAAGTGTGTGATTTATATTTATGAGATTCATGGGTTTTAACATCACCCTAAAAGTTATTTATGATGGTTTATCTCCCATAAGATAACCATGATTACTGTAAAAATGACATAGTTAACTGTGTTGGAATGATTGATCAAGAATATGTAACATTATTCTCTATTCTGACTACCTAAAACATTATTCATTTGGTAAAATAAGTCTTGTTTACCTATGACTATTTTAGTACTTTTTAAATTATTTTCATTGTCCTTTTCATTTCATAAAAAATACTACGTAATAAGATTAACTATAATACCGACGAATTTTATTCTGGGATAAAAAAAGTAAGAATTCACACACAAATGGAAACATTGCATTCCTAATGTCTTAAATAGTTATCACTATTACTATAAAAACAACAAAAAATAAAGAGATGAGTAAATATTATCTTTTAAAATATTATTTGATGTTTAAAAAATGTTATGTGATGTAGTAAATCATAGTGTATGATAATGGAAGATTAAACATTGTGTGAAATGTGAAATATTCCCATTTGGATCATACCATTACAATATAGTTAAATTTGATGGATATATGTCCCATGGAATTGTAGTGTTGTCATTTTTAATAGTAATATAATTCTTAGAATAGTTACCTGAATAATGATATTAAAAAAATAATATTTTTATATTAGATTATATTAATATATAAGAAAAATAAATCATGAAACAAGTAAATATATATTTTTGAAATTATAAAACATGTTTTTCTATTTTTCTAAATAAATTTTTTTTTCATTTTAATGAATATATATATATATTAAAATGAATTATTATTATAAAAAAATGGGATAGATAAAAATATTATTTTTTTACATTGATAATATATCATACTAAGACATTTATAATTTTCTTAATGTTTTATAAAACTGATCATAATATAAAAATAGTAATTTTAAATATATATTTATTTTAAATAAAAATAATTTACTTATATTTATAATTTTTTTTTCATAAAATGGATTTCCTTTTTTGAATTTATACATTCATATATTCATATGGTTAAGTTTTGGTATTCATCTTAAATAGTAAAAAAACTTCAAAAATAGTTAAATGCGTAAAAACATAAATTATTTTATATTATAAATTAAAGTCATGATTATATGTCCAATGGTTGACATAAGAATCCCATATATCTAAAACACATGTACTAATAAATATATATTTTAATAGGAATAGAACCTATATATTTAATTGGGGAAAAATTATATAATAATGATTATTATATTAAAAGGCAGCCCTCTATTACTCTTATAAATACCACTTATCACTAAAACTTCTATCCATAACAACAAATTCGTGTATGTTTCAAATGTTCCTTAGAATTATATTTATAATATGTTGTGCCATACCCTAATAATTTTTCTCCATAATGACCATTCTGAGCATCACTAAGCACATGAGCCTCATCCATGTTGGTGTGGAGTAATCAAGTTATCCAAGAGGCCTGAGAACAAATCATGGCAAAGGAATATTTCCTGGATACTATATCATTACTTTATCACATACTATAGAAGGTACTATAACTTGTAGTTTTTTGAATTTTTGTAGCAAAAATAATTCATCCTATTCACTGGTTATGTCCTTGAGTCCATAAAGCTCTTCGTTAATCCCAAAAAATTCGGGCCAATATGGACATTAGACCACCTCGTTTCCTTTAGGCCATATCATGGATTTCAGGAAACCTCAAGGCTTTCGGGCCACAAGAATTTCAGATGCAACTTGAAATATTTCAAAGGAACAAGGATCTAGATGAGTATTCAGTGCAGGAAAATTAACCATTGAATATCTAACTGAAATTTGATGACTGAGAGGGTATGAAATTCAAATTTTTATAGGACATATGCATCTCTTCACATGGTATCTATCTAACTATCATTGTGAAGGTGGAGAGATGACATCATGATATGTGATGGTGAGGGTTGATTCCATGTACTCTATTTGGGATGAATCCTTTATGGCCATCGAGTCATGTAATGTGTCACCATGCCTATGGGATTTGTAAGTGTACCACTTCTACCCAAAAATGGGGGATTATTAGAAATAAATAAATTATGAAGGGATTCAGTCCATTCTGGTAAAGAGAACTACGGTTTAACACATGAGGTGAATGCCAAAATAAGTGGTAAATTGTAAATGTAACTATTTTAAATTTTATCATTCTTCTTCCACACCCAAATTATTTCCATCCATAATGAAATAATAACATAAATATTTATAATATAATTACTTTTTATTACTTTGATGTAATATATATTTTCTACCCAACAACCACATGAATTGACTCAAACATAAAAAACTCTTCATATTTTGGTCTGTTCACCACCTCCTCAAGAAACACATTATGTTCACCACTACCTTCATGGAGAGGCATACTAAAATTATTAAGCTTAAAAATATCTAAACAAGGGTGTATTATTTTATTATATTATGAATTTCAAAGTGATAAATTATACTATATAATTGCATCATGGGTGGAAATCTATATATGTAAATTACCAATATAAAAGTCATAATTAATCTCATTATACATGGTGTATTTTCAATATTAATTTAGTTTTATAACTATTTTAAGATTCTATAATAACATAAACAGAATTTCATGTCACATCTCAAACAATTAATGAATTTCATATTAAACATCCATTATCAAATATATGTCATGTAACATTATAACCCTGTAATGAATAACCATAGGATAATATAAAAAATGATATATCAAATAAATGACTCTAATATGATATAAAATTATGATAATAAAAAATATTTATTATTAGGAGGTTATAAGTAATATTTTTATACTAAATATAATTTTATTACTCTAGAAAATCTATGAATGTGTAGAGTGAATGTTGACATAAGATAAGAATATTCTCTAAAACACCATCATTCCCATGGAATATATATAAGAAAACTCACTAAAAAAACTTTATCTATTTAATTTTGAGATTCTAAAAGTCTATATGATATAATTATATTTATATTTAAATAATAAAACCTTTTTTATCTTATGGACATATATGATTTTGATTTTCACATCCCAAATAAATCTTATAAATAAACCATATTTTCGGGGCGTGGAATTTGTTATTAATTATTATCATATTGCATATAAAATGTTTTGTCCATTAGTGGTTAAATCGAAATACACATTATATTATTGATTAGGCTCCTGGTTCCCATAAAATATTTTAAAAATTTTGATTTTTTTACCATATTCAAAAGGATTAATATACATTTTCGTAAAATATTGCAATGGAATCTAAACTCTAGATCTACATATCTACCATTACCCATGTAATTTTCTTCAAATGAACCATATATTTCAATAAATTTTTTATTTAACAACATATGCAGACATCAAATATCTAATTCGTTATTTTATTATAATTCACAATGATATATCTGTTTATTAGGTTATATAGAAATATAGTGTTACCCATTTAATTCTATGTGTAATTAACATTTAGATTACTTTTTCGATTATTTCATGTGGAACAGATATTCATGTAGATTATATGAGGGGTAATCATATATATGAATCTAATTAATGTGTTGTCTTTTCTCTCATAATATGATATGAATGATATTATGGACTAATCTATTCAAATAGAACACTATTTAAATCATTTTATGATGTATCTGGAGGGATCTATGACTTCTGATTATGACGTTGTGTAGTATAATTTTTCTGAACTCCTATGATTCCATGATCATATAATTCCCTCAAATTTATTCCATTATTATAATAGATTATTTATGATACTCCAATTTTTATAATATCATGTTGTGGCATGTGACTTATATTCTATGTTTTGTAAGAGTGTTTATTCCATTATTTGTATTTATGGCTCGCAACTATTTTTTATATATACATAATGTCTTACTATGTTGTTTTATAATCTAAATGAGATTCATGAGATAATTGAGGACATTAAAATAAATATTTCTAATTTTATATGCATTTTTATATTTTATGACCATTTGGTTGTAATGGTTATGTGAAATTATTTCCCATCATTTTATTTATTGGATATATATATATATATATATTAAGAGTCATTTTTTAATATGTTCAAGAGTATTAGGTTTTTTATAATTGGTATCTTAAAATGGATTTCTTTACTATTGGAAATTGGGTTATGAAAACATTAGTAAAAACTCTAGGGATATGTCTATGTTTTGGAAAATGACTTGAAATTTTGGTAAATCATATAAAAAGTGCTTTAAAAAAATGAGTTCACTATCATGATACTAATAGTAGATGAGGTTCTTGAAAAAAATTATCCAACTGGTTATAAACCTAAAAGAGGTCATTGGGTATCAACTCTACCTATAAAAAGATCACTAAAAATATTCATTTATGTAAACATGTATTGTCACATTAGGGAGATATGATTTGTAAATTTCAAGAACAATTTAAATATAATTATAAATTAATTGAATAGATTTTTCGGTTAGAAACCCATTAATAGAAAATTACCAAGAATAACATGGGTAGAATTCAAAGGATTCATAGTTGAGGTAATTCATGAAATTTATATTTTATTTCTTCTATATATATTATTTCAATTTTATAGGATTAATCATTTATGTATTTTCGTCCATTATTTTACATTATTATTGTATGTGGTTGTAAATATAAGTAATCATAATAAAAAATATTATTATTGGAAGTGTCATTATTTCACTACTGATATTCCTAAACTGATTAGCATACAATCCATAAACTTAATGTAAATACTATCATAACTAAAAGAAGATATAAATATTTACACGAATCATGTGAAATACACTTGATCTCATATCAAGGATCATATTCTTGTTATATAATTTATGTGAGAAAGGCTTTACACCATTGTTGGATTTTATGAACCACTCATCGTGGAAAAATATATCAACATCACTGAATAGATAATCATCGTCATCAATTTCTCTAAAAAGTGAAATTAAAACTATATTTATATCACCAAGAGTCAGAAACGGGTCTATGGGTGATAAAAATGAAGTCAATAAAACCAAATATAGATATAGAATATATGGAATTACATAGACTAAAAGAAAAGTTTTATATTTTTATTGGGTAATATGTGGAAGTCATAAAAAATTCATATATAATATAAATTTATCATTCATGTCAATAATGAATGTGTGGTGGATGCCTTCCATAGTTGATCAATGTCTATCCCATAAAAATATTTCAATATTTGAGGCATTGACATATATGAAGAGATTTTATGTTGTCCCATTTGTTTTGATATGGATCTGTGTAATTGTTATTTTTCTCATGTGAGTGAGATACAATGAAAAACATCATGTTCAATTCATAGAAAGAAATGGATAAATCAAATAGTGGGAATAACCAAACCTCCCTGGGGTAAAACATGAGGGACGAAGACACGTATAAACTATATTAAGGGATGAGGAAGATAATGTATGGAATGGAGTGGAATCAGTTAAATTAATGATGATAGGGGATGAAAAATAAAAATAATTACTATATTGTAAAGATGTATTAATCAACCCACAACTAATAGTTCAATGTTTAAAGTACAAGGAATGTGAACATTGTCCATGATAATGAACTATCCCATGGGATGTTGATAATAATTGGTTAAAATAAACCCCACATACAAGAGGTATATATCATCATATTGTAGATGTCTCTAGTGGTGTTCCTTGTCTTGATTCTTCATATATACTCTTATACATCCTTATATACCATAGGGAACAAAATTAATATGTGGGTCTATGAATGTACTATGAAAAGAGTATAAACCAATTATTAGAGTGTTTAATTATCATCTAATAGATACGAATAATATATAAATATATACTGATAGAGTATAAATTAGTTGAAAATAATATAAGAGAAATAAATATGAATATATAATCATATATGATGGATATCCTACATCATAAATCAGACTTAAAAATAGGAAAATAAATAATGGAAACGAAGATCTAATCCATCTTTAAGAAAATAATCTTCCTGGTTTTAGGTCACAGAAAATCCATTCCAATATTAACACATATTATTGAGGTCCATCCAACAAAGGTAATAGGTCCATGTGTTTTTATTCTCAGGCACCCCTTTGTAATTTAATCCCATGATGTTCGTGAAAAATAAACATTGTTGGGAACCACCGAGCTTCTCCCATACATTGTCAACAATATGGTGGGATAGGAAAATGACTTGATATAAAGGTAAAAGAATTATATTATAAATTTATAAATAAATAGACTACAAAAATTATATCTTAGGATATATTTCATAATATATATAATCATGTCACGATGGTCGTGTGTACCATTATCACAACCACACTATGGGTTCATAAAAATAAATGGGGTGAAGCCCAAAACCAATGTTGATGCGAATGTCCATTAAGTAGATAGACTATGCCATACATGGAATGTGAGGGAGTTTATCTGAACCATATAATCAAAACATGGTAGCCTCTATATAGATAATATATATCTCATTCATGTGTCTCCTTAATGATGACTTGATGATCCTTAGGTTTCACTTATTGTCCATCAACCTCATGTTATCAATTGTAACCGTACGATATTGTTTGGGTACTCTCTGTGCATGTCTGAAATAGGATTCCAAGGAGGGGTCCTAGTTAATCCAATATTAATATGTGATATGGATTATTATATGAGCATTTAAATTAATTTTAATATAATCATATAACCCAATTTCACCAATCCATGGAACTACATCTCATGGATCCTTAGTGTAACAATCACTAGTGCGTCCATGTTATTCAAATTGGAATAATAATCATTGATCTAGGGAATAAAATAGTATCCTTTCAGATATAAAACATATATTCTCATGGATATATTCCAACCTACACATTTTAATTCTTTTCAAATTGTGATATTTTTAGGAATTTGAAATTTTAATAAGTTATCACCATTAGAATAATAGTACCCTCTACATTTACAATGGTCTTACTCTATCATAGAATCTATGGAATCTTGGTATTTACAAGACATACACTATCACCAACTATGATGTTGTATCTTAAGATACACCTACAGGAATCCAATACTAAATATATGGCACCGAAATATTTTTTCAAAACCTTTTTTTCAAATAAATATATTAATATCTTCAATTTGTTATATATGTATAACTTAGTATAGATGGTGAAACATGAAACACAAATATTATCTCTGTTTAAAAAAATTTATAATTTAAATGAAAGATGTCATGTTATTAGAATATTACTATTTAATATAATAGTTCGAAACTCGCTATTGGAATTGTGGGAATGTATAAGATTAAGGAAATTATGAAAATATATGTTTTAATATATATATATAATGAATACTATGGTGCCAAATTAATTATAAATTAAATGATATACCATTTCATAATTTGGAAAATATTCTAATAAATAACTAATTTTTATGATCATAAACATTTTTTCCTTATCAAAATCAATAAATCACTGTTATAATGATTATTTACTGAAATATAAATATAATATATTATATAAAATAATTATAATTCATCTTATTTTTTTCTATAAAATAGGTATGAATCAATACAATTTTCTACCAAAATAATTATTTTTCTAAAAAATTGTATTGTATACTTTTTCATAATTATTCTAAAACTATTTGTTAAATGTTTTATGAATTTAATTTGAATAATTAAATATAAATATTTAAATTGAAATGAAAAAACATTATCTTAGGGTGAATATGTAGTATTTTCTCTGAAAATATTTTTTGTTTTTATATTCAGGAATATTGAATTTAAATTTAAAACTATGTTTTGATTAATTTATTTATAAATAAAACATATATTTTTAATTTTCATTAAAGATTTTGTTTTCAATTATATATCCATTAGTCTTATCTAGTTCAATTGAATCAATTACATATTAAATATTGATATAATAAAATTTTATTGTTTTGAAAATTTTATCATTAAAAACCTTGTTTTCTCCTCACATCATTATGAATAATATGAATTTAAATTTTAAATTTTAAATGAATTTTTCATTCAAAAGTGATTCCATATTGGGAATCAGTATTACTTATTATTTATAATATGTTAAATTTATTTTGTTAGAAAATTTATTATTGAAAATATTAAAAATAAATTACCATAGTTAATATAAAAAATAGATTTTACATAGTGTTAGATTTGGAATATATTGGTCGAAATATCCAAAAAACATATTCCAAAAATCTATTGGGTTGAAATAATTGGACCAAATTCTTTCTTGGTAATATAATGTACCATTTTGGAATCATATTTTTTGATAAAAATTTGTGTATTGTCGAATCCTTTAAAAAATTTATATGTTCTCCACTCACCCGACAAATAGAAGGCCACCCCATCCCTTCTCTTCTTCACACAATCACAACATTTTATTATAGAAAATAAATTCCCAAATCACTACACAAAATGATAATATATCAATTTAATTTATATAGTTTCACCCACGGAATGATAAGAACATCATCCATGTACGTGTGGACTACTGCCTTTATGGAGCGAAGTGAATTTATTTTCAACAACAAACCACATGGAAGATATGTATTAATATATTTAAATAATTAAAATGTTTTTTCTGATATAATAATAATTACATAATAATATGATATTACCTAAATATTTTCCATAGTGATCACCAAAAAATGTAAATTTAAATAATGCATACAATTAACCCACTATCTGTATATCATAACATAATTCAATTATCAAAACCCTATTTCATGATTAGTATTCAAATTTTTATTGATTTACAAATTTCATTATTGTTTCATTACTATTATTTTGGAGGTGATATAATAATGATCAGTGTAAAATTACAAAAAATGAAGAATCTAAACATATAGGAAAACAATGTTGTTATAACCTGATATTTGACTATAACATGGAATGGTTAATAAAAAGGTAATGAAATGACATAATTAAATATTATATGTCACTATATACACATGTAATTTTTTAACATATTTATAATATATTTATATTTAATGTATAAGAGGTTTTATTTAGTGAAAAGGTTTTCAAGACATTTTTTAAAGTATTTTCATCTAAATTTTATTTTTTGTGACCCAAATGCCTCTATCACCACATATTTCACTAAATTTGTGTATATAATACACAATAATATATTTAATGATTATTATTCTTTGAAATGATTTGTTTTTAAATATTCAATTTTTTATATCTCTTTAATGTGGTTTATGGTTCAAAATATTCCAAATGAGTAAGGTATTTTTGTCTCAATTTGACTTCTTTGAGACATATGATTAGGTTTTAAACAAATCTTTTTATATGTGGTTTATATAAAATATATATAACAAGTAATATCATGATTTAATTTACCCCCATGATATTCTTAGTTTCATTTATGATACTCCATCATTAGGTTTACGTTTCAAATTTACTGAAGTCCATTTGATTCTACGTTACAGTCTCATTGTTTATCTGGATTATTTAGGATTATCATTCTAGTTGTAGAATATTATGTTCCACCTCCCGTGAAACTCATTATTTTTCGTCTACTCTATATATATAATGAGAAAAAACTTTTTCCTTTCATTTTCTTATATGTAACTAATTAAGAGTTCAAAGGTATTTTTTTTGAAAATATGCATTTTCGATCAATAATACAGTTTTCTTCAAAAACATAGTTTTCGAAAAAAGATAAAACATATGTTCAATATTATTATAATGATTTATTTAAAACTATATATTAGTATTTTTCTTTATAAAAATTATTGAATGTAATCTTCATGGGATTTTCCAAAAAATACTTAATTAAATTTTATAAAAAATGTGAAAAGATTCCCTATTTATATAACATGAAAGACATTAATATTACTCCCCACTTTCAATACATCTCAATATTTTTAGGATTCCATTAAAAAATTTCAATTTTATAGGGACATGAAATGTTTTTCCATAACATTTGTAAAATTTTTATATTTTTAAAAAATTATTTCCATGTAATAAAGGGATTTCTAGAAGGTATTAATTTTTTTATATAGAGGAAATTATATTTTCCTTAAGAAATGTATTAAATGATTATTAATGCCTCATTTATATCTTATAAATTATCTTTTAGTGATATATTTTTATGAAATATATTATAATTATTATATTTAATATCATTTTTCTCTATGAATGGCTATATTCTTCAAGAAACATTCTAATTAAATTGTATTATAAAATTTAATTTCATCTATGATGACATCATTTGAATTTATAAATTCATTATTATAGACTAGAACCAAGGATTAATTGAGAAGTCTATCTCTAAATGGTTTATTTATTTGAAAAATAATTTTATGAAACCTATTTCTCTTACAGTGTTTATATCATGATAAAGGATTAGGAATGTTTTTTATTTATCACTAGTTAATTCTTCGATGAAATGAGGAAATGATTATGAAACAAATTTATCTTACATAGGTTATATTATATTTAAATGACTATAAAACCCATTTCAATTCATTTATTGAAATGTGATTAATTTTATTGAATCATCTATAACACAAAAACATGCTTTACATTTTTAGACATATGAGAGTTATTTCTCCCCAAATTAATGGGGTAATGATTTATATATCATGATCAATAAAAGAACGGAATGGAGAGTGATAAATATTTACTAATGAAATTTTAGAACTATGTTTTTAATTGGATTGGGAAATGATGACTCTTACGTTTTCATAAGTGAACCCATTAAAATACAATATCCGGTGAAATGATCCTTGATTACTATGGAAATAATTTTCAATGATTTTTTTTATTCTAAAAATCTATTTATTATACTAATGTTGTTCCCCACTGGCTATTGTAAATTTATTCACTTATGGTTTGTGTGTTTTGATCATCAAATAGTTATTAAATGTCTCTAGATTATTCCCTTTGATATGAAAGGTATGGTTTTTATATGTTATTCTCATGTAAACATATAATTAGGATAATTTTATACTATTGTATCACCAATATTTACCCTTAATGAGAATTTGATCACACCATTCATTATGATACCTTTCCCTATGTGATATATAATGTATTTATATAAGGATTTTCTATAAAAGATAATAAATAGGATGATTATTGTGGAAAAAATTGAATTTCATTCAAAAAATTATAGAATGGTGTTCTAGGTTTCCAATGTATCTAAAAAATTATGGTACTGAAGTGTGTGTTTGTATAATTTAATGAAAATTAATCTAGAAATATTTAATATCATTGTATGAAAATTTTGGATACTTATAGCTAGAATCAAATGAATGGTTTAGTTAACCACTAAAAAATAGTATGAGAAATCATTAGTGGGATCCCTAGGAATAATTTAATTTTTATAACAATGGATGTCTCTAAGGATAATTTGAATGATGATTCAATGTTTAGGAAGATTTAATTTTTTTATCATAAAATACATCTAGGTGTTTCAAATAAAATTAAATCCATGTATAGGTAGTAAATTTTTATGTGGCTTTGGCATAGTTAAGAATAGAAATAACAACCTCAAAACAATATGATGAGGATAACACAATCTGGAACTAGTATTTGAAAATGGAAATTTCATCACACCTTGTCTGATAGTCCCAGGGGATATTCATTGTAAAAATATAAACTCTATAAAAGCCATCAGAAATGACTGAAATAACTTATGAGAATTAATTACCAATGGTTAACATAAGGTGTCCTAGATTAAAATTATGTTTTCCTGATTAAGACATCCTATATGTGATAATATTAATGATTCAATGATTTTATGATATGATTATTGTTCCTAAAACTATGTTTCGGGTATTAGTCAATAGGGGAGAACTAGAGGGAATTTAGTTAACATTTATTATAATGGATGATTTTATAATGTGTAATAAAATTTGATGATGAGTAGAGTGATTGACATTGTGACTTTCTGAAATCAGTTTTCAAAAAAAAAAATATACAGTATGTGAGTTAATAGACTCTTAGACCTACAAAAGAATATAAGGATAGATTTTGTGGATATTTCTGTTAGAGTGAACCTTGGGGGAAATAATGTTCAGTTTCCTAGGTGTTGGGAAAGTGGGAAGAATAATCTATTTTGTTTTCTTTTATAAATGAGAAGATTTCTTGGAAATGGAAAATAAATTTACAAAAAAACCTAAGTATACAAGTAAAATGAATAGTTATGTTAATTAAATAGATCATAAATTTTATCTCCCTATTGTATTATCATTATATAAATGCATTAAATGTAAAATTCGATGGAATTAATATAATTTATGTCCATGGGGGAAATCATTTGAAGGGAACCATCATGGTGGTATGAGTAATAATTATATTTCTGATGGTGAAGAGACTAAAAATTACATATGAAAGGATGGAAGTGTTAATTAATAAGATGATGAATCGAAGATATCAGAATGAGATGAAAGTTGAATAAATGAAGTATTATTGTGTTAAAATTCAAGGAATATGTTATATAAATCATAAATTATGTAATGATTGATCATTAAATGTATTTTTATGAATTTTTAAAAATAAGGTTCAATGCTACTAATCTACTAGAAAATTGATTTTCTAGAAAGGCGATTAATGGAAGATAGCACATAATGTGTTTTTAAGGTAGAAAAAATGGTTTTTAGTTTGGATAAAGAGATTATTGATATAGAAGAAGTAAATTGGATATTATTTATGACCTTAAAAAATATAAATTATTTTTCAAAAAATATGATTATGTTATCACTAATGAATTTTACAATACTATTGGATATATTAACCATGTTCATTATACTATGGAATTATTAATCGAATGAGAAATAATTTATGTTATTGTTGAGATTTTTTATTAATTTTATTTATTACCACGATTCAAGAGACTATATGTACAAGGTATTCACATATTTTTCATGTGAAATTTAAGAGACGATTGAAGATATTTGTAGGATTAAACAGAAGCTCTGTTTGAGGAATTTAGTGATCTTTATATATCATTAATATTTGAAGGGTCATATAATTAATCATTAAATAATTTTTTTAAATTTATATTTGGATGATGTATTAGATAATATATTATTACATCACCATTTGATTTTTATCCCTATTGGATAACTAGTGTTAACATTGTTTTAGAAATTATATGAATGAATTCTCATTATATTTTGGTTCTTATGGTCCATTAGTGCATCAAGCAGTATGAAATTCATCTTCACTTTAAAAATTCACATATAATGTTGAAATTGAATGAATCTAAATAAAAAGGAATAAATTATTCTTATGATACAATGAAAATTTAATAACTATTTAAATTTTCCACATTAACATTATTAATTAGAGGTTGATAGAAGTACAATGATTGGTTATTCCTCAAAAACACTCTTAGGTTTACAATGTCCATTATGTATCACTACGTAGGAAGTACATACATGATCCTTCACATGTATTTAACTCAGATTTGATACCATAGGAGTATGATATTTCCTATGTGGAAGAAAATATAGAGTCTATGAATTGATTAGAGAGTGTTCTATAAAAAATATCACTCACCTGGTAAATGTTTTGTAGTGAAATAACCATATAAAGAAAGAAAAATGTGAATCATATGAGTAAATAATATAAATTTATATTCAATTATTGTTACCAAAGTGATAAAATTTGAGCGTGAAATTCATTTTTAAGGTGGAATAATGTTACTACCGAATATATTATGATATTGTTTTTGAAATAAATTATATAATTTTGAAAAAAAATTGATTATATGTATCACTCATTTTATATTTCATTTCTTTCCTCACTAAGCATATCAAGCATTACGGATAACTCTATGTTTAAATGAAACATGTTATATTATTATTTAATATGTTAGTTAGTAGATAGGAATTGGAATTATTTGAATGAATAATATTATGTAAATTAAGAAATTATATTGTTTAAATATATATATTTAATGAATTATTTGGTGGATAATTATTTATGAATGAAAATAAATATAATTAGGAATTGAGGAAAATATTTTTCTGAAAAAATATTTTTATGTGCCCAAATATGTTTTACATAATAAAATAAAATAAAACAATATTATAATATTATTTTAAGTAAACTTTTATATTATATATTAAATAAATTTTCTATCATTAATATTATGTGTTTTCTAGATGTGATATGACGAAATCCAATTTTTTTCTTAGAATAGTACTTTTCTAAAAAAATGTTATGTCTCCTGTGGAAAAAATTACTTTAAATGTAATATTATCTAATTAAACATAATTAAATTAAATTAATTAAATTAATTATCTAAATCTGAATACCAGAAATCTCTTAGGGTAATTATTGGTGATTTTTTCTATATGATTAATTTTGTGATTAATATTTAAAAATATTGGATTTTAATTGAAGACTGAAATTTTGATAAATTTATTTTCAATTTAAATTGATATATTAAGATTTTTTAAAATAATATTTTATTCAAATATATATACATTAATAAAATTTAGTTAATTATAATCAATTATAAAATTAATATTCATAAAAAACTATGTAAATTTGTTAACATAGTCTAATTGAAAACCCATCTTTCATAACGACTCTCTGGGATGAAATTTATATTTAAAAATTCCAATTTTTTCAATTTAAATAAGAAAAACGGATTCGATATTTGGAATAATAATATTATATAATTTTTAATAATTTCAAATTAATATGTTTTCTAAAAAATATGTAAAACACTAGAAAATTATTTCCACCGTTGTTGAAAAATGGATTTCTTGAGGTGTTACACTATGAATATAAACATATTAACTACATACCAAGATTTATAAAACCCACTATAAAAATATATTTAAAAATATTATTTCATAGGTTCCATAAAAATTTATTATTATGGATTTTTTAATTTTAAAAAACTAATATATGATTGAAACTCTTAATGAATTAACATGTTTTCCAGTCACATCACATATAAAAGGTAACCCACTGTCCTCTCTTAATAAAAAATTAAAACCCATTTCGTTCTGAAAATACCTAAAAATATTACATACTAATGTCTCTCTTATAATTCAACAATCCTCTTTTTAATGAAAATACATTGTTGGAAGGCTCTATGTGATATCCTAAGGATGATACCTAAAGAAGATGTATCATTTATCAACCTGAGTTTTTGATTTATTTCATATTGAACATAATTATATAGTTATTAAACCATTACCAGATAATTTCCACATTGTCTCTCATACACTAAATTTTATTTTTTCAAGGAAAAATCTTATAACTAGCTCCACTTCCATCAAATGTGTTACAAGATCATTATTCTTGTTTTCAGCGGACAACCACCTCACGAACTAATTCAAATCATTTTTCTTTTTTTACCAATCAATTATATAAATACTAATTATTTATGGTTCAAAATTATTTTTATTATATTATTTTTTTATAGATTTATTATTTCACAAATACATTCATGATTTAAATTTTTGTGAATAAAATAATGTCGCTAGTTTGTATGGTGAACTACTGTATAATGAAGTAATGTGACACATTTTTCAAAATGCCTTTTCATGGAAGGTAATAATAAAAAATATATTTGATATAGAAGAAATAGTTTTGTTTTTTATTAAAAATTTATCATAATAAAAAATAATATAACATTTTCAAAAGAACATTTTCACCCATTTTATGATGATTGCATCATTCCTGTTTATCTGTACAACCTCCTTAATGAGGTGATGCTACTAAATTTTCATTACCATACAATATAGATGTTATGTATAAGTGTATTTATTTAATTAATATTCTATTTTGGATATTGTGATCAATATACTGAAATAATATATTACTTACCACATTACTATAATGAACGTTTAAAAAATGGAAATGTTGTTATGGCGCATGTATGTCCAACTGTCTCTAAGATCGTATCATAATTAATTTATGAAAAATATCACTAATGGTTGTTTGTAATAGTATAATTGATGTATAAATTTGATAATTATTTCAGGATTATTCATATCCAAGTGATTTAACCATGATAAATGTAATAGGACATAAAATAACATATCAAGAAAAATACAAACAACAAAGTAGTTATTACCTAAAACTCAACAATAAAATTGAATTTTCAATAATCATTTAATAAAAACACATAATTATATAATAAAGGGCACGATATATATAATTTTTTATTCAATATTTTTAAAATATACTTTTATTTATTATTAAATATTTTTTAAATGAGTTAGTAATAAATCTAGGCTTATGATACAAAATTTTCATCACTCTTTTACGTTCTATGAGACAAATTCCATATTCCATACATGTTTATTTTATTTATTGTGTGTATATAATTTGGATATATTTTATTATTCATATAAATTAAAATATAAATTAAATAACTAATTTATATAACACTTTCAAGGGTTTATGGTTCAAAATACCAATTCAGTAAGTGAACGTTTTTCTTTATTTTCAATCTTGGAGACATATGATTTTCTTGGGATCCTATATTACTGTATTAGGTATATATATAAACCATTTGACATGTAATATCATGAATTAAATTTTAATAACAATAATTTAAATCTATTTTAATTACATTCTTTATAGAGGAATAAGTTAAAATGTTACAAAAGATGGGAAAAATTTATGTTACCATATCATTGTTTTTCTAAATTATTCATGATTATAGTTTTATTATTGATTATTAGAATAGATATATAATGAAACTAATTAATTTTATTCTCCTATTATTATTCCATGATAAATAATAAATTTAAATTATTTTCACCTCTTTATGTACTCTAGAGTTTAAAAGTTATATTTTTATGAAAATCATATTTTTGATTGAAATCTCATTTTCCCCCAAATAGATTATTTTTAAAATGGTTTTAAAAATGAGATTAAAATTATTAAAATGATTTATTAATTCATTTTTACACATTATTTACTTATTAATTTTTCTAAGTCATATCCATGTCATTTCCCAAATAATTAATGTTCTATTTAACAGAAAATGTAATTGAAATATTATTTCCTAACATGAACGACACAAATTGTATATCATGATATCATGACCACTCAATTATTTCTCAATTATCTTCAAATATTTATGGTTATTTTTAAATAATCTTTTTTCCTTAAGTCATATCTATGTCGTTTCTATTTTTCCACATTTAGTTCAAAATTAAATTATTTCCTAATTATTTTATGTATTTTAGTACTAACAAATTTACTTTCTACGAATATTTATTTTTCTTTATAATCATTCTATGTGAATTATCTTTCAAAATTAGTTTACAGCAGTGATTGAAAACATTCATATAGTTTATGATTTACTAAGGATATGATCCAAATATACAATTATTATTTATTTTATTAATGGGTTTTTATAACATGTTAATGAAAATGTATTATCTTCCACTGGTTATACTCTAATAAAATTATTATTCAACATGCTTCTTTTCCCCAATGTATATAGTGACCCTGTTTTTCTAATATTACTTTTACATCATTTTTATGATAAAAAATAAAAACATTACAACACAAGGATATAGAATATCAGTGACTTAGGAAAACTAGTAATATACATGACATTTATAATATAAAACATACACATTTATTTAATTTCTTCATATATAAATTTTTTTTGGCCATTCATTTTTCCATAATACACGTAATCACCTAAGGATATACATCTGAAAGGTTTGGGATAAAAGCCCAGTAATAGTTTAAGAACATTATACAATATAAAATAGGGAGATAATAATCATTGTCATCATAACATAATCTTTTCCATTATAACATATTCATAGGATTATAAAACTGATAGGAAGAATTAATAAAAGCATTTAAATATAGAAATGCATAAAAATAAAACATAATGTTTTACTAGTTAACTACAAAACATATTTATAAATTAAGATAGCATAATGTTAACCCATTATTAAGTTAAAATTATGACATTAATCAAATTAACCAATTAATTGGAGTGGAGTATAATTCTGGGTGCACACGTCAAATCATAACATTAACATTTCACTATATAATTCACGGTGCATCATTCACATCATATTGTTAAAATTATTATTCATTCCACATAAGAAATATATAAATATTTCAAATAAAAAACCCAGGTAAAATTATAGGTTTCATATCAGAAATCTTTTTTTCATAGACATTGGGATCCCAAATGAATGATGTAATAATATACATGATACAAGAACCATCATCCTTCACTTGAGAAGTAAAAGGTGTGTTTTCGAAATAATAGTAAATTTAAAAAAAAATTGATAGATACAAACTTTATTGGAATTCATTTATTTCTTAGAAAAGGTAATATAATGATGAATAAATTATTTTCAGGATTAACCATACTAATAATGGAGTGAAAGAGGGAAACCATGAAAAAGAAACATGGTTCGAGAATTCCCTATATCATGTATCTTAACACTTTCTTTATTATAATGTCCCATAAAATCAAATTAGATTCATTAATTAAAATATAAAAAAAATATACATTTAATTTATTCATTCAGGTTTTATTATGTTCTTTTATTTCCTTTATATGACATATATATTTTAAATTCATTAGTAAAGAGTGTTCTTTTTCTTAGTTTTCATGGTAGAACACTTATACAGGTGAGTGAAAATCTTTATAGAATATGGATAAACACATAGAATTTATATTAAAAGATATTAACTATATTCTAAGATTTTAAATGAATTTATAATGAATTTTTTTATATACCATGTTGATTTATCATTAGATAAAATTTAGTACTGATCGTTTTTCGTTAATTTTGGAGGTTTTATATCACAACGAACCTGTTTTCTATTATCATTTAGTATTATTTTTATAATTTGTTATGGAAACATAAATGTGGTTAAAAATTACATATTAAAATATTTTTTACTCCATATAAATGTTTTACAAATATAATTTAATTAATTTATGGAAAAAGAAAGTGAATGCCCTGTGATGTATGTAAATTAACACATCACGGTCAATGATTTCATTTCTATAAAAAATTATTTTATAGTGGATTATAATGATTAATGTTACGTTATCATTATAAGATACCATTATATAATTCATAATAGAGTTTCCATAACATTTTGATAACATATATTGAGGAAAAGTGAAGAAACGAAATGAAATTTGAAATAAATTTGAATAAAAATATAGAGGGAAAGTACATCTTCAATACTTCACTTTAGACCCTCCACAAGACACATAGGATTGGTATTTAGAAGAGACAAAGGGATCCTATACATGGGATTGGGACTAAGGAAGTGTTTTGGGAATAATTTGGAAATTTCATTAATATGGAGAGGTGTGAAAAAATGAGGTTGTTAGGGGTGGTAGTTATTGGGGAGGGGAGGGGTGTTTTCTCAGAATTTATTTTATTAGCTTTTTAATTTCCCAAAAGACAAGAAATAGTGATGAATAAATGAATAAATATAATATATAGTTAATATTATTTTGAAAAAATTCCCATTTAAATAATCTATGCCTCCAACATGATGAATAAATTCACTTTTATAGCATCTTTTGTAATTTATTGAATATCAATATTCAACAAAAATTAATGTATTTCAGAAAAGAATAAAAAATTCAACCTAACCATTTCTTGACATGTTGAATTAAAATATATACTCCATTTTATGTAAATACGTTTCTAAATATGATTAATTTAATTTTTAATTAAAACCATAATTTACTTGAAAAATACAAAATTTAAAATTAGAACATCATTTCTCGGACTTTGAAAAATCAATTAAGGTCTCATTAATTATTCATGTAATTAATAAACCAAAAAATAATAGTTTTTGAATAAATATTATGTAATCTAATTATTTTTAATTATTATATTTATTATTAAATATAA
Source organism: Viscum album (assembly GCA_963277665.1). NCBI lineage: Eukaryota > Viridiplantae > Streptophyta > Magnoliopsida > Santalales > Viscaceae > Viscum > Viscum album. The sequence goes on along the minus strand of OY728122.1, from coordinate 1,513,413,721 downwards.
ATTACTTATAAACATACCAACACATTAATTTTATCATATTTTAACTTACAGATGGAAAATTTTTATTTATATTATCATTCGAAAGGTTCCTATTAACATAGATGCTTTACTATTCATAAGGGTCATATTAACATTAATAAGGGTAAAAAAAATTTCTTATGGCTATGTTACTATTCAAAAAAACTCATTCTAGTCATATCAGACCCCAAACATCTTATAGATCACAACAGTGTATGTTATATTTTCATAATTAAAATCACATATGTGGAATAATTATGGTTAATGGTCAGATTAAATTTAATAACACATATAAAATTTATATGGATTTTTGATTAAAAATGAGATTTTATTTGATTACTATTTGAATGGAAAAATTTCCCAGATAAAATGTTCGGTGATTACAGTCTTCCTCCCTATTGATATTTCTCCCTCGAAATTTCATTTCACATAATTAGGTGAGGGAATATCTACTTCATCACATCCTATATTTCCCATGTCACTTATTCATACTTATTGTTCCTAAAAACTCTTTAACTAGGTGGGTTGTCTTGTTTCATAGAAGTTTATCTATCCAGTCCATATTTATTACACATTACTTAAGAGAGATCTTATTCTAGCAGTATTATCTCTATGTTCAATACATGTGATAGATCTAATATTTTCTTCTTTTAGAGTGATATTTGAAACACATCATGAATAAGATTCATATTCAGTTGATGTTCAGTCTGATATTCCACACCTCCTATGCAGTCATAGATCACAATAGGGCCAATTTACCTTGGGATAATCTTCACTTTATTTCGAAACCACATGACCCTATTTTATGGTGATATTTGAAGGGACAATTTATCTCTAACGTTGAACTCCAATTACCTGCGATGGTTGTTGATATATTTTTTTTCCAACTGACTGTATCTTTGATATGTTGCTAAATGACTTGAACTTTCTCTATCATCTCTTTCACAAGATCATATCAATTTATCTTTATTTCTCCAACATCATCATAATAGGTTGGAGTACTACATCACATTAAAAAGAGAAAGTTTAAGGATCCATATAAAAACATGAGTGGATGCTATTGTAATATTAGACATCAACCAACGAGAGACATTGATCCCATCACCCTTTTATTTCCAAACAGTAGGCTCATAGCATATCATTGACCCTCTGAATTTTTCATTCAGATTCACGATCAGCTTGTGGGTGATAGGCCAGGCTGAAATTTAATTCAATACTCAAATAATGATAGATAATCCTCTATAATTTAAATGTGAACCTTTTATCACAATCATAGGAAATCAAGAGTGGAATCCCACACAGTCTCACCACATCCTTCACAGATATATTTTCAGGTTGTTCAAGCAAGAGATCTTCCAAAATAGTGATAAAGTGGGAATGTTTTGTTCTATGGTCCACCACAAATCATATTTAATTATTTAAATTGATTTCTTTAGTATACCCATGAATGAGTCTATAGTGATATTATTTCAATTCCACATGTGTGTAAGAAATGGGTTCATCATCCCATTGGACGTCTATTACTCTACATTAATTTTTTATCATATCAATCACATTGAGATATACACAGCAATAAATTTCATCATGTTGTCCCACCCGAATTTTTCTAAGAGATAAAGGTACATTTGGGTTATACCATTACAGATAGAGAAAGGTGAGCTGTGTGCATTTTAAAATAGCTCCTTCTTTATCCCAGGTGACAAAGGCACAAAAAGCTGTGTTCCAAACCTCATCACACCATCATATTCAATAAGGAACTCTTGAAAATCCCATTCCACAACTACAATAACCCTATGTTGTAACTCCAGATCTTCCAATTGTGCTTTCTTAACTTTCTGTTGGAATCATGGTTTGTAAAACATTTGGGAAACATATGATTTATTCTTTGCTATTATGATTTCCAAATCCATCCTTTTCATATCCATGATTATAGGATCTTTCACAAATCACATTATGGATAATGTAGTAGGTTCTTTTCAAATATTTGTAACAACCATCTTATACGCCATCCATGAATGATATTGAATAGAGTAATCATAGTATTTGATTACCACTGTCCATATCAATTGATGCATGTTGAGATCCGTTTGTGTGAATATAGACTATAACCTCTTGTGATCAGAATATATTTCACACTTCACACCATAGAGGGAGTGCCACCATATATTCAATGAAACAATTATATGTTAAATCTCCATATGATGCATCTGGTTATTCTTAGCATGGATCTTCAACTTCTGCGAAAAATAGGCTACCACATTATCATTTTTAATGTGTAAAAATTTGAATCCTTATTTTTAAGCATCACTATATATCACAAAACTTTATCCAATTTTTTGTAATGTGATTACATGAGTAGTGATCAGCCTTATCTTTAGCATCATGAATCTTTCTTCACATTCTTGCTCCCATATATAATTTACCCCCATTCCATGTTAACAGAGTTAGCAGGCAAGACAATCAGGAATAATTTCTCAAAAAAACTCCAGTTGTACACAACTAATCCCCGAAAACTATAGATTTCTATGAAACTAGTGGGTCTGGGAAATTCTTCAATTTCCATTTATTATAAAGGGTTCATGAAATTGCCCTCACTTATGATCACATATCCCAATTACATGAGATGATTAATCCAAAATTCACAGTTTTTTAACTTGGTGTAGTACTTCTCCTCTCTCAATGTCTCCCACCCATGCAATATATATTCCTAATGTTCTTCCATTATATTTAATAATATGTGAATTTAATTGATAAATACTAATGAAAATTTTTCAAGGTAATGTCTACGGACACTATTCCTATAATCCATGATGATTTTAGGGGCATTAGTAAGTCCGAAGGGAATCAACAGAAACTCATAGTTCCTATATATTTATAAAAAAGATAGACTTTTGAATATCTTCATACTTCACATTTATATAATGATATCCTAATATATGTTCCTCCTTTGAGATGTTCTGATATCTTCATAGCTGATTGAAGATGTCTTCAATCCTTAGTAGTCGATTCTTGTTATTTATGGTGATCTTATTGGGTTCTCGATAATCGATACACTGCTAAATTGATCCTTCTTTCTTATTCTCAAAGAGGACATGTAAACCCCATGGTGATGCACTAAGGAATATGATCCTTTTTTGAAAATTCTCTTGCATCTGCTTCTTTAAATCCCTTAATTATATAGGATCCATCCTATATAGACACTTTGAGATAAGAGAGGCTTAATGTATGAGTTATCTCGAGAACTATACCAAACGATCCATGATATGTCTGAGTAACTATTAAGGAAATATATCACTATATTCCTTAATGATGGGAATTTCCCTAAGGATGATAACATCCTTTGACTCAAACTTTATAATGATGTTTTCCTCTTCATAATGAAACAACACCCACACCATTAAAAGAATTTTTTAAATATGGATTCATGATCTTTCTTTCGTATGTAGAGTACAATTGGATGATTCAGAATATGAAAAGTTATGTCATTTTCCCAAAATTTTATATGTTCTCTATATAATGAGAGTAAATCCATTACAATTATATCTTAAGATTACACTAAGGGAAGTGTCATGAGATTTTATGGAAGAATTCTCCCCCATACGCCAATAGGAGAAGAGTCTAACACTTGTGTTGAAATAATTTCAACAAATTATGTTTTTATAGATAACATTCATTCTTGTTTTTAGGTCATTGATTAAATAGTTCTAGAAAACATGGGTGATATATTGAATGCATTTAACCAAAATAAAATAATACATTTTCAATTCATGATTGAATAGGATGTGTACCTTGTATGACATGATTTTTTTCCCCACGTCCACATTAGTGATGACATAAGCCTTACCATGTTTCTCAAAATTTCATGGTCACTGATGGTTATTACACTCATGGACTAGAGTTTTAGTGCACTGGATTTCATAGTTCCCTTTCCCCTTATAATTGTAGCATTGAACCATGAGCGGTGCTCCCCTTTTCTCTACCACATTCTCCTACCTTCCCATGTCTTTCAACTCTCTTGAGCTTGGTGAACTTTTCTCTAATACATGATTCATTTCCATATAATTTGAGGTATCTCCTATGATCTTCCGTCCCACATTTTTTACATTTGGTTGGTTGTGTTTTCTTTTCAACTTTCTCAATTGATCCCCTGGCATGAAACTCTATCTTTCAATTCATATCAACAAATACATGGTATCATTTTTCATACACTATATCCATTTTGATATCACATCGAATGAATTATTCAAAACTCTAAAATTCCCAATTTTCAAGACCATTTTTATGTATGGGTTTAAATTAACCAATGAATCTATCAATTTATCATTTATTATGGATATAAAATCCCAAAATGTACCTTTTAAGAATTGTAAAATTCAATTCATAGGACATGAAAAATTCTCCATACTTTTTATTTAGCTCAATGGATTCTATCCCATTATTCATATTAATTTCTCATGGAAAATACCTGTTAGAATCATTGTCCTAAATAAATCCGACACCATCTCTTCAATTTCATCTCTCAGCTTGGTGTTCTTAATCAAATCATACCCCTAGTTATAATGTTTTCTTCGTTTCAATGACTTGTATTATCACATTATATTTCATAATTACTACTTAAAATATCCTTTTATACATGGAATTTATTCATTATTGTTTTATTTTGTTCATTTATGGGCCTTGAATGATTTATAGAGTTAAAATTGAATGTCAGTGAGTGTTCTTTTTTTATTTTTCATGGACGGTTTACATGTACATGTGAAAGAATGTTTCAGTATGACATGGATTGACATCAATAATTTCTATTACAGGAAATTAATTAAATCCCAAGTTTATAAATGATATTATAATGAATTTGTTTTATATCATGGGAATGATTAATCAGTTAAAATTTAACGATGATGTTTTAGTTTAAGTTGGGTTGTTTTTTTATCACAATGAACATGTTATGTTTTATATTTTAGTATTTTGTATAAATTTTATTCTATAACAAAAAAGGTTGTAAAAAATACATATTAACATCTGTATCTAGTAATTTAGTATTTTTATTGATGGACTTTAGGGTGTTTAGGGATAATGGAAGTGCATCGCCCATAATGTCGGTAAATTAACACATCAGAGATGATGAATTCATTTATATGAAAAAATTGAGATAGGGTAGAGTAGAAAGATTAATATACCATTAACAAGATATAATACCAATATATAAATCATAATGAAGTTATCATTCCATTTGGATATGGTGATTTGAAGATAAGACATGAAATGAAATGAAATTTGAAAGGAATTTGAATGAAAAGAGATGAAGATAAATTATCTCTTGAATTCGCGTGTTGAGATCCTTCTCAAGGAACCTAGTATTTGTATTTGAATGATTTCAAGAGCTCTTATACGTAAGGGAGGGGTTAAAAATAGGTTTGGTAAGAATTTGGATTGGGCTTAAATCTTGAGAGGTGTTAGTAAATGAGATTGTGAGGGGTTGTATTTATAATGGCGGGGATGGGTGTTTTCCAATATTTAATTAATTACATTATCAATTTCCCCCAAGACAATAATTGTGGTGAGTCCATTACTAAATATAGAAAGATGGGCTTGTTAGTTCAAAACACATTCCATTTACATCATCCATGACTCACGAATGATATCGAAATTCATTTATTTTTCATATTTTGAAAATAATCAAATTTCCCTATTCAATAAAAATTAATGTATTTCATAAAAATCCAAAACATTTACCCTAATTTTTTTTTATTTTGAGTGTTATAAAATTTACACCATTTTATTTAAATTATTTTATAAATATGTGTAATTTTATTTTTAATTAAAATCATAATTTACATGAAATATACAAATTTAAAAATTAAAAATTCCTTTCCAACACATTAAAAATTTAATTCTGGTCTCTCAAAATATTCATAAAACCATAATATTTCAAAATACTATATTAAAAATATATATTTCAGTAAATTTATTATTATTTTAAATTATTTCAATTAAAATTTAAATATTCATGACAAAAAAATACCAATGCTATAATTATATCATTTTATCTTTTACAGGATGGATAAATTATATTTATATAATCATTGATAAGGTTACAATTTACTCATTAGATTTACTATTCATAATATTGAAATTAATATTCATAAGGGTATGTAACTATTCCCCACAAATTATGTTTTTCCTATTGAACTCAAAAATTCTTACCGATAGAAACAATGTATGTTAGATTTTCAAATTTCTATTCATAAAAGTTAAAAAATTATGTTAAATGGTCTTATAGAATTTATTAGATAATTTAAGTAATATGTGGAATTGTGTCTCATAATGTGATTTTATGTTATTAATATAATAATATGGAAATTGAATTGAAAATTGTATAGTTTGTCAGAAGGTAATTCATTGTTGAAATGATGAAAATAGTATGAAATCTGTTTATTTTACCCATGTCAGGTAATGATTAATGTATTATAACCCCATTTAATTTCGTGGGTTATGATATGATGAATAATATATTATATTTTTCACTCATAAGTATGGAATTAATTATCTGAATATAGGGACCTATATCTCTCTCTAGTGTATTGGGTAAATATTTATATCTAAGAGGATTGACATGACCAGAAAGAGGAGTTAACCAGATTTGATAATATACTTTTTCTACTAACATGGTATTGGGAGTGAAGCTTGAATACTATAAAGGATTAGGATGTGAACCAATTCAACTATTATAGCCTTGGAAATTAGACTTGACTATTATGGAAAATATTTTATAAACGTATATTTATGACAAAAATCATTGTATTATTCTTTTTTTTCTCTCATGGCTTATGGTATTTGACTATCTTATGATTCATGGATTTTTTCTACCAATATATATTATACGAATCAATATTATGATCCTTGAGAATCATGTTAGGGTTCTAAATGGATGTCATTATGTTATCATACCTTGCTATTCAATTTATGCATACATATCACCCTTGTTTACCATAACAAGGAATATAATCTTTTCCTTCCTTATATTACCAGTCTCCATGTTAAAAATAATATTTTTATTTAGGTCTTGACTGCAATGATTAGTAAATGGGAAGATCATTGAGAGAAAAAATGATGATATTTCACCATATTAAATAATTTTTTTCCACGTTCACAAAGAAGTAACTATTATAGTCCTCATGTTTGTGTTGGTATAATATAATGAATTTTCATCGAAAACGGATATAATATCCATATTTGGAAATATGGATTAATTATAGATTCTTCCATGCTCACAAATTGGTAGTACTTAGACTATAAATCCTCTCTAGTAAAACATTAGATATGATCTCAATCATAATATTCATTATATGGTCTCATTAGAAACAATAGGTCATTCAATGACTTCTTGGGATGTCACAATAGTTACAACAAGAATTTCAAAGTCTTATTATTCAAGTTCAATCACATAAAAAATCACTAAATTATAAAATTAATTCATAATGAGGTCTAAAAAATTCCCTACACTCATACATACCATCACTAACCTATAGGGGAATGACCAATAGTTTGGGTTCTACGGTGACACATGAATCCACATATAACCATATCCAAATAAACCTACATGGGGTCACTAAGGACATTAATATAAATGAGGCATCCCACATGGAATCCTAAGTTTTATTTTTTGTTCTAGGTCAGCATAAAATAGTCGATGGTTTTCATGCCCTTATAAAATCACATAAATTAAACACTAACCATCATGAATCGTTGGGTACACGTCATATGAAATGTACTATGTAAGGGTCTGAGGACCCAACTCTAATTCCCTGGCCATCCTATGACATTCCATTCTACGAATTCGACTATAATAGCCAAAAATCTCTAATGTATATAATGTAAACTCTGTAATAATGCCTCAAACATTGGAAATTGGGGAATAAAGATGGTTCTAATTTCATTAGTGTCCTTGGCACTATATTCCTCCCATGGAAACTTATTTTTTGTTAAATATGTAAAATTATTTTGAAAAATTTAATTAATGGCATTTATTCCATAAATGGTTTAACTGTAAAACCAATTCACTATAAAAATATATATAAATTACGAAGGGACTGTATGTGAAACCCATACATCATGGTGACCCAAAACCATTTTAAATCTTTTTTGAGTTGAACTGTCTATGTTTTTTGAGACTCATCCAATCTTGTCGATCTTAACTGGGCACCACTAATCCCCCCAAGGAATCAAATTATGAAACACAACCAATATTAATTAATGATAATAAAATTATAATCAATATTCAAATTTCATCTCATTATTTTTAATTCTATTAAAATTTTCATAACCTTTGACGACCCACCATAATACATCATCACACTGGAGCAGTGAAAAATGATATGCCAACCCCCTAGGCGTGAACCCTACATCAATCTATGTAAAATTAGAAATATTTTATATTGAATAAATTATCAAATTAAATTACATTTGGAAATACCTTAAATATATCAATATCATGATTCACTTCTTCTATGAATACATTTTTCCTTCTTCTATGAATACATGTTTCCTAGTTAACCTCTATCTAGGAAACTAGAAATCCCCCGTATATAAAGAGGGATTTCACCTTAATATGGTAAAATTTCCATTTTATCCCTAAACAAAATGATGCCTAAATGGTGTAAAATGACTGTCAAGAAGATAGAGAGAATGGTTGGATTCCATAACTTTAATCCAATATTAAATATCGTCAAGAGAATCAAGAATAGGGCTAGTAAAATGGTCCATCAAAACCCCCATACACTACTTCCTATGATGAAGAAGAATGGAGATGTCAGATGCCATATTTAATATTAATAAAAACCTTTACCACATGTTTCAAGTCAATAAAATATACATAACATTGTAGAAATTTATGTCATTCCCACATTTTCTCTGATGATAACTCTCTCAAATCATTTACCATCCATTGAAATCTATTCATTTCATAAATAACTATTCTTGAAAATCCCATTTTTATTATCAGTTTTCAGATAGTACTAACTATTATGAAAAAAATTCCAATTGAAATTATGATTCCCATATGAACCCATGGTATTACAAAATTCATCGCGAACACACACAAAAACCCATCTTTTCGACACTTATTTTTCTTGTTCACCCATCAACATAAATATACGACCCTCTCTAGAAACCATGCCACCATTATTTCTCTATGATCTAAGATAAAATATTGAATTAGCTACCACTATGAAATTCAAATCACAAGGTTCATTTTTAATCAAAAATTAAACTACAACTCATATATTCCATTGAATCCTACAGATTCTTCTCCACAATACGTTTATATTATTGGAAAGAACAATTTAAATTACAACCTCATTACATGTTATATGTTACATTCCATTTTATAAAATAACTCATAATGAATTATTCAAATCGATAATTATTCCCACCATCAAATAAATTTACCAAAAACTCTTCCTCCAGTAGTCCACCTACCCATTGACTAAAACTCACATGACACACCTAATGTGGTTCCCTCTCACTATGTCTACAGTCAATAACCACACCATTTAGACTATCTCCTTTTAATTATACTAAAAATTCTTCCACGTATCCATTGAAACATCTTCAAAAAAATATACACATCCATCCTAGTATACCCATTAATGACCCTCATGTCCATGGTATTTATCATTATCTATTCTATGACACAAACATTCCTTTCATCCAAAAATTCTTCTACCAAGGAAACACATATATTTAATTTTTACACATCATTCTACTCTCGAGAAATTGAATTATTATAGGTTTAACTACATGAAATTTGTCTCAAAATATTTTCACACCTTGAATCATATGTTGAAACATCCACCCAAAAAATGAAATTTTTTTGTATTCACTCCTGGAAGATATGTTGAAACAAGGTTTCACCCTCTAATCCTTGTCCATAATTTTATTTCCACCAAAAAAATATTTAATCATTGATAAACCAAATAATTACTATTGGGTACACTGATATCACCCCAACTCTAATTAAAACTCTCTAATATCATCCCAAAATCCTCTTGATTCTTGAAAAAATTATTCACTAATTACCTAGAACAATCCAAATCATGTTACACACTAGTATCTCACTTTCACCTAAAACATACACATTTAGGTCTAACAAAATCCCAAACCTTCTAAAATGAATTCCATTTACCTTATACTAATGTTCTTATCACAACAATAGATATATCTATGTCCTTTTCCGAATAACCTAATGTATCATAAGTATCCCATGACTCATCCATTAGAAATCATAACAATTGAATGTGGATAAAACTACACATAAATAATATAAAATGCCAAAAAAATTACACATGTTCCTAACTCATAAAAAACTATAATGGAATCCCACAAAAACAAAACATGATAGCTAACATTCAATTAATAACCAGTGGGACACATCCCACCATATAGATTACCGTATTCCACTACTCGTGTTCCACCACAACATTTTACCTCATTGTGTGAATGTTAATCCTCCCAATCCACTCTCACACATCACATCAACCCTTGAAACTTCATTAATGGTCTAATTATGATCATCCCTACCTCTTTTCATGATTAATATTACATTATATCTTCATCCATTGAGGTATATACTTGTCAAATCAAAATTCTCTAGAAAACATTCACAAATAATTTTATTAAAACCATTTTTCCTCTACACTCACTTTCCTTCTCAAAAATTTCAAACTCAATATCCTCGCACATTTCAATCTCACAGTACCTTGATCTCAACAAAACCCATAAGTCACATTTTCTTATTGAATAAATCCTTACTCACTTCTATGTGAGTCCCAAAACATGGAATAAAGGATTAACATTCTCTTTGACATCTAAATTACATCTCACTAGATATTCCTCAGTGCACATCATCAAAACCGGATATCATACTTTTGTGAAGTGTAACCACATGATTTTATGACACCCATCACTATACATAATTCAATATTTTATACCCTCCCATAATCCATACATATAATTTTCACCTAGAGTTTACTAGGTATGAAACTGTCACGACCCATCCTCGGGGCCCGTGCCGTGACTACCCCAAGCCCGCCTTCCATAGGCCAGGGGCTGGCGACTAGCACCAAGGCGTAAATCCCGGAAAAAGGGAAGGCATTTCCTTTGAAAATTAAACAAGCACAACAGAGTAAGCAAGCGGAAAAGTAAACACTAAGTAAAAACGGTAACAAGCTGGGCTGAAAGAAAAAGGGGCCGAAAATACAAGCCCAACTGTAAAGTACAACTGAAAGGGGAAAAACAGCAACTGAAAGGAAAAGTCGCAGCTTCGAGCCATCCTCTGGAACTCCCACCTGAAGGGTGGGCACAGATGGACTCCACTGATCCTCGGGTCCACCTGACCGCTCCGAATACGTCTCGCACAGTGGTCCACCTCCAGGTACCGTCCTGCTCTGAAAGCCTCCACCACGATCAGCGCAGTCTGTCGTCTGCATCCAACACAATGAATTGCGAGCATAGCCCGTGCAGGGGTGAGTATAAGGTATTCAGTTGGGACCCCGAGACCCCCTAATGTCTCCCGAAATCCACAAAAGATAATCCAAAAAGGAAAGATACAATCACGAAGTAACAACCGACACTACATAGGTTTATCCCCATACATATACCTAAGTCATCAATTCCCGTTCGGCTCCAACGTCCGAGCCCAAGCACAACCCAGTCAACACAGGAAAACAAACGTAAACCCACACAAGATAGCACAACACCATCCACAAAGAAGAGTAACAGTAAATCCACACAGGATAGCTCAACACAATCCACAAAGGAGAGCAACACAGGATTCAGCTAACACAGGTATACTTCTTCGGATGACGATAAAGATGATCAATGATCCATCTAAGTCGTCGGACCCACAAAGGATCGATAGGTAACTAAACCCCGCAATGACCCACACAAGATCAGACCCACACAGGACTTGTAGGCGCTGGCTCACACAGAACCGCTGACTGATGACCCACACAGGATCGGACCCACAAAGGATCGGGCCCACACAGGACCTGTAGCACTGATCCATGTAGGATCGTTGAGTGCAGTAGTCGTCGCAGTCCACTGAGGATCTCTGCATAGTCATCGTCGCAGTCCACTGAGGATCTCTGCACAGTCTTCGTCGAAATAGCAGTCGCAGCCAGCACTAGGGTTCCCACACACAACAAGCTCATTCGGAAGGATCCTCTCCATGAGACGAGAGGATGATACATCAAATGTCACAAAGTCTGAAGTTGATGTATCCAAAATATCTGTATTGTCAACAGGAACTCAACGTCATAGACGGCACGTCAATCGGACGGCCGGTCTGAAAGTTATTTCCTTTTTCGTCCCAGGGGCCCGGTTGGTTTTTGAGGAAAAACCAACCCGACCGTACTCCAACTGCGTCCAAACCTCAGGCAGAGTGAGCCAAAAGATCCGTCTTACAAGGAATTCAACAAAGCTGACGGCACGTCAATTGGACGTCCGTAGCTCAAGATATGAGCGTTTCCGCTCCGTGGGCCCGGTTGGTTTCGTGTACAAACCAACCCGGCCGAACCCAAAGTATTCCAAAACCTTCAGTGTGATTTAATAAAACGACCGTCTCGATCCAAATATCACATTGCCGCTAACAGTGCATCGTTCGGAGGCCCTTAGCTCAAGTTACGGGCAAAAGTCCGAAAACGGTCTGAAGACGGGGGGTCCGGGCCCGGGCCTACCACCCCTGGGTCGGCCGAACCAGGTCGACCCGACCCAGCCCAACCCGACCGGACCCGGTCCAGCCCGGCCAGGGCACGGCCCAACCGGTCGGACCGGCCTGGCTTGGCTCGGCCGGGCGGCCGAGCAACTGGACGCCGCGGGGCGCCGCCCCCGCGGTTTGGAGGTGTCGCGGCCCCGCGTGGGGCTGCGTTGGTTCAATCGGACGCGGCATGTCACCACGTCCTGTGCGGGCGAGCCAGACCCACGCGTTCGCGGGTCCTCTGGCCTCCGCCGCCGTGGCTGATGCCGCGGCGGCTCTGTCTGGCGGCGCACCGGGGCGCCGCCGCCTCCGGCCGCTTCCGCGGGCCACCGAAGTTTCTCCGGTGGCCCGTTTTCCTTCCCGTCTGCGTCGTTGTTCCCCCCGGGTTCTGTTCTTCACTGAGGGATCGTCAAATTGCCCTTGCGTCACGTTTTTTCATCGCCCGCCAAATCCGCACAACCACGAAGAACGGCAGAGGGTTGTCGGGCCGTGTTCGTTGGGCCCGCACCCTCCGCGTTAGAATAATAACCACGGGAGAATTATGCAACACATGAAACAACAATTTTAATAAATTAAAATTGTTCATATGAATCTGGTTCTTTAATTTTTTTTTTAAAGAAACGTTCTCGGGAAAAATAAAATATTCACAACAACCCCTACCTCATCAAGTCGTCGTCCGCGGGTTCTTTGCGGAACTGGGGATCGTCGCCTCGTCGCGGTATCCGGCGTCGCGTCGTCGCGGAAGGGTGTCGCGTCGACGAACTCCTATGTTTAAGAAAAAAATATTTAATTAATAATAAATAAATCCTTCTTGAGTTAAAAACCAAAAAGGAAAATTTAAATGAAAACCAAAACTCTCAACTCAACGGATGATCGAAGGTTTTTGTTGCGGATTAAGGAACGTCGCTGAAGAACGTTGCGGGAGAAGAAACGTCAGCAACGCGGCACACGGAATCACGTCGTCTATTTCCGCGGGTTCGGCGTTCTTCGTCAGAGGCCGGCGTTCTTCGCGTTCTTCGCATTCTTTGCGTTTTTCGCATTCTTTGCGAAGAAGGGTGAAGGCACAAGAACTTCTGTCAAAAACCTCTCAACGTGTAATCCTCCAAATGTCGTGTTGTTCTTATTTTATTATTACGCCAACAAACGAATAAGAGGTAAGTAACGACACATTAATTCGTAGAATTAATTCAACAAAAGAAACCGCACATTTAATTCACGAATAAAACCGCCCAATTAAATGGTGCGTTAATAATTTAAAAAAACGCGTCCGTTGACTTTCATAATGACGGGTTTTCGCGGGTGTGTTACTTAGCGGAAATGAAACGGTGGGGCTCGTAAGGGCCCCACCTCGCCAATATCCTACCAAGAGGGTAGGATATTTTTGGATAGGACCCTATCTATTTCAACTCAGTTTAAGTGGATTTCAAGTGACTTCAAGTAGCTTAAGTGAAATAAAATAAAATTTGTCGAACAATTTATTTTATTTCATAACTTTAAGCCCAAAAATTAAAAACCACACCTGAGAAAACGCAACTCCGGAAGAGGCGTTTCAAAGCAAATACCGGCATTGCGATTTCATTGGTGCCCTCAGAATTCGATTCCGGGCACCAGTTCAAAAGTTAGAGAAACCCGCTCGTCGGTTCACTGAACGAACCCAAGCCAAACTTTGGAAAATGATTCCGGGCACACCGGGCCTCGGAATCAGGTGCCGTTAGAAACTGCGCTCTTTTAAAATTCTAAATAAAATTAAGAAAAAAATTTCTTTGAAATTTACGGGTCTTTAAATTACTCCCACCTCAGGGATTTACGTCCCCGTAAAGAGACATCATAACTAGGGAAACAAATGTTGGTACTGAGCACGCATCTGAGCCTCCCGCTCCCAAGTCCTCTCCTGGAGGTTCCCGTGTTTCTATCTGATGCGCACAAGAGAAATCGATCTCCCACGTAGGACCCGCTCCTGTACCGGGACCTCCGTAAAAGTCGCCACATCATCCATGTCTAGCTCCCCATGGTCAATGATGTGTGTCGGGTCGTGCACGTATCTCCTCAGCTGAGATACGTGGAAGACGTCGTGCACCCGGTTCAACTGAGGTGGTAGAGCCAGGCGATAAGCCACCTCGCCAATCCTGGTGAGGACCTGGAAAGGTCCGATGAAGCATGGAGACAACTTGCCACCTCGGGAAAATCTCTGCAAACCACGTCGATGTGAGACACGCAAGATGACGTGGTCACCATCCTCAATCTCTAATGGCCTCCGCCTCCAGTCAGCATAAGACTTCTGCCGGCTCTGAGCTGTCCTCATCCGCTCCTAGATTACCTGGACCTTCTTTGTCGTGGCCCGGATCATCTCTGGTCCCACAAGTGCTGACTCCCCAGGGTCTGTCCAGCATAAAGGAGATCTGCAAGGTCTATCGTTCAATGCCTCGTATGGTTCCATCCCAATGGTGGAGTGGTAGCAGTTGTTGTACGCGAACTCCACCAAGGGTAGGTGGTCCTTCCAGCTGCGACCAATGTTGGGGACACATGCGTGGAGCATGTCCTCGAGAGTCTGAATGGTCCTCTCCGTCTGACCATCTGTCTGAGGGTGAAAGGAGGTGCTTAGATGTAGCAGCGTCTCGAACGCCTCCTGCAACCCCATCCAAAGCCGGAAAGTAAAGTGAGCGTCCCGATCGGAGACGATAGACGATGGCACACCGTGAAGCCGTACAATCTCCTGAACATAGAGACGCCCCATGCTCTCCACTGAGCCCTGCTCTCTGATGGGTAAGAAGTGTTACAACTTGGTGAGTCAGTCAATAATCACCCAAATAGAGTCGGGACCTCTGGAATTGCGTGGAATTCCAGTCACAAATTCCATAGATATCCCGTCCCACTTCCACTCCGGGACCTCCAAGGGTTGTACCAAGCCTACTGGTACCAGATGCTCTGCCTTCACCTGCTGTCAGTTGAGGCACTAAGAAATGAACTCTGCCACAACCTTCTTCATGCCCGGCCACCAGTGTTTTCATCTGAGATCCTGGTACATCTTCGCCACTCTAGGATGTACCACCAAAGGATAAGTGTGAAACTCTCTCAGCACCTCCTCTCGTAAAGAGAATGGTAGCAAGGTACGTCCTCTGAAAAGGACGTCGTGCTCTGCTCCAAGGGAGAAACCATCAGGTGCATGTCCCATGGATATCTGTGCACGCCGCGTCTCATAGTCGGCATCCCCATGTTGTGCCTCTCTGAACCACTGCAGTATTGGAGGAGTGACTGTGAGAGACTGAAGGAAGGCTGCCCCATCTCTATCCACGAAGGATATCTACAAGGCGGCTAGCTGCTCTGCCTCCTCCTCAAGTAGTTGAATGCCCGTCCTCCTGCTGAGGGCATCAGCTACTACATTCCCCTTCCCAGGAGTATAGACTATCTCAATGTCATAGTCTTGGAGGAACTCAAGCCATCACCGATGTCTTAGGTTCAGGTCCTTCTGAGAGAAGATGTACCTGAGACTCTGGTTGTCAAAAAAGATTGTAAAGCGCTCGCCCATCAGATAGTGTCGCCTTGTCTTCAGAGCGAAGACCACTTCTGCTAACTCCAGGTCATGGGTAGCGTAGTTCTGCTCATGCGTCCTCAACTGACGTGATCCATAGGCAATCACGGCCCGATCCTGCATCAGGACACATACGAGTCCGGTTCCTGATGCATCGCAGTAGACTACGTATCCAAATCCCTCCTCAGGCAACCTCAAGATAGGTGAGCTGGTCAATCTCTGCCTCAGCTCCTAGAAGCACTGCTGACATCTTTCTGACCACACAAAGGGTTTCCCCTTATTCTTCAAAGCTGAGAGTGGCGCCGCAACTCTGGAGAAGTCCGGCACAAATCTCCGATAGTACCCGGCTAGACCCAAGAAACGCTGCACCCCCGTCACGCTCCTGGGTGGCTCCCAAGCTAGCACTGCCTCGATCTTCGCGGGATCCACTGCAACTCCCGCCTTAGAAATGACGTGCCCCAAGAAGTGGACCTCACAAAAATAGAACTGGCACTTTGAGAGCTTTCCATAAAGCTGGTGCTCTCGGAGTGTGTCTAGTACAACCCGTAAGTGGTAGGCATGCTCCTCCTCCGTGGTCGAGTACACCAAAATGTCGTCGATGAAGACCACGACAAATCGATCGAGGTATGGCTGGAAGATCCTGTTCATCAGGCTCATGAACACTAATAGAGAGTTGTTTATGCCGAAAGGCATAACCAAGAACTCATAGTGGCCATACTGACACCTGAAGGCCGTCTTCTGCACGTCCTCGTCTTGAACTCTGAGCTGATGATAGCCTGACATGAGGTCTATCTTTGAGAACCACCTTGCTCCCTTGAGCTGATCGAAGAGGCCATCAATCCTCGGTAGCGGATACATGTTCCTCACTATCACCTAGTTCAGGTATCTATAGTCGACACACAGTTGCAAGCTCCCGTCCGCCTTCGTGGCGAACAAAATCGGCGAAGCCTAGGGTGAAACATTGGGTCGGATGAACCCCTTGCCCTGCAAGTCCTCCAACTGTACCTGTAGCTCTCGAAGCTCGGTAGGGGCCCTCCGATATGCTGGATTGGATATCAGGGCTGTCCCGAGGTACATATCAATATAAAAGTCTACCTCTCTACGAGGAGGTAGCCCTGGAACGTCGTCGGGAAAGACGTCCACATACTGATCCACCACTCCAGGAAAACTAGGACTCCGCACGTCAACTGCTCCAAGGATGAGGCTAGCCAACTGATGACTGATGGGCTTCCCTCTCCTCTACGTGAGTCCATCCTGTGCTGCAAAGGCTCCCTTCTCCCCGGTGAAGGTGAACCTACTCCCGTCGGTGCGTACACATCGCACCATGCACCTAAAACAGTCAATCTGAGCATGGACTGTAGATAACCAATCCATACCCAAGATGACGTCGTAAGGCCTCGACGCCGCTACAAGAAGATCCCAGCCGAAGCTCTCGCCTCTTAGAGTAATCTCACACTGCCCGCACTAGTGCGTAAGCATCGAGTCTGCTCCCTTAGGGATCTCTAGCCGTAAGGATCGAGCCAACGGCTCTGTTGGAATCTCGGAGCTCCGACCAAGGGCAGCGGCTATGAAAGAGTGACTCACTGATGTTTCTATAAGAACTGCAGCAAGGGTGGAATACCCACATATCGCACCTCAAATCATCCCTGGTGCGCCGTGGTCGTAGGCCTCCATTGTCTGGAGGTGTGCCTGTCTCTACCCGCCAGCTCCATGTGGTCAGAGGGGACTTCCTTGTGGTGGTGGTGGCAGAGCCTCAAAGCGTCGCCCACCACCTACTGCTCGGCCAGCTCCTCTACCGTGTCCTCCTACTCCCTGCGGACCGCCACGGTCGACCCTATGCCTCTGCCTAGGTGGCCCCTCCACCGTCTGCTGCTCCTCGGCACGACGGGTCAGGCAGTCACGAGCCATGTGGCCCTACCCGCCGCATGAGTAGCATTGTCTGCCACTCGAAAGACTGGCTCCGCGCTGTGTGCCCCGCACTGCTGAGCCAGTGTCCTGAGGTCGTCTGCCTGAGGGTCTGGTCTTCCTGGACCCATGTGTCATCAGTCGACTGCCTGCTGCAGAAGACTCTGCTACGTGCCGCCCTGCGGTGGGTCTCGGCGCTGGTGTAGACTCAGCCAGAAAGCTCTCGATCAGAAGGGCTCGCTCCAGTACTCCTTCCTGAGTCGGGATGCTGAGGGAGATCAGCGATGCCCTGATCTCATGTCTCAAACCCTGCTCGAAGGTCTAGGCCCAGAAGAAGGGGTCATGTACCATGTTGGTCGAGTAGCGATAATGATCGGTAAACCTCGCCGCGTACTGGGCGACCGTCAAGCTGCCCTGCCGCAACTGAAGAAGCTCCTGAATGCGCACCGCCCAGAGGGTGGCCGGGATGAACACTAAGCGGAAGAGGCTCTCGAAGTCCTTCCAGATGAGAGAGGCCTCATCGTGCACCTGGAGCATCAAGCTCCACCATCATCCTGCTGCTGCGTGCAGTAGGCTCGCCGCGAGGATCACCATGAGGTCTGCTGGTGTCCTCACTAGCCTGAAAACTCGTACGACCGCCTCTAGCCAGTCCTCGGCTACCTGGGGGTCTGTATCCCCACGAAACCTGGGTGGTCACTGGCGCTGGAACTCGGGCAGAGCACCGAGGCGACGTGCATCGTCAGCGGTCAGTGCTGGAAGCATCGGGGGCTCAGCGGGTAAAGGTATCGTCGGTGCCTCTACTGTTAACGGGCCCTGTACCAAGGCCTCGTCGCTCGGCGAGCTGTCATCGCGCTCTACTCTTGGAACCCTAGCTGGCTGTCGTCGTGGGGACATCCTGAAAGGGAAACAAGTGCACCACCGTCAGAACAGTATACCTGGTGAGATGACACAAGTAATCAGAAGGAAAACTTGAAACACACATGCAATCAATGTTTTCGTGCATTAAGTCGGAAATCAGAAGTCACGGTCCTGGTGTACGGATACATCGGCCGCCGCACCAACACTGTACTCCCTGGACTGATAACCACACCCAATACGCTAAACACTATTCCTTCGCATAGAAGAAAGATCAGAGTCTGTGGTAGAACCGACCACCTTTGATACCAATTTTTCACGACCCGTCCTCGGGGCCCGTGCCGTGACAACCCCAAGCCCGCCTTCCATAGGCCAAGGGCTGGCGACTAGCACCAAGGTGTAAATCCCAGAAAAAGGGAAGGCATTGCCTTTGAAAAGTAAACAAGCACCACAGAGTAAGAAAGCGGAAAAGTAAACACTAAGTAAAAATGGTAACATGCTGTGCTGAAAGAAAAAGGGTCCGGAAATACAAACCCAACTGTAAAGTACAACTGAAAGGGGAAAAACAGCAACTGAAAGGAAAAGACGCAGTGTCGAGTTGTCCTCTGGAAGTCCCACCTGAAGGGTGGGTACAGATAGCCTACACTGCTCCTCGGGTCCACCTGACCGCTCCGAGTATGTCCCGCCCAGTGGTCCACCTCCAGGTACCGTCCTATTCCGCAAGCCTCCACCACGATCACCGATGTCCATCGTCTGCATCCAACACAATGAAATGCAGGCATAGCCCGTGTAGGGGTGAGTATAAGATACTCAGTAGGGACCCTGAGACCCCTGAAGGTCTCCTGAAATCCACAAAGTATAATCCACAAAGGAAAGATACAATCACGAAGTAACAACCAAAACTGCTTAGGTATATGACCATACATATACCTAAGTCATCAATTCTCGTTCGGCTCAAACGTCCGTGCCCAAGCACAACCCAGTCCACACAGGAAAACAAATGTAAACCCACATAGGATAGCACAACACAATCCACAAAGGAGAGTAAACAGTAAATCCATACAGGATAGCTCAACACAATCCACAAAGGAGAGCAACACAGGATTCAGCTCACACAGGTATACTTCTTCAGATGACGATAAAGATGATCACTGATCCATCTATGTCGTCGGACCCACAAAGGATCGATAGGTAACTAACCCCCGCAATAACCCACACAGGATCGGGCCCACACAGGACCTGTAAGCGTTGGCTCACACAGAACTGCTGAGCGTTGACCCACACAAGATCAGACCCGCACAGTATCGGGCCCACATAGGACGTGTAGCACTGATCCACATAGGATCGCTGAGTGTAGTAGTCGTCGCAGTCCACTGAGGATCTCTGCACAGTCGTCGTCGCAATCCACTGAGGATCTCTGCACAGTCGTCGTCGAAGTAGCAGTCGCAGCCAGCACTAGGGTTCCCGCACACAGCAAGCTCATTCGGGAGGGTCCGCTCCATGAGATGAGAGACTGATACATTAACTTTCACAATTTCCTAAGTTTATGTATCCAAAAGATTCGTATAGTCAACAGAAACTCAACGTCGCAGACGGCGCGTCAATCGGACGCCCGGTCTGAGAGTTATTGGCTTTTTCGTCCCAGGGGCCCGGTTGGTTTTTGAGGCAAAACCAACCCGACCGTACTCCACCAGCATCCTAACCTCGGACGGAGTGAGCTAAAATATCCTTCTCACTAAGAGGAATTAAACAAAGCTGATGGCACGTCAATTGGACGTCCGTAGCTCAAGATATGAGTGTTTCCGCTCCGAGGGCCCGGTTGGTTTTGTGTACGAACCAACCCAGCCGAACCCAAAGTATTCCGAAACCTTGAGTGCGATATACTGAAACGACAGTCCCGATCCAAGGATCGCGTTGCCGCTGACGGCACGTCGTTCGGAGGCCCGTTGATCATGTTATGGGCAAAAGACCGAAAACGGTCCGAAGACGGGGGCTCCGGGCCCGGGCGGACCCCCCCTGGGTCGGCCGAACCGGGTCGACCCGACCCAGTCCAACCCGGCTGGACCTGGTCCGGCCCGGCCGCTCGGACCGGCCTAGCTCGGCCGGGCCGCGCGGTCGAGCAGCTGGACACTGCGGGGCGCCGCCCCCGTGGTTTAGAGGTGCTGCGGCCCCGCGTGGGGCCGCATTGGTTCAATTGGATGCGGCAAGTCGCCGCGTCCTGTGCAGGTGAGCCGGACCCGTGCGGCCGCGTGTCCACTAGCTGCCGCCGTCGCGGCTGAAGCCACGGCGGCTCTGTCCGGCGGCGCGCCGGGGCGCCGCCAGCCTCTTCCCCGGGCCACCGGAGTTGCTCCGGTGGTCCGTTTTCCTTCCCGTCTGCGCTGGTGTTCCTCACGGGTTCCATTCTTCACTACGGGATGGTCAAATCGCCCTTGCATCATGTTTTGTCATCACCCGCCAAATCCGCACAACCGTGAAGAACAGGGGAGGGTTTTCAGGCCGTGTTCGTTAGGCCCGCACCCTTCGCGTTAGAATAATAACCACGGGAGAATTATGCAACACATGAAACAACAATTTTAATAAATTAAAATTTTTCTTATGAATCCGGTTCTTTAATTTATTTTTAATGAAACGTTCTCGGGAAAAATAAAATATTCACAACAACCCCTACCTCGTCAAGTCGTCGTCCGCGGGTTCATCGCGGAACTGGGGATCGTCGCGTCGTCGTGGTATCCGGTGTCACATCGTGGCGGAACGGTGTCGCGTCGACGAACTCCGAGGTTCAAGAACAAAAATATTTAATTAATAATAATTAAATCCATCTTGAGTTAAAACCCACAAAGGAAAATTTAAATGAAAATCGAAACTCTCACCTCAACGGATGATAGAAGGTTTTTGTTGTGGATTAAGGAACGTCGTCGAAGAACGTCGCGGGAGAGGAAACATCGGCATCGCGGCACACGGCGTCGCGTCGTTGATTTCCGTGGGTTCGGAGTTCTTCGTCGGAGGTCGGCGTTTTTTGCGTTTTCGCGTTCTTTGTGTTCTTCGCGAAGAAGGGTGAAGGCACAAGAACTTCTGTCAAAAACCTCTCAATGTGTAATCCTCCAAATGTCGTGTTGGTCTTATTTTATTATTACGCCAACAAACGAATAAGAGGTAAGTAACGACCCATTAATTCATAGAATTAATTCAACGAAAGAAACCACCCATTTAATTCATGAATAAAACCACCCAATTAAATGGTGCATTAAGAATTTAAGAAAACACGTAAGTTGACTTTCATAATGAAGGGTTTTCGCAGGTGCGTTACTTAGCGGAAAAGAAACGGTGGGGATCGTGCGAGCACCACCTCGAAAATATCCTACCAAGAAGGTAGGATATTTTTGGATAATACCCTATCCGTATCAACTCAGTTTAAGTGGCTATCAAGTGACTTCAAGTGGCTTAAGTGAAATAAAATAAAAATTTTCGAACAATTTATTTTATTTCATAACTTTAAGCCGAAAAATTAAAAACCACACCCGAGCAAACGCAACTCCAAAATAGGAGTTTGTAAAAAAAATATTGGTGCTGCGATTTTTTCAGTACCCTCATAATTCGATTCCGGGGACCGGTTCAAAAGTTAGAAAAACCCGCACGTCCGTTCACTGAATGTACCCGAGCCAATCTTCAGAAAATGATTCCGGGCACACCAGGCCTCAGAATCAGGTGCCGTAAAAAACTGCGCTCTTGTAAAATTCTAAAGAAAATTAAGAAAAAAATTTCCTTGAAATTTATGGGTCTTTAGGGAAACCTAAATTATCCTTCACTTTGAAACTATCATTGATACTTTGATGCTTGAATCCAATGTTCTTGTTCCAAAATAACCTATTCCATTCCCATTCATCTCCAAATCTCATCCAATAAAAATCATATCCCACCACTCTCATGGGTGACCATCACACATTTCATGTATCTTAAACACACTAGATCACAATGACTCCACTCCAAGTCTATAAGGTATTCCAAACTATATGAATAATACTATAATATATGATGACAAATCATGGAAAACATTATATTCCTATATAAGTAAATTATGTATTCAATATAAAAAAACGCTTACACCCAAGTCTCATTTAAACACAAATATCAAGAACCATATGAAAATTCATATTCCTGCTAAGGTGCTCATTCACATATTAAAACCCCAATAAAACTACTCTAATTCGAGTCACAAATTATCAGTCAACACTATTGTATCCAATAGAATTATCCAATATGATATATATCATGGTACAACAATTAGGATGTTCTAATTAGAAATAATATTATTTTCTTCAACATGGAAAAACACCATATATGTTTTATTTGAATTTTTTATAAATGAGACCAAGATAATACCCACACAGTAGGGGCTTCCCCAATTGGTCACAATGTTTCATACTAATATACTAGGGATATATAGTGTCCCCTACCCCATGGAACCATATTACTATCTCGTCCATCAAACATCCCACCATAGAATCCACCTGACAATATATTAGAGGGAAAAATAATCCCTGGTCTGTTAGGATGAGGAGAATTCCACGAAGTTCTCAATGAATAAAAAACATTATACATTGTTTAGGACAAAAAATATATATGAGATTCTTGAATGTGATAAATATCTCACACATGTAGAAAAACATTTAATGTGGATCATGTATTCTGAATTATTTTGAATGAAACACCACATACATTTACAAGAGATTAGTGAAATCCAAAACAATAAGCTTCATACCTACAGGTATAGAGTGAAAAATAATAAAAATTCATAAATATCAAACATCATTTCCACCACATTTTGCGAAGATAAAATAATTTGATAAAAAAACCATGAACATCAATCCCATCCACATTTTCGTATATATCATACTGGTGAAGGAGTTCAAGATGCACCATTCTAAAATACATAACTAGATCCATAAAATTCCTTTATAAATGAAAAAATATATCCCAAATATCAATAAAAATGAAAAATATCTATGATGAAATATTGTAATGCCCATTTCTAGAGGGATCTCTTTTGGATCATATGATTGGTTCACCATATGACATCTGGTGTGCCTCCTCATATTCGAGAGGCGAGGAATATGTGATGGTGATCTAAGGTGGTATTTATAGAAGAATATACCACATATATTGGATAGAAAATGATATTCAAATAACCTATAACTATAAAAATCATAGTATATATAAATAAAAATTCAAAAAAACATACAAAAATTAAATGGAATATGGATATAAAATCATACGAGATATATTACTCTATAAGATGATTAGATATATCAATTGACAATGAAAACAATTACATGAGACAATACATTGATATTAATCCATAAATCATCATGATCATTAGTACCAACCTAATTTAATCCTACTTGAGAATATAATATGAGACATAATCCCAACCTATGATTGTATCCATGAGAGAGACTCTTCAGGTACGCTATTGAAATGGTGGTCCTTATTTGGTGAGAGTGCATAATTCAGCAGGGTACCACAAATGAATTCACATATATTACTATATATTTAGTGACATGAAAAAATGATGTTCTCATTTGAACATAATAAATATACTTCATTGAAAAAATGAAAATTCCACCACCAAAATCTTCATAATACCAAGACTAGAATATCACTAAGCCAAAAAAACACAACCATTCTCATAGGTATCCTAACTTTACAATTGGTGAATACCAAAAAAACATGGGAAACTACCATCATATGTTTATCCAATGGGTTTTTATCATTAATGACCATACTTGCCTCATCAAATTCCAGTTTTTATCTAAGTATAGGCATCACATATGGGGTTACATTATGCACACTCCAAGGATCACATGCCCACCACCTCCACCATATTGTGCAGTAGATCCTAGGTTTTCACCATGTATCTATTTTCCTAAATCCCTAAAGATGAACCCCATGATAGTAATTTGGAACAATAAGTGGTAGGATAAATTCTATTTCTATGGTGGGGTAGTCTAAGACAATCATATAAATCAAAACATCTCAAATTCTAGGTCAGCCTAACAAATTGAAGGGAATACCCTACTAGAACCATTAATAACTCAACCGGACACCCACAACTCATGTAAAATCAGCCAAATAATCCTTGTTTGGTCTCCCTCATCCTATGAGGTATCATAGGCATTGATCTTGGGCATCCAACCATCTCTATATAGATTTCCATAATTTATATTCTGGAATATATACCCACTCAAAACATTATACCTCCATTCAAATCAATGGATTCTCTAAAATATTTGATGATCAACTAGTATCAACATTCCAATACTAACACCACTTATTTTTTAATTTGTATGATGTTATTATACAAATACCTTGAATCTTGGGAATTCTGTTGAATAAGATATTAGTGACTCTAATGTTAGATCCTATGAACCACATTTATAAATTTATGAAATCACCAACCTTTCTCTTATTGGATTCTTGGTAAAATATTTATCCAATACTAATTAACCAGGAAACTAAAAAATAATAATTATGGGAATCATAGTGTCTCATTATTCATAAAAGGATAATCTCATGTGTATCATGAACTAAAATAGTGTGAGATCCAAAGATAGATTCTAAGGCATCATGTGAAATCACATTACATAATTATAAATAAAATGTAATTTATTATAATTCATGAACATATGACCATAAAAAACATACAATCACCGCACAATAGGTCTTAACAATCAATTCTGGTCAATGGGTGACTCATTACCCACTATCCATATCCATATGCACCCTCTCAATATTCATATGGTTTTAAATAAAATTAAGAATTCCATCATGGGATCTTAAATATTCTTCAAGGTCTTGGGACAACATTTGATGATCTATAGATTCCACATCCCATATTATATACCAAAATTTAAGTGTCTCTCAAACCTCACAAGGTAAACCTAATAAGAAATAGAATTTCTTGGTATCTTATGAACAATTTTGACTTATAGGGTTATCTGTGGTCAGTTCTACCATCCAACCTATCTCAGTGAGCCAAATTTCTCAATAGCATCTCAGTTAATCCATATAATTTGGTATAAACCATCATTGACTAAGACATAAAGCATGTTATCCGGGTCCTCAGTTTCATTTAAATGTAACACGACCCATTCCATATAACATTAAATATAATAATTAACCTCAATTATTTAATAAATTTTTTTAAACATGTTTATGCATTAAGTTTTAATAAAAACCATCACATGAATTATGAAAAAAATAATTATAATTGAAATGTATGAAGACCACCTACCTCATCATGAATCAAAACTCCATTGTAATATCTCAATCTATCAACTTTACCTAGAATATTTTAAATTCTTCCAATCTTGCTCAATCTCAAATAGAAACCTCTAATCTACATGGGGACCTAACTCAAGACAAACACTCAATTTAAACTAATTTTAACCACTCTATGTGTGAAATTAACATTTATTTTTATTTATTTTTTATTTTATTATAATTTTTTAACCTTTGAAAACTCACATAAAATCTCATTCCACTATGAACCATGAAAAAAAACCTTCCAAAATCGTATGGAACCACCATGGATTCAATCCAACAAAATCAATAACACACAATGGTGAAGAAATTGTAGACTAAAGTAAAATTTAGCTAAATCGCTTAAATAATCTCATAGAGTTTAACACCATTTAAAAAATAAGGTATGATGGAAAGAGGATGTTATCTCGATTCCTCAATTTTCATGGTTTTACAAAATCTATATCAATGACATGTGGTTTCACAATCCTTTATTAATAACTCTATATTATCCCTAAATTATTCATTGTTTAAATTAGTTGAAACTATGGTCAAGGAAGAGGGATTAATATAATTGAGGTTATAACATGTATCTTACTATAAAACACCAACTATAATTATATGAATAAAGAAATAAGTGGTTCTAGTGACATTTGTTCCCCTTATTTTTAGGGACTTGAGACATTGGATAAAGGGATTTGATTTACGACATTAATTTTCTAAAAAAAATACTATTGTAATTTTTTATGCCATTAATCATATGGTCACAAAAAGACCTTGTGGTATTTTCACCACGGTCCCTTATCCATACCCCCCTTCCATTCCTATATCATCCATTTAATTTAACTGAAATATTGAATTAATTTTAATAACTTGAATAGTCTATTGTAACATTCATTGGAAGACCTATTCATCCATTCCACCTCTGATGATCGCCCAAACCGCTGGGATAACCATTTAAGATACAAAAACCAAAAATGCCACAATTTTCTGACATTAAACCCTCATAATTATATTTCAATTTTAATTTCTATATATAAAATACTAATTTAAAAAAACTCAAATTACGCCTTGATTTTTAAAAATCATTGAGATAATAGTTATGAAATGATCAATAAAGGGATTATACGATAATTACTAAAGAGGGGGAAAATTAAAATAGAGCGGTGACATGTATAATGGTAATAAATGTAATAATATGGTGTTTTTTTTATTGATTATACTGTTTATTTGACATTATTCATGTTTACATGAACTCATCAAAAACTAATGAAAGCCATAACTATTGAATTTCCTATAAAAAAGAAATATATATAAATTATTACATAAATTGTATATAAATCATTAACAGTCAATATTATAGAATTTTACATCCCAATAAATATATTTAGAATAAATTATGTGAACTTTTATGTAATAAATTATAGGAAATGGTAGACATTATTTAAATACAACGTCAATTGTAAGGTTGGGAAAATCACTCTCCCTATATGGGGTAATCATCCAATTATGTTTAAGTGTGTGTATGATGTTAAATATCAATTGTAATATTATTCTCATGAAGTGATATTATTTTTTTATGATCATGTATATCTTGGTTATATAATTAATATGATCATTTGACATGAAAATAAATAAAACAATGAAGTATGATGTAATTTCTCCCATCATACATATAGAATGTGAATCCACAATTTTCAAATTTTAATCCTCTGATGGTGGTGTTGACACATTGATAATTAGTTCTTTATTATGATCATATATGATCCAGAATATTCCACTTCACATTCACCATTTGACATTGGTGGATGTTTTTCCCTCTTAACTCATCCCCTCAAGCCACATTCAAGGGTTAGGTGTTGGTATCTTCACCTCCTTTTGATTTTAGATCCCTAGTCCCATACAAATGAGAACCCTAAACCTTTCTCGAACTATCAATTCATTCAAAAAACTGACATCATTATATCTTCATCATCTATATAATGTTCTACCACCCTCTATCCCCATATTATAAATTTTGGGAATGCAAATACAATTGATTAAGGTATTGCCTTTTGTTTCTCTAGAAAATAGAGATGTTATTTATTCATATAATTTTCTACAATTTTAAATTTTATCAAAATTTTGTTCATATCATCCTACTCCAGTGTGATTTTTATATTTAATTATTATTATATCCACCTTTAATATTAACTTTATTTCCACATAGCTTATTCCAAAGCAGTTCTCCTCTATGAGAGTAAGAGTTTAATTCAATTATGATTTCCATTTAATGATCATTAAAGAACATTATAATATCTCTTCCCATTATGGATTAACCTAATTGGATTAATTTAACCCATCAATAACCCTACTAGACACATGATTATTTCATTGTCTTTTTTGAGGTTTCATTTCATAGTTGAACCTAGTGTTTATGTATAATTCTCCTTGTAATCCCAAATTTTTATTTACCACACTTTGTGGATCATCATCCCCAAAAAGTTTCCTCTATATGGGTAATTAAATATCATTGTCAAAATGGATGATTTAATTATGATCTATGGTATTCTAAAATAAAAATTGTACCCATGGACAGTATTTTATAGTGTGTAAGAAGAAATATTCTTTATATCATCACCCAGGACCTTCTTTGGGTGACCTCATAAAGGCCTCCAATTCATATAATCAATATAGTGATATCCACATGAGTTAAGAAATGTTTCGTATATTCACTATAGGCCAGTCTACTGATCTTTCTACTAAATTAATAACATTAAATGCTAATCCATTATCAATAGTACGCATAATTGATGGTTCTACCTCTCCTTCCCAATATGAACAATTATTTGATCACTCAGCGGAGGGGTATCTATCTATACATTTTGAAATACATTTACATTTATCCACTGAATGAATAGGAGGGTGGTTTTTGAATTACCCACAATCCTCCTCCATTATTTTGAAGGCTATATGTATTAATTTTCTCCCTATTGTGGACTTTATAAAACATATAAGGGGTTTTGATGATCATTATTCAACAAAATTGAACACCCAAAACCTTAATGATTTCATGTCCCTCGGATATATTGGAGATATTGTGATTTGACCCCCCCAATGTTGATGTAGTATGGTCCATCCAAATCCTCCCCTTAAATTCATATAAACCCAAAAAAATCCATGACAATATAATATGGGTCTAATTTGGGATCTTTTCCAAATAATATCTTGTTGGCTCACCACTATCTAGATTGATATATTCCATTATTTGGATTTCTAGGGGAATATTTTCACTATTTAAAATATAAATAAACTTAAATAATTATCCATTGATGAAAATATCCTATCTAGCCTTCCCTAATCCTAAATTAGAAGTAAATCCCATCAAGTGAAAATCTCACAGTTTCCACTTCACATGTTATATGCATGGGAATAATATATTCTTAAAAATTGGATATTCATATATAAAAAAATATATGTTGGTTTCATGGAGACCTCCTCAATAATTTCTCATATAATTTTTTCATTAGAAACCATTTTTTTATTCCAATGTATACTCAAAATTTGATCCAATACATCAAATGGAGTTTTGGGATTCACTTCGTTATCCTAATCCTAGCATTGATACATTTAATTTTAGTGGAGAATTTAATACTATAAAAGATCATCCTCCATAGAATGGGGCATATCATTATCCCAACACTGTAATAAATGATTTAAAATTCTTCATTTCCTCAAACAACATTCTATATGCGGGATACGTATGTGAATTCTTAAAATGGTACATTATTTGAAGAGGCAATGGTATAATTTGAAGTAGACTTGATAGATGACTGATTAATAATCATCCTATATCACAAACTAACCCAGGTCGACCCAAAACTAGTAACCTGAGTTGGTCTGAGGCAAGGCTGGATGGGTATTCCCTATCCACAAGGGTAGGCAAGTAGTGTCGACAATCAAAACTAACATGTGGGAATGATTTTTCCAATAAATTAATGAAAACTAAATAATATAATAATAACTTTACAAAAAATAATATGACTAAAAAAGAAAGAAGATAAACTACACATACCTCTATTTCACCATCAAGGTAACTACCCTACTAAAGTCCATGCATGCTCCAATAATGAGAAACTAAGCTATGAGAACTGTTGAAAAAGGAATCTAAAACTAAAATGACAAAATAGGTGTGAGAACTGAAATGATTACTAGGTATGCCAAGAAAAAATCACTGAATTCAATAATTTCCATTCCCAAAATAGACCAAGGACACTGGTTTGAGAAAAGAGTTATAATAATTGTATTTTCTATATTATTACAAAATAACACACAACAAATTTCATTCACAAACTAAATACCATATTGAAATCAAAATTTTTGAACTATTTAATATAATTGATTGCAAAGAGGAACAAAATGAACGATGAAATCAAAGATCATATTACCTTATAAAGTAAACATGAAATTTATATAATAACTATGGGTGATACTAAACATCCCTAGAAAACCATTTGACATACTTAGTTTGGAACCACCTGTCAGCATATGGTGAATCCCCTATGTCAATAACCAACTAGATTCCCTATCCTGGAATAACTAGTGGCACATCCATCTTGGCATGTCTACAACCTCATTAGGGTACTAACCCATCTAATTATGGGTAGCAAAAAATCATCACTCAATCATCTAAATGACACCCAAGAACCCATGGTAAATGTAAACTGTGTGAGTGGGAGGACCTCTCATGCCTGACTCACCATATCATCAACCACCACACTTTCTAACCCCAAAAACATAAACCAATATACGCCTACCCCTAATGGAATTACTTGTTATAAAATATCCCCATATATTCATATATACCAAAGATCATTAAAGTTACAACTGATCCATCACGTCATGTCCACATCAAAGCCTTTTTCAAATAACATTTAAAAATTCAACCAGGAACACACAATTTCCAAACCACATGTTTACTAAAAATTTAGACAAACACCACCTCTGAGTTCAAAGAACCAAATGGGCCTTTAAACATTACATAATTAAATTAATTACCAAAACAACATACCAACACATCATTTATAACTACCAATCCAAATGGGTCGTTAAACATAGCATTCCCCAAAACCCACACGAAGTTCCCAACGAGAACACCCTTTAATGATCCACAGAAAACAATTTTTTAGAAACTACACAAAGACACCCACAACATTTGGAAGACTAGAATAGTTTAGGAAACCAGGGATTCAATGAAGACACAAATTTAAGTCCCCATCTTCATTTTGAGACACTTCCATGTGTGCACCGAGTGCTCCAATAGTTTTTTCAACATATAAGGGTACATCACATAGACAAAGAGTTACTCAATTACCATTTCCATGAAACATCATTTTATTTCAAAAAATCCGAACGAAGCTTCCACATTATATTGGGGGACATGAAACAACCCCCCCCCCCTTAAAACCAGAAATCCCTTTTCAAAACAAATCATCACATATTACAAAGTATATCACTACAAAAATGTACACATAACCAATAAGAAAACAAAAAAATATCCAGCAAAATAAAATGGGGTAAATATTTCACTAAAAACACCCAATTACACAATAGAATATCCTTATCAATCAATATAAACACCCTAGGTTCCATAACAAGTCATTTTAAACAAATAAGATTGAAAACCAATTTATTGATAAACCAAACGAACTCCAAAATGATATATCATGTTAAACATAGGTTACATAGATATAAGAAAAAAAATTATAATTTAATTAAAAATCCAAACATAGAAGTAATTCCCTATGTATGTTATACTCGGAAACACATATCTCAAAATGAAATCGCTCCAAGCTGAACACATTGGCACTTTAAGAATTAGATGGAAACCACTCAAAACCGACCCACACTCTTATGCAAATACCTATATATATACAAATACCCATATTAAAATGAATTTATTCCACACGACATGATAGAATATATACATGGATGACATATATATATTATATATATACATACCTTATCTATATGAAAGTGTAACCTCTATTGTTGAGAAAACTCACCATATCATCAAAAGGAGTAAAAAATTCAGGCAGTGAATACCAACACACATCCATTTAATTTTCCAGGGACTCATATACAAATTATGATTATAAAATTAAGTGTTTTGAACAAAACAGTTGGAGAAAAATCTTACAGCAATGGACATCGACATGTCAAGATGAGCCAACCCACTTCGGCTTAGGTGGAGGATATCAGAACACACCCAACAATGATCTGGGTATCCCATTGAACACCCTAAAAACATGTAGAGAATGAAAAACCACCCCATCCAAAACCCTTTGGATTTCCCAAGATATATCGGGTGATGAAGAGATAGAAAATCGGCCAAATCAAGGGAGAGAAGTGGAGAGAAAGGCTTACCACATGGTTGTGACCCCAAAATAGAAAGTAATCTAGTTTTTTTCACCAAAAGATAAGAAGGATGAAATAGGGGAAACATGAGGTCATGGGAAGGGTGGGAGTTGCACCGGAACGATGCACAGGGCAGATGGAAACAAGGAGAAACAATGAAAAAAAGAAGAAAAGAAAAAAATTAGTAAAATTAAAAGTAAATAAATAAAAACCAATATTAATAATAATATAAATAATAATGTAAATATTAATAGTGAATATAATACCAGAAATAATTATAATAATAATAATATCAATAATAATAAAAATATCAACAAAATTAATAATAATAAAATAAATTATTATTTTTTATTGTTTTTAAAATACCATGTTTAACTTTATTTTATTTCTATATTTTATTTCCATTTAATATATTTATTTTTGAACATAGGCATCACACACAGGTTTCGCACAGTTATTCTTAATTGTGGGAAAACTATGTGCAGAACCCCAGTTTTTCTGAGAAATTTAAAAATTAATCCATACCGGTGAGAAATCAAAAGTGCTGATAAAAAAAATAATTAATATGTTTGAGGTTGGGGTGTGATAATTCTCCATGCCGAGAAAACATTCTACCACTAGAGAGTCCCACATTCGAACGAGGAATCAAACACAAGCTCAATATTGAACAACGGAAGGAAACAAATAACTCTGTGTGACCTTTCATTCTACCTTTCACACCCACCCAACCAAGAAGATGTCACAACACTAGAATGTGTGGAGGACACGACGGGGTTTATCCACTACACGAACTAAACTAGAAATGAATCATTAAAAACACTAACACCACTAGGAAATAAACATGAAGTCAACTATGGAGCGACCATGAAAATTTGGACCTCAAGAACTAACTCAGCCTCTCCACACTCACCAAACAACACCTTCACAAAATTGAAAACTAAAGAACTCAAACATTAACTCATCACACATCTTCAGAAAGAGAAATACAACACCATAGCATGAATTGTGGTTTCCCAATACAATCAAGGGTCCTAACACAAGGGGATAAATCCACCAAACTACTCAAAATATTCAGCGATCTCAAACACAAACCCCGAAATCCATTTACACAAGCACACACATCTCCAAATGAGAAAAAAAACTGAAAGCAACCCTTGTGCGAGTATCACATTGAAATTTGTTGCTGGATCCATAATGACTGAAACATTGCTTACCTCTCATTCAGGCATGAATAACCTCCAGTCAATAATTTCCCTTCTAAATGATGAAACACAAAAAACATCCCCATGTTTTCCAGATGACCACATCCCTAAAAAGGATCTGATGTATATTCACATGAAGGCAGTCAAATTCCCGAACTAGTCACACTAGTGGAAAACAACCAAATTTTCTAAAGAACTAGGGATTAGACTCAATCAATGATACCCTTCCAAAACGGGCTCTTCTAGAATACTCTTCTCTCTAGATAAGGAACCTTCTTGGGAAACATGAGACACCAAATATCCAATCGTACACACCCCAAAATCCAACACAGCTAAAAACCATTCATCCACCTATTTCCAATATCGATCATTCAATTCTACCTCTGATGAATTTTAAACCAACTCCTAAATCTAGTCAATAATTGCATTCTTCATCCACTGACCATTCAAAATGCTCATAATCCCCATCCCATTACTTCCCCTTACCATCACATTCACATGTCACTAGATGAATGTGGTATTAAACACTCCCCATGAAACCCCAACTTACTATGATATTGGGATGAACACCCTCCAGGTGTCCAAATTTGGACCTCCAAAAAAACTCAAAATAGGTTGAACCCTGGCCACTTCAGGAGTTCCAGAAAACACTATCGACGTCCTATATCCAGTCCATTACTTCTAAAAATCATCGATCAACACCATAAAAGGTAAAAAAACAATATAAACTCAATCCAACAACTACTCTAAGAGTATGGGAAAGTAAAAAAGATTCAAAGGCACAAGAAACATATGAGAACTATTAGGGATGCATACATTGAATAATAAAATAATAAAAAACCAATTCAAAACCCACAAAATCCTAACCAAAAATAACATCACCAATAATAATCTAAACTCATAGAAAAGCACATCATAACAAAATCAAACTCAGATCACATATAAACCAAAATAAAACCACAACAACATCACAAAACAAACAATGATTTCTCTTTTATAAATCAACATTTTCCAAATTCATGCACATTCATATTTAACCCCATTTTGAAATCAAAAATCTTTTTTTTGTTTCAAATATAATTCAAACACATTAACTAGAAAATAAAAAACATCATCAACCTTTTCACTTTAAAACAAAAAATATATTATTGAAGATGATTCTTTTGAACCAGAAACTATTTTCCTTTTCAAACATTACTTTGGAAAACCTGATAAATCATTGATTTTCAAATACTCACCCATGGTATCATATGAATCATCACATATCTGTTTTACCCAAATCGTTTTTTCTCATCCACAAATACATTCCGCCTGAAATTTCCATACAAAAGCACATATGTAAAAGTCCATAAGAATCACCAAGTGTCACACAAACCGTTTCACCTACTAAACTATGATTTTCCAACATAATTCCCATTTCATATTTCATAAAACCATTAAAATTTCAAAATAATTTCCCTTACATTTTAAAAAACCACATGGATTTTCACTTTTTAAATACATCCTTTGCAAATCACATCTCAATTCGTAACTCATGAATGTACCCAAAAACCAATTCAATCCACTGCCAATAACAAACAAAAGAAACCAAAAAACATTTTAAATTTTCAAAAACCAATCTTAGACCAATCACCATATATGGTAAAATAATAAAAATAGGGTACTAGTGTTCATGCTTAACATGGAATCCTGGTTTAATAGGCCATTCTCAATGAAATTACCATCTAGCATGAGTGTCTCAAATTATACCCTCTAACTTTACATGGTTCTCCAATCTATGTAATTCCCAAGTGAAACACCGTCTCAATCCTATGGTCATCCCCTATCAAGACAACCCAAAACCAAATTCAAAAATCATGCACTACACTAGGTGACTAGAGGGTCAGAATAAGAAAGAGTTTGTGACACTCTTCCCTACCTGAATCCTGATTCCTAAAATTCTTAGTATCCAAGTACATGACATCCCAAATAACAAAGGTCCTCCTATTATACCATTTTTCTTTAACCAACCAAGGAAACCCCTGAACCAGTCACCTGACCCTGTCCACGGTAAGGTCCGAAGGGCATTCCCAATGCCCATGGGTTGCAAACTATTTTCAGGCATCATAACTAACATGTAGAAACAATTTGGACCATAAATGAATGAAAAAAAATAAAATAATAAAAACTAAAAAACACAAAAAACAATTAAAAGTGGAACGAAGATAAACAACACATACCACCACATAAACTTCTAGGTAACCACCCCACCAGATTCTAACCCCTCTCCAATGATGAGCCACTATGCTAAAAGAACCTATGCAAAGGGAACGTGCAACTGAAATTATAAAATTAGCGTGACCACTGAAATTCATAGTATGGATGCAATGAATAAACCACTGAATCCAAGTATTTTCATTCCCAAAATAGACTAATGAAACTAGAATCAGAAAAAAGATATAAAAATAGTGTTTTATTTAAGTGAACAAAACAACACACAACACATTTTACTCACAAAATAAATGCCATTTTGAAATAAAAAATTTAAAACTAATAAATCCCGGGTAGTACAAAGAGGAACCTGATAAACTATTAAAGAAAAGATTGTATTACACTAAAATGTAATCAAGAATGTCAATAATAACCATGTGTTATCCTAAACGTACCTAAAAAACCCGTAGACATACTAAGTTCAGAACGACCGTCCAGCATATTGTGAATCCCCTCAGTCAAAACCCAACTAGCTTCCTTAACCGGGCCTTACTGGTAGAACATCCATCCTAGAACATCTAATAATACAAGAATTACTAACCCATATAATCAGGGCTAGCAATAAACCCTTACTTGATCTTATAAAAGAAATCAAAGAACGCTTGGTAATTGTAATCTCTATTAGTGGGAGGCCCTCGCAAGAGTGACTCACCTTACCTGCCTCCACCACACTTGCCTGCCCCAAAAATAGACACCAATATAAGATTACTCCTAAGGGATGTCCCTCTTATAAATGCTCCCCATATACAAATATAAAACAAATATCATTATGGTGACAATTGGTTCATGACATCAGGTTAATATCAATACCATTTTTAAAAAACATTTAAAACAAAAATAGAACACACATACTTTCCCTACCACATCCTTCAATAAAAATATAGACAAACATCACCTTTGAGATCAAATAGAAAAAAATTCCATTTAACGTGACTTATTTATATACATTCCTAATAGATTATACCAACACAACATCTATAATTAGAAATCCAAACATGTCTTTAAACCTATCATTTAACAAAACCCACCTGAAGAGGCAAACAAAAACACTCTATAATGATCCACATTAAATCATTTTTTAGAAAACTAACAAAAGGCCCAAAATCCATTTAAAATAAAAGGAACATTTAAAAAACCATGAATTCAAGGAAAACACCAATTTAGGTCACCATCTTCATTTTAAAACACATCCTTGTTTGAAAATAGTGAACCAATAGATGTGACAATGGCTAATGGTACATCACACATCCAAGGAGTTACACAATAACCATTTCAAAAAAACACAATTTTATTTAAAAAAATCATAACCAATCATCCACAATATTTTAGATGATACGAAACAATCAACTGTTAAAACGAAAAATCACTTTAAAAAAGACATTAACAAATAAAAAAAACTATATGATTACATAAATGTACACCAAAGAAATCTCAAAACCAAAAAATATCCACAAAACATCACATGGGATAAAAATTTCACAAAAACTCGAAAATTTAAAAATAGAAGAGTATTATCATTTCAAATAAACACCCTAGATACCATAACTAGACATTGCACACAAATAAATTTGGAAACCTAATTTTTGATAAACCAAAACAACCAAAAAATGCTATATCATGTTAATAATTGGTTCCATAAGGTGAGAAAAAAATTAATAAATTTAATTAAAAGGACAATCATAAAAGGAGTTCTTTAGGAATATAATAATTCAAAATAGCTACCTCAAAAAAGATTCGGTCCATCTCGAACATGTTTTCAAATAATGATATAGGAGTCAACCACTCGTAACATGCTAGCACTCTCTCACACACACAAACATACATATATATATATATTCATTATCAAATGCACATATTCCATATTCCATGACAGAATACGTACATGGATGACATATATATTTTTTATATATATACATACCATAAGTATATGTGTGCGTGCCCACTATCATTGACCAATCTCACCATAACATCAAAAGGAATAAAAAATTAATGTGGTGAAGACTGACACCCACTATTTAATTTATCAGGGACGCATATAAACCATATGATTATAAACATATAATAATTAAATAAAACAACGGGATAAAACTCTTCCCACAAGATACATCGAAACTTTACGATGAGCCAGGCCACTTCTCCTTCGGGGGTGGATATCAGAACAATCCCAATGATAACCAGAGGATCCCATTGAACACCCTAAATATTAGAGCATAAAAAATAACCTCATCCAATACTAGAGGTTTCTACTGAGACATTCTAGATATCAAAGAGACATAAAGTTGTCCAAATCAATGTATAACAGTTGGGAGAAAGGATAACATAAGGATTTGACCATGAAACTGAATGGAATAAAGTTTTTTCACTGAAATAAGAGATAGAAGAATGGGGGGTGATGGATGACCATGGGAGGGGGGAGGTGAACCCATCCGATACATAAGGAGGAAGGAAACAAGGAGTAAGAAAGAAAAAAATAATGAAAGGAAACAAATAATCAAAATAAATAAAATATATTAATAAATGAGAAACCTAAATAATAATAATACTATTAATAAAAATTTAACTAATAATTATAATATCAATAATAATAAATAAATAATAATAATAATAATAAAATATCAATAATAACAATAATATTCATTATTTTTATTATTATAAATACACCTTGTAATACTTTATTTTATTTCTATATTTTATTTCCATTCAATTAATATTTTATTTGTACATAGGCTTCTCTCACGTTTGTTCCACAATTAATCTTACTCAAGCACCTCCCATGCATAGGAACCCACTTTTCTTTAGAATTTTAAAATTTATCCCATACCTTGCTGAAATAAAAAACGATGACAAAACTAATTAAAATAATTAAAATATTTAATTTCTTTTAGTTCAGGGTGTGACACAATATATTTCCATCTTATCATGATATTCTATAACTCACCTTTAACATAATATCACTGAATACTCCCCCATTCACTTCAATGAACAGTACACAAATTATTCATCATAAGGATTCATTATTAGTAGTCTCTAGATTCACATGTATGGATTTAAGAATATGGTTCAAACATAAAAGATCGATCCGTCACATGGTTTAGATTATGGATCCCATGAGAATATGAATAGATGGTTCATGAGTGATATAATTTAGTTTCACAATATTCTTCTATCTTATATATAAATATGGAATATATGCAGTATGACATCAAAAATATGGATCATTATTTAAAATCCATCCGGGACTATGATAGGTTTATCCTTTTCTCATGAAAAAAAAGAAACATATGGAGAGAGTTTTTCTTAATCCAGAGATGTCTTCATTGGATAGATCCATATATAAATCTATAATGACAGGGAATTTAATTATGGGTTATTTTGATGATTATAATTGTTATGAGATATTTTATGGAATAATCAACCATCCTCTTGATGATGATACCCAAACATGTGATGTTATCAGGGGATGACCAATTGAATTTTCTTACATTAGAAAATCTATTTCAAGTGTAATTTGATCCCATATATATGTTTTTAGTTCAAGGGAAGAGGCCAAATATATCATTGACAATATTCTCTATTCTATAAATAAACATGATAATTGTCATTTGGGACTTTTATTTGATGAATATTATATAAAACACCACACTAATGCTCGTAATATCAGGAGTTCCATGTGACAAAAATTGTTTCCATGTACTTTTTACTCAATTACATTTAAAATAACAATGGTGAAGTGGTGAGTTAAATATGGGACTATTTTTGGTGTGTTAATTTTACTATAGAAAATCTGGCAAGTATTCTGGTGCTTATTATTATGGTTAACCATCCTAGTAGTTTTGACTAAATTTATCCATTAAAAAAGTGTAGCTTCTGATATAATATATTATACACTATCCCTAATAAAATACTATATATTAAACTATATATATTATTTTTATTGGAAAATATATTTTAATTAAGTGGATATACATTCAGTGATTCATTTACCATTCATAGAATATATTTAATAACATTGATAGAGTCACCTTATGAAGTTTGGTATTCTAATATTGGAATTAACCACATTTTCTTCCTAGATCAAATTCTATTTTCTCTCAATTATAGTGTAGTTACAGATTGTTTACCTTGAAATACACTAAAAAATTTCTATTTATAATTGAAAATAAAGGCAATGAGATGGCGTGTCATTCTAAGGACCAGTGTGCATGGAATTTATTTTAATTAAAATTTTAAAAATATTTTATACTATTTGTTCATGGTTAATTAATGAAAATTGGATATCTATAAAATTGTTGATCGGATCAGAAATATGAAACCACAGCTGACTCTAGAATAATGTGTTTACCCTAGGCACTGCATAGAAAGAATCGGCCAATTATGGTAGGACACCTCCCTTGTTAGTGGTTCATTTTTGTGGATTAAATAATTATTTATTAATTTATTTCAATTCATTTAACCTAAAAACTGATTTACATATGACCATTTTTATTTAATTTATGCCAGTTTTTACCTCACAAATATGGAATCACAAATGAGATCTTCAGCCCATGTCCTTAAATGGATCATTTGTATATCGATGATGACTCTACAGATTGAGTGTGATCGGGAAGCAATGAATGTATCTACCTATTAAAATCATTTTACAAGTGATTTCTTCATCTGTGATCAATTTGAAACATAGTTAGGACTCATGATTTGGTTTTTCATGACATTAGATTAAATAGTTTTATAGGAAAATCTTCTTTCATTGATATATTCCTTGAAAACCCATCACATGTTCATAGATTTTGAAGTTTAAATTATTTTGTAATTGTATATCTGAAGTTGAATGCCCATTCATGAATATTGAATAAGAAAAAAGGGTCAAAGACATTTAATAACTAATTAATGGTGATTTACCCAAGATTATTCATGTTTGTCACTAATCGCATCATCGTGGTCTTGAAGTGACATTGATAAGAGGTACCAATCTCGATAAGACCCCTGAATTCATGGAAAATTGATGATACAACAATGGTTTGATGAACCAACCACATATCTAGGAACATTGTGAGGTTAGGATGACCGATCTGATATTAAATCATTAAAATAGTGATGAACAAAAGCACGTTGATATGTATAATGGACGATGAATCACACATTCTCATCTATTGCTTAATTTCTAGCGACCAATTCCTGGAACGAATGAGATCAGTTCTAATCCAGTGTTTTAGGATAGATTCAAGGTGAAGTATGCGGTGTTTGGTATAGATCTGACACACTATATAAGATCTAGAATTTCAATGAAAATCATGACTACACTCAATGTACTACGATGAACACACTATGTGTATCCCTCTTACCAGTAATGATAAGGATTCAGAGAAATTGAGGGTGACCTGGCATGTTCCCTACATTAAAAATCAAGCACAATACCCAAATTGGATGACCATTGGGATCTATCGCACTAGTGGGGATTTTGTGTCATAGTATATGGACATGGGTCTACCACATAGGTGAAATCCTATATAGGCTAAAACACCATGCACTAATGTATAGTGACACAACATCCGAGTATATGGAAACGACCACTAGAAATGTCCCTAGTCTAATTAGTCTGTACATGACATGTATTCCACCTACTTGAGGTGTTCTAATACATTTTATAAGTACTTGTTCCAACTAGGGACCTAACTAGACATCCATCGTATGTATCACTTTCATTTGAACTTATCGTTTGGCTTTCAAGTACTGTATTCGGAGTGTTTTTCTATATATAATTGGATTATGCTCTAGTTTTTGGATATAGGGATAAGAAGTGAAATTTACTTTTCCTGGAAACATCATAGGTGGTTCTTAATGATGTATTTAATAGGAAAATATTATAGGAGACCTTTTCAAGAGGTACTCTATAGTGGGTATGGGTGGTGGAGTGCCCCGGTGATCTTTCAGGGTTACCATCCACTAAGGAGAGGTATTGGAGTTCCTCATCATTCAAGGTGGTACCCTCCTCTAGGGTTAGGAAGTAGAGGTCCTTAATTATTTATTCCAGTTGTTACCCTCCAGCAGGATTGGTATGTGGAGTTCCAAGATCATTTTTTTATAGGCATTACATTCTAAGAGGGATGCGTAATGGTGTTCACTAACATTTACTTCTTTTGGACATTACCCTCAAGTAGGTAATATTTGTGGACTTCCATGATGTCTTCTTTCGAGTGTTATCCACCAGCAGAGTTGGTAAGTGGAGTTCCTTGATGATCATTCCCTAGAGTTACCCTCTAGTAGGGTTTGGAAGTGGAGTTACTTGGTGACTTACAGGGAGGAACCATACATTTATACAGGTAAATGGGCAATATACATGGAATTTGTGGCTCTTTGACTATGTAGTATAGTGATGAGATGTGGTTTGAGAGAAATTAAGACTCATGATTAAAAGGAAATATTTACCCAATGATATGTGTCCTTATAAATCTCTCGAGAACCGTATGGGAATTTTAGTGCCTCCCAAAGTGGATATCATCATGGTGTGGTGATCAAGATCCTTATACATGGGTTTTTAGGGAAGACACGTGAATTGGAAGGAATCATTAATTGATTTTTGGATCTTTTGGTTAATATTATTATTGGGATATGATGTGAGATGGAGATACACTAACTCTATAGTTTTGGATTCTTTTACTAAGTATATATTTATCTATTCTATCTAGTAGATTCAAAACATGGATTTCAATACTCTTTTTCCAATAGAGAAAAATACACATGGGGAATGAAATTGTCTTTTTATTTTTATCTTCTCATGGATGGATGAGTCTACTCCCCTGCTATTTGTGGAAAAGTCTTAATGGGTATTTAATATAGTCTCCATGTTTATCCCATTATGCATGGTAGTTCTTATTTTTACACTCCTTTTAGGTTGATTTAGAATATTTCATTATAGCTTGTCGTGTCTAATGTTTTCCTCCTCCATTGTATCTCTTACTTCCCCCCCCCCACCCATTAGGTGTGTTCTACTGGGTATGTATATAGTCACCCTGATATAGTCTTCTCTTACACATGTCATTTAGTTTTCAGATGATGAATAGGTTTACCATAAAATCAAAGGAGATTATAGATATGTTTTCCTTGGACCACATGTGGTTTTTCTAGCTTATAATACAAGAGTTAGGTGCCCTAAAATGTTTATTCCAATCATTTTTATTTCATCCCCTGATATATTTCTCATTGGTCATATATTTTACCCCTTTACATTTTAGTGTACACTAATATACGTTTTTTCATTTTAGAGGATCATGCAAGATTGGATAATTTTATAGTATTATTTCATCATTTAAACTTACCCTCT
The DNA here is from genome assembly GCA_963277665.1 of Viscum album. Lineage (NCBI taxonomy): Eukaryota > Viridiplantae > Streptophyta > Magnoliopsida > Santalales > Viscaceae > Viscum > Viscum album. The sequence continues at coordinate 1,513,370,195 of OY728122.1, read as the reverse complement.
AACAAGTTTTACTTTTGTTTGATGTGTCTGTACCAGTTCGTAGGAAAATGAATCCCTAATTTAATTATAACTTCTGTATTTGTTACCACCCCTAGCCTATGGTGGAATGATGGGGTTTGTATCCGCTCAAACCCTGGAATGGTTCGGTTCGTGACCATTTGTGAGAATTAAAATTTCATCTTCAAGATAATTTTGAATTTCAATTTTATTAATGATGGACAGCGCATCGGTGCAAAAAAGATTAGTGATTTTTATCCAACTCCTCACCCATGATATCCAAGTTGATGTCAGATTGAATTTTATTTTATTGAAAAAGTCTCCCATTGGATTTTATGGGTCCCCATTATCAAGTAGAATTGTTTGAATTCATCAATATGAAAACATTTTTAAAAATATCATGGGTAGAATTTTAAAATATAAAATCCCCCCATTTCATGTGGAGGTAGATAAAACATGGTGAATAGTATTCTATCTTCTATCCCCATGCACCTTTCATCCAAATATAGTCTTCTGGAATTATTTATTAAGAACACTGAATTCTTACATAATAGCTTCATTTGGGATACCCATCCTAAAGGTCGTTACCAGTAGGCTTTCTGTTTTACACTTGAAAAATAAATTCAAGATGTGTGTATCAATTCACATTGTATTAAAGAGATCATGTGGGGTTCTCAAGATAACATCATGTTAGAATCAATTTCATGTAGCTCCCTATGGAATGGTTTTCTTAAATAAAATTATAAGAGAAACCCCCAATTAATCAGTTGACCGATCATATTGATCTAATTGTTGGTATAGTCTATAGGGGTTCATTCACCCAATTATGGAAAGCCTATGTCGATCATTGTGTGTTGTTATTTAACATTCCAAAAACACATCATTGTCCAAGAACCTATTCTATGATGGGTTCTCAGTTCAAAAAATTATCTTACTATAATACTTTTTCATTACAAAATTCTTTAATTTTGTTCATAATGAGAAATATATAGAATTTTATCAAGGAAATAAATTATATAATGTCTCGTGTATCGCCCATGATTTTCATATATATATATATTACATTTAATGGATGAATCCTCATTACATTATATAACAAAATCATAAGCATTTCATTCCTTTGGAAAATTGAAATCATAACGAAAAGATTCATAAATTGTTTAAATTTTCTCCAGTTTTCTGCTACATAACTAGGAGTCTTTTTTAAATATCATACTTAATAAATTCATTCCAATCCGGGTGAAATGAATCATAAGAAAATGGTATGTTCATATGATCAGTTTTGGTAAACAAGGAATATATCAGCCATAACATATGTATAAGTCCATAATAATATGAACATAGAATTTGAAAATTATACCTTTCATATAAAATATTATACTCTATAATCATGGAATAAATCATATAATTTCATATGACATGAACACAAAATAAAATGATCCATGAAATAATAACATGGGCATATGATATGAAATTTATCCATAAACATGTGCATATAAAATTATTCCCATATTACTTAAGGCTAATTTCCCAGACCACCATAGCATAAAATGTCCTTTACTGAACCGTGTTTAATCCACCAATGTAGTACTAAATTGGGTTTACATGCCCATCCGTCCATGTATTAATATATCGTGATCACAACTCGTTCCAGTAATTTCTATCTCACGACATATAAGTCATTACCTGTAGCATTGGAGAGAGATATAGGACCCACTCAACACATAATGAAAACCAATCATATGTTTTCCATGTGAATATAAATCATCCATCATAACATTCCCCATTAAATGAAATGGGATTCATAAACATTTAATCATTTTATAACACATGGAAAAGTGTGAAAATTCATAAAATTCATGCCATTATAAACATGGAAAATCTATTTAAAGAGTAAAGATGGTATCCTTGGTTTATATCCTCAGTAAATGATAAATAAAATATTATATTGTTTTATTATATGTAAATTGATTTTTAATGTTCACTTGATACAGTTTCTGAGGAAAATTTACATCCAATTTTTTTAAAAAAACGAATTGTGACCATATTATAAAGAAAAAAAATCAATAAAAAGTAAATTATAATATTTTATAAGAATAGTTGAAATGGTAAGGTTTTCTAAAAGTGGAAAAATATGATCCTTCTATATATGATTCAAAAAAACTCTTTTTGGTTTTTGTAAAGAGATACATTAGAGTATTTATAAAAAAATTCCATTGTAAATAACATCGAACTAGATGTTAAAATTTATTATTTATATCATATATAAACCAAATAAAACAATTGGAAAAAAATTCTGATAATCACAATTAATTTATAATGTAATCATAAATTGAAATAATACATTAAGAATAAGTTTAATTAATAAAATAGAAATTGAGATAATAATTTCTTTACCACCAGTTCTATATTTAATTACTCACATTCAAAACTCCTAAATAAAAAATTTTTATTTATTCAAAATTTATTTTGTTAATTATGATTTTATTTTTTTAATTATTACATTTACATAATATTTTATTTCATGTTCATTAATAATTCTATATTAAAATCACTATTATCAGTGATAATTATTTTGTCTTCCCAGAATGTTTATGATCGACAGACATAGTCTTTATACATTTATCTTGATAACATCATTTTCAGAATGTTAATAATGGTTGAAAAATAATATATAATTATTATATAAATAATTATAATGATTTATAGAATTTAGAAATTTTAAATTTAATTACACCATTTATGGAGAATATTGGGTATACGTACGCATTAAAGCTGTTATCAATTTTTGATTGATGGAATAAAATAAGTTTAATTAAAAAAAAATATATGAAAAATCAATATTATATAATATATATAATATATATTCATTAATCTCATCATAACACCCATCCAAAATAGTTTGTGTTGAAAAATGAACATTATCATTACATGGAGACGGTAAGCTATATGTACCCACGAATGATACTTTCTCTTATCATTTGCTGGAATAGGTCATGAATAATGGAATTTTAATAATATTTTTGAAGTTTAATCACATTGAAGTTACTGATTTTTTATTTTATAATAATCCTGATATATTTAGTGTATGTATAGGAGAGTATAAAAAGAATGTGATCGCTTAAAGGGATTACCTCATGTTCGAAACAACAGCTTTATATCTCTTATAATGGGATCTAGGGTGTGACTTTTGAGGAGACCATCACCTATATAATGTGGATATGGATGTTTAAAATAGAAATTATTATGGGATTGTTGAGCTAAGAGGCTCGTGGTTGTGAAATATTGTGAAAGAAAGGGTTACCATTTATATTTAAAGTGAGGGGCAGTTAAGGATTTTTTAAGAGTATTAGAATATAATAAGACAATTATGGAGACATAATCTCGAAAATAGACATTAAATATACATGGGGTGACATTTTGAATCCATACATTTTCCTCTTTGGAATTATTTAATATTTTTACGATTTTAAAACAATTTAATAAAAAATTACTTTAATGAAATGTCATTATTGTCAAATTTGATACTATTCATTTTGGGAAATTAAAAATATTAAAAAAATGATTAATGTTCAGACCATATATTTTATTATATTTAATATATATCTTATATTTTTATATATTTTTTGTATCTATTTAATTGTCTAAATTTTATTTATTTCAATATCTTTAAAATAAAATATTTTTTCCCAATAATTTAATAATTAATGGATCATAATTGTTTAGGTAGTTAAGTTAATTATTTATTCCTTATAAACTAAAAATAAAAATTCATGAAGAATATAAACATTTTATCTTTCCAAATACTATTAATGGTCGAAACATTATTCTGGAAAACCAAATATAAAAATTGTTATACTAATTAATAATTATAGTTTGAATTGTGTGAATTTAATTTTAATAAAATACTATAATGAACATAATTTAAAAAAATAAGGATAAAAACGATCCTAAATTCAAAAAAAATTATCAAAAATATATCATAAAATATTGTTTATACAATTTTTGGGTTATTTAATTCTGCTTACAATTTTTATTAAAATCCTTTTTTTGAGAGTTCTTCGACATTCACAAGAATTGTGTCAGCATTGCATAATAATCAAAGGTAATTATTTCATATATAATATTTTAAAATAAAATAACACAATAAAAATAAGTTAATCTGTCTCAATATAGTCTTCTATATTCGTTCATCATGTATATTTTCTCATTTCCATGTCAAGACAACTTATATAATTTGTTAATTTTACTTTTAATACCTTGTGAAATCATTGCCCAAATATTTCAATATGATTTATGTTATATATGTAAAAAATAATATATATATATATATATATATTATAAATTATATTAAATAATAATTTTGTGACATGATTTTTCAACTCTAAATTAATATTTCAAAGAATTGAATATAACTTCTCTCGATGATAATGAAGAACTGTCTCAGCACTGAAAATGGCTTCTATATTTATTATTAATTAACTTATAATTTATATTTTATTTGTAATTTTTTAATTTTAGTTTTGTCTATTAATATAAACAAATAGTTAAATAGTTTTAATAAATTTTTATAACATAGTTAGTGTTTTCTAATCTCACAAAATATAACACGTTTAAAATAGTTGTACTATTGACTACTCATAAAAAATTTAGATTTTTGGAAAATTTTAAAATATCATCATATATTTATTTTGATATTATGATTTCAAAATTTATTTTCACTTTATCCAGTATATTTTATAAAATAGTGAAAAATTAATTATACTTATCGTACCTATAGAAAGCAATAAATGTTAGTTTCTTTAAACATATATTTGAGGAATAAAATAATATCACAAGTAAAAGTATTTCCTAATATTAATTGGAATTAATACATATAATTAATATTATGGTTTTTATTCATACCTCTGATTCAGTGACTTGGTTATAATGTCCATCTAAATAATTTAATAGTATACTATAGTTCATTCAAAATCAGTATTGCATGCAATATATTAAAGAAATAATACTATCTGATGAGAAATATTTCATTAAATTTGGAGGATGCTATACTCCACTACACATTAAATTAATTTTACATTCCATGTTTATCACATAATACGAATACATTTGGATTTCCCTTCCTCTCATCACATCCCCATGTTACCTTGCAGCATTCTAAAATTGTTAGTTTCTCTACAAAATATTTACAAGGAAACTACTCTTATTAAATATAAAATTATATATATGATCTATAATACCTAATTCATGGTCTTCATAAAAATCATCTTGATTCAATTCTTCAATATTTAGTTTAATACATGTGAAGGATGTGTATTGTACTTCTACATGATAAATACATGGAAGTCATTATCAACTTATGATAGATTTAGTAGAAGAACCAATCGATAATATATTATCCCAACACGATCAATAATTTGAAAAAGGACTGATATTAATAGGTATTACATTTCCCACCTTTCCCAGTGCCATCACACTCTCTTATGGAGATATTTGTATAAATAACATGAAACTCACATCTTACCTGGGGACTTTTGAATAATAATAATTATAATTTTTTTCAACTCTAAGATGATATTATTTGTTTTCGAATGGATCTAACCATACATACCATTTATTCAAATATATTAGGTCCAAATAAAAATGAATAGAACATATGGAATCATAAAATATAAACATGGAATAATATAATCATGGAGTTATCATAATGTGGATGAAAAAAATGACTTTAGAACGAGTCAAGGATAACTGTCATGACGGTTGAACATGGTCTCACAAGCCAAGACTAACCACCCAGACCATCGCACATAGTGTCTCAAGAGACTAATCATTTCCCAATTTATTTTAGAAAAATCTTGTTTCACCCATAATGACATTACATGAATATTTTTTCAACAGAAAAAATCATACATAATCAATCATACATAAACAAAAGGGTTACACATGGAAAGAATTGGGTACCGCAATCTTCGTAATGATCATAAAAAATGGGCATATCATAAAAGTGTCCATGACAGAAATAAACTAAAATATACATTTTTATTCATTAGATAAAATAGGAATTTATCATGGTAAATGATGTCATGTATAATTGAAAACATGTAATAAATTTATTTAACAATATTTTGTATTAAAACATTTTTTTTGACGTTTTAAGGAAAATATTATGGATCTTTTAAAATAGGAAAGGTATAAATAAATTATATATAACCATATGTTAGCCAGGAAGGTTTTCATAAATATTTTTTTATTATATAAATCAATCTTTGAATTAAATAGAAGATAGAGTGCACTTGAAATTGGGTAAGAATTTGGGATGTTCCCCTGAAACAAGTTTCCTTTTCGAAAAGTATTGTAGAGGGAATCACTTAAAAAAAAGTTTATTACAAAAAAATAATGATTATAATGTCATTATAAAAGAATTTAATACATTTACACATTCATTATAATATGAAATTAAAAATATAAGATAACTTTATTTTGTTAAAAGGATGATAACACATCCTAATGTAACAATGGAGGTTTGGGTAGAATGCCTTATAGATTATAGGCATAGTATCGGGTGTACATAAGAGAGATTAATGAGAGAGAAAGGGGTTTCTAATTACTTATAAATAATGAGGGACGTATGGGGGGGTAACATCAAAACCCATTATTTGGTATTACACATAGAAGGTCATAACATGGGGGACATTCTTGAATAAAAGTGAATTAGAGATGATGTCTTACCCTATGTCTGATGGAGTTCTCCAAGTGATATTAATGACCTGAATAATAAAATTAAATTAATTCATTAATAATTCCATAACTTCTTATATATGTAAAAAATTAATTATATCCTTTTTAAGGTCATTCATTACCTTTTTGATGGGTTAAGTGGTACAATTTTTATTATTTCGATTCGTTTTCATCCTTTGTTTCAATGATTAGTTCACTTATATAATTGTTTTGATACACATATATGATGAAGGTAGTTTTACATAGTTGGTGTTATATGAAAATATATAAATAAATAATATTATATGGTTATAAAATTTATTTATTTATTTGGATGTGAAGTTGAATCATTATATAAAAGATAAATGATAAACGATGGTATTAACATGGCGATTTTCCTCAAAACACATATGTTTGGTATTATTATTTTATATAAAGAGTTTATAATTATTCTAGAAAAATAAATAAGAAAATATAAATACATTATGATCTGGGTCAGAAATTTTAATGGTTTCATGACAAGTATAGAAGATTGTAATGCAACAATAAAACCTTTCATCCTTGAATGTGATAAGTCAACACATCTTAGATACTGTTTTCTTTTATAGTATAAAAGGAGGGGGAGTTATTATGATTAAATATCCCATTAGAATAATAGAATTAATGTTAATGTATGTTACTGGAGATACAATAATATTTGGGAGAAGGGAGGTGTGCAAAAAATGAAAATACAATACATGAAAGAAAATAAAATTTTTTGAGAGAGGAATTTACATCTTGAGTTTATATCCCATGAGAGCCTCTTTAGCGAAGAGTTTTCAGTCATGTGAATAGACTAATGAATGTTGGACATGGGGAGGATATATTGGAGAGACTTGGGAAGGATTTAGGCAAGTAACAAGGCTTTATAGGATTAAAGAGAAGAGGTATGCAGGTGTGGTATTTATAGTGGGGGAGAGGTGGGTATTAATAACATTTAATTCCTTAGATTATTAATTTCCATCAAGAAAAAAAAAATTATGATTAGATGACCATAAAAAGAAATAATTCATGTGAGTTTGAACCATTTGGGATTATATCAGCATAACATCATCCATGACCCTATAAATCATATATTTCTTTTTAATTTTCAAATTAATATTTTTTACTAATCATAAAAATTCAATATTTTATAAAAATACCAAAATTACCCCCTAACCATTTTTTTGACTTGTATAATCAAAAAATAAACTCCATTTTTCAGAAATATTTTAATAAATTTTACTAATTTAATTTTTAATTAAAATCACAATTTACTTGAAAATATGGATTATAAAACTATAATTGATTTTATAATGTTTTCAAAAATTACATAACATATTAAAAAATTATCTTCAAACCAAAAGAAATAAAATAGTTAATTTATGAGCAATTTTTTAAAAAAATACATCAATTTAAATTAATAAATTTTAACTAATTATTTATGACTTACAAAAAATACCAATACTTTTACAATGGTCATATTTTCACTTATAAGATTCATAAATTTTATTTACACATTCATGGATGAGTTTCTATTATTTTTTATGATTTAATATTCATTAGGGTCGTATTACTTTTCAAAAGGGTATGTTACTATTCACAAGGTTGGATACTATTCCCTAAAGAAATTATATTTTTCCATTAGACTACAAACATATTACAAATCGTAACTATGTAGGTTAGAGTTTTGTAATTCAAATCAAAAATGTGAACATATAATGTTTAATTGTCACATTGTTCATTGTAGTTCATTATTTTATGATTTCATATGATTATATCACATATTTATCATAATTGAATTTCTATTGATAAAACATTAGGTCGTTATAGATAATTAATCAATATCAGTAATACAAAAATTACCATAGCTAACTCCAATCCAGGATTTGGTTACTTTTTATCTTGGAAAATCATTTTTCAAGAGGCATAAGATATAACTATATTTATTTTAAAATTAATGCATCACAATAACATCATATAAACATCACTATATATCACGAACCTTTTCCAATAAAATTTAATTTTAGTACAAGTTCACTAACCATCCTTTTTTTATTCCATTATATTATATCAACATTCCATCACAGGTATATGCTCAACCCCATTATGGGTTTACATGGTGAGTTGATTAGTTATTCATGAGAAATACTTCACAAAACAATGATAATATCCTTCCATACTATGAAACCTATGAATTTTAATTATCGTGGTTAGTCTATGACTATTATATATAACTAATTTATTTGTATAATCCATATATATAAACTACGTTGAGATTATGTGACCAACAAATGAGAATATATGAATCAAAATTCACAATTGATAAATTATTCATAAATCATATCCTCTATTAGATTCATCAGTACCATCAAATAGTTATCTTTTATTCTTCCATTCTATTTGAATATATGGGAATACCATCTATACTAAAAACCACAAAATGATCACGATAGTATGTAAATAAACTATTTTTTTGAATTCATGATGATAGTTGGGTAATTTTTAAGATAGGAAGGCCTCACCATAAATTTATAATATCAATACCTTGTATAAAATGATGTCTTGAGTATATATTAATTATTTACTATAAATTGATGACATCCATAACAATGATAAATATCATGAAACTATTAATATCCTCAAATATAATTAAATATTTCTTCAATATGGAGGATATGATACATATTATTAATATTAATCAAGTTAGGTTATTGATACGAAATGGAATGTCACATTGATCCATTTTTATTCAAAATAATCAAAAAGGTGCACCCCATGGAGATTCACTAGGGAATATGAATTCCTTTTCAATATTCTCCGAGATGTGTTTCTTAAATTCCTATAAATCTGTTGGGTATATTCTATAATGTAAAATTTATTTAGAAACACCATCAGGTATGAGTTCGACTGGAAACTCCACGTAAACATTTGATGGAGGCCTTGGAAATTTTTTAGTAAAGACATCCACAAACATCAATATAATATGTTTATCCTTAATTTTTTGTTTCTCACCAGCTATCTGAGATAGATAACCTTCATTACTAATAATTATGTTACACAACATGGAATTTATAACCATTGGAAGTTCATATTCATCCTTCCATCGATAGATGATAATGGGTTCATTGAGAATATAAAATTTAAATTTCATTCTTTGATAATTTATATTATCCTCATAAATTGAAATCTAATCAATGACAAGAATACCATCAAATTAAATTGAAGTAAGGATCACATGATTTGAAGGATTAAAATTTCTTCAAAAATTTAATCAGAGAATAATTCTAATCATAAGATATGACCGTTGTGTCATGAGAAGATTTCATAGATGACTCAGAATCTATTTAATGGGGTGATATTTTGATACCCTTATAAATTTAATTTTAAATAAAATAGTGGGAAGATCTAGAATCAAATAAGTCAATAAATTTTTTACACTGGATTGTATTTACAACTATGAACACTTCATTTCATAATCCACAAAACATATAGTGATTACGTGAGATTTTACTTTGTCCTTTTCTATAAGCGGTTGATTTTTTCTATCATCATCGTTAACCCTATGATTTGGGAATTTTCTATCATAATTCCCCTTTTAAATAAACATCAATCATTGAAGTGTTGGGAAGAATTTTGTTTGATATTATATCTAATTTTATAATCTGCTATCTTTTTACCATTCCTTTGATAGTTAATTGCATGATATAATTACTTTCCTCATTTATAAAAATTACAAGACCTCTTAAGAAAATTTCATCAATTTTTTATTTGACACATTTGGGAATAATGTAAGGGACATATTTTTTCCCCATGTTTATTATATTTTACCTTGAATTAAAGAATTATTTTATAATAAAAACCATGGGATTAATGGAAAAATCCAATATATATCTCTATTAAGAAAACAAATATAATGATTTCTTTACATCCACTAAAATCCTCTGTCGCAAATTCCACTATGAGACATGGTTTTAATCCACTGAATAATTTATCAACCTCAATTTTAGGATGGATATAAACTCTATAAGAGTACCATGTTGGTGTGGTAAAAAAATTTCTATGGTTCCAATAGTGTTATCATCCTTTTATTTTTAATAAAATAATCCCTTATCCTTTTCATATGAAGAATATAAGGAATGAACATGTTGAGAAAGAGGTTTTGGAACTCATCCCACTCTATAGGGTCAATTTAATCTAATTGAATTGTATTCTTTATAACATTACACCATTGATATAATTCACCTTCTATGTGATGGAAATCCAAAATGGCCTTCTCATGTTATGAAAATTAGAGTACATAAATTATCTTTTTAGCATTAATGATTTGTTACCTATAAACTAATGGATAAGAAGACCCATAAAAAGAATGTGGTATCTATCTCATGAAGGAATCAATAGAATTATGTTCCCCCATTTTCCCAAACGGGTGTTCGGCATGATTCACCTCTTAATAATCTTGTTTTATAATTGAATAATTATTTTTCAATCCTACTCTAAGAACAATCAGTTTCTCAAGAGTAAAATAATTCAATTTCATATCAGATTAAGCATTGATTTAGATACTTGAGGTTCCATCCATTGACTAAAATGACGAATCATAGAGTTATCAGCACAAATCCTCGAGAGAAAAAATCATAGACAAAAGAAATTACATATAGAATTTAAATGTTAACACCTTAAGTTTAATCATAACATATTTATTATTATTACAATAATTTATGTATTTTATCATGTAATTAGAATTATCAATAGGTATATTAATGAGATTTTCTAATCTTAATTTCTAAATTTTAACTAATCCTTTCTAAAATAGAAACCATAATTTTCGAGAATTTATTTCAATAGACTATAATTGGTACTTATTAAAGAGCTCCGAGGGTGACTAGACATCTTGTGTAGAACATACCACTATCCCCAGTAGAAACCATTTTCACATGACTCCCTTGGGTGGAGATCCCTAATTCATCTAATTAATACAAGTTATAGTTCCCAATGATCAGATTCCTTCAATTGCTCTGATACAATCTATTACATCCCATTCCTTTCAAATATAGGTATTCCATCTAAATAGATGAATATCAATTATATAATAAAAAACCCATAAAACCCACATGGGTAAAATTCCATAGGAAAATTGGGAGCATTAATAAATAATTCATAAGAAATACAGATCAATTTTTCCATCATACATAATAAAAAAACCTATTTTTACATATCATAGGTAATTAATTTTTTATAACATAGGGAAAAGAATAATAATAAAATGGTGATCGCAGTTTCTTAGTATGGTTAAACAGTGGATATATCATTAATAACATATTAATAATGTTATAAGAAAACAAATATATATTTTAAAAATTATAAATCTCATATCAATTATAATAATCTTCAATCATGGAATAAATCCAAAAATTTCATATCATAAGAATAATAAAAAATCAAGATCAATGATAGAATACAATTTTTATACGGCAGGGGCTTTCGCAATTAACATATGCATATAAATTCATTTCCATATTAGTCAATGAAATCTTCCATGAAAATTATAGTAGATAATTTCCTTTATATAACTGAGTTCACTGTCTATTCCATCCATGTATTACTCAATCGGTTTTACTTCCCATTCCATCCTTGTATTTCCAAAACGAGTTCATCAATCATTTCAGTCATGTCTATCTCATGATTTATAAATATTTACCCAATCGATTTGATGGTGATATAGGTTTCACATGTCACCAAATTAAAATCATAAATATTGGTTCCATATGAACATAGGTCATTCATAAAATCCTAACACATGAATCATAAAGGGTTTTATAAATATTTAATCACTGTGTAACATGTGGAAAAGTAACAAAATTCATAAAATTTGATCTGCCATAACCATAATCCATCTAGAGAAAGAATAAACATGGAATCCTCAGATTATATCCCCAGTAAAGAATAAGTAACATCATATAATGTTATCTAATAAGGAAAATGATTTTGAAATATCACATGAAATAATCATTGAGGAAAATATCATATCAATATTGAATAAATTTTTAATGATGTTGAATTAAAATTAAAAACATTTTCATTATAATGTACCATAATGAAAGTGTATAAAGCTTCAAAACATTATGTGAAGAAGAAATTAGGAAAATGATCTCATTAAGTACAAGTTAAAACAACATTCAATTTGAATTGCGTAAAACAAAACATTAAAGCATGATTTTTAATAGAATGTCCCCTAAAAACATTCAGGTGAATGTTAAAATTATTTATTTATACAGGATAACATCCCCATTAAAAAATTTAAATATAACATACAATAATAGAATTTAATTTCATAATAATAATAATTATTATATAATAATTGATTTATAATTTTAACTCAATAAATGGAAATTGTGTTATTAATACCATTAACTCATGTCTTTACATTCATTTTTCACATTCAGGCCTCATGTATAATAAATATGGATTTATTATATATTTATTTCATATCCTTTTATTTTATCGTATCATTTTTTATTTATTTATAATACCATATCACCTGTTTATAAATATTTTGATAATAAAATCATGATTATGTGTGATAATTTCTTAAATTTCCAACTTTGTTTTTGTTTGGTAGTCATATTCCTTATACTATTATACTTATCTCATCATTTCCATAATGACAATCATAGTATAAAAATAACATATAATTATTATATATATATATATATATTCATATTCATTTATAGAATTAATATATATGAAAAGGAATTACACCATTCTAGGAGATCATAGGTCATACCTAAAGATGAATGATATTTTATACTTTTTATAGGTGAAATAAAATAATGTTAAATAATAATTTTTATTTTTTAGAATCATAAATATCTCAAAAATATCATATATATTAATTTGGTCCAATATATCACCCATCCATAACAGTTGGTGATGAATATTTATTTGTATCTCTAGGTTGATATAGTAAGTCATACGTACAAATGCGTAATATTCTAACTTATTGTTTGATGGAAATGAGGATTTATAATGTATTTTTCATAATCATAGTAGAATTTAAATATATTTATTATAGGGAAGTTATTGTTTCATGATATGAATATTATATTTATATTGGGTAAAGAAGAGTTGAAAAATAATGTGATCAGTTAGATCGATTACATCTTCTTCAGAACGCCTCTATTTGATCTCCCATAAAGGGATATATGTTTGGTATTTTGAGAATAATAAAAACACTATTAAGAGTATATGGATATATATAAGAGAACACTTTGAGTTATGGTTGAAAAATATGTCTCGTGGTGTTGAATGTAAGTGATGAAATGAGATCACCTTTATTAATGAGGTCAGGGGAACATTATGTATTTTCAAAATATTAAAATATAATATGACTATACTACACCAAAAAAATCAAAATGGCCGTAAAATGTACATGGTATGATATTTAAGACCATATATTATCCCCTTTATCCTTATTAAATATTTTTAGGATTTTAATGTAATTTTTAATGATATTATATTCATTAGATATCTTTATTGTATAATTTAATTCTATTCATTGCTATGAATTTAAAATCATCAAAAATAATATTAGAATTAGATCCTACAAATTTATTTGTTCTTTTAATTTCATATATATATATATAATTCGTTTATTGTTTTAATTACCTCAAATTATTTTTATTTTTATATTTGTAATATCATTTTTTTCATAGTTCTATTAATTTAATAATTATTGCACAATTGTATTATAAAAATATAAGATATTTATTTGTTCCATAAAAATATAAAAAATCATGAAGAATATAAATACTTTAGGTTTACAATAAACATTTATGGTAAAAAATATGTTCTGGAAAACATATATTGAACATATTATACTATTTAAAAACTATACTATGAACAGTTTGATATTCTTTAAAACAATATAGTATAATGGACTTAATGGAAACCAATTTGATGAAAAATTTCATAGGTTGAATTCGATTATTATTGTGGTCATAAAATATTCATTTAATAATATTTAGTTAGAATTTAGGTCACTTAATGGTTCTTATTATTTTAATTAATATCAATTTATGTATTCTTCTTCTCCTTATAAAAGATCTATCTTAGCATTGAATAAGCTTTAAAGTAAATTATTTGATATATAAAAACTATAAATAATATATTATCATAAAATAAATTAATTAGACCCAATATAGAAATATAGGTTTCTTTGATATGTAAATTTACTCATATCCATGTCATGAAAACTTATTTAATTATTTAATTTTACTTTTGTAGCCCTGTGAAATCATTACTGAAGAATTTGGATAAGATTCATGTTATAAATGTAATATATTAGAAAATATTGGTAAAAATTACAATTTTGAATGTTATTTATTTATAAAGTCATGAAATATATTTTTACCTTTAAATTACTATTTATAAGGAACTTGATTTTACATTCTTCAATGTTGTGATACCACTGCATTGGCAATGAAAATAATTTCTATATTTATAGTGAAATAATTCATAATTTATATATTCCCTATAATTATTTTATGATTTTTATTATATTATTATATTATCCAAAAATACACATAAAATAATTTGAATGAAATATAATTTAATATTTATGTTTTGATGATCACAATTGATAAACTGTTTAAAAAACTATTTTATTTACTATTCAAAAAAATTAAATATCTTACAAAAATTCTCAAATTTCATCATCGAATAATTATGATTTGTTGAATTAAAAAATTATGTTAATTTATTCAACAGCATTTTACTAAAGGGTCAAAAATTAATTATACTTTTTTTCACCATAGAAATTAATAAAAGTATCTTTTTATAATTAAACCATATATTTGAAATAGAAAATGAACATACCTAAAAATTTATTATTTAATTTATTAAAAATTTATAAATATATTCCATAATACGGTTATTCTGATTCCCACAATTTAATTTGATGCCAATATTATAATTTTCAGGTTAATGTTTAATCATATCTCGAATTTAATATTAACTCTATGTTATGTGCAATACAATGTAACGATGAAATATAATTATTTAAGTAAAATAATTAACAAAAATATCGTGGTTTTAAATCCTAGACCAATAAATCATCACAACGTCTTATTTAGTTGTGCTTTATAATATAGGGTTCTGTAACAAGACTCATGCTCCTCAAAATCTTGATTAGATGGAAATATAACCTATTGTTAGGATATATCACCTAAATTCCACATTCTCTTTATGATTATCCATAAGAAATCTCTACTAGTGATAATATATATTGGGTTGGGATCACCCTTTCCATGATGTCAAAATGATAAATTAATGAAACTTCTAGAATAGTGAATCGTCTATTCATCAAAACTAATTGGAATTTTCATGAGTAGAATATCATAAGGGTCCTTATGTGATCTATCAAGATGGCATGTCTAGTAGAATATTTTTTTTCTAGATAACATGGAATTATTTATAGACTCAAATATTATAACAACCCTTGATATCCAAAAATTGATATTACATAAATTTTTTTGAATACTTAAACATTATACAAATAGATGACATAAATTGTAGTTTGTATACTGACTTAAAAACATGGAAACATAAACAATGGTACATATGTGAGCTTCAACATATCCCACATGGTTCTTATTTACTATCACCATTCATAGATATATCAATCATAGTATATATCATCATAACCAAGGAGAATGAAAACAAAAAAGGGGTTATCTCAAATTCCCATTAGGGGTATAAAATTATACAAGTAAGAATAAACATGAGTATAAGGGTATTATAATGTCATCATGAAAATAGAAGATCATACCCAACATATCAAAGATAATTACAGAAATATTAGTTGTTCATAAGACATGAATCATGATGAAATAAAGAGAATAATCCATGAAAGCATAACATATGAATAATACATGGAATTTTGAAAACGTATAAGCATATATTGATTTCCAAAGTAGAAAAGGAATCAATTCCATGACCATATTAGTGGAAAAAGTAATTTATTGAACTTGGTAACACCCATTACAACACTATATTTATGAATCATGTAACCCCCTTTCAAGCCCTATGTTACTGAACTGAGTAAAACTCTTTAGATAAATGTATTACTGAACATGGTGACCCTCATTCTGGCTATATATTACTAAACTAAGTATCCCTTATTCTATCAATGTATTATTGAATAGTGTACCCCTTGTTCTAGCTCTATTTAATCACCTGGGATATAAATCATTTCTTAATGCATTGGAGGGTGATATATGTCACAACCATTACATAATGAAATCGTACATACATGTGCCACAAAATAATAAATTATTATATCAAAACCCATGAAATGAAATGGGTATCATAATTATGAAAACATATCATATCCGGTGGAATGATATGGTTTTCATAATAATTTCGTCATATACATAACCTACGAAATGAACCAGTTCCAAAATAATATAACCCATGAAATTGAACAGATTCTATAACATCATGCCATAAAAACATAATCCATTTAGATAAATAATATGATTTTAGATATTGAACAATTACCCCATAAAGTAATGATTAACACTAAGGGATTTGTTTTAGTTGGGAAATAATTTTGATAGATTCTTTAAAAACAATTATCAATGAAAGTATCCTTTTTTAATGAATAATTTTTAAACAATAATACCACATGAAAATAATTTTTAATAAAAACATATTGAAATTTAAGAACTCATTTTGATGTCCTTTTCCTTCAAAACATATTAAATATGATTCAAAATATTTTAAAACCCGTTTTCTTTGAAAAATAATTTTAAATGAATAAAAAATAATGAAAAGGATCAGAAAATAACTATACATGAAAAAATATAATACAAAATTTAAAACATTTCAAAATAAAGTTTTCTTGAAAACTTATATAAGAATCTTAAGAACATTTTGATAAACATTTATTTAAAAATCTATTGAAAACATATAAATAAAAAATGAAAACATTTTGAAAATCATTTTTCAAGATAACTTATAAAATATGTTTAAATATCTTTTTATTAGAAAATTACTTGACAATTAGTTTTAAAAAAATTCCTAATGAATAACCTTTAAAAAATTTAACAGAAGCTTCAATGAAATGGCGCTGGGTAAATCTGTGCATGCAGTACAGGGTAAAAAGAAAAATCCTTTTTCGTTGTAAAATGGTTATAAGGATTACCTTTTCTGAAATAGAAATATGTTTTAGTTTAATAGGTTTTTAAAATAAAAAAAGCACAAAAATTTGAATTAGATATTATGTGGTGTCATATAATATTCTTGGAATCCATTTTTTTAAAACATAGATTATCGACGTAAGAGAGGGTAAAGTGTGGATTTCCTAAATTCACATATTAACTATCTTATGTACCACAGAGTATAAAATGGTACCAATACATGATTTTATCATCACATAAAAGGGGTGGAGAAAAATTGTGAATAATTTTGATTTATGTATCATAATATTTCATCCAAGAATGTCTAAATAGAATCAATCTGGAAAAAGAAAAGTTTTTTCATGGATAAAATCATTTAACTTTATATCATGGGGAAATGATCTCCATGTAAGGAAATTATATTAAATAAAGAATATAATATCATTAAAAGATTTATATTAAATTTATTTCATGAAAATTTTATGTATAGACCCATAAAAGGCATGTTTTGGTGCATAAAAAACAAATGTCTCAAAGAACAAAAAATAAGACAAATTTTTTTACTGATTTTGTAATCTTTGAAACTTAGCCCCCATGAATGAAGGATCATAAAATTGTTATGTGAATACCCATAAATTTATGTACAAGATACATATAACATAATCATGGTAATTACATACACCATAAAAAGGGAAATACTAGATAAGATAACATTTATCTCATCAAAACTAAAAGTGAGATGAAATCCCCTTACTTTTGTCTTCACTCACATCAAACTCGTATAAGATTCCTATAAAATAAATATATGTTTATTATAATTTTTTTCAAGAATTGTGTTATTATAAATAAAACCATATATGGTTTTATTATGACTTTATATTACTTCTTTTTAACAATTCTGCATTAATGTTTCACTTTAGGTAATATTCACTTTGTTCTTCACATGTGTATTAATTTGTTATGTCATTGGTACATATAATTATATAATGATTACAGAATGTATGACATGGTAAAAATAGATTATATATTCAATATATTCATATTATAATAATTTATATTATAATGAATAATTAAATGGAATACACTGTTCATGGAGACGATAAGTCGTACGTACGCATGAACACTATTTCCATTTATGTAGTTTTTTTAGAACGAAATTATTTAATTGATGTATATTTATTTGTATATTCATATATATAATTTTTATATTATCATTAATATATTATATTTTTCATATAATTTCACTAAAACAATTCTTAATTTATTCTATGTGGTGTGTGAAGGAATCAAATCACTTTGAGGGGCGATAGTTCGCACTTCCCTAAACAAGATTATCATATTAACACCAAATTGAATGTAAAATGATTTATGTTATAAAAGTAATAAATATATTTAAAAAATTTAAAATATAATATATGAAATTTATAAACATAGTTTCATCATAATGGGCTCCCTGATTGGAGGAATGGAGTAATGAACAATCATCGTTTCGTGAGGCAGTATTTCATTGTACAGAGAAACAATATGCTCAACATCCATTGGATAGAGGTTTGTATAATTATATTTCAATCCCTTTACATAAAAACACTATATTATAAGTCGGATTTTGGTCTTGTCCCACAATAATATAATATTGATATCAGATGGGGTTTATATGGAATATAAATGGATGTAGATTGAGAGAAGACATTATTTCAAAATGGTGTAACTCATTTTGGTTTGTGATAAAATGATTCCTTTAGAAGAATTATGATCAAAGAGAGGATTCATGGTCAAATGTATGATTTTTGGGAGGCTTATTGGGATGATCATAGACTATATTAAATGGTTCTATAGGTGTCAAAAATGGGTAGATGTGGTGGCCATTTATAGGAAATTAATTGGACATTCATTGAATTTTTAGAAACAAGTTAGTTGTACACATTTTATTACATATAACATTCCTAGAAACCAATAAAATATCTCAATAATTCAAGTTTTATGGAATAAATATTTACATAAAATGGGTTTTGGGGAATTTTATTTGTAATTTGGGCTTTAATTTAATGGTTTAGTCCCTAATTAAGCTTAATTAGGCCTTACTGGTTGTGATTAATGTTAATCAATTTTATTATTCATTTTGGTCAAAAAATAGAATGGTCTTATTAAAATATAATTATTACTCCGAATAAAATGGTTTATGTCATGTTTTTGAAATTAAAATCATAGAAGTGGAAAAATTAGGATTATTTCAAATCCCGTAGATGAGATGAAATAATGGGGTTTCGATGTTGGAAAATGTTCTAAACTTTTTAAGATTTTATATTCAGTTTCAAAGTGAAATTGATTCTAATTAATTACATTGTATAAATATATGTAATATTTATCTTAAGTGACATTAAAAACATATGTCTAATAACATTTATCATTAATAATTAGTTAGATTAAAAGGTAGTTTGTAACAAAAAAGTAGTATTTTCACTATTCATGAAAAAATGATGTTTTTACAGAAAAATCTATGAACTTTCCCTTAGGATAATTTTGAAATTATGAATTAAAAAATGAAATTTATTGTATCAAATTAAATATTTAAATATGTATAAATTTATTTTTATATTAAATCCATTCCCCTTAAAAAATTAATATTTTAATATAAAAGGACTTTAAGAAAAATCTCATCATTCATTATCAATATATTTTAATTCTATTAAACAATTATAAAAAGTATTTGGAAATTAGTTATTACTATATATATAAAAATTTTAATGGTTAGGTTATAATTATTTCATTAAGTTAATTATATATATATAATAATGTTCCATAGAATCTCAGTGGTGTGTGCATCATATGCCAAGTCAGTGTTACTTGTAGTGCAAGCCAAGTTGGTATTGCGTGTAGCACAAGAAAATCGGGTATTTCAACTGAAATGAATGTTTGACTAGGTGTTTTATTATATATATATATATATATATAACTATTTCTATTGTCATGTGAAATTTAAACAAATATTGAAGAGATAAATTAATTTAGTGAAAACAGTTATCAAAATCTCAGGGTGATACATTCAATCCCCCTTAAAATGAATTTACCTCTAAAAATTCATCTTATTTATCAAAGAATAATACAGAAATGATAAATTCATTGGATCCAAAATCAAAAAAATAGAATCTAAAAATTCCATTACAAGGGAAATTTGGAACCATAGTGGTTACCTAGAGTAACATATAATTGGGTTTCTACATAGGAGAACATAGGTTGGGTGTGAAGATTCATCATCGAGAAAAAGACTAAATATTTATTGGGATTTATTGAGGAAATATTTCAAAAAATAATTAATGATCAATGTAATGTTTATGGTCTCAATGTATAAGTCTATAATGATTTAAAAGGCCATTATCTCAATGAAAACAAAGGTGTTTGTAAAATAATGTTTTTCCACTTTCAGAACAATGAGTAATTCTTGATAAATTTCATTAAAAAAGTTTCATTTTTCGGTTTTTCTTTGAATAATTTAAAATACATACATTTACTGATGGAATGAATGTCCACAAATTAACTTGTTGAATAGAGCAGTAAAATTATCTTGTAAAGGATATTATGATTTATAAAAGAATAAATAGTCTAAATATTTGTATCTGAAAAAAATCATTTAATATATTCAAATAAGAAATTAATACCAAGATTTCATAATAAATATTTATTAATGAAAAATAAATATGTATTAACCAAGAAATATTATAGGCTATTTCTAGTCAAGAGATGCTTATCGTCCTTTAGTAACGGTTTTAAGACTTGTAGCCTTGTCAGAAATGACTGGTTGTCACCCAATGTTCATGTTTTCCTTTTTTAAAACCACACTAATATACTATATAATATTGATATCCTGGAAATATTTTTAATCACTCAATATCATTTTAACTAATGTATTCTACACCAACATATTTCAAAAATACTTTCTTCTAAGATTAACATTAACTATTCATGAATGCTTAAACTTATAACCATTTTCAAGGATGAAAAACCAAAACATTTGAAAGAGTGTCATGAAATCATAATAAAATTGATTCCCCTTTATAAAAAAAAGTAGTTCTTGGTTGTTAGAATATAGGAATGTGAATATCCTGATTATATATTCTCTTGAAACATGGAAACAATATGAAATAACATAAATACTCTTGGAAAATATGAATGATTCCTCATTAAAATGTTCACTGGAAAATTTACCTAAATCCAAAAATATTGTTAACACCATTAGGGGTAGTATAAACCACTAAAACAAAATTCATTAATTTGTTCCAAGGTAATCAATACAGTCCAATTTAATTTTTCATATATATTTTATCCTTATACATAGAATATTATATTATCATAAAAAAAATCTTATGGGTTACCATCACTAAGAAAAAATGTCACATTTTTATTAAATCACTTCACCGTTCTATAAGGAACATTGAAAAAAAGTTGTAAATATTGGGCGAAAAACACGATAACAATGATTATATATTTAATCATTCAGAAATTTAGAATCCAAATAAATTAATACATTTATTAAATTATCATTAATGCTTTAACAATAATACCTCTTTCCTTTAACATTTAATATGTAGTCACATCATTTTCTACAATGTAACCCTTAATCTGACCACCTTGATGATTCTCTTTATGAACATTACTCAAGAGAAATTGGGATGCATAATGACCATTTTCTCTACACATAATACACTTAACCTTTTATTATAACTTATGGAATAAAAAATTCCTATCTATTTCATTAACTGAACCCTTCAGTTTCCCCTACCATTAAATTTATTTGAGTCCTCATTTTCCACAGTAAAAAACCTTATTATTCATCTAAGGTTTTCACTTAGTTAATTATTTCACATTCGTGACCCAAAGGAATCCAAATTTTTATTCTTTTATGGTCTCCATTATAAAAAACCTCAAACAATACCTTCATTATTTACCATGGTGATTTCAAGAGTCAGTTAAGGTAAATATAGTTAGTCATGTTCCACGAAAATTGATTAGAAATGGTCACAATATCATTCACTCCAGTGATCACCCCTCTTGAAATTTAATCAAAAAATCATCCATCACATTCAACATAAATCCAGTTCCTTCTGGATCCCACCATTAAATATCACTAGAATCATAGTGTTAGCAATAATTATAATTGTATAAAGCCATATATCCATGAAATTAATTATATGTAGGATTTATTAACCATGAAATATAGAGACCCTAGCCTTTTACACATAATATTTCATGATTTTAAACATAATTCATCATCAGATTACATTCCAAGGATTGTTAAGTCTGGTTCCTTGGAAGACTAGTGACATATATCACAAAACATAGTGCTAAAACACATCTTAATTTAGTCTTCATAATGATCTCCTAACCTCTTTTGAGCCCTTACATCTACATAGGGTACCCTGGGGAACACATTAACAAAGGGATGAGATAAAAAGCCCAGTAAGATAAAGATCATGTGAATAAACTTTAATCACTTGAGTTAGGAGGCTTGACATAATGATAATGGAAGCATTGAACATATGGAATCATGACATATAAAACATGGGATCATAAAAACATGGAATAAAATAATCATGGTATCATATAATCATGATATTATATAAGCATAGTTTCATAGAGTTGTGGCAGAAACTTTAAACATTACTTTAGTACGAGTCAAGGATAACCTCCAATCTCGACTCCCATAGTAGCACAAGCCAAGGCTAACCACCCAGACCCTTTTCCCATTATCATCTCATGAGACATTAACTTTACCCAATGAATTTGAGCTCTATCTTGGCGCACCCATCTAAGATTATTCATTTATACTCTTGACACATAAATAATCTCACATAATCAATCATACATAAACATAAGAGTACCCAAGGAAAGAAATGGGCACACAATCACGTCATGAAGCATAATAAAAAGGGGCGTTTCATTCAAGAATCCATGAAAGAAAGGAATTAAATCATAAATAGACATTAATAATGTATAAAGGCATAAATCATGAGAAGTGATAAAAAATTGAAGAGCTAACATGTAAAAATAGTTTTTAGGGATCTTTCAGTCAAAACATTTTAGTGCGATTTAAGAAAACATCCAATATATCTTAAAACGAAAAGCGGCATAATAATTTTTATAAAAACAAAACTAAACCAGGAGGGTTTTTATAATAAGAGACTGATTTTATAATGAAAAATATGACTTAAAACATAGGATAGGGTGCACTTGATAATATGATAGAATTTGGGAAGTTCCCTTAAAACGAGTTCACTTATCAGGAAGTAATGAGGAGAGAAACACTTAAAATCATGTATATACCTAAAAGAGAGTGATAAAAGAGTCTTAATAAATATACATGGAACATGTACACAAAATTTAGAGTATGCACATGAAAATACAAGATAACATCATTATGGTAGAAAGGTAAATAAGACAACTCGAAGAATAAAAGAGGTTCAGGTATAATTCATTACACATTTTCATCATGGTATCGGGAATTTTTAAGGGGGCTTAGTGAGAGAGGGAAGGGAATTATCATAACTTATAAATAAAGAGGTGATTATGGGGGATGTTCTAAATCAATTCCCATAATTAATAATTACACACAACATGTCCTAACATATTGAACAATATTGACTAAGAGTGATATTGAGAGGATTCCTTACCTTAGGTTCGTTTGGGTTCTCCTCTCGAAATTAATGACCTTAATAGTCAAGTTAGGTTTGTTAATCAATAGTTCAGTAAAGTTATCTAATTTTAAAAGATACACTATAACCATTTTACGTTCATTTATACCCATTATGATTGATTACAAGGTTCAATTTCATTGTACGGGTCCGTTTGTTACAATGGTTTTAATGATCAGTTCAATTTTATTTAGGTTCAAATAAATTTTAGGATGAAAGTGGTTGTCTAGAATTGAAGTTATATAAAATTAGTGGACATAAATTAGGTTAAATTGTTAAAATTCATTTGGTACATTATAATGAAAGATAACCTTTACATTAAACATTAATGATAAACACTTGAATCAATTTTAACGATTTTCACATAATTGACTTGTTTTGTATTATTATTTTATATCTTGAGTGTATGAGGATTAAAGAACCATAAATATGACATATAAAATATATAATAATGTGGTTCAACCATAACGTAAATGGTTTCATGACCAGAAATAAAATAATTTGAAAACACATTACCCAAGATGATAGTAATTTGACACATCTCATATGATGTTTTAATTCTAGAACGTGAGGGAGAGGAGGAGAAGCATGATTCATGAAATTTTCCCTAGACATGATTAGAATAAAGAATATATGAAATTTTGGATCATTCATGTCTTTTGGATAAGGGAAGGGGGAGAGGGTATTATAAAAGAAAGTAAATGAAAACAAAACACTTGAAAACAAAAGAGGGTTCTTACCCTTTGATCTCATCCCTTTGAGACTCCTCTTGGGGGCTTTGATTTTGGACTTTTGGAAAGACCAGAAAGCCATGGACGTGGGGTAGAAGATTGGGGAGATTTTTGTGCAGAATTTAGAGAGGTCATGGAGCTTGATAGGAGTCGAGAAAAGAGGGACTGAAGGGGGGTTTTATAGTGGAGGAGAGAGGGGTTTTCATAATATAAAATGCATTAGTTTATTAATTCATCCAAATACAAGGAATAGTTAGTCTTCCATGAACAAGAATAGTAATTTTATAATGTAATCCCGAACCAAGTGGGCTTACATCAGTATAACATGACACATGACTCAATTAATCCATTATTTAGCATTTATTGTGAATTATCGGTTTCTACTATTCATCAAAAATTCAAGTATTTCAGAAAAATCCCAAAACATCAACCAAACCATTATTCGAAATGAAGAATCCAAAAATTAAGTCCATCATTACAAAATAATTTACTAGATATGACTATTTTAATATTTAATTAAAATAATAATCTATTATCAAAAACTAGTATTAAAACCTTCATTAACTTATTCTAAAATATTGGTTCTCGTACTTCCAACATGAATATTATTTCTATACTACCATAGGTGAGATTATTATTCATTAGCCTATATCACTATTCATAAGGGTATGTTAGTATTCATTAGGGTATGTTACTATTCACTAAAAATTATTTTTGTTTTATCATACTCCAAAAAACATCTTAAACACAACCGTGTATGCCAGATTTTCGAAATTCCAAACACAGACGTGATAAACTTATGTTTAAAGGTCAATTATCACATAGTAGTTCATTATGTTGTGATTTAATGTGGATTTATGACATAAATATTAGAAGGTAATTTTCATTGAAAAACCATGGGTCGTTACATTCTTCCCCCTTTAGGAAATTTCGCCCTCGAAATTTAGTTTTAAATACTACGACAAAAAGAGGTGTGTGTACTTTTCCTTCATTGATTCCTCCAATTCCCATGTTGCTTCCTCTATCTTATGGTTACACCACAACACATTGACATGATGGGTTTTCTTGTTGCGTAGAACCTTATCTCTCCGTTCCAGAATCATTACTGGTTGCTCCTCATAGGATAGATCATTTTCTAGCTACACCACCTTTGAGATTAGTACATGTGAGGGATCAGGTATGTACTTCCTCAGGAGTGATACATGGAAAACATCACGAACGTGAGCCATATTTGGTGGAAGTGAAATCCGATAGGCCACTGCTCATATGTGGTCAAGGATGTCAAAGGGGCCAATATACCTTGGGCTTAGCTTCCCTTTCTTCCCGAATCGCATGACTCTCTTCCATGAAGATATTTGAAGGAAGACTTTATCTCCAATGTCGAACTCCAAGTCCCATCGATGGTTCTCAGCATAGCTATTTTTCCAACTTTGAGAAGCTTTGATGAGTTTCTGGACGACTTGGACCTTCTCTATTATCTATTGAACAACATCGGGTCCATGTAGCTTTATTTCTCCAACTTCATGAGAACAGGTTGGAGTTCTACATCGCTTTCCAAATATATCTTTATACAGAGCCTTTTGAATACATGAGTGGAAGCTATTGTTGTATGTGAACTCAACCAAAGGGAGATGTTGATCCCATCCGCCTTTAAATTCTAGAGAGCATGATCTAATCATATTTTCAAGTGTCTGAATAGTTATTTATGACTGGCCATTAGTTTGGGGGTGATAGGTCATGTTGAAATTTAATTCAGTACTCAATGAATGTTGAAGGCTCCTTAAGAATTTAGATGTGACCCTTGGATCACGGTCACACACAATTGAGAGTAGAACACCATGTAGTCTCACAACATCATTCACATATAACATTGCAAGTTTTTGAAGTGAAAGATCATCCCAAATAGAGATGAAATGGGATGTCATGTTGAGTCAGTCAACCACAATCCATATCGCATTATTTCTCTTAGACGTCTTCGAGAGATCCATAAAATAGTCAATTGTAACATTTTCCCATTTCCACATGGGTATAGGCATTGGCTTCATCATTCCTTTGGACTTTTGTTGATCATATTTAACTTGCTAACATACTAAGCACCTTGATATATATTCCACAATCTCCTTCTTCATGTTGTCCCGCCAGAAGTGTTCTCGGAGATCATGATACATTTTGGTACTCCCAGGATGGATAGAGAAGGATGATCTATGTTCATACTTCATTAGATCATTCTTTATCTCTGGATAAGATGGTACACATAATCATGTACCAAATCTTACAAGTCCTTCCTCATCAATTTTGAAATCATAGGATTTCCCATTTTTACTTACTTCTGGCCTTTTCTTAATTTCCACATCCTTTCTATGCACAAACTTTATTTTCTCCATGAGGGATGGTCGAGAAATCATTTGAGAAAGGATTGATGATGTTCCTCCATTAATGATTCACATGTCCATCCTTTTCAAATCTGTGAAGATTGGATCCTTTTCATTTCTCATCATTGATAATGATGTTGGATCCTTTTTACATAGAGCATCTGCCACCTTGTTTGCCTTACCGGGATGGTTGTGGATTGAGTAGCTGTAATCCTTAATGTTCTCTATCCATCTTCACTAGCGCATGTTAATTTCTTTCTATGGGAATACATACTTGAGACTCTTGTGGTCAGTATATATCTCACATTTCTCCCTATAGAGATAATGCAGCTAGATTTTCATGGAAAAGATCACAACCGCTAACTCCAGATCATGTGTTGGATAGTTTTTCTCACGAATTTTCATCTGCCTTGAGGCATAGGCTATTACTTTATCATTTTGCATCATCACACATCCTATTCCCTTCTAAGAAGCATCACTATACACCACAAGGAGTTATCCACTAGTAGGGAGTGTGAGCACTAGCGTATTGATAAGCCTCTTTTTGAACTCCTTGAAAAAGTCTTCACATTCCTTAGTCTAGACAAACATTACTCACTTCCGCGTCATCTTGGTCATTGGGTTTGATAGTCGTGAAAAGTTCTTCATATATCATCGATAATACCCAGCTAGACCCAAAAAGCTATGGATATCCGTTACAGAAGTTTTCCTGGGCCACTCTTCAATTGCCTTTATCTTGGAAGGGTCTATAGATATTCCTTTTTTGGTGATATCATTCCCCAAGAATGACAATTCCTCCATCCAGAACTCACATTTACTATACTTTTCATAAAATGTTTCCCTTCGCAATGTATTTAACACAGTTTTCAAATGATCGTCATGTTCCACCTTGATCTTGGAGTATATCAGAATATCATCCATAAATACTACCTCAAATTTGTCGAGGTATTATCTAAAGACTCTATTCATCAAATCCATGAATATTTCTAGAGCATTAGTGAGTCCGAAGGGCATCACTATGAACTCATAGTGTCCGTACCTCGTTCGAAAGGCAGCCTTTGGAATATCTTCCTCCCTCAACTTTAGTTGGTGATATCCTGAACGAAGTTCCACCTTAGAGAAATAACTGGCCCCACGTAGCTGATCGAACAAGTCATCTGTCCGTGGAAGGGGATAATTTTTCTTTATAGTGATTTTATTGTGCTCAATATAATCAATCCATAGGATCATTGATGCATCCTTCTTCTTTATGAATAGTATTGGAGAACCCCACGGTGAAGCACTCAGGCATATAAAACCCTTCTCCATATTCTATTGTAACTACTTCATCAACTCCTCTAGGTATACGGTGGCCATTCTGTAAGGTTTCTTTGAGATTGGAAGGGATCCATGGATAACATCAATTGAGAACTCAACCTATCGGTTATGGGGAAGATCAGACAACACTTTAGGGAATACATCTGTGTAATCCCTCACGATGGGCATGTCTTCAAGAATGATTCTCTCCTTTGTCTCAATCATTTGAGCTAGATATGCATGCTCATAAGTATGCAATATCCACACTTGAGACTATTATTCGAAAGGAGATTCATCTTCCTCCTTGCACGTGTAATGAATCAGATGATTCTTCGGGATGTGAAGGGTAATTTCCCTTTCCCAGCAGTTAATGTTGGACTTGTACAAAGATATACAATCCATGGCCAATATAGAGTCAAATTCCACTAAAGGAAGTATGACAAGATTTACTGGGAGGTTCAGTCCAAAAACATTAACCAGGGAGTAATTATAAACCATGGATGCAATAATTTCTCTATTCCTTGTTCTCATAGATAACTTTTCCTCCATATTTTGTGGTGGTGTTTGAATAGTTCTACTAAACTTGCAAGATATGAAAGAATGTGTAGAACCATAATCGAATAGTACGTTTGCTATTCTTGAATGAATAACACATGTACCTGTCACCACATCATTTTTCAGCTCCACATCAGTAGAATTGATAGCATAATATCTTCCACGTTTCCTTGGAGGTTGTTGTTGATTGCCTCCGACAACCCTCGGCATAGGGCAATTGTTCGCATAATGCCCAAGGTCCCTACAGTTATAACACTGCACTGTAGGCTGAGTGTTGATCTGAACCTTCCTTTCTTCTTCATCATTAGTGGAATTTTTCATACCCCTTATATAGTTCTTGGTCAGATGACCAAACATTCCACATTTGAATCAATTCTTGGTCCTCTTTAGATAGTTACCAGGATTCATCTTCCCACAATTTTTGAAAAGGGGTATGTTGGGATTCATTCCATCATGGTATTTTTTTGATGGAACACCCATGTTGTTTTCCATTTTCCGCTTCTTGTCACTAGGCCCGTGAGCCCACTAAGAGTCTCCAATATCCATTTCATCCTTGAGGGTACAACAGACAGTCTCTTCATAGCTGTAGAAGTCTCAAATCACCAAAACATTTCGTAGACTTGGCTTTAGTCCGCTTAAGAAGAAATCCACCTTGATTTCGGTGTTCATGACAAAGCTAGAGGCATAATTTGCAAGCCTTCTAATGTTTTCTTCATACGCCCTGATGGACTCATCTTCATTCTGCCTGAGTTTGGGGAACTCTCTTTCCATCATGAGACGGAGGGTTCGAGGAAAATATTTGTTGAAAAGAGTCCTATTTAATTCCTCCCAATCTATGGAATCAATTTCATCTTGGGACATTGTATTGTTGATGAGTTTCCACCACTGATAAGCTTCCCCATAAAAATGATCGACCACAAGTACCACCTTCTCTTCTTCCGAGCACCCGAGGATGCATAATATCTTTTGAATGGAGTTAATATATTATTCTGTGAGGAGGGTATCATAAGATCCGCTAAACATGGGAGGCCTTTTCCGCATGAAGTATTCCATGACAACATTCTCTTTCCTTGGAGGAGGAGGACGTTCCACCTGATTCATGTTATTATTAATAAATTGAACCAGATGAGCAAGTACATCAATGATGTTTTGAGCACCTGATTCCATCACCTTAGGAATATCATAATGGCAATCATCACATTGCCTATAATGTTGGTTGTTGGTATGAATTCTTCCATTTCACTCCTTTAACTAAGTGAAATAACATATAATTAGAGGTCTTCAATACTTAGCTATTGAGCATAAAAAAAATTGAATATAAAAGGATAAACTTATAAAGAAGAAGTATATCCTAACTTATGATTCCTTAGGTTAAATCTAGGTTAACCTCAATCTATTTCATAACGTATATTCTTAGGATATTTTTTGTCCCTTAATAATGGTTTGTACTATGCTCGTGAATATACCAAAGCATATCCCCCAGGAGTGTTGTAACCAAGAGTGCAGCAAGGCCCGTTTTCATGCACCAGTTCCCTTTCGAGTCTAGCTCAAGGTGGTGTTTTTGGGTTTTACCCCTAGGATACATCTGTTCCAGAGCCTCTTCTACCTGCTCATATCTCGAAAGGGATATTTTTTCATGATAAAAAACATACTCAAGACTCACCAAAATATGGGAATGTTTTCTAATACTTTGTCTCATCCTAAAGGTTCTCACTAAGGTGCTCTATTTCTAAACTCCAAAAATTGATAGACCATCCTCTGATACCAACTATAGTGACCCTATCCTTTTACACATAATATTTCATTATTTTAAACATAATTCATCATCATATTACAAGCCAAGGATCGTTTAGTCTTGTTTCTTAGAAGACTAGGTGCATATATCACAAAACATGGGGAAAAAACTTCTTTATTTAGTCTTCATAATGAGCTCCGAACTTTCTTTGAGCCCATACATCTGCATAGGGTACCCTAGGGAACACATGAACAGAGGGATGAGCTAAAAAGACCAGAAAGGTAATGAACATAAGAATAAACATTATTCACATGAGTTAGGAGGCTTGGCATAATGATATAGGAAGATTGGAACATATGGAATCATAACATATAAAACATGGGATCATAAAAACAGGGAATAAAATACTCATGGGATCATATAAGCACGAGATCATATAATCATAGTTTCATAGAGAGGTGGAAGAAACTTTAAACATTACTTTAGTACATGTCAAGGCTAATCGCCAATCTCATTTCCCATAAAAGCACAAGCCAAGGCTAACCGCCCAGACCGTTTTCCCAAAATCTTCTATTGAGACATTAACATTACCCAATGCATTGGAGCGCTATCTGGGCGCACCCATCTAAGAATATTCAGGTATACTCTTCCAACATAAATTATCTCACATAATCAGTCATACATATACATATGAGTACCCTAGGAAAGAAATGGGCACACAATCACGTCTTGAAGCATAATAAAAAGGGATATAACATAAAAGAGTCTATGAAAGAAAGGAATTAAATCATAAATAGACATTAATAATGTATAAAGGAATAAATCCTGACAAGTGATATCAAATTGAAGAGCTAACATGTATAAGTAGTTTTCAGGAATCATTGAGTCAAAACATTTTAGTGCAGTTTAAGGAAACATCGAATATCTCTTAAAATGAAAAGTGGCATAATAATATTTATAAAACAAGAAGTAAACCAGGAGGGTATTAATAATAAAATACTGATTTTATAAAGACAAAGGTGATGTAAAACAAGGGATATAGTACACATGAAAATAGGAAAGAATTCAGGAAGTTCCCTTAAAACGGGTTCACTTATCAGGAAGTAAGGAGGAGAGAAACACATAAAAGAAGGAATATCCTAGAAAGAGAGTGATGAAAGAGTCTTGATAAAAAAATGGAATATTTAAACCAAATTTATAGTTTTAACATGATATGACAAGATAACATCATTTTGGTAGAAAGGTAGACAAGACAACCCGAAAAAATAAGAGGTTCAGGTAGAATTATGTACGAATTATCTGCATGGTATCAGGGGTAATTAGGGGGGATTAGTGAGAGAGGGAAGGTAATTCTATTCACTTATAAATAAATAGGGATGTGTGGGGGAGTTGAGAAATCATACCCCATAATTATTAATTACACACAACATGTCCTAACAAAGTGAATAATCTTGAATAAGTGTGAAATTGATAGGATTTCTTACCATAGCTCTGTTGGTGCTCTCCACTCGATATTAATGACCTGAATAGTCATATTAAGTTTGTTAATAAATAGTTCTAGTGCCTTATCTAATTTTAAAAGATTCAGTATAACCTTTTTATGTTCATTTATACCCATTTTGATTCATTACATAGTTCAATTTCATTGTTTGTGTCCATTATTTCATTTGTTTTAATGAACGAATCATTTGTGTTTAGGTTCAAATAAATTTTTTGATCAAAGTGGTTTCCCATAATTGAAGTTATATAACATTAGATTACATCCAGTAGGTTACATGATTAAAATTAATATGGTTAATTATAGTGAAAGAGAACCTTTACATTAAACATTACTGATAAACACTTGAATCAATTTTAACGATGTTGCCAATAATTGACTTGTTTTGTATTATTGTTTTATATAATGAGTGTATGAAGATTAAGGAAACATAAATAAGACATATAACATATATAATAATCTGGTTCAACCATAGCATAAATGGTTTCTTGACCAGAAATAAATGAATTTTAAAACACATTATCCATGATGTCGGTAATTTGAGACATCTCGTACGATGTTTTAATTCTAGAACGTGAGGGAGAGGAGGAGAATAATGATGCTTGAAATTTACCATAAACATGATTAGAGTCCATAATATATGATATTATGGCGCTTTAATGCCTTTTTGATAAGGTATGGGGGAGAGGGTATAAGAAAAAAAGGAAATGAAAACAAAACACTTTAAAATGAAAGTGGGTTCTTACCCTTTGATCTCCTTTCATTGAGACTCCTCTTGGGGGATTTTATTTTGGTCTTCTGGAAAGAACATAAAGCCATGGACGTGGTTAAGGAGCTTAGTGATGGATTTGGGCAGAATTTAGAGAAGTCTTGGAGCTTGAGAGTAGTGGAGAAAATGGGAAGTGAAGGGGGGTTTTTATAGTGGAGGAGAGAGGGGTTTTCTTAATATAAAATTCATTAGTTTATTAATTCATCCCAAGAAAAGGAATAGTTAGTATTACATGAAAAAAATAGTAATTTTATAATGTAATCCCGAACCAAGTGGGATACATCAGAAGAACATGACACTTGACTCAATTAATCCATATAATTAGCATTTATTGTGAATTATCGGTTTCTACTATTCATCAAAAATTCAAGTATTTCAGAAAAATCTCACAAATTCACCCAAACCATTTTTCGACTGGTATAATCCAAAAATAATGTCAATATTTCCAAAATAATTTTCTAAATATGATTATTTTAATATTTAATTAAATTAATAATTTATTATAATAAACTAGTTTTAAAACCTTCATTAACTTATTCTAAAATATAGGTTTATCGTACATCCAAATTTTATATTATTTATATACCACCATAGGTGAGGTTAATATTCCTTAGGGTATATCACTATTCATAAGGGTATGTTACTATTTATTAGGGAATGTTACTATTCACTAAAAACTATTTTTGTTTTATTAGACTCAAAAAAAACATCTTGAACACAACTGTGTATGCGAAATTTTTTAAATTCCAAACACAGAAGTGATAAACTTATGTGTAAAGGTCACTTATCACATAGTAGTTCATTATGTTGTGCTTTCATGTGGTTTCATGACATAAATATTAGAAGGGAATTTTCATTGAAAAACCTTCGGTCGTTACATTCTTCCCCCCATATGAAATTTCTCCCTCGAAATTTCATTTTTCAAACTAAGACAAAAATTGGTGTGGGTACTTTTCCTTCATTGCTTCCTCCAATTACCATGTTGCTTCCTTAATATTATGGTTCCTCCACAACACATTGACAAGATGGGCGGTCTTGTTGCGTAGAACCTTATCTCTCCGATCCAAAATCATTACTGGATGCTCACCATAGGAAAGATCATCTTTCAGCTGCACCACCTCTGAGCTTAGTACATGTGAGGGATCAGGTATGTACTTCATCAGGAGTGATACATTGAAAACATCATGAACATGATCCATATTCAGTGGAAGTGCAAGCTGATAGGCTACAGCTCCTATGTGGTCAAGGATCTCAAAGGGGCCAATATACCTTGGGATTGGCTTCCATTTCTTCTTGAATCACATTAATCTCTTCCATGGAGATATTGGAAAGAAGACTTTATCTCCAATGTCGAACTCCAAGTCCTTTCGACGGTTCTCAGCATATCTTTTTGCCGACTTTTAGTAGCTTTGATGTGTCTCTGGATGACTTGAACCTTCTCTGTCATCTCTTGAACAAGATTGGGTCCAGGTAGCTTTCTTTCTCTAACTTCATCCAAACAGGTTAATGTTCTACATCGCTTTCCATACAGAGCTTCATACGGAGCCATTTGAATAATTTAGTGGAAGCTATTGTTGTATGAGAACTTACCCAATGGGAGATGTTGATCCCATTTGCTTTTAAATTAACGAGAGCATGCTCAAAGCATATATTCAAGCGTCCGA
Source organism: Viscum album (assembly GCA_963277665.1). Taxonomy (NCBI): domain Eukaryota; kingdom Viridiplantae; phylum Streptophyta; class Magnoliopsida; order Santalales; family Viscaceae; genus Viscum; species Viscum album. Next base: position 1,513,334,977 of record OY728122.1, on the reverse strand, counting down.
ATAGTTCTTTCAGACTAGCCATCAGTTTGGGTGTGATAGGGCATGCTGAAATTTAATTCAGTTCTCAAAGAAAGTTTATGGATCTTCAAGAATTTAGATGTGAACCATGGATCACAGTCAGAGACAATTAAGAGTGGAACACCGTTCCATATCACCACTTCCTTCACATATAACCTTTCAAGTTTTTCATGTGAAAGATCATCCTGAATAGCGATGAAATGGGATGTCTTAGTGAGTCGGTCAACCACAACCCATATCGCATTATTTCCCTTCGGCGTCTTTGGGAGACCCGTGACAATTTCCATAGTAACATTTTCCCATTTCGAAATTGGTATAGGCAATGGCTTCATCATACCTTTGGACTTTTTTCACTCAGCATTAACTTGTTAACATACCAAGCACCATGATATATATTCTGCAATCTCCATCTTCATGTTATCCCACCAGAAGTGTTCTTGGAGATCACAATACATTTTGGTACTCCCAGGATGGATAGAGAAGGTTGAGCTATGGGCATCATTTAATATCTCCTTCTTTATTTCTTGATCAGATGGTACACATAATCGTGACCCAAATCTTACAACTCCTTCCTCATCAATTTTGAAATCAGAGGATTTCCCATTTTTAACAGCTTCCTCCCTTTTCTGAATTTCCTCATCCTTTATTTCCGCAACCATTATTTTCTCCATGAGGGATGTTTGAGTAATCATTTATGAAAATATTAATGATTTTCCTCTCTTAATTATTCTTATGACCATACTTTTCAAATCTAAGAAGATCAGATCCTTTTCAATTCTCTTCATTGATAAAGATGACGGATCCTTTCTACTTAGAGCATCTGTCACCTTGTTTGCCTTACTAGGATGGTAGTGGATTCAGTAGTCATAATCCATGATGATATCTATCCATCTTTTACTGAGTATATTAATCTCTTTCTATGTGAATATATAGTTGAGGCTCTTGTGGTCAGTATATATATCACATTTCTCCACATAGAGATATTGCTTCCAGATTGTCAAGGCAAAGATCACAGCTACTAACTCCAGATCATGCGTTGGATAGTTTTTCTCATGGATTTTTATCTTCCTCGAGGCATAGGCTATCACATTATCATTTTGCATCAGCACACATCCTAATCCCTTCTTAGAAGAATCACTACACCCCACAAAGAGTTCCCCGCTAATATGGAGTTTGAGTACTGGTGTATTGATAAGCCTATTTTTCAACTCCATGAAACAGTCTTCAAATTCCTGTGTCTAGAGAAACATCACTCCCTTCTGTGTATGCTTGGTCATTGGGTTTGGCAGTCATGAAATGTTCTTCACGAATCGTCGATAATACCCAGCTAGACCTAAAAAGATACGGATCTCAGTTACAGAAGTTTTCCTGGATCACTCTTCATTGCCTTTGTCTTGGAAGGGTCCACATATATCCCTTTACAAGTGAAAACATTCCCCAAGAATGACAATTCCTCCATCCATAACTCACATTTACTATACTTTTCATACAACTTATCCCATCACAATGTATCTAACACACATTGCAAATTCACCTCATGTTCCTCCTTCCTCTTGGAGTATATTAGAATATCATCAATAAATACTACCACAAATTTGTCGAGGTAATCTCTAAAGACTCTATTAATTAAATCCATGAAAATTTATGGAGAATTAGTGATTCTAGAGGGCATCACTATGAACTCATAGTGTCCATACCTCATACGAAAGGCAGTCTGGGGAATATCTTCCTTCTTCACCTTTAGTTGGTGATACCGAAGGTCCACCTTAGAGAAATAACTGGCCCCATGTAGCTGATCGAACAAGTCCTCTTTCTGTGGAAGGGGATAATTGTTCTTTATAGTTATTTTATTGCGCTCATGATAATCAATGCCGGGGCACATTGATCCATCCTTCTTCTTGACGAAGAGGACTAGAGAACCCCACGGTGAAGCACTAGGGTGTATAAAACCCTTCTCCATATTCTCCTGTAACTTCTTCTTAAAATCTTCTAGATCTATGGTGGACATTCTGTAAAGTATCTTTCAGATTGGTAGAGATCTATGGATAACTTCAATTGAGTACTCAACCTCTTGGCCAGGGGGAAGACTAGTAAACTCTTCAGGGAATACATCAGTGTAATCCCTCGTGATTGGAATGTCTTCAAGAAAGATTCTCTTCTTCATCTCAATAATTTGAGCTAGGTATGCATGCTCATAATCAAGAAATATCCACACATGAGACGATGATTTGAATGGAGATTCATCTTCCTCCTTGCACTTGTAAAGAATCATAGTATGCTTCGGGATGTGAATGGTAATTTCCCTTTCCAGGAAATTGATGTTGTCCTTGTACAGAGATAGCCTATCCATGCCCAATATAGCATCAAATTCTACTAAAGAAAGTATGAAAAGATTTGATGGGAGGTTCAGTCAATAAACATTAACTGAGGGGGAGTTATAAACCATGGATGCAATAATTTCTCCATTTTCTATTCTCATAGATTTCTTTTCCTCCGAATTTTGTGGGGTGTTTGAATAGTTCTACTAAACTTGAAAGATATGAAATAATGCGTAGAACCAGAATCAAGAAGTACGTTCACTATTCTTTAATGAATAACAAGAATACCTATCACCACATTGTTTTCTGGTACCACCTCAGCAGTAGTGATTGCATAAGAGCTGCCTTGTTGCCTTGGATGTTTTTGGTGATTGCCTCCGACAACCCTCGTCTTAGGGAAATAGTTCACATAATGCCCAAGGTCCCTGTAGTAATAACATTGCACCACATGCTGAGTGTTGATCTGAACCTTCCTTTCATCTTCAACATTAGCAGGATTTTTCAAACCCCTTTGACAGTTCTTGGCTAGAAGTCCAAACATTCCGCATTTGAAGCAATTTTTGGTTCCCTTTAGACAGTTACTAGGATGCCTCTTGCCACTATTTTTTCAAAGGGGGATGTTGGGATTCTTTCTATCATGAGATTTGTTTGATGGAACACCCATGTTTTTACCATTTTCTGCTTCTTGTCACTAGGCCCTTGAGAGAACTGAGAGTCTCCAATCTCCATTTCAACCTTGAGGGCACAATGGACAATCTCCTCATAGCTGTCGAAGTCTCGAATCACCATCACATTTCATAGACTCATATTTATTCCACTAAAGAATAGATCCACCTTGCTTTCGATGTTCATGACAAAGCCAGAGGAGTACCTTGCAAGCCTTGTAAAGATTGCTTCATAGGTCCCGCTGGACTCATCTTCCTTCTACCTGAGTCTGAGGAACTCTATTTCCATCATGAGACGGAGGGTTCGAGGAAAATATTTGTTTAAAAACATCCTCTTGAATTCCTCCCAATCAATGGAATCGGTTTCCTCTTGGGAGTTTGTATTCTTGATCAGTGTCCACTACTGATTAGCTTCCCCATCAAAACGATAGACCGCCAGTACCACCTTCTCTTTTTCCGAGCACCGGAGGATTGAGAATATCTTTTCAATGGAGTTAATCCATCATTCCCCAAGGAGGGGATCATAAGATACACTAAACATGGGAGGCCGTTGCCGCATGAATGATTCCACAACAATTGGCTTTTTCCTTGGAGGAGTAGGACGTTCCACTCGATTCAAATTATTATTCGTAACTTGAACCAGGTGAGCAAGTACATCCATGAAGTTTTGGGCCCCCGATTCCATCACCTTTGGCATATCATTAGGGAAATCATCACATTGCCTATCACTTTGGTTGTTGATACACGTTCTTCTATTTCCCGCCATTAACTAATAGAAATAACATATAATTAGAGGTCTTCAATACATAACTATTGGGCATAAAAGGAAAATTTGAACATAAAAGGATAAAATTATAATGAATAAGTATATCCTAACTTATGATTCCTTAGGGTAAATCTAGGTTAACATCAATAGATTTATTAACATATATTCTTAGGGCCTTTTTTGTCCATTAATAATGGTTTTTACTAAGATCGTGAATCTACCAAAGCATATCCCCCAGGAGTGTCGTAACCAAGAGTGCAGCATGGCATGTTGTCATACACTAGTTCACATTCGAGTCTAGCTCAAAGTGTTGTTTTCGTGTTTTACCCCTAGGATACATCTGTGCTAGAGCCGCATCTACCTACTCGTATCCAGATAGGGATTTATTTTCTTGATAAACCACTTGCTCAATACTCACCAAAATTTGGGAATGTTTTCTAATACTTAGTCTCATCCTTAAAGTTCACACTAAGGTGCTCTATTACTAATCTCCAAAAATAACTAGACCATCCTATGATACAAACTATAGAGACCCTAACCTTTTACACATAATACATCATGATTTTAAACATAATTCATCATCAGATTACAAGCCAAGGATCGTTAAGTCTAGTGTCTTGGAAGACTAGGTACATATATCACAAAACCTGGGGCTAAAAACACTTATTTATTTAGTGTTCATAATGAGATCCTAACTTCCGTTGCGCCCTTACATCTGTATAGGGTACCCTAGGAAACACATGAACAAGGGGATGAGCTAAAAATCCCTGTAAGAGAAAGAACATAAGAATAAACTTTAAGCACAAGAGTTATGAGGCTTGACACAATGATATTGGAAGCATGGAACATATGGAATCATTACATATAAAACACGGGATCATAAAATCATGGAATAAAATACTCATGGGATCATATAAGCATGATATTATATTAGCATAGTTTCAGAGAGAGGTGGCATAAAATTTAAATAGGACTTTAGTATGAGTCAAGGCTCACCGACTATCTCGTTTCTCATAGTAGGACAAGCCAAGGCTAACCGCCCGGACTGTTTTCCCATAATATTCTCATGGGACATTAAATTTACCCAATGCATTGGAGTGATATCCGGTATCACCCATATATGTTTATTCATTTATATTCTTTCCACATAAATAATCTCACATAATCAATAATACATAAACATAAGAGTACCCAAGGAAAGAAATGGTCACACAATCACGTCATGAAGCATAATAAAAAGAGATGTATCATACAAGCGTCCATGAAAGAAAGGAATTAAATCATAAATAGACATTAACAATGTATAAAGGAATAAATAATGACTTTTGATAACAAATTTAAGAGCTAACATATAAAAATAGTTTTTAGGATTATTTTAATCAAAACATTTTAGTGTGGTTTAAGAAAAATCGAATATCTCGTAAAATGAAAAGCGGCATAATAATTTTTTTTAAACCATAAGTAAACTAGGAGGGTTTTCAAAATAAAATTCTGATTTTATAAAGACAATTCTGAATTAAAATAGAGGATATAGTACACTCTATAATAATAAAGAATTCGGGAAGTTCCCTTAAAACGGGTTCACTTATCGGGAAGTAATGAGGAGAGAAAAACATAAAAGCATGCATATCCATGAAAGAGAGTGATGAAAGAGTCATGATAAATGATCTTGGAACATGTAAACAACATTTTGAGTATTCAAATGAAAATAAAAGATAACATCATTTTGGTAGAATGGTAGATAAGACAACCCGAAGGAATAAAAGAGGTTTGGGTAAACTTCTTTACGAATTATCGGCATGGTATCGGGAGTACTTAAGGGGGCTTAGTGACAGAGGGAGGGGAATTATCATCACCTATAAATAAAGAGGGAACTATGGGGGAGATGAGAAATCAAACCCCATAATTAATAGTTACACACAACATGTCCTAACATAGTGAGCAATCTTGAATAGGAGTGAAATTGAGAGGATTCCTTACCTTAGGTCCGTTGGTGTACTCCACCCGATATTAATGACCAGAATAGTACAATTAGGATTGTTAATCAATAGTTCGAGAACCTTATCTAATTGGAAAAGATTCAGTATAACTTTTTTAAGTTCATTTATACCCATTTTGATTGATTACAAGGTTCAATTTCATTTCTCGAGCCGTTTGTTTCATTTGTTTTAATGATAGGTTCAATTGGATTTTGGTTCAAATAAATTGTAAGATGAAAGTGGTTGTCCAGAATTGATGTTATATAACATTATTTAAAATCTAGTAGGTTACATGGTTAGAATTAATTTGGATAATTAGAGTGAAAGAGTACCATTACATTAAACAATAATAATAAACACTTGAATCAATTTTAACGATTTTGCACATAATTGACTTGTTTTGTTTTATTTTTTTATATTAGTAGTGTATGAGGATTACCGAACCTTAAATAGGAAATATAAAATAAATAATAATCCAGTTCAACCATAAAATAAATGGTTCCATGAATATAAATAAAAGAATTTGAAAACACATTATCAAAGATGTCGGTAATTTGAAACATCTCAGACAATGTTTTAATTCTAGAACGTGAGGGAGAGGAGGACAAGCATGATGCTTGAAATATTCAATAAACATGATTATAATCCAGAATATATGAAATTATTGAGATTTCATGCCTTTTGGATAAGGGAAGGGGGGAGGGTATAATAAAATAATAGAAATGAAAACAAAATACTGGAAAACGAAAGAGGGTTCTTACCCTTTGATCTCCTCTCTTTGAGACTCCTCTTGGGGGCTTTGATTATGGACTTTTGGAAAGACCAGCATGCCTTGGACGTGGGGAAGGATATTGGGGAGATATATGGGAAGAATTTAGAGAAGTCTTGGAGCTTGAGAGGTGTGGAGAAAAGAGGGAGTGAAGGGGGGGTTTATAGTGGAGGAGAGTGGGGTTTTCTTAATATAAAATTCATTAGTTTTTTAATTCCTCCCAATACAAAGAATAGTGAGTCATCCATGACCAAATATATTAAATATATAATATAAACCTGAACCATGTGGTCTTACATCAGCAGAACATCACACATGACTCAATTAATCCATTATTTAGCATTTCTTGTGAATTATAGGTTTCTACTATTCATAAAAAATTCAAGTATTTCATAAAAATCCAAAAACATCACCCAAACCATTTTACGATGTTCAGAATCCAAAAATGAAGTCCATTTTTCCAAAATAATTTTCTATATATGATTATTTTAATATTCAATTAAAATAATAATTTATTATCAAAAACTAGTTTTAAAACCTTCATTAACTTATTCTAAAATATAGGTTTATCATACTTCCAACTTGAATATTATTTCTATAACACCATAGGTGAGTTTACTATTCATTAGGGTATATCACTATTCATAAGGGTAGGTTACAAATCATTTGGGTAGGTTACTATTCACCAAAAAATATTTTTGTTTTATTAGACTCCAAAAAACATCTTTAACACAACCGTCTATGCCGGATTTTCGAAATTCCAAACATAGAAGTGATAATGGATTGAATAAAATGATAAGGTAAGTCTCGAATCATACAAATTATGAGGGAATTTACTAATGAATCCCATAAATACATTTCTGGTATTCGTTTGGAAAGTTATTTGGAGTTCTCATTTTTAATTTTACCAATATCATCACCTATTTCCCTGAGACCCTGTATAATCGAAACCATTTATCTTGAATAAAAATTGAATAAATTTCATAAGAAATGAGTAATGCATTTCGTGTAACCTAGTAGATCATGATGGGGTCCTCCAGTTCCATTTTAATGAACATGTTTGCTCCCAATCCTATCTGCATTTATTATCATAGACTCAAAAAAATTAAGATAAAAAAGAATCAAATCCTTATATTGATTAATTGGTTAATAATCTATATTGGGCCCATTAGTTTTCCAAGGTAGGGATTTGTCAAGTCTATCACCAATTAAATTTGGAGAAGGCTGGTATCCCAAAAATACATTTTGAAAAAGGTATAGACAATATCAATTCATAGTGTTTCCCATTTGAAAAAAGTAATCCTAAATTAGTCATGTATAAGATGTATAGAGTCATTATATATTACATTAAAAAAATTCTGGTAGTACTTCTAAATGGAATTATAAAATTAAAATAAAAATCTAACGAATTTAAGGAGAATTTGGTAAAATTGATAAGGTCAATATGAAATGATTATCTACAATAAAATTATAGAAAATGTGAGTTTTGAATTTAAGAGGTATCATTAATTGGCAATGTTATCACTCCCAAATGGATACTTATAATTTATTTATAGAAAATATATATTGATTAGTGCATCATAGAAAAATATGAAAAATATAACCATACTCTACCTGGACTATCATGGTACTATCAATTGTTTTCATGAAAATTTGATAATTTTTAAACCAACTAACTGATCAATCATCAAAGTATGTGATGATTATTGTGACCAATTAATTCAAATAAAGGTTCATTGAATTCAAAAAACTATATTATCAAAGCACTAGTGCATAAAATAATTACTGTTGGGGACCATGTTATGAAATACAATGATTTTTAAAAGAAGGGTCTAGGTTTTATATTTATTATTAATTATAATGTGATAGAAAATTACTAAAATAATTTTCAATTGTAGAACAATTCAACCCATTATCATATTTTGATGATGTCTTTATCATATTGATGATTTGGTGGAATTATATCTATGGAGAAAATGTGTAAAATAAATTTGGATCATAAGATCCTCAAATACGTACTCATAATGAAGAATATTAATTTACACAAAATATGATTTTATGAAATGATTGAGGACTATGAAAAATAAATATATTAATATACTTGTAAACATAAATAAATCGAAGATAATATCTATATAAGGGATCATGAAACCAAAAAAATGATTAGTTTTGAGTAGGATTAAATATTATTTAACCTATAATTATTGAATCGTGAAATCATAATGCAGAGAATAACATTCAATCTAAATAAAATTATTACTTATTAATTCATCATTATGATGTTAATGGACGGATTATGGAATACTGTAGAAATATATATAATCATTAATTCTATAAGAAAAGTGAAATCTGATGAGTTCAAGATGTATTAAGAAGAATATGGGAGATTTGGGTTATCAATATATGTACCACATAGTCCTGATACAAAGATAGTGTTATTAAATGGTCTACATATATTGACATTATCCCTCCATTATGAGAGCTTGATAAGTTATTAATATCACTAACAGAAATATTATTGGAATATATGATTATAGAGATTGTAGAATATACATCAAAATCATGTTTTATTAACAAATAAATGAAGAATGGAAAAATTAATATATATAATGATGAATAGTTACTCAAACCAAAATAAAAATGGGAAAAAATCTCCATTATTTTTTTCAAATTTCACCAAAATAAATTTAGAGAAAATATTAACTCATGGGTTATAGTGGATCGTCATATAATGACATATCATATCATTGAAATTCAAGAGTAATTCTAAATTAATAAAATTGTAAGGATATTAATCAGGGATGTCTTGAGGCTACATTGAACACCACAATCAAAAATATCTAAATGGGATCCAATGATTTCATTGATGTTTATTAAAATACTCCTATATTGTCTAAAAACAAAGTTAAATTTTACAATGGGGTTTCACCCAAAACTAATTTCCAATATATGTTTACTATGAAGATATATATTCACATGTTTATATAATTTGCAATAGATATAAAATGATAGAGGTTCAACATTTTCTTCTTTTTGAGATCCCATACAGTAATTAAATCAATATAGTTACAAAAATATCACCATATGAATCAATTTATTAGAAGATATATTGGACTCTTATGGGATGAGATGAAAGAATAGAATCTAGTTTATTGGGATCTAAAATAGTCATTGAATTGTTAGAAAAAATGAACATAATTAAACACATATTGGCTGGTCACTATTGTAAAATAGTTATAATGAAAACCATTAATATGATCTAGAGTTTGATGTTGGTGATAATGTGTACCTTCATATATCTCTAAAAAAAATTTATGATCTTTGAGATGATTGGAATCCTATAGTATAGATTCAATGGACCCTCTAAAATTATTTGTTTCATCAAATATGTTCCCAATTGACTTGATCTTTGAGCAACACATTCTCAAATATATGACATTTTCTGTGTATTGAGATTGATAATTTTTATATAAGATAAATAAAAAGTATTAAATATATATAATATATAGTTATAGAGTGATAAATCATGTGATGAGAACTCGAAAAAGATATTAAATTGTAGGTACAACTCTCAATACAACAAGAAAATTCACTTAGTCAATGTTTGGTCTCAAAACTATATGTATAAGGAAGAAACAAGATAATTAAGGGAGAAATGAAATACAAGAACACTCCACTATTTTTTTTTAAAAGTGACATAGAATTTTGATTTAGATTATTAAAAATTATTGAAGACTATAATGGGCCAATAATTCATACTATTAGAAAAAGAATACATGTTCACTATAAATATTTAATTATGTTTTTCAATAGAATCACATTGATTTTTTTTTCATTTCATAGGTAGATATCAAACCAAAAAATAGAGTTTACTGAAATAACATGAAATAGTTTTGGGAAATGAAAATATGAATAATTAAATCATTATAAAAAACTACAAATACTCGAATTCTCCCATGATAAAAATTCAATCCATCAAACTAGAATGAGAATTGGAGGAATCAGGAATATGATTGAAATTATTAAGGGAATAATAGAAAACTATATGAGAATGGAATAATAACATTGTGTGATAATATATGATTTTATATGAATTATTAAAGTAATTGTGATTATTTAATATTTATTGTTACCTAACTATTTCAATGCAATAGTTATATGACATTTGGAATAGTTATTAAACACATACAAATGCAAACATGATAGTATTACATTTAAATGACTAATGAAATTAAAAAAACAATAATGGGGTTTCTAGTAAAATGAAAATAATGAATATTTACAACTATAAATAATTAGAAAAAATCATATTGATAAAATGATTGTTTTTATTTATGTAAAAAAATATCCTTTATTTCAATTTTTTATATATTAAAAAAAATTAAAAAAAATTATAATAATTATTCATTAAAATATTTCTATTTTTCATTATGATGGTAATAAAATTATATGTGACAACATAATATTAATCAAGGAATTAAGAAATTAAATATTATAATTATTCAAATAAATAATGTCTTTAATTTAATAAAATAAATTTATAATATTTATAAAATTACTTTGATAAAATGTACATATTTTTTCATAATATGTTCACTAAAACATTGTTAGAGATAATTTTTGGTATATTTCTAAAATAATTGATATTTTGTTAAATTGTGGAAATAGAATAATATAGTATTTACAATACAATTTAAATACATGAATTACTAATTCATGTATAATTAATGAAACCATTATTTGAACTATATATTAATAAATGTCTATTTGTAGTCAAAATAAGAAAACAATTTATATTATTCTAATAAAGTATTAAAATAATTATTATTATATTAAAAAACATCCTTATGATCTTGTAAATAAGACCCCTTCTCTTCAAAAGTTCTGTGTAATAGATCATGACAAATTGTTAACAAATTCTCTTCTTTAAAATAACTGACACATGTCACATATATTTACCCACCATTTTCAATTATATGGATAATCATGTGGTCATGTGAGAGGAGAAAATAATGGAATATGTAAATTCACAGTAGTATCACATTAAATTTGATTATTCATCTAAACATCACATGTTTTTTCATCCACTGTGACATATTAAAATCATAATATTATGTTTACTAATATTTTATTATTATGGAAGAATATCCTTTCTTCTTCCCCTCACATTATACTAATGTGGAAATAGTTTTCCATATTATGGTCACTTCACCACCACTATGAACAATAACTTCATTTTCTCAGCACATCCATCATTAATGGATATAATACAATGATTATGGTTAAAAATCATCCATGTATGTATATAATATTTTTTTCACACTGTGTAATGGATTAATATTCATCTGGTTGAATGTTGTCGTATAATTTCACAATGGAAAGAAAACCCAGGATTGTGAATTAGATAAATAATTTTAATAAATAAAATAAACAAAAAAGTGTAATTTTTATTATAATGGGAATTTACATCATCTCTGAACTGTTAGAATATCATGAAAATAATACCTCCACACTACTAGGGTTATGGAAACCATTCATAAATACCTTTAATAATTTATTATAAGTGATGTGACATTGGAACTATGGAAAAAACAACATTTGTATAGTATAAAGAGAAATGATATCTAAATAAATTGAAACTATAATAAAATAAAACAAATTATAATTTGTAAAATATATTTTCACATGTTTCCCAATCATGTATTTTATAAATGAAATTTTATTATGCCCTATATTATGTAATAGTATAGAGGTAGTCAATACCTGATGTAAGGGATATTTATAAACCATTCTATTTTCTTTTTGATGTTCCTTACCACTCTCTTCCTCACATTCTCACATTTATATTTTAAAAAATGGATTCTATTTTCATGATATATTAACCAACTAAATTTAAAATGTGTATCATTGGTTTTTTATTTTTGGGATATATAATATTTTTAAGTTCTATTACAGAATATTTCTTTGGTAAATACCTAATTAATTGGAACGTCATATTTAATATTTTATGTTATGAACCACAACATAAAATGTTTTTAATTTTCAATGGTTTTGTGAATATTACTTATATAATTGGGAAAACACTTTAAAAAAATGTTAATTTATATCTAATATGTTTTTTTGATATCCTTACTTTTTACATATATACATTCATACAACATCACAAATTCTGTTTATTTCCAATATTGTTTTTCCATTTTTATTGAATATTATTCAGATAAACACAATATCTGTGGATTTTTATTATATAACCAAATATTCATAATAAAAATATTTTATTCCATATTTTATTTTTAATCCTTATATGGTATATTTTTTTTATGATTTGAGGAATTTTATTTATCCAATTTTTTATCTTGAGTATTTCTCATGCATTTTCCAAATACATGATTTCTTCACGTGGTACACATATACATGTGAATATTATAATGGGGAGAAAAAAATTGAAATCCAATTTTTGGGTAATTTTTATGTTTTATGAGATGATATTTATAGGATCATGGAGTAATCAAAATCCATTTCAGTATACTATCCACCATATTGTAGGGTCTTTCCTATGATCCTCAACTAATGTCTATAGTGTTAAATGTTATGATGATACCAACTTTATATCGTTCCATGTGAATATATTTTATATTCATTTTAACATTCATTATTTTATAATTCTCCTATGATGGTTCTATACACCAAACATGTTAGGGTACATTGACATCCATAACATGTATTATGTTTGATATAAACACATTATAATCAGACCACACTTTTTTTGATAGTTCTACATATATAATATTATTATTAATTTACCCATACTACATGTCATATAAAATGGTCGTCTCTATTTATAGGATATAATTGTAATATTAATAGAATAAAATCGTGAAAATGATTTAATATATTATGGTTAAGATACAAAATTTTGACAGGACGTATATATTGTAAACCCATATGTTTCTTCGAGCTCATAATAATTTATATTTATTCTGATTAACTTCTCACATAATGATCTTTAATAGATGAGATCATGAACATAGAATGCTAATTGAAACAACACATGTTTCAAATATCATTCATTGTTCCCTTATATAAACATAGGAATTGGTATTTTGACTTTAAATTATCATCATTGTATCCCATTTCATCACATACATAATATCAAGGTAAAAACAATGAAATTGAATTCTTAATGAGGTAGCATCTGTTTGATCAGTCTCTGGTTGTACGAAATTGGTTGAATGGTTATGAAATAATTTATCACTTCTTACTTGAGGATGTTATATCTCATACATAGTTGGCTATGATGTTAGAACCTTCATTAAATATATAGACATGGTATTTTAATGTAAGTATTTCTAGTAAAGTAAATAAGTAATTAAATAATAATGGATAATGAAAAAATTTGTACATCTCAAATTATGATATATCACAAGACAAATTGATTATGTTACACCATATTTGTTAGTAGTATGGTTGATGTTCTTAAGAATGTTCCTTATCTATTTATGGGCATTGATGGGTTTCTACAAACCACTCTTTTTCTATGAATTATATTTACTTATATTGATATAATTTCCTTGAGGGTCACAAATAATAGAATATTCAAAAGAATTCCATATTCTCGTGAATATGTGTATAAGACATGGTGGGACTCATCATGGGCACTGACTGTTGTCCAATTATTAATAATCATTGATGAATAAATAATTTTTTTTATTATCCATGTATATAATAATTAGTTAAACTCAATTATTAAATGTAATTACATGTATTTAACTAATGACATGGTGAAATATTATTCCAAAAAAAATATTATATTAATATTTGACTTTGATTTAACATTATTCGATTCATAATTCTATTTAATGACTTTTTCTTTTCATGTTATATATAAACTATATATTACATGTAGGATGTGATATTTAAATGAAGAATATGGTACATTTCATTACTCAAAAAATCTAATTGTATCTTATTTTGTTGATGATGGATATATGTGGGTCAAAGAACACTTCATGGGTTTTTCAACACCAACAATATAAGAATATAAGGAAGGTATTTTACACAATGATTTCAATCCAACAGTTTGAGATCCACTATTTACTATTAACATATCCATGAGATACAAATATCACATTGGAGCTTCTGATCCCCAGTCACCACCACATAGGCAAATGATGATATCATGGTTATCATCGAGGTGTCGAATTATTCAATGAATAATGGTGATAGAACCTAAAATTAAATTATCGATGACTACTTAGATTCATGAAGTGTGTTATGATGATCTATTAGGGTTCGTTTTTGAATCCTTCATGTAAAACACAATGGTGATGACCACTAATGGAATATGTTTTACATTCAAATGAGTTATTCATTCTTTTTATTTTTTTAATAAAACTCTAGAGAGATCCCCAGTCCTCTACTGGGGTTATGAACTCCATCTAAGAAAATTTTAGGTTTCTCTGATTATAAAAATGTCTAAAACCCAATCCCATCATCTTCTAAAATATACCCGAGTACTAGAAATTTATATTGAAGTGATTAGTTGATTTTTTTAATAAAAAATTATTTCTCATTTAAATTAGAGGCATTTCACACTATCTCAATAGAATAGGTCACCCATAAATATAATTTTTAACATCCTTGTAATGGAAATAATAAATATTTAATATGATTAATAATATTTTAGTTGAGGGTCAAAATTGAAGTATAATATAAATAAATATCAGTTCATGTTTTTATTTTTGTGAGATTCAGTTCTAGCTAGTTTCTAGTTGAATTTTTTCCACTTTGTTTCTGCATCCCATGGAATCATTATCATATATATATATATATATATTTCTATAAGTGAGGGTTTTCAAAATTGTTGGGTATTACATGGCACTAAAAACCTTATCATAATATTTTCCAATTTTAACTGATAATTTATTTGACATAAAAATATAAATAATTTGAATATAATATTCATAGGTTTTCTAAAAAAACTGGTAACACATAATGGCGGTATCCAAATGTAACGTCCCAACCTAGGTGCTACAAAATAGTGCCTCAAGCCTATTGGTTATATAACATCAAGCATAATTCCTCATATACCAAAGTCTACCAACTATTACTGACATTATAATGTATAAAATGGTAAGACTATTCCCTCTTTATCAAATTAGAACAAAAAAAGATATAAATAAACAAATAAAAAAATTAAAATAACCATAACCAGAATGATAATAGTTCACATGATCTAAAAAAATAGTAATGAAATATCCATGAAAAAAAACTGTTGATATGTAATTCCATATATGTGTAAATTTTCTAAAAAATATTAAAAAATAAATGAACATAAAAATCCCCAATAAGGGTATGACGTCATGTTGGGTTCCCTCATCCATGCTCTATCCTAACTCTGTCATCTATCATGTGCAACTTTCTATTACCTTTTCTTAATAACAAGAATTCTATTCAAGATGTGATTAGGGGGCTCCAGTAGCAAGTGAGTACAACTCAGTATGCCATTATCAATGATGTATATAACAGTATCGAGACTATGAAAATTTATGTTATTATATAATGAATAAAATTAATAAATGTAAATTCTTTTCCCATTTCAGTAATCATTAATTATCTGTAATATATACTTGGGTTAACTGTGACAAAAACCAATCTATAACTACTTTTCTATAAATTAGAGATTGAACCATATCATATAAGGAATCATAGTTCATTGTAATGTGGATTTCCATTATCCATTAAAATACAATTATTATCATGGCTACTAGGAATAATAGTCATATTCCATCATTTTTTGGACAAGAAAATCATGTCTATCATCCAATTGGATTGTGAATAATAAGACCCTATATTATTCCAAATTATCATCACATATGGTTTTTTCATGAATCAATCTGTGTCCCACACTCATTGTTATAAAATATAGTATTTTTGAAGCATCATTCCCAATACATCACATGTCATCATTTATATTAAAATATCACATGTTTCATATACAATCAATGTTTAGATTCATGAACCTTATTATCAATTATTCAAATTACATTACTGAATTTCAATTAAATAAAACAAATTTGTTTCTTCAATTTAATCATCTGGAATTAATATAAACATTTCAATATTAATCTATTTAACATAATGAATTCATATAAACCATTTTTCCAATGTGATTAATCTAGTAATCCTTTAATTCATATTAATCAATCAACTCTTAATCACATTAATTGATAAATAATATAAATATATATTCCACAAATCCCATAATCCCAATAACCCATATATTTCATAATTCGATTAAATAATCTATTTATTATAAAGTATTATTCATGATTCAACAACAAAAGAAGGAAATTCAATTTCCATAATTACATAAAAAAAATATAACTCTGTACTATGGGAATAGAAATTTGGACCACCTACCTCAAGATCATTGATGGAAATTAAAAAATGTATAAATCCACAATTTGAAATGGAATAATCATTTTTACAATGAAGAATGATATATATAATGAAAAACTAGATAAAACATGAAAAGAATTAAATATATCATAACATATATATAAATCAATTCTCAGTATGAAATAACACATACCACTTCATTAGAAAAGGCATATGATATAGAGAGAACCAGACTAGAAGAGATCACATTCTGAAAGATGTGTAGATCTATCAATTAAATATTTGATTAGTTAAGAATAGATAATTGAAGGACAAGGAATCCATCAGGATACCTCTAATATCATTGTAAAACATCCTATGTCGAATAGGGGTGAATGATTGTGAAATCATTGGTGTTCTTGTTTTTCAATTTTAATTTTCAGAATAATAAAACCATCATTCTATGATTAGTGGGTAGGGGTGCATGATTTTCCAAATTGTTCCCCCAACCAAGTGACTCATCATAGTCACACTTAGTATCTACTATGAGGGTGCACTATTTTCAAAATCATTCCAACCATAAAATACCTATGTATATGTGGATGTATAATTTTATGGGGCTACACGCACTATTTGGGAAAACAATGCACCAATTTTACAGTCCCCTTTTTCCATCAAAAATTCAAAAAAAAATTAAAACACCATGAAACAAGAACCAAAAAATATGTATAAAAAAGGTAAAAGAGTATATATATTCAGGCACACGATATCTCAATAAAATGTTGGGATCTTACAATCTTAGCACCTTATAAGAGGTCATATTCCATAGTGACTCCCAAGTGTCTATATAAATCTATGGTAAACATATCGGGCCACCTAGCCCGTATATCTGCTTATCTCTCTCATGATTCCTTCTAGATATTTTCATGTTTCCATAATACATGAACTTTCGATATGTACATTCTATTCAACATATCAGAACTATGATCCATCACATGTATTAAATTCCAATCCAAGGATCCATAAGCCTCATGCACAACCTCAACAACATCAATCATAGGATATAGGTTGGGGTGATATAGCAGAATCTATGACACATGAAAAAATATTTCATAGAATTTTAACACTATGGAATATCTAATTGGAAGGAAACCATCTAAATTCTCTCCATGAACCGAAATGGTTTGAATACCCAAGGCACCAGCATTCACTATCGTTGAATCCTATCTTGATCCAAATGTGGAAACACTATAAGGAACACACTATCACCCACTATATACTCCAGGGGTCGCTGACTTTTATCATCACACAACTTCTGCCTACTATAAGATGATACCTTACATTTCGAAATTAGTTAATACTTCCCATTTTTCTCCAGCACAAGACATGATCCCAACAACTCTGACTCAATTTCCTCTATCAAGAATAGAGGAAATCAATATGTCTTACAATAAAGTGATTCATATATTTCCATCAAAATAGTTTCCAAATAATTATTATCATTAGAGAACTGAACAAGTGTTATGTTCTTCTCCCATTACCGACCATAGTCTAGGACACAATCCCATAGAATATCCTCCAAAACATATATGGTACACTCTAACTGCACATAAATTATTGGAAATCCAAACATAGAAATAAATATTTAAAAATTACTTCTATAATCCTTACAATAATCCTGAAGTTAAATTTGAGTCATGATATGAAAATATACTCCACAAAACCCTATGTTGATGTAATATCCCTCAAGAATATATATCTCTCAACTAATACAATTATAAAGACACTAGATTGTGAAAGAAAAGTTTTAATTTTGTCAATTGATCCACAATCACCAAAATAACATAATTCTTTCACGTAATCCTATAGAGACTGGACATTAATTCCCATGTAATTTTATTGTACATCCATTTTGGAATAGTAAATTGATGTAGTAATCCACCAGGTCATTGATTCATAGCCTTGAATTGTTTATAGGTGTTAAGTCATGCTATTAATCATGAGGTCTCACTTTTCATTATTTTCCCCCAATACTATATCCATAGGCCAATATACATTTTAGTCAAACCTGGATACACTACCCACATAGATTTATGTAATTAATTTGTCATCACATACTAAATTCATGTTTCAAAATAAACATGAACACATACTTAAATGATATGATCATAATCTATAGTCTAATATTATGGTGTCTCCCCACCATCAAGTATTATCCCAAAGGTAAAAATATAAATCCTCAAAATTCATCTCCCAAGTTCATGTTTGATTAGGATTTGAATGTTAGTCAAATGCATTTGTAACTCCATGAAATAATTATCACATGAATCATTTCAATTAATAATTACACCCTTCTTGGTAAATCCCAAATGTGGTTCCACTAAGTGTGAAAAGTCGTCGATGAACATTTGATAGTTTCCTTCTTGGCCAAGAATGCTACAGATAAAAAATATTATAGACCTCTCTTAAAAAACCATTTCATGCACCTACTCTGGGTCCGCTGACTCACCTTCCAATGTGATGATATGACTGAATAAATATAACTAATAAATCCAATATTAGAACTAATTTTTATAATCATATAGAATATTCTATATAAGTGTACTATGAATGAGTTTAATATATTAGGAATGATCATCATTATTTTTAGAGTACACAAAGTTGTCCTCAACAAAAAAACCACAAACTGATCCCAGTAGGGGTGGAATATTAGGTTTATCAAGGCCATAAAAACAAGAAGAGAATTCTTCCGCCCACACTTCATCACAATGTTTTCATGTATAACATAACTGGTTCCAAAATATGTCTATTGTATATCAAAGGTGAAAAAAATAAAGAGTTGATAAATCCAACCTCAATAGAACACACTCTTCATAAACATATCTCCCTTGATCATACTCTAAATATTTACCAATTTTCAAAAACAAACATAATAACTGCACTATTTGGATTAAACTCTTTACGAGGTGTGATGTCATAAAAAATAGAAGAAAACATATCAAATAAGAAACCATAAAGTGTACAAACCTCAGGAATAGTACGTCTGACTGTTGGTGGTCCTTTCTCCCTCTCTTATATTATTGGATGAAATGCATGAATTAGTAAAGCATTTGATTCATGTGATTCAGTTAGTTTCACCTAAGTTGTATCACATAGTTAATATGGTTGATCTTTTCCGAGAGTACCCCACCAACCACCTCGACCTCCCTGGCTATTATAAATACAATTACTATACTGATATGGTTTAGAATATTCACTTCCAACACTCTAATTTTTTCTTGATCCACTTTCATTACCCTCCTATTATGGAATACTATAGAACTGTTATAGATTCTCCATCATTACACAATAATATCACTCTAAAGCTTCTTGGGGGAACAACCTACATAAGTGAATTGGCCTACCACATTAGTGGTAGATCACTATATCCATTTCTAAGTAATAGACCCTTCACCAATACCAATCTAAATTCAACTAATTTAGTTGAAATTTTCATAGAAATGATTCCTACTATCAAAACATTTATCACCTATTCATCCAGTAGAAACCACCTACATCTCACTATAATACTTCTTTAGGTTCGCTTATGATATGAGAGCTTGATTCACCACCTTAATATTAATATTCAGTATAATGTTTCTATCCTGGTACCTAATTACAAAATTATTACCACCAGGAAAACATTTAGTATTAGTATCATAATCCATTTTTAATTAGAGGACGGGGAAATGAAAATCCATAAAGCTTATTGTATTTTGAATTATGAATTTTAAACCATGGGTAAACATCATAAACTCGTATTCCCTTAACACCCTCAGTATATCATGGTAAAAGTAACCTAAGAGCCTCTCCACAATTTCCTCCAACACCATATTATCTAATTTTCCATCATGAGTCCGGATGTCCCATAAATTATTCACCTAACCAAAAAACATATAAGCAGACAATTTAAATTTATCCTCAGTAGGAGTCACTATGTGGTCAAGGATCATCTTGATAGAATCATTCCAGAACTCAGCTACCCCATGTCCACTCTCTTTAGTGAATGTTTATGGGTTCTTCAAATAGAACTACATTCCTAGGTAGGACATTCATTTCACAACCTTCCCTATGTATCATTCTTTAAATAGAATAAATTGTCATGTTTTATTAGGGAACTACTCTCTTTCATCCTCACATGGAACTATCAGAGCCTCTTGTTCCATTACTAGGGGCACACTTCCTTCCATTTCCTCCTACCATCGATTAAACAAAAATCATCATTGAGTCATATCTATAAAAATCCAAAAAAAATATCATATGTAACATTAATAAATATTAACACATATATGTAAGTGGGATTCATATAAAAGTATAACAATTCATCCCCCATACACAGCCACACGATCCAAATGGAGGGGTTGTCACTGCCCTTAACTATCCCTCATCTAGGTCATTATTGTAATATCCAAGGTAATTATAGAATAATACATTTTCATATTATTAAGATTTATTAATTAGATATAATTAAAAATAGACAATATTTTCAACAATGTATAATATAAAACTATATTTATTGTTAAAAACATCAGTTTTCAAAAAAATAGTTTTATCAAATTTTGATGGTGAATGAATTTTAAATCTATATTTTTAAAATTTCATGCGTTCTTTGTGAAAAAATAATCATTTCATTTGGAAGGAGGATGTCATATTTACTTTTTTTATTTTTATTTATTTTTTGAAAAAATATTATTTTAGTAAATAGTGGGAAATACTATGATTAAATTCCAACTTCTTTGTAGTCTAATTTATTTATACTTTTAAAATACCCTTTTAATAGGTTTCATTCTATATTCACATTATTTTTTATAATTTTATGTATTGTAATTCATTTTAATTAAAATCAAATTGAAATTACATATATTTACATTTTAAGCTTTTGAAAAATTCACTTTAAACTCCATCTTTTTTGTTTTCTCTATGGAATTAATTTTAAATATAATTTTCCAAAATATGTAAATTTAGTTTGAAAAATTGGATTCCATATTTGAAATAAAATGGTCATTATTTGTTTTTAATTTAAATTTTGTTTTTAGAAAAAAAATTGACACTATGTTAAAAAAATTATTTATCATAGAAATATTAATATTTTAAAAAGGATTAAAATTCAAAGATAAAATCATAACTTACATAAAAATTACAACATTTAAAGGGTTGTTGAGGTGTGTATCAACACTAACCATCATATAAAACATTAATTATAGGACAATGTTGTGTAATTTAATGACATGTATATGTGGAAAGCTTTTATAATTAAATAATCATTAAATTAATCACTTGAACCCACCTATCATGAAGTATGAATAAAATACCTCACCTCCCCATTTTGAACGAAATAGACTTTTAAATACTAAAATATATCTCCAAAATAAAAACCTGACCAGAAAAAATAAATTTCTATATTGATATTATCCTCGCTAGGAGTCTCTATGTGGTTAAGGATCATCTAGAAAGTCTCAATCCAAAACTTATCTGCCTTAGGTCCACTCTCATTGGTGAAACTATGAGGGTTAAACAAATGGACCTAAATTTTTTATGTATGATACAATATTAAGAACTTTAGATTTATATCATTCCTTAAATAAAATAAATTGATAAAATTTATCATGGAACTTCTCTCCATATTCCTATATTGGAACGATCAGAGCCTCTTGTTCCATTTCTAGGGGCACATTTCTAGCCATGTCCTCCTACAATCCTTTAAACATGAACCATAATAGTGGCACAACTATATGTTTTAAACAAATATATGTGGGAACATTACAAAACATTAATAGAATTAGGTAAGTGGTATATAAATAAATATAAAACCATTCATCCCACTTACCCAACCACATGTTTAAAATGGAGGCACTATCACTGCACTCAACCATCCCTCATCTAGTTCATTGATGTATCATCCCAGGTAATTATAAAATATTATATTTTCATAGGTATTAATATTTATTAATTATATATAATTTAAAGTAGACTATATTTTCACCAATGTATATGATAAATCTAGATTTATGGTTAAAAACAATGTTTTTATAAAAAACAGTTTTAAAGCCATTTGATGGTGAACTAATTTTAAATATATTTTTTAACAATTTAATATGACATTTTTTACCAAATAAAAATATTATTTGGAATAGTGACATCAACATTTACTTTGGAATTTTTTAATGTTTTTTATAAAATTATTATTTTAACTAATACATAGAAATAATGTGTTTTAATTCTAATCATCTTTGTCGCCTAATTTTTTTCTATTTTTAAAAGCTATATTTAATAGATTTTAAACTTTATTTAGATTATTTTTTTATAATTTAATCCAATTTTGGTAATTTTAATTAATTTAAAATTTAAATTAGACATAACTACATTGTATACTTTTTATCATTTCAATTTAAAACTCAACTTTTTAGTTCTTTATGTGGAATTAATATTAAATATAATTTCCCCAATTCTGTAAATTTTGTTAGGTAAAATTTCTTCTATATTTTAAATATGAAATTCCTTATATGTTTTTAATGTCAATTTTATTATATAGATATAAAAATGTTACCATGGTAAAAATATTATTTACAACAGTAAATGTAAAATTTTGACAAGGGGTAAAATGAAAAGATATAGACTTCAGAAACCAAAACAATTCATCATTAAAAGGGTGGATGAAGTTTTACATTACCTTAACCACCACCTAAAAAATAATTATATGGTAATGTCAAATAATCTATTGCCACATCATTAGGGTTAGATATTAATATAAAATTATCAATAAATTAATCACTTGAACCCACGTCTCCTAATGTATAAATAACAACCCTCTCCTCTTTATGACCGAAAAATCCATTTATATCCTAAAGTATCTTCCCATACTTGCCTCCTAACTCTCCATTTAGGTACTCTATCGACCATATTACGATGTCTTGCTAGTGAGCATTAAGTGTTGTTTATGATGTTGAGTGTAATGATGGTTCCCAATTTATATGGTTCAATGTCAATATATTCCATATTCATTTTCAATTCATTCATATTATAATTATTGAATGTTGGTTTTATAGGAAAAAAATATATGGGAACTTTTATTTCCATTTCGTGTATACAATTTGATATATACACATTCTAATATTACAAGACTTTTGTTGATAGTTCTACATATATAATTGTAATTTTAATTTACTCATATTACATGCTATATAAATTGGTTGCATCTATTCCTTGTTTATGATTGTTATTTTAATAGACCATGGTAGTGATCATAAGGGAATATATTGTGTTCAAGATAAAACATTTTCATAGGACAAAACTGTCGTAAAATAATGAAGTTCCTCATGATAATTAGAATTGATATTTATTTTAATTAAGTTCACACGGGATTATATATAATATATGAGATGATGGGAACATAATGCTAATAGAAACACCACATGTTTCACATCTCATTGGTTTTCCCCATATATGAACAAGGTTATTGGTGTTTCTACTTTAGAATATCATCATTGTCTCCCATTTGATCACATACATTAATTTAAGGTAAAAACATGTAATTGAATTCTTTGCGAGGTAGATTATGTTGGTTCAGTATTTTGTGGTTTGGAATTGGTTGAATGGTTATGATATAATTTTTCAAATCATACATGAGGAAGTGATGTCTCAATCCTAGTTGATTATGATGTTAGTTCCTTCATTAAATATATTCCCGTGGTATTCTAATATATGTTTGTCTAGTATATTTAATAATTAATTCATTAATATTGGATGATGAAAATATTTGTACATACCACTTTATTATATATCACAATACAATGATATTATGATACATGGTCTGTGTTCATAGAATGGATTCTGTTCCTATAACTATTCGTTTACTATTTAGATGCGTTAATGGGTTCTTAGAAACCACTCATGGTCTATGAATTTTATTTACCTATATAGAGATAATGTTCTAGAGGTTCTCACAGAATAAAATATTAAAAAAATCAATTTTCTAGTGAATATGTGTCTGGGACATAGTCGGCCCCACCATGGGCACAGAGTTCTATCTAATTATTAATGATCACCATTAAATAAATAAGTTAATTATTATCAATGTATATAATAATTGGGTTAACATTAATTTTTAAAAGTATTTACATGTATTTAAGTAAATTAATGGAGAAATATTATTTGAAAAATCATTTCATTAATAATATATTTTCATTTAATTTTGATAGAATTAAAATTCATGTTATGATTTGGTCTTATTAGGTGATATATTTGTTATATATTTCTAGTACGTGATAAAATTTAAATGATTATTATAGAACATTTAGTTAATCATAAAATGTAATTTATAGATTATTTTGTTTGTGATGGATATATGGGGGTCTAGAACCCTTAATGGGTATTTTTGCACCCACAACATAATAATAGAAAGAAGATATTGTCCACAATGATTTTAATCCAACATATTGAGATCTCCTCACTCATATTCCCATATCCAATTTAGAGAAATATCTCATTGGATCTTTTGATCCCCAATCTACATCATATATTGAAATGGACAAATCATGGGTACCATTGAGGATCAATGTAGTCAATGATGAATAGTGATATAACCTAAAATTCAATGACTGCATAGATTCCTGAAGTGTGTTATCATGATTTATTGGGGTTTGTGTTTGAATCCTTCTAGTAACACTCAACAGTGAAGACCCAAAATTGAATGTGTTTTACATTCAAACATTTTATTCATTATTATTTCATAAAAATTCAAGATAGTTCCTTAGTACTCTACTGGGTCTTAGAATGACAGATTTGAAAATGTTGTGTTGTTGTGATAATGAAAATGATTAAAATCCTATCCCACTAGATTTTGATGCACACCCATGTACCAGATATTATTATTGAAGCGATATAATGAAATTTTTTTTTGTAAAAAATTAGTTATTTTTAAATTAAAAAGAGAAATTTCACACAGTATCAGCAGAATAGAGAACCCATCGATCTGAATTTGACAATCCGTGAAATAGCCATATGAAATTTTTAATATGGATAAAAATTTGGTTATTGTGGGTCAAAAATTTATGTAAATTGTTAATATATATTAGTTCTTGTTTTTATTTTAGAAATATTTGGTTCTAGATAGGATATAGTCAAAAAAATTTCCCAATCTGTTTTATTCTTCCGAAGAAATATTTATCATATATATATATATATTCTTATATATCGGTATTTTTCACAATTTTTGGTGATTACTTCGCATTTAAAAACCTTATCATAATTTATTCCCAATTTCATCACATGGTAAGTTTGACATAAAAATATAAATAATTTCCACATCCTATGTATAGGTTTATTTTAAAATACTGGTAACAGACAATGGCGGTATGAAAATGTGACATCCCAACCCAGGTGGTACACAATAGTTCCCCAATCCTATTAGTTACATCATTTCTTACACAGTTCCCCATAATCCAAAGGCCAGCAACTAGTATTTAGGGACTAATGTATGAATTTTGCAGACTATACGCTCTTTATCAAAGTAGCACAAAAATAGATAATAAATACAGAAAAAATTAAAAATAACCCTAACCATTATAATAATATTATAACATGATCACCAAAATAGAAGTACAATATCATAACCAAAAATAGTAGATATATAATTCCATATATGTTTAAATTTTCCAAAAAAATACTAAAAAATAAATACACATTAATAACTCCCCAAAAAGGACCAGACATCATGTTGGGTTCCCACATTCATACTCCATCCTGACATTGCCATTTATCAAATGGATCTTTATATTATCTTGTCATATAAACAAGATGTCTATCCAGGCACTGATCTGGGAGCCCGATTATGGTGTGTGTATAACATAGTATTCCAACAAAAATGATGTATAATATACTATCAAATCAATGAAAATTTATGTTATTTTATTAACAATAAAATTCAACAATGTAGAAAAGTTATCACTTTTCATTAATCTATAATTAACACCAAAAACAACCTCTATTCACAATGAGACAAGAACAATCACTACAATCATTTCTCAGTGATAGATACTGAACCATATCACTTAAGGAATCACAATTCATTATAATATGTATTTTCATTATCCATTGAATTACAATTATTATCATGGCTACTTGTTATAATAGTCAACTTATAACATTTTTTTCTGGGAAGTTCATTTCTATCAACTAATTGGATTTTGAATAATCTATCCATGTATTATAAATCATAGTTATCACAAATGGGTTTTTAGGAATCATTCTATTTCACACACCCATAGTTACCAAATATGGTATTTTTAAAGCATCATCCCATGTCCAACACACGTCAACAATGATATTAAAGTATCAAATGTTTCATACATATTCAATGATATGATTTATCTACATTAATATCAATTATCAATATTACAGTACAACATATCAATTAAAAAAGCATGTTTCTTCCCTTTATTAACATATAATTAATATGAACACTTTTTCATTAATCCATTTAACATCATGTATTTATATAAACCATTTAACCTTTATGGTTAATCTATAATCCTTTAATTCCCTTTAGTCAGTGAATACTTAATCACATTAATTGTTGAATTTCATAATTCAATAATTCACCAATCCCATAATACCAATAACCCATAAATTTCATAATTCAGTTAAATTATCTAACAATAGTTAAATATTATTCATGATTCAACTGAAAAAGTGGACAATAAAATTACAAAATTATATAAAAATAATATAATTCTGGACTATGGGATTCAAAATTTATACCACCTACCTCATGATCATTGATATAAGTTAATAAAATTATAAATCCAAATATTGAAATGGAATGAAAAATTTCCCAATGAATAATGATATCTAGAACAAAAAGGTAGATAAAAATTGAATGGATTCAGATATATCATAAAATAGATCTAAATCCATTTCTAATTGGGAAATAGTCACTCCTCTTCCTTTGGAATGATATATGAGAGAGGGAGAGGAAACCACACTATAATTGATCACATAAATAAATTGGTGTAGATCAAGCAATTAGATATTTTATTAGTTATGAATATAACCTTAAAGGACATAGATTCCATTTAGGGGCCTCAAAAATAATTAAAAAATCCTACGTCAAATAGGGGTGAATGATGATGAAAGAAATTGGGTTATTGATTGTTAATTAAAATTTTCAGAATAATGAAACCAGTGTGCACAAATTCATTGTTCAGGGCACAAGGGTTACCAAACTGTGTCCCCCTAAACATGTTCCTAATCATAGTGGTACACTGTTTATACTAAAAGGGTTAACTATTTTCCGAACCAAAAAAACCCTGAAATACATCTCTATCTAGGGTTACACAATTTGATGGGGGTTTGTGAACTATTTGGGACAAAATGAAATAATAATATAGTCCCAGTTTCCTTCAAAAATTCACTAATTTGATATAAAACACCCTGGAACTGGATCCCACAATAAATTTACTCAAAATATTAAAAGAGTACACATATGATGGAACATGATATAACCAAATAAGGTTGGGATCTTAAAACCTCACCAAATTATAATAACTCACCCTCAATATTGACTCATATAAATCTCTATGATTCTGTGGTAAAAATATATGGCCACATAGCCCATATATCCACTTATCTATCTCTCATGTTTTATTCTAGACACAGTTATGTGGCCACAACACATGAACTATTTCCCTTATATTTCTATACAACACTATGGAACGGTGATCCATAACATGTTTTGAATTCCCCTCATTGGATGTTGCAGCCTCATGCCCAACATAAAAAATTTCAATCACAGGAAATTGGTTATGGTGATGCCATTGAAGATATTACTCATGAAAAAAATATTGCATATAATTATACCATTGTTGTAGATCCAATTGGTAGGACACCATCCCAATTCGCTTAAGGATCACAAATGGTTTGAAATCCCGAGGCACCAATATGCACTATTTCTGAATCATATGGGGACCCAATATTGGAAACACCTGAATGAACACACTATCACCCACATTAAACACAATGGGTAGATGAATTTTTGAACAGAAAAATTATTCCTATTCTAAGTTGTTACCATAAATTTTTAAAATAGTTAACCTTCTCTTACATCTCATTTCCAAGATTTGATCCCATAAATAGTGACTCACATACCCCCATCCAGAATAGAGGAAGTCAATATGGCATACCATAATGTGTCTCATGTAGTTATATATATATATATTGAATAACTATTATCATTTGAGAACCGAACAAGTGCTAGGTACTTCTCCGAGGACCATTCAAAGCCTAAGGCACATTCCGATAGAATATACCCCAAAGAATATATGGTATACTCTGACAGCTAATCTATTTTTGGAAATCAATTCATCAAAATAAATATATACCTACTGCATTCTATAATCCTTTCCAAAATCAGGATGTAAAATGTGATTCATGAGAGGAAAATATAACCCCTAGCAACTCATACATATATACTATCCCTCAAATGTACATATATATTTATTGATCCATTGATAAATTCTCTTGAATATGAATGGAATTTTTTAATTTAGTCAGTCAATCCACAGTCACCAAAATAACATATTTAATTCATGTAATTCTCTAGAGACAGACCATTAATTCCCCAGTAATGTTATCACACATCCATTTTAGAATATGAAATTGATTTCATGAACAAATGGTTCGTTGATTCTTAGCCTTCAATTATTGATTGGTTTTTCATCATATAATTAATCTTGAATGGTCTATTTTCATTTTTGGCCACCAATACTATTAGCATTGGTCAATGTACATTTTAGTCAACCCTGGATACACTGCCTAATAAGATATATGAAATTAACATATTACTTAAACCCATATACTTGTAATAAATAAAAGATGATGTCAGACATTGATGGTCTCAACCAAATATATAGTCTAATATGATGGTGCCTCCCCACCCTCATGTATTTTCCAAAAGGAAGACATTGTGGATCATTATATTTCTACTCCTTGGCTATGCTATGAATATGATTAGAATTGTATTGAAAAAACCATGTAACTCTATGAGAAAATTATCACATGAATCATATCAGTCACACTCAACACATATCATAGTAAATCCAAAAAGTATTTCTAATGAGTGGAAAAATACATGGATTATCCTCTGATATATTCCTACTAAAAAATTCAATTGATGTAAAATATCATGGGATGCTCTTATGATACCATTTGGTGCACATTCTCTTGGTCCACAGACACACAATCAAATGCGATGATGTGCCCAAATAAATATACCTGAAAATGAAAATTAGATCTTATATTTCATGGGGTATAAAATATTATCTCTCAGCTTACACAGAATGAAATCAAGATGTTGGGAATTATCTTCATGGTTTTTGGAGTACACTATGATGTCATCGACAAAAACAACAACATAATGATCCTAGTGGGGGTGGAATATTGGGTTAATCAAATCCATAAAAGCAATAGGAGTATTATTCATCCCAAACAGCATCAAGATGTTCTGATGTAGGCTATACCAAATTCTGAAATATTTCCACATTATATTTGACGTCCAAACACTCATATTATGATAAACCCAACCTCATGATAACATACTCGGAATTAACATATCTCACTCGTCCATACTCAAAATGGTGTAAATTTTTTTAATAACATCACATAATTACTCCAATATTAAGATAAATATTTTCACATGTTGTGAACATATAAATAAGAAAAGTACCCTTACCAAGTAAATAACTAAAATGAGTAGAAGCATCAAGAATTGTACCTCAGTCTGTTGGTGGTCCTACTTCCCTATCATCTACTGTAGAAAGAAATTCATGAAACTTTCTTGCCTTTATTACATGTGATTTAGTCTGTGTCCCCAAAACTGCACCACTCAGCTAAAAAATTCAATATTTCCCTATTTCACCACACCAACATACACTACCTCCATGACTATTAATAATCTAACATTTATACTGAAATGGGTCCAAATACCCACCAACAGCACTGTAAATGTTTCAAGATCCTCTATTATTACCCACCTGTAATGGGTTTTTACAGAAATGTTATAGATCACCCAACATTTAACAGGAATGTCACTATATTGGTGGTTGGGGGAACTAACTACATTAGTGAATCGTCCTACAACAAGGGTGGTAAAGTACTATATTCATTCTTGAGTAACAGAACATTCACCATGTCCATTATACTTTCCACAACATTACATTAACATCTCAAAGACATTCATTCTACTTTGAGAAATTGCTCCACCTATTCTTCTACCAGATTATAGATACATCTCACATGAATCCTTCTTTAGGTTCCCCTATGAAATGACATCTTGATTCACAAACTCAATAACTTTCTTTAGCCTAATGATGTTAACATGGTACGTAATCTCACATTCAACACCATCATTTAAATTTGCCCTTGTTGTCTCATAATCCCATTACAATTTGATAATGATGAAATATCAATCTATAAAGTTACACTGTAGTCAATTATGGATATAATACCTTGGGTCAACCTCCTAAACTCATCTTCCCTCTCTTTCATGGGAATATCATGGTAAAATTTATCCTTGAAACACTCTTTAAGGTCCACCTTCACCGTATTATCCACTTTTATATCCTGACACTGGATGTCCCATAAAATATTCACCTAACCACAAAACATATATGAATCCAGTTTGACATTATCCTCAGTATGAGTGTCTATGTGGTCAAGGATCATCTAGATAGGCTCGATCAAGAACTAAATTTCCTCATGTCCTTTCTATTTAGTGAAATTCTGAGGGTTCCTCAAATAGAACACACTCATCATGTAAGAAAAAGTATTTAAATCCTGGCCTATGAATCATTATCTAAATAATATAATCTCTGTCAACCTCACTTGGAACTATCAGTGCCTCTATTTTCATTACTGGGGGGCATGTCTAGAGATGTCCTCCTACCATAAATTAATCTAGAATCATCATGGTGGAATATCTATAAAATATAAAACAGAGATCTTAGGTAACATTAAAAAATATTACCTTATCTATGTATGTGGGATCCACATTAATATATATCAATTCATCCCCCATACCCAAAAACATTGCCAAAATGAAGGCCCTATCACTATCATCAACCATCCCTCATCTAAGAAATTATTATATCATACCATGTAATTATAGAATATTAAATTTTCATATATTTTAATATTTATTAATTATATATAATTTAAAATAGAAAATATTTTCACCAATTTATAAAATAAATCATGATTTATGGTTAAAATGATTTTTTAATAAAAATATGTATTACAGCCTCTTTATAGTTAACCCATTTTAAATATAGTTTTTACAATTTTATAACATATTTTTGAAAGTTATATTTTTCTTTAGAAGTGTAAAATAGAAAATTACTTTGGTATTATTGTTTTTATTTTTTACTAAAATAATTTTTTAGTGAAAAGTGAGAAATACTGTGTTTTAATTCAAAGTTTCTTTTTGG
Source organism: Viscum album (assembly GCA_963277665.1). Classification (NCBI taxonomy): domain Eukaryota; kingdom Viridiplantae; phylum Streptophyta; class Magnoliopsida; order Santalales; family Viscaceae; genus Viscum; species Viscum album. Next base: position 1,513,302,564 of record OY728122.1, on the reverse strand, counting down.
TATAATTTATTTCTATTTGTTGAAGATGATATTAATATTTTTTAAATTATATTAATATTATATTCTTATAATTTTATTAAATTTTGGTCATTAAAATTTTTCTCTATTTGAATTTATATATAAAGTCATTTTAATCTTTTAAATATTTCACTTTAAAACCTTGCTTTTTAGTTTTGTATATGGAATTATTTTTAAATATAATTTTCCCAATTAAGTGAATTTAATTTTTTAAAATGGAGTCCATATTTTAAATAATAAATTCATAATTTATATGTAATGAAAATATTATTTTATTGGTATAAAAATGTAACCATAGTAAAAAAATTTATTTATCGTAGTAAAATTAATATTTTCACATGGGTTAAAATTAAAAGATAAAATCATAACATATCTAAAAATTACAACATTTAAAGGTTGGTTGAGGTTTTATTATACTCTAAAAGACCTATAATAGTATAATTACAAGATAAATTCTTGTAATATAATTCCACATCTCCATGGTTATCTTTTTATATAAAATAATCCTTAAATTAATTACTTGAACCCTCCTCACCTCAAGTATAAATAACAAATCTCACCTCCCCATTTTGACCCAAATAGCCATGTAGATCCTTAAATATATAAAAAACATGTCCTCCCCACTCTCCCACCTCCAAGTTTTATTTTTCTCACAATAAGACAAAATTCATGGTCTTTGTATTCAGTGAAACTAAATTGTTGTCCAATCTATGCAGGTTAATAGCCCTAAGAATAATATTTTTGTTCTTTTGTCCTTTACCTCGATTGTGGATGGTTTTAAATCTATATTTATGATAAAATATAATTTTTATATTTATATTATCACCTATTTATCATTATTTAAATTTTATAATAAACATACCATAATACTTCCCATATTGTGGTTATATTATAACTTCGTTTGGGGAAGTGTGGACTACTACCTCTTCAAAATTATGTTATTCATTCACAGAACACATTGAATGTTTTAAGGATTTTATAAATAAACATATATGATATAAATGAAATATAAATTAAAAACTAATGATATTATATACATATACATATTTATATAAATTTCATTTAATGTTTCAACTATCAATATGTTTGGAAAAATAAAAATAGTGTTCTTACGCACGTAGGACCTATCATCTCTATGAAATGTGTTTTTATATTGTCTTAAAATATAATTATAAATTCATATATAATGAATATATATATATATATATATATATATATATATATCATGTTTTATATTCTGTATATGATGGACTCTTGACCATATGGACTTTTGATGTTATACCATGTTTATCATCAACTAATGCACCGAATATCGACAAAACCTACTATATGAACATAAATAATATTATAATTTATATAACACAATAAAATGTTATATAAAAATAATAATAAACATGAAAATTTTCTAAATAATTTATAAATTAAGCTATTTTTATTATTTAGGAAGATAAATAACACATGTGATGAATCAAAATAGAGGTAAGGACATTGTCTCAAACTTATTTCACTAAGGAATTTCTTGATTATATGAAACCTTATTAATTTATTAGGTGTATTTACAGAAAATACGACATTTACTGTCTAAAATATTTTTATTATAAGGTTAATTAATGTTTTTATTAATGTATTTATTCATGGATATTTTTATTTAAAGGATTAATTTGGTATGTAACACCATTAACATTTAAAGATTTAATTACCATATATTTTCATCATAATATAAATTCACATATTTATTTATATGGATATATAATGATTATAAAAGACATTTTATGTCTATATTTTAATGTTTTTAAAAATTAGTATTTTTATATGAAGTGTTTTTTTTACCAAAGAGAAAAGAGATTTTTTTTAATGTATGTGGCGTATCAACTTCTATGTCATCCTAACCATTATTTGATATTAGGATTTAACTATAAGCCTTAATGTTTTTTTAAATGAAATTAAATCCCTTATTCCTATTTTTTGGAATTTAAAATGGTTTTTAATGTGGATCAACTATTTCAATTTATTGAAATCATTTCTAGTGATTGAAAATGAATCATAATTAGTAAAATGTCAATAATTGTAATTTTTTTGTGTAATGATTATATAACAAAACCTAGAAATTTTGTTTTTTGGTTACATTACACACCATCAAAGGGTGGTTGTGTGATAAAAAAAATATATGTGGTTTCATGATAAACCAAGGATGAGTGGTTTCATTATATCCTCCAATGCATTGGGTATGGATGTTTCTAGTATGGTTATTCCATTTGTAAGAGTAATATGTGTGGACATCAACTATATAGTCATTCCATTTATGTATGAGTATTTATGGATATACCATAATATGTTATATGTTATCTTATAGGATTAATGGTATTATATTGATTAAAAAAAGGGCAATGAATGTTTATATATTTATTAAAGTGTATTTACTACTTCTAATAGGTGAAATTTATTACATTATGCTATGTATTCATGGTTTAATTGTTTTCAAAATGATAAAATTATTCCTTCTTTGTGTATCCATTACAATGATTTTTATTATCATCCTTTATTTTGAATAGTTTTTCAAATGATTTAATGGAGGATAGACACAAGGGATGAAATAAAAAGGAAAATTTGTGATGTTTAATCATGAAAAAAACAATTATTGTTTTTAAAAATTACGGTCTTATAAAAATAATTAGTGATTTGATTTCTCTTGGTTTTAATATTTTTGTTTTTATGTATGAATTATATACTAATTTTCTAAAAATATAAATCTAAAAGGGTCCTCAATGTGAATTATTGACATAACTCAAGATTATGAAATTTTAAATGGTGGGGTATTATTTTTGGTATCAGAGTTCAGTATTTATAACATTAGAGGTTACAGTAATATTAGTAAGATGCCTTTAAAAGTGTATACATTATGTTCAAAATTAAAAGATATAATATTTGATGATTATCATACTTCTTTATCTAAGATATGTTTGTTCAGAATGTTTTTCCCTAGAGGAAACACGAAAGCCACATTGGGAAGCCACATAGAGGATAAAAACCTTCCAAATCATAATCATAGTATTGTTAGAAATTGACCTTAATAGATTTTTGCAGTGGTGGATCAGTTTACTCAAGCGTTAAAAATCATTGTTATCCATTCATGAAATCAACCAGATCATTTACATTAGAATATGTCGGTAGTGGAGGATTTCATGAGGCCACATCCCCATTCATTGAAAATATCATCTGTCCCTAGGAAATATGAATGGTGGATAAAAGTTCTAGATATTATTTTTGATGGAATATTGAAGGTTAGTCTTTTTGTTTATCGTTTTGAAGTTGAAGCCGATTAATGGTGGTTAATTGTTAAAAATATAATATGATGTAAAGCGATTGATTTTGTGAAATGGGATGAATTAAGAATATAATACTTGAGAAAAAAATTTCTAAGGATATTCATAATTTGATGGAAAATAAATTATTGGAATTAAGAAAAATTGGAATGATGTTTTTTCTACATATTATTAAAATTTCATGGATTTTTCTTGTTATGCCCCAATTTTTATCTATGTTATTAATATAAAGATAAATTAGTTTTAATCTGGATTGAATCTGTAATATTTTAGGGCATTACCTACTCATGAGTTAAAATGCTATGAGAAACATGTAAGAGGTGTTGATAATATAGAAATTCAATTTTTTATTGATCATGTGTTCCCCGAGAGAATGAAAAATATGTGATCCATTTGGTATTAAATAGGAATGTATTCATCAAAAAAGTTTGGGGGAATGAATGAAAAATTTCCATCTCATTATAAGTATGGTAAAATGAATCCTTGAGAATTTCTCTCAAAATATAGGAATTGCATCTAATGTGTTAATAACATTCATATAGCTCTTGACTACAAAAATGATGATCATGCATGCCATGAAATGATGGTTGTAAGGTGTTTTAGTTGAAACTATTTTGAGAATTATTCTATTGTGTGTCTAATTTCGATAACCTATGGTGGAAAACAACATGATCAAATGTAGAGGCCATGTAAAAATCATTTTTTACTTCTATGGTTGATTTGGGACCATCAAAGAAGGTAGTGATTGGTATTTTATAGTTTTCTCAAAAATATTCCAATACTCTATTTTACATTTGATCTTCACATTCATTCATTTATGATGTATTTTGAAGTAAATTTAAAATATCACCTCATGAGAGTGATATTGACCTTTTTGTAAAAAATTATAGTTGTAAGTATTAAGGAAAGATTGATTTATAGGAATATTACTATTATAGTTAGAGGAATGGTCTTTCCTCCAAATCTTATTGAACATCCCCTACTGAAATTTTATTTCATTTTGGGTGTGTATTGGATTTCAATTTATCAGGATAGAATTAATTACAAAGCCAAGAATTTTTTATTCAATAATTTAATACATTTTATAACAAAATTATAATCTAAGATGTTGTTTAAATATGGCGGTGAGTGTTATCCAGATCATGTTGTTGAATATAAATAAATAGTTTTGATTAGTGAAATTCCAATAGTGAATGAATTTACATATGTTTTCATGAGGAATTTCATGGTATTGTTCCGAACCAGGAGGTTGAATTTACTATTGACTTAGTGCCTGATGCTAAGACAATTTCTAAACCCCCATAATATATGACTCAATTGTAACTAGTGTAATTCAAAAAATAGTTTCAAGAATTACTTGATATCAATTTCATTCAACCTAGTTCTTTTCCATGGCGTTCTACTATATTATTTTTGAAAAAGATTCATGCTTCCATGAGACTTGGTGTTGATTATAGATCCATAAAGAACATCAATATTAAGAATAATTATCATTTTCCCCATATAAATGATTTATTTGATTAGCTCTAGGGAGCTCATTATTTTTTTAATATTGATTTGAGTAATGGGTAGCATCAGATGAAGGTGAAAGAGGATGACATTAGAAAGATATTTTTCCCGATGAGAGATGGTAATTATTAGTTTATAGTTATCCCCTTTTGGTTATCTAATTCACATGATCTGTTTGTGAATCTAATGAATCAAGTCTTTCATCAGGTTCTGCATCAGTTTTTTGTTCGGTTTATAGATTATATTTTGGTATATTTTAAAAGGTATAAAGAACATAAAAGTAACATAAGGATTTTTTAATACCATAAATGAATAGAATCTTTATGGAATGTTTATCAATATTGAATTTTTGTTAAAAAAATGACATTCATTGGTCATATTTTTTCTAATGATTCAATAACTATTGACCATTCTAGAACAAAATATGTTGAAGAGCGGAAAAGACCTATTAAAATCACATAGTTATTTAGTTTTCTTGAATTAGTTGGTTATTATCGATGTTTTTTTGAAAACATTTATCAATTATCTATCCCAGCAACTAATTTAACATCTTAGTGAGGTATGTGCATCTGTACATTGTATTAAAATGATTATTTTCATGAATTGAAATGAAGAATAGTTAATGCTCATCTTTGGACCCTACCTTCTAGCTGGGGTGAATTTGTTATCTATAATGATTCTTAATTTTAAGGACATGGATGTGTCCTAATGAAAAATGTTCAGCTAATTACACATTCATTATGATAGTTGAAACCCCATGAGTTAATTACACTACACATGATATTGAATTAGCTTTTATTATTTTTTCATTATACATATGGAGGCATCATTTGTATGTTATGAAGTGTGAAATATATACAGATCAAATAAAATTAGTATATATTCACCTAGAAATAATTGAAAATTAGAATGAAGAGACTGATGGATTTAATCAAGGATTATGGTTGCATGTATCATTACTATCATAGAATGTAAAATAATGTGTTTGATGATTTGAGAGAAAAAAACTAATGCCACATTAAATATGATATGTTTACAATAATATAATTTGGATAATGGTTTGATGAATTTTTTCAGATGTTGTTGGTGTATGAAATTCCTTTATTTTTAAGGTGACATGAAAATCATCTCTAACAGAGATAATTAAGAAAACATAGATAGAAGAACCTGAGTTGAAGAAAAAGGTATAATTGGTTTAGAAGGGTAAGTTTACTAAATTTTACATTTATAGAGAAAGTGTAGGGATATTTTTGGAGAGATTATATATACATTGTGATTCATATATGAAGAATGATTTTTTATGTGAGTATCCTAGTTATAAATTTTCAGTTCACCAGGGTAGCACAAAAATGTATAGAGATCATATTTAGTATTAATGGTGGGATGTAATGAAAGTGATATTATTTATTTTACCAGCATATGTTTCCATTTTCAACAGGATAAAAATTATTCATAGTTACAAAAATGGATTCTTTAACTATTTTCATCTCTAGTGTGGAAATGGGATAATATATCCATGGATCTCATAGTGTAATTACCTAAGACTTCTTGAGGTGACAATGTGATTTGGGTTATTATAGATCGACTGAATAAATATTATCATTTTCATCCTATTTGAGATACTCTTGAAATAAATTGAAATTATAGATTTTATATTAATGATATTTTCATGTTACATGTGTTTCGACTCTCTATTGTATCTTATCATGATCCAATGATCAATTTTAACAATGGGAAATGCCATCAGAAGTCATTGGAAACTGAACTCAATTTTAGTAAATCATTTCATCCTTAATCATATGGGCAGTCAGAATGAACAAATTAGATATTGGATGATATGTGACATGCCCATTTGATTGATTACAAGGGTTTTTGAGATCAACTTCTTTATTTGTATGAGTTTTCTTATAATAAAAGTTATTCTTCTCATATATAGATGACACCATTTGTGGCATTATATGGAAAGAAGTGTCAAAATCCATCTTTTTGGGATGATGTAGGTGAATGTAATTTTATGAGACCAAAGTCTGAAGAGGATATGGTAGATAAGTTTCATTTGATTCTAAGACTTAATCAGATAAAAGACCCTATGATGAACGGTTATGTTGATAATTGGAGTAAGGATATTTCTTTTAAGTCAAGTGATGATTTTTTTTATCAATGTTTCACCATGGAAATGTGTTATACATTTTGGAAGGAAATTGATGATGAGTCCACTGTTCATTTAACCGTATAAAATCCTATAAAATTCTAGTTCGGTTTCTTTCTGAGTGAATTTGACTCTGAGTCTATCATAATAGAAAATGTATTTCGTGTTTCAATGTTATGAAAGTATATTCATGATGCATATCATGTTTGGAATATAGATGTAGTTCAGTTGGAAGATAATATTTATAATGAGGAAAAATAAAACTAGATTCATGACCATAGGGAGAATTTTTTTTGGAATAAGGTCATTCATAATATTAACATTTTATGGGAAAACCATATGACAAAATAGGAAACATGGGAATCTAAAAATTCTAAAAGTAATAAATACCTCTATATATTTTATAAGTGAATATGAATTATGAAGACACGATTTCAAAATGAGGGGAATATATATTATTACATATACTTATTGAATAAAAAATTTCATATATATTAATATTTATTAATTACATAGTATTTAATAGACAAAAGATATTAAACAACATATATGATAAATCAATATTTATGGCTAAAATAATTTATTAAAAAGAATAGTTAACCATCATTTTTTGGAAAAAATATTTTCATAATAGTTTTTTAAAAATTTATGTGATATTTTAGAAAAATTAATCTTCTTATTTTGATGTGGTACATCAATAGTTATTTTTTTTTTAATTTTTTAGTTCTCTAATAAAATTTGTATTTTAATGAATTGTGATAAATACAACATTTTAATTCAAAACATCTTTTGCATATAAGTTGTATATATTATTAAAATATCTTTTTAATAGGTCATAAATTATATTTATATTATGTTTTTATCATTTAATATAAATTTGGTCAGTATAATTAATTTCTAATTTATATTATATTTAAAAATATTTCAAACTATTGAACTTTTCATTATAGAAACCAACTATTTTGTATTGTATGGGGAATTAATTTTATATATATTTTTAAAAATTATATGAATTCAATTAGGTAAAATGGATTCCATTTTTTCAATAACAATTTCCAAATTAGGTTTTTAGATCAATTTTAATTTTTATATATAAAAAATTATCCAATTTTTAATAATTATTTACCGTTGTAAAAGTAGAATAATGACAAGGCTTAAAATTAAAAGGTAACAATTTAACATACCTAAATACTACAATATTTAAATAGTACCTGAGGGGTATATTCAGCCTATATTTCATATAAAAAAATATTTCCAATCTAATGTTTTTTACTTTAAATCAGCATATATACGGTAAGGTTTTGGTGTAAAATATTCAACAATTTAATCACTTGAACCCACCTCCTCTCAAGTATATATAACAACCCTCACCTCCGCATTTCAACCCAAAAATAACATATAGGTCCACAATTTTATTATTAAACCAATCCTACTCACTATCCACATGTACAAGTCCTATAAGTCTCACCAAAGGACCAAATCCAATGTTCTCAAGGGTTCTTCTAGGAGGGGATATTCAAGAGGTAATTTTCTCAAAGCACCTTTCTCAATTTCTTTTTATTCTCTACTTTCTCCTCACCTAATTCATATATCAAGTCCTCATAACCCAATAATGATGTTCATATTTGAGTTTTATGTTTCTAATGGAATATATTATATCCATTTAATTTCTCAATGCTCCCTATTCAAAGAAATTAATTTGTTGTTCAAGATATACTGGTTAATCTGTTCCATGAATAATATTTTTATTCTTTTTTCCTTGAAAAACATCGTGTCTTGAGTTAAAAATATTTTAATGTTTATATAATATTATGATATTTATATTATATCCCATTTATAATTTTCAATTTTTTTTTAAAATTCCACCATTCGTTCTATATTATAGTTATATGAAACATTATTTTTGGATGTGTGGGCTACTGCCTCCTCTAGATGATGCGATTCATTCACAATCACATGGAATTTTTTAAAGATAAATTTATTAAACATATATGATATAAATTAAATATTAATTATAATTTAATGATCATATATTTGTATACATATTTACATACATTTCATTTAATGTTTTTTCTTTCAATAAGACTGGAAAAAAATAGGGTTCATGCATCTGTATGAACTACCATCTCCATGAAAGATGTGTTTATTTTGTCTTATAATATTAATATAAATAATTATATATAGAATATATAAGATATATATATATATATATATATCATGTTTTATATTCTTTAGATGATGTACTTATGAACACATTGAATATGGACATCATATCATGTTCATTTTCTACTCAAAAACCGAATATCAACAAAACATACGATAATAACATAAATAATTGGGTAATTGTTATAACATGGTAATATGTGACATAAAATGAATAATAAAAATGAAAATGGTATTCATAAATTCTAAATTATACTATATTTATTATTCATGAAGATAAATAACAGAAGTGATGAATCAGACTCGAGGTAAGGGACTTCGTCCTAGTCGTATTTTATTCATTCATTTCTTTATAATATGAACATTTATTTTTTTATTAGGTGTATATAAAACCACTATGACATTTCATATATATATTTTTTCTATAATTATTTAAATTAATTTTTCTTTAAATGTATTAATTCATGGATATTATGATTTAAATGTTCAATGTTTTATGGGAAACCTAGAATGTGTTATGATTTAATTATCCAATATTTTGTTTATGATATTAATTAACCTATTTATTTTTGTGGATATAAATGAATTATACATGAAATTTTGATGTATATCTTTTAAATATTTCAAATGGTGTATTTTTATTCTAATTGTTTTAATTTCATTACAAAATGAAAAATTCAATAAATTTTAATGTTTTTAGAAACAATAAATTCACCGTCACTATAACCGTTATTTGTTATTTGGATTCCTCTATAAGATTTATTGTATTTAAAAGGAAAAAAATACCTTATTACCTTTTGGGTTTTTTCAATTGAATGTGGGTTTAAAATTGTATTAAATATTTCATTATCTAGAAATGATTTCTTGTGATTACAAATGAAATTTCATGAGTGAAATGTTTTTAATTGATATATCAAATGTGTTATTATTATATAATGGTACTTGGAAATTTTATGGGTAGATTCGTGATAAATGAAATAAAATTTGTTACATGATAAACCAATGAAAATTGGTTCTTTGATAAACCAAGTATGGGTGGTCACATTATAACCTCCCATGCATTGGGAATGGAAGTAGGTCAAAAGTTTATTCCATTTTTAAGAGTGATACATATGGAATTCAACCGTATGGATATTCCATTTATGTATGATTACGTATGATGTTACCTATATATGACATATTTCTGTTTTTTGGTTTTATAGAAATAATTTTTTTACCAAAATGGTAAGTAATTCCCTTACATTCAGTTAAGAGAAATTAGTACATCTTAAAGGTGAAAAATATAAATATATGATAAGTGGTCATGGTTTACATATTATTTCAAAAAGAACTATTTTCATTCATTTCATTTCCCTTCCGGATATTTTTATTATCATAAAAATTGTTAAACTATTTCTCAAAATATTTAGCGGAGGATAGAGATAAGGATAGAATTGGTGGAAAATTTTTTGTGTATAATCATAAAACAAAACCTTTTTCCTTTTTAAATGATTATTTTATAAAAAATGGATCGTGAATAGAAGATTATACATTGTAATATATAAGTTGTTATGAATTACTTATGGTCTGATTATTTAAATCTGTAAACCTAAAAATATCATCAATAAGTGTTCATGAGATAACTCAATATTATATCAACGTTATGGCTAGGAAATTAAAATTATTATGAAATGTAATCCATTATCATAAATCAATATTCTCCCTATAAACCCATTAATCCATTTAATTTACTATATTTAGCATAATTTACGTTTTTTCAATCTCATTTCATATATATTTTTCACTTAAATAACACAATTAATGAAAAAAATTTACGTTTAGACATCTCAACCAAATATAGGTATCCATTGTGCGACTAAAAATTATGCATGATTCAATAAATCGTGGATTTATAAAATTTTGAATGTACAATAAAACATCCCCTAGTACCAATACACTTATAAAATATCAAAAAACCAGATCATCACATAGTAAGTGAATCACAAAAGGTGAAACCAAATCCAATGGTAATATAAATCATTATTAATAACAATCCCACCCTTTGTAGATGGGTTTTCTTCCATATATGGTTAATCTACTAAATTAATTATCTTATGACAGATTCCTGACCCTTCTGAGTCTCATATCATCCTATCTTAAAAAGTACAAAATTTAAAAAGAACTAAATTTTAGGATCTACAACCACTTTAAAATATCACATCTGTGGAGATAGACCCCCATGCTCCATGTTGGTTGGTTACATGACCTATAGCTTTCCTCATCAACCCCTAGAGGCTACCAACTAGTGTTAAGGATCTAATTAATATCATAGGAGGATTATACCCTCTTTATGAAGGAATCAAAATAATGAAAATAATAAAATTACAATATTTAAATAACCATAACAAATATAATACTAGTATCACATGAAGAACAAAATAGGAATACAATAACCAAGATAATGCATTATTTATTTCATTCTATATAAGTGTTATGTGTCTAAAAAAATAAAACATAATGACACAATAACAACTCCCTAAGAGGTTCCTAACATCAGGACTTGTCAACTAATGCATGCTCAATCACAACACATTCATATAACATTTTTCCTTATTCCATATCTTGTTACGAAAATATATTGTTTATTTGGGTACCAGTCATGAATTCTATATACAGTGTGAGTAAAACTCATTAGGACACCACCAACTGTTTCTTAAACAATATCCAATCTATATACGTATACGTAGTTGTATAAGGAATTGAAAATATTTTGTAAATTGATATTACATTTCATTATTATTTAAGTAACCACATAAAAAAATAAAGTTCACGATGAGACATGAAACATCAATACCTACAATTGAATGTTCCAAATTCTGAACCATATCACATAACAAATCACAATTGATCATAACATGGGACTATATAATCCTTTCAACTTCAATTTATATCATGAATATTATGAACTATAGTCCAATTCGAATAGTTGTTTCCTATAAAGTAATGTTTAGAAATCTATGGAATTTTGATGAATAAGTCCCTTTCTCACACATCAATGTTTTTATATATGGGATTTTGAAGAATCTATCCTTTTCCCAAATTCATAGTTATCAAAAAAAAAATTGTTTTGAACCCACATTACATTTCCCACACATGTCAACAAATTTGTTAAAATTTCACATTATTTATATACAACATGGTTAATCATCGTTAACATCATTATAAATTATTCATATAATAGTAATTGATTTCAATTTGAAAAAAGAAACATGGTTTATCAATGTAATAAACATTTATTAATATAAATATTTCAACATAGATCAATTTAACATCATTTAATCATATAAACCATTAACTAGTTGAGGTTAATAAAATGATGTTGTAATTCGCATTTATCAATCAATTGATAATCACCTTTATTGACTAATTTCATAATTCCATTATCCACCAATCACATAGTACAAATAACCCATAAATCTCACATTTCCTTTAAATAATGAAGACAATATTAATCCGAATATTTATTCAATATCTTAACATGTAATTTGAAATTAAAAAAATACATAACTAATATAAAATTCAATAATATACCAATTGAAATTTATACCACCTACATAAGGATTGTTAAATGATGTTTTCCAATGAAAACAAATACCCAAATTGAAATGGAACAATCAATTTATCAATGAATAATGAGAACTTGAACTAAAACAATGATCAATACTGAACAGATTAAAATCAATAAAAACCTATATATAAATCCATATCTAATTAGTAATTATGTTTTCCTATTCATCATGAATGATAATCATGATAGAGAGGAAACCACACAGGAAGAGATCACATACCGGAAGAGGCCAAGATATGTCATTTATATCATTGATTCATCAGTAATGGAATTTTAATGGGATTTAAATCCATCAATGAGCCTCTAAACTCGTAGGAAATCAATATAGGTCAAATATGAGAGAATGATAATGACATATAGGGGTATATGAATTTTAATTAATATTTTTATAATAATAAAAATCATGTTCCCGATTTCCAGGTTAGGTGTATATGGTTTACCAAACAGGGTGCCTCATCTTAGGGGAACATGAATCTACTAAGAGGTTTCACGATTTGGAAATCATTATTCCAACAATAAAATCACTCTATGTCTAAGGTTTATGGTTTTCTAGGGGTAGTTTCATAGTTTGGAAAAAACTTATGACAATTGCGCCCTACCCTTTTTCTTTCCAAAATTTCCCTATTTCACCTGAAACGACCCTAAACAAAAACCCTCCCATGATATAACAAAACGAGGAAAAAAGGGCGCCTTTATTCATTGTTGAACAACTTTCTGAGATCATTAGTTAGGTGGTCAAAATATCAATTTCTATAGTCATAAATTATATTGTATTTACATAACACTAGATTTTAAATAATAATTTTCTGAATAGTAAAACTCATGTGCACATTTCCTTGATAGGGGAACATAGTTTACCAAATCAAGAACCAATATAATGAGCCTCACTTTAGGGGAGCTTGGTTTCTTCTATGAGGGTGCATGGTTTACAAAACAGTGTTCCAACTACACAATGCCTCTCTGTATGGGTTTTTTATGATTTTATTGGGGTTGGTGCATATAATGGGAAAACTGTGTTCCAATAGTGCACTCCCCTTTTCCCTCCAAAATTCCCTAATTTCAAATGAAACACTACAAAACAAAAAAAAACATAAGATATAACAGAAAAAGTTAAAAAATTTCATGTATATGAGTAGGAGACATCTCTAAAATAATATGGGTTCCTCCTCCAACTTACTGAAGAAAACTATAAAAATATTGTTCATGTAGTTATCACAGATATTAAATATTTAAAGAACTGAATGACCATCCCTTAGAAGAAAGTTGAACTAGGATATCATTCTCATAAGAAAAACTAGAAATCAAGTGTAATTGATATAATATTCATATACACACAATGGAAAAATATATTCTTACTGCAATTCAATCACATATCATGAAAAAGTATACTCCTTTGTCAAGGATAGTCTTCGCCAATGAACTCCTACCATCTGTGGATATCACCCCGAGTAGCTCCCCTCTGACCAGTTCTCAGCATCTACCTACAACGAACAACTACCACACATTAGGTCTATTTCATCCTCTCCTTGATATTCCCATTCTATAAATTTACTCTAAAACCATATATTTTAGGTTCCATCAAATTTTGTTCATACCAGCGGAGCCCCAAGATCCACCTGGATCCCCTTCTACACCATCACTATCGCCAAATGTGGAATCTATGATGATAACTTCCTTTTTGTGAATATCGAGATTTGATACTACTAGATTTCATAGTTCATCTACCATGTCGTGCCACCCCCTCCTTTATCCCTATAGTAGGCGACCCTCTGCACCACTTCCTCTACATTCCCTCATATCATGGAAAAACCAAAAACTATGAGAATTAGATTATATGTGACCCATTATGAGCATGGGCGGGCCTTCCAACCATGATAAGGGTAATGAAAATTCAACCTCACACAAAACATACCTATATGGGGTCTTCTTGGGCCAGAATGATCATTCGTGGGATCAACCCTTTCCATAACTATCCATGTCTTGGTTCGGTGGGATTGATAAAATTATAAATATTGTTAATATTAATTTATTAATTTTGAATTAAACATTTGATTACTTAATAATTATTGGTAAAAATATTATTTTATTTGTAAATTTAGAATAACTGATTAAATATAATTTAGGATTAACATTTTATATTAATAATGGGACCAAACAAAAAAATATCTTATATTTATGGATTAATTCAATAAATTTATATTTATTCTCTTTTATAATTTTATTCTTTTTAATTTATTCACACATATACTTTTCTTTTTTATGGGTCTTGAGATACGACATACCACATTTGTGTATTTGTTTGTATTATTTAAATTATTATTACAAATTTTTTCGTAGTCTATGATAATTATATATTTATTGGTGATCTACATATCCTCATTTACTTCAATATAAATTAGGTAATTCATGTCCATTCATTTCTATTGGTATATTTTGATTCACAATACCCCCTTTCATCTCTGTGAGTCCATTTTTGTTCTTAACAATGATTATGTTAGATGTTGAAGGTGTTATGATGAGCCGGTACATTAGGCATAATGTGAATAAATTAGAACAGTCAATAAGATGTGATAACATTCAAGGTCTAGTTATATTATGATATACCTTTTTCATTTTTTATCCAATGATTTTAAATGGGATGAACAATATTTGATACTCAATAAAAATCATATAAAATATATTATTTATCCGATTTTTGTTTTTTTATTCATTTTATTGTTTTTTATAATACATAAAAAAAATAGAAAAAATACTTAAAGATGCATTATATTTTTTCTCTTACTGCATCTTATGTTATTAGTAAGGAATTGTAGTGTGAACATATTTAATAGAAATTAATTATATTCATAAAACAAAATAATATCCCATCAAATTAATATTATCTAAGGAATTCCTTCTATTAGTCAAATTTCAATAATAACCAGTGTATATGGTTGTCTTCATCCATAGTTTAGGGTGCCTCCTACTAATGAGGAGTTATTATAAGAGTGATAGACACACTTAACTCATTTTGGGTTCATGTAAGTATCCAAAGCTATATTTTTATCACTTTAGTGGGAAAGATATGATGAATCAATAATTCATTTATAATCTTTTGTAGTTCCAAACAGATCGTATAATTGTGATTTCATGTGGTTTGACAGTATACTGTTGTACATAGAATACTCCATGTATTTGTGTATCCATTGATTGTAGTCTATGATGGGATATTTCATATAACAGTTCCAATAAAATAATCAAGATATAAGATAACATTACTCAAGTCATGAGGGTTATTAGTGTTCAACAAATAGTGGAATACAATTAATGATATGATCATTCAATCAATAATTTCTAAAAGGTTATCCAAATAAATTACTTACATTTAATTTTTATTTTTTTAAAAGAAAATTATAAATCACTAACACCAACATAACATTATGACTACAATAAATATTTGATGGAAAACTATTTAGATGAGATAAAACTTCTTGGAGTACTATAGGAGCACATTTATATTACATAATTTTTACATAAAAATAATGTCCTATTTTCATTTATCAAAATTTAAAAGTACTATAAATATTTGAAACATCGCATGGGAAAAAAATAATATGTTATAGACGATTTTATTATTTTTTTTCCATCCCATGATTTTTGTATTAATACAACTTTTTTTATGAAAAATCATCATAAAATTAAACCTCATTTCTTATTTTACCATACTCATTAAAAAATCTTGTGAAACATTATTTTAGAAACACGGTATGGCAAGAAAAATATTAGTATGTGATATAAAAGAAATAATGAAACTGTTAATCCATAAATAATTAGCCAAATTTTTGTCTTTAAAAATAAATATTATGATCAAAATAAACCATTTTCAAACAAATTAAAACTCCCCATACATCATGTAAATTTCATAAAATATTTCTATATAGGTTAGCGGAGGAATAATATACTCATAACCATTTATTTTAAATTTTGAAATAATCATGAAAAATTTTATACAATGTTATAATTTTCATTTTTTTAATATAGAATAATAATAACGGTAAAATTAAGAGTAACCTTACTATATGATCATAAAATACATTCATATTTAACCTTTTAAAATTAAATTAGATTAATCTTAAAAACTATTCATCGATTAAAAATAATAATAAATTTATAATAACCATACGACTGACATCCATACCCAATGCATTATAGGGAAATCATGGACCCCCCATATTTGTTATATAATGTGACCATATACCATTATGAAAATTTTCCATAAACCAAACATGATACATTAAATATTTCACTATAAAACCATCTTATATGGACTAATTATTATATTTTTATATAACATTATTAAAAATATGTGAAATAATGATGGAAAAGATGTTATTTTAAAAGATCATTGTAAACATGTAAATTAATATAGAATGAAAATTTTATTTTTGATGGAAATAAAATCCACTCATGCCGTATAAGTTAAAAAAAATTATTTTATATTTTTCTCCTAAAATTAATAAATTACAGTGATTAGAATAAAAACAATCCTTTAATATATTGTTTTAGAAAGTAAAAAATGGGAAATAATAAAATTGAATGGTAATTATCGAACACTAAAATCCTTATTAATTTTTTTAGAAAATAATGATGTGGATGTAAAATATTGTTTGAATTGGATCATTAAAATATAATTTTGGTAAAAAAATTCCTTTCTATTAGTCTGACTCATCACAAGATTTCATTAATATAAAGAATAAAAATATTTGGTTTACTATGTACATTCACGTGAACCACTTTCAATTTTATTACTCTTTATATCCCTAATTAGCATGTTATATATAATTACATAATAATTTAGGTTCACGTTGGACATTATTAAATGTTTCATTATATAATTCTATAATGATTATTATTGGTTTAAAATGGTCAAATAGATAATCATTTATCTATATCTATAAAAATATTCTTGGAATAATTATACATTTCATAAATTATTTGTAATTCTAAAACCAATAATCACTACTGGTAAAATTGTCCAATTCCCATGGTTTTGGGAAAACCAATGGGTATAGAGATTTTTACAAAACCTATAACCACAATTTTCCAAAACAATTTATATTGGTTATCTATACCCATATTTTTTCAAAGACCACGCTTATTGGCCCCATATACCAACAGTTTGGGTAAAGTGTGGGTATAGAATTCAGTTCAAGACCTATACCAATTGTTCTCAAAAGGACCATGAGTATAGGTCAAACCTATCCCCATTAATTTCAAAAAATTGTGCTGATAGGTTCGATAAAAAAACATATATCTAAGGTTCTGACAAACTGTGGGTATAACTTTCCATCATGAGCATAGGAATAGATAATTTCAATGGGAATAAAAGAAAATTGTGGGGACACCTACACCCTTGGTTTTTCTATATATAGCCAGAATTTATATAAATATATTAATGTATATATATATATATATTTGTGAATATGAGTTATTGCGGTAGTGGTTAGGCATGGAGTTTTTAACGAACATGTCATGGGATCAAATCTCGAGACATTATATATTTTCTTAAAACTATAAAAATGATTATAAACTATTTGTATGAGGTTATGAAATTGTAGAAAATACCTACACCCACAGTATTGAAGTCATTGGCATAGAATTTCCAAACCGTGGGTATGTCTTAGAGCTATACTGACACCTTTGTATCCCATGTTTCCCAATACAATGGGTATAACCTATTCAAATAATTTTAGGGGTTATAACCATATTTTTTAACCATGGGTATATATACATTTTTTAGTAGTATTAATTAATTTTATGAAAAATTAACTACATTGTAATCATTAAGATGCTATATTGTACGTATGCATGAGAAATGTATACATATTTTCAGGATAATTACAGAATGAATGTAAAAAAAAATTATATCATTAATTATTGATCCTAATATAATAAATAAATATTAATTCGTTAAATTTTATTATATATATTATCTATTTTATGTGTTGATGAAAAATGAATGACACTACTTCATAGAGGTGGTAGTCCACACAAACCCATTAATGATGCTATCAGTTTTTATTGAAGTGAAATATAAAAGAGTAATAAATATATTATTCAAATAAAATTATTAATATTTTATTCATATATTATATAAATATTTATTTAATAATTAAAAACCAGTCAGAAGAATCATTTTTGGAAAATGAATAACATATGTTCGTTAGTTGATTGTCTATTGTACACTCGAACGATTATTTTATTTACAAATTGATAGAAGAGGTGATGTACACAAAACTTTATATTAGAATAACAACAAATATGTATGCGTAATATACCTTTGATATTATATATTCTTGGTAAATTCTTATATTAAGTAGTTTAAAGATGAAAATAAACTAAAATCCACACTTAAATACTATACTTATTTTTTAGAAAATATCCTTTGAAAATCTACTTAAGACCTCCAATGTTGGTGTTATAGATAAAAAATTACATCTATAATTAGAAGAGGGATTGTAGTATGTGAAACAAAAAGGTTTTTACTTGTATAAAAATTTCATTGATGTGTGATGGATTGAGAAGAAGATGTGAATATTTATAACTGAGGGAAGGGGAACTACTGGAATTCTTTAAAATATTAATATAATATTTTTTATTTTCAAATTAAAAATCTCTAAAAATTATTTATATCCAATATAATATTCATAAATATCTAAATACTCTCTTAAAATAATAATTACATAGGTTTTTAATATATTTTACCTTATATTTAGGTTTTAACACTTCCACAACACAATTCACTTATACAGGGAAAACAATAATTTTAACTCATTTAGAGTCAATATAGATACTATAAATTGAAAAAATGAACATAAATTTATCTTAGTAAATATAATAAACAATATACTACTCACTTATAAATTTTAATCAATTTTATTAAATTTATTTCATTTAATAAAAAGCTCATTATTATAATGTATCAATAATGTGAATTTCTAGAACAACTCATTTCAAATATTGTAATAACAGAAAGGAAATAAGAAAAATTATAAATAAATAGTTTACTATATCCTTAAAATGAAATTATAATCTATAAATTTTTTATATCACATTAATTATCAGCATTTATAATTTTTTAATACTTTTAATATCATTTATATTATTTTTCACTAATTTAATAGTTACAACATGAATGTTGTGTAAATATTTATCTAATTAGTTATTCACTAAAAATTAAATATAAAGTACTAAGATGAAGAAAATTATTTTTATATCAAAATAATATTTATAAAACTAAATTCTATTTTATTCAATATTTTAAAAATATAATACTTAATAAAAATAATAGTGTGGTATTATTTAATTTTCATTAAATAAAATTTTATAAAATGAATATTTTATGAAAATTGAAAAAAAATAAATATAACCATATCATGGTTGAATATTGATTAAATTTACTCATCTATTGAAATAGATGATAATTTTTGGTAATTTTATTATCCAAATAATTATATTTTTTACAAAATTACATGTTATTCCCTTTACTATGGTAACAAATTTAATAATGTTACAATTATTATTGACCAAACATAAAAGGTGCATATCTAAAAAAATTTACCCACAGATTCCAAATATAGAAATCATTTTTAAAATTTTGAATCACATATTTAGAAGAATTTTACTTAAAATTATACCATCAAAAATGAATAAAAAATTTTTTCATTAAAATACATGAATTTAAATATAATTTTTTATAATAGTTTTGTGAATAAAACTATATTAAATATATTTAGTTGTATAACATTCAATATAAATTATGAAATTAATTTTTAATAATTTTCATGAATTGAATTTTAATTTATATGTAAATTAAAATAAAATGTAGTTTTAAATAAAAATCAATATCTTCACAATTCATTGAAAATTAAATCAATTCAAAAAAATATTAAAATTTACCATACAATAATTATTATATTTATTATGATAGAAATGGTAAATATTTATCAAATAAACGTTTTTATGTTCCCCACTATTTTTATAAAACATTCTCAAAATTTAAAATAAAAATAATTTTGATGAAAACATATAATTGATAAATATTATTTATTTAAAAAAATTATATCATTATTTTCAAAAAATTCGTCAATAAATTTTTATTGGTTTTAATATTTTTATATGTTTTGAACATTATTTAATCATGTTCATAACATTAAATTCAATGACTAGTTTGTAACTATTATATTTTTTAATAATATTTTGAAGTTCATTTTAGTTTAATGTTTTCATATTCTAGGATATAATACACATTATCTCTTTAAAAATACAAGATATAATATTATAACTACTAATAAGTTTCATCCTTCGAATTTTATGTCATGATTGGAATCCACAGTTTATCTTTTCTAAAAATCCACCTCAAAAAAATGGTTAACAATACATCAACTTAATATTAGAGAAATGTAAGTGTGAAGTTCATCTAGAAAACATATAATGTGGATTACATGAAACAAAAAATTTATGGGATGTGAAAACTTAATATATAAGAGAAAAATGTCTCCCAAATAATTATAGATGATAATAGAGAACAAAGTCATGATAATTTTAATAATCAAAAACCAGAAATCTATGAAGGGAAAAAAGGACAAAAATTTCTTGAAATGAAAACAAAATGAAGATAATTTTTTTAAAATACTCTTTTAAAAATTGAAGAATTCATTTTCTATCTATAGAAAAATATGAAATATACCTACCATACAAGTATAATGTTATCATTTAATCAAGTATGACACCAAGATCATATTTCTTTCTAGATGATAATTATTCCTGATAAATTCCTCATCTTTAATGTAATAAATTTAACTTCTAATAGATTAGTAATCTGTAAAAATGAAGAACACATCTTCTTCATGTCTTTAGATATTAATAAAAAGGGTTAGAAAATTGTTAAAAAACTACCATAATAAAAAAGAAGTAAATGAGTAAAACTAACACAATAACAAAAATTTAACAGTAATACTCAAAGGTTAACATAGATCACTCATAAATAAATTTTATTACAATTCTATAAAATATTCAGACTAAGATTGATTCCCAAAATACCAAATTATTTCATCATATGTATATCCCAGATAATTATTACATTTACCACCAATGAAAATCAATCACTCTTAATATCTCATTCCAAAAAAAACTATTCCATTTTCATATAATCAGAAAGACATGCAAATCATTTAAATATATAACCATAATCAATAAAAACCCAATTAAAATAGATATTTACATCCTAAAGGTACTTTTACCTTTAATACTAAATTATAATTTCATAAATTTATCCTTATATTATTCACATATGTTTCCCAAGATAGTATAAATTTTCCAAAATAATAATAATTTCCTAAAATAAAATACCAATTTTCAGTATCAGGTTTATCCCTCTAATAAAACAAGTATTCCCTAAATATGTTTCAGGGATCCTAAAAATTATCCTTTTTTATCCAAAACTATTTTTTATAGTGATCAATTTTTAAAAAACAAAATTAGCTGTCATTAATCACATATTTACACAAAGGATTATTTATCACTTATTCATATATCCTAAAATTATTGTCTCTAAATTTATCACCTCTCTGATATGTTAGTTTTCAATGTTATTTATTTCCAATTTTCATTTTTCCAAATTTTTAAAACAATATATACTATTAAATGTTTCAATATAATAATATTATTGATAAAAACTTCATTCAAATATTCTATTAAACACATAACAATGCATTCTATCTGATTTAATGATATAAAACCTATCCTTATGCTTCTTGAAATCCCTACATCCTGAGAAACAAAATCATACCTTAAATCCTAATATCAAGGACATACTATATGTTGTTTATGTCTCCATTTTCTTCCATAATTTACACTATATCTCAAAAAAAATTACCCATGAGCATGGTGGAAATATTGTTTTTAAATTAGGTGGATAGGTAAATACTTTAAAAGAATATATGGGATACACCATGATATATAAATAATTTAGAAAAACAAAAAATTTTGATAGATAAAATATATTCTTACATGTTTTTTGGATACCCAAAACTCTTTTAAGCACATATTAATCGGTTTTTTTCTATGATAGTAATGATTTAATCCTTTATAAGGGATAAGAATGTTATGTGAGACCATGCCCCTCCATTCTAGATAATTTATCAATGATCTATAGAGAAGAACATTATTTTAAAATAAATTGATTATTTAAAATAAAATGGTCCCTGTAAAGTCAATACACCTAGAATTTATAATTTTATTTATACATTAAAGATATCAATAAAAATATCAACATTAATGAATTTTTGTCCTTATTTTTTGTCTTTTTAAATCATTAAAATGTAACTGCATTATTATGAAATATTATATCATGTTAACACTAATTTTATGATATAGAAAAACCATATAATATGTCTCCCTGATTCTCAATAGTAACCGTAAAATTTTATCACCTAAAATATAAAATATTGGAATATAAAAAATTTATCATATAGGCAATGATATAAATATAAATCTGTAATGCTATTCATAAATAATAAGTTATCCTCTCATGGATACATCCAAATATACAAATTTTCCTATACTATATTCTTATACTAACTCTTAATAAATTCTATAATCATTTAATAATATAGTGTATTTATTATATAATTAATTTTCTTTAATTTGGAAATAACTTTTAGGTTTATATTTTTTTATAATCATGTCATAATATTTACATAAAAGATCATAAATTATATTGTGGATACTATTACTAAGTATCAATTTCTCCAACAATATAAAACCATTAAAATATATCATGTCTTATTTTTATGAAAAATCATCATGACCTGGAACATGGCTAATTATTTTCCCTTTAACATCTTTAAAACATATAAAAGATATTACATAAAATGTATGTGTAATAAAATATTAGTTTGGGAAGTGAAATAAAGAAAGTGTGTCCCAATTAATGAATTCTTATTAAACATTTCATTTTATAAAACATCATATTCGTTTAAAATAAAACTTCCTTTAATAATATTTTCATAAAAAATTTCATTAGATATTTTAATGAAAAATAAACTATTGACTGTGGTCTCACGTGCTCTCCAAAATAGTTGTGATTAAACTATGTGCATCATAGTGGATAACCTAGTTTTTTCTATTGTGGATGATGTTAATTAAAACCCCTTAATAGGTTTGAATAAACCAATAAAATAAGTAAAAACAAAAGGAAAAATCACGGGAGGTGTTGGTTTTATCTTTGAGACAATAAACAAAAATAATAAGAAGGAATAGTTAATATCAAAATGTCATTAAAACACAAATATAAGAAGACATAGTCAATATAATCCACCTATTTCACTATTATTTTAACATTATCCTATGTGATTCAAATTTATTCAACTACGATCCCATAATCGTACCAGCCCCCAAACCCTATGGAAATTAACAAGAACAAAAAATGAGTAAAAAGGAAAACTAAGTCAACATTACGACATACAATAGAAACACCCTAATTTTATTGTGATCCAACAGACAAGTTAGAGTGAATTTCCAATTAGGAAATAATAACCACATAGTATTTTACAGTTAATTTACTTTATGGATGAGACTTTAAACTACTATTTTATACAATGTGGATTTAAACATGCTATTAATGTATCACTCACACAATTTACACAAGTCTCAACTCAAAGTCCATTGAAAATCGGTCGATATCCATAGAAAATTAAACTCAATTAATTGATCACAAAATGGTTTATGTTTATTTTTTTCTCGAAAAATACTTCATATTGACCCGTGTTTTCGACCACAATCCCATGCGAACCAAATGTCACTCCATTATAATTAATCATTTTAAAATGATTACTTTAAATCTTCCCAAAACATCATCCAAATCCAAGAATTAATGATGATGTTATGGACACATTAGGGAGGTGTCATTCAGTCTTCCAAATTCTATCCATCCCTTCTTTAATTCCCATTTTCGGACAAAATAATATGAGATTCACCTTTCATGATATGAATATAACATGTAGAAAATTGGGATTTGAATATCACTATAAAATTCCACGTCAATATTCTTCACACAATTAATGTTATGAAAAAAATGCAATGGGGATATAAAAATGGAAAAAAATAGAATTTCCATTAATTTTCCATATTATATCCCAAAACACATTTTTCCAATAAGTTATAAAAATATGATTAATGTGGGGATATTGTATCTATTAATTTCAACAATATATTCACCGAAAATTTGTATTATCAACTCCTCCTAAATTAAAATTTTTCAACCCTGGGAAAAAACTCATGACATGTAATCAAGAAAATGATGCATGTTGAAATTTCTCAATTCATAGAGGAAATATAATCATTGAAAGATTCACAAAAAATACGTCAATCTCAAAAAATCCAGAATTAATTTTCAAAAAAATTGCATCCAAAAAAATATAAGTAAATAAATGAATCTAATCAGCTGAAAACATCATACGAGTATATTGTCCCACAAATTCCTCATGTGTGTCTGTGCCAATAATTTCAACCTAGCCTCTCTACCCTTAATCCTATAAATTCATGTCAAGATATAATTTTCTACTTACCTAGTTATATTCCACTGAATCTGTTCAACATCATTTCAATCATATAACAAAACCCACTTAATTAATCATTCCCATATGTATATCATTGAGCTCCCAACCAAAATATTACCATGAGATGTACATTTCGTCACTGCACACATTATTTATTTTCTTTTTATTTTATATTAATTTTTCTGGGTGTAAAAAAGTAGGATATTAGGTACACGTACATAGGTAAATGTGGTATAATAATGGAAATGATCATAATTGAAACGAAAATATTGAAAGTCTATGTTATAAGCTGAAAGGGATTACGCACCCTAACTATACCATTAATTGGGTAAGAGTATCTCAAAAGTAAAGATTGTGTGTGATGTAAATGGAGATGTTAAATGACATATATTTCCAAAAAGAACTCCCATATTGAATGATGTAAAAAATATAAATTTCATCACAAAAACCCAATTAGTTGTATCATTGAACAACATCCATTTTCATGAAAATCAATCATAAATGATGAAACATTCCCTTGCTAGACATTCATCCATTGAGGTTTGAGAAATCAAACATGTAATCTTAATTAGTTCAATTGATGTAATGGGCAAGTGATATTTTTTTTATTTTTTTATTGTTGTTTATTTTGGTTTTGTTTTTGTTTTTTTGAAATGATAAAAATTGAAAACGCTCAAAAAGTAAAATCTAATAGAATATATACCCCAAATGTCATCCCCTCCCCCGTAATTAAATTTTTATATTGTCCTTAATGTGACTCCATGAATGGACAAATTACCATGAAATACAAAATTAAAAATAGGACAGGTAATATAAAAGTGACGGGGAAGGGATAGCCAGATGTATTCAAGTTACGAAAGGCTCATTGAGGGTTATGATATCAACTGGATTTTTTTGGAATTCTTTAATGTATTGCTTCAAAAAATCCCCATTGACTATAATTCACTACCCCATTTTTACTTGAGTGATCTACACTTCACAATAAGGAAAGACATCAGATAAAATATAACGACCCAACCATCTATAACGCAACATTCCATGCATGAAATACAATATTGAACTGTAGAGATGCAATTTATATCCTTCATAAATCTCCCTTTTTGGATTATTTTATCATTATATACTTTTCATCATTTTTTATAAATCATTGAGTTCTCATATTATGTCAATAAGATATCCTCAAGATCTTGAATTTGAATCTTTCTATTAAATCCAACATGGGCTACATCTAAATTGCATATTTTTATTCATAATATGCCCGATGTTCGACCTCCAAAAGGAGATGACATGATTTTCCAGAAAAACCTAAATATATATAGATTAATGGGAGTATTTTATTCTATCCTATATGCCCAAAGTGTATCATCCAACACATGTACCAATCCTTCATATTCGGCTGCAATGTTTTCTCCAAAATTTGTTGGAACTACCAATTAGAATCCTTATCCTGACCATTTTTTTCTGGGATGTATGTGGCTTTTTTTTCATCACATAGTACATATGATGGAGGAAAGCCAAATTAATATTGAAATAGTTTGTTCCTTGGTCACTAGTGAGGCCATTTAGTGCACTAATCCTACAAGAAATCTATTCGTTGAAAAAATTGACTAAAAAACAAGATTCATTTGTCCTGGTGAACAAGGCCTCTACCCATTTTTCAACACAATAAATGGAATTCAAGATATCAAAAACCAAATGAACATTTATAAATAACCCTAAAATCATTTCCCCATGCATCAATAATATCCTAGTATAATATAGAATTTTGAGACATCTCATGTCTCATATATGTATTTCCAGTGTATTGGAAATGTGAGCACGGATTTCAAAAAACATGAGCATCATGATATAATCTATGAAAATATAATATATATTCTAAGACATTAAAATCTATTTTATGGTGTCCAATGTATCCTACAAATGAATGAGTATGGAATAAATTTAGAACAAACTCGAACAAATGAACAAGATCACACCACTTAATAACAAGATCACTACAAATAAGCCAGAGGTATGTATACTCAAAAACATAAAATCTAGAATAACTCATTAATATTTGGACATTATGCTTCTTCAAATATGAATTATTTCATAGAAAATAAGGTATTCTGACAAAACATCCAACCAATGATGCATACCAAAGAGTGTATAAGGATTCTCATTGTGAAATGTGTCAAAAAGTGGTACCTAGTCCAATGTGTTAGACTCATATGTGTGACTAATATTATTCTTGTGATCATTAACCATTTTATTTGAACAATTATTTTACTTTATATTGATATATAACTCTTGAAGACGGAGAGTCCATCATATATGTTTTGGATTTTCATCATGCTTCTTCATGATGTACCTTAGATCTGTATGTTCAGAAAAAAAACTACATTACATCCAAATAAATATGAAGTGAATTTATTTGATGAAAATAAGATAGAAATAAAAAAATCAAATTTTTATTAGTTTGATTAGTTTTAATGCAATGTCCACAAAGCACATGCAATCACGTGTGAACATCCTTCCACCTTATTTGATAAGACAGCTCCAACTGCAATGTTTGAAGCATCACACATAGTCTCAAATGTAATGTCCCACCATGGGAGATGTATGATCAGTGGATGGGTTAGAAACTTCTTTATCTCATTAATTGAATCCCTAAAAGAATCATCAAAACCAAAATCATAATCCTTTTTATGTAATCATAAGAATGGAAGATAAATGTTTCAAAAAAATCTTAATGATGCACCGATAAAATCCCGCATTCTCTATGAAGGATCTAACATCATGCAGAAATAAAGGATATGGTTAGGTTGTGATAATATCTACCCAAGTTCTATCAAACACTATACTATGTTTTGAAAGAAAATTACTTAATACAATGTCATGTTATACAATAAAATGACACTTTTCATTGTTCAAGACCATATTCTTCTCAATACAACGACTCAATACCATTCCCATGATAAAGAGAAATTCATAAAATGAGGATCCATATACTGAAAAATCATCCACAAATACCTATATGTATATTTAAATATAATAAAAATAAAAACTAATCATCATTCTGTGGAAGGTACTAGTGGCATTGAATAGTCTCAATGGCTTCCTCTGTTATGAAAATTTACCAATTCAAAATTTTAATGTAGTTCTCTCCAAATCATCCTGAGAAATAGGTGCTTTAAAATAACTAAAAAATCCATCCAAAAAATAGAATTCCCACCCATCAAGTCTCTCAATAATTTTATGAATAAATGTGGGGGGTGAATGGTCATTGCGAGTTGATTGATTTATTTCCTATAATCAATATACACAGACAAACTATTTTTCACCCTCCACGGAACTAACTCCTCTATCTCACATTTAACCAAAGAATCACCACTTTTCTTTGGAAAAACATATACAAGTATCACCTACTAGGAATCTAAAATGTGATAAATAGTACCTCCCTCAAAGAATTTTCAAAATTAGATTTTAAAATCTTCTTGAATATTTGGATTATCAATCCTTTGTGGTTCCCTTATCAATTCTTCCCTATCATACAAAAAAATTCTAAGCATGAAAATGGAGTGTCTAGTGCCTAATATGTCATCCAAGATCCATCTGATTCCACTTATCATATCCATCAATATATTGAATAGTTTTTCATTATGTTCAAAAAATATATTGTTAGAAATTATTATATGTAATCTCTCACCACTCAACATTTATGAGTATTTAAGATATGGTGGAAATGGATTGAGTTCCACTGTAGGGGGTGATGTATGGATGAAGACAATGAATAAACTAATATATTTTCACAATGAAAATCTGTATTATAATATAAATTATAGAACTATGGGAATAATGCGTCATATCTATCAGTATACTCAATAGATAGACCATAACCAGATTGAACATGATCCAAATCAAAATCTGATCCCTCATCAAAATCACATTCAATGGAGGATTCTACATTATAAACAGATGTGTAAGTTCCCTTTCATATCAAACTACAACCAATCCTAATTATCTCCCTAATAATATGACAATAAAAATCAATTGGTTGTTTACATGGTGGTTAAAAATGGGATATAAAAAATGAATAATGGTTCTATGTGGTGTACTTCATGGAGTAAAAAACATTAAATTTCAAAAAATCATTTCCGAACTCCACAGAAAGTGTACCAGCAATGATATTTATGATATTTTTTTAGGTATTGAGGATGGGAATACCTATTATAATTTTAAAATTATAACATACATGATTTTCCTCAATTTAAATAATTTCTAAATATACTACAAGGATAATGTCTCTTACCCAAACAAGTAAATCTTCATGGGAATCCGCTAGTCTAGTTGTATCTACATTCACTAACTACACCACTATTCTCGTTAGCTTCCACTCACCAATATCTAAATAAGATAATAAAGAGGGAGGCATCACAATTATGGATGCTCGTATGACAGATAAATCATTATAAAAGTTTAACTCCCTTATGGTCCATGGGATAGTGAATATCCCAGGACAATTGAACATTGATGGAATTGATTTAGTTAGTGTAATGAGTGATGACACATTCAGTCCCTGATTGATCCTATCATTTCCCTTGATCCCAATTCTATGGGAAAAAATTTATTTTCATAATTTGGTATACCTTTGGATTAATTTAATGTCCTAATAAGGGGTATTTATACCTCTACGCCCTTCAATGTGAACAAAACCTCTTTTTTCATTACCTCTTCATCCATCATTTTGGTTCGGAAAAATATATTTGGATTAGGAAGAGGTTTATGAGGAATATCATATATTTTCTTCCAACCCTTTCATTTTTCCTTTTAGTTATCAATTACTAGTGATGATGGGGTAATATCCTCTAGTTAGGTGAATCCTAGTAGACTACATGGAAAAATTTCCTCACATTTCATCATCCCACTCGTTAATGTGAGGGAACTAAAATTCCCCATTCAATTGGTAGGGAATTTGGAGGGAAGGTTTCTTGAGTACATGTTTACAATTTCATGGAGGGAGTTATACATTGTCTCATTTTCATCTTTAGCTCCCTCAACTTAATTCCATGACTCTTCATCTTTTCTACTGATTAAGAACAACCTTTTGTAAAACATCATCATTATTAGAATCCATATTTGGTTAGGAATCCCCTTATTTACTTTTTGATGCTTGGGATTCAAATGTCATTTTTATTTGATGAGAAATACATTGGAAATGTGAAATATTCAGGAAATGTTAAAAAAAAGGATCCATTTGTTGTTGTTCCCATCGATACCTCATATCTGAATGATCCTTCCATCCATGATTGTAAGATGGTGAGAAGGAGTCAAACATCATTTTTCAGGTTTCATGATGTTGTTGATATGGTCTCACTAGTATGACTACTACTAAATCATCTCACTATATCTTGTAGATGTGGGAAATAACTTATTGGATGGTCTGGTGAACTACAAATACCATAATGTATCATTGGAGTGGGGGGTAAACCTTTTCAGTCCAATGATATCT
Organism: Viscum album; assembly: GCA_963277665.1. Classification (NCBI taxonomy): domain Eukaryota; kingdom Viridiplantae; phylum Streptophyta; class Magnoliopsida; order Santalales; family Viscaceae; genus Viscum; species Viscum album. The sequence goes on along the minus strand of OY728122.1, from coordinate 1,513,271,705 downwards.
CTCTCACCATAGAGGTTTACTTGTCCAATGTAGTATTAGATAAATGATTCTCAAGAGTATATTGACTTACCTAATGTTCTCCCCATATAGAAATTATACAAAGATCACTGAATTAATGAGATTTTTGTGCCATCATGTCGATCAATGCTCGAGAAACCTTTGAGGTTTTGTCAGCTAGTTCTCCTCTAGCTACTAAATATACAAAGATCCTCTCCATAGGAGTGGGAGCATCATAGAAGTACTAGATGAGGAGTTTCTCACTGATTTGGTGGTGTTGATAACATTCTCATAACATCTTGAACCACTCAGTGTTCACAAACATTGACTCTCCCGACGATTGATTGATTTAAGATATCTTCTATAAAATTATAGTATTTATTATGGTCCGAAAGAATTTCTACAAAAAACATGCTTCAAGTCATTCCATGATGTAACATATTTAGGATGTATTGAATGAATCAAATCTTTTTTAGCTTCATCAAGTGATAATTGGAGCTCCCTTAATTTGATTTGATATTTATATGGATTTCTTGGTTTGAGTGTTGATCAAAACACATTTATTTTGAAAGCTAGTGTATCAATCTAGATTTAAATTTGAAAATTTTGAAGACTAATTCATTATTTGTGTATGAAATTCATGTTTATTGATAATTATCAAATTTTGTATCCATCTCTTGAATGTTTCAATTATGTTCATTGTTATTGTTTTCAACCATAGGTCTTGGTTTAATTTTCAGTTTCAGATGGGTTTCATATTTCAAAGTTTTTAGAGTGGAGGAATTCCTTATTTGGATAAATTTCGACAATTATTGTAGACTGTGATTTTTTTATTCGAACCCTAAGGTTCATTCAATAATAGTGTTTAGATCGAAGAGATATTCGGGTGGCATCGTGTCTTAAACCATAAAAAATATTGAAATAAAAAATAGATGACACAAATATCATTAAATTTGGATTCAATTCATGGCCCAAAAATATTTTCTGGGGATGAAATAATAGGAATGAAAAGGGAGTATAAGAAAATAAAAAATAGAAAAATAGAAAAAAGAACCTCACCTATAATTTCTGAATAAATCACTTTCTACCTCGGAAATGGTTCAAATTTGATGAGCATTGTCGCATATTCTCTCAAAAATATTTGTGACTAAACTATGTGTAGCACAATTGAGGAGCTATATCATTCACTTGATGAGGATATTGAGAAAAAAAAAGTAATAGCGTTGAACAAAACTTTATAATAATTAAAAAATTTAAAAATAATGGGATGTGTGGGTTGTGAAATGTGATAAAAAACAAAAATACAAGAAATGCCAGTCAAGGGAACAAATTCATTAAATAAATAATATTAGAAGTCCTAGTCAATATAATCCACCCACTTCACCATTTACTTATCATTATTATATATTATTAGATTAAATTCAATTGTAATCCCCTAATATTGTCAAACCCAAAACCCTATAGAAAATAACACAACCAAAAAAATTAGAAAAATGAATAATAGATCAACTGTAGGACATCCAATCACAGCACCCCTCTTTGATTGTTTTCCATAACCCAACATATGGTTAATGGCCAATTACAGAAGAATATCATCATAGGATTTTATAATTAATTGTGTTTGTGTATGAAAATTGAACCCTATAATTCTATCGCATGATTTATGGATCATATGATTGATGTTTGACTCAAATGATTTACAAAAGTCTGACCTTGTGATGAAGTGAAAATCGATCGATCTCCATATAAAATAAAAATCAATTAATTTACCACAAATTATGATTTATAGTATGTTTATGTATTTAAAATAAATAAATTTTGAGTGTAAGTATTAGACAAACTATGAAAAAAATAACTTCCTTGTAGGGGTAGTTATTAGGGTGTAGATATTTTTTGTAAGTAATTGATTGACAAAAAAACACCCAATCTCATCTCTACTCTTAGATTCCAACACCAATAATAAAACTATGAAAATGAAAAGAGAAGAACACATAAGATTTAATTGACATAATGTAAAGATAAAAACATGAAAACTAATAAATAGATAGTGATGTTAGTGGAGGAGATACTTATTTGAAGATATGTTTATACAAATCCTTACTTTTTTCAGGTGGTTTGAGGTGTTTCTAGGATACACCCTCTTAGCCACAATTTGATTAGTGTTGTCGCACACGCTCTAAAAAATATTTTTTTAAATAAGGGCAGTATAGTGTATATCGTAGGTTATTATCTTAATGTATAAGTGAAGTAAACAATCGGTAATGGTCTTTTAAAAACCACAAAAATATATGAAAACAAAATAGAAATGCTTATGAGGTGGGGTTTTTTACATTTAGAAAACAAAAAAACAAAAAAACAAGAAATATTTATTAAGGACACAAATTCTTTAAAAATACTAATATGAGAAGACATAATCAATCTAATCCACCCCCTTTCTCTTCATTTCCAATTATCTCATATTATTAGAATTCATTTAAATTTTATCCCCTACTATTTTCGACCTAAAAACCCAGTGAAAATTAACACGAGCAAAAAAATTGGAAAAAATGAACAGTACCTCAACTATAGGATATCCAATCACAGCACCCTTCAGTGATTGATATAGAAAATACAACTTATTGTTCATGGAAACATGGAAAATTATCACCTCCTAGAATTTTGGTATTAATTGAGTTTGGGTATGAGACATGAACTCTACAGTTCTATACCAATATGATTGGATCTTGTGATTGATGTTTCACATACCTGATTTACACCTTTCCATAGCCGTAGTCAAGTGAAAACATATATATTTCCATAGAAAAAACTAAATTAATTGATAAAAATGTATTATTTAATGTATTATTATAGATTCAAAATAAATAAGTTAATGTTTTTTGGATTATATCAAGTATCGTCGAAATCACTCTTCCATGGGAAGAGTATCCATTGTGGAGATGTTTTTAATACGAAATTGATTGAAATATAAACTACGAATCTCATATCCACTCATAGATTCTAGAAAAATGACAAAAATATGAAAATAAAACATTAATAAAAAAAAATTATTTGAGAAAATGTCATGTTAAAATTATGAAAACAATGTAATTAAAATTTTGGAGGTCAGAGAGGAGATGCTTCTTGTAAGAGATATTTGCAACAATCCTTCTTTTAAAATGTATAATATGTTTCTAGGAGACATTTTTCCAGAAACAACATCCAAAATCCTCTTAAAACACTCCCAATGAGGGAAAAATATTTAATAGTGTTTGGGATGGATAGGGTTGAAAATACCAATAATGTTACTAGTATATTTTGGTCTATAAAATATAATTCATATTGACCCATGTTTTAGACCTCAATTCAATGTGAACCTAGTGTCACTAAATTTGAATGAAAATATACAATTTTTTTCCTTTAACTCCTCTAAACATATTAACAGCATACATGAATTAGTGAATTTGTTATAGCCACATTATTTAGGTGCGAAATAGTTTTCCAAATTATATCTAACCCTTAATTACTACCCATTTTCATCCCACCAAATATTAGATTCATCCACCACGATCTGAATAATAAATATATTCAATTTTGATATGAATATAACTAAAAAATTAAAATTTAATAACATTCACATAGAAAATATTATGCCAAAAAATAAAAATGCAATATTAAAATTGTAAAAAAACTGGATTTCCATGAAATTTACAATTTTTTTCCCAAAAAAAAATTCACTATTAAATCCTCAAAATAAAATTAATTTCGTAAAATTATATTAATTAATATCAAAAAAATATTCTACAAAAAAATTTTATTATCTTAAAATCATAAATTTTTTGGTAAGAATTTAAAATCCAATGAAAACAATTTCATAATGTTACATCATTCACTCTTAAATGATAATTACATGTAGTAGAGAAATTTGGTGTAACCATTTTATACACCCATGAATGAACATCACAGTTAAAATCTAAACATTACATTATAGTAAACATCACATCTACTCATTTACTAACCATCTCTTTTAATTTTAGAATAAGCTTCACTGAAAATTTCCATTATCTCTTAGGAGAATGCTGATCGTTTAAATCCATCCTATACATTGAATATCCACACGTTCGATATACATAACCATTTTTTTGAAGGATTTCATGGACCCACAAATATTTTTTTTATAAGGAAAATACCTATAATGAGAAATATTGTGTAACGTCCTAGTTCCGAGTGCCACTCAATGGTGCCCCGAACCCGGTTCGCCACATGACATCAAGCGCATTTCCCCATATGCCAGAGGCTTCCGACTAACAGCGAGGTCCCAATTCTGATAGTGGGGAATCTATTCCCTCATTTTTCAAAGAGTAGAGTAGTGGAACAGATTTGAAACATACAATAACAGCAGAAGCAGCAACAGTATATATAACTGAAATGGTTAACTGATAACAAAAGGAAACCAATAGTCATATATATATATATAAAGATGCAGCATGTCACTATTCTATAAAATAGCCAGAACATGTTTCACTATAATACAATACATTAAAACAGATGTTCAAGTATAGAAAATCATAACAGAATAGCCAATGACATTGTGAGCCTATGCTAGGTCCCATGCTCTCTTACACCCCAGCAGTAATCAAGTACCTATATAGGGACTCTTTCCCCAATCCACACCTGAAAAAAAGGCAATCAGTTTGAGCCGAAAAGCATGACCCAACAGGGGGTGAAAAATAAATTCCCAGTAGGAACCCACCAAAGACCCGTGCCCAACTGTGTGAAAGCATGCAACAACAGTGTGTAGTATTAAAATGCAATAAATTAAGCGTTACTGAATGTAACTAACTTAACCAGTTATATTTCCAATTTAGTATCCATTTAATCATTTATTTAAAATATCCCCACAGTGAATATTCTAAATAATAGCCAATTCCCTTATAAACGTACAAAAAATACCCTCAGGTAAAGAGAAACCAACACAAGAATTTTCCCACAGGAATACAGGTATTTCCCACATGCGTAAAATGTGTTACCCACAGGCACAAAATTGACTACCCACAGGCACGGATGAAATTTCCCATGGGCGAAGTAGTACAATGCCCACTGGCTAATCACACCACTGCCCTCAGGCTAAATAGGTAACCGGTCCATGCCCAATATGCAAACAAGCAGTACAAAAGCAATTCCACTCAAGGAAATTCTACAATCATCACAATAAAGGAATAATATAAACAAGGCATAGCCTCGGGTATCCTGGCCAAACGGCTATACAGAGGAACACAGCCCTGAGGTGGTCCTAGATCCAAGCAGCGATCCCAAACATCAATTTTACAACATTATTTAATCACCTATACAATTCTCGGTATCAAAATAGCCACAGCCTCAGTCACACGACACCCCAAATATGGGTTCGTAGCTCAAAAACAAACAAAACACACGACAGTTGGAAAATAAACACCATTCCACCTACCTTAAACACCAACGAATGATATACACGAACATCGATTTCAAAAATTCCCAAAAACAACGTAGATATGAGGTAAAAGAAATCCCACTTAAATACAAATAACATCCATTAGAGGAAGAACTGGAAAAAAGACACACCAGGAGAAGTAAGCTCTTACCCGTGCGGTTCCAACGAAATCGTCAGAGGTGGAAACGGATTCTTGTCGTGTGATCGGCTGATATCCAAAGCTCTGGCCTTCCTCTCTTGATCCCTCTTCTCGTTCTAAGCCTTCCCTATGAACAGGGGAGGCTACTGCCCATTTTAAGCGAAAAAACAAATTACACGGTGTGTATTTCCATGTACAGGGCGTGTACTTCCCATTTTTTAAATGTTCCTCTAGCGGTATCCCGCAAACGTGGCACTGTTCATCAGTCGACATGACTACATGAAGTGTGTACTTGAGTACACAGTGTGTTCGGTCGCACAGCTGGCCACCACCTTACAATTCGCCTGCCGACTGACTACACGGAGTTTGAAGGACCACTACATGGAATATAGTCGGTTTTTATACCCATCATTTCCAACATGGCTACATGCCCTGTGTACTCATCCCACATGGCCGAAAGTACACGACGTGTGGAAAATGTACAAAGCGTGTACTTCCAAAATTTAGGATTTTTCCCATTTTCCTTATTTTCTAAAAAACACTTAAGGAAAGGAGAAAAGAAGAAACTCATATCTCAATAACATATACTAGGTTCTTACAAACTTCCCCCCTTCAAGCAATTCTTCCCAGAATTTCCCTTCCAAGGGTGGTGAAGATATAGCCGTGAAAAACTCTGGACACTAAGCATGTACGTCGGTCTCCCGCTCCCAGGTTTCTTCCTTCACTCGGCCATGCTACCATAGCACCTTTACAAGAGGAACTGGATGACCTCGAAGAACCTTCATGCGCCTATCAACGATACGGATCAGATGCTCCTCAAAGGACGCATCAAACTAAAGCCCAACCTCCTCGGGCTGAAAGACGTGAGAGAGGTCTGAATGATAGAGGTGCAACTGAGATACATGGAAGGCATCCTGCATGGCATGGTACCTCTGTGGTAACTGCAACTGATAGGAAACTGGCATGACTCTCTCCAGAATCTCAAATAGCCCTAAATACCTCAGTGAATGTTTACCTTGTCTCCTGATCTGCCGATTTCCCAGCCTCGACGAAACACACAGGAAAACTTGATCCCTATCCACGAACTCCAAGGGTCGTCTACGGCAATTAAAATTTGATTTCTGATGGGACTGTGTGGTAGTCATATGCTTCTAAATCAACTGGACCTGCTCAGATGTCTCCAGCACGAGACGTAGTCCCAGTAAAGCTGCCTCACCTGCCTCTAACCAGTACAAGGGTGATCGGCATGGCCTACCATATAATGCATCATAAGGTTCCATCTCAATAGTCTTCTGGAAACTATTGTTATAGGAATACTCGACTAGGGGTATATTCTTATCCCAAGAGCCCCCAAAGTCTATGATTCATGGACGCATCATGTCCTCTAGCACCTGTATCGTACGATCTGACTGGCCATCGGTCTGAGGGTGGTATGCTGTTCTCAGAAGCACCTGTGTACATAGTGCCCTCTGAAAAATATTCAAAAAACGAGATGTAATGTGGGATTCCCTATCTGAAACGATTGAACGAGGGATCCCAAGAAGACGTATGATCTCTCGGATATTCAAACATTCGATCTCGTCAACGCCGAAAGTATCCTTGATCGGAAAAAAGTGAGTTACCTTTGTGAGTCTATCCACAACAACCCACATAGCATCATTTCTTCTAGGTGACCTTGGAAACCCAGTCATGAAGTCCATCGCAACATCATCCCATTTCCACTCTGGGATGGGTAACTCTTGGAACAGTCTGGCTGGACTCTGATGCTCCACCTTCACCAACTGACAGGTGGAACACCTCGTAACAAAACCACAGTCATCTTTCTTCATACCCGGCCACTAGTTCTGACATCTCAATTCTTGGTACATCTAGGTAACCTCGGGATGAACTGCCCAACATGAAGCATGAAAATTCCCCATAAACTCCTTGCGTATATCCCCTGGAACCCACACTCGTCCATGGAAACGCATAATTTCATCATCGCCTACCGTCCAACCAGGAGGAGTGACCTCACATGCCACGGACTCCCGTAGAACTAGGCCTTCCGATTCAGATAGTTTTCTCATCCTCACCTCCAAATGCATCTTAGAGAATAAATCCATGAGCTTCCACTCACCACTGGCTTCCTACACTACATGTATCTGAGTCTTCCTTCTCAGTGCATCAGCTACTGAATTACCTTTACTAGGTGTATAGAAAAGCTCAAAATCAATGGACTGTAGGTACTTGACCCACCTTCTCTGTCGTAGATTCATTTCATGCTGAGTAAAGATATACTTGAGGCTTTTGTGGTTAGTTAAAACCAAAAAATGTTCTCCCAATAGATAATGTCTCCAACAGCGCAATGCCTGCACAACTTCAGCCAACTCGAGATCATGTGTCGGGTAATTCCTCTCATGTGGCCTCAACTGCTGAGACCCATATGCAACAACTCGATCTCCCTACATAAAAACTACTCCCATACCAATACTTGATGTGTCACAGTAAACTGTATAGCTCTTCCCCTACTCTGGGAGTATCAGGATCGGTTCTGATGTCAACCTTCCTTTCAGGTCCTAAAAGGCTGTCTCACAAGCTTATGGCCAAACGAACTTCACACCCTTCATAGTAAAACCCTTAAACAATGCTTCTAAGCGGGTGACATTCTATATGAAGCATCTATAGTACCTAGCCAGCCCCAAGAAACTTCATATCTCAAATACGTTCTTAGGATGCTACTAAGAAACTACTGCCCTCACCTTCTCTGGGACTACTGAAACTCCTGCCTCTGAGATGATATGACCCAGGAAGTGAATTTGGTCCACCCAAAAGTGGCACTTTGAGAGCATAGCATATAGTTGATGTTCTCTTAGTGTAATCAATATGATATTAAGATGAATGGTATGGTCATGTCGAGTGTGAGAGTACACCAAGATATCGTCCACTAATAGTACCACAAAAGAGTCTAGATAATGATGGAAGACATGATTCATCAGAGCCATGAAAAATGCTGATGCATTCATGAGTCCGATCAGCATAACAGTATACTCTTTTATACCATACCGGCTCCTGAAAGTTGTGGGAGGTATATCGGATAGTCTAACGCATAACTGACGATATCCTAATCTCATTTAAATCTTCCAGAACACTTGTGCTCCATGAAGTTGATGAAAAAGATCATCAATCCCTGGGAAGAGATATCAGTTCTTGACTGTCTACTAGTTCAACTTCCGATAATCCACACAGAGTATGAGGGTACCATCTACCTACTTTGCAAAGAGGACCGTCGAACCCCAAGGAGAAGTACTAGGTCGGATAAAACCCTTTTCCTGTAACTCCTATAACTACCTCTTGAGCTCCGTAAACTCGGTCATAACAATCATATAAGGAGGAATTGTCACCGGTGCTGCTCCTGGAACGAGCTCAATAGAGAAATCCACCTCACGCTCTGGAGGCAGACCTGAAAAGTCGTCCAAGAAGATATCCCTGAAATGTTCAACCACTAGAGGGAAATCCGTTTGACAAGTCCCCTGGTCGTACAGATATAAACTCGCAATCTGTGATGTGACTCCACCTCACCCATGATACTCTGGTCTAGCTCGAATTGCATGAACATCCCATTCCCCCTTGTATAGAAACTCTTCTCCCTCTGGTGAAGTGAAACTCACCCCGCGACAATAGCAGTCTACAAAGGATCGAAAGGGAACCAACCAATCCATCCCAAGAATGACATCATAAACTGTCATCTCTAAGACATAGAGGTCCCAAAGAAAGTGACACCCACCAAACTCAAGGGGGAACTCCTTGCACTGACGCACACCAATCGTTCTAGTCCCCAACGGAGTGTATAGCTTCATGATATTAGAAGAAGTAGAAACACATAGCCCAAGGCTCTGCACCATGGGTAAAGATATGAAACTATGTGTAGCACCCGTATCGAAAAGTACTGAAGATAAGAGATATGCTTCGAGAATAGTACCTCTAATTGTACAAGGTCTGGGATCCTGCTCATGCTGGGTCTATTGCACTGCATACGTTTGCCCATTGTCGCGACCCTGCGACACATCCTGGCTACCCTGAGCTGTCCCGACCTAATGCCTTTGAGATCCTGGTGTTTGGCTACCACGTCCATGACAACCATCTATACTTGCATGCACTGGCGTATTCTAGTTCCCCGACTGGTATAAATCTTCTTGTCCTTCTCCGGCACACGGAGTCTTTATAGAACCCCTCTCCCTAGAAATTGGTGGAAACTCCCTTCAAAGTGTTGCAGATGACCCATCCTGCCGCAAGCTCGGAACTCCACTGGGTCTCGTGGACACGGTGTCCTCTTGTGCCCCTCTCTACCACACTGGTAGCACATGACCTGGCCACCTAAAGCATTCTTATGACTAGTACTGCCACCCTAAGAGATGTCCATCTGTCTCTTCCTCTTTCCAGTAGAAATAGTACTAGTAACTGCTACTAAACCGCCCTGGGCCACACCACTAGCTTCTCGTAGGTTTATCTCTGTAATCAGTTCCTGATTCAAAATAGCATGTACTGAAGGAAACCTGAAAACATTCACCAGTGCTCAAATTTCATAATGAAGACCATCCTCAAAATGTCTATCTCTAAAAGTCTCATCACTCACCAGCACGGGTGCAAAGCGCTGAAGATCAGTGAAACAAGAAGAATAGTCCATCACCGACATAGCGCCCTGCTGTAGATTCGTGAACTCTCAACCTCTTTCTACCCTCAGCATCTCGGGAATGAAAAAGTCATAGAAGAATTCCTGAAAATCTTCCCACGTGATGTCTCTGTGATTCTCTGTCTGGGTGATAACATCCCACCACCTCTTGGCGGAATAACGCAGCATGTATGTCGTGAGCTTGAAACTCCACCCTGGAAGGGTCTCGAGAGCCTCTAAGATAGTTTGAATCGATCCTTGCCAAGAATCCACAGCCTGTGGTCCACCATCCCATCAAAACGTAGGTGGATGCTGCTGCTGGATGATACGTGTCAGCTTAGCCATAGATTTGGTAGCCTGCAGTGCTCCCTAAAATGTTTTCATGAACCGCATAAAGCCTTCACGGAACTGCGCCTCTACACCTGTGTCTGGTATAAAAATTGACACCATATCAGGCTCTTCTAGAGGATCCACTAGTAGCCCATGGCCCACCATCTCTAAAGTTTAATCGTTTCCGCTCTCCTAGTGAACAATGCGCGGTCGTCTAGGTGGCATGACACGACATGGTCAAAAACTTGCCTTAGATTCAAGATTATTAAAGACCAAAAATTAAGAACCCCAAAAGTGAAAAGGAGGAAGAAGGCATTCAGAATTTCTAAAAAAGACTACACGACATGTATACTAACTACACGGAGTGTACCCGACTTCCCTTCCCTACCCGGGTCCTTCCACACAGCTAAGCCACACGGCTCCTGTAGAACAAAACTACAATGCATGTATATAATCTACACAGTGTGTATGGTGAAATTTTCCAACTGCCCATGTCATCTGTGACACGGAAGACTAATCGGCTTGACACTACACAGTGTGTTACACCTGCACACAGCATATACTCCACCCCGTTTCAAATCCACTTGGCTAACTCCACACAGTATGTCCTCGGACGAGACAACACGGCATGTCCCACAGGTACACGGAGTGTACTAGACGAGCATTGCAAACCGGTGTTGTTAGTTACACGGCTGGATACACGGCTAAACCTACACATAGTATTCTATATACACAGGGAGTGTACACGAAGGGATTTCCCTTACCCGTGTTGTTAGTTACATGGCCGGGTCCCCAGGTCATACTACACGGTGTGTTCTTCATTGACACGACATGTATGTCTTAAGGGATTCTCCGTCCGTGTTTTTAGTTACACAGGCGGACTCCGGGTCAACACTACATGGCGTGTCCATCCGGTACATGGAGTGTTCACCATATTCTCTTCCCTTCCCCGCATTTCCACCCACATTGTTTGTGACACAGGAAGAAATTACATGGCATGTACTTTGGGTACGCGGTGTGTACTCAAAAAGTTTATTTTTCTTCCTGAACAGAAGAACATACACGGCATGTCTAAACTAATACACAGAGTGTATACTAGGTTTCTAGACAGTATCCCTCAGAATCTTCTCTGGATCCCATAAAACACTAAAAAAACACCTAAGTGCATAATTCATATTCGTGAGGGCCCATACTCCCCACGAATCAAAGTCTGGCATCTTATCTGTGTTATGGAATACAGTAAACACCCAATGATCCACCAAATTCAGGTCAATGAGGGCCCATACTCCACAAAAACCAATTTTTGTCATCCATTCTATAAACAGGATCATACCAAAATACCCTATAACATAGCAGGTATTTATCAAGCAGCTATCACAACAGCATGTTTTACTAGCACAATAACTCTCACAATAAAATGAAATTTCTAATGCACCTACATTTTATGGAACTATTCATGGAATGTGATTTCTAGCATGTGTCTAAATGATGCATGAGATGGAATACCCTCATCTCATTGGGTTTCAACTGAATAGAACCCATAGATAAAATATAAACAACACAATCACAAGTGTGTCACCCTTCGGTGAAAATCAAGCGAACTGTAAAATCGCAAAATCAGAAAAATTGCAACACGAGGTAAATTGTCTTTTCCTAGTACATGGGTTAGCTACGCCCGAGCACAGCTTATTACCAACTACCATTCTCTTCCAATCCCTGAAAAAGGCTCCGAACAGTATGTCAAAGAAAAGAACTCCTATGATACTACTTTGTAACATCCTGGTTCCGAGTGCCACTCTACGGTGCCCTGAACCTCGTTCACCACATGAGCTCAAGCGCATTTCCCCAAATGCTAGAGGCTGCCGACTAGCAGTGAGGGCCCAGGTCTAATAGTTGGGAACCTATGCCCTCATTTGTCAATGTGTAGTGCAGCAGAACCGAGTTTAATCATACAACAATAGCGAAAGAAGCAACAGTATATATAACTGAAATGGATAATTGATAACAAAATGAAACCAGCAGTCATATATATATATATATATATATGAAGATGCAACATTTCACTATTATATAAAATAGCCAGAACATGTTACAGGGAAATAAAATACATTAAAACTAAAGTAGAAGTACATAAAAGCATAACAGAATAGCCAACAGCATCGCAAGCCAATGCTCGGTCACATGCTCTCCTACACCCCAGCAGAAATCAAGTACCTATATAGGGACTTTTTCCCCTATCCACACATGCAGAAATGTAATCTGTTTGGGCCGAAAAAACATGACACAAATAAGGTGTGAGAAATAAATTCCCAGTAGGAACCCACCAAAGACCCGTGCCCAACTGTGTGAAAGCATGAAACAACAATGTGGAGTAGTAAAATGAAAAAAGTAATCAGTACTGAAAGTAACTAACTTAACTAGTTATATTTTCATTTTAATATCCATTTAATCATTTATTAAAAATATCACCACAGCAAATATTCTAAGTAAACAGCCAATGTCCTTAGACACGTACAACTCCTACCCTCAGTTAAAGAGAAAGAAACACAAGAATATTCCCATAGGCATACAAGTATTTCCCACAGGTGTAAGAAGTGTCACCCACAGACACAGAATCAACTGCCCACAGGCACGGAAGAAGTTTCCCACAGGCTAAGTAGTACAATTCTCATAGGGTAATCACAAAACTACCCTCAGTCTAAACAGGTAACCGGGCCATGCCCTATATGTAAACAAGAAGTACACAAGCAATTCCTCTCAAGGAAATTCTACAATCACCACTTTAAAGGAATAATATAAACAAGGCATACCCTCAGGTATCCTGGCCAAACGACTAAACAGAAGAACGCACCCCCGAGGTGGTCCTGGATCTAAGTAGTGATCCCAAACAACAGTTTTACAACTTTATTTAATAACCTATACAATTATAGTTATCAAAATAGCCACGGCCTCAGCCACAATACACCCCAATTATGGGTTCGTTGCTCTAAAACACAGAAAAAACACGACAGTTGGAAAATAAACACCAAGCCACCTACCTTAAACACGAACGAACGATATACATGAATGTCGATTTCAGAAACGCACGAAAACTTTGTAGATATGAGGTAAAATAATTCTCCCTTAAATTCAAATAACATCCATTAGAGGAATAATTGGCAAAAAGCACACCATGATAAGGAAGATCATACCCGTGCAGTTCCAACGAGATCGTCCGAGGCGGAAACGGATTCCTGACGTGGGCTTGGTAGATCTCTAAATCTCCGACCTTCCTCTCCCGAGCCCTCTTCCTATTTTAAGCCATACCTGTGAACAGGGGAGGTTACTGGCCATTTTAAGCGAAAAAAATAGAGTACACGGCATTTATTTCCAAGTAGACGGCGTGTACTTCCTATTTTTTAATTGTTCCTCTGGCGGTTTCCCGCCAGAGTGGCACTATTCATCGGTCGACAAGACTACACGGCATGTCTCCTTGAGTACACGACATGTTCGGTCACACAGCTGCCCGACACCTTATTATTCGCCTGCCGACTAACTACACGGTGTGTATTGGACCACTACACGGCGTGTAGTCAGTTAATACACCCTTTGTTGTCGACATGGATACACGCCCTATGTACTCATCCCACACGGCCAAAAATAGATGGAGTTTTGAAAAAGTACACGGCGTGAACATCCAAAATTTAGGATTTTTACCATTTTCCTTATTTTCTCAAAAACACTTAAGGAAATGAGAAAAGAAGAAACTCGTAATTCAAAACTAAGAACTGGGTTCTTACATATTTTCGATGAATTCGATCCTGATACATAAAATATATCATCATAAAATCATTTTGGACCATAATGCCATTTATATTATAATATCCCTTATATTAAATTTTTAAAATTTATGAAATAAAAAGATATTTTAAATGATCATTGTGAAATTTTATTGGATTCATCAAATTAAACACATTTTGTTGTGGTCGGAAATCCTCTCATGACATATAAGTTGGAGAAAATTCCTTCCATTCTTTTTTCAGTAATGTCACAAAGTACTTATTTAGAAAATAAATAATATATCGATTTCGAAACATTAGATACAAATATATATACAGGTAAAAATTACATAAAATTAAAAGGATAATAATAAAAACTTTCATTAAGTCATTTTTAGAAAATATATATTGGGAAGAAAAGTATTTTTTATGGGAGACATTATAATATAATTTTTAAAATAATGTTTCTTACCCTGAGTCTAGATCGTCATGTATGTTCTCAATCATCCTAAATAAAAAAAATTGGATAATTTTTTAATATCATATATACCATTTAAAATTTTACTATTTCCTTAATATAACTTATTACTATGTTATATAATATCACTTAATCATTTAATTTCACATTGGATTATTTGAAAATATTCAATATATAGGTCAAAACGTTATTCGGTGGAATCAAAATGGTAAAAGAGATCATCATTTCATCATCTCTAGAATAATATTTCAAAAATAATTATAATTTTAATACATATATTATGTGTTTAAACCTAATTTTGATATTTCTTATTAAAAATTTACTTTGTTATATTCATATAGATTGTATTTTGTATGTATGCATGAGTAATGTTTCCATTTTCAATGACCATTAGGGAAATAAGTTATGTTTAATATCATCATTTGAAAATGATAAAAATATCTTAAATAAAAAATTACTTCTATAAATATAATTATATCTATCATCCATATGATGTGGTGATGATAAATGAATCACAAATATTTGTGGGGGAGGTAGTCAACATGAACACACGAATGATGTTATGTTTATTCAATGAACATAAAGCTAAAAACTAAATGATATATTATATTTTCATAATAATCAATATTTTATGAATATATTATATAATAATTCATTATATCATTATAACATCAAATAAGAGGTTGAAATGTAAAATGAATCACATTTTTTTATCAGGCAGTACTCCATTCTACACCCAAACAATGGATTCATTTTCTATTTTATGGAAGAGGATATGAATATATGTTGTACCATTAACATTTAAAACAAAATGAATATAAAAAATACTTATGTTGTTATATTTTCATGGTTATTTAATATTCTAAGAATGTTGAAGAAGAAATAAAACTAAAAAATTTCATTAAAAACTATATCTCTTTTTTTGGAAAACCTCCTTTCATTAACACCTTAATCCCTCAAAGGTTGGCATTATACAAAACCATTACCAATATATTTATTTTAAAGATTATATAAAGGTATTTTTTTGTTATTGGATAATAAAACAAATCATGTTGGGATAATTATTGAGTAGAAGTTGTTCCCTTTTAAAATATTGGGGATGTGTACACATTGAATTCCTACAAAAATAAAATTAACATAAAATGATTTTCAATTCCAAAAGGATTCATAAAAATTTATACTGATGATAGGAAGATACTGTATCTAAATCATATCCTAAAATAAAAAAATTACATATTTTGAATATGTTTCACCCTTATCTTTTAGTGTGAGCCTCCCATTATCACATTTCACAATTTCCATGAAAAGACATATATTTAACTATTTAGGGTCCATAGAGTTACTATAAATGTAAGAAAATCATAAATTGATCATTTTTATATCATAAACCATAGAAGCAGGTAATGTGTGGTACTGTAGTAGTAGGTTACTATTCACAGAATGTGAATTGGCCTTTGAATTTGGGCCTACGGGCTATATAATGGGATACAAGCCCACTGGGCCTTCGGGCTATGTAATGGGTTTCCCTCTTCCTAGTTAAAAAGATGAATTTTCTTTGATTTAATAATAAAAATGAGGCTTTGGCCCCAACCTTTTAAAAAAAATTATTTAATAAAATTAAAAAATTAATTACCATGATGAATATAAATGACATGGTTTAAAAATAATATTTAAAAGTGACCATATCTTTTAGTGTTCTCTATGTTAAAAACATTATAGATAATAAAAACACTATTGTGATATTTTTTACTTTTATTTAATGAAAATACTATAAAATTAATAATCCCATGAAAATGTAGAAAAATTAAATATAATAGAAACATGGTTCTGAATGGATAAAATTTAATGATTAAATAAATTTTAATCAACAGTTTTTTAAAATTTCAATATCCTTATCATTTAATT
Organism: Viscum album; assembly: GCA_963277665.1. Taxonomy (NCBI): domain Eukaryota; kingdom Viridiplantae; phylum Streptophyta; class Magnoliopsida; order Santalales; family Viscaceae; genus Viscum; species Viscum album. The sequence goes on along the minus strand of OY728122.1, from coordinate 1,513,255,004 downwards.
TTTAATATCAATTCCCCATCTTAAACTTTAATAATGTTGAAAAGTACTATGGATTCTATTCATATAAAAAATGGGACATATTTTCCTAATTTCTGCCCATTAATTAAAAATATAAAAACTATTTTTAATTATTCAAAAACTAGAAGTAAAAATTAATAATTTAAAATTAAACCATCGAAAGGAAATCACAAATGGGTTTGGAGAAAAATGAATTTTTTAAATATAAAATTTTTTATGCTAAATTCATTGATAAAATTCATTTAAAGAGACATAATTTGATCATTTTAAATAAATAGGATCAATTGAAATTGTAAAAATAATTCCAAAAATAATTTTCTTTTATAATTATATCATTATAAAAATTGTTTTTAAACAATATTATTTATTTCAGACAATTCATTGAGAAAATAATCTTCCATCAAAACTATAATATTTGATCACAAGATAATTTTTCTTTTTCTGATTCCAAATATTGTATTTTTTATGGAATAAAATTTACAAAATTGTAGAAATTAGTTATTTTACTCTCTCAAAAACAGTTATCAAAAACCATTTTTCATAATTACCTAACATTGAATAATTATATTATTTTACTAAAAAATTACAATTATTTCATAATAATGAATAAATAAATATTTATTTATTAGAATCATTATATATATTTCAAAAATAATAATCATATTCATACCCATAAATTTATCAACTAGTTAATAATTGTCACACTTAAATAATAAAATATCATTGATCATTTAAGCATAGTGTTGTGTATCTTATATGCTATCAAAAATATTTTATATTTTTAAATCCAATGATATTTATTTTTGGATTTTTTATTAAATAATGGATATTATGATTTTTCTATAACTAGAAACAAAATATCATAGTTAATTTAAGATATTATGGGATTTTATTTCATGTTTTGGAATATATTATTCATCCTTTATAAGGATAAAAAATTTTATGGTAGGGAGCATCATAATAATGGATAATATATACATGAACTCAAAAACCTAGAAATGATAGTTAAAAGAAAAAACATGAAAATATAACTCATATAATAAGTAATTAATGATCTTTAGGCTTGGTCATGTATATATAAATCATTTAAAAAAATATTATCAAGAATGGTATTTAAAAACATCTCAGTTAAAACACCAATATGTATGTCACACTGGATTACAAGGGAAACTATCCAACGAGCACTTCTATTGAAAATAAGTAATATCCACTGAATTATTGGAAATAATTCATATTGATATATGAGGTCTGCTTACAGAAGAGGGAATGGGTGGTATTTTATACGACATCACACTTTCTGATTATATTTGTAAGTATGGTTATATCTAGATAATGAGATATATATTATTTTTTCATGTTTATGTACTATAATTTTGAAGATGAAAAACGTTTTAGTAACAAGATTGTGGAAGTCATCTAAAATTATGCTAGAGTTTACCTTAACCAATATTTCATTTATGGATAAAATGATGGTGTTATTGTCTCCTAACTCACTCATACATATACACCATTGTTGAATGGTGTTAGTAAAATTAAGAATCATACCCTTCGTGACATGGTCAATTCAAAAATGATCCATTAAACATTTCCCTTATCCTTTTCAGGGATACACATAATATATAGGGGAAATACACTTAATCGTGTTCGAATTAAAGTAAAATATTTGATTCTATATGCATTATGGTACTGAAATAAACTAATACCATAAAATATATATGTATAAGTTTGACATGTTTTCTTCATGACTAAACAAGGTGAAAAAATGGATTACCAAAGCATTAATTTTATCTTTATAGGTTATCATAAAGAAAATAATTGATATTTCTAATATAACCCTTTAGATAAGAATGAGATTGTAGAATAAAATTCAATATTACTAGAAATTTAAAAAAAATCCAACTGAAATTGAGGGAGAAAATTTGACATTGATGAATTTGATGCTCCAGATGTATAAGATTTGGTACTTCTACCATATTCACAAGACTAAGTGACAGATGAAGAAGTTATTGAGACACAAATATTATGTAGTTCAAATTGAGAGTGTATAAAACTAGAGCGTTATGGTTTTAATACATCTGATATAGTTGACACATTACTCTATTGGAATAATTAACCTCTAAATTATAATTATTTATTAAAAATAAAGGATATTAGTGAAAGGAAGGATTCCCTGAATTCTATGATGGATTTTATATTCCAAAATCATGTTTGGAATTTGGTATACCCATCAACTGATGTATAACCCATTGTGTACAAAATTGGTAGAAATGTGATTTAGAAAATGTAAAAGCATCGACTATACTGAAACCCTCTCACTAATAGTGATGATAAAATCCATCAAAAAATTAATATTAATATCATCCACCCATGATTATATGATTTGTAAAATGGATGACAAAACTGATTCTATAAATGGAATGTTTTTGAATATGTCTATATGACTTCACCCGAATTGTTTGTTAAGGAAAAGAATGACAATAGGATATGAAAGCTATAGAGATCCACTTATGTGATGAAGAAAATATTATAATCATGGAAATTTTAATTTTTATGAGTCTATAATAGAGTTTGGTTTTGTAAATAATGAATTCAGTACATGATTCTATAAGAAGGTTAGTGGAAAATCCATAATTTTCAGTATTTATTTGTTGAGGAGATATTATTTATTGAAAATGATGTTATAAAAATATAGTTGGAAAAATATTGGTTAAATAAGTACATCAACATGACATAAATTGGTTATGAAGCCATCATCCAAGGTACAATAATCAAATGAGATAGTTCATAGAGGTTTCATTGGCTATGTAAAAGTATTCATATTGATAAGGTACACAAAAGTTATTAAATTGAAAAATCCAAGTGTTGGTTGTTTCCAATGTCATGTGGTATCGATATCTCCATGAAAATGTGTCCATGAGAACTAGAGTAGATGGAAAGAATGAGTAAAATCTTTTATTCCAAGCTATTGGGATCTATTAGGTTTGTCATGTTATGTACTTGGATTTATGTTTCCTTTACATTATGAATTATGGGAATATATATTTTCTAATCTATGGGAACAACAATGGGATGATACAAAAACTATCCTCTATTCCACGATATATACAATGTATATGTTTCTCGTATATGGAGGATGTAAGGAACATGTAGTAAGAGTCGACACTGATACATGTTTCTAGATATATCATGAGAATATGAAATATTAGATAGTCTATGTATTTTAAAAGAATGGTGGTGGACATTGCATGATAAGCTCAAAGGAATATATAGACAATAATTCAATTAAAAAATCTATATATATAACTACTTCTAATAGAGCTATGTGGGAGGATTAGATATATATATTTCTCAAAAAATTGGTTTCTAGAATTACATATTGTGTTCTAGTTTATATTTATAATAGTGTTACAGTGGTTCTCACCAAGGGTCTCAAGTCACTATAGATTACATAACATATACAATAAATTTTCATCTCCTATGGGATTTTACCTATAGTTGTGAAGTAATTTTTTGAAAAGTATCCATATTAGAAAACAAGGAATAACCTATTACAATATGTACATATTCATAGAATAAGAATCATCACATGAGAGAAAGAGGGATGAGACATGTTAGCAGTTTTTTCAAGTATAAGTGGGAGTGTATAATGCTAGATCCCTAGAAAAAACTTATGTATGCATTTTTATTTCGGTAAAATGTATAATGTTTGATATATAGTTTTCTTAATCAGATCATATTAGTTTTGATACATTTTTTTACTATATACAAGGAAATTTTATTATATAAGATGTCATATTAAAATATTATAGTAGTCCCCAGTCAATAATGAGAACTAATAGATACCATGAAAATAATCCTAATATAATTTCCTATGGTTTGTAAACATCATAATATTAATAAATAGATGACTTTTGGTCATTAAATGATGGGGAATCATAAGTATTTATATTTTTTCACTTGATATTAAAACATTTGGATATCTAGAAGGATATATCATGATGATAGAGACTACAATTGGAGCACAACATATTTCTCATTCCATTGGTTATTCTTATTTATGAACATCTGTATTGGTCTCTTTACCTTATATCATTATCAGTGAGAAAATTTTTTTTTCATACATTAATTTAATGAAAAACCCATTACATTGAATTCATTGTGAGGTAGACTATGTTGGTTTCGTCATTAGTGATATTCCATAGGTTTAATTATCATGACATATTTTTTCTCTTCAGTGTTGGGGAAGTGTTATCTTTATCGTAGTGGATCAAGATTCAAGTAATGTCCTTAAATCATTGTCCTTGATAGTTGATGTTATGTTTTTATTGTTATATAATCAAATATTAAAGAGATAATGGATAATAGGACAAGATATATCCCAACCCATCCAAGAGGGTCTCATGCTGTGACTACCCCATGACCACCCCATGTTGGCCATGGGATGGTGATTAAGACTATAAAGGCATATGCCACACATGTGAGGAATTTTCCTAATTACATGAATTCATGCCCACATATCCAAGACACAATATCTGAAATGATAAAAATATTATGTACAAAAATTCATGCAAAAACTATATCCCAAACAAAAAGACTATAATCAGAATGTAAAGTGTAGTAAGGTAAATTGGGATAGAATACAAGCCCCAAAAAAGAAAACATTATAAACCAAAAATTCCAACCTATATACAATGGTACTGGGAATATATCTCAATGTCATAGGAACACCACAACCTTCCTGGACTCACATATCTCTGTCCAGTTCTTTCCCACCCTTGAATATGTCAATATTTAGATCCTCTACACAAGACATGACATGTGCTGGAAAATCCCATACTGGGGTGAGTAAAAAATTACTCAATAAAGCCACCGAAAACCATAAATGAATACCATAAATTAAACACCACTCAAAAAGTACCATACCAGTAATTCCACAAAGGAAATACCAAGAAGGAAAAACCCAAAAGGATATTACTTGATGGAATAGTACAACAAACTCTTTAATAAGATACACACACTACCAATATATCATGAATATACAGATATACTCTCTCCAGTTAGACACACAATCTCTATGATACACAAAGTCTCGTTAAGACACACAGTATTTGAGATTCACATAGTCTCCAAGATAAAAAAATAGTCTCTAAAATACACAATGAATTTGGGAATTTCACAGTCTCTATAAGAAACCCATTCTCCTTGTCACTACGATCTATATGATTCTTCTCAAATGACACTCATTCTGGGAAAACATGATCATCAATCCCTTTGAGTGTATGCATACATTCACAAATAAAAATTATTTTCTCTTATAAGGAACATCTCATTGTAAGTGTCCATTTTCCATAGACAGTTCATCGAACAAATACACTATTTAAATGTTATAGAAATTTCAAAAATTCAGAGGGGGTCCACTACCTCATGGACCGACCTATCAGTCTGTCCACTAACCATGACTGTCAACCATTGTGTTCAACCATTCCATGGTGTCTTGGTAAAATTTTGCTCAATGTAGACCACCACGGTCGATTGTGTCCTAGTCTGGCCACCCTGGCCCAACACATCCCATGGTCCAACCTAACCCATCTGTCCGGATCTGATTCCTGAGGAGAACCCAACCTAATCTTGCTAAGACTGACCCACTTGGGCTGGACACATCTATCTGAGTCCCAGCCCACCTGGTTAGGTTGGTCTGTAGGTCATAGATGTGATCACATACAAGGTGACCACCAAATCCACATTACTCTACTGCCACCATGCATGCATCCCGTATGTGTCATGTCATCGTGTGTTAACACACTATTGTAACCTTCTATAATCCATTGTGCCAAATCAAATGGTATTATTTTTGATGTGATAAAATATTTGTGATACTTGGGTCTTTGTCTAGACTAATCTGGCATTCTCTTCATCTTTCCACCAATCATGTGTTCTAATTTCATTCAGAGCCTCCTGGAAATTCAATCAATGACCTAGAGGGTCCAATGAAGAACAATACCTCGAACAAGGGAGAGGGGAATCCAAAAAACCACGGGATGAATGATCCTCATCCTTTTTCAATTTCAGCCTCAATTTTTTCCCATTACAATTATTAGTCGATATTAATTAATAAAAAAGATTTATCTCCCATTAAAACCCAACAAAGAAGCCCATCCCACAAGAATGACCGAATCACAAATCAAAATAATTGTGGGTTCATCTATGTTCATTATTGAATTCAACATTGGTGATTCATGATGAAAAAATATTTTATAACTCATGTTGGTTCAGTCTTGGATAAGTTGTGGTTGCGTTTTTCATCATTGAAAATATCTTCCAAATTATTTGGCATGATGATCCATGATCAGATCTCTTATCCATCATTGTTGGTTTGAGATTATTCATTCTCTGATATTTAGATGTGTCCTGAGGATATCTAGACAACCTTAAATTCAATGACAAGTTCTAAAAAAATGCATTTGTACGTCGTTGCGTAATGTTCTTTAAAATAAACATCATTTATTTTATTCTTTAAATGGTCCACAAATTAATTTTCATATTCGAGAAGAACCATACAATGATTGGATTACCTTATAAAAACACCTCACTATGAACTCAAAATTCATCTTAGATTTCTAATATAAATCACCAATCATGACTTATTATAATTTTAAAATAATATAATTTTCTTTACATTTACGTCCATGGTGACTCATTCTTTAGGTGACCTACTCTGACCAAAGTGAGTTCTCACCTATTTCAAATCCACAATTCTGAGCTCAATGTATCCCTAAGATTTCTAAACTAGGAAATAATTTCAATGATATTCCACTTTTTAGGAATTTCATACACACATGCTATTAGAAAATTAACATTTTCTTACATAGTGTTCTGGGAACATCGGGCCTCGGAATCTCATGTCCTCTTAGTTCCTGGCCTTAGAATTTTCCTAAATAATTTATAAAAATATAATTTGTAATATCCGAGCCATTAAATTATCCCCATAGTACGGTTTTACATCTTCAAAATCCAAAAAGATGGGATGCTAAAAATAAGGGTATTGATTATTAATCTGAGCCTCTATATCCCATGTGCTCTCCTAAAGATTACCACGCTGCCAGCAGATGTGAACCAGTGGAATTTTCTTCCAATAAAGGATTGTCTCTTTTTGATCTTCAAACTCCACCGGGTAGTTCGAAAAATTCTCCCCATCATCGATGTCTATCTCACCCTAGTCCATGTCCTATGATGTATTAAGAACTTACCTCCTAAGATATGAAATGTGGAAGATGATGTGCACATTCTCTAATTACTGATGTAGATCCAAGAAGTACACCACCTATCCAAATCTACATATAATCTATAAAATTCCGATGAACCACTAATAGAGCATTCCACCATGGACAAATCCATATAATAATTGTTGAGGTGTGACCGGAACAAACATGTGGTATCCATCCTTGAACTCCAAAGGCCATTGTTTCCTATTAGTATAAGAAATATGATGGATTTTTGTGGTCTTTATCCTCTCATAGATGATCTAAACCTTCTATATAGTCACCTTCATCAACTGTACTTCCATGGTTTCTAACTCTCTTGGGTCTGTCTAGCAATGTGGTGAAATATAGGTACACCTGTTCAAGGACTAAAATGATTCCATACCAATGGTCTAATGGAATTTTTTGTTTTATGAGAACTCTACAAGAGGTTTTTGATCCACCCAACTCCTGAAAAATTCAAATATACAATAACATAGAATGTCCTCTAGAACCTGAATAGTCTTCTCAGTCTGGGAATCTTTCTATGGGTTTATCACTATGGTCAAGCATAATTGAGTCCCAAACACCTCCTATAATCCCTTCCCCAACCAGGATGTAATGATCCGAGATTTTCAATAAATCTTGTTTCGTAATTTGGTGTGTTATTTTCTTTATACTCAGATAAACTGTTTCATTTGATAACATGAGTATAATTAAAATGAGATCGTTGGGTTTCGACTATTATATGACCCTTGGTCAATATGACCAATGGAAACTAAACGTTTTGATTACTTTTTCTAAATAAAAGTGATATTGGTTAATTAATATAGAAAGAAGATTTGATGGCCTCATCCAGTTGTATTGGGGCAATCAAAGCCTATATAACGGAACATGGAAAGGACGGAGCTCCACTAGGCTTTACTATGGACCAAACCCACGCCGAACTTCATCGTGTGAAGCTAGAATTGAATCTCCTTCGCGAGAATTTCAAACTGATAGAAATTACTACACGTGCAATGTTAGCTGAGCCGCCCCCAGATTCTCTCACCTTAGCACAACTTACACTTAGGTCATATGCTGGGGTTATAAGGGAATATATAAGGAGACCACAACAACATTTTTTAATCCTTTGTTTTAAATAAAATTTTTTACTTCTTCTTATGATGAATTTTGTGAATTTTCAAATGTCCGGATAAATATAGTATGCAGATTTTTGATGAAATTTAGAAAAAGGATATTTTAAAATTGTTTATGTAAACCTTATATAATTAATAATGTGTAATGATTTTCAAATAATGGTCTTCTAAAATTATGTTCAGTACAAAATTTAGTGTCTAATATGATGAACTGAATTTTTGATGAATAGTGAATTATGAATAGTGATTTTATGCTTAGGATTAGTAATGTGACCAAATGGATTAGTAATCTCATTTAATGAAAGTATTAATATAATACAGGCACCTTGATTAAGTAACGTGATTCAATAAAATGGTTAAATAACAGTTTCATACATTATTAGTCAAGTATTAGTTTTTTTGGGTGAATAGTGCTGTTTAATTAAAAATTTAATTAAAAATATTTACAAAATTATTTTTATAAAATGGACATTATTTTTAAATTCAAAACATCTATATTATGCCAAGGTAATTTTTGGGGATTTTTCTGAAAAAATGAATTTTGAGTGAATAGTGTATTTATTTAAAAATTAAATTAAAAATATTTAGAATATTATTTTTATAAAATGGTGTTTGTTTTTGAAATCAGAGCATCGATATTTGGTTAAGGTGAAATTTTGGTATTTTTCTGAGAAAGTTGATTTTTCGATAAATAGTGAAAATACAGTTTTTAAGTTACGTGTGTTTAATGACGTCATTAAATGATGTATTAAGTATATAATCAATATGGTCAACTTATGAATAGTAATATAAGGTATTAGGTGACCCAAGTGGCCAATACCATGGGAAAATACCATGGGTAATCCCATGGTTTTTCTAAAACCACCAATGAGTTGTCCCTTGGCCATTAATGCCTTGTCCCCTCACTTTCCCTATTAATACCCACCCTTCCCTCCTTTAGTTTTCACTCCCATCTCTCCCCCGACGAAGCTCTGTTCTCATTACCTCTCATGGAGTCCTCCCAAGGTGCCCCCAAGCCCTCAAGGTCTCAAATTTTGAGTTTGAAGAGTTACTTCTTAATGTAAGGGATCAAACCTCTCTCTTTCTTTTCAAATAATATCTTTTAAGTCATTTCTTTTATTCTCTATGTTCTTATGTTGGAGGATGTTCTTTTATATTCCTATTACATCCATTTTTATGTTCATATGATGATAGATCCCATATTACTCTCATCATTTCTTTTTATGAATGATTAAGTGGTGTCGTTAGCTTGCCGAAATTTTTGTAACGGATTCTCTCACCATTCTCATTTTCAAGTTCTATTTTCATGTCAAGTCCTTCAAGTTCCTTTTAATTATGTTGGGGTATGATATCTCTTTTCTATAATACTGATATTTTATGATCATGTGATGGGAGACCCTATTTGATCTCTTCAATTCATTTTTTTATGTTTAAGTGACGCCTTTAGGATGCTGAATTTTTTAGGGATTCGTTCACCTTTCTCATTTTTCAAAGTTCTAATTTCATGTCAAATCATTCAAGTTACTTTTTATTATGTTGGGTTATGATATCTATATCTATCATACTGATCGTTTATGTTCATATGATGAAATACCCTATTTGATCTTGTCAATTCATTTTTTTAAGTTTAAGTGATGCTGTTAGGCTACTGAATTTTTAAGGGATTCGTTCACCTTTCTCATTTTTCAAAGTTCTACTTTCTTGTCAAGTCTTTAAAGTTCCTATTTATTATGTTGGGTATTATCTCTATATCTATCATACTTATATTTTATTTTACTATGATGAGAGACTTTATTTGATCTCATCAATTCATTTTTTTGATGTTTTAGTGACGACGTTAGGCTGCAGAATGTTTAAGGGATTCGTTCACCTTTCTCATTTTTCAAAGTTCTACATTCATGAAAAGTCTTTCAGGTTCCTTATTACTATTTTGGAGTATGATATCTATATCTATCATATTTATCTTTTATGTTTATATGATTATATACCCTATTTGATCTCATCAATTCATTTTTGTTGAAATTTGGGTGACGCCGTTCGGTTGCCGAATTTTTAAGGGATTCGTTCACCTTTCTCATTTTTCAATGTTCTACTTTTATGTCAAGTATTTAAAGTTCCATTTTATTATGTTGGGGAATTATCTATTTATAAATCATACTTATATTTTATTTTCATATGATGAAAGACCCTATTTGATCTCATCAATTCATTTTTTGAATTTTATATGACGCCATTGGGCTACCGAATTTTCATAAGATAAATATTATTTTTGTCTTCCTTTCATGATCTTCATTTCATATGTTATATCGTTCAAATTTCTTTACCATGTTCTTAAATCATTTATATTCTATCCCACTACTGTTTTATGGATCATTTATGAGTGGGTGACCCATGTCCCCTCTCGTTTCAATGTTTTCTAAAACCTCGTAACATAGCCATTATGCTGCTGAATTTCCATATCAAAATGTCACTCTCTTATTCTAAAATTCATTTATTTTATTAATTGAATACTCAAAGATATTTCTTCTAAATTGGTATTCACATATATACCAAAATTTTCTATTTTAAATTCTGGGATTTACATACATGAGACCCTCTTTCCCTTTCCGTGGGTTTAAAGTGACATAAAGATCATGTCTTTAAAGAAGTTTTTAAAACGTTATGAATATAAAATGAAACCCATTTCATTTATGCTATATGGGTTGTTTATGAAATTATTAATGATTATATATGTGGCTCACATGATAATAAAGACAAATTAAGGGTGCGCCCTGATACCGCTCCAATGCATTGGTTAAAGACTTAATCTCTAGAGATGAGCATTTTTGACGATGCCTCGGTGAATAACCTTGGTAATTTTTAATGACACCATGGGGATGAACCTTGGTGAAACGGAAATGATTGTCTATGATAAATGTTGTAGACACATCTTCAAGTTATGAAATACGTTATTTTTATTATGATATGCCTCATGATTTCTTTCTCATACATTAAAGTTCTTTTTTTCATGAATTTATTGATGTATCTCAAGATCAAATGTTAAATATTTCCCCATGTGTCCCTTACTGGGACTTCTGCTCAACGCTTTCTTTTGATGTATGTACCCAGGTTATGATATGTAGTAACTAACCTAGGATGAACATAAAGAGAATACATTCAAGTGTTTAAGAAGAATGTTTTATGTTTTCATGTTTTATGTTCCTAGTTTCCAAGACACTAAAGCTTAAATATCCTCGGTTTTGTAAAATGTAATGAAAAGTTATGTTATAAAAAGTTGGGATGTTATAGTTAGTATAAAAGGATGGTTTAGTTATTTGTGGAAATTATGATATGAAAACATTAGGAAGAACCCTATAAAAATGTTTAAATATAGGAAATCTTCCTTGTATTTTGGTTAGTATTGAGTAAGGGGTTTCTGGGAAAATACATCATTGTCTGGATACGAGCAGGAAGAGGTGGCTCTGGCACAGCTGTACATAGGGGTAAAACCCGAAAACACTGCGTTGAGCTATAATTGAACGAGAATTGGTACATGACAGTGGACCTTGCTGCACTCTTGGTTATGACACTCCTGGGGGGATATGCTTTGGTAAATTCATAAACATAGTATGAACAATTATTAAAGGAACAAAGATAAAATAAAATAAAGATTCACATAAGAATATATGATCATGGATAACCTAGATTGGAACCTAGGGGATCGCATGTTAGGGTATACTTTTCTTCTACTAGTTTATCCTTAAATTGTTTAAGTTTACTTCTCATGATTATTGGATAAGTATTTAATCCCCTAATAATACTTTCTTTAATTAGTTAATCTAGGGAAATAGAAGAACATGTCCCAAAAACCAAAGTGATATGAAATGTGATGATTTTCCTATTAATATGATAGAGATGACAGGAGATCAAGATCAACATATTGTGATTATGCCAAACCAGCTATCAAAACTCAAAATTAATAATTAGTACCTAGTTTAATGACCAAATTCATCAAGGAAGAAGAATACGAAGTCTCAAGGATGTTCATCTAATAAATTTGATTAGGGGTTTAAAAGATGATTATTATTTTGGAAGACATTCACTATTTTGGGAACCCTATTTGATCAAGGTAAATAGATTACTACTGTATTTTCATTGAGGAGTAAAGGTTGACATATATTTTAAAGAATAGATGAATTTAAGGTGAACATATGGTAATATAGGTTACTTATGGAAATGATTAACCTATCTTGGTGAAAATATTTTTATGTTAGTTACTTTTGTTATAAGATGTTAGGACTGGTTGATGTTGTTTGGAGATAAACAATAAAGATTATTTTGGAAGACTGTGTTATCAAATCCTTCTTGCATTTGGGTTTCAATCTTAGTTTGGTTTAATTTGAGGAATTTTAAGGACAACTGTTTATGGAATGGTCTATGATGAACTTTGGGTAGTATCGTGGAACATTGAAGATATAAAATTAGTTTCCCTTCCTATGGGATTCTTTCTTTTTGATGAATTATTTTATCTTACCCCTTCTGTTTTTGGGATAATGTTTAAAGATAGAATAAATAGATAGTTAATCTTTTGTTGATTATGTGATTATCTGGAGGATTATTCTTGTTCTTTGACGAGACCAAGTAGTTTTGAATGCTCATCATTTAGAGAAAAGATTAGTTTTGGTAGAATATTATTAAAGGATGAAACTCTACTTGAAGGTAAGTATATTTCCATAAGTTTTTATTCTATGTAGTAAATAAATTCCTCAAAATTATGAAAAGGAACATAAAACAAAAAAGTTGTTGGTTTAAGATTCCTACTTGGTAATCAAAGACCATTTACAGACATCATAATTTTGTGATTTTCTAGTGGTTAAATTTCTCTTAATCATGTTTTTTATCACTTTCCCTCAGAACTTGAACCCTTGTTTTTCTTCCAAATCCATACTTTCCATCATGGAATCCTAGTATGGGTTAACATGGGTGACCTTTGTACTTCCCTTTATTTCTTTTAAAGTAATAGTTTTACAGACATCTTTTCCGATGTGGTATTTTCAATTAAATTTCCATGCCCAATTTTTAAAATTGTGAGGACGCAATTTCTTAAGGGGTCAATATTGTAACAATACGAAATTTTGAATAAATCTTGTTTCCTAATTCTGTGTGTTATTTTATTTTTTATACTCAACAATACTATTTCATTTGATAACATGTTTATAATTAAAATGATACTGTTGGGTTTCAACTATTATATGACCATTGGTCAATATGACAACTGGAAACTAAATGTTTTGATTATTTTGTCTAAATACAAGTGATCGTGGTTAACTAATATAGAAAGACGATTCGATGGCCTCATCCAGTAGTCTCGGGCCAATCCACGCCCATCTAATTGAACTTGGGAAGGAGGTAGTACCACTGGGCTTTGCTCTGGACCAAACCCAAGACGAACTTCATTGTGTGAAGCTAAAACAGAATCTCCTTCGCGAGAAGTTCAAACTGATAGAGATTACTACTCGTGCAATGTTGGTTGAGCCGCCCTCAGATTCTCTCACCTTAGCACACCTTATACTTAGGTCCTACGCTGGGGTTATAATGGGCTATGTAAGGAGACCATAACTACCTTGTGTAATACTTTGTTTTAAATAAAAAAATTTATTTCTTCTTGTGATGAGGTTTATGAATTTTCAAACGTCCAGATAAATATAGTATGAATATTTTTCATGAATTTTAGAGAATGGATATTTTAAAAATGATTATGTAAACCTTAAATAATTAAAAATGTGTAATGATTTTAAAAAAATGGCCTTCTATAATTATGTTCAGTATGAAATTTATAGTCTAATAAGATCAATTGAATTTTTGATGAATAGTAAATTATGAATAGTGATTTTATGCTTAGGATTAGTAATGTGACCAAATGGATTAGTAATCTCCCATAAAGAAATTATTAATATAATCAAGGAACCTTTATTAAGTAATGTGATTCAATAAAATGGTTAAATAAGGTTTCATAAATTATTATTCAAGTATTAGTTTTTTCGGGTGAATAGTGTTTTTTAATTAAAAATTCAATTAAATCTAATTAAAAAATTATTTTTATAAAATGGAATTTATTGTTGAATTCAGAGCATCGATATCATGCTAAGGTAATTTTTGGGGATTTTTCTAAAAAAATGAAATTTCGATGAATAGTGTATTTATTTAAAAATTAAATTAAAAATATTTAGAAAATTATTTTTATAAAATGGTGTCCATTTTTGAAATCAGATCATCGATATTTGCTAAAGGTAAAATTTTGGGATTTTTCTGAGAATGTTGAATTTTTGATGAATAGTGAAATTACAGTTTTTAAGTTACGGGTGTTTAATGACCTCATTAAATGATTTATTAAGTATGTAATCAATATGGTCGACTTATGAATAGTAATATATGGTATGAAGTGTCCCAAGTGGCCAATACCATGGGAAAAACCATGGAAAAGCCCTTGGTTTTTCCAAAACCACCAATGAGGTGTCCCTTGGCCATTAATGCCTTGTCCCCTCACTTTCCCTATAAATACCCACCCTTACCTACTTTAGTTTAAACTCCCAACTATCCCCCAACGAATATATGGTCTCATTACCTCTCAAGGAGTCTTCCCAGGGTGCCCCCAAGCCCTTATGGTCTCAACCATTGAGTTTTAAGAGTTGCGTTTTAAGGTATGTGATCCAACCGCTCTCTTTTTTTAAATACTGTCTTTTAAGTCATTTCTTTTATGCTCCATGTTCTTATGTTGGAGGATGTTCTTTTCTATTCCACATACAGTCATTTTTATGTTCATATGACGATAGGTCCCCTCTTACTCTCATCATTTCTTTTTATGAATGTTTAAGTGGCATTGTTATGCTGCTGAAATTTTTTATACGAATTCTCTCACCCTTCTCATTTTCAAGTAATATTTTTGTGTCATGTTTTCAAGTTCCAATTTATTATGATGGGGTATTATCTCTATATCAATAATACTGATATTTTATGTTCATATTATGGTAGACCCTGTTTGATCTCGTCAATTCATTTTTTTAGTTTAAGTGACGCCGTTAGGCTTGCAAATGTTTAAGGGATTCGTTCACCTTTCTCATTTTTCGATGTTCTACTTTCATGTCAAGTCATTCAAGTTCCTTTTTATTATGTTGGGGTATGATCTCTATATCTATCATAATGATAATTTATTTTCATATGATTAGAGACCATATTTGATCTCGTCAATTAATTTCTTTATGTTTAAGTGACGCTGTTAGGCTGCTGAACTTTTAAGGGATTCGTTCACATTTCTCATTTTTCAAAGTTCTACATTCATGTCAAGTCTTTCAAGTTATTTTTTATTATGTTGGGGTATGATAACTATTTCTATCATACTGATATTTTATGTTCATATGATTAGAGACCCTATTTGATCTCATAAATTCATTTTTTTGATGTTTAAGTGTTGCCATTAGGCTACAGAATTTTTAAGGGATTCGTTCACCTTTCTCATTTTTCAAAGATCTACTTTCATTACAAGTCATTCAAGTTCCTTCTTATTATGTTGGTGTATGATCTCTATATCTATCATAATAATCTTTTATTTTCATATTATGAGAGACCATATTTGATCTCGTCAATTCATTTTTTTTTTGAAGTTTGGGTGACGCCGTTAGGCTGCCGATATTTATGGGATTTGTTCATCTTTCTCATTTTTCAAAGTTATACTTTCCTGTCAAGTCTTTCACATTACTTTTTATTATGTTGGGGTATTATCTCTATATCTATCATACTTATCATATATTTTCATATGATTAGGGACCCTATTTGATCTCGTCAATTCATTTTTTTGAAGTTTATGTGACGTTGTTAGGCTGCCGAATTTTAAAAAGAGAGATCTGATTTTTGTCTTCCTTTCATGTTCTTCATTTCATATGGTATATATTTCAAATTTCATTACCATGTTCTTAAATACATTATATCATGTCCCCCTACTGTTTTATGGATCATTTATGAGTGGGTGACCCATGTCCCCTCTCTTTTCAATGTTATCTAAAACCTCGTAACATAGCCGTTATGCTGCAGATTTTCAGTTTCAAAATGTCTCTCTCTTATTCTTAAATTCATTTAGTTTATTAACTGAATACTCAAAGCTCATTCTTCTAAAGGGGTATTCACATATATACCAAAATGTTATATTTTAAATTCTGGGAATTACATACATGAGACCCTCTTTTCCTTTCTGTGGGTTTAATGTGGCATAAAGATCATGTCTTTAAAATAGTTTTTAAAACGTTATGATTATGAAATGAAACCCATTTCTTTTATGCTATATGGGTTTTTTAAGAAATTATTGATGATGATATATGTGGCTCACATGAAATTAAATACAAATTAAGGGTGCACCCTGATAGATCTTCAATGAATTGGGTAAAGACTTAATCTCTAGAGCTGACCATTTTTTACGACGCCTTGGTGAATAACCTTGGTAATTTTTAATGACACATTGGGGATGGACCTTGGTGAAACAGAAATGATTGTCTATGTTAAATGTTTTAGCCACATCTTCAAGTTATGAAATATGTTATTTTTATAATTATATGCCTCATTATTTCATTATCATTCCTTAAGGTTCTTTTTTTCTTGACTTTATTGATGTTTCTCAAGTTCACATGTTAAATGTTTCCTCGTGTTTCCCTTACTAGGCCTTCTACTCACCCCTTTCTTTTGATTTATGTCCCCAGGTTATGAGATGCAATAATGAACCTAGGATTAACATAATGAGAAGCCTTTCAATTTTTTATGAAGAATGTTTTATGTTTTCATGTTTTATGTTCCTGGATTCCAAGACACTAAACCATAAAGATCCTACATTTTGTAAAATGTAATGAATTGTTATGTTATAAAATGGGGGGATGCTATACAGGAAGTCATCCAACCATCATTATCTTAGACTATAATTGATTGAACTTCAGGATGTTAAACTATATTCAACACGTAGTGGCATACCAAGCTGTCTACTGAGCACTACCCTTGAATATCTAGGAATTGGGAAACAAGATTTTTCGGTAAATGATCACCCTAATGATATCTTTTCCCAATGACATGCATGGTAAAACCATCCATAATTCAATAGATATCCCATCCCCCGTATATTCTTGCAACTCAGGGTTTTGAGTCAATCATACCAGAACCTGGTGCTCAACCAACATATTTTTATAAGTGAGGTATCATGAAACAGACTCTTCAACTACCGTCTTCATTCCTAGACACCAACAACGATGCAAGAGATCCTATTGAATAATTTCCACAACTACAAGTACCAAGAATGGGGATGTATGAAAACCCACCAAGACCACCTCTTATAACACCAATATAACTATTGGGCATCCTATGAAGAAAATAATGTGCTCCCCACCTTGAGAATATCCATCAGGGGCATGACCCATGAGAATCTGATCACGTAGGGTCTTGTAGTCAATACCCCATGTTGTGTATCTATTAATATTTGTAAGAGTATAGGGGTGAAAACCATCGACTATAGGTAAGATAATTAATTTTTAAATATAAAGGACATATGCAATGAGGCTAACTACTCTGATTCCTCATTCAGCAACTATGACTGTGATATCTTGTTGTGAGAATCATCCACTATGTTCCGCTTCCTAGGAGTTTAGAATAACTCAATGTTTTAGTCCTAGAAGATCTATATCCATAAACATTGTCTCATGTTTATTTCCTTTTTAGAGTAAACATATATAAGACTCTTTTTGTTAGATTGTATGTTAAATTGCTCGCCCATAAGGACGTGTTACCACATCTTCATAGCGGAGACTACCACTGGAAACTGAAGATCATGGGTCAAATAGTTCTACTTGTACGGCCACAAATTGCATGTCCCATGGGTAATCACCACTTTCCCCAGCATTATGACACAACCAATACTAGTTCCAGATGAATAGTAGAACATTTTGTAATTTTAACCCTCCTACAAGAATCTAAATATGTTAATGCTCAGCAATTTATGCCTCAATTGCTAAAAACTCACTTTGAAATTTATTTTCCATGCGGAAGGTGGTTCCTTTCATGTCAAAGATTTTCTAGATTCTACTACTCTGTAAATTTCATGTACAAATAATTGATAATACCCATCCAAATGATTGATACTCTACACCATGGTAACACTTTTTGATGGCTCCCATGAAGGAACATCCTCAGTCTTTGCAGGATACAATGAAACACCAGCCTCTAAAATGATATGTCCTAGAAAATGGACATCACTAATCTTGAAGAAACACTTCGAGAACATAATGTATAGCTGGGGCTCTCAAACAGTGTCTAGTACCATCCTCCAGTGTCTCATGTACTCCTCCTTGGACACAGAGTAAAGTATGATTTAATCAATGAATAAGACCACGAAAAGGTCTTGGTAAGGTTAAAATATCCTTTTCATGATTTATAGGAACACTAATTTGGAGTTCTTCATGCCCAAAACCATCACTGATTACTCATAGTGGCCTTATCAACATCTAAAAGGTGGCTACATTATATCCTCATCTCATTCTCATAGTTGGTGATATCAACATCTATGGTCATTCTTTTAGGACCACCATGCCCTTTTCATTTGATCAAAGAGGACATCGATCCTCAATAGTTTATACATATTCTTCATGAACACCAATATTAAGTGCTATAATTCAACACATAACATAAATTTCCAGTCTGCCTTCATGGAAAACAAAACTGATGATGCCCAGGAAGAAACACTAGGTCTCATGAATCCATTCCTCTATACTTTCTCCAACTATACCCTCATCTCACAAAGCTCTACATGACACATCTGCTATGAAAATGAAATTTTTGTATTTAATATGGTTGTAGATCAATGTATAATTCCACCTCTATATGGGGAGTTAATCATGGAACATCCTCAGGAACTATGACCTCATACTCCCCCACTACTATAGGAAACTGATGACTTATATCATCCCCTCCTCTAAGGGTCATGATAGCCATCTAACGAGTGATCGCATGTACCCTTGTATGTGTGAGTACGTTTTTTTCTTCTTGGATTTCCTTTTCACTAGAAAAAGAAAAAATGGGTCCCATAACTATGGACACACAACACATTGTGCCTAAAATATTCAATCTGAGTATGGACTAAGGATAACTACTCCAAACAGAGAATTATGTGGTAAGGCTTAGACACTGCTACCAGTAGATCACAACTGAAACATTCAACTCCACTAGTAAGGTCACGCTATTGGAACCAGTGTGTGATCAACAAATATTCTCCTATAAGATTATCTAAAATAAATGGTTGAGTCAATAGTTCAAATACATTCTCGGAGTCTCAAACAAGGATTATTGAATGAAAATAATGACTAAAAATTATGTATACCAAAACTGAAACTATGGTGGAAAAGTCATAGATAAAAACTCTAAACATCCCTTTAGCCCTGGGTTCGTAAGATAACATCACCTAAAGATGGACTCGTCCTTGTCCACCATCCCCCTGATATTTTCATGGACCAACTGGGGTGGAGGTTGTAGTACGTAGAACCTCTTCCCGTATCCTACTACGCAACAGGCTTTTCTTCCACATACTCTCACTTGCGGACATCCCTAGTCCACTATATTCCCCTACCACAGTTTCCCCTTGATCATCTCATCATCGACCATATTATTGGTAGGTAAATCTTTCACATGATTTCCCATAGTAATGAACCTGTAAAATAGCATGTCCCTCAACTGATTCGATCTACCATGTTTTCCACACAACACTTATCATGTTCTAAGGACCAACCCCTGAAGTTCCTAAACCTATTGGGACCTGGTAACTGTCGTCAGATACCTTCCATCGAGATCTCAGCTACCTGGGGTCTACTAGTATCTACCAATGATGGTGTCCTACCTACTAAAAAATTATCCACGAGAAGAGCTCACTAAAGTACCCTATTATATTTTAGTAATTATAAGTGATATCATGACTTCCCTAATCTCCTAGCATAGGACTTTATCAAAGCTCTGAGGCCAAAAGAACTTGTCTTGTACTATATTCTTGGAGTAATGAAAAATATTGGTAAACCACAGTGAGTACTCCTCCATAGTCAGACATTTCTACTACTGATATAAAATTAACTATATGTGCACTGATCACAATGTACCAAGAAATAACTCTTATCTGAAGAGATGATAGAGGTAGTCCAAAAAAGAGAGTGATATCATTGTGTGTCTGGTTCTATAAGCTACCCCATTTCCCTACTGATCCATGGAATAGACTCATGTCATGGACATACATCTGCCTAGAAAGAGTCTTTACAAGGTGGAAGACACGTGTATCTTCTTCCAGCCAATCCTAAGCTACCTAGGGTATAGATCACACTGAAATGTAGCAAGTCACTACCTCTGAAACTCTTACAATACAATCAACCTATGTGTATCCTCGGCTCGTAATACTATTAGTAGCCATTTCTCAACACGTGGTTGTATCACTAGAAAACTACCCAGAGGTGATATCTGTGTTACAATTTCTATAAAAATGCCTCACAGTTAGGCGGATCATCCATGTGATCGTTCAATGGAATGTTGGATGTTTGTATGTGTAGAGGTATCCTGTAATATAACATGATGTACCATGTTCTATAGATTATATCTAGAGTGTAGACTCCATAAGGTCATAGAAACCAAATCTCATTAAAATATTATTCATATAAGAATATTTTTTTAATAAAACTAATGTTTTCATATACCAAGTCAAAAATAAAAAAATCACATTCCTTGTATATGGATATGCTAGCTACTGCACCAACATTGGATTATCTACCCTAGAAGCCAAACTCGAAATATTTAACATTGTTTCCCCAAACTAAACTCACAGACACATAGTCATAAGGTATAATGAATCTTATCTGATACCACTCAATCTTGACTCTTCTCCGAGGGACCCATGCCATGACTATGCCAAGCCCACCTCTAATTGGGCAGTGGATGTTGACTAGAACTGGAAGGAATACCCCATAAATGGGAGGCATTTTCCTACGTACATGTACAAACACACACATATTTGTGCCCCAAAATAGTTAATGAAAAAATAATATAAATAAAATTCTTCCATGAAATATATCCCAATAAATTGACTGTGATAGGAAATTAATGATTAGTAAAGTAAATTGTGCCATAATAGAATTCTGACAACATTAATTCTAGTAAACCGCAATCTCCCACCTAAAGAAAAAGATACATGGACTGTTGCTCAATGTTGTAGGAACACCTCGGCATTCATAAAATCACAAATAACTAAATAGGCATAGTTTTGCAAATAATCTGTCAAAAGGATAGTTCTCTACACCAGACATAACACATGTGGGAAAATCCCACGCAGGGATCAGTAAAATAATTCTCAGTAAGGCACCCCAAAACCACAAGGTAAATACCACACAAGAAGTATTATATAGGAAATTACACATATGAAATACCATGAAGGAAGTTCCATGAAGGAATAGTACGTTCATCTCTTTGATGATATATTTCCACTGCCCAAATATCAAGGATATATTGATATACACTCTCCAATGAGTCACACAATCTCGAGGAGACAGATAGTCTCTATAAAAAAACACAGTCTCGGTTTGACAAATAGTCTTTGGGAGTTACGCAGTCTTTATGAAACATGTATTCTCTATGAGACACATAGACATTGGGGGTCACATAATCTCCATGATCCACACACACTCTATAAGCAACATAGACATTAGGAGTCATACGGTCTCTATGATAAACCCAGTCTCTATGTCATAGCCATCCACAAGAATCCACTCAGAAAAAGCCCATTATGGGAGAATGTAATCCTCAATACATGAGGTCATATATACACTTCCCAAAAAACAAAATAATATATCTCAACAGGACTATGTCATCTCAATGGATTTAATTCCATATAAGGTTCATCAAATGGACACACGGTTTTGGAGTCACACTATTTCAAACAGACACAACATGGAAGTCGACTGTGACTGAGCTGTTGAAGAGAAGCGACTTCTTGGCAGATTGTGGCCTAGTCTAGCCAGTCGGGTCTAAACCATTTTATGGGTTTGTCTTAAACCAATGGACATGGAACACTTCTATTGGGCCTGAACTGATTCGGTTGGCCCTATGCCACCTGGGACAAGCTGGTCTCACCCATGCCTTTCCCACCATTCCAAGATGGACCACATGTCATGTATGAACAAAATGAACGGGATCCCCTTCACAATGACCACCACATCAAATGGCCACAACATGTGGTCGGAAGTCATGGGATCCCTCACAGTTGGGTCACCACATCTATACTGATCTGCAACCTCTATACAGGCCTCCCACTTGCAGCCTACCACAATTGGTGTTGTAACTAGTGCCAGCGTGCTAGTGGCCCCTTCCATGGCGAACCATACATCCTCTGGTTGACTGATTTCTAATACAAGAATGGTTTCATGATCTTTGGGTCTTCATCTACACTAATCTGGAATTCACTTCATCTTTCCACCAATATAGTGGTCTAATTTAATTCATAACCTCTAAACAATTCATGTATGACCACAAGGGTCCAAGGAAGATGAATTACATGAACATGTCAGAGAAGAATCCTATGAATACTAAGAGAAATGAACATCATCCATTTTACATGTTGGCCCTAATTAATTCCCTTTATAAAAAATAATGAATAATAAATATTCACAAATATTTATCACCCATTAAAACCCCACAATCATCACTATACTTAAAGAATGATCGAGCCATAGATTAATTTATTTGTGGGTTTTCCCACATTAAATATTGAATTCAATAATGGGATATCATGATGAAAAAATATGCCAAAACTTGATTTTTATTAGTCATTTGATGAGGATAATTTTATTCGTCATCGTTGATCAGATCCTCTATCTTTGTTGCCGTGAAGACCCATGATCTGATCTTTGATTCAACTTTCATCATTCAGGAGTATTACTTCCCCACAATTCAATGGAATTTCAGGGTTATAGTGATATACCTGAATTCTCTGAATAAATTTAATAAAAATAAATAATCTTGACGCATCGTTGTGAATAGATAAATAAAGTAAAGCCTAAAGGTTACTTATTCATTAAAATGCCTAAAATTTAATATTCACATGTGACACATACAAAATGATATTAGTCTTCTATTATGAAAAAACATCGAACGATGAACTCAAATGAGGTCTTATATTTCTAATCTATGTAACCATTCATGATTTTTTTTGGATTTTTAAATAATTTAATTTTATTTGATTATGTTAGTTATAGTTATGACCTTGGTGAATTTTTCTTTAGATGTCCCGCACCGACCAATGTTAGGCCGCACTTGGATATATCTAACATTTTGAACCCATTTGTGCCCACATATTTCTGATCCAAATATCTATTTCGAAATATACAACATTATAAGGAAATATTAACACGATATCTATTAATAACAAAATGTTTTTCAATGAATTTATCCTTCCACACTGGGCCTCATAATCGCACATTGTGTAATTTCTTAGCTTCAGAATTTTCCTAAATAAATTCTAAAAATAAAATCATGAAAATCCGAGTCATTGCAGGACATTTCTAATAATTTTTGAGAAATCAAAATACAAAGTGGTTATATTATATAGTTTTATTGTATTATGGTTTTAGTTGTTATGAATATTACTTATATCTTTAACGGCCTTAATGGGAAGTATGATGTGACATCCTAGTTTGGGTGCCACACACCGGTGTCTCGAGCCAGTCTTCCACACGACCTCAAGTGTGCCTCCCCATTTAGAAGATGATTCCAACTCGTAGCTAGATTCCAATATCAATCATCGGGATACTATAAAATGTATATTATAGTAAACCCATAGTTTAAACCAATATGTAAAAATAATAGAATAACAATTCCCAAATCATACAATAACCCTAACTGTCCCCTTATCATATGTTGACCAAAACTAGAAATAAAATATCAAAACTAAATAAAAGACATTCCATGATAATGTCCATGCCAATTGTAAAAATGAAAACCCAAAGATTAAACACATCGAAAAATCTAAAGAGGGTCCTAAAAAACATCTGGTTCTCTCATCCTTGCTAAATCTCACATTAGACATCTAATATAGAGATTTTTTCACATATCATATCTAGAAAAAATGAAGTATTTTTTTGTACCAATCAGGCAGCCAAAATAGAGTGTGAGTACAACTTTTTAGGCCACCACCAATAAAGTCTAAAAAAATTTCTTGAAAAAATAGTGTATGCATTTGTATAAAGAATCAGTACCAGCAACAATGTAAATAGTTTATATTTATTTGAATACTATTTATACAACCACATAACCCCCTAGGCTCTTCTGGATTCTTAAACCCTCAATACCTTCTTTAACCCATTGTGGAGTGTCAAATATCCCCAAGAGGTATCAAATATCCGAATGAAACTATTACCATTTATCAACTCATTTCATATATGAATTTCATTGTTGGAGCTCATTTTCTCAATTCAAATTTGAATCCCATTTTTATCATTCATTATATGAATTCACACATAAACATCAGTGTTTCCCTTCATTGTCTCAATTCACATCTAAATTCCAATATTACCATTGATCATCTCTATTCACATAATAATTCCATTGTAACCGTTTGGCATCTCGAATCGCATATAAATTCCATTTCTTCCATTCAATGTCTCTGTTAATATATTAATTCCATTGTCATCATTCACTATATCAATTCACAGATATCAAAAAATTATAATATATCTTATATCATTGTATAACAATAAATTAATTCACCAATTAATTAATCTGATTCAATAGTTTCATATACGTATAAATCCATTAATTAATGCAATAATTAATTAATCACATCAACTCTATAAATTATGCCAACAATTAAATAATAATTTCAATTCCATTAATCAATTCATCAATTAATTGATCACATCAATTCCTTTCATAAATTATAAAATTGATCCATTAATTCATCTCCATTAATTATTCAAAAAATTAATTTATCACACCAGTTATATTAATTAATTAATTCAATAATTAAATATTTCAATTCAATATCCCCAGTTTCACAATAATAAATTAATTAATTCATTAAATTAATTAATTCAATATATGAATATTTATTACCAAAAAATCGACATAAATTCTACAATTACATAAATGTAATTGAAATAATGTCTTTGGTATTTGAATTACTGACCACCTACCTCAATTCATGGACAAACGATCACTAATGGTAATACCCAATTTGAAGTAAAACTATCCAAATCACATCAATGATCAAGATCTAGATTCAAATATGAGATCAATGGTAAAAAAACAAGATATAATCAACCTATATATAGATCTTAATCCAATTTAAGAGAACATCCCTTCTATATATGGGAGAATAATGGGAATGAGATGGGGAACAAATTAGGATAAGATCCTCTTATCAGGAGGGGTGAAGATCTTCAATCTAGATTTTGAATCATAAATTAAAGAGGTTTGTGACCATATAAATTCATCTAGGAACCTCAAAAAATGAATGAATTAAGCTACAGACATGTTGATGTATATTTGAGTTAAAATTTGGGGTTCATGACTTTTTAATAAAATATTGGGGTTAAATAAAATCTAGTTCAAAGATTAATTGGTAGAGACACATGGTTTTATATTCCGTGCACCTAAATCATGAAAAACTTCATCGAGGATGGTTTCTACTAAGAGTGGACATTGTTTTAAAAAAACCATCCTCCAAACATGAAAAAACCTCTATCTCAAAGGTCTAAAATTTACTTGGCTAGGGTTCATAGTTATAAAAAACCATATTTCAACCATTCACATCCTCTATTTCTTCCAAATTTCTCAATTTTCTTCAAAACACACCCTACGGTAAACCCCAAAAATCAAACACTCAAATAAGTAAAAAATATTACTAAAAAATTCCCAAGACATCTCCAGTAATGGTTGTGTTCTTATAATCCCTCCAACTTATAATAACTCTTCCTTAAACTTTATTTCACATGCCTATCATGGTGTGTGGAAAAAACAATTATTTCATAAGATAAAATTAATTATAGTTGTTAACCTGGGTTTTCATCACAAAGGAGAACACAAAAATCACGTATGTAAATTTATATTTGAGAAATAAGTGGGTTTTTTTTGAAATTGTTTTGTTTTAAAAACAATGAAACAAAACCAATGAAAAAATAAAGAAAAATATATTAAAAAATTAATAATGAATGTGATGAAAAATAGTGATAATAATTGCTTGATCAAGTTGGGTTTGTTTTTCACATTTAAATGTTATCATAGTTCCAATTTTAACAATCCTCTTCTGATAAGCCGATTAAGGTGAGAATTCACGATCACTTCTTCTCACTATATTGATCAATAGTGATGGTGAGATTGATCCCTCTGGAATTGGGGATGACCTCTTTGATTGAAGGTTCAAACATTCCAATCAGTTTCTAAGGGTTGGTTCGTAGAACTGGAAACATCCAATGATTCCATATCCATTTGGACCTACTTTCCAAAGGTAGGCGCTCATTAGTTGTGCATTAATGAGGCTTAGGAATTTTCACTGGTCGAGATGATGGGAGGTTGGAATCAGCACATCTTTTTTAGGGGAATTATTGTCTACTCCGGGACTCTCTTTATATATTTAAGTTATGTTTGTGAATCCTTATAACATTACCAAGTATAAAATGAGATTTCCTTTAGATCTGACAATCAATGATTGATATGTAAGAAATTTAGAGAATCTTTTATATGTATTCGAGGTTCATCATTGATAGAGAATCATTTGTATTTGTTATAGATTCTTATTCAATGGTATCATTCAATAAATAAATGTCTCCTGGTCATTGTGATGACCATACTGGTTTTAAAGCCACTCAGTGGGGCACTTGAAGTTTATTGTCATTCATAAGGACATGGATTATTTCAGAGATGGGATCGTACCTGCATATTGGCTACCTACATATCCATTGTTTTGGAAATGGAATCAGAACCCACGTAGTTCGAGTAAGGGAGTGTGATGTTTATTTATGATTGATGGCTCAAAGAAAGGTGTCATAATTACTTTTACTCTCTAAGCTCACATGTGTCATGATCGGTGTGAGAAACAAGAGGTATTAGTAAAACCAGACAATTGTGCCATCATAAGAAATGATATGGGACATAGGTATATATAACTTCCCAAATAGGTGAAGATTAGGTTTCACTTCAGGGAAGAAACCCAGGAACAAGGTCAATAAAGATATATGTACTTTATTGAGATTTGGATACTCTAACGTGGGGCTTACTCCTGAGGAAGATTCCCAAATTAGGAGGGGACTTATGATTGGGTTTTACTCCTGAGAAGGAAGCCCAAATCAAAAGTAAATTAAGACTGGTTAAGAGAAATTAAGACTGGGTCTTACTCCTGAGAAGGAGTCCCCGGTGAATGGGATTTGAAAAATTAAGGGACTTGGGGCTTACTCCAAGGGAGGGTTCCCTTATTTGAGACTGGGTATTACTCATGAAATGGAAGACCAAGTTAAGGGAATTAAGGTTGGGGATTACTCTCGAAGAGGATTCCCAAATATAGGAAATTATGACTAGTGATTACTCCTAAGGAGGATTCCAAGATTAGGGGACTTAGACTGGGACTTACTCTTGAAAAGGAAGACCAAATCAGAAGAACTTGGACTGGGGCTTACTCCTGAAATGGAGGCACAAATCAAAAGAACTTGGACTAGGGATTACTCATGAAAAGGAGGCCCCAATCAAAAGAACATGGATTGGGGTTTACTCCAGAAATGGAGGCCCATGTTTAGGATTCTCTTATCTAAAAGGATGAGTTTGAATGAATGAAATCTCTGACCTTAGTGACACAAAGATATTTAAATCATTAGATTTTAAGAGATGTTCCACATAATTCCTTTCAGATAAGGAAGCCAACAAGGAAATCATGCCATAGATGGATTTGGAGAGAGTTCTGAAGGCTTAATCTTGAAGTGGATTGGTGGATAGACATAGGAGAGGTGAAATAGGCAGGATGGGCACCCAAAAATAAGTTGTCACACAAGTCCTGTGAGGGAGCGCAAGTGCTTCATGACCGCGCAGGTCCTAGACGAGCAGGTGTACCTGCATGACACATTTGTACTTGCACGATGGTCAATTGTTAAGGTATAACATGGGTGAGACTTGGCTCAAGCCTTTAATACTACCCCTAGAGACTTCCAAAAGAGAGGCGCACAAGTTATTTTGAAGGGGTAAGGCAGCACGCAATTGTGGCCATTTCCCTTAAGGGCTGGCCACCTAGGCGTGCAAGGGTTGATGAGTTTGAACACTTAGGCCTTACTCCCCTCTTAAGAACTTCTGTTATAGGTTAGAAATTACCTTAGAAGTGTTTGGAAACATTGAGAAGAGACTAGGACGCCGGGAGCTCAAATCTGAGTTTCTGGAATTTTTTGTCCCCTGATATGGGGCGCCCACAGGGGTATTTATAGGCTGGAGAAGTCCCTAGGCGAATTTCAAAGAAGGCGTGCAAGTCACCTGCACGACCAATGGGTAGCGTGCAAGTATACTTGTGCGACGATGGAGGAACATGCGCAACACATGTGCATTTGAATCTTGGTTAATTACTTTATCAATTTTTAATGTTTCTTCAAAGGATGATTCACATTGGGACCAAGTTATTTCCATTTACATTCATTTAGACTCCGTGACAGAAAGGAGCGTCAACAAATGTCCCCGCTCAGAGTTGGATCTGAAATAAATGAGGATGTGACTCTATGGAAAAGAGGATACCCAAGGAATAGGCGGCGCGCAAGTGTTGAGCTCGCAGAGGGCGGCGCACAATTGTTCCCAGAAGAGCTGGTATCACTGCATCCTTTCTTGTATCCAATTGAATGAATGAATTCCAGGTGGCTGCTAATCAATCTCGGGATTCCGTAAATCAAATGAAGAGTTATCTTGAATGCCTTTTGTATTTCCTGGAAAAGGGAAGAGAATATAGTCTGTGGATTTCCTTCTAATTTTAGTGCATCAAATGGAAAAAACACTTTCATTTTCAATCATCTGTGCACGCATTTTCCCACTACCTTCTTTAGATTTTTACCTAAGTCAATGCGCCTAGTTAGCATAGTTTGATTTTTACTAGGATTATTATAAATAACCCTACAATCATTGAATCATTTAATTTCTCAATATTACGTAAATCATATGAAAATATATGTTTAGTGAGCTAGGACTTGACTTTTATTCAGAGTTCCCTTGTCTATTGTGGGAATTTTAAATTCATGCACGTCAGACATAAAAAGGATAATGTTTAAGGTCGTAATAGCTTTGACCGAATGGGTTAAAATTGACTGAATTCTTTGACAAATTATCTGAAAACATTTTACCACACTCAATTGTGAAGGAAAACATGTAAACTATGACCTAAGAAATTTTGAATCTAATGAATGATATGAAAATGGGATAAAAGGCATTAGAAGAAATAGTTCCCAAGAATGAAGTCACCATTATTTAACAAACCCATTAGGGGTTGAATTATGCAGGGCTGCCTAAGGGCATTGGCTGCATAGTCACATAATACTATCTTTTGGCTGGCGAGTCTGTTATGTAGACTGTTTATGCAAGGCCGCCTAAGGGCACGTGCTGCAGAGTCAGGAAAAAGAACTCTCAAAAATTTACATTTCTACTATTAAAAAGCCAGTGGATGTTTATGGAGATTCAAATTTTCCAAAGCATATAGTTTGCTCTATTGAGAGAGGTACTTGAATAGTAAGAAGATATTTCCAAGAAACATCGTCTACGAACTGGATGAATTTCACTCCTACAAAAATCTGACACCAATGTAGGGAAGAGAAATATAAACCATAGGGCTGGATACATTCAGATCGTTAAAAAGAACATGGGGTAAAAATGTTAAGGATGGTTATTTTTTTCCAGATCCTTTATATAATGTTGATAAGACCAATAATGACAAAAGAGGTTTTCTTCCCAATAATGAAGGTACCATTATTTATGAAACCCTTTAGGGGGTTGATATACGTAGGGCCGCCTAAGTGCATTGGCTTCATAGTCACATAATAGTATCTTTTGGCTAACAAGTCTGTTATGTAGACTATTTATGCAAGGCCGCCTAAGGGCACATACTGCATATTCGGGAAAAAGAACTCTCATAAATTGGACATTTTGTGACATGAAGTCAAGAAAAGGGTTATTAAGATATAGAATTATTTAAGGCTAGGATTATGACACATAAAAATGGGTATTGTCCACTGTATGTAGAAATATACAGATCAATGCTAACCATAATCATGTTGTGGATGGGTCCTGAATTGAAATATTGGACGTCACTACGTATCACATAAGGATGGGAATCATGCCGTACGTAGTTCATAAAATACAGTTTAACGTCATGTGGGACAAAAGTATGAGATATCTTAGTTTAGGGTCGTAGATCTCGGACCATAATAATGAATACAGAGTGTGTGTTTTCATAGGGACTTCTTAGTCAGGAGACTGTAAGTGGAATTTGAGGTTAGGCCCAAAGACATAGGGATGGATTCGAGGGATACTCGAACATTCCTACGTATCCCATAAGGATGGGAATCAAGCCCATGTAGTTCTATAAATACCATCTATACAGATTTGGTTCGTACATGTGAAGGGTGAAAGGGTACATTAGTGTAATGATGGTTTGACCCAAGATAAAAGGTACAGGCATTACCATATACGCACATAGTCTTTAAAATATAACATGATTAGATATCAATGTAAATAATTATTTCCTCTCATGTGAGAATGTCAAATAATATTTTAGTTTACTGTCATACAGGACAAAAGGTGATGTACAATTTAACATCATGTAGCAAGGAAAAAGGTGAACCAATGTAAAGATATTGGTTTTGGGCTTAAACCTCGAGAGGCTGCCTACGTACCCAGCCATGAAAGCAATGATCAATGTCTGCGTAGTTCAATTTAAGAATGAATTAGTGATCATGTTGTTCTTGGAGACAACAACCTAAAATGATGTTGGGACTTACGCATGGTTAGCAACCTAGAGAGGGTGTTATGTTTGATGTTTTATCTATGATCACGTGATTCATACTCGGTGTGAGAAACAATAGGTAGCAACAACCTTAACGATGCACAGTTTAATGTCATGTAGGACATATGAAGGTACTATGTAGTTTAAAGTCTTGAAGTTAGGACTATTGGTGCTTCATAGTTTAGTGTCTTGTAGCAGGGACAAAATACAGTTTAACGTCATGTAGGACATATTAAGATATTTTTTTACAGTTCAGCATCATGTAGTTAGGATGATTGGGAAAATATAGTTTAACGTCATGTTGGATGAAAAAGGGGATTGTGCAGTTTAATGTCACGCATTAAGGATAAAGAGGACACAATTTATTGTCATGTTTGACGTATTAGGGATTTTTTCACAGTTTAACATCATGTTGGACAAAAAGGGACAATACAGTTTAGCATCATGTTGGACGATGGTGAAAATAGTTTTAGGTCGTATGCATGGACCATTGCTGTATAGTTTAATGTCGTATAGGACGATGAAAGGGACACAATTTAACGTCATGTTGGATGAAATTATGAACAGTTTAAAGTCATATGCATGGACCATGGATGATGATGAAGTTTAACGTCATACCGAAGGAGAGAAATGCCAATAGTTTAAGGTCGTATGCATGGACCGTTGGTTATGTAGTTTAACATCTTGCTGGACGTAAGGTAATTCTGTACAGTTTAGCATCATATAGTTAGGACGTCACAGTTTAACGTTTTGTTGTATGTAATTGCTAATATTTTAAAGTCGTATGCATTGTCCGTTGGTTTTGCATTTTAACGTCTTGCTGGACGAGAGTAATAAAAATAGTTCAAGGTCATATGCATGTTCCGTAGATTTATTTTGTTTCTATACAAAATATTTCATCTGAAATCTGGCATTGGTTAGTGTAGTGATGTGTTCTCCATCCATTGAGATTAAAGAATAAGATCCGTTGGAGTAGACCTTATGTATTGAATAAGTCCCTTCTCATTTTGGTTCATGCTTGGGAGGTTTCATTCCTGGTATCATAGGAGTTATGAGAACTAATACCAATTCTCCCTGAATTAACGAATGAAGATGAACTTTTTTGTTGAAATATCCTGCTATTCGATTCTGATAGACTTCCAAGTGGTGCATAGTGTACAATCTTTTCTCATCTAATAATTCCAATTCATCCAATCGCTTTTGAGATTATTCATCTGTAGATGACTGATCACAAATGGATACTCTGAGCGAAGGTAATTGAACCATAATTGGCAAGACTACTTCCATTCCATATACCAATGAATATGGAGTTGACCATGTTGTAGTGCGGGTGGTGGTTCGATAAGCCCATAAAGAATGAAAGAGTTTATCAGGCCATGATTTCTTATCCTTATCCACCATCTATTGAAGTATGTTTGACAGAGTCTTGTTGAAAGATTCTATCGGACCATTGGCCACTGCATGATACTGAGATGAATGGTTGGATTTCATTTGTATTCGTGATACAAGTTCCTCACATCGGATGAACAGAATTTGGTGCCATTGTCCGTCAATATAGTATGAGGGACACCAAATATGGTAATGATGTTAGACTTGATGAAGCTAACAATGAATTTAGAACGAACTTCTTTGAGTGGTATTGCCTCTTCCCATTTGGAAATGAAGTTAGTAGCAGTAAGAATGTACTTAAAATTCTTGGATTTAGCTGAAGGATAAGGTCCCACCACATCCATTCCCCATGTGGAAAATGGCCACAAGTATTTAACTGTATGAAGTATCTCTGCGGGTTGATGAATGAAGTTGGCGTGTACATGGAATGAATGATACATCATTGTGAAACCAACTCAATCTTGTATCATTGAAGGCCAAAAGTATCCAAGCCTTTGAATTTGATCAGATAGTCTATGTCCAGACTGGTGGGAACCACAGACTCCTGCATGCACTTATTTCATGATAGCCATTGTCTCTTCACCATCAATACATCTAAGGAGAACTCCATAAAAACCACAGTTGTAAAGAATTTTCTCTAAGTTATATTGGATATCAAAAATAGTGAAATTGACCACACGTCTCTGGACTTGTTCTTTCTTGGCTCTATCAGGAGAAAGTGTTCCATTTTGAAGGTATTCGCTGATAGGTGTCATCCATCCTGTAGTATGACCAAATGGTTCAGATATGGTACCAATTTCATAGATTTCCTATGTTCTGATTTGAACATAAGGTGAAATTGTACGACGGTGGGCAATACTGATGGTTGTCTCGTCCTGATTTGGATCTGCCAGAGCTGTGGCTATATTAGCCAGTGCATCAGCTTGGCATTTTTTTGATATTGGGACATAAGAAAATATCGATTCTGAAGGAAACTCTGCCATTAACTCTCTGACATAATCATACTATGGTATTATTTCTTCTTTTCTGATTGCGTAATCCCCATTACCTTGTTTGACTACCATGTCTGAATCACATTTCACCTTTAAGTACCTCACTTGTGCTTGAAGCCTCAAATCCAATACTGCAATAAGATCTTGGTATTCCGCTTCATTATTTGTACCGCCTCCCAATAATGAGAATGAATAAGGTAGAAATTCCTTTTCTTCGGAAATGAGTACAACTCCTAACTAAACTTTGTTGAACTTAGGATATTCCATTTTCCTCCCTGTTGGACTTCTGGAAGCACCATCAAAGTACATTTCCCATGTTTGAAGACTTTCTTAAATAGAGAAGACTTCCTCATAAGGGAGTTCAATATCTGAAGATGTGTCTTCTACTGAAGGATGTTCAGCAAGGAAATCAGCCAGAACATGGATCTTTATTTCCTTTTGAGACACATATGAATATCAAATATTTTCCAAATAACTTCCCACCAAGACAGACATCCTGTAAGCATTGGACAACTAAGGATGAATTTGAGCGGGTTATTGCGAGATACCAATTGGACCTCATGATGTTGTAGGTAGTTTCTCAACTTCTGAACTGCAAAGATTAACACTACGCAGCACTTCTCAATACTTGATTATCATGCATTAGCTTCATGCACAGTCTGACTGAGATAGTCGAGGTTGTTTTCATTCCCAGCATCATTATTCTGAGAAATAAAGGCACCCAATGATCGCTCTAAAGATGTCAGATATAGGATAAGTGTCCTTCCTTCAATAGGGGTCATTAAAACTGGTGGACTCAAGAGATACCTCTTGAGAATATCTAATGCTACTTGACATTCTTCAGTCCACTTGTATGTGACTCCCTTCTTCATCAATTTGGTGAAGGGTAAACTTTTTCCTGCCAAATTGGTGATGAAACGCTGAATATTGGCTAATTTTCCTTGAGGTCCTCTCAATTATTTCAAATTTTGAGGAGGTGACATACCAAGGATTGACTTTGTCTTCTCAGGATCGACTTCGATACCACGATAGTGTACAACAAAGCCGAAAAATTTCTCTGAGGTTACCCCAAAAGCACATTTTATGGGGTTCATCTTCAAATTATGTTGCCGAAGTTTATGGAATATGATTTCCAAATTAGCTAAATGACTAGAACGTTGTTTAAATTTAACCACCAAATCGTCCAGATAACATTCAACAAACATCCCTAAAAATGGTTTGAATATAAGATGCATGGCATGCTGATATGTTGCACCTGCATTGTTTAGGCCAAAGGGAATTACCCAATTGGAAAACACACCCTGAGGGGCTCTAAAGGATGTAGATTATTCATCTTCTAGAGCCATTCAGATTTGATTATATCTGGAATATCCATCCATGAAGGAAAGTGCTTCATAGACAACTGTTTCATCAATTAAGAGTTCTGTAATTGGTATTGTAAAATCATCCTTAGGACAATGCTGATTAAGATATCTGAAATAAATACAAACCCTAATTTTCCCATTCTTATTTTTCACTAAGACAATATTATCCAACCACTTGGGATATTGAACTTCTATGACGATGTTATCCTTGATGATCTTATCCACTTAAGCTTCAATTTTGGAAGCATAGGTTGGGTGTGTTCTTCTAGCGGCTTGTTTGAATCCTCGATGCTCTTCTGGAAAACCCAAATTATGAGTGGCGACATCAGGATCATGCCCTGGCCTATTTGTATAGTTCCAAGAAAATATATTTTGATTTTGATTTAAGAAAGAAATATACATCTCTTTCTCTTTATGATTCATGGATGCAATAATTAAAGTGGTGTGTGGATCCTCTTTTGTACCCAGATATATTTCCCTGAGCTCATCCACGGTGGTACAGATACCCTCTTCAAATTCTGGAGGTAAATCCCTGAGATCTTCCTCTTCTTCTTCAATATGTATTATTTCTTCTATTTCTACTTGCATAGTAGATGATGAAGAATAATTTTCATGATTAGAAGAGATGTTAAAAATTTCACATCTTGAAGAAGAAACTTCCATTTCTGAACTGATTGATGATGAAGGGTCATCTTTTGGTAATATAGAGGAGATGATGGATTGGGAATCAACCTCATCATTCACTTATGAAATTTCTATAACTTCTATTGTCGTATTTGGAGAAGTATAGAATTGTTGGATTTCAACAGATGAAATGATGACATCTCCATTTCAGATTTCATCATTTCTTGGTGGATCACCACTTTCTCCCATGTTGTCTGCCTTGATTTCCATAATTGATATTATGGAAGATTCCATAAGAGTATCTTGATTTGGGTCCATCCTATCATATTGACTAATAGGCAACACATAATCTATACTCACATGTGAAAATGGATTTACGGGAATCTTTTCCAAACCAAATGGAGCATTTTCTTTGGTAATCTCCCTTGTTGTGGATATCTCATTTCCCTTCATGTGATAAAATTCTGCCTCAATTTATTGAGATTAACATGTATTAAACATGGATTTATCACCATACAATGTCCCAATTTGACCATCGAAACAATATTTGAGACATTGATGGCATGATGAAGGGATAGCCGCATGTGGATGTAGCTAGGGTCTACCAAGAAATATTTTGAAGGCTGATTCTTCATCAACAACCATGAAATCTGAATTGGATACAAGATCTCCAAACTGAGTTCTAAATGTAATATCACCCAGTGGTTCCTGTTCATTTTTATCATATCCTTGTAACATCAAAGTAGAAGGAGATAAATCAGATTCTGTGAGGCCCAATCGATGAAGTGTACCAATGGGGATGAGGATGACTCATGAACCATTATCAATGAAAACTCATAGGACATTTACACAATTGACCTTGCTAGATATGTACAAAGATCTAATATTTCCATGCACGACATCATCTTCATCTTTATTAGTAAAAGATATTACTGCATGGGATTCTGTATGATTAATCTCTACATGGAAGAATTCAGCTGCATCAATTTCATTTTCGAACACCTAAGGACTTGAAAAACCCTCGATGACTTCCTCCCGAAGATCCTTTGATAAATTCAAGGAATCCAAAATTGATAACTTGGCCAGTATTTGGGCCATGTGTTTCAATATATCATAATTTTTATCCAAAGGCCTGTGTTTCCCAACATAAACATGTGGTTTCACAGGTGCCTTGGAAGTTGATGCTTTGGAAGTTGATGCATCTTGTACCAGGATAGGAGTTGGTAACACTCCTAGCTTTGGAAGATTAGACTGATTAGGTCTATTTACTTGATGGGATAAAGAAGATGGAACCTTCAACCGATCTTCCAGAATAATTGTGCCAGGACTAAGTCTTCCTTGTGTGGAAGAACTTTCTTGTTCTTGTTCAGCTCGTTGAAGGGATATACCACGAGTTTCTTCCGCATACACAGTTCTAGAAGGGGTAGAATTGGAATAGTAGCCTCTAAAATATCCATGTCTTCCCCTGTATCCTCTGCCTCTGGAACATCCTCTGATTCCTCTGTTTGATATAGGGAACTCGGGCTCATTATAATCGAAACTCTGACTAGCATATGGATCTGTTAATTGAATCATATTAATTGAACCGAAGGTTAACTCTTCATCCGATGAAGACTCTACCTGATTAACCTGTTTAGGCTATGCCGTTTGGTGGGGCATCACCCGTTGCTTTGAATTAGATGACATAAAATCTACCAGATTCAAAGACAACTTGGGCTTCGAAACAATTTCATCTTCTTCTGATTGTTCCTCTTTCGTGGAATTATGCTGTTTCTTTTAGTATTTTCTATATGATGAAGAGGGTTTTGCTGCGGCATTCATGGTAGAAGACACAATTGGTTTACTCAATTGTGTTCTCAAAATAGCATGAGTTCAGTTGATCATTTTTCTTGACAATCCAATCATCATATTTTTGTGCATTTTTGTTCTTGACTTCTTACTACTCGCCTTCCTCCTCTGGATCTGTAGCAGTAACACATGCTACATGAGCTGAAGAACGTTTTAGTTTGACTTGTCCCAAATCGACCATTTTTTACAGGAGTTCCTTCAAAACAAAACACTTCTGAATCGGATGCCCCAACATCTGATGAAACGGGCAATAGTTGGGACGGTCTTCACCTCCTTCCTTTGTTTGGCCTCTTGGGGCTTAGAACTTGAACCACATTATTTTCCAGAGCCGAAATGAAATAACCATGTACTTTATCATTTCGGAAAGTGTAAAATTTTCTCTTTAGATCCTCAAATTGTTTTCGTCTTTGATCTCTTTTATAATCTTGAAGAAATGGCCTCTATTGTTGGCGCTCAGAAGGCATATCCCTTCAAAAAGATGAAGGTTTTGAAGTAGAAGCAGGAACAGGTTCTTGTTTATGCATTACTGTAGCATTCTATGCTTTACCGATTCTCCTTCCTAGAGCTGCTGGAATTAAACTAGCTTTATCCTTAGTCTTTATAAGAGAATCTTAAATCTGTTGAGCGACTAAAGTAAGGTCTTGAAACCCTCCTCTGTATTTTACAGGGAACAATGGTGTGTGAAACTCATCACGTAAATTCCCCACATAGATTGGAAACAATTCCTCTTGAGGGAGTGCTATGCTTAGGGAATATGTTAATCCCTTCTAGTGAGCAATGAAATCCGAAACCCTTTCATTATCCCTTTTATTATAGTTTTTAAGATCAAAAACTATTATCTTTGGAATATTTGAGGTGAATTGAAGAAGAAATATTTGGTGAGGATCCTCCATCCGGTAATTGACCGGGATTGCAAGCATGTGTACCAGACAAAACCAGGCCCATGCAATTACTGTAAAAAACACCTTAGCTTAACTACATCCTTTTGATGAGGGGTTCCCATCATAGGATCAGAACAAGAAACAAAATGTGTTAAGTTTTGCTCAGGGTCTCCCGAACCATTAATGATTGGTAATGTGTTACATGCAAAATTTGATGGGGGAGGGATTACATCAACCCATTCAGGGTAAGCTCTATTTTCTGGTTGAATTTGAGAATTCTTTCACTCCATAGCTTCCAACCAAGAAGTTAATGACTCAATAGTAGTTATTAACTTTTGAGAAACATCTGGTTGAGATTGTACCAGAACAGGTGCAATGACTGGAACTGGTACAGATGTGGTGGATGATACTACAACCGATGGCAGAAATGCCGATTGTGGTTGCACTTGACTCGTAGGATTAGACATGTGAGGGACTAATGATAAAGTAAGATATTCTTTATCCATCTCAGTAGCTACAACCAATTAACTTGGCTAACTTACTCCAACACACTTAGGAGGAAGTCTACCTTGAAGTAGTTCTGCGTTCAACCTCCTCAATTCCATCATTTCTTCCTCTTGTTGTGCAAATCATATCTCTAGTGAGGGTGATTGACCTTCTCCATATAAAGGTTATGTAACCTGATTCATTCCTTTCCTCTTATTGGAAACCATTCGGAGAGGGGGAAGTGGGTTACTTGAAGGATTACCTAGGTTCGGAGTAATCCTTTGATCCCTCTGAGTGAGCCTCATCTGGTGGATTAACAACAACGACATTGATGACATTGATTGATGCATAATGCATTTCATCCCTTCTATCATCATTTCTGTGATATTGTCTTCATCCATGTCCTTGATGAGACAATTACTTTTGTTGATTTGATTCCTCGGGAACTTCTTGACGAACTGTAATTTGAGGGAATCTCGTGATAATTTGTCTATTTATTCCTCATGAGGATTCTTCCCCAATCGAGAGAATACTGAATTTTCTGAGGGAGGGATTGAGGATTTGAAAAAGTCCCAAGTCCGGTGGACTGGGGTTATTCCTGCTCAACTCATCGAATCATATTTGTTGATTCTGTGGTTTGGGTTAAAATAGACCCCAGTCTAGCAAGATGGGGTGTTTCATGACATGATATATATGAGACTTTATTGAAATCTCTCCTGATCATATGGACATTAGTTAAAAAATTTGATGGATGCATCAACCTCCATCCACCATTATTCACCCAGATAAAAAGGCCATTGGATGATTTCTGACACTTCTGTCAGTTGATGATGCGCTAGTTACAAACGAGAGGCATGTTCAATATTCTCATTTGCTTGTTGGAGTAGTAATTCAAAAACTTGTTCTCTGTATTCATGATTTTGAGAGGAACTAGTTGAGGACTATTCTTGGGGAATATTTTTATTACAAAAAAATGTCATTGACTGTGGCCGGCCATGGGAAATAACATTGCATGAGAACATTTTCGGCGAGCATTGATGACTGGACAGTCCAGCGAGATGTAGCACTCTAGGAACACCCCATCCGCTAAAATGAATACTGTATGTGGCATTGGAAATTAACTCGTGAAATCTTCATAGAGCGCCAAGGCATGAACGATGAAGGGCTCTCTACTATTTTTCAGACTTCGGATATCGAGAATCTAAGAGAGATGCCAAATCAAATTAGCATTGTAACCCTTCTATTATCTTGACATGATTTTCATATTCATCGTAAGATAATATTTTCTTTTTCAATTGACAAAGAGTTCTCCATATGCTGAGAAGAATTTCATGAATTCCATCTTCCGTAAACATTTCTGGAATGTCATACTGAGAATCAGCCAAAGGCCAAAACATAACTGGCACTTCACATTTCGCCAGTATTTTTTCTCATATTCAGCACTTCCTCTTTATCATTCAATGAATATTATTCTACCTGATTAGACCCGAGCTGGTGATTCCATGATGGTTCATCGGATTCAACAAGATTGGTAGATAATTCACTGATTACACTAGAAGATGAACGACCTAGGGGTGGTTTAGAGAATGACCTACACCCCAGGCTATCTTCGGATTGATAAAGTATTTCACCTGATTGTGGTAAATAATCATACATGATTGGTTTCACATTTGCAGGTGCCTCAAGATAAGAGAGATTTCTCTTCACTACATTTTCTGTTGGGTAATTTTCCATGCAATGTGAATCACAACTACAGAGAGAACATTTGCAGATAAATTCATCATCATGGGGAGGACCGCCATGGTGGGTTACAGCAAAAGATGAATCATTTTTTCCCTTGGTCTTCTGGCCACACAGAGGGTTGTTGTGGCTCTCATCTAAAGATGAAACTTTGAGATCGACCGCATTTTCATGAAGCAAGCCTTCATGAGGAAGTATCTGAAGCATACCTTCAAAATTAATGTTCCCACTATTGGGAAAAGAGAGAGTAGAATCTAGAGTTGCAACAGATAATTGTCTGAGTGCATCAATAACTCTAGCATCGAGTAAGGCCTTATTACAGATTCACCATTGATTTATTGACTGTGATGGGCAGGTCTTCTTTTTTAATGCCTTATTACTTGATTTAAGAACCACTTGTTGATGAAAGTGGTCATTATGGGCAGGTGTATGTGCCTGCTCAGGAGAAATGATCAGCTTAGGATGATTATCTCTAATCAAATCAGGTGTATGTGTCTCACTTGGCTATCCGTACGATATGGGGGAGTACGCCTCAAAACCCTCTTGGACGGGAACAAATGTGTGTGTCTCTACTAGAATGAATTGTTGATGTGTCACACCACTGGTAGGGAATGATTTATGTGTCTTTCCATGAGATGTTGCTGATGATGTTATAATATCCCGGCAGGCATCAATAATATGAGCAGGGATTTATTTCTTCTCTTTCACAATTAAAATCATGTGCTTGGTGACATCAGCAGCCAAAATGGGGATATACATCCATTCCGTACTTGGAGATGGTGTATGTTCCTTCTCTTGTCTGCCTTTTCTTATCAGTGAATTTTGACAGTACTCATGTGTGGGGGTAGAGAATTGAGTCTGCCTCCTGTTTGTCACTGGAGCTTTCCAACTGACTTCTCTGAATGCTACCAAATGAGACTGTTGGTAGGATTGATCAATTCTCGCAGCTGTATGTTCTGGCTGATTGCAGTCCACGGAACATGGTTGACGAGATTCCATCAATACTGATAGAAGAGTTTGCTGACAGGATTGATGAGTGTAAGAAGGTGTATGTACTTTTTTACTAGTTGTCAATACATTGGGTTGGTGGGCTCCATCACATTTAGTCAGAAGAGCATGCTGACTAGCCGATGATTTATAAATAGGTGTTTTTTCTTGTCTATAGTACTCTGCCGGAATTGTCTGGCAGGATTGGCGTGCTGCTGCTCGATGAGTCTTCTAGACAGTGGGATTAAAATGTACGGGTGTGTGTGCCTGCTCATTGCTTGCCACCAGGTTTGGTTGGTGGACTTCTCCGAAAATGGTAGTGATAAGAACCTGCACACTATTAACCGATTTTCACCTCTGGTGGTTCGTCTTACCCGCTCAGATTCGTGGAACCTAAGACAAATGCCTGGAGACGACACCCTCATCATGTTTAGGGCGCACCGCCATACGATTCTAGAGGCGATTATTGGTGGGAGCCCTCGATAAGGACTCATATTTCCTTGAATTAAGGCCATGAGGGGCCTTCTCTTTCACCTCCTCAGAATATGGTAGTGAATGGATGTTGTGTTCTGGGATAACGACATCAAACGGTTGGAGACGGTGGTTAGAACCGCTTGTTTCTTGATCATTGGTCGTCGCTATCTGGATGACTAGGGTGAGTTGTTCACCTGGATGGATTGTCGAGAATCATCTAGAGTTGTAATGGTACCATGTTTATGGTACTACATAACTAGTGTATTTGATACCCAGCGTAGATGATGATGAGTAGGTGATGTCACCCTTAGAGCAGACGATGATCAAGCTGGAGTAGCAGCAGATGCATTCACAGTATAGGTTTTCACAACAGAAGTATTCATAGGTGTGAATTTACGAGAATCCATTCTTGTAATGCAGAAGATCTTGGAAAAGAGTTCATGTTTTATATAACAAACATAATCCAGATATGTTTGGCTTCTACATCTTTTGGATGGGCACATATGTTATTGAAAGCTTTGTTTCCCCTCTCATTGTGTTTAAATAGATTCATAAAAAATTGGTAAAATATCACTTTAAATTGGATAAGGATTCACGTTGGGTTCCCCAATTTTTGTTCCATTTGGAATTGGGGATGACCTCATTGATTGAATGTTCAAACATTCCAATTAGTTTCTAACAGGTTTGTTCATAGAACTGGAAACATCCAATGATTCTATATCCATTTGGACGTACTTTCCCAAGGTAGGCACTCATTAGTTGTGGAGTGATGAAGCTTAGGAATTTTCATTGGTCAAGAGGATGGGAGAGTGGACTCATCACACCATTTTGAGGGAAATTATTGTCTTCTCCAAGACTCTCTTTATAGATTTATGTTATGTCTGTGAATCTTTATTACATTACCAAGTATTAAATGAGCTTTCCTTTATATCTGAGAATCCAGGATTGATATGTAGGAGATTTAGAGAATCTTTTATATGTATTCATGGTTCCTCATTGATAGAGAGTCATCTGTATTTGTTATAGATTCTTAGTCAATGGTATCCTTCAATACATAAAAGTCTCTTGGACATTGTGATGACCATAATAGTTTTAAATCCACTCAGTGGGGCACATGATGTTTATTGTCATTCAGAAGGACATGGATTATTTTAGAGTTGGGATCGTACCCGTAGCTGGGCTACCTACGTATCCATTGTTTTGGAAGAGAAATCATAACCCACGTAGTTCATGTAAGGGATTATGATGTTTATTTATGATTGATGGATCAAATAAAGGTGTCATAATTACTTTTACACACTAATCTCATGTGAGTCATGCTCGGTGTGACAAACAAGAGGTATTAGTAAAACCATACAATTGTGCCATCGTAAGAAATGATATGAGACTTTGGAATATATGACTGCCCAAATAGGTGAAGATTAGGTTTCACATTAGGGAATAAACCCAAGAACATGGTCCATAAAGGTATATGTACTTTATGGAGATTTGGATACTCTAACATGGGCCTTACTCTTGAGGAATATGGCCAAATTATGAGAGGACATATGATTGGGTTTTAATCATGAGAAGGAATCCCAGATCAAAAGTAAATTAACACTGGTTAAGAGAAATTAAGACTGGGGATTACTCCTGAGAAGGAGACCCGG
Source organism: Viscum album (assembly GCA_963277665.1). NCBI lineage: Eukaryota > Viridiplantae > Streptophyta > Magnoliopsida > Santalales > Viscaceae > Viscum > Viscum album. The sequence continues at coordinate 1,513,211,134 of OY728122.1, read as the reverse complement.
GTGAATGGGATTTGAAAAATTAAGGGACATGGGGCTTACTCCTATAGAGGATGCCCATATTTGAGACTGGGGCTTTCTCCAGAAAAGGAATCCTAGGTGAAGGGAAATAAGGTTTGGGCTTACTCCTGAGGAGGATGCCCAAATTTAGGAAATTATGAATGGGGATTACTCCTAAGGAGGATTCCCAGATTAGGGGACTTAGACTGGGACTTACTCCTGAATAGGAGGCCCAAATCAAATGAACTTGGACTGGGGCTTACCCCTGAAAAGGAGGCCCAAATAAAAAGATCATAGACTGTGGATTACTCTTGAAAAAGAGGCCCAAATCAAATGAACTTGTACTGGGGATTACTCCTAAAAAGGAGGCCAAGGTTAAGGATTCTCTCATCATAAAGGATGAGGTTAAATAATTGAAATCTCTGACCTTAGTGACATAATGATATGTAAATAACTAGATTTTAAGAGATGTTCTACATAATTCCATTCAGATAAGGAATCCAACATGGAAATAATTCCATAGATGGCTTTGGAGAGAGTTCTGAAGGCTTAATCTTGATGAGGATAGGTGGATTGACATAGGAGAGGTGAAATAGGAAGGAGGGGCACCCAAAAAGAAGGTGGTGCACAAGTCCTGCGCGGGCGCGCAGGTGCTGCGTGACCGCTCAATTCCTAGTCGCGCAGTTGTACATGCGCGACACATGGGTACTTGTGCGACGATCAATCCTTAGGGTAGAACTTGGGAGAGACTTGGCTCATGGCTTTAATACTACCCCTAGATACTTACAGAAGAGAGGCACACAAGTTATGTTGAAGGGGTAAGGTAGTGCACAATTGTGTCCATTTCCCTTAAGGGATGGACACCTAGGCGCGCAAGTGTTGATGAGTTTCAACACATAGGCCTTACTCCCCCTCTTAAGATCTTCCGTTATTTGTAAGAAATTAGCTTAGAAGCGTTCGGAAGCTTTGCGAAGAGACTACGGTTCCGGGAGCTCAAATCTGAGTTTCTGGAATTTGTTGTCCCCTGAAATGGGGGGCCCATAGGGGGTATTTATAGGCTGGAGAAAACCCCGGGTGAACTTCAAAGAAGGCGTGCAAATCACCTGTGTAACCAATGGGCGGCGCGCAAGCATACATGCTCGACGTTGGTGGACCTTGCGCGACACATGTGCATTGGAATCTTAGTTCATTCCATTGATAATTTTTTATGTTTTTTCAAAAGATGAATCACTTTGTGTCCAAGGTATTTTCCTTTACATTCCTTTAGACTCTATGATAGAAAGGAGAATAAAAAGATATTAAACCATTATATGATATTATTTGGTTATACTGTCATTTATTTTTTGTAATAGTTATAAAGTATACCCTCCTTTCATTTATGTAATTCCCAATACAGTCTTAATTATTCCAAACAATAATCAATATGCACTACTCCTCGCACTCATGCTAATGATCGTCGAGTACATCACCAGTAAGACCTGATTTATTCCATCATATAAAGACCAGAACCTAGTAGAGGGGGAAATTATCATTTACCATACATACAATGAAAACAAAATATAAATCAAATATGGTCACCCAAGACAATAAAAAACCTTATTTTAATATCAAACAAACGATACATAAGAGTGAAAATATTTCAAACCATTAAGTGAATGAACTCAAACATTAAACAAGGGAAAAAATAAACCCCTACCCAATCAAAAAAATCACTAACCCACCATTGTATGGGTAATTGAGAATAAACGGTAATAAGAATACATTACAAAACTAAAAAACACAAAATAGGGGAAAATAAGAACAGAAACATTTCCTCTAGAATCTATACTACTAAGTTTTCTTATATTCTCCCAAACCGATTGCTAAAACATTCAAGGGTCTCTTCTTATAAGAGGGTTTGAATTTATTTTCATGTCATCCTTCAAAATTTCATATCATATGTTGTCATTTCAATGATTCTATGGCCAAATTAATAGATTTGACTTTCTCTGGACTCCAATCAGTATTCCACCGACCCCACATTGACTAATTCAAGGGAGGAATTAATGAGCATATTTCTCCATGAAATTTAATTTTAAGATTCACCATAGAGTCATATTTGTAACCTTGATGTATTAAACCCATTTTGAGGTAGGTATCCCATGATATACCTCTTTTAATAAGGTAGATTCCATTATACTGACCATAATAACTTTTCCAATTAGTATTATTTTATTTTGAGAGTAAGGAATTAGAATGGGATCTTGGACTAGTGTAATAATTTTCAACCCATTAATAATGTAATAAACAAAAATAATCACATGAATTGGATTCAATTATTTAATGTTATTCTCAAAATAAAGAGGAGAATGAATATTGATAAATGTCTAAAATTAACCATTTTTTATATTAAAGACAAAAATTCACAAAAAACATAATATGATGAAAATAACTTAAAATTATTTAATTCGAGGTGATTACATCATTAAAAACATATAAATAATTATGAAAATATTGTCACTATTAATTAACCCACACTTACCTCTTGGAATCCTAGTCACGTAAACATCAAAACCAAATTACAGCACATTGAAAACAAATATCCATTATATCAACCAATTATAACAACAAGAACAAAAATATATCATAAATCATCAAAAACAATTATTTTATGCTCTCAATTCATATCATACAATATATTTTGACTCTATTTATCCTCCAATGAACACAAAACACATACCTCAATTTCATGTTCACTTATCACCCAAATTTCTATTTTTCAGCAATGTATTTCTTATGCAAAATCATACTAGGGTCACTATAGGTTTGATAAATTCCTCTATCTCCAACTAATGTTAGTCAATAATATATATTTCTCTTGTTGTATTTTCATGGTTTTTATATGGATTTCGTTTGGTAGGATATTGATTTGAAAAATTCTGAGGCTGAATATGAAGAGCATGGATCTTTTTGAAGAAAAAATTCATCATTATAATTTTAAATCATGTAATGTATCTTCCTGACTCCCAATAATTGTTTCCCAACTCAATCATTAAGAAAAATCAAGGAATATTTACATAATTCATCATCTCATCAGAAAAAAAGTAAATCATCTAGAACATGTTTTTTCATGAAAGATCGATATGGGAAGAACATTAATTTCTTTAGATGATCTAGAAAGGATAGACTTATTATACATGAAATCTCTATATTGGGATAATCCTTCGGTAAAATAATTTTTTTTAGAAGAAAATTCACCTCTTAAACATTTTACATACTACTAAATGTATCTCCAAATAACGTATGAATATACAAGATATATTCCCCCACACATAACTGATTATGTTTCTGCAATGAATTAATATTTATTAAAATCTAAGGATAATTTAACATTAATCATAGTAAGAATGAAAGTTTAATGAATAGGAATTACAAGAATTATTGGTAGTACAATTTTGAATTAATATCTTAAATGTTTAAAACACAAAAACTGACAAAACAAATTATTGAAAATAACATTATAAATTTAAAAAAAATATAAGATTGAAATATGGTGAGAAAAGGATATATCTTTTTAAATTCCCTATGTGGGACATAGGTTTTTACTAGCTCTAGATGGCCAAATCTAGTTGGTTTTCCCCAACTATTTGGTGGATGGAGTTTCTTTGTGATGAACACCCGAAAATTCTTGCTATATTTCACATATTTCAGTTTTTATGAATATATTGATTCAATTCACCAAATCCATCCCCATAAATATAATGTAAATCTCGCATGTTCGATTTAGTAAAAGAATGAGTCATCCTATTTTTTGTTTTCCACTTTCACATCTTCTTCTTCTTTCTTTAGTGGTTTATCTAGCCATTCTAAATCCAATAAATATTCAAAGGAAAATCCATGGTTTAATTTTATTAGAATAAAATTAAAACAATATGAATCAATATCTAATTCCTCCATTTCAATGTAATAATATAGAGTTTCTTTATTTCATAGGCATGTCCATTTTGTTCTCCTCTTGAACTCCCTATAATAAGTGTTCAACAAGTTCCGGGATCTCCAAATGTTCCTTATAAGAATTATCGTATTCATTAAATTAATCCATTATGTAAATAGATGTGTTCAACGAATATGAATGATTAAAAAAATAGAGGTGACACTCAATTATGTTTGAACCAAATTGTATGATAATTACTTCATTAAAATATCATCACCCTTAGTTTTTTCAGATTCAATTTCTTATTCATTCGATAGAACCTCTCAGATTAAATAGAAACATCATCTTCTATGAACATGGTGGGATATTAACTTGTTCTTTATCATGCAAAATATTATAAAAAAATTAATGTTATAATAATTTGAAACAAATAATGGAAGTATATATTTTTTTTGAAAAGTGTAAAATATTTAAAAATCATGACACGTTCCAATCATGGGGTTTAAAAAAACAATTATTTTATATGTTAAAATCAAGTATATTGTTTAACCTATGTTTTCTCAAGATATTTGCACCCAACAATCTTGAATATCACATTAAATTTGATAATGAAGTGGGTTTGATTTTTGATTTTTTTTTGGATTTTCAGAAAAAGTAACGGAAAAATTGAAAGAAATAAATTAAATGATTTTTTTAAGAGGTCACCAACTACAGAAACTATTCTTCTTCAGTGGCACCACACTCTACAGGACATCAACAGACAACACCAAACATCGTTCATAGGTCTCTTATGATAGTTAAATTTCTAGGGTGGTCACCCACCATCTACATACATTCAGTGGACAGTGATTTTTTTTTATCAATATCCAACAATATATACATTGACACTAAATATCACCATGTTGCAGCTCATAGAATTCATCCCGATGTTAAAAAAATATTCATGTTGTTTCTACATTCTCGATGCTCGTATGTATCTCAAGATGAGATATATTGATCAAGACCAAATAATGTGGGAACTAAATCCATATATAATCATTCTTAACTTAATAATAATGAACAAGATCTCATGTCATATTCTGATGTAGTATATTTATTTCTTCTTCCATAACAAACTTCCACTTCTTCATTTTTTTCTATCTAATACATCTTGATAGCTATCTGGAAAACCATATTTAACTATAGAAAGAACATATAATATCATTTATTCATACATATAAGGTATTTTTGTTATCCATTGTGTTCTACCGGTGGTGATAATCTTATCTTATGTCACTACGCCACCTGTATCAATCTCAATATTCAAATAATAAAAATCACCTTTTTTAATTACTTTCATTGTAATGAGTACACCATATATACCTTTCTTAAATCCAACTAAAATGCTTATCTGGTATCCAAGATTATTCTAAAAACAAAATAATAGAAGTCTCTTTTCCAATTCTTGTTCATATCTTACATCTGTAAGGCACTGAGTTGTACCATCATGCTTCTTCAACTATATCGTTCCAATTCCTCTCGTATGCCAGGGGTGGTTATTTCCCATAGAACCACACCATCATCTAAATAAATATGGTGTTTAAACAAATATTTATTCCTATCAATATGGAATGAAAATCCTGAATCAATAATCCAACATTAATTTTTTAATTTTTTACATTATAATTAACTTAGTATTTGTTTTTTGGAATTTTTCTGCACTGTTTCATTTTTTGATGACTACTAATAAATAAAAAATCATAATTGAAAACTACTTTTTCAACCATTTTCACTATATAGTTAATCTAAATTTTAATTTATTTTTAAGTATTTTAAGTTAAATAATATATAAATTAACCAAATTTATGTCATTTTAATCAATTTCAAATTGAAATTGGATAAAAAAACTTCAAACTATTGACATTATTACATTAAAATCCATTTTTTCATCCCATTTGGGGAAATAAATTTAAATTAATTTCTTCCAAATAAGTAATTGAAATTGTGAAAAATATATTATATATTTCTTATCAGTGTAATTTATAATTTTATTAAGGTAAATTTATTTTTGTTGGTGAAAACATTAATGAATGTGATTAAAATTAATTACAGTGATTAAGAGAAATACTAGCTTATCAAGGGACAAAACCAATAACATAATGGGAGAATGACCTATACAATTGTAAAAAAGTATATACTCCATTTTATAGAATTTTTATATTATTTAATCTACTATAAATGGGAAAAACAATGGTAGAAACCCCCTTTCCATGACATACAATAATCTCACTCCTCCTAAAATATAAAAATTAACTCTCTCGTCTAGCTACATTACACCATTCAAGACCTAATACTCATCCAATCCCTAACAAAATAAGCTCCCAAAATACATATCCTCGTCCTAGATTCTTCAATCTATACCTAAAACCAACAATTGTAATATTTTGGTATAAACTAATAAAAGTATCCTAAATAAGAGGTAACCTTTTTCAACGATCACTTTTTTCATTTACCTCTACACCACTTCATTTATTTTTATATGATTTTTATATAATAATAGAAATATCTTATATATAATTATATATTTCTATTCTAATATTTATTTCTAAAATTTCACACACACTAATCAAATGGGATACACAATCATTGTTCATCTGTACGACAGACTACCACATGGTGAAATGATGTCATTCCTTCTTCAATTTACCACCTCTCGTGGTTGAAATAAGGATGTATTTATATTTAATATATGATATAATAGTATTAATATTGTATTAATTATTCTATAAATTTTTATATAACCATACCCTCATGGATTCCATTTTGTGGAAATATGATTAAATCATTTGTGGATGTGTGGACTACCGGGTTCTATTTTGATGTGATTCATTCACATCATACATAGAATATATAAAGAGAGGTACTAATATAAATATGTTAAATATATGACACAAATATGATAATATAATTAAAAATTACACACTCAAACACACACACACACACACATTTTTTTTATTTACTTTTCATTCCAATCAATATGATAATGAAATTAATGTTGCATTCATGCTTACGTACGACCTACCATGTCTATGAATTGTGCATTTTAGTTCCGATAACCAAATCATATGGATTACTAATAATACATATATAATGAAGATATATATGATAATTATACCTCCGTTAACATTATTTATAAGATAAAATCATGATCTATGTAATAGTATCAACAAATTACATGTCAAAACATACTCGAGAAACAATCCAATTAAAATCAAAAATAGTGAAAATAAAGAAAGATTACTAACAAATGGTCAATAATATATTACAAAAAGGTCATATATGATATTAAAAATATTAATATATTTATTTTATAATTTAATACATCAAATTATCTTTTATAAAATATTTTAAATTACGTTCACCCAAAACAAAATGCAATGTAAGGGATTTCATCTAAACTTCATTTATTAGAGCAACATTATAATGTTATGAAGCTTGATTATTTTATATGGTGTATATATTTTCCATTGACCTTTAATATAATAAATACATCATTATCCATGGTATTTTGATTTTCAATTTTAATTATTTCAAATAAGGGTATTTGAACTTATAAATACCACATGATAGAAAAATGGAAAAACTCATTTCATTTTAAATTAGTTATATTACTTCCTTGTTGTAATAAATATTACATGATTATGTATATAATGAGACTGAATATATATCGATGTATTTTAACTTATATATTTTTATATATAGTTGATCCACATAATAATTTCATTGATTAATTATCACTTCAATGTTGTGATCATTTAATGGGTTTCTTTAACAAAATTATTCTCATCAAGATTGCTTATTCATTGAGATCCATTTAAGGGATATACATGATAATTTTTTAATTTTACCTTTCATTTTATTATCATTTGGTTATTCATGACCAGTTTCATGTAATAAAATCATTTTTCCCAAATTTTTTAATTTAATATATTTAGGAATGTTTTTTAAGAAAACCTGATTTCATTTCTCTCTTTAGTCAGAGAATCTGTTTTCTTATAATACCACAGTTTCACTAAAAAGTCTAAGAAATGTTTTTAACCTATCAAAAGTTATTTATAATACACATTATTACAGTTTTTTTGTTTATTTCTATTGTTTTCAATGGAATATTCTTTCAATTTCCAAACAATGTACATTTCTAATATTTTTTTCATGTAAAAGTAATGTTTGTTTTACCTTATATAGAATATAAGGATTTACCCCCATCACTTAATTGAAGATTAATTTTCTTGTTTAAATTGATTATTTCTAATTAAAATGAATTTAAAAAGTTATCTCCACATAATTTTTTTTGTGAAAATGTTTTGAAAATGATACGTATATACTTTTAAAAATTGTTTTTATAATATTTATTTTAGTATTTCATTTCATCAAAAATAACATCGATTTAGTTTTCTCCACTTGGGATATGTTTTACTGATACCCTTATTATTAATAATTTAGTTTGATTATTCTTTTTTTTCATTGATAATATTGAAATTAACTTCCTGGATTCATTTTTGTATCCCCCTTGAAATATTCACATCCCTCGATCAGTAGAAATTGAAATTCCCCTAATTATCCATATCATTTTTCAAGGATATGTTTATTTCATAAACTGAATAACATTTTTACATAAATTAATTTCATTTATAGTTATTTTTTTATTTTGGAATATATGGATAAATATTTATTTTGTACCCAATACTAATAATTGATAAGGAACATTTTTCATGAATATAATCAGTTGTTTGATATATGATTTATTCCTTCGACAAGTATTCCATGGGTGGGGAAATGTTTTTTATAGCTCATTGATGAATTGATAGTCTCATTGGATGAATCATTTTGATAGCCTATGCTAATGTGGTTTTCACCGAGTATGTTATAAAACATCTAGTGAATGGTCTTGATGGTAAATGTACCATGTACCTATGATACATGGAATTAACAAATAAGAATTCAATTCAGTTTTATTTAGTTACTGTTTTCTATGCAATTTTTACTATGATCCAATATATGGATGAATTTCATTTATTTATAGATTAAATGACATGAGTTTTAGTTATTTACAATTCTATATTGATAATGTCAAATCGAGTTATTTACATGTCATGTATATTTTGATACTAACATTGGAATATTTTTTACAAAATCTCTCAATTTTTATTGATTAAATGGAATGGGTTATCATTTACATAAATTTACATATTTTTTATTATATTTATTCACTATTTTTTGTACTATATTTAACCCTTAACCATTATCTTATTTTATTTCATTTGGACTCAAGGAACATTAATAATAATTATATTAAAGGATATACTATTTGGTAATAAATTTCTCCTACAAATAAAAAAAACTATGGTATAATTAGTGTATTAATTTATAATAAATGACTCAAGTATGTGATTATTTTACCAATACATCTAAACTCTTTGGTATTTCTAGATATGATTCCTTGTAATCATGGCACTGTAATGGAAGCAGACACCAACATTGGGATTACTAGATTCTAGACACTATAGGTTGTATCCGAGTTAGTTTAATAGCATCATTGGATGGTATAATTAGGAAATTATTGATTAGGTAACATAACCCTAATGTAGAATTTGAGGATAAATATAGAAAAACTTCCCTGAATTTGGTTAAAGTAGAGATTATGTGGGTATTACTTGAATTACAACCATGTCTGGATACTAAAGTATGACATGGTTATAGAATTAATGTTTTTATTTTAATGTCCCATAATTCGGTGAAATTTATTTTTCAAATTATATGAAATTATTTCGAGACCAGGTGTTGAGACAACATGAAATTCCATGTCCCAGGGTGCACTAAATGATACATAGAAAAATGTTATGTTTCAAATAGCCAGTGTGAGTGGTTTTCATATAAAGTGGAATGACTCTTAAATAAATGCCCATATCAAGAAATATAAGGTAATTGATTTGTTCCAGATGATGAGATAACCTAAGCACAACTTATGTTTAATCAGTGTAGTCTTCCAGTGAGAAAACCCCAAAATAAAATAATCGTAAATAAAATAATTAAATAAAATTATTTTTTTGAAATCCTTATAACTCAAGAATGGTGACACAAATTTAAAATCTAATACAACCATTGATCTCATGAAGGTGTTGTTTCGTTAGGTAGATCCAAACATTAGGATGTGTGGGAAAACAGTGGAAAACAATTTTTTTGCAGAAAATAAAATAATTGAATAAATATTATATTATTTTTCAATTCCTTATAACTCATAAATTGTAACTCAAAATGGAAATATGAGAGTACAATTGAAATTTATAGGGTTTTCGTCCTATAGGCGGCACCTAACATTGGTCATCATGTGCTAGCTGCGAATGTAGGTTTTTTGGATGTAACCATAAATAAATTAATTTAAATAAAAAAAATTATTTTTAAATCATCATAAATCAAAAATGGTAACTTAGAAAAAAATATAAGACCACTGTTGACTTCTTAATAAGATGTCCTCTTTATGAAGGGGCTATGATAATGTTAATTTTTGGAGGTTTTAACTGAAAATAAAATAAACATAGATAATTTTTTGTTTATTTTATATTTCTATAGTGACACATTGTCACTACAATGAGGCGACTCGATGAGGATGAAACTCATTATCAGAATCGATTAATGAATAATTGTTATAATGAGAAAATCCACATTGTGTATTCCTTCTTTAGTTAAACAATAATTCAATGTTGAAAAAAAACCTTTTAATTCATCTGATGAACGTCGGAATCCTCTCCCATTATGAACTCTGGTGAATCAGAAAGCAGTGATGATACCTTAGGAATGAGAATCAGAAATAGAGACTGACATATAGAGACAAGAAATTTTCCTCAACCGATATCCTTTTCATACGGAGGGGTTTATTTTTAAATGTGATTACCACCCCCACCCATTCATATTCTTAAATGATGGGCACAATTTAAATAAAGTAACAAATTAACCTGCAGATTGAACATCTTTGCCGAAAATGGGAATTTTCATGTGGTCTCTTATGGTAAATTATGTCCATGTTATATTATTAAACCTCATTCAAATCTATTTATGAATGATAATGCGGAGGGATCAACCAGACCCAAACAAGACCCAGATCCCTATGTTGTGTGAATTCTCGTGTTCTTTGTGAATGAATCCACAGATCGATGGTGAGGAAACCGTGAACACATAAAATTGACGGCAGTGTTTCCAAGAACACAGAGGTTCTCACGGGTTCGAAAAAAAGACCATCAGAGCATGTTCGTTTTGGGGGAAGGGAGCACTAGCACATCGGCAGCCCGCAGCTCTTATCTCATGTGGGAGGTGGTGCTCCCTAGGAGCAATCTGCGGGGCATGTGGCATTATACTCGGCCACACGGTGAATGATAGACCGCATGTGAAGGGTGGTGGCTAGCCTTAACCGGGAACATTGCTGTTTGAATCTAGATGATAGTGAGTGTCTAGGCTAGACAAATTTGGCCCATAGACACGGGCCAGGCCAGTGTTGTATACCAGGCTCCTAGGCGGTGTGAGTGGGAGAAGATCTAGCTCATCGATGTGAGCCAACCCCTATAGAAAATAGGGTTGTTGTATAGCCCGACTAGAAATAAACTAGTCTGGCTATGTTAGTCTGAGCCAGAGAATGCGGACCAGGTCTCTAGGTGACTCGAATGGGCTAGATAGACTATCGAACTGGGTCGGGTCCAACAATTACCATAGTGCCTAGCCAGACCAGGTTGTCCATGAACCAATAAGGTTCGGTCAGCCGAAATAGGTCTGGTCATTCATGACCATTGGGCCAGGATGGTCAGGTCAGTCCGACCATGTTAGATGGGCCCAGACCCAACCCACCCTAGTTTACAAAACAACAATATCATTCATACCATGCATCTGATTAATGTACAATCTATATTGTTGGGGACCTTGTAGTGAGACAGTCTTTTGATATACTCTATGTGAGTTTTCATGGAAGTTGAGATATGACCGAAAGCTTGGGGATTAGATTATCCTTGAATTGAGAACACTTTACCGAGGGAATCCTATGGTTGGATGTGATGCCAGGGATATATCGAGCGGGACATCAGTGGCCTAGTAGTATAACATACCATCGTGTCCCAGTAGCATAGCGTACCTTGGTAGTCCAGCTGATGAGTGGACCTCCGTGGAACATTATCCAAGAATACCTCAGTGGTCTAGTAGATGAGAGGCCCTCGGTGGTCCAATAACTCAGTAGTACTCAGTGTACAGTAGCTGAGAAGACCATAATGTTTTAGTAGTCGAGTGGGCCTCAGTGGTCCAGTAGTTGAGCGGACCTTAGTGGTCGAGTAGATGAGCAAACATCACAGGTCATGTAGCCGATAAATCCTCAATGACTCATCAGGGATGTGACCCACAGTCATAAAAGATGATTTAACATTATGAATAATAATCATTCTTTCTTTACATTGATTTATACCTGGTGTGACATGTATTTGTATTCTGGTATTTCTTTGGGGACATGATTTTAGATATTTATTTCTTGTCTTTTCATTGTGGATTGGGGTCCCTTTTGAATATTATGTTACTCACCCCTACATGGGCATCACCATCACGTGTCGTGTCCCATCCAGGTTATCGATTCTTGAACTGAGACCATGCTACTCTGAGACCAGCTGTTGCTCAGTGAGGCGAGATTGACAGGCATACTTCTTTGACTACAGGTAGCTAGTCTTCACCTACCATTCAGGATGGGTCTCAAGTGGAATGAATGTGCTGATTGTACTTTAATTTTTGGTTTTGGTATTATATTCTATCCCCTATGTACATTTAGTTTTTACTTTACTACCATTTGTTGTGTCAGTAACCGTAGTGGTTTATTTTGTGTTTAATTTCGGCAGTTTGAGCTTTGTGTGTGTAATGGTTTAAAGTAAATGCCTTCCCTTTTTGAAATATGCCTACTCGGTTTAACTCGTCAGCCACTGGCCTATAGAAGTCAGTCTCAGGGTACTCACAACGTGGCCCGTGGAGGAAAGGTCATGACAGAGTGGTATCAAAGGTGGTTTGTTCTACCATAAGAGTCCAGAGTCTATAAATTTTTTTAGGGAAAAAATTTTATGTGTTTCGAGCTCAGCTTTCAGTCCAGGGAATCATGTCTTGGTGTTGTAACTGACGTATCCATACACCAAGACCCTGAATTCTGATTTTCGAATCAATACAATAAAACACTAGTTGTAGGGATAAAATATATGGTATATTCATCGTATAAGAATGTATTGAGTTTTACATGTCCTTCTTGAGTCAGTTCACCGTGTATACTATATTGATCATGGTATATATTGTTTTGTTTCATGATTCATCCACATAGACAGCCAACCAGAATTCCACTACATAATAACGAGGATGATTTGTGGGGTGATGAGATGGACACAGGGGTTCGTACCAAATACATCACCACTTTTTGGTGTACCAATTATACCACCACTTGTGGAGTATCACATGGTACTCGTAGTACTAGCAGATGAGATAGGATAGATGAGTTCACATTCTGAGTTTCAGTGATTAGGACCCCTCAAGTTTTGAGGTGAGCCCGAATCATTGGCGACTAAGGACTAGATTCAGGAGGTGACATAGTTTTCTATCGAGCAAGGGAACTACTAGATCAGATGGTAGTCATTATAGCATGGAATCTACATAGATCAACATGTCAATGAAATGTTTTAGATTATGTGATCTTATGATGACATTACATTTTTTGATAGAGAACATGAACCTCTCTTAGGGAAGGGGAACTTCCGTAAAATCTAAGGGCTATGCACGACATAGAGCTTCTACAACATCAGCAGGATGACATGACGGTAGAGGAGTATTAATTGAGGCATATCAAACATTCCAGGAACTCTATGAATATGATATGACCAGAGCATTAGGGATCGTACCTTTGATAAATGTGTGTTTAGGGACATCCGAGATAGAACTAGTACTCTGTGAATTCCGCCTTATGACTGGGTTTTGGATTGAACGTTTTTGGGTGAATGTCCACTGGATGAGAAAACATAGACAGTGGGTGTCAGTAGTGGTAAAGTAGGAAACCAACGTCATTCTTAGAGACGTAGATGGGGGATACAGTCCAATAAGAGGTCCTAATATAGGAGATATATAGATAAAGGCTCATAGGGTGAGTCCATCAATCCTATAAAGAGGTAATTATTTTTAAATGGTGGCTAGGGATATCTATCTAGAGATTGTACATCCTATCATACTTCTAGTGAAATATTGGATGGGCCACCATGGTAGAGACAGTTACTAGAACATAGTAATCTCTAGTTCATCAAACAAGGTAGGGGAGTAGGGAGAGAATTATAAGGTAGTATACATTTCGACATCCTACAACTACCACCCCAATTAGGTCCACACCAGGCTCAAAGTATAGAGGAAAAGGAAGGGGGTTGCTGCATGCAACAAAATATTATGTCCCAAAATCTCCAAGAATGATTCGATGTAAGGTCTGTGTCTACTCTTAAATATCTTATTAATAGACACAATTTATAATCATTCCTTCTTATCACGAACCTTTTACGAGACCTACATATTCTAGTTACACCATTGACATGACCCTTATATCTGTAGATACTTATCGGAGGAGACTCAATAAACACACTTATTCTAATAGTGTTATCTGACCCTTAAGGAAAGATTTTATGTTAGAACCTCTTGGTGGTAGCGTTAAGGCCTTACAATGTTAGATTCAGGACGAACTATTCAACCACAATTCATGCTCAGATTGACTATCTTGAGAAAAATTATGTGGTATATTTGCACCATTGGAATAATGGTTTCCTTTGTCATGGAAGGAGGAATCATGGGTATCAATGGATTAACTCTTTCATATGAGGGTGCAACCAATCAATCTTAAGTCAGATAGACTTACCAATACGGTAGTGGGTGTTTTGAGTTTTTATTTCCCAGTAGGCTTGGCAGTGGAAGAAGAAGTCCTTCCAAAATATGATTCCAAGATTACCTCCCGATAGGGAGATGGATTTCTGTATAATTCTATACCCAGAGATGGCACCGATATCAGAATCAAAATAATGGATAGATTTCCAATATCTTTTCTATTAGATGGTGAATGAAGAGCTTAGTAAGAACTAATTTTCAAGGTTGTGTGTAGATTACCAGGCCTTTTAGAAATTGGATATAGAGAACGAGTAACCACTACCAAAGGGATGATGAATCCATCGATCAGTTGAAAGTGGAGGACTTTCACATGGATGGAAAGGTGGTTGTATTATTTTTAGCAATTAAGAAATATCTTGACGAGAATCCAAATCTTTTGTTAGCATTGGTAGTGTTCACATTGATTATGTGGTAACACTAACTCTATGGGATAATAGTTCATCGTCTAGTCTAACCATAAGAATACATAGTATATCTTTTCGTAGATGGATCTGAATCTGAGATACCATCATTTTCCAGAGATCCTCTAGGAATATGAATTCTAGATAGTCTATACACCTAGTAGGGGGAATTTTGGTAGATAATCTTAGTAGAAGATTGAGTTTAAAGCTACTCAAAGAAGACATAGAGCAGTTGGCCTCTCTGCTATATCATTTGTGTATATGGAGGATTCAAATTTTCTTCAGTTGATGGTTGTTTCCCATGCACTCTTACAATAAATCAGGGAGGTGCAACTCAGAGATGCCAACTCTGAGACTACACATGCCCAGATATCTATAGGGTATTCTGAAGATGTATATTCAAAAGGGGGGATCACATCATCCATTTCAGAGGACGCACCATAGAACTAGTGGAATTGTAGGAGGAGTTATTGAGGGAGTTCCATACATACCGATTGTAGGTACATCCAGGTGTGGCGTATATGTACCTGTACCTTTGATGTTGGTATTGGTGGTTAGGGATAAAGAAGGCAGTGGAAGATTTTGTCTCATGATGCCTCCCTAGTCAGAAAGTGAAGGCTCATCACAAAGTTCAAGAAGGTTTGAAAAAACCCAAGAGGTCCCTAAGTGTAAGTGGGATGGTATATCAATGGAATTCATAATGGTCTTACCACATATGTCTAGGGGGAATGGTACCATCTCGGTGATCATAGGCCGACTCACCATGTCAGCCCACTTCATACCCATTTTGGAGCAGGGTTCATTAATGAGATTTGGACACCTCTATCTGCATGAGATAGTTTGACTCCATGGAGTCACAATTAATATTGTCTCATATCATGATGCGCTAATTACATTACATTTGTGGAAGGGATTCATGGGGGAATTTTGTACTCAGCTACACATGAACACAACCTTTATCCCACAAACGGATGGTTATATGAAGTATACCATATCGACCTTGGAGGACAAGAATTGTGATTGAATTATTGATTTTGGAAATAGTTGGGAAGACCAACTACCACTACTGGTATTTTTGTACAACAATAGCTGCCACTCCACAATCAGTATGGGACCATTCAAGGAACATTATGGACAACCATGCATGTCACTGTTATGCTGGACATACCCATGGGAGACAACACTGATGGGTATAGAGATGTTTCATGCTACCAATGAAAAGGTGCAGGCCATCCGAGAGGGGATTAAGACTGCACAGAACTGACATAATTTCTATGTTGATGGGTGATGATGAACTTTGGAGTTCAAGGAGGGGGCCACGTATTCTTACAATTTCCTCTTAAAAATATTTTTTTTAGGGTGACAAGATATCTCGAAGTTCCATCGGACCTTTCCTGGTTCTAAGTAGATTTAGGTGTGGAATCATAACTCTTGGATCTACATTCACGTTTAGTGAGGGTGCATGACGATTTCCATGCATCCCAAATGAGGAGATATGTTCACAACCCTTCTCACGTCATTGACCATGGTGAGAGAGATTGACGATGGGGAGAAATTCATGGATTACCTATTGTAGATAGAGGATCGATAGGATTTGATATTTCATGGATGGTCGATTCCTCTTGTGCATGTTCGTTGGTAGCATGGAAGTCTCTAGGAGTGAAATTGGGAGGGGGAGTGTCATATTCATTCTTCGTAACCCGATTTGTTTGATTAGACATTATTTTGGATTTTGTTGAATTAAATCCCTAATGGTGGGGGTAATGAAATGTACCAAAATTTCATGAATTTTTTTTTTAAATTATATTGGATTATTTCGAGACGAGGTGCTGATACTACGTGCGATTTCGAGGCCAGGAGTGCTGGAATGTTCCATCGAAAAATGTTGTGTTTTAAATAGCATATGTGAGTGGTTATACTAAAAAGAGGAATAAATATTTAATGGTTCACCATATCTGATATCTAAGGGAACCACTGTATTCTGGATGATGGGTTTACACTAGGTGCGACTTAGGATTAGTTAGTGTGGGCCTCCAATGATAAAACCCAAAAGTTACATAACCGTAAATTAAATAATTAAATAAAATTATTTTGTTTTTCAAATCTGTATAATAGAAGAATAGTGACTTGGATTGAAAATTTGAGATCCTGGTTGAGCTCGTGATGGCGTGATTTCATTAGGTAGACCCTAACATTGGTCGATGCAGGACAATAGTGGATAAGTAGTTTTTGTCATAATTAATATAATTGAATAAAAATTATATTAGTTTCAAATCCTAATAACTCATAAATGTTTACTTAGATTTGAAATCCGAGAGTATCATTGACCTTGTCAGGGTGTGATTCCCTTAGTTGCTTCCTAACATTATCTGGCATAGGCTACCTATGAATGTTGTTTTTTTTAATGTAACCATATATATGATAATTTAAATAAAAAATTATTTTATTTTCGAATCCTCATAACTAACAAAAGATAAATACGATTAAAAATCTAATTCCACAATAGTTTTTGTAATGGGATGTTCTCCTTCTGCAGATCCTTTCCTCAACTTGTGCAGGACGAGGGTGAAAGTTTATTTTTTGACATTTTATAATAAAATAAAATAAACATAGAAAATTTTAATATTATTACTTTTAATTTTTTTAATTGGGAAAAAATAAATGTGTTGAGGGAATGTGACGACTCTAAAACATATTAATGATATTAATTAATTAATTAGTCTGGAATCTTTGCAATGTAAAATGTGTCTACAATTTTTATTTAAACATGGATTTAGGGTTAATGTCCATCCTTGGAATTCCTCCGATGAACGATGAAGGAAACCTCTCCAACGATGAATACTGATGAATCAGAAAAAAGCGAAGAAACCATTGGAGGGAGAATTGGAACTCGAGATCAATGAACCATGACATGCCTAATTCCTCAACTGATTTACCCATGGAACAGTATTCGTTGAGGGACACGAGAATTTTCATGTGGGGTCTATGGGAAATTAGATCCATGTAAAATAAATAAACCTCCATCAATTTTTTTATGAATTATAATATAGAGGGATTGGGCTAACACGAACAAGTGAAAGATCTCTCCATTGTTTTAATTCTCATGTTATTTGTGAATGAACCCTCATTTCAAAGGCGAAGAAAAAATGACCCCGTAACTGTGATGACGACGATCCCAAGATCACATAGGTTATCATAGGGTGGAAAACAGACCAAATTAGCATGTGTGGTGGCCCGCGATGGCATCTTCCGGTGGGAGGTGGAAATCCCTGATGGTAGAGGCCACGGTGGTGCATGGGGGAGGTGTTGTTCATGCACTGCGTCAAAGGGAGAAGCCCACAGGGTTGGTCGTGGAGTGTGTTGGAACACAGTCCACACTAGACCATAAATGGAGGGAGGTAGCTGACCATAGGTAGTTGGGTTTACATCCAAACCTGGATTCCAGTGGGAATCCAGGTTGGACCCAAGTCGGCCAGCTAAAGTAGTCCATGCCAAAGTAGTAAACCAGGACGTTGGGAAACATGTGCTATAGAAAATCCAACCCGCTGATGTGGGCTGGGACGGATAGGGAACCAGGACACTGTGCAACCCGGCTGGAAATAAACCTGTCTGACTCAGGCAGAGTAGGCTGGAGAATGTGGACCGGGTCTCTGGGGAACCTAGAGGGCTGTACCCACATCTGAATCAAGACAGGTCAAGTAAGACCCAATGGGCCTGGACACTTGTACAGGCTGGACAAAGCTGGAGAATGTGGACCGGGTCACTAGGCGGCTATGAGGGATAGACCCACACCTAAAAAGGGTCGGGTCCCAGAAGGCCCAATGGGTGTGGCCACTGGGCCAGGCTAGAACGGGGTGGCACATACTCAACTTGATCATGCAATGTCGACTATACTGGTTCAGGTCAAATGGGACCCCTAGGCCAAGTTAGTTAGACAAGCCTAACCATGTTGGGTCGATTCAACAAAGTTTTAATAGGCCCTAATGCAACCATCCCCAATTTGCTAAAATGCAGATATCATTGGGACTAGGTGTCTGATTGAAGAGCCATCTGTAGCATTGTGAACCTTGTAATAACATTGTCCTTTAGGTATAAACTAAGTGATTTTTCAAGGTAGTAAAGATATGATAGATGGATTAAGGAGTATACTCTCCCAAAATCATGGGCACATGAGAGCGGAAATCCTACCGCTGAATGTGACATGACCAATATGAAGAGTGGGAACATAGTGGCCCTATAGAAGTGTAGACCTATGTGGTCATGTATCCAAGAAAAACATAGTGTTCCAGTATCCGTGCAGACATCAGTGATCTAGTAGCCGAGTGGACCCCAGTGGTCCTATAGCTTAGTGTACCTCAGCGGTCCAGTAGCCAAGCAGAACTCAGAGGTCCAGTAGATCAATGTAACTCAGTTTTCCACTAGCTAAGTGGACCTCAGTGGTATAGTATCAGAGTAGACCCTAGTGGTCCATTATCTCAGGGACATCAATGGTCCAGTAGCTGGGTAGATCATCGTGGTATAGTAGTCAATAAAACAATAATGACTCATCAGGGATGATACCCTCAGGAGTACATAATGATTCATCTTTACAAATTATAACCTTACTTTCTATAGTTTTATTTATACCTAGTGCGAGAAGTCATTGATTTTTTTTCTTTACATGTTGTCTTTCCTTTGAGGTTTTTTCTCCCTACTAAGTATTGTGTTACTCACCCATACCTGAACTTTTCCCACAAGTGCCATGTCTCATGTGGGTGATCAATGATTTGATAGAGACCTTGGTGGTTTGGCTCCAGGTGGAGCTCAATGATACGGGATTGATGGGAGAACTTCAATGGCAACAAGAAGCTACACTCCTCATACGCTTTAGGTAGGGTCTTGAGCGGACATACCATGGAAGTTGTACATTCCTTTGAGATTTTGGTATTTTATTCTATCCCCTTTTTTCTATCATTTTGTATTGTACTCTAAGTATTCGTCTTAATGACCATTGTGGTTTACATTCTTCTTACATTCCATAGTTTGAGCTTTCTACCTGTGTACTGGTTTAAAGGCAGTGCCGTCCCTTTTTGGGATATTCCTTCTTGATGTTATTCACCATCCCCTAGCCAATAGAAGGCGGGCTCACAGTAGTCGCAACATGTGCCCTAGGTTATGGGTCATGACACATATAAATAAAATATTTAAGGAGGTGATACAAGCCTAACTCTATCAGAAATTGATACACAATAATTTTCCATACTATGCACATGGATTTATACTCCCACGGGATATTTTTAGTATAATTTATATTTTTCTTACAAACCATTATATCTGTTTTGAATATATTATAATAATAAATAACCTAGGTAGAACATAAGTAGTTTCAGATGAAAAATAAGCTTTCGTGATTGAGATATCCTATAAAATATAATTCGTTTTCCACTCTAGGATTATTTTTACTCACATTATGTTATCTAGTTTCAGTCAATGTTTAGAACCCTAAGGATTCATGTTAACAATGAAGCTGAACTACAAGGTTGTTACAATGAGAAACAAAATTGGATGTCCATAGCAGTGGAAGATATCATGTTAAATCCTAATAATTTCCCCGAAATTGATTAAAAATTATACCACTACCAAATCACAGACTCACCAAGGAATGGATCAACATTATTACACCACTAAATTCCATTTTTCTGTATGATAAACTATAGACCAAGGAAGGCCCTATGTTGAACAAAATTGAAGATGTATTTTTTATTGAGTATTTACTGAACACCATTGTTAAAAGGATATTTAATTATTAAATATCATGGATGCACAACATATAATAAAAATTATATTAATATGGTTTTACAAAAAGGAAAAAATGTATGTCAGGTGAAAACCCATCATATCCGGAAGGGGTGTTGGTCTTGATCCCATGATAGATAAACAATAAGGGTTTCACACCTTCCACCTAATGATGTGATGTCCTTGTTCTTATATCATTGTTTTTAAATAAGAAAATTTATGACTATATATTAATAATGGAATAGTAGTATCATGTTTGAGGTTTCGTGATTATTTTAGTAAGCTTACTAGTGTTTGGAAATAGTTTGGGAAATATGTAACAATATGTTTTAATAGATCATACAATTCGAAAAAGGTATATTTTAGTTAATTATAAATAAAAAACTTTAGGATATCCATTTCATGTATTAATGTATCAAATACATTTTTATCATAGAAAAACAAAAATATAAAATTATTATTATGAAATTAAAACATATAATGTAAATATATTTCAATATATTCTTTTTCAAGAAAATATTTCCTTTACATTAGGAAAAGTATCTTATAATAGTAATGTAATCCTACTACCTTCCTTTTTTGTTGAACTAGTGGAATTTTAAATCATTATAAATTAAGGGATTGGGGCATTCAACACTCCATTGATCAATGATCTCAATCACTACATATAATCAGTTTTTTCCTACATGTTTATATTTTCACATTCCACTAATTCTGACCTTCGTAGAGAACTAGTTATATATAATTCCTTAAGACCTTTATACATCTCATTCACTCTTATTAAGATGATATTTGATAAATTATTTTAGGATTTGGGATTTTCAATAATAGGATGTTAAAATAACAACCTATAATTTATAGAGATTGAGTTCAAATTGCAAGCATTACATTTATTTAAGGTTGGGAGAATATAACACAACAAAATTTCAAAAAGTGTAAATTGTATTTATATAGCATCTATGAAACGCAAAACCAAAAATATAATGGATTATAACATCTCGATTTATGATGATATATTTCATTTTATAAAAAAATTTAAAATATCATATATCTTTTAATGCATGAAATACTAAGTATGATTGTGTTTCACGCAACAAAAACATTATTCGATGAATTGCATCACCCGTAAGACTAAGTTTTAAGAACAACATTATATTATTAAGATATTATTATTTAATATAATAACATATAACCAAAATGTTTAATTATAAATTATCAATAGGATTATCTAATGAATAAATAATATTATTGAATTCATTGTTTTCCAATTAAGAAGAAATAAATATAATAAACAATTTAATATAAATGGTTTCTTTTTATAAAAATTATTATTTTGTGCCAATGGTGGGTTATAATAATAAAATTAATTAATTACTATTAGTGAATGATATTAATGAAGTATATATATTATATATTCAACAAACTATATTTTATATTCATTGAATATATTTTATTAGAATAATATATGATTAAATCTAGATTAATGCATAAATATTGTATTTTTCTAAAAAAATAAATTCTTTCTACTTTTAATAGAAAAAATAATTTAATTAAAATATTTGGAACTTTTATAAATTTTATATGTCAGAAAAATTTCGTTTTTTAAAATATTAACATAAAAATTATCATAGGATGATGTTTTGGAATTTTTATATTAGGATGCAATTTTTTATGAATACTGAAAAAAAAATTACAAAAAACTTATTATTCATCTATTTTGTTTATATCGTTAAATTTTATTTATTTCTTTTTAATAAAACCACAGTGAAATTATACATTTATTAAACCATTTTATGTCATTTTAATAAATGTCACATTGAACTAGATCTAAAATTATTTCAATCTCTTGATCATTTTTAATTTAAAACCCCACTTTGTCATCCTATGTGTGTGATTAAATTTAATTTAATTTATATTAAGTCTTTGATTGAAATTTTTAAATACCAATTACTTAATTTGGATTATAATATTTAATATTTCTTAATAATATAAAAATAAATTTCCCCAAAAAAAATATTAATGATGGTTATTAAAATTAATTATAGAAATTAAGAGAAAACGTTTCATTGCAATATACTAAACATAAAATTTGAAAGAAAAAATGATGTATAAACATGTAGAAAAATCCTTTTTATAGAAATATTTTAACTATATCCCAACATTGATAGAATTTGGAACAATATTGTAGCCACATGACATGGGGAAAACATGGGTGGAATTCATTCATTCCAAAATATTGTAAAATATCACTCTAACTCCACTATAAAATTGAACTCACCCATCCAACTTTAGAAAACCATTCTAGAAATTTACCTCATAAATAAACATTCCAAAATATTATCGTACATCCCTAACATCAACCTATAATCCTAAATTTTTTCAAAAATTACAACCATGGAATTAATTTGGTATAATCCAGAAGCAGTTCCAAAATAAGAGGTGGCCTACTTCAATGATCACCTTTTCATTCATTTTCCTCTCTATCCTTCTATCATTTTTATATCATGATAATATATTAAAATAATTATATTAAATATACTGAGTTTTTATTCTAATTTATCAACATAACATTTCAAAAACATCTATCAAATGAGATATGTAATCCTCTCGCGTCTGTATAGAAGACTACCATCTCAAGAATCATTTTTATTCATTCGTCAATTTTACACCATTAAAGGTTGTAATACTGATTTATTTTGAATATATATATATATATGATATATATAGTAATTAAAATGGATTTATTATTTTAATACATTTTATATTATAATAAATTTTTGTGTTCCATTTTTTGGCGAATATGATAAAATCCTTTTTGTATGTATGGACTACCACCTCATGAAAGTGATGTGATTCATTCGCACTATACATGGAATAAATAAAAGATGGTTTCCAAGAAATGTGTGAAATATATGAAATAATTATGATAATAATATTATAATATTCATATATATATATATAATTTACATTTCATTTCATTAAATATAATAAATAAATGGAAGTTGCGTCTATGAATATGTACAACATACCGTCTCCATGAGTGGTGCATTTCATTTCCTATATCCAAATATAATGGATTTTTTTAAATACATATATACCTAATATATATTAAAATTAAATCATGTTTTAGAATCTTGATATGATTAAATCATGGTCTATTTAATAGGAACAATAAAGGAAAAGTCAGAACATACTAATGAAACTATGAAATTAAAACCCAAATATAAAAAATAAGGAATGATTTCTAATAAACCGATAATAATATACTATAGAAAAATAATATATGATATATTAAATATTAATATTGATTTTTATATGTTAATTAAATGGATTAGAATATCATACATGAGGAAAAAATATGTTTACACAAAATTAATCCCAATGTAATGGATTTCTTCTCAACTTCATTTAATTGAGGCACATTGTAATGTTATGAACCAAGTTTCTTTTTAGGGTGTATATACTACACTTTAATGTAAAATATCTTGATTATTTCTTCATTCATGGTTTATTATTTTCAATTTTATTTATATTATCTATATAATTTAAACATAACTTTACCATGTGGTATAATAATTTTTTATATCAATTTCTTTTCAATGGGTAATATTACATATTCATTTTCATTAATATATTTTATTAAGTGTATAATTCCATTTACTATATATTGATTTTTTTGACTTATTTTTATCATATATAGTTTATTCATGTAATCCTTTAATTTATTTATTCCCATTTCACTATTAATATCATTTAATGTGTTTATTTCACATTATCATTCTAATCGAGATTACTTATTCTTGAAATTACATTAAAGGAATTTATATGATCATTTTTCAAAAAACAAATCCATTTTATTATCATATATTTTTTCATGATCTATATCATGGAATAATACAATTTTCCAAACAATTGGTATTCAAATTGTTTTAGAAAACTTTTTTAATAAAACCCAACATTGTTTATCTCTTTAGTTAGAGAAATTTTTTATTCCAAAAAACCATATTTTTATAAAAATGTTTACAAAAATATTTTTCCAGTTACAAAATAATTTATAATTTTTTTACACTTTTGTTATTTAAAATTTCATAATTGGAATATTTTTTGTCATTCTTGAAAATAAACATTTCAAACATTTTTAGCTTGTAAAAGGAATGTTTTTTTACAAAATATGATATGTATGGATTTACCCACAATAATTTCATTGATGTTTCATTTGCTATTTTAAAATAATAATACATTAAGAAGCTTATTTAATGTTTTTTTGAATAAAATTATTTTCAATTTTTTTCAAAAAGAAAAGTATAGTATCCTCGATAATTTTTTTAAGATATCTTTGTATAGTTTTTTATTCACTGATGACAAAAACCCTTTGTTTTAAACTGAATGTGTTCTTTTGTATTAATAAATCCCTTATTCTCCCTCTAGATGGTTCATGATTGATTTTTTACATTAATAGTATTTAAATTCAATTCTTTTAATAATTTTTATAAACCCCTTGAAATACTCACATCACTATGATCATTGGACATTGAATTTACCATAATTATCCATATCATTAATGATGAATATGTTCCTTCAATAAATCATATACACTTTTTTAATATTGTAATGAATTTTACAGTTATTTCATTATCCTATAATGTGTTAAAAATTCTATATACTGTACTCAATATTAACATATTAGAAGGCACAATTTTAATAGAATAAATATATTATTCTATATGTGAGGAATGCATAGGCAGGTACAACACAAGTGGGGCACAGTTATAGATTATCACTTGATGCATCAGTTGACACATGGGATGAATTAGTTGGAAATCCAATGCTAATGGGATATCCACCCATTATGTTATAAATATTATTTTTAAAGGTATTGATGGTAAAGGAACCAGGTACCTAGGAAACATGGAAGTCAAGAAAAAAAATTCTTTTATTTTGATATAGTTTATTTTATCCATAATATTTTCACTGTGAAAAAAATATTTGGATGATTTTAATTTTCAATTTGATGAATAAATTGATTGGTTTTCAGATTCTAACCTTTAAATATTTATTATTCCATATCAAATCTTTTAGATGGAATTTTTTTATAGTTAATAATCATTCCATATTGATTACATGGTATATTTTTTCAATTTTTAATCATTCCATATTTATTACTCTAATTAATTCATTATTTATTATTATTTACATAAATCATACAGATAATTTGATATCAACCTTATTTCTTCCCTTTCCCTATGAATCCACGAAGTGAGTACGAAAGATATGAAATTATATTTTAATTGTTGATAATGTTATCCAAAACAGATAAAGATTATGTTCTAATTGGTGAATTAATTTTAAATAAAAGACATATGTATATATATGGATTTCTAAGACTAAAAAATTCTTTGGTCCATTAATATTTTATTCATTTAATCAAGATAATTTATTGGTATTAGAAACCACCTCTAGGCTACCAGGGTGAGGGAAACTACATAAAAATAAAAATTATTGGTATACACCTAAAATAAATATGTCATATTATATAGTATGAGATTATTTAGACCCATCCAAAAATTGTATTTAAAATTCATTATTTTGGATCTGTTTAGGCATTAATATTAATTTAAATTACATTAATATTTTATGTATTTTAAGACTTCGCTACACATTTCTAACAAAAGATAACTGCTTATCCTCATTTATTCACACACTATGAAATATTTTATTTAGAAAAAACCTACAAATATTTATATCATACATAAATCCTTAAGTCCTAGAGTAATTTATTTATTTTATATATCAAATATATGTTATATTTTTTTATTGTCATGAAGAAATTATTTTATGAAGAGGTATAGTAATTAACCAAGAATTCGCATTTTGTTTCTTCTATACCTCCTTATAAAATTCTTAAAATTGATGAAATAATAACACCAATATATTCCATATATTTATATATTATTATGTTGATGGAATAACTAATTTTTATTTCCTATTATATAAAATGACAATCCAAACATTGTTTTTGTTTATGCTAGACTACAGACTCGCAAACAGATGTAATTAATTTTCCATCACCTCCTCTTAAGAATGGTATTAACTATAGATTATATATATATATATATGATTTTCATTAAATATTTTTCAATTTAAATATATAAAATTTCCTTTCCTTTCGTTCCATTATAGTCACTAAAAAAAGATAATGTTGTTTGTGCATAAGTATTCACTACCACCACAATGAACCAATTTGATTTGTTTTTCAGAACCAAATCAAATTAATGATATATATAATTATATTTGAAGAATAAAAAATGTTAGTTACATAACAATACATATTTAAATATAATATACTACTTACCTTCTTTCTATAATGTTATTTGAAAAATAGAAATGTTACTCAAATCTATATATGACCTCAATTCTCGATGGGTGGAATATAGTTCATTTATCATAATAATATTTCATTGTTAGTTTCAAATTGTGATTTTTTATATAAATGATAATTATTTAATTATTATTATTTCGGATATTAAGGAATAATGAACAATTTTACAATTTACAACATACCAATTCAATTTTCAACATATTATTCGAATATCATCCAAGAATATAACATGAACAAAATGAATTGAAAATTGATGTAAAATTTTAAAAACGAATAAAAACCCAAAAATGTTTTATTAATATAGTAAATAATTAACATAATTTTATTATAAATGATGATAAATAATGTGTGTGATTATTTAGACTCAAGGTGACGAACATTCTTTAAAAATTCATCTTATGATGTTTCTATAAAACACTTTTTCTTGTTTGAGTATATTTTTTCCAAATTTTATTGATTTATTTATATTTAAATTAGTTAATTATAAAGTAAATATATAGTTTATATTTTACTTTATAACAATCATTATTAAAAGGAATAAATGTACTCTATTTATTAAAAAAAATTCACTTTCATTAAAAAAGTCAAATTGAAAGTTATATTTTAAAATAAACGACAACGATGCCTTTTCCCCCACCATAAATGTTATTTGGTATTTTAATTTCTTAGAAATCATCCATTATATCTCACCAGAAAAACCATATTTTTCCTTACTAGAAAAATTAATTAGTTTAATAGAAAATAGACAAATCAATATCTAATTGTTTTATCTTATGGGTTAAATAATTTTTTTTACTAATTTTGTATGTGTTATGAAATTTTTATAGTTAATTGTATTTTTTTGATGATGCGATTTTCTGTTATATAACATGGTTTAGTGGTTCTTTTATAAAACTATAATTTTTGGGTCTTTTATATCCCACTATTTCATTGGTATATATTTATGTTTGTTAGTTGATCATGATAGTTATTCAAATTATATCCATGCTAGTTATTCAATCTGTTACCTAGAGTGTAATTCCAATAGAACATTGATCTATTCATTCTGCTTCACCGTTTCTCAAAATTTCTTTTTGTTACATCACACACACAAAACATTATTTCAAATTTCTCCATTCAGCTAGCATTTGCAGGTTTTTTCTCTAGTATACTTAATTAAAATTTCTATTTGTGACCGTTGTATGGAT
This sequence comes from Viscum album, assembly GCA_963277665.1. NCBI lineage: Eukaryota > Viridiplantae > Streptophyta > Magnoliopsida > Santalales > Viscaceae > Viscum > Viscum album. The sequence continues at coordinate 1,513,182,526 of OY728122.1, read as the reverse complement.
GATCGATTAGAGGATGGTTGTCTTTTGGGTTATGTGGTAAAAAGTTTTCATTATTAAGTTTATTTTTGAACTATTACATCTGCTTTTGTTAGAAGACGATTTTTTATTGTCGGTCGACACCCCCAAAAGCTTTTGGATCCAATATTTTTTCCATTTTGCACTCTTAATGGTGGTCTCAGTGTCTTAAAGACTTTCTCAGGTTTCCTTTTAGCATTTTTTCACAGTAGTATAACCGCATGAGATAAAAGGAACATGTTGATAAAGATGCAATGGGGTGCAACATCTCAGACATATAACACTAACCATACATGCGATGATCTTACAGTTTGACTCCATTCGACCTATCTGATGTTTTAGGGTAATGTTTTAATGGTATAATTTCTGCTATAGTCGAGGTGTTGAAGTCCCATCAGACGTGATGGATTTGTGGATTCCCCTTTGAAAAGGGCCTATCTTGATTTTTCTAGCTTTTCCTCAGCATTTCATGGTTTTTAATTCTCTAAATCTCTGCTGGTGTATGTCCATTTCCCCTCATGTTTGTACTGCTAATGTTTTAAAAAAAATTCCCTTAGGGCATGAATTGGGTGGACCATTTAAGTCACCAAATTTTTCAAAAAAATTTAATTTCATGATGAATGATAATGAATTTATGTTTAAAAAAATATATACTAATTCTTATGGGTGAAAAGTAAAACATTTGGACATAGTTTTCATTTATTTCTCATGACATCAAAGATAAATTTAATATTTTTTAATAAAATTTAATATTTCATATGAAATTTTTTACAAAAATATTTTTGGTAGAGAATTTCATTTATTGGGTGATATAATTTTTCGTTTGATCACAAATTTTATTTTTTTAAAAAGGAATCTTATTTGAGTATATTTGTATTAACACGTTTAATTCTTTTTATATTTACCTTACATATATTTTTGGTGATCATAATATTTTTAAAAATGATTTATATTAGTTTTTAATGACAATTAGGGTCATGTATGTGCTCAAGAAAATCAATTTAATGACATATCATGAAAATAAATCTTTGTTATATCTTATATTTTTTTTGGGAAAAAGGGAAACAATAAATGAAATTATATTTGACATAAATTTTATTACTGTAGTGTTGATGAAATATTTCTTTAACAATGTAAAACTAAAATTACTTCATTAATGATGTAAAATGAATTGTCTACTGTGGATACTAGAAAATTTATTGTTTAATGTCAGATTCATACCGTTTGTATTAGTGACTGTTTTAAAGAACATTATAGATTATCATGTTCTCACAGTAGGTAATCTTAAGAGATATAGATACAATTATGGGTTTATTAGTTTATTTTTAATCACATTTTTAATGTCTTACGACTGCATTTTTTGTTATTAACTAAATAAAGTTTAATTATATTAATGTGATTTGGTGGAACATTTTGTTGGGATGAAGTATATGTGACCCTTAAGATTAACATAACATATTGTTTCCAAATAATATAGTTACAAATATTGGGGATATAATATAAAAGGGATTTTATTAACATTAATGTTATAACAATATATAATTTTAATTAAATTATGGTTATTTTTTGGATATTAAGACTATGTAATTAAGGAATTTTATAGTTATTGTACATATAATGACTATTTTTTCATTTTAAAAGGAAATAATCCATTTTATGATATAATGAATATATTTTTTATAAATTAAGTTTCATTTCATAAGAATAAGGTTAAAGGATCTCACACAACCTAATTATCCATTATTGGTTACATAATACTCATTGTAATGGAAAAAGTGATTCTCAAATGTTTTTTAATTTTTTATGAACATCCAAATCATCTATAAGAAACTATTAGATCTTTCAGACACCATTCTATTTCATAAATTTTTTTGGATTATGTTATTTTATTTGTTTTCAGTATCACAACTCATAAATATGATTTGAAGAAAGAAATACTAGTAAGGACATGACTATTACTTTTCTATAGATATGAACATCATGCTGGAAGACAAAGGGGAAATAAAAAGCACAAATGAAGTCCCATATATCCTGATTTTTAAGAATGAATCTTTAATAATAAGGAAATATTTAATTTCCATGAATAATACTAAAATAATTGGTCAATTTTTTAAAAACTACGTTGAATGAAGGATGTATTTATCTTTGATATTTTGATATATTATTAATATTTGGCTAACTATGAAACATTATATAGTGTTTTTTATTCCAAAAATTAAATCATATGTTAGATGAAATTAGTATCATTTAAATTTGGTTTTGGAAAATTGGGAATGTTTTTGATTCCCACATTTAATTAATAATTATAAATGGATAAGTAAACCTTTTATTCAATATTTCATTCAAGAATGATTGTTAAAAATGTTTGATTTTGTAGAAAAATGTGTCATATAGAATATAATTAATGTTATAAACTAATATGGTTATTAAAAAAAATTTAAATGATGATTATTAAATTTTTGGAAATTTAATATAAATTATATTAATATGATTTTTTATAAAGGGATACCTATCACATCCTGCAAATTCATAGGGATTAAACCCGCAACTAAAGTGTGACAATTGTCTAGTGCATGCCACTTTACTATGTGATGTCATCGATAGAATGACCTAAAAAATAAAGATCAATTTGAAGTTTGGAAAATCTGTATTATCATATTGAGGACCATGGAATTGAAAATATACTTACTGAAAATTCCATTAATTATTTTTTTAAATTTTATAATTTTTGAAACATTATATTATTATTATTATTGTTATTTGTTTTGGATACGATGGTATTTAATTTTAGAAATAAATAATGAACTATATTTTTTTAAAAAAATAATTATAATGTAAATTTATGGGGATTCAATTTATTTATGTAAATAATTATTATATTATACATGTTATATGATTTGGTAATATCAATTATCTTGTATATTAATTAATGAGTTACTAATTTTTATCAAATATAAATGATAAATTTAAAAAAATATACCCAAATCTATTTTATTTTGGTGTTTTATTATTTTTCTATATTTTTTGTATATTTTTATAGATACTTATTAATCAAATTACAAGTGTTGAACATTAGGTATTATTGTGGTGGTTCTATTGAACAATTATCTATTTAATTATATGATTATTTTATCATTTTTTAGAGTTATATTAAATTATTTTAACCATTTTGTTGTTGGTTAATGTCAACTGATAAGAGGAATAACATGTTGTATTTTTTTTGAATATTTGATCCATTCGAAGATGAATATTATACTTATCATGTAAGTGTAATTCCTTTTGATATTCATATAGATTATATGGGAATTCATAAAATCAAGTAAATGGGTCATGAAAAAAAAAATTATTGCCTTTATTTATTTTTTTAGTTTTTTACTTTATCATTACCATTCGCATCTATATGATCAATGATCAGTGTCAATATCTATATTTATTTTTACATTATGTTTTCCTTCTGTATCATTATTTTAATTTCAAGTATTTTTTTCCTCTTTGGATCCTTTCTATCTATTCATTTATATTTCTATAATATTTCTCATTCTCCCTTTTGAATATGATGTTTTATTAACACTTTTTATTATTTGAGGTTTCAACAATTGTATTTCTATAATAGAAAACATTGATCATTGAAATCAAGATAAAATTGTGAGGATTCTATTTTTTAAAAGAGTATGATTGGAAAAACTCGAATTGTAGCAAAAAAAATTTTATTTGATAATGTGAATGAAACACAACACCCACCGTAAATTATCCACACAAAATGATTTGATAAAATAAGAATTTTTTTTAATTTAGAATATCCTAATTATCTTAATATCAAATTTTGAGATTTTTTTAAATATTATTTCACAATAAAAACATAAAATATCTTATTTCTATTTAAATAAATATTATATTTTAAATTATTTTCTATTACATCTCATCCTAGGATCCACTAAATAGTTCTCAAGCTAGTGGCTCATTTGGAATCAAGTGTTCCTCCTGATATGGAAGAGGTTGATGACTGCAAGAGATATACTTGGTTGTGTCTATGGGGAGATTATACCCTAAATTTAAACTATAACATAATGGTATAAACATATTGATCAGTATAGGAAGAATAACATAAATTAATAATATGACATAAACATCTAAGAGACTATAATAAAAAATCAAAGGAGTCGAAATTTCAATGGAATCCACTACATTAATCTTGGTACAAGAAGTTGAAATATCCATGTTCTCTAATGGAATAATTATCCAAGGTACTCAAAAAAGTCATCCACTAAAATTATCAATACATAAATCAATTCATAATTTTTTTCAATATAATAAACAGTTCATCATTATATCCAACCCATTTAAATATTTTCCATTTTAAAAAATAATTCATTCAATAATAATGTTGCCTCATTTTAGAGGAGGTACAATCCCTCTCATATTTATTCATTTAATTCATATTCAATTCAAAAAGGGTCACAAAACCAATGTTGCTATTCCACACGCCCAAATTGGTTCTATATCATAATGCACATACAAGGGCACACCCCATTGGTGGCCTGCGTTTGGGATGACAACCTCCAACAATAAAAATGAACAATATAAGAAACCTAATCAGGTTCCAACAATTTATTAATGAAAATCAATTAAATTTAAGTGTAATAAAACAAAAATTTGGATTGTGGAATATTTTTCACAAGTTTTATATAACACATTAAATTAATGGAAATTTACATGCCTACTATAATATACCCATGTTTGAACACTCATTTGGTAATAATCTTTAATTTGGTCCATGTTGGGTGAAAAAGGTGCATATGAAGAAATCCATTGAAAATTTTCATATTACCATCCACAAAAATAACTCCATATATATGTACAAAATTGATGATAAGTATAGGATGAATGAAGAACTCACTAGAACATATCCGTCAATATTAAAGATGAAATAAATGGACGATTATTTAGAAAATTATAGAAAATAATATGTTAGAATCAAAGGAGGACCTCCTATGTTAGATTTTCTATGTGTGAGGGGAATATAAATGTGGGAGTGGGAGATTTTTGAAAAATGAATCCCTCACACATATTTTTAGTATTATCCTTAAATATTTAAATGATCTATAATTTTCTTACAGGTCAATTCATGAATTGGGTCTTCCACTGGGTAAATCCCTTTACACATCAATAATTCTCCGACCCATTCCATTACATGTTATTTATTTAATACATGATCTATAAAACATATATGTGTCATGTAATTGGCCTACATCTAACCAATATCCCTCCCACCTCTTCATTTCAAAAAACAACACAAATGGACCTTTGGTTCAGATTTTAGATATATGACATTAAAAGAATGTTAAAAGAGTTTAACAAGAAAAAAAGGATTCATACCACATAATAAATCCAATGATCTTACAATTGTCAACCTTTTATGAAATTCATCCGGAATTTACCAACCATGGGTGATCAAGAATCATATAAAAAGTAACTCTAAACACTAGGCATGTCGATTAGACTCCCTCTCCAATATATCACTATATAAAAGTTCATGATTCCACTAAACCCATATAAGAGAAGCATAAAAGCCTTATAAAGACCTCATTATCCATCCAATGATACAAATGCGATTTCTTAAATTTATGAATCTACATATAACACAACTTCACCCAGCAAAACTGTATGAAATTGGTCTAAATGATAACATTTTAGCAGAGATACATGGTGGTCATAATTCATTAATAAATAACTCTATGTTAATTGAACCAATAGGCTAATGGAATAACTCTATTAAATACCTCGAATTACTGAACGTATCATTGTGAAATATTAAATTGTCTCCTAATACATTTTTTCAGTATGCTTGAGGATATATAGGAAAATACCCAATTCCTGACCTCAAAATCATGAGGCCTTTAATGATGATCGTCATTAGATTTAAATTTAGACTACGAAGTATTCATCGGATTTCTTATAAACTACACCTACAATAATGTATCCTCAATGAGATTTGGTCCAATAAACACTAACTCTGCAACCTATAACCATTAGAGAGGAGATCAGCATGTCCTAACATAGAAATCCTCATATGTTTCCATATATAGTGTCACATGATAGTTATGATTCTATAAAAAAATCATCTAAGACTATATTATACCCCCAAGAACTAAAAAAATAAAATATGTATGCTCTATGTGTGCAATCTTGAACCTGTATAGTTCCTTATGACTGGACATGAGTCTGAGGGTGGAATTCCATGCTCAAGAAAACCCGTATAGTCAACACGCTGAGGAATATCTGTATAAAATGGTATATATACCTGGGATTCTCAATCCGTTTCAATGAAATTAGGAACCCTATGATAGTTTCTAATCTCATAGATAAATAATCTCTCAATCTAATATAATTAGAAGGTCTCACTAATTAGTAGGAATTGAGTGACATTTTTGAAACTGTACACAGCATCCCATAAAACATCACTATCATGAGGTGACCTCAGTAACCCCATTATGAAATCAATAACAATGTCATCCCATTTTCTCTTAGGAAAGGATAAATTATCTATTACCCCATCTCATCAATAATTTTCTGACTTCCCCATCAGATATAGGGAACACCTCATGAGAAAACCAACTACATCACATTTCATCCTTGGACACCTTTATTTTTGGTTCTAGTGACAATACATCATCATAACACTGTTACATACATCCAAAACATATTCTTGAAACTCCTTCATTAGCTCTAGGAATTTCATTACCAGTACCCAAACATGACCATGAACATGAATAATTTTATCCTACCCAATGTTTTAACAATTATGTGGACCGTCACATTCAAAAAGCTCCTATAATACTAGGACCTGAGCATCAGATACATGTACTATTATCACTATTACAAAAAGTGTGTTATTCACCGCCATAGACAAAATAAATATCCTTCCATGACTATCCTACACCACCATGTGAATCTCATAGAATAAGGCCATAAGCGACAACACATTATTGGCCTCCTTTACACCCAGTATATGATTCCTCTTCATCATTTCATTGATAAAAACATTTCCCTTTTCCAGTTATATAAGCATTCTAAATGTAAAAACTCTATAGGAATTGAACCCATATTAACCACCTCATATTAAAATCATGCTATCAAAAAATGTACTTGATGATTTTTTGGTATTTGAACCCCAAAAAACACTCACCCAATTAAAAATGCATCCAAAAATAATTTTTATGTACCCGATCTTCTAACAAAATATCATGATTTGAGTAATTCTTATTTTTTAACAACCACTAAAGAGACAGTAATCCATAACCCATTCTCCCGGCATCAGAAATTCCCGACAACCATACCTAATTAATCAAAATAAAAAGTGTATCTCCAACCCAACTCTGGGGGAATACTGATTGGCACTAAATTTAGGTTCAATTTTATCTCTTGATATACAACATAAAAAGTATCTTACCATAGAAACGTCAAATCCTTATTAAAAAATCATTTATGAGGTTAATCTATGGGTGATAATAACTATATGAAATACCTTTAAAATATAGAAATCCCCATGAAACACCATATAACAAAAATATTCATGGGATTTACCTATGATACTATAACACTCACATTATTTGGGTCGAATGATCTTCTTGTCTCTAAGATAACATGACCTAGGAAGGGATTATTGTATGCCTAGAAGTGGTACATTGTGAGCATAAGACATAGCTAAATCTCTCTTAGTGTATCGAAAATTATCAAAAAATGTTTGGAATGTTCATGTCAATGGTGAGAATACACCATGATATCATCAATGAATTCCACCACAAACAAATATAGATAATAATAGAAAACTTTTTTCATCATCACCGTGAAAATAGTTAATGTACTTGCAACACCGAAATACATAACAAACTACGCATATAAACCATACCAACTATGGAAATATGTTCAAGGTTTTCCTTTTGGTAAAATATACTCCTAAAATTATTGTCAAATCAGATAAATCTTCATGAAAACCTTAGATCCTTAGTTCTAATCGAAGAGATAATCTAACCAAGGATAATTATTTGGGTTCTTAACTGTACAGTAGTTCAATATCTGATAATCCACACATATCGTAAGGGTATCGTCCACCATTTTCTAAAAATAAATAGAGAACCCATGGAGAAATATTGAGTCTTAAAAATCAAATTTCCCTTAAACCATATTGATTCTTTTTTAGCTCCTACAACACTATAATATCCATCAAATATGGATGAATGGTTAGTGGTGTAGTTCTTAGAACAAGGTTGATAGAGAATTCTATCTCTCACTAATGATGTAATGTTGAAAATTATTGTGTGAAAACATCCATAAAATGATCATCCATTAGATTAAAATCTTCTTAACAAAATTCCTTATCATCTATATAACAACTCTCATTATTTTCTATCATTATTCATATCCCATTATTTTTTGGTCTATCTCTACATTCATGTAGATCTCATTCACCCTTGTGGATAAAAATCCAACCATTTTGTGATGTGAATATCACCCTATTGTGATTGTAATCAATAGAATCATGATTGAAAACAGGACATTACATCTTGTATACCATATAAAACTGTTTCATGTTGAGGAAAAAAAGTTCCCAAAAAAAATCAGTACCTACCAATCTCAAGGGGGTACTCCCCGCACAGGTGTACACTATTCATTATAATCCCCAAGATTGCATCCATTATCATAGAACCATTAGAAAACTAAATAATGATCCCAAATATGTCCCCAAAAGGTATTGATGTCATAAAATGATCTGATCCTATATTATACATAGAAAAAAATATATTAGAGTTAACTATGATCGAACATATCACCATAGAAGTCTCAGTGTTATGATCCTTAGGTGCAGGCTATATAGAATATATCTAGCATAATCCATGACCATAAGATAACATCTAAATACCAAGAAAAATATCACTCTAAATTCATGGTAAAACCGGTCCCCAATTACCCTGTTCATGACCTCATGCACTTCCTAAATAAAAAACACTACCCCATCTCTTAATATCATGTGGAGTTGTGAATCCCACACATAAACTTGGTGTCAGAGTTGATGCTCTTCAATTAATTGTTGGAATGAAGGTCCTAAAAAAATTTATATACATGGACCATCCATCAACATTCAGGGAACATGACTAGTTCTCAATCAAATTGGTTACTCACATACCTCCTTCAACCACACTGATGAAGGAATATGAAACTACAATAACATACAGCCTGGTTGGTACTAACCTCACGAGAAGTATCTAAACACTACTTCATTCAACTGGATGATGAAACAATTAGTTGATAGGCCAAAATGAACCACTATACACGAACATATTCCCATAGGTTTTGTTTAGTAATAAGGTCCATATTCACTATTTATGTAACAACAATTATCCACAAACATTTATACATATGACCGAATGACAATCCTTTGAACATCATTGAAGTGTTTGACCCTCGATCCATCATCAGCAAGATAAATCTCAACTAAATTATGAACATCTATAAATTGTGTCAAATACTCAATCGAAATTATCACTCCATAGTCCATAGAAATAAAATCATTATAACTTTCATCTCTTAAGATAAAAAAATAATCATTAAACCTATATTGGAAATCCCCTCAAACAATATCCCTAAGTTTGTATCTCTCATTTAAAACATCTGAACATCACTTGTTTCTCCTCAAAGAATATATATCATGAGATTAAATTTATTATTAGGATGTGATTCAAGATGACTGAAAATCAATAAATTAATATCAATCCATATGTCAACAACATGTGGTATGGTATTCCCCAAACACATTGGAGAATGCAACTATTAAAACACACTTGTTAGAACAATCATAGTCATGTCATTGTTTCGGGTTCCCTGAAAGGTCTTTATAAACCATATGAAACCCTCAAAGATCTTGGAATCTGATGGATCACCATTTTTTTATTCATAATGAACCATAAACAAATAATTTTGAATTTTTTTTCCATTCATTCTGAACCATAACATGTTCTAATACATGAGACTAATGGTCCATGACATAACATGACATAATTGGATTCTTAGTGTGTCTTTTATATCTTATGAATAAAAAATGTTTTCATAAAGGTAGGAAATATTTGTAACAACCATGTTTCATAATTCCTGACACAAATATTCTATCAGAAACATGTATATCACTCAAGGAAAACAAAATCATTTCAAAAAATAATACATTGTATCATAAATGTCATCAAATATTTGTGGAATTTGAATCCTAAATATTGAATAAAATGATGAATGAAATGAAATAACCACATCTAGTCAGTTAAAAATATAATTTATAATCATAAAGAACATCAAAAATCAAGTATGTCACCCAAGAGTGGAATCAAATAAACTATAATAGGAAAAATATAAAACAATAAATCTTTTTTCCATGTCAATTTGATTTTTTTCTTAATGTGGGTTAGTCACACCTTGGAACATCACATAAATAAATCCAACTACATTCCTAATAAATTTGATAAATTAACAATAATTGTAAACCCATAAATTAAAAGGAATCGATACCACATTATTTCATCATGGCCTATGAACCACAAAATTCTTCCCCAAACCAGTGGGTTCAGTATACCCAATAAGGCCTCCCTATATTCCATAGCCAATAAACTATCAGCAGGGGACTAGGGTGTGTCTTTCGTATATTATTAACTCATTTTAGAGTGCAACATCGAAGTGTAGACATTTTGATTGGTAGAAGAAAAAATTATAAATAACTGATATGGGATAAACAACTAAAATAAAATAATAATAAATAATAGAATGTAGTCATCAATAATATGATGATCAGGAAATTTCACTATAAAAATGGTCTCCAAAATAAAAAAATATTAATTCAGTACAATACATGTTTCCAAATACAATATACCAAAATAAACTATCTCTTGAGCATGGAATTTCATCCCCAGATGGATGTCATGTTTGACAGAACGATTCATGTTTTGTAGGACGTGTTGTGGTCTTGTGAGTTAGACTTCGGTCGTAGTTGGGAGGATCACCTACCACTATTGTAGTATTCCAACAACAATATATAACAATACACCATTGGTAAGCATCATATGAGGCTCTATACGGGTGACACTACAGGTCACTCGATTATAGGACTAACCCAAAAATGTTAGTACTCATGGTTTTAGAGTTAGAAAGGTGGTGTACTACCTAGATCTACCAATGCAGTTACATCAGGTACATGCTGACATCCATGAGTCACATCTGAGTAGTTATGTGCCTGGACCATCACACTTCATCAATAGAGGGAGATAGAAATTGAGGATGGGGAGACATTTGTAGAGTACCTGGTGTATATTGAGGATCATAAGGATAGGATCCTTCATGGGCGATCTATTCCCTTGGTATGTGTCCGGTGTAAGAACAAGAACCTCAAGAATAGCACATGGGATCAGGAGGATCCAATTCGTGCGTAGTAGCTATATATTTTTTTATTAGCCTTTTGTTTTGGCTTTTTTAGACATAAATCACCATCATAAGGATAATTTCATGCCTCGGTTTTATCTGTACACTATCTTAAATATTATATTGAATTATTTTGAGACCATGCACTGAGACATCATGCAATTCTAATACCTAATGTTTCCAAAATAAAGGTTTGGAAAATATTAATATTTAAAGAGCATGGAAAAGTGTCTTCATATAAAAAGTTTAATAACTTCTAAATGGGTTCCCTGGTCAGAAATCCAAGGGAACTGTGGGATTCTAAATAGAGAGTTTACATAGGTGATGACTAACATCGACCAGTGTGATTTGGTTGTAAAAGATAGTTATTGGATGTATAAAAGAATACAAAAATTAAATATTTATATTATTTTATCATTATGAAGTGTTATAGTGATTCATTTTATGGTCATTAAACCCTTTCAAAGAATTCAGGGTCATCTCTATAACCCTAAAAATCCTCTGAATCATGCATATGTAATCCTCTCAAACAGATGATTAGGGGATGGTGGATCAAGATCATTCTTGAAGGATCACCATCGGAAGCAAATCTTCTATAAGGAATGATCCATTCCTAGTTATGGCATTGTGATTTTAGTTATTACTTTCTCTATTCTTATAATCAATTATGAATGTGGATCAAACCATGAAAATGTTGACTCATGGTATGATTGTACCTGTAGAATGGGTTTAATGGTGGAAATTATTTGGTGATGATAATTATAATACAATATAGTTTTGATTGATCATTGTTATAGGATTGGATTGATACAGGAATGAAAAATAGGTGAGGATTGTTCCTCGAGTTTGTTCTATGTGATTTCTGAACCCTTTTCCCACATATTCTTATTTCTTCATGGGATATGAATAAATGATCATTTATCCTTCGATTCATGGCCCAATGATCTGAACATGATGATATGACCTTGTGACGATACATCAAAAGTGTGATGGAAATGTTTTTGAACGATTTTTCTAAGACGGAGGTGCATGGCATCACATGCGGTGGTCCATAACGGTGGTAAGGATGGGAACTTCGATCATTATAGGCAGGCAGAGATGCAATACTATGCGGTCAGTCTAGCCCAATGGTGAGCCACCAATTAGGCGGGCAGTAGATACATAACGTGGACCGTCCAAAGAAAGGGATCTCGAACAACGGCGAGGTTGTGAGCAGGCAGAGTGTTTAGGGAATGCCTGGATGCGGTGGACCGACCGCATGGGACGCAGTGTGGCACAATGGTGAAAAGTGGTTCATGTGGCTAAGGTCATCCTCATGCGACAAAAATCCAGCCTACGTGTGTGTCCTATAATAGACCGAGCCCAAAATGATGGACCTAGTTAGACTAGGTTGACTAGACTGGGTAGGGTCGATCTCATGTGATAGAAAGATTGCTTGTCTATTTTTGGGCCATAATAGACCAAGTAGAACATGATGGGACATGTTGGGCTAGGTTTACCTGACTGGGTTGGGTTGGCCGAGATGTCGGTTTAAACCCGAACCAGACCTAGGTCTGACCTTTTCCCTAAAACCAACATATCTTTCAAATTGTACGTCTGACATATGAGTCATTTATGGAGTTTGAACATGAATTTTTTGACTTTTCTTTTTGTAACAATGCTGGGTTTTAACATTTAGTTATTTCAAATTATACGTGCTACATACACATAAAATATTGGGGTGAAAAGACATAGCTGGTGTGACCACTACTAACAATGCACCCACATTTCCTATGAATATTTATTCTCTCGTCCACCATATCATGGACATAAATTTTTAGGTTTATTTTCCATTATCATATCAATGAAGGTATATTGGTATCATTTCCTACTCACTAGATAATGATTCATTCAACAGTACTTCCTGGTTTGAGTTGTTGGAATCCCCTGAGAAGCCTGGTGTGGATCCTCTATTCCTTCTTCATTCCTTATGTAGAGTCTTTGGTGTTGACATTACCAGCATCCATGGGAATCAATCTTTTACATCATGGGTATATCTTGATAAATTTATTTATCTTCCCCCATGTCCCTATGTCATGACCCGCCCCCGGGGTCCGTGCCGTGACTACCCCAAGCCCGCCTTCCATAGGCTAGGGGCTGGCGACTAGCACCAAGGCATAAATCCCGGTAAAAAGGGAAGGCATTGCCTTTTTAAAGTAAACAAACTCCACAGAGTAAGCATGCGGAAAGTAAACACTAAGCAAAAGAAGAGTACAACTGAAAGTGCGGAAAAGTAAATGGGCCAGTATACAAACCCAAACTGAAAGTAAAGTACAACTCGAAAGAGAAAACAACAACTGAAAAGTAAAAGCCGTTACACCGAGCTTTCCACCGTAAATCCCACCTGAAGGGTGGGTACAGATAGCTCCACAGCTCCACGGGTCCCGCCGTCCGCTCCGAGCACGTCCCGCCCAGTGGTCCACCTCCGGGTACCGTCCCGCTCTGCAAGCCTCAGCTAAGGTCAACGCTGTCCATTGTCTGCAACCAACACAACGTAGTGCGGGCAAAGCCCGTGCAGGGGTGAGTATAAGCTACTCAGTAGGGACCTCGAGACCCCTGAAGGTCTCTCAAATCCACAAAGGATAAACCACGAAGAAAGGTACAATCACGAAGTAACAACTGATACTGCTTAGGTATATGCCCATACATATACCTAAGACATAAATTTCAAATACGCTCCAACCTCCGAGCCCAAGTACAACTCAGTCCACACAGGAAAGTAAACGTATTCCACACATGAAAGCATATTGTAATCCACACAGGATAGCACAACACAATCCACACAGGAAAGCAACAGAAATCAGCTCACACAGGTATACATTTTCAAAGGATGATAAAGATGATCTCTGATCCATCTAAGTTGTCGGACCCACAAAGGATCGATAGGTAACTAACCCCCGCAAAAGACCCACACAGGATCGGGCCCACGTAGGACCTGTAGGCGCTGGTTCACACAGGACCACTGAGCGCAAAGACCCACACAGGATTGGACCCACACAGGATCGGGCCCACACAGCACCTGAAGCACTGATCCACGTAGGATCGCTGAGTGCTGAAGTCGTCGTCGTCGAATCCACACAGGATCTCTGTACTGTCGTCGTCGCAGTCACAGTAGCATTAGTAGCAGTACTAGTCACAGTATCAGTCACAGCCAACACTAGGGTTCCCGCACACAGCAAGCTCGTTTGGAGGGTCCGCTCCACGAGCCGAGAGGCTGATACATCAACTGTCACAATGTCCAGAGTTGATGTATCCAAAAGTTCCGTATCGACAACAGGAACTCAACGCAACAGACGGCGCGTCGATCGGACGCCAGGTCTGAGAGTTATTGACATTTTCGTCCCCGGGGCCCGGTCGGTTTTTAAGGAAAAACCAACCCGACCGTACTCCACCTGCGTCCAAACCTCGGGCGGAGTATGCCAAAAGATCCGTCTCACTAAGAGGAACACAACACAGCTGACGGCACGTCAATCGGACGTCCGTAGCTCAAGATATGAGCGTTTCCGCTCCGAAGGCCCGGTTGGTTTCGTGAACGAACCAACCCGACCGAACTCAATGTAATCTGAAACCTTGAGTGCGATATATCGAAACGACCGTCTCGATCCAAGGATCGCGTTGCCGCAGACTGTTCTTCAATCGGAGGTCTGTGGCTCAAGATATGGCCATATGACTGAATCTGATTCGAAACGGGGGGTCCGGGTCCGGGCCGACCCGGCCCAACCCCCCCCCCCCCCCCCCGGGTCGGCCCGAACCGGGTCGACCCGGGTCCGACCCGGCCCGGCCGGCGGCGCGGCGCCGCACGGACGCAGCGCGCGGGGGGGATCAAGCCCCCGCTTGATTGAAGGGCCGGCGCGGCTATATGCCACGCCCTTTGTAAAAAAAAATGGCCCCCAAGTGGGGGCCGGCTTGGAGAAAAACCGGGGGGCCTCCTGCCCACCCCCCCCCCCTTCAAGGAATCGTCCCCCTCTTAAAAGAGGGGGGGTTTTAGAGCTGGCTGGGGGAATTTATTCCCCCGGCCTTTAACCTTCCGGCCGGCCAACTGCCGGCCGGTTTTCTCCAACGGGACCGGAAAATCCGGTCCCCTCTTCGGCTTCTGACGCCGGCGGCCCGGCCGCCGGTCTTCTCGTTCCGCCACGGCTCGGAACCGGCCGCGGTGTTTGTCGTCCGGCGCGGAGCGACGGCACCGCGCCCCTCCGCCGCGCCTTGATTTCCTTCAATGCGGCGCGACGGCGTCGCGTTCTTGATGATCCTCCCATGGCGCGGCGTGACGACATCGCATAATATAATTGCAACGATTAACCGCGTGGTGTGACGGCACCACGCCACATTGTTTTCTCCCGCAAGGTAAATCAACAAGAACGATGGAGGGGGTTCGGCCGTGTTCATGCGGTCTGGCCCCCCTCATGTTAAATAATAACGCAACTTAAAATATTCAATATCCTTATGTTAGTCATGCGAACCACGAGCAAGAATAAAATAATTAAACAAGAATCAACAACCCCTACCTTGGGTATAGGTTCGATGATTTGTCAACGTCCCGCGGAAGACAACGTCGTGGAGGTCGGGCGTCGCGGTAGTCGTTCGTCAAATCTGATGACGAAGAGGTGCGTCCGATGAGATACGTCGTTGGAAAATCTTCGTATGCCGACGAAGGGAGTCCGAGGAGGAAGCGGTGTTCCCTCTCGTTGACACGGAAGACGAAAAAGAGAGGAGCGGCGTTCTTCGTCAAGTTGAGCGTTCTTCGTCATGTTGAGCGTTCTTCGTCATGTTGAAGAAGAAGGAGGAGGAGCTCTCAAAATTCCTCACAAGTTGGCAAAACAAGACTAACCAAATAAAATAAGGTTCCTCCTTATTTTATTTACCAAGCCAAGGAATTCAAAACTTCAAAATCAAAAACATAACACTTAATTAATTATACATGTCATGTGTAATTAATTAGATGTTAAGTTAACAAACATTATGAGGGAGAGAGGGGAGTTTAAGGGGGAAGATGAGAGGTTTAGGTTCGTGTGGGTCCCACCACACTTAATCCTCTCAAGGGAGGTTATGTGGGTGTGGGTCCCACCCCTAACTCCCTTTGAGAGGAGTTAACCTACAAAAGTGAAATAAAAAGAATTCCAAATTTTTTTTATTCAACTTTTTATAATTCTCCCAAAAACTAACTTTCATCCCGAAACAAACGCAACTTCCGAAAAGGTCTCTTTAAGCGAAAATCAGCGCTGCGAGTTCATCGGTGCCCTCGGATTTCAATTCCGAGCACCTGATCAAAAGTTAGGAATTCCCGCTCGTTCGTTCACTGAACGTACCCGAGCCAAACTTCAGAAATTGATTCCGGGCACTCCGGGCCTCGGAATCAGGTGCCGCCAGAAACCGCGCTCTTGTAAAATTCGAAAGAAAATTAAGAAAAAATTTCCCTTGAATTTTACGGGTCTTTACATTACTCCCACCTTAGGGCTTTATGTCCCCGTAAAGATACATCAAAAACTAGGGAAACAAATGAGGGTACTGAGCATGCATCTGAGCCTCCCGCTCCCATGTGCTCTCCTGGAGATTCCCGTGCTGCCATCTGATGCGCACAAGAGGAATCGATCTCCCACACAGGACCCGCTCCTGTCGATCCTCTATCTCCACCAGGACCTCTGTAAAAGTCGCCCCATCGTCAACGTCAAGCTCCCCATGATCAATGATGTGCGTCGGGTCGTGCACGTATCTCCTCAACTGGGATACGTGGAAGACATCGTGCACCCGGTGCAACTGAGATGGTAGAGCCAGGCGATAAGCCATCTCGCCAACCCTGCCGAGGACCTGGAAGGGTCCGATGAAGCGCGGAGATAACTTGTCGCCTCGGCCAAATCTCCGAATACCACGTCGAGGTGAGACCCGCAAGAAGACGTGGTCGCCATCCTCGAACTCCATTGGCCTCCGCCTCCTATCAGCATATGACTTCTGCCGGCTCTGAGCTGTCCTCATCCGCTCCTGGATGACCTGGACCTTCTCTGTCGTGGCCTGGACCATCTCCGGTCCCACTAGTGCTGACTCCCCAGGGTCTGTCCAGCACAAAGGAGATCTACAAGGTCGGTCGTACAATGCCTCGTACGGTGCCATCCCGATGGTGGAGTGGTAGCTGTTGTTGTACGCGAACTCCACCAAGGGTAGGTGGTCCTCCCAGCTACGACCAAAGTCGAGGACACATGCGCGGAGGATGTCCTCGAGAGTCTGAATGGTCCTCTCCGTCTGACCATCCGTCTGAGGGTGAAAGGCTGTGCTCAGACATAGCTGCGTCCCGAACGCCTCCTGTAACCCCTGCCAAAGCCGGGAAGTAAAGCAGGCATCTCGATCGGATACGATAGATGATGGCACGCCATGGTGCCGCACAATCTCCTGAACGTAGAGACGTCCCAAGCTCTCCACTGAGCCCTGCTCTCTGATGGGTAAGAAGTGTGCCGACTTGGTGAGTCGGTCAACAATCACCCATATGGAGTCGTGACCTCTGGAAGTGCGTGGACGTCCAGTCACGAAGTCCATAGATATGCCGTCCCAATTCCACTCCGGAACCTCAAAGGGCTGTACCAAGCCTGCTGGTACCTGATGCTCTGCCTTCACCTGCTGGCAGGTGAGGCATCGAGAAACGAACTCTGCTACTGCCTTCTTCATGCCCGGCCACCAGTGCTGTCGTCTGAGGTCCTGGTACATCTTCGCCACTCCAGGATGTACCGCCAAAGGAGAAGTGTGAAACTCTCTCAACACTTCCTCTCGCAAAGCGACTGGTACCATGGTACGTCCTCTGAAAAGGATGGCGTGCTCTGCTCCAAGGGAGAAACCATTAGGTGCTTGTCCCGAGGATATCTGTGCACGCCGTGTCTCACAGTCAGCGTCCTCACGCTGTGCCTCTCTGACCCACTGCAATAGTGGAGGAGTGACTGTGAGATACTGAAGGAAGGCTGCTCCATCTCTATCCACGAAGGATATCTGCAAAGAGGCTAGCTGCTCCGTCGCCTTCTCAAGTAGCTGAATGCCCGTCCTCCTGCTGAGGTCATCAGATAATACGTTCCCCTTCCCAGGAGTATAGACTATCTCAAAGTCATAGTCCTGGAGGAACTCGATCCATCGCCGCTGTCTCAGGTTCAGGTCCTTCTGCGAGAAGATATACCTGAGACTCTGATGATCGGAAAAGACTGTAAAGCGCTCGCCCATCTGGTAGTGTCGCCATGTCTTCAGAGCGAAGACCACTACTGCTAACTCCAGGTCATGGGTAGCGGAGTTCTGCTCATGTTGCCTCAACTGACGTGATCCATAGGCGATCACTGCCCGCTCCTGCATCAGAACACATCCGAGTCCGGTCCCTGATGCATCGCAGTAAACTACGTACCCTACTCCCTCCTCAGGCAACCTCAAGATAGGTGCGCAGGTCAATCTCTGTCTCAGCTTCTGGAACCTCTGCTGACATCTGTCAGACCACACGAAGGGTTTCCCCTTCTTCGTCAAAGCTGTGAGTGATGCCGCAACTCTAGAGAAGTCTGGCTCGAATCTCCGATAGTATCCAGCTAGTCCCAAGAAACTCCGAACCTCAGTCACGCTCTTGGGTGGCTCCCATGCTAACACAGCCTCAATCTTCGCAGGATCTACTGCAACTCCCGCCTCAGAGATAACGTGCCCAAAGAAGTGGACCTCACGTATCCAGAACTAGCACTTTGAGAGCTTACCATAAAGCTGGTGCTCTCGGAGTGTGTCTAGTACAACTCGCAAGTGATAGGCGTGCTCCTCCTCTGTCGTATAGTAAATCAGAATGTCGTCGATGAAGACCACGACAAACCGATCGAGGTATGGCTGAAAGATCATGTTCATGAGAGCCATGAACACTACTGGAGCATTGGTTACACCGAAAGGAATAACCAAGAACTCATAGTGGCCATACCGACACCTGAAGGCCGTCTTCTGCACATCCTCGTCTCTGACTTTGAGCTGATGATAGCCTGACCTGAGGTCTATCTTCGAGAACCACTGTGCTCCCTTGAGCTGATCAAAGAGGTCATCAATCCTCGGTAGCGGATACTAGTTCTTCACTGTCACCTGGTTCAGGCAACGATAGTCAACACAAACACGCAAGCTCCCGTCTGCATTCTTGGCGAACAAAATCGGGGAAGCCCAGGGTGAAACACTGGGTCGGACGAACCCCTTGCCCTGCAAGTCCTCCAACTGTACCAGTAGCTCTCGAAGCTCGGCGGGGGCCATCTGATATGCTGGAGTGGATATCGGGGTTGTCCCGGGGTACAAGTCAATATAAAGGTCTACCTCTCTGCGAGGAGGTAGCCCGGGAACATCGTCGGGAAAAACGTCCGCAAACTGATCCACCACTGCAGGAAAACTAGGACTCCGCACGTCAACTGCTCCAAGGATGAGGCTAGCCAACTGATGAGTGATGGGCTGTCCTCTCCTCCGCAGAAGTCCATCCTGTGCTGCTAAGGCTCCCTTCTCGCCAGTGAAGGTGAACCTGCTTCCGTCGGTGCATACACATCGCACCTTGCGCCTAAAACAGTCAATCTATGCATGGACCGTAGATAGCCAATCCATGCCCAAGATGACTTCGTAAGGCCTCGACACTGCTACAAGAAGATTCCAGCCGAAGCTCTCGCCTCCTAGAGTAAGCTCACACTGCCTGCACCAGTGCGTAATCGTCGAGTCTGCTCCCGTAGGAGTCTCTAGCCGTAAGGATTGATCCAACGGCACTGTCGGAATCTCCGAGCTCCGAACAAGGGCAGCGGCTATGAAAGAGTGACTTGCTCCTGTGTTTATAAGAACTGCAGCAAGGGTGGAATAGACACAGATAGTACCTCGAATCATCTCGGGTGCGCCGTGGTCGTAGGCCTCTGCTGCCTGGAGCTGTGCCTGTCTCTACCCGCCAGCTCCCTGTGGTCGGGGTGGACCTCCTGGTGGTGGTGGTGGTGGCAGAGCCTCAAAGCGTCGCCCACCACCGGCTGCTCGTCCAGCTCCCCTGCCTCGTCTGCATCCTCCCTGCGGACCGCCACGGTCGACCCTCTGCCTCTGCCTCGGTGGTCCCTCAACCGTCTGCTGCTCCTCGGCACGGCGGGTCGGGCAGTCACGAGCCATGTGGCCCTACCCGCCGCACGAGTAGCATTGTCTACCTCTCGAAAGACTGGCACCGCGCTATGTGCCCCGCACTGCTGAGCCAGGTTCCTGAGGTCGTCTGCCTAAAGGTCTGGTCTGTCTGGACCCCTGAGTCATCCGTCGACTGCCTGCTGCAGATGACTATGCCACGTGCGGCCCTGCGGTGGGTCGATGTGCTGGTGTAGACTCAGCAAGGAAGCTCTCGATCAGAAGGGCCCACTCCAGTACTCTTGTCTGAGTCGGTATGCTGAGGGAGATCAGCGATGCCCTGATCTCGTGTCTCAAACCCTGCTCGAAGGTCCGGGCCCGGAAGAATGGGTCTCGTACCATGTCGGTCATGTAGCGCGAGAGATCGGTAAATCTCACCGAGTACTGAGCGACCGTCATGCTGCCCTGCCGCAGCTGAAGAAGCTCCTGGATACGCACCGCACGAAGGGTGGCTGGGACGAACTCCGAGCGGAAGAGGCTCTCAAAGTCCGTCCAAAGTAGAGATGCCTCATTGTGCACCTGGAGCATCAAGCTCCACCATCGTCCTGCTGCTGCGTGTAGTAGGATCACAACGAGGATCACCATGAGGTCTGCCGGTGTCCTCACTAGCCTAAACACTCGTACCACTACCTCCAGCCTGTCCTCTGCTGCCTGGGGATCCGTCTCCCCGCGAAACCTAGGTGGTCGCTGGCGCTGAAACTCATGCAGTGCGCTGAGGCGACGTGCATCGTCAGCGGCTACTGTTGGAAGCATCGGGGGCTCGGCGGGTAGTGCTACCGCCGGTGCCACTGCTGACAAAGGGCCCTGCATTGAGGCCTCGTCGCTCGGTGGGCTTTCGTCACACTCGACTCTCGGAACCCTAGCTGGCTACCGTCGTGGGGCCATCCTGAAAAGGAAACAGGTGCGCCACGGTCAGAACAGTATACCTGGTGAGCTGATATAAGTAATCACAGAGAAAACTTTGAAACACACACTCAATCAATGTTTTCGTGCATTAAGTCGGAAATCAGAAGTCAGGGTCCTGGTGTACGGATAAGTCGGCCGCCGCACCAACACCGGACTCCCTGGACTGATAACCACAGTCAATACGCTAAACATTATTTCTTCACATAGAAAAAATCAGAGTTCGCGGTAGAACCGAACTCTTTTGATACCAATTTGTCACGACCCACCCTCGGGGTCCATGCCGTGACTACCCCAAGCCCGCCTTCCATATGCCAGGGGCTGGCGACTAGCACCAAGGAGTAAATCCCGGTAAAAAGGGAAGGCATTGCCTTTGTAAAGTAAACAAACTCCACAGAGTAAGCAAGAGGAAAGTAAACACTAAGAAAAAGAAGAGTACAACTGAAAGTGCGGAAAAGTAAATGGGCCAGTATACAAACCCAAACTGAAAGTAAAGTACAACTCGAAAGGGAAAACAGCAACTGAAAAGTAAAAGCCGTTACACCGAGCTTTCCACCGGAAATCCCACCTGAAGGGTGGGTACAGATAGCTCCACAGCTCCACGGGTCCCGCCGTCCGCTCCGAGCACGTCCCGCCCAGTGGTCCACCTCCGGGTACCGTCCCGCTCTGCAAGCCTCAGCTAAGGTCAACGCTGTCCATCGTCTGCAAACAACACAACGTAGTGAGGGCAAAGCCCGTGCAGGGGTGAGTATAAGCTACTCAGTAGGGACCCCGAGACCCCTGAAGGTCTCTCAAATACACAAAGGATAAACCACGAAGAAAGGTACAATCACGAAGTAACAACCGACACTGCTTAGGTATATGCCCATACATATACCTAAGACATCAATTTCAAATACGCTCCAACCTCTGAGCCCAAGTACAACTCAGTCCACACAGGAAAGTAAACGTATTCCACACAGGAAAGCATATTGTAATCCACACAGGATAGCACAACACAATCCACACAGGAAAGCAACAGAAATCAGCTCACACAGGTATACATCTTCAAAGGACGATAAAGATGATCTCTGATCCATCTAAGTCGTCGGACCCACAAAGTATCGATAGGTAACTAACCCCCACAAAAGACCCACACAGGATCGGGCCCACGTAGGACCTGTAGGTGCTGGTTCACACAGGACCGCTGAGCGCAAAGACCCACACAGGATCGGACCCACGCAGGATCGGGCCCACACAGGACCTGAAGCACTGATCCACGTAGGATCGCTGAGTGCTGAAGTCGTCGTCGTCGAATCCACAGAGGATCTCTGTACTGTCGTCGTCGTAGTCACAGTAGCAGTAGTAGCAGTAGTAGTCACAGTATCAGTCGCAGCCAACACTAGGGTTCCCGCACACAGCAAGCTCGTTCGGAGGGTCCGCTCCATGAGCCGAGAGGCTGATACATCAACTGTCACAAAGTCCAGAGTTGATGTATCCAAAAGTTCCCTATCGACAACAGGAACTCAACGCAACAGACTGCGCGTCGATCGGACGCCAGGTCTGAGAGTTATTGGCATTTTCGTCCACGGGGCCCGGTAGGTTTTTAAGGCAAAACCAACCCGACCGTACTCCACCTGGGTCCAAACCTCGGGCGGAGTATGCCAAAAGATCTGTCTTACTAAGAGGAACACAACACAGCTGACGGCACGTCAATCGGACGTACGTAGCTCAAGATATGAGCGTTTCCGCTCCGAAGGCCCGGTTGGTTTCGTGAACGAACCAACCTGGCCGAACTCAAAGTAATCCGAAACCTTGAGTGCGATATACCGAAACGACCCTCTAGATCTAAGGATCGCGTTGCCGTAGACGGTTCGTCAATCAGAGGTCCGTGGCTCAAGATATGGCCAAAAGACCGAATCTGATTCGAAACAGGGGGGTCAGGGTCCGGGCCGACCCGGCGCGACCCCCCCCGGGTCGGCCCGAACCGGGCGACCCGGGTCCGACCCGGCCCGGCCGGCCGGCAGCGCGGCGGCGCGGCGGCCCGGCGCCGCACGGAGGCAGCGTGCGGGGGGGATCAAGCCCGCGCTTGATTGAAGGGCCGTCGCGGCTATATGCCGCGCCCTTTGTAAAAAAAACGGCCCCCACGTGGGGGCCGGCTTGGAGAAAAACCGCGGGGCCTCTTGCCCCCCCCCCCTTCAAGGAACCGCCCCCCTCTTAAATGAGGGGGGTTTTCAGAGCTGGCCGGGGGAATTTATTCCCCCGGCCTTTGACCTTCCGGCCGGCCAAATGCCGGCCGGTTTTCTCCAACGGGACCGGAAAATCCGGTCCCCTCTTCGGCTTCTGACGCCGGCGGCCCGGCCGCCGGTCTTCTCGTTCCGCCGCGGCCCGGATCCGGCCGCGGTGTTCGTCGTCCGGCGCGGTGCGACGGCACCGCACCCCTCCGCCGCGCCTTGATTTCCTTCAAAGCGGCGCGACTGCGTCGCGTTCTTGATGATCCTTCCATGGCGCGGCGCGACGGCGTCGCGTAATATAATTGCACGATTAACCGCGTGGTGTGACGGCACCACGCCACCTTGTTTTCTCCCGCAAGGTAAATCAACAAGAACGATGGAGGGGGTTCGTCCGTGTTCATGCGGTCCGGCCCCCCTCACATTAAATAATAACGCAACTTAAAATATTCAATATCCTTACTTTAGTCATGCTAACCACGGGAAAGAATAAAATAATTAAACAAGAATCAACAACCCCTACCTTGGGTATAGGTTTGAAGATTTGTCAACGTCCCGCGGAAGACAACGTCGCGGAGGTCGGGCGTCGCGGTAGTCGTTCGTCAAATCCGATGACGAAGAGGTGCGTCCGATGAGATAGGTCATTGACGAATCTTCATATGCCGACGAAGGGAGTCCGAGGAGGAAGCGGCGTTCCCTCTCGTTGACACGGAAGACGAAGAAGAGAGGAGCGGCGTTCTTCGTCAAGTTGAGCGTTCTTCGTCAAGTTGAGCGTTCTTTGTCAAGTTGAAGAAGAAGGAGGAGGAGCTCTCAAAATTCCTCACAAGTTGTTAAAACAAGACTAACCAAATAAAATAAGGTTCCTCCTTATTTTATTTACCAGGCCAAGGAATTCAAGACTTCAAAATCAAAAACATAACACTTAATTAATTATACATGTCATGTGTAATTAATTAGATGTTAAGTTAACAAACTTTATGAGGGAGAGAGGGGAGTTTAAGGGGGAAGATGAGAGGTTTAGGTTCGTGTGGGTCCCACCACACTTAATCCTCTCAAGGGAGGTTAAGTGGGTGTGGGTCCCACCCCTAACTCCCTTTGATAGGAGTTAACCTACAAAAGTGAGATAAATATAATTCCACATGTTTTTTATTCAACTTTTTATAATTCTCCCAAAAACTAACATTCTTCCTGCAAGAAACGCAACTTTCGAAAAGGTCTCTTTAAGCGAAAATCGGCGCTGTGAGTTCATTGGTGCCCTCAGATTTCAATTCCGAGCACCTGATCAAAAGTTAGGAATTCCCGCTCGTTCGTTCACTGAACATACTCGAGCCAAACTTCGGAAATTGATTCCGGGCACTCCGGGCCTCGGAATCTGGTGCCGTCAGAAACCGCGCTCTTGTAAAATTCTAAAGAAAATTAAGAAAAAACTTCCCTTGAATTTTATGGGTATTTACACCCTAGCTGTGATCCTCCTGTTATTTATCATATATCTCTTCAGATCATTTAGAAAATATATCTCTCTCACGATGGTTCCTGATGAATGATTCTTCACATATGGAAGTCATCGGTGCTATTGGACTCAAGAGTCAACTCTGGGAAAAAAATTCTTCAGGGAATCTTCTAAATAAATCCCTAGTGTTGGTATACAGTGGTTAAGACTTTCCATAGACTATGTCGAATGGTTTGATTATAACTGCATATTCTTTTAATATGTTCTTTAGACATATGCTTGTATAGATATGACTATATATTCATTTGTATATTTGTTTATGGTATCATGGTGTCTTATTGAGTATTATTATACTCAGCCCTACAGAGGTTGTTCCTGTAAATTTCATGTATTGTGTAGAAAAACATACTTTTGACAGAGTACAGGGTGGACCATGACTAGATGGATCCATGTGATATCATGAAGGTTGAGGTGATCATACGATTTCATTTTGGGTTTCCATTTTTCACATGAAACTATTATGAAAACACATATTTAATACATTGGTATTGGATATTTTTTTCGTAATTTGGATTCGCCATGTGATTCTTGGTATTATATTGGTTTTGGTATTTATCTTGGATTTGGTTTATTATCACATGGATATTATTTATCGAAAAAAATATCCATGCCTTGATAAAGTGGTTATATTATCCCAACGATACATTTTCGAACCTCACAGTTAGTCAATTTCCTTTTGTATATGGATAGGTGTATCTAAGGGTGTGTGGTGAATAAACTCAAGGTGCCAACATGTGGAGGCCGAGTTGGGATATCACAAAGTGTTATCATAAGAAATATTATTTTCTATCCAATTGTCATATTTTTGGGAATAGTAAATAGGAGACTATGATGATTCCGGAATTTTCCATCATCTCTTTCAGGGGTGTAGCTAACCCATTCATAGGGGAAACCTCGTGTACCCCTAGTGTGATTAATATTCTTTATGCTTTAATATATAGTTGAATGTTATTTCACCTTGAGTGATTAAATTGTTTTGTTGTGTTACTATTTTTATGATATTTCCCTTGCGTCCAAATATGGAATGAAATTTTGTATACATGAAACATTCTAGGTACCAAGTATTTATTGTGACATGAATCATTTTAGGGACACAAGAAAAATAATGATTCTTGTGAGTTATTTATATGAAAATCCTTCTCTTTATTTCTAAATGTTAAAAGAAATAGTTCTTAATGATATATTTAAATGTTAAAAATGATGTTAAATGTAGTGATTTTGAAATGGGAAAAATGGTTTGTGATGAAAAATAAGAAATATGGAAATGTTTACCCTTTATTTTTCATTTCCCATGTGATGGATAGTGGAGGTTATATAATCTATTTCAGTTTTGAATGTGTGGTTTAATATAATGAATGGATTTTTATATCCTTATTTAAATCCCTACAAGTCATATATTCTAATGATGTGTTATTTATCTTAAGACTTGTGTTTGGAATTGTAGATACATGGCTCCATGTTGTGGTGTGTTGATACGACTACGGGAGGATATGAATACAAATGATACTCTTATAGTGGAAGAAGAGCCCTCGATAGTATCCGATCTTGGTCTGGGAGACAATTTTAGTTAGAAAATTTTGTCTATTAAAGCATTTATAGAGAGAAACACATGAAATTATATGAATAATATGTTCGACCTAATACAAGAGTTTTAGTTGTAGCACCCTTAGACCTTCCCTGAAGAGGGTGGGCCTAATGTAGTTGAGATCTTGATAGAGTCCATCTAGATGATTCTTTAATATTGATAGATTAATAATGAAAATATAGTCATTTTTTCGAGTATATAAGATTTCATTGTGATTTCATTTAGGTAGATTAATGCTCCATGATTTATTATTCCCCTAAAAAATTGAATTTTTCACCCATACAAGGATTAATTTGTGGTTTTATTTGATGATATCATGGTGAACACAAATACTCAGGATGATCATTCTCTACATAATGAAATTAGTATTGGTACACTAATAGTTTATTAGATATATTTTATTCTTTCAATGTTTTTATTCTATATTGACAGGGTGTGGTTCTTGGGACACTATTTCATTGAGGATGGTGTGTTAGTGAGCCCCTAAAATGATAAAGGATATGATTTCATATGAGAAGGCCCATAATTTTATTAATATCAATGTGTTCTACGGATGGTGCGTTTTTATCAGAGGTTTATCCTAGCATTTTATAATTTAGAAAGACCACTTTTTTTATTAACCAAAAGGAAATAAATTTTGAATGGCCTAGAGAATGTGATAATTCATTTCACAAGTTGAAGAATAATTTCACTACCATGCCTATTTTGATCCTACCCATGTTAGGTGAGAATTATATCATGATTTTTGATGCATCATGGAAATGAAATGGATCTATGTTAAAGAAATTATACCAAGTTGTGGTATATGGATAATGATAATTGATGAGACATCAATTAAATAAACTTATATATGATATCAAGTTCTCTACAGTGGTAATTGCATTAAACTGTTAGTGGAATTACCTATTGAGAGAAAAGATTTTTAAATGCCCAAACCACTCCCGTCTACTCATGTGTTGCAATCTAATGTCTGAGGTGTTTCGAGAGGTCAAGGTTACATATCCCCAAAACTTATCCAAATTTCCAATTTTGTGAATAAGGCCATCGGTGAGACTATTGTGAACTGTGCATCGGTGAGATAGATGTGAACAAGTCCATAAGTGACACAGATGTGAACCGTTCATCGGTGAGACTGATGTGAATAGTTCTATCGATGAGACTAATGTGAACACTTCCATTAGTAAGTCATATGTGAAGATTTGAATTGACAAGACAGATGTGGATAGTTTGATCGGTGATATCGATTAGAACGGTTCCATCGGTGATACCAATGTGAATAGTTCCATCTGTGAGACAGATGTGAATATATCTATTAGTGATACAGCTGTGAAGAGTTACATCGGTGAGACTGAAGTGAACCTTGCATTTGGGATACTGATGTGAACAGTTCCATCAGTGAGACGGATGTCAAAAGTTCCATTACTGAGAGCGATGTGAACAGTTCAATCGGTGAGACCGATGTAAATAGTTCCATCGGTGGGACTGATGATAACAGTTCCATTGGCGAGGCCTATGTGAACAGTTCCATCATTGAGACTAATGTCCATAGTTCAATCTTTGAGACATATGTGAATAGTTCTATTGGAGAGACTTACATGGACAGTTCCACGAGTGAGACTAATTTTAAGAGTTTCAACATTGAGACTGATGTGAACAGTTCCAGCAGTTAGACACATGTGAACAGTTCCACTAGTGTGATCGATGTAAACAATTCATCATTAATACCAATGTGAACAGTTCCCTATGTAAGATCTATGTGAAAAATTCCATCAATGAGAAATTCTATTCACAACATTTCTAGGATCTTGTACAGTGTTTCCAAATTTTTTTGGTTTATAGGGTTTTTAGGAACGGTTGTTGTACAGTGTTTCTGGGATCGGGTGCAGTGTTTCCAGGATTGGATAGTGTACAATGTATCCATGATCAGTAGGTGTACAGTGTTTCCAGGATCATTTTTAGGTGTATAGGTTTTAGAGGATCAGTAGGTGTACAGTTTTTCTAGGATCATGTAACATGTTTCATAGATCGGTAGGTGTACATTATATCCAAGATGGGTAGGAATACAATGTTTCCAGGATCACTAGGTATACAATATTCCCATGATCGTGTGTAGTGTTTATAGGATCAGTATGTGTACATTGTTTCCAGGATCAGTAGGTGTATAGTGGTTCCAACATCGTGTAGATGTATAGTGTTTCCGGCATCCTACAATTTCGCCCCTTGGACATATTCGTCGTCATAAAACACATTAAAGGCCATGTTTTAATATATTTAAGGCTGATAAAAATCCCATAACTCCTATATTAATTTTCCTATGTCAAGGGATTGTTCTACTTGGTCAAATCATGTTCTTTATTGTGGTCATATTTTATGTAAAATTCGGTTAATCTAAAACCACTACTCCATTAAATATTTTAAAGGGACGAGATATATTCCTTCCTTGTTATACCTTTTAATTCCCTAGTGTGAGATGACTAAATCATTCCTTCTACTAATATTATTTGGTTGATTGAACCTTAATCCTCATATTGTTTACCCAAGATGGTTATTCTTGCTTTATGTGAACCCCTTGTTTTGGTGAAAGTAAAAATTGTTTATGAGTCATCGATAAAAGGTATAATCTACCCCTATTCATGTGTTTTCATCAATCCTTCACCTCATATTTCTCCTTTCCACATCATGGAATATCATCTCATTGATTTTAATGATGTTTTCATTGCTGTTAGATGGTGTGGACATGCTGCTGCATCCTCGGGTTGATGTAGTTGTCACAGGGGAGGAGATTGTAATCTGTTGTGGAGATCGTTCTCATATAAAGATTATCAATAACCATTGAGTTAGGGGATTCATTACCTCTATATTATTTTACATGTAACTTTGGAGTTAGCATGTTTAATCCCACTAGATCACAATGGAATTTACAGAATAAATATTTGATCCAGATAAATAAATTGATATAGAACGTATGGTATTACCCCTTGTTTTGAAAGATACTATGATATCTATTATTTCTTTTTTTAGCTTTTCATTATTGATGGTTATTGGTATATAATGTAATCTAGGAATAATTTTAATTATTTTTCGAAGATAGAGATGCATGTAAATGAATTTGGTTGTTATTGTTGTAATTTGATGTTTATCAAATTGCTACAGTGAGAATATATAATTATTTGAGATAAATTTCTATTTAGGTTGCATGTAGTTGGAACTTATAAATAATAAACTAGTTAATTCAAGATGGATTAATTAACTAGTCTTTTTATAAAAAATATAATTCCTTGTAGGGTTCTGAGTTACCCTGTTTCTTGTAAGGCCGTAAGCCTTGTGATTTGGAGCCTTGAGAGGTCGTTATGTTTAAAGGTTCGATTCCTTGTTTAAGGTCTAACATCAACGTTGATATGAGTTATTTTTCCCTCCTACTAGTGTTGTGATATGATCCTAGATAGATGTTTGGATATTTGGGTTAGGGAGGCCATTGGTCCTAGTAGAAGTTGACTTCTAGAGTGGAAAGATGCATTAGTTTGTGCATGTGGGTGTTAGAATGTAAAAAGGAGATGATGAAACGACTTGGATGTGAATGTTTGTATGCTTGCTGATTTTTTTTGGTTTTCTATCTACAGTTATTTCCCCATTTCACAAGTCTGTAGGTCTTTCTTAACCACATTCAAAAAAGGGTTGAAGACACTTGTGGTATTCCACATGCTTTCTATGATTATATTCTCGAGGGATGATGGGTTTATGGACATTCTGTAGGTGGAAAAGACATTATGGGTAGTTCACCTACTCACCGTATTGAGCCCCCTTGTGTTTAGTATCTTATAATGTTTTTCTAGAATGCATGGGAATATGGTAATGTAATAATTATGTTAATAAATTATCGAACAATTGATGTTATCCCATGGGTTTGGAGCTTTCTATGATGCAATGAAGATGTTTCAGTTTAATAGAACAATGGTTTTGGGTGGTTGATAATGAAATGTATTGTGGAATTTTTAATTGTTGATTAATTTTTAATATTTAAGCAATGTAAATTGAATATTATGAAATGGTAATGATAAAACATAATAAATCTATATAAATGGTTGTGTTCCTATAGGATACCTACACTTAACAATGGAAACTGAGAGTGTATGTGACATTAGCTTCCCTTGATTCTTAGAAAAGGTTTTTCCTGTAGTGTGGTTTTGTGATATATCATATCATGTAATTTTTGTGTTTTTATAGGAAACGCCACCCTGTCAGTTAGGGTGACTGAAACCCTAGGGATTCTTAGCCCCCAAGGGGTGGTGGTTTCCCAAACATTCTTGTTGGAGAATGGATGGTTGACTACCCCCTTTGGCCCCCACTCTCTTCTATTTTTAGTTACATCTTTTGGTATTCACAACGGTTACCATTCCCTATATATCTGTGTAGGGGACTCTAATGGCTGGTGGTGAATCAAACACATATATTTTGGATATAGTATCATATCGACTACTATAGTAGTAATGTGTATAGGCTATAATGGCTTGATTATCCTTACATAGTGAATGGGCTGTAATGGATTGCGGTATAATACAAAATGTATGTAACACGTCATTCGTACTGTGGTTGCTCCCAAAAACTATCTAGTTAAATTTCTTATGTGCACGTGATGGTTTTGTTTCAAAAGGTGCATGTTATGGTGCTACTCCTTGGTGTCTACGAGCAAGCCTTTGTGAAGATTGATGGATTATGATGTGAGATAATGGGGAAAAGTGGAAAACCAGATGGGAAGTGGTATTAGGGTACCCTTTATATTCATTATTATATTATATATTCTTGTATGTGATAAATGGTGTGAGTATCGATGGTGAGGCTAGAAACATTGTAAACCTATTTAGGTGAAAATTTATTTTCACATATTTTTCACTGTTCTTTATCATGCATTATTTAATTTTTCATGAGAGGATTTGGGGAGGATCCTATTGAGTATATTTTTATACTCAACCTATGTATATATAAAATATTTTTTAGAACACTTGAGTAATTTGGAGATCATAATGGTTACTACTATCTTGGGGTTTCAAGAGCAGTCAGCCTTTGTGGTTTCTATTTTTTTACTTTCCATTGGTACTTACAGTATGTCAATTCAGTTTTAATAGTTATTTCTTGACATTACTTATATGTACTTGGGATTTATTTTATATTTCATTTTTATTAGGAGTTGGTTGGTGTATATCTTATCTATTTATTTCCCATGTGTTTTCATAGAGGGTAATGCCTCCAATTTGGGTTCTTATTAAACCATTGGTGCTAGTCACCAACCTAAGGCCGTCGGGAGGCAGGAATCAGGGGTCACTATCTTTCTTATCACATTGCTGGACAAGGGGGTGTACACATTGTGTGGACGGGGTCATGAAAGAGTGGTATCAGAGCTCAGGTTGAGAGATTGCATGGAGATAGTTTTTATCCACATGTGAGGATGCATGCGTTGGTAGGGAAATAGTGTTAGGTAAGTATAGAAAGTAATGTAAAAACTGGACACCAGCTGATCAGGGGAATTTAGGGCCCAATGTGATCTGATGAAAAAACCATGATGTTTATAGTGGATACTAATGTATATGATTCTAGTTACAAGGTAGAGGCCTTGTAAAGGATCATGTATCATTTTTCATTGTGTCAATGTTTGAATGGGTTGAACTTGGGTTAGTTTAACGTAAAATAAATAAAAGAAAAAAATAATTATTTAATTTTGGGTCTTCTATATTATAGTTTTAAGAGATCTAAATATTTTTTAATTTGTAGGTATGGATCTAGGTTGTTGTCATCATCAGGTTCGCAGAAATTATGTCTAGAAAGTTGTGCAAGAAGATCGCCTTAGGGTAGACTGTGACGACGATGACACTTGGAAGAGGACACTCCGAGAGTTTATGTTTCTGAGTCTAAAGAAGTAAGAGGGATCCATTTTAGATATAGTCATAGACGACTATCCACAATTGGTTTATATAGCCTTCAGTTTGATCTGTGCTCGGATGGAGTAATATGTATCTTTTTTTGTGACGATTCTGCGTGGAGCAGCGGGGAAATGGTGGTTCTTCTTCATCAGGTATCACGGGGTGATAGAGATCTCATAGGATAATTTAGGGGCATAGGTTGACTTTTTCGAAAGATGGTTCATTCATCTATGGTGAAGTATGTGGAAGAGTCCTAGTTGGGTGATCTAGATGTGGAGGTCTGGAGAGATCGAGTTGTTTGTGATGATCCCCCTGATGGTTGGTATGAGTATGAAAAACACCGAGTGTTGTATTAGTTATGAATTTTTGTTCATTTCGTGATGAGTGAGATGGTTCTCATAGAGATCCAGAGTTCCCAATATAGCGGTGCACCCTAACATGAAAATTTTGTACTGGGGATTGAAGAGTCAGTTTTGGTGGCCTAGGATGAATCATGTAGTTTCAAAGTTTATGTCTTTATGTTTGGGCTTCTAGAAGGTGAAGCCCAAGCACTGTGTCCCTGGTGGTTTGCTCCAGCCATTAGATATTCCAAAGAGAAAGTTGCAGAACATCTCAATGGAAATTTTTTCTTGTTTAAATGAGATTAGGGAGTACATGACATCATTTGGGTGGTATTGGATAGTTTAATGAAATCATCCCACTTTATAGCGATAATGGAGTTGAGCTCAGTCGATGTTTTTTCGAAGCAGTATCTGGATGAGGGGGTGAGTCTCCATGGAGTCCTGAGGAATATCATTTCCAATCAAGTTACTTGTTTTACATATAGTGTGTGGAGAGATCTCCAACATTCTTTTGGTTCTTAGGTATACCTTAGCACTACTTTTCTTCTGAAGACAGACGGTTAGATAAAAATGACCATCCAAACTATTGAATACATGTTGGTCTCTTGTGTCCTAAATTTTGGAGGTTCATTGATGAGGCACATACCATTGGTGGATTTCTCTTAAAATAATTGTTTTCACTACACCACCTGTATGCAGCCGTTTAATGAATTTTATGGCATACCACGTCGTTCTACATTGTGTTGGGCTGTTCTCAGAGGTCAACAATTGTTAGACAGGAAGTATTGCAGAACACGACAAAGGTAGTTCAGGTGATTCGTGAAATAATAATGACATTGAAGGATATTCATAAATCATATGTCGATCAAAGTGGGGTATTATTGGAGTTTTATGTTGGGGGTCACATGTTTTTTAAGGAGACACCCCAT
This sequence comes from Viscum album, assembly GCA_963277665.1. Taxonomy (NCBI): domain Eukaryota; kingdom Viridiplantae; phylum Streptophyta; class Magnoliopsida; order Santalales; family Viscaceae; genus Viscum; species Viscum album. Next base: position 1,513,148,508 of record OY728122.1, on the reverse strand, counting down.
CGTGGGTAGCAAAGGTTTAGTCATGGTGGTTTGTTGTCTACCCATTTTTTTGGTCCATTCGAGGTGTCGACTCATGTTGGATCCATGGAACATCAATTAGCACTACCCATAGATGAGTCAGATGCATGATATTTTTTATATGCCACAACTCCTTCATTGTATTCATGATGACTCTCACATCATCGATTGGGGAGAGACTGATGTTGATGACGATGCGGCCTTCGAGGTGCGAGCTGTGGAGATCCCAAACCTCAAAGAGAAGGTGTTTCATGGGAATTCATTCTCGGTTGATCGTGTCATTAGGTGACATGGTGGAATGGAGGAGAGTACGTATGAACGTGAGTTACAGATATGTTCTCAGTACCTAGAGATGTTTAATGTTTAACTCTCTTCAAGTGACGATGTTCACTTTGTGGTTATAGACCTTTTGGGTTTATGAGATGGATTTAATTGGTTTCTTATTATGGCTTGCTCTCTTTTGAGATTAATCTTTATAGGTGGTTGTTTGGACCACTTTTATGTTTCCCTTTAGATGGGTTTTGAGTTATCGAGGACACTAATGTTTTGAGAGGTATCTGATGTAATGTCAATAACCTCTCTAGTCAACTCCATTGCTGAAATCTAATGTCTGAGGTGTTATGGGATGTTAAGGTTAATTATCCCCAAAAAAATTTCAAATTTCTTATTCCATTAATTATTCCATCGGTGAGAGTCATTTGAATCATGTATGAATGATACCAATGTGAATAGTTCCATAGGTGAGACCGATGTAAACCCTGAATTAGTGAGACTGATGTGAAGAGTTCCATTAGTGAGGCTTATGTGAATAGTTCCATCGGTGAGGTGGTTGTGAAAAGTTCCATTGGTGAGGCCGATGTGAATAGTTCAATTAGTGAGCCTGATGTGACCAGTTCATTCGGTGAGACCCATGTGAACAGTTCCATCGGTGAGATTGAAGTGAACACTTCAATCAGTGAGGCCAATGTGAATAGTTCCATCAGTGAGAAATATGCAAACAGTTCCATCAGTGAGACTGATGTGAATAGTTCAATCTGTGGCACACATGTGAACATCACTATCCAGGAGACCGATCTGAACAATTCCACCGGTGAGGTTGATGTGAATAGTTTCATCGATGAGACCTATGTGAAAAGATCAATCGGAGAGACTGATGTGAACTGGTCAATCAGTGAGACCGATGTGAAAAGTTCCATTGGTGGGACCTATGTGAAGAGTTCCATCGACGTGAGCTATGTGAATAGTCTTATTTGTGAGACCTTTGTGAAGAATTCCATCGGTGAGACTGGAGTGAACTGTTCCATCTAAGAGACCGATGTGAAAAGTTCCATCGTTGAGACTCGTGTGAACTATTTTATTAGTGAGACTGATTTGAATAGTTCATTGATGAGACTGATGTGAACAGTTCCATCAGTGAGTCCAATGTGAAAACTACCATAAGTGAGACATTCTGTGAACAGTTTTTCTATGATAGTGTATAATGTTTCCAGGATTGGTAGGTGTATATTGTTCCCAAGATCGGTAGGTGTACAATGTTTCCTGGATCGATAGTTCTATAGTGCTTCCAGGTTTGTATATATTTTTTCAAGGATCGGTATTTGTATAGTGTTTCTAGGATTGGTAGGTGTACATTGTTTCTAGGTTAATGTATTGTGCTTCCAATATTGGTAGGTGTATAGTGTTTCAAGGGTCACAAGGTGTACAGTGTTTATAAGATCGGTAGGTGTACAGGTTTTCTAGGATCATGTACTATGTCTCCAAGATCAGTAAGTGTACAATGTTTCCAAGATTGGTAGGTGTACTGTGTTTCTGGAATCGGGTACGAGTACGGTGTTTCCAACAACCTACATTTTCCCCCATTTGACATTTTCAAGGATGTATAGATAATTTAGAGCCTTGTTTTATGGTATTTAAGTCTCATTAAAAGCTCATAACTCCTATATAAATTTTCCTAAGGATCAGGATGCCTTTTCTTGGTCCAGCTGTGTGGTTTCAATATGATCCCATTTTATCGTAAAATTAATGGTATCTTAAACTTATACTCATTTTAATCTTCTAAAGGGATGAGATATATTACGTCCTTGTTCTACCTTCATATTCCCTAATGCGAGATGCTGAAACATTTTCTTCTTTCCATCGATGTGGTGTGATCTAACCTAAATCCCTAGATCATTTCCCCTTTATGTTTCTTCCTACTACATGCACACCCCATGTTTTAGTGCAACTATGAATTATCGATCCTTCATCGATAGAAGGTATGATCTACATATGTTCTATTTTTATTCAATACATATCCTTCTATTTCTCCTTTCCATGTTATGGCATGTGATCTCTATGATTCTAAATGAGTTTTCATTTTTTTCATATGGTGTGGTCATGTCAAGACGTCCTTGGGTGGAAGTAGTTGTAACATGGGAGGAGATGGATATTCGTTGTATGGATCATTCACGTAAAAAGAAAGTGATGAACTGTTTGAGGTAGGGGATTCATTACTTCTCTATTATTTTTCTTGCAATGGAGGATTTAGCAGGATATATCCCACTGGATCATAGTGGAATTGATATAAAAATATTTGAACCAGATAAATAAATTGATATCAACCGTATGTGATTACATCTTTTTATTCTTGATTTTGTAAAATCCATGGTTTTTTTATCTTTACATTCATGAAAGAAATTTGTAAATAATGTAAAATATGATTAATTATAAATATTTTCACTGAAAAAGAGGCATTTAAATGAATATGGTTGTTGTTTTTGTAATTTGATGTCAATAAAATTGATGTAGTGAGAATGTCTAACTATTTTGGATAGCTTACTATTTATGTTTCCCATAGCTTGAAAGCATCAATAATAAATAGGTTATTTATATATGGATTAGATAACATGTTTTTTGATAAAAAGATAATTCATGGCCGGGTTCTGAGTTTCCCACATTCATGTAAGGTCATGTGCCTTGTTATTTGGAGCCTTGAGAGCTCGTTATGTTTGAAGGCAAAGATGCCTTGTTTAATAGACAAGTGCCCAGTTGATACAATGTTTTTTTTCCAACTCTTAGTGTTGCGATGTGATCCAAGATGGTTGTTGTGATATGTGGGGGCAGTGAGGCCCATTGGTTGTGGAAGCAGTTGACGCCATGAGTGGAAAGATGCATTGGTTTATGAATGTGGGAGTTGGGGAGGACATCAGAGATGATGAAATGGTTTAGATGTGAATGTTTGTAATATTTCTAAATAATTTTGGTATTTATCTAAATTTTTATCCCCCATACTAAAGGCATATAGTCTTGGTAACCCTCATTCCAAAAATGGGTTAAGATGAACATGGTATGTCACATGCTTTCCGTGGTTAGATTCTTGAGGGGTGATAGGTCTACAATCTTGTTATAAGTGAAAAGGACTCGATGAGTAGTTCACCTACAAACCATGTTGACCCCCCTTGTGTTTAGTAGCATAGAATATATTTCTAGAATCCCAAGGAATATGAAAATGTAATAATGATGTTAATAAATGATTGAATAAATGATTTTATCCCATTGGGGTTGGAGATTTTTTGGACGCAATTCTAAGGATGAAATTTAAGAGAACAATGGAATATGGGTGTGATTCTAATGAAATGTAATGTTTAATTGTTAATATTTAATTAATGCTTAAATATTTAATTAATGTAAAGTGAAAATTAATAAAATGGATTGATGTAATATAATAAATCTATCTAAATGTTTGTGTTCTTATAGGATACCTAGTATTATATGTTGAAGGTGGGATTTCGAGAGACGTTAGCTACAATTGAGTCAAAGGATTGGTTTTTTCCATAGTGTTGTTGTGAGTTATATTATGCCATGTTATTATTGTCTATTTATACGCTACCCCACACTATCAGTTAATAATACTGAAACCCTGGGGATTCTGAGTCCTGGGGGGATGTGGTATTTTCCCTAGCATTTAGGTGGGAGGATGGATAGAGGACTACCCCCTTTGGGACCACTATATTCACTTTGTAGTTACATGTTCTAGTAGGAAAAATGGTTTTTCATCTATATATATGTGTGTAGAGGGTTGTAATGGATTATGATTATTCACACACATATATTATGTATATTTTTTTCTATGGACTACTATAGGTGTAATTTGTATTGACTGTGATGTCTTGAGAATCCTTACTCAGTTTATGGGTTATAATGGCTTCAGGTTTCATACCCGACATATGATACAATTCAGGCGAGCTTTGCTGGATCCCTAAAACAAACAAGATACTTTGCTTATGTGGACATGGGGGTTTTTTTGCATGAGGTGCAAGTGGTTGTGCTGCTCCCAGGTGTCTGTAGGAAATCCTTTTTTGAGAGACATGGTGTAACGTCCCAACCCCAGTTACCCAGAGTCGGTGAATTACAACATAACATTAGAGTGATACAAGGAAGCATGTCCCGAAAGACTGGTCAGTTTGGTATCCTTGGAAGTACTAGATATATTCATATTTTTTACATCACATTAGAAAATGAAAATATAAAACAAAATTCTTTACATATACCATACTCATATCCCCTTTGACTATCCCAGAAGGTCAGTCATAAAATACTTCTTCACATCATGGGAAAAATAAAACATAGAAAGGGGTGAGATTAGAAGTTGAGTAAGGATAAAAATATAGAAAAAATATTCATAAATAATAATAAACATTTAAGGCTATGTATAAGACTAAAAGAAAATCCTTTTAAACTAGAACTTCAACATAAAATGGAAAATATAAAATCAAATAATTCAATTTATTTATTCACATGGATTTTATACTAGTCAAATAATTGCATGATATATCAATAGCCACATTCATAATGATGGAATGCATAATTCCAGACTTCTTATGCACATAATAAAGGCCTTGTGAAAATACTACAAATAAAATTTTGTCAAGTCCTTGTGCCAAGACACTAGGTTGTCTCATGAGACCTACTGATGCAATGAGGATCTATAGCGGGCTCCACCTGTCACTTACTAAGTCCAATGTATTCTTCATATGAAAAAGATTAAATATAACATAAACATTCATAATAAAACTAGCATACGAAATGTCAATACTTTATCCATAAACCATTGATGGTATAAAAATAACACATCCACAGTAAAAAAAAACTCATTTAATACAATATGGAAGATTTTTTTTATAATAAATCAACCTCAATCTAGAATAATAATGGATATTGACATAGATTAAGTTAATCATGAAATCTATTTGAGGGAAGTATTCCCCCCTTATCATTAAAACATTTAAAAGTATCACTATTTATTAAAAAGCTATTTAAAATAGATTTTTGAATTGAAGTGTCCCATAACACTTGGAAACATTTAAAATTAATTTTAATTTTAAAACATTAATTTCCATTTAAATAAATCCTTAAAACCATTTTTAAATCATAGACATTAATGAGAATGATTTAGAAGAATAAATTATTAAATCATTTATAATGATATTTTTGTTAGAGTTCCTAACCAAATGACGGATTCTTGAATAAAAATAATTGTGTTAATAAAAAAATTATAATATCTTGAGAATAAAGGGATTCATGATATACTATGTCAATGAATATTATATACGCCAAATAAAAGTGGATTGGAACAATACAATAAATAAGTCTCAATGGAATGTAAGGTGGGATGAATTCCTCTATAAAGACTGTATCCTTAGGTTAATGATAAATAAATAAAATAATTATGTGTGACAAATATAAATACTCTCAATATGATTGGATATGCAGTGTAAATCAATCTGAGTACATTCACACATATTCTTGTAAAAACAACATGAATGACTTGAATGTTTAACTCAATGAATAAAAATTGAGTTAAAATTACTTTTATCAAGTTTATATTGATCACATGTGAATTTATCAATGGGGTGATTATGTGTATCAAAATTATATCAACTCAAAGGGGAGTGGAAATTAGTACATAAGTAAATTAATAGTGATTTCACACATAATCTTGGGGTAATGTAATCAATTAAGTTTTCATAAAACTAAATGAGTGGAAATTGAAACTTGAAATTCCATTATCGATTTGGTAACATAAGAAAAATACACTTCATGAAAGAAATATCATTCACTGTTGATTTAAATATCCACAAATTAATATATATTACACAAACAATACAATCTTGGGTAGTACATACACCACACAAAATGTAGGAGTGGAAAATATAGAATGAATCTCACGGGAATAAAAGTGAGATGAAACCCCCTTACCTTGTACTTTTCCTTGTTCGATGGTACGTTAACCTCCTGTATAATAGTTAAATAATTTTTTTAAATTATACAAGATCTACATATATAAATATTTTATCATATATGATTTTCTAATATTACATTGTTAATAATATTTTACTAGTATCATCGTTTCAGGTGTTAACTAATTAGTTTTCCTTTATATTAATTGTTATGTGAGTCATATTTATTATGGATGGGATGTATCATATTCATATCCAGAATGATATCAAGTATTTGAACATTATTTTTAATCATCAAGTGAAAATTAATCTTGAATGTATAGGATGGGGAATGAATCTCATCGCGTTCGTGGAGACGGTAATCCGTACATATGCACGAGCGAAAATATCATTTTTTTGAAATTAAAATCATATATAATTGGATGTAATATCATATATATAGAGTCATTATAATGTTATATTTTTTATTTTCATCATTTATACTCATTATTATACCCATCCAAATGACGAAGTGTTTGAATAACAAACTACACCACGGCGTGGAGACAGTAAGTCGTACGTACGTAGGTTTGGTGACATGTCATTCATAGGATGGATAAAATAATGAATATTGTTGTAACTTATTTATAATAAAATCATAGTATATAATAATATATTGGATTTATTATTTTTTCATAGAAACAACAAAAAAAGAGGAAGTGGAAGAAGAAAAGAAATGAAAGAGGTGATAAAATATTTACCTCTTCTTCAGGTTCTTCATTTCAATTTGATCAAAAGGGCTCTATAGTTTGGATTTCTGACTAAAGTAAGCCCTCTAGGATGAATGGAGGAGAGTTTTTAGGATATATGGACTGGATTTGGCCTAACATAAAGGCTATTACAATGTTAATTTGAGAGAAGAGGAAGTTCCCTTTTATAAAAGGAGTGAGTGCCACCTTAGGAAAAGATTGGAATATTATTTTATAATAAAATAATTTTTGGTTTATAATGGCTCCAAACTGAATTATTTAAAGGCTAATGTGGGGATGGGTCGAGAACCTCTCAACCAATCTGTTTTAGATAGGTTTGGATCACTATATTAACCTTATCATTTAGATGAAACTCTTAGTTAAATAGTTTTACGTTTACCATGTCTCTTTGTATTTTTATATTATATGGTTAATGAACATATTATAAACTTCCAAGATAACCCCATGTGGATCATTAATGATAAACCTATCATTATATATGTCTTTTGGTCAAACCATATATTTTTAGGATTATTATAGAAATCAATAATATTGTATTGGTTTTAAAAGCATATTTATGTTAATGTGGACATTATTTAATAATTGATTTTTGTTAAAGTCCTAAAAAATTTATTAGTTCAAACTAAATATATTTTAATCAACCCTAAAATGTCATATTAAACTATAAAATTATTGTAACTTATTAAAAGTCTCAAATTACATTTATTTGGATATTTATAATATCAATTATTTTAATATTTCCACATTAAGGTAATTACTGCATCATCATTGTGACATAAATGAAATAAATAATGTATTGTCTAAAAATTATAAATAATCAACAATTATTTAATAAATATGTTTAGATTTCTAATGAATATTATTAGTTGAACTTATCTTATGTATGACACTATATTAAAAATGGTTTAGTTATTAAAAATTGATTTCAACTCTTTTACCTCTTCATTAAATAAAATAATAATAATTGTCCTAATCTAATAAAATTGGACCTAAAGGGTAATATTTTATTCCTATGGTTTTTATTGTAGAATTACATTTATCTAATAGAATTTGGACATGTTTTGAGGTAATTATTATATAATTTTTACCCTTATTTAGCCTGTTTACTTTTAACTGTGGTAAATAAAAGTAAAATGTTACTATTCACCAAAAATTATTCTTATCTTATTGAACCACATTTTTCTTACTGATATCAACCCAATATCTTGTATTTTTGAAATTTCATTCTCAGAAGCGGTAAAATTATATTTCATGCGAATTTGCAAATGCTTCTAGGAGGTGGGTAAAATACTGTAAAAAGTTCAATAAAATTTTATAGATATAATTTTGTTACAAAATGAAACCAATGATTTAAATTGAAAAAATATAGGTTTTATAAATCTATTTTTACTTAAAATTAATTTAAATAATAATTATTATTATTTAAAATAAGAGTCAATTTTTAACTATAATGCAGCATTTCTCAATATTCATCAAAAATGGAATGTTTTCAGAAAAATACCAAATATTTACCTTAAGATAATTTTGATATTCAAAATTAAAAAATGTATTCTATATTACCAAATTAAAAACATATAAGTTTCATTAGTTAATTTAAAATCAATTCCCATGGTCAAAACTGAAAGGGGGGTTTTTTAAAAGTAAAAACTATCAAAAGATTGACATGTGTTTATACCAAATTTAAATGTGAAATTACTTGTTATCACCTAAATTGTATTAAATGATAAAAATACAGTCAAATTATACTTCCAAACTATTCAAATAGATAATTTAACACAATAAATCATTTCGATTCAAAAAAAAAATTTCTTTTAAAATTTAGTATTTTTCAGTATTAATAAAAATATAAAAGTTATAAGAAAAGTAATAATTTTTTTTCCAAAATATATTTTTATGTCCTGATTCTAAATAAAAATTTATTTTCATTAAATTTAATATATAAAATTGTCAAATATTGGTTTTAAAAAGGGGTTTCCATTAAAATGAGGTAAAATAAAATTTTTGTAAAAATACTTCTAAAATATGAATAAAAATGATTTTATTCTTATATAATTCCTAAGAAACACATAATATTGATTCTAAAATTATATGGAGTATATTAGATACAAAATTCAGTTAATACTGTTCATAACCACTTTTGAATGGCTATTTTGGTAAGTTGTTTTTCACTCAAACTCGGTGTTGCGTGTAGCGCAAGATATTGAATTATTTTAAATAATATAACTTACCATGAAATACTGTGGTGTTACATTCTTCCCCCCTTTGGGAAATTGTGTACATGAAATATTAATATTGGTCTTGGGAAGTTCATTGAAAGTCCCATATCCGAAAAAGAGTCAATAAAACTATCTCATTAAAAGAAATAAATAGAAGTACATGGATCACTAGAGATAAGCCACACTAGGATTCCATATAGGAAAACATGGATATGGAAGATAACATAAGTGTCATGTTCTGGTCGAGAGTGATAGAAAACATGATTACGATAAAGTTAACAACAAGAAAACCACAAACTTGTGATTTGATAACTTTTGTTAATTTCCTAGTAGAAAAAGTTAACGAATAACGTTTTTTTAAGTTCCATTTCATATATTTGAGGAATTTATTTATGGGATTGACTGAGAACATAATGATATATACATACTTTTTATGTATCGTATCATCCACTAAAAAATTTCTACCATTAACTCATCTTTATTTTCAAATGAGGAGTATTCAAGATGACTTGGACACACCTGATTCGCTAGAATCAACATCTATAGAATCACATAATCTACAAAGGATAAACTATATATATTTTCCTTGGATTTAGTTATTTTCCAAAACAAAAATGGTTAGTACAAGATTAGATTATCCCCAAATTGTATAATCCTTTGGAGAAAGAAATACTTATCTTAATTCTAAAATTAAACCAACAATACCCAATATTCAATAAATACCATTCAATAAACAGTTTTTTGTAAAGTATATCAATATTTTTCAAACTAATATTGAATCGAAAAAATAGATGAATTTGATTATGCAGTCTTCTACGTTAAATTGTTTTTCTAAATAACATAGACTACTCTTAAAGTTCATACATAAAAGTAACAAACCTAATCACATATTGTCTATGATAGGTTAATCATTTCCAAAAATAAAACAAATCGCTATAAATCATCAATAAAAACATATATATAAATCCACCATTACTCCTAAAATGAAATCCCATAGTATTATATTTTCCTTAAAATATAGTATTCCCAATAGTGCGAATTTGATCCAAAATAACATTTATCACTCAATCACCAAATCATTTTCCTATAATAAGGATATCCATTTGATAACACATAAGATCCCAAGTCAACTTATTATAGATCAATAAAATCACACAACTAAAAACAGTTAGTCACACTAACCAGGGACTTCACGTAGTCCAGTGGTAGGTGATAGATCCCAATCACACTTTGGTTGTCGGTTCTATTCCTGCAGAATTGTCTGATGTGACGGGTTGTCACACATTCTTCGTGATGTCCTTTTTCAAAAATATATTTTATTACATTCCCAAAATGAGATAAATTCCACTAAATAACAATTACATAATTTTTCAACAATGGTTAACTCATATCTCGCATTTTCATCCCAAAATTTAATAACATGTAATTGCCTCAAATTCAATGATCATATGAACCAAAATGGTTATTTATAAAAATATCAACAATAGAAAACACAATTCCTCCAAAAATAGCATTTTCCCACAATAAACTACAGGGTTACACATAAGAGAAAAGTCTTTCAAAGTAATCCCATAAAAAAGAGCACTAATACTTTTAATCATTTCACGATCCATTTATTTCCACATAAGTTCTTCCTTGGCCAAGGGATTATCCTATAGAGTATGTCATTCACTCAGGTAATGCCCAGGTCCCCTACATATTATGGAAGATGAATGTAAATGGATTCTTGGGATCAATTTCGATTTCTTCCATAGTACTCTTCATTTTTTTCACGAAAATTATTTACTTTATGTCATTCTTTCTCACACATAAGGAATTTCTTTATTCCATTGAGACACATCACTAGGTTTCTCCTACCACATTTCCTGCATTATGGAAATTGATGTTTCTTTTCTCCATGGTCTCCACTACTGGAGCTCTTATCATTCATATCCTTTTTCTTCTTTGTTGAGTTTGGGAGTTGGTTAATATATATTTTTTGATCATATTTTTGGAAAACGGATTCATCATGAACATGATACCTTTTACACCTATCAACATTCTATTCTATTTCTCATTTCCTCATCCATGCCCACCTTGTATAAGATGTTCAATGTTTCTATGACTTCCTTGGAATCCAGCCAGTGTCTAACACTAGCAAGAATACTATGGGTCATAAAATCATTTTGAGAATATCATAAAACCTTATTTTCAATCTAAAAAAACTCAGGATTAATGGCAGTTATTTATTCTCATCTTATATTTAAATCCTTTAAATCGGTTTGTAATGAAAATGTGAATTATCCTAAGAATATCCCCTAGAGTGTCATAACTGAGAGTGCAACAAGACCCATTGTCTTGTACAATGATACCCCAAATCAAAGCCCGAAACTCATTGTTGGAGTTTTCAAAATTTGGTATATATGTGCCAGAGTCACCTCTGCCTACTCGTATCTAGATAGGGATGTATTTTTCAGAATACCCACATAATATTTATATGAAAAAAATTTGGATGTTCTTTTATACTTATCCTCAATGTCTATCATAGGGTAGTGTGTTCTAATCAGAGTTTTTCTAAATATACCTTCTAATGTTTGTACTAAACTTTCACTGATACCAACTATAAAGCCTTGACCCCCGTTACCTAGAGTTGTTGAATTATTACATAACATTGGCATGATACAAGGAATCATGTCCTGAATGACTTATCATTTTAGTAGCATTGGATGTACTTGATACATTAATATGTTTTGGATTACTTTATAAAATGAAAAGCTATAACAAAATTGTTTCCATAGACCACACTCATATCCCCTAAGACTATCCCTACAAGTCAGTCATAAAATACTTCTCCAGATCATGGGAAAAATAAAACATAGAAAGGTGTGATCTTAGAATCTCAATAAGGATAACAATATAGAAAAAACATTCATAAATAAGAATAAAAATTTAATAAAATGTTTAAGACTAAAACAAACACCTTTTAAACATGAGATTCAACATAATATGGAAAAGATGTCATCAAATATTTCCATTTCATTATTCACATGGATATTCGACTAGTCGAATAATCACACGAAATATTAGTAGCCACTTTTATAATGATGGAATGCATAACCCCAGTCTTCATAACCACATAGTCAAGGCCTTGTGCAAAGACTACATATATGATTCTTTCAAGGCCTTATGCCAAGACACTAGGTTGTCTCATGTGACCTACCGATGCATCGAGGAGCTATAGAGGGCTCCAACCTTCACATTCTAAGTCCAATGCATTGCTCATATTAAAGGTTTCAAACATAACATAGAAATTCATATTAAAACTATCATTCCAAATGTCAATACTTTATCTATAAACCATTAATGGTATAAAAATATCACAACCATATTCAAATATAACTCATTAAATACAATAAATATTACTATATTATAATGAATCAACCTCAATCGAGAACAATGAAGTATATTTACATAGATGAAGTTAATCATAAAAACTATTTGAGATAAAGATCCCCCTTTTTTATTTAAAACATTTAGAAGTCTCATTATTTATCAAAAAGTTGTTTAAAATATATTTTTGAATCAATGTTTCCCTTACCATATTAAAAATTTTAAAATGAATTTCAATTTTAAATCATTAATTTCCACATATATAAAACCTTAAAACCATTTTTAAAACATGTACATTAATGAGAATGATTTAGAAGAATAAAATTTTAAAACATTTAAAATGATATTTTAGTTATAGTTCCTAAGAAAATGAGAGACGCTTGAATACAAATAATTAAGGTAATATAAAATTTATAATTTCATGAGAATAAGGGTATTCATGATATACTATGTTAAACTACAGTATATACACCAAATAAAAGTGGATTGGTGCATAACAACAAAGAAGTCTCAATGGAATGTAATTTGTGATGAATTCCTTTCTAAACATAATGTCCTTAGGATAAGGATAAATCAAAGAATTAGTTATGAGTGAAAAATATAAATACACTCAATATGATTAGATATTCAGTGTAAATCCATCAGAGAACATTCACACATATTCTTGTAAAAACAACACCAATGACTTGGATGTTTAACTCAATGAATCTAAATTTAGTTTGAATTACTCTTATCAAGTTCATATCAATGACTTGAGAATTTATAAATGGTATGATTATGTGTTTCAAAATTATATCAACACAATGTGGAGTTTAAATTACTACATAGGTAAATAAATAGTGATTCCACAAATAAACTTGGGGTAATGTAATAAATGAAGTTTGTGTAAAACCGAATGATTGGAAATTGTAATGCACTGCTAGAAATGGGGTTTATCCCCACACATCTATCCCCACGGTTCATTAAATTCTGGTTATATATTGGTTTTAGTTGTCTATACCCTCATTTTCATTAAAACCATTGGTATTCAAACTTCCATCAGACCTAATTATCGGGCTCCTCCTCCTCAAACATCCATCGTGCTCCTCGATTCTGCCCTACCACCCCGACCCTCGACTCCCGGCCATGTCCTCCCCTCCCAAACCACCGCCTCTCGACCCTATCCTCCACTCTCCAACTCCCACCCCAGCCTTCAACTCCCGGCTCTGTCTCCCGGCTCTGACTCCGGACTCCTCTTCCCAACTCCGGACCTGGTCCTCCCGGCCTTTGCCTCTGGCTCGACATCCTGGCCATCACCTCTTAAACAAGGTAATATTGTACATCTTACTACGAATCAGGATGTAATTTTGAAATGATTCAAGATCTACTTGTATTTGGTAAACTCCCAGCTAGTTCATCCCTTTGGAAATACGTTCTAGAATACAAAGAAATTAGTCAATCAATTATCAAACTTTTAGGGTTTTAGAAACATAAAATTTATCCCTATGGGGGGTGGATACTATCATATACTATTTTCTCCTCATGAGCTAAAGAAAAATTCATGAGAAATTGGATATATTATGTTAATTATGAGAATAGTGTTCTTGTAAGAGTAAGATAACATATCTAATCCTGTTGAGGTGATGAACTTGGGGGGTTAGGTTTGTTTGAAAATATTTGGAATTTATTGGATTTTATGTCTTAAAAAAAATCTCTGTTAAATTGATCCTACTATGGGTGTTTCCATTAAAATAGAACAAGAAACTGATGAATCCATGTTTCGATTCTATGTGTGTATCTTGGTCTAAGTGAACCTAATACCCCTTTAGATTGAGAAGGTAGCATTCTATATGTTGGATAATGATTTTGTTTTGAAAATTGAATATGAGGATACCACACTTTATTTCAGGGCGTCAAGTCGTTGGGATTGTTAAGGATGAATGTTATAATGATTTTTAATGATATTTTTATTCAAATAAAAGGAAATATATAAAATTATATTTCAGTAATAAGAATGGTGCTGAGTCTTTGATAGTTGTTGACTCGAAATAGATAATTGAAATAGGTTGTGAGTTAAGGTCAGATGGTACCTCATCTGAGGATGCTCAAGACTACCCTGGTCAGGGGCTTGAGATTTCCTTGAAGGGAAAATATTTTTGAATAGGGTTGGTTCAAGATACTGCCAATTTTGATGATATGGTTAGGTTATGGGTACTTGGAAACTCTTACATTTCAATATGGACATGTTTGTGTTGAGAAATATGGTAAGTGAAACTAGTATTAGTAGGATACTGTGGTCCAAGATTCATAGGGAATGGAACAAAAAACATGGTATGAAGTAAAGGAGGGGGATTATAGTGATGTATAGTCTTGATATAGTAATATGGTTAGGTTACAAAATTTTCATTTTCTCCAGTATTTTTAAGTTATACTTAAGAAAATAATGATGTATGATTTGTTTCCCTTAAAGTTATCCTACTCTGTACATACTGTATTTGGTCTTTAATGAAATTTTGGAGCTTCCCTTATATTCTCTACCTTGTATAAGATGAATGATATTGTACCCCATCACTTGAAATTGATGAATTTTCTTCTCCAACATGTATACTCTCATCACCTTCATCTCATCACATGATTGTTGTGATCAAGTCTCACATCATAATGTTCTTCTTGTAATTTGTCAATGTAAAACCCCATTTACGAAACTTCACTCCCAAGCTCAAATTACTGTGTTTCGAAAATGTTTTTTCCTAGAAGTTGAGGCCATAATTTACCCCTATATATAAATTATCTCTCATCATTACCCTTAATATGCATCAATTCTAACTATCACATTCTAACAACTACATCTCTAATGTCTATTGTAACGCCCTGACCCTAGCTACCTAGAGTCGGTGCGTTATTGCATAACAATGGCATGATCACAAAGATAATGTTTCGAAAGACCAATTAGTTTAGTAGCCTTGGAAACACTAGATACTTTTGTTACTGTTATATTAAATCATAAAGTTAAAAATCAAAATAACATAGTCTCCATACTCTACATTTCTATCCCCTTTAGACTATCCATATAGGTCAGTCATAAAATATTTCTTCACATCTTGGGAAAAATAAAATATTGAAAGGGGTGAGCTCAGATGCTCAGTAAGGATAACAGTATAGCAGAAGCTTTCATAAATAAACATAAACATTTATGGCAATGTATGAATAAAACAAAAGCCTTTTAAACTTGAACTTCAACATAATATGGAAAAAGTAAAATGAGATAATGCCATTTACTGATTCACATGGATATTCTACCTGTCGAATAATCACATGCAATATCAATAACCACATTCATAATGATGGAATGCATAATTCCAGACTATCATAACCATGTAGCCAAGCCCTCGTGCTAAGACTACAAATAAGATTTTTTCAAGGCCTTGTGCCAAGACACTATTTTGTCTCATGAGACCTGCCGATGCATCGAGGAGCTATAGCAGGCTCCACCCGTTACTTTTTATGTCCAATTCATTCCTCATATGAACAGGTTTAAACATATCCTAAACCATAACATAATCGTATCACATAAAACATGCATAAAGGAAACATAAAATTTCCACATTGCAATCACAAGATATCAATACAACACATTTATATAATAAAAAAACACGTTCAAAACCATTTTCAATACAAAAATAAAAGAAAATTAAAACATTGTATTTATTTTTCATTTTAAAAAGTTTTGGCTTGTAGAGGAAGCCGAAATTCAAATAATGGTCATTTAAAAAAAAAATTGGCTTGTATAAAGGAAAGTTATGTATAAAACCAAATATGCCTCAATGAATGGAGATTGAGACGAAGTCCCTTACAAATATCATTTTTTAAATAAAATAGATCTATTATGTGTATTCATTATAATTACACATAAAGAAAGTAAGAATACAAGATAGGACATAGTAATATCATTACATAATTTGAAAGTAAGAGATTAACCCAAAGAATGGAGATTGGGTAAAGAAGTTCCCTTAAAAAATCATTTTTTAAATAAAATAGATATATTATGTGTATTCACTATAATTACACATAAAGAAAGTAAAAATACAAGATAGGACATAATAATATCATGACATAATTTCAAAGTAAGATATTAACCCAAAGAATGGAGATTGGGTTAAGAAGTTCCCTTACCTCATGTCCAACTTGACTCGATCACTCTTTAATATCCTGAATAATAAACTATAGTTAATTTCTACTTGCTTAAGATCATTTTTCAAGTTCATTATTCCTTTTATATCACTTATTACCATGTTATGAATACTATGTAATTATTTAAGTTAATAATGGTCGTTTTGTCGATATTTGGTACTTGAGTCAAAAATAAACTTCTTATATTTACAAGTTGTTCATGTGGTAAAATATCCATTATATCCAGAATTATATTCATGATTTAGATATCATATATATCATATATATACATTATATACCATAATTCATAATATTACGTAACATTTAGAGGTAATAAATGAAATGCACCGTTCATGGAGACGGTAAGCCGTACGTACGCATGAACGCTACTTTCATTTCTATTTCATATTTAATGGAATATAATAATAATGATATAGAGGTATATTATAATTCCAGTATATAATCATATATAATATCATTTACTCCATCCTTTATATGTCTCATATATGGAAAAAATGTTTCAAATCACTTTTAGGGGGCTGTAGTCCGCACTTCCTAAAATGAAATTATCACGTTTACCCATAATGGAAATCATAAAGGTATGCTATAAATGAGAAATAAAGAAGTATAAAGAAAACATAAACATAATATATATATATATATCATATATGGAAATAGTTTCATCATAATTTCCACCATTAGAGGTGTTAAAATAATATTGAACAATCATCGTTTCGTGAGGCAGTATTTCTCCACCCACAGAAACAGTATGTTCTTTAACCATTAGACGAAGGTGTCTGTAAGTGTAAATAAAATCCTTCTCATAAAAACATACTATTATATTTAAGTTACTGTTTTTGTTACAAAATAAATGAATAAAAATAGTTTAAGGGGTTGGAGAAGAAAAATAAAACAAAATAACATAAGAGAAGACATTACCTTAAAATCGGGTAACTCTATTTGATTTGAGCCAAAGGATTCCTTGGGAAGACTTCTTCCATAGTGAGACTTCTATGAGTAAGAGAGGGAAGTTGAGAGATTATTTGGGCAGAGTTTGGACGATCCAAATGGCTTTGATGGTGTGAATAAGGTGTTAGAGGTGGGGGCCTTTTATAAAAGGGGAGAAGGGGCACTATTGGAAAGTAATGAAATGTTACATTATTATGAATTGATTTTCGGATTTCAAAGGTCCCAAAATGATATATTTGGAGGATAAGGTTATAAGGGTTCTAAATATACCTATATAATAGGTTTTAGACAAGTTTATGTCTTAGATGTTACATTATCTTTTCATTTTATTTAAATCATTAATTAATGAGTTAATCGCTGCATCATCATAGTTTCATAACAACTTTCTTTATATAATGTCAAAAAATTATAAACAAATTACCATGATGTATGAAATCTCTTTATCATTCCAATTAATATTTATAGTCCAAAATATAACTTATATAACCCCGTTTAATAATTGTTTTAGTAAAAAAACACATGTTTGCAACAATTTTATTTTTACTTTAAATAAAAAGTTATTAATGTCATTTTCTTACCCATGTGGCTCAATGGGGACCCCAAGTTGACCCATAGATTTTCGTTGTCGGCCATGACTCATCCAATAAGGTTAGGACAAGTGTAAGTTTATTTTCATATTTTTATAATATCATTTTTACCTTAAATATTTCTAATTAACTTGAATCGGGATTAACTAAACTTAAATGTTACTATTCACCAAAAATTTATTTTAATCACATTGAACCAAATTTTAATTCCTAATAAAAACCATGAATGTTGGATTATTAAAAATCAAATCACAGAAGTGGTAATGTTTCAATTAAATGAAAAATCAGTTTTTAACTACCACTTAGTGTTTTCACTATTCATCAAAAATTGAAGTTTTTCAGAACAATGCCAAAATTTCACCCTAAGCTATAATTGATATTCCGAATTCAAAAATGATGTCTATTTTAAAAAATTCCAAACATATAAGTTGCATTAATTAATTTTATATTTAATTCCCGTTGTCAAAACAAATAGCGTGTTTTTAAGAGAGAATATCAATCAAAAGATTGACAATTGATTAAGTCCAATTTCAATGTGAAATTAATTATAATGACCACCATTGGATAAAATGGTATAAATATATTCTAATTATACTTTAAAACCACTCAATAGTATAATTTATCACTATAAATTATTTTGATTAAAAAAGCTGTTTTTAAGTATTTTTCACTATTCATCGAATATTCGATGTTCTCAGAAAAATACCAAAAATTTATCAGAGGATAATTTTGATATTATGAATCCAAAAATGAAGTCCATTTTGAAAGATAAAATTTATAAAATTTCAAAAAGTAGGTATTACTATTCATAACTGCTACTTTGATTGGTCGCAGTGTGTTAGAATCTCGAACTTGCATACAATGCATGCTATTGAATTATTGAATGAGAAGCCTATCGTGAAAACTCGAGGTTTTACATTCTCCCATCCTTCAATAAATTGTGTCCTCACAATTTGAAATTGTTCTTCGAAAATAAAAGGTTGAAAATAAAAAATACCTTTGTGGAAAACCCACATTGGAAATAAGGTTAGTAAAAATATAACTTTAAAAGAAAGAAAGAGAAGTACAAAGGTCACTTGATATAGCCCATACAAGTATTCTATGAAAATATGGATATGGATGAAAAAACCCATCAAGGTATGATGGAGAGTTGTAGAAAACCGGATTTGGAGAAAGTTAACCACAAGAAAATCACAAACTTGTGATTGGTTAAACGGTCATTGAATCCCCAGTTGGAAAAGTTAACCGACAATGTTTTTGTTTTAAGTTAAATTTTATAAGTTGAGGAATTTATTTAAGATATTTACTATGAACGTAAGGGAATATACATACTTGTCATGTAGACATTCATTCTTTAATAAATGTTTACCACAAACACATCTTTCACTCCAAAAGATAATAGAACTCAAAAATATTATATTTATCCTAATCGTACAAGGTTCCAAATAATAACACATAACATTTAGATTAGGAAAACTATTTTTTAATAACTAGGGACTTCCTGTAGGCTAGTGGCAGGTTATAAAGTCTTGTCGCACTATGGTTGTGGGTTCGATTCCTACAGCTTTGTCCGACGCAACGGGTTATCCCCCGACCTGCATGTTTTCCTTTTCCTAAAACTATAGTATTATAATATTCCAAAAATAATCATCAGAAATGTTTTACCCCTAAACAATACTATCTGAAGTAAAACATAATCCATTCCAACCTTTATATTTATCCAAAATACCTATGTCCAGAATTTCTCTAAAAGCTCTCTAAATTCCAAAATTAATTGTAACATTATATTCCCCAAAAAAGTAAAGTTTATCTTTTTGTCACATACTAAAAATATGATTACCTTCATCATATTAAAACATTAATGAAAACAAAATGTACTGTAATACAATATATCACATTATCCTTATAACCAGAATATAATACATGAGTCCAAAAGCACCAATACATTAATTATTCCACTTCAACTGTAGTAACAGCATAACATTGTCCTTGATCTATTGGCCTTCCTGAGGTAAGTTTCCCTAACGATTATGACATTCATTTGCATAATTCCCCATTTCCCTATAATTGTAGCATTCAACATTGATAGCCTCTTTCTTTCCCTTGTAATCATGATCCTGGTGACCTTTTTCTCCACATTTATAACAAACTCCCATTCCTTTTAGGCATGTACCAAGGAGATTCTTCCCACAATTATCGCATAATGCAAATCCTTATTTCCCTTTTTCCCTTTATCTGTCTCTTTCTCCACCGTTCTCTTCTTCTCTTGATTTACTTTAAAGTTATAAGACTTAGATAATTCCTTTTCTGTCTTGATAGCACACGAGACAACATCTTCGTACGATGAGAAGGTTTGTGAGACTAATGATCAACAGAGAAACGGTTTTAACCCATCAAAAAAAATGATCAATCTTACTTCTTGGGTTATGTATATAATCTGCAGCATGCCTCGCTAACCTTGTTAAGTTATCCTCATACACATCGACATTCTCATCCTCCTTTTGTCTTAGACTCAGAAATTGCATTTTCGTATCTCCTTGATGGTCACGAGGGAAGTATTTTTCTATGAAAAGATATTTGAACTCCCTCCATTCCATATTAGATACTTCATCATCTTCCTTTGTGTTTTGAATCAATGACCACCATTGATCAGCATCTCTAGTGAGACGGTAAATTGCCATGATAACATTTCCCTTTCGTTACTCCCCAAGTTGTGGAATATTTTTTCTAAGGATTTTATCCATTGCTCAGCTACTAATGGATTTGTACCCCCATTATATGTTGGTGGTTGTTGCCTCATTAAGTGGTCTAACATTGATCATCCAGGTTGCAGATTAGGGTGCTCCATATGAGTAAGGTTATTATTCATAACCTGAGTGAGTTGTCCCAGAATGGTGATAAGGTGGTCAGCACCAGTTGTATCTCCAGCTCCACAATAATTATCTTTAGCAGGAGGAAAATCCCTACATGGAGTGCGTGCATTGATACGGTTTCCATTCCTCCCACTAGGTTCCATTTCTAAAAAATGGCATAAACTAGATTAGTTTATGAATTAAAATACATAATTCCACACTTCTAAAACACTTAACATAAATTGGACTACTTAGTGATATAATCATTAATCATAAAAATGTTTTCTTTGAGGAAGTATATACTCATAATCCCTTCATAATGGTTTGTAATGAAAATGATAATTGTCCTAAGCATATCCCCCAGGAGTGTCGTAACCAAGAGTGCAGCAAGGCCCGTTGTCGTGCACCAGTTTCCATTCGAGTCTAGCTCAAAGCGGTGTTTTCGGGTTTTAACCGTAGGTACATCTGTGTCAGAGCTACCTCTACCAGCTCGTATCCAGACAACGATGTATTTCTTGGAAAACTCACAAAATCTCTATAATACCAAAACTCTAGGAAGTTATTCTATACTAATCCTCAAAGTATATCTTTGGGATATGTTCTCTAATTAGAGTTTATCAAATTCTAGCTTCCAAGGTTAGTACTAAACAGCCTCTGAAACCAACTGTAACGCCCTGACCCTAGCTACGCAGAGTCAGTGCGTTATTGCGTAACATTGGCATGATCACAAAGATCAAGTCTCGAAAGACCGATTAGTATAGTAGCCTTGGAAACACTATATACTTTCATAACTGTTACATTACATCATAAAGTGAAAAATCACAATAACATAGTCTCCATAGTCCACACTTTTATCCCCTTCAGACTATCCCTGTAGGTCAGTCATAAAATATTTCTTCACATCCTGGGAAAAATAAAACATTGAAAGGGGTGAGCTCAGATTCCCAGTAAGGATATCAATATAGAGGAAGCTTTCATAAATAAACATAAACATTTAAGACATTGTATGACTAAAACAAAATCCTTTTAAAATTGAACTTCAACATAATATGGAAAAGGTAAAATGAGATAATTCCATTTACTGATTGACATGGATATTCTAACGGTCGAATAATCACATGCAATATCAATAACAACTTTCATAGTGATGGAATGCATAATGCCAGACTATCATAACCACGTATCCAAGGCCTCATTCCAAGACTAAAAATATGATTTTGTCAAGGCCTCGTTCCAAGACACTAGTTTGTCTCATGAGACCTGCCGATGCATCGAGGAGCTATAGCGAGCTTCACCCATCACTTATTAAGTCCAATGCATTCCTCATATGAACAGTTTTAAACATATCATAAACCATAACATAATCTTATCACATAAAACATGAATAAAAGAAACATAACATTTCCACATTTCAAACACAAGATATCAATACAACACATTTATATAATAAAAAAACACTTTCAAAACCATTTTCAATACAAAAATAAAATAAAATTAAAACTTTATATTTATTTTTCATTTAAAAAAGTTATGGCTCGTAGAGGAAGCCAAAATTCAAATAATGGTCACAGCGGAGGAGAAGTCATTTTCACTGCATACGTATGACAAAAAAAATTCCCTTTTGTCGTTTAGTATAAACACTTCATATAAAAAGATTCGTTTTAAATAAAATTAAAAAACAAAGGGGTTTATACACCGTATAAAGGAAAGTTGTGTATAAAAACAAATATGCCTCAATGAATGGAGATTGAGACGAAGTCCCTTACAAAGATCATTTTTAAATAAAATAGATCTATTATGTGTATTCACCATAATTACACATAAAGAAAGTAAAAATTCAAGATATGACATAATAATGTCATGACATAATTTGAAAGTAGGATATTAACCCAAAGAATGGAGATTGGGTTAAGAATTTCCCTTACAAAGATCACTTTTTAAATAAAATAGATCTATTATGTGTATTCACTATAATTACACATAAATAAAGTAAAAATAAAATATAGGAAATAATAATATCATAACATAATTTGAATGTAGGAGATTGACCCAAAGAATGGAGATTGGGTTAAGAAGTTCCCTTACCTTGTGTCCGACTTGACTCGATCTCTCTTTAATCTCCTGAATAAAAAACTAGAGTGAATTTCTACTTGATTAAGATAATTTTTCAATTTAATTATTCCTTTTATATCAGTTATTACCATGTTATTAACACTATTTAATTATTTAAGTTAATAACGGTCGTTTTGTTGATATTTGGTACTTGCGTCAAAAATAAACATCTTATAATTACAATTTGTTCATGTGGTAAAATATCCCTTATATCCAGAATTATATTCATGATTTATATATCATATATATCATATATATCCAGTATATTCAATCATTCATAATATTATGTAACATTTAGAGGTAAGAAATGAAATGCATCATTCATGGAGACGGTAAGCCGTACGTACTCATAAACGCTACTTTCATTTATATTTCATAATTAATGGAATGGAATCATAATGATATAGAGGTATTTTATAATTCCAGTATAATATCATATATAATATTATTTACTCCATCGTTTATACATCCCCTATATGGCATTAATGATTCAAATCACTTTGAGGGGGCGGTAGTCCGCACTTCCTAAAATGAAATTATCGCGTTTACCCATAATGGAAATCATAAAGGTATGCCATAAATGAGAAATAAATAATCATAAATAAAACATAAACATAATATATATATATATATATTTATAATATGAAAATAGTTTCATCATAATGGCCACCATTATAGGTGTTAAAAGAATATTGAACAATCATTATTTCGTGAGGCTGTATTTCGCCACCCACAGAAACAGTATATTCTTTAACCATTAGACGAAGGTGTGATTAAGTGTAAATAAAATAATTCTCATAACAACATCCTATTATATTTAATATACTGGTTTTTTTACAAAATGAAGGAATAAAAATAATTTAAGGGGTTGGAGAAGCCAAATAAAACAAAATAACATAAAAGAAGACATTATCTTAAAATTGGGTAACTCTTTTTGAATTGAGCCAAAGGCTTCCTTGGGAAGACTTCTGCCCAAATTGAGGATTCTATGAGTAATATAGGGAAGTTAAGAGAGTATTTGGGAAGAGGTTGGCCGAGCCAAATTGCTTTGATGGTGTGAATAAGGTGGTAGAGGTGGGGGCCTTTTATAAGAGGAGAGGAGGGGCACTCTTGGAATGTAATGAAATGATACATTATTATGAAGTGGTTTTCTGATTTCAAAGGTCCAAAAATGATATATTTAGAGGATAAGGTTATAATGGTTCTAAATATACCCATCCAATAGGTTTTAGACATGTTTATGTCTTATATTTTACATTATCTTTTCATTTTATTTAAATCGTTAATTAATGAGGTAATCGCTGCATCTTCATTGTGTCATAAACAATTTAATTTATTTAATGTCTAAAAATTATAAAACAATTACCATGATGTAGGAAATCTTTTTATATTTCCAATGAATATTTATAGTCCAATATTTAACTTATATAACCCCATGTAATAATTGTTTTAGTACAACAACACATGTTTGTAACAATTTTATTTTTACTTTAAATAAAAAGTTATTAATGTCATTCTCTTAAAGAAGTGGCTCCATGGGGTCCCCAAGTTGACCCCTGGATTGTCTTGGTTGGCCATGAATCTTCCAATAAGGGTAGGACTAGTTTAAGGTTATTTTCATATTTTTATAATATCATTTTTACCTTAAATTTCACTAATTACCTTTAATCACGATTAATTAAACTTAAAAGTTACTATTCCCAAAAATTATTTTAATCTCATTAAACCAAATTTTTATTCCTAATGACAACCATATATGTTGGATTTTTGGAAATCAAATCACAGAAGTGGTAATGTTTCAATTAAATGAAAAATCAGTTTTTAACTACCACTTAGTGGTTTCACTATTTATCAAAAAGTGGTGTTTTTCAGAACAATGCAAAAAATTCACCCTAAGCTGTAATTGTTATTCCGAATTCAAAATTGAGGACTATTTTACAAAATTAAAAACATATAATTTTCATTAATTGATTTTATAATTAATTCTCATTGTCAAAACATATATCGTGTTTTTAAGAAAGAATATCAACCAAAAGATTGACAATTGTTTTAATCCAATTTCAAAGTGAAATTAATTCTAAGGACCACCATTGGATAAAATGGTAAAAATATATTCTAATTATACATTAAAACCACTCAATATAATAATTTATCACTATAAATTATTTTTATTAGAAAAGTTGTTTTTAAGTATTTTTCACTATTCATCGATAATTGGATGTTCTCAGAAAAATACCAAAAATTTAACATAGGATAATTTTGATATTACGAATCCAAAAATGAAGTCCGTTTTGAAAGATAAAATTTATAAAATTTCAAAAATTATGTATTACTATTCAGAACTGCTACTTTGATTGGCCACAGTGTGTAAGAATCTTGAACTTGCGTACAATGCAAGCTATTGCATTATTGAAAGAGAAGCGTACCGTGAAAGATCAGGGTGTTACATCTATAATGGCCAATGATCATCATGAGTCCATGTAATGTTCAGAATTTCTAGTAATCTTTTGTTTATTTTTTATGAAATATCACACATATAATTTATTCAATGGTAAATTCTCATATAAAAAGTAGGGGTCGTTACAACCATGATGTAGACATGGAATTTGATGGATTTTTTTTATTAAAGATTATTAAACTTCTCTCAAATTAACTTATTACCAATCAATGTGTATGTTTCCAGTAAATAAAACATACAAATTTCATTCAGTATCGCTGAATGGATTTTATTCATTAACAATTTCATAGTAATCAATCACAAGAAATGTTTTTTAAACACTGAACAATTGTAATGAATAATGGTTTTCCTAATTATCGAACCCTCGGAGTTAAGATCAACACTATACTAGAAATGTCTTAATTAATATTTAATTACCACCCCCTTAATCAATTAACTAAAAGTGGGATATTAGACTCCAATACATGATATGTTTTTTTATCATCAAGGGCTCTTCAATTTACTCCTTTTTATTTGTCAAAAACATGGGGAACAACACATGAACTCTTCTCTAAGTTTCAACTGCCAACTCCCTAAGTCTCCCCAATAAGGAACGCTCTCTATATATTATCTTTTTATCATCTCCTATAAAAATGAAAATAGAGACCATCACCTTTTATAAAAATAGAACATTAATATTCTCTAATCCTATGGTACTATAATTCATTCTCTTCATTCATGCTTAGATAACATGAATTTTCAACATCACCCACTTTGAATAAATTGACCCTATCACTCTTATACTCTTTTAACCACTCTTTTATCCTCAATGATGTCAACCAATAACCCATAATTCCTAAAAAAATATTTCCTTTATCATGATGTTGAGAAACACTTAATAGATTGTGTTATAATCAATCAACATAAAGAGTTGTTTTTTATTTAAGGTTCTCTTTCCCAATAACAATTAAACCAACTCCTTTAACCATTAGTGACCCATCATTTATGAAGCTAACTAAACCTCCATTTCATTTTTCAATAGATTTCAATGTTTTTAAATCTTTTATCATGTGATCAGAACATCCACTATCCAAGATCCATGGACTTTCCCCTATGGATAATTTGGGTGATACTTCAACAACTAAATCATTCTCCATCACTTTTATATTCTTATTTTGAGGATTTTGAGTATTAAAACTCAAATTGTTTCAGGATGGTATAATGATGAATCATTCATCTTCATCATGAATAGGATGTTCACACCTTCCATAGATTTATTCAAGAATATCAAACATGTTATGTGATTTCTATATAGAATTTTCAATACATTTCTAACTTTTATTCCTTTAAAGGGGTTGAAACCCCCAAACATTGATTCTCAATACACCCAAGTATATCATGATGTCTATATTAAAAAACATATCTTTTCCATTTGAACAAATATTCCAAAGTTCCAATAGAATACACAAAAATTATATATTTTAAGCATCATGTTGTAAAACATTTGTAGGATACCTTGAAGCATTTTTTCAATATCAATTCCAAAACATTAATGTTATAAATACTCTATTTTCATTGAATTTTTTATTCGCCATCAAATAACCCCTACCAAATAACCCCTACCAAATAATCTATAAAATAATAAATTCATATTATTAAAATTAAATTTTAATCCCATGTGTATAATGCCTCTATATCTATAAAGGAGTATTTTACATTGAATTTTATTTTATTCCCCATCAATGACCACTTGGGAGTGTCTTTTTTAAATTTTTTCTTCAGTTTACATCTCAAGGTAAAACTTTTTCCCTTTTTTCCTACTTATTCAATCATGGACTCCTCTTGTCATTTAATATGTTTTTCTAGCTACTGATATGGTTTGATTAATTTAATAATTAAAATTACGTAATGAATTTTTTAAATATTATTTACATTGTTGATTGAATGATAATTTTTTTGTTATAGAAAGGATGGAAGCTATATGTATCGTACTGATTGGATTTCAACATAGTTTCAAAAAAATTTGGAAATTTTTTTAGATTTTTCATTTAGCAATGCGTCAGATGGTGGTTGTATATAGTGTCTCTGCTATAATTCTATTGGAAGACCATGGTTAAGATTAGAATATGTTAGTTACCATTTAATTAAATTTGCATTTCAAGCAAACTATAATGATTGGTTTCACTATGGATAGACGAGTCAATCTTCAACTGTTCATAAATGAAATTAATGATGTGACATGGATAATTTGATATTTGATCGGTTTCTATATGTGCATCATTACGAGAGAGATAGAATGTCGGTGCAAGAAGAAAATGATATCAGTACACATGAGGAAAATGCTGAAGACAATGATGTTGACAAAGTGAAAAATTTATTGGATGATGCAAGGACTCTAGTATATCCAGAATGTACTAAAATGACCAAGTTTGAATTTTTAATGCGGTTATATCATTGGAAAACCATGTATGGGATTTCTAATACTACCATTGATTATATTCAAACATTTTTGAAGGACATGCTTCCTGATGGTGCAGATATTCATTTAAATCATTACATGGTATGGAAGTTAATTAAACAGCCTGGATTTTCTACGAATAAAGACCATTCTAGTTCGAAATATTTCAGTTTATTTATGGAGGAAACAGCTGACCATAATGACTGTAAATAATGTGGTACATATCGATGGAAGAAAAATGCATATGTAACACCATCTCATGTGCCATAGAAAGTCATGTGGCACTTTCCATTGATTCCTAGACTACAAAATCTATTCATATCTCCAGAAATATCAGTCAATATGTCCAGGAACGATGTTGAGAGAATTAAAGGTAATGATGAGCTGGTCCATCTTGCAGATGGATTAGCATTGTTGAAATCTGATTCACAACATCCTGATTTTTCCGGTGAGGTGCGTAATGTCATATTGGGCCTATCAGGTGGTGGTTTTAATCTGTTTGGTAAGATGCTTACTAAAAATAGCACGTGGCCGGTTTTTATTCATGTTTATAATCAGACATCACAGATGTGTATGAAAAAACCTTTCACATTCTTGAGTATACTGATATTTGGACCTTTGGATCCTGGTAATGATATAGATGTCTACATGAAGCCTTTAATAAAAGAGTTGAAACAACATTGGGATTTAGGTGTGCAGACATTTGATGCTTCTTCAAAGAATACATTTCAGATGCGTGATGCCCTTCTATGGACTATAAATGATTTCCCTTCCTATGCAATGATGTTTGGGTGGAGCACAAATGGAAAACTATCATGTACCATTTTTATGAAGAATAAACGATAGAGAAGGCTTAAAAATCATCATAGATTCAGTTTCATGGGGCATCAACAATTTGTACCAATGGATCGCCAATGCAATAAGAATTATCAGAGGTTTCATAATAATTTTGACACTGGAGATCCACCTCAACGTATTTTAGGAAGTTATTTTCTTGATGTATTGAAAGATTTTAGATTTTCATTAGGGAAAGGTCAGTTGAAATCTCGAAAGAGGAAGAATTCTAATACTGAATTTACTTACAATTGGAAATAGAGAAGTATTTTTTTTGCCACATTGGTCTACAAATTTTCTATGTTATTGTTTAGACGTAATGCATATTGAGAAAAAAATGCGTGAAATGTTTCTAGAAATTCTTTTGAATATTAAGGGGAAGACCAAATATGAATTCATATATTGTCGGGATTTATTGGATTGGGGTATTTGACCAGAACTACATCCCTTTTATATCGGGGAAAACAAATGGAAAGTTCTTTGTGCTTCTTATGTGATGACACCGGCAGATAAAGATCAATTTCTGGCAGTATTGGATAATATCAAGGTTCTAAATGTCTATTCCAGAAACATATCAAAATGAGTCAACAAAATAAATTTGAAATTGAAATCCAAAAAAACTCATGATTATCACATCCTTCATCATGAATTGATTCCAATAGCAATTCATCATTTTCTATCCAATAATGTAATGGTGGTAGTGATTCAGTTTTGTCATTTTTTAGAGACCATTGAGCTAAAAGGGTATCCAAATCATTGTTGATAAAAATGCAGCAAGAGGTACTGTTAATTCTGCGCGAGTTGGATAAAAAATTCCTCCATCATTTTTCACATTAATTTTCCATTTAACAGTTCATATTCCAACTGAGAAACTTCTTGGGGGACCAGTGGCTTTCTGTTGGATGTATCCCCCTGAACGAAATATGTGCACAATGAAATCATATGTCCGAAATAAGAATTATCTTAAAGGATCCTTTGTGGGGAGTTATCTGGCCCAAGAATGTATGGATTTTTTTTCAATGTATTTTTATGATGTGAGCAGAAGACAAAATCAACCAATGAGAAACGAAGATGAGCAGTATGAGGAAATTCAGCCCTCATTTCCATCTCTTCCCCAAACTGGTGGAATTGCCTGGTCATATTCTTTGGTTACATTGGGCTTTGAAGAGAAAAATATGGAACATCATACAGTCTTGTTTAATTGTGGTTTCATCTATTCCAATATCATGTAATTAATTTGAATATGTATATGTTATCTCATAAGATATCACAACACAAATACCTTATAATTTTATTTTCATATTATGTAGAGAACATAAAAAAATTATAAGTAGAGTTCATCGCTCTTTACTGTTGATAAGGAGAGAGGCTATTCATATCCAAGAGTTCCCATCATTGTTGAAATAAAAGTTATTACCATTACATTAAATACCTTAATATATATATATATATATATTTAATTATATTACTCATGTGTATTCCAGGTATTGAGTTTACCTACTGACTTCATTTCTCAAGAATTATGAGCGTCGGCTTTTGGTCCCAATTCATTGGTTCATGACTGCAAATCTTCAATAATCAATGGATATAAATTTCTTACAACTGATAAAGCGTTGAAAATGAGAACAATGCATGATGGTGTTATGTTAACTGCTTGAACGGATTGTTATGCTAGTGCATCATATAGTCGACCTCGATATGATGATGTGTATTATTATGGACTGGTTGAGAAAATATTGTTATTGGATTACTACTCTCACGGTCGAGTCACTATGATGAAATTTAAATGGATTTATTCAATGACGCGCCATGGTACATTTATTGATGATTGCAGATTTAGAGTTATTGACATGAGTCGATTCCTACATACTAATGAGCCATACATTTTGGCAACAATGGAAAAAACAAGTGTTTTATGTGAAAGATCATATGAAACCTGATTATGGTGTCATTAATGAAGTAATCCCAAGATATATTTTTCATGATGTTGGGGATAAAATTTTAACCAATGACGCCCCCATCAGTGTTAGCCAAAATATTGTATTTGATGACAGAAATTGTCCCATTGGGAGAGATGATGTTGAACCTGAGGTAGTGGAGGGAAATATATAAAAGCAACCATATCTATCCAGAGTTCATTCAGTTTACCTTGACTTGAGTTTCTCAGGTTGGTACTAATGTAATTACTTTAATTTAGTATTAGTTTGGAATGATATGTATGTTTTATTATTCTTTGGTTTCGTTTCATTTAATTATATTTATTTCAATTCAGAAAAATGGGAATAAAATGTGGTTGTAAAAATTATATAACATGGTGGTAAATTATCATTAATGAAATATGTTATGACATTTTTTATGTTGTTTGTATGTTTTTTTAAAAAAATTAGCTAAAAAATATTTTTTTCATTCTTATGCAAATTATGATGAAAACTACAGAAGCTCACAAGAAGATAATATTTGATGTTGATCATGTTAGACGCAGGCGTGAATTGTATTCAGTGAGTATATTAATTCTAATATTTATCTTCTGCATGACATTTAATATCATGTTCTTATTTTTGATCAAAATTTTTTAGGGACATATAACCCCAGAGTTTCTTCTTCCCAGTGTGGGATCGAGCAGGGATCTTCTAAGACCTAGGCGGAGCTCCCGTCTTACCACTCCCCACACGGACCCATTTGTGGACATCCCATCTACCACACATGTCTTCCCTCCGATTGAGACCCCTGGGATAATCCCATACATTCCACCATCATCATCCCATTCACCCTCTTTTTCCCATTCTATGTCCACGCTGACTCGACCGATGTTCTCACCTACACAATTTTCATATCCATTCATTTATCCCTGGACCAACTATTCCTATTACGACATGTCTATGCCACCTCCACTTCCTACCATCCATCCTATACATATTGAGTATTTTCCTTCAGTTTCCACTCCTGTTCATGAAGATCAGCCAGAGCATTATTCATAACAAATACTTCCTTCAGAGGATGCTAATCTAGCGTAGTCCAATGATGCCTCACAGCCTATTCAGGTGCCTGCATCAGGTTTTTTTATTAATGATTCAAATTGTAGAATTTCACTTTTTTCTTATTTTATTGTCACTTAACTCTTCTCTTTTCACCTCTTATCTTATTTAGTGGGATCTTCTAGTAGGAAATGTGGGAGCATACGAATGAGGGATGCCTGGAATCTTGAATCTCATATTATGGTGGATTATAATTCTCAAAATCAAATGGTAGGTAAAAATGCTAAGGAGTGTAGACGTTTCATGGTTACATTAGCTAAATATCATGATATCATTCCTGAGGAACTGGTCTCATAGAGACATATCAGTGTTGACATCAAGGATAGGTCATGGGCGCAGATATGGGTATGAAAATTTTATAAATTTATATTTATTTTAGTAATGTATTTATATAACTTAACATGTTTGTTGCAAATTCTATTTAACATTCCTAACGGTGGAGCAGCCAAATATTCTAGGTTGAGTGATCTTGGAGAGTATTTGCGGTCATACAAGTATGAGTTACATATTTTTTAGAGGAGCAGAGTGGGTACTAAGTTAAAGGGTGTACCCACAGACCATGATTGTCCAAAAAGTCAATATCAAAAAATGATCGCACATTGGAAGTCTGAAAAGTATAAGGTACTACCCATCATTAATGGTTTTTATATAAAATTTAATTTTTATTACTTGTATAGTTTTTTTTCATAGGAAGTGTCAGTGAAAAAGAAAAAAAAAGATTAAATGACATATCTAAACACATTGGGGTGCACTTCATGCTCGACAAAGTCAAGTGGCTAGTATGTTCATCTGAATTAAAATGATGTCCTTTTTTATAACATGTCATCATAACTTATTCATGTCTTCCCTTGGTTAATCCATGTATCCTTTAAATCCCATGTTATACTTGGAGAGAGCTTGTTTATTTTTCCTAAACAAGTAGTATATTTCGATGAAACCCACTTTAGAAAACAATTTCTGAAACCCATTTCAGAAAACCACCAATCGGTTATGAATTTCATTTACCTCAATGTTTATAGGTCATTGTTGAAACTCACTTAAATCCTATTTTTTCATTTATCATATATGGTTGTAATCCAAATTTGTGCACTTTTCATAAGGATTAATCTGAATTGGGCATTGAAGGTCTTATACCTCGTTCCAAATTACACTTCTTCAGTAGGAAAAAAAATATGGAACTACGGTTAATTCACAAACACAAGATAAAATTGTATGTTTGTTTATTTATATTTAAACAATTTATATGAAATTCATAATTTATTATTTTTGTAATTTCAACAGACTTCCTTGGAGGCCATGGATGAGAAGGAAACTAACAACTTAGGGCCAAATGATCATTTGAGTCAGGTGTTAGGTGTGGATCTTCCAAGAAGAGTCCATTGTAGACCAGGGGAAAACATTGTCCCATCTAGGTATTGTTCATCATCGGACTCCTCTAACGCCTCTGAGTTGTAAAGTGTGCATGTTGAATTAGTATCGACAAAGAAAATATTATTAGTGGAGAGTGAAAAAAGTAAGCTAATGAATGAACATTTCATGGATGATCTGTCAGTTTTGAGTCAATAACTACCATCAGAGGTTGCTTCCACTTTTCATTCATGTATGGAATCAATGCGCTCTTTAATTAATGCCTCGGGTGATTCCCATGAGGGTCATTGTGGCGATGATGGTGGTGGCGATAGAGGTGGTGAGGATTTTTCTGATGATGTTGTTGGTGATGAGATTGTGGATGATGATGTCGATGTTGCAGTTGCTGATGATGTTGCTAATGAAGTTTCTATTGATGTTTCTGCTGCTGATGATGATGCTGGACATGGGGATGACAATGATGGCGATGGGGGGGGGATATTAATCCCCTCCATTTTTGACTTAGCAGATAGACTTGTGTTGGAGTTTAATGTTTTTTTGTATTGGTGGACTTCTTGTATGTGAATTTCATTATGCAATGAAATTAATTTTGGATTATGTTTTCATCAGGGGGTGTTATTTGTCAATTATTTAGGAAATGTTTACATGACATATATTTTTTTATGGTTTAGTGTGTTTATTATTATCTCACCATATAATCTTGGCCATAGAAGTGGAGGGGAGGCCTAGGATGGGGTGCTGTTATGGAGTGGTGGGGGGTGGGGGCTGGGAGGGAATGGTTGGGAGGGGGGTTGGGAGGGTTGGGGGGTTGTAGTGGTGGGCTGGGAGGTGGGGGGCTAGGAGGGGAAGGTTGGGTGGGGGTGTAGTGGAGGGAAAGGGGGCTATAGTGGAGGGCTGGGGGTGGTAGTGGAGGGCTAGGGGCTAGGGGGGATGGGAGGGTTGGGAGGGCTGCAATGGAGGGCTAGGAGGGGGCGTTGGGAGGGGAAGGTGGGAAGGGATGGGGGCTGCAGTGGAGGGTTGGGAGGTGTAGTGGAGGTCTGTTGGGGGTGGGGGGCTACAGTGGAGGGCTGGGAGGGGGGGCTGGGAGGGGAAGGTTGGGAGTGCAGGGTGACTGCAGTGGAGGGCTGGGGGGCTGTTGTGGAGGGATGAGGGGGCTGTAGTGGAAATATGGGGGACGGGAAGGTTGGGAGGGCTGGGGGATACAATGGAGGGATGGGGGGGGCTCAAGTGGAGGGATGGGAGGGGGGGGGGGGTGGGGGGGAAGGTTGGAGGGCTGGAGGGCTGCAATAGGTATGTTTTCCTAAAATTGTATAATTAACCTCCATACCATGAATCATTTTTCATTTTCACTTACGCACTATATTAATGCAGGTTATTGGTCCAGCTACAGCTATGTTACCCTATCCATCCACATCTCACTCTCCTGATTCCACCTTCCTCCCTATCTCCCCCTTCTTCCTATCATCAACATTATTCGTTGATGCGCAAAATGGCTTCCAAGAAATGATTTTACTAAACATAGAAATGTGTTATTGGGGTCAGATCCATGCACGAGTGGACCTACGAATGACGGTGGATCATCTTCATCAATTAGGTTTTTTGTAACTTGAATTATATATGTTTCAGTGAAAATACTTTTTCTAGATCAAGTTCTTAGTTTTTAGTTTCATTTTAGGCTTTAACATCCTTATCAAGTGGTTATTCCAATGTTTGTAGCTCCTCTTCAAACTGTATGCTAACATCAAGTTTCCATTTGTGAGTGAAGTCTATTCATTTCATTCATAATGTGCAATCTTATTAATTTTTGTTCCATGTTTTGTCTATATTTCTTATTATTTATAATTATGTTTGTATTGCTTATTTTAGGCCGGTTCTTTAAAATGAAATTTCATTAATGACATCCACATTGATTCAACATTGAATTATAAATATAATGGTTCCCAATGATCTTACATTTCTCCTTATATTTAGGTTTCTCTACCAGCATCTCCAGTTTTTGAAGGCAATGTCTATATTTTTTTATTACTTACAGTTATGTCTATATTGCTTATTTGATGCAGGTTCTTCCAAATAAATTTTTTTTACAGCTTCCACATTGATTCAACATTTCATTATCAATATAATGGTTCCCAATGATCTTAAATTTATTCTAATATTCAGGTTTCTTTAATAGCATCTCCAGTTTTTGAAAGCAATGGTCACGATTACTCTTGGTGTATTTTCGTCGAGGCAATTATTTCATTCATTTTACATTGTTCATAAAATGATGAGATGACTTTTCTCACAAATAATATTAATATTTCAAACAATTATTTTCATAGGGATAAACATTTCACTAAATTTTTCATACATCCAATGGTGAGAAAGTCATTTTATCATTGTCATCAAACCTTCCAATATTTGTATATCATCATCACTGTTAGTCCTTTGTAATCACTGTATGTGTTTCCAATATCTATAAATTTTTTTCCATAATTAATTTTTGGTTTATAGTGTTTCATAGTTTTATTTTGTTAGAATATTATAATATTACTTATATGGATCAAATTCTCAATAAATGTTTTTGTTTTGGTAGATAATAGATTTTTTTATATTTCATTAAACAATATAGTCGTTTAAAATCCCTATTTAAGTGGTATATGGTTCCCGCATTATTCGTTCGAAATCTCGATCCAAATCCTGGATTATTTACACTTCTGGGGTTCCATCACATTAACGCTAGTGTTAATTCAGTCGGTATCTTTCTCCTTCTGATACATCAATCTATAATCTGCGTTCAATTTCAAAGACACCAGTATGATTTATTAACTCATTTTATTTTACATTTTCATCTAATTCTCTTAAAATATTTACAAATTAATAATATCTTTAACAAAAAATGTGTTATCCTATTTCCAGAAAAGATACATTTTCACATTTAATTCACAATTAATGACTCATACCATTTACAACTGCTTTGAACCGTAGGATTATCACCATTACACAACATCCTATACTATAACATAGTTAACCTGACATTGGTTTATTAGACAGAAGTATTTGGGGGCTTCAATGTTCAAGATTTCATTTGAATATTGTGACTATTAATATAAACCTGAGCATATAACCTCTGGGAGAATTTTTGTGTTTTCCAAAGTAAAGTATATTACTTTAACTTCACTTTCCCATCTTTCCTGCAACTCTATTTCATGGATTCACTGTATTGTTTTCCACAATTCATGTCCTTTTCATTACTATCACTATACACCTGTGCAGTTAACAAAGTAGAAAATTTACTGTCTTCCCATGCAATGCATATTACATTAACAATACATTCCACCATGTATGATTTTCATTTATTGAACACATTGATAATTACATTTATATCCTGGCAATCTCTATTGATGCAATGACACGGTGACCAAAATATATGAATGAACCACAAAACCTTTGTGACTTCTTTGTTATCTTCGGTTTAAAAAATCTTGCTTAATGTCATTTTTTTCAAAATAATAGTACGCATTACTATTGAAAATATAATAGTGTCAACATCTACTGTATATTCTTCAAAGATGTATATTGATACTTCTGGTACTCCATTAACTAAAACAATATTAACTGCTGGCATCACACATGGAGTCACACCCATGCCATTGTCATCTCTGCCTCTTTTCATGCAGGGATTTGGAGGTTTTTGAATAATATTTTTGTTTCACCATATCTTATTGCTGATAATTCTATTCAAATGAATTACTTTCTTTCTACCTCTTCTCATGCAGTTATAGGTGGCCTATTTGAAACTCATCGTGTCATCTTCTAGGGCTATATGATGATGCATGTGAGGAAATAAAATAGTGAGGAAATGATACAGATAGTATTTGGAATGATATGAGAATTATGTATGTTATAATTTCAACATAAGAAAGTTGTTCTGACCGATATTTTTCTTATTGTATCATTGATTAGGGAGATTGAGGTACCATGAAGGTATAGCTGGCCTATTCGATACTCATGATGCCATGTCTTTGGACCATATGATGATGCATACAAGGGAGGGACATGATTAGTGATTTCATTTCAATTTGTCGAAATTTCTCTATTCCATTATAGGATACCATGGAACAATAAGAAGAATATTTTTATTGATAGTTGTACTACTTAATTTTGAGGTTTTCCTACTAATTGTGTTTATGTTAAATGTTTATTCACATATGATAGGTTCAGCTTCTCCCTCCCTACATCCTCACTGTTTAATTTTTTTTTTAAACACAGTGGATATTTCTTTTTGTTGTTTCACTTTATGAACTACAAATCTATAATGCAGTAGGTGAATTGGGTACCTACCTGAAAATCGGATATAAATTTCAATAGTATTAATTAGCTATTATTCTTCACTAATATTGGTTGAGTGGTTTCATATGGTTTGGGTCACCACATTATTTCTACTGTAGTGTCACAGCCAACAAAGATTGAAAAGAACACCCCCCTCAAATTACGGATCAAATTCAGAGCAACCTTTGGATCATGGAAATAACTGGAGAACATCATTATTCTCCTTCATCTTCAGATCTACCTTTGGATCATGGAAAGAAATGGTGACTATCATTATGATCCTTCTTGCCTACTTGTGTAGCTTCTCTAATTTGACTCATAAGTGGATTTGTAATTTTAATATTAGTTTTATTCTTCCCCCAAGGAATATCCTCCTTTGGAAGGTTTGGAATAATCAAATTCCTACTGATGATCAGGTATAAAATTTCCATCAATTGCACTAAACCTGAACAACTAAAATACTCTATTCCGGCCTCTAAATGAGTTAAAAAACATTATATGGGTTTTTGAGGATTCTGTACACATGCAGCATCATACAATGAATCATAAATATTCAATAAAATATTTCTATGATTTCAGTTATGATTATTTTATAACTAAAATACTAAATACTAAATGACTGTCCATTCTTATTGCAAGAGTTCGAAAAAATAAAATCTGTTTTGAGAAACATATCTTTTGACAACACCAAGGATCGGGTGAAAAAACATATCTCAAGGGAATGAATCTGGTATGTTTTTTGTGTTCGAACCTGTTATTAATTATATTGAGTTGTAGTACCTTACAAAAAACATATCTTAAGGTAACTTATTCAGTTTTAGAGTCGAATTCATTATTTTTCTCCTGTTATAATCTGTTGTAATCTATTTTATATTATAGTGACTTATAGTACCTTATCAAATATATTATACTATTTTCTAACTGGTTTCAGTATTATACCAGAATCAGGTATTCCACCAAGAGTTGGGCAGTTGGGAGGGCTGGGCAACGGAGAGGGAGGGGGGTTGGGTAGGGGAGGGCTGGGCAGGGGGAGAGGTGGGCAGGGGGGTGCTAGGCAATGGGGAGGGCTGGGCAGCAGGGAGGGAGGGGGAAGGGCTGGGAAGGGGGAGGGCTGGGAAGGGGGGGCTGGGAAAGGGGAGGGAGGGGGAGGGGAGAGGGAGGGGGAGGGCTCGGCAGTGGGTAGGGAGGGGGAGGGGCTGGGTAGGGAGGAGGGCTGGGTAGTGGGTAGGGAGGGTGAGGGGCTGGGCAGGGGGTGAGGTTCTAGGCAGTGGGGAGGAGGGGGAGGGGTTGGGCAGTGGGGAGGGGGAGGGCTGGGTAGTGGGGAGGGAGGGGGAGGGGCTGGGCAGGGGGAGGGCTGGGCAGGGGGGCCGGGCAGGGGGAGGTCTGGGTAGTGGTGAGGGGCTGGGTAGGGGGGGAGGGGGAGAGGGGGAGGGTGTGAGCTCATTATTTAGAATTTGCTTGTGGATGCCAACTTGTATTGTTTAATGTTCTATTGGATGGATCATTGTAGGAGAGATCTAGTAGTTTCTATGAGGATATCATTGCTTTACATTGTGTATTGGGACCGTTTGTGGAATACCATTTAATGAATTCTATATTTCTATACTTGATCAAATCTAAAAAGGAGATTTTGGATGGGGTATATAAAAAGTTGTAGGAGGGTTTTAGATAGGGTATATAACCAATCACTAAAGGATTTTTAAATTGTGGTGTATAACCAATTTTTTAATAAATGATAGGGTGTAAAACCATTTGATGGATTTTTATAGTCTCAGTGTATAACCAATTAGTATTTATATTATTAGAGTATCCATGTTGTCTCGTATAACCAACATGGAAAGTAGGATTTTGACTAAACATTGTAAATCATCTTGTTCTGGTATTGTGATTTCATTTTCATTTGTCTGAGGTAAGTATGATATTTTTATAGAGAGAGGATCAAGTATTTAACCATCCCTATAATAGATTCAAAGATATAGTTTATTTGTTTAGATGTTGGGGATTAGGTTGGATTATTGAATATCTATTTTGACTTGTTATGTTTGTGTGCTATTGCAGGTGCAGAGTGGATGTGCAGAGTGGTGGGGGGTGCAGTTTCTACCTGGGGAAGCTGTCTATACCCACAGTTTGGTAAGCTGAGGGTAAAATGGGGCATTATAATTCTGTAGGTGTAGGAAGTTGTCTATACCCATGGATTAGTAAACAATGGATAAAAGTAATTCTCCAGGCGCAGGAACCTTTCTATACCCACGGTTTGGTAAACCATGGTTAAATGTGGGTTGCTATAAATCAGTACACCCACGGTTATCAAACTGTGGGTATATATAAATAAACACGATTTATTAAACCGTGGGTAATAATAATTTTCGGTGGTCTATACCCACAGTTTTCAGAGAACTGTGGGTATAAACTTATTGTGATGGCACTATAGCCCATGGTTAGTAAAACCATGGGTATAGGGTATACCCATGGTTTCAAGGGCAATACCCATGGTTTTAAACCATGGGTATATGTGTTATTTATAGTAGTGATGAGAAATTACCTTATCGATTTGGTAACTTATGAAACATACACCCCACGAAAAAAGGATCATCCAATGATGATGTAAATATCCATAAATTAAATTATATTACACAGACATTAAAATAATTGGTAGTACATACACCAAAAAAATTAGCAGTGGCAAATATAGCATGAATCTCACGTGAATACAAGTGAGTTGAAAACCCATTACCTTGTACGTTTCCTAGGTCTAGGGTATGATAACCACCTTTATAATTGTTAAATAAATGTTATTAAATTATTCAAGAACTATATACATAAATATTATATTATATATGATCCTCTAATATTTCATTGTTAATAATATTTTAGTAGTATCATCATTTCAGTTGTTAACTAATTCGTTTTACTTTATATTCATTGTTATGTAAGTCATCTTTATTATGGATGGGATGTATATTATTCATATACATAATGATATCAAGTCTTTAAAAAAATTTAATCATCAAATGAAAATTAGTTTTGAATAGATATGATGGTGAATGAATGTCATCGCGTTCGTGGAGGCGGTAATCCGTACGTACGCACGAGCGACAATATCATTATTTTGATATTTGAATCATATATAATTGAATGTGATATCATATATAAAAAGTCATTATCATGTTATATTTAATATTTTCATCATTTGTACTCATTATTTTACCCATCCAAATGATTAAGTGTTTTAATAACAAACTACACCACGACGTGGAGATGGTAAGCCGTACGTACGCATGTATCATGACATGTCATTCATAGAATGGATAAAATAATGAATATGGTATTACCATATTTATAGTAACATCAAAATATATATATGATATTGGAGTTATTATTTTATAATATAAACAACAAAGAAAGAGGATGTGGAAGAAGAAAAGAACTTGAAAGAGGTGATGAAATATTAACTCTCCTTTTGGTTCTTCATTTTGATTTGATCAAAAGGGCTCCATAGGTTGGCCGTATGACTTACTTAAGGCCTCTGGGATATATGGAGGAGATTTGGGAGGATATTTGTTAAGATTTTGGCCCAGACTAATGGCATTGAAGGTGTAAATTTGAGAGAATGGAAAGTGGCCTCTTATAAGAGGAGTGAGGGACACCTTAAGAAAAGACTGAAATATTATTTTATAATAAAATAATTTTCGGTTTCTAATGTCTCCAAACTTAATTACTTAAAGGATAATGTGGGGATGCATCTAAAACCTCCCAACAAATAGGTTTTAGATAGTTTTTGGTCCCTATATTAACCTTATCTTTTAGATTTAACTCTTAGTTAAATAGTTTGAAATTTACCATGTCTCTTTGTATTTTTATATTATATAGTTAATAAACAAACTATAAACTTCCATGAGAACCCCAACTGGTTAATTAATCGTAAAACTATCATTACATAATTCTTTTTTCTGAATAATATATTTTTAGAATTATTATATCAACCAATAATATTTTATTTGATTTAAAAAATCATTTATGTCAATTTTGACATTATTTAATAATTGATTTTTGATAAAGTACTAACAACATTATTGAATCTCACTAAATAAATTTAATAAACCATTACATGTCCTATTAACGTATATAATTAGTGTAATTTATTAAAAGTCTCAAATTACAGTTATTTGGATATTTATAATATCAATTATTTTAATATTTCATTATTATCGTAATTACGGTGTCATCATTGTGTCCTAAATTAATTAAATTATTTAATGTCTAAAAATTATTTATAAAATATCATTATTTATGAAATATTTTTATATTTATAATGAATATTTATTATCAAATTTATCTTATGCTTAACATTATATTAAAAATAGTTTAGTTATTAAATATTGATTTTAACTCTATTAACTCTTCTTTAAATAAAATAATAGTAAATGTCCTAATCTAATCCAAGTGGAACTAAAGGATAATATTTTATTTATAAGGTTTTTTTTAGTGGAGTTACACTTATACAGTGGAATTATGACATGTGTTGGGGTAATTATGATATCATTTTTACCCTTAATTACCCTATTTACTTTTAACTATGGGAAATAAAAGTAAGAAGTTACTATTCACACAAAATAATTTTCATCTTATTAAACAACATTTGTATTACTGATATCAGCCATGTCTCTCAGATTTTTTATATTTCACTCATAGAAGAGGTAAAATTATATTTTATGCGAATTTACAAATTCTCTTAGGAGGTTGGTAAAAGACGGTAAAAAGTTCAATAAAATTTTATACATCTAATTTTATTATAAAATGACTCCAATGAATTAAATTAAACCTATATAGGTATTATGAATCTATTTTGACTTAAAATAAATTTATTTAAAATAAATAATTATTCAAATAAAAAGTCTGTTTTAAACTATAACGCATTGCTTTTCACTATTTATCAAAAATTGAATGTTTTCATAAAAATAACAACAATTCACCAAAATAAAATATGGACATTTAGAATTCAAAAATTAATTATATTTTACCAAATTTAGAACATGGAATTTGTATTAATTAATTTAAAATTAATTCCCACTGTCAAAACTGAAAAGCAGGTTTTAAAAAATAAAAACTACCAAAAGATTGATATGTGATAATGTCAAATTTAAACGTAAAATTACTTATAATCACTTAAATTTTATTAAATGATAAAAATATAATATAATTATACTTAAAAACCATTCAAATTCATAATTTAACATTATAAATTATTTTGATTAAAAAGGTTATTTTAAATTAAAATTTAGTATTTTTCTGTATTTGTCAAAATATAAAAGATATTAGAAAAGTACGAAAAATTTATCCAAAAATAAATTTTAATGTCCCAATTCAAAAGAATAATTTAATTTCATTAAATTGAATATATTAAAGTGTCAAATATTGGTTTTAAAAATTGTTTTCCGTTAAAAGGTGGTAAAATTGCATTTTGTTTTAAAATACTTCTTTTATCTGAAAAAATGATGTTTTTATTATATTATGTCACAAAACACATAATATATATTCTAAAATTATATGGAGTATATAAAATCTAAAATTTAGTTAATATTATTCACAAGAACTTTTCAACGGCTAGTTTGGCATGTCGTGATGCGCTTGAACTCGGTGTTGCGTGTAGCGCAAAGTATTGTATTACCTAATTGAAAATTACATACTATGAAATCTTGGGGTGTTGCAGTTGGGTTAGGAAGTGTGAAGTTGGGGAAAATTGGAAAACCAAAGGGAAAGTGGTAGTGGGGTACCGTTGATATTATTTATTATATTATATACTCATGTATGCGATACTTGGTGAGGGTCATTATGGTGAGGTTGGGAACATAGTATACTTGTTTATATGATGAGTTAGTTTAACATGTTCTTCACTGTGTTTCATCACGCTTTCATTAATTTTACATGAGAGGCTTTGAGGAGGATCTTAATTAGTATACTTTTATACTCACCATAAGTATATATAAACTATTTTCAGGTCACTTGGAGAAGGTTGGAGATCAGGATGGTTACTACTATCTAGGGGTTTCAAGGGCTGTTGGGCTTCGTTGTTACTGTTTCTTTCAATTTCCTTGGGT
Source organism: Viscum album (assembly GCA_963277665.1). Classification (NCBI taxonomy): domain Eukaryota; kingdom Viridiplantae; phylum Streptophyta; class Magnoliopsida; order Santalales; family Viscaceae; genus Viscum; species Viscum album. The sequence goes on along the minus strand of OY728122.1, from coordinate 1,513,104,728 downwards.
ACATGCAGTTTTTCAATTCAATTATAGTAGTTCTTTCATAACATTACATATGTGTACTTTTTATTTATTTTATATTGGAGTTTGATTTGGATTTGGTAGATGTCTATGTTATCTCTCTCTTTCTCATGTGTTCTCTTAGATGGTAATGCGTACCATTTGTGTGTTTACTATATGCTCGATGCTAGTCATCAACCTGAGGCCTACTGGAGGTGGGACATGGGATTCACTATCTCCCTTCTCACATTGCTAGCCTAGATGGGGTATAACTTATGGGTTGGGGTTCTTAACACGATTACTATGTATACCAATCACAAGATCATAAAGGTTGTCTTCTCGTAGTAAGAGTTGAACCCATGGTAGAAGAAATTGGATGAGTATATTAATTCACATTATTTTGACCAAAAAATATTCTTAGGAACTGAAATTGTGTTGATGACTCTTTTAGTAGGATGAAAAAAATAATGATGTTCAGGAATCTAGTTCTATGTTGGATATGATGACCTTGTGAGCTGATATTTAGGATGAAGTTCAAGAGGGACAAGAGTAAATGAACCTTGTATCCTTATCACATGAGTCAACACATTAGAGAATGATTAGGAAAGGGTATTATGATGTTGTGATGTGCTTCTCCTTGTGGTTTATCCATTATGGTGAGGAGTCACCATCCAATTAGAGTATAGAAGAGGATGAGATCATCTATGTATGGAACCAAGTTATTGTGCCCTCATGTATTCGTGAGAAGATGATGTGTGAGTTTAATTCTTTGAAATGGATGGTGCATATAAATTTTACCAAAATGTCTTGTTACATATATTTATAGTATAGTTGTTGAGACCTGAAAAGGAAGAATTCAGTTTTCATGACATGATGCTACACCTTCCGGCAGGTGATGGATTATCATCAATGGCCAAGGGGTTTTCTATAGTCATTTCCCATTCTAGAATGGATATTGGATGATGTAGACAAAACATATGTGGTGGAATTATGGAAAGACCATATATGAATGTATTTATTTGGGTTGTTTTGGGAATGATGATAAAACATCACCACATCTTAGCTATCTGTAATACTTTTACTTTGGATCAGTTGGGGGATATGTATATACCCAAGATCATAGGTTCTATTGGTGTTTCCTATATCATAGTTTAATATATGATTCATGCTTCAATTTTTATGTTCCGTAAGATATTATAGAAATGTTTTGGGTACCAAGTTTTTTATTATTAATTCTTTTCACACATTGATAAGTGACAAATTAGATCACATTATCCATGTGTATTGGTTCATGCATATAAAATGCTTTAACAATTATAGTGGGAATTGTTAGAAGAATGCAGTTCACATTGATAATCCATATAATAACAGTTACCAAATGAAAAATCCAATGGCTCAATATGAGGTATTTTATTATAGGCCATGATGATAACATATTTTTTGGACTGACAATTGTGATTTGGTTTTTTTTTTAGATTGAGTCTCATTCATGAGACATCAGATCAGGTTGAGTATATTTTTAATGATATGACTATTTATCTGAGTAGAAAACATTTTTATGTTAACCAATGTCATATAACCCATGAGTTTATAGTGGGAAATCATTTATTCATTTGAGTTTCACCATGTTTGGATCGTCACAATATTAAAATCAATGGGATGTTGGTGCTCAGGTTTGTTGAAACTTTTGTGATTCTGGAAAGGATCAGACCAGTGGTGTATTGATTGGATATTCCACATAAATAAAATGTAATGAATGATTTTTTTCATGTGTCACAGCATAAAATGAATCAACTCAACCTTAATCATGTTATATATATCAATGACGTTGATACTGAGGCTAATGCATGTTTTTTGGAGCATCTTATTCCTAATATTGGTCACAGTGTGAAGGTGTTGCAAGTCACAAGAGACTCAGCCCAGTCGGTTAGGACTAATAATGTTCATCCAAGAGACTCGAGATGAAAAACAGGTAGACACAGAGAATTTGGGGTACTGTATATGGCACTGTTTAGTACTGTAGCAGCCAGAACTATTCATCTTTTTCGGCTTTCAGAACAACGGTTTGGGCCTTGGGTCCTTCAATGCCTCAGGCCACCCAGGACCTTCAGGCCAGTAAGGATTTACGGCCACCTAAAGGCCTTTGGGCCACCTCAAGGACTTCATGACACCTCAAGGCCTTCAAGAAGCCTAAAATATTGTATAAATTACCAAGAAGACTCTACAAGGAGTGGAATCCATATGAGGATTCAGAGCTGGCGCATTCACCAGAGCAGAAGCTTTGGTGGATTTTTCAGAAAGAGAGGGTATGTAATTTTTCATCGGGACTAGCATGTTTTTGAATAACAAGCCTAGACAAACAAACCATGTGAATGTGTAGAGATGAAATCAAAATAAAGAAGCTATAGGCGGAGTTGTTCCATGTAGTTATAGCATGTATATTTCATAAGACCTACGGGTCAAGTAATCTCTATGCCTACGGGCCTTGTAAGGGTCCTCCCTCATCGCATGAAAATGGGGTTATCGAACATCAATACAAAATTATGGCCTTCGGTCTATTCGGGCAAAGGGGTTGTAGTGTATGATATTGTTGTTAGTATGAGTGATATATTAGTATGGATATGTTTAGTAGGAAACATGGGAGAACAAAAATATATCTGATCTCAATGGCCTAATTTTCTATAGGGTAATCATAAATATTCTTTGGAGTACAACTAGAAGATGAACTACTATAAGGGTGGACATTGTAAGATCCAGATCATTTTTGGGATTCCTCATTCTTTTTTATGTATTATTTTAATCTTTTTTATTATATTGTCATTTTGTAAACATTTGGGTGGTTTTGAGTGAATTTGGAGAAATTTGGAAGCTAATGGGTATAGGAATGGTTGATGCATGATATGGGAAACCTATGTGGTTTATCCCATGAAATAGTGCACCCCATTTTTGATCCATAGAAGGTGGTACATGATTTGACCAAACCATGTTATATCCTTACCTAATATATTTACCTTTGTAATGTTGGGATTTTCCTAGTCGGAGAATGTTTTTTCGAATGAAGAATGATCATAAGAGTAATTGTGAACCCCTTTCGTAGAGGCATATAGTTTAAACCCATGATTTGTAAAACTATATACCCAGCGAAGGAAAATTTTCACCTAGGAAACTACTTCAAAATAGGCATCTAAAATCACTAAAAATGGATTTTATCAGTGCTTGATAATATATGACTACATGAGAAATTCTAAAATACTTGGAAAATTATCTTTGTCAAAAAGGTGCTGATAAATGGGACCTTTATTATCACTTTAAGAGGAAATGATAAAGGAACCATTTATCTGATATTTAATTTAGTGCTACTAAAGAAAAAATTATCTATACTTATAAAATAACAATAAGTTTATACCTTTATTTTTTATTTTAAAATCATTGATAAATGTTTTTTCTACAGTGATTTTAAAAGTGCGGATAATGGGTCATTCTATAGTGTGATGTAACAACACCCCACAACACCCAAAATGCAGTATATATCAATCAAAACAAGTCCCAATATAGGATTTAAATGAAATGAAATTTACAAAACAAACACAATAAAATAACTATAATATAGAAATCTCAAACATTGATTTATATAGTTAAATAAATAAAAATTGTTTTATTCATTCATATACATCAATTTTCATTTATCACATAATCCTAACATGACCCATGTTATTTCCAGACAAGCTGCCCCTGAAGAGTAAAAGAATGCACCTGTATAATGAAAAAATATTGAATTTCTGTAATTATATATACAAATGAATTAATAGAAAGTGTTAATTTAACAAAAAATGAGGTCAATTTTAAATTAAAATACACACTTAGAGTCATACTGGTAACACCGTGCATCAAGTTAAGAGGCAGAAGATTCCAACACATCTCAAATGACATTTGGATCATTGTTCAAAATTATCAAAAGAAATATGATTGTGTTTTATTGATTTTGTGTACATCAAATTTTTTTTAAATAAATTTCATACTTAACTAGAGACACATACATTTTCCTCATTATGATCAAATTGTGTATCATTTTTATGTGAAAAAGAGTCATACATTCACAAATGACTTCAAAATTTCTGTTATATAATATCCGGAAAATCTGAGTTGTTTGATCGATTTTTAGTGACTAAACTTTTTGAACTAAAAAATCAAAAAAAATGGATGTGTTTGTTTAGTTTTGGGGTGTGGCTGATTCATGAAAATGCATGAATCATTGAGTAATAGTCGTTATACCGTACATCAAATTGAGGTGTATATGATTTCAACAAATCTCATATAACTTATCGATCATTACATTAAGTGTGACCGAAGTACACACCTCAATCATCCACCATTTCCAAAAATATATAACTATGTAATCCTTAATAAACAATCAAAATTTCTTGAACCGATCCTAAAACCATCCCACAATGAAAAATTATTGATTTCAACAAAAATAAACATCCCCAAACCAGGATGATATAAAGTGGGGGACTAATTCAAGAAATGCTCTCAATTTAATGGTTCTCATTCATAAAAAAATAATTTGAACTAGAAAAGTACAATATCATCATTATTTTATAATGAAAGATGAACATACAACAACCAAAAAATAAAACTGATAAAACACGGAATGTCTTCACCCCAACATGGGAGACAACAACTAAGATAATGTTTTTTATGAATCTTTTACATAAACTCAGCCAAAAATAAATCCTCCACCAACTCCTCAAAAAGGAGATCCTTAGAGAATATGTCATTAAACATTATCCCTGGATGAATACCAACAATTAAAATAGAAGATTTTAACAGATCCTTTGACACCATCTCTGATGAAGAGGAAATAACCTCTTTGAATTGTTCAACAGAAGCTTCCACTATCCGCTGTGAGACACTCATGAGATCTTCCCTTTTCTTCATCTTCAACTCCTTATGTATAATCTATAAGAAAAATATGAACATAAGAACCTCCCATTTAATCCCAACTTGACTCCATTTTGTGGAAAATAACTCTCATTCTTCCAAAGCTAAACCCCCAAAGAAGACCTATAACAACAAAACTAAAATGGCTTCATGAGATCCCAACACTCTGAAGAACTGCTAAACTTACTAAAGACACATAACTACCTCTAACAAACCTCAATATCCACAAACAATGGTAACCAACTATGAAGGACTAGAAAAAGGGTGAGACCCACTAGAAACATTGAAGACCATTCTAGTTGGTAGATTTTGAATAACATGAAAATCAAAAAATCTGGTTCAGAATTAATTCCTCACATAGACACACATATAAAAATTATCAAAAGTAATATGGGGGGTTCACTTACACCTTTATCACTAGACCCAATAATTTATCAAAATTTTAATCCATGACTATTTGAACGAAATCATTTTATTTTTCCAATTGTTTTTCATTGTAAATGCTTACTCACAACAGCTGAGACAAAAACAGGACTAAATTCATGCTAACCCATCAGAATGAGGAACTATTATTCATACTCAACAGGATGACATTGTAGTGGGTAATATTTTACATAGTATATGATTTTACTATGATTAAAAAAAATCAGAAACACCATGTACTAATCAAATATAAAAATAACCACCAAATATATTACTAGGACACTAAGTTATTTTTTTGTTAACAGTGGGCCAATATAGACAAGGCTATCAATCGGTACATAGTTATTTCCCATTTGGTAATCAGTCCCTACCACAATAGTTTACCACTATATCTTCACCAATCTCTTCCATAAAATCATCTAACCACTCTTTTAACTCCACTTAAACATAAATTACACCCCAAATGAGACTAACATACTAACATTAATGGGGATTTCATGGTTGGATCATGTGGGGCATTTAAACCTCTATATCCTCAAAATTTTCATACTCAATATGATTCAACTAGATTTTTGAGGTAATATATTCAACCATTGGTGTTTCATATGTGTAAGGATAGATATGAAGAAATTTCTAAAACATGTCCAGAATTTTAATAGTTTTGATCAATTTTAAGGATAATTTCCACTTCTTTCTAATCCATTAGGGAACCAATATCAAGGAAACATAATTATAAACATGATTATTAACTATAAATTACAATGGAAACCTCTAATGTTTAGTTTAATGCGTTGGTACACTTTGAGTAGTTTCAATTTCTTTTTCAATTAACATCACTCGTTACATATTATCTTAGCCCAGACTAGGGCTATTTATATGTGATTAATCTATATTTATCCAATAGAAATGAGAGTGAAAATTTATTTAATATAATTCATCATATTGGTCTATCTATGTAAGTTATTGAAAACTATTTTTATAAGATAATTACACCAACGAATGTTAATCCTTCTAGGAGAAACTAATGTCAAGAATTAAGGCTAAAACAATATCCTCCAATATCAATATATTTCGATTAGAATGGCTGTTAGTCTATGGAATAAATAAAGTATATACTTTCAACCATATTCTCATTGAAAATTAATGTCCTTGATATATCCAATTTAGAAACACCACATCTCTATCAAATATAACACTGTATATAACACCTAGAATAATCATTATCTCTTTGACATAATATTAATCGAGTTCATAAACATAGGAAGCTTATTCAACATATAATAAGTTGATCATATTTTTTACATTTTCCACTCTAACCCACACTATGTCTTTAAATTTAGTTTATCTTGGTAAATTGGTTATGAAATCCATCGTGATTTCATCTGATTTTCTAATTGGGAAAAATTTATCAAAAGAGTACTTATTGGTGTTTTGTTTTTTTCCTTCACCAGAGTATTGGTAAAAATTTAGTGATTAATAATATGATTCACTTCATCATTAGAAACCACAAAAATATGAGACTATTATTATTCTACATCATTATGATCCTTACGTGAACTAAGAGAAGTCGCACAAGAAGTGGAGAAGAGATGAGATATAGTGTTATTCATGGTTAAGAACAAAAACAATGAAACACGTGGAACCTAAAACCTCAAACAATGATAGCTGAAAAGCTTAAAATAACATATATTTAAATAGAGTATTCTTTCACCTATAGGAACATAGAGAAGTCGCTCTGGTAGTGGTGATGAGATGATATTTATGGTTCAACATGGTTAAGAACAGTGCAAAATTAAAAAGTTAAAATAGTTAACCAAAAAGTTAAAATAATGATATAGGAAAATTTAAAAATAACATACATTGGATTCTTAGCATTATTTTTTTTGAGGGATGACAGAGGAGTCATACTGATAGTATGGGAGCTTCGTGAGATCATGAGAATCATGACTGACTGAGTACCAATTACAGTTATTTATAATTTATTGGGTATACTTTTAACATCACTTTTATAAAAGCGATGATAAAAATACATTTTATCAACATTAAATTCGTAAGCGCTAATAAAAGGTATATATATCAGTGCTGAAAATACACTGATAAAAAACATCTTTATCAATTCTACTATTTTATCACTGATAAAGATTATTTTTATCAAGGATTTTTGCACACTGATAAAAGTTTTTTTAAATAAATTCATTATAAATTTATAATATTAAATATAAATTATTATTTATTAATAATTATAAAATAAATATTTAAAAATAAATATTTATTTATTTATATTAATTATAAATTTATAAATTTATAAAGATATTAATTAAACATTTTTAAATATATTTATTTAAAAATATATTTTAAACATTATTAGGGGATATATAATCTTAAATATATATTTTTTAAAATTGAGTGAAATTGAAATTTTCAAAATGGGTACAATTTAAAAATATTTAAAATATTGATATGTATTATTAATTAAATATAAATTAATAACAAAAGTTGGATATATATATATATGTATGATGAATACATATTAAAAATACTAAAAAATATTAAATATATATATAAAAATAAATAATATAAAATATTCAAATTAAAAAAAACAATATTGAAAATGAATGCCCATGTTTTAATAGTATTAAAAAATAAATAAATTTGGCCATGAAAAAACAAATATATTAAATGTATCATGTTATAATTAAATAATAAAATATACTGAAATTTGAATAAATTACATAAATATTAGGTATATGCGTTTCTATATATTTGGTAAATATATTTGTCTGTGCATTTGTATATTAAATAGAATTAATTACATATATATATATGTATGTATGTATATATGTGAAATCAATGTAACACATGACATTGGATATATGTTAAATAGAAAAATCAATCAACATTAAAAATGAATAAGACATTAATCTATTATTAATTAAATTTTATTCCTCCTTTATATTTTTATATTTATCATATGTTGTAAATTAATATTTCTAAATAATATATATATATATATTATACTTTTTAATTTTTTATTTACAGTTGTTTCTTTAACAAATTTTGAAATAATTTTTTCATTTATTCATTGGATAATTTTTTTTGATAAATTATATATTCATTTATATATCTATCATTAATATATACTATTTATCAGTACATATAATATATATATATATAACATTTTATCTTTTACATAAAAAAATATTTAATTAAAAAATGATTAAAATTAATCTTATTTTACTCATTATAAATGTATGTTTATTTAATTATTTCATTTTATTCATTTTACATATATATATAATTAATATACACTATTAATAGAATTTTAAAATGTATATATATATATATATAAATTAAATTTATTCATATTTAATAATTTTTATTTAATTAAGGAAATGGTTACTGTTTTTAAATTTATTTGTTTAATTATATTATTTTTTGTGAAGCTTTATTAGAGAATTCAAAAATATTTAAATTTATCAGTGCATTAAATTTAGTTCTAATAAAGGGTCCTTTTTTTATTGCTTAAAAATGCATTGATAAGGTGAATTTTATTAGTTTTGATAACGATGGACTTTCTCAAAGTACATTTCAAGAATTTATAAATTCTAGTGTTGTTAAAGGTGCATTTTCTATTAGTGGTAAATGAAACCCCCAAATAATTATTTAAAATTTTTTGAACCGTTAATTTTTATCCAAAAAGTAGCTAACTTAACTTCATACATTTTCATTCAATCTTGGAGGATCTTAGGAGGCTTCTATATATCTTAAAACCCCATTCTAGTCTAAATTTAATATCTTGTGAAATAATTCATCTTCCCTTCTAGTATGTGATATCTTCTAATTTGGTTTCCTCCCTCTCTCATATAATTCTATCTTCTATTGGATGGATGGTTTCCACTGTTGGGGATAGGTCTATATATATTGTTCAACATATCATGTTTTGTTGGATTTGGAGACATTCTTTTGATTCTAGATCACCTCCTCCAATGTGATTTGGATTATTATAAATCGAATTAGGGATTTCAGTTTGGCAAGAATCCATTACCATTCATGATATAGGTTGTATAATTTTGAATTTCCATATTCTTGATTATAATTTAGTGTATGTAATTGTGAATTTGAAATATCCCAATTGGAAAATTTCATTTGAAATTTAATTAATTGGATTTTACTATGTGATTATGAATTTGGACTCATAACGGGATTATGAATTTGTTTAAATAATGAGATTATGAATTTGGTAAAATAATTGGATTATGAATTTGAATGAATAAACAATTATGGAAATGGGGTAAAAATGGTTTATGAATGTGGAACCACACGATGAAAAATCTGAGAATGATGGTAATATAATGTTCCTTGTTAGGGGATACTTCACCAAAGACCAATAGGGTCCTAGACTACTATTATTGGCCCCCAAGATATATTTATTGATTTTCATTTCATCACTGAGTTATTTGATAGGGATTGCTACTCCAAATACCCATGTGATTCCAGACTAATTATCTAGTCCCCCAATGTATTTAAGTGAAACTACAATATAATAAATAATGAAATCTCAAGAAAAAATTGAATTTGATATTCCATTGGTGGATGATTAAGAATCTGGAATGGGCCAAACCAGGTATTTTTTGGTTCTTTTGTCACCATATACCTGGGGGCCAATACGGCTAATGGATGAATATTAAATGTGAAATAATTTATCATTTTGAATATATTGTTTATAAAATAAAATAAGTCATTATTGATTGGAAGTTTCCCTAGATGTTGTTGGTGGTTGAGTATTGAGTTGTACTCACACCCAAATCAGATTTCCTGATCAGAACATGAAGAAACATCATATTTTCAAGACATGATAAGCGAAAGATCCCTTTGTTATATGGGTGATTTGGGATTCAGGATGGACCATGAATAGTGAAATGGACATGATATAGGTTTCCACATGGGAGTTTCCAGTGTGCCAATATTTTGGATTTTTATGTAATACATATATGAAATGATATATTAGGAGATTTTGTTTGGGATTTTACTTTTCTGTTTGTTATTTAACATACGATTCTTCGAATTCTGTACTTTTTTAGTTCATATATTGTTTAATGTTTATTATAAATTGTTTATTTTTTTATTATCTCATGATGTTTTTCTTATTTCATAATGATGGTATAGTATCTCTATGTTCCATTTTTGACCATCACTGCTTGTAACAGCCCAAGATTATATAAAAAAATATTCTTTTTAATTTTATTAATGTCTTGTGTTGTACACTACACCAAAAGGAGCTTGCACAACACACATCCTTGACTTGACTTTCATTACACGCAATCGCGACCTTCCTTGATAGCGTGTGTAGTACGCAATACCGAGTTTCACTAAACAACGATATGCTATAAAAATATTATTAAAACTAGCCGTTATGAATAGTAATAACCACTTTTTGAAATCCAGTAAATCTTATTTTTCAAAATGAACTTTATTTTTGGATTCGGAGTATCGAATTTAGCCTAAGGTGAAATTTTGGTACATTTCGGATAACTTTCATATTCTGATGAATAGTGAAAATTACTAAATTATAATTAAAAACAACTTTTTTAATCGAAATAATTAATAGTGATAAATCATTAATTTGAGTGGTTTTAAAGTATATTTAGAATATATTTTTACAATTTAATACAATGTTGGTCATTGGATGTAGTTTCACATTTAAACTAGACATAAACAAGTGTCAATCTTTTGATAGATATTGTTTCTTAAAAACACGCTATTTGTTTTAACAGCGGGATTTAATTATAAAATTAATTAATGCAACTTTTATGTTATGAATTTGGTAAAATAGACTTCATTTTTGAATTCGGAATATGAAATATAGCTTGGGATGAAATTTTGGCATTGTTCTGAAAAAACATCAATTTTTGATGAATAGTGAAACTACTAAGTGGTAGGTTAAAAACTGAATCTTGCATAAAACTTAATTTTACCGCTTCTGTGAATGGAATTTCAAAAATCCGAGAGACATGGTTAATATCAAGGATAAAATGTTGTTCAATGAGATGAAAATAATTTTTTGGTGAATAGTAACTTTTTACTTTTTTTACCACGGTTAATAGTAAATAAGGTAACTAAGGGTAAATATGATATTAATATTACCCTAACACATGTCCTAATTCTATTGGACAAGTGTAATTCGACCAAAAACAAACTTAGGAATAAAATATGACCATTTAGGCCCACTTGGATTAGATTAGGACATTTATTATTAATTTATTTAAAGAAGGGTTAAAATAGTTAAAGTCAAAGTTTAATAAGTAAATCATTTTTAATATGGGGTTATACATACGATAAATTCGACTATAAATATTCATTAGAAAGATAAAAAGATTTCCTACATGATGGTATTTTATTTGTAATTTTTAGACATAAAATAATTTAATTTATTTATGACACAACGATGATGGAGTAATTATCTTATTAATGAAATATTGACATAATTGATGTTATAAACACCAAAATAAATGTAATTTGAGATTTTTTATGAATTCCACTAATTTTCTAGGTTACTATGATATATTAATGTTGATTTAATCAAATTGGTTCGAACATTTAATTCTGTTATGACTTTCACAAAAATCATATATCAAATAGTGTCAAAATTGACACAAAATAGTTTTTAAATCAAATATTATATTATTAATTGTTATTGTATTCCTAAAAATCTAAGGTTCGGCCAAATGACTTAGATAAGGATATATATATTGATAATAAACAATTTGGGGTTCGTTTGGTATGTTATAGTAAGTTTATTAACCATATAGTGAAAGAAAACAAAAAGACATGGTAAAAGTTAAATTATTTAACTTAGAGTTAAATCTAATTGATAAGGTTAAAATAATACCCTAAACTTGTCTAAATCCTATTGGTTGATAGACTTTAGACCAATCCCCACTTTATCTTCGAAATAAGACCCTTTGGAACCATTATAAACCGATTTTGACTTTAATATAAAATAATATTTTGAGATATTCCTAAGGTGCCCCTCTCCTCCCCTATAAAAGGACACCTCCTTCCCCTCCTCCTCACACCAATTTGAGCACTCAAGCTCGGCCAACCCCTGCCAATTTATCCTCTACACTTCCCTAGCAACATCCTAGAGGTTCTGGTCTTCCTCAAAGACCAATTTTAGTGCCCTAAGAGGAGGTCTCAAAGAGGCACTTCAAAGAAGAGGTAATTTCTGTTACCAATTCTTTCATCTTTATTTCTTATTCCACTTCTTCTTCTTAGGTTGTTTCATTATGAAGTAATAACATCAGTATCACTCATATACTGATATGTTATTATAAGTATGAAACAACCCTATTTCACCATCTATCCATCCTACGGAAAAATAAATCACCGCGCGTGCGTACGTACGGAATACCGTCTCCACGCCGTGGTGTAATCTATTTTCCACCACCACCTTACATGGATGGGTATAATGGTGTAAAGAATAACTATACATGGTTATTACAACATCATATTGATTCTGATATATTGTATAATCCACTCCAATTCAATTCAATATTTATAGAAATGATATCATCGCTCGTGCGTACGTACGGACTACCGTCTCCACGACGCGATGAGATTCATTCTCCATGTTAACCATTTAAGAATGATTATAATGTATATATAAGAAATAATAATGAAATATATGACATTATAAAGCTACTGGATTTATGTATATATATACATATGTATGTCATCTACTTACTTCCATTTCAAGACAATAATGAAAGAAAAACAGCGTTCATGCGTACGTACGGACTACCGTCTCCATGAACGGTGTTTTTCATTTTATTTATCTATCTATTATATATATATATATACTGAATATATATGATATATAAATCATATTTTATATTCTGGAAGTAAGTAAATCATGATATAAGTAATAATAATGTCAAGAACAACAAGTCAAAACACCTACGATAAATGAAACGATTTTACCCAAAACGCTTCTTTAACATGGAATTTACAAAAGAACGGGTAATATAATGTCATAAGTGAACCATATATGATATCATAACAATGAATATGATTCTGTAATAAGTCAATGACATTATTTAAATCATTATACAGGAGGTTCGGACACTTACAAAGCAAATCGGACCCAAGGTAAGGGAAAATATCACAATCTCATTTTTATTCGAGATTGTTTATTCGTAAGTATTTACTGGGGTGTATTTTATCATCCACATCCATGTTCCCTCAATATGTAATATTGTTTCCATCCACTTGCAATAGTTTAAATCCAATTTTACCCTTAGGTGAGTTTTTAGTAAAGAATATGAAAGGAATCTTTTGTCATTTTTCCGTACGAGCTACTTTTTGACTTTTCCGACAAAAATACGAAGAATGTTTTTTTTAACTTATACGGAACGAACGGATTTTTACGGTTTTATAAAGCCTTATTTTCATGAACCTTCCTCCAAAATATTTCATGACTATTTTTAATAAAATCTCTTTCTTTTAAAATTGTATGATGTTTTGTGAAAAGAAATTGATTTTGAAGAAGAAAGGATATTTTCCTCAAGAATTCATTTCAAGTGTTTTATCAAAATTATTTTCCATCTAAGATAATAAAGGGTTCTGTTTCTATCCATATTTTTACATTGATTTGACTATGTTGTGATGGAATTATGTTTATGAATTCCTTTATCTTATATGAATGGTTTTATGATGTCATGTTGTTTAAGAATCCCATTTTTATTACATGGGTTATGCAATGATGTATGATTTATGATTTTGTGGCACACATAAGAATGGTATCATTATGAGATGGGTGGGACCTATATCTCCCTCCAATGCATTGGGTAAAGATTTCATATCTCATGAGATAGACATGGCTGGAATGGTAGGTTATACCGGTTCAGTGAAACAGGACTGAAACGAGGATTACTCGATTCAGAAAGGGACTTTGTCCACTAAGATAGTCTTGGCAATGAGTCTTGACTAAAAAGAAATGATTCTATATGATTATGTGTGTATGCCACAATGAGTAATGTTTTAAGTAAGGGTTTCATTTTCACTACTATGATTTATCCCATGTTATGAAATTATGCTCTCTTTTGCAGGTTAAGATTTCCAAAAATGTTATGTTCTTATGAAAATTATGTGATTGATATTTCTTTTGTTTACCCTTACTGAGCATTTGAGCTCACCCTTTTATGTTTTCTTTTCCCCAGGATATAAAGAAAGGTTTTAGGTAAAAAAAAGGAAGATCTTTGTGGGAGATTTTGAAGATCTTTCACCAGGATTAGAAGATTACGTTCCGAGTTTCCAAAGACACTAAACTATTACGATCCTTGTGTGTGTATTTTTGTTATGTATTAAGTATTCCGCAAAAGTAATGTAATGTTCATGTAAGTCAGGCTTCGGGTCTCTACAGTTGGTATCAGAGGAAAGGTTTAGTCAACCTTTGGAAACTAGGATGCGAAAACGTTAGTGAGATCCCTAGAGATATTTCTAAGGTATGTCTAGGGATGTCCCTAGGGATAAGTATACGAATAGGTTATAGTAATAGAATTACGCTAACGATCATAGACTTAAACCTGAGATGTTGGATATTGAAGGTACTCCCCCTTTATTATGTTGTTTTCCCTAGCATGATTTTTGCCTCTCACACTATTCTTTTGGGGTTTTAGACGATGGCTGGAACCCGAAGGAACCGTGTTGATCAATGCAATGGACAATGCAATGATTGCCCTCATGAACAAACAAATGTTATGGGAGATGGAGTGCAAAATCTTATTGCTATACTTACACAAGCTATGAATCATTCTGGACTTCCAAATGAGCAGAGAAGGGAACAATATTCAATTGAGTCCTTCATGAGGCAACGTCCACCTTCTTTCAGTGGGTCTTCTGATCCACTTGTGGCTGAACAATGGATCAGTACTACTGAAAAGATATTTTCAGTTCTTCAATGTTCTGAACATGATAAAGTCATCTTAGCAGTATATCGTTTGGAAGGTGAAGCTGATCAATGGTGTAATCTTATCAAGAATACGAGGCCAAGAGATGAAATTGAGTCCATGGAATGGGACGAGTTCAAGAACTTGTTTTTCAGTAAGTACTTCCCTCGTATTCTTCGAACAAAGATGGAGAAAGAATTTCTTGAACTGAAGCAAAGGGACGATGAATCTGTTGGTACCTATGAAGCAAATTTTACAAGACTTGCAAGGTATGCTTCTGGAATTATCATCCAACCTGAAAGTAAAGTTGATCGATTTTTCTGTGGCTTAAAACCAAGTCTTCGAAGGGCATTAGCTATAAGAGACTTCAGTAGCTATGAAGAAATTGTGCGTTGTGCTATCAAGGTAGAAATGGAAGTTGATGTTACATATCCATCTCATGGTTTTGACAAGAAACGAAAGATGGAGTTCAAGGAGAAATCTCAGAATAATTGTGAAAAGAAGATGAATGTTTCCTTATGCACAATGTGTGGAAAGAAGCATGGTGGAGATTGTCTAAAAGGGACTAGAAAATGTTTTAAGTGTGGAAAAGAAGGTCATCGAGCAGCTGAGTGTCGAAGTAATGGAAAAAGGGTTTCTAATGATGTGAATAAAGCAAACACTGCAGAGAACGCACCGCCAACACTTCAATGCTTCAAGTGCAAGGAAATGGGGCATTATGCTAATAATTGCCCTAATCCTAGGGTTAGTGATGATCAACATGAGCAACCACTAAAGGCAAAGGACAAAGGGAAATCACATGCGATCACTATTGGCAATGATGAATATGACAACGATGTGGTGGAATGATTAAGTGTTTATGTAATGGGATTCCAAAATAATGTTGTATCATTGAGTATTGCAATATTTATTGATGTGGTATTCAAAGTGATTGAGATATTTTTTGGAAATAAGATGATATGCGCATAATGAAGACGAGAAAATGAAATGTTTAATAGTATTCATGAGCTCATGATTGATATAAGGACTAAGTGATATCATGGTTTGAGTATATAGAATTTTGAGGATTTTGGTATGTGGAAAGTGTTAACTTTTAACTGCACTCATGTTTTCACTAAGGTATTCAAGAGAATACACGATTAAATACTTTGAATGTTTGGAATGTGACCAACAAGACATATCTTATGATATGTGGGGATCAACGACAGTATTAAATCTCTGGTAATCGTTGTCACTATATTATGAGAGTGGACTGCAGTATTATAAGGCTAAAGATTAGACTGGATTATGTTGGACATAAGTTAGTGTTGTTTAAGGATAGAAGATTTTCGATATTATTGATGGGATGTTATAGTAACGTAGTTTTAGAAAAAGGGACAACCTGCAGGACGGGCGACAGCCCATCGTTTCGGACAAGGCTGTAGGAATCGAACCCACAACCAAAGTGCAACTGGCCTTTATCACCTACCACTGGCCTACAGGAAGTCCCTGTTTAGTAGAAACTAGTTTTATTATATTAAGCTGTATGATATATGAAGTATAAGTCCATTTTAGGAACTATATATGATTAATCTCACTATAGAATGACTTATGTATATTTAATAACTTTTGCTTACCTTTTGTTTGAGACAGATGGAATGACCCGTCATTCTATCACATGATCTGCTAACACTTCACGAATAACAAATTCAACTTCATTTATTTAAGATATGAAGTGGAAATTGTTCAAGGCACGAACAACAGTGATATTGTATCAAAATAAAGTAAGTATTTATTCTAATTCAAATTTTCAACTTTAGGGAAATGATCTTGAAAACCAAAAATGTTGTCCTAGTGATCTTATACCTGATGAATCAGATGGTACCTTAGATCGTCACAAATTTATGGATTTGTGATTACTAGATTTTCCATAGCCATGTTCTCTACCACTCTCCATCAGAACATGGTGGTTAGATTTTCTTCCATATCCATATTTTCACCTATGTGGAAACCCAGTGATTAGTTTATTTGGGTAATCGTTACATTTCATACTTTAGTTTTCAAAGCCAAGTTTTGGTATTCCCTTTTACGATGTGGGTTTCTATTAAAGAAACTTTCAAATAGTAAACCATTTATAACCCCCGACGAATTTCGAGGGCGAAATTCATTTTAAGGGGGGTAGAATGTAACAGCCCAAGATTTTATAAAAAAATATTCTTTTTAATTTTATTAATGTCTTGTGTTGTACGCTACACCAAAAGGAGCTTGCACAACACACATCCTTGACTTGACTTGCATTACACTCAATCGCGACCTTCCTCGATAGCGTGTGTAGTACGCAATACCGAGTTTCACTAAACAACGATATGCTATAAAAATATTATTAAAACTAGCCGTTATGAATAGTAATAACCACTTTTTGAAATCCAGTAAATCTTATTTTTCAAAATGAACTTTATTTTTGGATTCGGAGTATCGAATTTAGCCTAAGGTGAAATTTTGGTACTTTTCGGATAACTTTCATATTCTGATGAATAGTGAAAATTACTAAATTATAATTAAAAACAACTTTTTTAATCGAAATAATTAATAGTGATAAATCATTAATTTGAGTGGTTTTAAAGTATATTTAGAATATATTTTTACAATTTAATACAATGTTGGTCATTGGATGTAGTTTCACATTTAAACTAGACATAAACAAGTGTCAATCTTTTGATAGATATTGTTTCTTAAAAACACGCTATTTGTTTTAACAGCGGGATTTAATTATAAAATTAATTAATGCAACTTTTATGTTATGAATTTGGTAAAATAGACTTCATTTTTGAATTCGGAATATGAAATATAGCTTGGGATGAAATTTTGGCATTGTTCTGAAAAAACATCAATTTTTTATGAATAGTGAAACTACTAAGTGGTAGGTTAAAAACTGAATCTTGCATAAAACTTAATTTTACCGCTTCTGTGAATGGAATTTCGAAAATCCGAGAGACACGGTTAATATCAAGGACTAAAATGTGGTTCAATGAGATGAAAATAATTTTTTGATGAATAGTAACTTTTTACTTTTTTTACCACGGTTAATAGTAAATAACGTAACTAAGGGTAAATATGATATTAATATTACCCTAACACATGTCCTAATTATATTGGACAAGTGTAATTCGACCAAAAATAAACTTAGGAATAAAATATGACCATTTAGGCCCACTTGGATTAGATTAGGACATTTATTATTAATTTATTTAAAGAAGGGTTAAAATAGTTAAAATCAAAGTTTAATAAGTAAATCATTTTTAATATGGGGTTATACATACGATAAATTCGACTATAAATATTCATTAGAAAGCTAAAACGATTTCCTACGTGATGGTATTTTATTTGTAATTTTTAGAGATAAAATAATTTAATTTATTTATTACACAACGATGATGCAGTAATTATCTTATTAATGAAATATTGACATAATTGATGTTATAAACACCAAACTAAATGTAATTTGAGATTTTTTATGAATTCCACTAATTTTCTAGGTTACTATGATATATTAATGTTGATTTAATCAACTTGGTTCGAACATTTAATTCTGTTATGACTTTCACAAAAATCATATATCAAATAGTGTCAAAATTGACACAAAATAGTTTTTAAATCAAATATTATATTATTAATTGTTATTGTATTCCTAAAAATCTAAGGTTCGGCCAAATGACTTAGATAAGGATATATATATTAATAATAAACAATTTGGGGTTCGTTTGGTATGTTATAGTAAGTTTATTAACCATATAGTGAAAGAAAACAAAAAGACATGGTAAAAGTTAAATTATTTAACTTAGAGTTAAATCTAATTGATAAGGTTAAAATAATACCCTAAACTTGTCTAAATCCTATTGGTTGATAGGATTTAGACCAATCCCCACTTTATCTTCGAAATAAGACCCTTTGGAACCATTATAAACCGATTTTGACTTTAATATAAAATAATATTTTGAGATATTCCTAAGGTGCCCCTCTCCTCCCCTATAAAAGGACACCTCCTTCCCCTCCTCCTCACACCAATTTGAGCACTCAAGCTCGGCCAACCCCTGCCAATTTATCCTCTCCACTTCCCTAGAAACATCCTAGAGGTTCTGGTCTTCCTCAAAGAACAATTTTAGTGCCCTAAGAGGTGGTCTCAAAGAGGCACTTCAAAGAAGAGGTAATTTCCGTTACCAATTCTTTCATCTTTATTTCTTCTTCCACTTCTTCTTCTTAGGTTGTTTCATTATGAAGTAATAACATCAGTATCACTTATATACTGATATGTTATTATAAGTATGAAACAACCCTATTTCACCATCTATCCATCCTACGGAAAAAGAAATCACCGCTCGTGCGTACGTACGGAATACCGTCTCCACGCCGTGGTGTAATCTATTTTCCACCACCACCATACATGGATGGGTATAATGGTGTAAAGAATAACTATACATGGTTATTACAACATCATATTGATTCTGATATATTGTATAATCCACTCCAATTCAATTCAATATTTATTGAAATGATATCATCGCTCGTGCGTACGTACGGACTACCGTCTCCACGACGCGATGAGATTCATTCTCCATGTTAACCATTTAAGAATGATTATAATGTATATATAAGAAATAATAATGAAATATATGACATTATAAAGCTACTGGATTTATGTATATATATACATATGTATGTCATCTACTTACTTCCATTTCAAGACAATAATGAAAGAAAAACAGCGTTCATGCGTACGTACGGACTACCGTCTCCATGAACGGTGTTTTTCATTTTATTTATCTATCTATTATATATATATATATATATACTGAATATATATGATATATAAATAATATTTTATATTCTGGAAGTAAGTAAATCATGATATAAGTAATAATAATGTCAAGAACAACAAGTCAAAACACCTACGATAAATGAAACGATTTTACCCAAAACGCTTCTTTAACATGGAATTTACAAAAGAACGGGTAATATAATGTCATAAGTGAACCATATATGATATCATAACAATGAATATGATTCTGTAATAAGTCAATGACATTATTTAAATCATTATACAGGAGGTTCGGACACTTACAAAGCAAATCGGACCTAAGGTAAGGGAAAATATCACAATCTCATTTTTATTCGAGATTGTTTATTCGTAAGTATTTACTGGGGTGTATTTTATCATCCACATCCATGTTCCCTCAATATGTAATATTGTTTCCATCCACTTGCAATAGTTTAAATCCAATTTTACCCTTAGGTGAGTTTTTAGTAAAGAATATGAAAGGAATATTTTGTCGTTTTTCCGTACGAGGTACTTTTTGACTTTTCCGACAAAAGTACGAAGAATGTTTTTTTTAACTTATACGGAACGAACGAATTTTTACAGTTTTATAAAGCCTTATTTTCATGAACCTTCCTCCAAAATATTTCATGACTATTTTTAATAAAATCTCTTTCTTTTAAAATTGTATGATGTTTTGTGAAAAGAAATTGA
Source organism: Viscum album (assembly GCA_963277665.1). Classification (NCBI taxonomy): domain Eukaryota; kingdom Viridiplantae; phylum Streptophyta; class Magnoliopsida; order Santalales; family Viscaceae; genus Viscum; species Viscum album. Next base: position 1,513,083,917 of record OY728122.1, on the reverse strand, counting down.
TTTTGAAGAAGAAAGGATATTTTCCTCAAGAATTCATTTCAAGTGTTTTATCAAAATTATTTTCCATCTAAGATAATAAAGGGTTCTGTTTCTATCCATATTTTTACATTGATTTGACTATGTTGTGATGGAATTATGTTTATGAATTCCTTTATCTTATATGAATGGTTTTATGATGTCATGTTGTTTAAGAATCCCATTTTTATTACATGGGTTATGCAATGATGTATGATTTATGATTTTGTGGCACACATAAGAATGGTATAATTATGAGATGGGTGGGACCTATATCTCCCTCCAATGCATTGGGTAAATATTTCATATCTCATGAGATAGACATGGCTGGAATGGTAGGTTATACCGGTTCAGTGAAACAGGACTGAAACGAGGATTACTCGATTCAGAAAGGGACTTTGTCCACTAAGATAGTCTTGGCAATGAGTCTTGACTAAAAAGAAATGATTCTATATGATTATGTGTGTATGCCACAATGAGTAATGTTTTAAGTAAGGGTTTCATTTTCACTACTATGATTTATCCCATGTTATGAAATTATGCTCTCTTTTGCAGGTTAAGATTTCCAAAAATGTTATGTTCTTATGAAAATTATGTGATTGATATTTCTTTTGTTTACCCTTACTGAGCATTTGAGCTCACCCTTTTATGTTTTCTTTTCCCCAGGATATAAAGAAAGGTTTTAGGTAAAAAAAAGGAAGATCTTTGTGGGAGATTTTGAAGATCTTTCACCAGGATTAGAAGATTACGTTCCGAGTTTCCAAAGACACTAAACTATTACGATCCTTGTGTGTGTATTTTTGTTATGTATTAAGTATTCCGCAAAAGTAATGTAATGTTCATGTAAGTCAGGCTTCGGGTCTCTACACTGCTAGTCGACATCTGATGAAAAACATGGTGGTTTACCTAAGGTCAGTTGGTAATCAAACTTAGGTAATCAGCATGTGGAATCTGAGTTGGGAATTAAAAAAATATATAAAATCATCCATCAATTTCATTTATCAAAATACCAAAAATTAAATAACTATTTCATTTTGAAATATATGAACTTCATATTGGATGATATAGGGGACATGATCAAAATAAGGGAATGACCTTATGTTTATATCTAAGGTATTAATTGAATTCATATTCTCATGGTATGAATCATAAATAAGTAGGATATATTTTGTATCATTGAATTAATCCAAAAAATAATAGTTAGTGGTTTAAAGTATGTTGAATGAATGATTTGTTTTTAAATGTGAATATTATATATTCTAAACAACAGTATAGTTATGAAACATTCTATTATTGAAATTGTTTATAAAATTTGGAAACATGACTTATATTAAATTGATACCCTTCAAAAGTGGTATAGAAAAAAGTTGATAATTTCTAGATGCACTCACTAAAGGAATTATGATCAATGTATAAATAATATTTTTAGTTAATATATGCATGATGATAGATAGATGTGATTATTTTCTATTGTTGAAAATTGATATGTGTGGAAATCCATCGATGTTAAAAATTATTTAATGATTATTGATATTTTCAAGGACATTAATTATTATTTTTGGATTATTTTAAGAATTTAATTAATATAGTGTTAATTAAAAGGACCTCCGGTATCATTTTTCCAAAGATTGGTGATTGAACCCAATTCTGAATGGAGACCTGGTTATCACGACTACCACTAGCCTACAAGATTTCATAGTTAGAATAACAATAAAAAAAATATCAATCTTATTTTGGGAATATGTTTTTTATCATATTGATAATCATTGGATTGAAATGTGACTTTGTGATCAGGTTATTATTTCTTTTTTGGAATGAGATCACAATTTTCATATCATTATTCATAAGTGAAATGCATTATTTTTTATAATATGGGAATTTATTTGAGGAATAGTGGCTTAAATATATTCTGGATGAATATTTGATGTCAATGTGGCATTATGGTTATTATGGTTTTTTATGAAAATGATAAAAATATTTTGGAGATTATTGGATTAAGGAAGGTAGATTTTTTTGTATTTGAATATTTGAGAAGCTTATGTTATTAGTAATCAAATAAAATAATAACGTTAGAAGGTATTTTGACAAAATCCTTCTAATTCTAGGATTTCATTCATTTTTAGTTTTATCTTAATGAAATTTAAATTTATTTATTAATCAAATTATATATATTGAAAAATATGTATTTTATTAAATGATGTCTTTTATAATATGATGTTTTTTTAATTTGGAGAAATATATTCCCTTGTGATAAACTTTTTTTTGGTGTAATGACCCTAACACTATTATCCTAATGCTGCTGAATTACATTTTTACATATGTACAATGTACAAGTGATCACAACCCGATGGACCAAATAATTTATACACTTTCAAAAACTATAAGAAATGAATAATTATTACAATTAATCTTGAAATGGAATACAACATAGTAACTCCATTCGAAACACCCCAATTTTTATATGATTATCCAAACATGTCATCATAAAATAAATATTAGAATCCAAGGGAAATATATAAGATAAGGAGGGGTGAGATAACATGATCTATTAGGGAAACCATAAAATGAAATATATCATAAATAAAAATAACCAATAAGGTAATGTTAATGACTAAAAATGGATACCACTAAAACACAATCATGAGAATAATATGGAAGAAATAATACTGATAAAATAATTCTATATATATAATAAAATGCGAATGAATGTTACTGATTGAAAAACTACTAGTCAAATAATTTAATTGATATTAAATAACTAATCTCATAATGATGGAATGAATAATTTGGTTCATCATATAGATACCATTAAGTCATTGGGCATGATACTCTATGTAATTAGGTTGGACATAAGACAATACCCAAACAGGGTTGTCCCATGAGTTATACAGATGCATCGGGGGGTTATAGTGGGCCCTTACCATCACCTACAAAATCTTATTCATTAATTATATGAAAGGGTTAAAATATAGTAAACATATACATTCATATTAAGACAAGAATATGAAATTTTAATAGCATTCCCCATTAAATAATCATAATAATAAATTGTACCCTATAATATGATGAATGGTATCAAAGTAGAACTTATGTAGTTAGAATAATAAGAAAAAATAATAATTAAGTAATGGTAGATGGTTTAATAATATATTATACTTAATTATAAAAAATAACGAACAATGATTTTTGTCATAGATCAAAATAATCTAATAAAATCAGTGTAAATTTCATGATATAAATAACACTTTAACTTTGAAAAAATTTATTTAAAAATACAATACATTATAAAAGAAAGAATTATCATTGAAAATAAAACTAAAAAATATTAAATGATTCATAATGGAATTAAGGAATCATTAAAGAGGGAAATTCCTCTGATGCTGTATATGTTTTGAAAAACCATTCCTTCATAAATGTTAAGAAAAAAAAATTATTTGAGTATTTTTAAAAAAAATTGGTAGTATTATCAAAATCTCTCTACTGTGATTATTATATGTAGATTTAGTTAATAAAATTGTAAATAAATAACAATATTATAAAAATTCATTTCCCACATGATCATAAGATGACACAATCAGTTGGGTAGATGTCTAACCAAAACAATAGATATTGGGTTAATAATTCACTTACTACATTATAATCAGTTGAGCTGTATGACCCATAAAATTAGTGATTATTAAATGAAAAATTGAATTCCATAAAGATAAATATATTCATGATATGATATATTAATGGTAATTATGTTCATTAAACATATGGAATTAGATTAGAATAAAGAATATATGTCATAGATGTAAAAGGGATATGAGAAACCCTTACCATATTTTTGAAAGTGTTGTGTACTTGTACTTAATGTCCTGGATAAAGAAATTAGAATCAATAATTATATAATTAATAACCAATTTAAAATATACATAATTTATTATTATTTTATTAAATTCATTTCAATCCATTTTGATGAGTTATTATTTTATTTTATTTTCTTCATGGAGCATTTATTTCACATATTTATTATATGTTCCGTCATATATCAATATGAGAGTTATTTTTAAATGATATTAACTAATAAAAAATTGAAATTATTATGTTTTAACTAAAATCCTAAATGGTAAATCTTCTCATATATCATTTGGTTATATGGTTTCAGGATGATTAAAATGTTGATGAAAATGTTTTTGTTTATTTAATCAATTTTTATAACCATTACAAACTTTTGTGATTTCATAAAATATTAGGTATTATATAGGTTCTAGAATAATATGTTACTATTTATATGTCTATTAAAATCTTATTTTAACATATTAATAGTTTTATGATAATCCATGTAGAAATTATTGGAAAAATGAAAACTCATCGTATACAAATTTGACGAATCGACAATTCACAAATGATTTCATCATTTTTAAAATAAAGGAGAGGAGAAAAGATTAAATTATGGTAATTTAATTATCATAATAAAATTAATTTATATATATATATATAATTATTTCTTTTCCATGAAACGTTTTATAGAGGATATGGGGAGAAAAAAAAATAAAAAATAAAAAAAGAAAGAAGGGTGATTTCACATCATGAAAATCTGTTCCAGGGAAACCTCCATAATACACATTGATTAGGTATTTCTAAAAGGAAAGAGGGTATTTGATGTGGGGAAGTGTTTTAGAAAGACATTGGGAAAGATTTAGACAACTATAAAGGCTTATAACATGTGATGAGATGGGGCGGTATTTATAGGGGAGGAGAGAGGTGTCTTTTGATTTTTTTTATTCATTCATTTATTATTTATTTCTGAAATGTATCATTAGTATTGATTCAGGTGACTACGTATTGTAAATAGTTCATCTGATTTCTAAATATTGTGTTTTTAGGTCATACATACATTATCCATTACATAATAATTCATTTATTTACAAATACTGTTAAATACCCTAAATTATCATATTTCACTATCCAGTAAAAATTAAACTATTAAATGAAAATACCATGAAATCACCCAATCCATTATTCTACATATATATTTAAAAATTTGACACCATTTTATTAGAATAAATTTCCTTATATGATACAATTAATTTTTAGTTATCATCTTCATTTCGTTGAAAAATTTAGAGTTTAATATTATTAATGATTTTATAAAATTTTAAAAAATTATGGTCTCATAAAATCAACTTCTAATTAAAAAAATATAGATTTATGAATATATTTTAAGAAAATATTTTTTCTTTTATGTCATTATATTAATTTTAAAATTTTAAATAATCATTTAGATTCACAAAAATACCAACACAAAATTCCTAATTTTTAAAACATTTATTTACTTTTTCAATGATATAAATATATCATATTTTCATTTATGTGATTTATAGATTTTATTTGTACATTCAAAGGTGAAGTTATTATCTAGTGGTCTGATTATAATTACAAAAATTCATGTTACTATTATAAGGGCCATGTTAATATTTAATAGCTTGTCTTGGTTTATTTAATCATCATGGTTCATGAAACATAAGCTATCAAATAAATTGAATGTATTTAAGAATAAACATAATGTAAAATATTAGGGTGTTATAAACATACATCCTTTGAAAAACCTTTCATTAAAATTTTAATGGGTATTACATTATAAATTGATGTGGGTGATTCTTCTTCATAGAATCCAAAATATCTCCCATTACATATTCCATTTTATTTTTTATACAAAGAACTTGTACCGGTTGACTCATCATATTTATTAGTACTTTCTCTCATGTGTCATAAATATCAATTTTATCTTTAGAAAATGCTAAATCAGGTTCATGTTATATTTCATTATATTTGAGTGCATGTATTTGGTCTGTAATGTACCTATTTATTAATGATATTTGGAACCCATCATGATATTTAAATAGTCTATGTGTTATCACCAAATGATAAGCCTCATCCCCAATTATTCCCATAATTTAAAATGGTTTGTTTTACCTAGTGCTCAGTTTCCCATACTTAATGAAACTCATGACAACCTTTCTTGGAGATACATTCAAAAAGAAATTATCTCCCATTCCAAATTCCAAATCTATTGTCTCCTTGATAGCATTACAAATTTCCCTACCTTTTTATTCTTTATTATGAGCCTAAATATCATTTATGTTTATCATTGTCACTTCACCATGTTTTTATCCTATAACTTTCTTCTCATCAACATCATCCCACTAGTTTGTGAACAAAAAATCATGTCATTAATTGATTCCTATGGCCCCATTTGAATACAAGAAAGGAAATAATGTTTTTAGGAAAACTCTATAAATTTTAAATAATGATCCCATATACCATTAATGTAATGAGGTGATGATATCAACATGAATTCTAATTTTTTAATTTTATTTTCAAATTTTCCATCAGTTTGAATTTGATAAGTAATATGCAAATGAATCATAGTATCCCAAATAATTTTGAATAATTTTAAATAATTTTGATGTAAAATTAGTATCTTGATCAAAAACAATCCTTATAGGCTCACATTTAATTAATTGCAACATAATTAATATAGTGTCACACAAGGTTCTCCAGTGCAAAATCATCACTTATAAGAAGGAAATATACATTTTTTTTAATTCAATCAACAATTACCCATATTTTATCATTATTTCATGGATTCATTGTTATCCAATGAAAAACCCATTGTAATGTCATTTGATTACCATGTAGTAATAGGTAGATATTGCGTGAATCCTCTAGGATGTTATCTTTCAAACATCACAAGTTCAAATTCTATGGATATTTTTTCGTAATCAACAATTTCCCACTTCATATTATCCCACCAAAATTGCTTCTTCAAATCCATATACATCATGGTATTACTAAGGTGTATAGAGAAATTATATCAATGATAATCACCTAGTAATTACCTTTTTATTATGGATATAGATTTATTACTAAATATTTTAAAAATTATAAAAATACAACTTCATATATGATTTCTACGAGTTTCCCATCATTCTTATATTTAATTTTCCTTGGAAACTTACCATCATCAAGATGAGAAATTTTTATCTTTCTATTGAAGTTATGGTGAAAACTTGTGACATTTCAACTTCATTGGTAATTAACTTATCTATCATTATTGGGTCCATGTAGATAGGATCCCAATCAAACATCATTTTGATTAGAATTCTATGATCCTTCTCACTCAGTACATCAGTTTTTGTATTTTTCATTCAATTTTTATTTCGTACTTAACATTTATAATCCATGAGTAGCTTGAGCCATATCATTTTCCTCATTTTTACTTCTCTAATTGAGAATATATACTTAAAACTCTTATGATATGTATATATATCTCAAATATATTACCATAGAGATAGCATCTCCGTGACATAAGAGCAAAGATTACCGTTTCAAACACAAGATCATGATTTGGATATTTATGTTCATGAATTTTTAACTTCCTTGAGTCATAGAAAATAACTCCATCTTTTTTTATAGGTACATAAAAATTGCATTCATTCGATACATCAATATAAATCACAAAACCACGATTTCATAATGGTAGATTCAAGTTAGTATAATTCACTAATATATAGTATACTTATTCAAATCATTCGTGACATTCCAATTTCCATGTAAGATTGACGTCTTTTTGAGTAAACATGTTTAACTTGTCAGAAAATTAGGAAATATAATAAATTAAACATCAATAATAACCAACTAAACCAATGAAACAACATATATCGGTTATGTTTGTTGGTTTATCACATTCCTAGAATAGCCTTTTCTTTTCAAGATCAAATAAAATTACATCCTTGGAGACAATATATTCAATTAAAGAAAGTGGTTTAATCTATAATTTACACATTCTTATCATTCCATATAAAATATTTCTTCTTATAGTATCCATAACAATCTATAAGAATTTTTTACAGTCCTAATTGATTTTATTTACTCAAATATATCATTAATAAATACCATAATAAATCTATTCATATATTCCTTGAATGATGTGTTCATTAGATTCGTTAAACGATGGTGCATTATTTAGTCCATATGAAATTAATATAACCTCATAATTTCCATACCTTGTTTCTATAAATTTATTAGTAACATCTTCCTTTTTTCACATAATTGATGATATCTAGAAAAATGACAAATCTATGATAAATATTGACTTCCATGAAGTTGGATAAATAAGTCAGAATTGTGAGGAAAATGATACTTATTCTTTATAATAATATAATTGATCTCCATATAATTAATTAATAGCCTCATAGATCCACCATTCTAATTAATGAAAATTAAAGGATCCCACAATTGTGAAACACTAGTGGTTATAAATCCCTTACCACTCAATTCATGTAGAAGTTTATTTTACTCTATTACCTTCATCATAGCTACTCAATAGGGTGTATAATATATTGTTCTTATATCAGGTATTAAATCAATTGTAAAATCATCTTCTATATCTAGATGATTTAAATGTTATTTATCTTAAATTGCATTAATGTATTTCTGAATATTAGGTACATCCTCAATTTGAAGATCACATTTCTAATCAATATTTTTTATCTTCTCTTCTTCTATATGGATTTAATTTTTTAGATCTACTAAAGGTAGATCAGGATATAAATGAAATATTAATGTCTCCACATTAAATTTTATAAGATTCATATCATCATCACAAATCATAATTTATTTATATTTTCAATAAAATGTATCATTATATTTTGAAACTCATTACATTCAAATGATTATATCAAAATGAACCATTTTTATGTCAAAGAAATCTATAATTATTGAATGATTATGTTCCATATTCTAATTTGAATGAAACATATTTGTCACAATGAGGATTCTAAAAGGTGTTTTGACTAATAAATTCCATGTTAAGGTGAATTTGAAATATATAATTTTTATAAAAAACTAAGAAGATATAAAAGAATGCAATGATAGAAAATCAAATAGATCATTAATTAAATTTTAGGCGACTATTATAATACATTCCACCACATCATTATGAACATCATGACCAATTTTTATGACTTCATAACCATGGTGGTTACCCTAAGACATTTTGTACATAATGTTTGCTTGATGTCTATGGAAATCATGTGAATATTATCTGATTTCTATAAAACTGAAGCACTAAAAATTTATATCTAATTTATTTCCCCTTTAATAAAAGGACTCATGAGATTTTATCCACACATATAAAAAATTCCCATTACCAATAGTAATGATTTATGATGTTTATTTCCACATTGAAATCAATTTTGAAATTATTTTATTTCCTTATTGCCTTTTTGTATATTTCCTCCAATGTTCTCACTAGCCCTCTTCTTATATTGATTCCAAATGAAGTCATGTGGCATGAAAAAATAATTCTCCATATTTATGGAACATTATGATATATACTAATATATTGAGAATATTTGATAGTCTGGTGATGTTATGCCAAGACCCAACCGGGATCGAGCCACTACTCCCCAAGATCGCCTTCAAAATGGCCAGGGGCTGGTGACTTGAGCCATGTAGGCTATCACACACATGGGAGGCATTATCCTAAGGTACCTGTACACACGCACCAATATAAACCTCTTTGAAATAGGGAAAGAATATATATAAAATCTAAAAATAAATTCATTCATATGTCTATCCCTTAACCAGAGTAGAGACAAAGGTACAAAAGAGGAAATACATGGCCCACCAAAAAAACTACAAAAGCATCTAACCTGGTCAAAAGGAAGAGATTTATTTCAAAAGAGCCAATCCGAAATAACCTCATTACAGCTCCGGTAAACACCATGGTTGTTCAAGATCACTATGGTCCTCCTACTCCTGGTTCTCCCGGCACACCGTCGAAATGCTTATGGACTTCACAAGATACAATACATGTGCGTGAAAATCCCGTGCATGAGTGAGTATAAATAATACTCAGTAGGAACCCCAATAAACCCAAAATAAAGGGGATAAACAGAAAGGAAGCAATCATCTTATCCATGCTAGAGGGAACCCAAATGAGAGAGAAACACCATGTCAAGACCCTCCTCAGCAAACATGACTAGTCATCCATGCTCAATTATATACCCATACATATACCATGTACATTTAGATATACTAATCTCAGGCACTAAGCCTCATGAGTGTCTGACAACATCTCCATCGACTCTAAGGAATAAATATAACTGGGAGAACAGACTCCACACACCTGAGAGATACACTCCCCTGGGTTTCATCATCATCCCAGATGCCCAATCGAGCGGTCATGCTGGTCGAAAATCGGCACTGAGAATATCACTCTAAAACAGAGGAACACCAGACTCCATGGATAGGGGATCACTCTTATGATCTGGTATGGGATACTAGAACCCAACATGGTCAAACTAAGATCAAAAAAATATGGGATCACTCCCTTGGACTCCTGGGGGACACCACAACCAGATCTGAAATTCCACAGATCACGGCACTGATATAGAGGATCATCACCTGTATAATGGTTGGCTCGATGATTCTTAGAACCCCATATATTATAAATCCAAAAGTTGGTGATCTAACTGATGATACCACTAACCCTACGGAAACCACAAGCTAATAAGGGGATTGTATTCCCAACTATACCGCAACCCTACAATTTACCTCCACTACATAAGAGATCATAGTATCAATGATGCCTCACACCATATAGTGTTTTTCTGTTGGATAGGGGATCAATGCCCATGGATGAGATATCATAGTGATACCCAAAACCTGATCTATGAATGGGATGCTAGAGGATCATGCCTCAGCCCAATTATAGGGATACCACCACTCTATCTAAAAAGATACTATCGAGGGTATCACAATCTTATACTTGGGTTATAATGACACACAAAACCTCATTGAAACAAAACATGTAATTTCACTCAACCATTGATGGTCCAAACATCTAAAACACATGCGACTTGCAACATCGCCACACTACTATCCTCTGAGGTCCAAATCGAGGCTACCATTACGTTCTATGGGTAAACATATGCCGAATAAGCTATTTAATTTCCTGAAATGGGAAACCGGTGAGAAGGTATTATTCACTATAGCAAGAATGTGTGGGTTTCACAATATTATTCCAAAAATCATAAAGTGGATCACACCATTTCGAACCCCTTATAAAAACAAACGAGATTGTCTACTCGCTTGTCCAAAACAGACAATTGACGAAAAAGTCATGTTTTTTCGTACACACCAAAACACAGCCTAGTGCAGGTCACACCTAGATGTTGATCCCAGCACCAAAAATCTATCATGAAACGTTTTATTTGGCATCAAGGTCACAACTCCATCGATGGTACATTATTCATATACTCTGAGTGTATTCTACGATGGTCTAAAGTTGAATAATAATAAAATATTTTAATAACTTTCAATGTTATATTCCCCTAGGCCACGATCCTAATCATTTAGTCTTCTCAACCTAGTTCAAAGGGTCCATATTGACTCTTGGTTCATGTCTCCATAGATGGATCGCAAATCCGACATTTCGATTGCAAGCTACGGTGGTTTAAAAAACCCACTGCCTCGAAAATGGACAGATTGGCCCGAACTGGACTGTCCGCCTCGGCTGGGGAGGGCCCACACTGGACGACCCACTCCATCTGGTGGCCTTTCACTACATGGGGCCACACCCTCCAATGAAAACCCATGAACACCCCGAAATTCTTCTAGTTCACCGTTGTTTAACACCGGACTGCTGCCTCTGCATAGCGGCCCTTCTCCTCTCTCGACACCCCCATGCAGCGGCTCACCGCTGCCATTTGTGGGCATAAGTATGACTTCCGCGGACCTCCAGGATCAACCAAGTGTTCCAAATCGTGATCCTGATGAATCATCACGACCCTGGGTACCTGACCATCCCTACAAAGAAGAAAAAATGAATACATTGATAGAATAAATAAGATCGTGGAATTAAAAAATCAAAATGCCTACCTATTAGGTGAAACACCAACATTCGAGGCTAGATATGCACTCCAAACCCACCACTTCTTGGTATGGGAGAGTTCACCATCAAGATAGGAAACCCACAATTATTCAAATCCATGATTCGTCCTCCGATTCGTCAGTTTTCATTTAATGAACAGAGGAGGTGAGGGTAAGGGTGCTCACACCAGGGGGAGATGTGAGGAAGATGAGGTGTTTTTACTTATTTTTAAATAAAAACTCCATCCTCGGTTAAAGGTCCCAGCTCCACCCCGCCTCTAACTAAAACACCCAATGCATGCAATTTTATGTCACGGATACTGTAAAAGTGGCATTCTAAACTCAACAGTGTGCTCAGAATATCAATCATAGACTCTATTCTGGGGTTAATCAAGCTAGAGCTGATAAATAATCTATTCATTTATTTAGGAAAAAACCACTAGTCACAATTTTCTATATCTGGCTTGAGCCCGTAAAGGTTACACCCTGCCTCAGGTAAACAGCATGCTCGAGACGCAACCGTGCCATCAAATTTCTGAACTGAGCTACCGTTTAGAAGATAACTCATCTCTTCCACATGAATAATATAAAAATAATTAATATTTTTATAAAACTAATTTCACGCTCACCTATCCAAAGAATCATACACCGCCTTTGCACCTATCTCTAGAATTATTTGTAGGAATATAAAAAAGTTTGACAATGAACAACCTAAGATATTATATGTGACCGTCATATAATTGGCTTAATACTATGAAATAAAAATCCAATCATTCTCTTCTTATTTCATATATTGTTAATGGAATTCCTTTCTAACCATGTAATGTTGGCTTCATACATAGAATCCTTTTTATCTTCTTTCTATTTCAAACTAATGAATTTTCACTATATATATGATATAATTCATGAGGGAAATATTTTTCCAATAAAATATACTAAAAATACATCCATTCCATATTTTAAATTTCATTACACGCATTTTTTTAATTAATGATAAGCATTGATTTTTTTCTGCCAAGAGATAATAAAAAAATGTGATAACCTTATCAATTTCATTAAATCCCTAAGTGAGAAGTGTCATCTATAAGGAAAAAATCCATTTCCCACCAAGAATGGATTTTAGTCCCATTTAATGGAGGATATTTTTTTCACATCAAGTGTTCTAACATTATTTCACTGTGTTTTGTATTGTCAAGCTCCATGTGTCTTTGTTCCTTTCGCAAAACCAAACTATGTTTTCCAAGTATGTTTAAAATTTTCTTAACTCTAGTTTCCAAACCATGTCCAATATAATTATCTAGTATAGGGGGGATTACCTTAATGGAATACATGTTTTAATACAGTTACCATTACTTCGACTATGTTCCATTTCAATAAAATGACATACACTATTTTAGATAATAAAAGTTTAAAAGTAGTGAAAAAATAAAAAAAATTGTTTAACAAATATCAAAATAATACGAGTGGTTACCTTGGTATTATTATAAAATATAGATATCATATTATATTATAATATCATATTTTATTTTTCTATGATCTAGTTTCCAATGTTTATATTAATCATTTATTAGATACCAGCTGTAAAGACCCCGACTATAATAAGCCAAATATTGGGCCTAACTTTTATTACATTGGTACAATGTAGAAGAGATTTAATTCCAAAGTACCAAATATTTATTTATCTTTGGAAAACATGATACAAACATACACATTACATTACAAATTGAAATGGAATACAACATATTAAATCCATTGGGAACACCCATATTCTGCTATTTTATCCATTTTTTCAATCATAATATACATCTTGGCATCATGGGGAAAAATAAAACCTATGAATGGCGAGAGATTAGATTCTTGGTAAGTATAAGAATATAATGTAATATATCATTTATTACAGTTAAAAATACATCAACATGATTGAATAAAAACACCTTCCATTAAAACATGATATTCAGCATAATATGAAAGGAATAACGATTATCAAACAATGCCAAACCAGTAATTATATGAAAATGAAATGTAACCACATATAATTTTATATTTGAATAAAAATACAGATTGTTAAAAAATAATATCTTAATGAGTGAATTCATAATTTATTATATCATAAACATACCATCAAAGATTCGACAAATAAACTATACATAATCCAGTAATACATCAAACAATACGACAACCAGTTTTTCCCATGATACCTACTGCTGCATTATGGGGATATAGCAGGCCCTAACCATCACTTAATAAGTATAGATAATTCATTATATATAATAGTTTAAACATATTAATTAAATATATTCATATTTAATATATCATATTATGTGTAAATAACATTCCCTAAACAATAAACATAATCATAAACCATACAATGTACTATGATGAATGGTACAAAAGTTGCACATACATGGTCAAACTACTAATAAAAAATAAATAAATTATTATAGATGATATCATATGATATTATCTTTATTTAATAAAAATATCCAACAATGAGTGTTGACATAGATCAAAATACTCTAATAAAATCACTGATAAATTCCTTAGAGAAATACAAATTTTACATTGAAATCATTTTGTTAAAATTACGATCATTTATAAAAGAAACTCAAAAAAACTAAACATAAAAAGGATTTTACAAGGATCTAATTCATCATGAGATTGGGAAAATACACTCATGTTGATATGTTTAAAAAAATCATTTAAAACATTGATAATGAATCCTTTAAAAGAGTATTTCTAAAAGAATGTGTGAGATTTAAAAAAATAAATAGATAACGTGTATTAGAAGTAAATCCATATAAAATGATTAAATACAACATAAAAAATAAAAAATTGTTTCACATATAATCATAATGTTTCATAATCAATGGTGTAGAAGTTTACCCCAAACAATTGACATTCGGTTTTGAACTTCCTGACAACATTGTAAATAGTCGAACCTTATGACCCATAAATTTATTGATCATAAAATGAAAAATTAAAAGACATGAAGATAAATAGATTCATGATATGATAAATTATATGGAATAATGTATACAACCCACAAAAATTATGGTTTGAATAAGGAATATATATCATCAAAGAAAACGTGAGACAAGAAACCCTTACATTTTGTCCAAAATAATTCATCACATTTACATAATGTCTTCAATAGTAAAATTACATTAATTAATTAATTAATTATAAAAAAAGTAATAATATATTTTATTTATTATAATTTTATGACGTTTACTTATGGCTATTTCAATGAGTTATAATTTCTTATTTCATTATTCCAGGATCATTTGCTTCATTTTTTATGCTAATTACATTGATTATATATATGAGAGTTATTTTCAATTGGGAATAACTTCTACAGCAGTGAAATTATATAGTATTAATTATATTTCAAATTTTTAGATGATATCATATTTCATTTAGTTTTATTGTATGAGGATTATTAAAATGTTTCTAAAATTTCATAATTTATTTGGGTTGTTTTTAAGAAAATTATGATCTTTTATCATTTAATTTTTCATTATGTATATATATTGGTTAAAAATCTATATATAACATATAATTTTTATTTTAAGAAATTTTATAACCATAATAATTGTTTTATCACAATCCAGGATGGTGTTAATTTAAAATGAAAACTTGTCATTCCTGAAGGAACTAAATCAACACATCACAAAGGATGTATTCATTTTTAAAATAACAAATTGGAAAAGGGGTTTGATGATGGATAGTCCATTAACATGAAAAAATTAAATTATATATAATATACTAGAGTTACCATTAATATTTTTATAGGTGAGGTGATGATATAATAAGAAACGAATAAAAAAAGAGAACGAATGACGATTTTACCAATTGAATATCGTCAGCTTGGGAACCTTCTAAATACACCTATATTTGGTATTTTTGTAAGACCATCAGATCAAGGAAAACGAGAAGAGGTTTGGAATGGTGATTTATCATAATTTATAAAGCCTTCAAATATTTTATTGTGTGAGGGGAAGGAGTGTTGATGGATGGTATTTATAGGGAATTAATGGTGTGTTTTTTATTTATTTTATTCATTTATTTATTATTTTGGCTCAAGACTATCAATACTATTGATTATTGTGACAATATATAGTAACTAGTGTATGTGAGTTTATCCTAACAACTTAATTTCTCATCCATACATCATACATGATTCAATAATTCATTTATTTACTTATAATGTTCAGTCCTGTAATTAACCATATTTCACTATTCACCATGAATTTAAGCATTTTAGAAAAATATCCATAAATCATCCAACCTATTTTTAATGTGTATATTTAAAAAAGGAATCATTTTATGAACAGAATTATAAAAATATGAGAAAATTATTTTTTCATTATGTTAATATTTTATTCTAAACATACTTATTTTAATATCATAACAAATTTCATGACACATTGAAAAATTAAGTATTCTCAAATTAAATTTTCATATAATTAAAATAAAAAAATATTTATTTCTGAATCTATTTTTTAAAATAAATTTTTTTTAATAATTATATTATTTGTCAAATTTTTAGTAAACATTTACATTCTACAAAAATTCAAATACATAATTTATAACTTTTATGTAATATTTTTTTCTTATTCCATGGTGTAAATATTTATCATTTTCTTTAATAAGGGACCTAATTTTTTTTATAATTTCATTGATGATGTTATTATTCCATTGAAAATATTTGTATTTGTAATGGTCACATTACAATTCCAAAGAACATGTTAATAATTTTTTGAAAATCATGGTTATTTTAAGATCGATGTTATATGCAGTGTATGATATTAAATAAACTGGATTTATATAAGAATATTCAAACTGAAAATTAAATAGGTTTTATATTTTGTTATTATATAAATATTATAATAATATATTTTTATACTTTTATTAATTCTATGATCTTTTATAAGTTAATTTTAGTTATTTCTTCATAAAAGATATATATTTTATACTCATCATCTGATGAAAAATATGATATTCTATTGGAAATTTATTTTATGATGAAATTATAGTCCTCATATAATAATATTTTCTTATTTTTATTTTCATAATGGTAAATTAATTTCTATCATCAGTGAAATTGATCACGAAACAAAATAATTATGCTTTCACAATAATTGTTTGATAAAATGAAAGTCCTTTTTAGACCTCATGGATTTATGGGTTTTGGTTGTTGACATTCTCATGATCATTCACTTTACGATAATTAATTATATTTGACACAATACATTATTATATAGAAATCATGATTTAATTCCATGTACATATTTTAGAATACCACTGATATCTTCCAATTTGGAACCCAGTTATGTGGTATTTCATAATATCTCCATATCACACATTCCCTCGTTTCAGGAGGAAGTATTATTATCCCTTTCCATGTTGTTGGATTTCAAAAAATAATTTATGTAGAATTTTTTTTTATCAAGATCAATATTAAATTTTGAGGATTTTTTAAAATGGGGGATAATGTAACGCCCTGATATTCAAAAGATGGTATTATTTTTTAATGCATTTCTGAGATGTATCTTCTAGTAGAAACAAACAGTGAAATATTATTATTTAAATATGAATATTATAACCTAGATATTTAATTGGGGGGTAAATATATGATCAACCATATATATATATATATATTAATTTAATGTTCCAAATAAATAATTTTTTTAACCATTTGGATATAAAAACTCAATTTTAAGAATGGTCATTTTATGCTTCAAAAATACATATTCAATAAATGTATTTTTTATATATTTTGTGGGAAAATATTATAATAAATTTATGAAACATTTAGAATATTTATTTTATAAAACTAACATAATTTTTAAAATATTCCATAACAAATTTATTGGGGTAACTTTTAGAATTTTCTAGAATGTTTAATTTTTCAGTGGATAGTAAAAAAATACTATTTTTTATTAAAAATTTTATTTAATTTTAATGTATTTACCAATTAAAAGTCCATTTTTATTATTTCCTAAATTTAATAAGATAAATTTTTATTTAAAATAATCTAATAATGTTTTTTCATATTAATTTTACTATTGAATTTAGTGTGAATACATTTTGGACAGAAAAATTGAAATTTTCTATAAAAAATAATTTTCATTGTGTTTTAACATTTCGGTTTGAAATTAAATACAACCACTTATGTATTTTTAATATTGAAAATTATATTCCATATTCATAATAATTTGGTTTCAATTTATTAAATAGGACCATTCTTTTGGACACTATGAATGTTAAGTCAATATCATTCTTTTGTCTTTCCTATTCCTTTTTGTTGTGGATATCCCAAACACTCACTACATATTTAATCAATTAAATAGTTATTAAATTTATAATCTAATATGGTTCATATAGAACAATCCTAAAATTATTTCTATCATAACCAGCTATTATGTTTTCAATCGTAACTTCCTATTTTGGTTTCAATTGTAACCACCCATCATAATTATAATCGTACTAGACCAATATATATTTTTCATCATTCTCACCAGATAATAATTACATCATATTTGATTTAAATCATAATTTCTCTCTATATGAAAAAAATAAGTCTTACACATTATTTTATAATCATTTTTAAAGGTATTCTATAAAATCAAAATGATGGAAAGTTTTACATGCTATGAAAAACGATATCATTGATTTTGTTTAAGCGTGACAGTCCGAATGTCAGGTGTAAAAGTGCCACTAAGATATCCTGAAGAAATAGAAATTTTGGAAGAAAAATATGATTGTTGGGACGAGGTCTACATATAACAAGTCATTTGGATGAGATTATAATTTGTGAGGAAATCGAGATATCATTTGAGATGTCTATAAAATATTTTCTTCGTGCAAAAGGATCTGTAGTCAAGTTGTTAAAAGCTTATTCCACATACTTGTGAATTTGAAGCCTTTTTTTAGTATTAAACTGATTTTTAGTGATTATGATTGACTGATTTTGGGGATATAAAGATAGATGTGTTGATCACATGTTGATCGATGGCTTCCGAGGCCAGGAAGATAGAGGTTCCGATTATCTTCTTAATCGAGGGCTTGTAGGGATGGAAAGATAAAAGCTAATAATCATATACAGTACTTACCTTGGTGTGTGTAACATAAACATTCATGAAAATAAAAACTAATGGACCTCCTTCTATGATTATTGGATACACTTTGCTTTGTCTTAATCGAATTTTATTATTTTACATTTCCTCTACATTATAATAGAAAGTGAATTGTTTTAGTTATTCGACTTTATTTTCTATAATCATATTACCGTAACTAATATGATTAAGATATCAATATATTATTCTAATTAGAATCATTTTAAATAATATTTAATTGATTATGATCCTTTTAATTACTCAATATGATTTAGTAATATTTATGATAGAAAATTTGTATTGTTTAACTTGGATCATTATAACCATTGATATTATTATCTTTTAAACACTTTATATTTTTAAATCATTTTAACACTAAAAACAATCAATTTCAATTATGACATCGGGAATACATATCGTAACAAACCTAATTACGATACTCTATTTAATGGGAACTGGTCCTATTCGTATTAAATGTTTTAAATTGATAAATAGGTTTTGTGATTTTAATTAGTTTATATTCTTTTAATCTAAATCCTTTTTAGGGATAAAATTAATAATTTTAAACATAAAACTCACCCCCTATTTTGTTATTCCATATGCATATACATTAACTTAATACAATTGAGGTCATATAATTATTTCACAACTCATATATTTACTCTCATTACTTTACATTGATAGACAAATTTGTTTTTTAGAGTTTTTGTATAGAAATACATTCTACACCATTGTATACAATGGAAAAATAAATTTTTTATTTTTGTAATGATTGAAGGATTAAATATCGGTTAAACTTAAAATATCAATCCTACAAGATAAAATATTTTCGAACATATAATATCTGAATAGCGAAGAAAAAAATGAAGGCTTTTGTTATCAACACTGGTGTTGTCAATTTTTTTTTGATTATTGTTGAATACAATATTTTAACAAGGAAGTCAAAACATTTACTAGTCAGTAGAAATTAATGCATCAATTAAATAACATGGTAAAAAATACTTTACAATGTTCAGTGACAAGATATATATATATATATATATATATATAAATATCACACAATATCATCATGTGAAGCAGCCAATAATATTTGGAAGAAACTGGAGATTTCTCATTTTGGTACATCAAAATTGGTTGAGATTAGAAGTGCTATGCAAAGAGAATAATATCAATATTTTCAGTTTACTAAATGAGAAACTATTTGTATGGTACAAAAATGATTTATAAAATTTTTTAATAATTTAAAATCAATGTGAGAGAAAATTCTAGATGATGAAATCATTATTGATAACATCATACACACCATGACTAATGAGTGTGAATAAACAAACTTCTTTTGATGACTCAGGAAAGGTTACCAGTGTTACTCTTGATGATTTTTTTAGAACACTTTTGAAACCTGAAAACATATTCAAATGTTATACAAAAAAATTCCAAGAAAAAGATTTTTTATGTTTCTTTTTGTGCCACTACAAATCTAAACAAATCCAGGCATAATAAAAAATAATGTTAAGTCTTCAAAATCATAGAATGGGTTGATTAAATAATATTAAGGACAATATAAACATTCTAAGAAATAGTTGTCGAATCATTATTGAAGGATGAACATGATTTTTGGAAAGAATGATTTTCAGTATAGATATATGAAATGAAATAAATATAATAAAGATTCTGAAGTTACTTGTTATGAATACAATAAAGTTGGACACATCATATCTGATGTCACAAATATGAAAATAATGAATTAGAAGGAAATAAATTCTGAAATAAGTTAGAAAAACTACAAAAGAAAAATGTATAATATACTAAAGTAAGAAAATTTCCAATGTGCTAGTGGTAGATATTATTCATATGAATCATCAGACAATGAAATATTTTGACAATAGATTAGTTGTCTTCTTGCTAGAATACCTAATGAAAATCATTGTTTCATATAAAAGGTACAGACATCTGAATCCTTGAATAATATTCATCTAAATTTAAAATATCTTAATGTTATTGGTTGTATTTATTTCAATTAATATAATTCCTTTGTAGAGGATACTTCTTTACCTTTATAGGAAAAAAGTCTCCTAACTCACTAAATTACATGAAAATGAAAATTTAAAAGATCATAAGAATCTTGAAAAGGAATATGATAGAATACATGTTTTGATAAAAGAAGTATCATGTCATTGTAAACATGTTGGTAATAAATTTTTTGAAATTAATTGTATTTAATTAAACCTTGGTCACGATAATTCTATGAATTATGATCATTCAAAATAATATAAAAAAGTTATTTCAAATAAAAATGTTTTAGACTATAAAATCACATTTGAATGTAATACTTATATGGATAATAATTTATTTATAAGAATCTTGTATTAGATATTATATTTAATGAAAAATTTTTCAAAATTAAAAACTGGTAAATAATGTTTTGAAATAATTTATAAACAACTTCATCCACAATGTAATTGTTTTAAGAATTGGATATACTCATTCAAACCCATTTTTTAGTTATAATTTTTTCATTCATGAAAATTTAGCCTTTTTCACTATGTTTCAATTTAGAGGACATTGGAATTAATATTTTTCCTTACATAAAATTAAATATATGGGATTTCACAAATCACATATTTTGAAACAAATCTGGGTTCCCAAAATTTTTATTTCTATCATTTCTAGATATAATAATGTTTACATACTGAAAACCTAATTGTTTTATTTTAACGAAAAAAATGGAAGAACCAACAAGAAAATTAATATATTGAATGGATAGTGGATCTTCCAAGCGTATGTCTAGTAAAAAAACATTATTGAAAAGATTATTGGAATGAATGTTGGATGAGTTTCCTTTGGAGACCACGAACATGTAATGATTTTTAGTATAAGTAATATTTTTTTCTTCATGGAAAATCCGTTAATTCAAATGTTTTATTTTATAATGGTCTTATGTACAACCATATAACCAAAAAACATTATCTAATTAAGGTCTCCTTGAAAATTTTAGGTTTGGTATATGTTTTATACACAATTCCAAGATCAAATTCATTCTTTCATCCAATCGGCATGATAATGTATACACACTAAACATAGAATCTTTAGGAGCCAATATATACCAAGACATAGTGAAATAGAATATCAATCATTGGTATGTAATAGAAGGATATAACAATGTAACCTTAAGACTTATTTAAATTATCTATGAAAATAATTGTTATATATTTTTTGAAACCTAGATATGATTATTCAAAATCATATGACCCTTTTGTATTTTGAAATCAACATAATTCAGGATTTAAATCTATTAGTGATGTTTCAAATTTTGACACTTTACAGTTAGTGCACATTAATATTTTTGGTCTGATACAAACATTAAGTATTACAGGAAAGTATTATGTATTTGTTTTCATTTATGACTATAGTAGATATACATGGGTCTATTTTCTAGAAAAAATTGGATTACTATTGATATTTTTAAACATTTGTAGCCAATGTTTAAAATTAGAAAAATATTCCATTGATATCTATTTTTAGCGATTGTGGTGTAGAATTTGAAAATTATAATTTTGGAAAAAAACTAGTTTGAAAGCAACTACATATAACTTTTTATTACGTATAACAATGAAATAAAATGGTGTTGTTGATAGAAGAAATAATATTCTTATTTAGATTAAAAGAACCATGTTGATTGAATATTCTATTTATAAAAATTGGGCACAAACTGTGAGTACTGGTTATTACACTATAAATCATGTTTTAATTAGAATATTTATTAATAAAACACCTTATGTGATATAGACATTAAAAAAATCAAAATTCATAAGATTCATTGTATTTGGATGAAAATTATTCATTCAAAATCAAAAGATAATTTACCTAAATTAAAATGAAAATCAGATGAAGGTATTTTATTATGATATTCAACTACTTCTATGGCTTATAAAGTTTTCAAAAAAAATCATGTAATATTGAGGAAATAATACATGATAAATTTTATGAAATCAATCCCCTTGTTTTTAAAAAATCTCGACATATATTGTAACACCTAATGGTTTCATATTATTTTATTTATTCAAAGTAATTCAATAAAACTAACTACACGCAACCCTCAGTTCAAGCAAACCATGACTAACCAAACAAGCCATTCAAAAGCATCCATGAATAGTATTAACTGAATTATCAACATTATAAAATTATTATAATTTTAGAATCCATATTATGAGTTTCTTAGACATAATGTAAGAACAAATTCATTTTTTCAGATATAAGATGTATTTGTCAAAATATGCAATTTTACTGCCTTTTAATGGAGAACCCTATTTAAATCTAATATTGGAAACTTTTAAATATTAAATTTGTAAAAATAAAACTCTTATTTAGAATTGAGACATAAGAATTTAGTCTCAATAAATATATTTTGTTTTTCTGATATGTTTCATATTTGGGTGAATAGTGAAAATACTATATTTTAATTGATATCAACTTTTTTAACCAAAATTATTTATAGTGTTGAATTATACATTTTAATGGTTTCGAAGTATAATTAGATTATATTATTACCATTTAATCCAATGATGGTCATTTTAAGTAATTTCACATTGAAATTAGATATAAACAAGTGTTAATCTTTTGATAGTTATTATTTCCTAAAAATATGCTTTTTGGTTTTGACAATGGGAATTACTTTTAAATTAATTAATGAAACTTTTATATTTTGAAATTGGAAAAATATAATTCATTTTTGAATTCGGAATATCAAAATTATCTTTGGGTGAGATTTTGGTATTTTTCTGAAAACAATCAATTTTTGATAAGTAGTGAAAAACACTGAGTTATTGTTTAAACCAAACATTTTATTTGACTAATAATTTATTTCATTTAAATTTATTTTAGTTATAAATAGATACATAATACCTATATAATTTCAATATAATTCATTGGAGTCATTTTATAATATGTTTAGATATATACAAATTTTATTGAACTTTTTAAAATTATTAACCCACCTCCTAGGAAAACTTGAAAATTTACATTAAACATAACTTTACCATTTCTGTGAGTCGAATTTCAAAATTCAGAAAGACACAGTTAATCTCAGTATGTAAAATTTGGTTCAATAAGATGAAAATAATTTTTGATAAATAGAAACTTTTGACTTTTATTTACTGTGGTTAAAGGTAAATAGGGTATTTCAATGTTAAAAAATATTATAATAATAAAGAATTACAATAACACTTGTTGTAACATTATTGTATGATTCATGTCCAAACATGGTCACCCTTGGGTCGATTTTGTGACTCCATGGAGCCACTTGGAAATGATAATGACAATATATATTAAATAATTTAAGGTAGAGATAAAAATAACAAATGTAAATATCTTTTATCAAACAATTTTTATATGAGGTTATATAATTAATCTATTTGACTATAAATAGTTATAAAAAAGATAAATATATTTCCTACATAATGGTATTTAATTTATAATATTTAGACATTAAATAATTAAATTTAATTATGACACAATGATGATGCAGTAATTACCTTATTATTGAAATAATGAAATAAATTGAATTATAAATACTAAAATAAATATATATTCAAGGTTTTTATGAAATTCGTGAATTTATAGGTGAAAATGACATATTAAGGTTTATTTAATGATATTTTTTGAAGTAATAATGTTGTTATGACTTTAAAAAAATTAATTATTAAATAATGTCAAAATTGACATAATTGAGGTTTTAAAAAAAAATACTATATTATTAGTTGATATAATATTCATAAAAGTCTACGGTTCATCCAAATGGCCTAAATAATATTATATGTGTCATTAAAGAACTTATTGGGCTTCTCTTGAAAGTATATTGTATGTTTATTAAACATATAATATAAAAATACAAAGAGACATGGTAAAAGTCAATGTATTTAACTTAGAGTTAAATCTAAAAGATAAGGTTAATATAGTGACCTGAACTTGTATAAAACCTATTGGTTTAGTGGTTTTTGACCCATACCTGCCTTATCATTTAAATAATTAATTTTGGAGCCATTATAAAACGAAAATTATTTTGTTATAAAATAATATTTCTATCTTTTTCTTAGGTTCCCCTCATCCCTCTTATAAAATGGCACTTTCAGTTCTCTCTAATTCACACCATCAATGCCATATGTGTAATGACCTAGAAATTTCATGAAAAATTTCTTCTTAATTTTCCTTGGAATTTTACAAGAACAAAGTTTCTGACGGCGCCTGATTCTGAGGCCCAGTGTGCCCAGAATCAATTTCCGAAGTATAGCTCGGGTACGTTCAGTGAATGAACGGGCGGGTTTTTCTAAATTTGGAACGGGTGCTCGGAATTGAAATCTGAGGGCACTGATGAACTCGTAGCGCCAGTTTTTGTATAAGAAGAACCTTTCTGGAGTTGCGTTTGTTCAGGTGGAGTTTTACTTAATTCGGTTATCTAATTAATAAAATAAAATAATGTGCAACATATTTTATTTTTATTCAAGGAAGTGTTAACCTAAGCTAAAGTGGTTGAGTGGGACCCACATCCTAACTAATCTACTAGATTAGATATTAGTGGGGTGGGGCCCACACGATCCCCACCCTTTCAACTTCCTCTACCCCCTTTTAATTAAGGTAACACACCGGCACCCTCCTTTTTAAATAAAGTCAACTCATGCGTTTAATTAAATATTAAACGCCTCTATTAATTGAGCAGCTTAAACGTTGCAATTAATTCAATTAATTGTTGATTCATTTATTATCTTTCAATAGCTTTGGCATGTGTAATAAAATAAGGCAAACTCTTATTTTGTTGGTGGTTAGCTTGTTGAGAGAGGGCTTGGGAGAATTACTCGAAGCCTTGAACTTTTTTCTTCCTCGATGAAGAATGTGAAGAACGTGAAGAACGCTAAACTCCGACGAAGGTCGACAAGAACACTGGATCCTCGGTGATCGACGACGCGATGCCAATGAATCTTTTCTCAACGACGCGATGATCCTCCTTCTACGACGCCTTGTTCCACGACGTGCAATTCCTCGAAGAACTTTCGTTCAACTTTTCCTCGAGGTAGGGGAATTATATTCTTTTTGTTCGTGATTACCTTCAATGCTGATTGTCATCTTATTTGAGCCGCCTAATATCGCAATAACGGGAGGAGGTCAGACCACACGAACACGGTCGACCCTCCTCCCACCTTAATTGTTTGATTTTGTTGCGCCATGTGTATGGTGGCGCAGTGCCGTTACACTGCGCAGATACTATGAAATTGGACAAAGAAGCGTGGCGCCACCGCGCTGCGCCATTGAAGTCGAACAAAGCCTTCACGCCGCACCGGAAAACCACTAAGAGACACGGTTTGTTTATTTGGCATGAGGATCGATGGGCCATGGCAGAATGGGCCGCATGGTCGATTTGAAGTCTTTACAGCGAAGGTCAGGTCTCGGGAGGACCGTAGGCGAAGACGGAATTGAAATCGGACAACCGGAGCGCGTTCCGTGGTCTGCGGAAGGTGTTGCCAGCGCGCCACGCCGGCGCGGTGGCACCGGAGGCCGAAGGAGGCGGCCGGCCGCCCAGAGGCGGCGGAGCCCAAGCGCGCCGCCGCCAGGACCCGCCGCGACCGAAGCCGTGGCAGAGGCGGGATCCCGCGGCCACGCGGGATCCGGTGGAGGAGAGACGTGGTGATCCGCCGCGTCGCTGGCAGAAGAGTGGCCCCCCACATGGGGGCCGCAGTTTTCAAATGGGGGGGGGGGGCAGCACGCCCCCCGTTTCTTCCGCTCGGCCGTTTCGGTCGAGCCGCTTGGTCCGCAGGTGCCGCGCCGCACCAACACCAGGCCGGGCCGCCCAGGCCGGGCCGGGCCGCATGGGCCTCGCCGTGAGCACCGGGTCGGGACGTGCCCTAAAGGGCCAGACCCGGACCTAGATCGGGTCGACCCGGTTCGGGATGACCCAGGGGGTATCAGGTCGGGTCAGACCGGGCCCGAACCCCCTAATTTCAGACAGTTTCGTTCAAATGCCCATATCCTGGGCCACATACCTTGAATCGACGCCCTGTCAGTTGTGATGCAATCCTTGGATCGAGACGGAAGTTTCAGTATATTACACTCAAAGTTTCGGAAAAATTTGTGCACGACTGGGGTGGTTCGGATACAAAACCAATCGGGCCCTCTGAGCGAAAACGCTTATATCTTGAGCTCCGGATGTCCAATTGACATGCCTTTGACTTTTTTGGATTCATCTTGATGATACAAAACTTTTGGGAAAATTCTCCTATGTTTTGGTTGCAGTCAGATAGTGGCCAGGTTGGATTGTACCCGAAATCCAATCGGGCCCCTGAAACGGAAAAACTGATAACTTTCAGACTAGACGTCTGTTTGACGAACCGTCAGTGGAATTAGTGATCACGTTGTGAAACGGTCCCTATGATCATACCCTATGAGTGTTCAGGGTACAACTGAGATACGGCCGGGTTGGTTCGCACACGAAACCAACCGGGCCCCTGGGACGAAAAGGCTAGTAACTCCAAGACTGAGCATCCGACTTCCGCGTGGTCTGTTGCGTTGAGACCCCTATGATGAGGCGGGTCATTGAGTTAATTATTCATGGGACTTTGTGATACTTGGAGTATCGACCTATAACTCGTGGAGCGGACCCTCCCGGTGAGCAGCTAGTAGAGTGCAGAGACCTAATAGCTGGCTGAGACTTGACGACTACTGATCTATCATATTAGTGTGTTTCAGATAGCCTAGTGGGTAGCGCTTGGTTGTAGCGGCAGACCCATGGCGGAGGAGCTCTTGGTTGTAGAAGTAGACCCATGGTACTCAATAGAAGGAGTTCCTCTGGAGGCTATGAGGGGGAGAGCATGGTTGTAGTGGCAGACCCACGGTGGAGGAGCGCTTGGTTTTAGCGGCAGACCCGTTGTACTCAACAGAAGGAGTACCTCTGGAGCCTATGAGGGAGAGCGCTTGGTTGTAACGGTAGAACCATGGTGGGAAGCACTTGGTTGTACCAACAGGCCCACAGTACTTGACAGGTGGAAGTACTACAGCAGTCCAAGGTTAGTGGGGCGTGCTTGGTTGTAGCGGCAGGCCCACTGTACTTGATAGAGGAGGAGTTCTCCAACAGTTGTGGTTTCAACATCAGGATTAAATCATGGTTTCAGCTGAGTCTATGACCTTTGTGTTTACCTCATGATTGAGATGGGTCACTTGAAAACTGAGGTATATGTATGGGCATATACCAGGGTAGCGTTTATCCGTTGATTTCACAATCTTAGTGTTTCCTCATGATTGAGATGTGTTACTTGATAACTTAGGTATATTTATGGGAATATACCTAAGTAGAGGTTATCTGTTGAGATCATTATTTTTGGTTATCCTTCTTGGATTTAGTGATACCTTGAGGGTCTCAAGGTCCCTACTGAGTATCGTTATACTCACCCCTGCATGGGCTATGCCCACACCTCGTTTTGTTAGTTGCAGACGACGGGCAGCGCTGACAGAGGTCGAGTGTTCGAGGACTGGACGATACCTAGAGGTGGATCTCTGAAGAGTCAAAATCCGGAGGTGGACTTCATGACGTGATGATACTCGGAGAAGGATGATGGGCGAGAGCGTTGTGGAGGCTATATGTACCTACCCTTAAGGTATGATCCGAGGTGGACGACCCAGGAGCTGCTTCTATTCTTCCATCAATTTGTCTTTTCTTTTGTATTTCCTTTCAGTTCTAGCTGTACTTTTTCGTTGGGTTTGTATTCTGGCCCTTTTTACTTTTCAGAACTTTCTTTTGTACTTAGTGTTTTACTTCCGCATGTACTCTGTGTTGTTTTTTTAATTTTTTAAAGGCAATACCTTCCCAGTTATCAGGATTTTTGCCTTTGGTGCTAGACACCATCCCCTGGCCTATGGAAGGCGGGCTTGGGGTAGTCACGGCACGGGCCCTGAGGAAGGGTCGTGACAAATGGGTATTAGAGGAGTTCAGTTCTACCACAGAACATATATCTCTGATATTTTATTTCCGTGAAGCGACAGTGTTAAGAGTACCGAGTGTGGATTTCAGTTCAGGGAGTCTAGTGTTGGTACTGGCAGCCGACGTATCCATACACCAGGACCTTGACAACTGATTTCTGACTTTGTGCACGAAAACACTGATTTTGTGTGTGTTTCCATAAGTCATTAAAAGTCATCTCAAACCAGGTCACCTCATAGGTATAAATTGTTGACCGTGTCACGTATGTTTCTTTCAAGATTCCTCTCCACAGACGATCAGCTAGAGCCCCGAGAGATGTACGTACTGACAGCCTGCTGATCGACGAGACTTCGGTACATGGTCCTCTTGCAGTTGAGGCACCAGTGGATGCACCAGCGGTACTACCATTCGTTGGGCCACTGATGCCTCCAGCCCCAGCAGTAGGCGCTGCACGTCTCTTGTGCGCGCTGCATGTGTTCCAGCGCCAGATGCCACCTACGTTCAGGGGATAGACGGACCCACAGGCGGATGAGGATTGGCTGGGGGCTGTGGTGAGAGTCTTCAGGCTAGTGGGGATGCCAGCAGACATCATGGTGATATTTTCTTCCATCCTTCTTCAGGAAGCAGTAGGCAGGTGGTGGAGCCACTTGTTCCAGTTTTGCGATGGGATGACCTTCACATGGGAATACATTGAGAACTTCTACTGGGTGGAGTTTGTACCTGTAGCTCTGCACCCCGAGCATGTTCAGGAGCTGCTGCCTTTGTTGCGTGATTTTCGATCCGTAGCTGAGTCATCTGTGGGAAGTAGACTGATGATGCGCAGGTCCAAGATGACCAGAGCCAGCGATACGAGGATCAGGAAGTGTTACGAATGTATCAGGAAGGGTCACCTATCATGTGACTGTCCGAAATCCTGCACAATTGATCCGTAGGAATTGGAGGAGCCACCGAGGCAGAAGCAGTGATGGGTGCTTGAGCAATAGTTGAGCGGTGGACAAGGCAGTAGAGCTCCGGGAGCAGGTGGACAGGAGAAGAACTAGTGGATTCCTTTTATTCTTGGTACTTCTAGTACCATGTTGCTGTTGTATTTGTGTCTTTGTACTATGAGCTGCAATAATAAAAGACATTTATCCTAGTGACACTTGCTTTCCTGTCCTTTTGTTTGGTTGATACTGAGAGGTCCTGGTTTAAACTATTGACTTGACCCACACTTTAAATATTTCTACTGGAGGAGACCCAGTGACCTCACACAGATGCCGACAGTGTGACTCGACCCTTGGAGGCAAGAGTGACGGTTGGATCTCTTGGTAGTAGCGTCGAGGCCTTACGACGTCATCCATGGTGTGAATGAATCAATCATGTCAGGATTGACTGTATTAGGAAATGGGCATGGTTCATCCGGGGGATGAGACCGTGTTTCTCTTTTCGGCAAAGGATAAATACTAGCAGCTCTTACAGATCGTTGGAAAAGAAGGTTCCGTAAGAAACAGGAAACTGGCGCCAGTCATAGAGACTCGTGCATATTAAATGTTTCAAGAAGAGGAATCTTTAAGGAGAGAAGAGTCTCCAAAGAAGCTGACGTTGAGGTAGAGCTAGGAGAGCAGCATGAGGTGGTGTACATTTTAACATGATACAACCACCCACCTCAGTTTTCCCCACCAGGCTCATGGAGTGGGTGGGTGGGGGAGGAGTGCGGCTGCATGCGGTCAAGGAGTGTGACCCAATGGCTCTAAAAAAATGATTCAAGGGATATTCTGAATCCAATACTAGTTTCTGTAGTAACAGACGTTGATATGAATCATTCCTTCCTTCCACAAATCTTGTTCCAGACCTAGAGTTTCTGGTAAGCCGTAGACATGACCCTCACTTCTGGAGATACGATGGGAGGAGACTCGATAATCACACTTACGCCGATAGTGTGGTCTAACCCTCGAGGTGAGAGTTTCGGTTGGAATCACTTGGTGGGAGCATCGCGGCCTTACGACGTTGGTCTCATAATGTATTGGATTCACAATTCATGTTCAGATTCATTGTATTAGGCAAATAGGTTGTGGTCTAACTACAATGTCGGGATGGGTTTTCCTTGGTCGGTGAAAAGGAAACCCCATGAAGCACCGAATAAACTCATGTATAGGAGGGCGTGATCGATCACTCTTGAGTCGTTCAACCTTACCCTTGTGGCAACAGGAGTTTTGAGTTTCAGTTCTTAACAGGAATTGGAGACCTCTGGAATTTGAGGATGGTGACCACATTTTCTTACAGATCTCACCTCGACGATGTCTATGGAGTTGTGGCCAAGGCGGCAAGTATCCTCTGAGGTTCAGCGGACCTTTTCAAGTCCTCAGTAGGGTAGGTGAGGTGGCTTACCACTTGACCCATCCACCTCAGTTGCACCAGGTGCACGACGACATCCACGTATCTCGACTGGGAAGATACTTATTTGACCCGACGCATATCATCGACCATGGGGAGTTGGACTTTGGTGTTGGGGTGACTTTTGTGGGGTTCCAGTAGGAGTGGAGGATCAACAAGAGCGGTCCTACAAGGCCGGTCGATTCCTCTTGTGCGCTTTCACTAGAAGTACGGTAACCTCCAGGTGAGCACATGGAAGCGGATGGCTCAGATGCATGATCAGTACAGATTTTGTATCCCCAGTTTGTGTTAAAGCTTTACAGAGACGTAAAACCCTAAGGTGGGAGTAATGTAAATACCTGGAAATTTCAAGGAAATTTTTTTCATAATATTCTTTTGAATTTTACAAGAATGCAGTTACTGACGGCGCCTGATTCTGAGGCCCGGTGTGCCTGGAATCAATTTCTGAAGTTTAGCTAGGGTACGTTCAGTGAACGAACGAGCATGTTTTTCTAACTTTTGAACCGGTGCTTGGAATTGAAATCTGAGGGCACTGATGAACTCGTAGCACCAGATTTTGCTTAAGAAGACCATTTCTGGAGTTGCGTTTGTTCGAGTGGAGTTATACTTAATTGGGTTGTCTAATGAATAAAATAAAATACTCTACAATAGATTTTATTTTTATTCAAGGATGTTTTAACCTAAGCTAAAGTGGTTGAGTGGTACCCACATCCTAACTAATCCACTAGTTAGTATATTAGTGGGGTGGTTCCCACACAAGCCCCACCTTTTCAACTTCCTCAACCCCTTTTAATTAAGGTAACACACCCACACCCTCCTTTTTAAATAAAGTCAACTCATGCATTTAATTAAATATTAAATTCCTCTATTAATTGAGCGGCTTAAACGTTGCAATTAATTCAATTAATTGTTGTTTCGTTTTGACCTTTCTAGATCTTTGGAATGCGTAATAAAAAAAAACTCTTATTTATTTGGTGGTTAGCTTGTTGAGAGAGGGCTTGTGAGAAGTACTCAAAGCCTTAAACCTTTTTCTTCCTCGACAAAGAACGCGAAGAACGCGAAGAACACCGACCTCCGATGAAGGTCTCCAAGAATGCCAGTTCCTCAGATATCGATGACGCTGAACCGACGAATCATTTCTCTGCGACAGGAAGATCCTCATTCCACAACACCTTCTTCCGCGACGTGCAATTTCGCGACGAACCTTCATTCAACTTTTCCTCGAGGTTGGGGAGTTATATTTGTTTTTTTCGTGATTACCTTCATCGCTGATTGTCATCTTATTTGAGCTGCCTGATATCGCAATAACGGGAGGAGGTCAGACTGCATGAACACGGCAAACCCTCCTCCCCTCATGGATTTTTTATTTTGTTATGGCACATGTATGGTGGCGCGGTGCCGTTGCACCATGCGGAAGCTATTAAATTGTGTGAAGACGCGCGGCACCGCCGGGCCGCGCCGTTGTAGTCGAAAAAAGCCGCGGCACCGTCGCGCCGCACTGGAAAACCACGAAGAGACGCAGTTTGTTTATTTGGCATACAGATCGACGGGCCATGGAATAATGGTCCGCATGGGCGATTTGATGTCTTTGCAGTGAAGGTCAGGTCCCGAGAGGACCGCAAGCGAAGACGGAGTTGAAATCGGACCACCGGAGCTCGTCTGGTGGTCTGCGGAATTTGCTGCCGGTGCGCCACGCCGGCACAGTGGCGCGCCACCAGCAGGAGCCACCGCGGCTTCAGCCGCGGCAGAGGCGGGATCTCGCGGCCGTGCAGGATCTGGTGGAGGACATACATGGCGATCCGATGCATCGCTGGCAGAGGAGTGGCC
This sequence comes from Viscum album, assembly GCA_963277665.1. Classification (NCBI taxonomy): domain Eukaryota; kingdom Viridiplantae; phylum Streptophyta; class Magnoliopsida; order Santalales; family Viscaceae; genus Viscum; species Viscum album. The sequence goes on along the minus strand of OY728122.1, from coordinate 1,513,050,701 downwards.
CCTACGTGGGGGTCGTGGTTTCCAAACGGGGGGGGGGGGGGGGGGCAGCGTGCCCCCTGTTTCTTCTGCTCGGTCATTTCTGTAACGCCCCGACCCCAGCTACCCAGAGTCGGTGCATTACTTCGTAACATTGGCATGATCACAAAAGATCAAGTCTCGAAAGACCGATTAGTTTAGTAGCCTTGGAAACACTAGATACATTCATAAACATTACATTACATCATAAAAATGAAAAATACAATAACATGGTCTCCCTAGTCCACACTCATATCCTCACTGACTATTCTTGCATGTCAGTCATAATACACTTCTTCACATCCTGGGAAAAATAAAACATTGAAAGGGGTGAGATCAAATGCTCCGTAAGGATAACAATATAGCGGAAACTTTCATAAGAAAACATAAGCATTTAAGGCAATGTATAACTAAAACAAAAGCCTTATTGAACTTGAACTTCAGCATAATATGGAAAAAGAAAAATAAAATAACTCCATTACTTACTCACATGGATATTCTGCTAGACGAATAATCACGTGAAATATCAATAACCACTTTTATAATGAGGGAATGTATAATGCCAGACATTCTGAAACACTTTGCCAAGGTCTCGGCCAAGACGTCTAAAATGATTAAGGCCTCGACAAAAACCATAAATCAAATTGGGAAAGGTCCTCGGCCAATTCCACGTCTAGTTGTCTCATGAGACCTACCGATGCATCGAGGAGATATAGCGGGCTCCACCCGTCACATATTATGTCCAATACATTCCTCATATGAATAGGTTTAAACATAACATAAATATTCATATTAAAACTGTCATACGAAATGTCAACAATTTCTCCATAAACTATGGATGGTATAAAAATAACACATCCACAGTCAAATATTTCACAAAATGTTCAATGGACGTTTTGTATCATAAATCAATTTCAATTAAACTTGAAACCCATCAAAGGATGTTGACATGGATGAAAACAAAGTTATTTGAGAGTAATATCTCTCCTTTTTGAAATCATTTAAAAGTCCCATAATTATAAAATAATACATTTACATTGAAGATATTCTTATAAGCTTGTTAGGGAAGTTTCGACGAAGTTATAATGGCGGAAAATAGCCGCACCCGCCGTATAAGTTAAAAAAACATTCTTACCTTAAATTTGTCAAAGAGGTCAAAAAGTACATTGTTTGGAAAACGATGGTAAGATACATTTCAAAAATGTATAAGGGTATAAATGACTTTAACACATTTTCCATTTAATAGTAAATTTTTTTTAAAGACATTTTTAAGAAACATGGATGTGGATGATAACGAGGTCCCAGTAGATAATTATGTATACACAACCTTGGATAATGAAGAGGTTGTGAAGTAAACCCTTACCTTGTACTTTTCCTTGGTTGGGGTAGGTTAACCTCCTGTATAATGGTGAAATAATTGTTATTAAATTATACAAGAATCATATACATTCATATGATATCATATATGATCTTTTAACATTGCTTTGTTAACAATATCTTAGGTTTATCATTGTTTCGGGTGTTAACATACTCGTTTTATTTTATATGTTTTGTTATGTAAGTCATGGTTTTCATGGATAGGTTGTATCTTATTCATATCCAGAATGATATCATGTCCTTAAACATTATTTTTAAATCATCAAATGATAATTATACTTGAATGCATACGACGGAGAATGAATCCCATCGCGTTCGTGGAGACGGTAGTCCGTACGTACGCACGAGCGACAATATCATTATTTTGATATTAAAATAATATATAATTGGATAGTATATCATATATACAGAATCATTATCAGGTTATATTTATTATTTATATGAATTACATATCATTATTATACCCATCTAAATAATAATATATTGAATAACAATTACACCACGACGTGGAGACGGTAAGCCGTACGTACGCACGTATGGTGACATGTCATTCAAATGATGGGTAGAATACTGAATATGGTTGTTCCATATTTGTAATAACATCACAGTATATAGAAGATACTGGAGTTATAATTTTAGAATTGAAATAATAAACAAAGAGGGAGTGGAAAAAGAAAGAAACTTGAAAGAGGGTGATGAAAATGGTACCTCTTCTTCGGGTTCTTCCTTTTGATTTGATCAAAAGGACTCCTTACGGTGGCTTTATGACTAAAGTAAAGCTTCTAGGATGAAGGGAGAAAAGTTGGGAGAGTATTTGGGCAGAGGTTGGCCGAACCAAAAGGCTTGAAAGTGTGAATAAGGTGGTAGAGGTGGGGGTCTTTTATAAGAGGAGAGGAGGGGCTCTTTTGGAAAGATTTAAATGTTACATTATTATACAATGATTTTAGGATTCTAAAGGTCCCCCACTTATAAAATTAGTGGATAAGGTGATAAGGGTTCGAAATCTCCTTATCCAATAGGTTTTGGACAAGTGTAAGCCTTGTATTTTGCATTATCTTCTCATTTTATTTAAATCGTTAAATAATGAGGTCATCGCTGCATCATAATGATGACATAAATAATTTAATTTATTTAATGTCTAAAAATTCTAAAAAAATACTATGATGTAGGAAATCTTTTTATCTTTCCAATGACAATTTATAGTCAAAAATATGACTTGTATAACCCCATATAAAAGTTGTTTTAGTAAACCATTTCATGTTTGTGTCATTTTTTACTTTAACATTAAATAAAAGATATTTATGTCATTTACCAACTAAAGTGGCTCCATGTGGTCCCCAAGTTGACCCATGGATTTTATTGGTTGTCCATGGCACATCAAATGAGGGTAGGACATGTTTCAAGCTCATCTCATATTATTAAAACATTATTTTTACCTTAAAATACACTAATTACCTCTAATCGCAATTAAGAACTTAAAAGATACTATTCACCAAAAATTATTTTAATCTCATTCAACCAAATTTTACTTCTTAATGAAAACCATGTATGTCGGATTTTTCAAAATCAAATCACAGAAGTGGTAATATTTCATTTAAACGAAAAATCAGTTATTTAACTACCACTTAGTGGATTCACTATTCATCAAAAATTGATGTTTTTTAGAACAACGCCAAAATTTCACCCTAAGATATAATTGATATTCCGAATTCAAAAATGATGTCTATTTTACAAAATTCCAAACATATAAGTTGCATTAATTAATTTTATAATTAATTCCCATTGTCACAACAAATAGCGTGTTTTTAAGAAACAATTTATATCAAAAGATTGGCAATTGTTTATGTCCATTTTCAATGTCAAATTAATTCTAATGACCACCATTGGATAAAATGGTAAAAATATATTATAATTATACTTTAAAACCAATAAATAGTATAATTTATCACTATAAATTATTTTGATTAAAAAAGTTGTTTTTAAGTATTTTTCACTATTCATAAAAAAATACTTCTCAGAAAAATACCAAAAATTCAACATAGGATAATTTCGATATTCCGAATCCAAAAATGAAGACCATTTTGATAAATAAAATTTATAAAATTTAAAAAAGTAGGTATTACTATTCACAACAGCTAGTTTAATTAGTTGTGGTGTGTGATAGAGCTCGAGGTTGCGTACAACACACGCTATTGCATTATTCGAAGGGAAACATACCGTGGAAGCTTGTGGTGTTACATTCTCCCCTCTTTCAAATAATTGTATCCTCGCAATTTCTAGGGGATTACTGCATAAAAAGACTCGGGTGGTTCTTAATTATAAGTTCCTCAGGTTCCCACGTTGCCTCTTCCATTTTATGATTTCTCCACAAAAACATTACAAGACGAGTCGTCCGGTTTCTCAGCACCTGCTCCCTCACATCAAGAATTATGATGGGCTCTTCGCAATAAGATAGATCGGGTTCCAGTTCTAATTCCTCATAGGTAAGTGCATGTGTTGGGTCGGGCATGTATTTTCTCAATAGTGATATGTGGAAAACATCGTGAACTTTGGAGAGATTTGGCGGCATCGCCAAACGATAAGCTACAGCCCCAATACGATCTAGAATTTCGAAAGGTACGATGTACCTGGGACTCAACTTACCCTTCTTACCAAAACGTATAACTCCCTTCTATGGAGATACCTTTAGGAAAACATGATCTCCCACCTGAAATTCCAAAACCTTTCTTCTGTTATAGGCGTAGCTATTCTGCCTACTTTGAGCTGATTTGATGTGGTTTTGGATTACCTTCACCTTTTCCATTGTTTCTTCCACCAGTTCTAGTCCCACAAGTTTTCTTTCACCAACGTCATCCCAACAGGTTGGTGTACGACATCTCTTTCCGTATAACGCTTCATAAGGTGCCATCTGAATGCTTGAATGGAAGCTATTGTTATAGGAAAATTCTACCAGTGGTAAGTATTGATCCCACATAACCTGAAAGTCAAGAGAGCATGATCTCAACATGTCTTCTAAGGTTTGAATAGTTTGTTCTGATTGTCCATCTGTTTGAGGGTGATAGGCAGTGCTCAAACAATGTTCAGTATCCAAGGCCTTTTGAAGACTTTTCCAGAATCTTGAAGTAAAACGAGGATCACGATCAAAAACAATCGATAGGGGTACTCCATGAAGTCTTACAACTTCATTAATATATAATCTTGCTAGACGTTCAAGTGGTAGATCCTCCCGTATAGCCAGAAAATGTGCTGACTTAGTAAGACGATCAACAATGACCCATATTGCATCATTCCTTCTAGGAGTCTTTGGTAGTCCCATGAAAAAGTCCATCGTAATATTATCCCATTTCCACTCAGTTATGGGAAGAGGTTGCAATACTCCACCAGGATGTTGCCTTCCAGCTTTCACTTGTTGACAAACCATACACCTCGACACAAAATCAGCAATATCCCTCTTCATAGTGTCCTTCCAAAAATGTTCCTTCAAATCTCTTTACATTTTGGTGCTCCCAGGGTGTATAGAGAAATTGGAACTATGAGCATCATCCATCAATTCCCTTTTTAGATCAGGTATATCGGGAACACAAAGTCTCTTCCTGGATTTCAAAATTCCATCCTTATACACAAAGTCCCTCAATATTCAATCAATCACATCTTTAATCTTCTTCTGAAATTCTTCATCATTGGTCTGAGAACTCTTAATCCTTTCTAGTAATGATGGTTTGGCAACCATTTGAAAAAGCATTGATGTTTCGCCTTCCCTAGTTATTCCCATGTCCATCTTCACTAGATCCAAGAAAATTGGATCCCTTTAAATTATCATCCCATTCAAAACACCATGGTCTTTTCTACTCAAAACATCTGCCACCTTGTTTGCCTTCCCCGGGTGGTAATGTATCGTGCAATCATAATCCTTGAGTAGTTCAAGCCATCGCCTTTGCCTCATGTTGAGTTCATTTTGTGTGAAAATATACTTCAAACTCTTGTGATCAGTATAAATCTCACATTTTTCACCATAGAGGTAATGTCTCCATATCTTTAAAGAAAAGATCACAGCTGATAACTCAAGATCATGAGTAAGATAGTTTTTCTCATGAATTTTTAGCTGTCGTGATGCATAGGCAATGACCTTATCATTCTGCATAAGGACACAACCAAGTCCTTTCTTCGATGCATCACTATAAATAACAAACCCATCATTCCCCGATGGTAGAGTCAATACAGGGGCATTGACTAATCTTCTCTTTAGTTATTCAAAACATTCTTCACACTCTTTTGTCGAGACAAATTTAATCCTTTTACGTGTGAGCTTTGTCAATGGGTTAGCCAATCTGGCAAACTTCTGGACGAAACGTCGATAATAACCTGCTAGACCAATAAAACTGCGTACCTCAGTTATTCATGTCGGTGTTGGACATTATTGGATTGCCTTGGTTTTAGAAGGATCAACGGAAATTCCATCCTTAGAGACAATATGGCCAAGAAAAGAAATCTCATGAAGCCAGAATTCACACTTTCTAAATTTCCCATATAATTCATGTCTTCTAAGAGTCTTCAGGATAATGCGTAAGTGATTTTCATGATCTTCGTCGCTTTTGGAGTATACCAAGATATCATCAATAAATACCACTACAAAGTCATCAAGATATTCCTTGAAAACTCTATTCATTAGATCCATGAAAACAGAGGGTGCATTAGTCAATCCAAAAGGCATTACTGTAAAATCGTAATGCCCGTACTTTGTTCGAAATGCTGTCTTTGGAACAGCTTCCTTCTTCACACACAACTGATGGTATCCAGACCGAAGGTCAATCTTTGAAAAGTATTGAGATCCATGCAGTTGTTCAAAAAAATCATCAATGCAAGGTAGGGGATACTTGTTCTTTATTGTTATAGCATTGATCTCCCTATAGTCAATGCACAACCTCATAGATCCATCTTTCTTCTTATCAAAAAGAACAGGGGCTCCCCAAGGAGAAACACTAGGGCGAATAAGTCCCTTATTACTCAATTCCTCTAGTTGTTTCTTTAGTTCAACTAATTCCACAGTGGCCATTCTATAAGGGGTCTTCGATACGGGCCTTGATCCAGGAATTAAATCAATGGAAAACTCAACTTCTCATTCTGGAGGATGTCCAGGTAAATCTTCCGGAAACACATCAACATATTCTCTCACAATAGGTACATACTCTATTTGAATATTCCTTTCCTCACCCTCAGTAATTTCCTTCTCTTCCTCTCAAATAATTGAATTTAGTTGAGCTACTGGGGGTGGATCTAGATAAGAATTATGTGGCGACGATTCGGCTCTAAAGATAAGGTGTTCCTTATCATCATCATCATGAATCGTAACCTCTTTCCTCTTACAATAAATTTTTTCATCATGGTCTGAAAGCCAATCCATACCGAGGATTATATCAAATTCAATCATGGGTATGACGATGAGATCAGCAGGTAAAGAACATTTAGGTGCTCTAATGGGAACTAATCGACAAAACTTTGTTGCAACAATACTTCCCTTAGGGGTTTTGACTGACAACTCCCTTGTTAAATCAAATTAGAAATATCTAATTTTCTTAGCAAACTGGGAAGATATGAAACAATGCGATGATCCAGAATCAAATAATGGATTTTCTAAACTTGAGGAAACCATTAAATTACCTGCCACCACATCTTTCGGAGCTTCCACCTTAGTAGTAGTGATAGCATAAGCTTGGCCCTGATCCCTTGGCCTCTTCTGAGGTATGTTCCCCTGACGCTTAGGACATTCATTTGCATAATGTCCCTTCTCTCAACAATTATAGCATTCCACGTTGACAGCCGCTTTCTTTCCCTTGCATTCATGAGCTTAGTGGCCTTTTTCACCACAATTGTAACATACTCCTTTTCCTTTTAGACAGGCACCAGGGTGCTTCCTACCACAATTATCACAGGGTAGAAATTCATTTCTACCCTTCTTCCCTGTTTCCTTATTTCCTTTCCCAGAGTTTTCAGTGGATCTATTCTTATCTTGCTTTGACTTAAAGTCATAAGACTTAGAGAATTCCTTTTACGTCTTGATAGCGCACGAGATAACACCTTCGTATGAAGAGAAAGTTTGTGATACTAAACCTCGACAGAGAAATGGTTTCAACCCATCAAAGAAACGATCAGCCTTACTTATTGGGTTACTTATGTAATCTGCAGCATACCTTGCTAACCTTGTAAAGTTAGCCACATACTTTGCGACATTCTCATCCTCCTTCTGCATCAGACTCAGAAATTGCCTTTCCATATCCGCTCAATGGTCTCAAGGAAAATATTTTTCTAAGAACAACTCTTTGAACTCCTGCCATTCCATGTTTTTTAATTCATCATCTTCCTTTGTGTTTTGAATTAGTGACCACCATTGATCGACATCTCCAGTGAGGCGGTAAACTGCCATGACAACATTCTCCGTTTCACTACTCCCCAAGGCATGGAATATTTTCACTAAGGAATTTATCCATTTCTCAGCTACTATAGGATTTGTACTCCCATTGAAGGTTGGTGGTTGTTGCCTCATGAAACGGTCTAGCATTGATCCTCCACATTGCGGATAAGGGTGCTTCATACGAGTAAGGTTGTTATTCATATCCTGCGTGAGTTGTCCCAGTACGATGAGAAGCTGATCAGCACCAGTTGTATCACTAGCTCCACCATAAATATCTTGAGCAGGAGGGAAATCCCTACACGGAGTGCGTGCATTTATACGGTTTCCATTTCTTCCACTAGGAGCCATTTCTAAATAATGGCATAAACTAGATTAGTTCATGAATCAAAATACATAATTCTATACTTGTAAAACACTTAACATAAATTGAACTAATTATGGATATAATCCATAATTATAAAAATGTTTTCTTTGAGGAAGTATATACTCGTAACCCTTCATAGTGGTTTGTAAATAAAATGGGAATTATCCAAAGCATATCCCCCGGGAGTGTCGTAACAAAGAGTGCAGAAAGGCCTGTTGTCGTGCACCAGTTCCCTTTCGAGTCCAGCTCAAAGTGGTGTTTTCGGGTTTTACCCCTAGGTACATCTGTGCCAGAACCGCCTCTACCTCCTCGTATCCAGACAGGGATGTATTTCTCGGAAAACTCACAACATCTCTACAATGCCAAAATTCTAGGAAGTTCTTCTATACTAATCCTCAAAGTCTATCTTCAGGATATGTGCTCTAATCAGAGTTTATCTAAATATAGCTTCCAAGGTTAGTACTAAACTTCCTCTGATACCAACTGTAATGCGCCGACCCCATCTACCCAGAGTCAATGCATTACTTCGTAACATTGGCATGATCACAAAAGATCAAGTCTCGAAAGACCGATTAGTTTAGTAGCCTTGGAAACACTAGATACATTCATAAACATTACATTACATCATAAAAATGAAAACTACAATAACATGGTCTCCCTAGTCCACACTGATATCCTCAATGACTATTCTTGCAAGTCAGTCATAATACACTTCTTCACATCCTGGGAAAAATAAGACATTGAAAGGGGTGAGCTCAAATGCTCCATAAGGATAACAATATAGCGGAAACTTTCATAAGAAAACATAAGCATTTAAGGAAATGTATAACTAAAACAAAAGCCTTATTGAACTTGAACTTCAGAATAATATGGAAAAAGTAAAATAAAATAATTCCATTACTTACTCACATGGATATTCTACTAGATGAATAATCACGTGAAATATCAATAACCACTTTCATAATGAGGGAATTTATAATGCCAGACATTCTGAAACACTTTTTTCAGGCCTCGGAAAAGACGTCTAAAATGATTAAGGCCTCGGCCAAAACCATAAATCAAATTTGGAAAGGGCCTCATCCAATTCCACGTCTAGTTGTCTAATGAGACCTACCGATGCATCGAGGAGCTATAGCGGGCTCCACCCGTCACATATTAAGTCCAATACATTCCTCATATGAATAGGTTTAAACATAACATAAATATTAGTATTAAAACTAGCATACGAAATGTCAACAATTTCTCCATAAACTATGGATGGTATAAAAATAACACATCCACATTCAAATATTTCACAAAATGTTCAATGGACGTTTTGTATCATAAATCAATTTCAATTAAACTTGAAACCCATAAAAGGATGTTGACATGGATGAAAACAGAGCTATTCGAGAGTAATATCTCTCCTTTTTGAAATCATTTAAAAGTCCCATAATTATAAAATAATACATTTACATTGAATATATTCTTATAAGTTTGTTAGGGAAGCTTCGACGAAGTTATAATGGCGGAAAATAGCCGCACCCGCCGTATAAGTTAAAAAAACATTCTTACCTTAAATTTGTCAAAGAGGTCAAAAAGTACATTGTTTGGAAAACGACGGTAAGATTCCTTTCAAAATTGTATAAGGGTATAAATGACTTTAACACATTTTCCATTTAATAGTAAAAATGTTTTGAAAGACATTTTTAAGAAACATGGATGTGGATGATAACGAGGTCCCAGTAGATAATTATGTATAAACAACCTTGGATAATGAAGAGGATGTGACGTAAACCCTTACCTTGTACATTTCCTTGGTTGGGGTAGGTTAACCTCCTGTATAATGGTGAAATAATTGTTATTAAATTATACAAGAATCATATACATTCATATGATATCATATATGATCTTTTAACATTGCTTTGTTAGCAATATCTTAGATTTATCGTTGTTTCGGGTGTTAACTTACTCGTTTTCTTTTATATGTTTTGTTACGTAAGTCATGTTTTTCATGGATATGTTGTATCTTATTCATATCCAGAATGGTATCATGTCCTTAAACATTATTTTTAAATCATCAAATGATAATTATACTTGACTGCATACGACGGAGAATGAATCTCATCGCGTTCGTGGAGACGGTAGTCCGTACGTACGCACGAGAGACAATATCATTATTTTGATATTAAAATAATATATAATTGGATATTATATCATATATAAAGAATCATTATCATGTTATATTTATTGTTTACATGAATTACATATCATTATTATACCCATCTAAATAATAATATATTGAATAACAATTACACCACGACGTGGAGACGGTAAGCCGTACGTACGCACGTATGGTGACATTTCATTCAAATGATGGGTAGAATACTGAATATGGTTGTTCCTAATTTATAATAAAATCACATTATATAGAAGATACTGGAGTTATAATTTTAGAATTGAAATAATAAACAAAGAGGGAGTGGAAGAAGAAAGAAACTTGAAAGAGGGTGATGAAAATGTTACCTCTTCTTCGGATTCTTCCTTTTGATTTGATCAAAAGGACTCCTTAGGATGGATTTCTGACTAAAGTAAAGCTTCTAGGATGAAGGGAGAGAAGTTGGGAGAGTATTTGGGCAGATTTTGGCCGAACAAAAAGGCTTGAATGTGTGAATAAGGTGGTAGAGGTGGGGGCCTTTTATAAGAGGAGAGGAGGGGCTCTTTTGTAAAGATTGAAATGTTACATTATTATACAATGCTTTTCGGATTCTAAAGGTCCCACACATATAAAATTCGTGGCTAAGGTGATAAGAGTTCAAAATATCCTTATCCAATAGGCTTTGGACAAGTGTAAGCCTTGGATTTTGCATTATCTTCTCATTTTATTTAAATCATTAAATAATGAGGTCATCGCTGCATCATCATGATGTCATAAATAATTTAATTTATTTAAGGTCTAAAAATTCTAAAAAAAATAATTTGATGTAGGAAATCTTTTTATCTTTCCAATGACTATTTATAGTCAAAAATATGACTTGTATAACCCCATATAAAAATTGTTTTAGTAAAACATTTCATGTTTGTGTCATTTTTTACTTTAACATTAAATAAAAGGTATTTATGTCATTTACAAACTAAAGTGGCTCCATGGGGTCCCCAAGTTGACCCATGGATTGTCTTGGGCGGCCATGGCACATCCAATGAGGGTAGGACATGTTTCAATCTCATCTCATATTATTAAAACATTATTTTTACCTTAAACTACACTAATTACCTCTAATCGCGATTATGAACTTAAAAGTTACAATTCACCAAAAATTATTTTAATCTCATTCAACCACATTTTGCTTTTTAATGACAACCACGTATGTCGGATTTTTGAAAATCAAATCACAGAAGTGTTAATATTTCATTTAAACGAAAAATCAGTCATTTAACTACCACTTAGTGGTTTCACTATTCATCAAAATTTGAAGTTTTTCAGAACAATGCCAAAATTTCACCCTAAGCTATAATTGATATTCCGAATTCAAAAATGATGTCTATTTTACAAAATTCCAAACATATAAGTTGCATTAATTAATTTTATAATTAATTCCCGCTGTCACAACAAATAGCGTGTTTTTAAGAAACAATTTATATCAAAAGATTGGCAATTGTTTATGTCCATTTTCAATGTTAAATTAATTCTAATGACCACCATTGGATAAAATGGTAAAAATATATTCTAATTATAATTTAAAACCACTAAATAGTATAATTTATCACTATAAATTATTTTTATTAAAAAAGTTGTTTTTAAGTGTTATTCACTATTCAAAAAAATAGAAGTTTTCAGAAAAATACCAAAAATTCAACATAGGCTAATTTCGATATTCCGAATCCAAAAATGAATTTAATTTTGATAAATAAAATTTATAAAATTTCAAAAAGTATGCATTACTATTCACAACGGCTAGTTTAATTAGTTGTGGTGTGTGTTAGAGCTCGAGGTTGCGTACAACACACGCTATTGCATTATTCGAAGGGAAACGTACCGTGGAAGCTTGGGGTGTTACAATTTCGGCCAAGCCACTTGGTCCACAGGCACCATGCCACACCAGCGCCAGGTCAGGTCGGCCTGCGTGGGCCGTGCCAACCCGGGGGGTGGGGGGGGGGGGGTATCGGGCCGGGTCGGACTGGGCCCGAACCCCCTAATTTCGGACAGTTTCGTTCAAATGCCCATATCTTGGGCCATAGACCTCCGATCAACACACTGTCAGTTGCGATGTGATCCTTTGATTGAGACGGTAGCTATGTATATTACACTAAATGTTTTGGAAAACATTGAGTATGGCCAGGTTGGTTCAGATACGAAACCAACCGGGCCCTTGGAGCGGAAACACTTATATTTTGAGCTCTAGACGTCTGATTGACGTACTGTCGACTTTGTTGGATTCCTCTTGATGAGACAGAACTTTTGGAAAAATTAACCTAAGTTTTGGTTGTAGTCGGATAGTGGTTGGGTTGGATTGTACACTAAATCCAACCAGGCCCTTGGAACGGAAAAGCCGATAACTTTCAGACCGGACGTCTGTTTGACGAACCGTTAGTGGCATTGGTGATCATGTTGAGAAATGGTCCCTATGAGCATACCCTATGATCGTTCAGGGTATAGCCGAGATACGTTCGGTTTGGTTTGCACATGAAACACCCGAGCCCCTGGGATGAAAAGGCGAGTAACTCACAGACTGGGCGTCTGACTGACGCGTTGTCTGTTGCGTTGAGACCCCTATGACGAGGCAGATCTTTGAGATACTTCTTCATGTGACTTTTTGATTCTTGGAGTATCGACCAGTATCTTGTGGAGAGGACCCTCACAGTCATGAGCTAGTAGAGTGTAGAGACCTAGTAGCTGGTTGAGACTTGACGACTGCTGATCTATCGTCTCGGTGTGTTTCGGACAGCCCAATGGGAGCTCTTGGTTGTAGAGGCAGACCCATGGCGGAGGGGAGCATGGTTGTAGTGGTAGACCCGTGGTACCCAACAGAAGGAGTACATCTGGAGGCTATGATGGGGAGTGCTTGGTTGTAGCCACAGAACCACGGTGGAGGTGCGCTTGGTTGTAGCAGCAGACCTGTGGTACTCAACAGAAGGAGTACATATGGAGCCTATGAGGGGGAGCGCTTGGTTGTAGCGGCAGACCCATGGTGGGAAGCACATGGTTGTAGCAGCATTCCCACATTAATCAAAAGGTGAAGTACTAAATCATTCCAAGGCTAGTGGGGCGTGCATGGTTGTAGCGGCAGGCCCACTATACTCGAAAGAGGAGGAGTTCTCCAACAGCCATGGTTTCGACGTCAGGATTAAATCCTGGTTTGAGATGAGTCTATAACCTTTGTGTTTACATCATTATTGAGATGGGTCACTTGAAAACTTAGGTATATTTATGGGCACATACCTGGGTAGGGTTATCCGTTGATTTCATAATCTTAGTGTTTCCTCATGATTGAGATGGGTTATTTGATAACATAGGTATATGTATGGGAATATACCTAAGTAGAGGTTATCTGTTGAGATCATTCTTTGTGGTTATACTTATTGGATTTAGTGAGACCTTGATGGGATTAGGGTCTCTACTGAGTATCGTTATACTCACCCCTGCATGGGCTATGCCTGCACCTCATTATGTTGGTTGTAGACGACAGGCAGCGCTGACAGAGGCTGAGTGTTCGAGGACTGGACGGTACCCGGAGGTGGATCTACGACGAGTCAGTATCCGGAGGTGGACTTCACGACGTGACGATACTCGGAGGAGGTTGACGAGCAAGAGCATTGGGGAGACTATTTGTACCTACCATTCAGGTAAGATCTGAGGTGGATGACCCAAGAGATGCTTCTATTCTTCCAGCTGTTTGTCTTTTCTGTTGTATTTCCTTTCAGTTTTAGCTGTACTTTTCAGTTGGGTTTGTATTCTGGCCCTTTTTACTTTTCAGCACTCTCTTTCGTACATAGTGTTTTACTTCCTCTTGTACTGTGTGGTTCTTTTTTACTTCTATAAAGGCAATGCCTTCCCAGTTATCGGGATTTACGCCTTTGGTGCTAGTCGCCATCCCCTGGCCTATGGAAGGCGTGCATGGGGTAGTCACGGCACGGGCCCCGAGGATGGGTCGTGACAATATGGATCGGCCAAACCCTACCCAAATACCATATCAACTATCCTTCCTTCATCCTAGAGGCCTTCCATTAGACAGAAAGCTAGCCTATGCATCCCTTTTGATCAAATCAAAAGGAAGAACCCGTAGAAGAGTTAAATAATTCATCACCTTTTTCAAGTTCTTTTTTTCTTCCACTTCCTCTTTTTTTGTTGTTTCCCATATAAAATAATAACTCTAGTATATTCTATATACTATGATGTTTTTATAAATATGTTGCAACCATTTTCATTATTCTATCCATCCTTTGAAAGACATGACACCATACGTGCATACGTACGGGTTACCCTCTCCACATCATGGTGTAATTGTTATTCAATAGATTATTATTTTCATAGGTATAATAATGATTTAAAATTGATGTAAATAATAAATATAACAAGATAATTATTCTTTATATATGATATATCATCCAATTATATATTTTTTCTACATAGAAAAATGATATTATCGCTTGTGTGTACGTATGGATTATCGTCTCCACGAATGCGATGAGATTAACTCCCCATCGTATCCATTGAAGATTAATTTTCATTAGATGATTAAAAATAATATTTAAAAAGAAAATATCATGTTGAATATGAATACGATGCATCTAAATCTTAAAAACCATTACTTACAGAAAAAATCATATCATGGAAAATGAATCAGTTAACACCCGAAATGATAATAATACTAAAATATTATTAACAAAGCAATGTAAAAAGATCATATATGATATCATAATAATATATATGATTATTCTATAATTTAATAACAATTATTTCACCATTATATAGAAGGTTAACCTACCCTCGATCAAGGAAAATCACAAGGTAAGTGTTAATTCTACAATATCTTCATTTATGAGGTTGTTTATACATAATTATCTACTGGGACCTCTTTATCATCCACATCCATGTTTCATAAAATATATTTCATAACATTCTTACTATTTACTATACAATGGGTGAAATTTATTTATTCCCTTATTTTTCCTTATATATTTTTGATAGGAAGCTTTCTATTGTTTTCCAAACAAGGTACTTTATAACCATTTCGAAAAAATTAATGTATGAATGTTTTCTAACTTATATGGTGGGTGCAGCTATTTTCCAACATTATTACTTCATAGAAGCATCCATTACAAGTTTATAAGAATATTTTCAAAATAAATGTTTTCATTATAATTATTTGACACTAAAATTATTTCAAAATAGAAAGTGATATTTCTCTAAAAAAGTTTTTGATTTCACCTTTGTCAACATCATTTGATTGATTTTAAGATTATTTGAAGTTGATTTTGTTATGATACAAAACTTCCATATTGTATTGAAGGTTTTGTAATATGTTTGACTGTCAATGTGTTATTTTTACACCATTCATGGTTTATAGATAATGTATTGACATTTCATATGCTAGTTTTAATATGAATGTTTATGTTAAGTTTAATCCTTTTCATATGAGGAATGAATTGGACTTAGTAAGTGACAGGTGGATCCTGCTATAACTCCTTGATGCATTGGTAGCTCTGATTAGAAAAACTAGTGTCTTGGCACAAGGCCTTGAAAAAATATTATTTTTAGTCCTGGCACAAGGCCTTTACTATTTGGTTATGAAATTATTCCATTATACATTATATCATTAGGAAAGCGGTTATTGACATTGCATGTGACTAATTGACTAGTAGAATATCTATGTGAGTATGTAAATGGAATTATTTTGATTTTATGTTTTCTATATTATGCTGAAGTTCTGGTTTAAATTTCTTTTGTTTTATTCTTATACATTTCTTAAATGTTAACACTTATTTATGAAAGTTTCCAATATATTGTTAACCTTACTAAGCATCTGAGATCATCCTTTCTATGTTTTACATTTCCTAGGATTTGAAGAAGTATATTATTAATAAACTGCAGGGATAGTCTATGGGATCTTTGTGTTGTCTATCGAAACAATGTTGATGTAGTTTAATATTTTATGATGTAATCTAATCCTTATGAATATATATAGTAATTCAAAGGCTACTAAACTAATTGGTATTTCGAGACTTGATCCTTTGTGATCATGCCAATGATACGTAAAAATGAACCAAAATCTCAGCTTCTAGGGTTGGGGTGTGACAACTGATATCATAGAAAGCTTAGTAAAATCCTTGGAAACTAGATTTATATAAACTCTGATAAGAGCACATTACCCTTAGATAGACTTTGAGGATTATCATAGAATATCTTCCTAAAATTTTGGTACTGTAGATGTTTTTTGAGTTTTCAAAGAAAATACATCCCTATCTGGATACGAGCAGGTAGATGTGGATCTGAAACAGATATACCTAGGGATAAAACATAAAAACACCTCTTTGAGATAGACTCGAATAGGAACTGGTGCACGACAACAGGCCTTGTTTCACTATTGGTTACGACACTCCCGGAGGATATGCTTAGGATAATTCTCATTTTCATTATAAATAATTATGAATGGTTTATGAATATATACCTCCTCAAATAAAATATTTTTATGATTATGGATTATATCCATAAACTGCTAATTTTTTTAGTATTTTACATGTTTGGAATTACTCATTACAATTCATAAACTTACCTAGTGTATGACATTGCATAGAAATGGCCACCATTAGAACGAATTTGAACTCCAGCAATACGTATGACCCAATGAGTAATAAGGATTATATCATTCAGGGTATTAACACAAAATTTAGAATAGAAATTGTCTCCAATTTATTGTCAACATATGAAAAATAGTATCATGTTTTAATAAGATAAGTAAAGAATTCAGTGATTCCTATGGCTTTGAAGGGAACCAAGAGAAGAAATGGATAGAAGAGAGCATGATGGATAAAGGGAAGAGGGAAAAGAAGTATTTTCCCATATGTGATAACTGTGGAAAGAATTACCTTGGAAAATTCATGATGGTAATGGGATTTTATTATAAGTGTGGATAAAATAATACACCATGTATGTTAGTGGAAGGGTAAGAAAAAAGTTTCTAATATACAATGATTCATCTATATGAGGTTAGGACACTAAGTGAATCAATGTCCAAATCATCAGAGTATTCCCCAAATGCTGCTATTGGATAATAATAATGTTATGAAACTACTGAATATTAAGTGGAATGATTAGATTTCTTATGTTTTTATTAATGTATTGTGTCATTTGAGTATTGTATTAATGATTTATATGTTTTATGAATTATATAGTATATAAGGATTGTACTACAATACTATTTAATTAAGGACTTGAGATTGTGTGGAGCCAAGAAAAGTGACTCAATAGAAGGTTAATGTTTTGGAAAATACATGGTTGAACAAAAAGTAATCCTTAATATGGTCCTGATAATGAGTTAGTGTTTTTGGAATATGAGATGTTTGATTTTGATAAATCAAATTTCATATTCATGACTTCCATGGAACTTATTAATAGTTTGTTTATTTCATCATTGTTGGAATATTTAATATTTTTGGATATAAAGAATATATCCAATATTATATAAATGATAATGGTGCATAAATATATCCATAAGGGTTTATGGTAATTCAGGGTGTTACCATGTTTTAAAATAATACATGATGAAGGTGTTCACATGCCATTACATGGAAAAAAGGATCTTCGTTGTGTTTAACTTCCCTATAAATTTTGGACTGTGAGTTTGGATAGAGGTATTTTGTATAAGTATAAATGTTAGAATGGATTGAGTTTGAAATTGAATACTATTGTAAAGGTTATTTTTGTATTTTTATAAAATTGACAACACGCAGACCATGTGACAACCCATCGCTTCAGACAAAGCTACGGGAATCGAACCCACAACCATAGTACGATTGGGATTTATTGTCTACCACTAGACTACGTGATGTCCATGGACTGTATAATGTAGTTTTTTTAATGATTTTATTGCTGAATTATAAATTCGTTTTTTTGAACCCTATACGAATAGGATAAATATAATTTTTTTTATGGTCTATTATCTTTTAGGGTGAAAGATGAGTTTTTGGTAGAAATTAGTTAACAGATGGAACTCTACTTGTTAAGTATATTTTTTTTTTCTTCTCTCATTTATTGAAGAAATTAATTCATAAACATTAGGTAAGGAATATTGAAACTAAACTTTTTTTATCCAAATACCTTATTTTTTGTTTAATCGATGATATTTTAAATCATCATAGATTTATGACTTTGAGACCATCAATTCTATAATTTTTTGTGAATGATGACCTCAATCACATCCTATAAATTTTTATGTTTTTCCTCAAATTATGTTTCTCTAATTTCCAAAAATCTTATCATAATCGATATCATAATTTGATGGTGAATTTTTCATTCCCTTTTTCCTCTAATTAAGTTGAAATTTTATTAACCCAATTTCATATGTGGGTTTTCCCACAAAGGTATTTTCTATTATCAACCTTTTATTTTCGAAGAACAATTTGAAATTTCAAGGATGCAATTTATTTAAGGAGGTAATAATGTAACACCACAATATTTCATAGTACATTATTTCTTTAATGTAATTCAACAACTTGCACTACATGAAACAATGGGTTCAAGCGCACCACGACATACCAAACTAGCCATTCAGAAGCTGTTATGAATAGTATTTACTAAATTTTGAACATTATATAATCCTTATAATTTTTGAATCCATATTATGAGTGTCTTAGACATAATTTAAGATCAAATTCATTTGTTAAGATACAAGAATTAATTTTTAACAAATGCAAGTTTACAACCTTTTAATGGTGAACCCTTTTTAAATCCAATATTTGAAACGAATATATATATATATAAATTTGAAAAATTAAATTTCTTCTTTATAATAGAGACATAATAATTTAATATCAAAAAATATTTGGTGTTTTTCTGATAACTTTCATATTTTGGTGAATAGTGAAAAATACTATATTTTAACTGAAAACAACTTTTTTAATGAAAATAATATATAGTGTTGAATTATAAATTTTAATGGTTTGGAAGTATAATTATATTATATTTTTTCCATTTAATCAGAAGATGGTCATTATAAGTAATTTTATTATGAAATTGTATATAAACAAGTGTGAATCTTTTGATAGTTATTATTTCTTAAAAATACACTTTTTGGTTTTGACAACGGTAATTAATTTTAAATTAATTAATCCAAATTATTTGTTTTTAAATTTCTAAAATAGAATTCATTTTTGAATTTGGAATATTGAAATTAATTTATGGTGAATTTTTGGTAGTTTTATGAAAACTTTCAATTTTTGATGAATAGTGAAAAACCCTGAGTTATTGTTTAAAACAGATTTTTTATTTAAATAATAATTTATTTTATTTCAATTTATTTTAGGTAAAAATAGATATATAATACCTATATATATTCAATATAATTCTTTGGGGTCATTTAATAATAATAATAGATATATAAAAAATTTATTGATCTTTCTACCGTCTTTTACCCACCTAATAAAAGAATTTGTGAATTTGCATAAAACACAATTTTTCCGTTTCTTTGAATTGAATTTAAAAAAACCCAAGAGACACGGTTTACCAGAGTATGTAAAAAAAATTTCAATAAAATGAAAATAATTTTTGGTAATTTTAACTTTTGACTTTTATTTACCACGGTTTAAGGTAAATAGGGCAATTCATGTAAAAATAATATTATAATAATAAAAAATTATCTTAACACTTGTACTAACCATATTGAATGAGTCATGTCAGACCATGGGAATCCTTGGGTCGATTTTGGGACCCCATGGAGCCACGTGGAAGTGATAATGACATTATATATTAAATAATTTAAGATAGATACAAAAATAACCAAAGCACACATCTTTTAGTAAAATGATTTTTATATGAGGTTATATTGTTGTCTTATTCAACTATAAATAGTTATTATAAAGATACAAATATTTCATAAATAATGGTATTTTATTTATAATTTTTAGACATTAAATAATTAAATATATTTGTGACACAATGATGGTATATTAATTACATTATTAAACAAAGAATCAAATAAATGTTATTATAAATACTAAAATAAAATTAATTTCAACGTTTTTATGAAATCCATGAATTTTATAGATGAATATGAAATATTTAGGTTTATTTAAGGAATTTTTTTCGAAGTAATAATTCTATTATAACCTTAAAAAAATAAACTATAATATAATGTCAAGATTGACATAATTGAGATTTTAAAACAAATACTATATTATTGGTTGATATAATATTCCTAAAATTATAAGGTTTAGAAAAAATGCCTAAAAAATATTATATGTTCCATTATTGAACCTATTGGGGTTCTCTAGGAATTATTTAGTATTTTTATTAACCATATAATATAAAAGTACAAAGAGGCTTGGTAAAAGTGAATGTATTTAACTAAGAGTTAAATCTAAAAGATAAGGTTAAAATAGTGACCCAAACTTGTCTAAAAGCTATTTAATGAGTGGTTTTCGACCAATAACCTCCTTTTACATTAAATAATTCATTTTGGATCCATTAGAAACCGAAAATTATTTTATTATAAAATAATATTTATATCTTTTAATAAGGTGTCCCTCACCCCTCTTATACAAGGGAACTACCCCTTCTCTCTAATTCACACCTTCCAAACAATATGGATCGGCCAACCCCTGCCCAAATACCCTCTAAACTGTCCTCCCTTCATCCTAGAGGCATTCCATTAGTCAGAAAGCCAACCTATGGAGCCATTTTGATCAAATCAAAAGGAAGAACCTGAAGAAGAGGAAAATATTTCATGACCTCTTTCATGTTTTTTTCTTCTTCCACTTCCACTTTATTTGTTGTATCCAATATAAAATAATAACTATATTATATTTTATATACTGTGATGTTATTTTGAATATGGTACAACCATAATCATTATTATGTCCATCCTTTGAATGACATGTCACCATACGTGCGTACGTACGGCTTACCGTCTCCACGTCGTGGTGTAATTGTTATTCAATACATTATTATTTGGATTGGTATAATAATGATGTGTTATTGATGTAAATAATAAATATAACATTATAATTATTATTTATATATGATATATAATCCAATTATATATTATTTTAATATTAAAATAATGATCTTGTCACTCATGCGTATGTACAGATTACCGTCTCCACGAATGCGATGAGATTCATTCCCCGTCATATCCATTCAAGACTAATATTCATTAGATGATTAAAAATAATGTTTAAAGACTTAATATCATTCATAATATGAATAAAATTCACCCAATCCATAACAAACATTACTAACATAACAAATCATATAACGGAAAACAAATCAGTTAACACCCGAAACGATGATCATACTAAATTATTATTAACAAAAAAATGTTCAAAGAACATATATGTTATTGTAATAATGTATATGATTCTTGTATAATTTAATAAAAATTATTTTACAATTATTTAGGAGGTTATCCTACCCTCTACCAAATAAATATACAAAGTAAGGGTTAATTCGACAATCTCTTCATAATCCGAGCTTGTTTATACGTAATTATCTTCTGGGACCTCTTTATCATCCACATCCATGTTTATTAAAATGTATTTCAAATAAGTTTTACTATTTAATTTTCAATGTTTTATGTTCATTTATAAACATATTTGACCTTATATTTTTTTTGAATGGAATCTTTTTGTCGTTTTCCAAACAATGTACTTTATTACATTTTCCACAAAATTAAGGTAAGAATGTTTTTTTAACTTAAATGTCAGGTGAGGATATTTTCCACCATTATAAACTAATCCAAGCATCTCATAAAATTTTATAATAATATTTTCAAAATAATGTTTTTCATTATAATTATGTGACTCGTAATTTATTTCAATATAGAAAGTGATATTTCCCCAAAAAAAGGTTTTGATTTCATCAATGTCAATATCCTTTGATAGATTTTATACTTATTTGAAATTGATTTATTATGAAACAAAACTTCCATATTGTATTTAAGGTTTTGGGATATGTTTGACTGTGGATGTGTTATGATTACACCATTCATGGTTTATAGATAATGTATCGATATTTCGTTTACTAGTTTTAATATGATTGTTTATGTTATCGTTAAACCTTTTCATATGAAAAATTCATTGGACATAGTAAGTGATTGGTCGAGCCCGTTATAGCTCCTCAATCCATTGGTAGGTCTCATGAGACAAACTAGTTTCTTAGCACAAGGCCTTGAAAAAAACATATTTCTAGTCTTGGCACAAGTCCAGGTCTATGTTATTAGGAAAGTCTGGAATTATGCATTCCATCATTATAAAAGTTTATATTTATATTGCATGTGATTATTTGACTAGTATAATATCCATGTGAGTATGTAAATAACACTATTTTGATTTTATCTTTGACATGTTATTCTGAAATTCATGTTTAAACGGCCTTTATTTTATTCTTATAAATTTCCATAAATGTTTATGATTATTTATGAATGTTTCTACTATATTTTTATCCTTACTGGGAATATGAGCTCACCCCTTTATTTGTTTTATTTTTCATAGGATGCAAAGAAATATATTATGACTGACCAGCAGGGATAGTCTATGGGATCTCAGTTTTGTCTATGGAAACAATGTTATTGTAGTTTCCCATTTTATGATGTAATGTAAACCTTATGAATGTATCTAGTACATCCAAGGATACTAAACTAATTGTCCTTTCAAGACTTTATCTTTTAGGATCTTTCCAATAATATGTAATAATGCACTGAATCTGGGCTTCTAGGGTCGGGGCATTACATATATCATCTTATGTGTTTTAAAAAACTATTATAATCCTTTGATTGAAGATTCATCAAATAAGAAAAATACTCCAGAATTTCTTTCTGAATTATTCACTCTAGATGAATTTTTATATTATTTTGATAAATATGTGTGATGAATCCCAAGTCAATATTTTTTTATGAAAAATATAAGTGATAGTATCATTTTTTATATAAATTAAACTTTAAGAACTATAATTTCATTGAGAAGTGAATTAAAACATCTTGAAATCCTTTAACAATTGAAATATAAATTTCTAGAGGAGGCCATGAGTTACTAAGAATGGATTAAAGCATTGAATGATAAAATAAATGAATTTAAGGGGAATAAAGTCCGTACCATGGTTGAAAGTCATATATAATAATCCATAATTTGGGTAAAATGTGTTTTTAGAATCAAATGAGATGAAATTAGAACAATAATTAGAAATAAATAAATAATAGCCTTCACAAATGAGATGAAATTGGAACAATACCATTAGCCTTCACAGTATTTTTTAATTTTATACTTTTTCAAATGGATCTAAAGTGTTCTTTTCATAACGGATATGTTCAAGAGGATTATTTTTTTTGAGAAACTTCATGGTTTTGATGACACAACATATCGTCAATATGTTCTCAAACATACCAAAATATTATATAGCATTATGAAATCCCCTATAAACATGTATGATATGTTAATAAGAATTATTGTTCAAAAAATTTTTTTAAGGGAAATACTGATCCAACACTGTTTTTAAAGATGAAATTTTTTTTGTTCATTAAAATTTATGTTGAAGCTGCATATATAGTAGCTGGAAGTTGTTCTGCTCATGTGTTGGGGATTAACACACACCCAATAATTATGGAATGTGTTTTACTAGAAATTAAATAATCTGTGAGAAAAAACTTCCATCGCATTACCTAGAAACTCTAAACATCACTTAAATGAAAAATTCATAGATATTAGGCATCAAATTCTTATGGATCACACACTTGAAGGAGATATCATTTTTAATTTTATAATAATGTAATAATAAGTTGCGGATAATTTTATTAAACCATTAACATTCAGTAGATTTGAATACATTAAATAGATGCTGAGAATAATCACTAAAAAAATAATTCATAATTAATTCTCTTTTATAAAATCTCATTACATTAGGTTACTCATTTTCAAAAGTGGGAGTAAATATGGTTGTTGCATCTTGTTTTTATATTTATCAGCGTCATGATTTTAAATTTATCAGTATCATGTTTCTAAATTAATGTGTCCATGATTCTTAATTTTTTGGTCTCATATTATTAACATTATCAATCCCATATTTTAAAAATATTCATTCCTATGAATTCTATTTTATCATACATGATAATTTTAAGGTATTAAAATATTATTCTGTCATTCTCAAAATTTTCTTAGAATAATATACTAAAACCAATACATCAATACAGAGACTAAAAAAATTATAATTTCATAAATATACACATTATATTAAAGTTATAATTATTAATATTTCAATTCATTAACATTTATTTAAAACCTTATTTGATTCATATTGAATACTATTTGTTTCGTTTTTAAAACCACATGAGTTCAAATTATTCATAGCCCTTCGATATTCTCGATCTTATCTAAACCATAGAATCTCAATGGCCACTTACACTCAACTATATAAAGGAAACCACATCCCATCCCACATTAAAAATTTAAAATGTGTGAATAACCCCTACTGGCCTACCAAAATCTAAGAACGATTGTTTCTGTGCTCATAGTATGTTTCTATTTTCATGTTAGATACCACTACTTCTTCTTCCAAATTAAATAAAATGAAACTGAAAGAGATTTCCTAAATTTATTTTCATAGTGAAAGGTTAGTTACTGGATAATTATATAATAAAATGATTCTACATTGAAAAGAATAATATAATTTCAAGGCTGTGAATCACTATTTATTGAGAAACACAAGACCACTATAGATCTTGTTCATTCCAAACACATTTAGGTGTTTTATAAGACCATGAAAATTGATGATGACTTGACGACTTCTTTTTAAATTTAAGAAAAAGAATAAACCATATCAATGAAACAAGCATCCAACGTTGTTGGAGTACCTTGTAAAGGTGACACATTTTTCAAATCCTATAAATTTCCAAAAATAAAAGGGAAATTTAGAATGAAAAATGCAGAGGAATTAATTCTTGAGATTCATAAGGTTAAAAGAAAAGGAAAAAATATCTCTACTAATAATCATTTTATAGCCCTTTATATGATAGTATTTCTGGTTGTGATAACGTTTCATATGGAATGCCTTAAGGTTTGAGACATTTTATATCATGACTATTTGAGGAACATGAGAAATTTCACTCTCATGGGTTTTATTTTTTTAATAATAATAAAATTGATGTCTACTATGATTAAATCATAGTTGATATGGTTTCCTAGTATTTGGAGTATATTTATTTCTAAGTGTTTGAAATTGTATAAAGTGGAAATCATGTCAAAACAGAAAATTTTCAAAGTTACTCTTATGAGTGATGATATTATGAGAAGGATTAAATTACTCTTTCATGCCGAAAAAGGAGGTTAAAAGATGTCATAAGGGATAAAAAATTGATAAAAGTTGTTGTAGGGAGATAAAAAGTTAAAAAACAATCAATGTCAATTGTGTTTATGAATAAGAATGTTGATTCATAAACAATTAAAAAAAGAAAGAATACAAAATCCATACCTGATGATGTTGTAGCTAAATAGATAAGGAAAAAGAGGAAAGGAATATAGGTGACCCCCAATTCAGTCTTGACCCTCTTAATGATTTTTCAAAAAAAAATGGTACCCAAAAAATAATCAAAGATTAAGATAAGAAAAATAGAATAAAAAAGAGAAAGGGTGAGGATATTAATATAGGCAGGTTGTTAAAATGAGTTGAATATTCTACAGATAATATTTTTTGGAATAATATATTAAATAAGCACAATCTATTTCATCCATTCATGAGAATGGAAAATAAATACAAGTCAAATAATCAGTTCCACCAACTGTCCGTCAATATGTTTTCCTGAAAGAAGGTGATGTTAGTGACCTAAGACATATTTCTAAATAATTTGATGAATAGAAAAAGAAGATTTGAATATGAGAAGAAAAAGAAGAGGGGGAGGAGGAGGATGAGGAACATAAAAAACAAGATGACGTTGTTAATGGTAAAAGTCCTCATACAAAATAAATTCTTATAAAATATTTAGAAGAATATTCTTTTACATTTCTGTCTCTAAAATTACCCTCATAAACAAATTGATTCTAAAGATTCACTTGCGAAAATGATTCATGTTTCAGATGAAGAAGATGAATAAGATACCAATAAAAATAATAATCAAAACCTATATAATGTGGTTGTTGGAACTCATTATGGTGGGGTTCCCAATTTTTAAGAAGATATCAATTATGATTGAACAATATCAACCAAAGGAGTGCAATACATTGAGAATGGATTAAAAATAATAGAAAATACCATTCTTTATTTTCCTAAAAATGATAAAATACTAAGATTATTTCTAATAATCATAATTATATATGAGACTCACAAAATGTTTTAATGGAATGACTTCTAAAACATGAACCTGAATTCAAATTGTTTGAAGAATTTTGAGAGGGAGAAAAGAATGATGGAAAATTTTTAGTTAAGTGGTAAATTATATTAATGAGTGTTCAAGAATTATAAGGATAATATTGAATATATTAAGAGTCTATAAATGAACTCTCATATGCCATTAATAAGCTATAATGTGAAGCCAATGCTAATGTGATTGATTTTGAAAATTAATTTTCTTCATTAAATAATATCACCAGTGTGAAAAATAAATAGAAGGATAAATATTTTGACTTTATGGATGAAAATACCTTCCCAACCAATAGAATTATGATCTAAGGGAAGGTAACTCGAGTATAAGACAAAAAGTATCAGGCTGAAGAGGAAAATTATAAATAAATATTTCAAACACAAGAAGATCTGATTACAGCTCGGGAATAGGATTTTAGGCGCCAAGAAGATAATTTTCTTAATCAAGATAACTTAATTTCAGTTTAGGAAGAGATATTTAATGGTCAATAGGATCATTTTCTATAAATTTATGGAAGATATATTGGAATTAATGAAGAATAATTTATTTACATACAGCTTTATGTGAAATAAATAATTTTATTTTGAACTCTTATTGTATTACATTATGAAATATTATTGAATTCATTTTATATCTAAATATTTTGATTGAATATTTTCCGTTTTGTGGATGGATGTTCTTTCACCTATTCAAGATGATCATATCCTCTATATTCTTTTATATTGTCTTTTCTATCCATTCTTAGTTGTTATAGGATCTTTCATATTTCTTTTTGTAGATCACAATGGATTAGAATGTGTTATAATGTGTAACAATATTTATATAGTGGATAATTTATTCTAAAATGGGAGAAATTATCCTAAATAAGTATACTCTTGGTATGTGGGGGTATTTTTTATACAATAAAATCATCTGGGATTTTCATATCTAAAGGGGGAGGTTGATCATATGAAATAATTATTTAGAAGTGTTTTGAAACTCAATAAGAGATATCTTGAAGTCATCATTTGTAAATATGAAAACTATATACATTTATAACTATATTTTTTTAACTCGGGGTTTTTGATTTCAAAAAAGTGGGAGATTGTTAAGTCAAATGACTTATTTTGAATTTTCTATTCCTTTTTTTGGATATCAAAATACCTCCTTATATATTTAATCTGTTACATAGTTTTTTAATTTATAACCTAATATGATTCATATCAAACTAGGAAAAAATGATTTCATTCATAACCACCAATTTCTTTTTCAATTGAAACTGCCTATTATATTTTAATCATAACAACCCGTCATGATTTTAATTTTACTTGACTAATATATATATTTGATCATACTCAAAAAAATTTATTTCCATAAGATAAGATTTAATCTGTACTTGATATATTTTTGAATAACATTGATATTTCCTTTATTAGTTAATTATTTTGAAAGGAATTACTTAAAATAAAAATGATTTTGGGTTTTACTCGCTGACCAAAAAAATGTCATCTATTCTATTTAAATGTTACCATTAGAATTACATGTGTCAAAGTCCCACAACGATTTTTTAAAGACATCCGACCATTAGAGCCAAAATATTATGATTGGGATGAGGCCTATAAATAACCGGTCATTTGTAAGAGCTATGAACATTTAATGAATTCAAGATATGTTTTGAGCACCCTATCAAATCAATGTTTCATCTAAAAATCCCATAATTCATGTTGTGAACTGCTAATTTTACTTCCTTGTGTCCATAAAGAGTTTTCTATAATATTACAACACCGAACACTGGTGACTGCGATTGAGGGATTCCAGGAATAGGAAGATAGATGTGATGATCACTTCCGGATTGAGGGATTTCGAGGCAAGGAAGAAGGTGGTGTCGAATAACTTATTAATTGTCGATTGGTGGGGATAGAAAGACAAAATATGATCATCATATCGAGGACATACCTAGGTGTGGGTAAGATAGGATTTCTTAAATTTACAAAATAATAGACTTATATCCATGTTTATTGGATAACCATCTCTTTGGGATACAATAGTTTTTTCTTTTATATTTTCGGTGCATTGAAAAAAAGTGAGTTTATTTCTCATTAATCATTCTATTAGGTAATATATTTATTATATCCAATGTATTTAGTAAATATTTTTATTACATTGATTATTATCATTATAATTAATATTTTAGTGATTGCGATCTTTTTAGATACTAAATATGATTCAATGTGCTTTATGATTGATTCGTTGTATGTTTTTAATCAGATCATCATAACTATAGTGATTTAGATATTTTACATTCATATACTATTTAAATATATTTAACCACGAATATGATTATTTTCAATTACAACATTTGGAATAATTATCGTAACCAACAGATTACAATATTCCTTTTTTTCGGAACCAGGACCCAATCTGATTAATTGTTTTAAATACCTTAAGTGGTTTTTTGAATGGAATAAGTTCAAGTAATTTTTATAAAAATACAATTAAAAGATAAAAACAACAGTTTTAAAGATAATATACCCCCACTTGTATTGTTCCATCTATATATACATCATGATCTAATAGTGAATAATAATATTTGTAATTTAAGTTACCATGATAAATTGCAAATTGGGTAACTAGTGATAATAATAAAAGGAAAAGCACAAAAAAATGAACATAAACAAGAATATATTTAATTTTAGTGGTATATATCATCCATACTGATCTACAAGTCTCATATATAGACATTGTTTCCTATTTTGGCATGAATTTTACATTTACATTATTTATATTAATAAAATTAAAACAAATCATTCTATTTGTTTTATTATCTCTAATATTCTGATAAAGGGATAAAAAACAACATTATGTTATAAATATTAATTATAAAATAATTAATTTTCATAATGGGGAATTATCTTTAATTTTTAGATATGACATAATTACATTAAAAGCTTATGCAATAGAAAAACTCTAATTTTGCAGGCAAGAAAAAATCAATAAAATGATATTGCTAACTGTAATAAAAAATTTGTATTATTGATTTATAATAATACACTAATGTTTTAAATACTTATAACATTTTTTAGGCATTATAAATATTTATATTATAATTCCATATTTTTTGTTTTGTTTTCAAGGTCAAACAAAATGACTAATTTCAAAAATAGCGTTAAAAATATTTCATAAAAAATAATTCATTATTAATGGATTTTAATTTAATAAAAAAATGTATTATGTTATGTGAATATGAAATGTTTTATTATATCAACCATGGAAAATTTAAGTGATTATTTTTTATTTGTAGAAAATATGTTGACCCTTAGGTTGTAAAAAATTTATTATTGTGGTGATCATCAAAATAGTTGACGAGGGGTGATAAAAACAATATAAGATTAAATATCACAAAGAAATCTCCAATTATTATTATCTTGGTAGGATATAGAACCATACACATCATATATCCTAAATTATATTCTTTGTAATTATTTGGACAAAAACATTATTTAATATTTGTTTAATAATTTAATTATTTCTAAGAGTGCCACATCCTCACTATTAGAAAGGGGAACCTCATATCCTCTATTATTAACACCCAATTAACAATTTGGTTTGTCCCAAACCAACCCTAATACCTTAAATACATCCATTAAATTGTCCTAGATGTATATATTGTATCATAAAAAATATATAGGAATGCTATTTGTTTAATCCTTATGATATTACCCTAAGAATATGCATATTATTCCTCAATAATTTTCTATTTATTTATTCCTTTAACTACATTAAAATTTAGTCAAACATGAATAAATAACAAAAAATATATATCAAATATACATAGATTTTATCATCTTAATTTCTTATCTTATTTACGTATCCACATCCATAAAATTGGAAACAAATCAATCATTTATTTTTGGCGGATCACTACCTTGCAAACCAATAGAATTTGTTTTCCATCACCTCATCTTAAAGATGGTTGTAATAAATGATTTAATATATATTCATATATATTATAAATTCCACATTTAATAATTTTAAATGTTTTTATTTCATTTAATTTCTTTTCATGTCATTAAACAATTATAGCATCGTTCATATGTAAATATGGACTACCACCTACACGAATCAATGTGACTTATTTTTCAACACCACAATACATGTATTATTAATATTAGAATTTATAATGAAAAAAATATATTTATTATTATATTAATATCGTATTTTATAGATAAAATAATACTTACCATCTTTCAATAATGATTTCTGAAAAATTGATATGTTAATAATGTGTATGTACGACTTACAGTCTCCATAATTGTAACGTAGTTAATTTTTGATAACCCTATATAACGGTTTCTTATAAAATTATTATTAATTTATAATAATTTTAATTTTGTTTTTATTATTATTCTATATATGATCTAATAATTAACCGATTAACCATTGTGAACCTACATATTATATTTTGGACAATTGAGCCAAATATCATCGACGTGCCAATAATGAACTTAATTCATTGAGTAATTGATATTAACATAGTAAAAAGGAATAATAGTAATGAAAATGGTTCTCAAAAGATATAATAATTAATATGAGTATTTTTTTATATATATAAATATCACACATGACCATTTAGACTCAAGGGAAGGGGCATTCATTTTAAAAAGTCATCTTTTAATGATTCACTTAAAACTATTTTTTCCCATATAGTTATTTGTTAATGATATATTATTGAGGAAGTTATATGAAAATAATTTAACTATAAAGTATATCTTGTTTTTATTTTTTTCCATATTATTTCAAAAAGTATCATTTTACTTATTTTATAATGAACGTTTTAGCATTATTAAAAAATGCCAAATTAAATGTTCTATTTTAACATATATGATGACCATAACTTTAACATCCCCTATAAATGTTATTTTATTTTTTTATTTCATTATAAGAATACAAGTTATATTCAATGAAAACTAATTATTCTCTTTATTATGTGATTTTTTGTTTTCATATTTAGTTTTAATTAAAAGTGATATACCAATATCTAAATATTATTTCTCAGGGCTGAAATGAATATTTTTTTTGATGAATTATTTTATGCATTGTGATAATGTTATAGATATTTTGAGTTTTTTTATAGTGATAATGGGTTCCACTATAACATAAGGGTTGGTGGTCCTAATGTTTGCAAAGGATGGGTGGGTCTTCTATATTCCACTATTGAATTGTGTAGAATTTTATTTGGATATTGGTCATGAGATTTATTCCAAGTGTAACTGTGATGGTTATTCCATGTCTAAATATGAGGGTAATTTAAATTGTAATTGTCAAGATTAATCTATAAAGAGAGTGATATGAACATTCTTCCATAAGTTTCCTACATTATTTATCTATTATTTCTATGGTATTTACAAAAACCGTATGATTTCATAAGATAAGATAACGAGTTTATGTATAATGGAATGTATTTTACAATTCTTATAGGTGAAAAAAAAACCTTTTAAAAAAATTGTGAATTTTTAATGGTTTTAAAGAATCATTTATTAGATTTATTTATCCCTTAATATTTCTTATGTAATTTTTTTTGTGAATATTTTTTCAATGTGGACATCATGGGTAATAATGTCTTTTTCAGAAACATTATTTTCTAAATTTTAAATTAATATATATATAAATAGATTAAGGGATTTAATTATTTTTATTTCACATAGTGTTATTTTTATGGCCATCCCATAATTTAAAATATTAAACACATGTTTATTAGTATGATTTGGTAAATGGATGAGTTCAAGATAAAAATATTGAAGACATGTCATGGAAAAAGAAAAATTATTATATCTCAATTTTTTGTTGAAAAAATAGATATTAAGTATAAGTTCAAAGTTTCTAATGTAAATTTTGTTTTATTATAATTTATTACATAATTATCTGAATTTCTAATTCTAATATATCATTATATATATAAGAAACATTATTATAATATAAATATACAAACATATATATTGTTTAAGGGAGGATCTTTAATGATTTTCATAGTTATATTTTTAGAAATCTATAGAGATTGTGATTATTTTGATGATTTTATGCATTAAAAGTTGTTGATAACATTACAGGTTTATGATTTTATGTTTTATCAAAATATAAATGTCTTAGAATACCCTTTTTAGTTTTTTTATTGTATATTGTGAGGTTTAATGTGATTTTGGGACACGTTTTATAATGGTAAAGTTATGTAACATTTAGGTGTAACATGAGAGATTATTTATTAAGGGGGATATTAAATTTTATGGGGATGTAAGTAAAATGATCTGATATAACCTTTGTGGTATATCACTCACTAATATTTCTAATATTAAGGTAAGGATTTTTATTAAGAGATTAAATTATTATTATATTTATATTGATTTTTTCCTTACAAGAAAAATTTTCTTTTTAACATTAAATAATTAAATATATGTATAAATGATTTCGTCCCCTACACTCTAATTTTTTTTAATAAATTTTAATGGAAAAGACTCTAAAATTCCTTTTTATTACTTTCTAATGATTTAAACATCACTATTATAAAAATTATTTCTCTAAGGATATAAAAATAATTTTGAATATCCAAAACGCCTACAAGAAATTAGTATATATTTAAAACAACATTTTATTTTATTAAATTTTCTATGGATCATGGTATATAAATTTTAAGATTTCAAAATCTCAACTCATACATCTCACATGGAATGAAAAATAAAATCATAAACTTGACTATCCTATTTGGGATATATGAAATTATTTCTAAAGCATAAAGGTGATATCAATAATATAATGGAAGTCCCTAATGTTAGTATTTATGGTATAAATTACTTTCTTGTATTATAAGATTGAATCATTAATCATAAAGACATATTACATATAGTTAAATAAGCCAACAAAATATGGTGAATGATTTATTAAAATAATTTTAATAATGGTTGTGTTTATCAAATATATTATGATATATTCTAAATGTTAGGAGAATTAAGAGATATTTTATAGTAGATTGTGTTATTAATAATTTGAAATATATAATTGATGAATCTTTTAGTTATTAAATTTTGTGATTGGAAAAGGTGATAATATTTTTAAACCTGAATTTATGGATATATGATAAATTTATAAATTAAAATTTCATTTAATAAGTGTTTGATTATTATTATCTAATATAATTTAATTTTAAAGAAAATTGATCTTCATAAAAAATTGATGTAAAAATGATTTTGTATGATTAATGAAATTTTCAAGGATTTTAATTACATTATTGGTAATATTATCGTGATTATATTAAATTTTTTAGATTAAAATAGAAATGCTTTTAAAATATGGAATGGTCATAGGGTTTGAACCCACATCTGTTGTGTAACAACGGTGAAACACCTACCACTGGCCGATATGATTTACTAGTTAGTATAACATTATAAATAGACATCTTGATAATCTTGTGAATATATGATTTATAATAATGATAACCATATAATTGACTAGTGACATAGTGATTATGAGATTTATGATATTTTAATAGAATTTTATTTTATATTGTACCTTTTTTTATTAAGGTAAATTAATTTTTTTGGATCATGTGGGGTTTTATTTGAGTAATGGTGGTTAAAATATTTTTGGGAGGAATAATTTATTTTAAAAATGAATTATGGTGATTAAATTGATTTATGGAAATCATTATCATTATATGGAGATTACAATATTATTTTATTTATATATTTTAGGTACATAACATTTTTAGTGACTTTTGATTATTGGTTATAAATGGAAATTTAATCTGAGAATAAATTGTGACTAAATCTATCTAATTTTTTTGTTTCAATATTATTTTGGAATTATTTTGTGAATTTGTAGGAATGTTATTTACCATTTCATATAAGTTGAAATTCGAGTCTTAAAACTGTGGATTTGGTGATTAACGTTGTATTTAATAATATCATGGATTATTCATTTTATAAATCATATTACCTTTTAAATTCAATTATGGTTTATAAAAATGTTAACACACTTGGGGGGGGGGAATATATTTTTTCTTTTTATGAATTATTATGTGTTTTAAAAGATTATTTTCATGCATCAGAAATTAAAAATTCATTTGTAACACTAATTCAATGAGTAATTAATGAGATTCTGTTGAAATTGATTAATGGATTAAATTATTCTTATCAGTTAATTATATTTCCATATGTTATTCATCTATATGACCATGTAATTTCAAAACTCTAGGAAAAAGACCTTGAAAAAAATTATATTCTTTTCTTCATTTCAGACAAATTGGTGGGATTTTTTCACCTCTTTTGTTTACGGTTTTGAGGTTGCGGATGTTCTAATTATTTCTCACTTTCATAGGATAAATTATATTTGTCACAATATATCATTATTTATAATTTTTTAATTTCTTCCACTTCCATATTTTCACTTCAAAGAAACAAATTTTATATTTTGATCCTATTTATGTCATATTCATGATTTCCTTCATATATCCCTTTCCCCTAGTTGAAGAGGAAGTTATATTAACACTTATATGTTGTGGGGATTCAATGCTTAAATTTTAAAATAGAGAACCATTGATTAACAAGATCAATTTCAAATTAAGATTATTAATTATTTTAAATGGTCTATGAGTATACATATCTTGTGATTTTAAGAACAATACATTATGTTTGATAGCATTTGAAGCATGCAGTACTGAGTATAGTTGTACCATAAAAATTATTATTTAAATATGATCATTATGACATATCTAATGAATTTTTTCTATAAAATAGATTAACGAGGTTATAAAATATATATAAGGTGGTAGTTGAATAAATAAGTATTAATTAATTTTTCACAAATAGACACTCAATTTTTACGAATTTAATATTATGTTTCAAAAACTAATTTTTTTACAGAAAATATTACAATTAATTTCTTGAAGTATTATTAAAAATAATAGAAAAAAATTACATTCGTTTTATAACTCATGATATAAAAATTATCTTTAGGTGAAATTTGTAATCATTTCTCAGAATATTGATTAACAATTGAATAGTGAAATGTGATTCTTGTTTAGAAGTGTAGTTTGTTTTAAAAAATTCCCAAATGGAAATTATATTTTTTTTATTTTTGAAATTTAATCTCATAAATTTGATTTAATATATTGATTCATGTGTATCAAATTAATATTATACTAGAATTTAGTGTAATGAAATTATATACTTATAAGGAATGTTTCAGTAAAAAAGATTCATCATATTTTTCCATTATAATATTAAATTATATTATCCCACTTAAATGTTTTAATCTTAAGAAAGGAAATAATTTTTAAAAAAATATAGGTCAAAATTTGGAAGATAGTTCCCTTTTATTTTTGAACATTAGTAATACTAACCTTATTAATTTCTATTATTGGAATATGATTCAAAATTAGATTATGTGGTAGTTATCACAATGTGACTCTAAATGAATGATGTTTTCTTGTAAATGATAATGTGTTTTGGTTTATTTTCTACCAAATTACCTTTATATTCATTATTTTATTCTCCCCATTTCAGTCAATTGATATTTTTACTGAAGGGGGATATAGAATGGCTTTTCCTGTGTTAGGGGATAGATACTATCTATTTTAATGTAAACATTATTTGAATATATGTAAATTTATTACTTATATAGGGATACAAGATATATTTATAGCTGATGATTAGAAGAATATGTAAATTTATGTTTATTTAACCTTAAAAAACAAAATAGGTGTGAATGATGTGACCATATTAATTAAATAACCCAAATGATGTGAAAGGTTAATGATAGGTATGTAATGATCTTAGATGAAACATGGTCATTACATTGTTTATATTTTCAAGGAGACTTTACAAAATATAAAAATTATCATTCAATCTACTGACATTATGTTTTGATGACTCCCACAATTTTATCTTATTGTTACATGTTTCATTATATAATTCATTTGTGTGTAATAAATGTTTCATCCTGATATATTTACCTTCATTATCGATATAGATGTGTTAGATGTAGATTAGAATAGTTCAAAAATAAATTTATTGACTAAAATATTAGTATTAATATGATATTCCTTGTTGTTCACCAAAATATTCAATGGATAATAATTTATAAAATCACATATAATAAATCAGGTCAAATAACAATGTTGTAGGGTTTTGTTTTATGGTGTTCTTATTGATGACCCCAAATATCCCTATTTTTTTCTTTTTTTTCTTTTTGATGGAATGGTGGGAATTGGGAATTCAATAATATTGGTTTGTAATTATTTAACCATTTTGAGTAATGTATATTAATTTTTATCAGTGGGACCTTTAGGAAAATAAGCACATCTATCATGGTGGTAGAAGAGAACTTCATTTACCTCATTTCCTGTAGTAAAATAATTTTTATTTTAGTCACATAATGGTTAATATTATAATAATTATAGCTTTCTCATCTTATATAGACAATATCACATGTCAAATATTTTTTCTAAAAAGGAAGTCATATATCAAAAAATGAGGATGCTAATGATATATCTATCTATTATTTTAATATTTTGTTAAGATCATATAGACCATGTCCTAGAGATAATTACTCTTCCATTATGGATTTATTTATTTAATTATCTATATTTTGTTACATATCATACATGGAGAAACCTTTAGGTTGGAAATAATAAATTCAATAGATATTTCATTAGAATGTGGGTTCACCCTTGATACATCATTGGAGACTTTAGAATATGGAAGAAAATAATACATTAAATTATAACAAATTATTTTTACGATTCTGATAAATCATTTTATTATTGATCTTGTATCTCTCATGCTTTTTTGATGTTAACAAAAAATTATAATCTGCATAGTAGGATTGTAAATTTTTGGAATAAATGGATAACCACTCAAAAAAGAGTGTGTAATCATTGTAAATATAATGTATCATGTGTGTCCCATCACACACTCTATCTCTTTTCATCATATATTAGTTTAGGACAGGTACCATCAATTTAAAAATCATGATAATACATGAGATATTCCTAAAGTAATGAATATGTGTTGGTTTATAGTAATTCACACCTCCCCCACCCCAATGCATCACACTTTAGTTTCTCATGTTACCATACCTACAACTCTCTTACCTAACCCAACTCATACCACTCAATTTTTAATTTAACAACTCTATGCTCTCCCACAATGTTTAAAAAGATTATATAACATTGGTAAATTGTCAAGATAAAACATCTCATGATTCTGTTAAAGGTTCACTGGCATATAAGAAACATTAGGTGGGATCAAAATTTTATCCATCAATATAGATAGATAAAATCATTGAATTGTATAAATAAAACCTATATTCTCATTGATAAAATTATGAAATTTCTTTATAATTAATTAAAATATACAATTACATGATCTATGATGTTCTTCTAGATCAATATTGAATTTTCCCAATTATTGCATTATTTTAGGGGTGGATAATACAAATAATGATTCTTATAGTTATATCCCAACATGAAATGTGAATCTCAAAATATAATTATTGATTTCATGAATAATGTAATAGATGAATCAAGTTCATTTTGTTTTTTATA
Source organism: Viscum album (assembly GCA_963277665.1). Lineage (NCBI taxonomy): Eukaryota > Viridiplantae > Streptophyta > Magnoliopsida > Santalales > Viscaceae > Viscum > Viscum album. The sequence continues at coordinate 1,513,012,422 of OY728122.1, read as the reverse complement.
ATTTATGACATCAATATTTTATTTCCTCACACTAGATTATTAATAGAGGTATGAAGGTAGAGTCTCCCTCTAGGGCCTGAAAACATTCTAGATAATGTATCCATTCATTATACACTTCCCAATATGAAAAATTATATATTTATGAATATAAATATGAGTTTAAGTAAGAATAATTTCCCAATACACTATATCACATACATAATTTTATGTTATTTCCCCTATAAATTATTGAAGTATTATTTATATATCCCATGACATGTTCCCATCCAAATATCATATAATAAATAAATAATATGTATTTATTTTATTTTATTTTATTTTTAAAATAACATTTCCATCATATAATTAAATACAATACCTATCCATGATAAAAATTATATATATATCGAAGAGGTGAATAAATATATATTTGAATATCGAGATAACATGAATTAATATTTATTTTAAAATACTTTTCGAAGAATTGATTAAATAAATATTATATTCATTATCTTTTGAATTATTAAATAATAGATATAATCAATTACACATAAGTTATTTGTTAATATTTTTTGTCTTAATGTTTTTGATGTATTTTTACATGACTAAATAAAATTTCAAAATCATTGGAATAAATTCATTTTTAAATTTAAATTCATTTGAATTCCATAAGAGTATAGGTGAAAATTGTTTGTAACCAACTAGGATTCCACCTCAAATGGTAATTCAATAAGCATAAAAAATTTCTGGAGTTACCATCTAGAAACACAATAAATAAACCATAGAGAATGTGGTTAGTATAGAAAATTCGAAAAAATTCCTTTGAATCCTATTATATAATATTATTCAATTGTAAACTGATATCTTACCCAGAAAAATTAATACACATTTCATCAACCTATATTCTCAACTATTCATTCAATTCAACAATAAAATTAACACATATATAAATCATTGTGGACATTAATTTCGTTAAATAGATCTCTTTCAGTCAAAATTCAAGGGATTTCATCCTCAATTAAAATGTAAGCTAAAATCCATCCTGAAAGATTAATTTAATTCTTATATCCATTTTAAAATCACATAAAGTATCTTACACATAAAATAGCATATATCCCAATTATTTTTATCTAAACACCAAGAAAAAATATTAATTCTACACATTATTAATGAACAAAAGTTAATGAAAAATATACAAAGAGATAGATATGTATATCCAATTACATATAAAATGTAAGAAATTACTATTATCATATATGTACTCATGACCTCCCTTTTAGAGACAACTAAGTGAGAACATCATTGGAATATTCCATAATACATATGATCACATGAAACCTAATATTTAAACATCATATGTTTCTCATATGACACATATATCATTACCATAAGACATATTTATTTAAATATATCAATATTCCTTCTTAGGTAATTAATATAGTAGGATACAACCTATAACCCTTTGAAATGACAGATATTACATGGATAAATCATTTTAATGTTATATAAAAAATTCAATTTTGGATATTAATATATATGTTTATATTGGTCATTGAATATTTTATGATAGTCATATCAGTGGAAATAACTCCAATAGGCTCTCACTTGTGCACAATTGATCTTCTAGTAACTCTTATCCCACTAAATCTCACTTCATGTTCATAATTCTGATATGATATGGACGTATTTAATGATCCAAAAAAAATTTCCTCTTTGGAAACTCCTTTAAATATTAATTCATCTCATTGATGAAATATTTTTTTTGAGATGATATCCCTATATATATACTTTTTTAGACATTAATATTATTGTCATCTTTGATAGTATTATTTCGATAAGGTTATTAAAATTAATATTTTCATAATACATTATATAATTTTTCAAAATCCAAAATCATGAAAAAATTGATTTATATTATATTATATATCATTAGTTAAACTAGATTAAATAAAATAGTGACTCTATTTAAAGATGGAAACAATTTATCTAAATATGCCTCACACTCTCATAGGAAAAACATAATTGAAATACTAGATCAGATGTGAAGGAATTTTTTTCCATTAATAACTATTACTCCTTCATATCCATATACCAGGAACCTATCCATCTTAAATTCCCATATACTATCAAATATTTAATACCTTTTATTTTTATTTTTATTTACAATTTAATATAATAAAAATTTTCTAATAATTTGCGCATATTCCATTAAATAACACTAAATATTATGGAATAGAGTATTAATTTTATCCTAAAATAATACAGACTACTATATTTCGTATTATTCACAACATTTCCTAATCACATCTTCTATGAGAGATTGTATACGATGTGACATAGGCAAATTTTAACTCTTGACTTCATACATCCTGTAATTTAAATAATTATTCAATGTACACACTTAGACTCAATATAAAAAAACAATAGATTAATTACAATATATACTTTTTCTTGGAATATATGTTACAACATTTAACCCTCCTTGAATAATGATATTTTCATTTTAGTCTTATCTAACTTCCAAAATAATAGAATTTTTTCAAATTATATGAAAAAAAATTTCATTTAAGACATTGGCACTCTTTGTAATCTCATTTAGGTTCATGGGAAAATAATAATTCAATATCTAAATGCTTACATAAACCATTAAATTGATAATTTATGTGTTATTATAATAACTACTATAGCTTATTTGAACAGTAAAATTCAAAAAAGATATTAGCAGGAATTTAATAGAAAAGGTTTCTATGCATCCAATTTCTTTACTAATATATACTCAGAATAATTAATATTTCATTATCGGTAATCTATTTTACCATCGTTGTTGATATAACTTTTGAATATCCATTTGAACCTAGTTGGAGTTTTATCAGATGTTGAAACTACTGAAATATATACAATATTGATGTATTTAAAAAATATTTATGTGTACATACCAACATTAATGGTTAAGGTTTGTTCCCTTTTATATAAAATTCAACGATAAGTATTCATTATTCAAAATGAATTATATATTTCTCATATGAGTCAAGGATTATAAAACCATTTATTTTTTTTATTTATCATTCTTATATATTGTCGGTCTCTATAAAATATCCCCCATCTAGGTCTCATGGAATTTATGTTCTTATTCTGTATCATGTAAATAATGAGTCTAAAAATCATTATTGTTGATATTTCTCCCACTATATAAAATTTATATGACATTCCCTCGTATATGTTTTTAACCTTTAGATTTTATTTCACTATAAAATCCCATGTATTTTAATATCCAAAAATGATTCTGTATAATTAACTAAGACACTAATTTTTTTTCATGATGCATTATTTTCTAATAAATAATCCCATGAAACCAATTTACATTAGAAAAAAACAATTTTTTTTACATAATGGATTTATTTAAAAATGAAACATATATTATGTACATTAAAGATTTTGTTTCAGGTATGGTTTAGTTTTAATGATACATTTTTAAGAACATGCCTTTAATGGAATACAAGAAGACATTATAATAAATATAAGAGTAACAATAAATCATCCTCTATCATCATCTCAGTGATGTTTTAAATAGAAAATAATATTATGATTAGTTTAATAACATATATTAATTTTTCCAAAATTTATTATAAATATACTCCCTAAATGACCCACATAAATAAATTGTTATCATTTATCAATAATATCCACTACTTTATTGTCAAATTCCTCAAATATCTTATAGTAATGTAATGAATTAAATAAAATATCCAATCTTTTATACATTAAAAATTTCTCACATATCATACTAATACAAAATTCTAATCATTGTAAAATGATTACATTTTACTGTAAAAAAGATTCAATCCCCATAAATTATTATTATGCATGTAAAATAATATAGAGGATCAGATCTAAATATTAAAAAATTCTTAATATATACTTGATATTTCCATCTAGTTTTACATGAACATGAATTATGTTTATATAACATAGTATTATATGAATCATATATGCAATATTCACCATTAATAATAGATATTTAATATTAGTTATTCAAGAAGAAAAAAAATGTTTTAGTGTGTTTTAGTGTAAATACATCAATTTAAAACATAAAATAATAACTCATTTTGACTAAAACTCCAAAATAACAGAAAATTGTAACTCCCAATAAAAAAATAGTTGTTGAAATAAAAAATATTTTATATTTCACATTTTAGAGTTATGATTTCCGCTTAATGTTGAATTATTCAATCTCAATTAGTAACATGGTGATCAAAATCAATATTAGAACATTTTTAAACATCCATGGTTTATATAATTTTATATAAGTATATGAGTCACATAATATATTATATTCCCAAGAAGAATAATGGAAATAATTTAGGAAATGGTGGATATACATAAAGTAGAAGATTATGCTTATTATTCTATTATTTCATAATATTTCCTCTTCAAATGGGTATTATCACACTATGAAATGAAAATAAACTCATGATATATTGTATAATTATCAATATTTTTTTGTACTGATGAATTTTTAAAACCTAGTAATTAATTTACAAAAAATATATTCTTTTAAGAAAAATAATTCTCCATTGGGATTGAAGATCAAACTTCCAAAAAATCAATAATAATTTGGGGACCCACAGTGAAAACAATCTTGATTGACTTATCCATACAATATATTTTAAAATTCCAAGTAAAAATAGTGAATTTGGGTGGTAATGATAAATTTATGTAATTCATTTAATCATGCTATGCATAATGGAACCCTACATTTTCAATTGAAAAACTATACTTAATCATCAAGAGTACATGATCATTATATAGTAATCAATCTTCTAGTTCTCAAGTATATAGTATAGCGGTGATATAATTTCTCATTTTCTTATTTTTAACTTTGTGATATTCTTAATATTGTGTTAACAAGTAATAACCATCGGTATAGTGATTTCTATAAATTCACTAGACTATACATCATAGATAACTTTATACATAAACCATAATATTCAGTATCTATACTTATTTTATAGAGACTCATCTTATCCCCACAACCACATTTATGTGGATAGTCTGGTATAATGTATTCAAATACATGAAACTTATTTTTCAATTGTAGTAAAATATAAATTCTCTTATACAATTCTTATAAATTTGTGTGTAGATGAATTATTATTCTTCCAAAAATATAATAATGATTATAAAATTTTATATTCCGTTTTCTATAAAAAATAAAATTAATGAATTATTTCATTACCATTCATACATGTTTTAATTTTATTAATGATTTTTTATGCCTCTATATATTTTAAAATATCTCAATATCCATCACTATTGTATTCAAAATATATTTCTAATGGTTATTTTAGAGTTAATGGTCCATATTTCCTTCCTATTAACACAGATATAGGCCTTATGAAATTATTAAAAGGTATTTAGGTAGTTTTTAGTCTTACAAACCACATTAACTTGTTGTTTCTTAATCTATTGAGTAGACAACACAATCATGAAATCATATACATAGATATTCACAGTTTTTGACTCCATGTTACACCAAGTCTATCTCAAGAAACATTTCTTGATGCTAACATCATTATGTGGGCCAAATAATATCAGTACAACTCTCTAATAAATTAATCTATCATGACATGATCTATAAGAGTTTATTGAATAATAGTTGTATTCTCACTTAGTTAACAAAAGGTGTTTTGATAAATTAATAATGTATGTTAAAGAATTATTTTAAGTTATCTATAATTAAATATTATTGTATATTAAACATTCCTGATAATATAATGATTAATTTACGTATATAATTTTCCATGTATTGTAGAATAATTTTTACACATGAATTTTATGTGTATAATATATAGTATTTTATCCTAGTAATACATTCTATTTTAATTATATAGAATGTTAAATTAATATTCAATTATAATATAAAACCTAACTATGAAAACTATATTACATTTTATATAATCATGATTCTTAATTTATTTACAAAATTTTATCACAATACTCAACTAAATACACCTTCAGTCACATAAATAAATAAATAAATTTTCCCAGATAAAAAAAACATAATTAAGTGATTTGTTCAATATCACTATCTACTGATTGGTATATTTAATGATGATAAACTAGATATGGACCTAGGTGAAATAATTCCATTATTCATAACTATAATCATGCTTTTTATTCATCCTACCCAAGTTATAAACCATCTCATCTATTTGGGATATCTATCATTTCTAAGGGTATAATCTAATTAATGTGAGTATAAAACTAGGATTAATGTTACAATAGTTAATCATTAGACAAATATACCATAATATTAAATACAAGGGATGGATGATTCATTGATGATTATATTAATTTTAATCAAATTTATCCCATAAAGACCATGTAATAAGAAATTAATTTTGATAAATATATCTTAAAAGTATATAGCTTAGTAAAAGATAATGTTGATTCCGTACATTAATAGGAAAATATATTTATTATTATGTGAATCAAATTCAATATTTCATTTTGTGGTATGTTAATTTGAGTTAATAAATTTATAATATAAATAAATAATTATTTTTTTACATTAATTTATATCTAATATATTTTACATGTTTCATACATAGAATCCCATAATGAATTGTCAAATAGAATCAAAATTTAATGCTTTAAATTTATAATATTAAATATATTTTAAACAATTTATTTTCTATGTGACATGTACAATCCATATAATATTATATAAAATTTTTGTAAATTTAACATATCATAAGATATCTTCATCATTTTCTATATACTGTATTGAATTTAACACCACATAACATGTCTCTCCAAACAAGGTGTGTTGTTTAATATGGTTAGTGAGTAATTTATTTAAATTGTGTATGGCCACATGAAATTCCATTAATTTGTATGAAAAATACCACTATAATGTGTATGTTAATATGAGGTGGATAATTATATCTTCTATTTACCCAAATTATATACCGGGATTTATATATCATTTAGATTATGTGAAGTTAAAATTTTTATAATACACATACTATACAAAAACACTACATAATCATGTCATGTATTCAGGGACATTGGCACACCTGGATGGGTTCTTCAATAATTCATGATACAGTTTTTTCATGTTCATGGATTTATGATGTCAAATGAACTCACCATCTCATATATTGGACTCAAATAAGAAAACGTGAAAAAGAATATAGAAAAATGATTTCCTGAAATTTATAAACATACTTATAAAATATAATATATAATAATGCAACTACAGTAGTTGATATTTATGGTTCTATGGTGTTGTGGAATCATTATCTTGGTACCCAATTTTTTCATCGATATAGAAAAATAAATATGAATAACAGGACAGAAACTCCTCAAAATCACATAGATTAAATAATATAATATAATTTATAATTTATTTAAATATAGAACTACCACATTCAAAATATCCATATTTATTAAATTTCTATTGTTTCTCCAGTTACAATGTCATTGGGGCGTATAATACTATTTAGGATTCATCTAGACATGTCAATATAAGATTGAATATTTTTTGATTGAGCTTCCTGATATTCCTAAGGACAGAGATGCTAAATCATATGATTTACTTCATTCATAATCTATTACAAAATTGGTCACTTATTCTTTCTCTAGATACAAGGGAGCGAGCAAGAGATGATGGTTGTTAATGATTAAAAAAATTGGAATTGTCTTTGACAAATATGCTCGTATTTGGAATACTTATATTAAATAGATACATAATTAAGGATTTTGTGCCCAAAGTTTTGAACATTTACCACCAGGCCCTCTCAACATCATGAGACTTCATGATATAGGTCCTCTGGGATAATGAAAAAACCAAGGATCACCTATATAGTATTATACCCAAGGTTAAATATAAAAATTTTGAAACCACCATGAAAATATAATAGTAGATATGGTTATAGGAGGGATATTGGGATGCATGTCATATTCTCTTGCAGATATACATTGGATTGGTCACTTTAAGATTCTGGATACATTAGGTTGTGTGCTATGAGATCACATATAGAAAAGATTTATGTTTTATTTTCAATGTATCTTCATCTAATAATGTTATAAGGGATAATCCACCATGCCTATGGGATGTGTAATTATATTGAAATAGTTCATTTAGCTTTCATGTAATGTAAGGGTTCCCTATCGACCTATTATAAATTTGGGACAGTCATAAAATAAGAAATTTCGATTGAGAAAACCGATATATAAGAAATTATAACTTGCCTCAACGTTTGGAGATTCTAGGGAATGTCACTATTCTAATAAAACGTCACTACATGAATAAATATATTTTTAAGAATATATGATTAATAATTAATTAGTATATTAAAAATGATCCTTATAAAATTTGTAATATACCAAAAAAAATTGGGTACACATCTCCCTAATTTTTTCCTTAAGCTTCTTTTGGTGGACCTTTTACCTCACCTTTAAAACATGGTGGTTATGTCTTCATCATGGATTTTGTTTTTTTTAAACACACTCCTGGGTTGTGAGGACTCCTGAGAAAAATAGAGAGGATACACATTGAGACCCTTTGTAGGGGAAAATGACTTAGAGATAGGGGATTTATGATTGAAGGAATTAATCTACTATAGATATAAATGAGTCTACTATAACTAATTGTTATTGTAAATTTTAGAATAATTAAAAGTGGTTAAATTTATTGTATAAGTAAAATTGGATGAAAACCATCTTCATGTCATTTACATGACATGTAGATGGGTTACACATCATGTAATGGTCCGGAAAATTTAATATTCAACCAATGCAACGAGTTACATGGAATAACCCTCTAAATATAAAGAAACAAATTATAACTATATTACATGTCATGTGAATCCACAACATATAGCATTATGTAGTGTCGTTGGGTTTATTTTATTTAAAACTCATGTGCATCCATATCCTCCCGACCTTAGGGAACCATCAAGGCTATTTCAGTGTTCCTCTCTTTATTCCAATGATCATGTTTACACATCAGATCCCAGGTAATTGGTTTTAGTTATGTGCTTCACTTATCCCTCATTGAAATATGACCATTATTGTATAATATCGTGACCATGGTAATTGTTGTTTTTTATCATGATCATGTATGATCTAATATCCTTGATGCTATTTACTTCACCTTCATCATTATAGATGTTTTCAATTGGAACCATTGTGTACATAACTAGATTTAGGTATGTGTATAAAACATAAAGCATGGTTTGATTTTTATCAATTATATGAAACATCACACTTCCCACATCATATTGTGAATAGAATAAATAAAAAATTATGAATTATATTAGTCCATTGATCTCATTTATATACAATTTGATTTTGACGAGACGTGTGGTTATTGTTTAGGTGAGTAAACCCTTGATTATAAAATTACTTTTCAATGTATTAATGTGTTCATAGAGTGAATTGTATTTTGGGTGATTTATTAATATAGATTCATCTTAGTTGGGGTTTTTTATTGACATAACCGGCATGTAATCTTTATATTCCAAATTATTAAATGAAATATAAAATTTAATGATGAATGGTAATTTTCATAATTAACTTTTGAGTCATATAATTTGATAGTGTGATATCCTTATTGTTTTAAAAGGGGTTTTTATTTTGATGACATAATGATTATATAGTGTGTTGAATTTGTAAACATGGTGAAATAATTCTATACCAAGCTTGTAAATGTGACAAGTTGAAGTGCTATTATATGGGTCCTAGCCCTAACAAATGATGAAAAGCTTATATACTAAGCTCTGCCCTGACACAAAATAAAATGATGGTTTAATAGACCTGACCCTTGGTGATGACTAAAATGTTTATATATAGGTTTATCAATATTTTTATAAAATTTATACAAATTGGTAATAAGATTATGGTTGGAATGGTCATAAAACATGATAAGTGACATTCCAGCAAGATGTCGATGTATATTATGCTTTATAATTGTTATATTGTTTTGGATGGTATGGTTGTGTGACATTCTCTAATACATTATGGCATGGTGTTGAATAAAGATGATGATGTATTAATTTAAAATTTATCTTAATTAATACATTTTTTGTGTTATATCATGAAATTATTATCAGACTAATTATGTATATACATTGTTGAGTCAACCTACAGAGTCATACTCAAACCCTATTCAGGTCTTCATTGGGTACCTGAAGTGGTTATATGGATTATGGTTTGGAAAAGGGTAATGGACCATGTAGTTGATTTTTACCATACTAAATGAGATGTAGTTTTGTGATGGTACAAAAATAGGTTCCAGGATTGAAATAGGTTCGGGGCTAGGAACATTTGAGTAATTATTTTAGTCGGCTATTATTTTATTTTTATTACATAAAACAAGACATTTAAACCCATTGCAGTAGGTTATTATATTATTCCATTATTATTTATTGTATTATTATATTTTATTTTTTGCTGGAATCCACTGTCACTCAATAAAAAAAGGGTATAGTCTCACCACTTTATTTATAAAAACCCGTTAATTTTCGGTATCCGATGGATTATGTGAAGGTGCACTTGAGGTCTCGTAACAAACCTTTTTTTTCACCTGACAGATTGCTCGATCGTTGGACATCCAAATGTTTTATTGTAGTAAACTAGGTTTTTTAATTTCCTTACAATTATAGAATGTTAGATAGGATACTAGGATATTTTGAGATATAGTAATAAGATTTTTCATGGGAGTATCAAACCCATGTGAGAGGGGAAATCTTAGTGCCCATGAATAGATTTTTTTATGTTGTTTTCTTGTTTTAATTGATTTCATATAACATTATGTAATTCTCATTTTCTCTTCTATTATTGTGTTATGATATTATTTATTCTTGGGCTTATAATTGGATCCCATTACTATGATATTTTTTTACCCATTAATCATAATAAGAACCTGTAGAAATATTTTTACAAGAATTTTTCATAACATTGAAATATTTATTGCATGTGATATATACTTCCTTGTATGAACTCTGATAAGAGTCACCTTTTATACATAATAAATTGAATAAATTGTAATGACCCAACCCTAGTTACCTATTGTCAGTGAATTATTACATAACATTGGCATGATAACAAAACATCAAGTCTCGAAAGACCGATTAATTTAGTAGCCTTGGAAGTACTAGATATATTAATAAGGATTACATTACATCATAAAATGGAAAACAACAACAAAATTGTTTCCATATACAACACTGAGATCCCAAAGACTATCCTTACTAGTTAGTCATAAGATACTTCTTTGAATTTTGGGAAAAATAAAACATAGAAAGGGGACAGCTCAGATGCCCAGTAAGGATAACAATATAGTGGAAACTTTCAAAAATATGCATAAACATTTACGAAAATGTATAAGAAAAAAACAAAATCTTTTTAAACTTTAACTTCATCATAATATGAAAAATATGAAATCAAAATAATTCCATTTACTTATTCACATTGATATTCTACTAGTCGAAAAATAACATGCAATATCATTAGACACTTTCATAATTATGGAATGCATAATGCTAGACTTTAATAACCACATATTTAAGGCCTTGTGCCAAGACTAAAAATAAGATTTTGTCACGGACTTCTTCCAAGACACTAGTTTGTCTCAAAAGACATACCAATGCATCTAGGAGCTATAGCAGGATCCACCCAGCACTTACTAAGTCCAATGCATTTCCTATATGAAAAGGTTCAAACATAACATAAACATTCATATTAAGACTAGAATTCGAAATGTAAATAATTTATAAATTAACCATGAATGGTATAAAATAACACATACACAGTAAAACATATCACAAAACCTTCAATACTATATGGAAGTTTTGTATCATAATAAATCTACTTCAAACAAACTTAAAATCCATCAAAGGATGTTGACATAGATGAAATCAAAACCTTTTTAGAGTAATATCTCATTCTATTTTTATATCATTAAAAGTCCTGTAGTTATAAATGAAAACATTTATATTTGAAAATATTCTTATAATTCGGTAATGGAAGCTTCGACGATGCTATAACTGCATAAAATAACCACACCCGCCGTATAAGTTCAAAAAACATTCCTATCTAAATTTTGTGGAAAAGGTTATAAAGTACCATGTTTGGAAAACGACTGAAAATTCCATTCAAAACATATAATTTCAAATATGTTTATAAATAAAATTAACTGATGGTCTGGTAAATAGTAAAAATGTTTTGAAATACATTTTTAAGTAACTTGGATGTGGATGACAAAGAGGTCCTAGAAAATACTTATGTAAAAACAACCTCGGATAATAGAGAGATTGTGAAATTAACCCTTACCTCGTACTTTTCCTTGGTAGAGGGAAGGTTAACCTTCTGTATAATGGTGAAATAATTTTTATAAAATTATAAATGAATCATATATATTAATATGATATCATATATGATCTTTTAACATTGATTTGTTAATAATATATTAGTATTATCGTCATTTCGGGTGTTAACTGATTTATTTTCCTTTATATGCTTTGTTGCATAAGTAATGTTTGTTATGGATTGGATGTGTGGTATTCATATTCATAATGATATTAAGTCTTTAAACATAATTTTTAATCATCTAATGAAAATTATTCTTGAGTGGATATGATGAGGAATGAATCTCATCTCGTTCGTGGAGACGGTAATCTGTCCCTACGCACGAGCGACAATATGATTCTTTTGATATTAAAATAATATATAATTGGATGGTATATCATATATACAGAATAATTATCATGTTATATTTATTATTTACATCAATTACACATCATTATTATATCCATCCAAATAATAATGTATTGAATGACAATAACACCACTGTGTGGAGACGGTAAGTCGTACGTACGCACGTATGGTGACACGTCATTAAAAGGATGGATTGATTAATGAAAATGGTTGTACCATATTTATAACAACATCACAGTATATATAAGATACTTTATTTGTTATTTTATAATGGAAACAATAAAGGAAGAATAAGTGGAAGATTAAAGGAACTTGAAAGAGGTGATGAAATATTTACCTCTTCTTTGGGTACTTCATTTTGATTTGATCAAAATGGATCATTAGGTTGAATTTCTGAATAAAGGAAAGCCTCTATGATGAATGGAGGAAGGTTGAGAGGGTATTTGGGTGGTTTTTGGCTTATCCAAATGGAATTTATTCTGGAAATGAGAGAGAAGGGGGAGTGACCTTTTATAACAGGAGTGAGGGGCACCTTAGGAGAAGCCTGAAATAATATTTTATAATAAAATAATTTTAGGTTTATAATGGCTCCAATGTAGACTATTTAAAGGATAAGGGGGGTATAGTTCTAAAACCACTCATCCAATTGGTTTTAGACAGGTTTGGGTCACTATATTAACTTTATAATTTAGATTTAACTCTTAGTTAAATAGTTCGACATTTACCATGTCTCTTTGTATTTTTACATTAAATTATTAATAAACATACTATATACTTCCAAGAGAACCCAAAGTGGTTCATTAATTATACAAATATAATTATATAAGTCTTTTTTCACAACATTTGATCTTTAAGAATAGAATATCAATTAATAATATAATATTTGTTTTAAAAACCCTATCATGTCAATTTTGACACAATTTGTGATTTTGTTATTGATAAATTCATTACAACACTATTACTTCAAAAAAAATTCATATAACCAACTCTAATATTTCATATTATCCTATAAGATTATTATAATTCCTAAAAAGTCTCAAATTAAATTTATTTGGATATTTATAATATCATTTATTTTAATATTTCATTAATTAGGTAATTACTGCAACATCATTGTGTCATAAATAAATTAAATTATTTAATTTTTAAAAAAATATAAATAAAATACCATTATGTTGGAAATTTTTTTATATTTCTAATGAATATTTATAGTTGAATTTATATAATGTGTATCCCTACATAAAAAATGGTTTCATTATTAAACATTGAATTCATCACTTTTAACTCCTCTTTGAATTAAATAATAATTATTTTCCTAATCTAATCCAAGTGGAACAAAGAGGTTCATATTTTATTCCTATTGTTTTTTTGTCTAATAATACTTATCCAATAAAATTAAGACATGTGTTAGGGTAATAATAATATCATTTTTACCCGTAATTACCCTATTTACTTTTAACCGTCGTAAATAAAAGTAATAAGTTACTTTTAACCAAATTTTTTTTCTCTTATTGAACAAAATTTGACTCCTTGATATTAACCATGTCTCTGGGATTTTATAAATTCAACTCACATAAGAGGTAAAATTATTTTTTATGTAATTTTGCAAATACTCATATGAGGTTGGTAAAAGATGGTAAAAAGTTGAATAAAATTTTTATATATCTAAAATTATTATAAACTGAATCCATTGAATTAAATTGAAAATATATAAGTATTATGTATCTATATAGACCTAAAATAAATTTAAGTAAAATAAATAATTATTTAAATAAAAATTTGGTTTTAAATAATGACCGGTGTTTTTCACTATTCATAATAAATTGAAGGTTTTCAGAAAAATAAAAAAAATATCTCTAAACTAATTTTGATATTCCTAATCCAAAAATGATGTCCATTTTAAAGGATAAAATTTATAAACTTTCAAAAAGTGGGTATTACTATTCATAACGGCTAGTTTGATTGGTTGTGGTGTGTTAGAACTCGTTGTTGCGTACAACTCACGCTACTGTATTATTTAAAGATAAGCGTATTGTGGAAGATTGGGGTGTTACATTCTCCCTTCCTTCAAATTATTTCGTCCTCAAAATTTCTAGAGTATTACTACGTAAAAAAGACTCAGGTGGTTCTTCATCATATATTACTAGGGTTCCCATGTTGCCTCTTCTATCTTATGGGTTCTCAATAGAACATTTACTAGACAAGTCGTCTGGTATCTCAACACTTGTTCTCCTGTATCAAGAACCATGACAGGCTCTTCTAAATAAGATAGATCGGGTTCCAGTTCTAATTCATCAAAAGTGAGTACATGCTTTGGGTCAGGAATGTATTTTCACAACAGTGATATGGGGAATACATCATGAACTTCGGAAAGACGTGGAAACATTACCAAATGGTAAGATACAACCCCAATTCATTCTAGAATTTCAAAAGGTCCGATTTAACTGGGACTCAATTTTCCCTTCTTACCAAAACGTATAACACCCTACCATGGAGATACCTTCAAGAAAACATGATCTCCTACCTGAAATTCCAAATCCTTCATTCAGTTATCAGCATAGATCTTCTGCCTACTTTGAGCTGCGTTGATGTGGTTTTGGATTACCATCACCTTCTCCATCGTTTACTCCAAATGTTCTGGGCCTACAAGTTTTCTTTTTCCAAAATAATCCCAACATGTTGGTGTGTGACATCTCTTTCTATATAACGCTTCATATGGTCAAATCTGAATACATGAATGGAAGCTATTCTTATAGGAAAATTCTACCAGAGGTAAATATTGATCCCACATTCCTTAAAAGTCAAGTGAGAATGTTCTCAATATGTCGTATAACATTTGAATAGTCCAATCTGATTGTCCATCAGTTTGGGGGTGGTAGGGAGTGCTCAAACAAAGATTATCATCCAGTGCTTTCTAAAGACACTTCCAGAATCTTGATGTAATATGAGTATCATGATCAGAAACATTCTATAGTGGTGTTGGGACCATGTTTGATGGATAAGGAGGTAAGAAAAAAAATTGTTAAAGAGGATTGTCTTTTGTTTTCAATAATGAAAAATAAAATCACTTTGTGAAGCACTTGTAAACAATGATGATTCTTTGCTGATTTTTATTTCACAAATATCATAAGTTCGGAGAACATGAGATGCAAGACATATGAATAATAGAGAGAGTAAAGTAGTGATTTTGGAAAATGAAATAACGTGGCATGAAATTCAAGAAGTGGCGCGCAAGTATTGGAGCACAAGTATTGGTGTGCAAGTTTAAGTGGAGCACACGTCATGTTTCAAGATCATCCCATCAAAATATGACAAATGTAATAAAGTGGTGTGCAAGTTAAAAATAGGTGCTGTAGTCATAAACCGACGTGCAAGTCTAATGGGAAAGAAAGTGTAGAGCCCAAGTGTATCTTATGGGAAAAGTCATATTTTAAACATCATCATATCAAAATGTGACAAAGGAAATAAAGTGTCACGGAAGGGCTGGAGCGGCGCATAAGTGTTGGAGGGGAACGCATGTGGTGGATCAGCGTGCAAGTATATGTGGCTCACAAGTCCCCAATATTCCTATAAATAGATGACTAGCCTCCTCATTTTTCGAATGATGAACACTTAAGAGAAAATTAATGCTCTGATCCTGCAAGTAGTGGTGGGTGCTCTAATCGTGCAAGTAGCAAAGGGCAACACACAAGATGAAGTTGCATGCAAGATGACGTTTCTTTATAAGGCATTCAAGTTGGGTGTCGTGCAAGTTTTGTCACGCAATTTTTGATGTGAAAGTTTCCAGAGGCTGCAAGAAGGTAGGTGATTTCAAGAAGTGGCATGTGTAAAAGCCAAAGGTTCACATAAGTTGTGATCTATGCTCAATGGTGGCGTGCATGGAGTGAGTAGGCGCACAAGCTGGTGGCCTGCAAGCAGTGAGGCGCACAAGCAGGTGGTGCACAAGTAGGGAGGCACCTAGGTAGGGACTATAGCTCAAGATGTCTACACCCAAAGGATCGTACCAACTTTTGAGTAGGAAAGTGAATTTTTTTGAAAGATTTTATTTGTGAATGTACATTAAGAAGAACAGAATCAATACATTACCCAATTTATTCTAAGAGGGAGAAAACACACTATTGGAATGTTTTCAATGTGCTACATGAGTGTAAAGGTATATCCTACTTGTTTTATTCCAT
This sequence comes from Viscum album, assembly GCA_963277665.1. Lineage (NCBI taxonomy): Eukaryota > Viridiplantae > Streptophyta > Magnoliopsida > Santalales > Viscaceae > Viscum > Viscum album. Next base: position 1,512,995,542 of record OY728122.1, on the reverse strand, counting down.
ATAAACGGATTGTTTTCTAGTGGATTGTGTGGTACTAGTTTGTTTTCATACCATACCAAGGATTTAGCTACTCTTGTTGAGTAGTGAACCTTGTAAATCTTTTGTTCCTATGGTTGTGTGTGTTCATCAGGGAAGAAACTCTTTAACTGGAGGCGAAGGTTGTTTCAAAAAATATGAACCATAAAAAGAAAAAGATATCACTGATTCACCCCCTCCCCCTCTCAGTGATACTTGGATCCTGACTGGGAACTTCAATTGATGTTATAGCGAAGGTTCCCTTCGTTTATTCTTTTCTAAAGTGGTTGAAGAAACGTTTTGATGGAGAATCTAAATTGCGTGAACAGTAAGGGGATTCCGATTTTTTATGGAAAGAACTATCACGTCTAGAATGTCATAATGAGGCCTTATCTTATACCTCTTGTATATTAAGTTCTTGAAATTACAACAGATGGATTTCCTGCTATTTATGACAAGGTTCCTCTAACTCTCGTCGATAAGAAGAACCTTGAGAATGATGGAAGAGATAAAAATTCACCACACTCATCTCTTTATAATAGTGAATTTTTAAGAGTGAAAGGTGTTGCTACAACCAAAATAATTTGGGACCAACTAAAAAACATCTATGAAGGAAATACAAAAGTAAAGAAGGATAAACTAAAAATATAGAGACTGAAGTGTGAAGACTTGAAAATGAGAGAATCTGAATATTTTGGGGATTTTATTACAATGATAAATGACATTGTCAGTCCAATCAGATGCCTTGGTGAAACGTTGGTGGATTCTACAGTTGTCGAATAGATCATGATAATTTTTCCGGACAAGTTTTATGTTAATGTGTCTTCATTAGAATATAGATACCCTACGACATTGTCATTGGATGATTTCCATAGCACTCATGTTAGTTCCACTAGGCTGGATACCCTGAGAGGGGGGGGGGGTGAATCAGGGTATGACTAATTAAAAATTAATGCCCGTTCTGATCTTGTTTCGCTGTTAAGCAAAACACTCTTCTCTCTTTTCCCTGTTGCACGATATAAACAGAATGTAAAGCAAGCACAGGACACAGAAATTTTACTTGGTTCACCGCTAAGGGCTACGTCCAAGGAGCATACGCCGACAGGTTTCCGGTCGTACCAAATTCCACTAATCTTCACTAGTTGTGGATTACAAGATTCGGGCTAGATCACTTCTACGCCCAGGCTCACTGCCTTTACAATGTTTAGGGTCAGCTCACTGCTTTCCCAAGGGTCACTCCCTGTTTCTCTCTCTCTGGCTCACTGCCGGTGGAGAGGATCACCTTCTTCCTCTTCCTGAGCTCACTGCTCTTGGATGGAATCCACTCACAGTTTATAGACCTGTAGGTCTCTTCATTTTCCTGAAAGAATGCATCTTCTCTTGTATGTAGATGCTCTGTTGAAGTTTAACTTTCACCCGTTGATGAATATCTCTTTGCACCGAAGGTATCGGGCAAACTTCCAGCTTCCACACAGTCTGAAAATCACTACGGGAACAAAACCTTACTTGGCGCGCAAGTCAACCTCGGCGCGCAAGTATCGGCGCGCAAGTCACAACGGGCGCGCAAGTCCTCCTCTGACACTTGCGCGACACAAGCTTCCTCAACTCCAAACTTGCGTGACTCTCTTCCCTTTACGCCCAAACCACCATTGGTGCGCAACTGCAAACCGGCGCGCAACTTCTAACACCGGGGCACAACTTCAACCACTGGCACGCAAGTCCCACCTGCGCGACCACAACACCACTTGCGCGACCACCACACCTGCGCGACGGGAGCTCTCGTCCTGAACTCCGGTGAGAAATGAGGAGGGGTGGTCCGGTATTTATAGGCAATCTGACCACCCTGCGCGACGGCGCACAAGTCACCTGCGCGACCCAGTTTCGGCGCGCAAGTCTCCTCTCCTTTAGACACTTGCGCGACCAACTCCCAAACTTGCGCGATCCTATTTCCTTAGCCATATATTGATCTTCTGATCTTGAAAACCATGTGGCGTGCAAGTTTCCTGTACACCATGTTCGCGGCGCGCAAGTCCCTTTGCCAAAAACACTTTTCTTCATTTGCCGATTTTCAGGCCCAAAAATTTGGCAAACACTGGAAAACGGCGCCACCTTGTATCTGTTCTTTTGTACCGCCTCCAGATCATCCATTCCTTTTATCGACGTTCTTGAATCAAACATGGATCGTTGAACTCAGCTCTTGAACTCGACATTCCATCATGAAATCCTCTTTGTCAACAATCACAACTCAGATGTCCACTTTGTCAACAAACACAATCACCTCAAAAAGGCTTCAATGATACCTTGAGGGATTTTTGCCCAACAATCTCCCCCTTTGGGTTTGTTGACAACTCTTCCAAACAAAGATACGTCATTGATTCTTCAACCTCCATTCACCGCATTGCGATTCTGATAGCGACCAAGGATTTACTCAACACATACTCTAAGCCCACACGAGCAATGCTCGGCGTGAGAAACAAGAGTAAATGAAAAGTTCATCAATGAATCACTTTGTCTCTAACATCCATTGTTGACACCAAACACTGTCCAACACCACTCTTCTGCTTTTATCACGATCCTCAGCTGTCGTGATATCTATTCTTTGATCGATCACTTCTAGCATCGTCGGATTTAATACGCTCCCCCTTTCTGCTCACAGCTTCAACACCTCTTTAGCCATATTTCCTGTGTTGTCCAAGCTAAGCTCTGGCTAAGCACGTTCAACTAGCTTCAACTCCCCCTATCTGGCTGCTCCACCTGTCAGCTTCTCCCCTTATCATTCATGATTTATCAAATCTCCACATTGTCTCCCCCTTGAACAATCACTATTTTCTCCCCCTTTGTCAACGAACCCAAAGGTCACGCCTTTGTAGTCTGTAACATAGTAGAGAACACATTAGCACAGTAGAGAAAACACAGCATACCTCGGGGAGAGGGGGGAAGGGTCCCACATCCACACTATTTTAAGTGCGGGGAATCGACTGAACTCCCAGAGCCAGTCGATGCCTCTCAAAAGCTTCCTTGGGTAAGGCCTTTGTCAGAATGTCTGCAACCTGTAGCTCTGTAGGCACATACTCCAACTTCATGATGCCCTGCTCAACCTTCTCCTTGATGAAATGATACTTGATCTCAATGTGCTTTGTCCTGGAATGATGGACATGATTTTTGCTAAGATTTATAGCACTTGAGTTGTCACACTGGATTCCGATCGGAGACTTCACTTCAACTCCCATATCTTCAAGCTGCTGCTTCATCCACAATAATTGTGTGCATGCTTGAGTGGCCGCTATATACTCAGCTTCTGCGGTGCTCAATGAAATGCAATCTTGTTTCTTGCTTAGCCAAGAAATACACAATCCACCAAGATAGAATGCACCACCTGACGTTGATTTTCTATCATCTGCTGAACCGGCCCAGTCTGCATCAGTATATCCCAATAACTCTATCTGAGATTTGTCGTTGTATGTCAAACCGAAGTCCACCGTGCCCTTGATATACCGAAATATTCTTTTCACTGCAAGCATGTGACTTTCCTTGGGATTGCATTGATATCTCGCTGCTTGGCATGTGGCGAAAACAATATCAGGCCTTGTTGCGGTTAAGTACAACAGACTTCCAATGATTTGCCTGTATTCTGTGATATTAACTGCCTTGCCATCCTCATCTTTTGATAATTTCATCCGGGTAGCAACCGGAGTCTTCATTTCCTTGTAATTATCCATTCCAAACCTTCTTAGAACTTCCTTGGCATATTTGGATTGAGAAATGAAAGTTCCATTCCTTCCTTGTGTCACATGTAGACCAAGGAAAAACGTTAGCTCTCCAATCATTGACATTTCAAACTCATTTTTCATGAATTCAGAAAATTGTCTGCACTGAGCTTCATCTGATCCGCCAAAAATTATGTCATCGACATACACTAGCACCATCATCCTTTGATTACTGTCATTGCTGAAATAGAGATTGTAATCAACTCCTCCACGCTGAAAACCAAGCTTCTTCAAGTACTGATCAAGCCTTGAGTACCATGCCCTTGGTGCTTGTTTCAGCCCATACAATGCCTTCTTCAGCCTGCAAACTTTGTTCTCATCCTCATGAATGAGAAAACCATCTGGCTGCTCAATATACACCTCCACTTCCAGAACCCCATTCAAGAATGCGGATTTGACATCCATCTGGAACACTTTGAACTTCCTTTGCACTGCGATGGCTAGGAATAATCTTATTGTCTCCAGCCTTGCAACCGGTGCAAATGTCTCATCAACATCAATTCCCTCTATTTGGGAGTACCCCTTGCACACTAGACGTGCTTTGTTCCGAATCACTGTGCCATCTTCATTCATCTTGTTGCGATAGACCCATTTGGTCCCAATGACATTCTTGTCTGCTGGCCTCGAAACAATCTCCCATGTCTGGTTCTTCTCAATCTGATCAAGCTCTTCGTTCATGGCCTGAACCCAGTTTTCATCTTCAGCTGCATCAGAAAAACATTTCGGCTCTACTTGAGACAAAAACGATGCTTGCTGTGATGATTTCATTCTTCGAGTCTGAACTGGAGCTGTTTGATCACCAATGATATTCTGCCTATCAATCTCAGCTCGACTCTTTGGCTTCTTCGCAGACACCGACTTGACACTTTCCTCTTCATCATCCGTATCTTCTTCTGAATCAGCTTCTACCACTTCTACTCCCCTTGGGTTGCTTATCTCATCATCACTTTCATCCAGGAACTGTTCACTGGGTCGTTGAGCAGTCCGTTCATTTTCGACTATAGTGACATCATTACTCTCAACAATTTTTCCCAGCCTCTTGTTGAAGCATATATATGCTTTGCTTTTCCCTGAATAGCCAAGGAATATCCCTTCATCTCCTCGTGCCTCAAACTTCCTAGGATGTTCTTTGTTGAGAATGAAACACTTACTTCCAAAGATTCGAAAGTATTTCAACGTTGGCTTCTTTCCGTACCACAGTTCATACGGAGTCTTCCCTTGCTTCGGACATAACAGGGACCTGTTTGAAACATAGACCGATGTCAAAACTGCTTCCTTCCAAAATTTCTCTGGTAGGTCCTTATCAATAAGCATTGTTCTGGCCATGTTGTTAATGATCCGATTCCTCCTTTCTACTACTCCATTCTGTTGGGGAGTTCTCACTGATGAAACTTGATTCCTTATCCCATGTTTCTCGAGATAGTTTTCAACCTGACTGTTTGTAAATTCCGTACCGTTATCAGTACGAAACTTCAGAATTTTCTGCCCAAGCATTTTTTCTGATTCCCTCCTGTACTGCTTTATGCAACTGAATACCTCTGTCTTATGGGTTATGATGAATACCCAGGCCATTCTGCTATAGTCATCAATGAAAAGAACATAGTACCTTTGCCCATTTATAGCTCGTGGTGAGATAGGTCCACATACATCAGCGTGCACCAATTCGAGCACTCTAGTTGATTTCTGTTCCTTTGGCCTGTATGTCTTTCTGATGATTTTCCCTTACTGACAAGCATCACATGTATGAGTGCGATCACGTGATAGTTTGGGAAGGTCTCTAGCAGCATCACATTTAACGAGATCCTCCATAGATGGTTGGCATAGATGACCAAGTCGCTTGTGCCACAGCTGGTTTTCTTCTTCTCTGGATAAAAGACAAGTATCTTCTTCCCCACTTACAAGATAGAGATTTCCCTTTGACCTTTTTCCCTGCAGAACAGCTGCTCCATATTTTCCTTTCACAATACACATCTTCTTGGTAAATTGGATAGAGTGCCCAGAGTCACATAGTTGACTGACACTGAGTAGATTATGACTGAGACCCTCTACTACCAAGACATCAGCACGTTTCATCTCTTTGCCCCCAAACTTAGCTTTCCCTGAGCCAACAATCTTCAGGCCTTCATCATTTCCAAATTTGACAACTCCTTCTTTGTCATATTTGATGCCTGTAACAAGATCCTTATTACCCGTCATGTGGGATGTGCAACCACTATCAAGGATCCAAACACCAGATCGATCTGATGCTTTAAGGGCAATCTCCGCCACCACAGCCTTCTCATTTTTCTTCTTCTTGGTCCATACTTTTTCTTTCACACTCGGCATGGATTGAGGCTTCTGTTCTTTCTCAGAGTATGATGGACCATCCTCATCTTGCAGAGCTGCAAATCTGTTCTGAACTTTTAGCTCACTTGTTGGTTTATTGATCTGCTGCTTGCGAACATTTTGATTATTCTTTGACACATTTCTCTGAATGATTGATGTGCAATACCTAGCCATGTGTCCAAATCCTCCGCACCAAAAACAGTGTCCTTCAAAATGTGTTCTGGAAAACCGTTCTCTGTTTGGCTGTCGTCTCTGCTCATGTTCCCTTCTGTATCTCTTGGCTATGGAACACACAAACTGTGAATGTCCCATTTCCCACAGCAATAACACCTGATATAGGATGCATTCCCTCGTGATATTTCAGCACTGTGATTTCCCCTTTGGGATCTCTGAATATTCTGATTCTGTTTTGTTCCCAAATCAACCTTCACATTCGGGATGAGTGCTTGCGGTCTGACTGCAATTGTCGCCAATTTTTGTTCTTGACTAAGCCCAGAAACGACCTTAACATCTGAGCTCAATTGCTGTTTCTTTCCTACTGAACTGCTAGGCTCTGCTTTCATCTTCTCTGTCTTCTGAATAGACTGCTTTTCAGATATCACATTGGGGGTCAAGAGTTTATCTTGATCCTTGAGTTTTTGTCGCAGACTGACCACTTCTTCTTCAAGCTCTTTGATACATCTAACCTGCTCCTTTCCTGTGTTTGTCAGACAATCAATTTCCTTCTTTTGTTCCTCAATTTTAAGCTTATACTCAACAATATTTTCTGAGCTCTCTGGTGTTGAGGATTTTAGTCTTTCAATTTCTTCTAACAGCTCAGACTTTTCTTCATCCTGTTGTTGCATGTAGAGTTTGGCATCACGAACCACTTTATTGGCTTTCTTCGTTTTGGCTCTCCAAACATCTATCTCCTCAAGAGCTGCTTCCAATTCGGCTTCCATATCAATTCTCCCTTCAATTTCTTCTTCTTCTTTAGTATCAGCTTCTTCTCCCTTTTGAGAACTACCAACAATTGCCACCAAGGCATTTACCCCACGATCTCTGCAATTTTCTATTTCCTCAACTTCTTCATCCTCAGATTAATCTGAACTTTCAAATTCTTGTGAGAAAAGATTCTTTTTCTTGAAGAAATTTCTCTTGAATTGCTTCTTCCCTTTCACAAAAGCTGAAGACTTCTTTTTGGGAATTTCAGCGTCATCATCATCATCATCATCTTGAAACTTCTTGGGGCATCTTGCCGCAAGATGACCAACCTTTCCACATCTAAAGCATGCTAGTGGAAGTTTACCTTTAAACTTTCCTCTTCCTCTTTGTAGATTCGAAGAAAGGAATGACATCACCTCATCTGTCTCTTCTTCTTCATTAGAATCTTCAATGGTGAGCTTCTTCATGGCCTTAAATGCCACCTCTTTAGACTTCCACTTTCCACAGCCTCATTATCATCGTTCCTCATTTCATATGCAACCAAGGTACTGTGCAAATTGTCCAATGTCAGCTCTTTTGGATCTTTATCTTCTAGTACTGAAACTTTCGGATTGAACCGAGGTGGAAGTTTCCTCAAGATGCGCTTTACAATCTTTATGTCTTCAATGACTTCTCCAAGACCTCGCATATCTTCCACAACAATGTTTACCCTATCAAAGAATGCGTCAACAGACTCATTCGGGTTCATTTTCAGATCTTCATATTTGTTCCACAACACCTGCAGCTTTGCCTCTCTGACTTTTGTGTCCCCTTCATATATATTCAAAAGCTTTTCCCACATGGAATGTGACGTTTTGCATGACATCACCTTTGTGTAGATGGGATTGGAAAGGGCTCCCCCTAAGGCATTGATTGCTTTGGAATCAGCATCCAACTCTCTATGCTCAGCTTCTGATAAGGCACCACTATTAATATCAGCTGTGATACCATGCATAGCTGCTGAAAACACATCCATTCCCAAGGATCGGAAATAGTGTTGCATCCGATTCTTCCATATCTGAAAATTATATCCGTCGAAGATCGGAATCCCTTTATGATTGGTTACCTCCATTGAGAGAAGAAAAACTTTCAACCTTTCCCTTTGATACCACTTGTTAGGTCCACTAGGCTGGATACCCTGAGAGGGGGGGTGAATCAGGGTATGACTAATTAAAAATTAATGCCCGTTCTGATCTTGTTTCGCTGTTAAGAAAAACACTCTTCTCTCTTTTCCCTGTTGCACGATATAAACAGAATGTAAAGCAAGCACAGGACACAACAATTTTACTTGGTTCACCGTTAAGGGCTACGTCCAAGGAGCATACGCCGACAGGTTGCCGGTCGTACCAAATTCCACTAATCTTCACTAGCTGTGGATTACAAGATTCGGGCTAGATCACTTCTATGCCCAGGCTCACTGCCTTTACAATGTTTAGGGTCAGCTCACTGCTTTCCCAAGGGTCACTCCCTGTTTCTCTCTCTCTGGCTCACTGCCGGTGGAGAGGATCACCTTCTTCCTCTTCCTGAGCTCACTGCTCTTGGATGGAATCCACTCACAGTTTATAGACCTGTAGGTCTCTTCATTTTCCTGAAAGAATGCATCTTCTCTTGTATGTAGATGCTCTGTTGAAGTTTAACTTTCACCCGTTGATGAATATCTCTTTGCACCGAAGGTATCGGGCAAACTTCCAGCTTCCACACAGTCTGAAAATCACTGCGGGAACAAAACCTTACTTGGCGCGCAAGTCAACCTCGGCGCGCAAGTATCGGCGCGCAAGTCACAACGGGCGCGCAAGTCCTCCTCTGACACTTGCGCGACACAAGCTTCCTCAACTCCAAACTTGCGCGACTCTCTTCCCTTTACGCCCAAACCACCATTGGTGCGCAACTGCAAACCGGCGCGCAACTTCTAACACCGGCGCACAACTTCAACCACTGGCGCGCAAGTCCCACCTGCGCGACCACGACACCACTTGCGCGACCACCACACCTGCGCGACGGGAGCTCTCGTCCTGAACTCCGGTGAGAAATGAGGAGGGGTGGTCCGGTATTTATAGGCAATCTGACCACCCTGCGCGACGGCGCGCAAGTCACCTGCGCGACCCAGTTTCGGCACGCAAGTCTCCTCTCCTTTAGACACTTGCGCAACCAACTCCCAAACTTGCGCGATCCTATTTCCTTAGCCATATTTTGATCTTCTGATCTTGAAAAACATGTGGTGCGCAAGTTTCCTGTACACCATGTTCGCGGCGCGCAAGTCCCTTTGCCAAAAACACTTTTCTTCATTTGCCGATTTTCAGGCCCAAAAATTTGGCAAACACTGGAAAACGGCGCCACCTTGTATCTGTTCTTTTGTACCGCCTCCAGATCATCCATTCCTTTTATCGATGTTCTTGAATCAAACATGGATCGTTGAACTCAGCTCTTGAACTCGACATTCCATCATGAAATCCTCTTTGTCAACAATCACAACTCAGATGTCCACTTTGTCAACAAACACAATCACCTCAAAAAGGCTTCAATGATACCTTGAGGGATTTTTGCCCAACAACTCACATTACTTATGAGGTGATAATGGAGAAGACTATGATGGTCAAAACAAAATATGATAGAGAAATATCATTCAAGGATAAAAAGAGAGAGAAGTAAAAAAAACTCTTATTGAAGATGATGTTGGTGAATCTGATTCTAAAGATGAGGTATGTAAAAATTTTGATGAATTTTTATCCTTGTTTTCTATGAATGTGAAAAGAGGTACAGGTAAATACAAGGATAAACTTCAATTGAAATTTTTTGAGTGTGGAGCCGTTGGTCACTATGAGTCTAACTATCCTCAAATGAATAAAGAATAAGATAGTGATGATGATAATAGAGTGCCAATAATGTCGTGGAAGAAAGACGCTGACAAAGATAAATATTTTTAAAAGGGGAAGGATAAAAAGTTCTTCAAATAAATAAGTCGAAGCTTTTTATCTAAAGATGAATATGAAGAAGATAGGGAAGATGAATCCAAGATATTATTTGATGAAAAAACTAGAGAGAATACCTTTATTTCTACATTGAATAATGAAGAGTATGAGAGAAACACTTTATAAGAAGAAGAAATTAAACTTGAATATCATCTGAAAGAAGAGTTGAAAGAATTCTAGAGGAATATCATAAGACTTTAATAGGAAAAGAAGAAGACGATAAATGAAAATTCCACATTAACAAATCAAGAAGGTTTTACTGAAGAGAAAATAAAGATAGAAAAGGAGATTGATGGTCGGAAATATTCTCTTGAGAATACAAATAATTGTAATGATCATATTGAAGTAAAGATGAAGAAAATAGAAGAGTGGGAACTTTTCCAACAGAAACATTATAAAGATAAATAATTGAATATCAGTTTCAAAAATTCTATATCATAACATAGTGAATGTTCCAGTAAGAATGAACCAAACAAGGATCCCCAAAAGTTAACTTCAAAGGAAGAAATGAAAGTCAGAACTGGTTCTGAGAAGAACAAGGACGGAAAGATCATGTATGTGATCAATGTCAGCAATGATGAAAAATCAAAAGTGCATAAAAATCCTGAATAAGTAAAGACTTCTAATACTTCTAGTGCGGTGATATCTGAAATGAAAAATGGAGATAGAAATGAAAACCTGAAGGTTGATGGTCATCATAGTTTTATTAAGAAGGTTGTTGAGAAGTGTGTTCACAAATCTCATCAGTATAGAAGATTCAGTGGAAAATATTCATTCTATGGTTATTGTAGTGGATCCAGACACATGGAAAATATGTGTTGGTTCAACCAAAAACATTACAAATATTCCACAAGATTCGAAAGAAAAGTATTGAGGTGGAGTGAATCCTTTAAAAAGATAATGTTTCCAAATAAATTTTAGAATATATCTAAGAAGACAATTGTGAATGTTGAGAATTGGTTCCAACCACTAGAAACTATTTTGGAAAGATGTGATCAACCTTGACATCTTGTCAAGGGCTGCCTTTGTGTGTTACCAGAGAAACAAAAGATTCTTAATAATTCTCAAAATCCATATTTTTTATAAGCTAAAAGGGACAGGTCTGATATGTCTGAAAAGAAAGAGTACATGGTTTTCTGGCTAGACCACTTTGACTTGGAACATAAATTGGAGGAAGCACAATTAAAAGTAATAGAACGGGACGAAAAAAATCTCTTATTGTCGAAACATCTATGAACACTACATAAGGAGAATATCCATGGATTCATGATAGTGGATTTTCTTCTCAAATGAAACGAGAATTAATGTTTCTAAAAAATGTGAAAGACTTAAAAGAAGGAACCATTACATTTGGAAATGATGAATCTCTGAGAATCAAAGGTGTTCGATCAGCCATCATTGAAAAAGAAAAAATGAAATCTAAAAAAAAATATAAGTTGATGTTTTGAAACATAATCTCATGAGTGTTTCAAAACATTGTTATGAGGGAAACAATGTTATATTAAAAAAACATGGGTTTGTTGTGGAATGTGAAAATGATGGAAATATAGTTACAAGAGGCCAACATACAAAAGGAAACATGTTCCAAGATGGTGAAGTTCAAAATTCTTGTTACATGGGAATGATGGATGGAAATAATGTATGTAATTAAAGGCATGAAAATATGTGTCAGTGAAACATGTGTAAGTTATCAACACGAGACCGTTTCCGAAATATTCTAGATTTATCAAGATGAAGAGATTGGTGCTGCACTATCTGTGCAAAAAGGGAATATTACAATATCATTTCTTAAGCGAGTTGAAATTCGTTAAAAAACCCTTCAAACATATACATTCTGATAAATGTGGACCAATGAGAAATAAATAAACAAATGGATATAAGTACTTCATTACTTTCATTGATGACTTTACTCGCATTACTTGTGTTATGTACATGAGACACAAGTCAGATGCTCTGAAAATGAATGAGATTTTTAGGAGGAATGCAGAAAAGGAATGTGATTATTTAGTGATGAAGTTGAGAACTAATAATCGGGGTGACTATAAGAATGAAGAGTTTTAATGTTACCTTGAGAAACATGGAATTTGGCATGATTTCAGTTTACCATACACACCCTAAGAAAATGGGGTTGCTGAAGGAATGAATCGAAGTATGGTGGAAATGGGGGGAACTATGAAACTTGAACATAGTCTTTCTCATTATTATTAGAGGCAATCCATGAGAACTGCTGTATATATTCTGAACCAATGCTTCTATAGGCCAAACTTAGATATGACACCATATGAAATGTTCTATGGTAAAACTCTGAGTCTAAATCATTTAAGTGTTTTTGGGAGTCCATGCATTATAATGAAGAAAGGTGGAAACCATGGAAAGATTGAGCAAAGAGGAGATGATGTAATTTTTCTAGGCAATGATATAGAAGGAAGTGTGTATAGATGTCTCAACAATGAAACTAGAATAATTATTGATTCTTCAGATGTAAAAGTTGTTGAAAATTTTGAGAAAGGAAAGTAGTCATATGTTGATGTGGAAGTTTAGCAGGATAGATAATATTTTGTTAATGATTCTGATATTGCTACAGACTATGTTAATCCTACCGATTAAGAGGAATCCAACTCATAAATCTTGAGTGATGAGGATGAAGTTTGAACAACTCATCCTTGCTTTAGGAAACAAGTGGAGGCTTAGAATATTATTGGATGTAAACATCAGAGGGTTCAAACAAGAAAAACAACGAATACTATATCACATACTTCACATTATTCGAAAGATGAACCGAATGATGTAAATGAATCATTTGTGCATCTATAATGGGTTTATGTAATGAATTAAGAGTTTGATCAGATATAGAATAATGAAACTTGTTAAATTGTACCAAATCCGGACAATAATAACATTATTGGTACATAGTGGGTTTTTTTGGAATACGTTGAATGATGAAGGTAAAGTAATAAGAAATAAATATAGATTGATTTTAAAAAGGTATTCACTAATTGAAGGGATTGATTTTGATGAAACCTTTTCTCCGGTGCTAATATTAGAAATAATCAGAATCTTTCTTGATATTGCTGCACAACGAAGTTACAAAATCATTCAAATGGATGTAAAATATGCATTCTTGAATTGTGACCTTGATGAAGATTTTTACATTGATCAACCATGTGGATTTGTTATTGGAAAGCATGAAATTTATGTGTGCATATTGAATAAGGATTTTTATGGGCTAAAACAGGCTCTGAGATCATGGTATTCTAAATTAAATACTTTCTTAAAGATGATGAACTTATAGAAAGTGAGATTTGGCAGCAATCTCTACATTAAGGAATGTCAAGAGTTCTCACTTATCATTATTATTTATGTTTATGATATTATATTTTCTGGAAATGATGAATGATCATTGGAAAAATTCATTGAGGGGATGAAGAAGTTATTTGAGATATCCATACTGGGAGAAATGAAGTACTTTTTTGGGCTACAAATTTCACAAAAGTGGAATCACATTTTTTTGTCTCATGAAAATTATGCTAAAGATATTTTGAGGAATTAGGCATAGAAAATTCAAAACTAGTTTCCACAAAATTTTCAATGGGAACCATGTTGTCTAACGATGGAGAAGGAAAGGAAGTTGATCAGAAAGTGTTTCGAAAGCTGAATAGAAGTATATTGTATTTTACTTCATCAATACCCAACATCGCCATTTCTATTAATTTATGTTCAAGATTTCAGAGTGCTCCTAAAGATTAAAATTTGATTTCTGAAAAAATAATTCTGAGATATATCAAAGGAAAAACAAATTTTGGAATCATGTATGATGGATCAGGATATAATGATCTATTAGGGTATTCTGATGCTGATTGGGAAGGAAATGTGGATGATCTAAGATCCACATCTGGTGGAGTTTTCATTCTAGGGAAATGTTGTTTTAGTATTCATACTAAGAAACAGAATTCAGTAACTCTTGGCACTGCTGAAGAAGAGTATGTTGCAGCTACTCAAGTTGCAACTCAACTAATGTAGATGAAGACTCCACTGGAAGATATACTTGTTGAAGGAAAGCTACTATTTCCTTTGGGTTGTGATAATCAGAGTGCAGTAATTCTTACAAGAAATCTAGTACAACAATATCATTCAAAAAACATTGATATACAGTACCACTTCATCAAAGATCTGTTGGAGAAAAATGAATTGAGGCTGGAGTATGTTCCAACATCTGAACAAGTTTCTGATATATTCACAAAACCATTACTGAAGGAACCCATTGCAAAATTGAGGTTGAACATGGGTGTCCAACCTCATTCTCATCAAGGTTAAGATACATGTTTCTTTCCCCTCTCTCATCTTACCTTTGGATAGTGTTTTCAAGGGGATAATTGTTTCATAAATCTATCATTATGGAATCATGCATAAAGGGGGAGTTGTGTGTTAGTTGTGAATCCAGCATGTATGTGTGTGAACTATTCTAACTGTTTGTTGGAGTGGTCGTTGGAAACAATGTTGTTTTGCATGAAAGTTGATGAAGTGAAGAATGATGAGGTAGAAACATGAAATATGATTTGAATAAGGCTAACGAGGTACGCTCATGATATTTCATAGTCACTACTTTTGGACATCACTGTTTTTGCTGTCTATAATTATTGTTTTCCTTCCACGAGTTAGCTCACATAAGCTTATAATTGTTGATATGTAATCCATATCTTAAGGTTACAATGTTTAGTGATTTATGAATCATGGTTGAAAACCAAATCCATCTGGGTAGATTGTTGGGACCATGATGGATGGATAAGGAAGTAAGAAAGGTTTGTTGTTACAGAGTGTTGTCTTTTGTTGTTAAAGAAGCTAAATCAATTCACTTTGTAAAGGACTTGTAAAATATGAAAATGATTTTCTGATTTTTATTTCACAAATATCATAAGTTTTTAGAACTTGTGATACAAGCCCTATGAATAGTAGAGAGAGTAAAGAAGTGATTTTGGCGAAGAAAAGAATGTGGCGTGCAAATCAAGAAGTGGCATGCAAGTATTGGCGCGCAAGTGAAAGTGGAAATAAAGACATATTTATAGATCATCCAACAAAAATATGACCAAGGAAATAATGTGGTGTGCAAGATAAAAATTTCCGCACAAGTCATAAACGGACGCAGAAGTCTAATGGGTGAACAAGATTAGCGTGCAAGTGTATGTTACGTGCAAAGTCATATTTCATACATCATCATATCAAAATATTCCAACGAAAATAAAGAGTTGCACAAGTGCTGGAGTGGCGCACAAGTATATGTGGATCACAAGTCACCAAAATGTCTATAAATAGACGACTAGCCTACTCATTTTTTTAATTCTCATCACCTAAGAGAAAATTTGATCTCTGATTGCACAATTAGTTGAGGGTTCTCTGATCGCGCAAGTAGCATAGGGCGGCACACAAGATTAAGTGGCGCACAAGATGAGGGTTAATTATAAGGCACACAATTTGTGTTTCATGCATGTTTTGTCGTGAATGTTTTGACGTGAAAGTTTCCAGTGGCCGCAAGAAGGGAGGTGCTTTCAAGAAGTGTCATGTGTATAAGCGAAAGGTGGCATGCAAGTTGTGATCTATGCTTAATGGTGGATCAAAAGTAGCGAGTAGGAGCACAAGAAGGTAGCTCGTAAGAAGTGAGGTTCCCAAGCAGGTGGCGCGCAAGCGGGGAGGTGCACAACCAGGGAGTGGCGCGCAAGATGTCTACACCAGGAGGTTAATACCAGCTGCTGGGTAGGAAAGTGAAGATTTTTTTTGAATTATTTGATTTTTTAAAGTTCATTAAGGATCACAGAATCATTACATTACCCAATTTGTTCAAAGATGGAGTACACACAGTATTGTATTTTTTAAAAAGTGATGCACAAGTATAAGGCTATATCCTACTCATTGTATTCCACATCAAATGATTTTTTTTCTAGTTGATTGTTTGGTACTAGATTATTTCCATACCATACCAAGGACGTAGCTACTCTTGTTGAGTAGTGAACCTTGTAAGTCGATTGTTATTGTGGTTGTGTGTGTTAAACAGGGAAGAAACTATTTAACATTATGTGAAGGTTGTTTCAAAAAATAGGAAACATAAAAATAAAAATATATCACAAATTCACCCTTCCCCCTCTCAGTGATACTTGGATCCTGACTAGTGCTTCAAGTGGTAATCCAAGTAGTCTTACAACTTTATTAATATATAGTCTTTCTAAACTTTCAAGTGGTAAATCTTACCTTATAGCACGAAAATTTTCTGACTTGATAAGATGATCAACAATGACCCATACTGCATCATTCCTTCTAGGAGTCTTTGGTAGTCCCATTACAAATTCCATCATAATAATATCTCATTTCCACTCTATTATGGGATGGGGTTTCATGACTCCCCCAGGTTGTTGCCTTCTAGCTTTCACTTTTTGACAAACCATACATCATGACACCAAATCACCAATCTCCCTCTTCATGTTATCCCACCAAAAATGTTCCTTCAAATATTTATACATTTTGGTGCTCTGATGGTTTATAGAAAAATTGGAGCTATGAGCATTATCCAATAGTTCCATTGTTAGATTAGGTCTATCGGGAGAAAAAATTCTCTTCCCAAATTTCAAAATTCTATATTCATATAAGAAGTCACTAAATATCCCATTCTCTACATCTTTAATCTTCTTTTGAAACTCCTCATCATCAGCCTGAGAACTTTTTATCCATTATAGTAAAGTTGGTTTGGCATCCATTTGAAAAAGAATTTATGTTTCCCCTTCCATGGTTATTCTGATATCCTTCATTACTAGATCCATGTATATATGATCCCTTTCATCTCTCATCTTGTTCAAAAATACATGATATTTTCTTCTCAAATCATCTGCCACCTTATTTTCTTTCCCTGGGTGATCGTGTATCATTCAATCATAATCTTTGAGTAGTTCAATCCAACTCCTTTGCCTCATGCTGAGTTCATTTTATTAGAAAATATACGTCAAACTCTTGTGATCAGTATAAATCTCACATTTTTTCACCATAGAGATAATGTATCCATATCTTCAAAGAAAATATTATAGCCGTTAACTCATGATCATGGGTAGGATTGTTTTGCTCATGAATTTTTAGTTGTCGTGATGCATAGGCAATAACCCTATCACTCTGCATAAGGACACAACTATGTTCTTTCATTGATTCATAACTATTAATAACAAACTCATCATTCCTCGATGGTAGATTCAATATAGGAGCATTGACTAATCTTCTCATCAGTTATTCAAAACAATCTTCACACTCTTTTTTCCAAAAAAATTTAACCCCTTTACGTGTGAGCATGGTTAATGGGTTAGCAAATCAGGTAAAATTCTAGACAAAACACCAATAATAACCTGCTAAACAAATAAAATTGTGTACCTCAGTTACACTCGACGGTGTCGGCCATTCGTTGATTTCTCTTGTTTTAGAAGTATCAATATAGATTCCATCCTTAGAGACAATATTTCCATGAAAAATAATCTCATGAAGACAGAATTCACACTTGCTAAACTTCCCATATAATTCATGTCTTCTAAGAGTCTTCAAAATAATGCACAAGTGATTTTCATGCTCATCGTATATTTTGGAGTATACCAAGATATCATGAATACATACCACTACAAATTTATCAAGATATTACTTTAAAACTCTATTCATCAGATCCGTGAAGACAGAGGGTGCATTAGTCAATCCTAAAGGCATTACTGTAAACTCGTAATGCTCGTACCTGGCTCGAAATGTTGTTTTTGGAATTTATTCCTTCTTCAAAAACAAATGCTGATATCCAGATCGAAGGTCAATCATTGAAAAGTATTGATCTCCATGATGTTTGTCGAATAAATCATCAATGCGAGGTAGGAAATACATGTTCTTTATTTTTATAGCAACGATGTGAAGACCCAGACCCCCTTGGTCCCTTCCTTTGCCAAAAATCCGGTTTCCTTGCGGGGTACCGATCGGCGATACCGATCGGTGAGACCGATCGGTGACACCGATCGGCGAGACCGATCGGTGAGACCGATCGGTGAGACCGATCGGCGAGACCGATCGGTGAGACCGATCGGCGAGACCGATCGGTGAGACCGATCGGCGAGACCGATCGGTGAGACCGATCGGCGAGACCGATCGGTGAGACCGATCGGCGAGACCGATCGGTGAGACCGATCGGCGAGACCGATCGGTGAGACCGATCGGCGAGACCGATCGGTGAGACCGATCGGTGACACCGATCGGTGACACCGATCGGTGAGACCGATCGGTGAGACCGGCCCTGCCAAGTTGTTCCAGTAATGTTCCTTTTTCGCAAATAGGGTTTTGAACCCTATTCTTCCTTGCTAAAAATACCTTGGAAATCCGAAACGCGCGCAAAGGTCTTAATTAAATGCTTCATTAATTCATGGGTCAGTTAAAACCACCCAGCGCCATTAATGATGAGTCAAGCCACGTGGTCAACCCACGACTCCCTCGTCTTCCGTGGTTTTGTGTTTCATCTCAACCGTCCCCAGCTCTTATAAATTAAGGGTTAGGCCGTGGTTTTCCCCCTTCTTCGATCGTGGCTCTTCTGGTGCACGGGACCGCCGCGTCGTTATCCGTAAAGTTCCGCGCCCCCGGCCTAAACGTCGATCATCCATCAACAAGTAGGGATTTTCTCTCGTCTCTCACTTTTGTGTCTCATGCGGGGTGGGCGTTACTTTTGTTCCTATGGAATTGGTTGAACCAAACCCTAATGAAGATAATAAACGAAGTTCTAAAGGAAAGAGGGGAAGGGGTTGTGATCGTTGTTTATGCTTTATCTTGTGATCATCCCTTTTGTTGTACTGGTCTATGTTTTCTGAAAATTGAGGCCGTTGGTGGTCGTGTGTGTGCACTTGAATCCCCTCGTGATGTTTTAAATGGGTTACTGAAATTGTGAACTCCTGCTGTGAAATTGGTTAATCACGTATACCCGGCTGAATAATTGAAAGCACCAGGATCAACCCTTCTGTGATAACTAACGGATAGAACACATGGAATTTTGAAATCATGGAGTGTGTTAAGTCGTTTAAATCTGGAAATCCCTGACTTGTGTTGGTAGTGGTTGTTGGTTGTTTTCCCTTCGGGCCGTTTGCTGAAAAATGTGGGAGGGGATGGGATTCCCCGTTCTTTTTATACTCTCGGTGACTGTGTGAATTTGGGGGATGGGATCTCCTGTTGGCATGGTTTCAGTGGTTGTGAGTTTTTATCACAAATTGGGGAGAGATCCTCTGTTGGCAGAACCGGGTGTGGGTGTTTTGGTTGATCTATGCTTGACGTTTTCCTTGGTTATGCTTATGGTAGTTGCCCAGTAGTGCTTAAAATTAATTGAACAATTGACCGAACGTGA
Organism: Viscum album; assembly: GCA_963277665.1. Lineage (NCBI taxonomy): Eukaryota > Viridiplantae > Streptophyta > Magnoliopsida > Santalales > Viscaceae > Viscum > Viscum album. The sequence continues at coordinate 1,512,976,118 of OY728122.1, read as the reverse complement.
AACAAGAATGGGACAGATGGTTTGTGGGCAAGGGTCGTGAATTTTGACTCGGACGTTGTGGTGTCGTGTTCTGTAGGTTGGCTAGGAAAACCTATGTTTTGGGTGAGTGTTTGTTACCTATATCTATACTTGTAGCTTTTTGTTTCTTATTCGCGCCCCACCCAAGTTGAGCACTTAGTGCCGAACACCCCCATTTATGGGGGAAGGGTGTTTTTCCCAACACTATCCTTAGTGGCTGGTTATTAGCTCCTTTTCTGCTCCCTTTCCCGGATAGCCCAAGTACCTTCGGGCAGGCTGTGATGGCCTGAAGTCCATTATTAGCCCAAGAATCATCGGGCAGGGTGTTGTGGTGGTTGGCCAGGTGTGTGCGGCAGGTGATTTTCCCAAGTGTCTTCGGGATGAGGCCCAGGTGTTTTCGGGCGTGGCAGTGGATTCTTTAGCCCAGGTGTCTTCGGGCGTAGCGGTGGTTGTTCTGGCCTAGGTGTTTGCAGGCATGGTTACTTGTGACAGTTGAGGCCCAGGTGTGTGCGGGCGGGATTTGGCAGTGGGACTGCGTGTGGTTGTGGCCCAGGTGTGTGCGGGCGGGATTTGGCAGTGGGACTGCGTGTGGTGATGGCCCAGGTGTGTGCGGGCGGGTGTGGCAGTGGGACTGCGGTGAGAATGGCGGGATTGGTCCGATGCGTAGGATGTCTCAATAACCAGTGGGAAAGTGGCGCGGGGTACCTAAACATCGATGTGCTCTTATATATATATTACTTGACTTGCGTTATTTGGGGAGCGAACCTTGGTGAGGCTTGGGATGGTTAGTTTGCCTTGTTAGGAGTTTGGTTTACTCTTTCTCACGGGACTTTAGTACGTTCCCCCACTTGTGCACGAGAGTCTTGGTTTCTCCCTACTGAGTGTACTTGTATGCTCACCCTACATATATGAAACTGCTTTCAGGTTTCCAGGAGGACTTCGGGGATCACGCAGGATCTTACTAGCTCGGACTTTTGGAGCAGTTGCAGTTGTTTTTTTTCTCTTCTTTTTGGTACTTACCTTGTAGTCATCTTTTGCACCTTGTGGCTTTCACTTTTGAAACATGCATGTGGGAATGGTTTACTTTTGGCTTTACTTTCTTTCTATCTTGGTGTTGTTGGGTTTTCTCCTCCTTATCTTTCGATCCTATAAAATAAAAAGGGTAATGCCTTCCATTTGCGAGAATTTCCTATACCCTCGGTGCTAGTCGCCACCCCGTGACCTATTGAAGGCGGGTTTCGGGGGTCATTATCTCTCCTTCAACTTAAAGAAGGAAGGGCCTGGCAATCTGCTGACCCTTCCCTCCTTTTGGTGAAGGCGGGTCGTGACAGAATGGTATCAGAGGAAAGTTGAGAGATAGGACGGAGTCTGGAGTTAGGCACAGTAAGGATTTCATGGGACGGTAAGGCAACAGCGTTGGGTGACCTTGGTGCGTGAAATAGGCCAGGGAGGACCAGCTAGGACACGGGATTTTAGGGCCCCCCGTGATCCGATGCAAGGACTCTGGACCTACCGAACGACCAAGTGAAGCCACACTGATTGCAGGGTAGAGACCCTAGGGAAGGTACATGCATCATAAATGACTTGTGTTCTTGTGTTTCTGGGATGTCTTGGGAAATTAAGAATAAATTAAATCTTAATAAGTTTTGAGAACGGTTTTCTTTGCACTACTGGGCTTAGGCATTCCTTGTTTACCTTGCAGCTATGGCACCTGGAAGGGGACCACGTGTGGTACAGGCGATCGAGACTCCTGAGACTACCTTGGCCAATCAGCAGAGAGCTGATCGGGAGGAAGAGGACGACCGGTGGCAGAAGACTCTTCGAGCCTTTCAGCGACAGGCCCTCGAGAAATATGAGGGCAGCACCTCCGACATGAAGACGGAAGGCTGGCTGGAGGAGCTAGTCATAGCCTTCGGCCTGATCCGGGCCCCGACGGAGTACTGGGTTCCTCTGGCTGTTAGCCAGATGCGAGGAGCGTCACGTCAGTGGTGGATGCTTCACCTGGGGAGTAGGAAAGAGTCTGAGGTTGCTTGGGAGGAATTCGAGAAGGAGTTCCGGGCGGAGTTTCTCTCCTCGACAATGAAGGCGGAGAAGAGGCAGGAGCTACTCTCCCTCCAGCAGGGGAGCATGTCCGTGAGGGAACTTGGAATCAAGTTCAAGGACCTCCTGCGTTTTGCTCCAGACCTCTTTCCCGATGAGGAGTCTCGGGCAAGACGTTTGGAGGAGGCGCTCCGACCCTCCCTCCAGTATGCTATTACTCCCTTTACCCTTCCGACATACTTAGAGGTTCAGAAGAAGGCCGAAGTGGTGGAAAGGATGCACACTCTAGGGGGACTGTCACGAGAAGGGATCCAGCTGGGACCATCGAAGGGGAAGGCCGTCAGCACCAGGCCCCTAGCATCGGGACCCTCCAGGTTCCGACCCGCAGGGAGCAGGCCGCAGCAGTTTCAGTTTCGATCCCCTGGCCCACGTTCTTTTCCTTCGGGCTCGGGACCACGGTGCTTCATCTGCGGGAGCCCTGGACATCTTCGGAGTCAGTGCCCCGATCGGGTGCAGTACAGCAGTGGCAGTCATCCCCAGCATCCGCCACAGCAGCAGTTCCCAGCCAGACCCTTCCAGCAGCAGCAGCAGGGACAGCGAGCTCCCGCTCCTCCGCAGACAGACATAGGAGGGGGAGGCCGACCTCAGGGCGCTCCCCAGGGACCTCGACCAGGGCGTGGTCGGGGAGGTGGCCGACAGCCGAGGGGCAGGGGAGCTGGGCGTGGACAGTTACACGCCGCAGAAGCAACAGTTCCAGCAGGGCCAGAGGTTGTTCGAGGTACGATCAGTGTGTTTATCACTCTTGCTTATGCTTTGTTCGATACCGGAGCATCGCACTCCTTTATTGCACCTGGTCTAGCCCGCGCCTTGGGACTAGATGCCGAGAGACTTCCAGTGCCCCTGGTGTTGAGCACACCAGTTGGAGGTCAGACCGACTTGCTGTTCGTTTGTCGGGGATGTAGACTGATGTTGGGGCCGCATCGGTCAGTTAGGGATCTCCTTCTACTACAGATTCGGCCGTACGATGTCATCCTAGGCATCGACTGGCTATTTTCTGTGTGCGCCGTCATCGACTGTTTCCAAAGGAGGGTGGTGTTCTCCAGTTTGGACGGCCAGCGTGTTACTTTCACCGGCGAGCAGAGCTGTCCGAAGGGAAACAGGAGGGAGGAACCTCTCCTCTCCTTGTTGACCGAACTGACGATAGAATCAACAGATGCGGAAATGGTGGAAGTACCAGAGATCGTTCGTGAATTTATGGACGTCTTTCCTGAGGAGGTGACGACTCTACCCCCTCGACGTGATATCGAGTTCGGGATAGACCTGCAGCCCGGCCCTCGACCATTCTCGATGGCTCCTTACCGGATGGCACCTTCGGAGCTACGGGAGTTGCGGATACAGATTGACGATCTGATGAAGAGGGGTTATGTTCGTCCAAGTGCATCACCGTGGGGTGCCCCAGTCTTGTTTGCGAAGAAGGCAGATGGTGGCCTCAGGTTATGCATTGATTACAGGAGGCTGAATCAGGTAACAATAAAGAACCGCTACCCTCTTCCGAGGATAGATGATCTTTTCGACCAGCTGAAGGGGGCAGGATGGTTCTCGAAGATCGACCTGCGATCCGGGTACCACCAGCTGAGGGTGAAGGATAGCGACGTCCCGAAGACGGCGTTCAGGTGCAGGTATGGGCACTTCGAGTTCGTGGTCATGCCCTTTGGTGTTACGAACGCCCCGGCCGTGTTCATGGGGCTTATGAACTCCATCTTTCGGGAGTACCTAGATCGGTTTGTGGTGGTGTTCATCGACGATATCCTGATCTATTCAAAGTCAAAAGAGGACCATGCAGAGCACCTGAGGACAGTTTTGGAGGTCCTACGACAGCACCAGCTCTATGGGAAGTTGTCAAAGTGCAAGTTCTGGGCGCGAGAAGTGCACTTCCTTGGACATGTAGTGTCTGAGCAGGGAGTAGCAGTCGACCCATCAAAGGTTGAGGCAATTGTTTCTTGGGCAGCACCCAAGAATGTGGCGGAAGTTCGGAGTTTCCTCGGACTGGCAGGCTACTACCGGAGATTCGTACCCAACTTCTCCCGGGTAGCAGCCCCTTTGACGGCTTTGACCAAGAAGGACCAAGTTCTCATGTGGAGCGAGCAATGTGAGTCGTCCTTCAGCTACCTAAAAGAAAAACTGGTTAGTGCCCCAGTGTTGAGGTTTCCAGAAGAAGGGATGGCCTATGAGGTATTCTGTGATGCTTCAGGACAGGGCCTGGGGTGCGTATTGATGCAGCGACAAGGGGTGATCTCTTACGGGTCCAGGCAGCTACGCCCCCATGAGAGGAACTATGCCACCCATGACCTGGAGCTTGCAGCGGTGGTGTTCGCATTAAAGCTGTGGCGACATTACCTCTTTGGGGAGCGCTTTGTGGTCTTCACCGACCACAAAAGCTTGCGCTATATCTTCTCCCAGCGTGACTTGAACTTGCGACAGCGGATGTGGGTCGAGTTTCTCCAGGACTACGACTTTGAGATCTCATACACTGAAGGTAAGGGAAACGTTGTGGCTGATGCCCTGAGCAGGAAGCCGCATCAGGAGGTGGTTCGGGAATCTGCTGATGCTTGGAAGGCAATGGGGGAGTTGGCTGCCTTGCACTTGGATGCAAGGGTGGAAGGTACTAGAGGTTGTTTGTTTCAGATGACGGTACAGTCCTCTTTGTTGCAGCAAGTGGAAGAGTCTCAGTGGGGAGATCCCGAGGTGGAAGTGTTGCGGGATCGTGTCGATCAGGGGAACGCCCCGGAAGGATGGTCGGAGGACAGCCGACATCGGATGCTCTTTCATCGGAGGTTGTTTGTTCCAGAGGTGATGCGTGATGAAGTCCTTCATGAGTTCCATAGCTCAGCCTTGGCGGTACATCCGGGTGTTTCGAAAATGTACCAAGGCCTGAGGGGACAGTTTTGGTGGCCCGGGGTGAAACGGGCAGTGGCAGAGTTCGTGGCTAAATGCCTGGTGTGTCAGCAGGTGAAGGCTGAACACCGTGTTCCTGGTGGTCTGTTGCATCCTCTAGATGTTCCCGAGTGGAAGTGGGACGACGTCTCAATGGACTTCGTCACGGGACTACCCAGAGCCCAGGGCGGGCATGATGCTATCTGGGTAGTGGTGGATCGATTGACAAAATCTGCTCACTTCTTGGCTATCAAGGAGTCAGGACCCGTGAGTACCTTAGCACAGAGGTACGTGGATGAGGTGGTGCGTTTGCATGGAGTTCTGAAAACGATCGTCTCAGATCGGGACACTCGATTCACCTCACGAGTCTGGAAGGGGTTACAGCATGCTTTTGGCACCCAACTACGCCTTAGCACTGCTTTTCACCCTCAGACTGATGGACAGACAGAGCGGACTATCCAGACTTTGGAGGACATGCTGCGAGCATGTGTTCTGGATTTTGGAGGATCATGGGTACGACACTTGCCTTTAGTAGAGTTTGCCTACAACAACAGTTTTCACTCTACTATCGGCATGGCTCCTTTTGAGGCTTTGTATGGAAGACCATGTCGTTCACCCTTATGCTGGGCAGAGGTTGGTGAGACTGGTACTCTTGGACCAGAAGTAGTGCAGAGCACCACGGAGAAAGTCCAGCTAGTGCGGGAGAGGATGAAAGCAGCTCAGGATCGGCAGAAATCTTATGCTGATCGTCGGAGGAGGCCCCTGAAGTTCGAGGTGGGAGATCATGTGTTTTTGAAGGTTTCCCCTCGACGGGGGCAGCGGAGGTTCGGAAAGGGGAGTAAGCTCTCCCCTAGGTTCATCGGACCTTTCGAGGTGCTGAGGCGAGTTGGCGAGGTGGCATATCAGCTGGCCCTACCACCTCAGTTGGAGAGGGTCCATGACGTCTTCCATGTCTCCCAGCTTCGTCAGTACTTACATGATGACTCTCATGTCATCAACTGGGGAGAGCTAGACGTGGGAGGAGACGCGACCTTCGAGGAACGGCCAGTCAGAATCGAGGATCGCAAGGAGAAAGTGCTCCGTGGACGAACCGTCGGCCTGGTTCGTGTGTTGTGGAGACATGGCGGCCTCGAAGAGAGTACGTGGGAGAGGGAAGCACAGATGCGTGCCCAATACCCCGAGTTGTTCTGAGCTTTGAACCCTTGGTGCCTGTTGTGACAGAACGTTTGACCTTTTTGGCTATGAAATGTGCTAGGTTCCTTTCCTCTGATTATGTGTGGGAAGCCCCGGTTGAAGGGAAGGGGAAACCCGACCCCTAATCAGGACGCATTAAGGTGGATGCGATTAAACCCGTGCGGGCGAGTCAGTGCCGCCCAAAGCGGATAATATCTTGACATGGGGGAGGGGAACTCCCCAAACCGACATGACCGGGCGGTTTGGCGTGGTATGATGCTTGGTTCTTGACAGGGAGTGTTTTCAATTAGCGGGGGTCCACTCCTAAGAGGTATCTTCGAAGATGGTTGTTCGGATCCTCTCTTTCCTTCTAGTTTGTTTTGATTCTCGGGGACGAGAATCGTTTAAGAGGTATCTGATGTGAAGACCCAGACCCCCTTGGTCCCTTCCTTTGCCAAAAATCCGGTTTCCTTGCGGGGTACCGATCGGCGAGACCGATCGGTGAGACCGATCGGTGAGACCGATCGGCGAGACCGATCGGTGACACCGATCGGTGAGACCGATCGGTGAGACCGATCGGTGAGACCGATCGGTGAGACCGATCGGCGAGACCGATCGGTGAGACCGGCCCTGCCAAGTTGTTCCAGTAATGTTCCTTTTTCGCAAATAGGGTTTTGAACCCTATTCTTCCTTGCTAAAAATACCTTGGAAATCCGAAACGCGCGCAAATGTCTTAATTAAATGCTTCATTAATTCATGGGTCAGTTAAAACCACCCAGCGCCATTAATGATGAGTCAAGCCACGTGGTCAACCCACGACTCCCTCGTCTTCCGTGGTTTTGTGTTTCATCTCAATCGTCCCCAGCTCTTATAAATTAAGGGTTAGGCCGTGGTTTTCCCCCTTCTTCGATCGTGGCTCTTCTGGTGCACGGGACCGCCGCGTCGTTATCCGTAAAGTTCCGCGCCCCCGGCCTAAACGTCGATCATCCATCAACAAGTAGGGATTTTCTCTCGTCTCTCACTTTTGTGTATCATGCGGGGTGGGCGTTACTTTTGTTCCTATGGAATTGGTTGAACCAAACCCTAATGAAGATAATAAACTAAGTTCTAAAGGAAAGAGGGGAAGGGGTTGTGATCGTTGTTTATGCTTTATCTTGTGATCATCCCTTTTGTTGTACTGGTCTATGTTTTCTGAAAATTGAGGCCGTTGGTGGTCGTGTGTGTGCACTTGAATCCCCTCGTGATGTTTTAAATGGGTTACTGAAATTGTGAACTCCTGCTGTGAAATTGGTTAATCACGTATACCCGGCTGAATAATTGAAAGCACCAGGATCAACCCTTCTGTGATAACTAACGGATAGAACACATGGAATTTTGAAATCATGGAGTGTGTTAAGTCGTTTAAATCTGGAAATCCCTGACTTGTGTTGGTAGTGGTTGTTGGTTGTTTTCCCTTCGGGTCGTTTGCTGGAAATGTGGGAGGGGATGGGATTCCCCATTCTTTTTATACTCTCGGTGACTGTGTGAATTTGGGGGATGGGATCTCCTGTTGGCATGGTTTCAGTGGTTGTGAGTTTTTATCACAAATTGGGGAGAGATCCTCTGTTGGCAGAACCGGGTGTGGGTGTTTTGGTTGATCTATGCTTGACGTTTTCCTTGGTTATGCTTATGGTAGTTGCCCAGTAGTGCTTAAAATTAATTGAACAATTGACCGAACGTGAAACAAGAATGGGACAGATGGTTTGTGGGCAAGGGTCGTGAATTTTGACTCGGACGTTGTGGTGTCGTGTTCTATAGGTTGGCTAGGAAAACCTAAGTTTTGGGTGAGTGTTTGTTACCTATATCTATACTTGTAGCTTTGTGTTTCTTATTCGCGCCCCACCCAAGTTGAGCACTTAGTGCCGAACACCCCCATTTATGGGGGAAGGGTGTTTTTCCCAACACTATCCTTAGTGGCTGGTTATTAGCTCCTTTTCTGCTCCCTTTCCCGGATAGCCCAAGTACCTTCGGGCAGGCTGTGATGGCCTGAAGTCCATTATTAGCCCAAGAATCATCGGGCAGGGTGTTGTGGTGGATGGCCAGGTGTGTGCGGCAGGTGATTTTCCCAAGTGTCTTCGGGATGAGGCCCAGGTGTTTTCGGGCGTGGCAGTGGATTCTTTAGCCCAGGTGTCTTCGGGCGTAGCGGTGGTTGTTCTGGCCTAGGTGTTTGCAGGCATGGTTACTTGTGACAGTTGAGGCCCAGGTGTGTGCGGGCGGGATTTGGCAGTGGGACTGCGTGTGGTTGTGGCCCAGGTGTGTGCGGGCGGGATTTGGCAGTGGGACTGCGTGTGGTGATGGCCCAGGTGTGTGCGGGCGGGTGTGGCAGTGGGACTGCGGTGAGAATGGCGGGATTGGTCCGATGCGTAGGATGTCTCAATAACCAGTGGGAAAGTGGCGCGGGGTACCTAAACATCGATGTGCTCTTATATATATATTACTTGACTTGCGTTATTTGGGGAGCGAACCTTGGTGAGGCTTGGGATGGTTAGTTTTCCTTGTTAGGAGTTTGGTTTACTCTTTCTCACGGGACTTTAGTACGTTCCCCCACTTGTGCACGAGTGTCTTGGTTTCTCCCTACTGAGTGTACTTGTATGCTCACCCTACGTATATGAAACTGCTTTCAGGTTTCCAGGAGGACTTCGGGGATCACGCAGGATCTTACTAGCTCGGACTTTTGGAGCAGTTGCAGTTGTTTTTTTTCTCTTCTTTTGGGTACTTACCTTGTAGTCATCTTTTGCACCTTGTGGCTTTCACTTTTGAAACATGCATGTGGGAATGGTTTACTTTTGGCTTTACTTTCTTTCTATCTTGGTGTTGTTGGGTTTTCTCCTCCTTATCTTTCGATCCTATAAAATAAAAAGGGTAATGCCTTCCATTTGCGAGAATTTCCTATACCCTCGGTGCTAGTCGCCACCCCGGGACCTATTGAAGGCGGGTTTCGGGGGTCATTATCTCTCCTTCAACTTAAAGAAGGAAGGGCCTGGCAATCTGCTGACCCTTCCCTCCTTTTGGTGAAGGCGGGTCGTGACAATCGATCTCCCTGTAGTCAATGCACAACCTCATACATCCATCTTTCTTATTAACAAAAAGGATAGGGGCTCCCCATGGAGAAAAATTATGCTGAATAAATCCCTTATTAATCAATTCCACTAGTTGTATCATTAGTTCCAATAATTCCACCTTGGCCATTTTATAAGTGGTCTTCGATATGGGCCTTGATCCAGGAATTAAATCAATGGAAAACTCAATTTCTCATTTTTGAGGATGTCTAGGTAAATCATTTGGAAACACATCAACATATTCTTTCAGAATAGGTAAATCCTATATTTGAACTTTATTTTCCTTGCCCACAGTTATTTCATTCTCTTACTCCCCAATAATTGATTTTAGAGGAGCTATTGGGGGTTCATCTGAAAAGAAATAGGTGGTGAAGATTCTTCCCAAAAGATAAGGCGTTCATTGTCATAGTCATCAAAAATAGTATCCTCTTTCTTCTTATAATAAATATTTTCATCATGGTCCGATAGACAATCCATAACAAGTATTATATCAAATTCAATCATGGGTATGACAATGAGATCTGCAGATAAAGAACATTTATATGCCCTAATGGGTACTGATTCCCAAAACATTGTACTAATGATACATCCATTAAGATTTTTTACTCAAAACTCCCTTGTTAAATAAAATTGGGAATATCTAATTTTCATAGAAAACTAGGAATATATGAAACATTGTGATGATCCAGAATCAAATAAAGCATTTTATAAACTTGAGGAAACCATTAAATTACCTGCCACCACGTCTTTCAGAGCTTCAACCTCAGTAGTAGTGATATCATAACCTTGGCCATGATCTCATGGTATTTTCTAAGGAAATCTCCCCTGACACTTAGGAAAGTCATTTTCATAATTCACCCTTTCTCTACAATTATAGCATTCAACATCGACATCCTCTTTCTTCCCCTTGTAGTCACAATCTTGGTGGCCTTTTCCACCACACTTGTAACACACTACCATTTCATTCAGGCAAGTACAAAAGTTATTTTACCCACATTTACTGCAGGATGGATATTAAAATTTTCCCTAGTTCCCCTTATTTCCATTTCCAGTGTGTTTAGAAGATCTATTCTTCTCTTGCTTTTCATTAAAGTTGTAAGACATAGAGAATTATTTTTCTGTCTTGATAGCACATGAGGAAATATATTCGTATGAAGGGATGGATTGTGAGACTATATATCAAAAAATAAATGGTTTTAACCCCTCAAAGAAATGATCAATATTACTTCATGTGTTATGTATATAATCTGTAGCATGTCTCTCTATCCTTGTAAAGTAGGCTTCCTACTTTGCAACATTCTAATCCTCCTTTAGCCATAGACTCAGAAATTGACTTTCCACAACCACTCGATGGTCATGAGGAAAGTATTTTTCTAAGAAAATATCTCTAAAATCCCTTCATTCCATTTTTGATACTTAATAATCTTCATTTGTGTTTTGAATCAATGACCACCATTGATCAGCATCCCCAGTGGGGGGGTAAACTGCAATGAAAAATATTTCCCTTTCGCTACTCCCGAAGGCATGGAATATTTTTTCTAAAGGATTTATCGATTTCTAAACTACTAGTGGATTTTTACCCCCGTTTAATGTTGGCGGTTGTTTCCTCATGATGCGATCTAACATTGATCCTCCACGCTACAAATCATGGTGCTCCATATGAGTAAGGTTATAATTCATAATCTGAGTGAGTTGTCTTAGTATGGTGATTAGCTGATCCACACTAGATGCATCACCAGCTCCACTATAATTATCATGAGTTGGAGGGAAAACTCTAAATGTAGTGCATTCAATGATACTATTTCCATTTCTTCCACTAGGTGTCACTTTTAAACAATGTCATAAACTAGATAAGTTTATGATTCGAAATACATAATTCCAAACATGTAAAACACGTAACATAAATTGAAAAATTTATGGATATAATCCATAATCATAAAATAATATTTTTTATGATGTATATACTCACAAACCCTTGATAATGGTTTATGAACAAAATTATAATTAGAAAAAACATATCCCCCTATAGTTTCGTAACTAAGAGTGCAGCAAGGCCCGTTTTCGTGCACCAGTTCCCATTCGAGTCCAGCTCAAAGTGGTGTTTTCGTGTTTTACCCCTTGGTACATCAGTACAAGAGCCGCCTCTACCTAATCATATCTAGAAAGAGATGTTTTTTCTAGGAAAACTCACAAAATCTCTAAAATACCAAAATTCAAGTATGTTCTTCTAAACTAATCCTGAAAGATTATCTTATGGTAATGTGCTCTAATAAGAGTTTATCTAAATCTAGATTCCAAGGTTTGTACTAAACTTCTTCTAATACCAACTGTAATTCCCCAACACTAGTTACACAGAGTCAGCGCATTATTATATAACACTGGCATGATCACAAAAGAACAAGTCTCGAATGACTGATTAGTTTAGAAGCCTTAGAAGTAGTCGATACATTTATAAGGTTTAAATTACATCATAAAATGGAAAAATACTACAACATTGTTTCCATATAAAACACTAAGATCCCATAGACTATCCCTACAGGTAATTTATAATATACTTTTTTTCATCCTGGGAAAAATAAAACATAGAAAGAGGTGAGCATAGATTCTTAGTAAGGTTAACAATATATTGGAAACATTCATAAATAAGCAGAAAAATTTAAGTAAATGTATAATATTAAAACAAATGACTTTTAAACATGATCAATAGCATAATATATAAAATATAAAATCAAAAAAATTCCATTTAGTTATTCACATGGATATTATACTATTCTAATAATCACATGAAATATTAATAGACACTTTCATAATGATGGAATGCATAATGCCAGACATTCATTACCACATAGTCAAGGCCTTGTGCTGAGACTACAAATAAGATATTTTGAAAGACATATTCCAAGACACTAGTTTGTCTAATGAGACCTACCGATGCATCGAGGAGCTATATCTGGCTTCACCTATCACGTACGAAGTCCAATGCATTCCCCGTATGAATAGGTTTAATCATAACATAAACATTCGTATTAAGACTGGAATATGAAATTTCAATAAATTATCTAGAATCCATGAATGTTATGAAATAACACATCCATAGTCAAACATATCACAAAACATTCAATAAAATATGGATGTTTTGTATCATAATAAATAAAATTCAAAAAAACTTGAAATCCATCAAGGGATGTCGATAGAGATGAAATCAAAACCGTTTTTAGAGAAATATCTCATTCTATTTTGGAATCATTAAAGGTAATGTATTTATAAAATAAAACATTTATATTTTAAAATATTCTTATATGCTTTTAAGGGAAGCTTCAACTATGTTATAATGGCAAAAAATAGCTGCACCCGCTGTATAAGTTAAAAACATTATTACCTTAATTTTGTCAAAAAGGTCTTAATGTACCCTGTTTAGAAAATGATTGAAATATTCCTTGAAAACATATAAGTTAAAATAATGGTATAAATAACATTAAATCATTTTCTAGTAAATAGTAAAAATTCTTTGAAATACATTTTTATGAAACATGGATGTGGATGAAAAGGAGTTCCCAGTAGATACTTACGTAAAAACAACCTTGGATAAGAAAGAGATTGTGAAATTTACCCTTACCTTGTAAATTTACTTGGTATAGGGTAGGATAACCTATTTTATAATGGGGAAATAATTTTTTTAAAATTATATAAGAATCATATATGTTAGTCTGAGTGGATACTCAAGAGGGGGGGGGGGGGTGAATTGAGTTCCAATTAAAATTTCTGTTTTAAAATCCTTTACCAAATTCCCCCAATTTAAAATAAAAATTGAATTGTAGTGAATTTTAACTTAAGCAAACATTCAGCTAGGTTCTCAAGGGATTTATTAATTCCCAGTTAATCTAATCAGAGGATCAGATTAGCTTTTTAAACTAACTTACTGATTTAAAAATAATGCAAACACTTGCTAATTCAATTATCAGGGTAACTTTGAAAAACAAATTAGGTTTTAAAGCACTTGGAAGCGGAATAAAAGTTTTAGATAAAACAAAATAAAGAACATAAGATATACCCAAGAGGTTCAGTGTCAATCTGAGACTTAGTCCTCTCAACAATTTATATAAATTGGATCCACACCCTGGATCGGGGTCCTCAACAGTTTACTATTGTCCAGGTCAAAAACCTCTACAACAGTTCTTCGTGTGAAACAAAAAAATAGAAAATACAAATGTCCAGGTCACACACGACCTCTACCACTATCCACAGTGGGAAAATAGAAAATGTAAGGAGTTTAAATGAGTATTTACAGATCCTCCAGTTAAGGTTCCGGAGACAGTGTGTGTAAAAAGTAATACAGATGAAACACACTGCTTGTAATGTAAATAATAAATCATTGAGCAAGATATAGAGTTTAGAATGGCTCTAGTGATTGCAGTGTAGCTCTGGACTCCTTCAAATTTGACATAAATGATTCTGAGTCCTCTTCTGGTTTCTATCTGAAAAACAGTGTGTCGTCTACTTGACATCCGGGTTCAGAGACAGTGAAAATGTAGTCGATGAAGTTCTTCAAAATCCTCGTGAAAGTAAGCAACTCTTCTTGAGTAGTCTTGACTGTGTATGAGCTTCTCTGTATTCTTGATCATGCATGAATATCTGTATAAGCTCTGTATATTCCTTGTATGTTCTTAGTGTCTTGTATATGTGTCATCTCTCTCGGTGTTTGTGCAGCAACAGGGACTTCTTGTATGTATGGCACACGCTCCTGCAAAAGATGTAATTTCTTTTTGCAGGTACAAGGTATGGTTTCCTAACATCCAACAGCCTTTATTAAATAAACTACCGAGAATTAAAATATACCTGATATGACTGTTGGTTAGATTAAATAAATGTAATGAAATTAAGACAGCGTCAGATTCTCGGTAACAGTAGCTTTGGATATCGGTAGCCTTGTGTATCGGTAGCCTCTTGTGTAACGGTAGCCTCTCTATCGGTAGACATCATGTCTGTTGGTAGATTTGATCAGAAGTGGTAGACTTAGTGTACCGGTGAACTTTCATGTAACGGTATCCATCATGTACCAGTAGCTTCCTTGGTGTATCGGTAGACTTTTATAACGGTGACTTGTCTGTATCGGTGATGTATCGGTGACCTTCACATATCGGTAGGCTTTGTTGTACCGGTGACCTTCTCGTAACGGTAGACTTGTTCGTATCAGTAGGCTTTCACGTAATGGTAGACTTGATGTAACGGTGACCTTCACGTATCAGTAGACTTTATGTAATGGTGAACTTGATCAGTAACTTTTCTTTATCAATAGGCTTGTCTATAACTGTAACTTTCACATATCGGTAGGCATCGCATATCTGTGACCATCACGTATTGGTAGCTTTTTCATAACGGTTGCCTTGTTCTGTAATGGTGACCACTTTTCTGTTTAAGCATTCTATTGTTAGAATGGGTCATGTTAGAATATATATCCAATTAGTAACCGAATTTTTCTGAAGATTATATTAGAATTATAATGTATAAATATGTGCATGGTGTATAGAAATACTTAAATAAGTAATTAATCATTAATAAATATATAATTGAGATTATCAAAATATAATTGAGCATAATGAAAATATATGATTGAGAAGAGTTGGGATTATCAAAATATAAGTTCAACTAATTTTCCCAGAGGGCTCAACAATATATATTAATATGATATCATATATGATCTTTTAACATTTCTTTGTTAATAATATCATAGTATTATCGTCGGTTCAAGTGTTAACTGATTCATTTTTCCATATATGCTATATGAAGTACGTAATTTTTTTATGGATAGGATGTATCTTATTCATATTCATAATTATATTAATTCTTTAAAAACTATTGTTAATCATCTAATGAAAATTAGTCTTGAATGTATACAATGGGGAATGAATCTCATCGTGTTCATGGAGATGGTAATCTGTACGTACGTACGAGCAAAAATATCATTCTTTTAATATCAAAATAATATATAATTAGATATTATATCATATATACAGAATAATTATCTGGTTATATTTATTATTTACTTCAATTAGACCTCAGTATTATACTCATCCAAATAATAATGTATTGAAAAATAATTACACCACGACATGGAGATGGTAAGTCGTACGTACGCACATATGGTGTCAGGTCATTCAATGGATGGATAGAATAATGAATATGGTTGTACCATATTCATAATAACATCACTTTGTATAGAATATACTGGAGTGATTATTTTAGAATAGAAACAACAACTAAATAAAAAGTGGTCGATGAAAGGAACTTGATATAGTTGATGAAACATTTACCTCTTCTTCGGGTTCTTCCTTTTGATTTGATCAAAAGGGATCCATAGGTTGTATTTATGACTAAAAGAAAGGCCTATTGGATGAATTTAGGACAGTTGAGTGAGTATTTCTGTAGTGGTTTCTGATCCAAATGGCTTGGAAGGTGTGAATTATAGACAAGGGGAGTGCCCTTTTATAAGAGGAGTGAGGGGAACCATAGGAAAGCTACAAATATTATTTTATAGTAAAATAATTATCAGTTTATAATTGATAAAAAGTGGATTATTTAATGTATAAGTTGGGGGTGGGTCGAAAACCACTAAAAAAATAGGTTATCGATAGGTTTGGGTCACTATATTAACTTTATCTTTTATATTTAACTCTTTGTTAAATAGTTATACATTTACCATGTCTCTTTGTATTTTTATATTATATGGTTATTAAACTAACTATATACATCCAATAGAACCCCGATTATATAATTAATGATACAACTATTATTATATATGTCTTTTTCCTGATCCTAAGATTTTTCGTAATTTAATATCAATTAATAATATAATATTTGTTTTAAAAACTCTTCTATGTCAATTTGAACACCATTTGGTATTCGGTTTTTGTTAAATTGATAACTGCCTTATTACTTCTAAATAAATTCATCCAACCAATCCTAATATGTCATAAAAACAAATAAAATTATTTCAATTCATAAAAAGTCTCAAATTACATTTATTTGGATATTTATAATATCAATTATTTTATTATTTAATTAAATAGGTAATTACTATATCATCATTGTGTCATAAATAAATAAAAATATTTAATATCTAAAAAACAATAAATAAAATACCATTATTTAGGAAATGTTTTTAGCTTTATAATTAGTGTTTATTGTCTAATTTATCTTATGTGTAACCCTATATTAAAAATGGTTTATTTATTAAACATTGAATTTAACACTTTTAACTGTTCTTTGAATTAAATAATATTAAATATCCTAATCTAATCCATGTGGACCAATGAGGATTATATTTTATTTCTAAGGTTGTTTTTGGTCGAATTATACCTATCAAATAGAATTAGGAAATCTGTTTGGGTAATGATAATATCATTTTTACCCTTAATTACCCTATTTACTTTTAACTGTGGTAAATAAAAGTAAAATGTTACCATTCACCAAAAATTATTTTTATCTTATTGAACCACATTTTATTCCTTGATATTACCATGTCTATGGGATTTTCTAAATTCAACTCACATAAGAGGTAAAATTATTTTTTATGTAAATTTTAAAATACTCCTTGGAGGTAGGTAATAACCAGTAAAAAGTTCAAAAAACATTTTATATATCGAAAATTTTTATAAACCATCTACGATGAATTACATTGAACATATATAGTTATTATGTATCTATTTTGACCTAAAATTAATTTAAATAAAATAACTAGTTATTTAAATAAAAAGTCAGTTTTAAACAATGACCCAGTCTTTTTCACTATTCATAAAAATTGAATTTTTTCAAAAAAACACAAAAAATTCACCCAAAGATAATTTCAATATTAAAAATCCAAAAATTAAGTCCATATTGAATGATAAAATTTATAAAATTTCAAAAATTGCATATTACAATTTATAACGTCCAGTTTGATTGGTTGTGGTGTGTTAGAACTCGAAGATGCATACAACACATGTTACTATATTATTCAAAGTGAAGAGTACCGTGGAAGCTTGGGGTGTTACAAAAATGGACTATTATGTCATGCTAAGACACATATATTACTTGTGAGATATACAAGGAGTCTGTGGGTCTATTTTGTTGTCACATGTTGAGGTCGACCTTATAAATATTTTCATTGTTCAAAGGTGTGTGTTTTTGTTATAGGGAAAATTTTTCCTCGTCATATTCTAGTTGGGAATCAAAATATTTGAATAATCAAACTCCTGATATAGCTTAACTGGAACATCATTTTGATCCTAATGATATGTTGGATTTTTTACTTCATGGTTTCATCTTGTGGGTAAGGAGATCAATAGTTATAGATATTGTTCACATAGTACCTTTGAAATCTAAGATGACTAGATTACTATAGATCCATCATCTGCCATAATTCACTAGGGACAGATTCCCCTAGGTAGTTTAACTCTAGATCCAATAAGTCTATATTATCTTTAAATGTCTTAGGACACATGTATATTAGAGTTTGAATCTTTCCGCATATATGCATCATCGACCAACAAAGTGTTGGTCAGATTTTGAAGAGCATGTAGGGAAGCAAGAGGAGTTATCTGGGATTGAAATCAAGACGATGTTCGTGATCCAAATCTATCAAAAAATTTAGATATTATGAGGCTCATGTGTTCATGAAATAGAAACGAGAGGTAATTTCATTTAAGGAATACATTATGTAGTTCACTGAACTTCCGTGCTTTGCGCCATATTTGTATGTTTATGAGATCTCCATGGAATTATGTTTCAAATATGATCTTTACTATGAAATCATGTCACCGATGAACATGTTGCATTAATTAAATTTAAAAAAAATTATAAATCGGACACTCATCATCTAAGGGAATCTAATAGAGTCAATGAGAAGTGGTTAGGTTGTTTTAGTAGGATAAATTATAAACTCTACTTCTCGAGTAAAGAAATGTCATTATAGAATATTTCTCTAAATAAATAATAGGAAAATTATTCCAATATGTTGGAACCCATTTTAGGATCATATTTCATTTTAATGTTATTAGTTTTCCAATTTGGGCCACAAAAATACTCTAGGTTTATACCCCACATTGGAGAGTCATGCATGAGACCAATTCGTCCATCTAAAGTGGTTTCGAAGCGTCATCTAGCAGTAGAGTAGTAGGAGGGGAATAAGATAGGAACCAGATTATAGAAAGGAATCATCTAATACATAATAGATATTTGGATGGGGTTCCATGAAAATTTATGGTCGAGGTTGGGGATGTGGTACCCCAGTGTTGAAATTGTATTACCGGACTGAGGGTAAAGCTTAGGGTAGTTAGGATGGAGGACATTGATGGTATGCCAACACATATTATCATTACACATAAATTCATGATTTATTACATAATATTAATCATTTTATAACCTGGAAGAACAATAAGTATAGTTTATTTTAGAATTAGTATCCTTACATTAAAACATAAATTTGGAGATACATCATCTTTTTGAATACATCCTTGACATGATCATACGTGAAACTGCATGGGATAACCTAAGGACTTACATAAATAAGGGGTGATATATAAATCTATGTAAGGTACTAATAATTGAATAACATTATGAAATTAATAAAATTTTCAATACAGTCATATAAACATGGAATAAAAGGTGTGATAATCATAAACATGAATAAAAAGGCATGATATAGCTTGATAAGATAATGGCAACATGGGAAATTTTTAAAAAACGTAAACCATGCATCATAAACATATATCAAGGATGAATATCAATAACTAATTAAGGAAAAATTCCCAGGATGGATTCAAATCACTCCCTAAAACATTGCATCAAGTCACACTTGAATAAAACAACAACTAGTTCATTAGAACACAATATAATTTTGGGCACACCTTTCACTTTCATTTCATTTCCAATCTTATGTGTTCCACATAGATCTTACAAAATGTATTCAATAGTCTTCATATTTTATCCCACAATAACGATGTTTGTAATTTATATCTGTAAGTCCCTAATCAAGTTGTATAAGTTCATAAATATGAACACCCTTGATATGAAATGGTAAAACTATTCACTACATAAATACTTTGCATGGAAAATTGCGGTCAAATTCGACAGCTTAAAGGCCTTACTAAAAGATTCATAAAATTGGTTTATGGGTGAGAAAGGGATATGAAATCATTTTTACATCAAATGGATAGAAAAATGGACTTTTAATGACATATATTTAAAATAATTTAAAAATATATTATTTGTTTTTGAGGATTAATAATGGAGTTATAAAAGTCTATATTACTATCAATTTTATGTAAAAGTTGTTTAATATAGTTGGTCATGGATACCTTGTACTATTTTTATTACATAAATTGATATCATTATAATGTGATAATACACACTGTATATTCATAAAATATTTAATTTTTACCTAAAAATTTAAGAGTCCTAGAAAATTAAGAAAAATTAACACCTGGATAACATTTATGTAAAGATTACAAAAATAATATTCATTTTATCAAAATATTTTTATAAATATGTGAATTTTCACTTTTCATATATGAATTGACATTTATTGATAAATTATAGGTGAGGTGAAAATAATAGTTTTGGAAAACGTATAAAAATTAATTTTGACATCATAAAAATTTTATGATAATTTATATTTAATAAAAAATATTTAACAATTATATTTCAATATAATATAATTAATTTATAAAGTCCATTACTTAATCCTAAATATATTCTGTAATTTAATTTGAACATTCCCTGAATATAAAATTTTTGTTTTCTAATATCATAATAAAAATAATTTACAATGTATAAATAATAAGATGAAAATATATGCATTGTTCTATAAAATATACATATTCATATTTCTAGAGTCTTCATACATATCCCTTTAATAAACCATAAAAATATTTAATGGTAAGGTGTTTGATTGTGAGACATGCATGGGGTGGTTTAGTATTCATGGATTGGGTTGTGATCTCGATATGCTTGAAAATCTCCCATAAATGGTTTTGATCATGCATATATTTTTTAGTCTCACAATGGTTTTGGTCAAGGTAAAATCATAGTGATGTTGTCTCCCTGGGAAGTTTCGATAAACGGGATACATAGGGTATGATCCAACTATTTGAGTTCATCAATTCCTTTGTTTATTTCAATTTGGTTTGATAAAACCATATATTTATACTAATCATAAGATCAGTATTCAACTATAATATTTTTAATTGTAATGATACCTAATGAACTTTTTAATTCAATTGGATAGAATAAAGACAATAAAATTAATGTTTTTTTAAATGTCCATAAATTTTAGTAATTAATTTTAACCACCAAGGAAATTTTATTCATTAAAACTCTGGTCACTATGATCTTCCCCCCATCAAATATTTTCCCAAATTTTTTTTTTCACACATAGGTTGTTGTTTTTCATCACTTCCTTTGGTTCCCATATCTCTTCTATGAATGGATTGTTTTACCATGATAATTTTATAAGGTTCATATTCTTATTTTGGAGTACAATTTTTCTACTATCTATTATCTTCATATTATGCTCCTAATATAAGAGATCGTCACTAATAATACTACCACTAAAAGGAGCACATGCGAGGATTCTGCTATGTACTTCCTCAATAGGGATACATGGAATACATCATGAATGTGTTATAGTCCAGGAGAGTGGTTTTGTCAACAGTACATCATTCCAATTCAATTAAGGATCACAAAGTGACTAATATATCTTTCACTAAGATTTAGCTTCTTCAAAAATCTCATGACATCATTCGATGGAGATATCTAGAGGAATACCATGTATCCATCCTCAAACACTATTTCTCATCAACCTCTCTCAGAATGGAAATTTATCTTACTCTGAGCAGACTTGATGTGGTGCTAAATTTTCTTAACGTTTTCCACCATTCTCTTGACACCATCAAGACCTATCATTTTTTCTCCCCCACTTCATCCCAACATCAAAGTGTTATTCATCTCTTCCCATAAAGGGCGTTATAGGGAGCCATTTGGATTATTTGGTGTAAAGAGTTATTGTATGTGAACATGAACAATGGAATATATTTATCTCATCTTCTATTGAAGTCATTTGAGCTTTCTCTCAACATTTCCTCAAGTATATTGCTAGTCTTCATAGGATGGACCTCTATTGGTGTGTGATAATCCATAATGAAGTTCAACATAGTATTTTGAGAATATTGTAGACTCTTCCTAAACATAGAGTTGAATCATGGGACTCGATTAGATATAGTTGATAGTAGTGTTCCATGTTGCCTCAACACTTATCTAATGTATATACTTGTATGTTGATTGAGTAAGAAGTCTGATCCATTCTCAATGAAGTGTTATTTCTTTATAAGATGATCCTCCACAACCTAGAATGAATTATTTACTGTTGATTTCATCCGATGAAATTTGATGAGGTACATGGTGATATTTTACCATTTTTATGTAGGTATGGCTAATTGTTTCATCATCCCCATGTATTTTTTACTTTCTCCCTTCCTTTCTGAGATACAAGAAAAAATGATTTATATTTTCTGATATACATCTTCATAATGTCTCAATAATACAACTCTAGGATATCTCATTACATATTTGTCCATTATGTATGGCTACAGAAGGTTGATCTGTAGGGATCATCCAATAAATCCCCCTTTAACCCATGATTTGATTTTATAGATAGTCGTAACCCATATCACACAAATCCTTCATAAACATTGAACTCTAGGGATTACCCATTTTTTATAGCTTCCACTTTCATCTGAACTCCCACATCTTCTCTTTGACCATCCATTACCCTCTATGTATGGGATAGTTGACCAAAAATATATGAATGTATTGAGGATGTTCCTTCATTTATGATTCCCATGAACACCATTTTTAAATTAAATAACATGGTATCCTTATCAAGTCTCATCACTAATAAAATTGATGTATCCTTTCTATTTAAAGAGTCTTCCAAATTATTTTCATTGATATTATGGTGTTAGATAGAGTATTCATAGTCTTTCATTATCTTAATCCATATTCATTAGGTTGTATTTATCTCTTTATCTGTGAATATAACTTGACACTTCTATAACCCTTATATATTTCATATTTATTCCCATGAGATAATGCCACCATATTAAAAATGAATCTATCACCGAATCCAACTCTCGATCTTTTTTTGGGTAGTTTAATTTTTTTTCATTAAATTTCATTTAATAATAGGATATCACATTGTCATTTTGTATTTACACACAGCCCAAGGCCATATTCATAATGTAATTGAATACCAAAACAAGTTCTCCACTTGTGGGTAGTGTGATTATAGGTGTAGTGACAATCATATTGTCAACTAATTGAAGTTGTCTTTAAATTCATTATTTTAAGAAAACATGAATCTCATATGAGTTTCCTTGTTTAGAGGTTAGTAAAATGGTGATAAATTTCTCACAAATAAAAAATAGTACCTTGATAATCCATGTAATCTTTATATTTCATCCACATATTTCAATATCAGGTGTTCTTCATTTAATTATTACTTTTAAGGGTCTATAGATATCTAATTCATTGTGATAATTTACCACTTGAATAAGACTTCCTTGAACCAGAAATCACATTTTCTCTTATTTTCATAAATATTATCATTGTGCAAGGATGTTAGCATAGTTCTCATTTGATCATCATACCCCTCTGAGATTTTGAGGAAATTTTATAATATCATGTATAAGGATGACCAAAAATTTTATGTAATATTTAATTCCACTATTAATCATGTCCATGAATATTTCTGGAGGATTAGTGAGATCGAATGTCATTAATATGAACTCATATTGCTCATACCTTATATGAAATATTTTCTTGTGGATATCATCCTTCATCACCCTATCTTTTTAATACACCAACCACAGATCTACCATAGTGAATTTTTGTTCTCTACAAAGTAGAGCGAACAAATTGTCAATCTGTGGAAGAAGACACCTATTTAGTTTCTTGAACTTGTTGAGATCAAGATAGTCAACATGAAGGTACAATGACCAATACTTATTCTTGATGAAGATGACTATATAACCCCAAGGTGAATCACTTTGGAATATTATACACTTTATACATATTCTCTTATAGTAGATTTCATATCTCCCCATTTTCTACCACATCAATTATATATGGAGGTTGGGATAATTTTAACACCACACATATAAGCTCGATTAATAATTCAACCACTCAGCTATGAAGTGGGCCGAGAAATTCCTCAGGAAACAGAATAGTGTATTCCCTATAAATTGAAATGTCTTCAAGGATGATATTTTCCTTATAATAACTCATTTAATAAATATACACTCTCACATAGGGAAACAATATATATTATTGATATGTTTCTTCAAAAGAAGATTCATCCATCTCCTTTAATTTTAATATTATCTGAGGATGATCCATGAAATTGAGAGAGATTTCCATCTCATGGAATGATTTGTGATATCTATGTAAGGAATATAATCTATAAAAAAAATGGCATAAAATTCCACTTAAGGTGTTATGACACATTTCAAAAAAAAAATTCATCACAAAATGTTTTTTGGTGGAGTAATATAATTTGGATCTAATAATTCCCCCTTTTCTGGGATTCATTGACAACTCTTCTTCAAGTATTTGTTTTGGTGATTTAATAGTTGTACTAAACATTCTTAATATGCAGTAATGTATTGAACTAGAATAAAAAAAATTTCTCTCAATTCATGAATAAATAACTACTATATCATTCACCCAATTGTTTTTAGGATCCACCATAGAATTTATTATGGAAAACCCTATCCCTTTCTACCTCAGAGTATGTTTGTTGTCTTTGACAAACCATATCTTAGTGTATTTATTTTAAAAATTCCATGGTTCCTTGTAGTTTAAGAAATGAACATTACATTGAGGGTTGATCATAGTACCCTTTTCATCCATTGAATTAGTGGGTCTATCACATCGAAAAACTCTAGCTAGGTTTCCTTCATTCCCATTCCTAAATAATTTCCTCTTTCAACATATGATATTTCTAGGTTTCTTCATTCTGCATATTTTCCAAGTGGGATGTTAAAATTGCATACCACTACTAGATATCTCCATCATAATTCCATAATTATTGCTTAATTTATTTTTATTTTCTCCATGATACTATTTTGGTTCTCTAATCCCAATTTTGATGTTGAGGGAACATCAGACAGTTTTCCCATATCTTTAAAAGTCACGGATCTCCAGTGAATTCATATACTTGGTTTTATCCCACTGAAGATGTGGTAAACCATTAATTCAATGGTAGTGACCAAAATGAGATGTCTCATGATAATATTTTTAAGCCTTCCTCATATTCAAATATAGATTCATCATCTTTATTCTTGAGGGAAGTTAAATACCATTCCATTTTATAAAGGAGGGTGTTATAAAAATACATTTCGAAAAAAAATCCAGAATCCATTCCACCACATCACATTGATCTCCTCCTCATGTTTTATATTCCTCGTCAACGTCAACCACGGACCATTTTATCCATAAATATAAAAAATAAATAGTATAACATTCTCCTTCTTTGAATATTGTAGAATGGAGAATATCTTGTCATTGGAGGTGGTCCATTTTTCTGTGAATAAGTGATTATATGATCAATTGAAATTTTGTGGTCTTTGTTGAATAAAGGACACAATGGAATCTTGTACATTTTAAAGGTGATTTGGGTTCTCCTACTGATCTAGTTTTATATTCCAAACCTATGTAATTTGAGAGAGTATCATCATATGTGTCATGATTCCCACTATTATCTGGTTAGTCATAACATTGTAGCATCCATCACATTTCCTTTTGCATTTTTTATTTGCCTGATTCCTCCTATTTCTTTCCATTATATACAAAAAAGGAATAATATTTATTATTTTTTTAACCTGTTACACAAATAAATGGGAATTTAATAACACTAATGTTATCACGTATATATTATATGTATTTTCATGACATATAAATTTATACACTTTAATATAAGTTATCCATGTTCTATTTCCAAACATAGACTCTTTTTTGGATTTTTATTCACTTAATAATGGTTCATAATGGTCTTTTGAATTCTAAAAATGATATCTCATGCGTGTTTCGAACCATATCTATAGCAAGGCCTGATGTCAGGCACCAGTTCTCAAAATATTCTATCTTAACACGGTGTTTCCAGGGTGTACCCCATTGTACATATGAGCCAGATCCACATTTACATGTATAATCCAAGCAAGGATTTATTTTCTTAATAAACCACATAACTTAAAAAGAACAAAATTTGTGGATTTTTTCTTATACATAGTCAAATCTATAAGGAATTCTCTGTATATTTTTAATTACAATCCCAATAATAACTAAATATTTCTATTAATACCTACTATGATAACCCTTCTCTTTATTACACATGAATTCATGATTAGTTAGGCAATAGTACGATTTATAAAACTTAGAATATAATGAGTTATAAATTATTTTTGGAATTATTTACATTACATAACAACATAAAATAGGAAATTCTTATGATTTATTCATGACTTCCTAAACATGCAAGTGCTTAAAACTGCAAGAGAATACCTTGGGACATACATCAAAAAGGGTTGATCTATAAATAATATTAAGGGAATAAAAATGGAATAAAATTAATAAAATAAAAAATATCAGACAATATTCATATATAGGGGTCTCAAAATGGGTGTGAATCATAACCATGAATAGTAAGGCATGACATAGAAAGATAACATAAAGGCAACATGGGAAATGTAGAAACAACTTAAAGCACTACATCATAAACATAGGTCAAGGATAAATTCCAAGTCATCATGAAGGAAAAAAGTTTCATGATTTGATAGGTTCTCTCCACAATACCTTTCATTATTTCTCCTAAGACTAAAACATTAACAAATACATTGGAGTGCTATATAATTTTGAGTGCATCAGTCACTTTCATTCCACTCTCAGGCTTAAGTGTTCCACGTATATCATAAAACATGGATTAAATAATAATAATATATCATTAAATGAGGATGTATTGTGGAATACATCAATTTAATTCCACAATATATAATTATATGTTCATGAAGGTGAACACCCTAGATTGAAAATGGGTGTGGGTATTCACTACACAATTTCTTAGCATGGTAAATCACAGTGAAATTTCTGCAGCACAATGAATTTACATAAAGTTTCCTAAAATGATTTGATGATAGAGAAAGGGATCTATAATCATTTTTATATAAAATGGAATGTAATATGTACATGATAATACATATCTTAACATTATAAATTTCATACATAAGGAATAAGATAATGAAGATACTTGAAAATAGAGGGCAAGGAAAAGAACCCTTAACTTGAGGGTGTGACCCTAAATTCTTGGGTGGTGATTCATGAGAGTAAGGGTTCATGTTTGGAGGAATAAGGAGAGTTTAGGGAAGATTATGGAATTTCTAGAATGATATTTTGTGTAGAAAAAATGAATTTATTGTGGGTTTATATAGGAAATGACTAGGGAATTCTTTATCATTTACAAAAATTAGGTTCTGGAATCTATATAATAAATTGAACAAAACCAAAATCCTTCCCAGGATTTTTGAACATAGCGTCTAAAAAAGGGTACATTTTTTATTTTTTAATAAATAAATGGCATAAATTATTAAATTAAAACCCCATTGGATGTGAAAGTGAGGCATGTCCGTAAATAAACTATTTTAAAAATATTAAGTATATTATAAATTTTAGAGGACTCATAATGGCTCTATAAAATACATAAGATCACATAAAAATATTATTATTATTATGTTAAAAAATAAATATCATATTGGATACAATTTATATTATTTATTACATTATTATAGATCATTTTGATGTCATAATACATGTCGTATTGTTATACAGAATTCAATGTTTAACCGAAAATTTAACGATCTCTAAAAAATAAAAAAACAACACTATTGGATAATTAAAATGTTATAATTTCAAAAGTAATATTAATTTTAACCAAATAAATTTCTAAAATGGTGCCTTTTATCTTTTAAAATACCAATAATAATTTATTTAGAAATGATGGGTTTTTTTATAATTACAGTTTTTGAACCCCTAGACAAAATACATTTGACATCGTAAAATTTTTATGATCATTTTTATTTAATAAAACTTATTTAACAATAATTATTCAATAAATTATTTTTCGTTTTAAAAATTCAGTAATTAATAAAATTAATTTCATTAATTGATTTTGGACATTACCAAAAAATAAATTTTTTGTTTTATAGTATAAAAATAAACATCATGTATACATTATCAATAATATGTTGAAAATATATTAATTTTTTTATAAAATATAACTATTAATATTATCTTGTTCATGAAACATATACCTTCATTACAACATATAATTCCCTAATGTTTAGGTTCATGATAGTGATACGTTCTTGGGGTGGATCGGAAATCATGTTTTTGGGTCATGATCTCAATGAAAATGAAATCTTCATACAAACTGTTTTGTCCATGATTTAGTTGTTGGATATCAGAGTGGGACTGGATAATGGAAAATCCCATTGATTCTATATCCCTTGGAAGCTCTAATAAATGGGATTTTTTAGGAACGATCCTACTAGTAGAGGTCATCACATCCTTTTTCTGGGTCAACTGTGTTTGTTAAAACACAATATTTATACTAATCATATGATCACTTTTCGACAGTTATATTATCAACTCCGTTGTTAATTAATGGTATTTTAAAATCGATTGGAGATAATAAATACAAATAAGTACATGCATTTTCCTTATCCATAACATATATTAATGCATATAAATTGTAAACTGAATTTTTTATAAAATTTCATGTCGTTACAACATAAGTGTTTGACACCTACAAATTATGTGGAGTACTCTATATTTTTTAGATGATGGACTACATATAATCAAAATAATGATTTTTATATCAGCTACCATTTCTTTATTTTTTTTATATGTGTCAATGAAATTCCTTTCTATCCACACTTATTCTAAATATTTTTATCTTTGATGTTGAAAGCATAGATCATGCATTTAGCATTGATAGAATTTTGGGAGTTTGGTTAGAGAATATAAAATATTTAAAGGATTGTTACCTAGAGATTAGTGGTTACCGCTTCTTCAGGGAACCATTAATTTTTGAAACTACAGACTTTTATTTGATTTTTGGTTTGTATTTATAAGCTCTATACCAAGATAATATGATCTTTTACCATAACAGAGTTACATTTCAATCTCCAAATGAAGACCGTAGTTCTCACCAGGTGAGTGGTATCTTTATGTTGGTCATGTAATACCAATTTAGTTAATACTAGATCGTATCATGGCTCAGATACACAGTATTACCATATATGATGGTGGAATATAGTTTAACACTTTTTCTCTACTAGTATACTATTTTCAATATGTTTTCCCCAATGCATTCTCTATATTACCACCCAAACTACAGATTCTATTTATGATCAATTTGGTGCTAGGAGATGAGATATAATATATCATGTGTTATATAATGGAACCATCAGATCTTTGGGATTAGAATGCTCAGTTGGAATATTTAGAAACAAATGGTTTCATACAGCCTAGTACAACTCCATGGTGTTCTCTATATAACAACCCTACTCTTTTTTACACACATAAACATGATTTATTACAGAAAATATTCACTTTATATGACATATAAGATAGATAGGTTTTGTGTTTTGGGTGATTATGAACATTACATAATGACTAAAAACCTAAAACACAACATCACTATTGAAAAATTCCATTACATGGCCACTACATTCTCTCAAACATAGAACTGCATAGGATAACATAAGGATGTAAAGATGAGCCTTTAGTAGACCCCGGTTGCTCAATTAGGCTTTGTGCTTCCACTTCTACCAGCTTTCAAGCGCTTTGTAGAACCTTGGAGGATCTAAGTGTCGACATGTATCTCAACTCTCTAAAGGATCATTTTTTTCTTATGATAGATGTGGATTTCATCCACGCCAGGTGTATATCTTTTCATAGATGGGGATGCTAGAATTTCAATCTTTCTCAGTGGTCCATGGAGGTTCACAAGGGAATGGAAAGTCCAAATGCCTCAGTTTGGATCTGTGTGTCGGGGCTTCCGCTTCCCTATCAGAATGGTGCCTTCCACAAAACTATCGGTGATTCTCTTTGGGGATTTCTCTATGTGGATATTTGCGCCAGCAGGGGAGAGGTTTCCTCAATACCCAAGATCTGTGTCGATCTGGATTTATCACTTCCCATCCCAGAGATCTTTTTCATGAGAGTGCGGGATTCTTTCGTTTTGAACTAGGATGTCGTCTTTCCATTGTTTCTCTAGTATAGCTCCTCCTTTCTTATACATGGTCAGTCATTGAGAATTTCCATGAAATTCCAACATGCCTCTCACTGACATGCCTGAAGAGGTCCTTTAAGAGGTGACCCTCCAACGCTCAGGGGAGGGGGGGAGATTCATGACCTGGCTTAGTAGTACATGGGACTGAATCCTTGGATTTGGTGGTCTGTGGTTTGTATGCCCTGCTCTTAGGGGGACCTCCTTCTCTTTCATGTACCCCGGATCTATCCTCTAGTATCCCAGAACCATCTTACAGCATGGACCTTGTTCTTTATACCCCCATTCTACCTTGGATTCCATCCAATTTTAGGAGGCCCTCTCAATTTATTTCGAATGGTTCCCTCCTTCAGAGGGTTCTAAGCTCGCCTTTTTTCCCACCAGGGACCTTCACTAGGGTTTTATTATTACTTGAGTCTTCCTCTGAACCTTGTTCCAGTTTATTGACCCTAGATGAATACGTCAATGAAGTTTCTCCCCATATGGTAGTGCTAAAATCTTAGGACAAGGAGAGGGACTTCTATTCCCAGCATTCTTCATCAGGAACCTCAGTAGATAGATACTATAGGAAGACTAGGACAATGGATCATTCTCTAAATTGGTTTGTGAAGTGGAGATCCCACAAACCTTCTCCCCTTCCAAAACAGACAACTCTTGACTCATCAGATCAGAGCCCGATGATGTGCACCAGGTTACAAATGAAGCAAAAATAGATTCAGGAGTTCTCTCCGAATCCACGTCACATCATGTGCAATTAGTTTGGGTCCAAATCCAAACGTTCATGTCTTAATGTTTAAAGTTATCATTTGGAATGTCTAGGACATAGGTTCATAGCCTAAATATGACTTCATTTTTAATGAGATTTTTAGCAATTCCATAGATATGGTAGCAATCCTTGAACCCAAACTTGTTTATAACAATGTAAAGGAGTATGAAAAGCGGTTTAGAGTATGTTGTGTCAAGCATGGGGATCCTACTAATTCTCATATTTGGTTGTTCTAGAAGGACCAAATTAAGTTCAATTTCTTCAATGTGTCCAATACTTATCTAGATACAATGGTTTCTGCATAGTTCCAGCAGTTCCAAATATCGTTCAATTATGCCAAGTGTAATGTGCAAGATATGAAGGATCTATGTCATGACAATGATGGCATCATCTTTGATAGCACCCCATTGATTTTAGGGCCCGACATCAACATTTTATCTCATCCAAAGGAGAATAAAAGGGGAGGTATCTTTCTTGAGAGTTCTAGTTGGGATTTTGTTTCATTCCCAGTGAGGAATGGGCTTATAGATGTGGGATTTGAGGGAGATCATTTTACCTAGTACAATAATCAACAAGGAAGATGATGCACCTGGTTTCTTCTTGATTGGGGTTAGATGAATGTGGATGCTATATCTCTATTTCTAGACACCAAGGTTTCTCTCCTTTTTCAGTGCTTTCAGACGTTTCTCATTTTCATCACTCTTAGGTATTATGTTCTTCGAGGGAGGGGCATCATCAGTTTTCTAGAATGTGGGAGGAGGAACTGGATTCAACGATTAGTTAATGGAAGCATGGTCTCTGGTGCACATGGGGAACCCATGGATTACTATACATAGGATGTTAAGGAATATTAAACAGTTGTTACATCAATGGGGGAATGATCTACCAAGCTGCGATCAAGATTTAGTCAATGTTAGTAGGGAGGTTGAACGCCTTAAGCCAGGTCTAGAATAGGAATTGACTGAAATAATGTTTAACGAGTTATGGATAAATAAGGATCACCTCACAGATATCCTTATTAGGTAGGAACAGTTGGTGAGAGGGAGAGATCTAGAGTCTGATGGATTTTCGATGGGGTCAAAAATACTTGATACTTTCATTCCTGAATCAAATAAAGATGCCACAGTCATAGGCCTAACCACATTAGGGGGATGGAATCTACACTAATGACCGCATGGAATTGGGGGAATTGGCCAACATTAGAATACAGACTCTTCTAAAAGGCTCCAATCCAAACATGAATATAGGGTATCTGAGTGGGAATGATGATGTGTTTGAGGAAATTCCCAGATGTGTTTTAGATGATATTGATTATTGGTTAATAAGGCATCTGAAAAATGAAGAAGTGAATGAGGTGATCTTGACTTTAAACTTAGATATTGCACCATGTCTAGACCTAATTCTAGGAACATTTTACTGGGAAACATGGGATAGTGTCGATGGGGACCTTGTGAGGATAGTGAAGGACTACATCCATGTGGGTAATTTTATGCGTATTTCCTATGAAACTATGTTAGTAATAATTTCGAAGGGGTGAAATCCACAGACCATTAAGTAGTATCATCTTATTTGTTTATGCAACAATTCATACAATTCCCTGGAAATTATTAACAGCAGAAGGATGGCTCCTCACTTGAATACTTGTATGGATTCGGAACAATAGGGTTTTATAAAATGGATTTCTATTAATGGTGTTATTGGAGTAGTGCAATAAAAGCTCAGTGATATCAATAAAAATTATTTGGGAGAAATATCATCATAAAATAAGACATGACCAAGGCCTATGAAAGGATTGAATGGGGTTTTATCTTACGTGTTCTAGCATGTATGGTGTTCTCTAACTATACTAGGGATCTTTTTTTCGGTGTTTCATCTCAGTGTGGATCTCAACAAAATTTATGGGAATGAAATTTGGAATATTCAAAGATTTTATAGGCCTTATGAAAGGGGATCCCATTTCCCCCAGTATATTCATCCCTACTCAAAACTCCCGTAGCTACTCCATTAATCTGGGCCTTCGCACAGGAAAATTCCTCCTGTACATGAACCAACATTATTTAGGGATCACTTCTCATTTGATTTTGGTGGACTATATTATTATTTTTATTAATGGTAGCAGGAGATCTATTCTATAGGTGAATGAGGATCTTGATTACTACTGTAAATGGATCTAACAGTAGGTCAACTGAGAGAAAAAAATATATTATACTACTAATAATATCCCAGGTAGGAGGGAAAGGGACCTGGATGTCAACCTAATTATCAAAAGAGTGGCCTCTCCTATTGAGTATCTTGGAGAACTAGTTATTCCTACTTAACTTCATGTGAATCACTTTTATAATATCGTTAGAAAGATCATGGGGAACATATTCAATATGAGCAATAGATTTTTATCTTTCGGTGGTCGCGCAACTCTCATGGACACTGTTCTAATGTCAATTTCCATGCATATTCTCCCCACCCTAAATGTACCAAATGGTTTCATAATTAACATGGAGAGGATTTTGGTGTCCTTTATAAGTGGTGGGTAGATGGAAGGCAGGCATCACTAGGCTTTGGGGATACATCTAGCTAGACCTTTATCATAAGGGGGAATCAACCTATGAATCGTCACCTCGTCCATGCAATGGTTACATGTGAAAATCAAATGGGATTCCATGGAAGGATACAATATTTGTGGAAAGACCAAGTAGGACCAATACGACTAAGATGTGAGTGTTCAAAGGTAAATACCTTCAATGATATGGATGATGATTCATCTGTAAATTTAGTCTTTGAAGCCACTATCACGATGGCTGGTGGGGAGAGGAGAAATTAACTTATTGCGGCATGATTTGGGGGGTGGAAGGATATGGTTTCCATACTGTACCACCCCATTCATTTCCATTATAGTGGCTTTCAACAACCCCAGTTTCATCCAGGTGGCCCTCGATGATAACAAATACGAAATTTTAAACAATATCATTCTGAGTGAAATCTGACCTGTGGGGGAGATGTTGTGGTGAAAAGTGGTGCCCTACATGTTCCATTTCTTATTTTGGAGGGTGATGTATAATGATTTTCCCACAAATGATAACATTTAATGCATGGTAGTGAGTTTGGCATCAAGGTGTTATTAATGAAGAGTTCACAAAAAATAAATAGTGGGTCACCTCTTCGTCGATATTCATTGGGAGAGATGGGTTTGGCAGTGAATCCGGTTCTTCTCTGGTTGGGATAACCACAGAGGAATGCATGATCAGTTTATCAGCTCATTGCTCTAGGGGTCTAGCGATAGGGGTTCCAAGAGGAAATTCCGGGGTATCATTCTCTTTTTAGGATAATAGATCATTTGGAAGTACCAAAGTAATGCTTTCCACAACAATGCTAAAGGCACTGAAAACAACATCACCTTCAACATGAGAAATATTTTTCTAGACATGCTCATTATATGCACCAACTTCTAGGATGGAACATCGGTCTATCATTTTCACCTGAATCATGTTTCTTCTAATCAGGTCAGTTGTTCGGGGCAGGGGCATTGGGTCCGTTGGCAACATCCAATAGGTGGGCTCCAACTGGACTCGAATGGGTCTCTTCTATGTTGAGTGATTCATGGTGGTGGATTAGTTCTAGACAGGGAGGGGTCTGTCTTAGTTGCTTTCTCTACCTGTTATGGATGAAGTGATGTGTTTTAGGTTAGGACCCTAGCAATGGCCATAGGTAAGATGTTATTTGAGCAAAGTCACCTCAGCCTGAAGGTGGTGGAGACTTACTCTTCTACTCTCCACAATGCACTCTTAGGAGAAGTTAATTATCCTTAGAACAATTAAAATAATATCATGATGTGTAAACTGCTCATGGGTACCCACACTAAGATCACTCACACATGGTGGGAGAGGAACATGGTAGTAGACTTCTTGGCATCTAGGCCCCCTCGAACCAATGTATTTCATACATCCTCAACCTGGGTTCCTTTCTCGTTAAGGGAGTCCATTTTGTTGTTAATGAGGCTTTGGGCCTTCAATATTTTCATCCCCTGTGATGTATCTCATACAGTTCTAGTTTGAATAAATAAAAAAATGAAAATGATCAGTTAGTAATTAAATGTGCAGAAACATTAAATCTCTTTATAGATAAATGGGAATTGTATTCAATACACAATGTATTTTTCTTGGAAATTTTTGGTGAAATTTCGAAAGCATAACGATGTGACGTATGAATTCATAAAAATGGATAATGAAAGAGAAATGGGTATCTCTTCATATGTACATGAAATCGACAGTAAGGGGGTTATATAGATACATATCTTAGCATAGGTAATAGAATTTAGAGGCATAATAAAAATAATTTCTTGAATGTAAATGAGGAGAGATAAATCTTTTATGAAATTTTTGCTTTCTAACAGGTAGACATGGGTGGAATTAATGAGAGATAAAGGGGTATCTGATCATTAAAAAATAAAATAGGTAAGTATAGGGGAGGTTCTAATTTTAACCCCAATAATTTTAATTGAAAATAAAGTTGTATAACAATATAAAAAAACTTAGCCAAAATGAGAAAGAAATAAATCTCTTACATGGAAGTATGATCCAAAAGGCTTGGGAGGGGCTTGAGAAAGGGTTTCTCAGAGCATTGGAAACATTGGGAGGATTATAGAGAGAAATGAGCATAGTTTGGTTGATATCCAATGGCTTTTAGTGAATATAAAGTGGGATCTGAGGTGGGTTTATATATGAAAATGGGAGGGAATTATTTATTATTTAGGTTTTGGACACTACAAATTTAACTAATCAAAACCACAAACCTACCAAGGGGTTTTTGAAAATGGTTTTTTCTAATAGGGAGTGTGAAAAATTATTTAATATTTCAAATTGCTGAACATCTTATAATATAAGGCTTTCTTATGTGGAGATGAGTCACAATCTCAAGGAAACCAATTTAAAAAGTTAAAATGTTTTATAAGCCCTGGAGGGTTCACTAATGATTTAAAATATAAATAAAACAAACCTAAAAAAACATTATTTTAATGGTGAAACTTATACTTATCAAAAATATTGTTTATATTTTTTTATTTCATCACTATTTGGACATTAGAAAGTCATAAAAAAATTATATATTTTAACGATATTTAATTTTTCCCAAAAAATTCAATTGTCTATGGAAATTATTAAAATTTCATCTTTGGATAATTTTGATTTCCTAATTCCATAAATAAAATTAATTTTTTCTAAATGATTTTTTAAAGATGTGAATTTTTACTTTTACTAGAAAAATAGACATTTATCAAAAAATCATGGGGTTTTCACAAAAACATCTTTAGAACCTTAATATAAATTACAATCGTATTCATAAAAATTATACGATCATTTATATTTAATGAAAATTAATTTTTTGTTATATTTTATTAAAATATTATTTAATTAATAAATCCATTAATTTATTAAAATAGATTTATCAATTTATTATTATCTAAATATACTATATTTTCTTTAAAACCCCATATACCAAGTAACAATAATAAAATTAATGTGATTGATTATT
This sequence comes from Viscum album, assembly GCA_963277665.1. Classification (NCBI taxonomy): domain Eukaryota; kingdom Viridiplantae; phylum Streptophyta; class Magnoliopsida; order Santalales; family Viscaceae; genus Viscum; species Viscum album. Next base: position 1,512,940,189 of record OY728122.1, on the reverse strand, counting down.
ATATAAATAAATAATTCACACAATCAGAGTGCAACAATATTGTTACATAATGCCTTTTAACACCCGTATAAGACTGAAGGGTAAGGTGGGTGATAGTGAACTAATATTGTGGTGGCTCAGATATCATGGATCAAGTGGTTATCTCTATCAACTTCAACTTCTCTCGTAGGAAGTTACGTTTGAGGTTAAAATGTTGAAGATCATGGTGGGATTGGTCAAGAGCAAAGCACAATTACTCCACATCATTTTCAAGCTTCGACAAATGGGATTCATATAGTTAAATTCTACTAGATGAGGCCATCACTTTTTTTTCTGAGTAAATAGAATTTGTTAAAACCCAATATTTATACTAATCATGTGATCACTGTTTAACAGCTATATTGGAAATAGTTAAGTTTCATAACAGTATTTTAAAATCAAAAAACATAAAACCAAGGATGTTCATATGTTATATAACCATTTTACAAAATAATACATTTAATTAGATCTAGAGGAATTTTCATTTATAAAATTTTGGTTTGTTACAATCACCCCCCCTTAAGAAAGTTTTCCCTCAAAATTTCCTTTTCACACACTAAAACAAATGTGGTTAAATCTACATCATCACTTCCTTTGATTCCCATGTTTCTTCTTAAAAAGTTTGGTTTCTCCATAGCATTTTCACATGGGGCATTGTCCTTTTTCGTAACACTTTTTCTCTACGATTGTTTCCTCTTGAAATAGGGATGACCTCATTGATTTATGATTCAAACATTCCAAGCGGTTTCTAACGGGTTTGTTCATAGAACCAGAAACATCCAATGATTCTATATCCATTTGGGCCTACTTTCCAATGGTAGGTTCTCATTAGTTATGGACTGATGAGACTTAAAAATTTGCATTGGTTGAGAGTATGGTAGGTCGGACTCATCACACCTTTTTAGGGAAATTATTGTCTACTCTAGGACTCTCTTTATAGATTTAATTTATGTTCGTAAATTCTTATTAAATTACCAAGTATAAAATGATCATTCTTTTAGATTTGACAACCAATGATTTGATATGTAGGAAATTTAGAGAATCTTTTATATGTATTTGAGGTTCTTCATGGATAGAGAATCATTTTTATTTGTTAGAGATTCTTAGTCAATGGTATCCATCAATACATAAATGTCTCTTGGTCATTATGCTGGACATACTAGTTTTAAAGCCACTCATTGGGGCACTTGAAGTTTATTTTCATTAAGAATGTCATGGATTATTTCATAGTTGGGATCGTACCCGCAGATGGGCTACCTACGTATGCTTTTTTTAGAAAAAGAATCAGATCCCACGCAGTTCAAGTAAGGGAGTATGATGTTTATGCATGATTGATGGCTCAATGAATGATGTCATAATTACTTTTACAATCTAATCTCATGTGAGTCATGCTCTTTGTGAGAAAAAAGAGGTATTGGTAAAACCATACAATTGTTCCATCAAATATGAAATTATAAGAAATGATGTGGGACTTATGTATGTATGACTGCCCAGATGAATGAAGATTAGGATTTACGTCCAGGAAGAAACCTGAAAACAAGGTCCATAAAGGTATATGTTCTTTATGGAGATTTGGATACTTAATTTAGGACTTAATCCAAAGAAGGATGCCCAAATTAGAGGGGACTTATGATTGGGTCTTACTCCTGAGAAGGAATCTCAAATCAACAGTAAATTAAGACTGGTTAAGCAAAATTATGACTTGGGAATACTCTTAAAGAAGAGTCTCAGGTTAAAGAGAATTATGAATGGGGATTACTCCGGAAAAGGAAGCCCAGGTTAAGAGAATTTGGATTTTGGGAACATGGGGCTTACTCCTAAGAAAGATTCCCATATTAAAAGAATTTTGGTTGGAGCTTACTCTTGAAAAGGAATCCCATGTTATGGGAACTTGAAGACTAGGGATTTCTCCTGAAAAGGAGGCCCAGGTTAGGGGATTTGAGACAAAGGACATATTCCTAAGAAGGAGGCCTATGTTAAGGGAATTAGTATAGGGGATTCCTCCTAAAAAAGAAGGCCTAGGTTAAGGGGCCTCTCATCTTAAAAGTATGAGGTTGAATGAATGAAGTTTCTCACCTTAGTAACACGAAGATATGTAAATCACTATGTTTTCAGAGATATTCCACAGAATTCCTTTCAGATAAGGAAACCAAGGAAGCAATCATGCCATAAATGGATTTTAATATGGTCTAAATCATGATTAGGAGAGGTGGATAGACATAAGAGAGGTGAAATATGCAGGATGGGCACTCAAAATGAAGCTGGCGCGCAACTCCTGCATGGGCGCGCAAGTCCTGGTCGCACAAGTATACTTGCACGACACATGGGTACTTGTGCGAAGGTCAACTCTTAGGGTAATACTTGGGCGGGACATGGCTCAAGCCTTTAGTACTGTCCGTAGAGGCTTCCAGAAGAGTGGCGCACAGGTTCTGTTGAAGAGGTAAGGCAGCACGCAAGGGAGGCCATTTCCCTTAAGGGATGGTCACTTAGGTGTGTAAGTGTTGATGAGATTCAACACTTAGGCCTTACTACTCCTCTTTAGATCTTCCATTCTAGGTAATAAATTACCTTATAAGTGTTCGGAAGTTTTGATAAGAGACTAGGGTACATGGAGCTCAAATCTGAGTTTCTGGAATTTTTCGTCCTTTAAATGTGGGGGCCCACAGGGGGTATTTATAGGCTGGTGAAGACGCTAGGTGAAAATAAAGGGGTCATGAAAGTCACCTACGTGACCATTGGGTGGTGCGCAATTATACTTGCGCGACCTTGGTGGAACATGCATGAACTAAATGAAAATGAATATTTTTTCATGCCTTTGTCAATTTTTGATGTTTCTTCAAAGGATGAATCACATTGGGTTCAAGGTATTTCTCTTTTTTATTCGTTTAGACTTTATGACAGAAAGGAGAATCAACAAAAGTCCCCCCTCAGAGTTGGTTCTGAAAGAAATGAGGATGTGACTCTGAGGAAAAGAAGAAAACCAATGACACATGGTACGCATGTTCTGAGCATGCAGTTGGCGTCGCACAGGTGAGAGATGCCTAGGCTTCAGCGTGCAGGGGTGCGGCTTGGCATATATATATATGCGGTCATTCTCAGGAAAAGCAACTGGATTTCAACTTTTGAGCTCTCTCCGTGCATGTTACTTGTGTCGCACAAGTGTCTTGTTTTCCGTGGTTCAGTGATTTTTTCTGTGTTGCATTGTTGCAGAGGTATTTTGACCTGTGTGGTGATACTTGCATGCCAAACACTTGCGCGACACAACTGTACTTGCATGCCAAAATTAGACTTGCGTTCCTTAATTCCTTCGACATTTTTTTACTTTTTCATCACATATTTTATGAAAATTCGACTCACCTAAGAGTTAATTATTTGACCTTTGTGTAGATTTAATAGCTCCTAGAAGAATCAGAATGGCTGATGAACTGGCCATCAAGAGTATTGATGATGTGATGAGCATTGTAGGCCATGACTATTATGATATCTGCGACAGAACTCTCCCAGATTAGGCCAAGTACAAGAAGAAATAGCATAGTAAGTTTCCACAGAGCATCTACTTGCCTCTGTATGGGCATGATCATCTACACGAAGTCAACATTCTAGATGGAAAGAACTATATGTTCGAGATGCAGCTGCACTGCTACTCCTCTATTTTGGTTATGATATTCAATAAGAGTAGCAACAATGGGGTGAAAATTAAATTTTTTCCTTCATTCCATTTCCTTACAGATATGAAAATGGAAAGCCATGGGATGATATGTTTTCCGCTACCGGTTGATGGAGAGAATACTATCATGACATTTAGAAATAGTATCTGAAAAGAGTAATCTCTCCAAATGGATCTTTGCATCCAATGCCCCATTCTCAAAACCATGTATCCACCTTCCAAGTCCCTTGGACAAAAACAGAGTCACTATTTTATCGGAAAAAAATTTTCTCAAACCACACTCAAGAACATTCTTTTACAATTGTTCCAACAAGAGCTGGTATCACAACATCTCTTATTGTATCCAGTTGAATGAACGAATTTTAGGTGGTTGCTGATGATGCTCATGATGCTATAAATAAAATGATGAGTTATGTTGAAAGCCTAATGTAATTCTTCAAATAGTGAAGAGACTCCAATCTATGGATGTCATTCTAACTCTTGTGCATCAATGAAAAACACTTTTATCTTCAATCATTTGTGCATACCTTCTCTTCCTACATGATTTAAATTTTACTTAAGCTAATGGGCCTAGTAAGAATAGTTTGATTTTTTTTCTAGGATTATTATAAATTACCCTACAAACTTTGAATCTTTTTATTGCTCAATATTACCTAAAATAATACAAGATATATATGTTTAGTGAGCTGGAACATGACTTTTGTTCAGAGTTCCCTTGTCTTTTCTGATCAGTTTAATGTCAGGCACGTTGGACGTAAAAATGCTAATTTTTATGGTGTAAATAGAATTGACCAAATGGATTAAAATTGACTCAATTCCTTGATAATTTATTAGAAAACATATTACCATGTTCATGTATGAGGGAAAATATGTAAACAATGACTTAACAAATTTTGAATTTGAGGAATGATATGAAAAATGGTTAAAAGGAATTAGAAGAATTAGTTCCCAATAATGAAGTTACCACTATTTAACAAACCCGTTAGGGGGTTGAATTATGCAGGACCACCTAAGGGAATTGGCTGCATAGTCAAATAATAGCATCTTTTGGCTGACAGATTCATTATGAAGACTACTTATGCAAGGCCTCCTAAGGGCACGTGCTGCACAGTCAGGAAAAATAACTCACAGAAATTTACTTTTCTAATGCTAAAAATCCAATGGAAGTTACTGGGGATTCAAATTTTCCAAAGAATACATTTTTCTGTATGGGGAGAGGTACTTGAATATGGGGAAGATATTTCCAAACAAGATTGTCTATGAACTGGATGAATGTCACTCCTACTAAGGTCTGACCCAAACGTAGGGAAGGGAAATACAAACCATAACTTTAATAAGTTCATATCATGAAAAAGAGTATGGGAAAAATATTTTAAGGATGGCTATTTTTACGGATCCTTATATATTGTCATTAAGACAACTAAGGAAAAAAGAGTTTTTATTCCCAAGAATGAAGTTACCATTATTTTAAAAACCCGTTAGGGGGTTTGAATTATGCAGGGCCACCTAAGGGAATTGGCTACATATTCAAATAATAGAATCTTTTGGCTGAAAAGTCTGTCATGTAGAGTATTTATGCAAGGCCTCCTAAGGGAACGAGCTGCATAGTCAGGCAAAAGAACTCTCAGAAATTGGACATTTTGTGACCAGAAGTCATGAAAAGGGTTATGGAGATCCGAATGTATTTAAGGATGGGATTACGACACATGAAAATCGGTATTTTCCAATTCATGTAGAGATACACAGTTCAATGCTAACGATAATCATGTTATGGATGGGTCATGAAAATGTTGCACTTCACTATGTATCCTGTAAAGATGGAAATCAAGCAATACGTAGTTATTGAAATAGAGTTTAACTTCATGTGGGATGAATTTATGGGATATCTTAGTTTAAGGTTGTAGAGCTCGGACCATAATAATGATTACACAGTGTGTGTTTTCATGGGGACTTTTCAGCCAGGGGACTAAAAGTGGAATTTGGGTTAGGCCCAAAAAATTGGGGCTGGATTCGAGGGACACTCGAACGTTCCTACATATCCCATAAGGATGGTAATAAAGCCCAAGTAGTTCTATAAATACCCTCTGTACAGATTTGGTTCGTACATGTGAAGGGTGAAAGGGGACATCAATGCAATTATGGTTTAACCCACGATTAAAGGTTCAGGCATTTCTATGTATGCACGTAGTCATTGGAGTATAACATGATTGGAAATCAATATAAATAATTATTCCCTCTCATGTGAGGGTATTAATGAATGTTCTAGTTAATTGTCATACAGGAAAAAAGTGTTGTATAGTTTAATGTCATATAGCATGGACAAAGGTGAACCAATGTAAATATATTGATTCTGGGGGTTGCTTAATGAATCAACATCATATGAGATGGGGGTGAACCATTGTGAAGAGATTGGTTTTGGGATGGAGCCTCAGGAGGTTGCCTATGTAACCAGCCTAGAAGGCAAGGATCAAAGTCCATGTAGTTCAATTAAAGAATGAATTAGTGATCAAGTTGTTCATGGGGACAACGACCTAAAAATGGTGTTTGGACATACACATGGTTAGTAGCCCGGATTGGGTGTTTTGGTTGAGGTTTTACTCTAAGCTCATGTGAGTCATACTTGGTGTGAGAAACAAGAGGTTGAAAAAACCTTAATGATGCACATTTTAACGTCATATTGTACGTATGAAGGGACTATGCAGTTTAAAGTCTTGTAGTGCAGACTTTTTGTGCTACACAATTTAGTGTCATTTAGTAGGGACATAATACAGTTTAACGTCATGTAGGATATATTAAGGGACTTTTTTCATTTTTATGTCACGTAGGACAAATGAGTAGTATAGTTTAATGTCATGTAGGACAAATATAAAGACACAGATTAACGTTATGTTGGATGTGAACAATTTTTTGCGTCATGTTGGACAATAAGAGTATTGTAAAATTTAGCGTATTGTAGCTAAGACAATAGGGACAATATAGTTTAACATCATGTCTGATGAAAGGGGGGTGTGTAGTTTAATGTCATGCAGAAAGGAGAAAGAAGACACAGTTTAACGTCATGTTGGATGAAAGTGATGAAAATAATTTAAGTTCATATGCATGGACCACAACTGATGATGCAGTTTAATGTATTGCTGGACGTAAGGGACTTCGGTACAGTTTTGAGTCATGTAGCAAGGACGTCACAATTTAACGTCATGTTGGATGATGGTGCGAATAGTTTAAATTCATATGCTTGGACTGTTGATGTTGTAGTTTAACATCTTACTAGATGACGAGACACAAATAGTTTTAGTTAAAATGCATAGACCGATGATGGTGTTGTTTAACATATTGAAGGATGAATGTATTTGTGTTACCCAAAATCCTTCTTCAGAAATCTAGCATTGGTTGGAGTAGTGATGAGTTCTCCATCCATTGAGATTAAAGAATAAGCTCCATTGGAGTAGACCTTATTTATTGAATAAGGTCCTTCCCATTTTGGATCCATCATGAGAGGTTTCATTCCTGGTATCATTGGAGTTCTGAAAACTAATACCAATTCTCCCAGAACGAATGAACAAAGATGATCTTTTTTGTTTAAATCTCGTGCTATTCGATTCTGGTAGATTTCCAAGTGGTGCAAGGTGCACAGTATTTTCTCATCTAGTCTTTCCAATTCATGCAATCACTTTTGAGATTGTTCATCTATATATGACTGATCACAAATGGCTACCCTGAGTGAGGGTAATTGAACCTCAATAGGCAAGACTGCTTCTGTTCCATATACCAATGAATATGGAGTTGATCGCGTTGCAGTGCGGGTGGTGGTCCGATAAGCCCATAAAGCATGAAAGAGTTTATCAGGCCATGATTTCATATCATTATCCACCATGGTTTTCAGTATGTTTGAAAGAATCTTGTTGAATGCTCCTATATGGACATTGGCCACTGCATGATACACAGATGAATGATTGGATTTAATGTTGTATTTTTTATACAATTTCCTCACCTCGGATGAACAGAATTTGGTGCCATTTTCCGTCAATATGGTATGAGGGTCACCAAATCTGATAATGATGTTAGACATGATGAAACTAACAATGATTTTAGAACTGACTTCTTTAAGGGGTATTTCCCCTGCCCATTTGGAAATATGTCACTAGCAGTAAGAATATACTTCAACTACATGGATATAGCCGAAGGATAAGGTCCTACTACATCTATACTCCATGTGGAAAATGGCCACGAATATTTAGCTGAATGAAGAAACTATGGGGGATGATGAATGATATTAGCAAGTACTTGGCTTGAATGACACATCTTTGGGAAATCAACAAAATCTTGTATCATTGAAGGCCAAAAGAATCCAAACCATTGAATTTGATCAGATAGTCGATGTCCAGACTGGTGGGCACAACAGACTCCTGCACGTACTTTTATGACAGCCATTGCCTCTTCACCATCCATGAATCTGAAGAGAAATCCATCAAAACCACGCTTGTAGAAAATTTTTTCAAGGTGATCTGGGTTATCATAAAGAGTGAAATTGACCACATGTCATAATATTTGTTATTTCCTAATTCTATCAGGCAGAAGTGTTCCATTTTGAAGGTATCCCGTGATAGGTGCCATCCATCCCATAGTATGAACTTACTGTTCAGAGATGGGACTAATTTCATTGATTTCCTCTATTCTGGATTGAACTGAAGGTGAAATTGTACGACAGTGGGCAATACTGATTCTTATCTCGTCCCGATTTGGATCTGCCAGAGCTGTAACTATATTAGCCAATGCATCAGCTTGGGAGTTTTGTGATCTCGAAACATAAGAAAATGTCGGTTCTGAAGGAAGTTCCGCCATTAACTCTCTGAATTAATCATTCAAAGGGATTATATCTTCTTTTCTGATTGCATAATCCCCATTGACTTGTTTTATTAATAGGTCTGAATCACCATTCACCTTTAAGTGAATCCGTTGTGCTTGAAGCGCCAACTCCAATCCTCCGATGAGAGCTTGGTATTCTTCTTCATTATTTGTATCACCTACCATCAATGAGAAGGAATAAGGTAGAACTACCTTTTCCTGGGGAATGAGTACAATTCCTAACCCAACTTTTTTGAATTTAGGATATTCCATTTTCTTCCCTATTGGACATTTGGAAGCACCATCAAAGTACATTTACCATATTTGAAGACATTCTAGAATAGAGAAGACCCCCTCATCAGGAAGTTCAATATCTGAAGATGTGTCTTCTACTGAAGGGTTTTCGGCAAGGAAATCAGCCAGATCATGGCCCTTTATTGCCTTTTGAGACACATATTGAATATCAAATTGCTGAAAAATAACTTCCCACCTTGCCAGATGTCCTGTAAGAATTGGACGACTAAGGTTGAATTTGAGTGGGTTATTGCAAGATACCAATTGGACCTCGTGATGTTGTAGGTAGTGTCTCAACTTATGAACTACAAATATTAATTCTAGGAGGAACTTTTTAATATTTTATTATCATGTTTCTGCTTCAATCATAGTCCGACTAAGATAGTAAAGGCTGTTTTCATTCCCAGCATCATTCTTCTGAGCAAGAAAGGCACCCAATGATCGCTCTAGATCTGTCGCATAGAGGATTAGTGGTCTTCCTTCAATAGGTGTCATTAACACTGGTGGACTCAAGATATAATTATTTAGAATATCAAATGATTCTTGACATTCTTCATTCCACTTGTAAGTGAATCCCATATTAATCAATTGGGTGAAGGGTAAACTTTTTTCTGCCAAATTTTTGATGAAACTCCCAATATAGGCCAAGTGTCCTTCAAGTCCTCTCAATTACTTTCAATTTTGAGGAGGTGACATACCAATGATTGACTTTTTCTTCTTATGATGGACCTCAATTCCATGATGGCGTACAACAAAGCTGAGAAATTTAACTAAGGTTACACAAAATGCAGATTTTAAGGGGTTTATCTTCAAATTAGGTTCCCGAAGTTTGTGGAATATAATTTCCAAATCAGACAATCGATTAGAACGTTTTTTGTATTTAACCACCAAACAGTCCACATAACAATCAAAAAACATTCCTAAAAAGGGTTTGAAGATACGATGCATGGCATGCTGATATGTTGCGCATGCATTCTTCAGGCCAAAGGGCATTACCTGATATTAATACACACCCTGAGGGGCTCTGAATGCTGTAGATTTCTCATCTTCTAGAGCCATTCGTATTTGATTATATACTGAATATCCTTCAATGATGTAAAGTGCTTCATAGCCAGCTGTTGCTGTTGGGTCGGAACAAACGGGGAATGATGGCAAGAGGGGGGTGAATTGCCTTTTAAAAAATTGATTAACAAATTAAAAATCAAAGTAAAGTGCAGCGGAAATAAAGAGGCAAGACACACGAAATTGATAACGGAGTTCGGCCAAAAACCCGGCCTACGTCTCCGCTCCCAACTAAACCGTTGAGAGATTCCTACCGCTTGCTTTTCAATGGTTTTAGCAAGAAACCCACTAGGCTTTGAGGTAGCACTAGGACCTATTACAGCTTGCTTTTGGATGGTTGAGCAAGAACCCACTTGCTTTTGATGGTTTAGCAAGAACCCACTATCCTTCTTACAGGTGAAGGATAGCTCACCTTTTTCTCAAGCTTTTTAAAGGAAAAGCTTGTGAACCTCTTCACACCTTAGTGGTGGTGTGAGAACCCAAAAGAAAGGGAGGATGAGAAAAGGGTTGGGGTTTGTAGGCACAAACCCAATTTTAAAGCTCTAAATAAAATAAACAATAAAACCGTATTGGAGGAAGTCTTGGGCGCCTTTGATTGGATGGAGATGTTGAAGGCCGCTTCCAAGCTTCTTTGGAGGTGCTCCTTGGATGTGGAATTGGATGGAGCACTTGGGGTTCCTTGAGGTGGCTCGCCGGAGGTACGCCAAATGATCCAAAATATGTCCGTTGGCTTTGTTTATCTTCCGGTAGTGGTCCGGGGCTTCCTTGGCCTTTATTTATAGGCATGGAACCCTTGGGGAGGCTTCGGAGCCGTTGGAGAGGCTAAAAGAGCCGTTGGGAGCCAAGTGGGCCAGCCTGGTCAAACTGCAACGGCTAGTTTGACTGGCTCCACCGGCTGGCCGGTACAGTCCCACCGGCTGGCCGGTGCTTGAGGAAATTGGGAGATTTCGAGACTTGGCTCCACCGGCTGACCGGTGGATGGGCCACCGGTTGGCCGGTGCCTTGGATGTTGAGAAGGAGGTTGGTCCAGGCCCCACCGGTCGACCGGTGGAGGAGCCACCGGCTGGCCGGTGGAAAGACAGTAGGTCTCACTATTTGTGCTGGGTGCCACAGGTCGACCGGTGACAGAGCCACCGGTCGACCGGTGGCAAGACAGTAGCTTGCACTTGTGTCTGGGTGCCACCGGCTGGCCGGTGGTCAAGCCACCGGCTGACCGGTGGACTGAATTTCAGTCCACTTGATGTCCATTCTTGGGCCAACTTCTTGGAAACCTTGTGCCTATCATCCACAACACTTAAAAACAAAGTTAAACATATATGAAAGTGATTGTGATCATGAAAATCAAAGAGTGTGGGGTACAACAATCTCCCCCTATTTTGATGATCACAATCACTTATCTAAGCAAAGTAAAAACTTAAATGAAAGGCATGCTTTAAATGAAAAATTGAAAATAGATACTAAGCATGAGAGAAAAGATTCTCCCCCAATCAATCAAGAAATTTCTCCCCCTTTGTGATTATCAAAATAGAATGGGGCATAAAACTTGATTGAGGGATAGGGTTTGAAAAACAAGATTTTGAGAATTGAAAATCAATTTGAGATTTTTGAAATTGAAATGAAAATTTGAATAACAGTTTGAATTGAAAGTTTTGAATCAAAAACCAATTGAAATTTGAAATTTGAATTTTGGATACCAAATGTTGAAATTGAAAGTTTGAATAAAATAAAAAGGCTTAAACAAACCTAACTCCCCCTAAATAAAAACAAAGAATCACCGGGGAAAGGAGACTATTTTTGGCCCGGAGAGACTCGCAAGAAGGTATTTTTCAATCCATACTTGTCTCATGGCGGGTCTTCTCCTATAAAATTCGTCCGAAAAGAAGAAAGATTTGGGTTGACCGTAACGGGCATTTTTACAATTACATTCATAAATAAGGTGCCCGGGTTTTTTACAATAGTTGCAAAATTTAAAGCTAGAGCTCCCCCTAACAAAAACAGTGGGTGCATGGGAGGAGGAAGCTATATTGGAATATCCTAGCCCTTGGGTGGTTCTAGAAATTCGTTGGGAACCTAGGATATTGTTCAAATTTTGTTCCCCTTGGGTGAACTTAGCTAGGGTCTCCCTTAGGTCTTTGATGGTTGATTCCATGGAATCAACATTTGGAAAATTTTGGATTTTAAGGGTCAACTCTTCCTTCTCTTTAAGAAGTTGTTCTTTTTCAGAAGAGAGTTTTTTGAAAGACTTTTTCAAAGAAACAAATTTTGAAGAAAGCTCATGAAAACCATTTTCTAATTGGTCTCTAGCATGTGAGAGTTCTTCATAGGATAGATGATTTAAAGAATTGGAATTTGAAGAACAAGAGGAGGAGTCGGATGATGTTACCTCATGGAATGCCATTAGGCATTTGTTACCGTTGTCGCTCGAGGAGGAGGAGGAGGAGGATGAGGAGGTGTCACTCCATGTCGCCTTGAGGACCTTTTTCTTTCCTTTCTCCTTTTGCGTGGCCCGTTTCTTGTTGAGTGGGCAATCGGGCTTGTAATGGCCCTTTTTTCCGCACCCGTAGCATTTCACCTTGGGCTCGGATTTTTCGGTGGGTTCTTGCTTTCGGTGCTTGCGGGATTTCTTCTTCTTGTGCTTCTTCATAAACTTGTGCATTTGGCGGGCGAGATTTTCCATTTCCGAGTCTCCGCTTGAAGATGAAGTAGATGAGGAAGATGAGGATGATGAGGAGGAGCTTACATCTTTTAGAACCTTGAGGGCAATGTTCTTTGGTGTCTTGATTGGTGTGCCCTCCTTTTGAGCTTGCCTCCTCATCGTGATCTCGTACGTCATTAGGGATCCAATGAGCTCCTCGACCGGCATGTTTTTGACATCCTTAGCTTCTTGGATTGCCGTCACATTAGGTGCCCATGAGCTCGGAAGGACCCATAGGATCTTTTTCACCATTGCTTCAGCTGAAACATCATCACCAAGAGATTTTCTACCATTGCAAACGTCAGTGAAGCGTGTAAACATTTCAGAAATAGATTCATTCGGATGCATGGAAAAGCTTTCAAAATCTTGTCTATACATGTCTAACCGAGTATCCTTAACTTTGTTAGTGCCCTCATGGGTCACTTCCAATAGTTTCCAAATTTCATGAGATGAGGTGCAAGTGGAAACTCGGTTGAACTCATTTCGGTCAAGGCCGCAATGTAGAGCGTTCATGGCTTTGCCATCAAGCTCAAAGTTTCTAATATCGGCGGGGGTCCATTTGGATTCGTCGGGGGTAGACAAAGTATAACCTTGCATGACAATTTTGTAAATAGGATATCCTATGCTTCTTAAAAAAGTGGTCATGCGGGTTTTCCAATAATTGTAGTCGGTCCCATCAAAAAATGGAGCCCGACCCAATGAGTAGCCCTCGGGGGAGAAAGAGGTAGATGCCATCACAATGGATCTTTGAATTTGAAACCTTTTAAGGTATTACTCAAATTATTCCTCTGATACCAATTGTTGGGTCGGAACAAACGGGGAATGATGGCAAGAGGGGGGTGAATTGCCTTTTAAAAAATTGATTAACAAATTAAAAATCAAAGTAAAGTGCAGCGGAAATAAAGAGGCAAGACACACGAAATTGATAACGGAGTTCGGCCAAAAACCCGGCCTACGTCTCCGCTCCCAACTCAACCGTTGAGAGATTCCTACCGCTTTCTTTTCAATGGTTTTAGCAAGAAACCCACTAGGCTTTGAGGTAGAACTAGGACCTATTACAGCTTGCTTTTGGATGGTTGAGCAAGAACCCACTTGCTTTTGATGGTTTAGAAAGAACCCACTATCCTTCTTACAGGTGAAGGATAGCTCACCTTTTTCTCAAGCTTTTTAAAGGAAAAGCTTGTGAACCTCTTCACACCTTAGTGGTGGTGTGAGAACCCAAAAGAAAGGGAGGATGAGAAAAGGGTTGGGGTTTGTAGGCACAAACCCAATTTTAAAGCTCTAAATAAAATAAACAATAAAACCGTATTGGAGGAAGTCTTGGGCGCCTTTGATTGGATGGAGATGTTGAAGGCCGCTTCCAAGCTTCTTTGGAGGTGCTCCTTGGATGTGGAATTGGATGGAGCACTTGGGGTTCCTTGAGGTGGCTCGCCGGAGGTACGCCAAATGATCCAAAATATGTCCGTTGGCTTTTTTTATCTTCCGGTAGTGGTCCGGGGATTCCTTGGCCTTTATTTATAGGCATGGAACCCTTGGGGAGGCTTCGGAGCCGTTGGAGAGGCTAAAAGAGCCGTTGGGAGCCAAGTGGGCCAGCCTGGTCAAACTGCAACGGCTAGTTTGACTGGCTCCACCGGCTGGCCGGTAGAGTCCCACCGGCTGGCCGGTGCTTGAGGAAATTGGGAGATTTCTAGACTTGGCTCCACCGGCTGACCGGTGGATGGGCCACCGGTTGGCCGGTGCCTTGGATGTTGAGAAGGAGGTTGGTCCAGGCCCCACCGGTCGACCGGTGGAGGAGCCACCGGCAGGCCGGTGGAAAGACAGTAGGTCTCACTATTTGTGCTGGGTGCCACAGGTCGACCGGTGACAGAGCCACCGGTCGACCGGTGGCAAGACAGTAGCTTGCACTTGTGTCTGGGTGCCACCGGCTGGCCGGTGGTCAAGCCACCGGCTGACCGGTGGACTGAATTTCAGTCCACTTGATGTCCATTCTTGGGCCAACTTCTTGGAAACCTTGTGCCTATCATCCACAACACTTAAAAACAAAGTTAAACATATATGAAAGTGATTGTGATCCTGAAAATCAAAGAGTGTGGGGTACAACAGTTGCATCATTTAATAGTTCTATAATCGGTACTAAAAAATCATCCTTAAGACAATGTCGATTAAGATCTCTGAATTCAATGAAAAATCTAATTTTCACATTCTTCTTTTTCACTGGGACAATATGAGCCAACCATTTGGGATATTGAACTTCTTCGCCGAAGATAGCTTTGATAATCTTATCCACTTCAGCCTCAATTTTGGAAGCATAAGTTGGGTGTGTTCTTCTAACGGCTTGTTTGAATCCTTGATGTTTTTCTGGAAAACCCTAACGATGAGTGGAAACATCAGGATCAAGCCCTGGCATCTCTATATAGTTCCAAGAAAGTATATCTCTATTTTTCATTAAAAAGTAAATATACATCTTTTTCTCTTCAAGAGTCATGGCCGCACTAATTAATGTGGGGTGTGGATCTTCTTTTGTACCAAGATTTATTTCTATGAGTTCATCCACGGTGGTAGAGATACCCTCTTGAAATGCTGGAGGATCATCCCTATGATCTTCCTCTTCTTCTCCAACATGTGTTATTTATTCTATTTCTACTTGCATAGTAAATGATGAAGCCAAATTTTCATGATCAGAAGATACATTAAAATTTGAACATATTAAAGAAGAAGCTTCCATTTCCGACTGGATTGATGATGAAGGGTCTTATTTGGGTAATAAAGAGGAGATGATGGATAGAGAATCGACATCATCGTTCACCTTGGACATTGCTATAACTTCTTCTGGCCTGATTGGCGATGAATAGACTTGGTGGATTTCAGCGGATGTGATGAACACATCTCTAGTTGAGCTTTCATCATTGCATGGTGGATCACCAAATTCTCCCATGTTTTTTGGCTTGATTTCAGTAATTGAAATTATGAAGTTTTCCATAAGATTATTTTGATTTGGTTCTATCCTGTCAATTTGACTGATATGAAATACATAATCTGTACTCACATGTGTGAATGGGTTTACTAGAATCATTTCCAAACCATATGGAGCGTTATCTTTGGCGACCTCCATTGTCGTGGATTTCTCCTTACCCTTCATGTGATAAAATTACGCCTCAATATATTGAGACTCACATGTTTTGAAAGGGGATTTATCACCATAAAATGTCTCAATTTTACCATCAAAACAATATTTGAGACATTGACGGTATGATTAAGGGATATCCGCATGTTGATGTAGCCAGGGTCCTCCAATCAATATGTTGAAGGCTGTTTCATGATCAACAACCATGAAATCTGAATTGGATACAAGATCTCCAAACAATGTTTTGATTTTAATCTCACCCAGTGGTTCTTGTTCATTTTTATCTTATCCTTGTTTCATCAAAGTAGAAAGAGTTAAATCAGATTCCATGAGGCCTAATCGACGAAATGTATGAATGGTGATGAGGTTGACTCCTGAACCATTATCAGTGAAGGCTCTTCAGATGTCTACACCATTGACCTTTCCAGATAAGTATAATGGCCTAATATGTCCATGCACAACATCATCTTCATCTTCATCTCTGAAAAATATCACTACATGGCATTCTACATGATTATTCTCTACATGGTAGACTTTAACTGTTGCAATTTCAGTTTCAAACTCCTGAGGACTCGACAAAGCCTCAATGATTTCCTCCCGAAGATCCATTGATAAATTCAATGCATGAAGGACTGATAACATGGCTGATACTTGGGCCAAGTGTTTCCATACATCATACTATTGACTTAAAGGTCCGCATTTCTCAATAGTAACATGTGGTTTCACAGGTACCTTAGAATTTGATGCTTTGAAAGTTTATGAATCTTGTATCGAGGTAGGAGTTGGTAATACTCCTAGATTTGGAAGAGTCGATCGATTAGGTCTATTTTATTAATGAGAGGAAGAAGATGGAACCTCCAACCGATCTTCCAGAATAATTGTGCCAGGACTGAGTCTACTATTGGTGGAAGAATTTGGTTGTTCTTGTTGAGCCCGTTGAAGGGCTCTTCTATGTGTTTCTGTTGCATACACAGTTCTAGCAGGGGTAGAATCGGAATAGTGGCCTATGGAAGATCCACATATTCCCCTTTACCCTGATCCTCTAGAACTCCCTATGATTCCTCTGTTTAATACAAAGAATTCAGGCTCACCAAAATCGAAACTATGACTGGAATAAGGATCTATTAAATGAATCATATTAATAGAACCAAAGATCAATTCTTCATCCGATAAAGACTCTGCCTGATTAGTGTGTTTAGGTTGTGCCGTTTGGTGGGGCGGTGTCCGTTGTGCCATTTGGTGGGGCGGTTCACGTGGCTTCGAAGTAGATGGAATAAAATATGCCAGAGTCAAACAAAACATGGGCTTTGACACATACTCATATTCTTCTGATTCTTATTCTTTTATTGAATTATGTCATTTCTTTGAGGATTTTCCCTCCAATGAAAAGGGTTTTGTTGCAGCATTCATGGAAGAAGACACAATCGATTTCTTCAATTGTGTTCACAAATTAGCATGAGTTCGGTTGATCGTTTTTCTGACCATCCAATCATCATATTTTTTTGAATTTTAATCTTGAATTCTTGCCATATTCATTCCTCCTCTGGATCTGTAGCAGTAACACATGCTACCTGAGCTGAAGAACAATTCAGTTTGACTTCTCCCAAGTCGATCATTTTTCACAAGAGGCCCTTGAAAACAAAACACTACTGAATGGGATGCCCCAACATCTGAGGAAATGAGAAATAGTTGGGATGGTGTTCATCTCTTTCATTATTTGACCTCTTGGGCCTTGGTAATTGAACAAAATTATTTTCCATAGCCGAAATAAAGTAACCAGGAACCTGTTAATTTCAGAAAGAGTAAAATTTTCTCTTTATATCCTCAAATTTTTTTCTTTATTTGATCTCTTTCATCATCTTGACAAAACGACCTCTGTTTTTGATGCTCAGGAGGAAGAGCCCTTCGGAAAGATGAAGGTTTTGATGTAGAAGTAGGTATATGTTCTTGTTTAAGCATAAATGTAGCAGTCTCTACTCTACTCATTCTCCTTCCTGGAGCTGATGGAATTTCTCGAGTTTTATCCTTAGTTTTTATAAGAGAGTCTTCAATCTGCTGAGCAATCGAAGTATGGTCTCAAAACCCTACTGTGTATTTCACAGGGATCAACAGAGTGTGCAATTCATCATGTAAATTTTCCACATAGATTGGCAACAATTATACTTGAGGGAGTTCTAAGCTCAGGGAATATGTTAATACCTTCCACCGAGCAATGAAATCCAAAACCCTTTAATTTTTTCTTTTCTTACAATTTGTAAGATCAAACACTGTTGTCTATGGAAAATTTGATCTGAATTGAAGAAGGAATCGTTGGCCGAGACCCACCCATTCGGTAATTGACCAGGATTAAAAGCTTATGTACTAGAAAAAGGCAGGCCCTTGTAATGACTGTACAAAACACCTGAACTTAACTACTTCCTGTTGTTGAGGGGTTCCCATCATAGGTTCGCAAAGAGAAACAAAATGTGTTTAGTGTTTCTCTGGGTCTCCCGAATCATTAAATATTTTGAACGTGGTACTTGAAAAATTTGATGGGGGAGGAATTGAATCAATCCATTCAGGGTAATCTCTCTTTTCCAGTCGAATTTGAGCATGCTTTCCTTCCATAGCTTTCAAGTGTGCTTTTAATGACTCAATGGTAGTCATTAACTTTTGAGAATCATCCAGTTGATCTTGGACATGAGTAGGTTCAATAATTGGAGCTTGGACAGATGTGGTGGCTGGTACTGCAACTGATGGTAGCACCGCTGATTGTTGTTGTACATGACCCATAGGATTAGACCTATGAGGTTGTACTAGTAGAGGAGGATATTCTTGACCCATCTCAGTAGACGGAATAAATTCCCTTGGTTGACTGACTCTAGCACTATTAAGAGGAAGACTACATTGATGTAGTCCTGCATTCAACCTCCCCAATTCTTTTATTTCATCCTATTTTTGTGTGAATCTTTGTTCTAATGAGAGAAATTGTCCTTCTATAGAGGAAGGGTATGTAACCAAATTCATTCCATTCCCATTATTAGACATCTTTTGGAGAGGGGGATGTGGGATACTTGACGGATTACCTATATTCGGAGTACTCCTTTGATTTCGTGTACGCACACCTTCTTCATTTGTGTCTGTGTGCACAACTTCTTGAGTAGGAGTTTCCTCATCTGATCCCTTTGAGTGATCCTCATCTAGGGGATCAGTAATAACATCATTGATGACATTTATTGATGCATAATTCATTTCATCCCTTCTATTGGAATTTCTGTGATATTTTCTTCTTCCATGTCCTTGATGAGACATTGCCTTTTGTTGATTCGATCACTCAGGAACTTCTTGACGAATCGTAATGTAGAGGGAATCTCCTGATAATTTTTATCTTCATTCTTATTTTGGATTCTACCCTAATCAATAGAAGACTGACTTTATCTGAGGGAGAGATTAAGGATTGGAAAACGTCCCCAGTCCTGTGGACTAGGGCTGTTCCTGCTGTCTCCACTCAACTCCTTGAATCATATTTGTTGATTCTGACGGTAGGGTTAAAAGAGTCCCTAGTATTTCAATCTAGGGTGGTTCTTGAGCTGCTATATCTAAGTCCTTCTTGAGAGATCTCCTGATCATATGAACATTAGTCCGGAAATGGGCTGGATGCATTAACCTACATCCGCTCTTATCACCCGGCTCAAAAGACCATTGGATGATTTATGACATCTCTTTCACTTGATGATGTACTTTTTCCAAACAAGAGGCTTGTTCAATATTCTCATTTTCTTTATGCATGAGTAACTCAACAACGTTTTCTCTGTATGCTTGATTTTGAGAGGAACTAGTTGAGGCATGTTCTTGAGCGAGCCTTTGATTACAAACAAAGCCCATTGGTTGTGGCCGTCTATGGGAAATAACATTGCATGAGACCATTTTCGGTGGGCTTCGCTGATTGGAGATTACATTGACATGTATTTCTCCCTGAACACCCATCCCCTGATATTAATACCAGATGGGGCATTGGAAACTAATTGGAGCTATCTTCTGAGTGCACCAAGGAATGTATGCTGAAGGGCTCTCTACAGCTTTTCAGCCTTCAGATATCGAGAAACTGAGAGAGATGCCAAATCAATTTGGTATTGTAACCCTTATATTATCTTGACATGATTTTAATATTCATCATAGGATAATATTTTGTATTTAAACTGAAAAAGAATTTTCCATATGTTGAGACGAAAATCATGAATTCCATCTTCTGCCAACATCTTGGGAATGTCATACTGAGAATCATCAAAAGGCCAAAACATAACTGGAACTTAACCTTTCTCCAGTTGTTTTCTCATATTCAGTATATCCGTCAACATATCTGTATGTTCCTTCTGATTTCACTCCACCAAATGTGGTTGACGAGCTCCCTTCAATACTGACAAATGAGGCTGTGGGCAGGATTGATAAGTGTAAGCAGGTGTATGTGCATGTTTACCAGTTGTCAACACATTAGGTTGACGGGCTTCGTCATATGTAGTCTAATGAGCCTTCTGACTAGCTGATGATTTATGAACAAGTGTATGTTCCTATCTGTAGTACTCCGCTGAAATTGCATGGTGGGATTGGCGTGCTGCTTCCAGACGAGTCTGCTGGACGTCAGAATTAAAACGGACGGCTGTGTGTGGCTTCTCGTTTCTTGCAACCATGTTAGGTTTGTGGACCTCTCCGGAGATGGAATAGATTAGAACCATCCCACTGTAGACCGTATTTTTCCTCTGGCGGTTCGTCTTGCCTTCTCGGGTTCATGGAACCTGAGCCAAAAGCCTGGAGATGACAGCCTAATCATGTTGAGGGCGCACTGCCGCATGAGTCTGGCGGTGATTGTTGGTGGGAACCCATGGGATGGACTCCTTTTTCCTTTAATTAAGGCATTGAGTGGCCTTCTCATTCATATCCTCAGAATATGGGAGTGATTGGCTATTTCATTCTAGGTCTAACAGACCGAAATGGTTGGAGTCAATGGTTCGCACCGCCTGCTTCTTGATCACTGGTCGTCACTGTCTGGATGACCAGGGTGAGTTGTTTACTTGGAGGGCTTCTCGAGTAGCCTCCAGAGTTGGAATGGTACCATGTTGATGGTACTCCTTAACCAGTTCATTCAATACCCAGCATTGATGATGCTGAGTAGGTAATGTCGTCCTTAGAGCAGACGACGATCCAGCAGGAGTAGCAGCAGATGCATTCACAGTAGAGGTTTTCACAGCAGAGGAATTCACATACGTGAACTTAAGAAAATCCATTATTTTAATGTAGAATGTGTTGAAAAAAAGTTCTTGTTTGATATATCAAACAAAATAAAGATATGTTCATCCACTACATATTTTTGGATGAGCACATATGTTATTGATTGTTCTATTGGCCCTCTCATTGAGTTTAAATAGGGGCCTAACAAATAAGTAAAACATCATTTGAACTTGGATAAGGATTCACGTCGGGTTCACCATTTTTTGTTTCCTATAGAAATAGTGCTGACCTCATTGATCAGATTCAAACATTCCAAGAAGATTCTAACGGGGTTGTTTGTAGAACTGGAAACATCCAGTGATTCTATATCCATTTAGACCTACTTTCCAAAGGTAGGTGCTCAATAGTTATAGACTGATGAGACTTAAGAATTTGTATTGGTCGAGAGAATGGGAGGTCGGACTCCTCACACCTTTTTGAGGGGAATTATTGTCTACTACGAGACTCTCTTTATAGATTTATGTTATGTTCGTGAATCCTTAATAAATTACCATGTATAAAATGACGTTTCCATTAGATCTGACAATCAATGATTTGATATTTATGAAATTTATAGAATCTTTTATTTTTATTCGAGGTTATCCATCGATTGGGAATCATCGGTATTTTTTAGATATTCTTAGTCAATGGTATCCTTCCATACATAGAATTCTCTTGGTCATTATGATGACCATACCTGTTTTAAAGCCACTCATTGGGGCACATGAAGTTTATTTTCATTCAGAAGGTCATGGATTATTTCAGAGATGGGTTCGTACCCACAGATGGTCTACCTATGTATCCTTTATTTAGAAAAGGAATCATAACCCACATAGTTCGAGTAAGGGAGTATGATGTTTATTCATGAATGATGGCTTAAAGAAAGATGTCATAATTACTTTTACACTCTAAGCTCACGTGAGTCATACTCGGTGTGAGAAACAAGAGGTATTGATAAAACTAGATAATTGTTCCATCCAAGACTCAACTATAAGAAATAATGTGGGGATTATGTATGTATGACTTCTCAGATGAATGATGATTCAGATTTACTTCAGGGAAGAAACCCGAAAACAAGGTCCATAAAGGTATATGTGATATATGGAGATTTAGATATTTAATTTAGGACTTAATCCCGAGATGGATGCCCAAATTAGATGGGACTTATGATTGCTTTTTACTCCTGAGATGGAAGCTCAAATCAAAATTAAATTAAGACTAGTTAATAGAAATTATGACCGGGGCTTACTCTTAAAGAGGAGGCCCATGTTAAAGAGAATTATGAAGGGGGATTACTCCTTAAAAGGAAGCCCAGGTTATGAGAATTTGGATTTTGGGAACATGGGGCTTACTCCTAAGGAGGATGCCCATAGTAAAAGAATTATGGTCAGAGATTACTACTGAAAAGGAAGCCCAGGTTAAGGGTTCTTGAAGACTGGGGCTTACTCCTTAAAAGGAGGCCCAGGTTAGGGGATTTGAGACATAGGACTTATTCCTGAGAAGGTGGCCTAAGTTAATTGAATTATGGCGGGGGAATACACTTGAAAAGGAGGCCTAGGTTATGTAACCTCTCATCTTAAAAGGATGAGGTTGAATGAATGAAGTCTCTCACCTTATTGAAATGAAGATACGAAAATCACTATGTTTTGAGAGATGTTCCAAAGAATTCCATTCAGATAAGGAAGCCAAAGAAGGAACCATGCCATAAATGGCTTTGATGATGGTCTGAATCTTGAATAGGAGAGGTGGATAGACATAAGAGAGGATAAATAGACAGGAGGGGAACCCAAAAATAAGGTGGTGTGCAAGTCCTGGTCGCGTATGTATACTTGCGCGACACATGGGTACTTGCGCAACGGTCAACTCTTAGGGTAATACTTGGGAGAGACTGGGCTCAAGCCTTTATTACAATCCCTAGACGATTCCAGAAGAGTGCCATGCACGTTCTTTTGAAGGGGTAAGGCGGCGCGCAAGTGTGGCCATTTCGCTTAAGGGCTGGCCACTTAGGCGCACAAGTGTTGTTGAGTTTCAACACGTAGGCCTTACTCGCCCTCTTTATATCTTCCATTCATGGTAAGAAATTACCTTATATGTGTTCGGATGCTGTTAGAAGAGACTATGGAACTGGGATCTCAAATTAGAGTTTCTGGAATTTATCGTCCTTTAAATGGGGGCCCACACGGGGTATTTATAGGATGGTGAAGACCCTGGTTGAAAATCATAGAGGGAATGCAAGTTACCTGCGTGGCCATTGGGCGGCGCACAAGTATACATTCAAAACCTTGGTGGAACTTGTGTGACCCAAGTGTGAATGAATTTGTGTTCATTCCTTTTCCATCTTTTGATGTTTCTTCGAAGGATGAATCTATTTAGGTTCATGGTATTTCTCCTTTTTATTCGTTTAGACTCTGTGACCGAAAGGAGCATCAACAACGATCTAAGACATTCACCAGATTTTCTTCATAGAAGAGGTCATCCTCCAATGGTACCACCTCTATATTGATTACATGAAATGGGTCAGATATGTACTTCCTCAAGAGTGGTAAATAGAATAAATCATGTACTTGATATAGGTTTTGTGGGAGTTTTAGTCGATAGCCACATCTCTTATGCGATCAAGGATCTCAAAAGGGGCTATATACCTTGGACTAAGCTGTTCCCTACTTCACAAATAGCATAACTCTATTCCATGGTGATTCATGGAGGAATAACTTGTCTCTGACGTCTAACTCTAGGACTCATCAAATATTATCATCATAGATCTTTTGTTGACTCTGAGCAGCTTTAATGTGATGTTGAATGGTCTAGACCCTCTAAACTATTTCATCAAACATTTCGGGACCTAGGGTTTTTATCACCCCTACATCATCCTAATATGCAGTCGTTCTGCACCTCTTCCCATACAGGTCTCTATAAAGAACCATTTTGATGCTTGAGTGGAAACTGTTATTGTAAGATAACTCAACCAAAGGAAAATGTTAATCACATACTCCTTTTAAGTCCATTGAGTATTCTCTAAACATGTTATAATGTGTTTTCAGAGTTTTCTAATATTGGCCACCATTTTTAGGGTGATAATCCATACTGATGTTCATCACACTATTTAGAGCATCTTGAAGAATCTTCAAAAACATAGAAGAGAAACATGGATATCGATCAGATACAATTGATAATGGTACTCTATGCAGCCTTACCATATCCATGGTATATATCTGAGCTATTTGATCCAATGGTAAATCATCGTGAATTGCAATGAAGTGTGTAGTCTTTGTAAGACGATCTATAATAACCCAAATAACATTATTTCAATTTTATATATTCATAAGTACTGTAAAAAAGTACATGGTGATGTTCTCACATTTCCATGTTGGTATGGGTAATGGTTGCATCATATGCTTACACTTAGGCCTCTTGGCCTTCAATTGCTGGAATATCAGGAACTATGATGTATACTCATCGATATCCTTTTTCATGTTATCCCACCAATAATTCTCTCAGAGATCTCAATACATATTTTTTTCCTTGGTTAGTAGATGAATTTGTACTATGTGCATCATCTAAAAGTTAATCCTATAACTCCAGATCAAATGGGACACATAGTCTTTACCCAAATATCACAACTCCTTCTTCATTGACATCGATCTATGAGTAATTCCATTATATTATTTTTCCCAACTTATTCTGAATTCCCACATCATCCTTTTGATCATCCATTAAACTTTTAAAAATATAAGGTTGAGCAGTCACTTCAGAAATCATTGATAATGTTCCCTTATTTATGATTCTTGTTTCCATCTTCATCAAATATAAGAAGATTGGATCCTTTTCATTTCACATCAATGATTGAATTTCTAGGGCATCTCCACATAGAGCATCTGTCACCTTGTCCACTTTACCTGGGTGGTAATTGATTGAGAATTCATAGTCTTTGATCATCTCTAACCATCTTCACCATTGCATGTTCAACTATTTCTATGTAATTATATACTTGGGGATTTTTTTGTCAATATAAATTTCACACTTCTCCCCAAAATAGGTAATGCTGCCAAATTTTCAAAGTGAAGATTACTACAGCCAACTCCATATCATATTTTGGATAGTTTTTTCCCATCAACATTCAATTTCCTTGAATCATAGGGAAATAATTTTTCATTTTACATCAATACACAAATCCATACCCTCTTTGAAGCATCACTAAATACCACAAAAATATATCCACTTATGGGAAATGTGAGAACGGGTGCAGTGATAATCCTTCTTTTTAACTCCTTGATGCTCTCTTTGCATTCATTACTCCATAAAAATTATACTCCCTTTAGAGTTATATTGGTATGATGGTTCGAAAATCGTGAGAAATTACTAACAAATTGGAAATAATGTACAACTAACCCTAGGAAGCTATGGATATCCATTACAGATGTTGGTCTCATACATCCCCCAATTATAGTTGTCTAGGATGAATCCACAGATATCCCACTACCTAGGAGGATATGGCTCAAGAATGAGATCTCCTTCAACCATAACACACACTTTTTGTACTTTTTATAGATATAATCCTTTAAAAAGGTGTCTATTATAGTGCTTAGATGCTTTTCATGGACCTCCTAGGTTTTGGAGTATATTAGAATATCATCTATAATTACTACCATAATGTTTTTGAGGTAATTGATAAAGACTATATTTATCATGTCCATGAAGATTTCTAGAACATTAGTGAGTTTGAAAGGCATTACTATTAATTCATAGTGCATACAGCTTCTACAAAAATCAGTCTTGGGGATATCCACCTTCACCATCACATGGTAATATCTCGATCGCAATTCAACCTTGGATAAGTATTGTTCTCCATGTAGCTGATAGAACAAGTCATAAATTTGCGTAAAAGGATACCTTTTCTTTATCATGATTTTTTTAGCTCATGATAATCAACGAAAAAGCGCATTGAACCATCATCTTCTTGATGAAGAGGACTGTTGCAGCCATAGTGAAGCACATGGGTGTATAAACCCTTTATCCAGATTCTCCTGTAGTTGTTTCTTCATCTCTTCAAGATCCAAAAACCC
Organism: Viscum album; assembly: GCA_963277665.1. Taxonomy (NCBI): domain Eukaryota; kingdom Viridiplantae; phylum Streptophyta; class Magnoliopsida; order Santalales; family Viscaceae; genus Viscum; species Viscum album. The sequence continues at coordinate 1,512,914,177 of OY728122.1, read as the reverse complement.
CACTCAATATGGAGCGTTGGATATTTTCATCGTCCTAGGTATAATATCAATTAAGAATTCAACATCTTTTCTTGGAAGAAGACCATACAATTTCTCAGGAAAAACATCAGTGAATTCCCCCAAAATATACATGACTTCAATGATGGTTGCTTCCTTAGACTCAATCATTTGAGAAAGATACACATGATCATAGGGAATTAACACCCACACATGAGATGATATTGTTAAGAAGATTCATCCTTCTCATTGAACATGTACGAATTGGGGGTCTATTCTCCATATAGAGAGTGATTTACCTCTCACGATAATTTATGTTGGTTGTATAGAAGGAAATGAAGTCCATTACAAGAATTGTATCAAATTTTACTAAAGGGAGTATGAGAAGGTTCTCCCGGAAGTTCGATCCACATATTATGAAAGGGGGATTTAAATTCATGGGATGCAATGATTGCCCAATTTTTCGTACTCACCGACATCATTACTTCCATGATTTGTGGTGGTGTTGGGATTTTCTACTATTCGTTTGGGATATAAAAGAATGTGTAGAACTAGAATAAAAAATTATGTTCTATATTCTTGAATGAATAAATAGCATACCTATCACCAGTTCATTTTTGGGGTTCAATTCGGCAGTAGTGATGGAAAAGGTTATCCCAGGAAACCTTGGAGGTTTTTTGTTTCTTCTGAAAACCTTTCTCTTTGGGCATTGGTTTGCAAAATTCCAGGGTTATTTGGAGTTGAATTAATGAACAATTTGTTGATGTTCGAATGGAGCATTCCACTCCTATATCACAGCTGTAAGGTTTTCATGTTGACAGTTAATGGACATGTTCACTTCTCTTCCACACCTAAATTAAATTACACTTATAAATATTATCCCCGTGATACCCCTGATATTATCTGATCTCCATTTTGAACTTGAGGGAACATTGGACAATTTTATCATAGCTCTCGATGTCACGGATTTCTAGGGATCTCTTTAGGATATGTTTTTTCCACCAAAGAAGTGGTCAACCTTGCGTTCAGGGGTAACGAAAAATCCGAAGGCATATCATGAAAACCATGTGATTTTTCCTCCTATTCTCCAATGGATGCATCTTCAAATTCCTTTAGGTCAAGGAATTCCTTTTCAATCTTAAGAATGAGGGTGCACAGAAAATATTTGTTGAAAATCATTTTCTTGAAATCCTTCCATTCCAAATCCATGATCTCTTCCTCAGGATTTTTATTTTTTATCAACGTCCACCACTGATCAACTTCACCCTCCATACGATAAGCATCCAGAATAACTTTCTCTTGTTGGAAACATTGAAGGATGGAGAAGATCGTTTCAATGGAGTTGATCCATTGTTTGGCGATTGAGGAATTATATGATCCATTAAATTTTTTAGGTCATTGTCTCTTAAATCTCTAGATTTGGACTTTTTCATTCTTAGGGTGGGGGTGGGGGTGCTGAACATTCATCTTGACCCATTTTCTATTCAAATCATGAGTTACATGAGATTGTCTCGTGACAATGTTCGTGATTCTTTCTCCCATCAGATTGATAATCTCATTATAATAGTCATCACAATGATCTTCACATAATTTTTTAGACCAAGGCCCCCTATTAATGTCCGTTGGATTAATTAAAAGGAATGTTAGGGGTACCAGATAAAGGTTAATCCAATGAAAAAAATGGATGACATATAAATAACATTTATTCCTTATCTTAAGAAAATATAGGCTTCAATATATGTTATCCATGATCTACATCCAAACATATATTCTTAGGGGTTTTTTTATTATCATAACAATGGTTCATACTAAGATTGAGAATTTACCAAAATTTATCCCCCTGTAGTTTCTTCATCAAGAGTGAAGCATGGCCCATTGTCATTATACAGTTACATATGATTTATTACATAAAATATTCACATTATAAAAAAAATATTAGATCGATATTTCTTGTGTCCTTGTGGCTTAGGAACATTAAAAAATGACTAAAAACATGTAACACAACTTTGTTATTGAAAATATCATTTACATGACCACTAAATTCCCTCATACTTAGCATTTCACGGGATAACATGAGGACATGCATAAGAAAAGGGTGAGATATAAAGCCCAGTATGAGAGTAAACAACAAATAACATGGAGAGTACAATACGTGATATATAATAGTCATTTCAATGGAGCATTAATGTAATATCAATATAAAGGAATGATATTTCATGTTTATGATATCATGGAAATGTTGAAACAACACTCAACATGGTATTAGCATGAGCCAAGGCTCATTGCACATGAATTATTAGTAAACCCTCATTGAACATGAATTAGAATAAGTAAATCCACATTTCACTTGATGTATCCTGATACTAATCTTTACACAATGCATTGGAGTGCTATCAAGGCACATGATTCTTAATCATTTTATTTCATGGATAAGTGTTCCAAATGGATCATATAACATTGATTCATTAAACATCATCATTTATTCCACAATAAAGGAATTTGGAATTCATACATGGAAATATATGACCAAAAAGTAACTGTTAATAATGTTTAATACCCTTAATATAGAAATGGGAATGGTATTCAATACACAATGTCTTTGGAATGGAAATCGTGGTGAAATTTCGACAGCATAATGGCGTGATGTAAGAATTAATAAAAATTATTGATGATAGAGAAATGGATATCTCATAATATGTAAATGAAATGGACAGTGATGGGGTCATATCGATATGGGTTCTAACATAGGTAATGGAATTTATATGCGTAATAATAAGTAATTGCTTGAATGTAAATGAGGAGAGAGAAATCCATTACATAATTTTAGCATGGAAACGATAGTACATGAGACGAATTAATGATAGATAAATGGGAATATCATAATTAAAAAATATGTATTGAAGTATAGGGGAGGTTTGAAATCATACCTCAACATTTTTAATTGAAAATAAAAGTGTATAACAATATAAAGAAACATGGACAAAAATCAGAAAGGAAGAAATAACGTACTTGGAAATGTGATCCCAAAGGCTTGAGAGGGGATTGAGAGATGCTTCATGGGAGATTAGGGTGCCTTGGGAGGATTATAAAGAGATGAGTTCAGAGGTTGGTCAATCTCCAAAGTCATTCAGTTAAGAGGCAGTGGGAGCTTGGGTGGGTTTATATAGGAAAAGGGAGGGAATTCATTATTTTTTAGGTTTGGGAAAATACACATTAAACTAATCAAAACCACCTGCAAAATAATGATTTTTTCCATTTGGTTTTTCCAAATTGAAGTGTAAATTATTTTTATAAGGCCAATAGCCTAATTTCTTAAGATATTAGTCTTTCTTATGGGGAGGTGGGTCACATTTTCAACGAAATCAATTTAAAAAGATATAATGTTTTATAAGTCCTTGAGGGTCCACTAAAGCATTGTAAAATAAATCAAAAAAACCTAAAATAATATTATTTTAATGGAATAAGATATATTTTCCGAAAATAATCTTTATATTCTTTTATTACATCACTATAGGGTCATTATGAGGTAAAACAACACCTAATATATTTAAAGGGTATTTAATTTTTACAAAAAAGTCAACTATCTCAGAAAATTATGAAAAACTAACCATTAGATAATTTCAAAATCCTGATTCCAAATATAATATTCATTTTATCTAATTAATTATATATATATATATATATATTAATTTTTTACTTTAAAAATAAAAAACAACAATTATCGAAATTTCATGGGTTTTGAAAAAAACAACTTTCAAATGATAATAAAAATTTCACTTTTATTCATAAAAATTATATGATCATTTATATATAATAAAAATTAATTAATTTAAAATATTATTTAAAAATATTATTTAATTAAAATGTCCATTAAATCATAAAAATATATTTTATAATTGATTAATTAATAAAAATACTATTTTTAATTTGAAAACCATTTACAATGTAACAATAAAAAACAAATGTATTTTTTTATTATATAAATAAAATAATTCCCATAATCATAGTGCTATAGTATTGTTACATAACCCCTTATAACACTTGCATAATACTGAAGGGTAACTGTGTGATGGTGAAATACTATTGGGGTGGCTCGGTTAATATCGCTCAGTTAGAAAAATCTATCAACTTCCACTTCCATCGTAGGTAGTTCATTTAGAGAATAACATGTTGAAGCTCAGCTTGGGCTTGATCCATAGTGATTCCCAATAATGCCACCTCATTTCGAGCCCCAAAAATTGGGATTCGTATGGAGCAATTTTACTGGATGAATCCATTTCTTCCTTTGTCTGAGAAAATTAGATTTGTTAAATCCCTATATTTATACTAATCATGTGATCAATATTTGACGGATATAATAGAAGTGGTCACAATTCTTAGTGGTATTTTAAAATCCCCGAACATAAAACCAAGGAATATCATATATTATATAACCATCTTACATAATAAGACATTTAATTATTTCAAGAGGAATTTTCATTGATAAATATTTGGGTCATTACACTCTAGTTCTAATAACTAAAATGGTTGATGTTACTTTTCAATTTTTTTTTGAATTATAGTAGATTTATCTAGATGACGGTCATGAACTAGTATCTCATCCTCTGTATTGATTACATTTTTTTCTGATGAGACATTCTAAGATCTTACCGATCATTGAAATAGTATTTGGATTCTATCTGTTCAAGGTGAAAACATCGGACAAACCATGGAATAATTTTAGGAGCATGTATGGATTATAAGAACTTTTAGTGATTCCATTTGGTTCCACTATTTCACTGGTGGTATTTGTGGCCTTAAAGAATCGAATATTTCATCCTTATATTTATTTGTTTGTTGTGTTTTATGTCGTTGAAATCATAGTTCTCTCTTAGTCAATATAAGATCAAGATAAACTTGTTGACATCATTGTGTGTACATTGAGAGATAATTTTTTAGACCTATATAACCAAATGTATATTCTCGATTATAAAAGATCACTTCATGGGACATGTAATCTCTATCACACCCCGATGTTTAATTTTTTTTATTTTATTATTTCTATTCTTGTGTTATTTATGTTATTATATTAATTCTTCATAACCTTGGTTTTACTTCCCCTGTATTGTTTCTCCCAAAATTAAAACCCCCCATCTCCCTTCATCTCACATAGACACCCCAGCCCACTTATCCTCCATAATTCATCCCCCTTGTGACAACCCCCATCCTTTAGCTTCCCTATCACTGGTTCTCCCTCTAATGGCCATCCTCTTTAGTTGGTAAACCTCCCCTATGAGGATCCTCCAACTATTGTGCCACCATGCATAACCCCCCTACTCTCACTTCTATCCTCCACTTTGGTGACCACCGCTAGTCGTATGTCTACCTCTTCTGTTAGATGCACCTCTCTGGCAGCCATACTCTCTCCCCATCTGGCGTGTTTCCCTCTCTTTCACACTCTATTTTTAGAGTTTTAATAGTGGGGTCTATGTTAACCAAACCCTAATGGGTAAAGTTTTTGTGGGTTTTGTATTTCCATTGAATTTTGGGTGTGTGAAGGGTCTACATTGCTCAGTTCTTCCTTCCATCAAAACGTCGGTGTATCCATGACTTTTTTAGGTAGGTGTTTCCATCCATTTTTCTTCTTGGCACAAATCATGGATGATTTTTTGTGTTACTATAATTTTTAACTATGATAAACTCCTTTGGAATAATTTTTTTGGTTTTTTCTTATGTTATTATATTAGTAGAGTTTATTAAAAATAGGTTTCGAAGTGAGATCATATTTATACCTATGAGTTTGTACAAAAAATGGTCTTTGTGCATTTTCTATAAATAGGTAAACTATTTTCACACCCCTTTTGTACATATATTTAACCTATTGTGATATTTTGGAATTGATAGATTTGATAATAAAATTGGATTTCATGTGAATATAGTGTTTTGTCTAATAAATTGTGTTTTTAATTGTTTAATAACATGTCTTCATTACATTTAAATGTAATTATGTTCTTTTAAGATTTTTCTGGCCCTGTTTATTTTTTAATTGAATTTTTGTATTTTATGTTGTTTTAGTGTGTGTAAATTGGTAATTTCTCAAAGCACACTTCCTATTGATGGATTTCTAATTCGGGTAGGAAAACATGTGGGGTTATATTTAAATTTTGTTTTGGTGGTTTCATTTAATTTTGAAAAATACCATTGAATGTTGGAACATCCATGGGTGGACAGAGTGAACAATTGGATGGGCATTCAATTAAATATGGTGATTTAAAAATATTTTTTCCATTTTTCATTTTTTATCTTAAATGTATTGTTGGTTTTTGAATCGTGTCTTGTATACTTTTTTTCTTAATTATGTTAGGGTTTTGGTAATTTGGGAGTTTTCAGTAATATTTTCATAGTTTTTTGACCTCCATAAGGTGATTTTGGGATGTGTGTGTCGAGAGTGCCTATATTTTAATGTATAGGGTAAGGGATATATATATATATATTCCCTCTTTGTACATATTCCCTCATAAGTTTGGGAATATGTGAAATGTATCTAGGTATATTTATATATATATATATATGTATAAATGAATATTAGTCTAAGCACGAAGGTTCAGTTTGAGAGGTTATCATAAACAAGTCATGTTTGTGGTAGGATCTATTTACATTGTCCTTTAAATTAAACCATTATTGATTTCAATTTTATTTCACTTTTATTTAATTTTAATTCGAAATTTATTATTTTTTGAATAAATTTTTATTGTTAAATAACGCATGATCCTCTATTTATTTGAACTTAATGAAACTTTTTTATTTAATATTCATGCCACGTTTTTACCAAATTTTCTAGTTGTTCTTTGTAGGTAATTTTAGTTATTAAAGAATTAAATAGGTTTTTAAAGAGTGTGTTCTACTCAAATATATCACTTAACTAGGATTTCAAATGGTTCTGATGTTGTAAGTGGTATTTATTTGATTCTTTTATAGTGATTTTGTGTGTGTGTTTGTGTGCTTCATTAAGAAGTGTTTTATGTTGAGATGATTGTGTGAGGCCCTATTGAAACATTTAAACTTGTTTCATTATAAAACACTACTAGTATGGTGAACTTGTCTTTGTTAAGTTTATGTTGGGGGAGGTTCACAATTTAGCAATCCCCTACAATTAAATAGTTTGAAGGCAGGGGACTTGTTCCTTGGGGTGAATCAGGGGTGACTTGTTGAGTAGGTTACTTATGTGTGATATATATGTATTTTCTGGTGAATCGATGATTTTTTGATATTGGATGGATTACCCCCACCCTTTTTTGTGACATGGGAACCGATCATAGTGAGAAATATTTCAATGAACGATTACTGCACTAGTTAATATTACGCAATGGTTAGTACCCCATAGTATGGACTATCTACTTTGGGATTGGGCCACTCAGTCATGCAATGTATGGTGAAGATTGAGCATTTGGACTTCATGATGTCACCAGTTAAGGCATTTATTCAGGATGAGTCACATGTATAGTATGTTATAGATTATTCATGAGATCCTAGGATATCCCATGTATTTTGGAACATAGTTTTTATAGTGGATGATTGTCGTTCCATGTACGGCTAGTTATTTGTCTACTCTATTTTCTATTCCATTATTTTGTTTTTATTGTTCCTACTTCCTTGTGTGGGGTAACCTTTTTGAAAATGTGATGGAGGTGTGTGTTGTTTTAATTTCTTCCCACTACTAGTTTAAATTATTATATTTCAGTTTCTATTTAATTATTTTTATTAAAATTATGGTCCACCTCATTCCCATGTTTGTAAATTTGATACCCGACACTAGTTGTTAGCCTGTGGGGATTGAGAACAACTTTAGATCCATGCCATGGGTAGACTCGGTTGACTAGTTCATGTTCAAGATGGGTTGGTTCCTAAAAAAATGGTATCAAATGTTTGATATTGTTATTTGGGGTTTTTAGTAGATTGTGATTAGAATTATTAGGGAACGATAGGATTGTCATGGGCTTGTACTTAATCACCACCACATGTGATGAAACATGAGTTACCAAGGGTAGTCTATGAATTGAGTCATTATTATGTTTTGGTTTGTTTTGGGATTGAGGGATGACAATAGAGGAATGCTGGTCTCACATTGTAATCTCACATGGAGTAATGACCCATGTGGAGTCTGAGTCCATGGTCCATGTACATCCATGTCGTTGATTCGTTATTGGTTCATGGATCCATACCATGATGATGGGCCAACTGTGACTACAAGTTCCTCCTTGCGATGGTTTGGTGCATGTTGTGGTATGAATTGGATTTGGTTGGGTTATGTTAATTCATAAAAATTAATATGGTTTTATAAATGAAAATTATTTCTTTTAAATGGATTTAAATTAGTTAGATGAGTTTTAAAATTTAAATTGTCTTGGTTTGAGAATTTTCTAAATGTTTGGGCTTGCTAATAAAATGGATTGGGTGTGACCCGTGGTTCTCATTATGGACATTTTCACATGTGAGGTTATGTGTGTTGAAGGTGCATGTTGAAACATATGAATGGAAGATGATAAAAACATGTACACTAGTTCATGGTATTCCATGGGTGTCAATTTGAAACTAAGGGCTTGGCCTGTGATTCTAATGTGATTTTCATAAGGTAAAATAATTTCAAAAATTGGTTTTTTTATGATGTGTGTTTAGATTGGTGAAAACTAGTTTTGGTTTTGGAAAATTTCCTTGAAATAGGCTTGTTTTGAAAATTGAAAAGGGAATGGGTTTTATTAAAGGGGAGTTCATTGTTCATGGTCATATTTTTAGAATTTGATCTAGTATTTATGGCTCTGGATGTTACACATTATTGAACTTTTTTTTATTTCGGTTTTATTTTAGCTTTTCCGGTCTTTTACAAAAATGCTACCCATAATGGTTTCCAAGATTTATAAGGAGTAATTCATAGTTTTTTTATTCTTCCTAGATGTTACCTATCTTTCATGGTGATTAAATTCTGTTAGAGTTAGTGAGGTGTCTTGAAGGAGATGAGCATGTATTTATGGTGTTGGGAACCCCTAATGCTATCAAAGTGTGTGTTTTATTGGGTATGTTCTATGTTTTATCTTTTGACGAATTGAAACTATTCACCCTTCCATCATTGAATTTTTGGATGATGTGGGAATTTTTAAGACCTTCTTCATCTGTCGGAACATACCTGAGGAGGGGAAGATGATGAAAAGGGATGATATCGTGGGTATTCAAATAAGCTAGTGGTCGGTGAAGGCCTACATTGACCACATTCAATAATTCGTTTCTAGCTATCTATAAATTGTACATTTCTTCATTGGGGATCATTTTACAGATATCATGGATCAGATATTCTCTTATAAGGACTATCATTTCGAGAAGCTATAATATGATTTGTTCATAACTGAGTTTGTCTCTAGAGCCTAGGTGGTTGGAAATATGGTGTCTCTTACTACTCATGAAAGTGACATATCTTGTGAGAAGTATAATCATTTGAAATTGGCTTCTATGGAGTCTAATTCAAAGGCACTAGTTTATAGTTTATCAGATCATCCTCATTTATTCCACTATTGGGGCCTCTTTGTGTACTCAAAAATATTAATTAACATCCCTCTGATGATGTGTCATTGTCACAACTATCTAGGTAATCTAAAAATGTTTTTTAGGAAGACTTTCCCGAAGAAGACATTCGGACTGGAGGATTCTAATGACTGATTAAGATTTAGGATATTTTTACTCTATCAAATCCCCGACCGTAATTCTCAGGGTGAATCTTGTGCACAGTAAGGAGTTTATAAGGGTGTGCATCTTCATTCTAGTTTTTTGTTTCTTCTTTGGATTGGAACATGTAAAATCATTTAGTTCATGTTTTTTATTATAAAGTTGTTTCATCATTGTATTCATTGTTAATCATTAATTAGTTATGATGGACATGTTTTATTTTGAATTTGGTTTCAGATCAATGAGGTAATGTCTCAGTTCTAAAGGTGTTGTTATGGGGTGTTTACTTGTACCCATGCCCCGTAATAAAGGGTCTCCTTGTAGCTATTTTCCATTTAAATATCTACAGTTTTATTCAGCTCATGTTGAGAGGTCTGGTATGTTCAGTTTGGGAGTTCCATTGTTGGCCCCCTCCTTAGGGTGGAATGTTTGGGTTTTAATTTTCATGCTAGTAGAATACTTTAGGTGGGGATAACCCTCTTGTGTTCTCCTCTAATTTTAGGTTTTGTTTTCATCATGATCGGTCGTGTGTTACTTTCGGAATAAATAGTAACCCTTGAATTCCTTGTTTCTTCTAGATCTGTTTGATCAGGGAACCCTTTATTGATAAACAATTGGTTTGGTGACATTCTGGGGATAGAACATTTTTGTGGTGTGAATAATTTTCACATCCCTACCTTTAAAATTAATATATATTTTTTTATTTACATTTGTTATTTTTATTTTGAAACATCATTTTCCTTCCCTTATGCCCTTTTTCCACCATGATGCGACCCCCCCCATTCACTCTTCCTCTCGGGTGGCCAACCCAGCCCACTACTCCACCATTATGTCACCTCATTTCACCACCCCTCCTCCTCTATCTACCGGATCACCGGCGCTCCCTATGATGACCATCTTCTCCAGTCGGTAGACATCCCATGTGCGGTTCCTGCTACTAACTAGTCCCCCTTCATAGCCTCCCCTAATCGCACTGCTATCCTCCACTCTAGTTCCCTACCACAGTTGTTCATCTCCCTCTCTAGAAATGCACATAGCTTCAGTGGTCACATTCTCTCCCCCTCATATTAGTTTTCATCACTTCCCCTCTCAATTGACATGGTTTTAATGTGGTTTTAGTGGTATACCAAACCCTAATGGGTTTAGGTTTCATGGGATTTTTTTTCATTGAATTTAGTGTGTCAAAAGGGTCCATGAGGCTTGGTTCTTCCATCTGTTGAAGCACTGTTTCATACTAACATGTTTGAGGTAGGTTTTTTCATCCCTTTTCCATCCTGGCACAATCCCTGGATGCTTTATGTGTTCAAATAATTATTTACTATGATACGCACCATCATAATGTTTTTTTTAAACTAACTGAGTTTGAAAAAAATTATTTTTAAGTGAGTTCCTTTTAATTACTATGTGTTTCCACCGAAGATGGTGTTTGTGTATTTTTTAAAAATTGGTAAACATGTTTTTCACCCCTTTGGTACCTATATTTAGTGTAATTTGATATCATTCAATTGATAGATTTTTTGAAAAATTGGATATCATGTGAATATTTTGTTATGCCTAAGTAATTGTGTATTTTAAGTGTTCATTATCATTTCAAGACTTATTTTTAATATAATTGGATTCTTTGGAGAATTATTTGGCTACGTTGAAGTTGTAATAGCATTTTCAGATTTTAAGTTGGTGTTCTTTGTGTGAATTTGTAATTTCTCAAAGCATGATTCCTATTTGTGACTTGTTGTTTTTGGATGGTAAACTGGTGGTGTTCCTTTATATTTGGTTTTGGGACTTTTCAAGGACTCTTAAAAAGTACCATTATTTGTTGACAATCCATGGGGGAATGGAGTGAACATATCTATGGGAATTAAAATGAAGATGGTAGCATAGAAATAGTGTTATTTGTTTTCATTGGTCTCTTAAATGGTTCATTTATTTTTTAATCATATCCTGGTTCCATTTTTTGAATAATTTTTTATAGGTTTTTTTATTTTGTGAGTGGTCGGTAATGTTTTCAGAGTTCGTTTAACCTCGTTGTAGTGATCTTGGGTTGTGAGTGTTTAGAGTACCTATGTCTGCTTGAATAAGGTAAGGTATATATATATATATATTCCATATTTTAATATATTCCCTCATGAAATAGTTAATATTTTCAATTTTGGTGGGATATTTATAAATATATGTATAAATTCATGTGCATGTAAGTCTGAAGGGTTGGTTCGAGTGGTCATCTTAAAAAATTTCATGTATGAGTTTGGATCCCTCTGTATTGTCCTTAAAATTATTGAAGTATGGATTCCTTGTTTTTGGAACTTTTATTTAATGGTAGTTAGTAAAATATTTTCTTTAGAATAAATGATTATTTTGATATAAAGTATATCCTCTTTTCATTTCAATTGCATGAATCTATTTTATTGAACATGCATTCCATGTGATAATCTAATTCCTCAGATGTCCATTGTTGGTAAAAAGTGGTTTTTATAGAATAGATTAGGTGGTAAAATCATGTTGGTTTCTCAAATATATTTCTGAAATGGGCTTCAAAATTATTTTGAAATTTGAAGTGGTTTTTATTTGAATCAATGGAAATGAGTTGGTATGTGTGTGATTCTTTAAGAAGATGTTTAAAATGTGATGGTTGTGTGAGGCCCAGTTGGAACTTTTGAAATGTTTTCATTAGAATACTCTCCATGGATTTTCCACTTTCCATGGTTATATAAATGTTAAGGGAGGTCTTCTATGTAAGAATCTCTTTTTATCAAATAGTCAAAAGGCAGGGGCTTGTTCTTTTGGGTGACTCATTGGTGGCATGTTGTGTGAGTTACTCCTGTGTGATATATATTAATGTTCTTGTGACATGATGATTCATTGAAAATGGTTGGCTCCCCCCACCTTTTTATTTATGATATGGGAAAATAGCATAGTGAGTGAAATTTCCATGAATGATTGTTGCAATAGTTTACAATACACACAGGCTAGTGGTGCTTATTATAGACTATCTACTATGGGATTGGGCCCTTATGTTAGACGAGGTTGTTCAATGATCAAGTGTTTGGGTGTTATGATAGAATTAGGTAAGGTGTGCCTTCAGGATTAGTCACATGTATAATATGTTATATATTATTAAAAACTTCATAAGTTATACATTGTATTTTAGTACTTCATTTTCTGCGGTAGATGATTGTGGTCCCTTGTTTGGATAGTAATTCATGTACTCAATTTTCCATTTTCCTTGTTGTGTGGTTGTTGTTCCTCCTTCCTTGTGTAGTGTAACCTCTTTGATAATGTGTTGGGTTGGTCTAAAAATGTTTATGGAAAATAATCTACAAATGTTTTTCACTTGCTTCCTTATTATTTAAGTGAAATAAAACATTACTTCTCTCTAAAATGTTAGTGTTTCATTCATGAAGATGAACTGAATTCTAAATGGAAAACGGGTAATTGATTGTGATTTATATTAAAGATGAAATTTTTTAATACCAAGTTTTTAACATTGTTTTTCAATAATGAAATATATGGATGTTCTATTTAATGGAAATTATAATGGGAATAGATTTTTTGGGAACACCTACAATGATGTAGTACTCAATCTTATAGATTTATCTTTTATTTAGATTTGGGTTCCGCACCTTTCTTGGATTCAGTCACTGTAGTGTAATGTTCAATTTCAGTTGGTGGTGACTCATAGGTTCACATAGAGGTATGTGGAGTTTTATTTTCTATTTTTTACTAGTTATTATTTTTATTGTTCTACTTATATTTAATTATTATTATTATATTATGGGAAAAATCATTCCCAACAGATTTTTTATGTGTGGAACTAGTTTCCAACCCATAGGGATTGGAAACACCCTTCATGCCTTTCTGTTTGTCGTCTAAGTGGACTGGGTTAGAGTCTACCCAAGGTTTTTTATGAAAATCTCATAGGAAAGAGTTTAAATGGAACCAGTGAAAGTTTCATGAGTTCTATAATGGGACTAACCACATAATTTCATCAAATTCATAGCTTTTGGGTTTATAATTTCATTATTGAGGCTTTATCCATGACTTCATCTATTTGGAATAAATAATTTCACGCTGACATAGAAATGTGTAATGATTCATTAGACCGATTGTTTTGATAGTTAGTTTCAAAAATTGTAGGTTGGTTTACCTCATCCCCTATCATCACATTACCTCTTTTGGGTAAATAAAATATCATGTAATGTAACTCATCTGGAGTTTGACTCGGAGCTGCTCAAATGCTGCAGGATTGAGTGGTTGTGTACGGCTCTATATTGCAGAGACGTTATGAGAGTAATTACCCTACTCAAGATATGGAATTTCTAGCAGCGGTACATTACCCAAAATATTAGAAAAATGTTCTCATTGGTGAGAGGTTCAGGGTATACATGAACATCCATAGCCTTAGGTACATAATTTATTTGCAGGAGCTGACCCTTTTGGAGAGGAGGTCAGTCAAGTCTCTTCAGTCTTTCAACATATAGATTTCATATTCAATGTGTAGGGAAGTCATTGATTGTTATTATCTAATACGAATGGTGTAGAAAGTGGTAGTATGGTATTATAATTATTGTTGGAAGATAATTCCCTTATATTCATACATTCATCATGATGTTGGTCATTTTTAGGGTTGAGAACCTCTATCTTGGACATCTGGTACACCTATGAATTTGGATCATATCAAGACCAAGTAGTTATCCTATACAAAGGTCTCAGTTCTAAGAGATAGCTTATATGGTGGAGATACACCATCAGTATGGTCTCCTTGTTGTGATATTTCTCTTATTTCCCATGGACAGGTATGGCGCCCTGAGTGTTTTCATGATGAGCTAATGAAATAGTTTCATGCTTCTAGATGTGAGGTACATCCGGGTTCGACAAAGAGGTTTCGTGATCTACATAGAATGAACCGTTGTTCATGAATCAATAATGTGGTATAAATCCTTATAGATGGGTGTTTAACATGTCAGTAGGTGAAAAAATATCATCAGAAGCATGCTAGTATTTTTCAGCCTTTCCCATTCTTGATTGGAAATAGAATGATGTCAAAGTGGATTTTGTGACTAGGTTACACCATATAACCCATAATAATGAAATTTTATGAGTGATTTTGGATGGAATGAAGAACATAAGCATTGTATTTTCTATTAGGGAGTCCTTCATTGTTTAGGATTTGGGTAGTCATTATGTGGTTGGGGTAGTTCACTTAAAGACTAATGATATATGTTTTTTGGAATTAAGGGAATTTGTATATAAATGAGTCAAGTGTTAACAAGGTATCTTGGTAAGTTGAGAATACATAATGGGGTTATCAGTAATTTTTTAGATAAAATAAACTAAAACAATTTTTTTCAAATTTACACAATGTGTAAAACTATTAAATGTCATTTAATGTTCTGCATGATTTTATATTCAACCTAGGTTTTGGGTTTTTCGTTGTATCCCTCTAAAAAGAATAAAATGAAAAGTAACTATATTACAACACCTGAAATTAACAATCATGAAGTTTTAAAAATATCTATGTGGGTGATTTTACTTCTAACTCTTGTGAATACTTCTCCTCTCAACCTTAGAGAACCTTCTAAATGATTTTGAATCACCTCTCTGGATTCCAGGCAACCTGATCATTAATATGATAACTAGTAAGTGGTTTGCGTTATGGTTATCCCTTCTCTCCCATTGATCACTAAAAACTATGATGTAACCTCATAACATTGTGCATTGTTGTTTTTATTTCAATTAGTTGTAATAGAGGATCCTTCTTGTCATCTTATGAACCTTTTTCATTGTTAGTTTTTTTCATTGGTATAGTTTTGTTCATGGATAAAAAATGGTATGGTCTTATTCCTTAATCATTGGGTTTTATTTTTGTCAATTACGTGCAATATTACATTTTAAAAAACATATTTTCCAATGAATATATTAAAAATAATGGAGTGGATTATTCTTTATAGTCTCTCTGGATCAAATTACATTTTTTCCAAGATTATGGTTATCATTCGAGTGGGTGAACCATTAATTACAAATCCATTAGTTAATGGACTAATCTATGTTTAGTATGACATGTATTATGGGTTATTGAATGATATACAACCACCTTATCTTATTATATTATTTATATATTTAACAGGTTATTGGTTATTAGTAGTTGATCAAGGAAAATTTTAATTGAATTAAAAATTGTAATTTTCATAATTAATCAGTAATCATTAGTATGTTATATTTTGATAGGATTTTTTCTATAAAATATGTTGTGAATTATTTATTGTAATTATAATATGAGTCATTGACCCGGTTTACATGCCAAAATGATGATATACCCAGATTGGTCCAAAAACATGCTAAAATGTTTATATACTGAGCTTAGGCCCAACACAAGCTAAACTGCTGATATACAAGTCCTAGCCCTAACACATGCTGAAATGAAAATATATCTTTCCCGAACCTAATTGATTTTTGAAATTATTATATAGCGTGTTTGACAATGATTTTTTCTTTATATTTATATTACTTGGTTATATGTTTGTGATTTGAATGGTTTTGATACATTCTTAGTGGAATTTGGTCATGGTGCCGAAGTAAATTGATGTGGTATAAATTTAATTATTTATTTAATTAATAAACTTGTTTGTTGAATTATTACATTCATTTATTTCCATACTGGTTATTTTTATACCTGGTGTCATCTACCTACATAGTTATACTAACACACAATTTCATCTTCCCTTTGGTGCACAATCAGATTATTGGGATGCAGGCAAGAACTACAGAGAAGGACCTTGTTGTTTATTTTTTTCATGTTGGATTGTATGGAGTCTGGAGATGGGACCGGCGACGTGTTCATGATTGGGGATTTAGTGAATTTTTTTGAGTCTTCTAGTCTTTTATTTTATTACCTTTATCATGACATTAAGTTAAGTTTTATCATATCTTTAAATTATTCCTTCATTATTTATTGGATTATTCAGTTGACATTATTGATGGTTTCTACTATATCATATTGTTTCTATTTTTCCAATCTAATATGTCTTCATTATTTTATTTCTTATTTCTACTATGCTATGACTCAATAACTAGGGCAAATAGTTGGAATGTTATACATATCACACCTCCGCTATTAGTTGGAAGCCTCAATCATATGGGATTGTGAACATGATGTCACATAACCAACCCATTTCATCTACATGAGAGTGTGCCAGATCGGTGGTGTTACTATATTATTTATTTTATTTAATTCCTCTTGTTATGTATAATAATAATATAATTATTATTTTATTCCATGATATGGGTCTACTAAAATACCATTTCAGATATAAATATATAATTTTTTATTTACAAGATATAATATTAAAATAGATCATTTCCATTAGATCGCTAAAATCAATCCATTTCTCCAAATAAAATATTATATTAATTAATCATGTCAAAAAATAATTAATTTAATACACACATAGTTTTAATAAATATATCTTTTACACTATCAACTAAACTCTTGAATAAAAAATATTATATTCAATAAAAAATTAAAAATTATAAAATGGATAATGTTAATCTAACATATTCTAAACACGAATGTCTTTAGGATGAATTTCTGTGCTAACCATTTGCTCAAAAAATATATGCTAAAAACTAGTGCTTAAATTCATTGTTTAAATTAAATTCAATAAAATTTATGATATTTTAGGTACATGTAGTGTGTGAACCCCTATACTATTTTCTCAAATAGTAATATGTTAAACATACCTAAATTTGATGATTTTTGTGTATAAATATGTTGTGGAATGTATAGAGAAAGAAGTCAGTATGGCCACTAAAAAAACCATCTAGTGAATGAAACTATGTAATGTAATCTCATAATCACATGATATCGCATCAAAAAGTTTCAATACATGTCTAATAACCAATCTAAATTTATATTTCTATATATTTTAAGAAATAAATAAAATCTAAAATTACCTAGACATATATTTTATATGTCATTAAATTTTAATGAAAAAGGAGGAGATATACATATCCATTAATATGAAAGGGAAAATCCATTCATGATCATTTAATTAATTTGGTATCTCTTAAGACGTAATTAGAAAATGATATAGTGATAAAACATTATATCGTCAATTTTTTTTGATACATCAATATATGTTATATTTGATACATATTAACAATGACTTGATTTCATTGCAACAATACACAGATTTGTAGATAATTATTTGCAACCAATCATAAAACATTTTGAATTCTAATAAGAGATTTTTTCTTAATGACCACCATTATTAGAGATCACAATGTGAAAACAGCATAAGAATAAGTATAAATGCTAATGAACCTCCATAACCAAATACCCAAAAATCATTGTTTCCTATAAGAATGATGTACCAAGACAATATAACACTTTCATTTTATATAATATTCAAAGCATATATTGTGTTACAATAAATTAGGTAATTTTTTATCATCATTTAATAAAACCAATTTTACATGTACATAATCACATTAATTATAAAAATATGAAAAATTATTATTTCATGATAATAAATATGAATTCCAGTAATTTAAAGTAATATGTTAGTGGTTTTCATGGAACTAAATCCAACATCCTTTTTAAATAGAGATAGGAAAATCATGTGAATGTAAACCTATACATGGGATTTATTTAATATTAGATATTCCCAGACATATAATACCTATTCCATGGGCACAAAAATCATATCATTGTGCATATTGACAACATTTACATCTATATATTTTTATCTCGATGGTTATCATTATTGGGGCCAATTAATAATATAACATTTTCCTAGTCATATTGTCATAAAATGTTTATAGATAAAATTTGATTATTATGCCTAATTAATTTTTATGATTGTAGATATATTGAAATATTATAGTTGAATTAGAAATTTTGTGGAAAAAAATAAATGAATCCATAATGTAGGGTGAAATAGATCACATTTTGTTTACTCAGTATGAAGAATGAATGGCAGGATAGAATATACATTACCATAGAGAAACATATCTTTTATTCATAAAGAATTTTTATCTATTGATGGTAAACAATATAGACTATTACGATGAGTTACAAGTCAGAGATCCTTATAATAAATGTTAAATAAATAAATAATATACTATAAATAATACTATAGTAAATGTTGATTAAAACTAAAAACAATAATAAATAAATATTTTCATGGGGATGTCAAACAGCCAATTTTAAAGGGATTGTAATTTATGATATAAGATGAATGATTACATAGTTATCTCAAAATTCATACAATAGTATTGATATTTAATTTCAAATTAAAAATTCATACTGAGAGAAGCACCATTATAGAATAATATCATGTCTAAATATTTGTGGAATTATCTATGTTTTGATATTGAATAGAGATATTTCGAATTTTTTATATAAATAAACACCCTAAAATATTGAGAATTATATCCACATTAAATAAATCCTAGGATTATAAATATTATTATATATATATATAGAGAATTTATATACAACCATTATTATAAAAAAACTACCCATGGATAATATTCCAAGAAATGGTCCAATGTTTTACATAGTAAATCTTGAGTTTCTAAAAAACCACCCATGGATAATATGGCTGTTCAGATTTCAATAATGATATTCTATTTGAGAAAAAAATTATACCATTGGTATGTTTAATTTTTAATATAAAATAGTTCATTTCTATGAAATATATTAAAATATAGTCAATTGAAATGTTCCTATATATTAGTTCTGTTTTTTAATCATGATATTTATTTTTAAGAATTATAATATCTATATTTACTTATATTACTCGTGAAAAATATTGTTTATGTAACCTGTAATTGTTTTGAGCTTAATTAAATTTTCCAAATATCAGGTTTTTATTCACAATAGTAATATTACTATTTAAAGTAGTTAATATGTTATTTTAATTGTCACATTACCTTGAATAATTACTACTTCTGTCATTTAAACAATATTCATTACAATTCCACCAAAGGTATCATATTTTCAATTTATAAATTTTTTATTAGTTTAATGATATTTTGATTCAATTATATAGTGTTGTAAATAGGGTGATGATTCTAAAAGATTGGCGATATCCATATTTTTACATTTTCTATTTTCAATTTTCTATTATTCCAATTGAAATGTTTATTATTTTCATTGTTTTTAAGATAACTAATGTAACGATCATTATTTTTTATATATGTTTTTTTTGTTTTTTCTATATTTTGTTTGTACATACTGATATATAATAATGTAAAACATACATTAACATAGGAAACAAAAATTTATAATATACACATGGTCAAAACATTTATGATTTTTTTTTCTAGAACATGGATTACCTATGTGGTTCTAGAATGGTTCAGGGTAAGCTATGTGGAATCTCAGAAGAAACATTCATGGTGAATTGGATCTTAGACATAGTGAATTTCGTTCACAAATAATTTAAAAACCAAATTATTTTTTAAATATGGTTTTTAGATCAATTCATCATGGTTGGTGAATTGTTTAGAAAACAATTGGACCAACCAATATGATGTGGATAGAAAAAGACAGGTCCATATTCAAGGTTATCATAAGATTTTTCCAATTGTTTTTACTAACCATGAAGCCTCTTAAATATGAAGAATTACTATTTTACCACCAAGAATTGTTATGAGGAATCCCAAATTTTCATTTAATCATCCTTGTGCTTGATAAATGTGAACTCATCCACTTATTCATAAAACCCCACATCAATTTGGGTTGAATTTTGATGTTTTTTCTCGGGGATTAAGGTGATATATACCCGATTTTTTCCCTATTCAACTTATATTGTAATTTTTCTTGATATTTTTAATCTCATGAAAATTATTTTATTAATATTACATTTGGTATTTGTGTAATTAGCTGAAGTTGATGCAGATATTTCTCTTCCTAGACAATTGATGTCCAAATATTATACCAACCATCCATTATTCATTATATCTCTAATGATATTTCCTACTGTGAATTTATTAATGTATTTTTTGGTTTGAAAAGTTAAATTTCTTAAAAAACAATTAATATAGGTTTTGGGTTTTTCTGTTTTGGGGATTGTGGTCCACATTGGACCACACATAAATATTTGGACATGGTTCCTATGTGGTATATCGATTTTGTATGTTATCAGTGTTCATTACAACATATATTAAATTATAAAAAATTTATTATATTAATTAATTTCAATTTTATTATAATTTAATAATTTTAAATTTTTATACTTGAGTTTCTAATTCATTTTAGATTAAATGGTCAGATAGATATTAATTGAATTTTTTGGGAAATAAAATTGAGTTTCTGAGCTATAATGAATTTTTTTTGGATTTTTTTTAATATATTTGTTGTCTCACATATTATATGTATGGAATTTTCAAATTTAATTATTAATTCATGTGATATGTAAGGTCCCTTAATAATGGGATAACACCCTAACTAATTATATTATAGAATTAGTTATAATATATAAAATTTCTTAAATTGGAATAAAAGTAAAGGTCAATTATTGACCCTCATTCACTAGATTGTTTTTCTCAATAATTAATGATTGTGGCCATGATGATAGATGTATAATATTTAACCATATGAAATATCTAAATTATATGTTTGGGTGTCAGGGATATTTTTACTTGAATGTCTTCCCCTGTTAGGTCATATTGTGACCATGAAACACTATCAAGCATTATGTTATGCAATATTACCATGGTGTGAGCACTCATCTACCACTCGAATGGGACCACCAGGTCTGTGGACCCTAAATATACATGGTGGTGAGGTTGGGTTTATAGTCTGACCAGGTGGTGAATGGGGGAATTTTATGGGATTAAACCCCGTCATTGTTTTGATTCTAGAGTGGCTAAATTATATTAAGTAAATTATGTATTGAGAAATTAATTATACTTTAGAGGTCTATGATGTCCTATGAGTGATAGTGATGACCAATGAGATTGTATGATAATCATAAAAACATGGAGGATTACCTAACCTATGTGAATAACAACAAGATTCTAGTGGGTACCCTTGAAAGTTAACCCCATGTGAATGTATCATGCTATAAGTGGATATGAATGTGGGTGTAACTTGAAACGCATGTCAAACATGGGAGGCCAAGGGTCTGCAGACAACATGGTGGTAATTTGTGTTTATATATCCTTTAATATGATTATAACATATTATTTTGATAATATATAATATTCGTAATGATCTATAGGAGTTATAAATTAGGCCTAACACTATTGTGATTTCACAGGATGCCCAACATTCACAAATTGACATGGATAATTCATAAGCATTCAATGGATAACTGGGGTCTAATATAATTGTACATTGGGATAGGATTAGTAGTTTGGATTCAATCTTCCATTGGTAATGCAATGTTTGGTTCCTATTTATGTATATTATGACCAAGTATCATTGATTTTACAAAATTAACATGATAATTCCTATAATTACATGGATCTACTGATATAGTTATACTTCTATGAATTTATTCCATTAAACAATTCAATTGGATCTTCCAATAGACCATTATAATTTCCAAATAATCAATATATTTTAATATATTTATAAGGTACTATGATCATGTAAATCCTTTAGAACAAATGTTGGACATCCAAAGGGAGAAAGTTGAATCCCCTTGATCGATACATAAGATACTTCCATGGATTAGACTAACACATCAATGATTGTTTGAATGAGGTTTTGTGATGTATTGTTTGCCCAATATATATTTTTTGGGATTGAATGAGGATATTACAATTTTAAATACTTGTTAATGTAATAATCATTTATTCTATAACTTATATTATTTCATAGAGAATTCCCCAACATGGAATCACATATAATTATAAGTGTAACGAATTCTTAAGTGTTTCCATGGGGTTAATCCTGAGGGCTTTAGAAGGAAATGTAACACCCCATGATTTTATTTGTTTTCTTTCAAAAAAACATTTGTTATAAAATATCTTTATTAGAAAGGAACATCATGCTTGAAACGATCTACGGTATAACTTAAAAATATTATTATTTAAATATGACTGTTAAAACTAAACTATTAATTTAGAATATATGAATAGTAATAATCACAATATAAAAAATATGTAAAAAGGATATATATATATATAATATGAATTTATTAAATAATATGTATTTATTTTTAGTAGCTTCATTTTATGCTTAAAATTTCTTATTTCATAAAAAATAGTTTTATAGCATTTTTTGCATGAAAAATATAAATAATTTCTAATATATTTAGAAATTTTATTTTGAAAAATGAACTTCACATTTGAAAATATCATATAAAAATTATATTATGATGAATTTTGGAGGATTTTTGAACAGGAAAATATTTTTATGATTAGTACAATTATCAATTTTTAATTAAGACAGTAATCTCTTTTCAAGTATTTTCAATGAATATTTCTTATATGGATTGGTTTACTATTTAATTATTCTTTTATTACTAAATATATTTCAATTTTTACAACTGTTATTAATATTATGCTTCAATTTATAAAAAATACTTCAAGTGTTCAGAAGGATTTTTTCAAAAAATATCACTCTATTTTGACTTGTTATTTCAAATTCTTTCATTCCATATATAGAGATTGAATCAATAAAATGAAATATACATTTGGAATCATAGTTTACATATTTAAAAATGAGGAAAATTTTATTTTTTTCATTATGAGTAGAATCTATTGTACGAACATTACTACCTCCATAAAGATTGTGTAACAGTTCCATCAAGGATAAACTATGTGATAAGGAAATGATATTTCATATTATTTAATATAAGATAAAATTATTTCATCCCATATACCCTTATTAAATAAATGGAATTATTTTTGAGAATAATTCACATGAATATTTCTTAATAATGTTTTTATTCATTAAATTCATCAACATATCCCCCTATAAACACTTATAAAAGGACTCCACACTCCTCTATTCATTACACCACATTGAGGCACTTAGCTAGACCAAACTATTACAAAATATCTTATCAATAATAACATCCATAATATAGAGCTTCATTATTCTTAAAATTATATTTCAATGGTTCTTAAATAGGTATATAAATGATTTTTACTAAATAAGAGGTGGTTTTAACATTGATCAATTATGAAAATACAGGAGGAAATGGATTTATGTTTAAATATCATTTTAATTGAGATTGTTTATAATTTAATTTCAACTAGGGGAAATTATATGATTCTTATTTAATAAACCCCATTTTTCTTATCCTTTATTTGTTTCTCAAATTTGAATGTTTTAGTATCATCTTCGTCTCAATGATGGTAAAAATGGTTCTGAAAATTTTTCTAATAAAAAATACCTTATATCTCTCATGTAATTTTTAAATACTATTTATTATATATCATTGATTTCAAGAATAATTTACATAATGTTTTGGAATATTTTATAAAGATATCAAAATTCACATTTACCCATGTTTGTATATTTTCAAAATGGTCATCAAAGGAATATTCTTACAATTTTCTGAACAAGGTAATTTTACTGAAGGTCAAAATAGAATCGTTGATTTAAAAATTATGGAAATATTAAAATTTATTGATGTTATGACCCCTAAATTAAATTAATATTATATTATATGTTTATGTTATTATTTTCAAAAGGAATCAGCATAATTTTTTTGAAATATTCGGTTTTTAACAAGAGTTTTCAAAATGAAAAGGGGTTATTTTTGCAAGAAGATTTTGAAGTGATATTTTAATGGAAATTTTATCAATGATTGAATTATTTTAATTTACACTTGTTTAAATAGGGATATAATTTTTTGACAGATTCATTATATTAATCTATATCGTTTGGTGTCATGATAATTAAATATTGGTGGCACACATTTTACTTTCCATTGGTTAGGTTATGAGGAAATTTTAATTTTTTATGATTTTTGGGCATAAATATTATTGTATTATGATTATGTGATGGGTGGGTTCACCATATATATCCAATGTATTTGGTAGATATGGACAAATACTAAGAATTTTTTTTTGAACATGGTTTCTTATTCACAGCAAGATTTATGGACCATGTTTTATGTCCATTAGTTTATTCTTCGACATATCTTCATGTCTATATGATTATGTGTGGACGTATCTTCATATACATGTGTTATTTTATTGACCTTATTCTATCTCTATAACTTAATGACTGAACAAATATCTTTTTATAAATTTTTTAACTTTTATAAGATTATATTTTCCCATATTCGTATGTTTATGTTTCCTCACAAGGATCATGGTTGATTATTGATGATTTCACACTCTTATGAATATTGTATTTTGAAATGAGAATGTTTTGTACCATGACTCATGAATAAGGATGTTAGGTTTAATGGGTAAAACTTCCTTAATTTATAATTATTCTCTCAAACCCTTATATTTATCTATTGTATGATCCTTCCTTATTAGGGAAAATTTTTAAATATTTTTTCTACCATTATTGAGTTTATGTTGAGTTGGTCTAAAACTTTTTTAATTGTTTTTTTGGGTTATCTATATAGAACTATAGTGCAACGATGTATCAATCTATCTATATACATTATATGAGATAAATTTATATGTTATGGTGTAAATATTTAATTTCAAACTTAATTTATCATTCGGTTGATCTAATAAGTTGAAAGATACATTTACACTGAATGTTGATGTAATATTGTGTAAATAATGAATTGGAGTTGTAAAATATCATTCAATGCAATACATTTTTTTTGTAGGGTGTTTTTATATTTTTAACTTTTGACCATAAAAACTAATATGCATCCACCTCCCTCATTTCTCATGCACAGAATTAGTGGTTGAGAGTTTCCTTCCCCCACATGCTTGGTTTGTTTGGATCATATTCTCTCAAAAATGGAAACGAAAATATTTATTTAAGATAGATCATACTCATTATGACTATGATCCGTCCTAAAATTATTCTTCATTTTTCTCAATTAATTGAATTCTATTTCTGTGTGAGTTACTGTGACAAATTTTCTCATAATTTTTCAATTTCTATAATTATCTTTGTCTAGCATCAACTGGTGGGTGATACTAGATAATCAGTCTATATACCATCTTATGAATTTGTTATAATGGTTTTCCTCATGTTTTAGTTGACTAATGCACCATTGTTCCATGAACTAGTCCTTCCTCATGTTTCCAAATCAATGTTAAATTAATTAAAAGAGATGATTCTATATATAGGGAGTTGTACTTATAACCCATATTCCATTATTATAGGTTGTTTACCTATAAATGAACAACATATTAAAGTGTAGTGATATTTTTTCCATAACAAAAATATATTAACATAAATTTTATAATTTAGTTACATGAATTTTTAAAAGTTAAATACTTCACATAGATACTAGGTGTTGGTTGAGGTTGATGACAACAACTGAAACCACCACTTGCGGTGTATTATTTAAAATGACTATAAATTTTATGCATTAATGAGTTTAGAAAAACGATTTTCATGTATGTTATGTTCATTATTTAATATAATATATCTAAACTATATTATATAAATTGGTGAGATACCTTTCATGGCCCATATTCTTGGTTATGTGATTGAACCACCATATAAGGTGTTTGAGGCTTATGACTTATAAATAAAATAGATAAAATGTATATATATAAAGGGAATTTAATAAACATGTCCCCCTATATTTATTTCATTATTAATTTATTTAACTCCCATCATGATAATTTTTAACTGTGGAATCAAACATATGTTTTTATGAAATATTTCTTTTAAAAAATATGACTTCTTTGATAGCTTGTGTTGTACCAAATAGTGAGTTTGAACGAACATTACAACACTATTAAAATATTATGTTCCATTTATCTTATAATAATTATTTTTGAAGATATGAATAATAATATATATTTTATGAAATATATATTGAATTTACATTTATATTATTAATTCATGATTTGAATTAAAAAAATAAAAAAAGTATTTTAAAATAAAAGGGATGTTTTTCTTTAAAAAAATTTATTTCGACATAAAATTAGTTGTATATAAATATATTAATCCATATTGGTGAATTATTTTAATTAAATTTAAATTTTATTCACTTGATTTAGTTTTATAATCAATTATTGAATATTTTTATAAGCATGGGATCATAATAAATCTAGTCTTATGACTAGAAATATATTTTCCTTATGTAGTTTTTTCACCTTTTCCACACTAACATTAAAATTATTTTCATACATTTATATGTATTAAAATATATAAAATTGGTTACATATTTATAATTAAGAGTTAAAATTTGGTAATTATGTGCTTTTATTTTTTGATAATGTGAATAGTAACAATGGTAAAATTTATCACCATGGTAAAGATTAAATCATCTTAATATATTTTAAAACTAAGTAATATGACCATAAATATTCATCATAACTATTATGGTGTGGATGAAATTATAAAATTAAAAACTAATTATCAAAATATAGTTTTTAATGGATATTTTTCCATGAAAATGAATAATATATTATTTAAACCATGGGATGCGAAAAAATGTCACTCTCTTAGTTTTAAATATCATATTTTTTCAGTATATAGTAAAAAATTAGTTATTAATTAATATTTATTCTAATTTTGGTCCTAATGAAATTATATTTAGGATATTAATTTATTTATATGTTTTAGGAATTAATAAATACTTTGAATAATTACAAATTCTTGATTGAGTAATTATTTTATTAATATAAAAATCATATAAATTATATTAAAAATATTAAAATTAAAGTAAATTGTGATATATAAGGTGATTCAATAATTAAATAGATGAAAATGATATTTTTGGGATATAATACAATATTATGACCAATATTTACATGTATTATTTATGCTTTCAAAGTCAATGTATTGAATACTATTAAAATTGAGAAAAATAATATTTTAGAGAATTAATTATTTATTAATATATTTTAAAATAATAAAAATATTAAATACGAATAAAGGGGATACTATATGGTTTAATTTATCATCACCTATTCATTTATAGTTGATTTGGAAAAAATTTTCCCTAAAATTTTCTTGTTGTATTTTAATCTTATGAGAAATCCCAAAAGTTTCCCTCTCCACAATTCCTTTACTTCATTACAGAACCCTAATCATATTATTTTTTCTATCATCGGAAAAATAATTTCCTACAATACTAGATCCACATTGTAGTGGTGATTGTATTGTAAAAATGAAAAACCTAGGTCCCTGTAGATCTAATCTGAAGGAGTGGTTTTGAAGAAGAGGTAACCGCTCTAACTAGTCACATTCTTATTCTAGTCTTCTTTACCTAGTCTAACTCTAAGGTATGTATCATAAAATAAAAAAATGTGTCCTAAATATTCATAATATCATAATTATTGTGAAAATACCATTATAACCCCACTATCCCATCAAATAATATGTGAATGTATTGCTCATGCATAGGTATGTCTTTCCGTCTCTATGTAGAATCACACTTACTTTTTCCTCGGCATCTCTTATCAACGTTAATTATCATGGTTTTAATGTTTATATATATAATATATTACATAATTATAATTATTTAATTCTAATATCATGTCTTCTTTGTTATCATACATATTTTGGGAAATGATAATGCCACTTGTCCTTGTGTATGGACAACCGTTTATAAGATGTGATGTGGCTTGTTTTAATATATATGTCACATGGATGATAATGATGATTAATTTTAACAATATATATGATATACATGATATAATTATGATTATATAAATTTTAATTATTATATTACATTCTTTTATTCCATCTGTTGAAAAACGGATGCAATGATCATATGTACGTACGACCTACCCTCTCCATAAACAGTTTGATTAACATTTATATCTAAAATTTTTATGAACGATTATAAATAAGAATATATTGAATTAATATTATTTTAATTCCATATTAATAATTATTAAATGAAGGAATCATGATTAAATTATAAGGGCCACAACTTTCATATCTAAACATACTTGTAAAACGATGTAGTTGTCACCCAGAACAATGATTTTAATAAATAATAATTTATAAAAGGGTGAGAAGTTATTATAACTAAATCAAAAATGGAATTAATAGTTTTATAGAAATAATTTCTAAAAACTATATATTTATTATACATGACTTTTGAATGTGAATAATGAAAATTGTGACTTTAGTTATAGATTCATTTCATAATCTTATAGTGATTCAAGATTTTTATGTTTATGTTTCCATTGGGAAATATTTCACTTCCATTACATATATTCAAAAAAATAAATTTTTTTAATATATTTGGAAATAATAGTTTACCCATGTTTTTCTCTTAAAAATATTATTGGATGGAATTTTGTTTTATAAACATGATTCTTTGTGACTTTTCTGATGAAAACACATAAGGGTTGTGTTTTCATCCTACATGACATTAGAATATTTTCCCACAATCATGATGCATTAATTACTTTAATATTTCATTAAAATATTATAATAAACATATCATGGAATATTTTTCCATTATAATTGTGGATCTTTTTAAAATGACTTTGAAATAGAAAGGATATTTTCTACAGTGAACTATTTCATGTGATATTTAAAAATCATTTTTCATCTAAGATAAGATTATTTTATATTACATATTATTCTATAGTGATATGATCCAAGAATACAATCTTCATTATTTCTTAGGTCGGTTTATGTTTATGATGACAATAAGATTATGAAACTTGATCCTTTTCAATGATTAATGTTATGATAAAGTATTTATGAAAACCATTTATTTTAATGGTTTATGATTTGATATATTCTATTGTGGAACACATATGTATGGTTTTGATTATGTGATGTGTGGTACCTATATAACTCATAAATTCCTTAAGTAATGAATGATGTCTCATGTGGTTAAAAGGGATGGAATGGGAGTTCAATCCAGTTAAATAAGGGTTATTTTCTATTATGATTCCATTGGGGGTGAAAATTGACTACTTAAATTGTGTGGGGAGTGATCCCAATCCACTATGATATTATTGGAAATAATATATGAATACTAAGGAAATTATTTTCTTTTCTTATATGTATGCCCAATTGAATGTATTATTCCAAATTTAAAATCTCATAGATTATGTTTCTTTTTAAATCATTCCATATGAAAATTCAAGATTTATTCAATAACACATAGTTATGATTTTGATATATATAATTTAATTTTCAAATGTTATCTTCATATTTTTATTTTTTATTCACATGTTATATTAATGTAATCATTGATATATCCATTGTTTTCCATTTTTATGAATCTAATCTCACCATTTTATTTTGTTTCCTTTCACATGGATTTTTGGAATGGTATTAATAATGATGTATCAATAATGTTGCATCATATGAAGAAATAAGTGGGAAAATATTTAGATATTTTATGAACTAATAGTTTTTTATTTAAATTTTCCAAAGTCCATATACCATTATAATTATCATGATTAAATTTTTATAATTTACTAAAAATATACATAAACGATTCAGTATCTATTTGTAAAAATATTGGGTATATATAGTTGGTATTAAATTATATGATTAAAATTCCTTTATAAACTAGTATGATAAAACATTATGGGTAATTCTAAATATAGGATACAATACTAATGTTTTATAATGATTACGAATGGACTAGGGTAATCCTAAGGTTTCATAAATGAAGGTACTGACATTTAAAGATCATTTAAATGATTTTTCATTATTATGTTGTTTTCTAGTCTAATTTTTTTCTCTCAAAATATATATTATGATTTTAGTTAAAGGTCATTACTTAGTGGAATTGTGTTATTGATAAATTCAAATGAAAATGAAATTATATTCCTCATGATCTGTCAAATGTTGTGGGAGATGGAATGAGAAACCCCACTCTTATGATCATGTAACATTATCATTGTGTTAATCAATCACAGTTTCCAAATGGTCAATGGAGGGAACATCATACTATAGAATCATTTTTGATAAAACATACACATTCATTTATTAGCTCTTATGATCCACTAGTCGATGAGATATAGATCAACACCGTTGGGGAAATAGATTATTTAAAAAATAATGGGGAAATGAAAATAATTTCTTTACTCTTCATCATATGGACGAAGAAGAAGACATATGGTTGAATCTTATCATGATTATAAGATATGTGGGTGAAATTGAATCCACCAAATGGAATGATATTATGAGGATATTCCTCAACAACAACTTCCATTGTATTCTATGTACAAATATGGAGAAGGAATTTATTGAGCAAAAAAAATGGAAGATTCGTCCATTGGTATATATGATAAATATTTTACAAGTCTTCAAAGGTATGAATATTGGATAATTATTATCTTAGAATGTAAATTTTTTAATAATTTGGAGGGATAAAACCATTTTCCTTAACAAATTAGATATAACTCATTTTAGAACTTATGGAAAAAATATATGATGAGATCTTAATGTGGATATAGATATTAGAGTTATGAATCAATATCATGGTTATGATAGGAAAAAAAATTTGTAGTCAATGGAAATTATTAAACACATTGAGAAAAGAATATTTTAATTTCCTTTTTTCTAAAATTTTTTATGGAAAAATTGTGGAAATTATTTTATGGGAATAGGTAAATGTTCCATTGGTGGATATAAATATTATTATGAAATCAAATGTTGATGTGATGTGAAGAGTTTAATTAATTATACGAATAGATAAAATTCTCCAAAGAATACACCACCAACAATCTAATGTTACAAATTAAAAGAGTATATAAATTATACTAACCTTTCTACGAATCTCATTAATTTTGATGATCATCATTAACAACCAATTAAGCCAAAACACACGAGTAAATATCACATGATCACAACATTAGATGTGTATTATGAGAATAATGTGGTTAAAGGTAAACATATCATCCACTCTATAATATCTAATATCATATATGATTCTTAGATCCACCAGCACTTTTATTTCTAAATATGTTTCTAAAGTTATCACTATATCACCTCAATAATTAGATGTTCAGTTAGCTATGAACACTAACAATGGTTCTATATTATCTTAATAATTATTATCCTACTAATTTTTATAGGAAATTAATTCCTTAAAATATTTTCATTCTCCCTTTAGTTGAATTTTATGAGATTTTTATCATGGATTGGTTTCTTTATATAGCTCCCATATTAATTTTCATGTAAGGGATGTCACTTTTTATTTTCTGAATGAATCTACAATAATTTATCGATGCACATATGAATATTAACTTACAGTGGAAATAACTTAAATATTTTGGTTCTTAATTCCTATAAATGAATGTTATCTAACTCATATAGTTGGGGAGAAAATCATCATTAAGGATACACCTATTGTATAAGAGTTTCTTAGTGTCATTCTCGAATAATTACAAGGCCTTCCACTAAATACTGAAGTTTATTATTCAAATAGAACCCATACCTACTATTATACCAATTGAAAATACGTCATATAGAATATACCCAATTGAATTACAATAATTTATGATTAAACATTATAATATTCTTGAAAATTGATTTATTTTGTCCACTAATTCACCTTGGGATAAACCAATTCTCTATTTTAAGAATAATGATAGGTCATTGAAACATTTAATTGATTATTGTGATCTTAATAAAATTACAATAAAAAAACTAGTATCATCTCCCTTAAATTGATTAATTATTTGATCAAATACATGGAGCTCCATACTTTTTAAATATTTATTTCAATTTTATATATCATTAATTGAGGGTCATGTTTGAAGAAATTCCCGACATGGCATTCCATAAAATCTATAAATAGTATGAATTTATTGTGATTACTTTTATTCTAACTAAATCCCACACAAATTTCATATATATAATTAATAGAGTATTTAGAGAACATATCAATTAGTTTTTGGAAGTATTTGTTGATGATATTAATTCATATTAAAATAAAAAGGATGTGCATGATGATAACGTGAGGGTTATACTAAAGACCATGATGAATGACATTATATATGAATAATTTATAATTTATAAATTATGGATTCACAAGGTTTCATTTTTTTGGTCATATATTTTCGTGTGATGGTTTATTAGTAGATCATTCAATGATACAAGTTATAGAGAAATTCCATAGAAAAACAATGGTAACTGAAATCTCCATGTTTTTTTGTCGAAGGGGTATTCAGATACTTTTGAGTGAATACATACAATAAATCTTTTTTGATCAGTATATATGTCTCACATTTTCCCATAGATATAATGCCTCCGTATCTTTAATTAATGTAATATAATTTATAACTCCAAATCAATATTTTTGAATTTTTTTTTTCCATAAACCTTTAACTAGTGTGATTCATAAGCTATCACCATATTATTTAGTGTGAGAACACAACCCCATTCCTTCATTGATCCATAACCATTGTTCACACTACCATATTCTGGATAATGGTTAATGAACTATAGTTATGGATCAATGAAGGAATGGGGTTGTGTTCTCACACTAAATAATATGGTGATAGCTTATGAATCACACTAGTTAAAGGTTTATGGAAAAAAAATATTCAAAAATATTGATTTGGAGTTATCAATTATATTATATTAATTAAAGATAAGGAGGCATTATGTCTATGGGAAAATGTGAGACATATATACTGATCAAAAAGATTTATTGTATGTATTCACTCAAAAATATCTGAACATTCTCCAAAGATGATGGTTATAGTTTTTTAAAAATTATGACTACTCAATATTTTATAAACATGGGATTGTGAAAAATGTTGCAGATGATTTGGGCCAAAATGAACACCAAATATTTTCAATAATAAAGATAACAAAATATACAATATTTAAGGAATTTCAAAGGATATATATAAAAATAAAAATTGAATGTGAAACATATTATCTTGGTAAAATGAATGTTCATCCACCATTCCGTGTGAGGTTTAATTAGGTAAAAAAGAAGATGTTGAGATGGAAATGGTGAAAATGTTCATAATTTCATCCTTGATTATGATGGAAAAATATGTTTTAGTTACCATGTATGTGTCCCACTAATACCATATTTTAATAAGGGTCTATTGGATGAGTCCCATAGGCCATCATTATTTATTCATCTTGTAATTACATTATATATAGAGTCCTAAAAGAATTTTTTTTGTGGGATGGTATGGAGAGAGGTATTGTAATGTTATTTCATAGTTATTGTTTTTCTATAATGGTTATGGATTAAAGACAAAAGATTAAGGGGATTTTACAACCATTTACAATACTTAAAGAGAAATCAGATAACATCATCATGTATTTTTTATCAGACTCTGTAAATTATCTAATTTCCATAATTTTATATAAGTTATTGTTGATTTCCCTAAAAATTAGGAATACATCATTATATGAGTTAATATTTACCTCTTTAATTGACTTCCAAAATATATATTATGTCATAAGATTTCAGGAATTACCACTTTCTATTACATCTGTTAGAGATCTACGACTTACCTGAATGCTCTGAGTAGGTTTTCAATTGCCTCTAAATAAATATTTATTAAACAATAATACTTATCATCCATAGAGATATGTTCTATTTAAGAGTTGAAATAAAATTATATAATGGATTTAGATATATATCATTATGGATTTCAAAGGGGGTTGGTAAAAACACCTTTCATTGGTGTAATTTTATTATAACAATATCTGTCCTTTGAGAATTCCAATGGATCATTGTGAATTCCCCTACAGTATGAAGTGATGAACCCGAACATGTTATAATGTACATAGAAAATTAAATTTATTGGGATATATTTTTGGATAAGAAATTTCTATGAAGGTTAGATAAATTTAAAAGAACATAAAAGGAGCTCAAACTCGGAAAATATGTTATGATGACACTCATCAATAATATCCACTGTTCTAATTTCATAATAAGGTATTCCTATAAATACCTCCTTGGAAGATGGTGATCATATTTGAAAATAAGGTTATACAAATGCTTATGTATCTAGAGTAATTTTAAATTCATGAGTGAATCGAGATGGTAGCTTATCTTTTAGAGCTTCCACAAAATCTCTCTAATTCACTTTATGGGGTTTGTGTATATTTATTGATGAAGTAAATATCTAATAAATATCATGTAAAAAACATATAGGTCATACAATTAGTGAAATATATTTATTATAAAGAATATATAGTTGAGATCTTTAGATTACAGATATAATGTTCTATAAAACATGACCACTGGACTAGTAAATATTTTGCAGTGAAACCACCAATATGAGGAAGATTTATGGGCACCTGGGGATCTTATGTGGTAGAGGTATCCTAATCTGTTTTTATACGAGTGATGAAATTCAAGGGATAAATTCATTTTATGGTGGGTAGAATGTAATACCGTGATTTTTTATGAAATATGTACCTTTAAATAATTTGATTCCTTTGATAGATTGCAAGGCACAAAATAATGAGTATAAATGAACAGCCTAACATTCTTAGAATATTATCTTACCATTAAATCCCTTCCCATACCTTGGTAGATATTAATATTAATAACTAGTTTAAAAAATATATATATTGTATACATTTATATTATAAATTCATGATTATAATTAAAAATGAAAAATATTTTAAAATAAAAGTGACATGTTTCATAAAAAACAATTTTAAACATACAATGAGATTTATATTAATATTTTAATCTCTATTGGTGAATTTTTTTAATGAAATTTATATTTTATTGAATTTCTCAACTATTTTAAACATTTAAAAAATATATTTCTAATTATTGGAAAATAGTATATCAATTCTAATGCCTCAAAATGAACATTTCCTACAAAGATGTGTTTTTCACATATTGGAAACATTCATTAAAATCTATTTATTCACTTTATATGTTATTAATTATATTAAAAAATTTGAATACTTATAATTTAGTTGATCAAATTTTGTAATTAGGCCCTTTTATTTTTGGTCAATGTGAATTGTATCCATGCTAAAATTTATCAACTCAGTCATGGGTAAAATGGATTTATATAGTTTATACCTAAGTGATAAGGCCATAGTTAATCATCTTAAATTTTATTTTATGAATTAAATTATACCCTTAACACATAATGATCCAAATATCATTATTTAATGGACATGATTACACAAAAATGAATTAAATTTTATTTAAAGCAAATTGGAAAAGTGTCACTCTATTAGTTTTAAATATCATTATTGTTTTAACATAGGGACAAAAATTAGTTATAGATGAATATTAATAGTAATTTTAGGCCTAATGAAATTTTATTCTATATGGTAATTTTTTTGTAATTTTTAAGAATTAAAAAATTAAAATAAATACATACACAATGATGATGTATTTATTATTCATTTAACAGAGAAATTATATAAATGATATTTTAAATATTATGTGTAACAAGATATGTGATATTTATGGTGATCCAAAATTGATCCAGATGACCATGAAATGTTTATTATATAAAAAATATAAATGTTTTTAATTAGAAATGTTTCTTTCATGTTTTTAATGTCAATGTAATAAAGAATGTCAAAAATGAAAATAATTTTATTTTATGGGATTAATATTTTATTAAATAATTAGAAAATCCTAAAAATATTTAATAATAAAAAATTGGATAATATTTTTTTAAAATAACATTTGATCATTTATTATCTATTTGGAATCATTTTCTCTAGAATTGTCTAATTATATTTTAATCTTTTTAGAATTCCCAAAAATTTACATCACTAAAATTATATAAGGGAACTTATTCATTAAATTAATTTCACTACCATGACCCTGATAGCTCAACCATCCTCTTAAAAATTATATTCAAAACTTCCCTATAAACATTTTATAGGTTATGGTCTTCTCAAAATTCAAGCCCTTGAGCCGATTGAATGACTTCTAAAGGATTCATTTCAAATAAGACGAAATCCCTCTAATCTATCACATCCTTTTTATACTCTCCATTAACTACTCAAAATAGATGATATTAATCATAAAATAATAACTTTAGTATCCTAAATATTATGAAATTTCATTATGATTATGAAAATTACATTATAAACCCTCTTTCCCATCAAATAATATGTTAATGTGCTGCTCGTACATACACACAGCTTACCGTTACCATGTTGCTATAAAATTCATTTTTCATCAACAGAATTAATAGTTTAGAATTATGATTAGTTTAATTATTATATGTTACATTCATGACATTATTATACTTATGAAATTATAATATCATGTATACCTTATTATTGTTCTTTTTTTAGGAGAAGATAACGTCACTCATGAGTAGGTATGGACTACCATCTCCAGGATGCAATGTGATTTTTTTTTCATATACATATCACATGGATGGTAATAAGGATTAATTTTATGAAAATATATGATATATATTATATAAAAATAATTCTATAAATGATAATTTTTTTTATATTTATTTAATTACATCATTCAAAAAATGGATGCATCGTCCATGTGTATGTACGACCTACCATTTCTATTAATGGTGTAATTATTTTTTATATCAATAATTATCATTAACTGTTTTAGATATGTCGTTAATTTATTATATATGATATTTATTTCATGACTAAAATTATGTAAATTATGCATAAATAATCAAATTATAAAAACTATGACTGTTTAACTAAAACTTGGATGGAAAACAAAGCAATTATCACACAAAACATGGATTAGAATAAAATAATATTAATAAATCAGTTATAAGATTTCATATTTAAATCATAAATGTTATTAATATGCTTATAGTATACAATTATTAAAAATGGATATTTTTTATATATGAGTTATTTTAGGTAAATGATGAATTTAGACAGCTATGTAAGGGGTTTATTTCACATTCTCTCAATCATTTGACATTTTTATGTTTAGGTCTCTTTTGGCGGATATTTCACTTCCTTCTTCATGTTTTCTATAAAAAAAATTAAAAAAATTACTACTTTTTAATAATTTTTTCTATAATTTTCATTTTATATAACAGTTTCAGGGGAATATATTTTTTTTATTTTCTTAATGAAGTAATTCGTAACGTTTCTAATGAAAATACATGTGCAATGTTTTTTAACTTATAGAACATGAGAGGATTTTTTTGACCATCGTGAAACCTTACTTACATGAAGTTTTTTTATAGTATTATAATGTTACTTTCAAATCAAATTTTTTTCCATTATAATTTCATGGAATTTAACAAAAAATTTAAAAATAGAATGGATATTTTCCTCACAAATTATTTCAATTTGTAATGTCCAAAGCATGGAAGTCGTGGAACCTATTCCCTCATTCGGATTGACACATGCATCAGGATCACTTCCCCATATGCTAGAGGAAGCTGACTGATAGTGAGGGTGAAATTGAATATATAGGGATATTATACCTTCTTCACCGGAGTAATCACTAAAGATAAATAAATTATGCAATGAAAACTTGTAAATAATAAATATACATAATACGTTCATTTCCCAAAACTATGCATAATCCCATAACTAATAGAAAATATTATATATTGTTCTATATAGTTCCAAGTGTCATGGAAACCCCAAAATAATTCAATATTTGGGAAACCTAAAAACGGATCCTGACTCCATGATGGGATCCCTCATTAATAGACATCTCTAGATAAAATAATATATCAAGGATACAGTCCTTGATTTTTTACTGACCTAAAAACATGATGTCTACTCAGGTGCCCAATGGAAGTATGAGTAGTGTTTGAGTAAAACTCATTAGGCCCCAAAAAATATGGAATAAAAAAATATCCAATATAATAATGTCTTATACAAATGTATAACAACATAAAGGGAAACAACTAAATAAAAAACATCAATAAATTAATAAATACTTAGATTTATCACTTTTACTATTTGTTTAAAATCATTACCATATTCATCAATCCACTTTGGCCTATATCAGTCAATAAAAAATAACATCTGGATTATGATCCCTAAATCATAAGAGAACCCATTTCACAATCCACTTTTGTTAACATACATGGAGAGTCGTTCTAGGTATATTTCCTCACATTGGTTCCTCAGTCTAAGGGCATTACCACTTACATCTGTTAATTGCATGGAGCCTTAGTTTTTCACCCTAATCCATTAAATAACTCAGTGGGCCTTTAGAATAATTTTTGTCGACCTGTGGGAGGAGGCTCATTTCAATACCTCAAACTACTAATAAGCCTTGTCCGCATTATTCCTTAAGAAACAAACATATAAACCATTAACAAATAAATATGATTAAAAAAATTTATCTATTTGAAACCATTTTTCATTTTATAAAAAATCTATATCCATTTCATGACCCATTTAACGCATTCTCATTTAAATGCCATATCCCTTTAACACATAGAGCATTTGAATCTTATGATTCATTTAGAACATTTTCCATTATATAAAACACCAATTTATTCCACACACTCAAATAAGAAAATTTTAAATCAATTCATTACATAACCTTGTCCAACATGTCAATATATTTATCATGGGATCAAACACATAATAATTTAATTCGTCAATAAACAGTTCAAATTCATGTTTAAGGAAGGAGACCACCCAATGGGTGGACCTTATCCTTCTCTAACCAACCTATATGCATCCCATGGGGATCATGTGCAGTTAAAATCATAAATTGACCAACTAATTTATCATTTCAATCATTGAACAAAAATTGAAAGAACATTGGAACTAGTCCACAACTATATAAAACATAATTTAACCAAAATAATATAATATATAACATCATAACCACCATCCTCAATTCTAAAGATAATCACTCACTTACCCATATCCTTTGATTCAAACTCTTACAACCATCAAGGACTTAACCTATGATATGCTATAAACATATGGTTTTACAAACATCAAATGAATGAGAAAAACTACACAATCCATAATCAATTAAAATTAAGTATAAAAAGTTTTATATTCTCTCACAGATTCCATTTCTACATAATGGTACACAAAACAGGTTAGAAATGTTGTAGAATGATCTTTGGGATATTTAGGGTGATTTGGTTCTTCATGCTTCCTCCAAGTGTTTAAATAGTGGGAAATTTTATATGAAGAACAATAACTTATGATATAGAAAATGGTGATTTTTAAAATTTTTAATGGGGTACATTTTTTAACTTCATGGTTTTCCTAATTGTGCACCACCCATTATCCAAGAGGGTTCCAAGTCAAATGGTGTCCTAGGGTGACCACAGAGTTTGAAAAAAATTGCAGTGACCCTGAGAGATAACTCATTCCCATCCCATATTCCTTGGCCACCCCATTCTCATGTTTTTCTCAAAATATGCATCCCAACACCAGGTAAACATAAAGAGTCTAGACTGTTAATAATAACCATGTTCAAATCATGAAACAGGATCTGAATGGCCACTTTCTTCCCCCTTTTATGTTTTGAACCTCTAAGACACCCCCGATCCTTATCAAACATTGAGTAAACTTTTCATTAACCCTCAGAAATGGATTTACAATAGAATTTAAATAATTATTTACACTGTATGAATTTTGGGATCATACAACCTACTCTCCTTATAGCAGGTCAGCCAAACGACACACTACCATGTATCTAAGTCACTTATGAAAAGAGATCAGGATAATTTAACCAAAAATTTGTGTCTATCTGACACATTTCTACCTATACATTACCATGTTTTCATAACACATGAACCAACAGAACTATATTTCCCAAACCACATCCTCATTATGGTCCACATTACGAAATAGATGCTCTTCGGATGACGCATTAGCCCTAACCTCAGCATCATCAACATCAATCACAAGAGATGGTTTGGGGTGATACGTCAAAAGTTGTGACAAATGAAAAACAACATGTGTGCCATTATACCAATTTGGAAGAGAAAATCAGTATTACATTGGTATGATTTTCTCTACAATCACAAATGGTCCCATGTATATGGTCATTAACTTTCCTAGTTTCCAAATCGTATGATGACCCAGCTTTGGTGAAACCCAAAAAAACAAAAAATAACCTCCTATAAACTCAAGGGTTTGAGGACATTGATAAACATATGTCTAATTACAGTTCATTGTTGTATACATTCATTTATGAATCAACTTAACATGATTTTTCATCTCCTGTATGAGACTCGGTCCAAATAACATTGTTTCACCATATTTCAGCCAACATAATTTAGATCTAAATGGACTACCATAGAGCTTCTCATATGGTTCAATCTGAGTAATTTCCTGGTAACTATTATTGTAGGTTAAATAAAAATGATACATGTGTCTCTACCAAGATCGACCAAATTCTAGAACACATTCCCTCAACATGTACTCCAACAACTAAATAGTACTCTTCAACTTACCATATGTTTATGGGTGGAAATCCATATTAAAAAACACTTTGTTACCAAGAACCTTATGTAACCCCTACCAGAAGTGTGACATAAAATTAGGATCAAGGTCTAAAACAATTTTCTATGGAACCCCATCTAAATGTAGAATCTATAGAACATATAAATCGCCCTACTAGTCCACAATGAAGGTCTCTTGTATTGGTATGAAATGTGTTTTCTTGGTCAATTGGTCCAAAACTACCCATATCATGGAATTAATATAAGGGATACATTGATGAAATACCACCATATACATCATAATTTAATCCTAATCCATTATTTATTGGAACATGGCTATAATAAACCACCCAGTTATTGATGCTTGAACTTCACCTACTAGCAGGTGCAGCATTGTGTCAACAAAAATGCACACTTTTTCATACCTGGAAGCCAATACTTTCAAGGAATATCTGGATATATCTTTTTTGACAAAGGATGCACCACCCACATTGAATTAATGAACTCACACATCACCTTCTCATTCATAAATTTGAGTACAATCATATGTCGTTGTATAAAAACAATCTCTCAATCTTCAACGGTCCAATCGGAAGGTGAATCCCCACCTTCAAGGATTTCCCTCATGTCCAAACAGAGAAGATCATCATAGTCCCTTTAATTTATCCAATATAGAAACATGTACATAACTGATAAGGATGTGATGGTAACTTTTCATTATCCATACTTAACCTATATTTTCATTTAAGAAAACATATTAATCATCTTCCCCTCAGATTTGGATTCCTGAACTACCAAATTCATAGACATCCAACTCAAAGCATCATCAACACTATTTTATTTTCCCAATGAATAAACTAACTCAAAACCAAAATATCTCATGTACTCAACCCTTTTTCATTGTCATATATTCAAATTAAGTTGCTATAAGATATACGTAAGGATTTTATGATCGGTGTACATAGTAGACCATTCTCCGATCATGTAATGCCGCATACATATTAAATCCCAAACCACTATGGATAACTCAAGCTCTTGTGTAGGGTTGAAGTTTTTATGAGGTATTGACAATAATGACTCATAGACTACAACCCAATCATCCTACATCAACATGGGCCCAATCCCAACCCCAAATGTCATGACCCCCTCCATCCATAGATACCCCTCATGGGATGGGTGTAAAGAAAGGGATATAATGACCTCCCACGTCCCACCTCCATTAGGCCCCGAAGTGGCAACCAACACGAAGGGTAAAATTATCTCACAAATGGGATGCATTTCCCTTTAAAATAAAACATTACTATAATACATTATGAATCAACTATTAAAAACTCAATGACACATAAAA
The DNA here is from genome assembly GCA_963277665.1 of Viscum album. Lineage (NCBI taxonomy): Eukaryota > Viridiplantae > Streptophyta > Magnoliopsida > Santalales > Viscaceae > Viscum > Viscum album. Next base: position 1,512,871,759 of record OY728122.1, on the reverse strand, counting down.
AATTAATCCAAACCATCACACTGTGCATGTAAAAATAAAGACATACACATATACAATTCTCCAAAAGAAAGGCCTAAATATTAAATCTAAGGTATTGATATAACAATATATCTAAATATTAATCAATAAATGACCAGAAGAGACCACAAAGTCCTCATAGAAACATAAAAATAGTTTTCATATAGGTAGGGTGATCATACAAGATTACTCAATAGGAAAACCAATTTATATTTTTCACAAGTGGGAGAAACATACTAATGCTCCCGTCAAAACATAGAACAAAAAAATCAAACCAAACAATGTATACTAGCCATCCCCACCTCACCACATAAGGATTACAAGGTAACACAAGTCAAGTAAATTAATAGAGTAAGAAAATTGATAGGTTGGAATCCCTACACCACTTTCCCAATGATTAGCCGCTCTCACACACTGATGAAAAATTTCTTGGTTCTCCCACTTCTTTAGAATCCACCATGCCACAACCCTCATGGACACACCTAGGTGACATATATAGTCCCAAAACCTCATAAAATAAAAAAATCACATACCACCTACAAACACCTTGGCCACGACCTCATCACATCCCACCAACAAACACCTTTTCCACAAAACTATGTCTTATTCGTAGACACCTAGGTCACAAAACAACTGATCTCATCTCATAAACCCCAAGAAAAGACAACACATCTTATCTCATCCGATAGAATCCTTGGAAATAAAATTCTCCTGCACACACTTGGGCCTCACCGACCACAACCTACATGAAGAATCACGGGCAACCTCCACCTGGAAGTGGGATCCTGGATGAGTGGGTGGCCATTCATCCATCCTCTCATCGAGATGTTTTGGAAAGACACCCTCCCTGTAATAGTGGGGGTTTTCAGCACGTAGTTCTCAAAAAGGGTTAGGTTATACATAGAAATCACAAGGAAAATACAATGTATATAAATTTATATTTATAGCACAGAATCCCATCCTATGAAATTATAAAAATGACTAACCATCTCATATAGTTCACATAGTCCCTACCACGTTAAATTCACAAAATACACAAATGAGGCATAACCATAATTTGTTTTAAATATTTAATACATATTCTAGAGTTTCTATTTTATCATCAATTTCAAATTTATCATCAACTTGATTTGTAAAATAAAAATTCATCATAAATTACATTTCATTTTGAGGGTCATCTTATTTCCTATTCCAACCCATTTGATTACACTAATAATTATCAAGTTAATCCACACAAACCATCATCAAAATCCTCATTGAACATGTCCATTGAAAATTACAAACACACAGAATTAATTTCATTGACACTCATGTGGTTTTAATAGAACCAACCAAAAATCATGTGCACAACAACAAACATGCAGAACACAAGCCATAAGTATCATTATATGTTAAATCCACATTTAGCTTCGTAAAATATTTAATAAATATAAAATAATCCCATATTAACAAACAATTGGTTCATTAATATTCTAGGTTTTTATCATTCATACATTAGTTGTTCACATTCCACATGATATTTCATATAACCAATTTTTCTAAATTATTACCATGTAGAGATTTCCATTTAGTTCTTTACTTCCTAGGAAAATAGAATTAATTCACACATTAAAAAAACATGCACATATGGAAGAAGAACAAAAACCCCCATTACATTCTTTCCAGATACCTACATCACCACCAATTTATAGTTATAACCCCTTTTTCCATCCTTTCTACACAACCACATCATAACCATCATACATCCCCATTGTACAAATATATATACCATTACAAAAAACATAGCCCCACTGCATAAAACATCTCCTCCACTACCCCCACATATCAAAACACATTCATATTCCCTTCATCATATCAGCCATGCCATCCCAAAACACACATTCTTGTCCACAAAAAGCCACAACACATAACAGAGCAAGACATGCTTCCAAATTTAGCATGGCATCCCTTATGCAATTCCACTTAATTTAGGGTGTTATAAAATTAACCATTGATTTCTAGGGAATCCATTTATTTTAAAAAAAAATACATGGCTAAACAATTATATGATAAGTGAAAACAATATCCACTTAACATGCATACGTCTCACAAACCATAGACTACTGAAAAAATAGTTACCTCCAACAACCGTATTTTCAGTGGGTGTTTAGCCCATACAATTCAAACCATCCCTCAAAATTTCAAAAACACATTGGGGTCATACATCACATTCCCCTAAAACATTGAATTGAATATAAATCTATTCATTATCTCCCTTAATCTGGTTATGACTACGTTCAAAAGAGTTGACAATAATAAACCCATCCCACATGATACACATAAAGAGAAATTAAGGAAAACCCTACTTGGAAGGATGATGACTGAGACAACCTTGTTCCACCAAAACTGGGGTGCACATGTAATAGGAAGAAGTCCATGGAAAAACATGAACAAAAATATACATCATCTAATTCAACTCCTATGGGAAGAATGGTTTCAGGTGGCCCATATCAAGAAAAGTTTGGATGTACAAACATGGGGAGAAGGTAAAGAATAGTAGAGGATCTTTGGCCTAGAAAAGACATATCTGAATCTCAAGGGATTTAAAAAGACTTAGAATTTTTATTAAAGAGTATCACATTAAACCACAATGTTTGACCAATTAATAGTCTTTGTATTTTTAAAAAATCATGATATCATCTATAACCCATGAAATTGATTCAATCCCACATAAATATGGCATTAAACTCATTTTACATCATAAGGTACATCAAAAGGGATAACCTGGAAAACTCGGGAAATTTATAAAAATTTGGAAAACAATTGAATTGAGTCACCACAACCTCTAGAAGAGTCACATCCAGTGAGTCACTACCAAACGAATCACCACCATAGAGTAACTACCAAGACAATCCACTGCCATAATGAGCTACCACCAGAATGATCTACCACCAGAATGAGCTACCACCAGAATGAGCTACCTCTATAATGAGATAACATTATAAAACTTTAAATTTTACAAAATCTGAAAATGATTCACCGTTGGAATGACTCATATGTCCCAAAAACACCACAGCCTTCCCAAAAACACCTTAAACACTAGACTTATCAAAAAGTAGGGGACCAGAATGTCTGGGTCGTTATATCATATAACTCTCCAACTATTATGTCCTATGAGAATTCCAAACCATCCTGAAATAAAGAGAGGAAGGGTCTGAACAACCACCCCTCAAGATACCTCTCTAGTCTCTCGATATATTTGGAACACAATAACCACTGGGGAATGATGTTCAAATCTACACAACATATTAAAAACAATATCCCTGGGGAGATTTCTCTTAGAATGTAAAATAATCACATAGATATGTATAACAAGTCCATTTTGTAATAAATAACAGCCAAACAACCATAACAACACCAAGTAATATATCACATTAAAAAACAATTCTCACTGTTTTTAATAGTAGGAGTATATTTTAGATGAGAAAAAACATTGTTACGCATTTTTACTTCATCAAATGAACTTATATATACCATTGAATGAATATCTATACATGTATTTTTCTCATTTTAAATATATAAAATTTAAATTCTAAATAGTTAATACACATCTTGATTAACATATCATGATGACAGATATTACCATTCTCAAGTAACATTTTATTAACAACATAGTCATGTTATTTATGACATGTTTTTAAACCAAATTGGTGTGGATTTTAAAATCTAACCATGATTCTTCAAACAATCTATTACTTTCCAGAAATTTATCTCAACCTTCATTTTGGAACATTCAATGTTCAGAAAACATAAATATTAATATATTCCAATGAAAGATATTTTTTAAAAAAATAATCCAGCAAATAAAACTATTTTGATTTGAAACTTATATTTCAAACCACCTTATAGTACTTTATTGGTCAAAATAATATTTGTGAGAACAACATCGACAAATTTTGTAAAACCATTTTTCTTCAACATGTTTCCCAAGAAAACATCTTTACATTGGATGGTATCTTTATTTCACCAAATTTAATCATTTCTACAAACAAGACTCTATCATGCATCTTACCAAGTTAATATCGACAGAGATAATCCCCAAAATCCAGAAAACACAAATCATCATATGTCATGGGTCACAAATACGAAATGTGTTTTTCGTTAAAGATACCAGCTTATCAATGTTTTAATAATTCCTTGGTTTTTCATCAAATAAATAAATACCATGAACATAATTACGCACAAATAGCAAGGGGTTAGATATTTAAAAATTCTATTTTTCATAAGTTCATTTCATTTCTAATAAGAGTTTTCATTATCATTCATCTTCCAACGAAAAAACTTATATTAATATATACAGATATATGAAATGAATTCTAATTAATGAAACCCATCCCACACACCATGATATTTTTATCTTTGGGTGGAATTGACTCACACACAGGGTTTTAATACGTGTTTTAATATAATGTCTCTTGATGTGAGGAAAGTTTTTCCCTCTCTTCAAATGTTTGTCGTTATATCATGTGCCATCAATATATGATCAAATAAAACAACCCTAATAAACATGGTGGTATTAAAAAATTCTCCATAATTCCTTATAAATGATTTGGGCATTGGAGGAAATCCCATATTTAGAGATTTCTTAATCTCTCCAAACAACCAGTTTATTTTATTACCAATTTTAAGTGATTACTTATCTTTACGCGAGTTGAGGGTTTATATAAATATAAACATATCACAACAAAACACACCACAAAAAAATAAAGTAATCTCTCGATAACTACAAAAAATCTCTACCACCACACATCCCCACCACTACACATTACAACAACTTGTTGTACTTCCTGACCCAAAAAAAATTCCACCAGATTTACATAGCCACATCATTGCACCACTTTACCATCCATTTGAAAAATAACCTTCTCTCACAACCACCTTCTCCATGTCATCCTCCACCCCTACCTGACCAAATATCATAATTATCATCCAAAACAAATCCACAAGAGAAATAATTGATGAATTTCATCTCCCGTGTTGAGATATTATCCTCAATGGGAGGCACTAAGTGCCCCCAAAGCTTCAATCGCATAAATCTATAACATGTCTCAATTGAGGATCTGGTCTTCCCACAATCAGGTTATTAATGAATTTTAATCATATACTACAAAAGGTAAATGAACAAGAACAAGTACACGTATCTGAAGCCTATAGAATATTTAAAACTATTCAGGGGCTTACATCTTTTCCTCTTATTTTTTCGCATGGGTAATTTCATATTATTTTATATTTTTCATGGGAAATAATTTAATTAGTCATATATAAGTGATTATCCTTTTAAGAAATATGGTGTTTAATCAATTGGTCAGATGAAGGGTCTCATAATATACAACAATCAAAACTAAACACAGTTTCTAATAATTTCCACTTTTTACAATGCATATTAACACATTAATACAATGATAGCAATGCAACCACAAACAACACTCAATGATTGAAGGTTATTTCGAGTGAAACATCATGTATTTATTATAAATATTTCTAAAATTAATCCTTGTTTAAGGAAACATTGTATACATGACATATCACAAAACATGTTTAATAAAGTTAGACAATAGATTTTCGGTTTAAAATATTATCCAGGTAATAAACATCAAACTTCATTTAAAAAAAATTCCACGTTTTTTGTTCTTATGTTCAGTTCAAATACTACATTACATAAACAACATGTTCTCTTAATCACCAAGTAAAATATGGTTTATGACTAAAAAATTTAAAACATGCATGTAATATTACTATGATTCATGCGTTATCATTCTCAAAGTGAATAATCTCTATTCACTTAATTGCTCAAGGAAACATGATTTCAGACAATTAGATTAAAACTGAACATTTTATATAAATAAATCTCTTGATTTATCATTCTCGGAATAAAAATTATTTAATTTTTTTATAGTTGAAGAAAACATGATTATATACTGAAATAATTAAAATATGATTCTACTTACATATTTAAATATAATGTATTAAACATGTTATATGTGCAGGTATCTTATACAATAATTTCTAAGGTTACCACACCAATGATTTCAAAATTTTGAATTCTTCCCATAACAAACTACTAATGACTTAACATGTGAGTTTTGGGAATATTAGTAAAGAAAAATTATTATATGTTATACAATGACAAGTTTAACAACTTGTATAATTCTAAATCTCAAAGTTACCACAATTTATGCTAATCATTTTACACAATTTAGAAATAAAAGTTAAATGGATCCCTACCATAAAAAGTTATTACAAAATATTATTATATAAATATTATATTAATGTAATCAAGGGAAAAATAAGAATGAATTTATTCTTCACATGGATTCTAAATTCAAAATAATTATCAACAAATAAGAGGTATATTTTTTAGAAATTCATAATTTAAATGTTTGAGGCCTTATTTTACAATAAGTCAACAACACATACTTATGTAATGTTTCATATGTAATGAAACACGAGGAATATTTTATCACATGCAAACTATAATACATATAAACATGGTATCATGGTAATTTATTATGTTATGCCAGTGTAAAATATACATTGAGGTTACATGCTTCATATGAGTTTTCAAAATTAAACAATTGATCTTAACCTAATTCACTACGTTTGTTTATATATCAATTTCAAACACTATAAAAAAAATAAAGCATGTTATACAATTCTAAAAAGAGTTGAAAAATACAATTTATTTATTAAAATTCTAATACAAGGAAGGAAAAAACTTTTCCAAACACCAAAATGGTTTCAGACAAACAATTAAATCCAGTTAACCATTATATTATTCTTTTCACTTGATTATAAGAATGATTCAGAAAAAAATGATTTTTTACCAATATAATGATAGGAAATGATATAGAAATAGGAATATAATTCATTAAATTCATTAAATTCATTTTTTTATACATTTTAATTTTCTCAATACAACCAACTAATACAAGAACACAAGTCATTATGATGCATGTACCTTTCCTTGGTCTCTAACCGGCAACCAATTTAGCTTCATGTAGCTATTTGGTAGGATCATATTCTATTCAATAGATTGTCGGTGTCCCTAAAATACCATCTACTAGCCAGACTCCCTAGACTATGCAATGCACCAAGGTCAACTAACATTGTTTCCCTACAAACGCATGCATTTTTCACTATTCCTAACACTGAAATCCACCATATCTCTCAACAATCTACCTCTAATACCATTCTTTCACAACCCCTCCCTCGAAAGATACCCCTCATGGGATGGCAGTGAAGAAAGGGTGATAATAAGCCATATGTACTGCCTCTAGTAGGCCATGGCGTGGTGATAATCACCAAGGGTTCAAAGACTTCACAATATCGTTGGAATTACCCTTATAAGAATGCAAGGTAGGGAGATAGGAGGAATGAGGCATAAAACATATCATGGAATATATAAAATAAACCCAACTCATCCAACAATTCATGTATAAATAAAAACTAACGCATATAAAAATCTACAAAATAAATACAAAAAGACTAAAAGCTAACGCAACGACACAACAATAACTCCAAATCTCGACCTAGAAATGTCTTACATGGTACAAAAATTCCTCATTTAATCCTGAAAATAGTTTTTATATATGTAGGGTGAAGAAACAAGTATACTCAGTAAGAAAACCAATGTCTCTCATGCACAAGTGGGTGAATTATACTAATGATCTCATGAGAAAACAAAAGAACCAAACAAAACCTAAAAATGATATACAAGCCATCCCCACCACACCAAGGAATCCTCAAAAAGTAATGGAGGTCATGTAAAGTAATATAGTAAGAACACCAATAGTTTGGGTACCCTGCACCACTTTCCCTCTGATTAGCCATTGTTACGCCATAACTAACAATGTCTTAGTTCTCCCATATATTATGAATACACCACATAAAAACTCTCTCACACACACATGGGCAAAATAGATAGTCCTACAACCTAGGAAAATTAAGTTCATCACATAACACCCACAGACACTTGGGCCCCAACCACATCATTCCCTTCCCACACACACCTAGTCCTCAAAAACGAATCTCCCACGCAGACTCATGGGTCCCCAAACATATCATATCTCACACGTAGTCACATGGGTCCCAAAACATCTTATATCACCCCATATACACCTTGGAAAGACAACACATCTCATATCACCTCATAGACTCATTAAAAACGAAACTCGCCCACACACACCTGGGCCTCACAAACCAGAACCTGCCCAAAGAATTGGTGGCTAACACTACTTAGAAGAGGGACCAAGGAAGAATAGGTGGCCATCCATCGGTCCTCCCACCATGATTTTTGGGAAATCTACCCACCCCATAACAATGTGGGGGGGGGGTTCAAAAAATAGTGATCAACACTGATGGGGTGTGAATAGAAATCATATTGAAAATACAAGGTTTGTACATTTAGATTTATATAACATAATCACAACTTATGGATTTATAACAAGGAACAACCCTTTTATAAATTTCACACAATCCCTGCAACTAATAAATACACATAAAAGCCCAAACAATGAAAAACCCACAATTTATTTTCCATCCTTAATACATATTCCAGATTTTATATTTTATCAACAATTTCCACTTAATCTTCTAGTTGATTGGTGAAATCCAAGTTCATTAGAAAACCCATATCATTTAAAAGGACATATTATTTCATATTTCCAACCAATATGAATATACATAATCATAAGAAAGTTAATTAACATAACCCATCATAAATTTCCCCATTGAACATGCCCATTGATAATTAATAACATATTTTTTTAATTCTTTTGACACTTGAGGGGTTTTAATAGAACCGACCACATTGGTTAGGTAGAAAAACATACATGTGGAATATAAGACGTAAGTCTCATTATGATTTAAATCCACGTTTAGATGCTTTAAAAACTTCACAAATATCAAATAATCCCATTTTAAAAACCCATTAGTTCATTAATAATCCATCATGTTATTATTCATTCATTATATGATCTCATTCCAAACCGTATTTCATATAAATGTTTTTTCCATATTCGTCCAATGAATAGATACTCCATTTAGTTCCATAATTCCTAGAAACTAGAATTAATTCATATAATACATAAATCATCACACAAAATGAAAAATCTCAAAAAATCCCCTTACTATCATTCAAAAAATCCACATCACCACCAATTTACTGCCATACCCCCTTTTTGCATCATTTCTTCACAACAACAACGTAACCATTATACAGCTCCACTGTACAACAACATGTACCCGTAAAGAAAACATAGTTCAACTACATAAAACATATCTTCCACTACCCCCACATACAAAAACAAATTTATATTCCCTTGATAATATCACACATGCCTACCCACATCACACAATCATGAGGCCAACATGTTACACCACATAACAAAGAAAGATATGCTAATCGATTTAGTACGGTGTAGCTTATTCAATTCCACTTAATTTAGTGTGTTATAACATAAACCACTGAGTCATGGGGGATCCGTTTATTTTAAATAAATGTACATGGTTAACTAGTAATATGATAGGTGTCATCAACAACAACATAAAATTCATGCATCTCAAAACAAATAGAATAGTGAAAAAATAATTACCACCAACGACCATGATTTTTAGTTGGTGTTTAGACTATAAAATTCAAAACATCAGTCAAAATATTAGTAAAACAGTTGGATCATATGTCACATTCCCCTATCCCATTAAACTCAATGTAGAACAATTCATTATAATTATTAATATGGTTGCAACCGTGTACATATGTGTTGAAAATATAAAACCCATCCTACATGATAAAAAAAGTAGAAATAGTTAGAAAATCTACTTGGAAGGAAGATCATTGAGACATCCCTGATTCACCATAATTGAGGTGCGCATGCAACATGAAAAAATCCGGGGAAAAACACCAAACAAAAGATATAATATATTACTCAACACCTATAGAAAGAATTTTTTTGGGTGTCTCTTATCTAGATAAATTATAAACGATGAAAAGGGGAGAAGGTATAAATGAATGTAAGGTCTCCATCCTAGAAGGCTTAGATCCAAAACTCATGGGTATTGAAAATATGTAGAATTTCCATTAATGTGGACATATTAAACTACGCAGTTTAACATATTAATGTTTCTGTATTTTTAGAAAATAATGATATGATTTATATCACTTGAAACAGATTCATAGCTCCAAAAATAGGGCATAAAACACATTTTAGGTCAAAAGGGATGATAAAAGGGAAAAATGTTAAAATATAGAAATTTATAAAAAAATTTAAGACTATAGAAACAAGTCAACGCCACTACTAGGTGAGTCACAGCCAGTGATTCACCACTAGAGAGTCATTGCCCGATGATTCATCAACAATGAGTCACTGCCAGTGATTCAGTGCTAGCGAGCCACACCTAATGAGTCACTGCAAGATGAGTCACCTCCATTGACTCACCGCCGGGATGAACTACTTCTAGAATGAGCTACCACCAGAACAAGCTACCACAGGAATGATCTATCTCTAGGATGATCTATCATTGGAAAATTAGAAACATTTTAAACTCGTGAAATGAATCATTATTGGAATGAATCATATGTCCCAAAAACACTGCAGACTTCCCCCAAAAACCATAAAACCATACTTTACACTAAGTAATGGACCAGAAAATATGGTCGATTACACATGATGCATCACAAAACAATTTATAATAATTACCAGGTTTGGGTAGTATCAATATCAGTGTCATATTCATCAATTTATTTAACTCGGAAAAATGATTATCACATGGCCAAGACCATTCAAACAAAATGCTCTTCTTGGTCAAGATCAAATGTTCTATTTCCAAATGGGAAAATTATTTATGAACTATCAGTAAAAACCCACTAATACTAGAAATACATGAATATCAAAATCATTCTTATGCCGATCCCCTTATACAACGGCTCAAAAATTCTCTTGGTTCATTGACACACCTTCCTTCGATATGAGGTTACCCATGAAATGCACTTGTTCAATCTAGAAAAGGAATATGGATATATTGGTGTGTTGAATATGTTTTCATAGTGTAATCGGGATAATTTCTTGTTATTTGGCATGATCTTCATGAGACTGAGAGTTCACTAAGATATAATCCACAAAAAAACAAAAAACTTGTCTGGGATGGGGTTAAACACTCAGATAATGAAATATATTAACACTGCAGGTGTATTCATCATCAAAAATGGAATTTTTACCAACTCGTAAAACCATACATGTGATAAAAGCAAGACTTGGTATATTATAATTTATCTCCGTTAACTGATGATATCAAATCCCCAGATCAATTTTTGGGAATATAGAAGCACACACTATATGGCCAAAAATATTATTTTTGGAAGAGGATATCGGTTTGTAAATTTCATCTGATTCATCTTACTATAATAAAAACCCAACCACAATATCCCATAAGATTTCATAGTAAAAAATGCAACTCCCTAACATGACATACTTGGCTGAACAAAACATTTATTTTCTATTTAAAAAATGGAGTATTTTGTTCCCGATGTTCTACTGGTGGTATCATGTATTGTGGTATGGACACCAACACATGTCCAAGCATTATCTCAATTATTAACTCAACCTACCTCTTGAGTATTAACCCTAATAAGTCCTTAAAAACACATCTCAAAATTAATTCACCAAAAATGTAAGAATAAGATTCCCACATCCTCCATCATCTCAATAAAGACATGATACATTAGACTTGAGTTCTCCCAAATGCTGACGAATTGGCCATGGATGGACTTCCTTGATATCTATTCCCCCTAGTGAATATCGGAGTATCCCTCAAGGTATGTTAATTTAAACATCATACAGTAAAATCCATATGGTATTGCTATATCAAAATCCAATCATTTCCCAAAGTTAGGTGCTAACTATATATCTCAAGCACAAAAAAGTCCAATTAGAAATATCACCCACCAACCTTAAGAGAACACTCCTTACACTGATAGATATTCCTTGTTTCTACTCCTAGTGGTTTATCAATCATCATTAACAAAAACATTTTTCAAACTCTACATCAAAAACATTAAAAAATTTAGAAGGTATAAAATATTGTGAGTCAACTTATGAAAAAAGAACTAGAAATAGTGGAACATACCTGAATCATACCTCTTACTATTGATGGTCCCACTATCACATTGAGTGGTTCAGGAATAACTACATGAATTGGAACCTCCCATCAACCATGGGTTCTCTCTTTATTTCTGGTTATTTCACTACCCTTCAAAGAGAGACACACCTATCCTGAAGAAACATGGATTCCACCTCTTCTGATACAGCTAGTAGAACCCCAATGGAATACTAATATGGGGTAGTAGACCCCCAACTCATACTATGAAACTACCTTGACCCTCCATCACTATAGAAATGATGAGGGTTCTTGTAAAACCTCCGAATATGTCCTATTATTCCAAACTCCCAGTACTCAACTGGTGGTTTGGGACACTGGTCATGTAAGTCCCCCAACCTACCACAATGATATGAAAACACTAGATCATGTTCCAAAGTGGATGACCCTTTTTTTGGGATACCCTATCCACCACTACCATTGTGATAACCATAAAAAATATTTTCCTTTCAGTAAAAAGTCTCACCACTCTACCTCCCAATAGGAAAAGCCCAACCTGAACCCCATGGACCCCACATATAGCCACCCTTATGTTCCCCTTATAAATAATTTCCTAAGACACTACATCAATGAAATAACTGAAATGGAACTTATTTACATGGTATATGATTGAATTCATAATTTAATCCTAAAAATGACATGTCTTAGCTTCCTCATCCCCTTCCAAAACAATAGTTAATTGTCTCAAATCAGTTACTCATCTATCATAATCCATCAATGACATAATTCCCTACGTCAAACTCATAAACTATGTCTCCCTATACTTCCTCTATGTCTTTTGATACAAAAAAATTTCCTATAAATCCTTCCTTAACATAGCATCTTAATGTTTTTTATGTGTCAAGATATCCCACCAGTGCTTCACTAGTCATCCCAATATACATGATTCCAACCAGAATCTCATATTAATAGGAGTCTCTAAGTAGTCTAAAAATATCTAGATGGAATCTTTCTAGAACTCAACTATATGAGTTACATACCCTCTAGTAAACTTTAGAAGGTTCTTCAACTAAAAATCTAGAGTCGTACTGAGCTTTCATGGAGTATCCCACCCTGGGTCTCACTCCATCATCTATAGAAAATTGGTGTTGTTCTCAGGGATCATTTCTTTCCCACTACAACCCTGTTCCAATGTGATTTCTTTTGGCATTATTGGAGGATTTTCTCAATTATATCATCTTTTGAACCAACTGACAGACATCATTGTTGTGGTATTTCTCTACAATTCCATACACACATCTCAAAACTGATAACATAAAGCTTCTACAGTTTACAAAAAATAAGATTCTATACCAGCCAAAAACAACCTATCCATTGTACCCTATCCCAACATATATGATCGAACCACCATAAATAACCTCATCCATTCCTAATATAGGAAATGGTAAACAATAGTTAGCCAACTTAAACATACAAAGATTTTTCAATAAGCATCCTTTCTTACTATTTCAATTTAAAAACATAAATAATTTCTCATTTTGGGATCCATTTTTATCTTTTGAAGTCAACACTCCACAACAAAATTTAATGAAAATTAATACATTTCATTAGTCATAAATTCAACCATTAATCTTATTTATTTCATTTAAACAATTTAATCATCTCCATTAGGAACAATATATAAATATAATAAATAATTTGAAAATAATTTTACTTTTCCCCAACATACATTATATTCCCCATTCATTCCTATTATGATGTATGTCACCTAAACCATTATGTGTCTAAAATTATTCTTTCTTATATAAAACACATTCCATTTCGAGACATAATTAAGTTATTAGGAAAACATCACATCACCCAAAAAGTGCATCACAGAAGGTGAAAAAATATGTAATTGTAAAAATAACAAACATTAAGAACAATACTCCCACCTAGGGTACATGGGCTTTCCCAGATACATCGGTTAGCTACTCCCATGTATGTTCTCATTTCAATTGACTGACACATCCAAATCTCCCATATATCATTCCCGAATAGTAATAAATCAGAAAATAAAAAAGCCTATGATGGTACATTGTAATGTCTTTTTCACGGTATCCATTAAGTCAGTACCCCAGTTTGGGTTGTCGCATGATCCAAGCCACACCTCAATTTACGTTAGACCCTATTGAATAGCAGTGCGGGAATATTTCAATGTGTGGGGAGACAATAGCCTCTTTTCTAATGTATTCCACATCAAATGAAAAATATAAATAGTGTAACCAATTTATCCATAAAAATCCTTCATCCTTTCATTTCCCATAAATTGGGTATGAGCCCATAACCAATATTAAATATTATATGACATTTCATATAGTTCCATGTGATATGGAAATAAATAAATAAGTGAAAATTAATGAATCCCCAAATTGAGTCCCTAAATCCATGTTAGGATCCATCTTCTATGAATATACTAATACCAAATAAATTATCTAGAATAAGTCCATTACCCTTGTTCTGACCTGGAACAATGATGTCTTCTTTGGTAGTATGGTGTGACTACAACTAAACATCCAATAAACAAATGTTTCTAAAAATATCCAATATAATAATGGTGTATGTAGAGGTACAAAAACAAAAAGACAAAAACTAAATAAAAAATTTCCATCAATTAATCAATATTTTTATTTACCATGTTTACCATTTGTTCCAAATCATGCACGTATTCGTCAATCCACTTCGACCTATGTCGGCGGACAAAACATCACATTAGGGTCATGTTTCCTAACTTACAATGGAAACCATTTCATAAACCAATTTCATTGACTAACCATTGACCAGTTGTCCAGGTACATTACCTCACCTTGGAGCCTCAGTCTAGGTGCATTATGACATGCATCATTTAGGGGCCTAGAGATCACTTATGATACCCTATTCCATGCAACACATCAATGGGACTAGATAATCAGTTTGGAAAACCCATGGGAGGAGCATTATTACAATACCCCCACAATAGCCAAAATAGAGGGCCATATGCTTCTTCATATAAACAAAAATATATAACATTTAAAAACAAGATCTCGTTACAGAGATTCACAAATTTAAAGCTATAGTTAAGTTAAAAAATAACTCGTCTTTTATTATTGACCCACTTAATACATTCAAATTTCTATTCACTATCACATTAACACATTTAACATTTGAATCCCAGGATTTTTTAAACATATTTTCCATTATACTAAACACCCCATTATACCATATTCATATATAAATATAATTTACATAAATTCATATCGTAACACCGTCCAATAAGTCTACTTATTTTTCATGGGTTGTAACTAATAATATTTGAGCTCTACACCTTATAATTCAAATTAATGATAAATGAAGAGGATCGCCTCATCAGTGGAACATATTAATTCGAATAAACGTCAATGAATCCTAGTGGTCGTGAGGGGTTCCACTCATTTATTAACCATTAAATTTGTCATTTTACCATGGAAAATCAAATGGAAAAGACATCAGCGTGAGGTCAAAAACACATACACACAAATTTCACTGTAATACTATATGATATAACTTAAGACCACATACCAATATTCTATAGATGGATCTATGTTAAACATATCCAATGATTCAATCTAAAATAAACTTTGAAGCTACAATATAAGATCCTCTTTTAAAAGTGGGTATTCGGTCATCATATGAATAAGAAAAACTACACAAGCCCTTGTCTAGAAAAATAAGGAACAAGAGTTTTGGACATAAGAGAAGATTTGATCCACACCAAAAGGAACTCCAAACAAATTAAAAATGAGGTATATCAATCTTGGTATGTTTAAGGACATTTTATTCTCACTTATGATTCTAGAGGAGAAATGGGGAAGAAATTTGATTATGAAACATGAAGACATGTGGGAAAATTGTAAATTTCACCATTTTAAAGGGGAACATTATTTTTCTCTATGGTTATACAAAATGTGGTCCAATGATTGTCCACCCTAATTCTAAAAGATGCCCAGGTCACATGGTATCCTTGGAAGCCTGAACAATTTGAAAAATCATATTGTGCCCATTTGGGGTGGCTCTATCCAAGCCCAAATGGTTTACCCTCTACCTATACATGGTTTTCTAAAACAGTACACCCCACCTCTAGGGAATCATGGTTGGGGTATATGGTCACTACTAACTAGGTATCAATCCTGATACATTCACATTATGGCCACATTAATACCCCCTTAGTTTCTTGAACCCCTAGGATACCATCAAGACTTTTAATACACCTAATAAATGTTTCATTAACAGTATAAAAGTGATTTAAACCAAAATTTAAACAAATACATACCTCACAAGAAATGTATGATCCTACACAAGTGACATTTAAAAACCATTTTCCTTATAGGATAAATTTATTTTATGTTACACTTGATTAATTGAAGATATTATGTAAGGATACAATCATCATTATTTCTCTATTTTCATTTGGTTAATGATGGTGTAATTTTTATTAAATCTATTTTTATCACAGGTAATACTATGATCAAATTTTTATGAAACCCAATTATTTAAATAGGTTCTGATATGATTTGTGTTATTGTTGCTTATATATGTTTATTTCACATTATGTGACATGTGGAACCAATATCTACCTCTAATTCATTGGGTTAATAATGATATCTCATGAGATAAAGAGGGCTGGAATAGGGTGTAAACCTATTTCAGTAAATTATCATATCTACCATGATAGTAATTGGAGTGATCCTTGACTACAGTGAGCGTATGGGGAGTAAAACCATCCCTGTATAATAGTGTTGAAAATTATCCTTGTATATTAAGGATGTGAATTTTTATTCTTATGTGTCAGCTAAAATTCCATGTCTTATTCCAATGTTACTCTCTCATGGCTCATGTTCCATTATTATTCATGCATTATAAACTGTCAAGATTTATTATAAAACTCTATATTATAATTTTGGATACGCAACGTGTACTTTTCTATTTTTCATCGTGTTTTTATTACTTTATTATCATGTTATAGGTATATAATTTTGATATCTCCCATTTTCACCCTTCCTATGAATCCAAACACACCATTTTCATATGTATTCCTTCCCTGTGATATGAAGAACAGTATTAAGTATGACATGTAAAAAATATATTATAGTTATGAAGAACTAATTTGAATTTGATGTTGATATTTTATGAATAATTTTTTTATATTTCACTATATCCAAATAAAAAATATTAATGATCACCATGAATTTATTTGTGTATTATAATGACTATTTCTCTAATAAGATATAAAATATATGTACCAAAATCATGGTTCACTATAAAAGTTGATTATTATTACTAGATATGGAGTTCATCATTATGTATAAAAAGTGTCAAATATGTCACTAGATTTACCCACTTCAACTATGATTAGAATATTGTACATGGTGATCATTATACATAAAAAAGGAAGTTCAACATAGATTTTCCTCCACTTTATTTGTTTTATTGTGCATGATGTTATTTATTAATAAATAAGTTGTTGTAAATTGTCATTCAAATTCTAATTTTTTTGTGTATATGAAAATCTTGAAACCACTTTTACTAAAATGATATGGTACCTGTTACACCTAGACCAAAGGGATATACAACGTGTTCCAATGTCCGAAGTTGAGCACATGACGGTGATATTCCAAGGGGATGCCACATTAGATCATTACATTACATAAAAAATCGATACATATCGCAGAACCTCATAGATTCATTATATGACAATTTCACATCGACACCTCAACTATATTTATTGAAACCCATATAAATACCTAAATCTCCAAAATATAGATATTACATATTTTTTGAAAAATATTCATTATATTAAAATCACATTCTAGAGCATTGTATTATTTAGTTTACATAGAGGCTGGATAAAATCTCTTAGTATTTAATGAAAGATCATCAGCATCATCTATAAATATCTTCCCACATAGTAAAATTCATATAAATAACACACTCAAAACCATTATTCTATACTTGGTTAAGGGAAAGAGATGATTCATTGAAATAATATGAATAATAAGGTTATAAAACTGAGATATGTATGAATATCACATTAATATGGGTAAGATTACATGAGCATAAAATTTTGAAATCATAACTTGCATATCGAAGATCATAACCTTGACTCATGGCATAAATTTGGTGGTTTATAAGACATGAATGAAATAAAAATTGAATAATATGAATAATGATAGAATAAATGTGGAAAAATAAATGGAGTTTTGGTATAAACATAAGCATATAAAATCATATTGTAGTCATGGATCACTGTTAGGGAAATCATAGTGGAATCGGTTCACTCCCTAAACTTTCATGGTAGCCAATGTTCACACCAATGACTGTCACGGGGGAAAATTTTCATATTGAATAAGTCTCACTCCCCATTTCCATTCTATATATCTCATCATATATAAATATATATCTAATATTTTTTAGGATTTATAAGTCCTACCCATCACATAATTAGAAATAATATGTATGTACTCCCCAATAATTCCATAACTAATGGAAAATAGATAGGTTTTATAATGATAAGATCATTTAATCATAACATAAACAATGAAACTAATTGGGTGTCAAAAGCATTTCTACTTGGTATGGCCCTTGGAAGAGAAACATGTATCATAAACATATTTCCATCATAAACATAAAACATTAAAATAAATAACAATGATAAAATCCATGGATCATATCCCCAATTTGGTATAGGTAACATAAATGGATGTAATCATGTATATAGAATTATTTTGAAATGAAAAATTGAATATTTCTTACATAAAATAACTTTTCTTAGAAAATTTATTTTCAAAACAAAAAATTAAAAAAAATTGGAAATCCATTTCATTGAAAATTATCATAAAACATATAATGAAAGTTTTAAAATAAATTTCAATCATTTATTTTGAAAAATAAATTTTATTTCCAAATTAAATTTTAAATCTAAAAATCATAAAACATTTTGGAAATACTATTCTTTGAAAATAAACCTTTAAACATATATTGGAACCAAATGAAATCATTAAAAATAGTTTTTTATGGGAAAGATCTTTTCTACATAGAAATAAAATTAAAAAATAATATATCATTAAAATAATTTTCACTGAAAATATCACTAATAATATATAATGTAATATTCAAATAAAATAATGTATATGGTGGTAGATATTGTGTTCATCCAATAAACTTGAAAAAAATCACATTTTTGGAAAAAATAAATCAACATTTTGTTTTGAATAAAACATTAACTTTCATTTAAAAAAATTGAAAAAATTAAAACATTGAAAATAATTTCATTAATAAATAATTTTTATTATTTTAGACACATTTTTGAAAAAATTTCCAGAAATAATGTTTTTTGAATAAAATGGTATCCGTCTAAAGAGATAAATAAACACACTTTTTCATAAATTCATTATTTTGATCTCAATGTTATACAAAGAGTAAAATGAAGCTAAAACCTGTATTATATATAATTAAATATATTAAAATAAAATTTATGATTTTTTTCTTTACATATAATATCATTTCATCATTGGAAGCACAACTGCAAAAAATCTTGATAAAAGATGAGATTTCAATATAAACCTCTTACCACATTTGTAAACTAGAATCCTAATACCCATGAAAGAATAAAATTAAATGAAACTTTTAAAATAAATAAATTTTTTATATTTATGATATAACATTTAATAGGGTTAGTATATACACCTTAGATAATATGAAAAGTGTGTAATATAAATTAGGTCTCCAAGAAGCCAGTTTGAGGCAAAAATCCATAAACACTTTGGTAAAATTTTAACTATAAACCACATGAAAAGATATATCTTAAATTGGATATGTAAATATACATTAAATCAAGTATAGTAAAACTAATATAAATTAATGTGTATTATCTACACCACATAAATGATAAACCTAGTTAATATGGCTTGTATCTCATAGAAAATGAAAGTGAGATGGAGAACTCTTACCTTAAGTATGGACATCCTTAATACAAGTTTGAACCTCCTGTATAATAAATATATATTTATTATACATATATTATAAAACCATAAATATATATATCCATAAATATATTATTTTTTAATGACCATTCATTACCTATTTATTAGTTATTCCTTGTTTAAATCATGTTTCTGGTAAAAAACGCTTTATCATTTTTGTGTATGTTTTGATTTTTAATTATTTTGGTCCCCATACATTGGAATTTCATAGACCATATCAAAATATTTAAATTAGATATTAATATAACATATATAAATTATTTATTTATTTATATTAAT
Organism: Viscum album; assembly: GCA_963277665.1. Taxonomy (NCBI): domain Eukaryota; kingdom Viridiplantae; phylum Streptophyta; class Magnoliopsida; order Santalales; family Viscaceae; genus Viscum; species Viscum album. The sequence continues at coordinate 1,512,851,294 of OY728122.1, read as the reverse complement.
ATATATAATTTAAATATAGAAAATAAAATTTACCATCCAAGGAGATGTTAGGTTATATATACGTGAATAATGTTTCTATTTTATTAAAAGGATGAAATAAATAAATATTAATAATATTTTACAAAAATATAATAATTTTTTATGTCATATATAAAACATATATTCATTAATCACATCGTTATTAAATTCTATTTAGAATATAAATGAATTACATCACTTCGTTAGGTGGTAGTCTGCCATAGAAAAGAGCGACATTATAATATTCCCCAGGAATGGAAATTAAGAAGTAACATGTGATATAATGATTCAATAATATTAATAATATCATAAATTTCATATATAATGCATAAATTAATCATTATATCCATCCATGATATGAGATTATAGAAAATTAATAACATTGGTTGTCATGGCCATAGACCACCGTACACAGAAATGATGATTTCCTGACCTATTTCAGTGATAGGGATAATGATATAGTTTATGAAATTAACCAAATAAAATATATTTATATGTAACATAACTAGGTTATTTAATCATCACAATTTAATATGAATTGATGTAGGTGGAACAAGAAATACGAAACTCTGGATTAGGGGCATTTATTCTACTTTGACGAAATTCCTTTATGTTGCTCAAAAGGTTTTACTAGATTAAATTTATGACAATAGATATGGACTCTAGGTTGATATGTGGAATATGAGGATGTTCGATTGATATTTATTGTCTAATATAATTCTTTTTGGACATGTTAAGATAATTGGATAGGGGTTCTCCATTTATAAATGAGGTGGGCAACACAGTTGTAATTTTTAAAAAACAAAATGCATGCCCAAGTTTTTCACATGAAACAAGGATGAAAAAATATACCATGAAAATTATTATTTAATAATATGTCTATATATGTCAAAAAAATTGGCGTTGTAAAATTTTTTGGGTAATTTTAGACACTTATATTTTTACATTAACTCGTGGTAAATCTTTTTCTACCTAAACCTGAGTTATTAATTTTTTATGTTATTACTAGTAATTATCAAAAATATTTATATAGAAAATATTTAATTATAATATTTTTTATGATTAAAAATATGTAAAAAATTCAAATTCCATTCACATAAGTGTGATATTTTTTTTAAAATTAATCCTACAAATGTGATGATAAATCATGTTTTCAAGGAGAAAATGTTCAAAAGTATAAAATATTTTAATATCACATTTTTATAAGAAAATGATTATAGTTAGCAATATTGTAATAATATATATATAATAGAACTAATTTTTATTTAAAATCCATTTTAAAATATTTAATGTGATTTTAATTCATTAAAATAAATAAAAATTCATAATAAAAATAATAATTTTTTTACTATTTGTTAAAAAAATTAACGTATTAGAAAAATATCAATTTTGACCCCCCAAATAGAATTCATGATGATTTCAATAATGAATTTCGAATTTTCAATTAATTTTTCTAAAATTTGAAATAATTAATTTAAGAATACGTCTACAAAATGTGAAAAAACAATTATTTAGTAGTATACAAATTTTAATAGTAAAATTTGATTTATTATTTTTATTTTTCTAGAAAAAAATATGATAAATGAAAAAAAAATTATTCAATATAAAATATTTTAAATTAATTAAATCCATTCATAAAATATTAGCATTTCTCATATAAGAATTTATAATTAATTATTTTATAAATATAGTTATTTAGAAAAATATTCCCAGTATTTTCATATAGCTTTTTATTTTCATTCATAATTAAATAGTGATCATGGATGTCATTATACATATACATATATATATATATATTTGTAAACCATATATTTTTATAAGTTAGTTAATATTATTCACAGCCTGCATTCTACTGTCTAAGTGATAACAATCCTATTATACAATAGTTTTCTAATAGTATGTCACGTTTTATTTAAACTCATCATTGCGTGTTGCACAAGAAAAACAAATTCTTGCATATAAAACAAGTTAAACTCAGTGTTGTGTATAACCCAAGATAAATAAATTGTTGTGTGTAACGTAATATAAAGACATCGTTTCATTTAATGAATTTTTTTTAAAATATAAAATTTACTAGTGATAAAACATTTTTACAATATTTTGGGCTATCCCTGTCACGACCCATCCCCCAGGGCCCATGCCACGACTACACAAAGCCAGCCTTCAATCGGCCATGGCTAGCGACTAGCACCAAAGCTGTAATTCCCTAAAACTACAACGAAATTTCTTTTATAACCTGTAAACACACACACAAGAAAGTACATAGCTGGATGAAACACCATGTAAACTATATAACAAAAGAGTGATGAATGTAAAAGGGGTCATAATAGAATCCCAACAGTAAATGTACAAGTACAACTAAAATGCAATACAACAGATGAAAGAGAAAACAAAGGTACTAGATCTTCATCTGAGGTACCTACCTGAAGGGTAGGTACAGATCGCCTCCTAAGCACTCCACGTCTTTCCCACTCCTTACGGTACCGACACACCATATGTTCCACCTCCCAGTACCATCCTGTCCTGGTACTCTCAGCCTTAGTCAGCGTTTTCCGTTTTCTATACCCCACACAACAAGGTGTTGGCATAGCCCATGCAGGGGGTGAGTATAACGATACGTAGTAAGGACCATATTTAAAGACCAATAATTTCCGTGGAAATTATTTTTTCAAATACATGGGAACATTACGAGTTTGAAAAAACTGACAGCGTGTGATTCTGAGGCCCGGTTTTCCCGGAATCAATTTTCTAAGTTCTGTTTGGGTACATTTTGTAAATGTACGGGTGCATTTTAATAACTTTTGAACCAGTGCTCAGAATTGAAATCTGAGGGCACCGTTGACCTTTTAGTGCCGGTATTATCTTAAGGGGGCTTTCACTTCGATGGTAGTGAGTTGATTATAGAAGTTAATTTTTGGGTTTTTCTTACAAAAATAACAAAATAAACTCTGCAATACATTATTTTATTTGAGCCGCCATGTATTTTTCGGGTGTTTAAAACCTCCTCTGGGAATTTTGTGGTGGGGCCACCACACCGTAACCTCCCATGAGAGGTTATGGTGGTGGGGCCCGCCCGAACTCAGACTCCCATGTGAGGATAAATGGGATGGGGACCAATGGGGCTTAACTCAGCTATTAATGTAAGGAGAGAAAAACCTCTAAACTCCCCCCATTAATGAGGTGTGGGCCTCTTGACCTCCCCATTAATTAATAGATCCAATTCATAGTTTTTTAAGACAACTTCACCCCATTAATTTAATGGGTCATCTATTTAATTAATCACCACAATTTGAATTTTAAACTCAATAATTTAAAATGAAATACAACATTTTATTTGAAAGGTTTAACTTTTCATTTCATGGGAAAAGAGGATTTGAAGATAATTGGGAGAAATCTCCCAACAAAAAACAATTCTCCCAATGAAGAACGTCGGCAATGATCTTCCATGGACTTCTTCCTTGGAAATCTTTTCCAGGAACCTACCGATGTGAAGCATCTTCCACAACTGTCGTGCGTATTCGGGATTGGAAGATTGTGGTGGATGCGATGAGCGACAACTCTGTCTTCTTTCTGCAACATCACCATCAACGACCGATAATCAAATGGTAGAGGTTTTACATTGAATAATATTCCATTCTATTCCTCATCTTTGTTTGAAAGGAATCAATGTGAAGGATTGTAAGAAATTGTTTTTCATCGGTCTCCATTGATGAACCAATTGTTATCACCACTAAACGGGATGGGTTCGGGCCAAACTAACATGGATTGAATCCCTCTTCATATATTTTGTGATTTTTATTCGGCATGATAATGAGGAGATGAGGATGAAGGTGGCAACGACAATTGATACGCTACCCGCGGCCTCCACAAATCGCGCCTCCGACAGGACACACCGATGCTCACATCCCAACACCGCTGGCATGCGCTGGCCCGAGCAGCACCGAACCGGATAGCCCGGCCTGCCTGACCCCCCGTAAGGCCTTCCCAAATTCCCACTGGGCTTCCTACGCCCCGCGAGGCCTCCCGGTACCCTGCCTGCACCATGTTCGCCTCCTGCGCGCCCCACCCAGTGCCCGACCTGCATGCCCCGCTCCCCGCGGGGCCTCCCGGCGCCCCGCGCGGTCTCCCGGCACCATGACGACCTCCTGGTCACACCCGTCCCACCACGCTCCCTCGCGACGCTGGCTGAACTAGCCCCATCCTCTGGGACGGGCCACCCACGCGGTGACCTCCTGGCCGAACCTAGCGGGATGACCTGGTCGACCCAGACCGGGTCGGCCCATTTTGGGTTGAATGAGTCGGTCTGACCGGGTCGAACTGGGCCCAGCCCCGTTACTGACCCTTTACTTTATTTGTCCATATCATTGACACCAGACATCCATTTGACAAACCGTCACTGGTGTTGGTATTATTTGAATGCGACGGTCCTTTTGAGTATACCCAACTGGTGTTCGGGGTAATGTTGGGATATGGTTAGGTTGGAACGTACACGAATCCAACCGGCCCCCCTAGACTAAAAAGATTATAAATCACAGACCGGGTGTCTGATTGGGGGGTCATATTTTGCGGTGAGACCCCTATGATGAGGCGGAGCATTGAGATACTTCTATGTGGGTCTACATGACAGTTGGATTATTGACCAGTAGCTCATGGATCAGACCCTCTTAGAGACGAGGGAGCGGAGTACGGAGACCTAGTAGCTGGCTAAGACCCGACGACTATTTTACCAATTCGACTCATAGTGATTCAACTAGCCCAATTGGGAGCGCCTAGTATATGGTAGTAGTCCCATGATGGAAAAGGTCCTGGTAGTTGGCGGCAGACCGACGGTACTCGACAGGAGGAGTACCTCTGCAGGCTATTAGGGGGAGTGTCTGGTAGTTAGCAGCAGACCCAAAATGGGGAGTGCCTCTATATGAGCATGGCAGACCCACGGTACTCAACAGTAGGAGTACCTCAGTAGTCCAAGGTTAGTGGGAAGTTCCTGGTTGTGGCGGCAATCCCAATGTACTTGATAGAGGAGGAGTTCTCCAGCTGTCGTGTTTTTGACAATGTGAATAAAAATCCTAGATGTGCTGAGGGAGTAACTTTTGTGTTTTCCTCATGATAGAGATGGATTACATGATAACTTACGTATCTGTATGGGCATATACCTATGTGGGGTTATCTATTTCATTCATACTTTGTGATTTATCCTTGTTTCATTTGAGAGATATTGAGGGTCTCATGGTCTCTACTGAGTATCGTTATACTCACCCCTGCACGGGATTTTCCTGCACCTCGTTGTGTTGGTTGCAGATGATGGACAACGCTGACTGAGGATCAAAGTAGCAGGATTGAACGGTACCTGGAGGTGGTCCTTAAGATGATTCGATACACGGAGGAGACATAAGAACGTGGAGTTCTGTGGAAACCATCTGTACCTACCATTCAGGTAATAACCCTGGAGGACGACCCTATAGCTACATTACTTTTCATCAGTTGTACTTGATTTTCAGTTGTACCTATACATTCATATTGGGCTTGAATTTTTGGCCCCTTTTACTTTCCATAACATCTTTTGTATATAGCTTTACTTAGTGTTTACTTCCGGGTCATACTCTATTGTGTGTTATATTAATTTATAAAGTAAATGCATTCCTAGTTTTAGGGATTTACGCCTTTGGTGCTAGTCGCCAGCAACGGGCCTATGGATGGAAGGCATGGGGTAGTCACGACACAGGCCCTGGGGGACGGGTCGTGACAATTGGTATCAGAGGAGTCGACTCTACCACATAAAATAGGACTCTGAGCTTTATTTTATGTGAAGCAATAGTGTTAAGGGTAACGATTGTGGTTATCAGTTCAGGGAGTCTAGTGTTGGTGCAGGAGCCGACGTAACCATACACCAGGACCCTGACTTCTGATTTCCTACTCAGTGCATGAAAACACTGATTGCATGTGTATTTTCAAAAGTTTTTCTTTAAGTTAGCTCAACCAGGTCATCTTAGTAGGTATAAATCTTTTTACTGTGTTGCATCTGTTTCTTTCAGGATTCCTCCCCACGGACGACCGGCTAGAGCCGCGAGTGTTGTATGTGTAGATATCCCACCGATCAATGAGGCCTTGGTGTAGGGACCTCTTCCATTGGAGGCACCAACGGTACCACTACCCATTGGGCCACTGATGCCACCAACCCCAGTAGCATACGATGCACACCACTTGAGTGATTTGCAAGAGTTCCAGTGCCAGAGGCCACCCAGGTTCAGGGGAAGGACAGACCCACAGGCGGTTGATGATTGTATGGAGGCTGTGGTGAGATTCTTCATACTAGTATGGATACCAGCAGAGTTCATGGGGATTCATGTTGCCAGCCTTCTATAGGCAGTAGCAGGAAGATGATGGAGCTTGATGCTCCAGGTTCATGACGAGATGACGCTACTATGGACTGACATTGTGAGCCTATTTCAAGCAGAGTGTGTCCCAGCCACCCAACAAGTGGAGCGGATACAGGAGATACTACATCTACAGCAGGGTAGCATAACTGTAGCATAGTACTCAGCGAGGTTCACAGACCTCTCATGATACTTCACTTATATGGTATGACACCCATTCTAAAGTGCTCGGACCTTCGAGAAGGGATAGTGGTGATAGATCTAGGAATCAATGATCTCCCTCAGCATCCCGACACAGGATGGGGTGTTGGAGCAAGCCCTCTTAGTAAATAGTTTCCTTGCTAAGTAGTCTCCAGCAGCGTGACCCACCACTAGGTGACAAGCAGCGGAGTCTTATACAATTGGCAGAAGACAGATATCGCGGATGTCCAAGAGGACCAGACCTACAGCTGGATGACAGCACGACTCAGAATAGGTTGTGATGGGAACCCAGAATAGAGACAGAGCTAGTCATTCCAGGAGAGGATAGTGTTACTCAGGCGGTCGGCATGGTCACATGGCTTGTGAATGTCTGACCCGCAATTCATATGATCAGAAGACCGTTGAGGGACCTCCCTGGAAGAGGTACAGATTCGATCGAGGTGGTTCATAGGGAGGTGATGGACATGGAATAGGAGCTGGTCGTGCAGTTGGTGGTGGATGATGTTTTGAGGTGTTAACACCACCACCCCCAGGATGTCCTACACCCCAAGCTTCCACACTACACATCTCTTTTAATATTACAGTAGAGTGTGTTGTATGCAACTTCGAGTTCTAACACACACTACAACCAATCAAACTAGTCGTTATGAATAGTAATACACCCTTTTTGAAATTTTATAAATTTTATATTTCAAAATTGACTTTATTTTTGGATTCAGAATATCTAAATTATCCTAGTGTGAATTTTTGGTAGTTTTCTGAAAACATTCAATTTTTTATGAATAGTGAAAAACACTAAGTTATAGTTTAAAACTGAATTTTTATTTAAATAATTATTTATTTTATTTTTAATTAAGGTCAAAATAGATACATAATACCTATATATGTTCAATGTAATTCATTGTAGTTAGTTTAGAATAATTTTAGATATATTAAAATTTTATTGAACTTTTCAACATCTTTTATCCACCACTTAGAAAAATTTAGAAATTCACATAAAAAATAATTTTACCACATCTGTGAATGGAATTTCTAAAAACCAAAAAACACGGTTAATATCAAGGATTAAAATGTGGTTCAATGGGATGAAAATAATTTCCTGTGAATAGTAACTTTTTACTTTTATTTACCACGGTTAAAAGTAAATAGGGTAATTACGAGTAAAAATGATATTATTATTACCATAACACATGTCCTAATTCTATTGGATACGTGTAATCCAAAAAAACAACCTTATGAAAAAAATTATTTTCATTTAGGTTCACATGGATTAGATTAGGACATTTATTATTATTTAATTCAAAGAAGTGTTAAAAGTGATAAAATCTACCATTAATAACTAAAACATTTTTAATATAGGGTTATAAATAAGATAAATTCAATTAAAAATATTAATTAGAAAGATAAAAATATTTCCTACATAATGGTATTTTATTTATAATTTTTAGACATTAAGTAATTTAATTTATATATGACACAATGGTGATACAGTAATTACCTAATTAATGAAATATTAAAATAAATGATATTATAAATATAAAAATAAATGTAATTTGAGACTTTTTAGGAATTATAATACTTTTCAAGGTTAACATGACATATTATTATTGATTATATAAATTTTTTCGAAGTAATAATGATTTTATGAAATTATCAAAAACAAAATTCCCAATAGTGTCAAAATTGACATAAAAGAGTCTTTTAAAACAATATTATATTATTAATTGATATTTTATTCATAAAAATATATGGATAAGCCAAATGACTTATATAATTATAGTTATATCATTAATGGACCACTTGGGGGTCTCTTGGAGGTATATAGTAAGTTTCTTCACTATATAATATAAAAATACAACGAGACATGGTAAATGTCAAACTACTTAACTAAGAGTTAAATATAAATGATATGGTTAATATAGTGATCCAAACCTGTCTAAAATATATTGGATGAAAGTATCTCGACCCTTCACCACATTAGACATTATATAATCCACTTTGGAGACATTAAAAACAGAATATTAATTTATTATAAAATAATATTTCTAGCTTTTCCAAAGGTACCCTTCAGCCCTCTTATAAAAGGGTACTCCACCTTATCTTTAATTTACACCTTCAATGCCTTTTATCTCGTCCAACCCCTTCCCAAATATTCTATCAACATCCCTCACTTCATCCTAGAGGCCTTAGTTTGATCATAAATCCAACCGATTGAGCCCTTTTGATCAAATCAAAAGGAAGAACCCGAAGAAGAGGTAATGTTTTCACAACCCTCTTTCAAGTTATTTCTTCTTCACCTTCTTATTTCATTGTTATTTACATTCTAAAATAATATCTCTAGTATGTTTTATATAATTTGATGTTATTATATATATGTTACAACCATATTCATTATTCTATCCATCTTCTGAATGACATGTCACCATACCTGAGTACGTACGGCCTATCGTCTCCACATCGTGGTGTAATTGTTATTCAATACATTATTATTTGGATGGGTATAATAATGATGAGTAATTAATTTAAATAATTTTTATAACATGATAATTATTATTTATATAAGATATATCATCCAATTATATATGATTTTAATATCAAAAGAATTATATTATATCTCGTACATACGCACGGACTACCGTCTCCACGAACGCGGTGAGAATCAGTCCCCATTGTATCCAGAAAAGTCTAATTCTCATTTTATGATTAAAAATAATGTTTAAGGACTTAATATAATTTTTTATATGAATAATATAGAACCTTTCCATAACAAACACAACTTATGTAACAAAACATATAAAAGAAAACGAGTAAGTTAACACCTGATAATAAGATATTATTAACAAAGAAATGTTAAAAGATCATATATGATATCATATTAATGTATATTATTATTTTATAAATCAATAAAAATTATTTCTCCATTATAAATGAGGCTATCTTACCCTCGACGAAGGAAAAGTTACAAAGTAAGGGGTTCCTAATCTCACTTTTAATTCCCTAAGATTTCCATTGTTCACCACATATTTGTTGCATGTGGTGTGTGTACTGGACATGTTTGTATTCATTTTGTAATGTACATTAATTCATTTATATTTACATCATCATTGTATGATACTTCCTTCATGGGTTTATGCTTGATAAGTTTCCAAATCAATAATGGAATTTGAAATTTCAACTTCCACTCATTCGGCTTTACGCATACTTTAATGATTATTTTACACCAAGATTATGTGTGGATTCACTAGTAATTTGATTATTTAATAATTTACACTCCCGTTTCTATGGATAAAATTTTGATACACATAATCACTCCATTGATAACTTCACAATTCATTGGTATGAACTTGATAAGAGTAATTTTTACTCAATCTCGATTTGTTGAGTTAAACATCCAATTCATTGGTGTTGTTTTTACAAGAATATGTGTGATTTTCCATTAATTTTTTACACAGAATATCCAATCATATTTTGTGTATTTATATTTTTTCACACATAATTATGTCTTTGATTTATCCTTAACCTAAGGATACAGCCTTTATGTGATATTTCATTTCAATTTACATTCCATTGATACTGCTTTGTTATTATAAACCAAATCACTTTTATATAGTTTATATAATGTACTTTGACATAGTATAGCATGAATCCCTTTATTCTCATGATATTAAAATGTTTTTATTACCTCAATTATTTTTATTCAAGTGTATTTCTTTTGGTTAGGAACTCTAACTAAGATATCATTTTGAAATGTTTTAACGATTTATTATTCAATATATTTCTCATTAATGTCCATGTTTTAAAAATGGTTTTAAGGATTTATTTATTTGGACCTTAATGTTTTCAAAATCAAACTACTTTTAAATGTTTCAAAGTGGTGTGGAAAACTATGATTTAAAAATCTATTTTAAATGGATTCTTGACAAATAGTGTGACTTTTAAATGGTTTCACGAAAAAAGGGGATATTTCTCTCAATAGTTTGATGATTATTTTAATCTATGTCAATATCCTTCATTATTCTCGATTGAGGATAATCTGATATAATACAATCTTCCATATTGTATAGAATGAGTTATTTTGACTGTGGATGTGCTATTTTAATAGGATTCGTGGTTTGTGGTTAAATTATTAACATTTCGTATGCTAGGTTTAATACGAATGTTTATGTTATGTTTCAAACTTTTCATATAAATAATACATTAGACATAGTAAGTGACGGGTGGAGCCCGCTATAGCTCGAAGACGGATCAGTAGGTCTCATGAGACAAACTAGTGTCTAGTCACAAGGTCTTGACAAAATATTATTTGTAGTCCTGGCACGAGGCCTTGACTATATTGTTATGATAGTCTGGCATTATGCATTCCATCATTATGAATGTTGTTATTGATATTGCATGTGGTTATTTGACTTGTAGAATATCCATGAGAATAAGTAAATGGAATTATTTCATTTTATCTTTTCCATATTATGTTGTTGAAGTTCAGGTTTATAAGGCTTTTGTTTTAGTTATACATTGCCTTAAATGTTTCTGCTTATTTATGAATGTTTCCGCTACATTGATATCCTTACTAAGAATCTTAGCTCAACCCTTTCAATAATTTATTTTTTCCCTGGATGTGAAGAAGTAATTTATGAATGACCTTCAGGGATAGTATAAGAGGGTATGAAGATATGATGTTGTTGTAGTTTTTTTTACTTTATGATGTAATGTAGGACTTATGAATATATATACTATTTCCAAGACTACTAAACTAATCAGTCTTTCGAGACATGATCTTTTGTGATCATGCCAATGTTATGTAATAATGAACCGACTCTGGGTAACTAGGGTCGGGGCGTTATAGTTTGTATCAGTGGAATTTTAGTACAAACCTTGGATACTAGATTCAGATAACCTCTGATTAGAACACATAACCCTAAGATAGACTTTGAGTATTATTACAGAAGAACTTCCTAGAATTCTGTTATTGTATAGATTTTGTGAGTTTTAAAAGCTATGAAATCTTGTTTGTACACGAGTAGGTGGAGGTGGCTCAGGAACAGATGTACCTAGGGGTAAAACTCGAAAACACCGCTTTGAGCTAGACTTGAACGAGAACTACTGCACGACAATAGACATTGGTGCACTCTTGGTTACGACACTCCCGGGGGATATGTTTAGGATAATTTAAATTTTTTTTATAAACCAAATTTAAGTATTTTAATATAAGATGAGAATAAATGAACATGGTTAATCCTAAGGTGTTTCAAATTGGGAATATGATGTCATGATATTCTCTAAATTATTTTAGGAGTATTGTTACTCACACAATGATTTCTGGTTTAAGTCAGTGGTAGGAGTACAAGGAAGTCATTGTAACTTTGAGAATGATGTAAAAGGTGGGATAGGTGGTGGAAATGAGCAACAAAATGGAACGTTTATAGGCTTAAAATATATCATGTCCATGCCAAATTAGTTTTCCAAAAATATGATAAATAACATATATATGTACGAACTCCCGGACTCAACAATGAAGAGAAAGTTGATGACTGATAATAGCTCCAGCAGTGGAGAAAATGGAGAAAAGAATCCTAAATTTCCATCATGCAGAAAATGTGTAAGGAGACACCCTGGAAAGTCTCTCAACATAACAAAAAAATGCTTTACGTGTGGGAAAGAAGGACATAAAGTGAAGAATTACTGAGGAAAAATGATGATTACTATGGAAGAAAATAAAAATGGCCCCAAAAATCCATTTATAGTCATTTTCCATAAATTTAGGTGACATTTCCATCACATGAGTTAATTTCCTATTCTATAGGATATTTTCTTGGTCAAAGAATAATCTATGTGGAAATGAATAGTTGGAGAAATGATTAAAAGTATTAGTGCTCCTTGCTGATGGGATTACTTTTGAATAATTTTCTCTTGTATTTTTATCCCCATGTAATACCATGTGAGAATGATATTTGAGGAAGACTTATATATTCCCTTGTGGATATAGATATAAATAACCATTTGGTTTTATATGATCATTGGGTTTGAGAAAATTTCATGTTATTATATTTTGGGATGAAAATGCATGGTATGAGATAAAATTTCTGATTAAAATTATGTTATAGTTATTTTGAGAAATTTATCTCATTCTTGTAATTTTAAAAAATATAGTTTTTGAAAAAGGATAACATGAAGACCGTGTGACAACCTGTCACATCAGACAAAGCTGTGGGAATCGAACCCACAACCAAAGTGCGATTGGGATTTATCGCCTACCACTGGACTACGTGAAGTCCCTGCTTAGTGTAACTAATTATTTTTAGCTAAATGATATTATTGATCAATAATAATTTTATTTGGGTTCTTATGTATTATCAAATGAATACCCTTAATATAAGAAAATGATTTGGCTATTAAGTGACAAATGTTAATTTGGAAGATGTTCCCTTTTTTGGGGACACTATATGCCAAAGGAAACTAGAATACTATGGGATTTCATTTGAGGAGTAATGGTGGATTTGTATCTACGTTTTAATTGTGGATTTATAGTGATGATTAACATATAATAGAGAATATGTGATTAGGTTAATTAATTTTATGTATGTGACTTGAAGAGTAGATGATTTCATTTGGAGATACAATTTAACATGGAAGACTACATAACCAAATTCTTCTAAGTTTTTGGATTCAATATTAGTTCGGATTATATTGAAGGATTTTAAGGATATTTTTTATTGAATGGTATTTATTTATCATTGTTGTATTGTTGGTTTAATTTTAGAAATTAAGAAAAGTATTTATTTCTCGAAAATAATATCCTTGTGGGGGATCATTCGATCTTGTACAAACCGTTTTGGTTTTGCTTAATCTCAAAATACAAGGTAAATATATAGTTTATCCTTCGTGGATCATGTCATTCTATAGAAGTTTATTATAGATATTCCAGTCTGACCATGTATTCTTGAATACTCATTGTTTAAAAAAATTAGTTAGTGGTGGAAATTTATTAAAGAATGAAAATCTATATAAAAAGTAAGTATATCTCTTTATTTTCTTAGACAATCTCTTAAATTAATTCCTCATATTTATGTAATATAACTTAAAAAAAATATTGTCTATATACTTTTCCTACTGGGAATATAATAACTATTTTTCCCATTACAAGTTTGTAGATTTCATGTTGTTAACATTCTACTAATCATGTTTTCTATCCCTCTCCATCAGAACTTGACACTAGGTTTATCTACCTTATCCATTTTTTCCTACATGGAATCCTAGTATGAGTTATCTTTGGTGACCTTTGTAGTTATCTTTCTTTCTTTTAAGGTGATAGTTTTATTGACTCTTTTTCTGTTATGGGACATTCCATTATATTCCCCAGCCCAATTTTTAAAATTTCAAGGACAAAATTATATAAAGGAGGAGATAATGTAATACCACAAACTTCCACAATATACTTCTCTTTGAATAATACAGTAGCATGTGTTGTATGCAACTTCGAGTTCTAACAAACACCACAACCAATCAAACTATCCATTATGAAGAGTAATACCCACTTTTTGAAATTTTATGATTTTATCTTTCAAAATGAACTTCATTTTTTGATTCAGAATATTGAAATTAGCTTAGGGTGAATTTTTGGTATTTTTCTGAAAATATTCAATTTTTGATGAATAGTGAAAAAAACACTGAGTTATAGTTTAAAACCGAAATTTTATTTAAATAATTATTTATTTTATATTTAATTAATATAAGAAGAGATACATAATACCTATATAGTTAAATTAAATTCAATGGAGTTGGTTTAGAATAATTTTAGATATATAAAAATTTAATTGAACTTTTCACCGTCTTTGACCCACCTCCTATTAGAATTTGGAAATTCACAAAAAATATAATTTTAGCACTTCTGTGAGTGGAATTTTGAAAATCGAAGAGACACAGTTAATATCAATGAGTAAAATGTGGTTCAATGAGATAAAAATAATTTTTGGTGAATAGTAACTTTTTACTTTTATTTACCACGGTTAAAAGTTAATAGGGTAATTAAGGGTAAACATGATATTAATATTAACATAAAACATGTCCTAATTCTATTGGACAAGTGTATCTCGACCAAAAACAACTGTAGGAATAAATTATTATAATTTAGGTATACTTGGATTAGATTAGGACAATTATTATTATTTAATTCAAAGAAGATTTAAAAGAGATAAAATTAAGGATTAACAACTAAAACATTTTTAATATAGGCTTATACATAAGATAAATTTGATTATAAATAATCATTATAAATCCCAAGATATTTCCTACATAATGGTATTTTATTTATAATTTTTAGACATTAAATAATTTAAATTAGTTATGACACAATGGTGATGCAGTAATTACCTAATTAATGAAATATTAAAATAATTGATGTTATAAATATCAAAATGAATGTAATTTGAGTCTTTTTATGAATTACACTAATATTCTAGGTTAATATGACACATTAGGATTGGTTATATAAATTGTTTTCTAAGTAATAATGTTTTTATGAAATTATCATAAACAAAATACCCAATAGTGTCAAAATTGACATAAAAGTGTTTTTAAAACAAATATTATATTATTAATTGAAATTATATTCCTAAAAATCTATTGTTCCCACAAGGACTTATATTATGATAGTTGTATCATTAATGGACCATTTTGGGGTCGCGTGGAGGTATATAGTATGTTTATTAACTATATAATATAAAAATACAAAGAGACATGGTAAATGTCAAACTATTTAACTAAGAGTTAAATGTAAATGATAATGTTACTATAGTGACCCAAACCTATCTAAAATCTATTTTCTCAAATTATTTCGACCCATACACATCTTAACATTTAAATAAGCTACTTTGGATCCATTAGAAACCAAATATGAATTTATTATAAAATAATATTTCTAGCATTTCCAAAGGTTCTCCTCACCCCTCTTATACAAGGGTACTCGCCCTAATCTCTAATTTACAACTTCAAAGCCATTTGTATCAGACAACCCTTGCCTTAATATTCTCTCAAAATCCCTCACTTAAAACTATATTCCTTATTTTGATCAGAAATCCCACCTATGGAGCCCTTTTGATCAAATCAAAAGGAAGAACCCGAAGAAGAGGTAATGTTTTCACAACCCTCTTTTAAGATCTTTCTTCTTCAACTTCTTCTTTATTTGTTATTTACATTATAAATTTATAACTCCAGTATATTTTATATACTATGATGTCATTATAAATATGGTACAACCATATTCATTATTCTATCCATCCTTTGAATGATATGCCACCATACGTGCGTATGTACGGCCTACCGTCTCCACGTCATGGTGTAATTGTTATTCAATGCATTATTATTTGGATTGGTATAATAATGAAGTGTAATTCATGTAAATAATATGAATAACATGATAATTATTCTTTATATATTATATACCATCCAATTATATGTGATTTTAATATCAAAAGAACGATATTATCGCGCATGCGTACGTACGGACTACCATCACCATGAACGCAGTGAGAATCATTCCCCATCGTATCAATACAAGTCTAATTCAAATTTTATGATTAATAATAATTTTTAAGGACTTTATATCATTATTTATATGAATAAGATACATACTATCCATAACAAACACAACTTATGTCACAAAACATATAAATGAAAACGAGTAAGTTAACACCCAGAACGACGATAATACAAAGATATTTAACAAAGAAACGTTAAGAAATCATATATGATATCATATTAACGTATATGATTCCTGTATAACTCAATAAAAATTATTTCACCATTATATAGGAGGCTAAACTACCCTCCACCAACGAAAAATTACAATGTAAGGGAATTCTTATCTCACTTTTAATTCTGTGAGATTTCCATTGTTCACCACTTATTTATTGCATGCGGTGTGTGTACTGCCCATGTTTGTATTCACTGTGTAATATACATTAATTCATGTATATTTACATCATCATTGTAGGATCCTTCTTTCATGTTTTTATGTTTTGTAAGTTACCAAATCAATAAGGGAATTCGAAATTTCAATTTCCACTCATTAAGCTTTATGCATACTTCATTGATTATTTTTCTCCATGATTATGTGTGGAATAAATATTCATTTGATTATGTCATAATTTCCACTCCACGTTCTATGGATTTAATTTTGATACACATAATCACTCCATTGATAAATTCTCAATTCATCAGTATGAACTTGATAATCGTAATTTTCACTCAATCTTGATTTGTTGAGTTAAACATCCAATTCATTGGTGTTGTTTTTACATGAATATGTGTGAATGTACTTTGATTGTTTTACATTGAAAATCCAATCATATTGAGTGTATTTATATTTTTCACACATAATTAAGTCGTTGCTTTATCCTTAACCTAAGGATACGACCTTTATGTGAGATTTCATCTCAATTTACATGCCACTGAGACTCTTTTGTTGTTATACACCAAATAATTTTTATTTGGTGTATATAATGTAGTTTGACATAGTATGTCATGAATCACTTTATTTTCATGATATTAAAATGTTTTTATTACTTCAATTATTTTTATTCAAATTTCTCTCTTTTTGTTAGGAACTCTAACTAAAATATCATTTTAAAATGTTTTAATGATTTATTATTCTAAATATTTCTAATTAATGTCAATGTTTTAAAAATGGTTTTAAGGATTTATATATATGGACATTAAATTTTTCAAATCAAAATTCCTTATAAAAATTTCAAAGTGGTATGAGACACTTTGATTAAAAAATCTATTTTAAATGGCTTCTTGGATAATAGTGTGAAATTTAATTGGTTTCAACAAAAAGGGGTATATTTCACTCAATAGTTTGATGATTATTTTAATTTATGTCAATATCCTTTATTATTCTTGATTGAGGTTAATCTGATATAATAAAATATTCCATATTGTATCTAATGAGTTAATTTTAACTATGGATGTGCTATTTTTTTACCATTCATGGTTTGTGGTTAAATTATTGACATTTCATATGATAGTTTTAATAAGAATGTTTATGTTATGTTTCAAACATTCCATATGAGGAACGCATTGGACGTAGTAAGTGACGGGTGGAACCTGCTATAGCTCCTCGATGCATCAGTTGGTCTCATGAGACAAACTAGTGTCTTGGAACAAGGACATGATAAAATGTTATTTGTAGTCTTGGCACGAGACCTTGACTATGTGGATATGATAGTCTGGCATTATGCATTCCATCATTATGAAAGTGGTTATAGAAATTGCATGTGGTTATTAGACTAGTAGATTATCCATGTGAATTAGTAAATGGAATTATTTCATTTTATCTATTCCATATTATGTTGAAGTTTATGTTTAAAATGCTTTTGTTTTAGTTATACATTACCTTAAATGTTTATGCTTATTTATGAAAGTTCCCGCTATATTTGTATCCTTAGTGAGCATCTGAGCTCACCCCTTTCAATGTTTTATTTTTCCCAGGATGTGAAGAAGTAATTTATGAATGACCTACATGGATAGTATGAGGGGATATGAATAAATGATTTTTTGTAGTTTTTTTACTTTATGATGTAATGTAAGACTTATGAATATATCTAGTGTTTCCAAGACTACTAAACTAATTTGTCTTTCGAGACATGATATTTTGTAATAATGTCAACGTTCTGGAATAATGAACTGAATCATGTTAACTAGGGTCAGGGCGTTACAATCACAGCACTTGGGAGATGATTCGAGGTATGATCTGTGTCTACTCCACCATAGTTGCAGTTCTTATAGACATAGGTTCCAGTCACTCTTTCACTACCACTACCCTCGTTCAGAGAACATATATTCTGACGGAGCCATTGGATCGATCATTACAGCTAGAGACTCTTACGGGAGAAGACTTGATGATTACACAATGGTGCTGGAAGTGTGAGATTACTCTAGGAGGTGAGATCTTCGGCTAGGATCTCCTTGTAGCGGCATCGAGGCCTTACGACTTCATCTTGGGTATGGACTGGTTATCTAATGTCCATACTCAGATTGACTGTATTAGGTTCAAAGTGTGGTGTGTCTGTACAGATGGGACCAGGTTCACCTTCACTGGCAAGAAGGGAGCCATTGCAGAATAGGACATACTTACTCAGAGGAGGGTGCAACAGATCACTTATCAGTTGGCCTACCTTACCCTCAGAGTAGTAGATGTGGGGAGTTCGAGCTATCTTGTAGTGGTGGATCAGTACACAGATTCTTTCTCTGACGATGTTCCAGGACTACCTCATCCCAAATAAGTGGACTTCTACATTGACCTGTACCCTAGGAAAACATCGGTATCTACTACAGCATATCGAATGGATCCTGCTGAGATTCATGAGCTGTGGATACAATTGGAGGACTTGTAGGGGAAGGGATTCATCTGACCTAGTGTTTCTCTCTAGGTAGCCACGATTTTGTTTTCCAAGAAGGCGGATGGGAGCATGAGGCCTTATGTCGACTACCGTCACCTGAACTAGGTGACCGTGGAGTTCAAGTACCCACTCCTGGGGATTGATGACCTATTTGATCAGGTTAATGGAGCCCAGTGGATCTCAAAGATAGACCTCAGTCCAGGCTATCACCATATCAAAGTTCGAGACGAGGATATACAGAAGATGACCTTTAGATGTCGGTACGACCACTATGATTTCTTGGGTATGCCTTTTGGCATAACCAAAGCTCTAGAAGTGTTCAGGGGACTCCTGAAAAATATCATCAAGCCATACCTCGATCGCTTTGTCGTAGTCTTTATCGACGACATTCTAATCTACTTGACTAATGAGGAAGAGCATATCTACCATTTGCGGGTAGTACTGGACACTCTCTGAGAGCACCGGCTTTTTGGAAATCTCTTGAAGTGCCAGTTCTGGATCTGAGAGGTTAACTTTTTTGTACATGTCATCTCGGAGGCTAGAGTTGTCATGGATGCAGCAATGAATGAGGTGGTACTTTCATGGTAGCCACCCATGAGTGTGACGGAGGTACAAAGTTTCCTGGGTTTGGTTGGGTACTACTAGAGGTTCGTACTAGATTTCTCCAGAGTTTCAGCACCACTATCAGCTTTGATGAAGAGGGTTAAACCCTTCATGTTGTCGGAGAGATTCCAGTAATGCTTTCAGGAGATGAGGTAGAGGCTGACAAGTTCCCCCATCTTGAGGCTCCCTGAGGATGGAGTATGGTACATAGTATACTGCGACACATTAGGGACCAGGCTTGGGTATTTCCTAATGCAGGAGCGAGTAGTTATTGCTTATGGATCTCGTCAGCTGAGAAAACATGAGCAAAACTACGCTACCCATGACCTGGAGTTAGCCGCAGTGGTCATTGACTTGAAGATGTGGTGAAACAATCTGATGGGAAAATGTTTTACCATGTACTCTGATCATAAGAGTCTCTGGTATATCTTCTCTCAGAAGGAACTAAACCTGAGGAAGTGATGTTGGTTTGAGTTCCTCGTAAACTATGACTTAGAGATATTTTTTACTCCTAGAAAGGGGAACGTTGATGCGGATCCACTCAGCAGGAAGTCTGGTATTTAGCTCCTAGGTGAGGCGACAGATTAGTTGGCTGCTTTAAATATATCCTTTTTGGATTGAGATGGTGTAGTCTTCCTTCATTCTCATACAGTCACTCCCCCACTTTATCAGTGATTCAGAGAGCCAAAACATGGGGACGTTGACTGCGAGACACGACATGCCCAGATATCCACAGGGCAGTTTCCTGATGGATTTTATGATAGTGGGGAGGATGTCATCCTCTTCAGAGGACGTACCATGGTACCAGTGTCACTTCAGCTAGAAGTTCTGAGGGAGTTCCACAATTCTCCTCCAGCAGTACATCTAGGTGTGAATAATATGTGTCAGGACCTCATACGATAACACTGGTGGCCTAGTATGAAGAAGGAAGTAGTGGAGTTTGTCTCTTGATGCCTCACTTGTCTGTATGTGAATGTGAAGCACCAGGTACCAGCAGGCATAGTTCATCCTTTAGAGGTACCAGTGTGGAAGTTGGATGGGATATCCATGGACTTCTTGATGGGTCTTCCATGAGCATCCAGGTGCCACGACTCAATTTGGGTGATCGTGACTAACTCACCAAGTCTTCCCATTTCCTACTGATCAGAGAGTAGGGTTCAGTTGAGAATTTGGGATGCTTCGACATAGAGGAGTTTTTTCATTTACATTGTATACCCTTGACGATTGTATCCGATCGTGACACACACATTAATTCCCAACTATGGAAGGGGTTATAGGAGGGTTTTGGGATACAGCTTCTCCTGATCACCACCTTCTAACATCAGACATATGGTCAGACCGAGTGGACCATTCAGACCCTCGAGGACATGCTATGTGCTTGTTTACTTGAATTTGGTCACATCTAGGGGGATCACTTACCTTTGGTGGAGTTTTCATAAAACAAAAGATATCACTCCACCATCAGGATGGCACCTTTTAAGGCCTTTTATGGTCAACCGTGTAGATCGCCACGGTGCTGGACAAGCCCTGGGGAGTCAGCACTGGTGGGACAAGAGATTGTATGAGCTACCACAGGGAAGGTGCAGATCATCCAAGAGTGGATGAAGACTACACCGAGTAAGCATAAGTTGTATGCTGGCAACATATGGAGACCTCTGGAGTTCGAGGATGGAGACCACGTCTTTCTATGGGTCTCCCCTCGACAAGGTATAAGGAGATTTGGCCAACGTGGAATGTTATCTCTGAGATTCATCAGACCTCTCTCGGTCCATGGTAGAGTAGGTGAGGTAGCTTACCGCCTGGCACTTTCACCTCAGTAGAATCGAGTGCACAACATCTTCCATGTATCCCTTCTAATAAGATACGTGCACGACCCTTCTCACATCATCGACCATTGAGAGACGGATATCAATGATGGGGAGACATTTACGAAGGTTCCAGTGGATGTTGGAGATCGATAGGAGTGGGTCCTACATGGACGTTCAATTCCTTTAGTGCATGTTCACTGGCAGCATGGGATCCTCCTGGGGAGAACATTGGAGTAGGAGGCTCAAATACATTCTCAATACGCCCATTTGTTTCCACAGTTTGAGTTGTAGCTTGTGGGGACATAAAGACCTGAGGTGGGGAGAATGTAAAGACCAGGAATTTCTGTGGAAATTATTATTTTAAATACATGGGAATTTTACAAGTCTAAAAAAATTGACGGCGTGTGTTTCCAAGGCCCGGTGAGCCCCCCGGAATCAATTTCTGAATTTCATTCAGGTATGTTCTGTAAATGTACGAGCGAGTTTTAATAACTTTTGAATCGGAGGTCCAAATTGAAATCCAAGGGCACCATTGAACTCGTAGCTCTGGTATTCGATTAAGGGGACATTCACATTGATTGTTGTGAGTCATGTATATACGTTAATTTTTGGGTTTTCTTAAAAAAATAATAAAATAAAATGTGCAACAAATTATTTTATTTGAGCCTCCAAGTAAGTGTTGGGTGGTTAAAACCTCCTCTTGAAAGATGGAGGAGGGGCCACCACACATTAACCTCCCGTGAGTGGTTATGGTGCTGGGTCCCACCCGATCTCAATCTCCAATGTGAGGATAAATGAGATGGGGACCACATAGGGCTTAACCCCTATTAATGGGAGGAGAGGAAAACCTCTCAAATCCTTTCATTGAGGAGGGGGGAGCCTCTTGACCTCCCCATTAATTAATGGAGCCAACACATAGTTTATTATGCCAACTTCATCGAATTAATTAAATGTGACATATCATTTAATTAATCGCCACAATTTGAGTTTTAAACTCAATAATCTAAAATAAATGAAAATTGTTTTTTTGGAGGGGCTAGATTTTCATTTGTTGGAAAAAGATAATTAGAGGATCATTGGGAGAAACCTCCCAAAAAAGGACCATTCTCCCAATGAAGAATGCAGGCAATGATCCTCCACATACTTCCTCCTTGGACTTCTGTTCTGGTCACCAACCGATGGGAAGCATCTTCCACAACCGTCGTGCATATCCGGGAGTAGTAGAGTGCAGTGGACACAACGAGCGAAAAATCCATCTTCATTCCGTGACTTCACCATCAATTACCGATAATCAAAAGGTAGGGGGTTTACATTTAGTAATTTACCTTTATCTTAATTATCTTCATTTGAAAGGAATAAATGAAATGTTTTGTAAGAAATTATTGTTCATCATTCTCTTTTGATGAACCAATTGCTATCACCACTAAACATGGAGGGTGCAGGCCAAACTAACATGGCCTAACTCCCTATGCCGATGTTTTGTGATGTTTCATCGGCATGGAGATGAGGCAATGGAGATGAAGGAGAAAACGACAATAGTTACGCTACCCGCGTCCTCTGTGAATCGCGCCACCCCCATAGTGCACCGATGCTCTCGGCCAAACATCGCTGGCCTAGGCCATCCCGAGCCGCGCCGAACCGGCCTGCCCGCACCTTGCCCGGCGCCCCGCGCAATCTACCCGGCGACCCACTGGCCTGCTCGTGCCCTGCTCACTCACCTTGTGGCCTCTCGGTGCCCCGCCCGCGCCCCCAAACGGCCTCCCACGTGTCGTTCCTTGCACCGATCTGGCCTTCCTGATGCCCTACCGCGCTACCTCGTGCCCCGCACAACTTACACACACCCTTCCCGGCGCCCTGCTGCCCTGCCAACGCCTCGTGTAGCCTCCCGGCACATTGAATGGCACCCCGCCGGCCTGCCCATGCCGAGCCGCTGAGACATGACCCCTCGCGGTTCTGGCTGAACTTGCCCAGACCTCATGTCCAAACCGCCTACATAGCGACCTCCGGTCCTACCTGGCCCTGCAATCCACTGGGCTGAGCCCAGAGGATAGGGCCGAACCCAGAAGACTGGGCCGAACCAAGTATTTTGACCCGCCCAACGGGCCGGGTCAGACCCAATGGGTCTGACCTAGTCGGCGCAGTTTTGTTTGAGATGAGTCGTTCCAATTAGGTCAGACCAGGCCCATGCGTATTACTGACCCTTTACTCTCATTGGCCATATCTTTGGCACCAGACGTCTATTTGACAAACCGTCAGGGGAGCTGGTATTCTTGGAACACGTTATCCCCATTTAATATACCCCACTGGAGTTCAGGGTAAGGTTGTGATACAGTCAAGTTGGATCATACTCAAATTCAACTGGGCCCCCAGGACTAAAAAGCTAATAACTCATAGACTGGGCGTCCAATTGACGTGCCGTCTATTGCGTTGAGACCCTTATGATGAGGCAGACCATTGAGATACATTTAAGTGGGACTTTGTGCCAGTTTGAGTATCGACCTATAGCTCGAGGTGTAGACCCTCTCGAAGATGAACGAGCAATGTATGAAGACCTAGTTGTTGGCTGAGACCTGATGACTGCCTGATCGATTCGACTCGGACTGATTCAACTAGCTCAGTGGGGAGCCCCTGGTAATTGGTGGAGACCCATGACAGAGAGGCTCCTGGTAGTTAGTGACAGGACCACAGAACTCGATAGGTGGAGTACCTCTATAGGTTATTAGGAGGAGCACCTGGTAGGTCGTGACATACCCATAGTGGGTAGCACCTCTGTGTGAGCGTGGCAGACCCACGGTACTCGATAGGAGTATTATAACAGCAGTCCAAGGTTAGTGGGATGTTCCTGGTTATGGTGGCAGACCCACTATACATGATAGAGGAGGAGTTCTCCAGCAGTCGTGGTTTCGACAATGTGAAAAAAAATCCTTGTTGAGCTGAGTTAGTAACTTTTGTGTTTACCTCATGATTGAGATAGATTACTTGATAACATAGGTATATTTATGGGTATATAACTATGTAGGGTTTTATGTTGTTTTCATACATTGTGATTTATCCTTGATTGATTTGAGAGACCTAGTGGTTTTGGGGGTCCCTACTGAGTATCGTTATACTCACCCCTACACGGGCTAAGCCCGCACCTCGTTGTGTTGGTTGTAGACGACAGACAGTGCTGACTGAGGATCAGAGTACTAGGAATGGATGATACTAAGAGGAGGACCTTATGACGAGTTAGTACATAGATAAGATAGACGGGCTTGGAGTGATGTGGAGGCCATCTGTACCTACCCTTCAGGTAGGAACCCTAAAGGATAATCAAGTAACTGCTTTTCTTTTCTTCAGTTGTACTTTATTTTCAGTTGTACTTGCACATTCTTGTTGGGCTTTTATTTCTGGCCCCTTTTACTATCCATCACATTCTTGTTGGGCTTTTATTTCTGGCCCCTTTTGTAAAGGCAATGCCTTCCCAGTTTTTGGGATTTACGCCTTTGGTGCCAATCTTCAGCCCCTCGCCTATGGAAGGCGAGCTTCGGATAGTCACGGCACCAGCCCTGGGGGATAGGCCGTGACACCCCGAGACACTCAAGGTCTCAAAAATTCCACCAAGGATAATCCAAAAATAAATTAATCAACAGATAACCATACTTAGTTATGTTCTCATACATATACCTATGTTATAAAGTGATCCATCTCAATAATTACGAAAACAAAAAATAACTGACTCAGCTCAACCAAGATTTTATTCTAGGGGTAGTATCAAGAAACATCCCTAGTCAAGTTATCGAGACCTCGACTACCGTAGAACTCCTACTCTATCAAGTACAGTGGGCATTCTGTGACACCAAGAATGCTTCCCACTATCCTTGGACTACTGAGGCACTCCTCCTATCAAGTACCGTGGATTAGCCTCATCACCAAGCGCGCTCCCCACAATGGTTCTACAGCATCACCAAGTGTGCTCCCCATCATAGCCTGCTGAGGTAATCCTCCTATCAGGCACCGTGGGTCTGCCACAACACAAAGGCTCTCCCCACTTTGGGCCTACCATGACACCAAGGTGCTTCCCACTAGGCTAGTAGAGTCACTCCGAGTCAAAAATGTCAGCAATCCTCAGGTCTAAGATAGCTACTAGGTCTCTGCACTACACTCACTTGTCTATGGGAGGATCCAATACTTGAGATACTAGTTAGTACTCCAACTATCATGAAGTCTGCCAAAACATTATCTTAATGGTCTTGCATGTCATAGGGGTCTCAACAAAATAGACATCGCGTCAATCAGACGCCTGGTCTGTGAGTTATTAGCCTTTTAGTCCCAGGTGCTCGGTTAGATTTGTGCATGATCTAACCAGACCGTATCTCATCCATACCCCAAAATCCAGTGGGTTATACTCAAAGAGACCATCATGCTCAAATATTTACAGCACTACTGACAGATTGTCGAATGGACGTCTGGTGCTAGGGATATGGTCGAAGGAGGGTAAATGGGTCACATTGGGCCCAGGTCCAGTCCGACCTAGCCGTATCAACCCCACCCGGCCCGCTGGGCCCCGCCCATAAGGCTGTGAGGTGTGACGGAGGGTCGCGAGGGTGATGACTTGACGCGAGGGTGTGGATCGGTCACAAGTCACCAGGAGGGCAGTTCAGCCCGGAGGACGTCGTGTGGTCAGCTCGCCCCCGAGGGCGTCGTGAGGGAGGCTCATCCCGGGGCAGGGGTCCCGATACGCTAGGAGGGCCTCTGGGGAGAGGCTCAGCCCGAAGGATGGGGTGGCACGTCCGAGGGCAGAATGTCCAGTGGATGGCATGATGAGGGTCGGGTCTGCCTGAAGGCCGGACCTCCCGGGGTGGCTCGTCTAGCGGATAGCACTACCAGGGCTTCTCGGCCGGGAAGTCGAGGTGCGGCGTGGCTTGGGTGTGTTGCGACATGGGCGTAGTGCAGCTCAGGAGTAGTTCGGCCATGGCAGCATGAGGGGATGGTTCTACATGGAGGGCAGGTGGTGGCGTGACCAGT
Source organism: Viscum album (assembly GCA_963277665.1). Lineage (NCBI taxonomy): Eukaryota > Viridiplantae > Streptophyta > Magnoliopsida > Santalales > Viscaceae > Viscum > Viscum album. Next base: position 1,512,824,885 of record OY728122.1, on the reverse strand, counting down.
TCGGCCGGCGGGTGGCGCAGCCAGCGGGGGTGCGGCCGATAGTTGGCATGACCGGGGCGGTGCAGTTGGTTCGGACGAGGCGCCACGATGGCCGGTGCGGGTCACGGTGGCCACGGGTGGCGGTGACGTTGCCTTTGTCGCCTCCATCATCTTTCTTCATTCCAATGAACACCACAAGAAGAACAACTAAGGGGGTCCGACCACGTTAGTTTGGCCCACACCCTTCGTGTTTAGTGTGGAAGCATGTGTCTAAACCTTAATCATGAATCAAGAACGAGGATATTAATTGAGAAGATACATGAATTAAATAACTATCCCAAACTCATATGGTTTGTTGATAAAAATGAGGAGAGAAGGTATGTCATCGAAGACATCCCACATTTGCTGCCTCCACAAGGTGCCTCCAAGGACGAAGATGAAGACGTTCCTCACCGGTGTTCTGCATTGAGGAAGCTTTATTCTTGGAGGAAGTGTTCTTCATAGAGGAAGTGTTTTTCATTGGACATCGTACTCCTCCATGTGTTGGGTTTCGCATCACTTTACTAGCGCTTCATCACTTGGTGAAGCCATCCCAAATCCTCCTCGCATGCTCCCAATATATAGGAGAGGGGGAAAGGTAGGTAAAGATCGTCGAATTTCTGACGGTTCATTTATTAGGAGACATCCTAAATTCCAATGACATTGTTACTTAATTTAAAAAAGGGGGAAACACAATTAAATCAGTTGGCACAATTAATAAGGTACGTTGGAACAATTTAAATTTGGAGGTGTTAAAGAGGCTCCCCCCACATTTATGAGGGGGGTTGAGAGGTTTTCCTCTTCCCCCCAATAATAGAGGGTTTTTGAGATCTTAGATGGTCCCCACCACAACAAATCAACAAGGGGAGGTTTAGTTCCAGTGGACCCCACCCCTGAACATCCACTTGGTGGGTGGTTACAACAAAACAAAATAAAATATGAGATTCTTTTATTTTATTATTTCCACGAAAAACCAAAAAACAATCTTTCTCCCTTGAGCAACAGTCGTCGAGGTTAAAGTCTTCATAAGTGAAAATCGGTGCTGCGAGTTCAACGATGCCCTTGATTTCAATTCCATCCACCTGTTTAAAATTTATAAATACCCACTCATTCTTTCATTGAACGTACCAGTAAAAATCATCATAAATTCATTTTGAGCACTCCAAGATTCGAAATCACGCGCCGTAAATTTTCCTTGACTCATAATATTTCCATTTAATTAAAAAGTATTACATGGAAATTTTGGGATTTTACATTCTCCCCACCTAAGGACTCTACGTCCCCGTAAGCCACAACTCATACTAAGAGAAAAAGTGGGAGTACTAAGCACGCATCTGAGCCTCCCGCTCCCCCGTTCACTCCTGGAGGTTCTCGTGCTTCCAGTGAATGCACGAAAAAGGTATCAACCATTAACGAAGGACTTTCTCCTGTCGATCCTCAATCACTAATGGAACCTCCATAAATGTTTCCAAATTTTTGACATCCATCTCGCCATGGTCGATGATTTGAGAAGGGTCATGCACATATCTCCTCAATTAGGACATGTGGAAGACATCATGCACCTGATGCATCTGATGGTGAAGTGATAGGAAGTAATCTACCTTGCTAACTCTGCTGAGGACCTGGAAGGGTCCGAAGAACCTCATAGATAACTTATCACCTCGTCCAAATCTTTACAAACCTCTTTGAGGTGAGACCCATAGAAAGACGTGGTCTCCATCCTCGAACTCTAGAGGTCTCAGTCTTTTGTCAGCATATGACTTCTTCCTGCTTCGTGTAGTCTTCATCCGCTCCTAGATGACCTGCACCTTCTTTTTGGTATCTTGTACCATCTCTGGTCCAACTAGTGTTGACTCCCCTAGGTCAATCCAGCACAAGGGTGATCTATAATGTCGCTCATATAACACCTCTAATGGTGCCATCCCAATGGTGGAGTGATTACTATTTTTGTACGCAAAATCCACCAAAGGAAAGTGATCCTCCCAGCTGTGACTGAAGTCGAGGACACATGCACCTGGCATGTCCTCAAGGGTCTGCATAACCCACTTAGTTTGGTCATCGTTTGAGGATGGAAGGCGGTGCTCAAATGAAGCTATGTTCCGAAAGACTCATGCAACCCCTTCCATAGCCGGGAAGTAAAATGTGGTTCTTGATCAGAGACAATCATCGAAGGTACTCCATGTAGCCGAATAATATCTTTCACATAGAGGCATCCCAATCCCTATACTGAACCCTTCTCTCTAATTGGTATGAATTGGGCCGATTTGGTGATTCATTCGATGATCACATAGATAGAGTCATGGCCTCCGGATGTACATGGAATCCCTATCACAAAGTCCATGGATATCCCATCCCACTTCCACTCTGGAACCTCTAAAGGATGAACCAAGCCTGCTGGTACCTGATGCTCCACCTTCACTTTCTGACAAGTGTGGAATCTAGAGACAAACTATGAAACTTATTTCTTCATTCCCGACCACTGGAGCTATCATCGTAGGTCTTGGTACATCTTCTCCACTATTGGATGTACCCCTAGATGGGATGTGTGGAAATCCCTCAACACTTCCTCCTAAAGTGACAATGGTAACATGGTACGTCCTCTGAAGAGGATGACATGCTTCCCACCTTCAAAAAACCCATCAGGTGCGTGCCCTGTGGATATATGAGAAAGTCGAGCCCCGCAGCCAGCGTCCCCAGATTCCTCCTCTGTGACTCGTTGAAGAATTAAGGGAGTGACTGTAAGATACTAAAGAGAATATTATCCATATCTATCCGCAAAGGATATCTGCAAAGAGGCCAGCTGCTCCATCGAATAACCTATTTCCTTTATACCAGATCTCTTAATGAGTGCATCTGAAGTAACATTCCCCTTCCCAGGAGTATAGACTATCTCGAAGTCATAGTCCTGGATAAACTCAAACCAACGTTGATGTCTCAGTTTCAGGTTCTTTTGGGAGAGGATATACCTAAGGCTCTTCTGATCAGATTACACGATAATACTCTATCCCATCAGATAATCTCACCACATCATCATGGTGAAGACCACTACTACTAACTCCAGGTCATGTGTAGTGTAGTTATGCTCATATTTTCTCAGTTTTTGAGAACCATATGTGATAATTTCTTTCTCCGGCATCATGACACATTCGAGTCCAGTCCCTGATGTGTCATAGTAGACTGTACCCTATGCCTTCCTCTAGAAGCCTCTTGATTGGGGTACTAGTATGCCTCTTCCTTAGCTCCAGAAAGCTCCGCTGGCATCTCTCCGACCACATAAAGGGATTCGTATTCTTCGTTAAGGCTGATAGTGGTGCTGCGATCTGGAGAAATTTGGCACAAATCTCTAGTAGTATCCATCCAATCCTAGGAAGCTTAATACTTATATCACACTCCTGGGGGATCCAAAGCATGTACTGCCTCAATCTTTTTTGGATCCACTGAAACTCCAGCCTCTGAGATGACATGTCCCAGAAAGTTAACCTCTCGGATCTAGAAAATGCACTTCGATAGCTATCCATAAAGCTAGTTCTCTCGAAGTGTGTCAAGTACTACCTGCAAATGGTTGGCATGATCCTCCTTAGTAGTTGAGAAAATCATAATATTTTTGATAAATACTAGGAAAAATAGATCATGGTATGGATGAAGGATCACGGTCATGAGTACCATGAACACTTCCTCAGCATTGGTTATGCTGAAAGGCATATCCACGAAATCGTAATGGCTATACCGACATCTGAAATCCATCTTCTATACATCATCATCTAGAAATCTTATATGGAGAGGTATATATTTGAGAACCACCATGCACCCATCAACTCATCAAAGAGTTCATCAATCCTTGAGGGTGGTTACTTGTTCTTCAGAGTCACCTGGTTCAGGCGCCGATAGTCAACCCAAAGCCTCAAGCTCCCATCCGCCTTTTGGTGAATAGAATCGAGGCTGCCCAGGGAGAAACATTGGTCCAAATGAATCCATTCCTCTACAAGTCCAACAGATGTACCCGCAGCTCACGAAGCTCTATGGTGGCCATCCAATATGCTGGTGTAGATATCCGTGTCGTCATGGGGTATAAGTCAATGTAATATTCCACCATTGTACGATGAGGTAGACCTAGGAAATTATCAGGGAAAAATCCGCATACTGGTCCACCACTACAGGATATCTCTTACTCTCCAAATCAGTAGCTCTGATGGCATGGTTATCCCAATGATGAGTAATAGGATACACCCTCCTCTATATTAGTGCATCCTACACTGAAAAGGCACCATTCACACCGGTGAAGGTAAATCTAGTCCCATCAGTGCGGACACACCGCAATTTGTGCCTATTACAATAAATCTGAGCATGGACTATAGATAACTAGTCCATACCCAAGATGATGTCTCAATGCCTTGACCCCGATACTAGGAGATCCCAGCCGAATCACTCCCCTCCTAGAGTAATCTCACACTGTTGGCACCAGTGCGTAATCGTTGAGTTTTCTCTCGTAGGAGTCTCTAGCTGTAAGGATCAAGCCAATAGCTCCGTCAGAATCACCGAGCTGTGAATGAGGGTAGTGGAAATAATAGAATGAAATGCACCTATGTTTATAAGTAATGCAAGTAAGGAAGAGTAGAAAGAGATCGTACCATGTATCATCTCCGGAGTGCAGTGGTCGTAGGCCTCAACTCCATGATGTTGGGCTCTCCCCTGTCCTCCTACTCCCTGCGGTATAGGTGTACCTTATTGTAGTGGTAGTGGTAATATCTCGAATTGTCACCCATAGCTAGTTGCATGACCAGCTCCTCTGCCACAACCTCCTTCCCCTTGCGAACCACCTCTATTGAATCTTTGTCTCTCCATGGGAGGTCCTTCGACCATTTGTTGATCATCCGAACAGTGGGTCAGACAACCATGAGCCATGTGACCCTACCCACCGCATGAGTAATATTGTATACTCCTGGAATGTGTGATTCCGCCTCGGGTTCCCCGCATAACTGACACTGAATAATGTGGTTGTCCACCACTAGGTCGGATCCTCTTGGACCTCTATGACATCTGTCTACTTCCAGGTGCAGATGAATCGACTACATTTCGACTGCTGGGGGCTCTCGCTAATAGAGAAATCTTAGCAAGGAAACTCTCCACTAGGTGGGCTCTCTATAAAACCCCCTCTTAATTCTGGATGCTGGGTAAGATCACTGAATCCCAGATCTCCCTCCTGAGTCCCTGCTCGAATCTTCAGGCCCTGAATAATGGGTCATGCATCATATCGGTAGAGTAGCATGAGAGGTATGTGAACCTCACTTAGTATTGAGCTATAGACATGCTGCCCTTCTGCAAATGAAGAATCTCATGTATGCACACTGGGTGAAGAGTCACTAGGAAAACTCCGCTCAAAACAAGGTCTCAAAGTCTGCCCAGAGTTGCGTCACCTCGTCATAGACCTGGAGCATCACGCTCCACCATATGCCCATTGCTTCCTATCAAAGGCTCGCAGGAAGTATCACCATGAGTTTTCTGGTGTACCTATGAGTTGAAAGACTCTCACCATAACCTCCATCCAATCCTCAGACACCTGTGGGTTCATCTCTCCCCTAAACCTGTGTGGCATCTAGCGTTAGAACTCTTATAATGCGCTCCAGCAGCGTGCACCGTCTGCTGATCGGGGTGGTGGAATCAGTGGCCCAACAGGGAGAGTTACCGCTAGTTCCTCCGCTGGTTCCTCTACTGGGAAATATCCCTACATCGAGGCCTCGTCACTCAGTGGGCTATTAGTACATACAAAACTCTGAATTCTAACTAGCTATCTACATGGGGGCATCCTGAAAAAGAATAAAATGTGACACGGTCAAAAGTTAAACATGGTGAGCTAACCCGGTGAGCTGAAATGAAGAAATTTTTTGAAAACACAAACACTATCAGTGTTTTCAAGAACTAAGTTGGAAATCAGTAGTCATGGTCCTTGTGTATGGATACGTCATCCGCTGCACCAACACTGGACTCCATAAACTGAAAACCACACTCACTACACATAACAATATTGTTTCAAAGAAAAGATCAGTGTCCAAAGTTCTATGGTAGAACCGACTCCTATGATACTAGTTTTTCATGACCAATCCCCCAGGGCCCATGCCGTGACTACCCCAATCCCACCTTCCTTAGGCCAGAGGCTGGATACTTTCACAAAAGGAGTAATTTAATAAAACAGGGAAGGTATTTCCCTTATAACCTGTAACCACACACACAAGAAAGCACACAGCTATAAGAAACACCAAGTAAAAATTATAACAAAATAATTTAGAATGTAAAAGGATCTAAATACAAGAACAATAGTAAAGGTACAAGTACAAGTGAAATGCAATAAAACTGAAGAAAGATAAAATACAGCTACTGGATCATTCTCTGAGATTCTTACATGAAGGGTAGGTACAGATTGCCTCCTCAGCACTCCACATATGCATGTCTCCTCCAGGCACCGACAAGCTGTATTGTACACCTCTGGGTACCATCCATTCCTAGAACTCTATGCCTCAATCAGTATTTCCTATTATCTACATCATATAGAAAAAGGTGTAGGCATAGCCCATGCATGGGTGAGTATAACGATACTTAGTAGGGATCCCATGACCCTCATGGTCTCATAAAATACACCAATGATAAACCACAAAGAAATAAATCAATAGATAACCCTACTGTGGTATTTTCCCATACATATACCTAAGTTATCAAGTGATCCATCTCAATCATGAAGAAAACATAGAAAAACTGACTCAGCTCAACCAGGATTTTATTCTAGGGGTAGTATCAAGTAACATCACCAGTCACATTATCAAGACCTCTATAGTTGGAGAACTCTTCCTCTATCAAGTACAGTGGGCCTAGCACAACATCAAGCATGATTCAACTTAACCTTGTACTACTGAGGTACTCCTCTTGTTGATTACTGTGGATCTACTGTGTCACCAAGATCGCTCCCAACCGTGGGTTTTCTACGTCACCAAGCGTGCTCCCCCTCGTAGATCTTTGAGGTACTACTCCTATTGAGTACTGTGGGTTTGCTACGACACCATGATGCTTCCCACTATGGCTATGCCATGACACAAAAGTAACTCCCCACTGGGCTAGTAGAGTCACTCTGAGTCATAACGATCAGCAGTTGTCTGGTCTCAGCTAGCTACTAGGTCTATGCACTATGCTCGCTCATTTTTGGGAGGATCTTCTACACAAGCTAATGGTTGATACTCCAACATTCATGAATTCCCCCGAAGAAGTATCTCAATGGTCTGACACGTCATAGGGGTCTCAATGCAACAGACGACGCATCAATCAGACGCCTGGTCTGTGAGTTATTAGCCTTTTAGTCCTGGGGGTCCGGTTGGATTTTTGCACGATCCAACCTGACCATGACTCAACTATACCATAAAATCTAGTGAGGTATACTCAAAGGGACCTTAATTCTCCATGATTTATAGTGTCGCTAATGGGTTGTTAAATGGATGTCTGGTGCCAAGCATATGACTGAAGGAGGATAAATGGGTCGTAGTGGGTCTGGGTCCGGTCTTACCTGGTCGGACCTACCTGACCCAACCAAGCCTAGGCCGACCTCGTTAGGTCAACCCGGCCTAACCCATTGGGTTCGCACCAACCCGTTGGGCCTAGCCTAGCCATCCATTTGGGGCCACGGAGGGCCACGAGGGTGCGGACCGGCCGCAAGGGAACGAATCGACCGCGGGTCGGCACGAGGGCTGTTCAGACTGGAGGGCGCCACGTCGGTGTCTCGGCCCATATGAATCTGCGAGGGCGGATCGGCCTAGGGTGTGGGGACAGTTTGGCTCTGGGTGGCTTGGCTCGAGGGCTGGGGTGGCGCGCCTAGGTCGTTTCGGCTAGCGGGTGGCACAAACGGGACCAGTTCGGTCGGGAGGCCGGAGTGGCTGGGGTGGCTCAACCGGCGGAAGGCACGGACAGGGCGGCTCGGCCAGGATTTCAGGTTGTGGTGCGGTCGGGATGTGGTGCGGCTCGGGTCAGCTCAGCTGGGGCTCCACGAGGGGCCAGGGTGTCTCGGAGGGCCAGTGGCGATGCGACCTGTTTGGCCAGTGGGCGGCACGGCCTGCAGTTGGCATGACCAGCCTGGCCCAACCGGTTCATCTAGGGTTCTACGAGGGGCGGCACAAGGTGCGGTGAACGTAGGCGGGGGCTTTTTTTCCATCGTCGACTCCATCATCTTCCTTCATACCGATGAACACCACAATGAAGAATAGTGGAGGGGGGTCGGGCCTTGTTAGTTTGGCCCAAACCCTCAGCATTTAGAGTTGTAGTAAGTTGATAAACTTTAATCATGAATCCAGAACAAGGATATTAATAGAGAAGATTCACAAATTAAATAAACAGCCCTTCCTTGTATTGTACTTTGACGATGATAAGGAGGGAAGGTCAGTCGTCGAAGATATCCAGCGCTGGTTGCTTCCGCATGATGCTTCTGAGATAGAATTCTAAGACCTTCTATGCTGGCATTCTTCATGGAGGAAGCGTTCTTCATGGAGGAAGTGTTCTTCATGGAGGAAGAGTTCTTTATTGGAGAGCATAGTCCTCCAAGTGTTGGGTGTTGTGTCACTTTAATATCACTTTGTTGCTTGGTGAAGCCATCCAAAATCCTCCTCCCAAGCTCCCTATATATAGGAGAAGGAAAAAGGTTGGTTACAATCATGAAATTTATGACGGTTCATTTATTAGGAACCTTCCTAAATTCCAACGACATTGTTACTTAATTTAATAAAGGGGGAAAGACAATTAACTATATTGGCATAATTAATAAGGTTTGTTGGCACAATTAAAATTGTAGAGGATTTGAAGAGGCTCCCCCACATTTATGATGGGGGTTGAGAGGTTTTCATCTCCTCCCATTAATACGGGGTTTTGAGATCTATGGTGGTCCCCACCACAATAAATCAAGAATAGGAGGTTTAGTTCCGGTAGACCCCACCCCTGAACATCCACATGGTTGGTTGTTACAACAAAATAAAAGAAAATATGAGCTAATTTTATTTTATTATTTTCACGAAGAAACCAAAATACTAAATTTATCCTTTGACCAACTGCATTAAAGGTGAAAGTCTTCTTAAACGAAAATCGGCATTGCGAGTTCAACGATGCCATCAAATTTCAATTCAAAGAACCGGTTTAAAAGTTATAAAAACCCACTCAAACTTTCACTGAAGGTACCTGAACAAAACATCATAGATTCATTCTAGGCACTCTGGGCCACAGAATCACGCACCGTCAATTTTTGCAGACTAATAAAACTCCCATTTAATTAAAAAAATTACTTGGAAATTATGGGTCTTTACAGTCCCATTCTCCACCATAAAATTAATTTCATCATTAAATTTTTTATATTCTGTACAACAAACTGGAAATACTTCTAGAGATACAAACTCAGTGTTTACTACATCTGAATGATTAGGTATGTACCTCCTTAGGATAGGTACATGGAACTGATCATTATCATGATAGAGGATTGCATTAATATCTATGTGATATGATAATATCAATATGTGATAAATTATTTCATGGGGTTTGATATTCGTAGTGATTAGTATTATCATCTTTGTTTCCTCAATGAAATTTAGAAAAATAAATTCCTACCAACTACAAATTCTAGACACTGTTGATTATTAGTAACATAAAATTTATATAAACATTTTGTTTTTGTTATGTATTGCTAAATGGATTGGACACACTCTTCCATCTCATCAGCTTTATTAGATCCCAATTTCATTCTTTCTACAACTTCATTCATATACATTAGTTCTCTACAAATATTTACATAAATAGATTAACCTGCAGTCATCTAAATTCTCAAGTTATTTATATTTTAGAGTGAAAACATAACATAAGGAAGGTGTCTATACCAGATAATTGTGAAATCCCTATAACAATATCTTAGTATATCGTCTAGTGTTTGAATTATTATCTCAGATTGATCGTATTTTTTAGGATGATACATAATGCTTAAACATAACACTATATTACGTTCTTGCTGAATACCTTTCCATAAAATCATGGTAAATTTAAAATCCCGATAATATACAATTAAATGTGGTACCCCCAACTACCTTACCACTTACATTATGTATATTCTAGAATTACGATCCAATGTGAGTTTTATTTGATAACAATGAAGTGTGTGGACTTTAAAAGGTGATCAAGTACAACATATAATTTCCATAACATTAAAGATAACATAACCCTTAAAAGATACCAGTGCCTTTAATTATATGTTCAAAAATTTTAAGGACATTCCACCTTAAATATATTTATCACTAAAATACATACAATAACAAATTATTGTATTAACATAAATGTCTATTAAGGAATTCAAAATCATGAAAAGATCTCATCACCTAAAAAATTAAAAGGGGTGTCAATGAATTTGAACTTATAATAAACCTTAAACTCATAAACCTATTATGTTATACATAACTCTTATGTTATTGTTACATTAATACATAAATTATTCTAAAATTGACACAATCATTAGATGTATCCCAATTCTTATAAATGAAAGACCATCATCAAAATAATTCTATAAATAATTCCTGAATCAAATTTCATATATACTCCAATACATCCAATTCAAAAATTGGAATATAATATTTATTTACATAGTATATAATATGAACATTAGTATAGATCATAAAATCAGATAATTCCTATGTTCCCATTATTTAAGACATTAAACTCGTCGACAATTTTACACTCTATGTCCATGTTTTACAGAAAGATAAAATTTACCCCTATATTTGATATATTCTTATAGGATGTTATTTAAACCTTCATGACATGTATAAAGCTAAATATTAAATATTTTTTATTCATTACCACATTAGTTTTCATAAAACATTATCTTTATCTTATTTTATTCTCTAGGAATCTCACTGATGCATGTGTTTCTCATCATATATCCTGATAGTTTGTTAGGAACAATGAAAATTTTTATATAGACTATTATCAACCAATTTTTCTTATTATACTGCATGTTTTTTAAATTATTTTTATTTTTAATATTTTTATTTTTGGTTCTAGATATTTTTATTATCCAAAACTCATTGTATAAGAAAAAATATTCATAGTGGGAAACAAAATAATAAAAAAATAACATATATGATATCTAAATCCTGAAACCTTCAATTAAATATTTGAAATCAAAGGATTAAGCTAGGCCAGTCATGGTAACTATTAATAAACTTTTGGATGTTTCATAAAGTATTTGTGAATTTCCAATGAATAACCCATTTGATTTTAAAATATGGTGTACAATGGAGCCTATTGTTATGAAGCAGGTTATGATCCATTCCAAATAAATGATCTTCTTTAGAGGAAATAACCCATTGTCAATCATTACAAGAATCATTTCCACTAGTAGTATAAATCTTGTAGTTTAGTTCATGTAAAAGTACAAAATATATTTTTTACCAAAACATTATTATGTTTTCCTATTCTTATTCTCAATTTTAGTCTTGGGGTTATTTCCCTAATTTATGTTTTCTGAAATACAGTTCCTGAGTTTTCTATGAAAATATATATTAAACTAATTACATAAACATAAACTTCTTATACATTTATATAAAATATTTTCACATTAATATTCATTTCATTGAAAAAATACAAGTTTTGGGAATGCATTGGTATTGTTTCTCTAGAGACTACATACATTATCATTTTATTTCATGAATGATCATCAACATTTCCCAAAAATATCTTCAAAAATATTACTCTTCATATAAATACCCAACTTGAAACCCTTATTTATAACTTGGGGATATGAAACATATGAATGGGTTTTCTATGATGCTAGGAAATGGAAAAATAAGATATATTTATACATAATAAGAGAATAATGGTTTGAAGACATTAGTATAAAATTTGAACATCATAGAATGGATGTCAGATATCATAATCTTGAGTAATGGGAAACATATTGGAAGTTAATAACATAATAACCATGAAAAAAATTAGTTATCATGAACCATGAGAGTATAAAATATACAGAATACATGTAATTGTGGCATACAAATTATCATATAAAATTCATTACCATATAATTCAATTCACACTATAAAGGAAATCATATTTTCATGGGTTCACTCTCAAAACCATCTTAGTAGTCAATGTTCACTCCAAATACAATAATAATTGACAAATTGCCTCACTAAACTAGGTTTACTTCAAATTTCATTCATATTGATCTCATGAGATATAAATGTCATCCCAATACATTAAAGGGATATATTGTTCTCAACCTGAACATAATTAAAATAATATTTAGGTTTTCCAAAAGATCATAAAATTTTCATCATATCATATCCCATGAAATGGAATGGGGTTCATAATCAATTCTGAATATAACAAACTATGTAAAAGTGGAATATTTCATAATGCTTTTATTATTTCATTATAGTGTAACTTGTGAAAAGAATAGGGTTTCATATGAATTTTTGAATGGAATAACCTATAGAAGAGAAAGGTGTTTCATAAACACCATTCCATCATAATCATAAACCATTCAGAGAAATAATAAGAATGGTATCCATTTATCATATCCATAGAAAAACATTGGTAGAATCCGTGGATTTCATCGTACATGGAAAATGATTTTGAAAAGACACTTGGAACTTTTCATGAGGAAAATAATTATTCATTGAAAATAAATTCTTAAAAATAAAAAATCAGAAAATATTTTGGAATTATTTTTATTTGAAAATTAACTTTTAAAATTATAAAGGAATATTTAAAAAATAATCTAAAATGTATCATTTCAAAAATAAATTTTTTTGTGATAATAAAATTTTAATATTAAAAACCATAAAACAATATTTAAATAATTATCTAAAAAAATATACTTCGAAAATTTGAAAAGTATATTTAGAATCATTTATAAAATTTCATGGATAAAATATCACTACCTATTAATAATTGCATTTTAAATTAGAAAAATAAATTAAAATAATTTCCTTATTAAATAAACTTTATAAAAAATATAGGTATCTTACAATAAAATAATGGTTTTGAAGGATGAAATTTGTCTCATGTCGCACATGTTAAAACAAAATTTTCCATCCAATTTTTATTGTAAAAAAATGGGAGTTTTTTTGGAAAGTTACATAAATATTTCTTTAAAATTGTTTGTTAAAATATAAAAAATAGTTAAAAATATCTTTAATAAATCAGTTGAGTACTTTTAAGAATATATTTGAATACATTTTTACAAAATATTGTTTTGGTAGAAAAAAAAAATTGATCAAAGATTGAAAAAAGATGATTTCTCTAAAAAATCAGATCTTTTGAGTACATAAATAGATAAAATTCAGGGAAAAAATTTAATCTCTTAAAATAATAATATTATAAGATACTTTATCAGATTATTTAGAGATATAAATAATATTTCATCATTTGAATCGAAATTGTACATAATGCTGATAAATGATGAGATTGTAACAAAAATAATTTAACACTTTGGTAATTATTAATTATAATCAACATCAAATAATAATAATAAATAAAAATTATATTATTAAAAAAATAAGGTTATTTATTTTATAAAATTGCAAAGGGTAATCATATACACCTCATAGAATAATATAGGTGAATCACATTACTTAGGTTTCTAAGAAGGATACTTGATACAAAAATCCATTACTGTTATGATAACATTGGAATTATAAACCACAAAAAATAGAGATCCTGAAAATTATTTCAAAACCCCATAATTTTAAAGGTAATTCTAATTAAATAAATTTATTGTCACTATATATACCACATAAAAGATACATGTGGTGAATATTGATTGTGTCTCGCACAATGATGTGAGATTGAAATCACATACCTTATGTCTTGGATGCCTTCATTAATGTTAAAACCTCATATATAGTAAATATAAGATTATTATAAATCTATTACCTAACCATAAAAATATATAACCTACCACATATGATTTACTTATGACCATTTAATTCTATTTTCTTAAAAACTACTTGATAAATTCATGTTTCGGGTAACAAACATTTTTTTGTGTATATTTTGAATTGACGTATTTTTTGACATATTTCGTAGATCATTGCTACACAATATAAATAATGATAACCCTGATATAATTAATATATATATTAAATATATATAAACAACCACAAATACATAAATGTTAGATATAGTAAATGAAATTCATCATTCTTGGATATAGTTGGTCGTAGGTATACATGAGTGTTTTTTCCATTTTCTCAATGGGTCAAAAAAATAACTTCAAATAATATATTACCATAAAAAAATATTATTTATATAATATATATCAAATATATTTATTAAACCCATCCCAATTACTATCCATGTAAATTTTGAACGAATCACAATGCTTCGTGAAATGATATTCCGTCAAACACACGAGTGGCCTTATTATTTTCCAATAGAATAGGACGTAAGATATAACATGTGATATAATAAGTGTAGTAGAATAATTATATAAAAAATATCATATATATATATATATATAATACATCCAACATTATACCCATTGGTGAGATGTGGTGATGGAAAATAAATAAAATCATTTCATGTGGCAGTAGTCCTCTATACACAAGAAATATGTTTACGAAAACCATTAGATTGAAGAAGATATATATATATATATGTAATTATAATAATGTAAAAAATATTTTTAAATGAAAGATATTTTTTTAATTTATAATTGTGATTTAAAAATAATTTATGGCGGTGGAGAAATAAATAAAATAAAAATTATAATTAAGGATGTTACATATTTGTAAGAAAACATCAATTGGTTTACATCTAAAGGCTTCATATATTGGATTTATGAAAAATATATGGATTATAGTATGGGAGTAGGTAAGTAAGTTACTTACAATATCTTATATTTTCTGAACCAATGGGTTTTTTGTGTGAAGGGGAGACGATATGGGTGGCCTTTCATAACTAAGTCGAGTGTCATACTTGTATGTGTTTAAATAAACAAGGTGTGCCCATTTTTTCACATGAAACAAAGAAAAAAAGTGGACCCTTACCCCTAATATAAGAGATAATATCAAAATAAGAATATGGAAGGGTTGTTTTAAATTACTTGGGTAATTTTGTATACATATCTTTCAGGTTTACACCTCCATTGGTAATCAAATTGTTCCTTAACAACGATAATTAATTTTTTTCTCTGTTTACTATTCATTGTGGAAAAAATAATTTGAAATTATTTTTTAGTATAAATTATAATTATTAATTACATGTAATCTATTTTTCTAAATTCCATTCGCGTATATGTAACTTTTTATATTACATTAATCCCATAGACATGACGAGAAAGCGATATTTGAAAGAGAATATGTTTAAAAGATTAAAAGTTTTTTATATCATACATCAATATTAAAATGATTCCAATAGACTAAATTAGATTTATAGATATATAATAGATCATAAATTTATTTTAAAACCCTATTAATATAATATTTATGTTTTTAAAATCTTGAAATTAAATAATAATTCATAATAAAAATGAGTATTTGTTCACAATTCATTAAAAAAATTATCCTAATAGAAAGTTCTCAAAATATCCCATTATATAATTATTACATGATAATTTAATAAATTTAATTCATTTTTTCAAATTATGTTTCTAAAATTGGAAAATGTTATGTTTTAAATAAGTTCTCAATATACGAAAAAACTAATATCTCGAAAAATAGTGTTTTTAAGAATGAAATTAGTTTTGTTCTTATAACATATCATAAAAACATATCAGATATATTAAATAATATAATGAATATATATTATGTAAATTTCATTAAAATTATTCTAAAAATGTCCTTTGTTTAATTTATTGAGGTAAAACATGTGTTTTTTTCTTGAAAATAGTATTTCAGAAAATGATTGCTCTTAGTTTCACATAGTTTTATATTAATTTCTAATTAATTATTTACAAAAGAAATAATTATATATAAATATTTAAATAAAATATTTTCATAATATAATTTATTCAATTTCTATATTCCATTCTCGTTGCTAAGTGATAAATATTTTATTACACAATAATTTTTTAATTATAAGTCATGTTTCATTTAATCTCAGTGTTTCCTGTATTGAATATTCATCCTAGTGTTGTGTATAAAATGGGTCAAACTGAAGGTTTCACATAATGTAAGATAAAATAACTATTTTTATTAAATTATTATAAAACTATTTTTTTGTATGACACAAAATATCTAAAATTAAATATTAATTTAAAAATATATATATATTACAAAAAATCTCAGGGTGTTATATCCTATGATTGCATATAAATAATCACATTCTAATATATATTTATAATTTCACCGTATCAAGGTAACTCCATATTATGTTGAAGAAGTTATAGGTATATGGGTTCCCCTATCTTAACTTTAAGTGACTTGATTTTGATTATAAATATTCTTTGAATATTATGTTCCATGAACACTATTTATAGTATACTTACTGGATGGAGAGTATTAGATGTCATTGGTGGTGTCCAAAAAAGTTTATCTCACACACTGTTCAAGGAACCAATTAGTTATTGCATAAAAGTCGTTTATCCATGTAGGAAAAAATGTATGCACCCTACAACAAAGGACTTATTTTATATACTATGATAAAGTATGGGTGAATAGGACTGATATTTTTCCTATGATACTATTCAAGATAGCTTTTTTCATTTTCGTTATTTTTTATAGCATGAACTATGTTTTCTTAGTACCTTTTTCTACATTGTATTTCCACTATTTCCTGATATAATCCTTGAATAATTATTTTTTATATGTTCATGATAGGGTTTTATGTATATTGTAAACCTTATTCATTATTATATCTGGATTATTTATGTTTCCAATTTTCGTATAATTTTTTCTGGTATTGTTTTTTTAAGTCAACATTGTGTTATGTAATCTCCTAAGTCTACCATTATAGACCCCTGCTACATTCCTACAACATCTATCATAATAGGACTCACACTGGAGTCCATGTCCCCATCTAGTTCAGGTACTTGTGAGAAAACTAGGTAATGGTGTTACAAATTTCATTCATTGGTTTCTTTTTTTCATATTAATTTTTTTTTAGTTGAAGGGAGATTAGGAATTTGGTGGAATATTTTAAGGATATTCTGTCTTATTTTAGATAACCCATGTATATGGAAAATGAAATTTACCTAGGATGGGACTTGTTGATCTAGATTATTCTAGTAACATTGGTACTTGTTTCATTTATGTGTGACGCCCATACAATGTAGAAGTTGTTATTTTTTTTTTCATAGACTATCTCTTGACCATGGACTTGTTTGGAAAGCATTTATTTGTCATTAGTCATTATAGGTACATGTGGATTTTAATTTCATGAATATACACTAACATTATTACTTATTTTGTGTGTTGCCTATATCATGTTGTAGTTACTCGACTTCTATGTTTGTTTTTGTCCTACATTTTTTTTGATAAATGTGATAAATAATTGGTTAATAATGTTTCTTCCTTGAAATAGATTTTTTTACATACATATCTAGGGGTAGAACACTATGTTACCAATTATGAAATGTTTCGACAATGGAGCTCGAGTTATTGGGACTGAAAAGATAGTTGGTTGTCAATATATGAATACTAATTGTGATATATAAATCCAAAACCTCTAAAAATGGGAATTTATAATCATTTAGTTGATCCATATTTGATAACCTATTCCATTTAGAGATAAAATATAAATGGTCGGTCATAATTACATGGATTTCAAGGTTCAATTTATAAGGAATATTAATTTATGAAAAGGGAATGGTAAAGGAATGTAATAATACAATGATTTTCATATATAAATACCTAAAATTAAATTATTAAATAAAATGGATGCTTATAAATGGGCATTAAAAATGAAACAGCATGGGTATTTTCCTATAAAACATGAAATTGACACTCCATATATATGAACATTCATTAAAAATATATAACCTTTACCTATCCCAAAAATATTAGTTATTAGTAGAAAGGGTGTATTTCATCCGTGATGATATTTTACGTTACATGGACCAGGCTTTAAGAGTATGGGATATTAAAAATAATGGTTTCGATGTTGTTTTTTTGAAACCAACATCAAAATATATACTAAAATAAAATATAATCGATATTTCATCATCATTTTTTATAATAATTGACTCTGAACATATATCTAAAAATAATTTTTATCATCTTAACCATTATGGGAGTAAAAGAATAAATATCCCTTTCAACATTGAATTTAAGACCAATCCATCATAAAAAATAACCTCTAAAACATTCAACATCAGTTTTACTAGAGAACCAATGTGGAAACTAGTTTAGAAAATCTTCCATAGGGAATTTCTGTGTGAGTTTTTTAGATATATAAAGTGGAATGTGGGTTTTTATATTAGATATTAGAAAAAAGTGAAGTGATAATTCTAATATTTTTTCTTCTAAGACAGTTGATAAACAACCAACATTGAATGATGTAAAATTAAGAAAACAAAATTAAATTTCATAAAAAATTTAAGTCCCATAAATAGAAACAAAATATTCAATTGAGGATAACCCTATAAGAAATAGAATATAATAAATTAAATTATAAAAATATTTTCAAAATACTATTTTTAAACAATAATTAAAAAGTTACAAACTTGATAATGTATAATTTAATCAGACATACCAAATATTCTTAATTGATGCCTTAAATATTGGTAAGGTCTCCAATCTTATACAACTATATAGATTTAAAAATTTACAATAATAATGAATTATATAATGATTAAAAAAATATTTTAATAAATAACATCAAAATATAAATTTATAGAAAAATGAAATAATCAAAATGTCAATTAATATCATATGAAGTGAAATTTTAATTTGATTTATCAAATCAATGGATTTATATGATGTCAATTTTTAAAAATGACTCATTTTTACTTATTTTGTTTTCATGGTGCTAAGTGATTCATTATTTGTGTTGTTTATTATCATAAGTTAATTGGAAATGAAATATTGTCCAATAGTTTATAATGGTTTTTTAATATTCCTTGAATCATTCCTTAGAGATCTTTAGGTTGATATATGTTTCATATAATTTGGTTATGAGGTTTCAAATCATTTAGTGAATTTATTGGCTACACATTGGACATGTATGCTGACTGTTCGAACAAATGAATGATAAAAATAACACTTCTATTTCATATTTATTAATTAATTGGTTTAAATATAATTTAATATTATTAGTAAATTAATTTTAATTTATTATCTACATAATTTATGTCGTAGATTTAAAATACCTTCTCATTTATTAAAAAAACTATTTATTGTTCCCTAAAAATATATATAATGAAAGTATTTTCAATTAAAATTGATAGTTAGTATAAATTAAGGTATGATTTCTCTTTCGTTTTTATGTTTATATTGATATCTTTTTATATATCTTATATTATTAACAAAAGATATGAAGTTGGTGGGGATTTTTTTCTATGTTAGATTCCTTTCTGTTAGTTGTTATGATTAGTATTTTCTATAATGTTAATAATTTATGTTAAGTTTATTTTTTTGTAGATTTACATGACTTAATTGATTTCCATATTTCCTTGAGTGATTAATTTTCTCTCACTAAAATCAGCGAATGGTTTGGTTATCTATGTCCTTTTGTATTGATGATATAACCATATAAATTAAATTCATGTATAGTGTGGTTATTTTTGAATAAATCCATAAAATGTAATACAATAAAGATGAATCATTTGAAAAAAATATACCAACAAAAAAAATGATTTTCTAAATATCCATTTTTTTATTATTATTTTGAAGTGACATGCATGATAATTTATAATTTAATCATACATAAAAACTTTTTTTAAATATAATAAAAGATTGTTAAGGTCAACATTCACATACAACATGAAGTCATTGAAAATATACTGTAACAATGAATGTAATTATACTAAAAACATCACATTTTGATTTAAAAATCAATATAAATCATATAACTAACCTTATAAAATTTAGTCATTGACATGGTAGTGATTATCTAAACTATAACAATAAAACATAATAACTAAATATAACCATTTATTTTCTATCACTAAATTCTGGTTATAAAACAATAACTTATAAATAATGACCAACATATATACATAATATAAAACAAATATTATCTAATATAAAATATAATTATCTCTAATTTCATTAATTTGACATTATTTGGATCCTATTTTGATAGTTGATCTTTGTTGAACATTCTATATGACATATATTTTCATAAATATCAACTAACAAAACATTTATAAATAATAAGAATTAATAAGAAAGATGTTATAAAAATTAATAATATAGACCGATTTATCTAAGTGCTAAAACAATTATGAACACAACCTAATAATGATAATCCCAATATATTGTGAATTCATGAGGGTATAACATTCCTAACTACAAATGAACACTGAAATAAAATAATTTCAAAATTCATGAAATTATAACCAATAATTGTTAATAATTATCTGAGTATTCATACCCATCAACGAATGTAATACACTAGTACTAAATATATATATATTTTAATATTTAACAGATATATTTAACTTTAGCATCATTATCATGATATTTCCAAATAATTGAAACATATTATATATATAAGACCATAAACACTAGTGGTATCATTTTGAATGCAAATAGTGTGTAGATACCTAATTGAATTTCTAATATATTAATTCACTGAAGGAAACCATATAAATGATTGAAAAACATAAACATAAATTTATTTACATGAAAAACAACTGCAACCCAATCCTTATGAGATCAAAAAAAACAAATGATCCCTGATATATTTTTTGAATATGATTAATGGATAGTCTATTCCACATATATGAGATGTCACTGGAAACTCATAAATACTATTCATGTAAGAATTTTTTTGGGATAATCCTTTTAGATCAACCTAAATCTCAGATGTTTATGAAGTCATTGGTTCCGGAAAAAAATTGATCTAATTTATTTGATTTTATATTCACATATATATATTATATATAAAATCATTATGATTAATTTTCAAGAAAATGTAAATAATGTTTAATAACAACTCATATCTCATATGTCAGATGATAAATAATTTTATCCTGCCAAAGTAAAAAATAACCCATTCAATATTAAACTCTGATAACCACCCCTATTAGAAATGACATGAATGTGTAAGGATCATTAATATCATGTACATTGATGGTTACATGACCCAACATTATAGTCTGGTGATGTAATGAATCCGAAATAATATGTACAACTCCATACGATAATATAAGTACATTGGGATATCTATCATAAAACATAAAAAATATTATCAATTCAGCATGAGAAAGTAGAAGATCTGAGTAGGCATGATAATCAGGTTGTGCTGGTTACACAAGATATGATTGTCTCATTGATAATTTAAACATAGATTGTATAGTAGATTGAATTTTATAAACTATGAACTATTTTAGATCACAATACTCTTGTTTTAGGGAATCTATTTCATGGCCTCTTGATTTATTACTTTGATGAGAAAAAACAATTATAATACATTCACCTTACTCACACACCCATACATGGTCAGGGTTTTCTCATTTTCCTAAGGCAGTAGCATAGATTTCCATCCTACCATTTTTTATAAAAGTACCCTATTTCCTTTAATACTTATGTTATTTCTATAATGAAAATTTAATATTTTCTATTCATGATATTATTTTAAAAAATAAAATAATTCATTGAAATTATAAAATAATTTATTATAATTATTTCAGCTACATTTTTATATTTATTCATAAAGAACTTTTTATTTCTTTAATTTTCACTTCATTCATTTTACACAGTGTCTTGGGAGATTGAAGATAGAATTGGGTCACTTCTAGAAAACTACTAGATTGGGGTCTTAATGGAACAAAATTTTCTATAGTCATTTTAACCTATAGTAAATGACACCACGAACTTGATAATATATCAAGGTATACATTCTACAACTTTATACATTTATGAGAGCACCTAGAGTCATGTTACAAAAAAATAAAATAAAAAATAATTAGGTAATATACCTAAAATTGTACAATATAAAATAATTATCTTACCATAATTGAATCATCATGTTTTCAAGGGACAATTTATTCCATGTTCTAAAAAAATATACTTGGGGAATGTGTTTTCATTCTATAACTCCCCAAGAAATAAATTTTTCAACTTTGTTGTAAAATATGTCCTTCTAACCACTACTAAAGATTGAAGTATTTTCTATGTTGTATTGATTTCATGAAATTTTAATGTCATCTATAATTCAATATATGAAATATTAGTAATATAAAATATACAATATCCAATTAAAATGAGACAAAAATAAATAATTCAAACATTTTACCAGTGTTGACTCCCATCATTTTTCCTTCTCCATCTTGTCGATAGGCTTCCAATCAGAACATAAACTGATAATCTTTTAAGAGCTCTACACATTGGTATAAGTCATAATAATTTTATCATTTGGTCCACTTGGGTTATTATTATAATCAAAATTATTATTTATACAATGGAAATCATGAGAAAGTATATATTTCAGTAAATGTGTAATCCCACATCAACCAGCTCTTTAAATAAATTTTTTTGTAGTAGGAGAATCTTAAGTAATATGTTCATCAGTAGTCTTATAAATAATTATTTTAAATTATTTGAATCATTCATTTATTTTCTTGCTAAATTTTTAATAATATGAAAAAATTTGTTATATACTACAATAAATGACCCCTTGTCACAATTTTTGTCATTCAAATAGGCAAATGTAATGATATTCTGTGCACATTCATATTATTAAGGAAGTGAATATTGAAAAAAATTGATTAAAAAAATATTTAAATAACAAAAATAGTGTCAAACATGTTCAATTCTTTTAAAAAAAATAATGAAATTAAGATTCATGACAAAAAAATGCATGTTAAACTGTTCAATATTAACATTAATTCTAAAATAATAGAAATGATCAATATTTATAAATATATTATCATAGTTAGGAAAAACTGTCTTTATATGAGTAAATTTTCCATATACATAAAATTATCTGTTGTTTTTTCAATCCAAATTTTTTTATTCATAACAGGTGAATATAATATTTTGAAAAATATAATATAAATAATCAATATATTTATAATTATTGAATCAAATTTTTTAAAAAATTATATTTTTACAAATGTAAACGTTAAAAATTATATATATAAATTAACTGAATAATAAGGGGATTAATTTTTCCTTTCCTAATATCCATTTGGCCAGACCATTTCATATAGCATGAACTATGTTTACATTAAGTAATTTTTTTCCTTGAGAAATAAAATAATAGAAGATCAAACCTCATATAAATCCAATAAAACATCATCATCCTCATTCCCTAAATGAATTACTTTCCCATTCAAAATGATAAAAAATTGATCATTTGATTGATCAATGACATAAAGTACGTATTTTCAGTGTTTCTCCATGATAAATGGTTTTTTTATAAACAACTCATTTCAAATAAAATTGTTTGAGACCACAATTATCATGTTCCACACCACATCAACTATTAATCCATTTGCACTTAAAAACTGTTACTCGAAATGTAGTATAAATAATTTCCCATATATCTTCAAAAACATAACAATATATCATTGATGTAGGAATTGAAGTTTTTTCTTTTTTACATCAAAAATACATGCTTAAAATATGACCATTTCCCATACTATTTTGAACCTTAATCTTATGATCCTAATATTTTGGTATAAATATGTGTGCATCCCTTCAATATGTGGAATGAAATTTACCATTAATCCATTAACCCATCTACCATCATGATCAAATGTAAACTTTTATAATATAAGGATACGAATATGCACCACGTCATATAGATGATCAGTATATAACACAATCACCTCTTGTGATACATTTTTTTGAACCATAGAGGCCACTAGTAAGTGATAATTTTTAACATATCAATTTAAAAATTTCATGTATCCTTTAAGAGGATACATATAATGTAAATAAATAACCCATTTATTATTCTCTGAATCCCTAAAGGAATCAACAAATGAAACATTATATCTTAAATAATATATTGTAAATATATTCTTAATATAAATATAATGATAACTAAATCATTCTCCACTGTATATAACACATTTTAATAATCAATTTTTTTTTTAAAATGGATTTAAACAAAAAAACATAACCTAAAAAGGTATTTTAGAAACGTGTCCGAAATATACCACATATTGCAGCTGGTAGAATATGTTTCACAAATACACGACATTCATGAGTTTTTATTCTTATCAATTTACAGTCCTTCAGTGACATGAAATTATATACAATTGAATAAAATCCATGTTGTGTGAAAATACCATAGAAAAAAAGACACAAATTTAACTTCTAACACTTGATTATTGTCTAAAGAGACTAAGGTAAATATGTTATATTTCCATTTATAGTGGGATATGACTCTAAATGTATTCCAATGGATAAAAAAGCTAATATAGGATCCAATCCATCATTTACTATTCCATTTATGTTCGACAAAGTTCCAATAAAAATTTCATAAATTATTTCTCAACATTCATAGCATCAAT
The DNA here is from genome assembly GCA_963277665.1 of Viscum album. Classification (NCBI taxonomy): domain Eukaryota; kingdom Viridiplantae; phylum Streptophyta; class Magnoliopsida; order Santalales; family Viscaceae; genus Viscum; species Viscum album. The sequence goes on along the minus strand of OY728122.1, from coordinate 1,512,800,236 downwards.
GAAACGTGTTATTACTAAAATATTCTAATATAGTAGTCAAATGAGATAGAATATTTCATCCATATATTTAAATATTCATATAAACTTCTTTTATTTCCAAATGAGAAATCAATATATTCCACCTTATCATAATATTCTTATATAGAAATTAGTTTTTTTCGGGGTATTATATTCCAGTAAACCCTTAAATTATTTTTTATTTATGTGATAAATATGATAAATTCAAAAAAAAAATCATGTTATCATCTACACTATCTTTATTCCATTATTTTATTGATAATATAATCATTCTTCTTCACAAATTGGGCATGATTTTTATCCCTTAACATTATATCTAGATATGTTTTCATATCATGTAAAGTCATCTATAGTGAACATTTTCATATCATGCTAAAAAAAATAATCTTTCATGTATGCATCCACATTATTGAATTAGTGTGGTGATATATGACTCCATCATATATGAATTCATTTATAAACCATGATATACTTCTTCATTATATGAATTCACCAATAGACAGTTCAAACAATATATTATTGGATGGTACCAATTTAAATTAGTTGTATGCTTGATGTCGACATCAGAGAATGAATCAATGTTGAATTTCACTTCCATATTATATTGTAATGTCCAAAATTTGGCTCACCTTGATAAAAATTCATATTCATTCTTGTGAAAAAAATAATTGTTAAGAAATTTACCTTTTTATATCCTAATAACTTTTCCATATTAATTTATTCTCATTATAACTAGAATTGGGAATCCTATTTCCTTCTAGAAGCTATTCTTTTAAAAGTTTTTGAAATTTGGAAAACAATTATCACATGGCCCAATTATTTATTTTAATTTATCTAATATTTTAACTACTAATAATACTACCAATTTAGTGCAACCTGGGTATATTTTATTTTCATAATCTTCATAAAATTATTAAATAGTTTCTATTTATTCAATGGTTTCAATTCAATCATAATGAAATAATTCCCCGGTACTATCCTCTATCTCATTCCGAATATTTCTGTCAACATTAGATGTTGGATTTTTTGTTATTCTTTTATGCTAGATCCAACATGTATAATTATGTTCAAAACCATATAAATTGATATTATTGTTTATTACACTATAATTTATCAATCTTATATTCAATCATTTCATGCATTGATAAAAAATAAAAACATTTTTTTGGAAGATTTCATTTATAAAATTCCAATAAATTATTAACTTGTTTTTTATATTAATCAATGGTTCATCATAAATTTCTCCAACTATAATCAACTTATTAGCTAAGATCACAATGTTAACGGTTAATATAATAAATATCTATGTATATAAATAAATATATATAAATAATTAACTTTTGAACAATTTTTTTTTAATTCGTATAAATAATTATTTATAAAAATATTACCATTAAAACTATTATATATAAATATAAAAACATATTATTGAAAGAATTAAATAAAAAACTAGTACATGTAAAAATAGATAATTTTAAGATGCATAAATTTGTATGAAAAAATTTGTTTTAATAAATAATTAATTATGTGTTAGAAAAAAAAAATTAGTCAAGAGAAATTATATAAACAGAAAAAATTAAATGAAAAAAAAAGTTGAAGAAAAAAATATAGTAAAAAATTTATAATTATATAAAATTACGAATATAAATGTTTTTAAATGAATTGTAGTGGAAAATGATAATTATTTTAAATATATATATATAACATTTTTAAAATAACAGAAAATATGATTGATAATAAAATTCATATATAAAATCAAATGATGAATCAAATTTTTACCTAATAAATAATTTATTTATCCTCAAAAATTGAAAAATTAAATTATAATATTTCAATGTTGATAATACCAAATAGATCATTAATTCCAATAAATTCAATTGATGATAGTGATAATATGGATAACACTACAATATTGAATAAGAACATTTTCAAATACAATGTATGAAAAAGAATCAACCTGAACCTTGAGCTGTGGTTTTTGGTCAACCTAATTAGGGTTGCCTTGATCTAAATAATAATGATGATCATTAAAGTATGGAGGATGGAAAATTAAGAAGAAATAATGTGAAAAAATAATTAAATATAACTAAATATTTATGATTGGTGACCGTTGAGGGTGATGGGTATCATATGTACCATAAATGTTTTAGGGACAAGGAGGTTCTGATAGAAAATAAAATGAGTGTTTTTTGAGGTGGTAATTTTTTAATATACATTTAATTTTGTTTATTTAATAAAACAATATAAAATTGTTTTTTCATATATGAACATTTTTATGTAAAACAGACATTAAAGGTTCCCTGTGATACCTTTTAACAATGTTTATATAAAAACAAACATTATAAGTTCCCTTGAAAAAGTTTTAATGTCAGTATATGACAAACCATTGTAAACCCATAATATGGAATCTTATATTTCTAAAAGTGTGATTTTTATCGAATATTTTTCTGAAGCATGTGATTTGGATTATAGAGGCATTCAACCACATTGGAATCATGTCATTCACTAGGATGTTGGAAATGACCATACTCTAATGGTCATGGCCCTTAAGCAAACAATATCACCCCTTGTAGTTAAAATTTATATATATCTATTTATTTTTTACCTAGGAACCATTTCCCATTTCAAGAGGGTTTCCTATTAGTAGTGTTGTATGTACCAGTTGATCCACAACATTGACCATCAATAAAAGAGTTGACAACGAAGTTCCAAAAATATTACCCTCTTAATTTTTCTAGGGAAGGTGGTCCTCATGCTACTGAGTCAATATTGACATCCATGTTATCAATCATTTATAATCTTAAGACACCTACATAGAGTAGTGTGAACCCTGAATCATATCTGGTATATGGTTATTCTATGAGATACTAAGATGTTATTTTTTAGGGAAGATGGAATTGAGATATGATTTTGGAGAATTACTAGACTACCCTCTATGACTAATTTTATCATAAACCATTGATATCTAGATTATCTAGGGAATTTATGCACCAGCAGAAGGGAACAATATCTATTATGGAATATCCACCTCTTTTTACTGAGCATCATCTACTTGTACCAATTAATCTAGGTTAAGAGGCATCCAATGCTAGGTAATTTGAGGATGGGCTCATGAATGAGATCTAATCATAGGTGAATTTCCTCTTATTTCATCTATATTTGGAATATTAAACTAATCCATCATTGCTAAGAGTAATATGGTAGGGATGTATGTGGAGGATAGGGTGGTGAAACCCATAGAATAGATAGTACTTCATCTTTCATTATCACGTGCTTACTAGAGTGTTCCCATTAATGTAGTAGCAATTATAGTATCAACACTTTCATGAAATTGTTATTTGATTAGTGAGGGAAGCCAAGTCATGTGAATACCTAGTGCGTTAGAGACTATTTTTTTCCTTTTATTATAATTCAACAGGGAATATTTTTTCGTTTTTAGAACTTTTCCCACATTTTTTGTGGTATATAATTTTCAATGACTCCATGTCTAGGAATGGGGTCATTATTCCCTCTCCAGGTGGGTATTTTGAGTACAACTAGTCATTTAGGCTAAGAAAGAGGTCATGGTTGGGGGATCAAGATATAAGACATACAACTCCTGTAAAGTGGACCTATTAAGGGTTACCAAGTTGTATATCAAGGTTATATTTCAAAACAAATATATTTGCTGAATCCATCCCATAAAGAGCAGAGTTTCAAGAATAATATAATTTGAAGAATGATTTTACTATACTTTTATTTATTGACTATCTTATTTTATACAGGTACATATAATTCCATCAATGATGTAGAGGTTATGAAAATTATTATTTTTTACATCAAGTACTTATATAGTGTGACATATCTTGATACTCTTTTAGGTGTTTGATTTAAGATTTTATTAAAATATATGGAATTACTAGTTAAGATAAGCATCTAGAATATTATATGGAACATCTTATTCCTTGATATTATGGGATTTGACATCACTCTCAAAATGGAAATGTTATTAACTTACAACACTCATATTGATTTCTATCACTGAAGGGTGTCTTTCACATCACCCAAAGGTACTGTTTATATTCATAATAGAGAATGGGACTTATATTCTAGTTAATATAGAAAAAAGATTCATGATATGGGTTGAGTAATAACCCATATTATTATCCATACTTCTTATGATTTCGAGGAATTTCAAATAGATTTACATCTAGTGGTAGACCATTTCAGGTACATTTTCCCAAATAATTTTTTTGGATTTCCTCCAAATATAATGGTTGAGATTACTATAGATCTAGCTTCAAGAGTTTCATAGGTGCATGTTCCCCCATACAGGATGGATTCCACTGAGTTCTAGGTGATCAATAGAAAAGTTTTGGATCTCGAATATAGTGGTTCTATCTAACCAAATAATTCACCTTTGGGTTCACCATTCCATTATTCAAATTTGGTGGATGGTTCCCTCGGTCTTTCTATGGATAACCAGAAATTGGACTTGTTTAAGGTTAAGAACCAGTACCCATAACTCATATAGATGACCTATTTGAATTTATATGGGGATATTGGTTTTTATAAATGATTTATTTCAGATTGGGATATCGTAAAATTTGATCTATAGCATCATATATAAAATATTATACTTTACATAGTTTATATGTAATTATGAGTGCTTAAAAAAAATTTGAGGCTCAAAACCATTCCATATATCTTATTAGCTCTATTTTATCATGATTTCTAACCATATATATATATATATATTATATTATGCTTGTTTTCATTTAGAACAACTTGTTGTTTTCTCACACTCATCGTGATCATAAAATGAATATTAAAATCATCTTTTAAACACTAAGAGTCATTATGTTATATTCCTAGCTCACAAAATATCAGTTTAAGATATATAAAGTTCACTTTCTGGGTCACATGATCTTATATGTCAGACTATATGTGGACTAAGAGAAACTACGATCTGTAGTATCATAGGAGAATCAAAATAACATATTGGGTATATAGAATTTTTTGGGGAGTGTTTGATATTATAGGCTTTATATTCAATATTTATCATGCCTTACAGGGTATCTTATGGGATTTAATGGGAAGTGTGTCAAATTATCATGTTCATAAGAATGTGAAGAATAAATTTATTTCTTTAAAAATGTCTTACCTCAATACTTATTTTGATCATACCATATATTTTCAAAACCTATATAGTTTATTGTGATGAATAAGGTGTCAGTATATAATACATTTTGACGTATGGTGGAGGATTTTTAGCATAAGTTTCTCCTAATTTGAGGCATTATAAGTGAAAATAACAAACACAGGATGTGATGTAATTGTTATTCATACATGTCGTACATTTTTGGAAACATTATTTAGTGTGTTAGTTCATTATAGTGTAAAAATACCACTAGAGTCTCTAATATATATTCTCATCGTGTGACATAAATATTAGACAATGAATTTGGTAAAATACCAATAGTTTTTAGACATTGCGAAAACCTATATGCCTAGAAAAGGAAACATTGTAGTAGAAACTCAAATTAGGAGGACCCAAATTAAAGAAAATTATGAGGCCAGTACTGAGTGAAAATTGATCAATTTGTTTTCTGAGATGTTCTTATTGGTGTAAGACCATATCATTTATCCTATACTCCCATTTTTATTGGATACCTCTTCAATTTTGTATAATGTGATGATGATGAAGCTTTCTAATTGTGCGGTATAAGCCCTATGGGAGAGTGATTTTGGTGAGGATGCACCATTTGGTTAGGTCATTAAATGGTCTGAGATATTTTGCAGTCAACAGAATTTCTTGTTTTCATAAGACATAATAGAGGAGTTGAAGTTAGAGTCTCATGACACTTTAGGGGCAGTACATCCCAGATTTACCAAGATGTCTTTTAATTTTACTGAATAGTACTTGTGTTCAGGGATGAGAAAGGAGATTTTATAATATTTTAATTGTTTTTAAAATATTTAATATGTAATATTGGAAGAACAATGATCTATTTTACATTTAAATACATTTCATATTAATGAGTGGAATTGGGATTTTGTCGAAATATATATAATGATAGTTTTACCTTGGTCACATTGAAGAAGTGGAATAGTATGGGTTATCATGTATATGATAAAAAAATATCATCCACTTTATCCCTATTTGGGTGACCACCCAATGGATGATAAATGAACGCTTTTTGTCTGCGGATTCAAACACATTCATGGAGTTCCACATACATTTGTGCTAGAAAAAAGAATTCCCACACTTAAACATGGTTATGGAAGGGGTTTCCGAAGAATTTTTGTTCATTGATACATCAAAGTACATTATATCACCGATAAACTGATGGGAAGTCTGAGAATATGATATGGGTGTTATAGGTCATTCTCTGAGCATCTATCCATGATTATGTGAGACCCTAGGAGAAATATTTACCTATTTTTAATTTTTCATGTACTAACAGCTTCATTGAAAAAATAAACATGTCTCCCCATGTGTACCTATATTTTGGTTGTTTTATTTACCCTGGTGATAGATTGAGGTAGCATAGGAGTTGAAATTAAGAAATCATCTCATTTAGGAGACATCGGAGTATGCACATCTTATCAAAAAGTATATGGATACTGCTCAATCTGGGATGAAATATAATGCATATTGTCACCACTGACCACTATAGTATGAGGTATCATATTGATTCAACTTTTTTGTTTCACCTAGATTGGTTCATCGATAGATTTTGTGAAAATGGAAGACTTCTATTTGATATGTCAGGCCTTTTGAGATTGTAGAGTGAGTTTGGTAAGAAACATATCGGTTGGAGTTAACAAATTTGTACCGGTCCATGAATAATATCGTCCATGTTCCTCAACTACAACATTTTCACTCTAAACCATATTATATCATTGAACTAGTGAATGTTGAAAATTATATTGAAAATTTCATTGAGGAGAATCCAGTTAAAATAATTGATTTTAGCATAAATAATCTTTGTGGTAGGTATATTTCTTTAGTATAATGTCTATGTAAGCATAAATTGCACCATGATGAGACCTATGATGGAGAATATTATATACATGATCATCTTTTAGAATTGATATCAAATGCTTTTCAACTACTCTTTGAAGGGAAACATTTTCATGAGTTATTTTATTAAGGGGAGATTTTATGTTCCTCTCTATTTCGAGTATTTTTTTCCATGGTTTTCTGTTAATCCTTTATTGGATTTAGGTTGAGTTTGATTAGACCTTGGTTGTTAGTCATTTTTTATTTTTGGTAAAACTATAATAAAGGGATGTAGAATTATGTTTAAATACTACTAACACCCTAAATTGAGTTATTATAGAACATATGGGGAATTTTTCTTTTTAATTATAGATGGGAAAACCCCCTATGTGAGATTACACATTAAAACCATAATTTTAAATAAAACGGTGTAAATATGGAATTTACACTATAAAAACTCATTTTAAACTAAAAATTTCATTGGAAGGGTGTTTCACCTTATTTTCCTTTTGAATATAAAAACTAATATGACACATTTTCTCTCATTTCACATGTAATATATATGTGGTTGAGGTATTCCTTCTTCCTCAAGCTAGGAATGTTTTGATCATCTTCATAAAATCTTCGATTTGAATATGAACAGTCACGTTGGATCCATTTTGTTAAGAATATTATTACTATTTAAACTTTTATTCATTTATCTCTCCATATAGACTTCTAAATTCATGCGATATAATATTCCATATTTTCAGTTTCTTCATATATTTCTAACATTTGTCCCATTATGCTCCAAAATAGAGGTTGATATTATACATAGATTCTAATATGCATTTAATGTAACTGTTATAATTCATTTCCTAAATGTTTATGTTGATTATATTATAAACTATTGTGCCACAAAGGGAATCTTCTATCTATTTCCCCATAAATGTTTACTTATTTAAATGAGTTGGTGATACATTGAGCGATATGGCCTTATGGATCCTATTCAATCATCAAATATTATTTAACTCAAATTGAACCAACTAATATGGTGTAATGCTATTTTGTACATATCTATATAAAATTAAACGTAACTTTATAATCTAGACACACGAATTTTGAAGTGGTAAATGATTCACTGAGACTCTTGGTGCTTTTTGTTGTCAACAACCTCAAGAAAAATAGCCCCTTAAGTTGTTTTATTTAAATTGATAAAAATGATATGAATTAATAGGTATTTAAACCATGTTATGAGGCATGTTAACTAGCCTATCATAAATGATATGTCTAAATTGCATTAAATGGAGTGGTTTCATATAGTTATAGACCGTATGCATGGATATGGGATTTAACTTCCTTATATGGTGTGTGATGAATATTCCTTTTAAATTAAATCGATAAATGAGATAAATAGAATGTGATAGGTATAACTGTATAACTGTAATGTTTGAAAATTATAATGTGAGACCATTCAAATCATGGTGACTGTGGATAGTTCACTATTATCTTGTGACATGGAATTGTTAATTGTATAAGGGAAGGTGTCCGATATGTCGTTCCAATTACACACATCTTATAGGTTTAGAATATTAAAATTGGGGATACTTATATTTATAATGAGTTGTTGTACATGGTTTTTCCACACATTATCATGTATAATTGAAAATTATGTGTATTATTCTTAGATAGGATATAGGAAATTTCAATACAAATCCATATTTTGGTAGTGAGATTAATGATCCAGTAACCACATCAATTGATATGTTGTGGAACCATTACCCCTATCATCAAGGTCACCATAGTCATGTTCATAAGGATTTTGTAGATCACCATAGGGCAATATGTTAATGGGATTCCCCTTCATACATATACTAAACATTTAAAATCATTCCTATGATGTATCCTCATATTTCAATTATCTACTTTTATTTCATGGATGCATTGGTTATATGTCATAGGTCATACTCATGTTTCTTGAAACTCACAATATTATGTATTATAATAATGTCACATATTCAGAGGCATTTTATCCTAGGTCAAAATGGTAAAGCTAGATGGGTGTCCTCTAAGGAACCTGAGCTAACTCATTATTTATTATATTTTTGTTTTCAATATTATTTTTCCAAAAAAATATTCAAATAATACTCACTCTTTATATAGTATTAGAAGTCATTTTTTGTGGAATACGAGTTTAACTCACACCCTTGCAGCCAATCAATTTGTACACGGGCAGAATTAATTGATTAAAATAGAGAAAAAGTGTTACACTCCGTTATAGATTCATTATTTTCTATACGGGTGGGTGTAGTATAGAATAATAGGATTTACTTTTCTTCCTCATGTTAATAATGATATATTTTGGGTTTCTGTTACTTTTGTATGGTAGATATTTTTTTCCTTCTTCACAATTCCCATTTGGATTTATCTAATTTTTAAAGAATCTTAGTATCCTTATTTTTAATATGTTCACTATATGGTTTATAATATAGATTATACTTTATATATTATTGTATCTAGCTTACTAATCTTGTTCTGTTTTCTAGGATATCACTTAACCATAATGTGATTATTTTGAAATTGAAATAGAAATGGTTGGTGGCTAGATTATAATCTCCCCATTAGACCATAAAATTCCATCATTATTGGTTTAAAACCTCTGGAATATGAAGAGGGTTCTTGATTTCATGTGTCTTAATAGGATCAATTACTTTCGAGTGAACTAGATTTGAGACATTTCATTTTTTATAATTGATTAATATATAAAACATTTACCATTCTTGAGTATTTTATATCACCCTTTATTTGGATTTTCTTCACAAGATGTTATGAAGGTTCACATAATAATAGGTATAGAAGCCTATTATTATGGAAAAAATTATAGTATATCTTAGATATCATTTTTGAAATAATATGTTTATATATTTTTACATCATAAAGAATAAACCATTATAGTTATAAGGAATGTAAATTTTTTTTGTATATTCATCTCATATAATTTAATATTTATGTATATTATGATTGGTCCACCTTATTTTTTATAATTGTATGGTTTAGATGATTTTTTGAGATTAGTATTAAATAACATTGGTGAAACCCATAAGTATTTTTTGTGATATTATTCTCTATATTTTAGAAATTGATGGTATCCAACAATTCATCAAGTATAATTATCTGATAATAATATATTTCACTTGATAAGTTGGATGGATCCTAATTAATCCCTCTATGTAATTAAGTGATAAGCACCAATTTTCGGGGATTAAGTTGAAGAATGAAAGCTATTGGTAAATGAGCTAAATAAGGAAATATAAGATAATGGAAAAAATATAATCAACATTACATCAAGGAAGCCCATATTCAATATAAATTATATACTGAGAATTATTAAATAAATCTAGAATTTGAAGTTGGTAAAAATTCATTCACAATAATTTCAATGTAGATGAGATCTATGATTATCAAAATTAAGATAAATTTTATCCGTAAATATATTAGTCCCATAAAATTTCTCAATCATTTAAGAATTCTAGATTATCTCTTGGAGATTCAACTGAACGTCTATCATGTGCATTCTGTGTTCCATGTATATGTCCTGAAGAAGTACATACATGATTTTATACATGTACAAACCAAGGGGGATTAAAACCAAAATCATGATATTTCTAATGAATAACAAATGATGGAAATCTCAGATCATAGAAACAACATTATGTTGAACAAGACCATTCATGTTTTTAATATTCTCTTGAGGAATCAGATATTTAAACAAGCTTCAAAGGAAATAAGGGATATGATGAGATAGATATATCCAAATTTATTATGTAATAGTGATGAAATTTTGATAGAGAAATTATTATTAAGTGGTATTGAAGTTATCACCAATGATTTTGAATTTATTTCCTTTGAAAATAATTTATGTATTTAATAGCTTTCTTAACACAAAACATTGAACTTTAAGGGAATAATTATTTTCTATAAAAATATGATTACTTTATTGGGAAAATTATAAAATAGTAAAAAATTGGGAAGGAATGATTAGTAATAACCACATTATAAAAAATATTTAATAACAATTTATATAATGAAAATCTAATAATCAATAAGTACTTAATTTTCATTAGTAATTTCAGGATTAAAAAGTCTGTTTTCTAAAAAATGGTATTACTATATTGTGTTCATGGAAATTACAATTAGTTCATACAATATTAAAATATTTAATTAAAAAAATGATATTCTTCATTCAAATCATATTTTAACATTTATCTTAGTAATTTTTTTTAATTTTCTGAAAATGTAAAATTTTAAGTGAATAGTAGAAATATTGTTTTGAAATTAACCAATATTTCCATTTCATGTATTTTCAAATATATAATTTATATAATATTTTTTAAATGATATTAATTTAAGTATATTATAAATAAATTCATTCATTTATTTTGATCAATAATATACATTTTTTCGATATAAAAATACATTAACATTTAAACATTAATTTTTCATTCAACTATTTTTCATTGAATTTTTCATTTTTATATTAAATATATTTTTTCCTTTATAGAGATTTAATATTGAGAATTTTCATCCATATGTGGAACAATCATGTACAAATTTAATATTGAGTACTATTTCATTTTTTATCATTGTTAATAGTAACTATATTAAAAATAAAACAAATTCAATAAAAAGGGAAACACATGTTAATTTTGATTAAAATAAGTCATATGGCCACAGATTAACATCTTGTTTCTTATTGGATATAGGTTTTATTTAAATTATCACATTAGTTTTGAATTTTAATTTTTCATTAAACAATTCCTTTTGAATATGACTAACTAGTATTTCAATCCTTTAATTTTTTATATTCTCTCCCTCCCTCTATGGATAAAAGGAAAATATTCCTATTATTTTATTACACCACTTTGATCCACCATGATCGACCAAAATTATTGAAATTATCATATAAACATCCATTTTTAGGAATTTTGATTGCAAGTATTCTTGAAATACCATTACAAGATCATTATGATTGGAATTAAAGGATGCTAACCAATGATTATGAGGGTTGTACTCATAGGAAGCTGGAAAAGACTAAAGAAAAGTGATTTATTTTTTCCTTTAATTAAATGTATTAATTATTAATGAATATTAGTTTATGGAAATTATATTATCATAATTAACCCCATTCTTTTAATATCACCATTTGGTTTCTTATGAATTTTGTATTATTTAGATTCATATTCCTCTCTGTGGAACCAAAAATGATTCAGAAAATGTTTTTAAGAAAATTCCATTATATTTATCCATTTTCAATATGAAATTATTTTTATTATATATATATTCATTACAAAAAGATATAAATTAATTTTATTTAAATAGATTAAATTATTTTTTTAATTAATTTTTACCGATGTTTTACTTTTTATAAAATGGTTCAAGAAGAATATTATTTCCATTTTCTGAACCGGGTACTTTACCCACAAGTGTGAACCGAATCATAGAATTAATGATTATGGCGTGCAAAAAAAATCCCACCATCATGATTACTAAACATTATGAATCCTCCATGTCATGTTTTAACAGATCATTTCAATGAAAATATTTTCCTTATAATTTTGGAAATATTTGTATTTTGAATAAGGGATATTAAAATTAAAATGGGACATCCTATAAAATGTTAGCAGTGATCTTTTAAACTATCATATCATCTATTATGACATAAATTGTTTTTTACATATGTTTCACTTCAAATATGATTCCATGGTACATTTTTCATTCATTATATAGGTGGTTTATGGTAATTATGATTAATTATTTACAAAACCATTTTTCCTTTCCATGGGTTATGTTGTGATGAAAATTAAAACACATTAATGATATTATGGAATAAATATTAATTAATTATGATTATTTGGAGTGTGTGACCATAGTTTTCCTCTAATTAATTTCAAAAATATGGATGAAACATGATATATTAATGTTATGTGTGAACCTAATTTTATTTTCACAATTATGTTTCGGGACCTAGTTTCTTGTCTATTAGGTTATGCATTTTCATGCTTACGTATCTATATCTTTATGTGTGGACCTATTTTTTATCCATAAGTCATTTAAAGGACCCGATTTCATTTCCCAACCTGAATGATTTAACATAATTATATTTATATATCTTCACAATGTTATATGAATAATTTTTTCAATATTCCAATGTTTATTTTATTCCCTCATGTAATGTGATTGATTCTTTATGATTATACACTTATATAAATATTTTATTTGGTAGTGAAAAATGTTTATTTGATAAATAAAAATTAAATATATTAATTTAATTGGGTAATACATCCATAATAAATTATTTAATCTTATACCCTCATTATCTAGTATGATCATAATCTAATATCTCTTATGTTTACCATTATTGATCATCTTATATCACAATTTTTTTTATGTTTTTTTTCCCATGGTTTGGAATGATGGTTCAATGTATTATATTTATATAAGGGTATTAATATGATGATAATTTTGGGATATAATGTTGATCATTTATAAAATATGTAGTTTATCTATCTAGTGTCCAAAGACACAAATCCATTCTAGTAATGGGGAATATCTAAATTTGTATTATTGTTTATACTCATCTCAAATTATTCATTATTTATATATATTTTCATTGGTTTACTTCAAGAGTTATTCATGGTGATTACCAAGGGACTACTACTTATCATGATAGAGGCATGAGTGTGGGATCCTTAGGGAAATGATTGAGTTTCCACTATGTTGATGAGCACACTCAATGAAAACCCATCATTTGTCGATACAGGTATATTTAATAAGCGCCATAGACAAGAGGATCAGTGATTGTTTTATATCATGTTCCCAATTCGATGAATATTCTACTAGAAAATTTGGTTATGCTACTGTCCATGATCCCCAAGGTGTTATTAGAGATATGACTATATTGAGATAAATTATTTATTATAGAAGGTTTATTTATATAATTATGTGGTTTTTAATATATTCAAATTAGCTCAAAATCATGAATCCTTAAATTCATGGTATGGTATGCGACCATATTGGTGGTTTCTTACTTGGTTATGCACTCACACACTAAAATAAATATGATTTCACTAGGGTACCTAAGAAGAAACCCAAAATTTTTTTGGAACATGAGTCCAGAGTGTCCACATATAAGTAGGGTAGCTTATTTCTTCAAGAGAATGGGATGAGGTATTTATGGGGCCTCAATTTCATTACTTTTGTATGAGACATACAGTTCTAATTTTTGTAATTTATTCCATTTTTTATACCATGATATTCTTTATTTCGATTTCTTGTATACTCTATTATTTAGTTAATTTTATTGTAGTTACTCAATCTAATATATGTATTATATTCTTCTAATAGTACCTTTATAGTCCTTATTTACTTGTCTAAATCCTCTAGCATCCAGGTAGGTTCACCTAAGGTCTTGTTTTGGTCCATTACATTATTTTTTTGAGTGATCCAATCTAGGGAATTAGAAAGTGTTTTAAAATATATCTTCTTTTTATCATAGTCTTCATGGTATGGAATATATGAGATATTGGAATCTGTTAGAGATTATGATATATACTAGATCTTTCCATCAAGTACACACTTTATAGTAAGAAGTCTAGTTTCCCATGCGCTTGAGATTATTGTTCTTGTTTTTTTGTTACAATAATTATAAATAATTCCTGCCAGTGTGACTCAAATGGTCATTTGATTTATGATTAATTTTTTATTTTTTATTTTGGACCAATGAGGCAATATTCATCTGCATTCATCATCCATGGAACATTGGGGTTAACATAACAAATAATCCTATAATTGTTATATTACTAATAACATATATACAAAAATTTAGTGTGTCAATAACAACCCATTTAATTCTTCCCTTATAAAATATTAGTTTAATTATTCATTGTTCGAAAAATATATATTTATTTTATCTAATTTCAGTTAACAGGGATCCACTAGAAGAATTTTTTTAAAGGGGAAAATGAATTAATACCTTAAGAACGAGATGTGAAATTACCCTATTAGTTCATTTTAGGAATGCGATTCATTATTGATCTGTTGTATTGGGGTTATTATTAAATATATTCATTTAAATAACATTCTAGTGAAAAATTATGTGACATTTTCCCATGTAACATGGAATAGAGTTCTCTCTAACTAAACTGTTGGATTTTCGTTCCTTGTCATAAATATTTTTTGAATATGTGCAAATATTTATGTATAAAAGTGGTACTTTTAGATATTACTCATTGAGGGGGAGGCCAATATTCAGATACATGGTGATGAAATTTTTGAGAGGATGATTCTAAAATTATTAATTATATGCATGTATTCTTAGTGGGAAATAGTGAATTGAGTTGTCTAGGTTTTTGGGAATATTTTGATTATTGTTTAATAAAATTGGTGTTTTACATGATTTATACATTGGTTGTTGTTAGAAGAGAATGAGGATGTTTATTGTGACTTATGACCTATATATGACGTCCATCATATGTGGGTAGAACATGTTTCTTTTTATATGTGACTAAAAAGTTACCGAGTTGGTGAAATGTGATATGTGAGGGTGACCTATAAGAGGGGAAATACTAGATTTTAATTTTCTATAGTGGTGTGATGCATATATAGTTGTATCAACTTATGAAACCATACATGTGATTTGATATAATATATTTAGAGAAATGGTCATGTTAATTTTTTTATATTTGTAAGAAAAATTTATTATTTTTGTATTTTATGTTTTATTGGAGCTTCATTTTAGAGTGATGTATCATTATGGTATTGTAACCTATTAATTAATTATTCGATGTGACATTTGGTCATTGTGGGGGATGTGATTTACACTATGTTTTAAAAATAAACCATGTAGTAGAAGGTGTTTAGTGACTTTTGGTAGATATTATGTGTAATATTTTTATATGGATCACCAAAGGTTATCGTGATTAATCAGAATCGCATGTCATGGTGTCTTATCGGCCAAGATTTGGTGATTTGTTAATCATGGGATCATCAAATGTAACTGTGATCTGGTTATAGAGGTGCATATGCATGTTTTGTTTAGATGATATCAATGAAATCTATGTAGTTTGGTCATGGAAATTGTTGAATTTAAAAATAAGTGGTGGTAATCAGAATGATAATTGATGATGTATTTAAATTTAAATGATTTTACCGTGTCAAATAAATAGGGAAACATATGTGGTGTTCAGATATGTTTGGTTTCACACTGAATGATCTATATGAAGAACTTTTATGGTAGGGAGTCTGGCATAGGCTGTGGGAGGGTATGACCCCCATTACTGATGGAATTTTATTAGATGTCACCAATAGAATTATAGTTATCAAGGAATAGGTTTCATATGAATTTTCATGTTGTCTCAGGGTTATAAACATGTTTCACATTTCCCGTCATTGTTTTCAATTATTTACATGAATAATACATAGAATCATACAGATTTATGACCTGATGGTGAAATAATGAGGACACTCCTATGGTGGGGAGTGTGATGTCAGCCCTGGTAATGAGAAATCATGTGGGTAGGATAATGGAAGATTGTAATTTAGTGTTAGATGATCTGGGTGGGACATGGATGTTATAGAGAATGTGAATCCATTTTATATGGTCAATATTATATATGATATTTAGGATTTATATTTGATGTTAATGGTGTATGATCTTGGGAATCATGATATTGATAGTTGTCATGACCCGTCCAAGTGGGACTCATGCTGGGACTCCCCAAGCCTTCCTCCAATAATCCATAGGCTGGTGACTAGCATCGATTAGGAACATCATTAATATGGGAGGCATTTCCAAAGTACCTGTACCCAAGCACACATATCCAAGCCCACAAATACTAAAAATAAAAAAAACACTATGGAACAAAATGCGTGCATACAACTATACCCAACCAATAGAGTACATTAGAAAGTAAGTATAGAAAGTTAACTGGACCAAAATATAATCCCTCCAAAAATAAGAGTCTTACAATTACCATGTACAAACTATAAGCAAAAGGATGTACTAGGACTACTTCTCGTAGCCTTAGGAATACCTCAACCTTCAAAGAACATTGAAATCCCAGTCTTGTCCTGGTGTACCCGTGGATCCTTCAAAACATCACTCTTCTGCACAAGACACAACACGTTCGGGCACACCCATTTAGGGGTGAGTATTATAATACTCATTAAGGGACCATGAAAACAAAAAATAAATACACAAAGTTATGATATAATCAGCACTTCACAGTATACGACTACTAAACATATAGAAATAGAAACACATCTAGATATACTCGAGACCCAGAACCATAGTCTACAACGATCGCATACCCACAATAGGGGTTCAGTTTGATGACTCCACAAAGAAATCATCTGGGAGAACACACTCCATGAGTATGATAGCTCTGATGATGTCTATCCAAGAAGTAATTTTTATTGAGAAAAAACATGATAAGAATGGATGCATTGATATATCTGAAGAGATAACAGATACACTCATTCTGGGAGAACACACTCTTGAGTAAGGAAAGATCACGATACATGGATGAGGATCAATACCAAGGCCTTGGTAGATACCATGACTCATACGTATTTCCACCTTCAATTTAGAGGATAGGAATCATATAGGATTGTTTGCTTCGATAACTAACTCTATGTAGGGTAAAAAGTGTAGACAATTTCGCTTCGGGCCTCTCGGAGGGATTCTGACTCTGTCAAGAAAGTCTTGCTTAAGGGATCAAACTCCTATGGATAGAAATGATACCTTAACTTTATGGAAATGAAATAATTTGGCACTGACCCAAATAGAACATGTCCATGGAATGGTGGACAAGAACATCAAGCCATATAGGATGGAGTACATGGCATGTAGGCTTGGTCACACACCATGTCTGTTGACTTCGATGTACTACCCATGTACAATGGGATGAGTCTGGGGAACATGCTGGGTAAACACGATTATACATAACAGGTAGGAAGGATCTAACACTATGTTAATGTATCTGAGTCTACTTCATGTACGTTTTCCATGTGCCTATACACAGCGACAACCCGTGTAACCAGTGCATAGGGTAACCACGTAATGAGCCTCATCAGGCTATGTGGTGGAGTATATTCCATGTACTCCACCACATGTCTATTTATTTTACAAGACACATGTTGTGTCCTTTGTAATGACCCACACTCCATGTGGCAATTTTCACTTGCTATATCACCTAATCTAGGTCGTTGTGATGTCTGATCTCGAGTTTGAGATCGTGGCATTGCGAAACAGATTCACAATAATTCGCTGTTCGATGCCACTTTAAGAATTCTAAGAACATATGGCAAAAGAGGAAGAAATTCAATAAATTAAAGGAGGAATTAACCTCGATCATAATTCATCGTGACATCGATCCACTCCTGTTAGTAGGATTAAACAGGGAAAATCGAAACAACAAAATAATCTATCATGGATTAATTCCCAGAATCAAAATCCTCAAATGAAATGGGAATAACAACCCTCCTGTAAGAAATAAAAATCTATGGATAAACCTATTTTTGGGTTGATTCGCATAATCATTTAATTGAAGAACGAGAGAAAAAATCGAAATAACAAATCACCTACCTCAGTTTGGTTGGGGAATAATCATTTTGTCATGTTTGTTGGTGATATTAATTCAAATATTATGAGCATCAATCGATTGGTATGTCATCGTTCATTTTTTGAGAGGTTTCTCAAAGGGGCCTCCTCTACAACCCTCTCAAGAATTTCAGGGTTATGTGGCTAACCATGGAGATCCTCTTAACAACTTATTTAAAAACACTCGTAACTGTGTAATGAAAACATTTAAAAAATTATATTATTTTATTTCTATTTAATTATTCAAAAGAAATTTCTGATACCAATCTGTATCAGTCGATGTTGGGCCCCACCAAATATAGTGTCGCTGCTCTGAAGGCAATGAATTCTTTGGATATATTATCTTAGCACCCTATTAAATTTTATTTCATTTTATCCATAAAACACCTCATGTGTTCTATTCAGAGTTTATATTATTTCAAACGTTTATTCCGGGCACCCTGGGCCTTAGAACCACACACCATCACAAATCCTGGTCTCGTAATAAATCTATATAATGTTTAAAAATAATAAATGAAAAATATAAGATGTTAAATTTCACCCATTATAGGGCATTAATGTCCCCAAAAATCCAAAAATAAAGGCTACATAAATACATGTGGGGATGCGCACAAATCTACACCACCCGCTCCAGCATGCTATCTTGAAGATTCTTATGCTTCCACCAAACACACACTATGGGAATCAATCAGCAATGAGGGATCCTCTCTTTTCGAACCTCAATCTCAAATGGGATCTCTATGAAAGTCGGTCCATCCATGATGTCTAGTTCGCCCCCTTCAATGACGTGTTATTGTTTATATACGTACCTCAACAAAATGGGTTGTGCATAGGAGGGAGAAGTCGATCACTATTGAGTTGGGTAGACTTACCCTAGGGGATGTAGTTTTTGTGAGCATTCAGTTCCCATTAGTAGGGGGAAAGTATGAGGAATTCATTCAAGAATATGTTCTAGGATTGCCTCTGTACTGGGAGATTGACTTCTACACCGACATACACTATGGGACAACACTGATATCCTCATTAGCGTATCAGATGGCTCCTGATGAGCTTTGTGAGAAGAGGGTTTTGTTGTAGGATTTACATAGTAAGGGATTTGTATGACACAGTGTTTCAACGTGGGAATCCCCTGTTTTTTTCAAGAAGGTATATGGTATTTTGAGTATGTGAGTGGATTACTAGCGCCTAAATCGGGTAATGGTTACGAACATGTATCCACATCTACAGATAGATGACCTCTTCGAATAGCTATGATTGGTGAAATGGATATCAAAGGTTTACCTTCGATTGGGATACCACTAGATACGATTATGAGATAAGGATATACCAAAGATGGATTTTAGATGTTGATACGGTAACTAAAATTACATGGTGATGACTTTCAGTGTGAGGAATTCCCCTACAATGTTCTTTGGACTTATAAACAAGATATTCCAACTGTACATAGACCGGTTATTGTTAGTCTACATCAATGACATCCTTGGGAACACAGTTTTAGAGGAGGAGAATGTGAGACTCGTGAAGACGGTTCTAGACATACTCCGAGAGAGCCAACTTTATGGGAATCTCTCTATGTACATGTTCTGTATATAGGAGGTCTAGTTTCTGGGACATGTTATCTCAACCGATGGAGTAGTAGTGGAACCATCCAAGTTCAAGGATGTGTTAGCATGGCAGACACCTTGAAGTGTGATAGAGGTGCGTAGATTCCTTGGGATTGTAGGAAACTACTGAAGATTTATCATTGATATCTTTGGGATAACAGAATCAATGAAATCCTTGAATAGAAAGGGACAACCTTTTGTGTGGATAGAGAATTTCCAGTATGCATTCTGGTATTTGAGGGATAGATTGATGAGCGCACCGATATTGAGATTTCCTAACGAGGGTGTCAAGTATATAGTTTTCTACGACACATCAGGGACTGGGATTGGTTTTATCCTAGTGCAGAAACATGAGGAGATTTCTTATGGTTCACACAAGCCAAGGCTACATGAGTAGAACAATGCGATCTATGATCATTAGTTGGCAGTAGTAGTCTTCGCGTTGAAGATTTGGAGACAATACATTATGGGTGATTCATTTGTCATCAAATCGAACCATAAGAGACTCAACTACATCATCTCATATAAGGATTGAAATCTACGGCAGATGTGATTTCTAGAGTTCCTCAAGGATTAAGACATTGATGTATTCTACAGTCATGTGAATGATAACATTGTTGAAGATGCACTCCATATGAGATGAAGTTATCAATTGTTGAGTGAGGCATTCGAGTAGTTTTCCTCACTAAAGAAATCCTTAATGGGTGGAGATGATGTAGAATATCTTCATTTGATGGTTTTCACCCCCCCATGATTAACTAGAGTTTGGGATGAACAACTATGGGATGTTGACTGTTAGACTTTGTGTGCCCAGTTATCCACGGTATATGCTAGTAATGGGTATTCACAAGGTGGGGAGAACATAGTCCTTTTCAAAGGATGCATAGTTATGTCAATGGAATTGTGGGAGGAGGTTCTGAGGGATTTTCATACATCCCCCTTGGATATACATCCTATATTAGTGTAAATGTTCAAGAGTCTCTGGCATTTGTTCTGCTGGACCAGTATGAAAAAGGAAGTGGTAGATTTCATTTCATAATGCCTTTTGTGCCAGGAGGTTAAGGCTGAGCACCGGGTTCCAACAAGGTTAGCTAATCCACTACAAGTGTCAGAGTGGAATTGTGATGGAATATCAATGGACATCATGATGGTCTTCCACGAATGTCCATGGGACATGATTCCACCACGATGATTGTTTACCAAATCACCATGTCAGCCCACGTCCTTGCAATCAGTTAGAAGAGTTTCATAGAGATCTTGGGACACATCTACTTGTGGAATATAGTTCCTCTTCATGGAATCCCTTTGACGATAGTCTCATTTCATGATTCTCATTTCACATTCTAGTTGTGGAATGGATTATAGGAGGAGTTTGGAACTCAGTTATGCTTGAGCGCAAAATTTCATCCCAAGACAGATGGTCAGGCGGTGAGAACCATTTAGGTTATGGAGGATATGTTGTTGTAATGTTTCATAAATTTTGGTAAGAGTTGGGTGGACCACCTACCACTAGTGGAGTTTGTGTACAACAAAAACTACAACTCCACCGTAAGTATGGAACCATTTGAAGATTTATGTGGGAAACCCTTCCTATCACCGCTTTATTAGACTGACCCCAGAGAGTCAGCACCTGTGGGTCTAGAGTTAGTGTGTCTTACAAATTATAATATTTGAGGCATAGAGGAGATATTGAACAATGCACTGATCTGGAATATTCTTATGTTGACAGACGATAGAGAACTCTAGTGTTTGAGGAGGAGAACCATGTCTTCCTTTGTGTCTCACCTCGATGATGGTTGTGATGATTTGGTTTGGGTTTCAAGTTATCTCTGAGGATCATTGTCCCGTTTCAGATACTATGTAGTGTTGTCGAGGTGGTGTACCACCTTACTCTACCACTGCATTTACATGGTGTACATGATAAACTTCACATGTCACAGCTGATGAGTTACGTACATGACCCATCACAAGTCCTCATCGGGGCAGAGCCAAAAATCAAGGATGGAGAGACCTTCACAGAGTACCCAATGGATATCGAGGATTGACAAGAGGGGATCCTCTATCGGTGAGTGATTCTCTAACTGTGTGTCCGGTGGTAGCATGAGAATATTTAGGAGAGCATGTGGGAGTGGGTGGCTCAGATTCGTGTTCAGTACCCACATCTATTTTATTAGACTTTTATTTTTTCTTTTTGGGGACATAAAATCCCTAATGTGGGGGTAATGTAATATATTAAATTTTCTATGTATTATTATTAAAAATTATACAGAATTATTATGAGACCTGGCTTTGTGATGGCGTGAGATTCTGAGGCCCTAGATGGCCGGAATAAATGTTTGAAATAATTTAAACACTAAATTTATCGCTCGATCTCTTTTCCCAATAAAAATATAAAATATAAACGGTTGACTAGATCAGAAATGTGAGGTCATTGTTGGATTTAGAGAAGTGACATTACCTTTGGCGGGGCCTAATATCGACCGATGCGGGTAGGAATCATAAGTTGGTTTTTGAACATTTTAAAAAAAATTAAATATTTTATTTTATTTTAATAAAGGTTTCCATAACATGGTGGCATGATCTTTTAAATAAGATTTTCAGAGGATCTATAGGGTCAGTCTCATAACCCTGAAATTCACTTGAGGTGTGGAGAGGAGACCCCTTGGAGAAACCGCTCAACAACAAACAATGACGGATCGATCAATCGACACACCATGGATTCTATGGAACCTCACCAAAAAACATGATGTGGTGATCATTCTCTAACTAATTCGAGGTAGGGGTTTTGTTATTTCAATTTATTTTCCCTATTATTCATTAAAATTATGAACACAGATTAACCCACAAATAGGTTGATCTGTGAATCATGCATTCTTGTCAGAGGGTTATTATTTCTCTTTCTTTATGGGATATTGATTTGGGGAATTAGTCCATGCTATATTATTTTTTTAGATTTTCCATGTTTAATCCTTCTAACATGAGTGGACCGACACCATAATGAAATATGGCAGAGGTTCATTCCTCCTTTAATCTATTGTATTTATTCCACATTTTCCTCATGTTCTTTAAATTCTTTAGGGGCGATGAACAATGGATCATTCTGAATCCATTTCACAACGTAATGATCCAAAACTACATATTGGACATCGCAAGGACCTAGTAGAGGCACGACAGTGATGGTGGAGGACGAATTGTCTCAGATCGAGGAGGATCATTCATTGAATGTTCTCCATGATGGAGGATCATCACTTATTCTCTGGGAGGATCGAAGTCCAAAAACCAATGGAAACGACCTTGAAAAGTTGGGGAGACCTAGAATCTCAATTTTCGAGTAGATTAGATGGTCAGATCAATGATTGGAGGAGAACTGGCGAATGACGAAGAATAATGAAGATTTTAGGAAAATACCGATGAACACTGCATGCATTAAAAAGAACATGCCATGTGGGGCCGGAATGGCAGTGGCTAGGGTTTTTATACTGTGCACGGTTAATGAAAAAACATGCTTCCAGGAGGATACGACATTTGATCCCCATCCAGTGACGTCAAGAGTTTCGGGTAATAAGAAGTGTAGACATGGCATGCGACCATTTTCATACGGTGTGTGGGTCCTTACAAGGGACTCAACATGAATCTTGTATGATAGAAAAACATGGGGTTGATTACAAGGAACATACTCTACAACATGGCCAGAAGAGGCAAGTTACTTGGGTCGGCCCATGTATTGGTTATATGGGTTGATATACAGGGGTTGGCACTACTACAAATACGGGCATTAACAGCACTAAAAACGGGCTTTAACAGTGCTACAAAAGCACTGTAAAGCTCAGCTCTAATAAAACAACTCTTTATCAGCGCTAAACAAGTGCTGATAATGGTAGACTTTATCAGCACTCCTTTATCAATGATAATATTAACTTTTATCAGTGCTTCTTCAGCGTTGATAAAGGTGTAGTTTATCAGTGATGTTTTAGCGCTGCTAAAAGCACGATTTATCAGCGCAAAAAGAGCACTGATAAATACCCTTTCTGCTGCTCTGAGAAATCTGCAGCAGCACAACTGAACAACTACAAAAAAACTAAATCTCAATAAGCCAATTAAAGCAAGAATACCCATACCAAATTAACTCATAAATCATAAGAAAATTAGACCAAGTATACCCATATAACAATTATACACATACACCATTAACATGGAATTTATAAGTTGATCAAGTACTTAATGAAATCAATTAAGAATTCAGGGGGTTTGGGGGATATTCAAGGGTTTTGGGTGGCTGTCCAAGTAGGGGTAGGGGGTGTTTGGGGGGATTTCCATTTCAATCCTAAGGCTCCACATGGGTGTGTTTTATCAATACGTAAATCTTTGGACTTTTCTCTATCCACTATGCATCATGTTCTCAACCTCAAAGAAGATATAAGGTTTGTACACACACTGAGGTGCACATACTTGGGGGGATGAATCTCATTAATAATCCCCCAATATTAATCCTACAATAGGCTATGGTAAGTGCATGATCTGGAAATATGCACAACCTAGTTGAGAAAGAACTGGAAGAAAACTATTAAAAAATAATCATTGATCCACAAATCCATGACCATGATTAAACCTGAATTAATTTTCCAAGTGATGAAATTTTAACAAGCATTTCACAAGGATCGTGTCAACATTATAAAAATATAGTTTGACCAAGTCTTACCCCATCTACATCAAGACACATTGATTCTCAAGTATTAAAGCTTGATCAACTATACCTACTTCATCCAATGTTAGGGTTTCCCTGAGTTCATCATAGGAACCACACAAAACATATAATATACCATGGTCTCCCCACTATATAAATAATTATAATTGACCTCCAATATGTGAGATTTATTTATACTCCATCATGTAAATCCAATTATGGGAGTTTTCTCATCCAGGAAATACCCTCAATAGTATCTCAGACCAACAATGTGTGTTCTTCCAATTCTGAGGCATAAGACCTACAAGAATCTCATACCTATACTATGGGAGTACCCTTATTTATGGAATAATACAGAGAATCATATATTCTTTACCATATGGGCGTATTATCATCCAAATAATAATCCCTAGAAGCATATCAACCCTCCAATATGGGTGTATTCTCATTTGAGGCATAATCTATATAATCATCTAAGCCCTCCCCTATGAGATTATTTTCATTTAGTGAATATACCCAATAAGAATCTCATCCCACTTCGATGGTTGTATTCTCATTTGGGGAATAATACCTATATACATCAATTACGTCCCCTATGAGAGTATTCTCATTTAAGGAATAAGACCCATAAGAATATTCACCATCCCAAATGGGAGTATTTTCATCCAGATATAAGCCCATAAGTATTATAGACCCAAACACAAGATCACCCTAGTATACTAGGCCAACCATGAAATGATATATATGAGGCCCCAGATAGATCAAATTCCATGACCCCCCCCCCATTTAAATGATCAATGCAATCCGAATACGTTTGGTCGGATTTTCGTAGGTCAGTTGTTGTTTTCAATTAAAATTGTGTCCATTTTAAACAAAATAGAGACCCTTTGAGTTCTAGCAGCCACAATGTGACTCGGATTGAGGCAAGGTTTACTTGTACACATTACCAAGGACCATTGGATCGTTCTTATAAATGATCAATGCAATCTGAATGCATTTGGTCGGATTTCCGTAGGTCAGTTGTTGTTTTCAATTAAAATTGTGTCCACTTTAAACAAGAGAGACCCTTTGAGTGCTAGCGGCCAAACCATGACTCGGATTGAGGTGGGGTTTACTCGTACACATCACCAAGGACTCCTGGATCGTTCTTATAAAAGATCAGTGCAATCTGAATGCTTTTGGTCAGATTTTCGTAGGTCAGTTGTTGTTTTCACATAAAATCTTGTACATTTTAAACAAAATAGAGACCCTTTGAGTGCTAGTGGCCACAAAATACCTCATATTGAAGCGGGGTTGACTCTTACATGTCACCAATTACCCTTGGATTGTTATTATAAAATATAAATGTAATCCAAATGCGTTTGTTCTGATTTTCATAGGACAGTTGTTGTTTTCACTTAAAATCTTGTCCATTTTAAACAAAATAGAGACCCTTTGAGGGATAGCGTCCACACCATGCCTCGGATTAAGGCAGGGTTGACTTATAAACATCACCAAGGACCCTTCGATCATTCTTAAAAAATATCAATGCAATCCAAATGCATTTGGTTGGATTTTCATAGGTCAGTTGTTTTTTTCAATTAAAATCGTGTCCATTTAAAACAAAATTGAGACCCTTTGAGTGCAGGCGGCCACACCATGCCATAGATTGAGGCGAGGATGACTCGTACACATAACCAAGGACACTAGGGTCGTTCTTATAAAATATCAATGCAATCCTAATTCGTTTGGTCAGATTTCTGTAGGTTAGTTGTTGTTTTCACTTAAAATCATGTCCATTTTAAACAAAATATAGACCCTTTGAGTGATAGCGGCCACACCATGCCTTAGATTGAGGTTAGGTTGACTCATAAACATCACCAAGGACCCTTGGATCGTTATTATAAAATATCAATGCATTCCTAATGAGTTTGATCAGATTTCCATAGGTCAGTTGTTGTTTTCAATTAAAATCGTGTCCATTTTAAACAAGAGAGACCCTTTGAGTGCTAGCGGCCACACCATCCCTCGGATTGAAGTGGGGATGACTCATACACGTCACCAAGGACCCTTGGATCGTTATTATAAAATATCAATTCATTCCGAATGCGTTTGGTCGGATTTCCGTAGGTCAGTTGTTGTTTTCAATTAAAATCGTGTCCACTTTAAACTAGAGAGACCCTTTGAGTGCTAGAGGCCACACCATGCCTCAGATTGAGACGGTGTTGACTCGTACACGTCACCATGTACCCTTGGATCGTTCTTATAAATGATCAATGCAATCTGAATGCATTTGGTCTGATTTTTGTAGGTCAGTTGTTGTTTTCACTTAAAATCTTCTCCATTTTAAACAAAATAGATACCCTTTGAGAGATAGAAGCCACACCATGCCTCGGGTTGAGGTGGGGTTGACTCGTACACGTCACCAAGGACCCTTGGATTGTTATTATAAATTATCAAAGTAATCCGAATGTGTTTGGTCTGATTTCCATAGGTCAGTTGTTGTTTTCAATTAAAACTGTGTCCATTTTAAACAAAATAGAGGCCCTTTGAGTGCTAGCGGCCACACCGTGCCTCGGATTGGGGAGGGGTGGACATGTACATGTCACCAAGATCCCTTGGATCGTTATTATAAAAGATCAATGTAATCCGAACGTGTTTGGTTGGATTTCCATAGGTCAGTTTTTGTTTTCAAATAAAATCATGTCCATTTTAAACAAAATAGATACCCTTTGAGTGATAGCGGCCACACCTTCCCTTGGATTGAGGATGGGTTGACTCTTAAACGTTACCAAGGACCTTTGGATCCTTCTTATAAATGATCAATTCAATCTGAATGCATTTGGTAAGAGTTCTGTAGGTCAATTGTTGTTTTCACATAGAATCGTGTCCATTTTAAACAAAATAGAGACCCTTTGAGTGATAGCGACCACATCGTCCCTTGAGTTGAGTTTGGGTTGACTCGTACACATCACCACAGACCCTTGGATCGTTATTATAAAATATCAATGCAATCAAAATGTGTTTGGTCTGATTTTGGTTGGTCAGTTGTTGTTTTCACTTAAAATCTTGTCCATTTTAAACAAAATAGAGACCATTTGAGTGATAGGCACCACACCGTGCCTCGTATTGAGGAAAAGATGACTCTTACATGTCAACTAGGACCCTTGGATCATTCTTATGAAAGATCAATGGAATATGAATGTGTTTGGTAGGATTTCCGTAGGTCAGTTGTTGTTTTCAATTAAAATCGTGTACATTTTAAACAAAATAGAGACCCTTTTAGTGCTAGCGGCCACACCGAGCCTCGGATTGAGGTAGGGTTGACTCTTACACATCACCAAGGGCCCATTTATAATTCTTATAAAATATCAATGAAATCCGAATGTGTTTGGTTGGATTTACGTAGGTCAGTTGTTGTTTTCAATTAAAATCATGTCCACTTTAAACAAGAGAGACCCTTTGAGTGCTAGCGGCCACACCGTGCCTCGGATTGTGGAGGGGATGACTCTAACACGTCACCATGGACCCTTGGATAGTTCTTATAAAAGATCAATGCTATCCAAATGCATTAGGTCGGATTTTTGTAGGTCAGTTGTTGTTTTCACTTAAAATCTTGCCCATTTTAAACAAAATACAGACCTTTTGAGTGCTAGCGGTCACACCCTACCTCGGATTGTGTAGGGGTTGACTTTTACATGTCACCATGGACCCTTGGATCGTTCTTATAATAGATCAATGCAATATTAATGCGTTTGGTCGGATTTCCGTAGGTCAGTTATTGTTTTCACATAAAATCTTGTCCATTTTAAACAAAATAGAGACCCTTTGAGTGATAGCGGCCACACCGTGCCTCATATTTAGGTGGGGTTGACTCTTACACATCACCAAGGTCCCTTGTATCGTTATAATAAAGGATAAATTCAATCCGAATTCTTTTGGTTGGATTTCCGTAGGTCAGTTGTTGTTTTCAATTAAAATCGTGTCCATTTTAAACAAAATAGAGACCCATTGAGTGCTAGCAGCTACACCATGCCTCAGATTGAGGTGGGGTTGACTATTAAATGTCACCAAGTACCCTTGTATTGTTCTTATGAATTATCAATTCAATCCTAATACGTTTGTTTGCATTTCCGTAGGTCAGTTGTTGTTTTCACTTAAAATCTTGTCCATTTTAAACAAAATAGAGACCCTTTGAGTGATAGCGGCCACACCATGCCTCAGATTGAGGCGGGGTTGACTCATACACATCACCAATGACCCTTGGATCGTTCTTAGAAAAGTTCAGTGCTATCAGAATGTGTTTTTTTGTATTTTCTTAGGTCATTTGTTGTCTTCAATTAAAATCACGTCCATTTTAAACAAGAGAGACCATTTGAGTTCTAGCGGCCTCACCGTGCCTCGGATTGGGGAGGGATTGACTCTTAAATGTCACCAATGACCCTTGGATCATTCTAATATAAGATCAATGCAATCCAAATGTGTTTGGTCAGATTTCCGTTGGTCCGTTTTTGTTTTCAATTAAAATCATGTCCACTTTAAACAAGAGAGACCCATTGAGTGATAGCGTCCACACCGTGCCTTAGATTGAGGCGGGGTTAACCTGTACACATCACCAAGGATACTTGTATCGTTCTTATCAATTTTCAATGAAATCCAAATGCGTTTGATCAGATTTCAGTAGGTCAGTTGTTGTTTTCACTTAAAATTTTGTCCATTTTTAACTAAATAGAGACCATTTGAGTGATAGCGGTCACACCGTGCCACGGATTGAGGTGGGGTTGACTCGTACATGTCCCCAAGGACACTTGTATCATTCTTAAAAAATATCAATGCAATCCGAATGTGTTTGGTCAGATTTATGTAGGTCAGTTGTTGTTTTCAATTAAAATCGTGTCCATTTTAAACAAAATAGAGACCCTTTGAGTGATAGCGGCCACACCGTGCCACGGATTGTGGTATGGTTGACTTTTAAACGTCACGAAGGATTCTTGGATCATTCTTATAAAAGATAAATGCAATCCAAATGCGTTTGGTCAGATTTCCGTACGTCAGTTTTTGTTTTCAATTAAAAGCTTGTCCATTTTAAACAAAATAGAGACCCATTGAGTGATATCAGCTACACCATCCCTCGGATTGAGGCGGGGTTGACTCGTACACGTCACCAAGGACCCTTGTATCTTTATTATAAAATATAATGTCAATCTGAATGCGTTTGGTCCAATTTCCATAGGTCAATTGTTGTTTTCACATACAATCGTGTCCATTTTAAACAAAATAGTGACCCGTTGAGTGATAGTGGCCACACCGTCCATAATATTGAGACGGGGTTCACTCGTACACATCACCAAGGACCCTTTTATCATTCTTATAAAATATCAATGCAATCGGAATACGTTTGGTCAGATTTCCGTAGGTCAATTAGTTTTTCACTTAAAATCATGTCCATTTTAAACAAAATAGAGACCCTTTGAGTGGTTCAGCATTCTTGCATGTTGCTGGTGCATATCATCTATTAAAATGGGAAAATGAAGCATTAGAGAAAGGCTATTTCATTTAATAAAAATTATAATTTTCCTACGAACATTTACATACAATAATCTTTCATCTTTGGATCCCATTAACCCCTCTCAAAATGACCACAAATTGTACGTTTCCCCAAGTCAGATCATCATTGTATTTGTGTACAATCTTCCATCAGGTATGTGGCCCACTCATTTCGGAACACATCTATATTGTCTTGTGAGTATGATGATTTTCTTCAGTCAGAGTAGTACTGCAAAAATAAAAATAAAAATAACTTAAATGAACTAGTAGTTGTTTTTAAAAATACCTCTTTGGGGATGCTTGTTTGCTGATGAAAAACGATCACTTCAATAAATTTACAAAAATAATAACCGAAATCATTATCGTTTGTTTGTTTTGGACACCGCAAAATAAATTTATCATTAGGAGAATAAGTAACCAGTGTTGAGATGTGTTTGGATAGTGAAATTTTATTATATATACCATGATATTTGTCCAGACGTAGTACTTTCTCTCCTCCTTATGCTTAGCCCCTATCCTCATTCCTTCTTTTAGACGATAATGATACACCGCCCTATCATAACGAAATCCTAATTAAAAGATAATATAAATTATATTACTTGATATTTAGACCTAAAACATAAGATGTACTGTCTTACAGATTCACAAACTCCATCATGTGTGGTTGGTTTGATGGATATCCTTACTTTGAATCCAGAAAATAAATCTTCGGAGTATCCAAGTTCACTGAAATTAGCAACCAATGTTGCCTAAAAACACAAAAAGGAATAAGTAATAAAATAAGAGAAAATATAATTGATATTCTTTAATCGTAGAGTATTACCCCTGCATGGTTGGTATTAGGAAAAGTCTGTCATCTGTAATCTTGTGTTCAAATGTTTTTAGAAAGTCGTTCACTATTGCATACATTTTGGATGGCTCTATTTTTGTTAGGTGTGTTGATGTGATATGACGACTAACCAGTCCAAATCATTTCTCATGGGAAAATTCCTTCAATTGTTTTTCATAAATGCGTCTGTCAACAATATAAAACGCATTTACTCATAATTGCACATTAGATCAGCTTTTGGAAAATCAATTCATGGAAACATACCTCATATATACATTAAAAACTGTGACTCCTAGCCAGCCGTTTTCAAGGATTTCATTTAAATTTTCAACAGAAACGAAATATTGAATTTCCTCTCTGTTTATATTCACTTCGAAAACCACTATTTAACTATTACCAATTTTTATCTTCATATCCACACGAGTCATCAATGATAGTAAAAGTGGATAGAGAACAGGTGGTGTTATTGTGCTTTTAGTATCTCCTTGGGATCAGTTGGTCGATCATTTAGATGGTTTTGAGCCAACGTTTGTCACCCCCTTCCCTTTCTCCGTCTATAACAACAATCAATGGTTCAGACCCTTTTTTCATTAAATTTTAAGGGTTTATCTTGAAAAGAAAAGGAAATAAATACCACTTTGTCCGCATGTACTCTTACAAGTTCTGATGGCCATGCAATGAATGTCCCAATAGCCTTTTCGACCGTATGAATATCATCGTCATCAAGTGGAATAGGTAGCTCTGCCTTTGGCTCATGAGCTACAATAATCATCACTTTCAAATGATCTTTCGGATGTGGTCTATTATGCAGTGTCTATCTGAGATATTTAACACTGTAGCCCTTGCTACAAGGTGACAGGTGGGTGTTGAAAGATATAAATCACAATCATTATCACCCTATAGAAGATGAGTACAGTTCAATTATTAGTGTTTGTGTGATTCATATTTCATGGGAAAAATTATTAGAATATTGATTACCACAACTATGATAGTTCTTTGAGGCCAATGGCTCGCCTCAAAGCTAGTGGGGGTGGGGCGAGATGTTCATGTGGCGGTTGTTCTTGAGTTGTGGATTCCCTTTGCTTCCCACCCATAAAATTTGCTAGCAACTGTCCTGGCCATTGCAATTGTTCTTCAATGGTTTCTATTTTTTTCTCATTTGTTCCAATTTTTCATCTGTATCATCCATTTTTTTCTTCTTCTCAAAATATACTCGGGGTGTCACCTCAAACCCTGCACCTCTGACATGACCGTATTTTTCTGGCTACTTCAAATCCGTCAATAATTGGTCTGTATCAACTATAGGAGTAGCTAATTCCTGTGACTGTCGGATATAGGAAAATAACTAATTATTTTTTATGTAATATAAATTTTAAAAAAATTATTTTATCGTCGTGTCATACTTACACATATTTCCCACACTTTCTATGTGTTCTCATCTACTAACTTCCCTTCTTTGTTCACATGTGCCTCCTTCCATATCACATGACATGGGATGGAAGTGCATTTGGTTTTAGACTCATCAATCTACATATAAACATCGAATAATAATTATGATGTTGTTTATTAGAACCTAACAATATTAATGTAAATCTAAAATATGTACCATTCTCATTTCTAATGAACCGTACCCCATCCTTACTTTACGATAGGGGTATGTTGTTTTTGAAGCATGTTCCTTATTTTCAGTATAGAGTTTCTGTTTCATAAATGAAATATTGACAATAAAATTGATGAATACACATATCCTCAAACAATGTATTTTCATTCACAATGTACCTGAAACTTCTCATCCCCACGACGGCCAATAAATGCATCCCATGCTTCATGGGATATCAAGTAAGCGTAGACAATGGGTGGGTGCAGGTTTATTTTACCGTTAGAATCTTTGAGATGACATCTTGTTAAAATAGTGTGAAAACCTCGATGAATCTTTCCTGCAAGCATTAGTACATAATCCTTGTGTGAATCATCTACTATAAATGTACTCTGCAAGAAATTGAGAAGAGTAAGGAATTGTTTCATTATTTTATTTTCTAATAAATTAAATAAATAAATTCATAATTTTACCGTAATTTCGTCCTAGATCACAACCATCAGCCCAGACACAACATGGTGCCATGAATCTATGTCAATCAGCACACGTTGCAGAGTGACAACTCCAATGTAGCTGCTAAACATAGCCTTGTTGGGATTCACATGTTGGCCTCGTGTATTCCATCCAACTTCAAATTTGATGCCTTTGCTTTTCGCCTTAATAATTTTAGTTAACACAGTCAAACTACGACGCAACTGTGATTTATGCGACGTTGGTCCTTCATTCCCAACAATTTCATCGATATCAGCATCATCTATATGTTCATCTAGAATAGTATCAGCGATATGTGTTGATGGTTGTTGGACCTCAACACCAAGAGCAGCAGGAGCCGCAGCAGTAGGAGCAGCAGGAGAAGCAGCAGCAGCAGGTGCTGTAGCAGGAGGAGCAACAAGAGCATCCAAAGCCACAACAGGAGCAGCAGAAGCAGCATGAGCTGCAGGAGCAGCAGCAAGAGCACCCGCAGCAGCAGCATGAGCTGCAGGAGTAGCAGCCGCAACAGCAGCTGCTTGAGTGACTTGTTCAGCCTCATGGTTAGGAGCATCAGAATGTACAGAAGTCATTATCTGCAAAAATGGTTGAACAGTTAATTCAGATTACAAAAATTCAGTAATGATAAGATAATAACATGAGATAACAAGATCTATATTTGAAAAAAAATATAAACTGTTTATTGAACAATCTTTCTGTTTTTCAAAGGGTGAAGGGATTTGACACCTCTATCGACTATACAAATCCATTCATTGTGGTCTCCTCTAACATAAAAAACATCATCTACATTGGGACTGCTCCAAAATTATTGCGACACACCACTAAAAGGATCATCCTCAACGGAATTTTCATCAGAACCATCTGTAGTTTTCGACGATAACAGAACAATCGACCACTTTTGGTTTGCGGGATCTGGAACATAAAAAAATTATACCGCTTGTGATGCCATTATAAACTGTTCGTCTTTGTACACTTCTTTACTAAAATCAAATTTCAAAAATCACCATTCATCTATTTTAACACCAATGTTGTTATCAATCCATTTTCATTGAAAAATCAGCAATTGGAATGTTGTATAATCTAACTCCCATATTAGTTTGATAATGCCAACGTATGACATATTTGCATAAATTGGATTTCTTTCCTTACTACCAGAAACGTGCATCGCTTCAGCCACTAGTTTAACTCCACAATTATTCATGGTACTATCTTCATCATGTTCTTCTGTATAGAATGTATAACCATTAATTACATAACCACTATAAGATAATACATACACACTTGGTCCAACGACTGGACATCGAAGATGTTCTGAAATTGAATTCGGATTTTCATCCAACTACTTAAAAATATGGTCCTGAAACCATCCTATAAACTGGTGATTATGTGTATCTGATAACCATTTTTCATCCCTCGATAGATTCAACTTCCTAATAATTTCTTTGTGAGTTTAAATATATGGAGCAACCTCCCAACTGTTATGCGAAACATAAAGATGAGCCTGCTCCTGATCTGTAATACTCATTGTCACAACTTCTCTTCCAAAAATTCCCTCACCCTCAATGCGTCAAGTGTGACAAGATTTCGGGAGACCAATGCTTTCCACATCAGATAAG
Source organism: Viscum album (assembly GCA_963277665.1). Lineage (NCBI taxonomy): Eukaryota > Viridiplantae > Streptophyta > Magnoliopsida > Santalales > Viscaceae > Viscum > Viscum album. Next base: position 1,512,765,250 of record OY728122.1, on the reverse strand, counting down.
AACTTAGTAAAAAATTCAATGTCTCCCTCAACAATATATTGCTCCACTATACAACCCTCTGGCCAACTCCGATTTTTGACATACCCTTTCAAAATCTTCATATACCATTCAACATGATACATCCATCTATAGTGCATAGGACCACAAAGTCGAATATCTCTCACCAAGTGAATCATAAAATGAACAATCATATCAAAGAATGTTGGTGGGATGAATATTTCTAATTCACATAATATGATGACAATTTCTTTTTCCATAGCTGGAAATTTCCCCAGGTCTAAAACATTGCTACATATTGCATTGAAAAAGAAACAAAGTTTGGTTAACATATGACGAACATTCTTTGGAAAAATGCAATGTAATGCTATAGGAATTAGATCTTGCATCAAAACTTGGAAATCATGTGATTTAAAACCTTTTAACTTCAAATCATTCATTGACACAATGTTCTTTATATTTGATTAGTACCCGTCTGGAACCTTTACATCATTGAAGAACTTGCAAAACTGATATTTCTCTGCCCTATGAAGAGTATATGCAGCTGGAGGAAGAAACATTCAAGTTTTACACTTGACGGGAGCCAAATCTTCTCGTATTCCCATGTCAACCATGTCCAACCTTGCCTTAATTCCATATTTTATTTTTCCAGGGGAATTTAACAATGTTCAGATAACACTGTCACATAAATTTTTTTTCCACATGCATCACATCAAGAAAATGTATGACATACTAACAATTCCAGTATGGTAATTCAAAAAAAAATCTAATCTCTTTTTTCAACCGATTTTCGTAAGTTTTTTTGAAAATGGTTTACCAAAAATAGTGTTCAGATCTTTTACTTTCTCACACAGCTGATCACCTGTTAGTGGAGATAGTGTTGTGCATTTTTCTGAACGTCCATTGAATTATGTCATCCATGATCGGTACTTATTCCGACGAGGTATAAATATACTATGTCCCTAGAAACACAGATTTCGATGAATGTTTCAACCTAATTGATTTTGTATCTTCTTCTCACACGGGACAGCCTTCAGTTCCTTTAATGCTATAGCCTAAAAAATTTCCATAAGCAGGGAAATCATTTATTGTCCCACACAACATCGCTCTCAACGTGAAGTATTCACTTTTATAAGCATCATACAACTTTACACTTGGGTCCCACAGTAACATCAAATCCTCAATCAAAGGAGACAGATAAACATCAATATTGTTACCTGGTTGTTTTGGTCCTGATATAACCATAGATAACATGATGAATTTCATCTTCATGCATAACCAGGTAGGCATGTTATAATTTTCCAACATAACAGGCCATGTACTATGAGTTCTTGATTAAAAACCAAAAAGGATTCACTTCATCTGTAGATAACGCAAGACGAAGGTTTCTCGACTCTTTTCCAAATTCAGGATACTCGTGATCAATTTTCTTCCATTGAGGAGTGTCGGCCAGATGACGTAATAAACCATATTTAATTATTTTATCTGCATGCCACGACAATTGTCTTGCAGTTTCTTCACTTCCATATAACTGCCTAAACCTTGGAATGATTGGAAAGTAACATACAACTTTCGTAGGGTTGGATTTATCGTTCATGGATCGATAAGGACCACTCTTTGGGCATTCTATAAGTGATTTGTTCTCTTTGACAAACAATATACAGTCTTTCAGGCAGGCATGTATTCATTTAGAAATCATTCCCATCAAGCGTAACATTCGCCTAGCTTTATATGTTTGGCATGGGAGCTCATTATCTTCCGGGAGCATGTCATTCAAGAGAGCAAGTAGTTCCGTAAAACTGACATCACTACATCCGTTGCCTTCATTCAATTTATACAACTTCTGTACAGCTGACAATGTTGTATACTTAGTGCAAGCATCATACAATGGTATCTTTGCACAACTCTTTAACTTGTCAAACAATTTTGGTAAATCACAGAGTTCATCTTGAATTGTCTTTGTCATTTCCTCAATACCATCTTCATCATCATTGACATCTGTAATCATATCCTCCATACGGTCTTATACATTATCCATATTTGTATAAATATCTGACGATCCATAAAACACAGTTTTATCCCAACCAGTAGCTACATTCTCTTTTTCTCTGTGTTTATTCCATCATTTATAACTCCGATCTCTTCCGTGATATATCAAATGTTCTTCCAACTCCTCTAGAGTAAGTAGTCTAGAGTAACAACAACGTAAACACGGACAAATAATTTGAGAAGGATCCTTTGTGTGATCCTTTGAAAACTTGATGAACTCTTTCACTCTGTTCTCGTACTCTATTGTTAGACGATTATCATCCATCCAATATTTATTCATCTCCATCCTCTTTGAATCTCAAATATTAGTATTTATGGTTCAAGTACACAAAAGAAGAATTCCAAATACAGTAGAAGAGAACCAGTTTCTCATAAAAATGGAGATTAATAAAGCCTTTCCATTAGTATTTATTCATCTTCATTAAATATAATTACTTTAGATTCAATATAGTTTCCTCAAATCACCCCAGTCCAAACACAAGAATAATCAAGAATGATACATCTACCACTCCTAGGACTCTACCCTACATTCAATATCATCATGCCTAAATACTCACTGCTGGTGGAAGTGAAACAGTTCTTGATGATCATGGCAAGATGAAATGGAAACCAAAAGGGAGACTGAATCAAAATACCCCAAACAAGATGGAACAACACGGTATTTGAGAATAGGTTAGTGGCTTTCATGTTGGCTAGACACCTATCCAATAGACTCCACAAGTGGTGAAGACCCCTACAGTTGTTTCACCAGGTGAAACTATCACCTGAGAAGCTGAGATCAATGAGGCCCTTCCCACCCATGAACTGAACAAACTCCACGATGGCCTTCCTCTAGAATGGGCTTCTACCTTTCCTTTCCTTTGGGTTGGAAATGAAATTAATGTCACCCCCAACAAATAATGGATCATGGTTGGGATCGAAGGTATTTTGTTCAAAATAACAATAAATCCCCCTCAATTTTTTAAAATACATATACCATAAACCATTTAAAAACAAGTCATTTTAATTTATTTTGGAAATCATTCCCAAAAAAAATCAATAATCAAACACATGCCAAACCATTTGGAATTTTATTTAAAGAATCAACTTATCTTTATATTAAAGCATGATTTCCATTTATGATATCAAATCCACCAACAGTATAAGGAAACCGAATTTATTTCAATGAAAAAGGTTAATTCACCACAATATACCATCCATTCCATATATTATTTTCATTAATAGTATTATTTTGTGCATAAAAATGATCAAAACATGTCTAACGAACATCAAATGGATTAAATATAAATTCATGAAACACCTGAATCCCAAAAGGAAGATATAGTATAGAAACACCCACTTGGAATCTGAATGAGTCAACTCAAATGAAGAAAATCATACATCTACAACTACATCGATGCCTTCCCATATACAGTGACGCCACTATCTCAATAGTGGCCCTCACCAAGAACATCATACATCTCCAAATAAGAGACTACAACCACTAACCATGAAGAACATCATAAGATGGAAATATACTAAAAAATCATTTCAACCAAATAATAGACTGCAACCTCTAACCATGAAGAACCACTAAGAGCATAATTTGAAACCTAAGGAAAGGTACACCCAAAACATACCAATGAATTCAAATGAAATAATTTCTAAACCAAACCATTGAAATCCTCAAATGTTCCTAACATCAAACCCCATCACATCTTCTAATAAAATTCTTTGATAACACTATTTCATGGCCTATACCAATTTAGACCCATCTATTGGTTAGTAGATTATAGTGTAGTGACACCCTAAATCAATCCTCCAACATGTCATGGGTTAGTGAATGCACCGAGGGTATTTATCGCAACCATATTAAATGTACTTATAATAATAAATAATTGATATAGTTTAACATCAAGTTGAATAGATGATTTTAAGAATGATACCATGTGAAAGTTATTATGGTAAATATGTGTGATAAGACATTAATTGTCTAACTAAATGGGGATATAGCCTAATGAGTGTATTTTGGATTCACAAAAATATGACTCTATGTGGTATAGGGTTTTTTCAATGAGTTGGAGTATGGACCACTTCGTGAATATGGTCCTCTATGTGTGGGAATGTTTTCATTTAGAGTATGTCCTAATATTTGTTGTTCCCATAGAATAAGGCCCATTTGAATTGGATATTTGGGCTCATGGGTAATTTTTTGATGCCTTTACAGGGGAAATCAATCGGGCTTGAATCTGTTTCCTTAGTCTAGCCACAATCCTCATAATCTACCTTACATAATCCCAAAGGTGGAAAGATTCCACCTCCATGGTTGATAATATTGTCCCCTTGATTGGAATGGGAATATGGGATGTTAGATATTCTTTCTATAGTTTCCTTCTTAGAGTATGATTCCTATTCTGGGTCTCTGTTCTAGATATAAGACATGTTTCTGAATCTTGTTTTTGGTTCTACTCTCTAGTGGACACAAGTTAATTACAATTGTTATTCTAGTTATAGGGAAAATAACTTTAGTTGAATATAATAATGTTTATGACTGTATTGATAAACTATAAAATTCATCTAAAATTGAGGTTATTAATTTTTCATTAGCTCATGACATGAGGTGTATTATCTGTAATACATGAGTCATAGCATGATTGATAATTGGTAACTTATTCTTATTGCAGATGAAATTCAATTCTTATAACATCTATAATCTTATTCTCGTTACACAAGGTGGATCACATTTTTAATGTGAGGAATCTACACCAATTTGGTTTATAAAATATATCTATAGCACATAAGGATATCTATATTCATCAACTAATGAATCGTGTTCTTATCTAACCAGGTAAAAACATAAGATCGTCTACTAAGGTAAGTGCTTAAAGATCATATGCTCATCACATATGGGATTCATTGGAACATCGCCTAAGGAATCTCATGCTCCTCATGTGAGGTATAATCATAGGATCATTACCTAGGGGATGAATAAGAGATCTTATGATCATCACTTAAGGGATTCATAGGCATATCCCCTAATGAATCAATTTATAATCTCATGAGGTATAATCAAGGGAACATTATTTGGGAGATAAAGAAGATCTCATATTCCCATAACATAGGGAATTCATATTCTCTTAACCTAATAAATCCTAGGATTATCACCTATATTTTGATGTTTATTGAATTAAGAGTGGTAATAGTTTTATATCATGGTAAAGGAACTCACATATTTTAATTTTAGAAGAGGGAACCAACTGATACACTCATCGCGTAGGGGGTGAGCATAGTTTTAATGATAGAATTTCCTTTTTATCCATGATTTTATTCAATTCCCACCAAAATCATTTCATTTTCATCATTAACAACAATATTCTATGTCACTGGGAAACTAAAAGGAAAACCCATATCAACTAATGATGTCATCTCCCACAATAACCCACTCATTACATCTTTTTAACAATGGAAAGGTTGATGCTTCCCCACTCCACGATTTACCACCTCAACCATCTCACATTTTCCCCCAATGGAATCTATCACATCCAAACTAACAAAAAACATCTCAAACAACACCACCAAAAAAATGATTATTTTCAACAATAAAAGTAAAAAATCACAATGTTCTTGAGAAATATAATTAAAATTAGTAAACACATGTGAATCATCCCCTTTACATCATTTTGCATCAAATATGGTTCATTTTATTCAATCGGTCAATCCATAATACTCACCCATAGAGTAAAACATCATGTTAAAAAAATGATATACAAATGGGAGAGGAGAACAATATTGAAAAAAGATTTGGAAAACATGCCTTAAAGGAGGTCCGGAAAATCGAAGCTTGAAAGCGTTGCGAGTGGCTGAGGTCCGACAAACTAAAGCTCGAGGGCGACGGAGGTCCGGCAGTGCGAACTCAGTGGGCGGCGGAGGTCCGGCAATGGGAACCGAGGTCAGGGGAGGTCCGGCAACATGATCTCAGCAGGCGGAAGAGTGGAGTCACAGGGTTCCAGTACCGCGATAGCTTTAGGTCATGATAAAACGAAGGCACTGTGTGACCGAATTTATAAAAAAATTCACTATGGTTTTATCAGCGTTAACATTTTAGCACTTATAAATGTGTCCTTTATCAGCACTTTTTTAGCCCTGATAATAGTACCCGTTATCAGTGCTATAAATAACTGATAAATCCTTACTATATCAGCGCTAAAATTGTAGTGCTGATAAAGGGAGTCTTTATCAGTGCTTTTCTAGCACTGATATAGGGTCTTTTTAACAGTTCTATTTTACGGCTGATAAAGGTTACCCTGTATCAACCCTAAAATTTTAGCGCGGATAAATAATTTCTTTATCAGTGTATTTCTAGTGCTGATATAGGGCCTCTTTATCATTGCTAGAAAATGGCTAATAAAAAACCATGTATCAGCGCTAAAATTGTAGCGTTGATACATGGTTTCTTTATCAGTGCTTTTCTAGCACTGATAAAGTGGCCCTATATCAGAGCTAAAATTTTAGCGATGATACAGGGTAACCATTATCAGCGTTTGTTCTTAGCGCTGATTTAAGGGGGCGCTTCCCTTGCTCGTATTAGTAGTAGTGTGGTTCCATGTACGGGAACATGGCCAGTGTACACGGAGCAGACCCTGGATACATTGACATGGCATGTGATCCTTCCTACATACCATGTATATACGTTTTTACGAAGAAAGATCTCTAGACCTAGGACATTGATCACAGGTAGTACTCAGAGTCAATGGACATGGTGTGTGACCAAGTCTACATTCCATATACCCCCTCATACGTGGCTTGATCTTTTTTTCCACATTCCTTGGGCTGGTCTCATTTGGGTTAGTGTCCCCTTTTCTCATTTCACTGAAGGTAAATTATCTTTTCCATCCACATGAGCATGATTCCTTCAAACGAAAAATCGAGATAGAGTCAAAATTCCTCTAAAATGCACTGAATGAGATCATCTACCCATTCTAGACCATAGGTAGAGTCAGGTATTGTTGTGACCAATTCTACAAGACTCTGATTCACTACTTAGTAGGTAGAAATATAGATGATTCATGTTATCCTCCAAGGCCCTTGCAGTGATCCTCATACATGTATCATTATCTTTCCCCACTCAATAGTGTGTTCAAATGAAATGAGTGTATTTTTTCTCTTGATAGATCTATCAATGCATCCATATTTTTCAAGTCTTTTCTCGACAAACAGTACTTCTTGTACCAAAGTAATCAGTGTTATTAGACTCGTGGTGTGAGTTCCCCCAGAAGAGTGCTTTGTGGTATTTTCGAACTGAATCCCGAAAATGGGTATGCAGACATTGTAGAATATTGGTTTGGGCCTGAGGTATATCTAGATTTATTTCACTTGATATATATTATAGTTGACATATACTGTGTGGAACTGACTATACCATTACTTTGTCTATTGTATTGTTGTTGTTGGGGTCCTCTATTGATTATTGTTATACTGACCCCTTCATGGTCTTTCCCTCACGTGTCGTGTCTCTTAAAGATCATACAGTAGAAGAAGAAGACTATACAGACCCAAAAGAAGTCTTATGCCAAAATAAAAAAAAGAGACCTATGAAGTTCATGGAGGAGGACCATGTCTTTATTTGGGTCTCACCTCGATGAGGGTTGCAGAGATTTGTCCAGGGTGGAAAGTTTCCTTCAAGGTTCATCGACCCTTTTTAGATACTACATAGAGTTGTCTTGGGGGTCTACCACCTAGCTCTACCACCACAGTTGCACCGGGTACATGATATATTCAACATGTAGTAGCTGAGGAGGTACATCCATGACCCATCACACATAAACTACTGGGGAGAGATGGAAATCGATGATGGATAGACCTTCATAGAGTACCTAGTGGAGATTGAGGACTGTAATCAGAGTATCCATCATGGGTGAGCTATTCTCCTAGTGCATGTTTGGTGGAAGCACAAGAATCTTTAGGAGGGCACATGGGAATTTGAGGCTCAGATTCCTGCTCAGTACTAACATATTTTTCAGTATCCTTTGGTTTTTGATTTATGGGGATGTAAAACCCCTAAGGTGGGGGTAATGTAATGTCTTGGAATTATTATTATTATTTTTAAGTATTATATGGAATTATTAGGAGACCCTAAATTATGGAAATGTGTTATTACAAGGCCTGAGGTGCCCAAAATAAATTATATAAATTATTTAAACTCTAAATAGAAATTGCGAGAAATTTTACTGAAATAGTGAAATTTAATTTAAATGGGTGCCCAGATACGAAATATGAGGGCGCCATTGCATTATAAGGAGTGATTTTACTTTACTTGGGGACTAACATCGACATTCGTGGGTCGACAAAAAAAGTTAGTTTTTGAATGGGTTAAAGGAAAAACATTTTTTATTTTATATTTTTAAACATTTCCATAAGGCGGTGATGGGAACTATTAAATATGTTGATAAGAGTATCTGCAGGGTAATCCTCATAACCGTAATATTCTCTGGAGTCAATGATTGGAGAACACATAAAGAAACCTCCCTACAACAAACAACGATGGCTCAATCAATCTTCGCAACTAAGATTCGACTGAAAATCACCAATGAACATGACATGGAAATCAGTTTCCAACTGAATCAAGGATGTCGTTTTGTAATATTTATTTTTTACCCGTTATTCGATTGAATGGAGAACCTAGATAATCCCTCGAATAGGTTGATCCACAGATCAACATTCTTATTAGAGGGTTATTATTTTCATTTCATTCGGGGATTTGGATTTGGGGAATTAATCATTGCTATATTATTTTTTTATCTTAATTCACCCTATTTAATAGTACTAACATGAGCGGATCGACGCCGTGGTGAATGATGGTGAAAGTTTGTTCCTTTTTCCATTTATAGGATTTCTTTCACTATTGTCCCGCGTTCTTCACATTATTCAGGGGGCGAAGAAAAACGGATCATGGAGAATCTATTTCGCAACGCAATGATCCCAAACTAGAGATCAGACATCCAAACAACCTAATGGTGGCATGTCTATGATGGTAGAAGATGAATTGGCTCAGATCTAGGAAGATCGTTCTTTGATTGTTCTTCATGTGGGAGGATCGAGACTCATTCTTGGTGATGAATGGATGCCCATAACCTACAGAAATGACCGTATGGTGATGGGGTGACCAAGAATATAGAGTTTCGAGGTGACTGGATGGCCGTATCGAAGAAAAAAGGAGTGTTGGGGCACAATGAGGATTATTGGTGATTTATAGAAAATTCAGATATACATAGATTGTATTCTAAAGAACACACCATTTGTGACTGGAATGACCGTGACTAGGGTTTCTTCATTGAACATGGTGAAGGTCGCGACATGATTGTGGGAGGATATGACGAGTGAGACCCACGAAGTAGTGGTTAGAGTTTCAGGTGACAGGCTACGTGGACATGGCATGTGACCATTTTCACAAATCATGTGGATCCATACACGGGACTCGACATATATCTTAGATGATACAAGACAATGGGGTGGAGTACATGACATGTCCTCCACCACACTGCCAGACGAGGCCAGTTAGACAGGTCAACCTGTGTACTAGTTACACAGGCTGACATACAAGGGTTAAGGCTGTGTGTGGGAACATGGAAAGCATAAATGTAGCGGACCCATGATACATTGAAATGGTGTGTGATCCTTCCTATACCCCATATATAAACGTTTTTACACAAAATGTTCTCTAGACTTGGTTTTTTGTACACATGATGTACATGGAGTCAAGGGACACAACATGTGACGAGGTCTACACATCATGTACTGCCTCATACATGGTTTGACCTTATCTTCCTCCATTCCTTAGACAGGTATTGATTTGGTTAGTTCCACGTTTTCATGTTCCCATGAAGGATAGGTATCGTTTTCATCCCCAAGAGAATAATCCCCTCAACAAGACTTTCATGATAGAGTATGAATCCCTTTGATCGGACTAAAGTGAGATACTCTACCCATTATTGACCCTAGGTAGAGTTAGGTATATACGTGACCAATCCTACAATATGCTGACACTCTACTTAGCATGTGGAAATCCAGTTGATTCTTTATATCCTCCATGGCCCTAGTAGTGATCCGCATCTATGTATTGTGATATTTTCCCACTTAGGACTGTGTTCTCCTGGAATGAGTGTATATGTTATCTCTTCATATCTATCAATGCATCCGTCTTTCTGATGGGTTTTACCAATGAATAATTCTTCTTGGACATTATTCATTAGATACATTAGACTCATGGTGTGATTTATTCATGAAAATTGTTTTATGGAATCATTGAACTAAATCCCTATCACGTGTAGGCGATCTTTATAGACTACAGGTCTGGGTCTCAGGCATATCTGGATGTTTTTCTCTTGATATATGTTATGTAAAAATATAATGTGTAGATCTATGTATACCATTACATTTTCTATTGAATTTTAGTTTTTAGGTTCCCCTACTAAGTATTTTTATATCGAACCCTACACAGGATTTCCCACACGTTTCATCTCTTGTCCAGATGAGCGATCTTTTTACAGAGTCTAGGGCACACTAGGATTGGACCGAGATTTTTGAGTTCTTTGCTAGAAAATGTGTCCATATTGCTAAGATCTAATGTCCAAATACCACTTTCTTATTACAATTTGGAATTTCTAGTTTCATTAATATTTCTATTAGTGAGGTTGAATTCTGAACTAGTTAAATTCCTCCACATTACTTTCCAGTGTACACTGATGGTTGGGTTTAATTGTTTTCATTAATTTTGTTCCTTATTGGTTTTTCTACTTTTTATCATTTGGTGGATTGGTGATGTGTGTGGGTGTGTATTGTTATTTAGGAAATGCTACCCATGATTTCCATATACCAACTGTGTTCTAGTCACCATCCCTTGGCCTATTGGAGTCAGGATGGGGGATTCACAGTGCGGGAGCCAACCTGATTAGAACAGCACAATTAGCCTTGCTTGGACTGGATTAGTGATTAGGATGGGTGACCTTCTAGGTTGTTTCCTTGGGTGTGTGCGAGTGATGAAAAAGTAAACTAAAATGGACATGTGTTGGGATGTGGGGACTTCTATTACTCAGAAGACCCCATCAGGCACATGGGTGCAACCAGGGTTGGGACCATGTGTCTGAAAGGTTAGATTGTGGTACCTGGAGGGCTAGGGTCCAATGGACATCTTAAATGCAGTGTGGTTGTGCTATCACTAGGACCGAGTTGTCAAATTTGTATCAAAGATGGTACCCAACCTTATGTGTGGTGCACTACTGGGGTTGAGATGTTGTTCCCACAATGGGGACGTTGTGTACTAAAAGAGGGGGCAGATGTAACGCCCCCAAATGGTAAATTATTAAATGAATAAAGGATATGAATCATGTAAAGATGGTGTAACTTCCATTTCTTGAGCATATTAGGTTACAAATCCACAGTAATATGTCGTTGGCCTTGAGGAGTGATCCGGATAGGTGTCCATTTTGGAAGACTCCCTGGGTGTGTGTGAAAGAGGAAAAATCACTCCTGAAATGAAATGAGTTGGCATGAGGGGAAATTAATTAGTCATATGACCCTTTTGGGCATGTATATGGGACATAGTATGAGGACCACGTGTCTACGGGGAAACTTGTGGTACCTGGTAGGCCAGGACCAGACAACCATGTTAGGGATAGGTGTTTGTGCTATCATCGGGACCCATTGGCACAATGGTAGTTGTGGTGAACCAAGGGTAGATAAAATATTGAATTCATCATTGCTCATGGAAGGGAAGGATGATGGATTTCACTAGATGTGAACTGAATCATGGAGTCACACCAGATGTTAGAAATGGACAATAATGGGATGATCAGTTGATCGTGGAATTATTCTAGTATTTATGGCATCGTGGATGGGTGTTTTGGTATCACATAAGTCATGTTATCAATGTGTATAGATGTTGTAATTTCAGAAGTGGATCAACATGAATTATCCCATAAATTTGTATATGGTGAGTTGGGGACCCTGAAATAAATTTAATATAGTGTGTGAAAGGGGAATTTAAGGTATTAGCTATAATGTTTCATGGAGAATTCAGTTTGTTTGGGATTATTTCATGGATGGTGGATACATATCCCATATCATCGAATTTTTATTTAGAGGACTCATATGAGTGTGGTACTAGTGTTTCACATATATTTATTATTTCATGTGATAGGGCCCACAGTACAAGAGCTAATATAAACCTAGAATCTAGCCTTTGTTGGAAACTTCATCAATGGGAAGCATCATGGTTTGGAATCAGCCTTCTATAATATGTATTATGGTGGGGAGAAACAAAGAAAAAATGATTAGTATGGAGATAACACAGTTGTAAAACAAAATCAAATGATTTTTTTAAAACTATCTCGTGGTTTCAAATATACTTTTGATTTTGAGCATAGGGTATGTAAATTGGAGTGCCTCAGTTTCAATGTTTCTCTATGGATCACATTTATCATTTAGAGATGGAAGTCATTAATTTAACCACAACTTGATGACCCTAAAAATTCAGAATGAACATTTAGTTTACCAATAATTATTTCAGGGATGAAAGTGTTATGATGAGGAGTTTTTATGGTAATTTCTTCCTATGAGATTCTTATATTAGATTTATTTAAAATTTTAAATTTACTAGATTGGTTATGGAATTTCCGAATGTTAGAAAACTCTTGAGCAGTAAAACAGGTTTTCCACATGGCATGAAGAGTGCCTCCCCATATGCTGAAGGCCTCCATCTCATAGTGAGATCCTATGGTTTGGTAGTGGTGAGAATATTCCCTATAGTTATAGTAGATCATTGTGGGAATATGACATGAAAAATAGTGGATGAATAATAATGCATAATACTGACAAAAAAAAGATAAAAGTCCATAAATGGAATAATCAAGCCAAGTGTTAACTGTATCATATACAAAATGATGATGAATTGACTCTACAAAAAAGATAAATGAGGATAAATGGTAGTTAAAATGACACACAATACATAATATAAAAAAGAATCAAAAACATGAAAAATAATATCCACCCATCCCAAGCTCTATATTGGAAATATACCACCCACCTACCTTCCTAGACCAATAAATCATGTCAAGTTCCCATAGCGTGATGCTCCCCAATGTACACATCTTTGATCATATAATCATCTTGGTTACCAACGTTGGCTCAGATAAGGTGTGAGATAAATCTCAGTGGGCCACTGCCAATGATGGTTATACAAATCAATCCATTTTTCTTATATTGAAACAATGTGAAGAAACATAAAACAGACATGCATAAAAAATAATAAACCCATATATGCTTCATCCTTAGCGGGTGTCTAAATGTTTAATCATTTAATCTTTAAGATGAGGATTTGTAATATTTTGTATAGGTATACATGTTTTATAGATACAATAATTATTAAATAGGATCCATGGACAGCCAAGGTATCCAATTTAATTAATATCATTTATTTTAAAATGAGGATATAATATTTAAAGGATTCAACAAAAATGTAATTGGAAAAAATCATATCAGAGGATCCACAGAGTCACCAAGGAACCCATGGAATCAGGGGTCGATCCAACTCATAGCCGTAACTCCCAATGTTTGGAAGAAAGGGTTCTGAGTGTAATCTAAGGGTTATACCCATGGAATTCCACATTAAATTTTCTTATATGTGTCCTTAGTGCTCATCCATGGAAATCATGAGATTTTCAGGGACAGTTCAGTGGGATGAATACATGGAAACATGGGTGTGAGGACATCACATTGAATTCAAGGTCTATATCCATGGCATTTTATATATATAGGAGATGTCAAGTTATTCATCAGTACAACATTTATTCATTCACATAAAAAAGAAAAAGGAAAAATTTTATGGTGGGTGTCTCCCATGAATGTGGGCTCTATTAATCTAAAAGGAAACCTCTTTGTTCTCATGGAATTCCATCAGTAATCCAATTGTGGATAAAGTATAAACATTCCTATAATGGTGAAAAGTAATAATTCATTTGGATCCTTATACAAATTAAATTAAATGATATCATAGTCCATGTAATTCTCATGACATTTAATAATTAAATTGTTTAATTCCATTTCCACTCATTAACCATTCAAGGTGAATTAGGGACACAAAACCAATTCTTAACTCAATTAATAATCACTTGAAATGCCAAGTCGTATATATAAATATAATATTTCTATAAAATTCATTTAAATATTTATTAATTTTATAGGATCACTTACCATATCATGGCCATCTCAAATGCACCCAAACGCTGCTACAAATAATCCCAATATATGTCACAATGGGAATAATAAAAAAAGAAACCCTTATTTGGGTTATTAAATATTGATTTATTAACCTCTAATGATGGAAAATGATATTATCAAAGACCTAAAAAAAATATATCCAAATAAAATTAAGGAAGGTTAATATAAATATGAATAACTAGTGATCCCAATGTGAGGATAGCCGAAAAAATATAAAGATGATGAGACAATAAGGGATGAGTCATATACCACCTATATTATGCTTGTGATTGATTAACCATCTTCTATTGGCTTTTATTTTGGACTACATTGATGAAAATGGTAGAATTGATGAACACCATAAATATAGGGAAAATGATCATGCATAAAAATAGTATCATCGATAGAAAGACATACCTTGAAATGAGCAGAAGGAGTGTAACACATACCGACCACTATCCAATGAGATTAATGGATCTTAATTCGAATTTTGGATGGAATATTTATCATTGAAACAACGTGTAATGGACTTGAAAGATAATCTTGGTTTAAAAAGTGTTGTCTTTTATAAGAAAAAGGAATGTAATAGTTTTCTTAAAATTATAAACCCTTAATGGAAAAAATAGTAATTTTACCCCTTTAAATTTGGGTCACATGGTTTGGCCATAGGATTGGAAAACCCATTCACAAACCGTGCACCATGCACAATCCAAGGAGGGACCCCACATGGTTCATTCCCATGGTTTATTAAAAGATGTTCCTACCATGCTATATATATATATATATGTGTGTGTGTGTGTGTGTGTGTGTTAGGAACTAAGGATCCTCTGCACGGGTGTGTATTCTAGGTTTCATGGTTAGGGAAAACTATGTGGCCCACTACTAAAAATGGAACCACCCACACAAATTATTTAGAAGGTGTGCAGATTGGGTAGTATAGTTTAACCTAATCAATGAGTCTAGATGTATCTCCCACCAATTGGGGTGTTGGTCTCTGAATAAGTCATAGAAAATCTCGTTTCCACCATATCTTAAATGGGAATTCAAATTAAGTAAAATAAAAGTAATTAAATAGAAAAATAAAGGACTTGTACCTCATAGAACAAGGGGGTTCTTAGAGGTGGTTTCAATAATGATGACTCTGAATGAAATTAAAATATTTTTAACATTATAAAGTGATGTTTCTAGACAAGGTATGATACTTGGATAGTAACTCTATTAGTAATGTGATTCTTGGAAGATTCAAGGGATTCTACAAAAAAATGGAGGAATCATCCCATGGAGAAAGGTTTGGGGTGCATGATTTTGTGAGAGCTATACAACACCCTGAACATCAAGGAATTTCTAGTACAATTTTTATTGAGAATGAAATTACCAAATGTTTAAAGAATGGTAAAGCATAAACTATCAGAATTTTTAAGAAATAATTTGAGGTTTCTTGGACTTTGTAATTGGCTCAAAAATTGTTAAAAGCTTCAAAAGAAACATATGAAGTGTTATATTGGTATTATAATGTTGTTTTACATAGTGGGAGAAAGATATTGGACACCATATAACCTAATAGTGTATGGTGGATAGAATGAGATGGGACTATTATTAATATTCACAAATAGTTTGGAAAAATATAAAGACAAATCATGTTGCATGTTAAAAGTGGTGAATTGACATTCTTAACCTATGAATCATTAAGAGGAACCCAAAACATTTATTTTGATGTTCCTCATAGGATACCCATATGGATTTTCCCTATTAATCCTTCAATCCACATTTAATTTGGCTGGGATTTTAATTTTCTTTCTCAGTGTTTGAGGTGAGACTTACCCTTTGTAGATCTATTCTTGTCTTGTCACCAATTTTTTCATGATTTTTATTCTCATGAGTTTGGGATTCAATTATGACAGGACCAGAGCCTGATGTAATCAGCGGAAGATGATGGACTTTTTTCCAATCCAAGTTAACATACATCCATATAAAATGGCCACAAATCATCTTTCATCATTTCACCAATAATATGTCATCCTATAAATTTAGTTAAGGTTATTTTATTATTTTAAATTAAAATAGTTATGGAATCAGTTTTAATGGTTATATATTTCTCTTGTGTTGGGGTCGAGGCCAATTGTGGACCTCTCATGTGTTGTTATACTTTGTTCTTGTGTAGCATAATGACGTCCTGAGTTTTTTACATTGATAAAAATTTGTTTTAAACTGTGAAATGAAATTTATTAAATTAATTAATTATAAATTTATTATAACTATTTACTTATTTAGTTTTTACATTATTTCGGGCCTCACCTGAGTATCTTCGATTTTATGGGTCGGTAAAGTCTTGTGAGAGCTTGGGTACCGCATTATTGGGGGAGGAATTAAAATGTTTTTTCGTTTTTTAAAACCATAGGTTGTCTTGGGTACTATACCTTTTGTATATTTATCATTTCATTTATAATATGTTTCATAAAAATTTACCTCCCATAATGGTTGAATGCCCAATTTGATTAATTTAGTAAATTTTTTAATAAATAAAATTCATGGAAGTGGAAAAAGTTTGGAGTGCCCTATTGGACCATCAATCACTAGAATTCATTCCTGTACAAATGACGGTTGATCCCTCAATTATTGATGTGTACTAGTGACCCAAGTGACTGATAGAAAATAATTCACTTTTTTGGAGATAAATTTATAGAAGAATGGTTTTCCTTTATGGTCATTAGGTTGACCATGAGACTCTATAGTTCCTTGTGCTTGGTTGTAATACCGTGGGGTGAGCACTCTCCTCCCACATGGAAGTCACTTCTATGTGAGTAGATCTCATATAAGAATTATTAATGGGTAGGATGTCATGACTATCTTAGTGGGTATGGGTAAATATATGTGGGAATAAATCACATCACTCTATAAATTCAACAGTAGTTATAGTATATGATTCCAATGATGCCTTCATATGTTTTTAACACTATCAAGTTTCATGATTCCCTTTTGAGGATGGCGATGGACCATGAGACTGTATGAGAATTTAGACTCCTGGGAGGTTTTCTGTACTCATGTGAAATCAACTATGACATCATGGGTTCGATTGAGATATAAATACTAGTGGGTGATTTTTTATAAGGGTAGTGATGGTAGAATTTTTTTCCTATGAACCATGACAAACATGTGATCTCAGTGGGGATCCAAATAGTATGATGGGAGTTGGAATTACAGAATCATTTGATACATTTCTAATTTATTAATTTGTAGTCATATATTATTGCCTATGATTAATCATAATAATTTGATTGAACTAACAATCGTTTTGTTACCTAGGATTCCTCAGAAACACCTCATTAAAGGATTTAGACCCTGGAATTCCTAGTATATAAGTGTCCAGTCTGACTGTACATTGGGGATTCCCATGTTTTTTTAATGAAATCGTTATGGGTGAGACACAGTTGGATTACAAGTTTTAGATCCAAGGATCCAACATTAAATTATTTATATAACATTCACAATAATTAAAACGATTCTAAAGATAAATTTCACAAAATATTACCATTGTGAATGAAAACGATGTCGTAATTTGAATAATGATAACAATATAACAAAATGGATTTCCATGATGATCTAGGTCATAATGGTGGTTTGAGGTGTTATGTGTGAATGTATCCCCAATAATAAATTTCATAAGTCGTAATGGGGATAGTTGAATCCCTCTATTGGTTCCTAGGATACCCCATAGGAGCACCTAGATTCACCAGTGATGGTTCAGCTATGGTTTCATGAGTAATTATATTACCAGTAGATTGGATATTGGATCACGTGACGGTATTCCCCCTAGATTCCAAGGTTATACCAAAATTATTCATGCATAAAAATATTGGTTTTTCTAGGGCCTCCCCTCATGGGAGTCATACATTGACCTAATGGTGATGAACGCCCATATACTATAGTTGGACTTATCATAAGGTATTAATGATGACAGATTATTGGTGATTCCCCGTGGTCTACTACAAATTATCTTGGAATAATGATTGTGGGTCCCTCGGATATGGATGGAGGTTACATTACAATGATTCTTATAATCTAAGACACCGTACAACTATCTAGGTCATATATATTTTAATGGGACCATGAACTTAAGGATCATCATGACTTACTAAGAATCATTTTTGCATCGACCTGAAGAAGGTATTGTATATATTTTATTTATATTGGTATAATGTTTTATTAGTTTATTTTGATCATTTCATAATCCCACATCACTATTCTCTTGGTATGTTATAAGACTTCATTTGTTCTTCCCTACATTATTATGTAATCACAATTATATCAATCCAAAATTTAACTATAGTATCTATAAGAAATATCCCTCGGTTGAAGGAAAAATTGTGTTAAAGGCCATGGTTTTCTTGTTTGAGAAGGATTTCACTTTTCGGTAGGAGTCTGGGATACTGTATTTGGGGAGAAACAATGTATATACTTTTATATTATCATTACAATTCATTTGTTCTATTTCATTTCAATTACTTATATCAGTAGATTATTTATTTTTTTCCTATGTACCATATTATTCCGTTCTTATTTTTTTAATATAGACTCTATAAGAGGGATATTTTCTACCCATGAAACATTTACTGATCATTTTCTCAGGTTTGTAGCCTCTAGTGTATAGGGGAATGACTGAGTACATATGGTGGTTCAATGGATTTTGTTCAATAATAAGTGGGATGGGGGCTTACAACTCAATTTGTTGCCAATATCAAATTTTTTATAAATGAAGATCCATTGTTTCTAATATTTAAATCCCTAAAAACCTCAACATCCTATATCGATCTAATATCATAATTTCACTAGATGATTATATGGATATGTTAATACAATATGTTTCATGAAATATCATAAGATCATCAACCTTTTGATTTCAATTTTTTAAATTTATAATATACCAAAAAATTATAATTCTTTGGGGAGGCCTACTATTCCAAATATAGACCCAAATATGGTTTAGAATAAATATAATAGTGGATAAATATTCAATAAAATAGAAGTTACTATTTTATAAAATCCATTATTACTTTTAATATTTTTGGGATTCTAACCTCATAAATCGTAATATAATCAGCCTCTAGAATAGTTTCAACCACAGTTAGAACTTATGAATCCATAAATTAACCATATTTACAAAAACTATAGTTAAAAATACATTTTTTAAATTAAAATACATGATAAATATATCATTAATCAATAATCATCTCTCATAAATCCAAATAATCAGGTTATATAATAATCACTAATATTATCAATATGATGAACTCAATGAATACTAGATAACTTGAATAAAGATCGAATGGAGGAGGTGTAGAATAAGATTCTTTTTTATATGTAATAGTTAGATTAATGGAATCAATTTTAAAATAATATATAATTGGATATATAATAGTAATAATTTCAATAATGTGAAATATGTGGATGAAAACTAATGGAATGCAAGAGAAATCTAAAAAGAAATTCAGGATGAACTCTTGATGGTTTATAAAATTTTATTTCCTCAAAATCCCCATCTATCATAAAATGAGATTATTTGAAAATTAAAATAATATTATATAAAAAATCAATACATATTTTTGAAAAAACATATAAAAACACCATTTTCATATGCAATATAAAAAATATTAGTGAATAAGAAATTAATAGATAATATTATTTCCAATAAATTTTAATTAGATATTTATGGATGAATATCCTTGTGATAGTATAAATCTATTATTTTTAAATAAAAACCATAAAAATGTACTCTTACAATGATGTTACTCAATTCAATGCATAAATTTATCATGGAAATTTAAGAAATTTATGTTCCACTATTCATAAAGCATCAATTTGATAATCCAATGTGTCTTGCATATAATGGGACTAAATAAATTTAGAATAATAATATTTTAATTATAAGCTACTAATATTTTAGTGAAGTATCCCTTGGAGTTATTAAATATATTCTTATAAATAATATGGATTTAATATTCCCTGGTCATCTTTTCATCCTGAGATAGAATATGATGGTTGTGTTCAAATTAACATTTACATACAATTTTTGTCACAGGTAATTAATTTTTTATGTCAGCTAGGGGAGATTTATTTTTAATGTTGTTAATGAGAAATATAGATTTGATCATATGATATATAGTAATAATTCAGATCAATAAGATGATTATCATTTCATAAATCATATTCAATATCAAATAGCTAATGTGAGTTTGAAAAATAGGAATGGAAGAAGATGATTGAACACATCGATGAAACGGTGGATAGAAAATGCGTACTTACTCATTCCGATTATAATTACAAAAGAGTGATATAAGGTGGTTATAACATTTATCAGGGTACCCCAACCAATATTTGATCCCTTTAATAGTCAGTCCATTGATGTTTGGGTGTGAGACAATTAATAATTATTTATTAATTAAATTTTTTATAAAGAATAATGTTTATTTGTTTATCAATTATATATTTTTGGAGAAACAATAATTAAATTTTTTTATAATGAAATTAATATCATAAGTTATTACCATTTTCAAAGGTATTGAACACACTATTTAGACATATGAGGTTCTGTGAAAAAAATTATGCCAAGGTAATAATAATATTGAAGTCTTATTTACCTGATTGGAGAGCTAGTATAGAAAGAAGTCATAAAATATGTGGATTTGTAAGCCATAAACTAAATTTTAGACATTCAATGTGTTATCCCATACCAATTTATTACAAATAATATAGGATTTATGGTGACCAAAAATGAGAAAAACGATTTTATCCTAATAAATATTGATACATGAATGTGAGTATGCATATATTCTAACAAGTTAAAAATAATAATAAGAAACGAACATTTTCTTCTAACATTTTTATATTAGAGGCCTGATTGGTAAGCTATAAATGAGTTTCTTTTCCTTTTAGAAGGGTTTTCATTTAAACCAAAATATTTATGGATAGAACATTCCATAGTAAAATGACATTAAATTATATTTTTAGAACCGTTTCTTATCATCACATGCCATTTTTCATTGGTAATGCATTAATCAAATTATAATGATTAATGGAATGTGTAATATAAAATATTAAATGAATTATCATATATGTTCTTGGACCATTTTTTTATATGTTAGATTTAAGGAGATATTACGTTATAAAAATTACAGGGCACTCAAGTGATATGATTAAATGTTCGTCGTAATAAATTTGGTGAATATCCATTTCATTTTTAAAATGTGGAGTATCTTGATATGCTTCATTTTATTTAATAGAGAAAGGGTGTTCACTACTAAAATTATAGTGATTATTGTTCTTCCAATGATAACCATTGGGAGTGTGATACATGGAATTCATGATATTTAGGATTTTACTATTTCTTTTCCATTTAATTTTTTATGATATCTTGGATACCCACCCATATATTTTTAATGTAATTTTCCTGAATCATTTTGGAATCTTATATCTAATGCATAAATATATTAAAAAACTATTTTTGTGGACCCATCGATGAACTCATCTAGTTTTGATAATACATTTGACATTCTGTGTGATTTGGGAGATTCCCTAATCTAGGAATAACTATGATTTAGGGTTTGTAATATTTTTAACCCTACTATTAAACCTACAAACATGAAGAAGAAGAAATAAATTATATTAACATATATAATGTTACTGTAAATATTTTATTTTATTTTGATAATTATAAATAATATTTTTACTCTCTTGGGTAATAGATAATAACAATAATTTCACATTTATGTTATTGATAACTATGAAATAAACAAAACCAACGATGATATGGTATTTTTTTCAATAATAGTTATGTATGATAATTAAGGATAAAAGTATATTTTTTAAAAATGTGTGTGAATAAAATAAAACATTAACAATAATGAATAAAGAACAATGGATGTTTATGAATATTGAATAAAACTTTTCAAATGCGATGTTTTTTTTAAATGAACATTCATCCCATTACATGTTATTCTAACTTTCACAATTATAAATAGAAAGGGGAATATATGACCTCAAATTACATAACAACAAAGGAATAAATTATTAAAAAAAGTATTTCATAAATTTTTTGTATAATACATCTCTAATTAAAATATGTGCTATGGAATTTTAGGGTATTTTTTCCCATTTCCATGCTGAAATGAACTCCATTATTTTTTCTATTTTTTATCTACTGAATAACACAATAATCCTAAAAAAATTGGAAAATATATTTTAGATTGGAATATTTTGAATAACTCTTCATGTTAACATAGTGTAATTTTTTTAATGGATGTTATTATCCCAAAAATATAAAATATAATATATAAAAATGAAATTCATCAATACTTATCCTTAAATTAGATGTTTTTTGTGAATGTTTTATATATTTCAATGGATATTTTTGAAAATCTTCCAAAAAAGTGTACATTCCAATACATACATATATACTAAATGATAAATTAGTGGACTATATGGATGTAACAACAAATATAATGAATACATTCAATATATTTTTAAATAGAGACTTTTTTATTTATTTTTAATCCCTCAGATACTCGTTAGTAAAAAAACCATTTACTAATCACTTATTAGGGGTACATATAAAAAATAACGATTTAAATATTATAATAACGCCCCCTATAATCCAAAAAAAATTGTAGATAATGAAAATTTCCTACTAATATGTAAAAAATATTTTTAGAACTAGATAGATTGATCCAAAATGGATTTATTAAAATTTCATGATGATAATATTGGGAGTATCTAAAATCCTTAAAAACACCCAATGGTACATCCTCATATTTCCCAATTTAATGAAATCCATCTCCCATATTAGTATATGTAAATAATAGACTGAATTGGGACATGAGAAATGTTAACGTGGATTTATAACAATATAGGTAGAAAATGTTACTATATCAAGATGAAATATTAAAAATTTCAATGTAGTATTATGATAATGAAAGTGTTTTTACAGAGAAGAGCGTGAAGTGGAAAGATTGATTCATCACTAAAAGAATATGGATTCTTCCAAATATTTTACAAACTAGTTACTCGGGTTGGAATATATTTCGAGGAAAATTGTAGTAATATTGGCCGAATCTATTTATAATTATCAAAGCATAATCCCATGGAGTCATAGAGATTTAGTGTGAGAATAAACTCTCGTTAGATGTAAATGGACAAGTATTGATGTAATGCATAGATAATTTACATGTACAGTTAATTTTATCACTTAGTTTTTATATAAGAACATAGTGTATTTATATAATCAAAATTTAAATAAATAATTTTATACAATACACCATAGGTATATTACGAAAACTCATAATCATTTTTCATTAGATGATTTTCAATAATTTTTTCATGATAGATGAAGAATTTTTATTAAATCTGCATAGTTAAAACCAATGAATAATTAAATATATTAAAATTAATTGTCATAAAGATAATGAAAATGATCGTTAACAAACCAATGGGTTCCACATATGAGTTGTTAATGATGTATTACAATGTTGTGATTAAAATTTTAATTGTTCAATATCATATTACATTTTATAAGAAGAACACATAAATCATGGCCAAAATTTGATTCTACGGATTATCAATATTTATTCAGAAGTGGAAGTGAATGTTGATCTATTCTATTAGTTATTTGAAATTAACATCAAAATTTGAACTCAATGTGGATTTGGTCCATGAGTTATTTTTGAAAATGTTTGAAATTTAGATGATAGTTATTATACAAAAATATTATATGACTTCACAATGGTGTGTATTTATATTATTTGTGGAATTGTAACTCTATATGCTGACCTGGACTTGAAATATATAAAAGGAATGATTCAATGTGTATTTAAGAGTGTCTTATAGAAGTGGAAGTAAAAATGGAAAAGAAAATGAGAATCCTTGTATACATAAGGTAACTTTACTTATATGTACAATTCTTCATTTAAATATATTAAGGTAACCAATAAAAATCATATAGAATTATAAAAAATAGAAACTATCACTAGTATAACTATATGTGAGAATTATAGATCATTACTTAAGTGTTTCCAAAACAATCATAAGAAATGTTATCAATGAAAGTATGAATTGGTAACTAGTTTTTAGAAAAGAGAAATATTTCATATGATACCTAAAGGAAAATACTACTATGAAAATAAAAACAACTATCAAGGGAATAATTTTCCTTAAATACTTAATGTTCATTAATGATACATAAGCGTCATCCTTTTTTAAATTTATAATAGTTAAAACAATTAAGAAAATACATAATGCACGTCAGACTGATATATAAAGGTAAATGTTTTAATGAAATTAGTAAATTATCATATTTCATAGTCATTTAGACTTAAAAAAGGCTCATTTGGCATTGAGAATACTATGTCATAGTTTTTTCAAATTGATGGAGAATAATTTCTGTGATATTGAATGGTTATCAACAATATAAATAAATGAAAAATATATATTGAAAAGTAGATAATTTTTTGACCACAGTGTTATACATAAAGGTAATCATGTAATTAAATGCAGTTGATAATCAATAAAAAAATCATCTTGATAATAAATCCAAATTTAAATTAGGAAATTTGGTAAAAAATAATATACAATTAATAAAATGTATATTTTTGGGATTCATCATGTCATGATGTAGAATATCGTGGAATGAATAGATTATTATATTTTGAGATTTTGATGATACAAATACATTATTTGTGTGGACTAATTGGATCTATTGTTTTACTAATAATCATCCTGTAATGTGGTAATTTCTATTTTGTGCATATTGTTTAAATAATATCTACTACATTACACTGATATTTAATATGAGGAAATTTTATGGTATTTTAGGTAGTTAAATATTTTATTTGAACATTATGACTATTTTAATATATATTTTACAATTGGTATGATTACTAATATTAAAGATAAGGATTTATATCATCAATTAAATGAAATGTTTGGATTCATCAGATATCATAAAATGTAACTTTTACTAGATTATAAAATGTAGTTAGACCAAGACTATGAAATTTGGAATAAAAAAGAAAATGAGAAGGCCTCTAATGGATGTATGTTGTTGTATTGAGATTATTTATCACGAAAAACTTATTTAATAAGAATTTTTTGTTTCATTTTGATAATGTTGTACAAGAAATAAATGGATAGGTAGTAATAAAGTGATTGGATTTTTTATTTCCTAATATATTGGGTCAAATATATAGATTGGTGTAATATCATAGTACAACAATACATCATCGGCGTTTTCTCTTTGGTTTATCCAGTTGTGGTGAACCAAGTAATATCCCATTGTTTTGTGAGTGTTTTACATTTCTTCACTCATTCTTGAGATTCAGTGAGACTATTTGAGAATGTAATTGATAAATCGGTTGGACACTACTTCTTGTTAACATTGGGATAAGATCGTATAATGAATTGATGAAAGAATAATATTTTTTTTGGAAACACCTTGATTCCCCTATCACCATCCCAAGGTGTCTCTCCGATTAAAAAATTTGTTATGAGAACCAATAAGTTATTATTGTAAAAAACCTAAAATATTCTATTTGGTATGATTTGAATATTTTTCAAGATATTAATTTGAATATGAAAATTCATTTATTTGTTTTAAATTCAATCCCAATTAGAATAAGATGTTAATGTAACATCAATTTTTACATGTTGGAATCCCATATAATATCGTATTAACTATAATTTTTTACATGTAATCAATAAATTTTGTTTGATATGGATCATTTAAATTTAGAGATTGATTCTTGTATGAATAGTGGAGTAAATGATGAATATGAAGAGGGTGCATTCAAGAAATTAATTCATAAAATATCTTTGAAGGATATGAGTATGGTATAAGAAGTGTTCTATGGTAAATATTTTATTATTTATGTTTTGAATCATGTTTCTTCTACATGTGTAGAATATTATTTAATTGAAAATATTTATATCGATTCCTGTAAAAAAACTAATATTTCAAGATAATAGGAGAATATTACCATGATGAAGTTACCCAGAAAACTAGTAATTTATATTGAGGTCATGAAAATTCAATCTGTATATATATGTTAATATAAATTTACAAAATATGGTTATTGTAAATAAAAAATAAGTATAAAACATATCAGCCGAATGGGTTGTGGATTATAGAAGAAGATAAACACCTACTTTATTTTGTTAATATAGTGTTTTTCAAGAAACAAGATAATCTTCAAGAATTTTGGAGTAAATCATATATCATAAAGGATAAAGTTGAATGAAACTCTGGTTATATTTAATATTTAGAGGAAGAACACAAAAATTTATAAAAAAACATATGATTTCAATGCATTTATTTATAAATATGAAATACAAAATGATGGAACAAGAAATTACACATAAAGAAAATATTCATCAGTTTATATAAATAATGGAATAGGAGAAACACTAAAAAGTACAAATTCATTAATTAAGAACGATTTGAAATGATAAATTATATATTATATAAAATAAAAATTAATCTTGTGTTTGAGAAATTATAATTTTATGTAATAAAGAAGGACTTGACGAGTAATAATCACGAAAGAGAGAGTAATTTTGTGAGGAGGAATCTAAACACGTAATATTCTCACATGGAGGCTTTAGTTAATAAAAAAAGTATTGAAATCTAGAATAAATAATGGATGAAAAATTAAAATATAATATTTTTTATAGAAAAGATTAATGTTTATGTCGTCAAATATTAAAAAAATCTCACAATTCGACACTAAATGGATGTTTCATGATACAAATACTTGACATATGATCAAAGTATGCCAATTTATTTATAACATCCATTGAATTATACTGAAACATTAAAAATATATCGAGGGTTCAAAATGGGATACCAAAATTTAAAATAATAATACACGAATGGAATAATGGGAAACATATTTAACTCCAAAAAATATTCCTGGTTTAAGTTAATAATTAAGTGAAATGAACAAGGTATATGGCCAAATTATAATTAATGATTTATTTACATCACCCTTAATGTGTATAACTGAAGATAGTTTCTTATTGTTGAAGGACTTGAAACATTATATATGTGTGTATAAATTCCATTGAGAAAAACATTAAAAGATAAAATCAAAATATAAAATGATCAATCTCTCTAGTCGAGGGATTCATAGAAATGGATAATAATAGTGCAGAAATAAAATAAAGAGTAATTCAATACCAAAAGGATGTTTTCTCAAACAAAATATATTATAATTATAATAACGAATCATGGATCTAAAATAAAAGGAATAGGTTAGTATAATTATAATCAAATACGATATAATGAAAACACGAACATATTCCAAGTTCAAAGATGTTGTTTCGATTGAAAAAATGAATATTTTGTCAAAAATAAATTTCAAAGGACAAAAAATAATGAAGTAGATTTAATTAAAATTCGAGATGTATACCATGAAGCATGTCTAAATGGATTAAAAAATACCTCTAAAATGAATGTGTTGATGGTTTAATAACAATCCTATAGATAAAGGCTCATGATGAAGGGTTAAACAATGAATCATTGAGGTAATAATCTTGTACTGATGGGATTAATCATGCAATGGAGTTGGATCTCAATCCAATGTAGATAAGTAAATATTAAAAAATATGTAATGTAACATTCACAAGTTATCTTATACAAAGATGAACCACTGATATAGATTGTATGGAATTTTTATGAAAACTATTTGTTTATAAATAATTCCCTATTCCTATAGATGAGGATGTTTGGGAATCAATCCCTCTCCATGTGTTTTAGTTTTTCTAAAATTTTCTATGAAGTGAAACAAATTATGTGGGGAGATATAATCATAGTGTGTTTTTAAGAGGAATAATGATTAAAATACATGTTGACTTAGAGGTATTATAACTCCATATTGGTACTAATCCAAAATAAAAAATTCCAAATGATATCAAGAACCTATGAAAATCATAAAATGTGTTTATAAAACTATATAATATTTCTAATTTGACTCCAGAATTATATAATGTAATGATGAAGATTAAATTTTAATGACATGATTTGAAATTACATTATAATAATAGAATATCTAAAGTATCCAGTGGTTTCAAGTCAAATTTACGGATCAGTAAATGATATCAGTTAATATCGCAAGTTATATAATTCCACCAAAACAAAGGGAAGATATATGTATAGGGGAAGGAATAAATATTAATGGAATTCAGGATTAAATTTTCATTTACTGATCACATGGTATTTGATATATCACATGATAAAAATACATACATATTCTAATATTTAAGATGAAAATAAAATTTATTACACAATAATTAACTCCCAATTTCCATAACAGAGAAATTCCCTTTAATATTATTAAAATAAACAAAATCTATCATTAAATATCATCAAAATAAACAAAACATCATATAAAATAGTACCCTTGAAGGAAATATCCATCATAATTCCATTCTACATAACCTAGGGACAAATTAATTATGATAGATGTTTAACTTAGATGCTCAGTTTGTGTAAACAAGGGAGATAATTTTTGAATATAAAGGTTAGGATAAGATATATATATATAAGGGTACGATATCATGAACATGTTATATGAAATTAACATCCAAACATTTCATGATAATAAATCATATAATGACCATCAATTTTTATACATAAAAATTACATAGATTTTGTGCAATACATAATACATTACTGAAACAGAAACCCAAATATCATACTAGTCTAGTGGTTTTGGAATCGCGGAAACATAAATTCGGGTACATAAATGAGACACATTATATCCCACTATGTTCGTCCTGAATAACACCCTTCTTTGACTTGTCAGAGATAATACATATCATCATAACTTGGGTGAAGGAAACACAAATATGGGTGATTTCATATTCTCAATTAGGGTAAATAGGGGTGATATGTAGTTATAATTAGCGGGACAAGTAAATTAGAAGATGATCATGAAAATAGAAGAACAAATGATACATATCATAGATCATATACATGAATCATCACATAAACCCTAGTAGTACAGAGGATATGAATAATAAGGAAATAAAGAACAAAATCCATGACATATTAACATATGAACGAAACATGGTATTGTCAAAGAAACATAATAATATTTACCCATTTCCATAGTAGTCAATTCTTCGATGATATGTCCATATTAGTGGACGAATTACTTTATTGAACTGGGTTTACACCCCATTCAAACCCTATATTACTAAAACAAGTTCACTCTTCATTATAGTCCTGTAATTCTGAACCATGTTCATATTTTGTTCAATCCATAAGACACTAAACCATTTAATTTCTTGTTCTATTCATGTTTTTCTCAATAAAAATAAATCGGTAACCAATGAATTTGGAGGGAGATATAGGTCCCACCCAAATAATAGTGAAACCATACATATTTGTGTCAAAATGCCTTAAATAATAAACTAATAACACATGAAATTAAAAGGGTATCATCATAATGTAATCATATCTTTACTTGTAGAAAATGTCAGGATTCATAACCATTTCATTTAATCTGTTGGTTAGAGTGGAATATCAAGAGGGGGTGAATTGAGTTCCTACATAAAATTTATATTAAAAACATTGCTATCAAGATCCCCAAATTTTGAAACGGGCCAGTTAATTAAGGTAGTAGAGTTATAATTGTTTAGTTGGTCAACTAGTTTCACAAAGGGTGATTATTCCTCAATTGAATTAGTGTATGATACTTCTTCCAATTTTGAAACATGTTTTCTTAATTAAACACATACCCACACTAACCAAAACTAACTAAAAAAGTCAATGCACAACTATTTTTTAATTTACCCATTATAAGAAGCAGGAAATCGAAAAAACTTATTATATAAAATATTACACATCAGAGCTAAACAAGGGGTTTTTTCTGAATCTGAGACATAATCCTCGCCACATGGTGATCACCTACCACAAATAAGTTCACATAAATGATAAACTTGATACACATCCTATATCAAGATTTTCAATTTCTTTCACAAAATGTCCATGGTTCACCTCCTCCAGAAAAATTCTTCATGGGAAAAATAATAACATAGACCACACATGGTCTCTTCCAAAGTTATACGTGGGAAATAAAATGTACGTGAAGTTTTATGTGAGGGTTTTCAGTATCCTTTAGTTCAAGAACATGAGACAGTGTGTAACAGACATACACACTCTTCTTAGAAATGTAAAATAAATGAAAACAATAGATCTAAGATTATAAGATTGAGTTTAGAATGCTCTATGTGTTTGTAGTTCATCTCTTGACTCCTTGGTGTAAAGAATTTATAGTTAGTTTCATTCTTTTGATGTTTTCCCCAAAATAGAGTGTCGCAACTGTAGGTTCCAGCTTTTAGGAACTAAGTGTTTTTATTCTTGTGTTGACCAAGAGTTGATGATGCAAATAAGGCAACCTTGAAATTGATCTCCCTAAATTCTCTTCTTTAAGTTCTTGGGATCATAGTGTAAGCATCAAATGGTTCGTCCCTATTCTCTTGTATCTTATGAGTGATCTCTTTCTAATGTATTCCACTCTCTTCACTTCTGGACACAAACATATGCTTCTCTCATGCAAACACAGTTCTACTCTTTCCCAGTAATCTTTTTTATATTTGAGGTCTGACAATAGGAATAAGTAAATCAATTGCAGTCCTCATTGTACATTGTACTGTCCTCAGATACCATCCCTTCATATGTCTACAATCTACATTAATTAATGTCAGAAGCATTAAATTTACCAAATATGACTGCTAGAATAATTTTAATAATTTGAAAACAGATGGAGTAGAAGGGTAAGAATTGGTAGAATGGTAACAGTATCCTACAAAAGTAGATGTGCATCAGTAGCATTCATTGGTAGCCTTCATCGGTATCCTTCACCGTTGGCCTTCAGTGCTGAGCACTCATCAGTGACCTTTCATCGGTGACCTTCATTGGGGACCGTTCATCGGTGACCTTCATCAGTGACCATTCATCGGTGACCTACCTCACTGACCATTCATCGGTGACCGTCATCGGTGACCTTTCATCGGTGACCTTCATCGGTGACCTTTCTATTGGTGACCTTTTTATCAGTGACCTTACAATCAGTTACCTCCCTATTGGCGACCTGTCTATTGGTGACCTTTCTACTAAGAGAAATTTTTCATTGTAAGCATAAACAATATAATAGTGAAATTAAAACTATATGGTTATCACTTGATAGAAACTAAAAATATTATTGACACATGATTATCCTTATAATGAAAACATGATTATCACATATATGAAACATGATTTGGGATTATCAAAATTGGTGAGTCCAACAATCTCCCTCATTTTGATAATCACAAATTATATTAGTATATTCTGAATCAGTTTTAATCATATTTTCTAATATCTTCATAGGTGTGTATATGTAATATTGAAGCATGTTTATTGAAGATAGTATATATATGTAAACCATCCTATTAACTTAAAAACTTCTCTGCCTTGTAAGAAACATAAACATAAAAATTATCCCCCATTGTGATTAAAAAAATGACACTAAGACAAAAGGAGACATAACATGATTTTATTATTAATGAATCAAAAATAAATTATACAAAAAGTGAACACAGATCCCTATAAACAAATATATTCAACATTCAATCCACATTTGATATTTCCAATAGAGATTTTTCTTAGGAAGCTGCGGATTCAGGTCTTGAAGATGGAGGAATAGGCCTAGGGATGGCAGTGAAAAGTGTAGGAGGAGCTCCTACAGAGGGATCAATAGACCTATAGTGAGTAGATCTATGAGGAATCATAAGGGTCAAGCTTCTGATGGCATGTTCAGTAGTCATCATTGGTGCAGCACTAGTAGATCATGTGGCAGCCGAGGAAAAATGCAATGCAGGAGGAATAATGATGGGAGTGGAGTCTACATAGAGGAAATGTAAAATAAGAATTATGAAATCCATAATAATGCTTCCCCCAATTTCCATAGCTGAAATAAAATCATCATTATTCTCCATAAATCTCTTTAAGGTAGACGTAAACTCTATATGCTTGCTAACATGAACCTTAAAAACCAGACTGACATGTGGGATCCTCAATTTATCCAACAGTAACTTAAAGTGACCATCCATATGATGCATTTTTTACACACTTTTGTAGTAGAAATAAACTTTCTATTTGATGTACTTATGATCTTGATAAGCTTCCCCTAGATAATAACCCACGAGCTTATGAATTTCCACGGTAGTGGAAGTGAACTTAGTCATAGACTGTGGGTCTAAGGTACTGGCACCAAAGATCTTCTCAACTTCTTCTATGACAACTGATCTGAATGATTCTAGATCAACTGGAGTAGAGGCTGAAGAGGATGCAGATGCACACAGCGGTTCCATAGTGAAATACATTATCTATATAAAGGATTTGGTCATCCCACTGATCATCATTTCACTTCATAATCTAGGCCACTCACATGTGTCTCCATATACTTTGTTAAGTTCTCAAACATAGTGACCATATGTTGAACCACACTTTTAACATAACTAATATCTATGTCCACATTCACCCTTGATGCCATATAGGAATCTAATCTGGTAATAGATTGTTTCATAGATTAAATAGACTCTTCCAAGGATCGTATTTGATTTTTACATTCCTATACATCATGTAGCAAGGATGAGTGAGAGGTGGAAACTAATCTTTCCACTACAAATGTCATAATATCATGATTGTGAGATACTATTATCTCTATCTCAGAAGATTTCCCATCAATGTGTCTCTTAAAATTTGACTTCAATGATTCCCAATCACCCTTTTTCACATAGTCTCGAGGTAAAAGCACTACTGGCTACAAAATAGTAGTCTCTATAGCTGAAGGAATCAGAGGACTTCTGATTGTCTATTCATCATGACAATCTTCATAATCTATGCCCAGGACAACAAATTCACGGTCTTCTGAAAAATCTTCTATCCCATGAGCAACAACAACTGAACTTGTAGCAACAGTTTCCTCCCCCTCACTTGGAGAATTATCCTGATCAACCATATTCATCTATTCCATACCTCCTTGGTTAACTGGATCAACTTGAGAGTTCACATCCACTTCTTCTATGGAATCATAAACTATATCCATTTCCATTCAAACTTTACAGATTCTGTGACCTCTTCATCTACACTTTCTTCCATTTTGTATGTCCTATCATAGGATTGGGACTTATACATTCTTCATCGCTTAAACTTGCAGGTGTCTCAAAATCATCATGACTACATTCAGTTTCATCTTCCTCCTCGTTGGTCTCTCTAATGTCTCTTAAGACATTTTGATCTCCTTCTTCATCACTGGTTTCCTCATCCTCTCTATCCCTTAAGAAATTATCCCTTCTTGGAAACCTTTTTGGTGGGCTAGGCTAACCAAAAGAAACAATAGAAATACATATTGATATTTAATGGTAGAAAAGACCTCTTTCCTATGACTCCGAACGTGCTGAGTAAACATAAACGACAACATGTTTTCTCCTTCCATTTCAACCACAATTACTTTCATAGGGATCAAATTCCCTGTCAGTTCAACCAAAGCAACTTTATAACAGAAGAAATCACTATTATGAGGCACCATTACTAAGTAGTAATATAAAATCCCTTCATGTGTAACTCTTAAAAAATAATCCCATTAAATAGAGTAAAAGCTCATACTTACCCCATTTACCATTGAAGACATTCGATTTACATCCTCAAACTACTCCAAATTTAGAGACTCATGGAACTACTTCACTAGCTTCAGGTAATAGGTTCTATTATTATCATCAAATCAATCTACCCAACCATGAGCTTCAAATGCATTCTACACTAGATACGTGCTCGACATCAGACTTTCTGAGCGTTGTTCCTTCTCAACCAGGATTTCCATCTTCGACAAATGTGGTTTGAATAGCTTTTACACTACCTTGCTTCCAGTACTCGACCCAACTTGAGGTCTCATAGGATTTGGCACATCTCTTTCATCACTGACCAACAATATCTTCAATCCTTCCATTTCAATATGGGTCAGTTCGAGGGTTTTGGTAGATTGTGTGGTTATTAGGTTAGGGATAAAGAGGTTCGAGAGAGAGTAAAAGTTGATCGAAAAGTGTTGTGTAATTTATTTTTATCATTTAGGGATTGAAAAACAAATAATGTAAAAGAAATAAGTAATACAAAAAAAATTTCAGATTCTTGCAGAAAAACACGAAGTTCTAGAAAAGTCTACAATGGGTAAGGTGCCAACGGTGAGGTTATAATGGTGAGGTCCAACGGTGAGGTTGTTAACAGTGATGTACAAAGGTGAGGTTCCTAAATATGAGATCTAATAGTGAGGTTCCTAATGGTGAGCTCCAACAGTGTGGTTCCTACCAGTGAGGTCCAACTGTGAGGTTCCTAATGGTGAGGTCTAGTAGTGAGGTTCCTAACATTGAGGTCCAAAGGTGAGGTTCCTAACAATGAGGTCCAACAGTGAGGTTCAACGACAAGGTCAAATGGTGAGGTTCCTAACATTAATAGTTTATCATACCTTACTAATGTTTGATGTAATTTAGCCTCTCATAATTCAATATCTTTGTGAATATATCAGCCAATTGGTCTTCGGTGACAATGAATTCAACAGTGTTATCACATCTTTGATAATGATCTCTCCAGATGTGATGTCTCTCATTAATGTTATTTTTCGTAGCATGAGATACTCGATTTTTAGAGATGTTCATAGCACTTGTATTGTCACCATTTATATAGACATGTTTGAATTGATATTCATATTCTATTAAGGTTTATTTCATCCATAGAATTTGAGCACAATAACTACCTGCAGCTATATATTCATCTTTAGTAGTAGGTAATGCAACATGATTCTATTTCATACTACACCAAGATACTAGTGACTTTCCCAAAATGTGACATGTTCCAGATGTTCTCTTTCTATCTAACTTTCAAACAGTAAAGTTAGCATCTGAATAACTTGTTATATCAAATTATTGTCCACTTGGATAAAACAGTCCCATGTTTGTAGTATACTTGATATATTTAAAAATCCTTTTAACAGCTGTCAAATGAGACTCTTTGGGATTGGATTGAAAATGAGCACAATGCATACACTAAACATAATATCAGGTCGGCTAGCAGTATGATAGAGAAGACTCCCAATCATACCTCTATAATTTCGTTGATCCACTAGTTTACCAGTTTCATCAGCATCCAACTTATAGGTGGTACTCATAGGTGTATCACTACCATTATTACTATCCAATCCAAAACGTTTCAATTGATCCTAGTATATTTACTTTGATTTAAAACAATACTATTTTTTGTAAAATTTAAAATCCAATGAAAAATTTAATTTAAAGACCCAGAATTTTCATGTAATTTGTTTTTAATGAAATGGAAATTTTACAAATCTGTAAAAAATTGACAGCGCATGATTCTGAGTTCTGGAATAAATTTTTGAACTTTATTTCCGGTACGTTCATTAAACGTGCGAGGGAGTTTTTGTAACTTTTGAACAAGTGCTCCAAATTTAAATTTAAAGGCACCGTTGAACTCGCAACACCAGTATTCACTTATAAAGACCTTCACCTCAACCGCAGTAGGTCGAGGGTGGATGTTATCTTTCACATATTCAAGAAAGAATAAAATAAAAATAAAATTGTGTAGAATTTATTTTTTATTTCTTATTCCATGTGGATGTTGACAAGTAGGGACCACAAGACCTAAGCCTCCCATTAGAGGTTATGTTGGTGGGGACCAACCAAACTAACCTCCCGTGAGAGGTTATGGTGGTTGGGACCACCCAAGGTATAAACCTCTTAAACTCCCCATTAATAGAGAAACCCTCAAACTACCTATTAAATGTGGGAGAGCCTCTTCAACTCGTCAAACATTTATTATGCCAACTATATTTATTTAATTTGGATATTTTGAATTTTTGCCAACAATCTAAATAATAGATATCATAATCTATTATTATGGGACACCATTTTCATTTTAGTAAAATTGGGGAAAAGGCTTGGAAAAGGAGAGAGCTTTGGAGAACATGGGAGAAGGCTCTCCCTTGAAGAAAGCCAATGATGAAAGATGACCAGGAATTCGACTGTATTCCTCGGGACATCCTTCAATGAGGGACGTCATCAATCGACGATCGTCTTTCCCTCTCCAATGACGTCGTCTTCTCCCTCACAATCCCCATTAACGAATCAAACAGGGTAGGGGGTTATTATTTAATTCATGAATTCTCACGATTAATTTCCTTATTCTTGTAAGGTAAGGTGAACATGAATCAACCAAAACGATTTGATCCATGATTCTTATTAAATTGAAGTGTTTTTCATTATTGAATCATGTTTTTGTTGAGCTGCTTCCTACTGCTCTAACATGGAGGGTGCGGTATAAAAAAACATGGCTCGACCCGTCATTTGTTCTTATTTATTTTGTTCATTGTGATGGAAGAAATTGGATTACACCATGACAACGAGCGAAGAGAGAGGCCGACTAAACTGGCCACTGGGGAAGGCATGGCGCCGCGCTGTCCTGCAGCTCCATCGTCCGCAACCTTCGCGCCCCACGGCCGAGCCGCTGCCCGAGCCGCTGCAGCCTTCCACGGCTCAGTTACCACTATCCGTTGTCTAGCAGCCGCCACGGCCACACTACCAAAGCCGCTACTGCCTTCCGCAGCTGAGCCACCTCCAGAAGCCTCACAACCTGAGTCGTTGCTGCTGTTTGCAGCCCCACCGAACCGCCCCACTGCCTCACCGCACCGGAACGCGGCCTTCCCCACTGCCTCACGGCCTCACCGCACCACCCCACGACCTCGTCTCACTGCCTACAGCCCTCACGGAACCTCCGTGGATAGTCTTCCCCACCGCCCTCATGGAACCCTCCAGGTAACTCCCATGGTTGAGCCGCCTCATGGACTCGCGCCGACCGCGGTCGTGCCACCCCATGGCTACGCCACCATGTGCACCTCGCGGACTCCGTGGTCCTCCATGTGCTACTACCTAGGGTGGGACACACTACGGTCCAGTCAGACCCAAATGGGGTCAGCTCGGTAAGGGATGGGCTAGGTCGGTCTGACCAGGTCGGACCGGACCCGGGCTCACTTCGACCCATACACACTTTCGACCATATCATGGGAACCAAGAGACCGTTTGAGAAACCGTCAATGGTAATGGAAACCCTAGAGTGAGACGGTTCCTCTGGTATACCCCACTAGTGTTTTGGATAAATTTGGAGAATGGTTGGGTTGGATCGAGCAAGAATCCTACCTACCTCTCGACATTAAAAGGCTAATAACTCAGAAACCAGGCATCTGATTGATGCATTGTCTGTTGTGTTGAGACCCCTATGACGTGAAAAACCTTTGAGATTCTTCTTCATGGGACATTTTGGGAGTGGAAGAATTGACTAGTGTCTTGGGGATCGGACTCTCTCGAAGACGAGGAAGCCTAGTGCGGAAACCATGTAACTGGTTGTGATGAGAAGAGTGCTCCTAGCGATCCTGTGCGGGTCATCTCCTAGAGATCCTGTGTGGGATAGTGCCTAGAGATACTGTGTGGGTCAGCTCTTAGATAACATTTGTGGGTCAGCTCTTAACGATCCTTTTTGGGTCATCTCCTAGCGATCATGTGTGGTTCATCACCTAGAGATCCTCTGGGGGTCTTCTCCTAGCGATCTAGTGTGGGTCAGCTCCTAGAGATCCTGTGTGGGTCGGGTCCTAGCGAACCTATGTGGGTCAGCTCCTAGTGATCCTGTATGAGTCACCTCTTAGAGATTCTGTGCATGTTACAAGCAGATCCTCTTAACAGAGTAAGATGATTTAGTAGATATAACTAATCATCTCTAATCAATACATATGTTATACCTGGTATTAGCTGATTCAGTACCTCTATGTTTCCTCAAGACTGAGATGGATTACAATATGACTTAGGTATATGTATGGGAATATTTCTATATAGGGTTATCTGTTGTTTTCATAATTTGTTGTTTATCCTTTGTGGATTTGTGAGACCTTGAGGGTCTCGGGGTACCTAATGAATATTGTCACACTCACACCTGCCCGGGCTATGCATGCACCTTTTTCTGTTGGATGCGGACAATGGACAACGCTAACTGAGCATGAGGGTACCAAGACTAGAGGTCACACAGAGGTGGACCTAGATGATGCATACCTCATAGAAAACCGATCGATAGTTGTACCTACCCTTCAGGTAGGATCCTTGGTGGGTGATCACAGGATCTTTTCTAGTTTAATTGTACTTTCAGTTGTCATGTACTTTCCATTTTTCCATACACTTCCCAGTTGGGCTTGTATTTTGGCCCCTTTTCACTTACTGCACTCACTCTGTTTTCAATTCAGTTTACATGAGTTCGTATCTTATTGTGTGTTTGGTTGCATATGCTTACAGGTTATAAAGGCAATTCCTTCCCAATTTTATGGAATATTCCTTTGGTGCTAGTCACCAGCCCCCAGCCTATGGAAGGCAGGCATGGGGTAGTCACGACACGGGCCCCGGGGAATGGGTTGTGACATTTATGTTCCCACCTTAAATTCATTTCAAATTCATCTTTCATCATTTTTGATAATTCTGAACATAAATTGTTTTAGTGGATCCAAAAATAATGTCATCTACGCAAATTTATACTATTGAAACATCTTTGGATGTCCTTTTAATAAGAATAGTAGGATCCGCTATTCCTTTAGTAAAACCTTTTGAAATATGAAAATAACTATGTCTATCATACCAAGATCTTGGAGTTTATTTTATACCAAATAGGTTTTTAGAATGTTTAAAGTCATGATTTAAAAAATTGGGATCTATAAAACTAGGGGTTGTTTAACAAATACATCCTCAGCTATGTACCCATTTAAAAATTCATTTGGGACATCCATTTGATAATGTTTGAAACTTAGATGAGCTTCAAAAGCATGTAGTATCCTAATGTCTTGTAGTCTAGATACATTTGCAATGGTTTCCTCGTAGTCTAATCCTTCTTGTTGACTCTATCCTTGTGAAACTATTCTAGCCTTGTTTCTAACTATGTTTCGGGATTCATCGACCTTATTTCTAAACATCCATTCAGTGCCTATGGTCTAAGTGTATTTAGGTCTTTCTACTATTCCCAAACATTGTTTCTTAAAAACCAATTTAATTCTTTTTTTCATAGCTATTATACAAAATTCATCATTGATAGCATTACCAATATTTTTTGTTCAAGCTAGGAAAGAATGGTCTGATGTTCAACCTCATTTGTCAAAGAAACTCTAGTTAGTTTTCCTCAATTTAGATCACCAACTAAAGAATATAATGGACTATTCTTGATTGTTCTAATACCTCTATAAAGAGTTGAACTAGACTCTTCGTGGTTGTCTATTCGTTCAGATTCACCATGCTCAGATTCTGGAAAATTTCCAGAACTGGTTTTTTTTCACTAAGGGTTCACTGTCCTTGTCATTAAGGTACAAAATTGATATATCTTTTTTAAGATGTTCAACAGATATTTTCGGTTCATGTGGACCAGTCTCATTAAATTTGGAATAAATCGATTATTCCACACATTTGGTTCTCTTATTGAATACTCTATTAGCTTTACTAGAGACTGAGTCACATGGAAAATTACTCCATAACTCAAAGAAGAAAATTTTTCATGATTATCCTTAGTGTTATGGACAATGAAATTGAAACCAAAAACTCTAATGTAATTAACCTTAGGCTTCCAATTATTCCATAGTTCATATGGGGACTTCTTAATAATTGGTCTAAATAAGACTCTCTTGATAATATAACAAGATGTATTAATAGCATCATCCCAAAAAATAAATAGGTATATTATTCTCATTTAACATAGGTGGGGCAATCCATTGAAGTGTCCTATTTTTATTTCGATAACTTCATTTTGTTGAGGTGTTCTAGGAGCACATAAATTGTGATTATAGACATTTTTTTGAGAAAAAAGATTGAAATTCATGATTTTCAAACTCACATCCATGATCACTTCTCAAGTTATTAATTATAAGTCCACTATGATATTCTATAGACTTGGAGTATTTAATAAGTTAAGAACAAGCATCACTTTTGTTAGCTAAGAAGTACAACCATGTATATCTATAAAAATCATCTATAAGAACATAAACATAGTGCTTCCCATTTAAACATTAAACTCTAGATGGACCAAAAAAATCCATGGGAACCAACTCAAGCGGTTGAGAAGTATAAACTTATTTCATTAGATTGAAAGAAACATTGTGTTGTTTTCCTTTTTGACATGGATTACAAAATTGTTAAGAGGTAATTCAAAATTAGGGAAGTCTGTAACTAAACATATTTAGGTTAGTTTCCTAAGAGAGTGTATATTGCAATGTCATAATCTTATCTGCAATAACCAGGATTTTTTATGAAAATCATTTAAACGAGAAAACAATTTCTTGGAAAAAGAGTTAAATCAACAGCAGATACATTTTCATTTCTAAGAGCAGTGGATATTAAATCATTTTTAGAATTAAATACATTTCATGCATCATTTTCAAACATAAAATTGAATCCATTATCACATAAATCAGATATACATATTAAATTATACTTTAACCCATCAACAAAAAGTAATTTTGAAATTAATATAGTGTTAGGATTACCAATCTAGCCTAAGCCGATGATCTTCCCATTAACATTATCACTGAATGTGACATGTCTAACATCCACTTTAATAAGGATCTTGAAGAATGAATAGTCTTCTGTCATTTGTTCTGAACATCCAGTATCCATGTACCATAGAGTTTTATAGGAGATCATCATACAATTTTCCTGTAAAAATATTATGTGTAGGGTAACACTGGTAACAAACATTTCATAGGTCTAGAGAGGTTAGAAAGTAAAACATAGGGAACCCATACATGTCTCACATGATTCCTATAATCAACAGATATGTTTTTATACATGAACACTTTGATATGTCCTTTAAAGAATTGTTTTTGAAAATATTGTCCAGAAAATGAACTAGCAGTGATCTCTCCATATTTTGGAACAATTTGTTTTAATAATTCTTTTCTTTCCTGATTGATTTACTAGATTAGTTGTATATTTTGGAGTAATCTATTTCCCTAAGAACTGAGTCAAGGTATGTATACCTGCAGTGAACTTTTTATGATCTATTTTTAATTTATCATTTGATAATTTTACTTCAGTATTTTCCATTAACAGCTGAGCACATTTTTTTATCAATATCCAAATCAGACTTATAATTAGCGTTAAATGCTTGTTTTCTTTTCAATAATTTATATTTATCCTTGATTTCATTAAAGTTATCCTCACACATTACAAAATATTCAAATATATCATCCTTAGTTATATTCTCATAATTATTTGATTCACTTTCATTCCTAGAATAATAATCCTTATTTATAGGAGAATTCTGTGTAACCTCTGATGATTCTGTAATGAAACACAGATTTTCATGCTTGTTCTTCTCGATATCATAAGAGTCAGATCCATAGGATCTATCTTCTGAAGAACTCTAGGTAGGTTTAATAGCCTTTTGATATCCCGTTCTCTTTCCCTCATATTTCTTCTTCAACTTCATCTTGGGGAAATTAGTTTCCACATGGCCTTTTCCTTTAAACTCAAAGATAAATATCTTATTTCTGTTATCATTTCACTTTTTGTCCTTTTTCCACTGTCATTTATTATAATACCTTCCTTTATAGTTTTACTTTTTAATAATCATCATCTTTTTTAGAACTTTTTCAATCTCCTTACAAGATAAGCCATCTCGTCATCAATGATAGAGTCTGAGTCTTCACATGTTGAAGTGACTACAAAAGAATGAACTTTTTTTATCTTTTCTCTTTAAGGTAACAGTCCTTAATGCTATAGATTTCATTCTTAGTTCTTCCTCTACTTATTTATTTACCTAATGCTTTTATTCATACATCATAAATTCTCCCTTTAATTCTTTTACTGGTAGCTTGATGATGTTATATGATTCTCTGATAGAAACTAAAGACCCTCTCCATATGTTATATAGGCATTGAAGCAACCGCATAATCGGATCTGTGATATCTACTAGATTCTAAAGAAGACTCATAATGTTCAGTATTTCCTTGAACCTGAGATAAATTTCAGATATTATTTCACTAGGCTTCATTTTAAAATAATCATATTTAATATTATAGGTATTTAATCTAATTTCGTTTACATTGGTTGTTCCATCATGGAAAATAGCCAATGTATCCCCAATTTCATAAGAAATTTTACCGGCAGATATTCTATTGTATTTTTCATTAACTAGAGAATAGTATAAGGAATTCATTTCTTTACAGTTATTGTTATATGTAGCTTTAGTCATTGGAAACCATGTGTCCCTAGAAGTAATAGGAAAGGCATGTTATTCTTCAATTGTGTCCCAAATTTCAAGACCCATGCTCCCTAAATACATTTTCATTTTTAATTTACACTGAGCATTGTTATTTCCTTTAAAGAATGGTGGCATGTTATTAGAAGAACCATCAACACTGTTATCCATAGTTAAATAAAATTTTAAAAATTGGAAGTTTAAATATGATTCAAATATTATGATCTTTAAGATGCAACTAAAATAACAGTTGAAAAGAATTTGAAAACTTGCACTACAGTTCAGATAGTGGTAATAAAAATTTTAGTCCTTTGATTCCAAATGTTAGTTGGAGTGTAATCTCAAGAGAGAGGTGAATTGAGTTCCTACTTAAAATTTCTATTAAAAAATTTATTATAAAGATACACCAATTTTGAACTGTCCCAGTTAATTAAGGTAGTAGAGATATAAATATTTCTCTGTTCAACAGGTTTATCAATGGATGATTAGTTCTCAGTTGAATTAGTGTAAATCAATTCTTCAACATTTGAAACAAGTTTACAGAATTAAACACATACACACAATAACTAAAAATATCTATCAATGTCAATGCAAAACAATTTTCAGCTTTAGAAATTATATGAAGCGAAAAATAGACAAAATACAGTATAACAAAAATATAGTACAGAATAGAGTTAAACACGATGTTCAATCTCAAATATAGACTTTATCTTCTCCACTTGGTGATCACCTACCACCAATCAGTTTATATAAATGATAAACTTAATAGACATCATGTATCAGTCTTTACAATAGCTTTCACTAATTATCCAAGGTTCACACCCTCTACCACAATTATTCGTGGGAAAAACAAACAATACGGACAAAACACGGTCTCTTACACAATTATACATGGGAAAAAATGTATGTGAAGTATGATATGAGGATATTCATTATCCTTAAGTTCAATCATAGAAGACAATGAGTATAATAGACAGACACACACTTCCCAGAAATGTAAAATAAAATAACACAGTAGAGCTAAGATTATAAGATTGAATTTAGAAAGCACTAGGTTTTTTCATTTCATCTCTTGACTCCTTGGTGTGAATAATTTTTGGTTATAGTCTTTTATTGGATGTTGTTCTCAAAACATAGTACTGCAACTCCAGGTTCTTTCTTTTACGAACTGAGTGTTCTGTGACTTGTGATGATTGATATTTGATGAATCACAGAAGGAATCCTTAATATTTTTCTCCCAAAGTTATCATCTTGAGGTTCTTGGGTTCATAGTGTAAGCATCGAATGGTTATTCATTTATCTCTTTGATCTAGTGATTAAGGTCTTTCTCATGTGTTCCTCTCTCTTCCCTTCTAGATACGCACATAAGCTTTTCTACTGCACACATGCTTCTTCGCATTCTCGGTCATCTCTTTTATATTTGAAGTCCAACAATAGGAATAAGTAAATCCTGTGCGTTCCTCCCCATACCTCATACTGTCCCTAGATAATGCCTGTTAATATGTCTATAATTAGCATTAATTTCTATTACAAGCATTAAATTTACTAAATATGCTCGTTAGAATAATTTTAAGAATTTGACAAAGTATGAAGTTGAATGGTAAGAATTAGTAGATAGGTAATGGTAGCATTCACAACCGTATCCTTCAATAGTAGGTATACATTGGTAGCCTTCATTAGTATCGGTCATCGGTAGCCTTCAATAGTGGCCTTCAGTAGTGACATCTCATCGATGACCGTTAATTGGCGACCTTAACCGGTGACCTTTCATCGGTGAGCTTCATAGGTGGCCTTTCATCGGT
This sequence comes from Viscum album, assembly GCA_963277665.1. NCBI lineage: Eukaryota > Viridiplantae > Streptophyta > Magnoliopsida > Santalales > Viscaceae > Viscum > Viscum album. The sequence continues at coordinate 1,512,720,802 of OY728122.1, read as the reverse complement.
GACCATCATCCGTGACCCTTCATCAATGACTTTCATCGGTGACAATTCATCACTGACCATCGTTGGTGACATTTCTATCGGTGACCTTTTTATCAGTGACCTTTTATCAGTTACCTTTATATCTGTGACCTTTCATTCAGTGACCTTTCTATCGATGACCTTTCTATCAGTGACCTTTATATCGATGACCATTCCATCGGGGACCTTTCTACTTAGAGAAATTTCTCACTGTAATCTTAATCAATAGAATACTGCGATTAGAAGTATATGGTTATCACTTGATAGAAACTAAGAATATTAATGAGAAATTATTATCCTAATAATGAAAAACTGATTATCAAAAAAATGAAACACAATTTGGGAATATCAAAACTAGTAAGTAAAACAAAATAACAACTCATAAAGGGAAGTGTGTTTCAAATGAATATAATCCATGGAAGAGAAAAGTGTTTCATATGAATAATTCAACAAAAACATAAAAAATTAAAGTAATAATATTAATGGTACCTTTGGATAATTTCTTATAAGGCCATGAGAAACATCAGAAAATTCATCATATATTTAAATTAATTTGGAAATATATTTTAAAAACATTTCATAAGGGAAATATCCTTTATTCTTTGAAATAATTCTATTTAATACATAAAATCATTTTGAAAAAAAATTCATGAAATTAAACATGAAAAATTATAAATAACAATTTGAACACATTTTTAAGACTTTTTTCTATGAAATCATTTTGAGAGAGATTGAAAAAAATTTAAAACCATTTTACTTGAAAATTTATAAATTTGTCCTGAAAACAATTTAAAACCCATCTCTTTGAAAATAATTTTCAATATTATAAATATAGAATGAAATCATTTTGGAAACTATTTTCAATGAAAACATATAAAATAATATTGAAAAAATGATAGAACAATTCAATAAAACCCAAAAAATGCATTAAATGTTTTTGTAAACAACAATCCTTGATTAATTATAAAAGAAGCATGAATACATTTTGAAAACCATGAAATATTATTAAATAATATTGAAAACAATTTGAAAAAAAATTTCATGAATGTATATAAAATAATAACTAAAACAATTATAAACCTGTTTTAAATAAAAAATATATAAAATAATATTAAAATCCTTTTGAAAAACAATTTTCAAGAAAATAATTTGAAAAATTATAATGAAATCTTGAAAACACTTTGAATCCTGTTTATTGAAAATTATTTTTAGAAATATTTTCTTAAAAATTATCCTTTTAAACATGAAAATAATTATTCATATAAATGATGTAGGTAAATCCATTCATGTTGTATGATCAAACAAGAAAATTACTTTTATGTGGTAATAATTTATAAACATTTAGTGTTTAGAATGAGATGAGAATATTCCATTGAAAAAATAGATGAAAGGAATAAAGGGTGAAATAACATTAAAATAATATAATGCAATTGTATAATACTCTTGAAAACACTTTTTAGAACACATGGTTTTAAAGGAACACATATTTCCAACCGAATTAATGGTAAGCTTCAGATTTCTTAATAACACTTTCTTAACAATATTATGTAACAAAGAGCATAAAAATTGAACTAATTCATGAATATATAATCAATAATCAAAGGCACATAAAATTCATGAATGTTCTTGACTGATGGATTATATGATTTCAAAAAATGAAGAATAATCATAATAAATCATGAAAAGTGATGATATTATTTCAATAAATACATATCACAAAGAAACTTTAAACTATACTCCCCATGTAAAAAACTAAAATTAAATGACTCCTAAAATATCATTAATTTATGGAGATTAATTATATAATATTTCAAATTATGTATGTAAACTTTATATAAAAACATAGGTTTATAATATGGGATGTTTCTGAAATAATGAAAATTGAGACAAAACTGTCTTACCAATTTTTTAACTTTGGAAACATAAACCACATGAAATCAAGATCATAGAATAGATATTTAATTACGATAATTTTGATAATAATAATGATATAATTAAATCATGGGTAGTACATACACAACAGAAAAGGAAATAGTGGTGAACATTGTATGTATCTCATGAAAATAAAAAGTGAGATGAAATATCCTTACCTAGAGCCTTAACATTCATAGTACTCATAAAAAAATCTTGTATAATATATATAATTTTATTATAAATAATTAATAAAACCATATTATTATATATAATACCTTATATGGTTTTATTATGTATTTATATTACCCTTCCCTTAATAATTTCATATTAAGGTGTCACTTCGGATAATATCAGCTTTGTTTTTTTACATGTGTCTTAATTTGTTATATCATTAGTCCTTATACTTATATCATGATTTATATAATTTAATACATGGTATAAATAAAAGTTATATTAATTTTATTTTCATAATAATAATCGATAGAATATATAATTTTGAAATTGAATACACCATTCAGGGAGAACTTTTCCTTACATATGCATGAATATTGTAACTGTTTAATAGTGGCATTGGAAGAAAGAAGATAAATGACATATATGTATATATATAATTATTGAAAAAGAATTATTATATCATATATATCATATAATTTTACTAAACACTTCCTAAAATCATTCCATGTAGTCTATGAATGAATCACATCGCTTTGAGGGGGCGGTAGTCCACACATCCTCCAAAAACATTATCATTTTTACACAAGATGGAATGCATAAAGGTATGTCATAACTATAAATTAATAAAACATAATGTAATAATAAATAAAATATGTAGCATATGAAAATATATTTTCAATCATAATTCCCACCCTAATAGGCGATAGAGGAAAAATAAACAATCATCGTTTCATGAGGATGTAGTTCACCATGAACGTAAACAATATCTTTGTTACCCATTAGATAGATGTGTGTGTAAGTGTAGGTATAAAACTATCAATAAAAACATCCAAATATATTAAGGGTAATTTTTTGTTATAAAATCATGTCAAAATAATTTTTAATTGGTGGATAATTGAAATAAAATAAACAATCATGAGGGAGAATGTTACCTCTTATTCAGGTAACTCTTTTTTCTCTGCAAAAAGACCCTTCATTAAAACGATTTGTACCCAAGGGAAGAATTATAGGATGAGGAAAAGTGTATTTAGGAGATATTATTTTAGATAATTGTTTATCCAAAGTGTATTGATATTTTTGAGTACCTGGGATGATATGAGGCCTTTTTATAGTGGAGGTTGAGTGGCACTCTTGTAAATTTTGGGAAATGGAATTCCACCCACGTTATTCCCTTATCATGTCAATCCAATAATATAATTAACTTGATTAGAGGGAGTATAGTGTCACAATATGGCCATATCTGTTCTATTCTTGAGGTTTCTAGGTCATTTGGTCACATAAGATTAATGGTTTGCCCCTTGATAAGCTTAGTTTTACCTTTATCATTGTTATTAATTTTAATTACAATCACTAATATTTATGTTAAAAAAAATTAGTTGTGCTTATTAGACATTAAATATTATTATTATTCCAATTATGTAATACATTATTCCTAATTAAAATCACATAATAGGCCTAAATTTATTTAAATAAAATATCATAGTTTGGTATACAATGCAGGTTTTAAAGTAAAAACATTCAAAAGTTAACATTGTTTTTGTATTCAGTTTCAATGTGAAATTGACTCCGATGACCCAAATTGATTTTATTGGTAAAAATATTATCTGATTATAATTTTAAAATAATTTAAAATATAACTTTTCCTTATAAATAAATTATATAAAAAAGATTTTTTGAATTGAAATTAAAAAAAATTATTATTCATCCACAAATGAATTTATCTAAAAAATCCGATACATTCACCCTCAAATAATGGTTAATTGATTTATTAAAAAATAAATTTTATTTTATCATATTAATTTTATTAATGCATCTAAAATTAATTTTATTATTTTTCACAAATGGAAATTAAAAGAGGTTTATTTTCCAAAAATAGTTATTTAAACATATATCGACATTAAGAAATAATATATCATTCCATATCAATATATTTTATTTATATAAAAAAATTATAAAAATTATATCAAAAGTAGTATTACTATTAATATTAATAATTTTAATGTCTTGGTTATAATTATCTCATTTAATAAATTATAATAATAATACAATGCTTCATAGAAAATTAGTGTTGCGTGTAACATATTTCAAGTTGGTTTTGCGTGTAGTGAAAGAAAAGTTGGTTTTGTGTGAAAGAAATTATTTTATTATTTATTTAATATAAAAAAATTATTTTTAGTGTTTTGTGAAATTCAAAATATCAAAATATTAAATTATTTAAAAAACAATATTTCTAAAATTCTCATGGTGGTAAATTATACACCCCAATAAATGAATTTCTACCACGAAATTCATCTGGATAATAAATGTTTTATTATAAGATATTTCACATAAAATAAACCCACATCATAAAAATTAATACTAAAACATCCTTTAAAATGGGAATGTTTGAACCATAACGGTTATCAAATGTAACATATTACAAGGTTTCCATATAAGAGAACACAGGATAGGAGTTAATATTTCACATAGAGGAAAAAATCAATATTTATTTGGAGTTTTTAAGGTCATCAATCATAAAAAAGTGAATCTTATAAGAAAATATGTGGTCCTCAAATTCATAAATCATTGATGATTTAAAGAGGTCATATATTCAATATAAATTTAGGTATTGGAATAAATTTTTTTTATCATTGTCCTAATGTTGATTAATTATTTTATTAACCATGATTATAAGTAAATATGCTAACATGATATATTTCTATTAAAAATTCATTCTTTAGTTTTAATCTATTATATTTTTAATTCATCCATTACATGGATGTCGTGAAATTATTTTTGATACACAAATCACTAAAATACACTTTTATCGTTTCATAAGGCCTATATAATAAGGAAAACCATGGCTATATATCTCTAAAAATCCTTGAAATTAAATATGGTAAATATTTTATCCTCTTAAAATAAAAAGATACACTACTATTTCATCATAAATATATACTCTTCAAAAATAACTATACACTATCAAGAACATTATATAGGCTAGTTTTTGGCATGAAAACCTTATCATCCTTCAGTCCTGAGATTGAGAATCATGATATTTTCAAACCCGATTGGTTGGCACCTGACATACATTTTGTCCTTTTCTAAAACCACATTAATATAATTTAAAAAATAAATATGTCGCGCATCCTGGATAAAATTTTAATCACTAAATGGATTTTTGGCCAATGTTTTTAGTATAATATCATCACATTAATACATCCTATGAAGTTTAACTTTAACATTTCTTTAATGGATAACTTTATTACCCCTCTAAAAGTTGAAAATAAAAAACCATAGAAAAAAATAATGGAATCATGTTAAAATTGATCCCATATATATCACAATGTTTCTCTTCGTTGTCAATGTATAACAGCTGAATACCCTCTATGTAAATTCTATTTGAAGATGGAAATGGCCAGAATTACAATAAATTCTTCTAGAAAACATGCATTCTTCCTAATAAAATAGATTAATGGAAATATTCCATAAATCCAAGTTGTTTTAATCATAATACATGATAACATGAACAACTTGCCAGTATGTCGTTAATTAGTTCTATGTTAATCTATATCACCCAATTAAATTATTTATATCCCTCATATATTTACCCAAAATACAATATCTTAACATAATTAACATATTTTGGGTCATCTTACCTTACTCAAAATATCACATTATCATTAAATCACGTTTTAATTCCATCACAAATGATTAACATAATATTTTAAATCCTTAGAGAAAAAGAAGAGGTAGAAAATTCTTGTTTATTTCACCATTCAAATAACATAATTTCTAAATACCAAATACATAAAACATACTTAATTCAAAATCCATAGGAATTATTCCTCATCTGGTTACTTAATAACTCTTCCCACTCACATTTCATATGAATTCTCATCATCATCAGCAATATAACCATTATTCACAACATCATGATGATTCTCTATAGTATCCTTCTTCTTGGGACATTGTGATTCAAAATCACCATTTACTACACACATAAAACAGATAACCTCTAATGATGCCTTTGGGAACCCAATATTCTCATCCATTTTGTTAATTTAACCCTTCATTTTTCCCATGTAATTAAATTATTTGTGTCCATCTTTTCCGTAGTCAAAAAATATACTTGTTCCTCTATGAAATTTACTTTGGTAATTTATTACAAAGTCTAGGAACAATGGAAATAAAATTATCCTTCCTCCAAGGTCTCTATTACCCAAACACTAAGTGAACACCTTCCTTATTTTCCTTATTGAGTTTGGGAGTTGGTTAAGGTACACATTTTAAATTATGTTCCATGATAACTAATTAGGAATCATAACAATATCTCTCACTCTAGTGATCTTCCAAATTGAATGCTCATCATCAAATCATCCATCACAATCATTGTTAATATGGTTCTTTTAAAATTCCCTACGTTGACTAAAAATAGAAGCATAGTGTGAGAATTACATATCATATTAGAAAACCACATAGTCATGAAAATAATTACATATAGGATGTATACATCATGTCACCTTCCTTGATCTTTGATACACTAGGTTCATCCTAGGTTATTTGTAGCCAACTTCTATTTAACTCCAACATTATGGTTCATAAAGTGCTTGTGATTCCCAGAGTCATATCCCCCATGATTGTCAATATAATTTTGTAGAAAGTCCCATCTTCATATGCCAGATTACCCTAAGTTAGGACCGAAACTTCTTGATAGAGTTTTTACCCCTTGGTACAGATGTGGCAGAGCCACATCCACCAATATTATCCAGACATGGATGTATTTCGAGGAAACCACCCACTCCATCCCTTATAAAAAATTCATGACATTATCCTATACTTTTCCAAACCCTTAGACTAATCCATATACATGAAATTGGGGGTCTCATTGCATTTTTTTCATCCAAGCTTCCAACATTTGAATAACAATTTTCTCTAATACTAACTATAATATCCCTCACTTTTTATACATTAAAGTTACATAGCATTTGTGGAATACTTAAATCAACATAAATATAGACGATCAATAACTATACTACTCTACTGTCTCGAGAAAAATGGTAACATAAACACTCATTACAAAATGAGATAAATTATATCCATTATTTTTCTTCATGACTAGAACTCTCCTTGGACACAACCAACATAATACAAATATATTTACACTAGGGGAAGGAAACATAAAAAGTTGGGTTCTCACAGACTATGTAAAGGTAACTATGGGAGATATGTGAACATAACCATGAGAAATATAATATCATACCTTTCATATCAAAGAACAGAAACATGAATCATTGAATAAATCATGGTAGTTCATATGATACGAATCATAATGAAATAAAATACATAATCCCTGAAATATTACTTTATAAATGAAACATGGAATTTTTGCAGACACAATACCATATATAATGATTTTCATAGTAATAAATAAATTATATCCATGTCGGTGTCAGTGGAAAAATTATTTTACGAAACTCAGTTAACTAAAATTTTATCCATGTATTACTGTATCGAGTTCACTCCTCATTCTAGTATTGTAATACTAACATAAGTTCATTTCTCATTCCAAGAATGTAATATTGAACTGAGATCATTTCTCATTTTAGAAATGTCTATCTCCTAAGATATAAATCTATACCTAATTCATTGGATGGCTATACATCTCCCCCCAATTTCTTAATGAAATCAAACAAACATGTACCAAAAATTCATAAACAATAATATCATAACCCATGAAATGAAATGGGTATCATAATCATGTAATAATATCTTATCCAATGGAAAAAACATGTCTTATAAAAATTTCATCAATCCATGACCTTTGAAAGGAAGCATATTTCAAAAGAATATAACCCATTAAAGATATAGATGTTTTATAAGAATCATTACATAAAAACCTAAACCATTAAGGAAATAATATTAAGGTAGCATTTGGATAATTTTTTATAAGGGAATGATTAAGATCATCTTATTCTATGTTGGATGGAAAATAGATTTCAATGATATTTTAAATACATTTCTTGAGAAAATACCCTTTCATCATTGAAAAAAGTTTCTTTAAAATAGACAAAAAAACAATAGAAACCCATTTTCTTGAAAATAAACATGAAATCATATAAGGAATGCTTTAAAACCCTTATCTAATACTTTTTCATTAAATTCATATAATAATATCATGAAAATGTATTCAAAAAAATTTTCTATTAGAACATATAAAATTAGAACGAGATTATTTTGAAAACCTATTTTTTAAAAATACATGGAAAACATATAAATAACGCTATAAATAATTTTGAAAACCATTTTACATGAAAAATAATAAAATAGACATCAGAACATTTTGAAAAACCTTTTTCATGAAAACATTTAAAATAATCTAGAATTTATTTTGTAAATAATTTCCCTAAAAAAATTTAAAAGAATATGGAAAACATTTTGAGAAAATGTTTCCTTGAAAACCTATAATAGGGGCTTTAAAAATATTTGAAAAAAAAACTCTATGAAAATTTATAATGGATTCCTTAAAGCATTATGAAATCCATTTCCATTAGAAAAATATAAAAAGAATCATAAAGACCATTTGAAAAACAATTTCCTTGAAAAATAATCTGAAGATATACACATAAATCCTGAAATGTTTTGAAAAGCATTTAATTGAAGATTATTTATAGAAAAATTTTGTTATAAATAATAATTTTAAATATATAAAGTAATATTCATAGAAAATATAGTGGGTTTATACATATATTTCGTTTGGGACAAGACGAACATTCCCTTTGAATGGTAAAAAGTTAGAAAAATTTCTTGTTTGGAAAGATACAAGAATATAATTTCGAAAAAAAATTAAAATAAAAAAGTAAAATATGTATTTTAATGAATATAGGAAAATAATATAATAATTATGGAATTTTTTTATAAAACATGGTTTTGAAGGTTCATATATTTATGATTGTAATGTGGGTAATGAAAGGAATTCATAAAAACCCAATCTTAACTATCTTATATAACAAAGAGATGAATTTGTTTTACAATTAAATGAATGTATAATGAAAGAAAATAGGAGAATAAATTTCAAAATGTTCTAGAAATATGGATTATAATATTAAAATAAGGAATTATAATCCTAAATAATCTCAAAAATCAATGAGATTGTTTTAATAAAATCTTATGACATTGTAACAATGAAAATTACACCCCATGTAAGAAATTCAAATTATTTAAAGCTTAAAATATCATGAAATGAAGTAGATTAAAGATATAACATGTGATGAGAAGAATATAAACCTCATATAATAATATAGGTGCATAACATGGAATGTGTCTCAAGGAAGGTAAATTTATACAAACCTATCTTAGAGATTTAGTAACATTGGAAACAAAAACCCCATAAAAAATATCATATAATTGTTATGTAATTAACAATAAATTTTTGAATAATAATCATATAATACCTTTATTTGTAGTATATAAACTACCGAATATGAATAATTGTTGAACATGGAATGTATCTTACACAAATATAAAGCGAGATGAAATCCCCTAACCTTGTGTATGGAATATAATTGTACTCATAAAAAACTAATGTATAAAAAATATATTATTATTATACAACTATAAAATAACCATATTATTATATTTAATAATTTATATGGTTTTAGTTTGACTTTTTATTACCCTCTTTTTATTAATAATATGTCTATGACTCACTTCGGGTAATATCTGATTTATTATTTCACATGTGTCTAAAATTGTTATATATTCGGTCCCTAAAAAATGTCATGATTTAAAGAATGTAAACAATGATATAAATATCAGTAATATTAGGTAAATTTATATTATAAAAAATATTTAATATAGAATTTTGAAATGGAATACACTGTTCATGGAGCTGGTAGATCATACATATGCATGATTAATGGTTATGTTAAACAATCATATTGAAATAATGAAGGTAAATGAAACATATGTATATATATTATTATTATATAGGAATTATTATACCATATATAACATATATGTTCACTAAATACATCCTTAATGCATTTCGTGTAGTTTGTGAATGAATCACAACACTTTGATAGGGCGACATTACACATTTCCTCAAACGAAATTATCATATTTACACAAGATGAATAGTTCAATGGTATGTTATAAATAAAAATTAAAAAGTGAAACATAATTATAAATATAATATTTATCATATATAAATATTTCCAATCATAATTTCCTCTGTGAGAGGAAATAAAGGGAAAAATTGACAATCATTGTATTGTAGGCGGTAGTTCGCCACACATGTAATCATTTTCTTCGTTAACTAATAGATGGAAGTGTGTATATGTGTGGGTATAAATATTATCATATAAAATTCCAAATATATTTATTATTGTGGTTTTTTAATCAATCATGGAATAATAATAGTTTACAGGGCGTAGAATTGAAAAAGAAATAAAAGAACTTGAAGAAGAATATGAACCCTTATATGGGTAACTACTTTTGGTTTGAAGAAAAAAGATTCCTTGGAATGATTTCTACACAATGATGGGATTCTAGGATGAGGATAAGTATTTTTATTACCTATTGGGGAAGATATTTGACTATTCAATGTTTGTTGATAGGTTATAGGTAGTGGCTGGATATGAGGCTTTTTTTAAAATGGATGAGGAGTGGCACTCATGTAAATTTTTGGAAAAGGAATTACACAAATGTTTTCTCAAGTCATGTGGTTCTAATATTAGAAAAAAAATATATAAAAGGGAGGATATGGTCGACATATGTCCATAAAAGGTCTCTTTTAAATGTTTTAGGTCATTTGGTCCCTTATGATTAATATTTAGTCCCTTATTAAACATTATTTTACCTTATTTTTTTAATTATTTTAATTGAATTCACTCATATTTTTGGTAAAATAAATTTTTTACTAATCTATAAATTATAAATTATGATAATTAAAAACATTGAATCAATTTTTTAAAATATAAATCACATTAGTGGAAGAAATTAATTTGAATTTAAATATGCAGTCAGGTCAAAAATGTGGGCATCTAATGTAAAAACATTCAAAAGAATCCTTTGTTTTTATATTCAATTTCAATGTAAAATTGATTAAAATGACCCAAATTGGGTTTATTGATAAAAATATTATCTAACAAACATTTTAAACCAATTTATTATATAATTTTACATTATAAATATATTATATGAAAATTTACATTTCAAATATAATTTGATGCTTTCACTATTCATCCCAAATAACATATCACTAAAAATTTTCTTATATTACCATTGAAATAATTTTGACAATATAAATAAAAAATTAGGTTAATTATTAAAAATAAAATTCATAAATTTGTATAAAATAAAATTTTTTTCTGAAAGATATTAAAAGTAGTTCATTTGATAAAATGGTATTTTTAACTATATAAGTACTTTATAAAGTATTTTATATCTTATGATTAATATTATTAATTTATTAAGAAATATCAGAAAAATTATTTGAAAATTATTATTTTTTGATTCATATTAATACATCTGATGGATATGTTATAATTATCTCATTTAAATTGTTATAAAAATAACATTTTGAATTTTAGAAACTCAGTGTTGCGTGTAACATACATAAAGTCGGTGTTGAATGTAGTGTAAGCCAAGTCGGTGTCATGTGAACTGAGTTTTTGAATAAGTTATTAAATATATCAAACAATTTCTTAACTGTATCATAAAATGAAAAAGGTCGAACGATTACATTAATTTTAAAAATATATTTTTCAAAATTTCTCAAGGTGTTAGAGAACATGTTTCATTGAAAAAAATATAGTCATTGAAATGGATTATATGGTACCATAAGTTCCAATCCTAATTAATATCATTGAAGGAAATGTAATTCATCAAAATATAACTAAAAATCATCAAAATTTATTCATAGAAATGGATTATATAGAACCATAAGTTCATACCCATATTAAAAATAAAAACACTATGTGGATATTTACATATTTGAAAAATAAATTAATTAAATCATTAAAAATATGATTTCAAAAATTATAGAAAACATCATTTTCGTGGTTTCTCAATTAAAATTTTATAATGTATAGAAAAAATGGAATAGTATTTTCTTTTAAAAATGTTTAGTATTATAATGCCTGCCTGCAAATCTTTTTTTTTCATTTTCTAAAGCCGGGTTAAAGGGAACCGGACCCCAACGTACAACATGCATACATAGACGAAACTTAAACAAACCAGAACAATACAACCTTACATATCATAATATCCATAATCGTCTCCAAAACCCAAGCAAGATTCCTCCGCACCCGTAGTCGACTCCCACTCTCGGTCCCTCCAATAGTTGGCACTTTGAACCCTACTTCTAAGCTGTTCCAGAACAGGCCATTCAGAAGAGGCATCAACGTCCACTCTTCCCGTTTTCAGATCAATCACAACCCCCCACTCCGCTTAGAAGCTGATCTGGTCCTCAACGGCGGCGGAAGATGCGAGTAATCCTTCCGCACCCTTCTTCTTGTTTGAGTAGACATAGGTTCGCCGCTTGTATCTATTACCTGAGTCCCTCTCTTGTAGTAGGAAAGTTCATTAATTTGGTAAAAATTAATTTAAACATTCTCTTCATTATTTTTTAACAAAAAAATCAAATATAATCCATATGAGAAAATTATAATAATTCATTTTTTTATTTGAAAAGATATTCAAATAGAGTTTATAATGAATTTACATAATCATATGAGATTCCTAAATCATTTTAAATAGTGAGCATAAGGAGGTAAAATATTTTTGGTCCGAAAAGATAAAACATGTTTAACTTTTCTAAAAAACATTTCCATTGAATTATGAGTTAATGAAGGAGGTAAAATAGAAAAAACACTACAAAACCCCATAAATAAATAGTATAGAAGAATATATTTCATGTTTAAGAAAAAAATGTCAAAATATTTCCTAAATCTAGATTTAAACAGTAATAATCCCAACTAAAACTGAGATTGTAATGAAAACTCTTAATGAAAGTACAAAATTTATCTTTACATGCTCTATCCTCATATATAAAAAATTAAAATTTATTATAAATTTTATGAAAACAATATTAATACATCTATTAAAATATGTAATTAATTCATAATTTTCAAAGATTCATTTAATAATAATTTTTCCACTAAAATCATTATTTTCATTGTTAACTTTTTCACATAATATATATCTTTGTGTGTGGTAATTTGTTTCCTTTTACAAGGGTCATAGTTTTATCTTATTAATAATATTAATAATTAAATAATAATAATTAAATATTATCTAAAAATATTTGAAAATATATTTACGGAGGTTATGAAAAATTAACTATAATAACTTGTTGAATTAGTAGTCTGAACATATGCACCGGTGATGGGGTCATATTTTAATGATTAAAATAAAGTGAGTAAAATAAATATTTATATTTCCGAAATCATAATAATTTCACAAATTTCATATATATTTACTAAATACATCAATATAATCATCCATGTGAGGTGTTAGGTTAAATGAAACAAGTCTCTAGAGGGAGATGGTAGTCTGTATATTACAATGATTGATGATTTCATTTACCATTGGATGGATGAGAAATAACTATTGGTTGTTCGATTAGTAAAATAAATTTTCATTATATTTATTATTATTATAAATTTATAAATATTTTTAAACAATATATTTGAAGGATGAGGAAAAAATAAATATGAAATAATATTATTGTGATGATTTAACTATTCATTGAAGATCATCCATTGAAAAAAACATTAAGCCATCCTAGAATTGAAAATTGTTTATACCAAGACCACATTGATGTGTACGGTAAATTTTGAATGATATTCTATCTGGCCTCTGTTGTGATTGAGTGATCAATTATTGTTTTTGAACAAGGAATATTATGTTCCCTATTATGACGATGGAGAGTGGCCCAATTATAAATATTCAATGATTCAAAACAATATATAGTACTTTACTACGGAGTGTGGAACAAAATGGAAAATATTTGATATATAGGATAATGTATGGTATAATTATAACCTAAAACCAATGTAATATAAATGTTATGGGTATATTCACCGTTATTTCATAGTTTAACCTCCCTTTTTAACTAGTTCAACAAAAACTATAAAGAATTTTACCATGGAATCTATTCATTATGTCTGAAAATAACATTTTATTTTTAAGAATAATTTTATTATAATGTTTAGAAATAATTTATAAATAATCAATGAATTTATTTTCAATAACTGGTTAAAATAATTTCTAAAATAATTTCATAGAATGCAACAGAAGTTTTTTTAAATTTTCCTTTTTTTGTATAAAAATATATTTATTTTCATTTCATGACTAGTTAAAAACGTTATATTTATGGTAGCATATGTTATTGAATATCTTATATAAAATTTAAATTTAAATTATCCATCATTAGTGATGAATTTAATTTATTAAGATAATAAGATTATGGGAGCATAAAAAATGTTTTTTAAAAATTATCTATTTTTTCTTCAAATTAATTTACCTTTACTTATACAATTAGTAAATAATTTAATTATTATTACACCTATTTCTAGATTTATAAAAACCCATATTTTTATTACTCAAAATAAAATAAAATTTCAGTTAAATATTTTTTTTATAAAAATGTAATTTAAAAAAACGTTTTAGTTTATCTTAATTACAGAAGACCATCATTACATATCATTTCTCAAAGATTTCAATAATTTATTTTATTAAAAGAATTTATTCAATAAATTTAAGTAATATCATTCATTAAATTAAAAACTTTACAAAATTCATCATTCTATTAAATAGTTTCTAGTAGTTTCTCTAAAATCCGTAGTCTTTCATTAGGTGACATTGCCCCTTTTAAAAAAATAATTTATTTTTCAATTTCAATTAACTATTTATTAATGAATATCATTTTACTTTTTAATAATTAATTATTCACATTATTTAAATATTTTTTTCATTGTAGTATTTCAAACACATCAAATTAATTAACAAGAAATATATTCTAAAATCTCAAAGTGTTCTATTCTACCCCTCCTTAGTGAATCTTGCCTTTGAAATTCTGTTACTCTGATGAAAAAAAATTGATACTTACACTAGATTTCTAAATCTAATTCCCATGTATCTTTCTTGAGTTTATGATTCCTCCTTGGAGCCTTAATAATGATAATGGTGCTTTTTTGATGCACTATATCTCTTTGACCCAAGATTTACACTGTTTGTTCTTAGAAGGAATGATCATGCACTAGTTGTAAAACCTTATAATTATTTATGTGTAAATTATATCATATATACTTCCCCAAAATGGATACATGATACAGATTGTGAACATGTATGAGTTGAGATTGAAGTTCTAAGGGATAAGTAAGCATCCCTAGTCAATTAACAATCTCAATGGGACTAATGTATTCGGGGCTAAACATTTCGTTCATTCTCAAACCCAGTAAATTTATCACATGAGGTATAATTAAGAATATATTCTCTCGAATGTATAGATATATATCTAATTTACTATTTTCTGTCTAACAGATATATTAAATCCGACATATCTTATTAAGATATGGAATGGTTTTAATTTTTCTTCCATTTCCTCAGTTATCCCATGTCCCAATGCCTTCTATTTTTAAAAATCATCCAAACATGTTAATGTTATTTGCCTCGTTACATAAAGGTATTTATAAGGATCCATACAAATTATCAATTGAAATATATTGTAATTTGAATGATCAAATAGAGTAATTTATTCATACTAAATTTATAAATATTCCATAGAAAAATCTATTAATATATCTTCAAGTGTTTTAATAGTTCTCTTAGACAAAATATATTTATAATGATTATATATAGTTATAAATTTCACCTCTATTTATAATTATTTTTAAATTCTTATATAGAAACTCATTGTAATCATTGGATCTCAATCAAATGTGATTGATATTCTTACTCCATGAAACATTTACACTTAATGCATATCGAGGAAATTTAGTCTATCTGGAAATCTTCCCTAATAGAAAAAATGTGTAGAATTTGAATGGAGATTGATTACAAACCAAATGTAATTATAGAAATTTGATTTCCTGGTTATTCCTACAATAAAATCCAATATGGCGTTTTCCCATTTCCATATTTTTGTGGGTTAAATTTCTATCATCAACTTATTCTTTTGGTGTTAATCAATAACATTCAAACATAACTAGAATCAAGATAAATAATCTTTAATTCCCTAATTCAAAATTTCTAAAAAGAAATGATCTTTGATATATATATACATTAATATTACTATATTTTTTATATTTATTACTAATATATATTATGTATCATATAGATCATTCTTCAATTCATATATTAAATGGATATATATGAAGTTCTTGATTATTATCATACTAACATTGTAATGGTTGAACATTGAAATTTTCCGTACATTGCTTTTATACTCCACATTTTCCTTCTATTCCCTATTAATATTCAAATTATTCTATTAATAAATATAAATTTTCCAATGAAATTATATTTATCCTTAAATCATTTTTGTGAGATAAATCCTCTACTAATATATAAATATTTGATTTCATTAAACCCTCATCAAAGAACGTCTACCTTTTCCATCAAACACAAAAAATCATTCACCTTATTTTCCTTCAAAATGTGGTAATGTATCTAGAATTCATAATATTCAATGAAGGTAAATTATATATATTGTATCATATTAAACAATCTCATTTTGAATATATAATTGATGATTTTAGGATCACTATATATATCACTCCATTTATTGATAAATACAATGCCGCCATTTTTTGAATTAAAATTTTTCTAATTACATCTCCCAATAATATTCCAAGTAATTTAATGTCATAAGAATCAATTATATAATGGAATAAACAACCATTGTGACATTATAAAAGTGAAAAAAAATCCATTTTTCTTTAGTTATATATAACTATATATCAAAAACTCGTCTCTACTACAATGTAGACGGTGAAAAACTGTAATAACAAACATATCATTGCTTTATGAAATTATCCCCACATTCCTTATTTAAAATTAAAATATCTACATTCCATGTGAACAAGGAAAGTGGATTTGATATCTTTAATAAATTTTTCAAGAAGAATATATAATATTCATCCAAATCAAAAAAAACAGAAGATATATGTATCCATGATTTGTTTATTCTGATATTAAATAAAATCCTCCATTTGAGGATCCACTAACATATCCCACATGTATTTTTGATAGATGATAATGATAACTCTTTTACAATAAATATCAAATTTCAAAATTTTGTAGTCATATTGTTCATTCCCTATGTTTTCAGCACAATCGCCAAATTATCTCCATGATCATTCATGATCTGAGAATATATAAGAATATAATCTATAAATACTTCCAGAAATAGATCATTGTAATCTATAAATACTAATTAATATATCTCTGAAATTGTTTAATTAATTAGTATTTTGAAATGGCATCAATATAAATACAATTTTTCCATACCATGTATTGAAACCAATGTTGGCTCTTGACGCACTTTTGACCATAAACTGATGATTTCTTTTTTGAAGGTCAATATTTGAAATGTGTTGAAGTCCCCACTGTTGATCAATCAATTCAAATATATGATTTTTATTATACTTCTTCTTGATGGTCATATTATTAATTTAATTATAGTTAATATAAAAATACATTAATCCATCATTATTTTCAAAAAATAATAGATGAATCTCATGTAAATGTACTTGGAATAATGGACCCCATATTAGAAATTTCATATACATGCCTCTCCAATTCATGAAACTCATTCAGGTCTTTTCTATAATCATTCTATAAAGTTTTTGTTGTGTTGGGTATGAGTTCTACTATACCATCAAAAACTAGGGCTATTAATAGGAAAAAGTTTGAAATACTTCCTCATATTATATAAAAATGGGAATATAATCGATGTGGGATTTATACATAACCATTTCATTTTAATACCCAACATAATTAGGTAATATGATAAATATTATGCATATAATTTCCATTATAATTTAATTATCATCCTCATACCAAAAATATGATAATAGATTGATTCTTAACATCATACTTGAGTTACATTTCTTGATAACTGTTATGGAATCTATATATAGAGATCCAACTTGTGAATAAAATGATAGAAAATTCACTATTGGGGGTATAATAGGATATTCTAGAAAATTATTCTCATATACATCAACCAAATAAGAGCTATATACTTATGTTTTTGTCATAATACCATTAGTTATTTAATGAATAATTTTTCATCCAATAATTTATGTTGTTATTTAATACTATAATAATTTTTTTTATAAAAATTAGTGGATATATAATGAATCAAATAATAAAAATTTAGTTTTATAGTTGAGGATTATTCCACATTTAACTAATTATTTACCATGACCCACTTTTTTAGTATTCTTCACATGAGATATCCTATTTCAACATCATTTATTAAAATACACAAAATTATTTTAAACACTAACCCTTATATTCATTATAATGTTTCAAAAATTCCCATAGTCATTTCAATTGACACATTGGATATTGGGTGGTGGATTTAGTTGAGATTTCACTCCTCTAATTTATTTTCATGGCCTATTTATATCCTTTTGATATTCATTCACTAGATGAATTTCTTTTCCATGAATAAAACATCTAAAACCAACTTGATAAAATTTCAACCCATATATATATATCCACATTTTGGACATAAAGGTTGATTAATTTCCTTTCATATTTGATTTTTGTAATTTTAATGGTCTAGAAACATAATATTTCTCTAATGGTACCAAAAACTAGGAGAGTAATTAAATTCATATGCCTCTATATCTATCTTGATTAAACTATAATTATTCTGTTATGAATAATAATGTTCCATGTTTCTAATTCTTTTTGGATACTTTGGGTTAATACAGTAATGAATAAACAATGTATTATTTTAGGATTCACGAAAAAACTGGATGCGTTCCTCACATGTCATGTAAATGTTTTCCCATTTTTATTAATGGATTCATTATCCTACTTTATTAGATAAATTATTTCCATTTTATTTTTTTAATATTTCTAGGGATGTATATACTACAAATAACTAGTAAAACTCCCCCCATTATATAGAGTCAATTAACTCACTTTTACTTATATTCACAATAATATTCCACCACGGGTCTTCATTACTCTCTATAAAAAACAGTCATGAAAATATCCCCATGCTATAATCATCAGAGAAAAAAATATTCTCTTCCATGGTAATAATCATTTTCATTGAAATTAGTAGAACAAAGTATTGAATTAATGAAGGTGGAAGTATCCTAGTGAATGATTCAATGGTAATGTTCTCTATTAATTGATTATATGAGAGATAAGAATGATTCATAGATTTGGAGAGTTTTGTTTGAAAATAAATATTTTTTTTCATTTTATCCCTCAAGTCTATGAAATTAATTAGAAGTAAAATAAAAAAACCAAATTCATTATTCATTAATTAGAGTGATCAATAAAATATTCTTTAAAATATTTTTCAATATGTACTAAATTATGATAACTATTTATCAGCTAATGACATTTTAGACTCATCCTATATCACATTTAGATCACAATAGTTTTTATTCTCTTCATTATTAATATTCATCATTTCAAAGTATCAAAAAATACATAAAACGTACTTTAATACTGATTTATGTGACCCATGAATAAAATACTTGCATATTTAATTTTTTTTATAAAAACCTAATATATTTCATCATAATTCATGACCCAAAATAGTAATATTTTAATGTATTTAAATAGTAGTTATATAATGAACGTATTTCCAGAAATAAATTCAATATTTCTCAAAATTTCAAGCAACATAATATCATTCTTATATATATCCTACATAATTACTTTAATCATAATAAGGGGGAAATGGAAACATAACAAAGGGTGACATCAGACGGCCAGTAAAAGTTTCAAAGAGAGACATAAATTGAATACTAAAAAAAGATCATAAGATAATAAAAATGGTGTGAGACAATTATAAAAAAATTTGAAACCTATTCCCAGTCAGTTATAGTTACTGAATCAGGGTTCAAGTAACAAAAAAATATTCTTAACAAAAGACATCATTAATAAGAATGTAGAATCACCAATAATTAATCAGGACCGATGATTAGATTTAATATTAATAAGAACATTTAATTGGACATTGGAAGAGTCATATGAATATAAAATCATTTCATTAGTCAAATTTTCCCACTAAGACCATAAAATAGTTGAATAACTCCCATAGTCAATTGTGTTTACTCATTCAATTTTAATTCATGGTGGATAGATTCTGATATGGGATTAGGTATACTACCCATTAATTTTTATATTATCTCAGGAGATATCCATAATTATACAATTATTTCGATGGATATATAAAATTTATTTAAAAAGTCAAGTAATTAAAACCATACATAAGTGTGCAATAGGATCTTAAAAACATTCATCACTTCATCATATGTTAATTAATAAATTATAATTAAATAAGATTCCAAAAATTATCATTAAAACATCATCATTATAATCCATCTTCTGAAAGTAACTATCATCTAGAAATACCCTAATATAATCTTAACAATACTAAAATTTTATTTAGATATATGGAAAGTATATTTATTAATTAATTTAAAATACTATTTTATAAATAAAAGAAAACATTTTTTTAGGAGTGTAATTTTTTTTAAAAATATTAACAATAATTTTATTTTTATCATAGAAAAATGGAAACATTTAATGTAATATTAAAAAAATCATTATGTCTATAAAATATATCCATTCGATAAAGATTAAAAATAAATTATTTTTATAGTACTAAAAGAAAATCATGTATAACATGTTCCAAAAACAATATAAATATTCAATTTTAAAACATTTCATGAAAATGGAATTTTGTTTAAATGACTCTAAAAACATAATTTTTTAATATAAATTAACATTGTTAATTCACTATAAATATTATTATGATGGAATAATAAATTTCCCAACATAATAAATACCAACTTTGCTTAAAAAGGATAATTCAGAATTTCCGTTATGAAAGAGGGAGTAAATGAAGTAAATAGAAGAATTATATATAAATAATGAGATAATAATAATGTGGATGGGTTTTAAGAAAATATATATCTCATAATATCAAAAATGGATTTTTAAATATGATGAAACCAGATTTGAAATGAGATTGTAACATAAATTGTTTCCCCAAGTCTTAATATTCTTTATTGATGATATAAAAAGAAATATAATAAAATAATATATACTAAAAATATACATATTTAAATTATTAATACTTATATTATAATACTTTTATTCAATATTAATTTTCAATCACCCATTTATCAATAAATCAGAACTAAAATCAATACTCTCCTTGTTAAATATTTAATTTTAAAGCATTTGTAGTCAAGTGATTCAAAACCACTCACCTTAGTAATGGTTTCATTATATAAAAATATTTATTCACAAAATAAATATCATATTTATTAATAAAATATAATTTGGAAAAATCCATTTATGGTGGTGATGAAAAATGAAATACTTAGTTCATGGAGGATGTAGTATTCACGTATGTGTGGATGGTGCATTAATTTCTCCATGAATAAATTTAATGGTAGATAAATAATAATATATAATTCTAGAATAATAATTATTTTATATTTATCATATATATATTCATGATAACTATCTAAATTACATGCCAAGTGGGGTTGTGATAAAAAATAAAACATGTCGATTCACATAGACTATACTCGTACATACACAAGAGGGATACATTAACTTTTCATTGAATGTATGAGAAATATATAATGGTTTTTAAATCAAAAAAAATTCGGTATATTTGCATTATTTATTTTATTATATTAATATCATTAAAATATATTTTGTGTCAGCGGAACAATAAAAAATCTATAAAGAATTCCGTCATTATAATTACCTATTCTTTTAGTATCTTCCTTTATAAAAAGCGTTCTCCCTTTTATAGGTTGGAAATATAGAGATTCCAAGATCTTTATTTAATGAAGTGTATTTTTTTAAAATAATTGAGAATATATTGGATAAGATATAGTAAAAAACATTTAAAAAAATGGGAGCCGAGGTGGTGTGCTATTTAATGTATAACAGTAAGGCTGTTGAAAATGTTCTAATTTTTTATATAATAAAATTCATTTGAATGGGAATATGGAAATAAATAATGAAATATTAATTTTTAATATAATTTAGGGTCTAAATACATTCATAAAATTAATTTTTAAATTGTTTTACTGATATTTGAATCAATTTTTCTTAATTTTATAACATTGTTAACCCTTTTCCCGAAACCGTGGTA
The DNA here is from genome assembly GCA_963277665.1 of Viscum album. NCBI lineage: Eukaryota > Viridiplantae > Streptophyta > Magnoliopsida > Santalales > Viscaceae > Viscum > Viscum album. The sequence continues at coordinate 1,512,698,334 of OY728122.1, read as the reverse complement.
ATGAAATTATATAATGGTAAATATTCTTTATGAAAACCAAAATATCCTTATATCATAATTAGTATATTATTATTATAGATATAGCAATAAATTATTTAATTTTATTACTATTAGTGGAATGTAATTAATTTTAATCTAAAAACAAAAACCATAATGAAAATGGTTTTATGAAAAATTCCTTTTATGAAAATTTTTTGTCTAATTATATTAATAATGAAAATAATATGATGGACATCAAAATATATGAATTAATATAATAATGTTAACTTTATTTTAAATAAATTTTTAAAAATTACATATTTAATTTTTTAATATAAATCTCAAAGTACTCATAAAAATATTTTTTTTAAATAAATTTCCAACCACTAAATTATTTTATCTTTGTTTCTAGAAAATTGAAAAACAAATATTTATTATAATACTATTTTTAACATGTTTAAATAATAATTTTCGGAAAATTTAATATTAATAATATAATAATTTTTCTTTTATCTAAAACACCTTTTAAAAAACAATTTTTTTAAACAAGTTATTTTAGTTTTCCAAAAGATACTAGTCGTAATTTCTTTTTTATATATAGATAATATCATTAATCACAATAAATTATTTTTTTAATTTTAATTTTACATAAAAATTATTAATACCATTCCAAATATGTATTACATTTAAAAAAATTAATATTCCAATAAAATATTTGGAAATATTTTCTCTGGAAGCAATGGTATTTGTTTAATTGATGTCAAACCTATTTAAAAAAAATTTATTTTGTATATTGGTTCAATTTATTATTTTTTTAACATTAAATTATTCCTTTATGTTTGGTGTTTCATGAATCATAATCTATCAAACACATCAAATTTATTATTTAGAAATATAATCTAAAATATCAAGGTGGAATAGCATTAAGATATTGTTTTCAGGATACCAATAGCTATCGAAGTGATAAAATAATGACAACCAAATGGTTTCCACATGATTTTGATTATCTCAATATTTAAACTTATGAACCTAAATAAATTAAGGGAAGTAACCAATGATAACTCAAAGGAAATTTACACTCATCTAAAAATAAATAACCTTGTTAAGAAAATATTATTTTTTTCAAATAATGTGGTATCTCAAGATTAGTTTGAACAAGTTGAATCATTTTTTTAACATTTGATATGATTAAAACACATAGTTCCTTAATTTGTATTCAAAAATACTGTTCTTTAATTATGTACATGATAAAATTTATTATCTATTTAAATTTAAATCAAAATATTCTTGTGGTTATGGAAAAAAGTATGTTATATGGATAGAATTTACATTATTGAATTAAAACCCTCTTTCCTATATCAAGAGACAATTCAATAGGATTATATAATTTTATAAATACTTATTTAAAAATTATAAATTCTCTAACTAAAAATATTTGAGTAATATTCGGTCATGTTGAGGATGTTTTTCAATGTATGAGTGATTTGAATATGGAATTTTTGATATTACAAAAGAAATAACAAGGTGGGAATGAAAATATTGATGTTACACCAATGATAATAAGAGTGGTTCCAAATGTTCCATCAATAAGTTTATTGAAGAGCCTATATATTTATAGGTGGTAAATGGAGGAAAACTTTCATGATCTAAGGATTAAATGTAATTAGATAATTTTTGATATTTTTTTGTGGGTGACATTTAAATATTCAACATAACCAAATTATTTTGATTTCATCATGTTCAATCTAGTTTGATGAAATGTAATTATTAATCCTAGGGTGTGATAAAACACTAAAAATAGTTTCTTAAAAATTTTTACAGACTTATCATGTCCAAAAAATATTCAAGAGGATTCCACTAAATATATATAAAATGACTTTAATTGATAAAGAGGGAGTACAGCTGAGAAGATACCCGGATAGAATTATATAGAAAAAGGGGAGAGAATTAAAAATAAAAAATTGGATATTTTTAATATTTAAATTATTTTGTTCAATGTGGGGTGGTCAAAATTACCATTAAATATATTCAATGTTTTAAATAATGGAGTGTTTAAACAGAAAAATCATTTATGTTAGTATTTTCAAAATAAAATTAAAATGATTGAATATTATAACTAAGAGGTTATGAGTTATATTTGATAAAAATATTTGTTTAATTTATTAATAATGATATACAAGATTCTAATATACGACATGGTTATATGGATAATGAATATAATTATTAAAAAACATATAGGAACAAAATTTCTGTATTTGAGGATTCGTGAAAATGCCATAAATAGAATTTGATTTTTATAAATGTTATGATGTTTTAGAAAAACTATAATTGGTCTTCAATAATTTATTTTTATGTCTTTAGATATTTTATTCAAAAATTTGATTCAAATGTTCAATTATTCTAGAATTTGATAGAAAGGAAATCCATGTGTTGTACTACAGATATATTTATTCTGAAGTTTATCCTAGAAATCATTTTTTATGTGAGAATTTTTTAGAAGACTTCATAGTAATACAAAATTTTAATTATTAAATGATTTTATTAATGATTATTTCTAGGGGTTTATTTGGATGTCAAATATAGAAAAGGTATATGTTTCCCAATATACATAATTATACTTTCTATATGAGATATATAAATTGGATGAATAAATAATTGTATATGTATATGTAATGATATCCATGTGGATATGTATGGTCATTAATTTAATATGTGAAAATATCTACTTATGAGAATAGAGAAATATTGAAAAAGGAACAAATTTACAGTAATATACATAGGTCATTATTTTCGAATAATTTTAAAGTATTCAACATGCATTGAATTGTAAATCTAAAGAGAATAATATATAATGGTAATTATTGATGGTAGTGGAAAATATATCCATTTCATTCAAAAAGGAAACTACTTATCTGAAGGTAAAACTTGTGGCAATGACCAAAGATACAATAAATATATATTTTTTGAAAATTATACAAAGGGGTATTATTTTCATAAATAATGACTTTTTAAGACACTTAATACAATATGTAAAGGACATAATATTTAGAAATAAAGAATTCATTTAGAATTTTTTTTTAATTATCCAAATGTATAATTCATTTACACTAATATATAAGAGTATTTTTCTTCTAAATATAGAAGGATACTAATTTTAATAAGTCCAGGAGAAGCCTTATAGTGATACATAAGGGCCATAAACCCAATACATAATGGTAATCTCTAGAATGAAAAATTGAATAATGTTGGGGTTCACTATAATATGTGAATAAAATCATGAAAAAAAAATTTCATATACATTCATAAATAACGATTGACAATATACGAAAATGGTGGTTATGATATAAGGTATACAATCATACGTGATTGAAAAAATATCCATATGAGGATGTTTCCACTTCATGATAGGGATGATCATGTAATTATTAAAGGAGGATAACACTATGAAAATTAAGTGATTTAAATAAGATATTTTTTCATATTGAAATATAATATAAAGAAGGCGTTTACTATTTCATGTAGGTTTTTAGACATTATCTATTTTATTTGAGTGAAATATAATATTATAGGATCAAATGTAATTTTAGGGGGTTTATTTTGTTTTATAACATCATTATATACACATTAAAATGATCCTTTCACTTGTCATTTTCATAATCAATTATGAGAAAAATGATTAAAATCATTGATTTATTGAAAATTTTGGATATGTGGATGATTTATAAAAATTTCATTGATATTTTTAGGAAAATTATTGTTCTAGAAAGAGATATAGAAATACCATAGTTGAATTTCATTGTAATATCAATTTAATTCAATAGATAAGGATTAATTAAGTAAAAGGAGTTCCATTTCTATATAACATTATTGAACAGGATAGAGTGGAAAATTATAATCCCAATTTTTGATAATCAACATCAGGAATAGGTTTGCAATTGAAATGATCTTTCTAGAAGAAAAAGAGAAAATAATCATTAAAATTTATAATCTCATCTATATTTGGAAGAACAAGACACACTACTCAAATATCTATAAGAATTTTATCTTTCATTAATTAATAATAAGGGTGCAATGATCATGGATAAGAAATATATTTTCTATTTGGAGATGATGATACATGGTGTCCTATAAACATATGTTGGAAAATATGAGAAATTAAATCTAATAAAGTAGTTCACATGGGGTGACCAATGGATTGATATTATGCCTTTAATGAAGTTTTTTAATAACAAAACTGGGCTATTTTATGTCTTAGTACATCAATAAATCATTGATGTGTTCTCCATGGATTATAACATTGAGGTAAACTATATAAAATAACTATGATTTTTTCATGGATTATATTTTTAATTCAATTCATGAGATATATTAAGATAATGTGAAATAGTAATTAGTCAAATATTTGAACACAAGTTCTTATTATAATTGGAAATGTATCAAACAATAAGATGATCGAGTGAAACCAAAACAACCTTTTCAAAACAAAAAAACTCAAGCTCTCTTCCAGGGCATCTTTTGGGATAAAAAAATACTTCTTCAATTACCAAAGGTGAGTAATGTTACTGAAAAAAATAACTTATCCATTTTTTAAATTGGTTTCCTAACAAAACACTAACAATGATATATCACCCCATCAAGGTCAATCCATGACCTTTGTTTTAATGGGATACAAATGACCCTTGTTCCTACTATAATGATATTACTCACCACTAGAACATGATTATTTATTCCAACCAAACCCATATCAAGAACCTCTATCCAATAATAACTGCAATTTTTTAAAAAAAATTCACTCTTATAACTAAAATATCCAATCATGAGAAAAATATCCTATTCAAACTAAATTATGGAATGAAAAAACAATTAATAAAAACCAAAACAACTACAATGTCATTGAAACATTTAATATCCTGTATTTATATACCAAATCATAAAAATAAAATAGGTTGATTAGTTTCCGAAAAAACATTAACCATGTATGACCAGTTAAAACCCACAAACCATAACCTACACACCACACTTATTCTTTACCATCATTTATCTTTTCAATATACCCAATAAAAAAAATGGAATGAAAAGATTATTTTCACATGAAACATATAGAATTTAAATTCTGTTTTAATAAAAAATTCACTATATCATGTTAAATGAGTTCAAATATTTTTCACCTAATGGTATTTTAAAAAAACCATAGGGATAATGAAAAATTTTTAGTTTTTGAACCCATTCATTAATCCCAAAATACATAAACCTAAACCATGACCAATACAATACCAAATTGTTATGTCCACTCATTATTCATTTACAACAATCATGGATCATGTCATTTTATTCTCCAAAATAATCTTTGTTTTCATTCTCAAAAAAATTGAATAAAAATATAAATTTTTGTTTAAATACAACCTCTTTCTTACAATACATTTCACAAGAAAGAACAAAAACTCAATCAATGAATCCTCCCATATTATTAATCTTCTAAAACATCTCCCATTTCATTCATTCAATATATACCCACACCCCAAACCATAATTTTTCCATTCATTATGTTCTATAACCCTTCATTATAACTGGTCTTATATTTTATATTATCATCATTTTCTTATTCCACACAAATCACCTATAATTACTTATAACAAGAAAAAATAATTAAAATTTCATATTCGATATAGATTAACAATTCCAGAAATATTTCAAATCATAGTAACGGACACACTATCAAGGATCCCTGATTTTCAAAACCATCTAGTAGCAAACCTCATTCTAAAATTCATTATATCATCATTTTCCATAAATTAAGATAACCTAAAACATAAAATCACTATAATTTAACCCAACCCAGTCATCAAATTTCTAAATCCACTTATTCAAGTGTATGTGATGAATCGACAGGTTTAATAATTCCAATTCTTTTATCATTAAAAATGATAGAAATTAATGAGGGTGAGTGAAATATTGGATCGAAGGTTACTGGATAAAAAAATTGAAGGTTTTAATATATTATATGTTTTATTATTTTAATATATTGTTTTTTCATACATATTCCAGGGAAATTTAATGATATTTCATGTGGAAGAATACAAGGATTTATAAAAAATATACTCATCAATATATCTTGCTTTATATTATCCATACAAATTTATATTATCTTAAAATTGAATTATCTAGATAGTAATTTATAAAATTCATACTCAATACATCTAAATATAAATTAAAAAAATGAATATAATTGGCTAGAATTTTTATTCATTAAAATACATGAGGCCCAAACATGATGCTAATATAAATTCAATCTTCCTATAACAGAAAGAGGTTATGGGAGATCTAAGATCAAGACTCGGTATTTATAGGTCTCAAATCCCAAAGAAATTATAACCCATAGAAAATATATATAAGGCTTTCCCTATATCTTATCAACCTAAAGGTGATTAACAAGGGGGTGAACCATACTGATGTTTGATTATTACATGATATTTTATTTAGTAAAAATATTATTTTTTCTATAATACAGATTTAATACTTCTTGGGATGAACTCAAATAGGAAGGGAACCATCACTAAATGAAACATTTTAACAAAGTCAGCCAAGTCCCAATTGGTTTTTAGTCTCACCTACAACTCATATCCTTAGAGAAGATCTAAATTATTAATATAACCATTTTATATATGATTGGAAAAATGATTATTAGGTAAATATATATGTGATAAAAAGATCTCAACTTCAACATACTAATAAGTAATAACACACCACATAAAATTTCTTATATACCATTAGTCTAACTTATAGTATATTTCTTGATTGTTAGAAAGAACTATATTATCTATAATCTATAAAATTATATTTATAAAAACATATGTATAATTTTGACTAAATTATTGAGCTAAAAAATACCATAATAAAGAAGTTTGATAAATCATAAAAAAATAATAAATTGAACTACAACATAGTCACATGGCAACATGGTCACTAAGCTACGAGATTCATTTACTTGGATGGTATTTTAATATGATAGCATTGGAATTTTTATTTCACTGAGAATCAAAACCAACCAATGTCGGGGCGGTCTCATCATCCCACATTACTAATATAGAGGGATATATATCTAAAACTGTTATAACAATGTCATATTATGATTCCTTAGGACTCATTTAGTAGAATATATTAGTTTTTATAGTTTTTTATTAGAAATAGGTTTCTATGGTATCTAAGGGACATTGCCCATCCGATACCACCCCAGGATCCATCATTCTAAAACCTATACAAATTTTTATATTGATTCACCTATTATTGATATGTGCAGAAATTGAAATATGATGAAAAAACCAAGATAAAAAATATAGATAAATACAAAATAATGAAAAAATGATGAAGAGGAAAGGTGGAAAGAAGATACAAATATAAATAAATATGAAAAATGGGTAATTAATTTGTCTTTTTATGAGAAATCATAATAATCGAACAATTGTGTTAGTTCCATAATATAGTACAGTTATTTTATTTCCATTTTTTTTCTAATGAATTGGAATACACATACATCCATCCTACCCAGAATAGTTGGGCCTACCCTTGTTTTTGAACATGTTACTTTTGAGATTGTCTCATCACCAAAAATATTTATTTCAAATTTTCATCTCATATTATTTCTATTATAAAAGTTTAAATGTGGATTGTAATATCTCTTTTTGAACTATAAATTCATATCCAGGAAATCCATTTTTTCCACCCCTGAAACATCATTTACCATAAAACTTTTTACGGATCCCCTACCAAATATATAAAATTTTAATCTTTAATATAGTTTTCATTCAATACTGTATAATGATCTTGGGGATTTACATACTATGATATTAAAAAATATATCAAAATAAAGAGAAGTATAAAAATTATTTGGAGGAGTTGGTTGACTATAATATTGAGCACAATAATGAATTGTATTACTTATATGTTCTAATCACATTTATATTGATATTTTTACCCCCATATATTTTTATTAATTTTTTGATCATTAAACTATATTTTTATAAATTTAATATTTTCATATATAGAATATTTTCTTTTAATTTTTTGGAATACGTTTTTAAATTTAAATTAATATATATTTTTTACTAAATGTTATACATAGTTAGTTGATGCTGGCTAGTTTTTGGATAAAATTTAATATTTTTGGAACGTGATCTCAAATTTCCTTATGTATCAATGGAATTTTATGCTATATATTTCACGGAAAAATATATTACTTTTACCCATTAATTTTTTCTTCTTTCATTTAAAATATATATTTGAATATTTATCTCTCAACTCAAACAGCAATGTCATTTTATTATATTCAGTGTCTGGGAGGTCCAATTGAAAGTAACATGAATGTTATCCCTATATAAATTGATAGTATTGTATTTTCCATAGAACAAATAACTTCAAATGTTGAAACATTAGATCATTGCTGAAGGTATTATTAATAGATATATTAAAAAGTTGTATAAAATTTAAAATATGTTTTTTCATTACATTATATTCAAAATTTATTTATAACTGAATTTATAGTAATGTTTTGAATCACTAATGTTATATTTATTTTAATGATAAAATAATATTAATATTATGAGTTATTATATAATATCAAAATTCTCATTCCCATGTGTAATTCAATACCATTGTTTGTAATATTTATATTACCTTTTTGTTATGAGATACTCATGATATAAATCATTGGTTGACCAAGTTATTTTGATCTTTTATAATGAATTAAAATTAGAAACCATATTAGGACGATAAATGCCCATTGATTTATATTTATACCACCTTACCATTATAACTATTTTATATTTTAAAAATTGAATACAAGATGGTTGTTTTTTATTTTATTTAGAAATTATTGATATCGAATGTTAAATGAGGGTTTCAAATACATAGATATTATGAATAGATTTACATTAATTTAAAATATTTTATTAGAGTATGAGGATGAGTATTATAAGACTATATGAATTTAATTAACCACATTAACTGCAAGTTATATATTAATGTTTTAGAAAATATATGAATAATTAGAGAAAAATAATCTCTTCTGAATAATTTTGTGTTGATATAGAGTTGATGGGATTTATAATGTTCTTCAATTTTCTATTTTTCAAATTTCAATATAAATTTAGATGTGTGAGAAATTATTGAAGAACTGGAATAAGATCAACAGAATTCTATTGGGTTAGGAATAAGACCACACCATAATGGGAAATATCTCACATAATTAATAGTGGATTAGTGTTGTGTAAAAAAATTTCCTCGACACACTAGTGGAAAAAACTTTTAACATGATAGCATTTTTCACGCCTGTTCTATATAACCGACGTGGAACACTGTAAAATTCTATTTAACACGTCGATTATTTAATAATAGAGGAGATAAATAGAAGGGAATCCATTTTTTACGTCAGTTATTGTATAACCGAGGTAAAAAATACTGAGATTATATTTTTCACAGTGGTTATTTAATAACCAACGTGAAAATCGAATCTAGGCACTTTATCACATCAGTTATCAAAATAACTTCCATGATAAAGTTCCATTTATCAAGTCTGTTATTTTATAACAAACATGATAAATTATTTTCTACACCGGTTATTAAATAACCGATGATATATATATATATATAAATATTTTATCAATTCGGTTATTAAATAACCGATGTGATAAGGCTTTTAAATTATTTATCGCACCTTTTATTCATTCATTCTGTTTTCATCGATCAGGTGATCTGTGAATCTTCCCTCTCGAGTGGAATACATAAAAAGGATTCTTCAAATTCTCTCCCTATAGAATCATTTTCCTAACATCATTCATCATCTTTATTCTCACCGGATCTATCAAGTCGACTCGCAACACTCAATTAAGCCTCACAAGGCTTGGTTTCAGTTTTTATTATTCACGATGCCCTGAACTAATTTTTTGAAATGTTATTTTTCTTTATTTTTTCTTTCTATCATGGAAAGTATCAAAGTTTTAATTTATACCTCCCTATATAATTTTCTTGTAAAATAAAACATGGAAGTAATATCATTTAAGTGTATGATTTCTGTGTGTTCTATAATGTTTTTGTGCGCGTACAGTGGGTGCCCAAGGGGGTGGGGCACTATCCAAATGGGTGGGGGTGTCTAGGGGATGGGGTTTATCCAGGGGGTGGGGGTCACTAAGGTGTGTCAAAGGGGGTGGGGGTGGTGTCCAGGGGGTGATGGGCTGTCCAAGGGGGGTGGGAGTCCAAGTGTTGGGGGTGGTTTCCATGGGGTGAGGGGGTTGTCCAAGGGGGTAGGGGTGTCTAGGGGTGGGGGTGGTGTCCAAGGGTTAGTGGGCAGTCTTAGGGGGTAGGGTTTCTAGGGATGTGGGATTTCAATAGGGGTGGGGTTGTCCCGGGGGTGGGGGTTATCCAGATGGATGGGGGTTGCCCAAGGAGTGAGGGCTATCTAGAGGGTTTAGAGGGTTGTCCAGTGGTGGGGGCTATCAAGAGGGGTGGGGGGCTTTCCAAGGGGGGGTGGTCTCCTGAGGATTTCCAAGGGGGTGGGGTGGTTTCCAGGTAGGTGAGGGTTCTTTCTAATGGGGTAGGGGTTTCCAGAGTGGTGGTGTTGGGGGTGATGGGGTGGTCCAGGGGGGGGTGTCTAGGTGGGTGTCAAAGGTGGTAGGGGCTGAGGGTGGTGTCTAGGAGGGGTGGGGTGTCCAGGAGGGGTGGGGTGTCCATGGGGTGGGGATGGGGTCCAAGGGGTTGAGTTGGATGTCCAAGGGGGTATGGGGTGTCCAGGGGTTGGGGGTTTTCCATAGGGGTTGGGGGGTTTTCCAGGGGTGGGGGCTGTCTAAGGGGGTGGTGGTGTCCACAGGGTGTCCAAGGGGGTGGGGGATGTCCAAGGGGGTAGGGGTGTCCTAAGGGGTGGAGGTGGGGTGTAGGAGGTGACTTGGATTTCCAAGGTGGTAGGGGGTGTCTAGGGGTGGGGGTCTCTAGGGGGCGGGGGTCTGTCTAGTGGGGTGGGTGTTATCCAGGGGGTGGGGGTTGTCTAGATTGTTGGGGGATCTATCAAGGGGGTGGGGGTTGTCCAGAGGGTTGGGGGATGTCCTTGAGTAGAGGGCTATCCAAGGGGGTAGGGGTGTCTAGGGGGTGTTGGTCTACAGGGGGTGGGGACTATCTAGAGGGGTGGGGGTTGTCCAGTGGGTTGGTGGCTGTCTAGAGTGGTGGGGGAGCTATCAAGGGGGTGGGGGCTGCCCAGAGGTTTGGGAAAAAAATCCATTTTTACATTCTTAATATTATAGGTAACATATGTTTATTTTCTTTACATTTATTATGTTCATAAAATGTTAGATATTATAAATTTTATCTTTATTAAAACGCTTTTTAAACCCAAAAAGTATAATTTTTTTATTAGGTTAATTTTGTATAGTTAATTTTTTCTTTTTTACAATTACATAAATTATATATCTATTATTTTTTGTTGAATGTCAATTACTTTAACAAGTTTACCATGTATACTGTGTTTTCTATTTTTACCATGTTTTCCAGGTTACCTATAGTTTACCATTGTTTACCATTGTTTACCATATTTTTCCTTTACACAACTTATATATTTATAGATTTTGTTAAAAGACAATTACCCTCCCATGATTACCATTTTTACCATATTTACCATTTTTTATCATGCATACCATATTAACCATGTTTACTATTTTGTAATATAGTTCAATTTTCCATTTACTGTCTATATTAGTATCATAATATTTAAATTTGTATATTTTTTAAATAATGTTTGTTATTTTATTAAAAGGATAATGACAGTTCAATCGGTTGATCAACCACATGACTCTGGAGATAATCATAATGATCATACCTTTGGGGAGAAACAATCACATTCTCCTCTTGATGTTCCCCAATCGTCCTCATGGGCTCCGATAATGAGCAACGGTTCAAGAGATGGAAAATGTGGGTGCACTTGTTTACCAAAATTATCACTTTCTCGAAATCAGGACTGAAGGATACTTGTTGAGTTTGATGAGAATGATATTCCTAGAGGTCCAAATGAAAATGATTTGAAGACTTTAGTATCAAATCTGGGTAAGAGCAATGTAATCATATTTTATGATGATTGTAGAAGTGTGAAAAAAGTGATAATATCTCAGTTGTGGGAGATTATTTTGGTATGATGTTTTTCTATTTTCCCTATTATTTATATGTTTCTAGTATATATAATATGTTTTACCTCTTCTTTATGAGATGAAATTATATATTCCTCACACTGGAGGATTCAGAAAGATATGTTTATCGATGGCTACTAAGAGATGGAAGGATTTTAAATCAACCAACTCATCATATTTCATTTTTTGTCATAGGAGTGCTGAAAATCCGTGTCATATATATCCTTTCATATATGAAGAAACATGGATATAGTTTGTTGAAAGTAGGAGAAAATATTCATTTTTGGAAAGGGAAATGTAAATTTTCATAATAGTTCATATATAAATGATCTTATTAATGTTTTCTTCATGATTTCTTATTCAAAATTTACAGAAAACAATGAAATCTCATCAGGAGATCCAATATAAAAATGTATACCCTCATAATTTATCCCGGGGAGTTTATAAATTTTTATAATAACAAATAATGGTAGCAAATTTACAGAAACTGAGAGCTGAGTCTTCAAGCTCAGGAAAGGTGGCCCCTCTATCCCCTCCATCTGGACATGAAAAACGGAAAATATCTTGGATGGGAAAAAATGAAATATCTTTCATAATATTCGATAATTATAGCTAAGATGATTGTACGATATTTTTTTTTTTATCTATATTTATCATATAATTTCAATAATTTTAGAAATGTTCAATTAATTAATAAAGAAATATCTTTAGGAGAAGAGCTCATATGGGGTATTTAAAGCTACTAGTAGGCAAGATATTTTGTTTACAGCATTGGGAAAGCACGAACATCCTATTCATGTAAGAGGATATATGACAGGGGTGTCCGTAAAGAAAGTGTTTCCACGTTCTTCAAATTCTTACTTTAAGGGTGTTTATAAAAAATAGAATCCTTGGAGGCTGATGATCATGATATTAATTCAATGATGGGGGAAAATATTAGATCATTTGTACAGTCTATGTATTTAGAAAAGCAATGATAATTTCATGCTGCAGCTCCCACTCCTCCACCTCCCCCGGCATACCCCATTATTTATCCTCCATATCCTCCAGTAGCTCCCACACCCCCATCACATCCAGAAAACCCCATTTTTATCCTACTCATATGTCACAACTTATTACTTATTGTGACTTGTATGTTGATGATCCAAAACATCATATAGTTTCATATGGGCTGGTATATTGTATAATAGATTTAGTTCATCATCAATAGTTAGAGGTAGATCATCATAGGTTCACTGTATATGATATTATAGATAGATCAACTCAAGTTCCATTACCCACAGATGAGGTGATGACTGTTGGACATAGTATCAACCATTTTTTAATTTGGCCATCCAGACTTCTTCGAGTCATTACCATAGAGGTATGTATTTTATATATTCTATTTTATTTTTTTTATTAATGTTGTTTTATTATTTTAAAACTAATATATTTTTCTATTTATTTCTATAGGAATACATTAAAGGTAAAAAAATACTGCATAGACATCAAAAAAGTAAAATGGCTATGACATTAGATATAGTTTCTATTAGTCTTGACAGATTGTCATGATATTCAAATTTTTTGGTGGATCATTATGAGTTTCCAATGGAATCTCATGTTTGTGGACGTTCAATAAATATGGGGATAGTGAAAATTGATATCATGGAGCTTGTTACTCAAGAAACGTTAAGCATTAACATGGTGAAAAGTTTTTCCATGTAAGCTTTAACATCGCTTCCCTCCGTTATATTAATTAAAAATGTATACTTATGTCTGTTTTGTATTAGGTGTCTTTATAAAATGTGTGAGACGAATGAGAGGATAGATGTAGATGGATTCATGGACCCACATTTGATTTCCCCTGGAGAAAATGCATTGGATGAGGAACAAACAATGCTTTATATTGATGAATTATTCGAACAGAATATAATCACATAGTGTTGGGTGATTCCTTTTTGTGAGAGGTTTGAAACATTACTCTGTAAAAGATTTCATTGCCTTTTAAAATAAAAAACCAGTAACCTTAAATTTTCTTTTATCAGTGATCATTGGATAGTAGGCATTTTTTCCTAAGAGAGAAAATACATTATTTGATATTCTATGTCCATGGTGATGTGTGGGAAATTTTTAAGAATATTTTTGAAATGTAAGTTTCAATTTCTCAATATATATATATATTATAATGAATTTTAAAATTATCCCATAGGAATTATTTTCTTACTATGGATGGGTCAAGTTTCAAAAATACACAATGAAAAGGAGTGTGAAGGTCAAATATGTAAAAGTAAATGTAAATATCCAATTATAATTTATAATTTTTTATTTATTACATAACAATAATATTTTTTATTTACACTCAATTAAATAGAATTGTAATGAACAACATGGCGTCTACAAGTGTGGATATTATATGTTATGATTTATGTATGAAATAATTACAATTGGAACACTTGTAAACTTTGACCTGGTAAGATTTCATTTTAAAAATTGACATAATATTTAATTTTCTTTATTAATTATACAATTTAACTAGTATACTTTTAATTTTTAGCTATTTTATGACCCTCAACCCTATAGTTCTCATGAGTTCAAACACATACAAGTGGAATGGTCAAATTATTTTACAGGTTTGATAGTATTTTAGTTTGTTGGTAGTGTAAAATATAATTTTCAATATTTTCATTATAATTGTGTATTTTATAGTCTTTTAGGTAGGATTTAGGGGTTTTAAAGTTTTCATTGTATTTTATGGATGTCATATATGTGAATGTTTAAATTTTCGATACTTCTTATTTTTTTCTAGTTCTGATGGTTTTTCTGGTATGGATTCTGGTCTGGGGGGTTTCTAGGTGTGTGGACGTGTCAAGTGGGGTTGGGGGTTTCCAGGGGTGTGGGAGGGCTCTCTAGTGGGGTGGGGATTTCTAGCGGTGTGGGTGGGCATTCTAGGCATGTGGGAGGGTTGTCCAGTGTGGTGTGGGAGGGTTGTCCAGTGGGGTGTGGGAGGGTTGTCCAGTGGGGTGTGGGAGGGTTGTCCAGTGGGGTGTGGGAGGGTAGTATAGTGGGGTGGGGGTTTCCTGGGTGTCCATGAGGGTGGGGGCCTTCTAGGGGTTGGGGCATTTTTTAGAGGCTGGGAGGGCTGTCCAGGGGAGTGGGGGCTGTCCAGGGGGTGTTCTCGGGTGTGGGGGGTGTCATGTGGGGTGGGGGTCCAGGGGTGTGGGGGGCTATCTAGTGGGGTGGTGGTGTCCAGGGTGTCCATGTGGGTGGGAGTAGTCTAGGTGGGTGGGAACATTTCCAGGAGGGTGGGAGGGCTGTCCAGGGAGAGTGGGTGGCTATCCAGGGGGTGTCCTTTGGGGTGAGGGGGGTTACCAATGGTGTGGGAGGTCAGTCCAGTGGGGTGGGGGTGTCTAGGATGTCCATGAGGTTGGGGGCAGTCCAGGGGTTGGTAGCGTGTACAGGAGTGTGGGTGCTATGTGCAGTATAGTGTGGGGTGTCGAGGTGGTGTCCAGAGGTGTGGGGGTGTCTGAGGGGTGGGTGGGATTCTAGGGGTGTGGGAAGGTTGTCTGTAGGTGTGGGGTGTGTCCATGTGGGTGGGGTTTCTAGGAGGTTTGGAGGGATGTCCGGGGGTGGGGGCTGTCCTAGAGGATTGGGGTGTCCAGGGGGTGTCTATGGGTGTCCAGGGTTGTGGGGGTGTCCATGGGGGTGGGGGTGTCGAGAAGGGTGGGGGGGCTATCCACGGAGGTGGGGGTTTTCCAGGGGATGTCTAGGGGTGGGGGTGTCCAGTGGGGTGTCTATTGGGGTGGTGGTTTCCATGGGTGTCGTAGGGCTATCCATTAGAGTGGGGGTCCAGGGGTGTGTGAGGGAAATCAAATAGATTGGGGGAAATCCAGGGGTATGGGGTTGTCCATTTCCGTGGGAGGGTTTTTAGTGGAATTTTCTAGTGGGGTTGTGGAATTTCCAGGGGTGTGGGAGGTTTTTCTAGTGGGGTGGGGGTTTCCAGGGTTGTGGCAGTGTTTTCTAGTGGGTTGGGGGTGTCCTGGGTGTTCATGAGGGTGGGGTTATTTCAGGGGGTGGGAATGTTTCATGAGGGT
Source organism: Viscum album (assembly GCA_963277665.1). NCBI lineage: Eukaryota > Viridiplantae > Streptophyta > Magnoliopsida > Santalales > Viscaceae > Viscum > Viscum album. Next base: position 1,512,682,124 of record OY728122.1, on the reverse strand, counting down.
GGGAGAGCTTTCTAGGTGAGTGGGGGTGGTCCAGGGGATGTCTAGGGGTGTGGAGGTTGTCCAGTGGGGTGAGGAGGGTTTTCATGTGTGTGGGAGGGTTGTCCAGTGGGGTGGGGGAGTCCAGGGTGTCCATGGGGGTGGGGGAAGTCCATAGGGTGGGAGATTTTCTAGGATGGTGGGAGGGCTGTTTAGGGGAGTGGGGGTGTCCATTTGGTTTCTAGGGGTATGTGGTGTCTTTTTGGGTGAGGTGGGATTCATGGGGTTTGGGAGGGTAGTCCATTGGGTGGGGTGTCCAGGGTTTCCATTAGGGTGTGAGGGTAGTACTAGTGGTGGGAGCATGTCCCGAGGGGTAAGAGGTATGTCCAAGGGAGTGGGGGCTGTCTAGGGGGTGTCTAGGGCTGTGGGGGGTATCCAGGGGTGGGTGGGTTTCTATGGGCGTGGCAGGGTTTTCCTAGGGTGTGGGGGTGTCTAGGGTGTCCATGGAGGTGGGGTGTCTAGGAGGGTGGGTGGGTTATTCATGGGGTGGGGGCAGTCCCGGAGGGTGGGGGATTCCATAAGGGTGGGAGTGCTTTCTAGGGGGTGGGGTTGTCCTGGAGGGTGGGAGCCTGTCCAGGGGGGTTTCTAGTGGTGTGGGGGTGTCTAGTGGGGTGGGGGTGGGTTTTAGGGGTGTGAGAGGTCTGTTCAGTGGGGTTGGGGTTTCTAGGGTTGTCGGAGGTCTATCCAGGGGTGTCGGAGGGTTGTCCAGGAAGATGGGGGAAATCCAGGGGTGTGGGGTGTCCATTGAAGTGTGTTGTTTTCATGGGTGTGGGGGGTTGTCCAGTGTGGTGGGGGGGGGGGGGGGTCCAGTGGTGTGGGAGGGTTGTCCAGTGGGGTGGGGTATTTCCAGGGGTGCGGCAGGGCTGTCCAGTGGGGTGGGTATTTCATGGGGTGTGGGAGGGGTGTCTAAGAGGTGGGGGGGTGTCCAGGGGTGGGGGCTATCTACAATGGTGGGGGAAGTCCAGGTGTGTGAGGGGTTGTCTAGTATATATATTTTCATGTCGATTATTATTTAATAGACATAGAAAACTTCTTGGAAAACATGTTTATCACATCGGTAATTTCCATAACTGACGAGATAAACTCTTCAAAGGAGTGATTTATGATGTAGTTTATTATATAAACGACATGGAAGAGTATATACCACATTATTTTTAAAAAAACGGGAATAATAAATCATGACTCTAATGCTTTTTCTTGGTGGTTTTTTGAAGAACTGATGTGGAAAATGCTTCTGATTGTTGGTTTTTACATAGGTTTTAAAATAACCAACTTAAAAAATGTTTATAATGGCTCTTGTAATAACTTCATCCAAAATCTGACGTAAAAAATAAAAAATTACCACTGTAAAAAACATTTTCTTCACTAGTGACATGAAATTATTGGGGTCATTATATTTCAATGAGGATATAGTTAAATCCACAAAGATAAAATTTTATAAATTTATTAATGTATATTATCTATAATAGAGATATCATGTGAAATGACATATAAGAACACAACATAATCAATTCAGTTAGTGAATGAGTCAGGGAGTCATTGATTTCAATGATGTTGAGGTGATAAAAATAGTGTATCTTCATAATAATGTAATGAAATGCTAAAAATTTCGGACATACATGGTTATACCAAAATGGATAGAAAATGAGAAAACATGTACTCTCATTAAGGATATTTAAAGTGATCATGGCACAATATACTAAAAAATTAAATTTGATTACACTAATTTTCTATGGATATAGAAATTCTAAGATGATCAATGCATAGTGAGAAATAACACACGGTAATATTGATGGATATTTAAGATATAATGTGAAAAATATGATCATCATTATGTTATCTAGTAATTTACATAACATCATAATTATCTACTCTAATTTCAATTAACTAAAATATCCATATATAATTGTGGGGGATTGATCAAAAATATTTTAATGATTTTAGAGAGTAGTTTTTGGGTGATTCATATCAAATTTATTGAGAGAGAATTTTGGTTTATATTTAGATCAAATTAATGATAAATTAAATATAATTATTTGAAATAATTATAATGATAAATATTTTTATGAATCTTCAATCATAATGGAAAATATATTATGGAATATTAATGTTCTGAATCATTGAATGTTATAAATTAATATTAAAGAACATCGACCATTTGGAATATTAATTGTCATTGAATTAGAGTTAATGTTTCTATTTTTTATTTGATATGGATTCTCTCAGTTAATTTCATATAAAATATATAACTACACATTTTTGGGGATATTTTTAAAGGACATATAGAAGAAATTATAAATATTTTATCTTGGTATTATTGAAAATATGTACCAGATAATGGTATTAATATCAATATAAATATGGAAAAGATAGCTAAAAATATAACATGGTAGTTTCTTAGGCCATAATGAGAGGTATTTTTGGAAAAAATAATTTGTTCATTTAAATTTTATGAAAAAAGAATAGGGTTGAAAAAATGTAAAATCATTCATATATCTAGATCATTGATTTAGAGTCCAATCCATGAAACGATCATTGGTATAATGTATAAAATTAAGCACATATTATTAAATTTTATTAAAAATGAATTTATATATTCAAGGTTATTGATGGAAGAAGAAAAATATGTTGACATAATGTTTAATAAATGAATGAACACTTCTATTAAAAGGTGGATCATATTTATCATTTAGAGGAAAATTATTTAACACAATACAAATATTTTTTCTCATCCATCTTTGGATGATTTTAATCATTGTGTATTAGATCATAACAATTCATATATTCATTTCTGAATGATTCATTTTGTCTCAATAAACTATCTTGATATTAATAAACAATTATTTCATTGTATCATTTAAAATAGAAACACATCAATAATCTAGCAAGGAATACCTTAAAGTAGTTATTAGAGTAGGTGATGAGGGGTGACAATTGGAAGGGAGTGTTTTATCCCTAAATATTGTGAAGGTTGTTCTTTGTGGAATAGATTGACCATGTACGAATGTTATATCCACCTACCTATAAATCTCATTGAATTTTAGTTCATCAAAAAAAATTATTTCAACCTCCATGGATATAGATCCTTAAGGGTGAACCATATAAAATCCCTAGTTCTTATTTATTTTTATAAAAGTATTCATGTGTTCGTTTGGTATGAAAAATAATGAGGGAGAGAAATATTAATTATTGTTCATTCCAATTTGAGAATACGATCTGACAGAAATGAGTTTTTTAAAAATAAAGGAACATATTGACCAACATCCCAGTCAAAAAACTCCAAGTGTATATTCATCCAACATATTCCCAAAAATAGGTATTAATTCCAAATAATTTTTTATTTTAGGATCAATTTTAAAATATATTTTTAAATTTTATTAATACACATATTCACACATTGAATTCTCAAATGTTTGTTATAACTAACATTGACACCTGTTAAAAGGATATGAATTGTTTGTCACGTGCTTCTGGAAAGAAATTTTAGATGTATTCATTGAGGTACTGATTTTATAAATCATGGTGAATTCCAAAATAATGAAGAGGAAATAAAATCTATAAAAATGTGTCAATAAAGTGGTATTCCAGAATTCTGTAAATTATGATCGTATATTTAATATTTATAAAATCATAAGAAAATATAAGGAAAAAGTTTATAAATAAATTTAGATTTAGAGCCTATAGAAACATAAGATTCCAATTTTATTGTGATGAGATATCAATTAATAAATAATGACAAAATTAAACAATGTCACATGGAATTAATGGGACTAATAAGAGGAATAAGCCTCTAGAGAAGATGAACTCTCAAAACAATTTGTTAAATTATTAGTCCCTTGATAAATATAATTATTACATTGTCCTAGATGTATGTTTCAAATATATAAATTAAAATTCCCCACATAATTTCAACAAAGTAATTATTTTGGTGAATACGTGATATTGAAAACAACCAATAAATCCATAGAATTTTTTAATATGGTCACAATAACGTATAATCGTTTCAAGAGAAGGTATATCAATAAGAGATTACAAATAATGTATATTATTCATTCATAAATGATTTTTATTGATAAATTAATATTGATTTAATTATTTGTGGCCCGAAATAAATGCATTTTTTGAATGGGCAAAAAAATAAAGGCTAAAAGTCACTGACTCAAAATATTACACCTAATATAAAAATATGGGTTTCATAGCAATAAAGATAAATATAAAAATTTCCATTATAAAAAAATTTCTTCTATATAGGATAAAATACCAAATAGATGATTTTTCTAACTTGTAGCTAATGAATACCAGGTTAATGTGGAAATATAAAATTATTATCAATACTAAAAAAATTTATAAAACCTAGATTGTAATGATATAATCAATATAAAATTAGCATAATAAGGCATGTTCATAATGGGGAAAACTATGATCTATAAGTAGATTGGAGTTTCATGTTAAAACTGACATTAAATGATCTCATATAATGGTGGCATTGAAGTGCTGCGATAGTGAAGATTTGAGACAACGCATTATTGATTTTTTATAAGCCAAATATCTCAACAGTGAAAAAAAATGTTTCTAGATTTTCTCAAGTGTGGAATTACTATATGAGTTATCATTTTATTAAGAAATAATTTATATGTTCTAACCATGTCAATATAGTAAGTTATTTCCCTAAAAATGGTGGTGAATATTCCATGAGTGTAACTCATACTACTATACCAAGGGGGAAGTAAATAAATAACAGGAATCAATTTTGAAAAAAAATTCCATTCACTAGTTTTGATGCATATTATGCTAGAAGAAAAAAATCTGCATCAGGCCTGAGTAATTACATATTAATAGAATACCTCATAGAGAGGAAAATGAATATATTAATAAATAATGAATATATATTTATTTTATAAAAGAATAAAAGAAAAATGAATAATTAATCATCACAGATAAATATTATTGAAGTAACTCCAGTGGTCATTAAAGAGGAAAATATTGAATAATGATTAAGTGTTTTCAAGAAATATAAAATAAGGAAAGATTATAGTAATGATTTAATATACCTCATGTGGTGGAGGATGTATGAAAATGAATATAGTGATAATGCATCAGTATATGAGACATATTTAATCGGTATCGGTTTAAAATTGAAGATAGTGACCAATCCATGAATGTTGTAAAATTTGATGTAAAAAATTGAAAACAAAGTGCTCGCAAGAGGTTTCAACAAATGAGTAATAAAAATGAATTCTTGGAATAATTTTTCATTTAAATGGTTAGTTCAATATGACCAACCACATTCATAAATTTATGGATGTTTGGGTTAAACCTCAATCCCAATGTGTTTAATCTTTTTAAGTAATTTTATATTAATGTTGGCTTAAAATATATATATGATTCATGTTGTTAGTATGTTAAATGAAATAATGAATTTTTAATATCTTATATTTATTTATTTATTTGAATTTTTGGGATATAGAATTTAAAATGGTGTATTCCCACTATATGGGATCAAAATTAGTGATAGATGAATTCGAATGGTTCCAATGATAAATATGGAAATTTTTAGTTATATTCGAAATAACACCGAATATAGAAATAGGAATTAGGATATAAAAAGGGGAATCTAATTTTGAATATGGAAATTTAAATCTCGATTTTGGAGGTGAACCATTAAAGGTGTAATTTTATATTTTTTTATTTACCTTTTTTGGTATCATATGTGATTTATAGATATCAAAAAATATTAAAAAGATATTTTAATACATGATATTAATATATTGAGTGGTATAATTATTTTTAATACACCTATACTTCACACACTAGGTGTATTAATTTTATTTACTAATGATCTAGTGTAAGTGTTATTTAGTATATAAGTATATTATTAAATAATGTTAATTTCTCATGTTGTATAGGCTTATGAATAGATGAGTGTTATATGGATGTCATTATAGTTATTAAATTAAACATACCTCTCCTACAATGAGTTCTATTCACTAGGCTTTGAGGATTGTTTTTTGACTACATATTTCATTAGTTCACATTCCAAAAATATTTATCATGGTATCTATATATGGAAGAGGATTTTAGTCACAAATTTTATATAATAAATAGACCAAAATGTATTACAAGTGGATGGTAGATTTAGAGATTAGGAAAATGTTTTTTTTATAAAATATGATAATAGACTCTCTAAATCTAGTTCAAGAATAAGTATTAAATATGGGTAAGAATTAAAAAAATCTAAATAACGTGAAGTTTTATTTTTGCTGATGATGGGGGAGAAAAGAATTCTATATATTGAAATACACTCTGGATCATGAATTTGAAAAGGAAACGGCAGGAGCCGGTTTTTCTGATAGATGGATTGATTTATGAAAGGAAATTTAACAAAATAAATAGGGGGAATGTTATAACAAGGATTATTTTTTCTGATATTTTGAAAATCATTTATAGATTATTTTAAAAGGGGATTAGGAAGGGAAAAATATTTGTGAAGAATATATAATATTAAATTATATGGAATTGGATTTTTATAAATTGAATAACAGGACTGGATGCATGGAATTTACAATAGTGGATACTTATCAAAGAAGGGGGTAATATATTTCAAAAAAATTATGAAAGATATGAGGAGATAAAAATATATAAAAAAATATGGGTTGATATATAATTGATAGTGTTTATCATGATCTACAATTTTCAAATCAGTAAATTATTAATAGTGAGTGAGGTGTGAATATGTATGGATGTTATTTGAGAATGTTTATAGGATTTAAGATTAAATAGATCAATATCATACCTAAATTAAATATCTCATTTTATGAATAGGATTTCATTGGAGTTATGTAGTTCTACTATTTGGACTTCTTGTCATCACGATTATGGTCAAGCCATATAGATGTTTTTAAGTCACAGTGAATGAAACCTAAAAATTTTTTGTTATATATTCTTTTCTAGATAAATATATCATGATGTAATATATAAAGTCATGAACTAATCAATTATTCATATAATTAAAGTGATATTTATGAGGATATTTTTATTGATAAGTTCAAAGGAAAATAAATACAGTGATATTCTACTTCTTTGAAAGATTGAAATTTCACAAAACAGTGAATATATCACACAACAATATTCCATGAATTTTGGATTGCGACATTACAATGAAATTGGATGTGAATTTAAGGGTCTATTCAATATAATTATTTCAACTTCTAGATGTGTTAGATATAATAGTCTAAACCAAAAATAATAGAATGCACCAAATCATGTCTGATCACATATGGGATTTGAACATATCCTAATAGGATATATCTAGGGTTTTATATATATTACACCAATATATTATATATATATTTTATTAAAGATGATGATATAATTGTGATAGTAAAAATGAAATATGTTAGTTTCTTATTGATGTTTTACCATAACTCAAAGTGTAAATAAATTATCAAATAACTGTTAGAATATTGTAATGATTTCCTCTACTTTGGATTTATGGAAATATCAGGTGATCATTAATGTGAGTTTGACTTAAAATATTTGGATTCTTCTGGAGATGTTGTAATGTTTGTTTCATTAATTTTTCATAATGAGAAAACTTTTTAGTGGATTTTCAAAATATCAGGATGAATTTTATTATAATTAATTAATGGATGTATATTGAAATGTTTTTTAAAGACCGTTCATTCATGTATGTTAATATTTTTTCTCATATTCATAGTCATTATTCGTTATAGGGAATTGAATATTTTGAAACATTGACCGTTCTGGAGATTAATTGTATCTGAATCAATCATTGGCCAATGAGATAGACTGTTTATATATTTTATATTGACAAAGAATCATTTACATATAATCATTGTAAAATCATTGAATATATGTCTTTTAGTGATATTTTTTGTGTGTCCTTATAATGAAAGATAAATATTTCAATGTGGCATTATTTTTAAATCAAAGGTGGTTATCTAGATGTAATATGTACATTGATATAATGATGATGTGTGCACTGAGGATTTTGAAATATCCTAGACCTTGAAATCTTTTCTTAGTAGTGAACATAGTCTATTTACTTAGAGGTTATGGAAGAAAAAATGATTAGGGAAAAGGATTTTCATAAATATTTCTTGTTCAATGTGGGGATCCTCATTGACATATTAAAAAATCATTAAAAGGGTTAAGAAGATATATCTTGACATAGACAATTACCTTAAAAAGTAACTGATAAAATATTGAATCTAGATGGTTGAAGATAATGATTATCAGATATTCCATAGTTTAAAACTAGTAAGCACTATAATTTTGTTACATTTTCAACTAGTTTAAGAATATAAAATACTCAAATGTTTTAAATGAGATAATCACATCTAAATTTGCAGGATTAAAAGTGTAGCAAAGTGGATCACAATATAGAATCTATTCTAGTTTAAAATTTGGAACATTTTGATCAATATAAAATGATATTTAAGATACCCGCATTTCTATTATGTATTATTGAGGCTTATTTCCGTCATAGAGTCTAATGACTGAAAAAACGAAATACATTAGTCCAAAGTGTTTCATCCTTTGAAGAAACATCAAAAATTGACAAAGGCATGAACATGGATTTGTTTACACTTGGGTCACGCAAGTTCCATCATGGTCGTGCAAGTATACTTTTGATCCTCCAATAATGTGAATAGGTGACTTGCGCGCCCTATGTTATTTTTCCCAAGGTCTTAAAAGGCCTACAAATACCCCTTGTGGGCCTCCATTTCGAGGACAAAAAATCCAGAAATATAGATTTCAGCTCTCGGTTCCCTAGTCTCTTTATAAAGTCTTCCTAACACTTATAAGGCAATTTCTTACTTAGAATGGAAGATCTGGAGAGGGAGAAGAAGGCCTACGTGTTGAAATTCATCTACACTTGCGTGGCTAAGTGTATAACCCTTAAGAGAAATGAAGACACTTGCGCACTGCCTAATTCCTTCAACAAAACATGTGTGCCACTCATTTAAAAGTATTTAGGGATAATACTAAGGGCTTGATCCAATCCTCACCCATGTATTACTCTATGGGTTGACCAGCGTGCAGGTACCCAAGTGTCATGCAAGTATACCTACATGACCAGGACCTGCACACCCCAACAGGACCTGCGCGCCTACCTTCTTTTGGGTGCCCCTCCTATCCATTCATATCTTTTCTTTAAATCTACATTTCCTCTTCAAGATTTAGCCTTCATAATCCTCTTTAAATCCATTTATGGCATGATTCCTTGGTTGGATTCCATATCTGAAAGGAATTCTATGGAAAGTAACATCAAACATAGTGATTTACATATCTTTATGTCAATAATGTTAGAGATTTCATTCATTCAAACTCATCCTTTAAAATGAGATGATCATTTTAGGCATCCTCCTTAGGAGTTAGCCACAGGTCCCCTATTTTGGACCTCCTTTTCAGGAGTAATCCCGAATCATATGTTACCTAATTTTGGGCCTCCTTTTCAGGAGTTAGTCCCAGTCATAATTTCTCTAATTTGGGCCTCCTTTTCAGGAGTATTCCCTGGTTATAAATTCCATTAACATAGGCCTCTTTCTTAGGGATAAGTCCTAAGTCTCAAGTCTCCTTAATAAATGGGCCTCCTTCTCATGAGTAATCCCCAGTTCTCAAGTCCGTTTAACCTGGGCCTCCTTGTCAAGAATAATCCACAGTCATAATTTCTCTTAACGAGTCTTATCTTCTTTTGATTTGGGCTTCCATCTCAAGAATAAAACCCAATCACAAGTATCCTTGTAATTTGGTCATCCTCCTCAGCAGTAAGCCCCATGATAGAGTATCCAAATATCTATTAAACACATATATCATTATGGACCTAGTTCCCATGATTCTTCTCTAATGTAAGTGTTTATCTTTATCTATTTGGGAAATTATACATACAAAAGCCCCATATCATTCCTTGTGACCGCATATTTCATGGAACAAATTTCCAGGCTTACTGATACCTCTTGTTTCTCACACCGATCATGACTCATGTGAGCTTAGAGTGTAAAAGTAACTACGACACATCTCTTTGGGCTGTTAATCATACTTAATCCCCCCAATTCACAACTGAAATACACGGACATTGATCTCCACCTTAAAAAGTGGAGTACATAGGAAGCCTTTCTAAGGTTCATGCCCATCACCCATTAATTCTCATATGTCCCATATGACAATAAACTATATTTTAATTCTTGAACTACATGGGTTCTGATTCCTTTTCTAAAAAAGTATACGTAGGTAGCCCATCTGCAGGTACGATCCCAACTCTGAAATAATCCATGTCTTTCTAAACGACAATAAACTTCAAGTGCCCCACTGAGTGGATTTAAAACTAGAATGGTTATCATAACGACCAAGATATATTTATATAATGTGTTGAAGGATATCATTGTCTAAGAATCTCTAATAAATACAGTTGATTCTCTATTGATGAAGAACCTCATATACATATAAAATATTCTCTAAATCTCATACATATTAATCATTGATTTTTAGTTCTTAAGTAAAGCTCATTTTCATACTTGGTTGTGTAATAAGGATTCATGAACAAAAATTAAATCTATAAAGAGCATCACGGAGTAGACAATAATTCCCCTCAATAAGTTTTGATTAGTCCGACCTCCCATCCACTCGACCAATGAAAATTCTTAAGCCTCATCGGTCCTCAACTAATGAGAACCTACCTTTGGAAAGTAGGTCCAAATGGATATAAAATCATTGGATGATTGTGGTTCTATGAATAAACCCGTTAGAAACTGATTAGAACGTTTGAACATTAAAATAAACAAGTTCATACCCATTTCCAGTGGAAACAAAAAAATGGTGAACCCGATGAGAATCCTTAACCAAGTTAAAATGATGTTTTAATTATTTGTTTGGCCCGTATTTAAACTCAATGAGAGGGCCAAAAAAACAATCAATAACATATGTGCTCATCCAAAAGATTTAGTGGCCGAACTTATCTTGATTTTTTATGTTATGTCCAATAGGCACTATTTTCCAAGATCTTCTGCGTTACAGAAATGGCTTCGCTAAAATTCACACATGTGAATACCTCTACTGCTACTTTTACTGGATCATCGTCCGCTTTGAGGATGACACCACCTACCCAGCATCTTCAATGATGTGTATCAAATGCACTGGTAAAGGAATACCGTCAACACGGTACCATTCCATATCTGGAGGCCGCTCGACAAGCCCCCCAAGTCAATAATTCACCGTAGTCATCCAAACAGCAACGACCAACAATCAAGAAGCAGGTGGTGCCAACCACCATCTCCAACTATTTCGGGTCGTTATCCCCAAAACAAAATCACCATTCCCTCCCATATTCTGGGGAGGTGAACGAGAAGGTCACTCAAGGCCTTAATTCAAGGAAACATGAGTCTTTCCCGAGGTCTCCCACCAACAATCGCAGCTAGACTCGTGCGGTAGTGCGCCCTCAACATGATGAGGGTGTCCTCTCCAGGCATTCGTCTTAGGTTCCTCGAACCCGAGCAGGAAAGAAGAACCACCAGAGGTGAAGAATGGTCAACAGTGAGTGGGTTCTTATCTCTTCCATTTCCAGAGTAGTCCACCAACCGAACTTGGTGGAATGCAATAAGCAGGCACACACACCCGTCTATTTTAATTTCGCTGTCCAGAAGACTCATCCGGCAGCAACACACCATTCCCTCCAGGAAATTCTGGTGGAGTACTATATACAAGAACATACACCTGTTTATAAATCATTAGCTAGTCAGCAGGCTCGTCTGAGTACATATGATGAAGCCCGCCAACCCAATGTGTTGACAACTGGTAAACAGGCACGTACACCTGCTTACACTCATCAATCCTACCAGTAGTCTTGTGTTGACAACTGGAAATCCCCAATGACAGATAGGAGGTTGGATCAACTCTCTGCCCCCACACATGGGTACTGTTAGAATTCATGGGCTAGAAAAGGAGGACAGTAGCAGGAACACACACCTACTCAAAGCACAAAATGGACTTATATCCCTGTTCTTGCAGCTGAAGTCAACAAGCATACTGTATCAATGGTGAAAGAGCAGAAGCAAATCCCTACTCATATTTTGGATTCCTGCCAGGATATTATAACAACTTCAGCAGCTTCACAAGGAATGAAAGGAAAATCTATCCCTACCATTGGAGTGAAAGATCAAAAGATCACTCCAAAATAGACACACACCTATGTTCCAGTCCAATAGGGTTGTGAGGCATACCCCCCATGTCATACAGACAACCAAGTCAGGCACATACTCCTTTTTTGAGCAGAGATAATCAGCCTAACCTTACTATTTCTCCTGAGCAGGAACATACATATTCCCATAATAACCACTTTCGTCAACATGTGGTTCCCAAAGTGAGTAAAAAGGCATCTAAGAAAAATACCAGGCCAGCACAGTCAAGAAATCAAGAGCCAATCTATAACAAGGCCTTGCTCGATGCTGGAATTCTTGATGCACTCAAAAAATTATCTGTTGCAACTCAAGATTCTACTCTATCTGTTCCCAATAGTGGGAACAGTAATTACGAAGGTCTTCTTAAGACACTTTCTCGTGAATGCTTGCTTCATGACAGTTCGGTCGATCCTAAAGTATCATAATCAGATGAGAGTCACGATAAACTTCTGCATGGCCTGAAGAATAATGGGAAGGAGGTTTCATCTTTTTCTGTAACCCACCTTGATGGTCCTCCTCGTGATGATGAATTTTGCTGGGAATGTCCTCTCCACAGTAGTAATTCTCATTTCTTGGAAAATGATCCAGTATACAATGTAGTGAAGATAAAGCCCTCATATCTTGAGGAACTTTAAAATGTGAAGCTAGTCATGTCTGATTCTTTACTTCTAGCAAGTGAAATACTTTCTCAAGCAGAAGATATCCCATGGTGATGGTCATTCTCCGAACCAACCCTAAGTCATGCATCTTCTAATTTGATAAATGAACTCACTTCCAATCTTATTGAATCCGATGAAGCAACATGTAAGCACCAACTCTGGTCTAATCAGGTAGTGTAATCTTAATCGAATGATAAAGAGGAAGTGCTGAATATGAGAACACAATTGGAAAAAGGTGAAGTGCCAGTTATGTTTGGGCCTTTGGATGACTCTCAGTAGGACATTCCAGATATGTTGATGGAATATTTTATTCAAGATATTCATCTCAACAAGTAGAAAAAAAATTGTGAATTGAAAAAGAAAATATTATCTTAGGATGAATATGAAAATCATGTCAAGATAATAGAAGGGTTACACTGCCAAATTGATTTGGCCTCTCTCTCAGTTTGTCGATATCCGTAGGCTGAAAAGAAACAGAGATCCCTTTAGAATTCATTCCTTGGAGCATTAAGTAGATTTCGCCAGTTAATTTCCAATTCCTCATCTAGAATTCATATCAGGGGATGGGGTGTTCATTGAGTACTACATTTTATTGTACTCTCCAGCCAACAAAGCCCGCCAAAAATGGTCTCATGCAATGTTATTGCCCATGGCCAGCCACAACCAATTGGCTTTGTTTTTAATCAAAGGCTCTATTAAGAACATTCCTCAACTAGTTCTTCTCAAAATCAGGCATACAAAGAACAAGTTGTCGAATTACCCTTTCATCAAAAAAACTATAATATCCAATAGGCTTCTCGTTTAGAGTGTGCACATCATCAACTGATAGAAGTGTCAGAAATCATCCAACGTTAAATTTAACTGGGTGATTTGAGTGGATGTAAGTTGATGCATCCAACCAATTTCTGGATTAAAGTACTCCTGATCATGAAGGATTTTAAGAAAGTCTCAGATATAGCAACTCAAGAACCATCCCAGATTTGCAGACTGGGGAATCTTTTAACCCTACCCTCGAAATCAACAAATAGGATTCGATGAGTCCAGCAAGAACAGCCCCAGTCCATAGGACTACAGACTTTTTCAAATCCACAGTCTCTTCCTCAGAGAAAGTCAGTCTTCTCTCGATTTGGGAAGAAACCACAAGAGGAACTAAAAGCCGAATTATTAGGATATTCCCACCAAATTATGGTTCGTCATGAAGTTCCCGAGGGATCAAATCCACAAAAGTAAATGTCTCATCAAGGACACGAAAGAAGTAAATATTGCCGAAATGTCGATAGAATGGTGAAATGTGTTATGAATCAATTAGTTTCATCAATGTCATTGTTTCTGATCCCCCAGATGAGGCTCACTCAAAGGGAACCGATGAAGAACTTCCTGCTCAAGAAGTTGTGCATACATACACAAATGAAGAAGGTTTGAATACAAGAAACCAAAGGCTTACCCAGAATCTAGTTATTACTACTAATAATCAACTACCCCCTCTCGGACAGGTGTCTAAATGGGAACGGAAAGAATCAAGCTATATTCCACCCTTCCTCTGGAGAATTCCAATCAATATCCTTAGAAAAAAGAGTTTCACAACAGGAGGAAGAAATGAAGGAATTAAGGAGGTTGAATGTAGAACTACTTCAAGGTAGTATTCATCCTAATCATGATGGAGTCATTAATCCAAGATAATTTGTTGCATTTACTCATATGGATCAAAAATATCCTCCTTTACTAGTACACCATCACAGGTCTAGTCCTATGGGTCAAGCACAACAACAATCGGTTGTGCTACCATCAGTTGCTGTACCAACCACCACACCTATCCAAGATCCAGTTATTGCACCTACTCAGGTACAAGCTCTGTTAGATGTTTCTCAAAAGATAATGACTACCATTGAGTTATTAACAGCTCAGTTGGAAGATATAGTGGGAAAATGTTCTCAAATACAACCAGAAAAGAGAGCTTACCCTGAATGTGTTGATGAAATTCCACCCCCATCAAATTTTTCAAGTACCACATTCCCAATATTTAATGGTTTGGGAGACCCAGAGCCACACATAACACATTTTGCATCTTATTAAAATCCTATGATGGGAACCCCTCAGCAACAAGAAGCAGTTAAGCTCTGGTGTTCTGTACAGTCATTACAAGGGAATGATTTTGTCTGGTATACAGGCTTGTAATCCTTGTAAATTACTGGGTGAGAGGATCTCTATCAATGATTCCTTCTTCAATTCAGCACATATTTTCCAATGACAACAGTTTTTGATCTAACAGATTGTATGAAATGTGAGAATGAAAGGGTTTCAGATTTCATTGCTCACTGGAAGGGATTAAAAAATTCCCTGAGCTTAGCACCCCTCATGAAGAGTTGTTTCCAATCTGTCTGGTAAATTTTTGTGATGAGTTACGCACACCATTGATCACTGTGAAATACACAGGAGGGTTTCGAGACCTTACTCCAATCGCTCAGCAAATTTAAGACTCTCTAGTGAAGACTAAGGATAAAACTCTTGTAATTCCTTCAGGTTCAGGAAGGAGAATGGGTAAAGCAGATACTACTATAGTTACGCTTAAACAAGCACATTTACCTTCATCGACTTCAAAAACATTATCTTATCAAAGGGCTCCACCTCCTAAGAATCAACAACAGAGTCTGTTTCATCAAGATGATCAATGAGATCAATGATTGAAACAATTTGAGGATCTAAAGAGAACATTTTACTCTTTACAAAATGAAAAAGTTCTTGGTTACTTCATTTCGGCTCTGGAAAATATTTTGGTTCAATTTCCAAGGCCCAAAAATCCTAACAAGGAAGGAGATGAAGATCGTCCCAATTATTTCCCATTTCATCTGATATTGGGGAATCCCATTCAAGAGTTTTTTGTCTTCAAATACCTCCTACAAAAGATGGTGGACTCAAGACAATTCAAATTGAAAGGTTCTTCAGCTCAGGTATCATATGTTACTGCTACAAATCCAGAGGTAGAAGGAGAGTGACAAGAAGTCAAAAACAAAAATGTACAGAAATATGATGATTGGATGGTCAGAAAAATGATCAACCGAACTCATTCCATTTTGCAAACACAATTGAAGAAACCAATTATGTCTTCTGCTATGAATGCCACAACAAAACCCTCTTCATCAGATAGAAAATTTTCAAAGAAAAGGCATAATTCAAAGAAAGAATAACAAACAGAAGAAGATGAGGTTGTGTCGAAAACCAAGTTGTCTTTGACTCTGGCCGTTTTTTTTCATCTAATTCAAATGCACGGGCACCGCCCCACCAAACGACACAACCTAAATTGGCTAAATAGGTAGAGTCTTCATCAGATGAAGAGTTAATTTTTGGTTTTGTTAACATGATTCACTTAATAGATCCTTATGACATTCATAGCTTCGATGTTGATGAGCCATAGTTCCCTGTATCAAAAAGAGGAATTAGATAGATTTCCTGAGGTCAGGGATACAGAGGAAGATGTGGATATCCCAAAATCCACTATTCCAATCCTACCCTATCTAGAACTGTGTATGCGGCAGAAACTCATGGAAGAGCCCTTCTGCAGGCTCAACAAGAACAAGCAAATTCTTCCACCAATAGAAGATTTCGTCCGGACATAGTTATTATGGATGATCGGATAGAGGTTCCACCTTCTTCCTCTCAGAAAGTAAATAAACCTATTCGGTCTAATATTCCAAATCCATGGGTATTTCCAACTCCTACCCCGATATAAGATGCATCTACTTCCAAAGAATCAGCTTCTAAGGCACCTACGAAACCACATGTTTATGTTCGGAAACACAGACCTCTGGATAAAAAATATGTTGTCTTGAAGCATTTATCCCATGTACTGGACATGTTATCAATTTGGGATGCCTTTAATATACCCAAGGATCTTCGAGAGGCACTCATTGAGGAATTGTAAATTCCTTTAGAGTTCGAAACAGAAATTGATGCAGCTAAAGTCTACCATGTAGAGAATACTCCTGAATAATTCCATGCTGTGATATCTTTCATAGATGAAGATGAATATGCTGTTGTGAAAGGACTTATTAGTCCCGTGTATTTATCTGGCATGGTTAATGGTGTAGACATCCGAAGATATTTCATTGATAATGGTTCAGAAGTCAAGCCTATCTCCATTCGTACAAATCGTCGATTGGGCCTCACAGTATCTGATTTATCTCCTTCAACTTTGATGTTACAAGGATATGATAAAAATGAACAAGAACCATTGGGCGAGATTACACTCAGAACTCAGTTTGGAGACCATGTATCCAATTCAAATTTCATGATTGTTTATCATGATACAAAATTCAATGTTTTGCATGGGAGACCTTGTCAACAACAACATGAATCTATCCCTTCATCATACCATCAATGCCTCAAATATTGTTTCGAATGTCAAATTGGGACATTTTATGGTGATAAATTCCCTTTCAAAACATGTGAATCTCAATACATTGAGGCAGAATTATATCACATGAAGGGTAAGGAGAAATCCATGATGAAGGAGGTCACCAAATTTAATGTTCCATATGGTTTGTAAAAGATTCCAGTAAACTCATTCACACATGTGAGTACAGATTATGTGTTTCATATTAGTCAAATTGACATGATATACCAGAATCCAAATACTCTTATAAAAACATCCATAATGTCAATTATGGCAATCAAGCCAGATTGCATGGTAGAAAGTGGTGATTCACCAAGAAATGATAAAAGCTCAAAAGAAGATGTCTTCATTTAATCCACTGATATCTAGTAAGTCTATACTTCGCCAACCAGGCTAGAAGAAGTTATAGAAATGTCAGGTGTGAATGATGATAATGATTCTCAATCCATCGTCTCCTCTTTGTTACCCATGGAAATCCTTTCATCATCAATAGGGCTAGAAAAGGAAGCCTCTTCTTCAAGATGTTCAAATTTTAACCTCTCTCTTGATCATGTAAATTCTTCTTCATCATCTACTATGAAAGTAGAAAAATAATAAGTAACACATGTTGAAGATGAATAGGAATATCTTAGGGATGCTCCTCCAGCATTTGAAGAGGGTCTCTCTACCATTTTGGATGAAATCAGAGAAATAAATCTGCGTTCAAAAGAATATCCATGCCCCACTTTAATTAGTACGGCCATGAATCTTTAAGAATATGAAATGTATAATTCATTTTTAAAGAAAAATCGAGATATATTTGCATAGAACTATACAGAGATGCCAGATCCTGATCCTGACGTTTCTACTCGTCATTTGGTTAGCCAAAAGAACATCGAGGATTCAAGCAAGCCGCAAGAGGAAAACACCCAAATTATGCTTCCAAAATTGAAGTTGAATTAGATAAGCTTATCAAAGCTAACTTCGTCATAGAAGTTCAATATCCCAAATGGATGGCTAATATTGTCCCTGTGAAAAATAAAAATAGACAAATTAGAGTTTGCATTGATTTCAGAGGTCTTAATCTGTATTGTCCTAAGGATGATTTTCCAATTCCTATCATAAAACTCTTAATTGATGCAATAGCTAGCTATGAAGCACTTTTCTTCATGGATGGACATTCTGGATATAATCAAATCTGAATGGGTCCAGAAGATAATGAATCTACAGCCTTCAGAGCCCCTCTGGGGGTGTTTTGCTATCGGGTAATGCCATTCGGCCTAAAGAATCCATACACAACATATCAGTGCGCCATTCATCGTATCATCAAACCATTTTCAGGGAAATTTGTTGAATGTTATGTAGACGCTATGGTGGTTAAATCCAAACAAAGTTCTAATCACTTGGAATATTTGGAAATCATATTCCACAAACATTAACAACATAATTTTAAGATGAACCCCTTTAAATGTGCTTTTGGGGTACCCTTAGGAAAATTTCTTAGCTTGGTTGTATGCCATAATGTTATTGAAGTCTATCCTGGAAAGTCTATAACGACCCATACTTTACATACATTGTTAATACATTAAAATTGAATCATTCTTATTACAACATATAACAAAACCCCGAAAGGACCGTATAGGTATAGTGTCTTTAGAAAATGGGAAACATAAACAACTGGTTCATAAAGCATCAACTTTGCCTCCCACTTATTTCATCATATCTAGAGTCCCTTTTTGGCATATCCTACTTAATAACCTTCTTCCTGACCTGGGGAAAGAAAACATACAAAAGGGTGATCTCAAATGCTCAGTAAGGGTAATCAAAATAAATATCAATCACATCTTATACACAATCACATAACTTTTGAAAATCTTAACCGGCAAAAGAGATCATAATTTCATAACATGGGATAAATCATGGTAGTGAAATGTAATCACAATAATAATAACTTAAAACATGAAACTTTGTGGAATACACACATAATCATATAGAATCATTTCTTGTTAGTCAAGACTCATTGCCGAGACTATCTTAGTGGACAAAGTCCCTTTCTAAACTGAGTCACCCTCGATTCAGTCCTATTTCACTGAACTGGTATAAACTACCGTTCCAGCCATGTTTATCACATGAGATATAAAATCTTTACCCAATGAATTAGAGGGAGATATAGGTCCCACCCATCTCATAATGATACCGTTCATATGTGTGTCACAAAATCATAAACCATACATCATAGCATAACCCATGTAATAAAAATGGGATTCTTAAACAACCTGACATCAGAAAACAATTCATATAAGATAAAGGAATTCATAAAAAATATTTCCATTACAACATAATCAAATCCATGTAAAAATAGGGATAGAAACAGAACCCTTTACTATCTTAGATGGAATATAATTTTGATAAAACACTTGAACTCCATTCTTGAGGAAAATATCATTTCTGCTTCAAAAACACTTTTCATTTATTAACATGTCGTACAATCATAAACTAAAAGAAGTTGATTAAAAATAAACTTGAAAAATTGTAAAGGAAGCTTCTTGGAAATAATGTTTTAAAAATCCATTCATGCTGTATAAGTTAAAAAAACATTATTCTCGTACTTTTGTCGGAAAAGTCAAAAAAGTACCTCGTACGAAAAACGACAAAAGATTCTTTCATATCTTTTACTAAAAACTCACCGAAGGGTAAAATAGGATTTAAAAAATTGTAGGTGAATGGAAATAATATTACATATTGAGGAAACATGGATGTGGATGATAAAATACACCCCAGTAAATACTAGAATATAAACAATCTTAGATAAAAATGAGATTGTGATATTTCCCTTACCTTAGGTCCGACTTTTGTTGTAAGTGTCCGAACCTCCTGTATAATGATTTAAATAATGTTATTGACTTATTCCAGAATCAGAATTATTTTTTTATCTCATATATGGTCATATTCTTAGCTTCTTAGTAGTAATATTTCATTGCTACTTGTTATTCGGGTGTTTATATCTTTTTGTTCTTATGCGTGTTTTGTCGAATAAATTATTATTCTTATATTTAGGTTATAGATACCTCATTTCCAGAATGGTATTAGTGTAATATATATCATATTCATTCATTCAATTCATTTATATAATCATTATGAAATGAAGATCATGTAGAACGAGTCGCATCACATTGTGGAGACGGTATTCCGTACGTACGCACGAGTGATGATATCATTCCTATGATTGTGGAATTGTATTGGAGTATATGTATACTATTTCAGAATCAATATCACTTTATAATAGTCAAATATAGTCATTATTTACACCATTATACCCATCCAAGTAAGGTGGTGGTGGAAAATAGATTACACCACGTCATGGAGACGGTATTCCGTACGTATGCACGTGCGGTGATTTCTTTTTCCGTAAGATAGATAGATGGTGAAATAGGGTTTTTTTATACTTATAATAACATATCAGTATATGAGTGATACTGATGTTATTACTTCATAATGAAACAACTAAAGAATAAGAAGTGGAAGAAGAAATAAAGATGAAAGAATCGGTAACGGACATTACCTCTTCTTTGAAGTGCTTCTTTGAGACCTTCTTTTAGGGCACTAAAATTGGTCTTTGAAGAAGACCAGGACCTCTAGGATGTCTCTAGGGAAGTCGAGAGGAGAATGTGGCAGGGTTTGGCCGAGCTTGAAGGCTCAATGTTGTGTCAAGAAGAGAGGGAGGAGGTTCCCTTTTATAAATGAGGAGAGGGGCACCTTTGGGAAAACTAAATATATTATTTTATTATAAAGTCAATTTCGGTTTTAAATAGCTCCAAATTGATATATTTCGAAGCTAAGGTGGGGATGAGTCGAAATACTATCATCCAATTTAATTTAGACAAGTTTAGGTTCCTATTTTAACCTTATAATTTAGATTTCACATTAAGTTAAATAATTTTACTTTTACCATGTCTTCTTTTGTTCTTATACTATAAGGTTAATAAACTTACTATAAGCAGCCAAACGAACCCCAATTTGTTTATTATTAATATATATAACCTTATCTAAGTCATTTGTCCGAACCTTATATTTTTTAGGAATAAAATAACAATTACCAATATAATATTTGTTTTAAAAACTATTTTATGTCAATTTTGACACTATTTAGTAATTGATTTTTGTGAAACTCATGACAGAATTATTAGTTTGAAAAAAGTTAATTAAATCAATACTAACAAGTCATATTAACCTAGAAAATAAGTGGGATTCATAAAAAGTCTCAAATTACATTTATTTTTGTGTTTATAACATCAATTATGTCAATATTTCATTAATAAGATAATTACTGCATCATCATTGTGTCATAAATAAATTAATTTATTTAATGTCTAAAAATTAAAAATAAAACATCATTATGTATGAAATCTTTTTATCTTTCTAAATAATATTTATAGTCGAATTTATCTTATGTATAACCCCATATTAAAAATGATTTACTTATTAAACTTTGATTTTAACTATTTTAACCCTACTTTAAATAAATTAATAATAAATGTCCTAATCTAATCCAAGTGGGCCTAAATGGTCATATTTTACTCCTAAGTTTGTTTTTGGTCGAATTACACTTATCCAATAGAATTAGGGCATGTGTTAAGGTAATAATAATATCATCTTTACCCTTAATTACCCTATTTACTTTTAACTGTGGTAAAAAAAGTAAAAAGATACTATTCACCAAAAATTATTTTAATCTCATTGAACCACATTTTAGTTCTTGATATTAACCGTGTCTCTCAGATTTTAGAAATTCCACTCACAGAAATGGTAAAATTTTATTTTATGAAAAAATTCAGTTTTTTAACTACCACTTAGTGGTTTCACTATTCATCAAAAATTGAAAGTTTTCAGAAAAATACCAAAATTTCTCCCTAGGCTAATTTCGATATTCTGAATCCAAAAATGAAGTCCATTTTGAAAAATAAAATTTCAAAAATTTCAAAAAGTGGTTATTACTATTCATAACGGCTAGTTTTAATAATATTTTAATAGCATATCGTTGTTTAGTGAAACTCGGTATTGCGTATGACGCAAGCTATCGAGGAAGGTCGCGATTTCGTGTAAAGAAAGCCAAGCAAGTGTTTTGTAAAAAAATATTCCTTTGATATTTTATATAACATAAAAGTCTCGGGTGTTACATTCTTCCCCCCTTAAAATGAATTTCGCCCTGAAAATTTGTCACTTTGTAACAAACAGATGAGGATACCTCTCCATAATCATATCCTCAAGCTCCCATGTAGCTTATTCTAATTGGTGGTTCCTCCATAAAACTTTCACCAATCGAGTGGTCTTGTTTTGTAGGACTTTTTCGCTACGATCCAGAGTCTCTATCGGTTGTTCTTCATAAGAAAGATCTTGCTCCAGCGGTACAACTTCTGAGCTGAGTACATGTGAAGGATCAGGTATGTACTTTCTCAGGAGAGATACATGGAACACATCGTGAACTTGAGAGAGATTCGGTGGAAGCGACAATTGGTAATCTACCTTCCCAACACGATCCAGTATTTCGAAAGGACCGATATATCTAGGGCTCAACTTCCCCTTCTTTCCAAATCTCATAACCCTCTTCCAGGGAGATATTCGTAAGAACCCTTTATCACCCACTTCAAACTCTAGTTCTTTTCATCAGTTGTCGGCATAACTTTTCTGTCGACTCTGAGCTACTCTTATGTGTTGTTGAATAGATCTGACAATTTCTGTTATTTCATCAACGAGATCAGGTCCTAATAGCTTTCTTTCCCCAACTTCATCCCAACAAGTTGGAGTCCTCCATTTCTTTCCATAGAGTGCTTCATAAGGAGCCATCTGAATACTGGAGTGAAATCTATTATTATAAGAAAATTCCACCAAAGGTAGGTGTTGATCCCAACCTCCTTTGAAATCCATAGAGAAAGCTCTCAACATATCTTCTAGGGTTTGAATTGTTCTTTCAGACTGACCGTCTATCTGAGGATGATAAGCAGTGCTGAAACTCAACTCTGTATCCAGAGTATGCTGAAGACCTCGCCAGAACATCAAGGTAAATCTCGGATCCCGATAAGATATAATAGAAACTGGTACTCCATGCAATCTTACCACTTCCTTTAAATATATCCTGCAAGCTGATCCAGAGAGAAATCCTCTCTAATAGCAATGACATGTGCATACTTTGTAAGATGATCAACTATGACCCAGAGAGCATTATTGCCTTTGGATGTTTTCGAAAGTCCTGTGACAAAGTCCATAGTGATGTTTTCCCATTTCCATTCGGGAATGGGTAATGGTTGTAACATCCCCTTAGACTTCTATCTCTCAGCTTTAACTTGCTAACAAACCAAGCAACGAGATACATATTCAGCAACATATCTTTTCATGCCATCCCACCAGATGTACTCTTTCAGGTCCCTATACATCTTCGTGCTTCCAGGATGAATAGAGAATGAAGAACTATGAGCCTCATATAGCATATCCTTCTTTTAATTGCGGGATGGGAGGAACACAAACCTGATTTCTGAACTTTATTATCCCATCACAATCAAGGTTGAATTCAGGAATATTTCTCACCTTCTTTTGTAACTCGACATCTTCTTTCGGTGCCTCTTTAATCTTCACATGTATAGATGGTTGAACATTCATTTGAGAAAGATAATATTTTTCCCCTTCCATTATAATTCCAAGATCCATCCTTTGTAAATCCATAAATATTGGATCTTTTGGGATCCTCATCATGGATAAACTAGCATGGTCTTGTCGACTTAATGCATCCGCCACCTTGTTTGCTTTCCCAGGGTGGTAATGGATTGAGCAGTCATAATCCTTAATCATCTCCAACCATCTTCTTTGACGCATATTCAGCTCCTTTTGTGTGAAAATATACTTTAAACATGTATGATCAGTATAAATATCACATCTTTCACCATAAAGGTAATGCCTCCAAATATTTAATGCAAAGACTACCGCATCTAACTCCAAATCATGAGTTGGGTAATTTTGCTCATGTATTTTCAACTGTCGTGAGGCATAAGCTATCACCATATCATTTTGCATAAGAACACACCCCAATCCCTTCTTGGATGCATCACTGTAGATCACAAACCTTTCTCCACTAAAAGGCAGTGTGAGAACAGGTGCACTGGATAACCTTCTTTACAACTCCTTGAAATTCTCTTCACATTCCTCTGTCCAGACAAACATAACTCCTTTCTGAGTCAACTTGGTGAGTGGATTAGATAATCATGAAAAATCATTCACAAAACGTCGATAATATCCAGCCAAACAAAGAAAACATCGGATCTCTGTAACTGTTGTTGGTCTCGGCCATCTTTCGATAACCTCTGTTTTTGCTGGATCCATAGATATCCCCTCTTTTGAGATTATGTGACCCAAAAATGCAACTTTTTGAAGCCAAAATTCACACTTGGTAAATTTGGCATAAAGCTTCTCCTTTCTCAGGGTCTTAAATATAATTATCAAGTGATCTTCATGTTATTCCTTACTCTTTGAATAGACAAAAATATCGTCTATAAAGACTACCACAAATTGATCAAGATTGTCTCTAAAGACTCTATTAATCAGATCCATGAAGATAGCAGGGGCATTAGTAAGACCAAATTGCATAACTATAAATTCATAGTGTCCATACATTGTACGGAAAGTTGTATTTGGTATATCCTCCCTTTTGACCCTTAATTGATGATACCCTAAAAGAAGATCAATCTCGAAAAAGTATTGAGCTCTGCGTAGTTGGACAAATAGGTCATCAATGCATGGGAGAGGATATTTGTTCTTGATAGTGATCTTGTTAAGTTCTCGATAATCAATGCAGAGTCTCATTGATCCATCTTTCTTCTTAAGAAATAGAACAGGTGCTCCCCAAGGTGACGCACTAGGGAATATGAATCCCTTATCAAGATTCTCTTGGAGTTGCTTCTTTAATTCCTGCAACTCAATTGGGGACATTCTATAAGGTGTCTTTGAAATAGGCAAAGCACCCGGTACGAGTTCTATTGAAAACTCAACTTCACGATTTGGTGGAAGACCCGGTAATTCCTCCGGAAAGACATCATCAAACTCCCGTACAATGGGAATATTCTTAATCATGAGTTTCTCACCAACCATTTGAGATAAATAACCTTCATTTAGTGTAATCAATACCCATAAAATGGAAGAAATTTCCACTGGATGGTTATGTTCATCCTTACATTGATAAACGATCATAGATTGATATGGAATATGAAATGTGACTTCCCTTCATTGGAAATTGATATGATCTCCCTATAAAGAAAGCCAATCCATTACAAGAATCACATCAAATTACACTATAGTAAGGATCACAAGATTTGCAGGAATCACTTTCCCACAAACTTCGATCCGAGAAGAATTATAAACTTTTGATGTGACTGTTGTGCCATTAGGTGTTGTCATAGCTAACTCAACATCTAATTGTTGAGGTAATATGGTGATACCCATAGAAAATTATTCAGAAATAAAAGAGTGGGTGGATCCAAAATCAAATAAAACGTTTACTACTTTAGAGTGGATGGTAAGTGTACCTTTCACCACATCGTTATCGTACTCCACATCGCTGATATAAATTGCATGTGACTTTCCTTTGTCTTTAGCCTTAAGAGTTTGTTGATGTCGACCATCATCATCAACCCTTGGATTAGGGAATTTATTGGCATAATGCCCCATCTCCTTGCACTTGAATCATTGATGTGTAGTAGGTTCATTCTGTGTATCCCTTCCTTTGTTTGCATAATTAGACATATTCTTCCCATCATCGCGGCATTCAAATGCCCGATGACCTTCCGTTCCACATTTGAAACATTTACTTGTCCCTTCAAGACAACTCCCTCCATGTTTCATTCCACAATTTGAGCATAAGGGAAAGCTCATCTTCTTTTCAGTGTGCTCTTTAGATTTTCCTTTGAATTCAATTTTCCTCTTCTTATCAAACCCATATGACTGATGGGTTACTCCAATCTCCATCTCAACTTGGAGAGCACATCGAACGATTTCCTCGTAGCTATTGAAGTCCCTTATGGCTAAGGCCCTTCGAAGACTTGGTTTTAAGCCACTAAAGAATCGATCGATATTACTCTTAGGTTGGATAATAATAACAGAAGCATACCTTGCAAGTCTCGTAAAATTTGCTTCATAGGTACCAACAGATTCATCATAATTTTTCTTCAGTTTAAGAAAATCTTTCTCCATATTTGTTCAGAGAATACGAGGGAAGTACTTATTGAAAAATAAGTTCTTGAACTCGTCCCATTCCATGGACTCAATTTCATCCCTTTGCCTCGTATTCTTAATAAGATTCCACCATTGATCAACATCACCCTCCAAAAGATACACTTCTAGGATGACTTTATCATGCTCAGAACATTGAAGAACTGAAAATATCTTTTCATTAGTACTAATCCATTGTTCAGCAACTAATGGATCAGTAGACCCGCTAAAAGAAGTTGGACGCTGCCTCATGAAGGATTCAACAGAATGTTGCTCCTTCCTTTGATCGTTTGGAAGTCATTCATGATTCATAGCTTGAGATTGTTTTGTGAGCATGGATACAAGATTTTTCATTCCAACTCCCATAACGTTTGGTTGCTCAGGGGGACAATCCTTTCATTGCCCGTCGCATTCCGCAATAACACGATTCCTTCGGGTTCCAGCCATTGACTAAAACCAAGAAGAATACTGTGAGAAACACTAATTATAATAGGAAAACCAAATAATAAAGAATAAAATTTCACACTTAAGGTCTTATCCTAGGTTATTCATGGCCATTTATAAAACACTAAGATTGTGTTCTATGCTTAGACTTATCCTTTGGGTTCTTACTAAGGATTTCACATCCTAGTTTCCAAAGGTTGACGATACCTTTCCTCTGATAGCAACTATAACAACCCATAATTTACATAAATTGTTAATACTTCAAAATTGAAGCATACTTATTACAACATATAACAAAACCACGAATGGACCGTATAGGTATAGTGTCTTTAGAAACTGGGAAACATAAACAACTGGTTCATAAAGCATCAACTTTGCCTCCCACTTATTTCATCATATCTAGAGTCCCTTTTTGGAAAATCCTACTTAATAGCCATCTTCCTGACATGGAGAAAGAAAACATACAAAAGGGTGAGCTCAACTTCTCAGTAAGGGTAAACAAAAGAAATATCAATCACATCGTATACACAAGCACATAACTTTTGGAAATCTTAACCTTCAAAAGAGATCATAATTTCATAACATGGCATAAATCATGGCAGTGAAATGTAATCACAATAATCATAACATAAAACATGAAACTTTGTGGCATACACACATAATCATAGAGAATCATTTTTTGTTAGTCAAGACTCATTTCCAAGACTATCTTAGTGGACAAAGTCCCTTTCTGAACCGAGTCACCCTCGTTTCAGTCCTGTTCCACTGAACCGGTATAACCTACCGTTCCAGCCATGACTATGTCATGAGATATAAAATCTTTACCCAATGAATTGGAGGGATATATAGCTCCCACCTATCTCATAATGATACCATTATTATGTGTGCCACAAAATCATAAGCCATACATCATAGCATAACCCATG
The DNA here is from genome assembly GCA_963277665.1 of Viscum album. Classification (NCBI taxonomy): domain Eukaryota; kingdom Viridiplantae; phylum Streptophyta; class Magnoliopsida; order Santalales; family Viscaceae; genus Viscum; species Viscum album. The sequence continues at coordinate 1,512,654,241 of OY728122.1, read as the reverse complement.
TAATAAAAATGGGATTCTTAAACAACATGACATCATAAAACAATTCATATAAGATAAATGAATTTATAAAAAATATTTCCATTACAACATAATCAAATACATGTAATAATAAGTATGGAAACATAACCCTTTATTATCTTAGATGGAAAATAATTTTGATAAAACACTTGAACTCCATTCATGAGGAAAATATCCTTGCTGCTTCAAAAACACTTTTCCTTTCTTAACAAGTCGTACAATCATAAACTAAAAGAAGTTGATTAAAAATAAACTTGAAAACTTGTAAAGGAAGCTTCTTGGAAATAATTTTTTATAAATCCATTCATGCCGTATAAGTTAAAAAAACATTCTTCTCGTACTTTTGTCAGAAAAGTCAAAAAAGTAACTCGTACGCAAAACGACAAAATATTCCTTTCATATCTTTTAGAAAAAAACTAACCGAAGGGTAAAATAGGATTTAAATAATTATAGGTTAATGGAAATAATATTACATATTGAGGAAACATGGATGTGGATGATAAAATACACCCCAATAAATACTAAAGTATAAACAATCTCGGATAAAAATGAGATTGTGATATTTCCCTTACCTTAGGTCCGACTTGCTTTGTAATTGTCTGAACCTCCTATATAATTATTTAAACAATGTAATTAACTTATTCCAGAATCATATTTATTTTTTTGATATCATATATGGTCATATTCTTAGCTTCTTAGTAGTAATATTTCATTGCTACTTGTTATTCGGGTGTTTATAACTTTTTGTTCTTATGCGTGTTTTGCCGAATAAATTCTTATTCTTCTCTTTAGGTTATAGATACCTAATTTCCAGAATGGTATTAGTGTAATATATATCATATTCATTCATTCAATTCATTTATATAATCATTATTAAATGAGGATCATGTAGAACGAGTCGCATCACATCGTGGAGACGGTATTCCGTACGTACGCACGAGTGATGATATCGTTCCAATGATCGTGGAATTGTATTGGAGTATATGTATACTATTTCAAAATCAATATCACTTTATAATAGTCATATATAGTCATTATTTACACCATTATATTCATCCAAGTAAGGTGGTGGTGGAAAATAGACTACACCAAAGCGTGGGAACGGTATTCCGTACGTACGCACGCGCGGTGATTTCTTTTTCCATAGGATGGATAGATGGTGAAATAGGGTTGTTTCATACTTATAATAACATATCAGTATATGAGTGATACTGATGTTATTACTTCATAATGAAACAACTAATGAAGAAGAAGTGGAAGAAGAAATAAAGATGAAAGCATCGGTAATGGACATTACCTCTTCTTTGAAGTGCTTCTTTGAGACCTTCTTTTAGGGCACTAAAATTGGTCTTTGAAGAAGACCAGGACCTCTAGGATGTCCCTAGGGAAGTGGAGAGGATAACTTGGTAGGGGTTTGCCGAGCATGAAGTCTCAAAGTGGTATGAGGAAGAGAGGGAGGAGTTTCCCTTTTATAAGTGAGGAGAGGGTCACCTTTGGGAAAACTAAAAATATTATTTTATTATAATGGCACGTTCGGTTTTAAATAGATCCAAATTTATATATTTCGAAGATAAGGTGGGGATGGGTCGAAATACTCTCATCCAATAGAATTTAGACATGTTTAGGTTCCTGTTTTAACCTTATCATTTAGATTTAACATTAAGTTAAATAATTTTACTTTTACCAAGTCATCTTGTGTTTTTATACTATAAGGTTAATAAACTAACTATAAGCAGCCAAACGAACCCCATGTTGTTTATTATTAATTTATATAACCTTATATAAGTCATTTGGCAAAACCATAGATTTTTAGGAATAAAATAACAATTACCAATATAATATTTGTTTTAAAAACTATTTTATGTCAATTTTGACACTATTTAGTAATTGATTTTTTTGAAAATCATGAAAGAATTATTAGTTCGAACCAAGTACATTAAATCAATACTAACATGTCATATTAACCTAGAAAATTAGTTTGATTCATAAAAAGTCTCAAATTACATTTATTTTTGTGTTTATAACATCAATTATGTCAATATTTCATTAATAAGATAATTACTGCATCATCATTGTGTCATAAATAAATTAAATTATTTAATGTATAAAATTACAAATAAAATATCATTATGTAAGAAATCTTTTTATCTTTCTAATTAATATTTATAGTCAAATTTATCGTATGTATAACCCCATATTAAAAATTATTTACTTATTAAACTTTGATTTTAACTATTTTAACCCTTCTTTAAATAAATTAATAATAAACGTCCTAATCTAATCCAAGTGGGCCTAAATGGTCATATTTTATTCCTAAGTGTTTTTTGGTCGAATTACACTTATCCAATAGAATTAGGACATGTGTTAGGGTAATAATAATATCATATTTACCCTTAATTACACTATTTACTTTTAACTGTGGTAAAAAAAGTAAAAAGTTACTATTCACCAAAAATTATTTTCATCTCATTGAACCACATTTTAGTCCATGATATTAACCGTGTCTCTTGGATTTTCGAAATTCCACTCACAGAAGCGGTAAAATTATGTTTTATGAAAAAATTCAGTTTTTTAACTACCACTTAGTGGTTTCACTATTCATCAAAAATTGAATGTTTTCAGAAAAATGCCAAAATTTCACCCTAGGCTAATTTCGATATTCTGAATCCAAAAATGAAGTTAATTTTGAAAAATAAAATTTATAAAATTTCAAAAAGTGGTTATTACAATTCATAACGGCTAGTTTTAATAATATTTTAACAGCATGTCGTTGTTTAGTGAAACTCGGTATTGCGTACGACGCAAGCTATCGAGGAAGGTCGCGATTTCGTGTAAATAAATCCAAGCATGTGTTTTGTAAAAAATATTCCTTTGATGATTTATATAACATAAAAGTCTCAGGTGTTACAAAGACAATATCAATCCTTGGTATGTCACCTCCTCAGAATTTGAACGAATTGAGAGGAATTCAAGGAAACATGGCCTATATTCGGCGTTTCATCGCCAATTTGGCATGAATAAGTTTACCTTTCACCAAATTGATGAAGATGGTAGTAAATTACCAGTGGACTGAATAATTTCAAGAAGAATTCAATATTCTGATGAAATGTCTCTTGAGTCCACCAGTATTAATTCCACTTGTTGAAGGAAGACCACTTATTCTTTATGTGACAGCTTTTCAGCGATCATTGGGAGCCTTCCTTTCCCAAAATAATGATGATGGGAATGAAAACAACCCTTACTATCTCATTCGTACTATCCTTGAAGCAGAAACCCAATATTAAAGTATTCAAAAGTGATGCCTAGCATTAATATTTGTAGTTTAGAAGTTGAGACACTACCTTCAACATCATGAGGTCCATTTGGTATCTCACAATAACCCAATGAAATTCAAACTTAGTTGTCTAATGCTTATAGGACGTCTATCATGGTGGGAAGTTATTTTGAAGCAATTTCATATCCAATTTGTGTCTCAAAATGCATTAAAGGGCCAAGCTCTAGCTGATTTCCTTGCTGAACACCCCTTAGGTAGAAGATACATCTTCAGATATTAAACTTCCTGATGAGGAAGTCTTCTCTATTCAAGATAGTTTTCAAACATGGGAAATGTACTTTGATGGTGCTTCCAAAAGTCCAACATGCAAGAAAATGGATGATTATAAATTCAACAAAGTTGAGTTAGGAAATGTGCTCATTTATCTAGAATAGGCAGTGCTACCCTATTCCTTCTCATTGTTGGGAGGTTAGACAAATAATGAAGCAGAATACCACGATCTCATCACAGGATTAGAGTTAGCGCTTCAGGCACAAGTGAATCACTTAAAAGTGAAAGGTGATTCAGACCTGTTAATAAAACAAGTAAATGGGGATTATGTAATCAGAAAAGAAGGGTTAACCCCTTTGTATGATTACATCAGAGAGTTAATGGCGGAGTTTCCTTCGGAACCGACATTTTATTATGTCCCAAGATCACAAAATTCCCCAGAGGATGCACTGGATAATATAGCTACAGCTCTAGCAGATCCAAATTGAGATGTGACAATCATCAGTATTGCCCACTGTCGTACAATATTACCTTATGTTCAGACAAGAACTAAGGAAATCAATGAAATTAGTCCCATTTCTGAATCATATTGTCATACTATGGGATGGATGACACCTATCAGGGAATACCTTCAAAATGGAACACTTCCACCTAATAGAGCCAGGAATGAACAAATCTGATGATGTGCGCTCAATTTCACTCTTTATGATAGACCAATTCACCTAGAAAAAATTCCCTAAAAAGTGGTTTTGATGGAATTAACTTCAGATGCATTGATGGTGAAGAGACAAGGGCTGTCATGAAATAAGTGAATGCAGACGTTTGTGGTGCCCATCAATCAGGACATAGACTATCTGATCAAATTCGAAGGCTTGGATACTTTTGGCCATCAATGATATATGATTGTGTTGATTTCACTAAGAAGTGTCATTCTTCCCATGTACATGCCAAATTCATTCATCAACCCCCAGAGTTTCTTCATACATCTAAATACTCATGGCCATTTTCCACTTGGGGAATGGATATTGTAGGACCTTATCCTTCAGCTACATCCAAGCAGTTTAAGTAAATTCTTACTGCAACTAACTTATTTTTCAAATGGGCAGAGGCAATACCTCTCAAAGAAGTTAGTTATAAAAGAATTTTTAGCTTCATCAAGTCTACAATAATTACCATATTTGGTGTCCCTCATACCATATTGATGGACAATGGCACCAACATCGGTTCATCTGAGGTAAAGAAGTTGTATCAAGAATACAACATCAAATACAATCATTCCTCTCGATATCTTGAAGCGGCCAATGGACCAATAGAAGCCTTCAATAAGACTCCTCCAAACATACTGCAAAAGATGGTGGATAAAGATAAAAATTCATGGCCTGATAAACTTTTTCATGCTTTATGGGCTTATCGAACCACCACCAGCACTGCAACGCGGTCAACTTTATATTCATTGGTATATGGAATAGAAGCTGTCTTTCCCATTGATGTTCAATTACCCTCACTCAGGGTAGCCATTTGTGATCAGTAATCTATAGATGAAAAATATCAAAAGTGATTAAATGAATTGGAATGATTAGACGAGAAAAGATTGTGCACTTTACACCACATGGAAGTTTATCAAAATCGAATAGCACGAGCTTTCAATGAAAAAGTACATATTCATTCATTCATTCAGGGAGAATTTGTATTGGTTCTCAGAACTCCAATGATACAAGGAAAGAAACCTCCCAAGCTGAAGCCATAATGGGAAGGACCTTATTCAAAACATAAGGTTTACTCCAATGGAGCTTATTCTTTAATCTCAATGAATGGAGATCTCATTATGACTCCAACCAATGCCAGATTTCTGATGAAGTATTTGGGGTAATAAAAATACATCGACGGTCCATGCATATCACCTTAAAATATTCGTACCGTTGTCTAAAATGAAGTTAAAATGTGTTGTCCTTACTGAATGACTTTAAACTACATACTCCCTTACGTCCAATATGATGTTAAACTGTGACGTCCTAGCTACATGGTTCTAAACTATACAGAATTACCTTATGTCCAGCAAGCTGTTAAACTGCATAACCGATGGTCCATGCATATGACCTTAAACTATTAGCACCATCGTCCAACATGACGTTAAACAAGGAAAAAGTCCCTAATATGTCCAACATGATGTTAAAATGTGTCATATTTTCCTTATTGTGTGACATTAAACTTCACAGTCCCCCTTACGTCCAACATGACGTTAAACTATATTGTCCCCATCGTCATAGCTACAGGATGCTAAACTGTACAACACCCTTATTGTCAAACATGACACAAAACTGTTTTCATGTCCAATATAACATTAAACTGTGTTTTTTCCCTACTACATGACACTAAACTGTGCAGCACCAATAGTCATCACTGCTAGACTTCAAACTACATAGTCCCTTTAAATGTCATACATGACATTAAAATGTGCATTGTTAAGGTTGTCTCTATCTCTTGTCTCTCACACCAAGTATGACTCACCTGATCTTAGAGTAAACATCAACCATAACACCCTCTCTAGGCCTCTAACCATGTGTAAGTCCCGACACTATTTTTTAGGTCGTTGTCCTCAAGAACAACTTTATCTCCAATTCATTCTTTAATATAACTACACAGACATTGATCCTTTCCTTTTAGGCTGGGTAAGTAGGCAACTTCTTGAGGTTCAAGCCCAAAATTAATCTCTTCACATCGGTTCACCTTCTTCTCATACAATGGTGATTTGTGAAACCACCCCCAGAACCGATATTTTTTTTACATTGGTTCACCATCATCCTTGCTATAAGAGGTTAAACTATTCACACTTTTGTCCGGTATGACAATAAACTACAACATTCTTTGACACCCTCACCTGAGAGGGAATAATTATTTACATTGATCTCCAATCATGTTATATTCTAAAGACTACGTGCATACATGGCAATGCCAGATCCTTTTATCTTGGGTCAAACCATCATTGCACTGAAGTCTCCTTCCACCCTTCACTTGTATGAACCAAATCTGTGCAAAGTGTATTTCAAGAACTACCTGCGGCATGATTCCCATACTTATGGGATACGTAGGAACATTCGAGCATCCCTCGAATCCGGCCCCATGTCTTTGGGCCTAACCCCAAATTTTACTTTCAGTCCATTGGCTGAAAATTCCCCCTGTGAAAACATGAATGTTGTATCGAAACCCTAGTCTTCATTCAATTCAGGTTTATAAATCACACTATGTATTCCTTATAATGGTATGAGCTCTATGAAACCAAACTAAGTTCTCCTACACTCTCGTCCCACATGATGTTAAAATTTATTTCAAGAACTATGTATGGCTTGATTCCCATCCTTATGTGATACGTAGTGAAGTCCAGCACCTCAATCCAGGACCCAGCCACAACATGATTATGGTTAGTATTTGTCTGTGTATCTCCTTCATTCATTGGACAATACTCATTTTCAAGTGTCATAATCCTAACCTTAAATACTTCCAGATCTCTATAGCCCTTCTCTTGACTTATGGTCACAAAATGTTTGATATATGAGAGTTCATTTTCCTGACTATGTAACACGTTCCCATAGGCGGCCTTGCATAAATAGTCTACATAACGGACTTGTCAGCCAAAAGATACTATTATTTGACTATGCATCCAATTCCCTTTGGCGGCCCTACAGAATTCAACCCCCTAACGGGTTTGTTAAATAGTAGTGGTAACTTCATTTTTTGGGAGGAAAACCTCTTTTGTTCTTATTTGTCTTAGTGAAAATATGTAGGGATCTGCAAAAAAATATCCATCCTTAACATATTTGTCTCATACTCATTTTCATGACCTCAATGTATTCAAGTCAATGGATTATATTTCCCTTCCCTACATTTGGATCAGACCTTCGTAGGAGTGACAATCATCGAATTCTTTGAAAATATTGATTGGAAATATCCTCTCTATATTGAAGTACCTCTCTCCACACCGCAGACTCTGTGCATTGGAAATTTTGAATCTCCATAAAATTCCACTATCTTTTAAGCAGTAGAAAAGTAAAATTTCTGAGAATTTATTTGCCTGACAATGTAGCATGTTCCCTTAGGTGGCCTTGCATAAGTATTCTACATAATAGACCTATCATCCAAAAGATGCTATTACTTTACTATGCAGCCAATTCCCTTAGGAGGCCCTACATAATTCAACCCCATAATGGGTCTGTTAAATAATAGTAACTTCATTCTTGGGAAAAAACTCTTCTAATGACTTTTAACCCTTTTTTCATATCATTCCTCATATTCAAAATTTCCTAAGTCAAAGTTTACATGTGTCCCTCCATACATGAATATGGTACTATGTTTTCAGAAAAATTATCAAGGAATTGAGTTAATATTAATCCATTTGGTCAAAGCTATTTTGACCATAAAAATTATCCTTTATATGTCCGACATGCATGACATTAAACTTCCCACAAAAGACAAGGGAACTCTGAATAAAAAGTCAAGTCCCATCTCACTAAACATATACTTCATATAATTTAGGTAATATTGAGAAATCAAAAAGATTCAAAGTTTGTAGGGTTATTTTTATAATCCTAGCAAAAAAATCAAACTATGTTTAGTAGGCCCATTGGATTAGGTAAAAATTAAAAGAAAGTAGAAAAAGAGGGCATGCGCAAATTATTCAAGATGAAAGTATTCTTTATTGATGGAAAATAATTAGAAGGACATCAACATATTGAAGTCTCTTCTCTTTTTCGGATTATTACAAAAGTCTGGGAACATAACTCTTCATTTGATTTACAGCATCCCGAGCATCATCAGAGACTACATGGAATTCATTCAGCCAACTGGATACAAAAAGAGATGCAGTGATACCAGATCTTCTTGGAACAATTGTAAAAGAATGTTCATGAGTGCGGTTTGACAAAAAATTTTGATGGTCAAACAGTGACTATGTTTCCGTCCAGGAGACTTGGATGATGGATACATGGACTTGAGAATGGAGAATTGGAAGTAAAGAGACATTTGGAGAGAGTACTCTTTTTAGATACTATTTCTAATGTCATGATAGTCCTCTCTCCACCAACCGGCACCGGAAAACATATCAGCCCCTGGTTTTCCATTTTAATATCTTCAAGTAAATGGCATGAACGAAAATTTTGAAAGTTCACAGCATTATTACTGCTCTTAATGCACAACATAACCTAAATAGAGGAGTAACTATGCGGCTTCATCTCATCCATATAATTCATTGCATCTAGAATGTTGACATCTTGCAGATGACAATGCCCATACAGATGCAAGTAGATGCTTTGTGGAAGGTTATGATGATACTTATTCAAGTACATGGACAAATATGGAAGAGTATTGCTACATTTATCATAGTAATCATGTCCTAAAATGTTCATCATATCATCAATTTTCTTGCTACCAAGTTCATCAGCAGTTCCGATTCTTCTAGGAGCCACTGAATCTACGCAGTGGTCAAATAATTAACTCCTAAGTGAGATGATTTTTCCTAAAATTTGTGATGAAAAAGTGAAAAAATGGCTATGTAATTAAGGCGCACAAGTCCAATTTTTGCACGTAAGTTTATTTGTGTCGCGAAAGTTTTGGGCGCAAAGGAATCACCGCGTAAGTGCAATTACCTTTACCGAAGCACGATACAAAGAACCATCTGAAAACAAGTCACTTGCGTGACAAAGGAAACTTTCGCGGTGAGAGCGGGAATCTTTGGGAACCGGTGGATTTGCGCGAGGAATGGTCGTATATTTATAGGCAAGGCTATACCCCTGTGTGTCGAAGCTTGCGCCACTCGAACCTGCGCGACGCAATCTGCACGCTCAACACTTCCGTACTGAAGTTTCCTTGGTTTTAGCCTTTTTCCTCAGAGTCACATACTCCTTCATTGGGATCCAACTCTGAGGGGGACTTTTGTTGACGCTCCTTTCGGTCACATAGTCTAAAAACTGACAAAAGGAAACACCTTAGTCCAAAGTGTTTCATCCTGTGAAGAAACATCAAAAATTGACAAAGGCATGAACAAGGATTTGTTTACACTTGGGTCATGCATGTTCCATCGTCGTTGCACAAGTATACTTGTGCACCTCCTATTAGGAATGCAGGTGAGATGTGTGCCCTAATTTATTTTCTCCGAAGGACTTAAATGGCCTATTAATACCCCTTGTGGGCCCCCCATTTCGAGGATAAAAAATCCAGAAACTCATATTTCATCTCTCGACGCCCTAGTCAATTCTGGAAGTCTTCCGAACACTTATAAGGTAATTTCTTACCTAGAATGGAAGATCAAAAGAGGGGGAAGAAGGCCTAAGTGCTGAAATTCATCAACACCTATGTGCCTAAGTGTCTAAACCTTAATGGAAGTGAAGACACTTGTGCGCCGCCTAATTCCTTCAACAAAACATGTGCTCCACTCATTTAAAAGTCATTAGGGATAATACTAAGGGCTTGAGCCAAGCCTTGTCCAAATATTACTCTATGCGTTGACCGGGACTCAAGTACCCAAGTGTCGCACAAGTATACCTGCGTGACCCAACAGGACCTGCGCGCCTACATTCTTTTGGGTTCCCCTCCTGTCCATTCATCTCTTTTCTTTAAATCTATATTTTCCTCTTCGAGATTTATCCTTCATAATCATCTTTAAATCCATTTATGGAATGATTCCTTGGTTGGCTTCCTTATATGAAAGGAATTCTATGGAACATCTCTTAAACCCTAGTGATTTACATATCTTTATATCAATAAGGTTAGATATTTCATTCATTCAACCTCATCCTTTAAGATGAGAAGATATTTTTGTCCATCCCCCTTAGGAGTAAGCCCCAAGTCCCCTATTTTGGGCCTTCCTTTCAGGAGTAATCCCTAATCATAAGTTCCCTAATTTTGGGCCTCCTTTTCGGGAGTAAGCCCCAGTCATAATTTTCCTAATTTGGGCCTCCTTTTCAGAAGTAAGCCCCAGTCAAAATTTCCATTAACATAGACCTCAATCTCAGGAATATATCATATGTATGAAGTCTCCTTAAAAATAGGGACTCTGTATCAGGAGTAAGCCCCAGTTATCAAGTCCCTTTAACCTGGACCTCCTTCTCAGGAATAATCCTCAGTCATAATTTCTCTTAACAAGTCTTAACTTCTTTTGATTTGGGGTTCCTTCTTAGGAATAAAACCCAATCACATGTATCCTCCTAAATTGGGCATCCTCCTCAGGAGTAAGCCCCAAGATAGAGTATCCAAATCTCTATAAAACACATATACCTTTATGGACCTCGTTCTCGGGCTTCTTCTCTAAAGTATGTCCTGATTATTATCTATTTGGGAATCATACATACATAAGCCCCATATCATTCTTTGTGACCGCATATTTCGTGGCACAAATTGTCAAGTTTACTGATACCTCTTGTTTCTTACACCGAGCATGACTCACGTGAGCTTAGAGTGTAAAAGTAAATACGACACATCTCTTTGGGCCATTAATCAAGCGTAAGCCCCACAATTCCCAACCGAACTATGTGGAATTTGATCTCGGCCTTAAAAGTGGAGTACATAGGAAGCCATTCTAAGGTTCAAGCCCATCACCCATTAATTATCATCTGTCCCATATGAAATTAAACTATATTTTAATTCCTGAACTACATGGGTTCTGATTCATTTTCTAAACAACGTTATGTAGGTATCCCATCTATGGGTACGATCCCAACTCTGAAATAATCCATGTCCTTCTGAACGATAATAAACTTTATGTGCCCCACTGTGTGGCTTTAAAACCAGTATGGTTATCATAATGAACAATATATATTTATATGATGTATTGAAGGATACCATTGACTAAGAATCTCTAACACATAAAGATGATTCTCTATGGATGAAGAACCTAAAATACATATAAAATATTATCTAAATATCATACATATTAATCATTGATTTTCAGATCTTAAGGAAATCCCATTTTCATACATGGTATTGTAATAAGGATTCACGAACATAACTTAAATCTATAAAGAGAGTCACAGAGTGGACAGTAATTCCCTTCATAGAGGTGTGATGACTCCGACCTCCCATCCTCTCGAACAATGCAAATTCTTAATCCTCATCGGTCCACAACTACTGACCACCTTCCTTTGGAAAGTAGTTCCAAATGGATATAAAATCATTGGATGGTTTCAGTTCTACAAATAAACCCGTTAGAAACCAATTGGAATGTTTGAACCTTAAAATAAACAAGTTCATCCCCATTTCTAGTGGAAATATGTATTAATGAAAACCGTACATCAATAGACTAACAAATACATTCCTAAAGTAATGTGTAGAGGAGAAGAAGATGATGTGGCCCGTAGAAGGAAGTGGGACACGCCCATTATTTTGGAATGAATTGATCCTTTTCATTTATTGGAAATGACAAATAGATTTATTCCCTAAATTGGTGAATATTAGTGGATTTTATTGAACATAACATTACATTAACATTCTCCTTTGGAATATCCCAATATGGTTACAAAAATTAAAATCTCAATTAATTTTTTCCATTAATTTAGCTATTAATGGACTATTTATGTATGAATGATAATAATATAGAGAGAGTTTAAATTTAATTTCTTCAAATGCGGTAACCCCATCTGATGATAAATTTGTATAAAAACAAATCATAATTTAATCACGACCTAATTAACACCACTCCCCACTTAGGAAATATACATACAATATGGTACCAACACAAATTACTTGTAATTTTTTTAACCCATGAATATCCTATTATGAAAGCTGTATTACATGAAAATTTATTGTTCCTTCCCAAATTCATTAGTACTATTGCATCATTTTATTAAATTTGAATAAGAAAATCATATTGATTCATGGTACCACAAAAAAAAAATTCCTCTTAATAGAAAAAAACATAGATGTTTTTGATTATTTAATGGATAATTATATTGAAAATATATCATTCATTGTCACTAGATGGTTCCTAAATATTTTAAAATAATAGATAAAATGAAAAATAAATTAAAATTGAGAAAAAATAAACAATAATTTTATTTTATAAATATATATTTTCACAAAAAATGAGGAACAAAAAGTGAAAATGAAAGTAGGATTCAGCACAATGAATTTTTTGGAATGAAACAATGATTTTCCAATAAGATTAATTTATATAAATTCACCTTACTATATTAAGAAAGATTAATTATTGAGACTTTATAATTTTTACACCATTATCCACCTACCCTTTTCTTCAAAACGACCACTTTTAAAATAGATCCTAATGGTTGTTGTTTAATTTATAGTATATATATCTAGATATATTTAAAAATTATATATATATTGTATAAATATAAGATTATACAAAAAAAATTTAAATTATAATGAGTTATTTTATTCATAAATTTTGGAAAATATATCTCACAAAATGGGAATGAATATTTAACAAAAGGTTGAGATATTAGATTAAAATAGAATAAATTGTGGAAATTAATTTTTTCAATGATTTATTAAATACTAATAGAAAAAGTGGATTTAATATTTAATGACTCTTTGTTAAAAAATATTAATTTCAAGATTGATTTTTATTTTTTTTAAGGAGACAAATTTATTTGAATAATTTATGATGTTTTTCCACAAGGAAATGAAAAATTATTTTTTTTATGTATAATTTTATAAGTAATATTAATAGGCATATAATTAAAATAATTTTTTCTGTAAAATTATACATATTATACTTAATTTAATATCTGTTTTATGATTTATATAAAATTACAAAAACTGAATTCATTTGGTTTAATTTTGAAGAAAATGATGAAAAATTAACAAAAGAAAAATATTGTGTTATATAAACATTCACTAGTAATATTTTTTTGGAGAAGATAAGAAGGTTAATAGAAACAGTACCATGGATTTAATTATATATACTTCACATGAATGTTTCCATTAATGAAAACCTGTTACAGTGACCCTAATGACATGTTACATGTAAAAAGACTTTATATTTAAAATATTTTATAAATAATTTAGAAAAAACAAACCTTCAGTTAACTCTATATTCATGTATTGGATATTGAATATTAAATATTGTCAAATTAATCCCTTACATATAATTTTTTTGGTTTCATATTTAATGGTATATTATTCAATATTTAATGGGTATCCTCTTATTTTACAATTTGTATTGATCACAAAGTGTCAATAAAATGGGGATTCTAACATAAAAAACACCATACATCCTGATCAGGGTTTAAAATTAGAGGAATGATCACTATTTGGGAGATCTAGTTTTGAAATTATAATCATTTTAACTTACATAGATTCTATGATGCTTCCCATTTCTACAATTGTGTACTCATCCAACCTATATAAATATTATTTTTTTGAATTTTGAGAAATAATGTCTAGACATATATAGTTTTATATATTTTTGAATGACTTTATATAAGTATATTAAAGTATATTTCTATTTCATAACTACACCATTAATGAATTCATCATTAAAATTTATATAAATGATTTCGTTTTAAGTATTTTTATAATTTTCCCTATTTTCAAAAATAATTGTAACTATTTCATTTGTAGTCATATTTAATAATATAAAATTTTCATTGCATATTTTGTTTCCCTTTATAATGAGTGGGTAGATTTTTATGAATTTTGGAATCAAGGGTATATGGAGAGAAATCAAATTTTTTTGTTAAATTTTATAAAAATTTGATTTCTGAATTTTTTATCAATATTGAATCATCAATTATATCTCATTATTATTAGTTAATTTACAATGGGACATGTGATGTTATTTTAGGAACTGAAGAAGAGATTTTTGGATGCCCCTCTTTTGTAAATACATTCCCCTAATGGAGAGTTTGTCATCTACAATAGTGCTTCTTTAAATGGACATGGTTGTGTTTTAATACAGAATGATTAGGTAATTGATTATGTATCAAGAGAATAAAACCTCATGATTTCAATTATCCCACGCAAGATTTTGAATTGCTGGTTGTGGATTTTTCATTGAAAACTAAGAGGTATCATTTATACGGAGCCAAATTTCAAATATATTTAGACCATAAAAGTCTGAAGTATATACTCGCTCCGAAGAAATTAAACATAAGATAGATAAGATGGCTTGAACTGATAAAGGATTCTGATTTCACAAGTAATTATCATCTGGAAAAAGAAAACAAAGTGGAAGATTCCTTGAGTTAGAAACATCATGCATCATTAACAATGTTACATTTAGAACATGATCCATTAATTAATAATTTGATTAATTTTGGATTAAAAGTTTTTGGTGCAAGGAATACCTATATTTTATCTTAGGTTTCTGTGCAGTAATCGTTATTAGATAGAATTATTAAATCACATAAAGAAGACAATGTGCTACAACAAAAAGTAGAATTGGTTAAAAAGGTTATGTTTCTAGAATTTATCCTTCATAAAGATTATGCTTTAATCATTGGAAATAGGTTGTGTGTGCCTTGTGATTCATAATTAATGAAATATTTTTTGTGTAGATATCATATTTTTCTATTTTACATTCATCCTGGTAGTAATAAGATGTACAGAGTCCTTTAGGAGTATTATTGGTGGAATGGAATGAAAAGATATATTTTTGATTTTACCGTGAAATGATTGATATGTCAACAGGTTAAAGTAGAATGGAAGTTACCGAAGGGGATGATTCAGCTATTTTCAGTGGTAAAGTGGAAATGGGCAGTGTATCCATGGACTTTTTGGTGGGGCTACCAAATACTTCTCTAGGTAACAATGCAATTTGGGTTATTTTTGATCGGCTAAACAAATATGGACATTTTATTTTTATTTGAGATACAATGTCTTTGAATCACCTTTCTGGAATGTACATTAATGATATTGTCACTTTACATGGAGTTACACTTTCCATTCTATCGGACTAGGATCCTTGTTTCAGTTATAACTTTTGGAATGGACTTTATTAGTCGTTGGGCATAGAGTTAAATTTTAGTACAGCTTCTCATCCTCAATAATATGGGCAGTCAAAAAGAATAGTTCATACTTTGGAAGATTTTCATCAATCTTGTTCAATGGACTATAATGGAATTTAGGGTCAACATCTTTCATTAGTTGATTTTTTTTAAAATAATAGTTTTCATTCCAATATATAGATGGCATGTTTTGAGGCATTGTATGGAAATAAGTTTCAGACTCTATCATTTTGGGGTGAAGTTGGTGAATGAATGTTTATGGGGATAGAATTCGTAGAGGATGTGGATGAGAAAGTGAAGATGATCCTGCAACACATGAGGATAGCTCGGAGAAGGAAGAAAAGTTATCTAGATAATAGAAGGAATGAATTATCATTCAAGTTATGTGACCGTGTTTTCCGTAGAATATCTCTTTGAAATATCATTATGAATTTCAATATAAAATAGAAGTTAAGTCCATGGTTCATTAGAGCTTTTGAAATCCTAGAGAAACTTGGACCAGTTACATACTGAGTAGCTTTGTATCTGATTTTGTCTTAGGTACACAATTTTGTCATGTTTTGATGTTGAGGAATTATGTACCAGATTTATGAAATATCTTGATCCTAGAAGATGTTTAGTTGGAAGAGAACCAATCTTATGAAGAGAAACAAATTCAGATTCCTGATCGATGGGAATAGGTATTGCAGAATATGGAAATCTAACAGGTAAAAGTTTTCTAGAGAAACCACATGGTAGAAGAAGTAACATGGGAGTATGAAAATGTTATGATGGAAAGTTACCCACACTTTTTTAACAAGTAAATAAAATTACGAGGACACAATTTCTAGAAGGTGGGGAGAATGTAAAACCCCAAGGGTTTCTAAAAATAAATGAAATACCTAAAACGTTGTTTTAAGTATACATTTATAACTATCCATTAAAAATAATTTTACTACTTATATGTTTTGAATTTCGAAAAATGGTCATCTAAAACTATGATCAGTATGTTATTAGAGTCTTATAAGACCAAATTAATTTTTTGAATAGTAACATACCCTTATGAATAGTAACATACCCTTAAGAATGTTAATGTACCCTTTTGAGTAGTATCTTGACCCAAATGAATAGTAATGTACCCTTACGAATCGTAATGATACCCATGTGAATTGTAAAATACCCTTATAAATAGTAACCTCAACTATGATAGTGTATATATACGATTTAATTGAACTTTTTGTACACCCATATCTATGAAAAAGTAAATAAATTCTTTAAAAATGTAATTTTCCAAATAAAGTATTATTTCATTTAAGAATTAATTTTCAACTATTTATAAAACTATTTTGGTAAAATTGAGTTCTTTTATCGATTCTACATATCAAAAAATTGTTGGAGTGATATTTTTTTATTATATACTTGACTATTTGGTGAATAACGAATTTTTGGTATTTTACCAATAAATGAATTTTTACATCATGGATGTGTCATCGATGATGTGGTACTGATGTAAGCCTCTTATCTGGTACTCACATGACATTATAATAGTTTTAAGTCCGGAAAGACCCACTATTTATTGTCTTGAAGAAAAATAAAAAAAAAATAATTAAAATAATATGAAATCTATCTCATCCTCCACTATAAATACCACCCATTTTCCACTATTCCTCTTACCACTATAAAGCCTTGAGAATAGTCTAATTTATATCACATTCCCTACCCATTCTCCTTCCACATGTATAAGTCCAACGGGTCTAACATTAAGGCCAAAATCAAAGGCCTTAAGGAGGATCTCAAGGAGAAGAGATCAAGAGGTAAGAAATCCTCTTCCTTTTTCATGTGTTTTCCTTTCCTTTCTATTTATTTTATTATAGTCACTTCCCTTACTCATATATAAGTGGAATGAAAGCACCATATATATTTTATATTATGTATTTTATTATTTTCATGGAAAATTCATCTTCGTTCTTCCTCTTCTCTCCTACTTATTCAAGGAACAAAAACATTGACTGTGTTGTGTCGAATTACCGACACCGTGGACGATGGGATTTCCGTTTTCATTAATTTATTCAATACTGGTCATGAAACCATTTTATATTTGAAATATGTTATAATATATGTATTATGTATCATCAATGGTTCTGGAATATTTTTGTTCACATGGTTTTAATTTATAAAAAAATGAGGTCATTGTTATCAAAGAAACCACTAAAATGATCTAAACTAACATCATTAAAGTTTTAACTTATGAATCATCTTCATTTCAGAATTAAAAATTAAAAATTGTATAATTTATGGTTCTGGAAATATATAACTACCATTCCATTCCAATTCTGGATATTTCCATCCAATCGATGGGAAAATCCATCATAAACCGATCATGGAAAACATGTAAAGAACGCACCCAAAACAGTGCAAGGAACAAAATACTAAAAATTAATGGGTGGAATAATGTAATGAAATGATCATATATGGTATTATAAATATTTATTGTTTTATATAAGATATTAATAACACTATTTTAACCATTATAAAATAGTTTTAAACAAGTTTGATGTATGAAAACCCCGAGGTAAGGGAATTCGTAACCCGATTTCCATTCTTTGCGGTAAACTTCTACTTTGTTATTTGTGCGGTATTTAAATTGTTTGTGTGATGTGTTTTGTTTATATTATGTTTAATTATGGGAATTTATAGTCTTTATACATATTACAACAACTCTATAAATTCCCACTTCAATTATATGATATTTATAAGTCACTTTTCTTTTAAAATCCTCTTACAAAATTCTATTTTGAAAATTTCAAAAGCAATGTTTTTATGAAATTATTTAGGTTGTATGATTATGTTCATGTTAATTGGAATTGTTTATAATGAATTTTGGGACCAATATCTCCCTCCAATGAATTGGCTATGTGTAATTTGGAGGTTGATCGTATGGTTACTCCAAGTGTAACTATGATAGTTGCACAAATTGTAAGGTAGCCGTGAGGGTTACAAATTATAAGGTAGCTGAGAGGGTTACAAGATTATGTAAGTAATTCCCCAAGATACCATTATGAATCTATTTATTTTCTTATGTTTCTTGTGGATAATTTTTATATCTCATGTTTCACAATATATGTATGTATGGGTGAAAGTATGGCTTTTGAAAATTATTTCCCATGTTACAAGTGCTCATGGACTAATGTGTTCTTTCTTTCATTTATATCCCTTACTGAGCTTTTGTGCCCGTCCCAAATTTTTAAATGATTTTCATAGGTTATAGGATGAGTAATAAAAATAAATAATCTAATTTAAATGTTTTAATATTAATCAAAGTAATCATGTTTTAAGCTTTAATATTTGATATTTTGAAAAAAAAAAAGGAAACTGTTTTTATGGTATCCTCTCTGTAACAATGTGTAATGTTATGAATGTATTATGTTCCAATTCTCTAAAGATATAAACCTGAAAATATCCTCAATGTAAAAGGATTTAAAATCTTGAATAAATTCTTGATTATGTACTGTAATAGTGTCAGGTCCATATAACAAATAATAAATAACATGCATCTATCATTTGAATTGAATTTTCATGGTTCTTAGTAAAAACGCCTACAAATCACAAAATTTTATGAAAATAACATCCTTCAGTTAACTATAGTGATCGATCCTTATATGGTATTATATATTATTCTATTCTATTCACCCATAAACATGATAATTGTAAAATAGGAGGTGATATAGGGACCTCATACAGTCTAGGAGACTTTAGAGTTAGTAAAAATTATCTAAAATCATATGGATATATCTTATTATATGAATAAATAATAGTTTTATGGTTTTCGATGACCTGTATATTATGAGGTGACACATCAAGTATTTCTATGAGGTTAACAAAGGATTTCTCATAAATAGATTCAGATAGATGGATAGTTATCACCAAATTTTTTTGGTCTTATTCAGAGTTGGGAAAGAGTATGGCCAATTGTGTATCAGTTGAAATTACTTCATAGGTACCCATTCATGCATAAAGACATCCATATAAATTATATTTAGTGTTAATTTTTATACGTGACACATATCATTTAGTAAGATAATGTTTAGTTATTTGTTGATGATTCTTTTCATGGGTAGCCTATATGTATCGTTTATCAGATTGTGATGGATCTTAAAGGTAGGTCATGTTTAATGGAACAGATTATATGGTATCATGGCCATGTACAAGATGTATCTGGGGAAAGAATGGTTGATGTGCATGATCAATGAAAAGTGTTATTCTCATATTCACATTACCATGAAAATAGAAGAAACTTATTGATAATTTTTTTATGAAGGGGATGTTATAAGAACCCTTCTTTTCACTTTAAGTGTGGAAGATTTTATTTTTTTATTAAACATTTCATTCAAATATAATGGATCTTATAATGTTTTCAAAGGGGTTTTCAGAAGAATCTAGGGATACTTTAGATCCTATAGATCCAGATTTTTAGTTGGTATACTGAGAGGCGTGTTTAGTGCATAGTTAGTGTTTATAGTGTGAATCAATAGTTTATGATTTGAAGTGGATCATAGTATTGTCCATGGTTCATTTAAGACATGAATCATATGGCTTTTCCAGACCATGTGACCATGTACACACCCTTACTTTCACTTAACCAGTATAGGTACAATTTTGTTGCACAGTTTGTCAAACTGTATTGCTAAACCATGTGACAATTTTAATGTTGATTAAAATTACCATTTTTCCTTTTTCTCTTTTAAAACCCAATGAAGAACATTCTTGTTAATTTTTCTATAGCATCATCCCATGGGGAAGCTATTCCTCTCATATTTCATAGGATTTTATGTTAGTAATCTATTTGATCTATGATTTTATCATCATATTTCATGTTTGATGCATATTGGTTAGAGCTGTAATCTTTATCATTCGTTTCATTATTTATCTCACCATATTCAGTGCAATTTTTTGTGAGAGATAATATAATATTTTTTCAAGAAAATGGTCTATTTTTACGAAAATTATCAATTTTATCTAAAATAATATATTTTAAATGAGTGAGTCATCAGCATATATAAGGATGGTAATCTAGTTCTTTTTCCATAAATAATAATTTCTTTTATCCAGCACCCATTTTTAATGGGTAGAACCTTCCATGACAATCCTCCTCAATTTTAATTAATTTAATTGTATAGGTATTTCCAAGAGTGAATCATACCTAAAAACTCATAATCAAAGCCAGAAAATGAAATCCTTGATGATATCCAACCCTGAGGGCGTGTTTCCTTCAATAGTGTTGAGTGTTATGATGTAAAATTGAATTTATCCACCACATAAAGCTATATGATTCAAATATATAAATGAAATAACGTTTGAATTGAACCCAAGGTGAATTATTGGGAATATTAATAGACCCATTTCTCTTATTTTTTTATCAATAATCTCCCCACATAAATGAGTTGTCCAAATAAATTAAATGGGATATTTATATAGTTTGATTTGACCTCCATCCATGATCTACCACTATATAATGTTGTGGCTGATATGAGGGTTTCAATTTAGAATTACATTTATGGGATAATTAAAAATAAAATTTGGAATATTATAATTGCTTTCAAATACATTTATATAAATTCAAGGATTCTTTATAGATATCTTTGGATGGGCTTAGTGGGATGATTATTTTGAAATACCAAATAAAGATGCATGGTTCCTGAGTGGGTTACCTGGGATATTCTCAATGATCAATGGTTTTATTAAATTTCATGAGTGATACCTATTTCCCTATGTGGTATACCATTTATGGTCTTAGAGGGTAATTCCTTATTACAATCCCATGAGTGATACATGGGTTATCTATATAGAACGCATTGGACAGACAACTATGGTTATGGGGTTTTATAGCACACCTAGAGTGATACATGGGTTCCATCCTTATGGAATGCCTTGGATGGGATCAGGATGAAAATTGATTAAATTAAATAAAATTTATGACTTCTAAATTAACATACTTGTTTTGTATCTATTATTTACTTTCTGAGAGGCCTAATTATACATCATTTCTGGGTATCTATGCATTGATAAATATAAAACAACTTGTACTAAAGTACGAACTCTTTTAATATACACCAAACTTCGTAGATGGTATTATATAACTATATATACAAATATATGTTTACATATATGATTTATATATTTACATATATAATATATATATATATATCAGTTTGGGTTTATATAGGGTGATGTATATTCAGAGACATCTAACTTAAGCCGAGAAGATAGTGTAAGTCGTGTATCCTGTGAGGAACCAAGTTTGATGTTATATATCTATTCAATATCATACATTAATTATTACCTTATCACTAATAATTTTGTATGAACATAGTAGATAATATAAGACATCGTTGGGGGTGTCCTACTAAGTATATCTTACACCTTGTTCGTGATGCGTGTTGGTATATAAACAATCCATATGGATGCTGGTAAGGACAAAATGAAACATCTGGTAATGGATTCGTGATTTTATTCCAATAATGGAGCACAAGAGAACATGATAAAGATTAGACTCATTGTTATAGTGGATATATCTTTTGGTCATTTGGTTTTTTATATCTTTTTATGTGATTTTTCCCTACTTCTACGTATTTCCTTTTTTATATCCCATGAAATAAAATCATTTCTATATATGATATTGATTTTTTACATGTTTTCATTATTTTGATGATTTTTATTCCATTATTGTTTTTTTGACTATATCCATGCTTATTATTTTTGTATAACACTATGTTTCAATCTGATTAGGATGGTATAGTCTCTCCATCATACCATAGAATACCCTCGCTACTAGTGGGTATCCTCTAGCATGTTTTTATGTCGACATGGTGCCACATGAAACATTTATCTAACTATTATTAATGAGAGGCTTGGGAAGGATGTTACAATATATTTTAAAATTAATACAAAACCATTTAAAAATACACTTTTGAAAAATAATATAAAAACCAAAATTAAATTATTAATTATAAATTTTATTACTCCACTTTCAAAACAGGTATATAGATATACACTTATATATATCCATATCTAAATGAACATATCCACATATTCTCATGTTGATATGTTCATAAATTGAAATATACACTTCAACATATATAATTATAATCATTGAAATAATATAAAATATAAACAGTATCAATCATTGATGAAATGCACAATAAATAAATGTAAAAACATAATAAAATTCATGAAATAAAAAATGAAAAATATTTCAATAATTTAAATCCAAAAATAATTAATAAAATTTCATTAATATACACATAAAATATTAAAACACCTATTTTTTCTAAACCATTGTTTTTATTTTGTTGGAAATATATATAATTGATTATTTGAATGTATATAGAAAGTATCGAAAAATATTAATGAAGCTAATTTGATGTTAATTGAATTACTTTAAAAAAATCAGGTAACATTATTCATTATTTTAATCATAACATTAATAAAATTTATCACTTCAATGAACCCAATTTTAAGTACCAGTGCATCCGTGGTAAATTATGGAAACCTAAAATGATAGAAACAACTACTTAGAACATGCACAAAAGGCATGTATCCTCCAAAAATAGAAAGTGAAAGGCTCCAAAAGAATATTGAATACCCTTATAAAAGAAA
The DNA here is from genome assembly GCA_963277665.1 of Viscum album. Classification (NCBI taxonomy): domain Eukaryota; kingdom Viridiplantae; phylum Streptophyta; class Magnoliopsida; order Santalales; family Viscaceae; genus Viscum; species Viscum album. The sequence continues at coordinate 1,512,631,090 of OY728122.1, read as the reverse complement.
ATAATAGTAAAATATAATCAATACCCTCATAGGGTGAATTTAAGGCATTCACTGTGAATATAAGGACAAAATTTAGGGATGTGTGAGAGGAATAGGATGATAAGAAATAAATTATCTAGACTGGTATTCCAATAAAATCCTATGATGAACAATTGGGAGGTGTATGTTCTAGTCTAAACATGTAGTTCCCACGATTTTAATGTTATATCTATGTTTAAAAGTGTACCAAATATGAAACACTAACTGTAATCGAACAGAAAAATATTATTATTTCAATATGATCATTATAACCTAGCCATTAAATTAAAATTCATGGTTTGGATTGAATATATATATATATATAAATAGTTAATTTATAGAAAAAAAATTTAATTATTTTTTTTAAAATTAAAAAACAATTTTTAGAAAATCCATTTTTTCAATGATATTTTTTCTCCAAAAATTTAGTTTTATTGCATTTTTTACAAGAATAAAATAATTAATTATTTGAAAAATTATAAATTTTATATGAGAAAAAACATCATTTTTTTAAATCAACATAATTATACTATGGTGAAAATATTTATTTATTATAAAAATATTAACTTTTAATTGATTGTAAAAATATTGATTTTAATTGTTAAATATAATTTATTTTAAAGTACTTTTATAGAAACTTCTATTTTTAATTACTTTTAAAATTTAATTAGTTAATTTTAATTTAATTTAATAAATTATAGTTCATTAAATGAATTTTATAATAGAATTTTTTATACAAACATGTTATATTTTAATAGGGATTTGTTTTCTGAAAAAAGATTATTATTCAACTTTTCGGATTTGATTATGAATTAAAATATTCAAATTTTATGTTTTCAATTTGGACAAATGGATTCCATATTTTTAATTAGAATTTAAAATTTTAGTAAAAAGGTAAAACAAAATTAGTCACAATGAATTGTAACCTGATTAATTTTTTTATAATTTAACGAGAAAATTAGTTAATTAAAGTTAAAAATAAAATTATATAGACTAATAAAATTACCATAAAACATTTATAAATTATTTTTGATAATTATATCATTTATGTTATCATATAACGGTCCAATATTTGGATTTTTTCTTCTATTTGGATGTTAGTATGACCATTAAAAACATTTATGAAATGAAATGTCAGAAATATAACACTCGTGTTTCTAATAAATATAATATTTTTTACATAGGGATAAATAGAATATGTGTCTGATTATAAATATTCATATGAAATTTAATTTATTTTTATTCATCATGGTAATTAGTTTAATATTTTTATGGAAGAATTTATTAACTTAAATTCATACACATAGATGAGTTATTATTTATTCAATTAAGGGAAATATTAAATAAATGATTTTAAAAATATAAATAGTAGCATAATTTGAAACAATTCAAGTGATAAAATAATTATTTACATAATGATAACATGATATTTATGTTTTAAAATAATTTTTTAGAAATTAATTTTTTTCGTTAATGTCCTAGAAGTCAATCTAAATGAATAGTTTAAAAATTACAATATTGATATTTTATTCAGTGATATGAATTTTATGAAATCCTATATTTTTATAATGGGTTAGGATTTAATTTGAATTAGAAACCATATACTATTTATGGTCATTTTCCATTTATAGTAAATATTATGAACATCAATGTGTGAAAAGTTGTTGTCGTGGAAAATTTTAAAATTATTAATGGGGGTTAAAACTGAAAGATAAGGGTTAAAATGTGCCCCAAACATGCACAAATTTTACTTGACGACTGTATGTCAACTAATCCTCATCATATATTCAAATATTATCAATTTGGATCTATTTAGAAAAAATATAGTATATATTAATTTAATATTTTATGAAATTCAAAAAGTGTCACACCCCTTACTTATAAAACGGCTCATCGTCTTTTCATTTCATTAGACATCAAGAACAATTTGGATCAGTAACACCCTACAGAAATTTATTTCAAATATCACACCCCATAATATTGGGGTGTTATTTTTTGTAGAAATAGAAATCCTTGGGGATTTATGGTGTAACAAAAAAGAGGATGGATGTATAGTATGATTTAATATACATACATGGAATTTCTGCACTCAGGGTAAAGGAATTTTCCCCAATTTACTTTCATTGGGGAGTATATAAATTTTATCCAATAATATATTTTATATATTGTATATAATCAACATTTTATATTTTATATCATCAATTCTTAAATTTCAATGATATTTTATGTTGAAATTGTAATTATTTTATCCAATGGTATTTGACAATAAAGATACCAAGTTGTTAACATTTTTCAACTCAATTTCCATTCATCGGGTTATAAATATTCTTTATTAACTTTTTTAGGCCACAATTATATGTGATTTGGTCTATAAATTGTTTACTTCATTGTTTAAACTTTTTTACTGTGGATTTATATTAGTTACACATAATCATTATACTGATCAATTTTAAATTCAACAGTATGATCCTTGTAAGGCTTAATCATCTCCAATTCAATTTATTTAGAAAAAAATTATGATATGATCATATATTATTTTATGAGTTCTATATAATTTCCCATTGATAGTTTTTATCATGAATATTATAATTTTAGTGATATTTAAATTCAAATTTTCTATTTTTATTTATTGGTGAATATGACTAAAGTTTTACCAAATTGGAATTGGGTTCATGTTATAATATCTTTTATTTTTATAATTGTATATATTCAAGGATTATTTGGGGGAAAATAATATTCTATTTGTTTATTGAACAAAATAATGTTTATTATCATCAGGTTGTGATGTTTTCATACATGTTTAATTTAAATTTTCTTCCCTATTTTTTAAATAAACATTATAAAAGTCATTTTTAATTGATACTAATCTTGTATCATCATTAAGTTATATAATATTTCACTTCCATATCCATGTTTTCTAAAATATTTTTTGAATATTTCTTTTCAAATAAAAAATTATTTCGTAGAGCTATTTAACATTATCTTTGAACTTATTTTAAATGGTTAAAAAATATACTTCATAACATTTTCCGAATGGGTCACAATGGACACCCTTTTTAATATGATTAAAAGTATTGTTTATTTTTAACATTTACAGTGTGAAAGGATTTTCCCAAATTCCTGAAAATTATTTTCCTTAAATTATACATTATATGTTTCCATAGTTATTTTCAAAAAAAAATAGTAATTTTCAATTTTTTTATAATTTTTAATTTTTTAACGTTATTTTCAAAATAAAATAGTATTTCTCAAAAGAATGTTTTTATGGAACTTTTTAATGATTTTTTTTCAAAAAAAAACAACAATGTTGGATGTCACATATGATACAAAGTGGATATATTTCAATGAATCAACCATTCTTCATTATATGAATGGATTGTGATTGTTTCAATGTGATTTTTATGGAACCCATTTATTTTCCCAGTGTTATAATCATATGAAATGAATAATGTATGTTTCTATGTGTTTTGGGATGAGACGAAATATATATGTAATTTATTCATGTTATGGTTTACATAAATGTTTTTTAATGATGGGTGGTTCTATTATAGACCATGGATAGGTGGTTACATTTTTAACTAAAAATAATTGTTTTCATTATAAACTAAGGATGGTTCAGTTAATGATATCACTCTTATTATTTAGTTGTGGAAGTCTACTATATTGTTATTCAATTAGTAAGAGTGATTTTCATATTTAAAGTAGAATTATTTTCTAAGTTTCTACATGTTTTACTTGTGAAATCTTTGGATTTTTAATGATATATTATTATTTTCCAATTTCTGATAATGTGTTTTTCTTTAAATTAAATTATATTCATAATCTTATGGATAAAAAAGCATGGGCATAAATTATTCATTTAATTATGATTGACATCACATAGCTCATTATTATCGATTTCAATGACTCATCCCTTTTCTAAATATTTTTTCCATGTTTCATGATTGATGATCCATGTATTAATGAGTATGAATTCCCTTATGTTATTATGATTAACATTGATAATTTCATCATATACTTTTCATCATCATACTCTCATTGATGAAATTCATTTTTAATTATTGTGCTTACCATTACATGATGATTGGGAAAACCCTTATTATACATCTTTTCTATAGTTTTTTAAGAATGGATTTAGGGTTATTGGACTATTAATTATTATAAATACGAAGAAAACAGTGGTCCATGATGAATAATTAATATAGAATATGAAAAAGCAGGGTATAGTGGGAATATTACTCTCTTGATGTCTTGAGAGATGATGTAACAGTTTTCCCCAAATATAAAAAAATCTAATCATTAATGTTTATTTTGTATATTATTTATTTAATATTATTTTTTGAGGTTTTAATTTCTATGATTAGGTTATATTTATTATTATTATCCCATGAAATGAATTTTTATTGTTTATAGATCTAATTTGGTTCCATGATCTAGCCTTATTACCATGGTATCCCAATAAATGAGCCGGTACTTTCATATCCAGTAGGGAATTTCCTATCCCTATGGGTCAGCTACTAGCACCTGACATCATAAAAAAAGAAGGTGGTAATGAATTTTCCAAATGAAATGAGGAATAAAGATGACAAATAATTTTTAAAACAATGGAAACTCCACTAGGAATACTATAGCAGAAGTAAAATAGGTATAACAACCCAAAGTATTATATCCATCTAATAGAATATAGGAATAACTACCAAATTCCCAACATGTATGCAACTCAAAAATCCACTGTTCAACAGCTAGAATAACCTCCAAGCGATCATTTTCCCTTTCCCATCCCTCAAATGAGATAATCTATAAACTCATGAAGTCATAAGTAGGGTGTGATCCAAATCCCAATATGATTTGAACTAAATAATTCATAACAAGATTCCAACCTAAAATTAACCCTGAAAGTTCTTCAAATTTTAAAACAAATAGGTTTTCCATTTCAAAATCATTTTTTATAAAATTTTGAATCACATTTTAAAGGATGTAAATACTTTTTCAATTCATGATTCAGATTTCAAATGATGGAAATATATTTAAAATGATTTAATTACCTTTAAACAAAGTGGAGACATACAAAAAAGAAAATTTTTACAAACGACATAAAAATCACTCTTATATTATAGAATTTATATAAATCATATAGAATATAAAAAATTTAAAAAATGGAATATATTCATTTTAAATACAAAAAAATGAGAGAAACGATCATATATTTAAAAAGGTATGATATTTCTAGGCTATAGGGACCCGAAAATGGAAAAAAGACAATATGTACATAATATCTATTAAACTATGGCCAATGATCACTCATCACCCTTGCCCAAGGGATACGATGTGCTCATATGATTTTTTAGAACATTATAAACCATAAAGTGTCATCCAAAAAACTCTACCTATTCCTTTCATGTTCTCTAATAAAAATCAATGATGGGTAATTTATTTTATGACTGCCTAAAATACAATTAAATACCATTCTCCATTTCAAATATTATAATTTTCACTTTAAAAACCATTACATGTTTTTAATCAAAAATATTTCAATTCATAGATATAAAACAATAAGGATTATATCAAAACCATTTTATGACATTTCAATATATTGGTATTTGAAACCATTTCACCATTAAATTTCAAAATCAAATTTCATAAATAAACACATCAATTTAAATTTCAAACAATTCCACTAATTTCATCACAATCCCCCAATTCAATGGAATTTGTGTTTTTTAACAATTTTCCATCAAAAATATTTCCACAATTATATATAAAAATTTAATTGTGAAAAACTCCTTCAAATCCAAAATTTAGATTGAAAATTTTAAATTTTAACCATTTCCAAAAACACACCCCAATAAAATAGAATTAGGGGGTCTCTAATTTCATTCAAAAAAACAAATTTTTCATTAAATACCCTACTAGATTCAATTTGGTTTTCCAAAAAATAATTTAAATTAATTTAATCAAAACAAAGGTTTTATTTAATTAATATAATTGAAATAAAAAAATATATATTTATTATTAATATAAATTGGGAATTGTAATAGAACCACCAACATCAGAATCAACTAGTCTTGAATCATAATGTCAAAAATTGAAAACATTAATTTATAATGATAGAAAAAAGAATATTTTAATCAATCATAAGTTTATGTAAAACAACATTAGTTACTAGATCCAAAAAATAAAATGGGGATCCATCGAACCTGAGATAGGAGAAGAGAGGCTATTAGAGATGGAGAATGGATGAAAGAACCTTACCACATGAAGATCGAAGAGTGTTTTTTAAGCATCAAATCACTTATAAGAGTTATTTGAGGGGATAATACTCTTATTTAGTTCTCCAAAGATTGGAGATACCAATCTTAGTTCATACTAGTTTGTTGGGGGAATAAAAGATGTGTTTGGAGAATTTAGTAAAATTTCAGATCACTTAAAATCCCTTCCAAATAGTTTCCTGGGAAAAGTAGCATGGTTTAGAAAAACCATGCACAAGTCCTACGCCTATTATAAATGAGCCACATGGTTTATCGTAAATGGTGGCACAGTTTTTCTTACCATAAAACATCTTTGAAAAATCCCACTACCTTATGATTCATGGTTTTCTTGAGGGGCCATATGGTATTTAAAAATTTTGTGCCAACCGTATAATAGTCCAATAATTTACAAAATTTTATTAATTTCACCTGATGGAACCTAAAATGTATGCCAAAAAAATCACAATTAAAGTGTTATTGATTAATACAAGTAAATAGTATTAAGATGTTACAACATCACCACAATAGGATCTTTATGTCCCCAAAAACCCTACAAATCTATACCACGGCAAAAAGATGAGGCCACTGGTCTCACATCAGTGCCTCCCTCTCCAAAATCTCATGATTATTAGAATGATTTTCCATAACAGTCGAAAGAAATGTTAATTCCTCCCATGATGTGCCTTGGTTTCAGAATCAAATAACCTGACTTCCTATTCGGTCATGAATAAATCAGGATCAACCTCAGGATCACTCATTATTAGAACATAATATGGACAACATATATACTTTCAGAACTGAGATATAAGAAACATGTTATGTATCGATGTCATCTATGGTGGTAGTGACAAACCATATGAAACATTCCCAACCTTCTCAATAACCTCAAAATGTTCCACAAAATGATGAGAAAGCTTCCCTTTCATCCCAATCATTAATGATCCAAACGGGGTGAAACAATTGAGAATACCATATCACCAACAGATAATTCCAATGGTCTATGATGATGATCCTCATAAGAATTATCCTGGATCTGTTTGGTCAAAATCCTAAGAATAATTGACTAAATATTTTCTTTTTCTCTTGCACCAAACTTGGTACAACCAAGAAACTTTGACCAACCACCAACTAGAATAGAAGATATCTACAAGGCCAGACATACAAGGCCTCAAAACGATCCATTCTGATCGTAGATTAGTAAATTTTATTATAATAAAACTCAACCATTTGCAAATTTAACACCCAAAGCCCCGCCAAAGTCGAGAAGAAAAGTTGGATTAATTTCCCAATGAATATGTATAGCACTTATTTTATTTCCATCTAGCTGTGGATGAAATGTTGTAAAAAATGGAAGTGAGATCCCAATTCAACTTATTGGTCTCTCTAAAAAATTATAATTGAACCAAGGAACCCTATTAGAGAATATATCACACAGAACATCGTGAAAATGAACAATCTCTTCCACATATAAATTTCCAAATCCCTCAAATTATATTGTATCATTAAGGGGTAAAAAGTGTGCCGATTTAGACAAATCATCAATGATAACCCATATTGCATTGTTTTATCTGGGTATGTGGAAACCCAACCAAAATTCTGAACAGATATCATCCCACTTCCATGTCAGCACTGAAAGTGGATGAAGTTCATCTGAATGTATTATGTGCTTGTCCATCACCTCCTATAACGTATAAAAACGGGAGAAAACCATATTTAGGCCATATATCATGCCTATACACCAGAACTGACATCACATGTCATAGAAAATACTTTCATTTCTTGTGTGCACTACTCACTGGGAGTTTTGGAAATATCACAAAACATCTTTCCATGCCACTAATGACATAAAAAAACATTTCTGAGATCATAGAATCACTTATTTGGATAACAACCACTCAGTAATGGTCTCCCCACCATAAAGAAAGTCTCTAGTGTTACGAAAATCATCATCATACTATTGTTCTTGAGGAATTATATTGAGAATATTTGACGTCAATTGGGTATTGGCTAAAGAAACCTCGACATCAGATTCTTATACTTCAATATAAAATTGTGAAAAAAGATCCATCAAATTCCACTCTTCTGAAGATTCCTTAATGGTTTGGGTCCTAGGATTCCTACTCAAAGCATCTGCGACAACATTAAATTCCACTATGGTATATTGAATTTCAATTTCCAAATATTGCGGTTATTGCACTAAATTCCTCTACCAGGGATTCAAATATTATTGATAGAATATATAACTCAAGATCTTGTGTAATGGAAACATGGTAACGATTTATATGAAAAGGTAATACCACCAACTCTTATGTGTGTGCGTCATAGATGTAATTTCAAGGTCATGTTTTAGAAAATTATTATTTTTTCCTTGGATGATGAGTTCCATAGTGAGTGACATGATCACCTTGTATAACAATACATGCCAAAACTAAAAATGATGCATCGTAGAAGATCATATAGACCTGTACAACCTCACAAAGAGTCAGCATTGGTGTAACAGTCAAAAGGTGTATCATCTCAACAAAATAATTCTGAAACTTCTTGTACCAAAAAAACATTACTCCTTTTCGAGTTGGTGTAGTGATCAGAGAGGCCAACATTGATAAGTACTTTAGGAACCAGTGATAATATATAGCTTTTCCCAAGATGCTATGAATATTGAAGACATTTTGTGGTTTCTACAAAGTCAAAAATTCCTTAACCATCTTTAGATGAACTGATATTACTTGTTACAACCCCACATGTCCAATGACCATCACATCCTGAATCTGAAAATCACATTTCGAAATCTTTTCCTAAAGGTCGTGGTTTCTAAGAGAACTCAGAATAGCTTTTTGATGATGCACATGGTCCTATTAAAACATTGACTAAAGAAGAATATAATCCAAAAAAACTACCACATAGGTATCTAGATACTAATGGAAAATCATGACCAAAAAATCCGTGAAAATTATAGGATCATTAGTTAAACTAAACATAATGAAAAGGTACTCATAATGATAATTCCTTTTTTGGAATGTCGGTTTTGAAATGTAAAATTATTTTATCCTCAACTGATAGCAACCTAAGCATAGATCAATAATCGAGAACCAATTCTAGACATTCAACTAATAAAAAATCATCAACATGTTTCAACAAATAATTGTTCTTTACCATTACTCTATTTAGCTTCTGATATTCACTACATAGGATAAGTGAACCACCATATTTTTATGAAAAGTGTACTAACAAAACCCAAGATGACACACTCAGGTATATAAATCATTTCTCTAAAAGATCATCCAACTAGGAATTAAACTATATCAGTTCAGTTGGTTCCATGTAGTAATAAATAATTGAATATTTTTGAGTACCCAACATTAATTCAATTGAATATTCAACCTCAATTACAAGGGAAAACCCAGAGAATTCTGAAATAAAACAAAGTGGGAAAATTAACAAAAACTAGAAGAAGATTTAATCTTAAAGATTCTCCTACCATATAAAAGGAAAACACTGATATCACGTTCCCCAACAGTGGATAAGAATATCCTGCTATACAAGACCTTGGGTCTCATTCTCCTTGATACACATGGCACAAACCACTGGGTGTAGTGTTGAAAACCCGTCAACGATAAAAACTATTATAGAATTTATTGGAGAGGATCCAATCCATATAGAATATGATGTCAATAGGGTTCATGTAAAGTAAAAGAACACCAATAAATCTCTACATCTGATAGAGAGAAGAAAAAAGTATGAGTATATAATACCTTATGTTTTTTTGTACTAAGTTGTGTAGTAATATCTGTTTCACAAGATAAAAGTTCCATATAAAGATTTAATAGATTAACTATAAGGGTTTAAATAAATGAATGAGAAGCACCAGTATCAAAAAATTGAATTCACTAATCACAATGCGATGATAATGGTACCTCTCATGGTCGTTGTACCTGTAGCAATATACTATAGAGGCTATTACACTTAATAAGGTAGCACTATTCCAGATTCTTGGGGATGATCCCCTTTACACATAAAGTGTCTGACTGTTCCACATTTCTAGAAAATTATGATGATGACATTCCAGTATGTAGAGTATAATAATCATGGAAAGTTATCTGTAAGTTCCTTGAGCATCTGTAGGATCTACACTTCTTCTGTGCCTTAATGAAAAACATCTTTGAATGTCCTGTACTAACACACTAGTATCAAATTAATGGAAATATTACATGAATTGTAGGATGTATATAATGTCATTTTTTAGAGAACTACCAGGACAATCATAATAATTCCCGTTTCCATTAATGTAACTCATCCTACCACTGAGAGTGAAGGGGACTACCAATAACACGGACTTGTTATCTAGGTCCATATCAACCATCATCTCTCTATCCATTACATCATAACAAGAATTATGATTTTTTAAGAAGACCTAAGAATGAATATCCCGAATCACTTCTAACTTGAACTATCAAGCCATAATTTTATCATTCGATACAATATTGGGTGAGAAATGCATGAGCTCAGAAAAATAATTGTCATACTCTGTCACAATCCTTTGATATTGCTCATGTCTGAAAAAATATATATCCATGGCCAACAATATTGACTTAGGATAGAAATATTCGATTAAAAAACATCAACTTCATTCCTCTCTAATCCATCATGATTCATTTTTGTTACTATAGTTCCCCACCATCTCTGTCTTGGTCATTCCAGCAGGAAGGTGGTACGCATTACGGTGATTTTTTCAGGTGCATATAAGAACCGAAAAAAATGCCCCATCATTCTCAACCATTCATTTTCCTCTTGATGATCATTTGAGCCCTTGAATGGGGATGGAATCTAGAAAAGGATCTCTTGGGAACTAATCATTATGACAACATTCTGAGGTTCTATAACTAGATCCTAAATGGGAACCACAGGTGGTGACTCTCCCAGAGCATGGGCAGAACAGAAAATCACCTAAACCGTATTAGTTTCCACAAGTGGGTTAGATCATAGAGGTTCTGTAGCATCTTCCTACTCAATATGATTCAAACATCCTCTCAGAGGGATGATGATACACTATAATGGAAGATAATAAATAAGACATAATATTAAAACTCAAACTGAGCTAAAAGGTAAATTAATCCCAATATATGGACAACAGGATTTCGATTTCACTCTATCCAAATAAAAAGCTAAGAAAAGAATATAACTAAACCTCATGATTTCATTCCCAAACCATTACTAGACACTTCAGGTTTTTTGGATGATATCTGGAATGAAACTCAGTCGTAACTACCTCTTATATCCCACAAAATTTAGTAAATTTATATTGACTTCAATATAAAATCTCAACCTACCTCTAATACCACTACGTTACAAACATACTCAGGTACCCTGGTAGCCCAATAATAAAGCATAAGCTCACTTATAATGAAGGTAATTATCGATCCCCATGTGTTGGTGACTATCACAATGAATCATACAGAAACAATTGAGGATAACATTTTCCACAGACAATATAGAAATAGTATAACTAATCTGTATGAATACAAAGTAAAATCCACAGTGATTAATGTATCAAAATTTAGACAGGTATAAAAACCCACAATATTTCAACCATGTACATGAAAATAAGAATAAATTGCCATGTACCAACAAGGATTCAACTAACCATGTCCACGAATCAAAAGCTAGAACATCCTCCAAGTGATATTTTCCATTACATGACACTAGAAGGAGGTAATATACAATGACTCGACGAATTTAATAGGGTGTGAGCTGAATCCCAGTAGAGTTTCACTAAAGATTACAATAACAAATTAACAAATAAATTGCATTAAATTTTCAAATAAACATGTTTTTAATTTCAAAATCATATTTAATCAAATCAATATATACTTTTCAAAGGATCAAAATACCTTATCAATTCATGATTCACATTTCCAATGATGGAAATACATTTTAAACGTTGGAATTACATTTAAAAATAGGGTTTCATTACAAAAATAGAATTTTTAATAAATTTATTAAATGATGTATTTCATATAAAACATTTTATATAAATCATAATGCATGTAAAACAATTTACAAAAATGGAATATATTCATTTGACTTAAAAACAAGTGTGAAACATGTTCATATTACTAAAAAGGTATGGTAGTTTCATTATTTAGGTACCCAACTCTATGAAATGGTAAATATGTACATATGTTCCTTTAAAAAAAAGGAAAAATAGGACTCATCATAGTCTCTTAAGGGATATGGTGTGCATATTTGATCTTTTAAAACATTGTAAATTGTAAAGAGTCATACATATAACTCAATTACTACCTACTGATTTTATGTGTTTGAATAACAAAACAATGATGTCAAATTTAATTTAATACTTTTTAAAATACAACTAAATCTCATTTTACATTTCATATATTCTAATTTTCACACTAAAAATCATAACTTGTTTTCAATAAAAAATATTCCATTTTACCAAGATAAAACCCTCAGGTTTCTATCAAAAACAATTTAACCTATTCTCCCAAATAGGGATTTGAAACCAATTCACCATTCAATTTCCCAATATAATTTCATAATTAAACTCAATAATTTAACTTTTAATAAATTCAAATAAATTTCATCACAAACCCATAATTCAACGGAATCAGGGGTTTTCATAAGTTCCATCAAAACAATTTACATGATTAAATTCAATTGATTAATTGAAAAAACTCCAAAAAATACACATTTAAAAATGTAAAATTTAGTTATTTTTAAATTTCAATAAACACATCCCAATTAAATGGAATTTGGGGTTTTCCAATTTTATGCAAAAAAACCCATTTTTCTTAAAACCCACCATCATAATAGATTTGGAATTTTCCACCAAAATTAAAATCCATTTAATCAAAATTAAAAAATCCCAATTAATATAACTGACATGAATCAAATAATGAAATTTAGGGTTAATATAACTTGGGAATCGTAATGGACCCACCTAACTTGGAACCAACAGAACATTAATCACAAAGCTATAAATGGAAAACAGTAATTAAGAATGAAGGAAACAAGGATCTGTGAATAAAAACTAGTTTTTGATCCAAAATTGTGGGTATTAGATCCAAATGAAAAAATAGGGATCCATGGAACCCTATAGAGAAAAATAGAAACCTTGGGAGAACAGAAATAGAATAAATAAACCCAAAACATGAAGATCATAGAGCATTCCTCTACATTGGATCACATCCCACAGGGATCTGAGGGGGTAAAATACTTCTTGGGAGCTCTAATGACGATAGATAATGATCTTAGGATGTATTGGTCTATCGGGGGCCTAAAAGAGGCATTTGAAAGATTTCAATAATAATTTGGCTGATATAAAATTAATTTTTCATGGTTTCCTCAGAAAAGAAGAAATATTTCTCCAAAAAGGGTGCATAGTTTGACTAACAATGCACAAACTATTCAAAATTCCACTTCCTTAGGTTGCATGTTTTTCTTTAGAGGGTGTATGATTTGGGATGACTATGTGAAAACCATGCATCGTCCGAAAAAAGATCCAAAAAATTCATAAATTCACCCACAAAAACCCAAAACACACGCCAACAAAATAATGGTAAAAAGGTATTTGAGAATACCCAAAAACAATATAAGGATTTTACATTTTTCAGTGTGTTTTTGTGACTATTAATGTTTGTATCATAGAAGGATTCAGAAATCTTTAGAAATTAGGATTTTTTTGTTGTTTTGGTTATCTTAAGAATTATCGATACCATTATGGCTTTATATGTGTGAGGATAATCATATGTTTGAAGACATAGAAACCCATTTTGAGATTTTATTCCATGGAATTTTGAGGTGTTAAATGATATTTTTGGAGAAAATTTATTATGTTGAGGTATATGTATCCCTTAGGTTTAAAAATAATTATTATTAGAGGATTGATTTTATTAAATTTTGTAGACATATGTTTTAAATTATGTTATAATATTTAGGGATTAAAGGAATTTTTTATTATATTTTTTATAACATTATAAGAATTATATATTTTTAGAAAGAGGATATCATATAGTCTAGTGTATAGCCAATCACAATTGGCCTAGCCATGGGTTTGAACCCACAAATGAATGGTGAAAAGGGTGCAATGGCTGCCAATAGTATACAATAGTACTTGTAAGTATGAAGTTGTGTTTGTACAAAATTTATATTGTAAATAAATATTAATTTAATTTTGGTAATATATAAAGTACCATATAGATTACCACAGAATAGAATTGTTTTTGTGATTATGTCATTTATGTTATTCTGGAAAAATACATTACATTCAAAAATATATATGATTATGTTAAATATGATATTTTGTTATTTTATATGAGTAATAATTTTGGATTTATCAACTTAAACCATATATTGTTTTAATTATTCTTTTTGGTGATTCAGGTCACTTTTTAAAATGATTAGAATATTATTGATATTATGTGATTAAGGCATATTAATTTTCTGGTATGAGACTTTGGGATTAATTAATGATATTTATAGATAAGTTTTAAATTTATCTTGGGAAAATGTTTGATAAAGTAATTAGGATTTTTTCAATCATGTTTGGGAATATTTTGATGAATTTTGAGGATATATCAATGTTTATATTTGGGTTTCATTAATGATGCATTCAGGAAAAATGTTTTATTTCATCATATAACAGTTTTTTTGGAGAATTATCTCACGATGGTCCTACCATTATGGTATTGGATAATGTATAACAATAGGATTAAAAGCGTTATATCCATTTGTGGAAGTATATGATCTGATAAATTATGATTTTAGTGCTTCAGTAAAAACACGTCAACTTGAATTCTTATAATTCATAGAAAAAGATGAGATGATGGTGAAATTTCTTTAAAGGATGAAATTATAAAATTCAGATAAGTATATATCCTGATTTTCGTATTCTTAATATTAAATACATCTTCAAATATATAGAAAATATCTTAAAATAAAAATTCAATCCTATTACTTTCTCTTCTAAGGCATTGATGGACTTTTTCCACAACCCTATATTTTTTTATCATCGTTGTCTTTCTTATGATCAATAGCATTCTTTTGATAAATAACTTATATCAATCTCCATAATTATTTGGATGTTATGATTTTATCCAATGCCCATATTTTCACTTCCTACTAATGTTTTCATATTTATAAACCTAGTATGTATTATAATATATGACATTAATACTTCACTTTCTTTATTTACAAGTGGAAGTTTTATTAAGACTTTTTATGGTGGGGGATTTCAAAAAAGGTATTTTTAAATTTCAACCATTAATTATTTGGATCTAGTTAAAAATTATTTTGATGTAATTTCCCAAATTGGGGGAAAATGTAATATCCCAATATTTTAAAATGACTATGTTCGATAGCATACAATATACTCAACACTAAGAATAATGGATTCTTGAAATATTATTATTAAAATATTTACATTATAATATAGCTATAAAATTGTGGGGGGTATGGATAAGATTAACTACTTCTGAAATATATATATATATTCTAATAAATATAAATTTACTAATTAATTCTTCTAAAATAAAGACTCAATTTATAAAAAATCCATTATATTCATCAAGGATATGTTTTATCCAAAAACATAATATGCCTTTTTTTGGATAATAATATATTTAATTTATAATTAATTTAGATATTTTATTTTATAAAATTAATATCAATTTTGGAATAAACATATAAAAATTAGCCTACACTGAAAAACATAAATTTTTCTAAAATGGTTGATTTCTCATTAAGGACTTAAAATATTAATTTTTATTGAAAATAGTATGTTATTTTATAGAATATACAATGTAAAACATTAATAAGGATTAGTTATAAAATTATATTGGTTCATTTTAATTTAAAATAATCCAATTATTTTTTTAAAAAAATTAATTTAATTTAGTATAAATTCATTTTATATTTAAAATGCATTTTTTGGAAAAAACTGAAATTCCATCATATTTCATTGGTATGATTTTAAATTAAATTCTACCACTTTTTATTTCTAATTTTAAAAAATAGATTCCATGTTTCGAATCAGGTGGTTCGTATTTTTTCTGCATGTCCCTTTTATTTTTAGTCATCATCAACATTATCCAAAGAAATATACTTACCAAGAAAAGGTATATTATGTAATTAAAGTAAACAAATTTAAAGGGGAAAAATTACCCTAACACATGAATAAACTCTGTTGGACGAATAAATATCTTCCATAATAATCCAATGTTCAAATATAAGGCATTTAGTCTCGATTTTAATGTGATTATGTCCTCAATATTATTTCATGTAAAGAATGGTAAAAAATAGAACACTCTTGTTTTTAATAACAAAAATATTTTTGACATGGGTGAAAACAGAAGATTTATTTGACTATAAATTTTAACTGTAATTATAAATGATTTATCTTAATAATTGTAATTTATATTATATTTTTAGAGTAGAAATAATTAACTTTAATTATTACAAAACTGTGACATAGTAAATATTCCACGGATAGAAAAATATAATAAATGAAATTATAAATATTAAAAGTAGTATAATTTGAAATATTAATGTGATACATGATTTTTTAGGTAAATATATCATGTTTTGGATTTATTATGACATTCTAAATTAGTTTAATTCATTTCCTTGATGTTATCAAATTCAATGTAAAGGAAGAGTTCAAACATTGACATTAATGATATTTTAAGAAAATAAAATATTATTAAATGATATAAATTTCATAAAAATAATATCATCATAAAAGTGATTAAAAATGATTTAAAATATCAACCATGGATCATTTATATTATGGTTTACCATGTATAGTAACTATAATGACCCTCAATGTCTAAATTACATTTTCTCTATCATATGTGTGAAGATCATTAACAGATGTTAAAAATAGAAAATAATTGTAAAATGTGATATAAACATTTCCAAATATATTGGTTGAGATGATTTAGACTGATCTTCATTTATTATTTGAATCTAATTAATTTCATTCCATTATGATGTCAAAAATTAATTTATAAAATTTAAAATTTTAAAAGATTCCAAAAGTTCCCTCACCTCTTTTATAAATGTATCATATTCTTCTAATTTCATCTCACATTATGAACCATTTGGATCATAAAATACCATTCCAAATACCTTCCTAAAATCCAACTTCTCATTTTAAAGGTCATATTATTGGTATAATTCTTACCTTAGAGGGATTAAGTTGTAAATAAAAGGAGGTTCTCTGAAAAGGATGAGTTAAAGGACATTTATGGAATGTTTACACCCAAGGTACGAGATTCATTCAAAATTTCTTTTCATTGAGGAAAATTTTATTGGTATTCAATAATATATTTTATGTGGTATATATATTTCACTCTTTATATGTTATATCATGTATATATCATACTTTAGGATGTTTTATTTTGAAATTTCAATTATTTTATCCAAGGGGATTTGAATTGATAGTTTCCAAGTAGTAAAGGGTTTCTTAACTCAATTTATATCCATTTGGTTATATATCTACTTCATTAAATTTTTTATTCCATAATAATTTATGAACATATCTCTAAATACTTTTATTCTACATTTCTACTTTTTTATTATTTATTTCTATTTTTTACACTATTTGTCTCCATTTATTAATTCAAAATTCAATTATATAATATTTTAAAGGGTTATTCGTCAAAAATTATAATTATTTGGGATATACGATTATTATATACATTTATATTATTTTATTATAATGTTATACATCAAATTTGACATATTATATAATGAATCTTCTTATGTTCATGATATGTAAAATTTCATTTTATATTATTATTTTAGGTGTCTTACTGTTTAAGGGTTACCAAAGTGGCAAAGGCTTTATGATGCAATATCATTTATTTTAAAAATAATTTTTGTTCAGGGTTCCAAGGTGGAAAATAATATTCTATTATTTTATTGAACCCAATCTACTCTATTATCCTCTTATAATGAATTTGGTATATATTTTTAATTTCTTTTCCCCCAGTATTGATTAAATAATGGTCAAGAAAGTCATTTTTAAATGATATTGATATTGTATCATCTTTTATATCTGGAATCATTATCTTCAATATCAATGTATTCCAAAAAATATTTTTATATAATTACAAATTTTTTACTAAATGTATTTTTCATGTTCTTTTACCTTCTTTTAAAATGTTATAGAAATTAAATTTCATATCGTTTTCTAAATCGGTCACTTTGGACTCCCTTTATAAAATGTATAAAAATAATGTTTATTTTTAACATCTATAACATGAATGGATATAACTACCATTATTAACATTATTTATCTTGATGCTTCATTTATTTGTTACCATGTTTATTTTCAAATAATATTATTTTCTTAATTTTTTAATAATTTTTTATTTTTTCAATGTAGTTTTCAAAATAAAAGGTTATTTTCCTCAAGAAATTTTTAATGATATTTTTCATGATGTTCATATTCATTAATAAAAAACATTGATGTAACATATGTTTAATTGGGGATAATTTATAATGGAACCATCCACATTCGTTCTATGGATAGATATGATTGTTTCGATGAGATTGTCATGGAAATATTGTTGTTTCCATGTTTTAATCATATTATGAAATGAATAATGGATATATCTATGAGTTTTAATATTATATTCCATTTATAGATACATTTTTAATGTCATTTTTATTGAAAATTGATTATGATTTTCATTGGTTCCATTCTATACTAAGGATGGGTGGTTATATTATTAACAAGGATGGGTAGTTTTGTTATAAACAAAGGATATGTGGGTCTTTGATTGATCTTTAATACATTGGTTATGAAATTAGACCATATGGGTATTCAATTGATAATATAAATTCTGTGAGTGGTATGAAAATTATTTATCAAGTTAATTTTATGGTTTATCTATAATTTTTATGGGTTTTTACAAAAATATTACGATTTTCCATTACAAAGTGTTTTAGCACATCATTAATATGTTTTTTTCCATAGGTTGCGAAGAAAGGATTAAAGTAAGTTGCTCCTAAGAATATTTCATGATGTAAATATCATGGTGGGATATGATTAAGTTTAAATACGTAATATGTAATTCTTCTTAACATGATAAAAATACTCTCATTAAGTCATGAGTGATCATGTATGAGCTTACCTTATTTACCTACTGCTCTAAACCTAATATGATTATGGGTATGTAAGTTATCCAATTTTATGTTTTACTATTTAGATGGATCAAATTGGGTTAGATTAAATTTTCTAAAATCCAAAATTGAAATGATTTTTTTTGCACTAGGTCAGGAAGTGTGGGTTCAGGGTTGATACATAACATTATAGGGAAGTGGTCTGGTCATGGTCATATTATAAACAAGAGAGGGTAGAGTTGATTTTTTAGGATTTAGTAAATTATTAGGGTAATTATTTATGACGGACAATTTTTTTTAAAAAAATGGGCATTTTTTATGGTTTTCACATGGTTTAACAAAACCATTCACTAATTTTTCCACCATTTCTAGGCTCACAAGGAACCTACGCATGTGGAACAAGGTATTTAGAAAAAACTATGAAACAACATAGATGTTTTATGGACCATATGCCCATATTCTCAATATAGTTATTACTAACTGTGGTATAATAATTCAGTGGTCCCATTCATCACAAAAAAATTGAATTTTAATAATAGAAAACCCGAAAACTAGACTAAAAATAGAACCAATATAAGTCAATAAATTCACTAATGTATTAAAATAACCTATGTTACACTCCTCCCAAAAATAATGATTTATTTCCCTAATATTCCCTCAAACTATAAGATAATTATCAAATAATAATATCAATAAACTGATTGGAATTATCAATGAAATCTCTTAAATTCGATATTTTAAAGAAACACTAAAACGTATATCGAATATTAAAATAATCTCTAAATCCTAAATGGTATTATTCCCACAAAACCTCCTAGTGAGTAAATCAATAATATGATTCTTCTAATAGGTCTCCCCGTTATTTAAAATAATCTTAAAATTATGGTTCATCAATACAATGTATTTGAAAATCTCACTACCAAATATAATGAAAATTTCCAACCAAGAGGACTCAAAAGTGTCATGACTAAAATATAATCCATGATCCCTAAATTAAATTAATATCTCCAAATATATAAAACCCAAAAAATAACAACCAATCTTTGATAATAAAAGGAAATTAGATAGTGTCACATCGAAAATCATACCAATCCATTCCCAATAAAGTCAAATCCATAAGATCCCACTATCAATTTTAAAACAAAGAGCTCCTCCAGGTCCCTCTACCACTAAACAACTACGAAAAAAATATATGAATGAATAAACCACAAACTTTCCTTTTATTGACAGGGGGTTGGACCTTTGGTAAAGATTAAAGATGTGGAAACCTAGGTTCTATTACACCAAACACCGACCGTATTGACAATTTAAAACCGTGAATATACTAGCCAGTTTGTAGTCTCATCTAGTTTAACATCCATCCTCAATACCCAAAGACCACAAAATGTCATCTTCATTCATGCCTCCTCTATGATGGGGGAATCCAACTAGAAGTGATAAATTGATAATGTTATGTGGGGACACAATACAAAAATATCCTCAAGCAATAATAGGAAAATATTTTAAAAAATAAATCTAGTACAAAATTAGTGTAAAACATGGAATTTAATTTTATAGAATAGAAAAATAAATAAATAATAATGAAGAAATAATTAAATTATACTCTTAAATAGAATAATGTTATAAAAAAGTTTATATCACCAGATGATTTGATCACATAAAAAATAGTAGAATAAATAGAAAATAAACATATGGATTCAATAAAACCCCTCCTCAAACAAACTTTAGAATTTCCAAAAATCTCTAAATTGGTCTTATAACTCACTCCATATTATTATATGCCTCTATTTATGAACTAGATGTTAATCATATGGATTTCACATCAAAAAATTGAATGTGTATTATATGAGTGTAAAAATATATTTTTATCCACCAATGGTTCCCCTAATTAAAACATGTATATTTATTTATTAATGTATCATAGAAAATGAAGGAAGAAAATATCACATGTGAAACACCAATTAAACAAAAAACAAATAAATAATCCACTATAATGAATGAAACATTCGTTATTTATATGTTTTAAAAAATTTATAGTGTCTCCCATGGAATATTCACATTAAATAGCTATTGGGTGGGATAGTAATCCAGAAATAATCTGATCTTCCATTCACAAAAATAGGTTATAATAAAACAAATCATGTCAGTACACATTTATGTTGAATAAAAATGTAGAATACCGCCATGTTGGACCATATTTGATAATAATAATGCTTTATTTTCACCACAATCCACTAATTCATAATGTTTTTCGAAAAATATGATAAAATCATTTCTTAAAATCTTATAATATAGTAGATTACAATATTGGATTTTATCCCAAATAATTAGTAATTATTATATCCATGAATGTGTATCATCTAATAAATTTGTCCCCAAAAACATTTAACCACTTACTATAAAACCCCCATATAATGGGAATCACATATATGAACATTTCATAGAATCATTCCCTATTAGAAAAATAATATGTTGTATAAATAGAATGAATTTCATTAATTCTAGAGAATCATTTCTCTAAACATTAGAAGAAAATTCATCCAATCATGGAAATAATGTGTTATACCACTAGTTAGTTATGAATGTAGTTATATGAATCACGTATCTAACATAAGGGAAGAAGAATAAATATATAGTAAATAATTAGAATTACCACTAAATTTATATTCATCCTTTTTAGGGAATCATGTATCTCACCACTATCTGGCTACATATATTATCTATGAAATAATATGAAGTAAAATAGGTTTGTCAATCATCTAGTCCAGACAGTCCTAAGTCTAAGTATTAACTGTAAACAAATCCACTCCATATAATAATAGGGATTACAATAAGTTATTAATTCGTCCATTCCACGCCGTCATATATCTACCCATTGGATTCTAACACATCTTGACTAGGGTTTCAATTAATATAATCCTAAATTCACTGATGTCCATTAGTAATTAAAACCCCAATATATTGGATAGGTATCTATATCCAGAATTTAGGTTAGTACATCAAAATATCACCCTATAATGAAATGAACTAATCAAAATAACACAATCAAAGGTGGCCCCCTAAATTTATGTAGTCCTCCGATAAAACCCTATATTTTGATATAACTCTCATTAAGGCCCTTCATCTAAAATACACAATTCCCTATACATGTGATAGAATAATTCCGATCATTTATGATATTCCCCTAATAAACAATTCAATTTACACCATTTTTCACACTAGTCACCTCATCCTAGGTTCATTTCCCAAAAGACTATAACCAATTCATATCACACTCTAACGCCCTAGATAAACTAGTCATTTGATATTTATCAAACTATTCCACTCAATTATTAAATAATGTCACGTTCTTATCTTGGACTACTATGCCATTAATGGAATTCACAATCCAATTCTATAGGTTATCTCTCATATATAACTAATTTTTAATAATTTCTCTAAATAAAAAAATCACACGCCTCACCCATAGATTGGAACTCACAATGATTTATCTTAACAACTTATATTAGACCTCACAATTCCATTAAAGTCATCATGTGTGGATAAACACCCTATGTTGTGTCTGATACTATTCATTCCAATACTGTAATCTAAATAGAGATAAAATCTGAGTAAATTCTCACAAAAATCTATGTGGGGTCACCTTCATAGCCAATGTGGTCCATTAATATATCCCTTGATCACTCATTCCCACATTGACTATATCTCATATCTGTCATACATATTTTCTCATATCATCCAATATATGAAATTAAACATAATTTAGTGAATATATGGACTACTTATCAAACAGTAATTTTACCCATTTCACATGATTCGAACTACATCTTTAACCACTCTTGGTTGAACACTATCATTATCTAGGAATCCCTATCATATCCCAAAGGCTCGTTAATTAATTATAAAAACTTATAATTAATAATACAATTAACTATTCAATGAATTCAATTATATATGATCTGGTAAATACTATTAATCAACAAACACTCACCAAAATATTTTTTTTTACTAATGTTATATGAATTTGTTCGTACACATGATCTTATGACATAAAAAAGACATAAAATTAAACTTCATCAGTAAATTTCAAACAGTTTCACCAAATATATGGGATAATAAAAGAATAAAAATACATATAAGGATAAAAAATGTATCATTTCTTATTCAACTCATGATGAACCTTGATCCATACATTATGTAAGTCGCATCCTATTTATTTCATTCCACTATGATCTAGAAATATCACAATCCCAACAATTAATATGCCACACCAAAATTTATAATAAGGATAGGTGGTACTAAGATGTTACGATGACATATTTCTTCCTCTAGTTGATTGGACATAGTTGTAAAAACCACATAAAATGGAGTGGAATCAAGAGAGGGAAAATGGCGGAGGGACAACTGGCCACCAACAGATTCGAAAATTTATAAATTAAAATCCTTGATGCGGGGATTCATCTTGAAAATAAATTTTATAATGATTATCTATTTCCTTAAAAATCACTTTATTAAATTGGGTTCCTAGTGGGCTCACCTAATTCCCCTTTAGTTATTTAATTGAGTCCATGTGCCATAATGATGATTGGAACCTTGTTACAAAACCATTTCCCTTCTCACTATGTGTGTGTTATCATCTTTAGAAACCCTGATTTTAATTCTAAATTATTAAATCCCAAATCTCTCGGCGTATTTTCCAACAAAAAATCCACAAATATAATTAATTTTTATTCAATTTATTTGTGTCTATAAAATCTTTTTCCCAATTATAAAATAAAACTAAATATTCATATGGAATCCGGTTCTATTGGAATTTTACATCACCTGATTCCACCAACAGCTGATGAAAAAGGTCAGGGATATAGATTTTTTTCCTCGGTAATCAAACATAAAATATTATAGGGGATGGTGAAATGCAACATGAGGTTTTTAAAATATTTATATGATTCCGTCTAATATATTATATATATTTTTAAAAAATAAAAATCGCAGAGTTTAAAATCTATATATTATACATAAAAATATATAATTGAAAATGTACTGGTTTTTAGAATATTATATTAATTTTTGATAAATATAAATAAATTGAAAATTGAAAATCATTTTACAACAATATAATTTTACAAAAATAGATTATACATATCTGTAATTTATATCCTAGATGAAACACTGTAACTAAAATAGGAATATTCCATTACAATTAAATCATTTTTAACCACTAAAATATAAACAATTTAAATGTATCGATGAACTAAATGATCTATTGTTCTCATATAAATGTAATAAATGTACACAGACATTAGTACATGTCCATGTTATTGTGAATGGATAAAAATAGAATCACTTCAGGATACTTTAACATCTAAAAAAATCCAATGTTATCATCATTCATGCCTAATAATCAAATTATATAAAATAAAAAAAAATATTAATGTGAAATCCCTACACAGAACACCTAAGCCGTCAAATAGTTCAAACCTCAATATGTGGGAAGTCCAATAAAAATTTATGAAAATATATCAACCACAATTAAATGTTATCTTAATAATTACAAAATCATCTTTCTCAAATATGGTCATTAAAAAAATACACAATCAATTTATAGAAACTAAATCTCCAAAAATTTATTCAATATGATACACACACACAAAAATTCACTAAATGAAAAATATTAAACCATCAAAGAATACTGATTCATAAGTAGGGAATATAATTATATATAATATCTTATCTTATAAATGGATATTCATATAATTTCATGGAAAATCACATAGCTCTAACCACATAAATATCCCTTTATTTCAATTATGATTCCAATGATTCCTCCTTGGTCCATACACCAATAATATAAGGATAGTTCACTTGAACTAAGTGGATATATTTATAAATATTGAAGATATTTACAAAATCCATTAGTAAACATGAAACCATAATCAACCATTAATACCATGATATAATATAAATACTTTAATATAAACTAAAAAACATAATTAATGGGTGACATAATATTAAACAAGAAAATAATAGATATTGTATCATGAATCAAATAAGTATGTTCGAAAAAAAGGAAGAATCGATCTTATTTATTAAAAAAGGTGAGTCATGATATAAACTCTGTTAATTACTACATAACGTCTATATAGATTATTGTCCTAATTGGAACTAAACTAACTATAATCTCATACTAAATGTATATTAAATTTATATTCGTTATTATTTAACTACAGCATTGACTTTTCCAAGGTCGTAACAACTAACCAATAGAACATCATATGTTTCATAATGTAATATTTTCTAAATTATACAGGTATAATAATTAATACAGAAGGAAATTTTATTATTTTATTAATCCCAAAAAAATATCCCTTAATAAGGTCACCATGTCAAATTACAATCATAAAATCCAACTTATAATCTATAATCAGAAAACCCCTTAATACTAATAGAAAATATTATAATCTCAAATAAAAACTCATTCCCAAAAAAAATAGGGCAACAACTATTCCCTTGTATATTGAATAATACTATTAAAAATTTATAGCATCATGTGACATCAAATATAAACTATATAAAATAACACAAAACCCCATCATGATGGATCATTGGGTGTAAATAATAATGTTACAAAATGAAAATTTTAAATCAAAGAACTAGTCTATAGGTTGATACACGGATCAATAATTACACTAGTAAAGGAGTAATGAACTCTCTGACAAATACTTACTCATAAAATGGACACTAAACATTTTATTCAATTTATAGTGCCCATAAAGGAATTACGAATAGAACTAATCGACAAAAACTTTATTATTTAATTTATAAAAATATTTAGTTGTATTTTCATATACAAATTATTTTATAGACTTCTCCTTGCGATATATTGTTAATCATGTTTCCAATAATTATAAATTTTCATTAAATAGGATGATCATGTCCCAAAATAGTGTTCAATAATTCTTATCACAATCATTTTCCAGAATAAATATTGTGATATTTTTTCACATATAGGTCAATCCCTTCTCCATTCAACTTATGCTCTATAAAGTAATAAAATATATAAGGAAAAAAACATTGTATGGTAGAATGTTATTTAAATTAAGGAATTTTCAAAATTATATATATATTCCTGGGTCTAATAAAAATATCCTCATGATATATAACCATATCAATATTCCATTAGGATACATCAACACATTTTGAAACAAACAATACTATATTATTCATAAAAATACTTTTTTTGAACTAAATGATCCAAAAGAAGACATCAGAAAATTTAGTCAAAAAGAAAAACTATGATAATGTTTGAATTTATCAAGGATTCACTACCAAAGAATTTGAATTTTATGCCACTAATATATAAAATATCTCTATTATCCATTCTCATATAAAATTTAAATTATCAACTCCGTGATTGGTATAAGAACAAGGGTAAAATAGAAAATTCCATTATGTAAAATAGAAACCGAGTGAAAATTTATCTTATAAATTATTTATCTAGAAGAAATGGATTTAATGCTATTCAGATGTTTTATAATGGTTGGGTCTATAAATTTACATGTAGGTAGAATTTGAGGTGAATAATCAATCAATTAGTAGATTTGAACTTCATTTCAAGAAGGTAGGGTCATTCCACACTACCCCACATGTCAATAAAACATTATTACTCTATATTATGAATTTAGGATGGAATGATGAATAATTTTTAATATGATAATTTAAACTTGTATCACTAATTGATTCCTTAGGGGAATATTTTCTTTATATTTTCAATACCACCCATTATGGGATTTTTGATATAATTCTATTATTAAATTAGGGATATAGTTATTTTATTCCTCTTTGTCACAGTGTTTAAACATTGTTCTATAATTTTTTGGAATATAAGGCACCTAGTTAAATAATCAAAAATTTATTCCTCTATGAATTCATCATGAAATTTAAATTAAATATATCTATACTTCATTATTATTCTAAGGTGTATTGTAAAAGTTAATACATTTATTCCATTCCAAAAACAATATAATTAAACTATTATTTGGAGATTTAGTGTGACAAATTTTTAAAAATATTTCTCATTATATACATTATTTGTTGATATAAATTCCTTTTTACACAGAACCCAGATATCTATTGTAAAAAAAATGTTTAAAAAACTATTATAAATTTAATAGAAAATATAATAATATAAGTATATAATAGTATTCATTATTTTCTGTAGGTAGGAAAATAAATGTATTATGATAGTAAATCCACTTTATTAAACAAATAAGTAAATCACTATGGAGGTTAAATTGGTGTAGGATCTATCAGCTATAGTTTAAAAGTAACAAACCCTCCACCAAAATATATACACTTAGTTTTTGAAAAAACTGATTTTTTACTCCACTAATGATAATAGTCAATATAACAGTAGAAAAACATGAATATGGAATCTCTTCAACTATGAAAATAGTTAAATATTGTGTTCGTATTAATTAATATGTTATACCATTATCGTAATTCCCCTAATAAATGTTCAATCACTTAGTTCCGTATCAAAATATATCATTGTGTGGGACTGTTCTTGTTAGACATATTCCTTATATTTTATGGGTAATAATTCATCCATATCTCAGTGTATCCTATGATTTCACCATATTACATAATAAATTAGTTATTTTCAATGATATTACTTGAAAACATATATTTGTCTTCCTTTCTCGATAGTGAGAATGAGTGTTCTCCACTATAACCAAATTTAATATGCTCAGTGTTGAGGACTATAATTGAAGGTATGAACTCTCATGAATAAATGAAATTTAACAATAGTATAATAAATGACTAAAATTAAACTATCATAAGGAATATTTGTAAGTATTAAATGATAATCTAATATAATGTATAATACATGAACAAAACAAAATTAATTATCACCATATAACCTTAGAAAAACCTATTAACCCCCTAAATTTTGAAATCATCAAAGGAAATTGCATACCAAAGTGATATATAGAATAAGTCTTTAACATCAAAATATAATTAACAGTACTTGAGTTGATGATAATGCATAAAAACTCCAATATCCTCCTTATATTTAATTTATATAAATGGATAGAAGATTTTGTGGTGATTTTATCTATATACTCAATATATTCACCCAATATTATGATGAACAGATTAAGTAAAAAGTTCTTTACTATAGAAACATGTGAAGGACATGAAGAGAAGTATAGTTTATAATGTAGAACAACCCGACATTTTTTGTGTTATTATTTTATTAATTATATTCATATGAACGAATTATTTTAGGTATTCTCATCATTATATCCTTATTTTAATACTAGGAGAGGAACATAGGATTTGTTTATGGTCATTGGATGATAAGTGATCTTATCATAAATTTTTTATCACAAAATAGAAAAGTAGTCATTTTTATTAATATCTACAGATTTTTTATATGTCCCACATGCATTTTTTAATGTCTGGAAAAATAAAAAAAAATATTAATGGTCAAGAATATTTCATTTTGGTAATTTAATTGTACAATTTTGTGGTAGTTGTGACCTACACCATGTAAATTTTTAAACATGATCACAATATCATCTCTTAATAGAGATGATAATAGGTATTATAACACCCAATTTTTCCCTTCTACATTATGTTTTACATCATAACTATTTGTTTTAAAAATAGTTATTAGATAAACTAAGAAATTATAGATGAATGTTTCTTAGGAAATTATTTTCAATGGATAATGGAATAAATAAAAAAGGAATATCAATATTTAATTGTTGAAATTATTATATTTTGAAGGATATAATTATATCACACCTGAAATTTAAAATTATTCAAGTCATCTCAAACAATATTCATTTAATATAATTCATTTATTCTAAAAAAATTTAACGATAGAAGTAGATAAAAAGTTATAAAACGTCAATTCAAATGGATAAAATGATTTTTGTGGGGTACTCACAATTCAAATCTATATAAAGGTGACAAGTAGAATATTAAAAATATATATTTGAGAAAAACTCACCAATATTTAAGAATTTGATTTAAATGTTAATGTGGAAAACATATAGGTTTTTAAAAATAAATTTAGAGATAAAAAATTGATCTAAAGTGAATATATGAATGCTTTGTTCAACTGTCTTATTATGGTTGTTAGAGGTATCTAATGTCTCAACCATGAAATGGATGTATTATTATTTTTATGAATATTATATGGATATTTTAACTAATATATAAATAAATGGTGTATGTTCTTAATAAATTTCAACCATGTGAATTATGTCCTAATAATCAATAAAGAAAATCCCACACATATTAAATGTGATTGAAGTTAAATAAGACCACTAGATATTTATTAATGGAAATATAATATAATGATATGGAAATAATTACAATTCATGAGGCTTTAAATAATGTAGAATATAAAAGTGATGAAATCTTTTCAATAATGGGTCTAATTTTTAAGATATGTAAGTGAAGATTTTAAGGTATGATACTTTTATATTTTATTATTTACGGTGTTGTGGGACACATAATTTCCAGGGTTATGCAGTGATTTGAAAAATATATTTGGGAAATTAATTTTAATCAAAAAAAATAAATAGGTTTAACTATATAATAAATTTTAATTATAATAACTTAAGTTGAAAAAAATAAATAAAATTATTATTAATTAATGAATTAAATTGATGCTTTTGAAGACCCATTTAAAAGTTTTGAAATAAAGTTTATCTCAAAAAAATTTGACATTATATGGATATAATAGAGAATAGTGGAGTGAGATGATTAACTAAAAATATTTTTTTAAACTATAGTGCATTTGTATGAGATATTATGAAATTATACACACAATGAAATAATAATAAAATGATTATTGGTATGATAAATCATTTATATTGTTATTATTATAATATTAAATAATAAATTCACTTCATGGATAATTTTTTAAATGATCATGAAAATAATCGAGTGAAACTTGATGAAGCGGTGACCTAAATCAAAAATAAAATGAATTCCAATAAGATAATTTATGATCATAATTCTTGTAACAATTAAAAAAATAAAATATAAATACCTAAAGAGGAAGAGGTATGTTAAAGTTAATGGATTGAAATTAAAACAAATTATATTCCAATGAAGATTAATTGTCTTAGAATATTCATAAATGAATAAATAAATTATTGACTAACATTGGGAATAAGAGGTGTTTAATTTTTCATAAGTTCTAAAATACCCAATATCATGGGTAGATGTATAGAATTATTTGATGCTAAATTATCAAAATATATTAACTAAAGTAAATGGAAAAAATGTAAATAACAATGTATGGAAGTTTTATTAATCAATGAGAGAAAATCAATAATCAAGGATTTATTCAGATGTTGTGGACATGTTAAGATATATTAGGAAAAGTTTCCTTTTATTAAGTACTAATTAAATTATAACATTGGATGCACAATATAATACAATGATAATGCTCAAAGTTATGTAAAAGGTAATGTTATTTTAATTATGAAAATAAGAATAAAAATAAATATTACATATAATAATAAAGGATTCATTCAGTTGACATTGTTTCAATTGTTCTAACTACATTCAGAAGACACATATCATAAGAAAACAATTTTTTTAATTATTTCTACGGATGTATGTGTAGGATGAATGTGTGACCATCTTACACAATTCATTTAGGAAATATTTTTTATACATAAGGAGATGAAGAGTATTATGTGATGTTTATATTAATAAAAATGAAATGAGACTAATATATTTTCCATCTTATTTTTTAATATATTGTAAATAAAATAATTCAAAAATATAGGAAAATTGTATGCTTGTAATGACTGGAATGCGGTTCACTCAAAAGTAACCGAACCTTATTGGTCATATCACCTCAAGAGTGCCTCCCCATATTCTAGTGGTTGATGAATAAAATTAATGGTATATAATCATATTAAGGATTATATACCCTCATGATCATGTTGACACTATGTAACACGTCAATATTTTCTGAAATATTCTTTTTAATTAATTAAACATGTTTAACATTTTCATTTCACACAACAATGAGTGTATATTTTTATATTTGAATGAACTAAGTTATTCTTGAGTTCTATGCATAACTAATAGAATCAATCACTATGAACAATAATTATATTGTCACATGGTATAGAAAAAACTATTTTCTTCCATTTCTTATACACAATATGGAGTCCCTTATATAACTTGTGTTACACACTAGATAGAGTTTTACCAAACTAAAATATACTATTCATATTAAAATGAAAATTTTTCACCTAACTGTTAGAATACAAGGTATGAATATGAACAAATAAATTATGATATTTTAATTTAAAAAATTAATTATTTGGTAAAAAATTAACTATAGATATAATATGATGTATTTTAAAATAATGAAATTCCCTTTCGGAAAATACTTTTTTTCTATGTACAATGACATTTTATCTCAATAAATTAAATAAACTAATTTTTTTTGAATGAATTAAAATAAAATTTATGTATTTTATATTCAAAAAACTATATATCATTCATGTAATATGTTTCTATATATGAGAAAATAATAAATTCAATTTTATTCATAAAAAAGTTATATTTTCCTAAAAGAAGTACAATATTTTAATGGATCCCCTTTTTTAAAAATAAAATTTGACCCTTTTAAAATTTATATTAGATAAAATAAAATACTTTTTTGTGAATATGAGTTCCAAAAGTATCTTAGGGTTACATATTGATATTTTTTGGAGAAGATTCATTTTTTCTCGAAGAATGAAAAATATTGATTTTTAAAAGAAAACTAATATTTCATAAAATTATATATATATATATATTATTTTTTATTTGGATTTATTGTATATTGACATAAATTATATATATTAGTCCAATATATCACATTAGAATAACTATTACACTGAAACTGGATTTAAAAGCATTTCAAACATTTGATCATTTTCACTTTAAAAACAAGTTATTTCATATCGTATACATGATTAATTTTAAATTAATTTATACCAAATATGTTATAATAATTTGGAACATTTTATTCCATGTTTTGATTCACAATAATTTATAAATTATAATATAGCCAAAATAATTTTTTTAACAATTTTATTATTGTAATTGGATAAAATTAATTATAATGAATAAAGTAAAAATGAGTTTACTTAATCACTAAACATAGAATATAAGGTGTAAAAATAAACAAACATTTATCCTACAAACATTGGTAGATATATTTATTTTTTAAACATATATGTATCTAATTTAATGTTTTATGGAAGCCTCCGGGTTGGAAAAAATGTGGGTAGCACTCAAATTCTTTTCAAAAATATAAAATGTGTCATTTTCCCCACTTATAAAAGGGCACTCACCGCCCCTCCTCACTTCTTCCAAAATCTGAAGACCTTTTTCTCAGCCAAAACCAACCAAAATAAGTTCCAAAATTCTATAATATCGTAATATAATCCTATCATTACATAGAACTAAAACCAAGGTGGTCTTTCAATGAAAACCCAAATGAGTTACTTGGTGAAGAGAATGTTAGAATAAGAATGACCAGGGTCAAGACTGAAAGTAAGGGTTTTCTAATATCAGCTTTATTTATATGATATATTCACATTATTCAACACTTATTCTTGTTTTTTTGGTTTATATAATTACCTATAACATGTCATATAATAAATTTACATTATTTTATGGCATTCAACATTTCAATTGATTTTATTCCTTCAAGGATCTCATGATTCAAATGTTACTCAAGTATTATTGTGATTTATAGTCTCACTTTTTCCACTATTTGACATAATCACTCTAAACCACTCTTTCATGGGTATTTTAATATATAATTTATGATCACTCTTTCAGAGGTCTTACAGTTCAAAATTTACTATATTGATAATGTAATATTGCCTCAATTGTTCTTCTTCGAGACACATGTTATGTTATAAAAATATGTTCTTTTATGAGTTCTATATACTACCAAATTTCATGGTATATAACTAATATCATTTATTTTAATGATAATTTATGATTATTTGGTAGTTATTATTTCATGGGGGGTTTTATTCAATGTTAATAAAATTATATGATTTTATTTCTATAATCTCATCATTTATTGGGATTGATTATGATTATGCTTCCATACATGAAATACTGTGATACATATCCCAGGAGCACTCCTGATATTTCAAATATTATATATATTAATGATATAGTCATGTAATGGAACCACTTTTTCATGCTTTAGTACTTACGATAATGAATTAAATTTTCTTTTTTAAAAATGTACATTTATTCCTCTCTTTGGTCGAAAATCTATTTTATTCAAAAACCATGATTTTTAAAAATTATTTTATTTTTTTAAATGATATTTTTAGTTAATTTTAAATTAAAATACATTTAAAATTTTTTATGGTTTTCAAATATTCCCTTATAAATTTTCAATTTTATTTTCAAATAAAAATTGTTTCCAAATGTTTATATATTATAAAAGACCTCTTTCAAATAAGAATATATATTCTCCTAAATAAATATTTTAAATTATCTTCTAAAATGATTTTATATCTAATATTTAATTCAAATATGTAACTTATTTGTTATTGGGGTTATGATCCAAAGGTTACATTTTTATACATTCTATGAATGGTAAATGATTTTAATGATATGTTATTTGTGAGACCAGTTTATCTTCTATAGGTTATACCATTATAAATTCTTATGAACCCCAATTATTTTCAAGGCGTATTCTATTATTAAATTATTATTAAACTTTTGTGTTTTACATAGGGTATGATATTATTAGATTTTTATGATAACCATTTCTTTTTGTGGTATTGAAATGATGTTTATGAAACCATTTTTTCTTTCTTAGGTCAGGATATGATGAATGTATTATTAACTTGTGAATAATGTATGTATGATTTAACTATGTCACTAGTGGGACCTATTTATACCACCAATTAATTGGGTAATTATAAATCTTAAATGAGCTCAAATGGTACATGTGTGACTATCCCAAGCTTATAAAAATATGGTATACAAAAGACCAACCAAAGGTGATAATAATAGTGTATACTGTTGGAATTCCTAATCCCTTAAAAAGAGGGTACATGGGAGGGAATTAGAAGGAAATAATAAAAGGGTACATGTAAGGGAATCCCAATATTGTAACAAGAGGGTACATGGGAGGGCATACTAAGCCTAAAACAAGGGGGAACAAAGGAGGAAATCCCAATACTGAATCATGTATATGAGGGATAATCCCAAGCATAACATGTCCTGATGGTCTTAGTAGGTAGCCCTGATATAAGATTTTACATTATTATATATTTTCCATAATTCCATGTATTATTTCTAATTATTATCTCATGAATTATTCCCTATATTATCTTATGATTCATGTCTTATGGGCTACTAATTTTTATTCAATGATTTATGCCTATGATATTTTCTACAAGGGGTATGATCTTCTAATGTTATTCTCATGTTATCCTATACTTGTGTTCATGTTATACATACATATCTTATTTATTTACCCATACTAGAAATATGGGAACACACTTTACTATTTTTACATACCAAATGTGATGATGAATGATTTTATGTACGAGTACTAAAGGGGACAAACATTAAGGAATGATTTGGAGATATTTTACAAAGTTATAATAATTCGTGTTCCATGTTTTCTAAGAAACTGAAATATTACATTCCTCGAGCATGTAAACATGTAATTCATTGAATATCCAACTAAAATAATGTAAAATATATTTATGATACACATGTGTAACTATAGTTGGTATCAATGTAAGGGTTTAGTCAACCTTCAGAAACTAGGATTAGAAAACAATATTGATATCACTATGGATGTTTCTAAGGATATATCTAGGTATATATCAACAGATAAGTCAAGAGATAAATTAAATTATAATAAAATGTCCATGAATTTTGGTAAAACATAGATTTAGTTTTTTCCTAGATATACATCCTTATATAGAAACTATAAGTGGATGTGGCTATAGAACAGATGTCCATAGGGGTAACAACCCAGAAAACATAGTATTGAGCTAGAATCAATTGGGAATCAAGGTTTGGTAATGATCATTGATGAACACCTAGTTAGACAATCTTGAGGTATATGACTTGGGAATTATCAAAAAATATAAAAACCCCAATAAATGATTTAAATAAATGATTAATATTAATGATGTGTGAAAAAATATGGTTTTATATATTAAAAAGGAAGCTTCCAAATATTTAGACATCCAATAAGTCGGTTTTTATGATTATTTGGTACCCCAATGTGATGATTTTTACATACTCTATTAATTTTGGTATTTGTTAGTGGATTGAACCAAAAGGAAAAATGTTAATAAGAAATGAAATATACGATACAATGACTTTACTTCTTAGAAACCAATTTTTATTTGAGATATAATGAACACACTCATTTTCATATTCATTTGATTTTGTCTTGTTAGGAATCATGGCGAACATCCAAACGAAAAAAGAAGGGAACACTGATTTAGTAATTCCTTCATGAGGGAACACTCACTTTATTTCAGTGGTTTTTTTACACATTATATGCTAGGAAATTGAATGTAACTACTTAAAATATATTTTCCATTCTCATGTGTTCAGATCATGAAAAAATCACTCTATATTTCTACCATTTATAAGGTGAGGTGGATGAATGGTGGAGTGTAACATGTAATATCATGAAACCATATAAAATTAAATAAATATATTGGGGCATGTTCAAGAACATATTTATGATTTAGTAAATTCCTCATATTCTTCATATAAAGACTTAAATTTTATTTCTATATCCTAAGCATAATGATGTTGAACCCACTTCTTCCTATGAAGAATATTTTACATGGCATGTGAGGTACTCTTCAGTAATTATTATCCAACCAGAAATAAAAAATGAACAATTATTTTATGTCTTGAAACCAGGTCTTCAAAATACCTTCATAATAAGGTACTGAGGCAAATAAGAAGATGTTTTTTATATTCTATTAATGTGGGAAGGTATTTTTTTCATATCAATATCACATTGTTGAATAAAAAAGGAATATGGAGTTCAAATGAAAATTATAAAAACCATTGAGAAAAAAATGATCCTTCCACTATGCATATAATGTGAGATGAAACATAGATGGAATTGTCTAAAGGGGTCTACTAAATGTTTTACATGTGTAATGTATTTTCATGAAAAAGTTCAATTCCAAAGTGATAAGATAAATTTATATAATGATGCAAATAATGAAAAATCCCAAGAGAGTGTACCCCTATAATTCAGTGTTTTAATTTCATGATTTTTTGTAATTTTTCTAACAAGTTACAAAATCAAAGTACTAAGGTGAATGATAATACACAAAAAACCTATAATATCCAATGGAAAATGGGAAATATTATTCTATCATAATAGATTAAGTGAAGCGTTATAGATAGGGAATACATATCCTCCACTCCTTAGTTGGGAATTTTATTTTTGGTTTTCTATGAATAATACCAATGAAAATAATATTATTCATCCTTTGGTAAAAGTTAATTTTATTTTCTCTTACTACATGGATTTTATTCTAATAAAATAACATTTTTTGTTCTATCGGTACAAGGATATACCCAATATTCCAATGAAAATATTTTTGGTATAAGATAAGATCTTAATTAAGGAATAATGGTTGAATTATATTTTCGATAGTTTATAAGGTTATCCATTTTTTATATGTATTAAGATAAACTATATATTAGGTTTTATAGATTACATTATTATCTCATCAAATGGGAATTAATTAAAATTGGATAATTGTGGAACGATTTTCCTGATATATCATCCTTAATGGATCTTATTTTCAATAAGTGATTAACAAATTCACATTAATTATTGGAGTAAGGCATAAAATGGAAAATCAGTCAAGGAAACAAATGGTGAGATTTTTCATATAAAATGGATTTAAATCAAGTAAGTGTATCTCCTTATGAAAATTAATCATATTTTATAAAATGACCTTTAAATAAAAAATTTCCCCTTATCATCATTTTCAATGATATCAATAACCTTTTTCAAGAATAATTTGCTTATAAATTTGTGTTAATTAACATTATCC
This sequence comes from Viscum album, assembly GCA_963277665.1. Classification (NCBI taxonomy): domain Eukaryota; kingdom Viridiplantae; phylum Streptophyta; class Magnoliopsida; order Santalales; family Viscaceae; genus Viscum; species Viscum album. The sequence continues at coordinate 1,512,593,556 of OY728122.1, read as the reverse complement.
TAACTCATTTCTCTACTACTCTTGAACAGGACATTATAGTCAGATTCATGTCCCAAGTTCTTATTTTCACTTTCCACCTATGTTTTCATATATGGAAACCTTGTTATGCGTTACTTTTGATAACCATTTTTTTTCCAAAAATAAATTTTTTAACTAAAGTTATTGAATTCATTTTTATAATGTTGGTTTCTATGAAAGGAACTACAAAGTATTAAACCATTGAAGACCTAGATAAATTTTGAGTGAAAATTCACTTTAATGGGGGGGGGGGGGTAGAATGTAAAACCCTTATATTTTGTGGAATATTTTTATTCATTAATTTAATCAAATTTATATGATTCATTTCACACACAACTGAATATTTCATTTATTTTATAAAATCACTATTTCTAGCTTCTAATATATGAAAAAAAATGTTGATGATCCACTACATAAACCACTTAAAATATCATTTGGTATAATCAACACTCTGATTGGATTTTTTTTACACACAATACCAAGTCATTTTTATTTCTTGTGTTACACAATAGATTGTGTTTTTACAAAATAAAATATAGTGTTGATATTATTACAATCTTTATCCACATACCATTCGAATGAATGGTATAAATCAGAAAAAATAAATTATTAAATTAATATTTATACTATGTACTCTTTGGTTACCAATTAATTATAAATTAGAGTATGAACTATTTTAAAATAAAGAAATTCCTTTGCTGAAAATATACATTTGTATGTACAAACATGTTTTAGTTCAAAATATAAAAAATTCATGAATTATTCTAATGAAAAGTATATATTATATACTTACTAAGCTATTTAACAATCATCTTATGTTTTTTCTAGACAATATATAAGAGTAAATCCATTTTTAGGTATAAAAATATATATTTTTCTAGAAGGTATTTTTACCTCCTTTAATGGTGCACCTATTTTAACACTAAATTTGTACACTTTTAAAAATTAAATATGAAAAAATAAAAATTACTTTGTAAATAATAATTTTTAAAATTATCCTAGTGTGAAATTTTGTTATTACATTGAGATGAATCAATTTTTGAGGAATATTTCAAAATACTAAATTTTAATTGAAAAATGACTTTTCATCTCATTTATTTATATAGTAAAATTATATTTGTATTGCGTTTAAAGTATATTTTGATCAGTTATACAACTATGAATATTATTTGGTTTATTTAAATTAAATTCACATTAAAAATTAAGATAAAACAATTGAATATTTGGAAAACATTTAATTTAAATACTTGATGTTTCGTCCAAACAATAATATTATTTTTAAATTAATTTCTACCATATATTGGATTATAATTTGAAAAAATGGATTCCATAGTGGGAAACATAATAATCTATAATTTCGAAAAATTAAAAAAATATATTTTTACCAATGTTATTAGTGAATGTAGTTAAGATTCAGTTGGGTGATTATGTTAAAAACGAATTTACTTAAGGACTAATCTAAGAATGTAAGGTCCAAAAAAGACCATACACACATATATCAACCTCCACCATTAATTTATAGTATTGGGTGTGTTGTGGACTCTTGGTTAGTAAATACATTGGTAGTACACAAATTCATTTCAAATATTCTAAGTGTGTCCTTTCCCCAACATTTAAATGGCCACTCACCCCCTCACTTCATCACACACCTCAATCCATTTTTCTCCTCCAACCCTAGAACAATTAAGCAGAAAAATACCTCCTCTCATCCTAGTAGACTCAATTTGCACCGAAATCAAACCATATTAGTTATTTGGTGAAAAAAAAAATTACCGGACGAATAGGATGTTTTAACAAGTATGTTAAGAGTCTTGACATAAGGAAAGGGTTTTCTCATCTCACATTTATTTATATGAGATATATTTTGTATTCGCCACATGTTCTTGTTGTGAGTTTTATATATTTACATATGACATGTTATATCATAAATTTCATTTATATCATGATATTCAAAGTTTCAATTGATTTTATTATTTTATGTATCTCACGATTCAACAGTTACACAAGTAGTAAGGGGACTTCATGTATCACTTTTATCACTATGAGACTTATACCATATTCACCAATCATTTATTTTTTATAGGGTAAATTCGGACCAAGAAATTATTATATAATAATTATCAATAAATTTATAGGTATTTACTTATTCATTTTATAATCTCTCTTTCTTGGGGTTTATAGTTCAAAAGCTAAGAATCAGTTAGTAAATTTTGCCTCAATTTTCCTTCTTTGAGACACATGTAATGTTATTCACCTACATTCATTTAAGATGTGTATATAATAAAACATGAAATTTTATATCCTGAATATAATTATTTTCATTATATTTTATACTTCATTAAATGTTACTCGTTTATGGGTATTTTAATTCAATGTTACCGAAGTGATAAGAGTGTATTCCTGAAATCTCATTATTTATCGGGATTGTATATGATTATGCTTCCATTGATGTAATATTATAATAATAATCTCAATAAAAATCATTAATTTTCTTCTCCTCTATTTATTCATGATATTTTCATAATTGTACCATTATCCCACTCTTTGGTAGTTATGATAATTAAGAATTTTTTTTATGAAAATCCATCTTTATTTATATCTTTAGTTAGAAATATATTTTATTCAAAAACCTTGTTTTCTAAAAATGTTTTAATTTATTTAATTGATATTTTATGATCATGTCAAATATAATTATTTATAAAAAAATTCGGTTATATATTTTTACTTTATAATTTTTCATAGTTACTTTCAACGAAAAAAGGTTTTCAAAATGGTTTTTGTTTTAAAAAATCCTATTTCAAATAAGAATGGATATTTTCCATGATAAATGTTATAAATTATCTTTAAAAATTATTTTCCATATAATATTACATCCACTAGTCTAACATATACATTAATGGTGTTTATAATCCAATGGTACCATTGTTATTATTTCTCTAAATGGCTTATGATTTTGATGAGATGTTGTTTATGAGACCTGTTCCTATTCCATGGGTTATACAGTGATAAATTTTCATGAAACCCACTTACTTTTTTGTTGTATTATATAAAGAAATTATTATTAAAACTATATATTTTTATATGGTTATGATATTGTGAAATTTTTATCACACCCAATTCATTTCATGGATTATGATATGATGTTTATGAAACTGAAATTTTTTCATTGTGTGAGTTGTGATACGGTGAATGTTTTATTATCTTGTGACACAAGCATGTATAATTTTATTATGAGATATGTGGGACCTATATCACCCTAAAATTAAAGGGATGATGATAAATGTTCTATGAGATCAATTGTGATAAAGGTGGTAGTCCTAGACCCATCACATAAAGATATCTGGGATGTCATTTAATCCTATAATAAGATTGTCTATGGGTGGCCATCCCAAGCCCATAACATGTGGGTACACAGGTGGGGGATTTCAAGATCCTAACTAGAGGGTACAAGGGAAGGAATACCATACTCAAAACTAGAGTGTACGAGGGATGGAATCCCATGCCCTAAATAAGGGGGTATAAGGGAGGACATCCCAAACATGAAGAAGGTACATGGGTGATTATCCTAAGATAAACATGTTATGAAGGTCTTGGAAGGTAGAATTGGAATAGTATTTTAAATGATTATGTGTATTCCAAAATTCCTTGACTTATTTCTATGTAATTAATTATGTATTATGCTCTTTATATTGTAATGATTCATGTCCTATGAACTTAAAATCTTTATTACCTTTTTCATGTATATGATATTTTATATGCATGGAAAGATCTTATAATTTTTTTATCATTCTCCCAAACCCTTATGTTCATGTTATACTTATATATCGTTTTTATTTACCAATACTAAGAATCTAAGCTCACCATTTCCTATGTTTAATTTCCCCAAGATATGAATAATGTTTTAAAGTAGTAGTACTACAGGGGATGATATTTATGGGAGAGTTTAATGATGTTCCACCAATGAAAAAGATATTATGCTTAATGTTTCCAATGACACTAATCCATTAGAGTTTGAGGGAATGTAAAATTGCAATGTCTTGAATATTCAGCTAAAATGATGTAATATCATTGTATGCTTATCCTGGGAGTCTATTCACATAGAGTTAAAATAATATATGAATAATAAAAGGTATATTTTCCTAAATAACTATAAGAAGTCGATTAGAATTAAAAACACAAATTCATATCCAGTATCATATAAAAAAATGATGTCATGCATGTATTCTATACAAAATGGGAATATGAGGAAATAGAGGAGAAATTATATACAACATTATATGTAAAAAAGAAAATAACGACAAAGTTATCTCCAATAAGATCAATAAAATAGGCTTAGTCATCTGATATCTTACTCCATCCTACTATAGACAATTAAGCATTCATAGTTGGTCACCTCCCTTTATCCCTACCTACATCGATGAGTTATTTTTAGGTACCAATAAGCAGCCCTAATATGGTGTGAAATGAAATCCATAGGACACAACCAACAGTTTCTAGCACTATATAGATTGAAAATATACATTTAGTAGTGTATAGTTATAATTAATTCATAAATAAATAAATAACCCATGATGGTAGTGGTTCCTCAAGGAAAACTCATCTGACACTAACAAAAATGGCCTACATTGGAATGTTTTTGAAAATTTATTAATTATTACTTAATTATATTACACGCTCGATACCCTAGAGAATCACCAAGGAGTCCCTGGATGATCATACTTGTAATTAGATACATGATTCCCCTAAAATTTAAAACTAGATAATGTAAAAATAAATGGAAATAATTTATGTAAATAATTGGATGAATCTATGTATGTTCTTTTACATGGAGGTGACATCATTAAATTAAATTAATTTTCATCCTAGGACCATCAAAGGTATTCCACATAGGAAATGATGGAATTTCTCTAGGATCTCTATAAATCATCACTCTAGAATCCTATATATGGAATTCCTTATATGCATCAGGGTATCATTGAGGCATTTTATAAGGACATAGCCTCCAAAGAATATCCCTAGATATACAGATAAGGGACCCAATATTTTTTTCAAGGAATAATTAAATGTACTTAAATATGAATGGGTCCTTCACAGTCTACATAGGGAGCCCAAGTGTAACTTGTGGTATAATGTAAGTCCACTTGTCTAGTGAGATTTTCCAATGTATTTCATATAGAAATCCATGTGTAACCCACTATATAATATATTTCCATTTATACGTCATTCAATTTAATATGTTTGATGAACCCATCCAATGTGTTTCAAGTCAGAAGCCTTGAATCTCCCCCAGCACCCACTTAGATGGGTTGTGGTTTTGTAGTCAACCCATACAATTTAAAAATATTTTAATTTATAATTATCCACTTTATATAAGGTAAAACTCAAGGATAATGAAATAATTAAAAAATCATAAGGACTTGGGGGTAATATACCTTCCACTCCCTCTTTCAATTAATTGAGTTTACATTTCGTTCTATTAATTAAAGTATTTCGAATATAATGGGAAAGGAAAAAAATATTGATGGTTGTTTAATTAAATTTCTAGAAATTAGTCTTAAGTACCTTTTAATTTTATAAACCTTAATGTGTGGATAATTTCATGGTACTAATCCTCCAATGATCTAATTATGGTTCTTGGACTACACGAAAAAAGTGATATTAATATATTTTATTAATTGTACATTTAAGAGGTGTTTTAGAGAAATATCACTATTAAAAGAATAGAGAATAATTTAAATATTTATAATTATAGGGGAAATGAAGTATACCACCAAAAATATCTTTGTAGATGACTCCCCATATACTATCAACAACATATTCGAGCTATAATTGGAAAAATTAATGAAAATCTAAAATTTCATGAAAATAAGATATAATATATATTTTTGATTTAGAAATCCATTAGATGAGAAAAATGATGCAATAAGTAAGAAAATTTAATCACATTCTGAGGCAGATATATTATGACCAATGATGAGTGAATTAGAGACCAGATAGAGAAAGATTCTTAAAGCCTTGGATATGAAGAGGATCTCTCCACTACTACTACTGTTCATGAGAAAAGTGGGGGTGGAGGAATATTAGTATTTTAGTTCAATAATAAAAATATAATAAATACCATAACAATTATATTTATGGAATAAAATGAGTTTCTAAGGAATAATTTCCCTATTTACACCATAATATATCAACTTATAGTGTAAATGGGTTTACCACTAAAGGCGTCTTACTAATGAAAATTTTTGTTGTCAGTTCCCTATTTAAACTATAATATCTTAATTTAGGGTGTAAATGTTTTGTAGAAAATCCAATATTTCCAATTAATATAGGTCTACCAATAATACCCAATGGTCCATCTACCATAGTTAAAACCATAATCAATAAAGGTTAAATAATAACTACAGAAGAACTTACCCAGAAAAAGAGAGTATGTTACAACCTCCCCACCACAAAATAACCCTCCCATATCATCCATAAGGGTGGTAGAACGTCATAGTAGAGTGGATCTGGTCTGAAAACACATGGTTCATCCTCTCAATCCCAAATCTATTCATGTACATGGTCATTCTACCATAAAACATTAGCTAACGGTGATTACATTTCATTTATAGAATTAATTATATAAATAGTAATACTTTCTTTGTACTCTTCATAAGATTCATCATCATACTACTTCCCATCATCATGATAATAATATGAAATGGGAATAAATATTATAGAATAATATAAGAAGCATGGAACAAATTATTAATGGGTTGGATCCTCTAAGGTAATTCTTATTGATAGGCTACCAGAGTGACTCTCTCAAAAATATCAAAGTGTTTAATGAACCGAGGTGCAGACTTTTCCTGTATATGAATCCATTCATTCTTCAATGGATCTGAAATATGAATGAATACTTAACCACTTACATGAATATTCTAAGGCTGACTGTGATGGTAGAAATATGTATTATTTATAGACTTCTCTATATCTATATTCTTCCTAATAAGATCTACCTACTATGATATATGAAGAATAAGATGAGCCCCAAAACTAATGCATATATTGCCTCAAACCAATAATGGGGTTAATACCATATCCTAAAATATAATTCATCAAAAGTTTCTAGGAGTATAATCACCTAAAATCTATTTTTATAATAATATTATAAGAGTGGAAGGTATTTCTCTTGAAAAACACAAAAATACATTATTAATGGTCATAGAATGTCCTTTAAAACTAGTATAGTATGATTAGAAATTCTGTCAGTATATGGCTGATAGGTTGTACTCAAAATTAATTTTAAACACAAAGTATTATGGAACCATTGTGATAAATGTGATTTAAAATGAGCTCCCCTAACAGAGAATATGGTACATTTTACTCCATGAATTTGAATGATCTCCCTAAAATTTAGCATACTAAGATTGTCCATTGATAATGTCTCAAAAATAGTCCTAAAGTGGGTGTCCATTATTATAATGTCAACAATCACACATAAAAAATAACTATATAAATGTAACCTAGGTAATCCCAAATAAATACTATAGTATAAGTATATAAAACATTGGATTGAAATAACACTTATTTCCGACCAAAGATAGGGTAAATCATGATTTTTTTTTAAAATCATTCATAACTATAATGTATACCAAATATTATAAAATGGTATATTTATAATATTATATTAATAATATATATAGGATAATAAAATTCATATTTTTTTGAGTGATGGATAATCATATATCATCAAATAAAACATAAACATAAATAATCTTGAAAAGCTATGAGATTTTTTCAATAAACTAGAATAACCTGGTAACATGGGATCATACCCTAATTGTAAGAAAACGAAGTTAATTGATTATTAAAATATCATTAAAATTTATTTACTCTTGATATTAAATGTAAAATGTATGTATATACACCTCGAAAAATTTTTTAGGTGCATAAAAAAAGATGAGTCTCAGAGAAGGAAAATTGACACAATATTATTTTACAGATTAGGTAACTTTTGAAAGGTAAACCACATAAAATAAAGATAAAACAATGGATATGTCAAGACCCATAAATATCATAATAATAATCATTGAATACATCCATTGGAAGAATACATACAACACAAAATAAATTGGTGGTGAATAAATTAGGTATCTCAAGGAATTAAAAAGTGATATTAATTCCTCATACATTGTGTCGTGAAACTTGTCGTGCTCATTTAAACCTCCATTATAAAAAACTATAAATTTAGTATAAATTTCTTATATGTAAAGACCCGGAAATTTCAAGGAAATTTTTTTCTTAATTTTCTTTGAAATATTACAAGAACGCAGTTTCTGACGGCTTTTGATTCCGAGGCCCGGTGTGCCCAGAATTAATTTCCGAAGTTTGGCTCGGGTACGTTCAGTGAACGAGCGAGCGGGAATTTCTATCTTTTGAATCGGTGATCGGAATTTAAATCCGATTGCACCGATGAACTCACAACACAGGTAATCACTTAAAGGAACCTTTACCGTAGTTGCGTTTGTGCGGGAGAAGAAGTTAATTTTTGGGGTTTAATTAAACAAAGTGAATAAAATTGTTAAATCAATTTTATTTCATGTTATGTTGTTAACTTCTCCCATGGGAAGATGGTGGTGGGCCACATCCATCCAACTTCCCATGTGTGGATATTTGAAAGGGTGGGGCCCACATGAACCCCTCCCCACCTCTTCAAATTCCTTAACTTTCTTAACCCCTCTAAACCCCCCATTTAATCTCCCTTTAACTCTTGAACATCTTCCCCTCTTAAGTGCATGCCAACACATTTTAAATTAATGAAGTTATTTGAATTTTGGAATTTGAAAAGCTTGGCATGTGTTAATAAAATAATGGGAGGGATTATTTTATTAGGTTTCTTGGTTAAGTGAGATTGGGAGCCTTGGAAGAAAAAGCTTAGGAAATCCTGAGTCTTTCTTTCTCTACGACGAATAACATGAAGAACGTCTCTTCCACCACTGAATCACGACGACGCCATCTTCTTCATCGTTCTTCAACCGAGGCAAGGAAAGGGAAGCGATGCCCGCGACATCTTCAATGACCTTCATCCGCGTCAAAGGAGAAGACGTCGCCTGCGAAGAACGTTGTCAGCGATGACGTCACCTCCGAACGCTTGTCCACCAACGACGAGTACCCTTATTCCTTTCCGAAGCATGAGCGTGAGAATTGAGAGTTTGTGATGAACACGACAATCGAGGAATCGATATCCACCCTTTTCCAAGATTTTCAATGAACGACAATTACGAGGTAGGGGAATTTTGTTATTTATTTAATTATTCCATTCTTGATTCTAGCATGTCGAACTTGTGGATAATCGAATAAATGCTATCTTTTAACGAGAGGGGGTCGGACCGCACAAACACGGCCGAACCCCCCTCCTTTGTTCATGATTGTTTCTTGAGGATTGAACCAGAAGGCGTGGTGTCGTCGTACCACATGGGTATCCTGCGGCAAGTATTGTTGGGCGTCGTCACGTCGCGGCGAAGGAAGTCGAAGGCGCCGCGGCCGAAGCGGGGCCGCGGAAGAGGGGAGCGGTGTCGTCGCATCGCGCTTGACGACATAGGTCGCGGCCGGTTCCGGGCCACAGAGGAGCAAGATGACCGGTGGCCGGCATTGGGCCGCCCGGTGTCAGCGAAGGAAGGACCGGCCGTCGCTGGTCCTTGCTGGCGGAACGGGCCGGCCAGTGCGGGTCGGCCGGGCAGTGGAGACCGGGGGAATTAATTCCCCCGGTCGGGTCTTCAAGCGGCCCCAATTAAGGGGTCGCGGTTTCACAAAGGGGGGGAGGCTTTTCCCCCCGCACGCGGCACACATGCGGCTCCCAGGCCGCGCCGCCGGCTGGGCCGGATTTTCCGAGCCGGGCCGGGTCGTCGGGCCGGGTCGGCCCGGGCCCAGACCCCCCAGTTTCGGACCACTTTCGTTCAAATGCCTGTATCTTGGGATAAGGGTCTCCAAACGACTCTCCATCAGCCGCAACGCGATCCTTAGATCTATTCGGTCGTTTCGATATATCGCACTCAAGGTTTCGGATTACTTTGTGTTCGGCCGGGTTGGTTCGTACACGAAACCAACCGGGCCCTTGGAGCGGAAACACTCATATTTTGAGCTACGGATGTCCGATTGACGTGTCGTCAGCTTTCATGAGTTCCTCTTAGTGAGGCGGATCTTTTTGCATACTACACACGAGGTTTGGACACAGGTGGAGTACGGTCGGGTTGGTTTTGCCTTAAAAACCAACCGGGCCCCTAGAACGAAAAGCCAATAACTCTCAGACCGGGCGTCCGATTGACCCGCCGTCTGTTGCGTTGAGTTCCTATTGACGATACGGAACTCTTGGCATCCTCCGCCCGAGATTTGGATGTAGATGAATAGTGGCCGGGTTGGATCGCACCGAAATCCAACCGGGCCCCTGGAACGGAAAAGCTGATACCTTCTGACAGAACGTCCGTTTGATGAATCGTCAGCGGCGTTGGTGATCTCGTTGAGAAACGGTCCATAAAAATATAACCTATGAGAGTTCGGGGTACAGTTGAGATGTGGCCGGGTTTGGTTCGCTCCCGAAACCAACCGGGCCCTGGGACGAAAAGGCTAATAACTCACAGACCGGGCGTCCGATTGACGCGTCGTCTATTGCGTTGAGACCCCTATGTCGAGGCGGTCCTTTGAGATACTTCTTCGTGGGAATTTGAGATACTTGGAGTATCGACCTGTAGCTCATGGAGCGGACCCTCCCAGTGACGAGCGTGCGGAGTACAGAGACCGTGTAGCTGGCTGAGACCTGACGACTGCTTGACCGACTGGACTTGGAGTGAGTCGACTAGCCCAGTGGACGGAGCACTACTTTCTAAGGTGCAGACCCATGGCGGACGGAGCACTACCTTTGTGACAGTGCAGACCCGCGGTACTCGTCCGGAGAGTACCTCAGCATGCTACTAGGGGGTGTTCACTACTGTGTTTGGGTGACATACCTTGGTGGGAAGCACTACTGTGTCTAGGTGGCTGACCCGCGGTACTCGAAAGGAAGAGTACTTCAACAGTCTTATGTTAGTGAGCAGTACCTCGGAGTCGTGACAGGACCATTGTACACTCCAGAGACGGAGCTCTTTATCCGTTACGGTTTCGATAATGAAAATCCTTGTTTGAGCTAAGACTTTTGACCTTGTGATTACCTCATGATTGAGATGGGTCACTTGCTAACTTAGGTATATGTATGGGCATATACATGGGTAGTGGTTATCCGTTGATTTCACAATCCTTGTCTTTTCTCATGATTGAGTGGGTTACTTGATAACTTAGGTATATGTATGGGCATATACCTAAGTAGAGTTTATCTGTTGAGATCTTATTTGTGGTTATCCTTGTTGGTTTATTGAGACCTTGAGGGTCTCGGGGTCCCTATTGAGTATCATTATACTCACCCCTGCACGGGCAATGCCCACACCTCGTTGTGTTGGTTGCAGACGACGGGCAGTGCTGACGGAGGCCGAGTGTTTGAGGACTGGACGGTACCCGGAGGTGGACTACACGACGTGACGACTCACAGAGGAGGTTGACGGTCAAGAGCGTGGAGGAGGCTATCTATACCTACCCTTCGGGTAGGATTCGTGGTGGATGACCAGGAGCTGCGCTATCTGTACCTACCCTTCAGGTAGGATCCGAGGAGGACGACCCAGGAGCTGCTTCCTACTTCCAACTGTTGTCTTTTTGATGTTGTACCTTGTTCAGTTGTAGTCGTACTTTCTTTTGGGTTTGTATTCTGGCCCATTTAATTTTCATCATTTCTTTTTTTACTTAGTGTTTTGCTTCCGCTTGTACTCTGTGGTGCTTGTTTTCTTTTATAAAGGCAATGCCTTCCCAGTTATCGGGATTTTATGCCTTTGGTGCTAGTCGCCATCCCATGGCCTATGGAAGGCGGGCTTGGGGTGGTCACAGCATGGGCCCTGAGGACGGGTCGTGACAAATTGGTATCAGAGGAGTCAGTTCTACCGCAGAACTTATAACTCTGATATTTTCTTTCTGTGAAGCAATAGTGTTAATTGTACTGAGTGTGGTCTTCAGTTCAGGGAGTCCAGTGTTGGTGCGGGCGGCCGACCTATCCATACACCATGTCCCTGATAACTAATTTCTGACTTTGTGCACGAAAACACTGATTGCATGTGTGTTTTCCAAGGTTTTCCCTTAAAATAGCTCAAACCAGGTGAGCTCAATAGGTATAAACGTTTGACCATGTCACGATATTTCTTTCAGGATGCATTTTCACGGACGACCAGCTAGAGCCCAGAGGGATGTGCGTGATGACTGCCTGTCGAGCAACGAGGCTTCGGTACAGGGCCCTCTTGCAGTTGAGGCATTAGTGGAGGCACCAGCGGTACTGCTACCCGTTGGGCAACCGATGCCACCAGCCCCAGCAGTAGGTGATGCACGACACTTGAGCGCGCTGCTTGAGTTCCAGCGCCAGAGGCCACCCAGGTTCCGGGGAGAGACGGACCCGTAGGCGGCTGAGGTTTGGATGGAGGCTGTGATGAAAGTCTTCAGGCTAATGGGGATGCCGACAGATTTCATGGTGATCTTTGCTACCAGCCTCCTTCAGGCAGCAGCAGGTAGGTGGTGGAGCCACTTGTTTCAGTTTTGCGACGGGATGAACATTGCTTGGGAAGACTTCGAGACATTCTTCAGGGGGGAGTTTGTGCCAGTAGATCAACACCCCGAGCGTGTACAGGAGCATCTACCTTTGCCGTGTGATTTCCGATCAGTAGCCGAGTCATCTGTGGGCGGTAGACAGATGATGCAGAGGTCCAGGAGGACCAGACTAGCAGTTAGACGATCTCGGGTTTTAGGACCGGTGGTGCGGGGCACCCGGGGTGGGAACAGAGCTAGGCGTTCCAGAAGCAGGTTGTGTTACTCATGCGGCGGAAAGGGTCACCTGGCACGTGACTGCCCGAATCCTCGTACGGGTGATCAGCGGGTGTTGGAGGAGCCACCGAGACAGAAGCAGCGGTTGGTGCTTGAGCAACAGCCGAGCAGTGGACAAGGCAGTAGAGCTTCGAGAGCAGGTGGGCAGGAGAGGAACTAGTGGATACATCCTTTGTACTTCTAATTCCATGTTTCTTTTGTATTCTTGTCTTTGTACTATGAGCTGCAATAATAAAAAGACACTTATCTTTGTTTTCTTTCCTGTCCTTTTGTTGGGTTGATGTTGAGTGGTCTCGGTTAAAACTGTTGACTTGACCCTCACTTTCGAAATTTCTACTGGAGGGGACCCAGTGACCTCACACTGATGCCGACAGTGTGACTCAACCCTTGGAGGCGAGAGTGACGGTTGGATATCTTAGTAGTTACATCAAGGCCTTATGACGTCATCCATGGCATGAATGCATCATTCATGTCAGGATTGACTGTATTAGGCAACGAATGTGGTTCATCCCGGGGATGAGACCGGGTTTCTCTTATCGGCAAAGAAGAAATCATAGAAGCTCTTGTGAGACTAAAGGTGGTCCAGGACATCCAAGAGAGGATGAAGACTGCACAGTGCAGTAAGAAATAGGAAACTGGTGCCAGTCTTAGAGACTCGGGCGTGTTAAAGAAGAGGAAGCTTAAAGGAGAGATGAGTCTACGAAGCAGCAGACGTAGAGGCAGAGCTAGGAGAGAAGCATGAGGTGGTGTAAATACTAACATTGTACAACCACCCACCTTATTTATTCCTACCAGGATCAGGAAGTTAGAGGGCGGAGGAAGAGTGCGGCTGCATGCGGTCAAGGAGTGTGACCCAATGGCTCTAGAAATGAATCAAGGGACAGTCTGTGTCCACTATTAGCTACTGTAGTAACAGACGTCGATGTGAATCATTCCTTGCATTCACAAATCTTTTTCCAGACCTAGAGTTTCTAGTAATCCATGGACTTCACCCTCACGTCTGGAGATACCTTGGAAGGAGACTTGATAATCACACTTACACCGACGGTGTGGTCAGACCCTCGAGGCGAGAGTTCCGGTTGGAATCTCTTGGTGATAGCGTTGAGGCCTTACGACGTTAATTTGAGTATGGAATGGGCAATAACTGTTCATACTCAAATTGACGGTTTTAGGCAAACGTCGGAATGGGTTTTCCTTGGTCGGCAAAAAGGAAACCCCAGGCAGCGCCAGATTAACTCTTTCATAGGAGGGTGCGAACGACCACTCTTGAGTTAGTCAACCATACCCTCGAGGCAGCAGCCTTTCGAGTTCTTGTTCTAACAGAATATGGAGACCTCTGGAGTTCGAGGATGACGATCACGTCCTTATACGGGTCTCACCTCGACGAGGTTTACGGAGATGTGGACTGGGCGGCAAGTTTTCTCCGAGGTTCAGCAGACCTTATTAGGTCCTCAGCTGGGTAGGCGGGGTGGTTTACCACTTGACCCATTCACCGCAATTTCATCAGGTTCACGACGACTTCCACGTATCTCAACTTAGGAGATACATGCTCAACCCTTCGCATATCATCGACCATGAGGAGCTGGATGATGGCGATGGGGTGTCTTTCACAGAGGTTCCAGTGGGGATCGAGGATCGACAGGAGCGGATCCTACGAGGACGATCGATTCCTCGGGTGCACTTTCTTTGGCAGTACGGAACCTCTAGGTAAGCACATGGGAGTGGAAGGCTCAGATGCGTGCTCTGTACCGCTTTTGTGACCCTAGTTTTTGTTGATGCTTTATGGGGACGTAAAGCCCTGAGGTGGGAGTAATGTAATGACCCGGAAAATTCAAGGAAAATTTTTTCTTAATTTTTTTTGGAATTTTACAAGAACGTAGTTTCTGACGGCCCCTGATTCTGAGGCTCGGTGTGCCCGGAATTAATTTCTGAAGTTTGGCTCGGGTACGTTCAGTGAACGAGCGAGCGGGAATTTCTATCGTTTGAACTGGTGCACGGAATTGAAATCTGATTGCACCGATGAACTCGCAACGCCGGTAATCGCTTAAGGGAACCTTTACCATAATTGCGTTTGTGCGGGAGAAGAAGTAAATTTTTGGGGTTTAATTAAACAAAGTGAATAAAATTGTTAAATCAATTTTATTTCATGTTAAGTTGTTAACTTCTCCCAAGGGATGTTGGTGGTGGGCCCACATCCATCCAACTTCCCATGTGTGGATATTTGAAAGGGTGGGGCCCACATGAACCCCTCCCCACCTCTTCAAATTCCTTAACTTTCCTAACCCCTCTAAACCCCCCATTTAGTCTCCCTTTAACTCTTGAACTTCTCCCCCTCGTAAGTGCATGCCAACACATTTTAAATTAAGGAAGTTATTTCAATTTTGGAATTTGAAAAGCTTGGCATGTGTTAATAAAATAATGGGAGGGATTATTATAATTGGTTTCTTGGTCAAGTGAGATTGGGAGCCTTGGAAGAAAAAGCTTAGGAAATCCTGAGTCTTTCTTTCTCTACGACGAAGAACACGAAAAACGTCTCTTCCGCCACTAAAGCACGACGACGCCATCTTCTTCATCATTCTTCAACCGAGGCAAGGAAAGGGAAGCGACGCCCGCGACATCTTCAACGACCTTCATCCGCGTCAAAGAAGAAGACGTCGCCTGTGAAGAACGTTGTCAACGACAATGACACCTCCGAACGCTCGTCCACCAAAGACGAGTAACCTTCTTCCTTTCTGACGCATGAGCGTGAGAATTGGGAGTGTGTGACGATCACGACAATCGAGGAATCGATATCCTCCCTTTTCCAAGATCGTCAATGAACGACAATTACAAGGTAGGGGAATTTTGTTATTTATTTAATTATTCCATTCTTGATTCAAGCATGTCGAACTTGTGGATAATCGAATAAATTCTATCTTTTAACGAGAGGGGGTCGGACCGCACAAACACAGCCGAACCCCCCTCCTTTGTTCATGATTGTTTCTTGCGGATGGAACGGGAAGGCATGGTGTCGTCGCACCACGCGGGTATCTTGTGGCAAGAATTGCGCGGCGCCGTCGTGCCGCGTCGTGGAAAGAACTCCAAGAACGCGACATCGTCGCGTCGCGTCGAAGGAAGTCGAAGGTGCTGCGGCCGGAGCGGGACCGCGGCAGAGGGGAGCGGTGCCGTCGCATCGCGCCGGACGGCATAGGCCGCGGCCGGTTCCGGGCCGCGGCGGAGCAAGATGACCGGCGGCCAGCACCGGGCTGCCAGTGTCAGCGAAGGAAGGACCGGTCGTCGCCGGTCCTTGCTGGGGGAACCGGCCGGCCAATGCGGGCCGGCCGGGCAGTGGAGACCGGGGGAATTAATTCCCCCGGTCGGGTCTTCAAGCGGGCCCAATTAAGGGGCCGCGGTTTCACAAAGGGGGGGGGGGGCTTTGCCCCCCGCGCGCGGCACACATGCGGCACCCAGGCCGCGTCGCCGCGTCGCCGGCCGGGCCGGATTTTCCGAGTCGGGCCGGGTCGTCGGGGCGGGTCGCCGCCCGGGCCCAGACCCCCCAGTTTCGGACCACTTTCATTCAAATGCTTGTATCTTGGGCTACGGGTCTCCAAACGACTCGCTGTCAGCAGGAACGCAATCCTTGGATCAAGACGGTCGTTTCGGTATATCGCACTCAAGGTTTCGGAATACTTTGAGTTCGGCCGGGTTGGTTCGTACACGAAACCAACCGGGCCCTCGGAGCGAAAACGCTCATATTTTGAGCTACAGACGTCCGATTGACGTGCCGTCAGCTTTGTTGAGTTCGTCTTAGTGAGACGGATCTTTTGGCATTCTCCGCCCGAGATTTGGATGCAGGTGGAGTGCGGTCGGGTTGGTTTTGCCTTAAAAACCAACCGGGCCCCTAGAACGAAAAAGCCAATAACTCTCAGACCGGGCGTCCGATTGACGCGCCGTCTGTTGCATTGAGTTCCTGTTGACGATATGGAACTTTTGGCATCCTCCGCCTGAGATTTGGATTCAGATGAATAGTGTCCGGGTTGGATTGCACCGAAATCCAACCGGGCCCCTTGAACGGAAAAGATGATACCTTTCTGACAGAACGTCCATTTGACGAATCGTCAGCGGCGTTGGTGATCTCGTTGAGAAACGGTCCCTACAAATATACCCTATGAGAGTTCGGGCTACAGTTGAGATGCGGTCGGGTTTGGTTCACTCACGAAACCAACCGGGCCCCTGGGACGAAAAGGCAAATAACTCACAGACCTGGCGTCCGATTGACGCGCCGTTTGTTGCGTTGAGACCCCTATGTCGAGGCGGTCCATTGAGATACTTCTTCATGGGAATTTGAGATACTTGGAGTATCGACCTGTAGCCCGTGGAGTGGACCCTCCCAGTGACGAGCATGCTGAGTACGGAGACCGTGTAGTTGGCTGAGACCTGACGACTGCTTGACCGACTCGACTTGGAGTGAGTCGACTAGCCCAATGGATGAAGCACTACTTTCTGAGGTGCAGACCCATGGCGGACGAAGCACTACCTATGTGACAGTGCAGACCCGCGGTACTCGTCCGGAGAGTACCTCAGTAGGCTACTAGGGGGTGTGCACTACTGTGTTTGGGTGACATACCTCGGCGGGAAGCACTAATGTGTCTGGGTGGATGACCCGCGGTACTCGACAGGAGGAGTACTTCAGCAGTCTTAGGTTAGTGAGCAGTACCTCGGAGTCGTGATAGGACCACTGTACACTCGAGAGACGGAGCTCTTCAGCAGTTACGGTTTTGATAATGAAAATGCTTGTTTGAGCTGAGACTTTTGACCTTGTGTTTACCTCATGATTGAGATGGGTCACTTGCTAACTTAGGTATATGTATGGGCATATACCTGGGTAGTGGTTCTCCGTTGATTTCACAATCCTTGTGTTTCCTCATGATTGAGATGGGTTACATGATAACTTAGGTATATGTATGGGCATATACATAAGTATAGGTTATCTGTTGAGATCTTCTTTGTGGTTATCCTTGTTGGTCTAGTGAGACCTTGAGGGTCTCGGGGTCCCTATTGAGTATCGTTATACTCACCCCTGCAGGGGCTATGCCCGCATCTCGTTGTGTTGGTTGCAGACAACGAGTAGTGCTGACGGAGGCCGAGTGTTCGCGGACTGGACAGTACCCGGAGGTGGACTACACGGCGAGTCAGTACCCGGAGGTGGACTACACGACGTGACGACTCACAGAGGAGGTTGACGGACAAGTGCGTGGTGGAGTCTATCTGTACCTACCCATCAGGTAGGATCCGTGGTGGACGACCATGATCTGCGCTATCTATACCTACCCTTCAGGTAGGATCTGAGGAGGACGACCCAGGAGCTGCTTCCTACTTCCAGCTGTTGTCTTTTTGCTGTTGTACCTTGTTCAGTTGTAGTCATAATTTCTTTTGGGTTTGTATTCTGGCCCATTTACTTTTCATAATTTCTTTTGTACTTAGTTTTTTGCTTCCTCTTGTACTCTGTGGTTCTTGTTTTCTTTTATAAAGGCAATGCCTTCCCAGTTATCGGGATTTTACTCCTTTGGTGCTAGTCGCCAGCCCCTGGCCTATGGAAGGCAGGCTTGGGGTAGTCACGGCACGGGCCCTGAGAACAGGTCGCGACAGTATAATAATAATACTGTTATATATAATACCATATGTGGATTGATTATGACTTTATATTACTTTCTTGTTAGAAAATCCCATCATAAAGTTTCACTTCGAGAAATTTTCTTTCTATTGTTCGCTTGTGTCTTAATTTTTGATATCATTGGCACTTATACTTATATTATGATTTAAAAAATTTAAAATATGATATAAATATCCTTAATATTTAGTATATTGGTATTAAAATAATCTATATCTTATAGAAGTATACAACATTCATGGAGACGGTAAGTCGTATGTACCCATGAACATTGTTTTTGTGTATATTATCATATTGAGAGAAAGAAAGTAAAATACATATATGTATATATATGAACATATATAATTATTATAGCATAATTATTATATCATAAGTATAATTTATTTTCACTAAATTTATTCTTAATAAATTCCATGTAGTGTGTGAATGAATCACATCACCTTGAGGGGTTGTAGTCCACACTTCCTCAATCAAAATTATGGTTTTGACACCAAATGGAAAGTAAAAAAAGTTATTCAATGTAAAAGAAATAAACAATATTAAATACATAATAAGTATAATATATAACATATAAAAACATTTTTTCTAACGTAATACCCACCATAATCGGTAGTAATGGAAAGAATGAACAATCAACGTTTAATAATGCTGTAGATTTCCATACATGTAAATAGTGTGTTTGTTAAGAATTAGGTGGAGGTGTGTATAATTTTATTTTGAACCTTTAGAGTAAACAAATACTATCATATTCATAATATCTGTTTTTTACAATCATTGAATAAATATAGTGGAATAGGGGGATAGGAAAATAAATGAAGGCAGCTAGAGTGGAAGCAATACCTCTTAATAAGGTAACTCCATTTGGTTTGTGTCAAAAGGCATACTTGGATTTCCTTTAGCCCAAGAGACGACCTATAAGAGTAATGGAGGTACGTTGATAAATGTATTTGGATGATCTTGGCTGATAAAAATTTATTTTAGAGGTGTGAAGAAGAAGGATAGGCCTTTTATAGGGAAGGAAAAGGACTCCCTTGGAATGTTCTAAAACAAGTTAGATGTACACATTTTATTACCTAATAAAAGTCATATCAAACCAAAACAAATAAATAATATATTGTTAATGTACAAAATATATCCTTAAAATGGGTTTTGTTGAAGTTTTATGTCATTTAGACGAATAAGAGTATGGTTTGGTCCTAAATTATGCTTAATTTGACATTTATCATTTTGGTTAATTTTAATAACTTTTACTAATATTTTTTGGAAAAACTAACATGATATAATTTAAATATAAATAATATAATGAAGAAAATGTTTTATTTTGATTTATCAAGGTTAAATTCACTATAACAGAAAAAATAACTTAAATGATAATCCTATAGACATGACTATATAATGTGATTTTTAATTTGAAAAATGATCAAAACTTTGTTAGGTTTTAATATTCAAATTAAAATTGAAATATATTATAATGTTATAAATTTTTTTATAGATGTTTAATTGGTATAATATTACCTTATAATATTTAAACTATAATTTATCATTAATAATTTTTTAAATTAAAACGATATCACTAACCAAAATGCAATATTTTCACTATTCATCAAAAAATAATGTTTCTTTAAAAAATCCCAAAAATTCAACCTACACTAATTTAGTATTCTAAATTAAAAAATCGATTTTTTTCAAATTAAATAACGTGAAATGTCTAAAAGTAATTTTTTATCTTCATAGAAGGAAATGAATAAATTTTATTTGAGAAAATAGTATTTTAAATCATATAAAGATTTTACAAAAAAATAACTTTTTTTATTATAAATATGTTTCATTTATATAAGCTGATTATAAAAAAATTTCAAAGTAGTTTTTACTATTACTATTACTTACTCCCAACTTCAATCTTATAAAAAACTCTTTTAAATAATTATAATAAAAAAATTTGTCCCAAAGAAACTTTTTATTGCATGTAATGTGCATAAAGTCGGTGTTGCATGTATCACATATTGGGTTGGTGTATCATATAGAACAATCCAAGCCAGTCATTCCTATAGAACAATCTGATTTGATGTCATGTGAA
Organism: Viscum album; assembly: GCA_963277665.1. Taxonomy (NCBI): domain Eukaryota; kingdom Viridiplantae; phylum Streptophyta; class Magnoliopsida; order Santalales; family Viscaceae; genus Viscum; species Viscum album. Next base: position 1,512,572,881 of record OY728122.1, on the reverse strand, counting down.
AGGAATTTTTGACTTAGTATTTTAATATATATATATATAACTATTCCAGTGTCACATTAAATGAAAATTACAAAAAGATAAATTAATTTGAAAAATATATTTCAAAAAATATCAGGGTGTTACATTCTACACCACTTAAAATGTATCTCTTCCTTGAAATTATTTTGGGATATTAAAAGTTTTATATTTCAAAGTTCATTTCCTAAAAACCGACATCATAATAATTAATACTAAAACTTCCTTTAAAATCTGAGAGTTTGAACCATAAGGGTTACACAAAGTAAAATATAACTAGGTTTCCATATAGTAGAACATCAGTTGGGAGTGTAGATTGTAGATGGAGAAAAGGTGTAAATATCTATATGGAGTGATTGAGGCCATCAATGAAAAATAAGTGAATAATTAAGGAAAACATTAGAGCCTCAAATTCATCAATTAATGATGATTTATAAGGACATTGATTCTATAAAAATTAAGGTATTAGGATAACATTTTTGATCAATATCCTATATTTGAGTAATTATTTTGTTGACAAAGATTATAAGGAAATATACTTACCTCATATATTTATATATAGAAAATTGAATTCATTGGTTGTGATTTTAACTATGTCTAATTCATACATTACATCCATAAATGGATGTCAATAAATTAACATTGATGCCTGAAGAACTAAAATGAACATTTAGTAGATATTAAGGCCCATAAAAGAATTAAAGATATAATTAGTTGTCTATAGATATTCTTTAAAATAAATATGGTTATTACATTAATATTTAAACATAAAAAGTAACTCTACCTATTCATTATAAATGTTTATTCAACAAAAATAACTACACATTAACTAGGAAATCACATAGGTCATTGGTAGGTGTGAAAAACCTCATTGTTCATTATTCATTAGGTCAAGACCCTTCGCCTTTCCGAACCTGATTGGTTGTAACACAACACACATAATGTCCTTTTATAAAAAATTAATTTTATAATTTCAAATATAAATAATATTTATATCCTTGAAATAAGGATAATCTCTAAATTTCATTTTATCTATGGATTTCTATTCAAACTCAGTGCATAAATAATTCCTCTAATGCTTAACAAAAACATTTAATGAATGGTTATCCTTATAACCCTTATGAAAGAATAACATAAAAACAATTGAATGAAAATCATGAAATCACCTTAACATTCACTCGCATGTATATCTGAAAGTATATCATTGTTATCAAATTAAAAACATGTGAATACCCCCTTTATATTGTCTTGAAATAAGGTTGTGACATGAATTACCATAAATCCTTATTGAAAACATGAATTAATCCTTGTTAAAATTATATTGGATTTATTCCATAAATAAAAAATTGGTGTAAACTTTTTCAATGATAGCATAGACCTTATGTCAAAAAGTCATTAATTAGTCTTAAAGTAATCATTACCATCCAATTTACTTATTCATATCGCATATATATTTATTTAAAGAACATTATCATAACATACAGGATAGTTTAAGGGTTTCCATTTCCCTTACTCATGTGTTTTACATAATGTTTCCATTAAATCACATTTCTAATCCTTCAGAAGCATTCAATGTATTCATGAAAATCATTAAAAAAACATAACCATGACAATAATTATATATTTAACATTTCATATAACATAAATCGTGAATAAAATACATTAAAACTATAATCATTCCACATCATTCTTATTCCATTAACAAGTATACCTCTTCCTATAATACAATATATCTTTCCTTTCACATTTCATCTATAGTCTAATCATCATCCACTATTTGACCATTACTCAAACCACCTTGTTGGTTCCCTTGAATAGCTTTCATCATAGGAAAATTAGTTACATAATGACCATTTAATCCATGCATAAAAAACATAGCCTTCTATTATGACATAGGGAGGCCATATTTCTCATCCATTTAGTAATCCAAACTATTAATTTTTTCATTAATTTCACTTGATTTCGGTCATTCTTCACTACAGTTCAAAAATATTTTAATTCCTATAATACATTCACATATGTGATTATTTCAACATTCTATACTCAAATGAATCCAAATAATCTTTCCAATATGGTCTCTATTACCCAAACACTAAGTGAACTCATTATTACTCTTTCTTGGGGAGTCCTAGTGTTTGTTAATGTATAAGTTCTTAATCATGTTCTTTGAAAACGAATAATTCATGATTACAACATCCTTCACTCTAGTGATCACGCCACCTGACTACTCATCAAAAAATAATCCATCACATTCAACATTAATCTAGTTCATTTTGGTTCCTTTTATTGACTATAACTAAAATAATGGAGCCAGTATTACATATCATAGTATAAAACCACAAATTCATAAAAATAAATACTTATAGGATGTCCAAATCATGACACCTACCTTAATATTTGACACCATAGGTTCAACCTTGGTTTTTCATAGATATATTATATTTTAATACTTCATGATGGATCATAAAGTGTTTCTGAATTTCCAAATCATATCCCCCAGGAGTGTTAAACTAGGTGTGAAGCAAGGACCATTTTCATGTACTATATTACCCCATGTATATCATAAAACATCTTGTCAGAGTTGTTACCCATAAGTAACTTTATCCATATCCACATCCCATTCTAGTATCTAGACTTGGAGTGAATGTAAGGAAACCACTCACTATACCCCTTACAAAAATTCATGCACATTTTCCTAAATGTTAAGTCATTGTTATACTTATATTTAGATACATCTATATACATATCCTTACTAATATACCTAGGCATATCACTAAAGTTTTCACATCCAAGTTTTTAAAGGATGACTAAACCTTTCCTTTGATACCAACAATAGCGACTTGGGCTTAACATACATTGATATTACATCATTTTAGATGAATATTCAGTGCATTAGGGTAATTCATGCCCAATGACCGTATTAGTTTATTGTCTCTGGAAAATTGGAAACAAAATCTTCTATCCTGGTGAAAGATCATCAACATCTCCCACAAATATATCCATCTTTATTACTTCTACCTAAAACCTTTCTTAAAATCCATGTGTAGGAAACATAAAATTGTGTTAGCTAAAATGATAGGAAAGAGAAAATAAGGGAGATATGTAATCATAATTTTGAGGATAAGGGTATCAAGAACATTTTCATGAAAATATAAGATCATACTTTCATATCAAAGAGAATATACATGAATCCTTGAATAATGTATGACAGATGATAAACCTAAATCCTAAGGAATCAAATAACATAATCCATGAAATTTTAACATAGGAATAAAACATTGAAATGTTGAAGAAACATAATAATATAATATTATTTTCATATCATCTGTGGCATTGCTTCCCTGACCATCTTTGTAGACCAAGTAATTTAATAAACTAGGTTCACACCCCATTCCAACCATGTATTGCTGAACTGATTACACTCTCATTTCCATCCGTGTAATACTGAATGGAGTTCATTTCCCATTCCAACCTATAATTCTAAACATATTTCATTTCTTTTTTCCATCCATGTCTATCTCTTAAGATATAAATCACTACCCAATTCATTATAGGGTGGTTAAGGTCCCACCCATCTTACAATGAAATCACACCAAAATGTGCCAAAAAATCATAAACAATATTATCATAACCCATGAAATGAAAGGGGTATCATAAACATGTAATCTTATTATAACTTTTGGAAAAATACACAGGATTCATAATACTTTCATCCAAATCATAACCCATATAAGAGAAATAGATTACATAAATATATAACCCATGTAAGAGAAATAGATTTCATAAACATATAACCAATGAAAGAGAAATGGGATTTTTAAATACCATTACATTAAGAATAACCCATTCAAATAATGAATATGAATGTATCCATTAGACCATTTCCTATAGATAAATGACTAACATTAACAGATGTCATCTTATATGTAAAGTAATTTTGATAAATATCTTTAAAATTTATTTCTTGAATAATGTGTCAATTCTTATTTGAAAATATATTTTTCTTATATTAGATCATTTTAATATAATTTCCACATAAAATACATTTTAAACTTATAAATAATACTTTAAATAATTTTTAAAAACGTTTTCCTTGAAAAAATAGGAATATAATCATCAGATCATTCATTAAAAAATTAATTGAAATCAGTTTAAGAAAATTAAAATAAATATTGAAATTATATTGAAAACTATATAATTTAAAAGACTCATAAAACTTATAAATAAATCTTGAAAACATTTTAAAACTCATTTAACTGAAAATACATTGAAAACTTATAATGAAAGCTTTAAAATGTTTTGGAAAGAATTTTTACATGAAAAAATATCATATAATCTTGAAAACATTGTGAAATCCATTTTCATTAAAATAATTTTTTAAAAAATTCATATAAATCAACCTTTAAACATAAAAAAACAAATAATCAATCATTTTATGGTGGGTAAATCTATACATTTTTTACGAGGTAAAAAAGAACATTCCTTTTTTACTATAAAAAGGTCAAATAATAACCTCATTAGGAAAGTGAAAGGAAGATTCATTTTGATACATTGGTAAAAGACAAAAAGTGTAAAAAATATTCTTTTATTGATCATATTATATTAGTATAATATACATAGAAACCCTTTTTTTAAAAAATATTTTTAAAAGAACACATATGTATGACCAAAGAGAGGGTAATGTCGAGATTTATTGAAAGAACATGTTTTTCTATATTTCATACCAAAGAGTATAAAAAAGGTACCAATACATAAATATAGAATGAATACCCATATTATAATAAAATTAAATAATTTCTTGAGGGGTGGATAATAATATTTCATCAAAAAATAAATAAACATAAACTATCTTGAAAAAATGAGATTGTTTCAATAAACTCTTATAACATTGGAAATTGGGATCATACTCTCCATATAAGAAAAGGAAGTTACATGAACCAAAAAATATCAATAAAATCAAATGATTAATTATATAACAAGTAAAATTTAAGCATATACCCCCTCGAAAATGAATTTAGCTGCATAACAAAATATGAGTCTCAAAGAAGGAAAATTGAGACAAAACTATTTTACAAATATGGTAACTTATGAATCATAAACCTCATTAAATTAATATTATAGAATTAATTTGTAAATATTCATAAATTTATGAATTATAATCATTGAATACATCCACAGTAAGTATTCACACCACAAAACTGGAATGGGTGTCTAATAAATCATGTATCTCCTGGAAAAAATAGAGTGAGATAAAATCCCCTTACCCTTTGTACAGAATCTCATTGTACTCATTAAAAAATTATGTATAATAAAAATAAATTTATTATACATGTTTTAAATAACCATATTATTATACCTAACTCCATATGTGGATTTATTATGCCTTTATATTACCCTTTGGTTTTCAATTTGATGTAAAGGTTACACTTTATGTAACGTTCTCTTTGTTTTTCGCTTATGTCTTAATTTGTTATATATTTGGTCCTTATACAAATATAATGATTTCTAGAATTTAAATAATTATATAAATATCATTGATATTTATTATATTTTTATTAAAATAATCTATATCATATAGAAGTATATATCGTTCACGGAGTTGGTAAGTCGTATGTATTCAGGAACATTGTTTCTGTATTTATTGTCATATTGAAAGAAAGATATTAAAAGACATATGTGTATATATATATAATAATTATAGTAGCATTATTATATCATTTGTATCATATAATATCCATAAAAACATACTTAATACATACCTCGTAGTGTATTAATGATTCACATCACTTTGTTGGGTGGTAGTCCACACTTCCTCAAACGAAATTACTATATTTACACAAAACGGAATGTAAAATAGATATCTATTTTAAAGAAAATAAATTAGATTAATGACATAATAAGAATAATAAATTACATATATAGTCATATTTTTCATCATAATTTTTACCATGAAAGGAGGTAAATAAAAAATGAACAATAATACTTTAGTATTACGGAAGTTCAAAGTACATGTGAACAGTTTGTTCATTACCCATTAGATATAGGTGTTTGTAAGTGTAGTTTGAACCATTAGAATAAATAAATCCAATTATATTTTTTATAATATTTTTGTTATATAAGAAAATAATAATGTGAGTGGATTGGTAGAGATGAAAAATAAAATAAAGGATCATGAGAGAAGGTGTTACCTCTTAATCGGGTAACTCCTTTTGGTTTGTTCCAAAAGGCTTCCTCAGATATCCATCTGACCAAGGGAATGATTATAGGGGGAAGGTATGGATTTTTAGAAGTGTATGGGTATGATATTGTATGAACCAAATAGGTCATAGAGGTTTGAAGAATAGGGGGAGTTGTTAGCCTTGTATACGGAAGGAAAAGAACTCACGTAGAATATTTTAAAACATGTTAGGTTTAAAAATGTTATTTCCTAACAAAAGTCAAACAAAACAAAGAAAAATCAATAATATAAGTTTTATGGACTAAATGTTTCCTTAAAATATGTATTCTACATTTTTACGGGTCATTTGTACCCATAAGATTTAGGTTTAGTCCCTAATTAATTTTAATTTGAACTTAATCGATGTGGTTAATTTTTTTTCACTTTTACAAATATTTTGGGGCACAAATTAAAATGATCTAATAAAACTCTAAATATTTTATGAATTATAATTTCTTAAACTTTTCAGAAAAATAATTCCATTAAGAGATAAAATTAATATTAATACTAATCCCATAGACAGGACGAGATAATAAGTTTTTAAAGTAGAAAAATGATTCAATGTTTGTTAATATTTTACATTCAATTTAAAAGTTAAATTTCTTATAATGTATTTAATTTTATAAATGTAGGTATAATTTATTTAATTTTACCTCAAATCAAATTTAATGTATAGTTTTAAATTTTTATGTATTTAAATTAAAAGGAATTTATTAACAAAAATGCAGTAATTTTCACTATTTTTTAAAAAATGATGTTTCTGTGAAAAATACCAAAATTTAACCCTAAGATCCTTACATAATTCTAAATTCAAAAATGAATTTTATTTTATCAAATTTAATTCCTTAATGTTTCTGTAGTAATTTTTTGGTTCTTCACATAAGTACATGAAAAATAGTTCATTCGAGAAAATAGTATTTTTATATAAATTAAGACATTACAAAAAAATTATATTTTTCCTTATAAATATGTTTTGATTATATAAAACCATTATAAAAATATTTTAAAAGTATTTATTACTATTCATATTATTAGGTTTTAACATATTGGTTATAAATAAATTGATTAAATAATTATAACAATAAAATCATTCTTCATAGAAACATGGTATAATGTGTAAGGTATTCAAAGTCATTGTTTCATATAGTGCATGAAAATTCAATGTTGCATGTTGCATAGTCCAAGTTGGTTTCCTGTGAATGGGATTTTTTACATTGTATTTTAATATATATATATATATATATATAAATATATTACTACTTCCACATTCTAGATAAATTAAAAATATAAAAAGATGAATTAATTTGAAAAACAATTCCTCTAACATTTCAGGACATAAACCACATCAGGTTACTTAAGGTCATGTGTTAGGTCATTCCACCCATTTTCCAAAACATTAGAGACTCATACACCAAAACATTATCTTAGAACATCAAATTGGCCCCCATCCTTTTTTCTATTTAATCAAAGTAAACTATATAGAATCTACAATGTTCAGGAAAAATTAGGATCAATACTAAAGTAATCATTCATTAAACTATTGAAATGATCCCTCACATGCCTTAGAAAATGTAAGCATCACACCTTTCTTGGTGAAGCTTGTGAGTGGTGTCGAATTGCTTTATAAATCCTATATAAATTCCATGTAATATGTATCATGTCTTAAGATACACTTCGTTCCAAAGAAATTCTTGGGATTCTCTTAATATAAGATGGATCTCACCGACACTCAGTCCATAGATACTCATTATTCCAATATTATGTCACCCATGAAGTGAACTTTGTCAATCTAAAAGTGGAATATTTTAATATTATCAAACATTTGATGCTCTCTTAGTGAACTAAATATGATATCAATATGTTTAGTTTGTTTTTGTTGAGTATGTGAGTATACCAATTTTTATTCCATGAATAATACCACAATTTAATTAATATACGGGTGTAAAACCCAATTCAATAGATCAATGAAAACTATCGGTGCTTTTATAAGTCAAAAAGATGTAGTCAAATACTCATACAATCTGTATCTAAAATGGAATATGGTAGACTATATATATAATGGTTTAAAATTTACATAGTGATAGCCGGACATCAAAGAAATCATTTAGAAGACCATTTATCTTAAATTCTAGTCAAAGAGGTCATGTTTATGATGAAGAAAATTATGGTTCTTAACAATAATCTAATTTAATCTGTGATTATCAACACAATGTATGAGGTCCATATCCACCTTCATTGTCAAATTCAAAGGAGAAATAAATATTGATGTATTGGGTCATATAAATTCAATAGCTTCCAAGTCCTCTTACTAAATCTATATCTCCTTCAACTGAGTAGTATCCATCCAGTTAGGAGAATGCACACAAGTGCTTCACCAGAAACTAAATCAATAGTAAAATCTACCACTCTCGGAGGATCTATTGAAAAAAACCTTCAAGGAATATATCTATGTAACACTCTAATACATTAGTAAATTATGACTGATGCATTCCATGATCATGAAGATAAAGGCTAGAAATATAGTTCTTCACCCTTCCAACCCCATTATGATCTGGTCCAGCACAAATAACGTTAACATCCCATTAAACCTTGTGAATATAAATATCACCATTCCGTGATATAAAATACACCCTTCGTTCATATAAATCGACATGTTCAAGGTATGTAACTAGATAATTTATCATAATAATAATGCCAAAATCTATCTTCTTGAGGATAAAGTTGCCTCATATGAAATCACTATCACCAACCTCAAGAGAAAACTCTCGATATTGGGTATAGTTTCTGAGCTCACTCCCAACAAATTACCTAGGGTCATGACACCATTTGATTTCACTATATCTAGACAAATCATTTCAATAATACTCATATAAATGAGTGAATGTGAAACTACTATATCAAATATTGTAGATACAAGGGTAGATGATGCTAAAATAATTCCTAAAACTGACGATGGTCTAGTATTATTCTTTTCTGGCATAGCTTGTACTATATATATTTGGTCTGATGCAAAAAATTGAGTCATAGCTGAGATACCCTTAGCATTCTAGAACTTTTTGAGCTGCATCTTATAAGACTGGCATCCACATTCACATCCACCTCGTAAGACTGACCAACAAGTAGTCATCTAGAATTCATCTTAATGTGGAGATTCTTATCCATCTATGGAAGTTTGATTCAGTTCATATCATCATTATCAAGAAATAAGTGATACATTTCAATAAAAAATATTATTATTCTCTATATTTATGAAATCCAAACACTAAATTTGGTTCCTCATACCCTGGCCCTTCTTATGGCCCAATCTACCAAACTGATGACACTCCAGGTAACAATTAGTACGTGTTTTTTTACTATCGTTTCTCCAATGAAGAATATCAATGAAATGCTTCTAACCACTATATGTGCTGACAAACCATCTCATTGAGGAATAACCCAATCTCACACTGTCATCTTCTATAAAATTCTATTCGTTGATGTGGGTATGAATCACTATTCAATAAATAGTCACCAACTAAAAAATGTTCAGCTAGGATGGAATGGAATACACAATCCCATCCTCAAATCGTCTCATTATCACCAAATCATGACCCAAAAGGGTTTGTGAACATATTTGAAGCATAGTGAATTGATATGAATAATAAATTATTAAAATATAACCAAATTTGTAATTCATACCCACTCAGTCATAGTCAATTCTATGTGTCAATGGAATGAAGTAATCATATGAGTTCTTCTGAAAGTCCCACCAGACTGTATCTTGATGTTGGTCAACCTAAGTAACATAATAACATAAATGATTGAAAAAATAAAAATTCATATTGTTTGATATCATGATCCGCCTCTCTGTATGGGTCTATAAATGATCGAAAACAGATAAAATCACCTCTAGCCATGACTCCGCAGCCTGAGGACCACATTCCCATAAAAATGTTGGAGGATGCTACTACTGGATTTCTAACGTAATATCTTCCATAATAGTAGACGGTCATGGAATACTATAATAGATTTAATAAACCACAGAAATTCCTATAGAAACTAATCATCGATTCCTATATCATTAATAGAAAGATGTTCCATATGTGGTAGTATATTAGGAAATGTTGGTGGCATAAGGACAACAAATTTTGGGTAATGGTAATCAATACATTCTTGGAATATGACATGAGGCCTTCATGGTGACATAAATCTATAATTTCCAAGAACATCCTCATGAAATAATTTTATTATAGAAATATTATATATAGTGAAATATGAATGGAACATATCATTCATATATAATAATCAACACCCATATTACTACTCTAAATATCAAGCCTATATTGTTTAAAAATATCCTAGGTTTCATAACAAAAAGTCACTGGTACCTTCTATTAAGTTTGGTTTAGAGTCTGGGAAACATATCTGATAGAGTAATACATGATATATAGAGTTTTTTTTTCTAGTATATAGGAAAACTCCCATTATATAATAATTGTAATCTATATTTAGTTACATATTTTTATTGACTTCAAATAATTTTTTTAATTGAAACTGGTGCCCAAATAGAATCCAGAGAAATAGGAACACAATATCCCCTCAAGTTGGATGGAGATAATGAAGAAAAGTTGAGTCCCCTTGAATGGAAACCTTACATTCTAATTGGAGGGAACCTAGACTATATGAAACAACAAGATACTCCCCTGTTATACCCAAATAGGCAAGTGAATCTGCCGCAAAATTTTCCTCCCTCCAACTACGATGAATAGTATGTCCATGATTAGTCTCCAAAATGCATCTATGAATTAGATTGACCATCTCCCATGGACCCTCATAATTCACCATTATTTACTTTAACATAATTTTTGAATATTAATCATCCTCTAAAACATGGAAACCCTACCTCTTACAAACCATCAAACAAAAATGATCACTAGCATCTCCACCCCCAAGGAGTTTCCCAGACCGTAAAACACACTTAACACCAAAAGTACCAAACCCCATAATTCCCAAAGGACCCCCCTCCCCCCACCATCTCTAATTTATACATATAAGTATTTATATAACACTCTCGTTAGATCATTCATTATTCTCAAATTATATTACAATAAGATTTATAAGTTTCAATGTGTATGTTAGGTAACTCAAACAAGACCTATACATCTAGTACTACTATGTACCAAATAATATACAATGATTCTATAAAATTAGTCATCATTACTATTTTATAGAGGCACATACACCCATTAAAATTCAATTGGAATTCATATAATCACAACGAAATAGTGTATTCACCCATTCAACTAATGGTTCATGGATCAAATATCTAATAAATTTTTAGTTTAGGTTATACCATCATGTTATGTGGGAAAATTGATTTAGGTTGATTCAGATTCATTTATTAACCAATTATTTTCTTCTTTGTAGGAAATATTATAAAATGTACCAGTATATCAATCAAGGAACATACGATAATCTATAAGAAATGAACACAATGAAATAAATATTTTATATAATATGTCTGACATTTGAATACATAGGTTTCTACAATGATTCATGATCAAACCATCTTTTCTATTTTGGACCAAGGGTAAAATAGCTTCAATAATAATAAATAGTAACAAACATGTGTGTCACGCAATAATCAAATAAAAACAACCATAACAGGTGAAATCCATTGCTAATGGTGTCATCATAGAAAATTTGACTCTTCTATGTATGTGGGAAAACTAAATCCATAAATATTCTCATTACTAACTTCTATCACTTCCTAGTCTCCTATCTACCAACCCAAATAGTACGAAAAAGGGAAAAAATGATACTTCAGTTCCACCTTGTAATGTCCCAGACCCAGTTCACTCATATGTAACTGAACCTTGTCTAAAACAAGACCTCAAGCACACCTCCCCATATGCCCATGTATATTGACTAATAGTGTGGGCCTATAATGGTACAGTAGGGAGACTATACCCTCATGATCAAAGTGACACACAATTATAATATAACAGAAGAATCAATAAAATAATAACATCAAAAAATATTTTTTTCATATCATATAAATTAACATAACACATCTTATATAAAATATAAATTGATTTCACATCAATATGAAATACAAATTGGGAATATGGGGATGTAAAGAAGTAGTCATATACAACATGATACACAAAAAAAGAATAAAATAACCCATTATATCTCTAATAGAATCATGAGAATAGGCTTGGTCCTCTACTCCCATACTCTATCCTAGTATAGAAAATTAGGAATTCACAGTTTGATGCTTCCCTTTAGTCTAAACTATAATCCAGTAAGTCTCTATGGGTACCAATCAACATCCCAAACTTGCTTTATTTAAAGCATAGTTGGCCACAACCAATACTGCCTAGCACTATCCAGTTTAAGAATATACAATGAAAAGTGTTAGAGTTTAATGAATGAATTGATTAATAAATAACCCACGTTTTTGCGGATCCACAAGGAACATCCATCTAATACTAATTACTGTGTCTTATGTCATATTTTCATTAAACATTTACTAACTAGGAATTAATTATATTAAATAATCAGGATAATATTATTATATGAAATGTGTCCCTGGGTGATCGTACCCCTATAAGGTATGAAATTTTTTTATGATATTAATAACACAGCAAGGAAAAATGAAAAGGATCACTACTACAAAAATGTCCTTTAATAGAACTATAAATGGACTTTATTAGTTCTATAAAATCACTAACTACCTAAGTGAAATTACAAGCCCTGGACTTTTACCATTGAAAAAAAATTGTTTATAGGTGAATTTTATCAGCACTAATACAAGCCTTGATATAGGGTACCACTTATTAGCCCTAAAAATAATGATAAAGGGACCTTTATCAAAACATATACAATTTCTGATAAATGGTACATTTATCTGCACTTTTAAGAGTGATAAAATAGTTTCCTTTATCAGTACTTGTAAAAGAACTAAAAATGTGTCCATCATCCCACTTTTAAATGTGCTGAAAAAGGGCCACACTACAAGGTGTTATAATAGCACACTACATCACCTCTGAAATGTGCTATAACAGCACACTATATCACTAGAAATGCACCAGATATAAAAAACAATCCACAATATGTAATTTAAATGAAAAGAAATTTCCAACACAAATACAATAAAACACTATATTATAAACGTTTAAAATACTATTTCATATAATTACATAAATAGAAATTATTACATACATTCTAAATCAACAATGTTCCATTGTCTTTTAATCTTGACCCTAAATATGATATTTCCAAACAAACAACCCCTTCTTGAGAAGAATAATGAACTTGTATAAGAAAACAATTATTATTTATGTCCTAATATAAAAGAAATAAATTTCCAAAAAAGTGTTAATTTTACAAAAATTGATGTAAATCTTAAATAAAAAAACGTACATAGAGTCATACCGGTCTCTCCATGCATTGTATTGAGGTGGTACTTATTAAAAAATGTCTCAAATGACATTTGAAACATTTTCATGAAGTATTAAAAAAATTGATTGTATTTTCTCAGTTTTGAGTATGTTAGTTTTCTATTTTACTAAAATGTCATTTTAAATTGGAAACACACACTTATGAATCATTCTAATAACATCAGGTATAATTTTGACATGAAAACAATTCTTACACATCTCAAATGGCATATGAAGCATTTTTTCTAAATTACCATGAATATCTAAGCACATTTGATTGATTTTTATTGAGTGCAACTTTTTGAACTAAAATGTCGATTTGAAATGGATAGATGAAAAATTGAGACATATCATTAACATAATATATCTAATTGTGTAGAGGATAATTAGTATACCTCACAACTGAAATATGAATCATTTTTTTAATATATTAAAACAATCTAAATGTGTTTTCATGGTTTTGAGTAGGTTAGTTGTTTGTTTTAGTAAAATTGATGTCAATATTAAATAAAAATGTTCACATAGAGTCATACCAGTAGTGTTATGGGTTTTATTGAGGTTTGGATGATATGAATACATCTAAAATGACTTATGGATAATTTTCCTAATGATTCAAAACAATATGAATTTGTTTTCTCGATGTTGAGTACGTCAGTTATCTTTTTTTTAAATTCCATTTGAAACTGAAAACACACACTTTGACTCGTTATAATTTCATCGTGTATTGGTTTTATGTGAGACCAATTCCTAAATGATAAAAAATAATTATGAATTGTTTTTAAAAATTATCATGAAATCTTGAGCGTGTTTGATAGGGTTTTTGTGAGTGACACATTTTTAACTAAAATGTTGATTTTAAACTGATAACGGAGACATTGGGTCATACTGAGATCATAATTTATCTGATTGAGGAGTGTATGATCCCTACATTTATAAAATTTCTTATAAAAAATTTTAATAATGTATCAAAATAATTTCACTATGTTATCTCAGTTTTTTAGTTGGTCAATTTTCGATTTTAATAAAATTGATGACAATTTAAAATAAAAAGATTCATTTGGAGTCATATCAATCATATCATGCATCTTAAAAAGGTGTGGATGATTCCAACATGTCTCAAATTACCAATATTCCTTTCTAGGAAAGTATCAAAACAATCTGAATCTTATTGGTCATTTTTGAGTATGCCACTTTTCGTTTTTACTAAAATGAGATTTTAAAATTGAAACACACACTTTGAAAAATACTGACAAAATCTTATATCAGTATGACAATAGACTGATTCTTAAATATAAAAAATTAATTTTTAATTGACTTCATAAATTATCAATAAATGTTTAATGTGATTTCCCAGTTTTTAGTGATTCATACTTTTTGAACTAAAATGTTCATTTAAACTACAAATGGACACATTGAGTTATATCACGAGCATATTGTATCGGGATGAGGCGTGGATGATTCCTACACATCAAAAATGACTTATATATTATTTTACTAATGTATTTATACAATATTTTTGTTTTTTTTTTAGTTTTGAGTAAATAAGTTTTCTTTTCACTAAATTTGATTTCAATTTTAATGAAAAATACGCACTTGGAGTAAAACATGTCACACCATGCCTCAGATTGAGGTACAACTGATTCACACAAATACCAAATGACTTATTGATCTTTATAATAATGTATCAAAATAACTATAAAGTATTTTTTTCGTTTAGAGTATTTCAGTTGTCCTTTTTTCTATAATTTTGGACAATTTTAAATAAATATTCACTTATAGTCATACCAGTCAGACTATGAATTATGTTGAGGTGTGGCTGATTCCTACATGTTTCAAATGAATTCTGTATTTTTTTACAAATGTATCAAAACAATCTAAATGTGTTTTTTTAGTTTTGAGTATATCACATGTCTTTTTTACTAAAATATAATTTTAATCATAAATTATGCAATTTGAATCATATTTATCTCATAATGTATCTGTTCAACGTGAGACTTATTCCTACATAAAAAAAATTTATGTATTGATTCAATTAATTTTTAATAAAATAAAACCATGTTTTCTCAGTTTTCTGTGAGTGACACTTTACAAAATAAAATGTTGATTTTATACTGATAACAGACACATTGATTCATATCTGGCACATCATGCATCATATTGTGTTGTTATATATTCGTATACATTAAAAATGACGTATAGTCCATTATCTTAAAGTATATAAAAATATGAATATGTTTTCTAAATTTTTTATTATGTTAGTTTTCTATTTTACTTAAATTAATGTTAATTTTAAAAAGAGAGATGTAAATGGAGTCATACGGGTCACATCATGTGTCGAACTAAGGTGTGGCTGATTCCTACATATCCCAATGTCTAAAAATAGTAAAAAAATTCCATGTTTCCACAATATCCAATTAAATTCATTATCGAGCAATCTAAACTACATGAGAATCTTTAAACCAACCACCTCAACTAGAAAGAAAGAATCAACCTATATAGGAAAAAAATTATTTTATGAGTAATACTAAAAGAATAAATTAAATATAAATATGAAATAATAAATTAATTATTTTCTTAAATGATTTTACAGTTGAAAAATAATGGTTACCTCTATGATTGAGAAGTTGAGGGAACATGATGGAAAGTGATAAATGTAAAAAATATAGATGTGAATGGTTTTTTGGGGGATGAATTTTGTAGATTGATTGGTGGACAATGGTACGAAAGATATAATAACAACCCCAACTCGAACAAAAAAATCCACATTTATAAGAAAAAACATATTATGTGATTTTTACTAAAAATAAATAAATTAAAAATAAATATGAAACAATACATAAATTTTATTGAAAATGATTTTACTAAGAAAATATAAATAATACCTCAATGATTGTGCTGATAAAGAACTATTCCTCTTTATAATTTTTTTTATAGATGGATATAAATCTACCAAAATCAACCAACTCTACATGGAATTATAGAAATTAAATCCACAATCCATTACAAATTTTTTTGGTAAAATAGATAATTTTTATTGAAACATTTATTTTACATCATTCCAAAAGGGTTTTCTTCATTCTAGTTTGTTCTTCTACATTATTTCAAGCATAATCATTTATAGAAGACATTTTGTACATGATTATTCAATAATTAAATTTAGATTATGTTAATGTGGTATATAATATATAAAATTAAGAGGAATAACATTGTGCATTTAAAAACACATTTACCTTATCATTGTACTCTCTATTTTATAATGGTTTGAGGAAATTGGTTCCTCTCTATAGAATCCAAATCCCTTCTTTATAGTCCCCTGTAGAATTCAAGACATTGTCTGCATTTAGACTGATATTATCATATTTTGATAACCCAATGAATTGGTCAACCTCAATTAAATTTGAATCTGACATGACCTTTTTAGTCCCCAACAAGATAGTGAAGCAATTCTTTTTTGTTGGATCAGTGGAATAAAATAATTACACTACTTGTGATGGTATTATGAAATACTCATCCTTTTCCCATTCCTTAGTGAAATTTTCCTTCATGATACACATTTCATCAACTTTCACTGCACTGATATTGTCATCTCATTTCTAAAGGAAAATATTCAGTAGAAATGATTTATAATCCAACTCGTACATTTGTTTTATTTTTCCTATGTATGAAATATTTTCATAAATTGGATTTCTATCCTTGAACCATTTATGTGAATCTCTTTATTCATAAGAATAAGACCAGATTTTTTCATCATATTGCATTTATCCTGTTCTTTTTTTATAAAATGTATAACCATTTATTAAAGAACCAGCATAAGATATAATATTTTCATTCAGTCCCCTACCTAGCTATTGATGTCATTTAGAAATTGAATTTTTATTTCCTGATAACTCCTTTTAAATTTTATTTCAGAACCATCCTATAAACTCTAGATTATGTATATTTGATATCCATCTTTCATCCCTTGATGGATTCAAATATAAATGAATTTATTTGTGAGCATCAATGAATGGATCAACATATTCATATTTATGTAAAATGTAATGGTTTTCTTTCACCCACATTTTAAAGGTAATTCTAACAATATATCTTTCATAAATCCCTTATCCCACAAGGAATTTGATGTGATTAGAATGTGGGAGACCAATGCTGTCAATATATAATAGGAAGTCATTACAGAATTCAATAGATTCTTCCCAAATATATTTTTTATCAGTAAAATATTCTAGATGAAATTTTTTCTTAACATGCCCTTTCAAAATATGCATAGATCATTTAATGGGTTATATATATCTATATTATATAAGACCACGTAGTTGAACCTCTCTAACCATGTGATTCATTAGATGAACCATTATATCAAAAAATGATGATGTGAAGAACATATATATTTTATATAATATTAATACAACCTCCTTATTCAATATGAGAGACTTAACCGGGTTTATAACCGTCCTACAATTTTTTTCTAAAAAAAAATCTGAGTCTTGTAACTGTATATCATTCATTTTCTAAAAGAATGCAGTTGAAATAAAAAGACATTTAATCATTCATCAAAATGTGATAGTTGTTTGATTTAGGTCCTCATAACATTAAATATGTTTTTGAAATGACATTCTTGATATTTTATGAATAACCCTGAGGATAATTTACACTATTAAAGAAAGGTAAAAATTACAACGGTTCTTATTTTGATATTGTGTAAGCTGTTGG
Organism: Viscum album; assembly: GCA_963277665.1. NCBI lineage: Eukaryota > Viridiplantae > Streptophyta > Magnoliopsida > Santalales > Viscaceae > Viscum > Viscum album. Next base: position 1,512,554,515 of record OY728122.1, on the reverse strand, counting down.
GGGGAGAAAATTCTTTTACCTTGCCCTAATGTCAACTATTCCGCTTTCGCTATTTCAATCAGGTCAAACCTTTCCACGATACCATCTATCATTTTTTCAGTAACATTTAGTACTGTTCCAATAATATTATCAAATACACTTTTTAGAACATGCATGAAATCAAAAAAATTGACATAAAAACCATTTCAATACGGTAATTTAAAGAAAATTGATCTCTTTTTCAAACACGATTTTTAATGTTTTTTATAAAATATTATATAAAAAATAGTGTCGTATTTTTACATTATTCTATAATAGATCACTCGTTACTAGATATAGTGTTGCACCAAGTTCAATATTCCCATCAAATGATTTCATCATGGATCAGTATTTATGGCATCAATTTAAAAAATTTTGATTTCTTAAAATCATATTCATTAAGGAATGTTTCAACCCAATTGAGTATGGCAATTGTTCCCAAGTGGGACACACCAAAATTCATGTAATGCTAGAGATTGATAAATGTCCCTAATTGGGGAAGTCATTTATAATTTAGTACAACATTGCCCTCAATGTGAATTGTTAACTTCTATGAGCATCATGCCTTGTAACAGATGTATCCCACATTAATTTCTAGTCCTTGATCAATGGATCCAGATAGACATCAATATCATTATCTGGATACTTTGGTATATATATAAATAGATACAACAAAATTTATGTGTGCTTCACGTATAACCATGGTGGAAACTTATAATTTACCAACATAAAGGGACATGTGATGTGGGTACTACTATATACACTAAATGAATTTATTCCATCTGTAGATAATGCAAGATGAATGTTTCTTGGATCATTTCCAAATTCATGATAATCTTAATAAATATTCTCCCACTGAGGATAACATTCTTGGTGATGTATGTTCCCGTATTTAATTAATGTATATTAATGTCATGTTAATTTTATCACAGTTCCCTAACATACATACTGTCTACTAAACTGTTGAATTATAGGAAGGTACTACACAAATTTCAAAGGACATTATCTATTTTTATTTTTATCAAACTACTCCATAGAAAGGGAATTTTATGATTGATTCATAGTCCTTGAGAAACAATATGTAATAATTTAGACATGAATATTTTTTTTAAAGATAATTCCAATTGTACTTAAAATTCGTTTAGCATCATATCTTCAGCATGGAGTTTTATTATCTTCTTGTTTCATGTCATTTATTAGACCATGTAGTTATATAAACCTAATGTCACTCCATCCACTACCACTTTAAAAAATATACAACATCAATACAGCAAAAAATATAATGTATTTAGTACAACCGGTATAAAATGGTTTCATGGAACATCTATTTATCTCCTCAAAAAACTTTGTAAAATCATGATGGTCATATTCAAATTACATTGTCAGTTCCTTCATGTGATCTACATTATCATTTACACCACTATTCATGTAAAATTTTTCATAAACCACTGTATCATCCCAATTGATGTCAACATTTGTTTTTTCTAAGCATTAGTACAACATTTATTTTTTGAATCAATTATGGGAAAAACAATTGTTTTTTCAACACTTCCAGACTAATTTGTCTTGAATAAAAACAACATAAACATAGAAAGAGGATTTGAGAATATTCATATGCATACTCTCTTGAAAACATTGATACACTCTTTAACTCCCTCTTCATACTCTTTTGTAAAATGATTAGTGTGCATCCATTTTTGATTCACATCCATCCTATTGGATTCATAAAATATTATTTTTGTATAATTAAAAAAATACCCATAAGATATTCATTAACAAAGGTGAATGCTATAAAAAATTATAATAAGGTAAACTCAACATTCGATTGTATCAAATAGTTTCAGTATATTGTAGAAAAGAGGTTATTATATTTAAGAAAGTTATTAATCTAGTATAACAGTTTTTATCCTATTAATTAACTCAATGGTGGGGGTTATAGACAACTCATCCTCAACAACTCATCTCCTATACATTTATCATTTCATTATATTATTTGACACATCCTTAATCTCTTGCGGACATTCACCTATATTTCATGAATAAATATAATAAGTAGTCATCCATGGGATTACCAATGATCAGTGTAGTACAAGAAACACAAAAGATATTGGGGATGAGTTTTGACAAAAAAAATAAATAATTATTATTTGTTATATGATGTTGATGAGGATGCCAAATTAAAAAAAAGATTTGGGATGAGTATCACATAATAAATTGAAATAATAATTATTGTATGATAGAAATCAAATCATTATTAAATCCCCTTAAAATGATAATATAATATAGGAAATTAATGAGTAATAAGTAACAGAAATATGACAAACAAGAATAATACCCTATCATTCAATCAACTAAAAGACATAAAAATGATTGGATAAAATAATTTTATTAATAAATTGTTATTTCATATATGTGGATAATAATAAAAAATTCATAGGAAGAACAATACATGTAGAACAAAAATAATGGATATTGAAAATTTATTTATAATATATAGAATTTTATAACATCCATTTGTTTTTGGAAATTTTATATAGAAACCTAAGGAATTCTTACATTTAAAATTAATGGTGTATCATGTATTTGAAAACACCAAATGTCTATTGGGATGTCATATCACCAAACCGACCCATACTATGGATTATAGGGAGGTTATCACATCAAATATGACAATCTGAATGATTCAAAGGAGGTCCTCTAATATGCATTGTCACATCCTTGATATTATAGGGTGGTCCATAAAGATGTTTGCATAAAGAAATAATATGAATCAATAAGATATACCATAAAAAATGGATAAAAACATACAAAACTATAAAATGTCTATCCTATACACATTTAAACATGTATATACAAATAGAATGTAATTTATAAAACACACAATTTAAAAAATCACATTTAAACATAATTTTTGATGAAAATAAATATAATCCTTTCCTAATTTGGAAATACCGTACCATAATTTGTGAATAAATAATTATAAAATAGCCCTTATATTATTCGTTCTGAAAATGAATATAAATAGATAGAAAGATATATATATATATATATATATATATATATATATATAAAGATTTATAAAATAAACATAACTTGATAATAATCTATATAAACCTTACAGTAGAAAATCACAACATAGTAAAATAAATACAACCCCATGCTAATTTTCAAAATAGAGATCCATTGAAAATAAATAAATATGGTATCACCCTCAATATGATTTATCATAAAATAAAACAAAAAATATTAGTAAATAAATTATTAAAGGAAATCATTACACCAATATAATAAAATAAATTATAAATAAATAAATCCTCGTACATGAATTCCATACAATCATCATATGTTTCTGATTTGATCCATCCCTAGAATATTAAAAGGTTTGCTAAATGAATTATCTCATTATTTTAATGTATTTATATATAAAACCTCTACTATGAAATACATATTTATTTTATTTATTTATCTATGGATTAGATTTTATTCTTTAAGATTTAAAAACATCGACAAAAATTAAGCTTACATAGTAAGCTGGGATACCGATGTAGAAAGCCAAGAAAATTGATACAAAACAATAATTTAAAAATACAAAAATTAGATATCCAAATAGGTATTAAATAAAAAAACTAATCATAAACAATGTTTTCTATTCATAAGCTATATGAAAAATATTATTCAACAAAAATTCCACAAATATCTAATCACATTATCCAAAATGAAATAAAAAACCAAATAACAGATACATAAATAAAATTACAACATATATTGGAAAACATAGGCCTACCTCGTTGTGTTAATGAAAATCGAAGACCCATTGATAATTTCATTGAAAATAATAGCTTCAAGTGAAAATTGAATGACTGATGATATTCGAGAAACTAGAGGTAGTTTAGTTGGATTGTGAAATTCGAGCTTTGATTCATCGAGGATGAGCACTGGCAGTTGGTGGCTTCTGCGGAAATCTTCTAATATCCAAACAGGTTCGAAAATTGTTTGGGGGGGGGTTAAATAGATCAAGATACGTTTATCAGCACATCCAAAAAACACTGATAAAGAGTAATTTTGTCAGTGTTTAAGTGATAAGAACTGATAAAAGACATATTTATCATAGCGTTTTTAGCATTACTAATGATTTCATTTACCATATGTAAAGCCCCGACCCCAGTTACCCAAAGTCGGTGCATTATTACATAACATTGGTATGATCACAAGAAAGATCAAATCTCGAAAGACCGATTGGTTTAGTAGCCTTGGAAATACAAGATATATTCATAAGTTTTACATTACATCATAAAATGAAAAACTACTACAACAACATAATGTCTCCATAATCCACACTCATATCCCCATATAATATCCCTGCAGGTCATTCATAATTTACTTCTTCACTTCCTGGGAAAAATAAAACATAGAAAAGGGGTGAGCTCAAATGCCCAGTAAGGATAACAATATAGCGGAACATTCAAAAATAAGCATAAACATTTAAGGCAATGTATAACTAAAACAAAAGCCTTTCAAACATGAACTTTCAACATGGTACGGCATAAATAAAATGAAATAATTCCATTTACTTATTCACATGGATATTCTACTAATCGAATAATCACATGCAAAAATCAATAACCACTTTCATAATGTTGGAATGCATAATGCCAGACTATCATAACCACATAGCCAAGGCCTCGTGCCAAGACTACAAATAAGATTTTGTCAAGGCCTTGTGCCAAGACACTAGTTTGTCTCATGAGACCTACCGATGCATCGAGGAGCTATAGCGGGCTCCACCCGTCACTTATTAAGTTCAATGCATTCCCATATGAAAAGGTTTAAACATAACATAAACATTCGTATTAATACTAGCATACGAAATGTCAATAATTTCACCATAAACTATGAATGGTATAAAAATAGCACATCCATAGTCAAACATATCACAAAACTTTCAATACAATATAGAAGTTTTGTATCATAATAAATCAACTTCAAATAATCTTAAAATCCATCAAAGGATGTTGACGTAGATGAAATCAAAATTCTTTTTAAAGAAATATCTCCTTTTATTTTGAAATCATTTAAGATCCATATAAAATAAAACATTTTCTTTGAAAATATTCTTATAAGCTTGTAAGGAAAGCTTTGAAGATTTTATAATGGCGTAAAATAACTGCACCCACCGTATAAGTTAAAAAAAATTCGTACCTCAATTCTATCGAAAAGGTTAAAAAGGACCTTGTTTTGAAAACGACGGAAAGATTCCTTTATAAACCTCTTATAAAAAGTCAAACAAGGGTATAAATGACTTTAACCCATATTCTTGTAAATAGTAAAAATGTTTTGAAATACATTTTTAAGAAACATGGATGTGGATGATAAAGATATCCCAGTAGATTATTACGTATAAACAACCTCGGATAATGAAGAGATTGGGAAATAACCCTTACCTTGTACTTTTTCCTTGGTTGGGGTAGGTTAACCTCCTGTATAATGGTGAAATAATTGTTACTAAATTATACAATAATCATATACATTAATATGATATCATATATGATCTTTTAATATCGATTTATAATAATATCTTAGTATTATCGTTGTTTCGAGTGTTAACTTACTTGTTTTATTTTATATGTTTTGTTACGTAAGACCTTTTTGTAAAGGATAGGTTGTTTATTATTCATATCCATAATGATATCATGTCCTTAAACATCATTTTTAAATCATCAAATGATAATTATACTTGAATGGATACGATGGAGAATGAATCTCATCGCGTTCGTGGAGACGGTAGTCCGTACGTACGCACGAGCGACAATATCATTTTTTTGATATTAAAATAATATATAAATGGATGGTATATCATATATAAAGAATAATTAACATGTTATATTTATTATTTACATGAGTTACACATCATTATTATACCCATCCAAATAATAATATATTGAATAACAATTACACCACGACGTGGAGACGGTAGGCCGTACGTATGCACGTATGGTGACATGTTATTCAAAAGGTGGATAGAATACTGAATATGGTTGTACCATATTTATAATAACATCACAGTATATGTGAGATACTGGAGTTATTACTTTAGAATGGTAAGAACAAAGGAAGAAGAAGTGGAAGAAGAATGGAACTTGAAAAGGGGTGGTGAAAACATTACCTCTTCTTCGGGTTCTTCCTTTTGATTTGATCAAAAGGGCTCCTTAGGTTGGCTTTCTGATCAAACTAAGGCCTCTAGGTTGTAGTGAGGGATGTTGGGAGAGTATTTGGGCAGAGTTTGGCCGAACCAAAAGGCTTTGAAGGTGTGAAGAAATGAGAAGGAGGAGTGCCCTTTTATAAGAGGGGTGAGGGGAACCTTTGGAAAAGCTATAAATATTAATTTATATTAAATTCATATTCGGTTTCTAAAGGCTCCAAAGTTGATTATTCAAAGGTTAAGGTGGGGATAGGTCGAAAACCACTCAACCAATAGAATTTAGACAGGTTTGGGTACTTATATTAACCTTATCTTTAAGTATTAACTCTAAGTTAATTAGTTTAACTTTTACAATGTCTCTTTGTATTTTTATATAATATGGTTAATAAACTTACTATATACATCCAAGAGACCCCCAAGTGGTCCATTAATGATGAACTTATCCTGATATAAGTCTCTTGGCCGAACATTAGATTTCTAGGAATTTAATATCAATTAATAATATAATATTTGTTTTAAGAACTCTTTTATGTCAATTTTGACACTATTCAATAGTTGATTTTTTTGAAACTCATAACAGATTGATTACTTCGAACAAAGTCAATTAAATAAATCCTAATATATCATATTATCCTAGAAAATTAGTTTAATTCATTAAAAGTTTAATATTATATTTTTTTTGGTATTTATAATATCCATTATTTTGATTTTTCACTATTATAGTAATTATTGCATCATCATTGTGTCATAAATAAAATAAATTATTTAATGTCTAAAAATTATAAATAGAATATCATTATGTATAAAATCGTTTTATCGTTCTAATGAATATTTATAATCTAAAATCCAACTTATATAACTCTATGTAACAATTTTTTTTTCTAAAAAATATATGCTTGTGTCATTTTTGTATTCATTTTGACTTAATTAAAATAAAGTGTCATTATCACTTACAAGTGGATACATGGGGTCCCAAAATTGACACAAAGATGCCCACGGTCGACCATTTATCAACCAATAGGGTTAAGACACGTTTTAGGGTAATTTAGTATTATTAAAATATTATTTTTTTAACCCTTATTTACCGGATTTACCCTTAACCATGGTAAATAAAATATTTACCGCATTAATTATTCAAAATGTCTAAAAATAAAAGTTACCTATTTACACAATTTGAACATCCTGATTCAAAATATGGAATCCATTTTCCTAAATTCTAAACACAGAAGTGGCAGAAATTAATTTAAAATTAATTCCCACTGTCAAAACAAAAAGCGTGTTTTTAAGAGATAATAACTATCAAAAGATTGACACTTGTTTATGTTCGGTTTAATTGTAAAATTATGTCCAATGACCAACATTATATTAAATAGTAAAAATATATTCTAAATATACTTTAAAACCACTCAAATTCATAATTTATCACTATTAATTATTTTGATTAAAAAAGTTGTTTTTAATTAAAATTTAGTAATTTTCACTATTCATCAAAATATGAAAGTTATCCGAAAAGTACCAAAATTTCACCTTAGGCTAAATTTGATATTCCGAATCCAAAAATGAAGTCCATTTTAAAATATAAAATATATATAACTTCAAAAAGTATGTATTACTATTCATAACAGCTAGTTTGATTGGTTACGGTGTGTTAGAACTCGGTGTTGCGTACAACACACGCTAGCGTACCGTGGAAGCTTGGGATGTTTCATTTTAAATTTTTGATGTCCCCATTTAGTCAAAAAGTTTAAAATATAGTATCTAAAAAGGTTTAACTATCAAAATTTGATAAAATTGCAATACTGAAAATGAATCTGTTCTTGCATTATGACTAAGAAACTCATAATATGGATTCTAAAATTATAAGGATTATATAAAGTTAAAAATGTAGTTAATGCTATTCATGACCTCTTTTAATGGATTTTTTTTGGTAAGTCATGGTGCAATTGAACTTGGTGTTGTGTGTAGTGAAAGTTATTGAATTATTTTGAAGAAATAACACACTATAAAATCTTGGGGTGTTACATTCTCCCCTCCTTCAATAAATTGCGTCCTCGCAATTTGAAATTGTTCTTCGAAAATAAAAGGTTGAAAATAGATAATATATTTGTGGGAAACCCCACATCGGAAATTGGTTTACTAAAATTTAGTCTTAATATGAGGAAAAGAGAAATGAAAGGGTCACCACCAAATTATGATCTTGATTAGGAGAACATTGGTGGAAATTAGAGACATATAATTGGATGAAAACGTAAATATTTATAGGTAGTGATTGAGGTCATCAAACACAAAAAAGTATAAAATTGAGGTCCTTAAAATCATCAATCTATGATGATTTGAAATACCATCGGTTCAAAAAAACATAGGGTATTGGGATAACACATTTTTGACGTTTCAAAATATCTTAGTTGAAGTCCCACATCGAAAAATGAATTAATGAGGCCACTATTTAAAATAAAGAGTCGAAAGTATGAAGATTACCAAAAATAACACATACTAGGGTTCCATGTAGTAAAATATGGATATGGAAGAAAAATCTAACCATCAATTACCTAATGGAGAGTGGTAGAGAACATGGCTATGAAAAGGCCAACAATCCCAAAGCCATAAATTAGTGATGATTTAAGGTACCATCTAGGACAACATTTTTGTTCTAAGTTTCTTTTCTTAATATTGAGGAATTTATTTATGAGATTGGCTAAGATCATAAGGAGATATACTTACTTTATAATTAGAGTTTTATCCATTAATAAATTTCTACCACATACTCATCTTTCACTCTAAAAGATAATAGAATGTAAAACAAATTCTATTTACACTATTCGTATAGGGTTCCAAAATAAACGAATTTATAATTCATCTAAAAGATCTTTTAATAAAAACTACATTATTTAATCCAGGAAATCTCTTGGGCCAGTGGTAGGTGATACACCCTTGTCGCCCTTCGGTTGCGGGTTCAAGTCTCGCAGCCTTGCCGGAGGCAACAGGTTGCTGCCCGACCTCCGGGTTGTCCTTTTATGGCAATCCAAAATAATCCAAATAAGAACTATCCAAAATAATTCTATCCAAACTCACAGTCCAACATTTATAAGGAAGGTAAACATAATATAGATCCTTTTTACCCCGTAATAGAATATAAATACCTTCATCATGTATTACCATATTCCTTATTGATTACATTCATGATCCCTTATTCCATATAGAATGCTGGATATACTTCATTAATCCAAAAATGTTTAAAACCCCAACAATGATGGAATATACAAATCATTAATCAGCTTCAAGGTAGTCAATAATATCCAATATAATTTATCCAAATCAATCATGTATTATTCTAAAATCACCACCTCGGTATCTGAACCATATTATGGTTTATCTTTCTCTCAACCATATATTTTCCAAAAATTTAACCTGCTATTGAGTCACTTTTCTTTTTTCCACACAATCTCAAGTCCTTAATGAAATAGTACTACAGTACAATCCTTATATACTCCATAATTATTATAACAAGTACATTGTTGACACAACACTCAATTGACATAATCAACATAAGAACTCTAATCATTCCTCTTCATCTGTGGTAGTATCATAACTTGATTATTATCCAATAGCATCATTTGCGTCATAGACTGATGACTGGGACATAGGTTCGTGTAGTGTCCAAACTCCTTGCAAATGAAGCATTGTACATTTGAAACCATTTTCTTACCCTTGCAGTCACGTACTTTGTGCCCTTTTCCTCCACACTTATAAAAAACTCGCATTCCTTTCAGGCAAGTTCCAGGGTGTTTCTTTCCACAGTTACCACATATAGGAAAATTCTTCTTTTCCCTCTTCCCTTTATCCATATTTCTCTCTTCCATCCTTTTCTTCTCTTGCTTCCCTTCAAAGCCATAAGACTCAGTAAACTCTTTACTTATCTTATCAATACATGATATTATTTCTTCATATGATGATAATACATGGGAGACTATTTCTCTTATAAATTCTAGCTTAAGACCATGGAAGATATGATCCTTCCTTCTCTTTGGATCATGTGCATTTCTGGAGTTCTCATTCCTTCTACTGGGTGCCATTTCTAAACAATGGCATAAACTAGATCAGTTTATGAATCAAAATACATAATCCCATACTTATAAAACACCTAACATAAATTGACCTATTTATGGATATAATCCATAATCATAAGAATGTTTTCTTTGAGGAAGTATATACTCATAATCCCTTCAAAATGATTTGTAAAGAAAATGAGAGTTATCCTAAGCATATCCCCCGGGAGTGTCGTAACCAAGAGTGCAGCAAGGCCCGTTGTCGTGCACCAGTTCCCATTCGAGTCTAGCTCAAAGCGGTGTTTTCGGGTTTTACCCCTAGGTACATCTGTGCCAGAGCCGCCTCTACCTGCTCGTATCCAGACAGGGATGTATTGCTCGGAAAACCCACAAAATCTCTACAATACCAAAATTCTAGGAAGTTATTCTATACTAATCCTCAAAGTTCATCTTAGGTCTACGTGCTCTAATCAGAGTTTATCTAAATCTAGCTTCCAAGGTTTGTACTAAACTTCCTCTGATACCAACTGTAAAGCCCCGACCCCAGTTACCCAAAGTCGGTGCATTATTACATAACATTGGTATGATCACAAGAAAGATCAAATCTCGAAAGACCGATTGGTTTAGTAGCCTTGGAAATACTAGATATATTCATAAGTTTTACATTACATCATAAAATGAAAAACTACTACAACAACATAATGTCTCCATAATCCACACTCATATCCCCATATAATATCCCTGCAGGTCATTCATAATTTACTTCTTCACTTCCTGGGAACAATAAAACATAGAAAAGGGGTGAGCTCAAATGCCCAGTAAGGATAACAATATAGCGGAACATTCAAAAATAAGCATAAACATTTAAGGAAATGTATAACTAAAACAAAAGCCTTTCAAACATGAACTTTCAACATGGTACGGAATAAATAAAATGAAATAATTCCATTTACTTATTCACATGGATATTCTACTAATCGAATAATCACATGCAAAAATCAATAACCACTTTCATAATGTTGGAATGCATAATGCCAGACTATCATAACCACATAGCCAAGGCCTCGTGCCAAGACTACAAATAAGATTTTGTCAAGGCCTTGTGCCAAGACACTAGTTTGTCTCATGAGACCTACCGATGCATCGAGGAGCTATAGCGGGCTCCACCCGTCACTTATTAAGTCCAATGCATTCCCATATGAAAAGGTTTAAACATAACATAAACATTCGTATTAAAACTAGCATACGAAATGTCAATAATTTCACCATAAACTACGAATGGTATAAAAATAGCACATCCATAGTCAAACATATCACAAAACCTTCAATACAATATAGAAGTTTTGTATCATAATAAATCAACTTCAAATAATCTTAAAATCCATCAAAGGATGTTGACGTAGATGAAATCAAAATTCTTTTTAAAGAAATATCTCCCTTTATTTTGAAATCATTTAAGATCCATATAAAATAATAAATTTTCTTTGAAAATATTCTTATAAGCTTGTAAGGAAAGATTTGAAGATTTTATAATGGCGTAAAATAACCGCACCCACCGTATAAGTTAAAAAAACATTCTTACCTCAATTCTATCGAAAAGGTTAAAAAGGACCTTGTTTTGAAAACGACGGAAAGATTCCTTTATAAACCTCTTATAAAAAGTCAAAAAAGGGTATAAATGACTTTAACCCATATTATTGTAAATAGTAAAAATGTTTTGAAATACATTTTTAAGAAACATGGATGTGGATGATAAAGATATCCCAGTAGATTATTACGTATAAACAACCTCGGATAATGAAGAGATTGTGAAATAACCCTTACCTTGTACTTTTTCCTTGGTTGGGGTAGGTTAACCTCCTGTATAATGGTGAAATAATTGTTACTAAATTATACAATAATCATATACATTAATATGATATCATATATGATCTTTTAATATCGATTTATAATAATATCTTAGTATTATCGTTGTTTCGGGTGTTAACTTACTTGTTTTCTTTTATATGTTTTGTTACGTAAGACCTTTTTGTAAAGGATAGGTTGTTTATTATTCATATCCAGAATGATATCAAGTCCTTAAACATCATTTTTAAATCATAAAATGATAATTATACTTGAATGGATACGATGGAGAATGAATCTCATCGCGTTCGTGGAGACGGTAGTCCGTACGTATGCACGAGCGAAAATATCATTATTTGATATTAAAATAATATATAAATGGATGGTATATCATATATAAAGAATCATTAATATGTTATATTTATTATTTACATGAGTTACACATCATTATTATACCCATCCAAATAATAATATATTGAATAACAATTACACCACGACGTGGAGACGGTAAGCCGTACGTACGCACGTATGGTGACATGTTATTCAAAGGGTGGATAGAATACTGAATATGGTTGTACCATATTTATAATAACATCACAGTATATGTGAGATACTGGAGTTATTACTTTATAATTGTAAGAACAAAGGAAGAAGAAGTGGAAGAAGAATGGAACTTGAAAAGGGGTGGTGAAAACATTACCTCTTCTTCGGGTTCTTCCTTTTGATTTGATCAAAAGGGATCCTTAGGTTGGATTTATGATCAAACTAAGGCCTCTAGGTTGTAGTGAGGGATGTTGGGAGAGTATTTGGGCAGAGTTTGGCCGAACCAAAAGGCTTTGAAGGTGTGAAGAAATGAGAAGGAGGAGTGCCCTTTTATAAGAGGGGTGAGGGGAACCTTTGGAAAAGCTAGAAATATTAATTTATATTAAATTCATATTCGGTTTCTAAAGGCTCCAAAGTTGATTATTCAAAGGTTAAGGTGGGGATAGGTCGAAAACCACTCAACCAATAGAATTTAGACAGGTTTGGGTACTTATATTAACCTTATCTTTAAGTATTAACTCTAAGTTAATTAGTTTAACTTTTACAATGTCTCTTTGTATTTTTATATAATATTGTTAATAAACTTACTATATACATCCAAGAGACCCCCAAGTGGTCCATTAATGATGAAAATATCCTGATATAAGTCTCTTGGCCGAACCTTAGATTTCTAGGAATTTAATATCAATTAATAATATAATATTTGTTTTAAGAACTCTTTTATGTCAATTTTGACACTATTCAATAGTTGATTTTTGTGAAACTCATAAAAGATTGATTACTTCGAACAAAGTCAATTAAATCAATCCTAATATATCATATTATCCTAGAAAATTATTTTAATTCATTAAAAGTTTCATATTATATTTTTTTTGGTATTTATAATATCAATTATTTTGATTTTTCACTATTATAGTAATTACTGCATCATCATTGTGTCATAAATAAAATAAATTATTTAATGTCTAAAAATTATAAATAAAATATCATTATGTATAAAATCTTTTTATCTTTCTAATGAATATTTATAATCTAAAATACAACTTATATAACTCTATGTAACAATTGTTTTTCTAAAAGATATATGCTTGTGTCATTTTTGAATTCATTTTGACTTAATTAAAATAAAGTGTCATTATCACTTACAAGTGGATCCATGGGGTCCCAGAATTGACACAAAGATGCCCATGGTCGACCATTTATCAACCAATAGGGTTAAGACACGTTTTAGGGTAATTTAGTATTATTATAATATTATTTTTTTAACCCTTATTTACCGGATTTACCCTTAACCATGGTAAATAAAATATTTACCGCAGTAATTATTCAAAATGTCTAAAAATAAAAGTTACCTATTTACACAATTTGAACATCCTGATTCAAAATATGGAATCCATTTTCCTAAATTCTAAACACAGAAGTGGCAGAAATTAATTTAAAATTAATTCCCACTGTCAAAACAAAAAGCGTGTTTTTAAGAGATAATAACTATCAAAAGATTGACACTTGTTTATGTTCGGTTTAATTGTAAAATTATGTCCAATGACCAACATTATATTAAATAGTAAAAATATATTCTAAATATACTTTAAAACCACTCAAATTCATAATTTATCACTATTAATTATTTTGATTTAAAAAGTTGTTTTTAATTAAAATTTAGTAATTTTCACTATTCATCAAAATATGAAAGTTATCCGAAAAGTACCAAAATTTCACCTTAGGCTAAATTTGATATTCCGAATCCAAAAATGAAGTCCATTTTAAAATATAAAATATATATAATTTCAAAAAGTATGTATTACTATTCATAACAGCTAGTTTGATTGGTTACGGTGTGTTAGAACTCGGTGTTGCGTACAACACACGCTAGCGTACCGTGGAAGCTTGGGATGTTTCATTTTAAATTTTTGATGTCCCCATTTAGTCAAAAAGTTTAAAATATAGTATCTAAAAAGGTTTCACTATCAAAATTTGATAAAAGTTCAATACTGAAAATGAATCTGTTCTTGCATTATGACTAAGAAACTCATAATATGGATTCTAAAATTATAAGGATTATATAAAGTTAAAAATGTAGTTAATGCTATTCATGACCTCTTTTAATGGATTTTTTTTTGGTAAGTCATGGTGCAATTGAACTTGGTGTTGTGTGTAGTGAAAGTTATTTAATTATTTTGAAGAAATAACACACTATAAAATCTTGGGGTGTTACACCATATATTATTACTTAAGTCCTCATAAGGGATTTATAATTATAATTATAAATAAAAAATAAGTGAATATATATAAATATAGATATAGTAAATATATTCCATATTTAAATATATTTATTATAATTTAATAATTATTCAGATATGTAATTATTTATTTATAATTATATTTTTTAAAAAAATTATATTTATATCATTATATATATTTATATAATTATAAATATATATAATAAATATATTAAAATATAAATATATTGAATTTATTCATAATTTAAGTAAATTTATTGCTAATTTAATAAATATTTACATTTATATAATTATCTATTTATAATTTCATAAATACATTTTACAAAAATATTTATTTATTTATAATTATGAAAATATAATTCTTTATATATAGTAAAAGAACATTTATAAATATCTTTATTTATAAATATTCATTAAAAATATATTTTTTCAAATTATTAACGAATGTCTAATTTTAAATACATGCACGTAAAAGATGAGTGAAATTAAATAAATTAAAAATAAGTAAACATTATCAATATTGGAAAAATGGATAAGTTTGGTGTGTGTGCATTGTACATAAATGTGAATTAATTACGTATTTGTGAAATCAATATAACACACAATTTATCAATGTTAAATTGAAAAATCAAACGACATTCAGTTTTATGTCCATTACATTATAGAATTAGTGGGAATTTTTAATTTATATTAATTTTTAATTATAACCCATTATTTAATTAATTTTTTAATTTTTAATGTAAATAGTATAATTTTTTAAAATATATAAATCATAATTATTATAATTAATATATATATATATAATATAATATTCTCAGACATTATGAATAGTTATTTAATTAATAAAATGTTCAAATTTTTCCCAATTTAATTATTTATAATTTTGTTTGATTAATTTTAAATTTTCATATATAAAAATATTTAATACATGTTATTTATTTGTATTTATTATTTAAATGTAGTAAAATATGTTTATTCATTTTTATCAATAATTATTTATTTAATAAAATGTAAATTTTTTTTATGAAACTCATTTTTTAATTTATTTCATTATTTCATTTTATTTATTTGAACCTTTATTAGTCCTAAAAAACACAGATAAAGGATTCATTTATGAGTTTTGATAAATTCTACCTTTTATCAGTGCAAAAAATAAATCACTGATAAAGCGTAGTTCTAAATATAGAGTGCTAGTAAAGGGTACCCTTTAGTAGTGCTTTGAAAAGGTATTGATAATGAGTCCCTTTGTTAGCACTAAAAATACACAAAAAATGGATAAACGTATCATTTCTTTCATCAGTACTGATAAAGATTACATTTATCACTGAAAAAATCCAACAATTTCTTTTGACTTGATAGAAATATGGTTAAATTAATTTAATCAGCATCCACTACTACAAATTTAGTATATACCAGTGGATTAAAAATGTTGGTAAAGGTTGTGTAACTATTGGTAAAACATATACAAATAGTTTATCTGACTATTGGCATGCATTCCATGGGGATAGGCTTATACCAACGGGTTGTAAAATAACTGTTCGGATAAGCCACCAGAAATCATATTATATTTCCCAATAGTTTAGAAACTGTTGCAATAGATCTTTACCAACAGTTTCTGAAAAATATTGGTAAAGATTTAGAATAACAATCATTCACCAAAGGTTGCTGAAACCGTTGGTAAATATTGAACTAATGCATTTACCAACTGTTGTAAACCATTGGTAAAGAGTGGGGTTTTAAATTCTATACTTAAATTTTTAGAAACCGTTGGTATAGATCCTAAAATTTATCTAGAAGAAAGAAACTTCTCTATGAATATACCTACAGAATAACACATAGTTAAGAATACATAATACCTGATCATTCTATACCACATATGCACTTCGTGCTTATAATGATTTCCCCTATTCAAGACCATAAAATATCATATTATATTTTATTCTTTAATTTTATAATTTATGTGTTGAGTTGAGTGTAGACTATATCTTTATGAGGGATATCTTATACAACCCCTAATTTGAGTTCTTTCAAAATGGTGTCACATGTTACGTTTATTAATGTAAAACCTTTATATCATTGTTAATTATCTCTTATTTTCTATGTTAGCCTATATAGATATAATGTAGATTAACCAAAGTCTCTTAGGTATGTTTTCAGTTGAACTTTCATTCTCACAAAAGGTGATACAGGATGTAATTTTGAGTAAAATAGGGATAAGATGGTATCATTTAGAGAAGTCAAATTAAATGAGAAGATCCAAATATATCATTGTATTTATTATCAATAATGTGGAAAAAGATACAAACATATTGTAATAAGAGTTGTTTGTTGTCATTGTAAAACAAATAAAAAGGGGTACATTGATGTTCTTATTGATTGTATAGGATTTTTTATCAATGAATTTGGCATGATATAGTTTGGAAGAGTTAAATAAGCTATTGATGTCAAGGGGGTGGGGGTTGTCCAGGGGGTTGGGGTGCTTTCTAATAGGGTAAGGGGTGTCCAGGGGGTGGGGGTCAGTCCAGGGGGTGGGGGTTGTCCAGGGGGATGGGGTGGGTGTCAAAGGGGGTAGGGGAGTCCGGGGTAGTGTTTTGGGGGTGGGGGTGTCCATGGGGTGGGTGTTACTAGGGAATTGGGGGGCTGTCCAAGGTGGTAGGGGAGTCTAGGGGTGAGGGATCCAGGGGGTGGGGTGGGGTCCAGTGGGGGTGCGGGCGGTCCCTGGGGTTAGGGGCCATCCAAGAGGGTAGGGGTGTCCAAGGTGTGTAATGGTGTTCAGGGGGGTGTCCAGGGGGTGGGGTGGTGTCCCGTGTGGGTGTTAGGTGGGGGGGAGTTCTAGGGGGTGGGGCCATCAATGGGGTTGGGTGGGAGGGGGGTTGTCCAAGGTGGGGTATTCTAGAGGGTGGGGGTCGTCCAGGGGGTTGGGGCTATCTATAGGGTTAGGGGTCCGTCTATGGGGGTGGGTGTGTCCATCTTGTGGGGTGGTGTCTAATGGTGGTGGGGCCGTCCATGGGGGTGGGGGCTATCCATGGGAATGGGGGGTCCATGGGGTGGGGGTGTCCAGGTGGTGGGGTGGTGTCCATGGTGTGGGGTTGTCCAGGGGGTTAGGGGCTATACGGTGGGGTATGGGGGTTGTCCGTAGGGGTGGGGGTGTCCGCGGGGGTGGGGGGATGTCCGTGTGATTGGGTGGCTGTTTAGGGGGTAGGGGAGTCTAGGGGTTTGTGGGTTGTCTGCCAGGGTTGGGGGGTTTCCATAGGGGTGGGGGTATCTAGCGGTAGGGTGGTCTAGGGGGTTTTAGGGCTGTCCAAGGGGGTCAAGGGTGTCTAGGTGGCGGGGGTTTTTGAGGGGATGGGGGTCTTCGGTGGTGGTGGGGGTGTCCACGGGGGATGGCTTTCCACAGGGGTGGGGCTGTCCAGGGGTGTATGGGGTGACCAGGGGTGGGCAGGCTGTCAAAGGGGTTGGCGGGGCTATCTAGGGGGGTACGAGGTGTCCAGGGGTGGGTAGGCCTTCCACGAGGGGTGGAGGGGCTGTCTAGGGGGGTACGGGGTGTCCATGGGGGTGGGTGAGTAGTCCACAGAGGTTTCGGGCTTTTCAAGGGGGTAGGGGGTGTCTAGGAGGGGTGGTTTATCCTTGAGGGTGGGGGCTATCTAGGGGGGTGTAGGTTGTGTCAAGGGGGTGGTGGGAAGTCAATGGGGGTAGAGGGTCTCTTCAGGGTGTAGGGGTGTCCAGGGGTTGGGTGGGTTGTCCATAGGGGCAGGGGATATCCAGGGGTGTACATGGTGTCCACGGGGGTGGGGTCCTGTCGATAGGGGTGGCGGGGCTGTCTAGGGGGTAACGGGTGTCCAGGGGGTAGGTGGGATATCCACGGGGGTGGGGGGATGTCCACTAGTGTAGTGGATTTCCACGGGGTGACCGAGATGTCCAGGGGGTAGGGGGTGTCTGTAAGGGTCATGGGGCTATCCAGGGGGTAGGGGTGTCCATAGGGTTGGGAAATCTATCCACATAGGTTGTTGGGATGTTTAGGGAGTGGGAAGGGTGTCCCCAGGGGTGGTGGGGCTGTCCAGGTGGTAAGGGGTGTCGAGGGGGGTGGTCGGGCTGCCCACAGGGGTGGCGGGGTTGTCCAGGGGGTAAGGGTCTCCAGGGGGGTGGGGCGGGCTGCCACGGGGTGTGGGGTGGGGGGCTGTCGAGGGGGGTACGGGGATTCCAGGGGTGGGAAGGCTTTCCACGAGGGTGGTGGGGCTCTCCACGGTGGTACAGGGTGCCCAGGGGGGGTAGTCCATGAGGGTGGAAAGGCTGTCCCGGGGGTAGGGGGTTTCCAGGGGTGGGCGGGCCATCCACATGGGTGGGGGCTGTCCCAGGGGTACGGGGTGTCTGTGAGGGTAGAGGGGCTATCCAAGGGGTAGGCGTGTCTATGGGGTGGGTGGGATGTCCAAGGGGGTGGGTGGTCGGGTGGGCGAGTTGTCCACAGGTTTGGGCGGGCTGTCAAGAGGGTGGGAGGGTTGTCCACAAGGGGTGGTGTGGCTGTCCAGGGGGTAGGGGTGTCTAGGGGGTGGGCAGTCTATCCACGGGTGTGGCGGGACTGTCCGGGGGGTGGGTGGGCTATCCCTAAGGGTGGGTAGGCTATCCAGGGGGCTCGGAGGACTGTCCACGGGGGTTTCAGTGTCGTCCAGGGGGTACGGGGTGTCCAGGTGCAGGGCAGGCTTTCCACAGGGGTGGGATGGTTGTACATGGGGGTGGGGGATGACCATAGGGGTGGGAGGGGGCTGTCCACGGGAGTGGGTCGAAGTCCACCAGTGTGGTGGAGCTGTCCAGGGGGTATGGGGTGTCCAGGGGATGGGCGGGCTGTCCACGGGTGTGGAAGGGCTTTCAATGGTGTATGAGGTGTCCAGGGGGTGGGTGAGCCATCCACGGGGTTGGCAGGGCTGTCCAGGGTGGTAGGGGTGTCAATGGGGGTGGATGGGATGTCCACAAGTGTGGGGGATATCTGGGGGTAGGGGTGTCCATGGTGGTCGGCAAGGTGTCCACGGGGGCGCAGGGTAGTCCATGGGGTTAGGGGTGTCCACATCGGTGGGGGTGCCCATGGGGGTGGCGGCTGTCCAGGGGGTACGGGGTGTCCAGGGGGTGAGCGGGTTGTCAACAAGGGTGGCAGGGCTGTCTAGGGGTAGCGGGTTTATAGAGGGTGGTCGGGCTATCCATAAGTTTGGGGGCTTTAAAGGGGGTAGGGGTGTACAAGGGGGTTGTGGGGTTTTCCAGGGGGTACGAGGTCTTCTGGTGGTGGGCGGTCACACCACGAGGGTGGCGGGCTGTCCAAGGGGGTGGGCAGGTTATCCATGGGGTTGGAGAGGCTGTCCAGGGGGGGTACGTGGTGTCTAGGGGGTCGGAAAGTTGTCCACGAATAATTTAACTATCCATTGTTTTAGGTGAGCTTGAATAGATATATAATGAATTCAATAAATCATACAAGATGTAATAAAGACATATTATTTTTAGTAGAATGGTTATTTAATAAGTGTCATCAGACTATTAAAATCATTAAACGTTGATTCTGCAGCTTTATTTCACTCAACAACCAAGATAGATAGCATCTTGAATTATGCCTCTAAAAAATTATGTAAGGTATATATGGGAATCAAGAGTGATAAGACACTCACATTTCAAAGATCCAATGATATTTATAGTTACATTTTGATCAAGTGTATATGGTTTTTAGTTTTTTATTATGGAAATTGGTGCTTGAGGTTTATGTGGGATAAGTGAATTAATAATGTGTGGTTAATATATGGGCATCAAGAGTGATGCAGGACAAGTATT